>CM060913.1:900626293-905626293 GCA_030737875.1 Allium sativum
TCACAATCCGACCCACCTGGATGTAACGCTGTGCATAGATTTTGACCTATTCTTAAGGCTATTCCTGCTCCTATTTTCCTGGATTGGACGCCACGTACCCCATCACGAACCAGTCTTCCCAGAAGCTCTCCTACAGCTATAAATACACCATTTGAAGGCATTTTCGAGGATCTTTTGGCTCTAACTCCTTACGTCTTCCACCATTGCTCTCTGCAAAATATTTTTCACAGCAAATTAAAGGAGCCAAATTCCACACTACAACACGAGGATTTCGTGTATAATCTTCATTTTTCTCACTTCTTTTCATTGTAAACAAGAGGATTTCGTGTATAAATCCAGATAATTGTACTTGTAACTTCTTAGTATTTAAGAAGAGATAAAGAGGACGTAGGCTTAGTTTGATCCGAACCACTATAAAAATAACGTGTGTTCCCCATTTTTACTGCATTTTTGTGATTTATGATCTGCATTTGGGTGTTAGGCCCAAATTTTGGTCTAACATTTTGGTGTGCCAGGTAGGGGGAACACAACCACTTCAATTTCTGGCTCTAAATGAAGCGGATTATTTGGATATTGGATCGATGGCTAAGCGAAAGATTTCCCATGTTGAAGGCGAAGGCACAAGAGACGAGGCAAGCCATGAAGCTTCCTTACATGAAAACCCGTTAGCATACTTGACCAGAGACGAGATGGATGGAGTTCTCACTGAACCCAGGGATCAGATGGTACGACAAAATGATCTCCTCCAGAAACAATAGGAAATGATCAACCAATTCTTCGCTTGGATGGATGAAGGCCGAGCAACGCTCAAGTCACTGGAAACAAAGCCATTGAAGCGGCTCGAGTTTCACCTGGACTCGTCGGCAACCCTCCCGTTCAACAGCATCAACCATCTCATGATACACCTTTAGATCGCGATCCGGATCGTGGTGCACCACCAGGCTCACGAACCGATCCCAGCAACTCGCTCCCGTTTGCTCAACAACAACCGGTTCGTGACCTACCTCCAGGACCCAGTCGGATTGCCCCCTGCTTCACGAACCTGCCTCACGAACCGACCCCCTCGAACCGGGTTGGGTCGCCACCCTCGATTCACGATCCACGAGACGCGATCCCCGGGCAATAGCTCGCCAATAGCTTCCATTATCTCCTGCACTCAACGCTGGGGGCACCAGCTCTGATCTTGGCAATTTACAGCAACTTTTTGAAGGAAATCGACTCGCTGATCTGATTCAACGCCCCTCGAGAGGCCGCAGTTATCAGAATGATGTGGATGACGTCAACCACAACCCGCACTTAGGAATGACAAATGGTCTTGTCACGATGTGACGAAAGAAATCGGGTGTGGATTATACTCGGTTTGAACTCTAAGGTATGGATTATGCCCTGCAAACGGTCTTGTCAGGATGTGACAAAAGAAATCGGGTATGGATTATACTCGATTTGGAATTCTGGGCATGGATTATGTCTGGAAATGTTGGCCCTTGCTAGGATTTGGTAGGATGACTCAAACGTCCCTTAAGTATGGTTTATGCTCATTGGATGCCGAAGCATGGTTTATGCTCAGAAAATTTGAACAATATCGCCAGGATTTGGCGCATTTGTTTCTCCTTTATTCTTTTACAAGTATGGATTATATCTGTAGCTGGCAGACCCGACCAGGTCATGGAATTATTGAATTTCTATGGCTTATAGATTTCCTGGGATATCCAGAACACATCTTCCTTCAACCAGCAAGATATGTTCTAGGGGGCAAACTTGTTGACACACTTTTTGGTAAAAGCTGTCACACTGAGTATCTCGATAGCATCGCGCTCACATATGGAGAACATCATCAGAAGACAGGTAGCGATTTGGTCAAAGTCGCATCACGAACAAAGAAAGGCCCGAAACTCCTATCAGATGACCTCTTTTGGGCCCGAAAACAGCAATTACGGAGCTAAGCTTTGTAACACTTGTAGATCACTGAATTAGCTTCAATTTGAGCTTTGGTTTGGCTCAATCGGACTTACGGTTTGAAAGCTATGCCTGTTTCCGTAAAATGGGTGTAATCTGGCAATCATTTGGATGAAGTGACGAAGAAACACCTCCTGAACCGGATCGCCCCCTTTGGCTCATGGGCTCCCCCTTGGTTCGCACACACCGGATCGCTCCCTTCAGCTTGCCCACGGTTGGATCGCCCCCCTCGGTTCGCACTCCTGCATCACGATCCGACCCGCTTTGCGTCAGCTACAGCACTCGAGCACCACGACCAGCTCGGCTCGCACTGTCCAATCATGATCCGACCCGCCTGGATGTAACACTGCGCAAAGATCTTGACCTATTCTTAAGGCTACTCCTGCTCCTATTTTCCCGGATCGGACGCCACATACCCCATCACGATCCAGTTTACCCAGAAGCTCTCCTACAACTATAAATACACCATATGAAGGCATTTTCGAGGATCTTTTGGCTCTAACTCCTTACATCTTCCACCATTGCTCTATGCAAAACATTTTTAGCAGCAAAGGAGCCAAATTCCACTACAACACGAGGATTTCGTGTATAATCTTCATTTTTCTCACTTCTTTTCATTGTAAACACGAGGATTTCGTGTATAAACCCAGATAACTGTACTTGTAACTTCTTAGGATTTAAGAAGAGATAAAGTGGACGTAGGCCTGGTTTGAGTCGAACCACTAAAAAAATATCGTGTGTTCCCCATTTCTACTACTTTTTCTGCATTGTTGTGATTTGTGATCTGCATTTGGGTGTTAGGCCCAGATTTTGGTCTAACGTTTTGGCGCACCAGGTGGGGGACACACAACTACTTCAATTTATGGCTCTAAAGAAAGTGAATTATTTAGCTATTGGATCGATGGCTAACCGAAAGATTTCCCGTGTTGAAGGAGAAGGCACGAGAAACGAGGCAAGCCATGAAGCTTCCTCACATGAAAACACGTTAGCATACTTGACCAGAGACGAGATGGATGGAGTTCTCACTAAACTGAGAGATCAGATGGCACGGCAAGATTATCTCCTCTGGAAACAACAGGAAATGATCAACCAACTCTTCGCTCAAATGGATGGAAGGCTGAGCAACGTTTAAGTCACTGGAAACGAAGCCATTGAAGCGGCCCGAGTATCACCGGACTCGGGGGCAACCCTCCCTTTCAACAGCATCAATCATCTCATGATACACATCTAGATCGCGATCCAGATCGTGGTGCACCACCAGGCTCACGAACCGATCCCAGCAACTCGCTCCCGTTTGCTCTACAACAACTAGTTCGTGACCTACCTCCAGGACCCAGTCAGATCGCCCCCTGCTTCACGAACCTGCCTCACGAACTAACCTCCTCGAACCGGGTCAGGTCGCCACCCTCGATCCGCGATCCGCGAGATGCGATCCCCAGGCAACAGCTCACCAACAGCTTCCATTCTCTCTTGCACTCAACGCTGGGGGCACCAGCTCTGATCTTGGCAATTTATAGCAACTTTTTGAAGGAAAACGACTCGCTAATCCGATTCAACACCTCTCGAGAGGCCGCACTTATCAGAATGATGTGGATGACGTCAACCATAACCCGTTCACTTAGGAAATCAGGAATTCTCGCAATCCCCCAGATTACAAACTCCCACAACTAGAGCCAAACAACGGCAGGACGGATCCTATCGTGCACCTGATGCGCTACAAACGGCGTATGGAAGTTCAATCGGCGTCAGAAAACGTCATGGCTAAATGTTTTCCCCTCTTTCTAACTGATATAGCAGCCATGTGGATTCGAAAGCTAGAAATGGAATCGATAAATAGCTAGAATATGTTGGTCGCTCGTTTCTTTGAACAGTTTCGGGTCCACATCGCATGACCCAAGAACGTCATGTCACTCACCACAATCAAACAGAGGCCTGGAGAAACTCTGCTTTCATTTCTGGAAAGATTCAATGTTGCAACAGCATCAGATGATCGTTCTGAACAATCGATGGTACTGATGGCAGCAGTGTCCGGCGTTCTGGATGACACAGAATTCAAGAAATCTTTGCACCGAGATCCGCCGCGAAATCTCGGCGAATTCTACCTTGGAGCAGATAGATTTCTGCGGGAAGAAGATGCAACTTCCGAGAAGAAAGTTCTCGATGTCAACATGCTTAAAGACGGAGAACCGTCTGATTCTGGAAATGGCAAAGGAAAAGCCACCATCAAGAATGATCGCAACATTCAGCCCCGGAGAGGGCCCAGATATTAAAAGTACACTGAGCTCATTGCTTCACTTTCTGACATCTACATGGACACAAACGGTGTTGTCTCCTATCCAAAGCCTCCTAGGAGGGAGACATCACAAAGAGAACGCGATTCCGGAACGCACTGCATATTCCACGATATGGACGGACACGACACAAATGACCGCAGGCATCTTCGTGATTTGATTGAGGAACGGGTTAGACGTGGAGAGCTGCCCGAGTATGTGAAACTACCAACGGCGCTTGCGCCTACGCTGCAACCTCCTGCTCCCCGGAGAGGGAATGACCCTGGATCGAGCTCTCGTGAGCTCATCATCAACAGATATGGATGAGATCAGTTTTCATTTTCTGCATTTCTTAGGCTTTATGATTTGTTTTTTGCTTTCACTAGGTTTTCCGATTGGTTGAATCAAAGTACACACGTTCGGGGTTAGGACGTAGCCCCAAATCGTGCTCTGGTCTCGGTGTCAAACCTATCAAGATTTGCTTTGGTTTTGCTTTTGGAATCGAATAAGGACTTTCCAAGCATGGATTATGTTTGCAGAATTTAAGTATCTTATCAGGATGTGGCAGGATCCTCAACTTCGGTTAAAGTATGGCTTATACTTATTATGGAACTCTAGGAATGGATTATGCCTAGGGATGGATTATCTTGTCAGGCTATGGCAAGCATAGCTCTATTTCAGGTCTGAGTATGGATTATACTCACTTTGGACTCCTAAGTATGGATTATACTTAGGAATGACAAATGGTCTTGTCAGGATGTGACAAAAGAAATCGGGTGTGGATTATACTCGGTTTGAACTCCAGGGTATGGAGTATGCCCGGCAAACGGTCTTGTCAGGATGTGACAAAAGAAATCGAGTATGGATTATACTCGATTTGGACTTCTGGGTACGGATTATGCCTGGAAATGTTGGCCCTTGTCAGGATTTGGCAGGATGAATCAAACATCCCTTGAGTATGGTTTTTGCTCATTAGATGCCGAAGCATGGTTTATGCTCAGAAAATTTGAACAATATCGCCAGGATTTGGCGCGTTTGTTTCTCCTTTATACTTTTACAGGTATGGATTATATCTGTGGCTGGCAGACCCGGCCAGGTCATGGCATTATTGAATTTCTATGGCTTACAGATTTCCTGGGATATCCAGAACGCATCTTCCTTCAAACAACAAGATATGTTCTTACGGGCAAACCTGTTGACACACTTTTTGGTAAAAGCTGTCACACTGAATATCTCGATAGCATCGCGCTCGGATATGGTGAATATCATCAGAAGACAGGTAGCGATTTCATCAAAGTCGCATCACCAACAAAGAAAGGCCCGAAACTCCTATCAGACGACCTCTTTTGGGCCCGAAAACAGTAATTACAGAGCTAGCTCTGTAACTCCTTTAGATCACTGAATTAGCTTCAGTTTGAGCTTTGGTTTGGCTCAATCGGACTTACGGTTTGAAAGTTATGCCCATTTTCGTAAAGTGGGTGTAATATGGCAATCATTTGGATGAAGTGACGAAGCAACACCTCCTGGACCGGATTGCCACCTTTGGCTCGTTGGCTCCTCCTTGGTTCACACACACCGGATCGCACCCATCAACCCGCCCGCAGTTGGATCGCCCCCCTCGGTTCTCACTCCCGCATCACGATCCGACCCGCTCTGCATCAGCCTCAGCACTCGAGCACCACGACCAGCTCGGCTCGCACTGTCCAATCACGATTCGACCCGCCTGGATGTAATGTTGCGCATAGATCTTGACCTATTCTTAAGGCAACTCCTGCTCCTATTTTCCCGGATCGGACGCCACGTACCCCATCACGAACCAGTCTTCCTAGAAGCTCTCCCACAGCTATAAATACACCATTTGAAGGCATTTTCGAGGATCTTTTGGCTCTTACTCCTTACGTCTTCCACTATTGCTCTCTGCAAAACATTTTTAGCAGCAAAGGAGCCAAATTCCACACTGCAACATGAGGATTTCATGGATAATCTTCATTTTTCTCACTTCTTTTTATTGTAAACATGAGGATTTCATGCATAAACCCAGATAATTGTACTTGTAACTTCTTAGGATTTAAGAAGAGATAAAGTGGACATAGGCTTGCTTTGAGATGAACCACTATAAAAATATCGTGTGTTCCCCATTTTTACTGTTTTTCTGCATTTTTGTGATTTGTGATCTGCATTTGGGTGTTAGGCCCAGATTTTGGTCTAACATTTTGGTGCGCTAGGTAGGGGGACACACAACTACTTCAATTTCTAGCTCTAAAGGAAGCGGATTATTTGGCTATTGGATCAATGGATAAGTGAAAGATTTCCTGTGTTGAAGGCGAAGGCACGAGAAACGAGGCAAGCCATGAAGCTTCCTCACTTGAAAACCCGTTAGCATACTTGACCAGAGACGAGATGGATGGAGTTCTCACTGAACTGATAGATCAGATGGCATGGCAAGATTATCTCCTCCAGAAACAACAGGAAATGATCAACCAATTCTTTGCTCGGATGGATGGAAGGCCGAGCAACACTCAAGTCACTGGAAATGAAGCCGTTGAAGCGGCCCGAGTATCACCCGGACTCGGGGGCAACCCTCCCGCTCAACAGCATCAACCATCTCATGATACACCTCTAGATCGCGATCCGGATCGTGGTGCACCACCAGGCTTACGAACCGATCCCAGCAACTCGCTCCCGTTTTCTCAACAACAACTAGTTTGTGAACTACCTCCAGGACCCAGTCGGATCGCCCCCCTGCTTCACGAACCTGCCTCACCAACCGACCACTTCGAATTGGGTAGGGTCGCCACCCTCGATCCGCGATCCGCGAGACGCAATCACCAGGCAACAGCTCACCAATAGCTTCCATTCTCTCCTGCACTCAACGCTGGGGGCACTAGCTCTGATCTTGGCAATTTACAACAACTCTTTGAAGGAAATCGACTCGCTAATCGGATTCAATGCCTCTCGAGAGTCCGCACTTATCAGAATGATGTGGATGACGTCAACCACAACCCATTCACTCAGGAAATCAGGAATTCTCGCAATCCCCCAGATTTCAAACTCCCACAACTGCAGCCATACAACAGCAGGACGGATCCTACCGTGCACCTGATGCGCTACAAACGGCATATGGAAATTCAATCGGCGTCGGAAAACATCATGGCTAAATGTTTCCCCCTCTTTCTAACTGATACAACAGCCATGTGGATTCGGCAGCTAGAAACGGAATCGATCAATAGTTGGAATATGTTGGTCGCTCGTTTCTTTGAACAGTTTTGGATCCACATCGCACGACCCAAGAACGTCATGTCACTCACCACAATCAAGTAGAGGCCTAGTGAAACTCTGCTTTCATTTCTGGAAAGATTCAATGTTGCAGCAGCATCAGTTGATCGCCCTGAACAATCGATGGTACTGATGGCAGCAGTATCCGGTGTTCTGGATAACACAGAATTCAAGAAATCTTTGTACCGAGATCCACCGTGAAATCTCGGTGAATTCTACCTTGAAGAAAATAGATTTCTGTGGGAAGAAAATGCAACCTCCGAGAAGAAAGTTCTCGATGTCAACATGCTTAAAGACGGAGAACCGTCTGATTCTGGAAATGGCAAAGGAAAAGCCGTCGTCAAGAATGATCTCAACACTCAGCCCCGGAGAGGGCCCAGATATGAAAAGTACAATGAGCTCATTGTTCCACTTTCTGACATCTACATGGACACAAACGATGTTATCTCCTACCCAAAGCCTCCTAGGAGGGAGGCATCACAAAGAGAATGCGATTCTGGAACGCACTGCATATTCCACGATATGGGCAGACACGACACAAATGACCACGGGAATCTTCGTGATTTGATTGAGGAACGGGTTAGACGTGGAGAGCTGCCCGAGTATGTGAAACTACCAACGGCGCTTACGCCTACGCTGCAACCTCCTGCTCCTCGGAGAGGGAATGACCCTGGATCGAGCTCTCGTGGGCTCATCATCAACTGATCTGGATGAGATCAGTTTTCATTTTCTGCATTTCTTAGGCTTTAAGATTTGATTTTTGCTTTCACTAGGTTTTCCGATTGGTTGAATCAGAGTACACACGTTCGGGGTTAGGACATAGCCCCAAATTGCGCTCTGGTCTCGGTGTCAAACCAATCAGGATTTGCTTTGGTTTTGCTTTTGGAATCGAATAAGGACTTTCCAAGCATGGATTATGTTTGAAGAATTTAAGTATCTTGTCAGGATGTGGCAGGGTCCTCAACTTCGGTTAAAGTATGGCTTAAACTTATTATGGAACTCTAGGAATGGATTATGCCTAGGGATGGACTATCTTGTCAGGCTGTGGCAAGCATAGCTCTATTTCAGGTCTGAGTATGGATTATACTCACTTTGGACTCCTATGTATGGATTATACTTAGGAATGACAAATGGTCTTGTCAGGATGGGACAAAAGAAATCAGGTGTGGATTATACTCGGTTTGAACTCCAGGGTATGGATTATGCCCTGCAAACGATCTTGTCAGGATGTGACAAAAGAAATCGGGTATGGATTATACTCGATTTGGACTTCTGGGTATGGATTATGCCTGGAAATGTTGGCCCTTGGCAGGATTTGGCAGGATGACTCAAACGTCCCTTGAGTATCGTTTATGCTCATTATATGCCGAAGCATGGTTTATGCTCAGAATATTTGAACAATATCGCCAGGATTTGGCGCGTTTGTTTCTCCTTTATACTTTTACAGGTATGGATTATATCTGTAGCTGGCAGACCCAGCCAGATCACGACATTATTGAATTTCTATGGCTTATAGATTTCCTGGGATATCCAGAACACATCTTCCTTCAACCAGCAAGATATGTTCTGGGGGGCAAACTTGTTGACAAAATTTTTGGTAAAAGCTGTCACACCGACTATCTCGATAGCATCATGCTCAGATATGGAGAACATCATCAGAAGACAGGTAGCGATTTGGTCAAAGTCGCATCACAAACAAAGAAAGGCCTGAAACTCCTATCAGATGACCTATTTTAGGCCCGAAAACAGCAATTACTTAGCTAAGCTTTGTAGCACTTGTAGATCACTGAATTAGCTTCAATTTGAGCTTTGGTTTAGCTCAATCGGACTTACGGTTTGAAAGTTATGCCTGTTTCCGTAAAACGGGTGTAATCTGGCAATCATTTGGATGAAGTGACGAAGCAACACCTCCTAGACCGGATCGCCCCCTTTGGCTCATGGGCTCCCCCTTGGTTCGCACACATCGGATCACTCCCATCAGCTTGCCCACGTTTGGATCGCCCCCCTCGGTTTGCACTCCTGCATCACGATCCGACCCGCTCTGCGTCAGCTTCAGCACTCGAGCACCACGACCAGCTCGGCTCGCACTGTCCAATCACGATCCGACCCGCCTGGATGTAACGCTGCGCAAAGATCTTGACCTATTCTTAAGGCTTCTCCTGCTCCTATTTTCCCGAATCGGAGGCCACATACCCCATCACGATCCAGTTTTCCGAGAAGCTCTCCTACAGCTAAAAATACACCATTTGAAGGCATTTTCGAGGATCTTTTGGCTCTAACTCCTTACGTCTTCCACCATTGCTCTATGCAAACATTTTTAGCAGCAAAGGAGCCAAATTCCGCACTATAACACAAGAATTTTGTGTATAATCTTCAATTTTCCCACTTCTTTTCATTGTAAACACGAGGATTTCGTGTATAAACCCAGATAACTGTACTTGTAACTTCTTAGGATTTAAGAAGAGATAAAGTGGACGTAGGCTTGGTTTGAGCCGAACCACTAAAAAAATATCGTGTGTTCCCCAATTTTCCTGCTTTTTCTGCATTTTCGTGATTTGTGATCTGCATTTGGGTGTTATGCCCAGTTTTTGGTCTAACGTTTTGGCGCGCCAGGTGGGGGACACACAGCTACTTCAATTTCTGGCTCTAAAGGAAGCGGATTGTTTGGCTATTGGATCGATGGCTAAGCGAAAGATTTCTCGTGTTGAAGGAGAAGGCACGAGAAATGAGGCAAGCCATGAAGCTTCCTCACATGAAAACCCGTTAGCATACTTGACCAGAGACGAGATGGATGGAGTTCTCACTGAACTGAGAGATCAGATGGCACGGCAAGATTATCTCCTCCGGAAACAACAGGAAATGATCAACCAACTCTTCGCTCGGATGGATGGAAGGCCGAGCAACGCTCAAGTCACTGGAAACGAAGCCATTGAAGCGGCTCGAGTATCACCGAACTCGGGGGCAACCCTCCCTTTCAACAGCATCAATCATCTCATGATACACATCTAGATCGCGATCTGGATCGTGGTGCACCACCAGGCTCACGAACCGATCCCAGCAACTCGCTCCCATTTGCTCAACAACAACCAGTTCGTGACCTACCTCCAGGACCCAGTCAGATCGCCCCCTTCTTCACGAACCTGCCTCACGAACCGACCCCCTCGAACCGGGTCAGGTCGCCACCCTCGATCCGCGATCCGCGAGATGCGATCCCCAGGCAACAGCTCACCAACAGCTTCCATTCTCTCCTGCACTCAACGCTGGGGGCACCAGCTCTGATCTTGGCAATTTATAGCAACTTTTTGAAGGAAATTGACTCGCTGGTCTGATTCAACGCCTCTCGAGAGGCCGCACTTATTAGAATAAAGTGGATGACGTCAACCACAACCCGTTCACTCAGGAAATCAGGAATTCTCGCAATCCCCCAAATTCCAAACTCCTATAACTAGAGTCATACAACGGCAGGACGGATACTACCATGCACCTGATGCGCTACAAAATGCATATGGAAGTTCAATCGGCATCGGAAAACGTCATGGCTAAATGTTTTCCCCTCTTTCTAACTGATATAGCAACCATGTGGATTCGGCAGCTAGAAACGGAATCGATAAATAGCTGGAATATGTTGGTCGCTCGTTTCTTTGAACGGTTTCGGGTCCACATCGCACGACCCAAGAATAGCATGTCACTCACCACAATCAAGCAGAGGCCTAGAGAAACTCTGCTTTCATATCTGGAAAGATTCAACGTTGCAGCAGCATCAGATGATCGCCCTGAACAATCGCTGGTACTGATGGCAGCAGTATCCGGCGTTCTGGATGACACAGAATTCAAGAAATCTTTGTATCGAGATCCACCGCGAAATCTCGGCGAATTCAACCTTGAAGCAGATAGATTTCTGTGGGAAGAAGATGCAACCTCCGAGAAGAAAGTTCTCGATGTCAACATGCTTAAAGACGGAGAGCCGTCTGATTCTGTGAAAAGTCGCCATCAAGAATGATCGCAACATTCAGCCCCGGAGAGGGCCCAGATATGAAGAGTACACTGAGGTCATTGCTTCACTTTCTGACATCTACATGGACACAAACGGCGTTGTCTCCTACCCAAAGCCTCCTAGAAGGGAGACATCACAAAGAGAACGCGATTCTGGAACGCACTGCATATTCCACAATATGGATGGACACGACACAAATAACCGCAGGCATCTTCGTGATTTGATTGAGGAACGGGTTAGACGTGGAGAGCTGCCCGAGTATGTGAAACTACCAACAGCGCTTGCGCCTACTGTGAAAACCCGTAACTTCCCCGGTCTCTGAAGAGACGAGAAAGGACGAATTGTTTTGAGAACACGACAAAACAGAACGCATACAAAAGAAAATTTCACTGTTATTACAACAATGCATCAAATTACAAGAATATACTGAGTATAAATGAATAAATATTACACAGAAATATCAGAGATTTAGATTACATTTAAATACATCGCAGCGGAAAATAATACGATACACAACTGAAGGAGATATACAGATACAAAGCTTTCCGGATATCGTTCCAGCTGTAAACCAGGATCCTGTGAATATAAATCTGCAAAACCAAAACTACTAGCTGCCCGTGTGGAAAATAGGGGCACCCAGAGTTTAGGTTAAAACAATAAACTCTAGGTCAGTCATGTGACTGGTGTGAGAACTAAAACAGTTATTAATCTTTATTTTTAAAGTTAGGTAAATCAAGGGACCACGCCGTATAACACGGAACGGGTTTCCTCCCAAGAACACCAGTGAATATAAGTAAACAGCGCAATGCTTTTCTAAAAATGAAGCTATTATAAGACCCAGGTCCCATCACACAATGCAACGCAGCCGGAGGATAGGGTTTTCCCTTATAATAGCCAAACATGCTTAGTACGTTTAAAACAAATCATTTGATACTACTATAAGTGTATAGTGTCAAAACAATTTCAATCATAAATATCAATCATAGACGGCATGGGTACCATATATCATGTCGCCATACTAGTTCTACAATTAAAACCGCAATACACGTATTGGAAATTGGATTTCCATCATGTGAACCAAGGCAAAGGGAATATCCAGTGCTTAATTCGAGACTCTCTAGCTCGAGCCTCACGTTGCAGCCGCGACTGCACCCGGAACGTCGGGGCCGGCCACCCGTCGATGGGTAGTAAGCCGTAAACGATATGCTAGCCGGTTCTATGGAACCTCATAGTGATCTGGGACCCGTAAGCCTCTGCAACCACCGTTAACCGAGACGCCCCGCTGGGCAATAAGTAATGATAAGCAACATCCACATAAGTAATGCCAGCCAGTTTAAGCACTGACACCACTTCTAACTAGAAACCAGCATATGTCCATTTCCCGGAGGTCCTCCCCGTTTTTGGTTCACACCGAGGTGTGAGGCTCGCGAATCAACGCTGTACACAAAGCCATGCCATATCAGCTGCGCTTTGATCATCATCCACCAAACTTTGCTTTTCAACAAAAGTCTGGATCACTGCATCTCAGCATGCCACATTATCAATCCATATCGTACCACTGATTTCTGCCAATATATAACCTCTGAGCTCGTATGTCTCAGAGAAGGGCGTTAAGCAAGAGAATAAATTCCCCGCCGCCAAACAGATATATATTTAGCAGAGATCAACGAATACAATATAAAGGAATACAATGTCAGACACACCATCCATTTACAAGTCCGTTCTAGGTCTGAACGAAACCGGAGGCACTTTCCTCGCATATCCATCCATCTCCAAGTACGTCTGGACGACCACCAACTGATTCCCTCATCTTGGGTGTACAGCCCAATCAAGATCATCAGTAATCACCCAAACGATGTGAAGACTTCCGGTCTTCGACCACCGTCTTCATCTTCGACATATCGTCGAATCGGTTATTCAGAATGGGTATAAACCCGGCCTTTCCGAACAACCCGCGTATATTAAAAACGAATGTTACACAAACACAACATACGCCTCATTCCAATTTAGTAGCTACTAACCGTAAATCAACAAGAGAACAATTTCCCAAATATTAACCCCGAAGGCCGAAACCAACATCAGATCAATACCCAGGAAACCATTCTTCTTAGCTAACCTACAGCTAGTTTCTAAATTTCAATTCTTAGGGAAAGGTTCCCATTAATTTTATCCAAGATAAATTCTTTAAAATTTATCCTTTAATCTTCCTTTGGGTGTCATTTCAAAACCAAATTATGGTTTTCCAAACTAGTCGAGATTAGCGAACCACACCGAAGTAATTATTTATTTTATTTCCCAATCCCAACCTATTCATCCCCTGAAGCAAAACTGGTAATACTCCATATCTAATACCATGGTGTTATCGGTAAAATTAATTACCATTTCACGTTCAAATCTGATTAAAGATTTAACTATCGCTTTGGAGCAAAACTGGTGATACTCCATTCTCGCTTATTTTCTAAAGTTGATAATTTAAATTATCAATTTAATTGAAGATTCATCAAAACTCTTTTTACTGGGTTAAAGAACTTGTGTCATTTAAAATACAGTTCACGATAAACCCAAATCACATTCTATTTATTATCGGGTTAAAGAACAAGTGTTATTTAAAACACTGTTCACGATAAACCCATGAATCAATTCTATTTAAACCCATTTCAAATCCAATTTATTTATTTAAAAATAAATGGGTTTTAATTTTAGTTCAAAACTAGTTCATTTTGATAAAAATCTATTTTTATCTTTTCAAATATGGAGTTTTTCATCCCAATTTTTCCCAAATCATTTCTTATGATTTTACACTAATTATTACTATTTTTAATAATTTTATCAAGGCCCGTACAGTCGATTTCCATCAACGGCCATCGAACTGCACTTACAGCGACCTTTTCCAAATTTGATTTGGACGTATCTCCAAATCCAACCGTTAGATTTCAAATTTCTAATATTCTTAGAAAGCTCTTTTCGATACGAACCCAACGGTTCCGGTTTTAGGAGAATCCGACGGTCGGATCTCCCGTAATGTCCGTTTGAAAAAAATGGTCGAAATTCACGAACTGCCGCGGCGCGTTCTATTCAGGCCATTATATTATATATATATAATATATATTTCGTCGATTACTATTTAAAACGAATTATATAAATAGTTTTAAATTCGTTTCAAAAGCAATTTCAACTTCCATTTCAATTCAAATCAAAATTGAATTCTTCTTTATAAATTCGTTTTAAAATTCATTTCTATTCAATTCAAATTTCAATTCAATTTGAATTCATTTCAATTCGCTTTCAATTCAATTTGAATTCGTTTTCAATTCAATTCAATTCCAAGGTCGTTTTCTATTCGATTCAATTCAAATTGGTTTTCTATTCAATTCAATTCAAATTGGTTTTCTATTCGATTCAATTCAAATTGGTTTTCTATTCGATTTAATTCAAATTGGTTTTCTATTCGATTCAATTCAAATTGGTTTTCTATTCGAATCAATTCAAATTGGTTTCTATTCGAATCAATTCAAATTGGTTTTCTATTCGATTCAATTCAAATTGGTTTTCTATTCGAATCAAATTCGTTATATATTCAATTCATTTCGAAATCGTTTTATATTCAATTCATTTCGAAATCATTTTATATTCAATTCATTTCGAAATCATTTTATATTCAATTCATTTCAAAATCGTTTTATATTCAATTCATTTCGAAATCGTTTTATATTCAATTCATTTCGAAATCATTTTATATTCAATTCATTTCGAAATCGTTTTATATTCCATTCATTTCGAAATCGTTTTATATTCAATTCATTTCGAAATCGTTTTATATTCCATTCATTTCGAAATCGTTTTATATTCAATTCATTTCGAAATCGTTTTATATTCAATTCATTTCTAAAATGAATAAAATCGATATAAATATCGTTCACGTCAAAATGGCGTCAATCTAATCAACACGGCTTCATATATTTCTATTCAAATATTTCTTTTTAAAATATAGTTGTTATTATCAAAATATTTCGTTCAACACATGACTAATCTCAACGGATGAGTACAGTCAACACATGAACCTTTATTTTATATTAATAAAGATATGAATTTTATTATTAAAATATTTCGTTCAACGCATGACTAATCTCAACGGATGAGTACATTCAACGCATGAACCTTTACTTTATAATATTGATAAAGATGTAAATTTTATTATTAAAATATTTCGTTCAACACATGACTAATCTCAACAGATGAGTACAGTCAACACATGAACCTTTACTTTATAATATTCTTTATTTTCTAAATTGGAATGAGGCCCAATCAATTACCATATAAAGTTAATTATATGGATTCCATACAACAAATGTATATAATAGCAACGATAAATAATCAACCATCATCTAAAGTGCACTACACTGTATAGGCATCAAATATAGATATCTAACGCTTATAACAGCCTGTCGATCCATCGACCGACATATTTAATCAATCAGGATGAGTGAACTTCAAATTTCATCACAACACCCGTGTGGGGTTTCAAACAATCAAACACAGATTTTATTTGTGCAGTTGGGCGATGTGTAAAATTTATCGTCCCAATCAATGTCAGTCAAATCGGTGTGCATAAACAAACCGTCCGGTTTGTGAATGAATATTTAATTTTATTCGCTTCCACATTAAAAATTATATTTTTAACGATCAAAATATTTTATTCAAACTATGAATATTCTATTCAGTTCATTTATTCAATAAAATGATATTTTTATTTTTCTAACATATTTTAGAAAATTTCGGCGGCATAACGGCACGATACTAGAAACGGGACGAGGCCTAGCCTTATCCCCGGTCTAGTGAAGGCCCACGCCATTCACACATCAATCAATCCATTCCATTTCACCAAACAACTCAATTTCAATCAAATAATCTAACTAATTTTTGCAATCAAACAAACAAGTCCATGGTCTGTGGACGATTGTGTCGGGTGCTACTAAGCACCGTCTGCATCCTAATATATATATATATATATATATATATATATAAATAGAAAAAGAAATTGAAAGGTGAGAAATTATCACCGAAAGTTATCCCAACTTCACGACCTTCCTATTGTAGAGATCTTCGTCGTTCTCGCCTTTTCGTCCTCTTCGTTGCCCGTAGCCACTACATATGTAAAAATCGAATTTTTACTTCGTTGTTCAATATATAAAAATCGAATTTTTACTTCGCTATTCAATATATAAAAATCGAATTTTTACTCTTTTTCAAAGATCGTATTTTTATAACTCCACTCATATAAAAACCATATTTAATATATCGCCTTCACATACATGAAAATCGTATTTTTCTATAATGAGATATCTAATCTTTTAAAGTTTAAATATCAACACTTTGTTATTTTACAAAAAAATCTATTTTTAATTCTATTTGAAAATCATATTCTATTTTTCAATTCCATTTTAAAACAATTCCATTTATGGTTTAAAAACAATGTACATTTATAATTTCATAAGCAATGTATATTTTCGAACTAAAGATGTTTATATTTTCGAACTTTACTTCGAAAACAATTCGAATTTATATACAATTTCCAGAATTTAAACAATGTATTTGTAAATCAATTTCAGATTTTTTTTTTCACAATGTTGTTATATAAATTAAAATAAAAAAATAAAAAAAAAGTTTAATGTTTAATTATATAAAAACAAAACAAAAACAAAAGGGATCAAGCTCACTGTAAGTGTCGAACTGGAGCTCCCATCAGAAAGCCACCGTGCGCCATCACCTGAAGCCGTCGGACCTTGGTCGGAGGACCCCACACGACGCGCCTACATGTGCGCCTCCTCCTCCATGCTTCGCCCGCCATCCGATCATCGCAGTCGCCGTGGAAACGAGCTCGAACCCGACCCGTTTGAACCCCAAAAACTCGAGAACCACTCAGCTAAGTTCCACCATCCCGGTCTCAAATTAAAGATCGTAGAAATCTCCTTAATTTTCGTTTTGTTTTCATGTTTAGATTTGATCTAATTTGAGTGCGATTTGGGATTTCTTTCTTGAGAATTTCCCCCGTTGGTTTAAAGAGAGTGGAGGCACGTTTTCTCTGTTGACCACGGCTTAGAAGGGTTGACCAATTCTAGGGTTGTTTATATAGGGTCTAATATGTTTTTATTATTATTTAAATTGAAAATTAGGGTTTTATTGCATTTGGATTCTGAATCAAACCCAACGACCGTCGCCCCTAGCTAATTACCCCTATTCTGAACACAATGGGATATGTTTCGCAAGATGATTCGGCTGTTTCGATCAGTTTTCGCTAAATTTAAAATATAAATCTATATATTCAATTTTAAATGTACATTTTAAATTACCAAGGCCACATACTGATTCAGAAAATTCCAGAAAAATTATCTCTAGCTTCGTATTTACGATACGATCCTATCGAAACTAATTTCGTCAAATTCTAAGACCGTTAGAAAAATGGCCATTTTCCAGTCGATTAAAATCAACTAAAACTGGTCAAACGCGTTTTCCTTTGCCACGCTCACATATTGATTCGAAAAATTATGAAATTTGAAACCTAGCAATAATTTGACGTCACGGACCCAACAAAAGTGGTTTCGTCGAAATCCGAGGTCGTTTGCAAAATGTCCATTTTTAAGGGCCTGAATTCCATAGCGACTATTCAGAATTTTCAACTGGACATATCTTTTGATCCCCGCTATGAAATTTTGATTTACCTGATTCGTTAGAAAGATAGTATCAATTAGATCCTAATGTTTTTGGTTTCACTAAAATCCGGGTTGTTTTGCACCCGGTACATTCAATTGAAGTTTGAAATCGAATTATCGAACTACCATGCCATTTTCCATTCCTTTTATAATTATATATAATTATTTATATTCTAACATCGATCTATATAACTATATACGATTGAATTTTATTCAAAAGAAATTTTCTCGTCGATATTATTTAAAATAATTCATTTTAAATAATCAAAATTCGCTAAAATTGCCAAAATAAAAATTTTAAACTGGCCCAGATTTTCGGGTTGTTACAATCTCCCCCACTTAAAACTTTTCGTCCCCGAAAAGGAACAAAGTCGAAAGTGGTTTGATCATTCAACTCTACGTTCGATCTGGTTTCCATTCTCCAACTTTTCAGTTTCTGAGAATTTTCAAATTCTTCAAAAATTTGGCTAACACCCTAAATTTTCGAAAAATTTCGCCATAACCCCCCCTGCACCAGGAGCCACGGGAAAATCCCGAAATTGCCATACAGGCCTTCTGATCTCAAAAAGAAAAAGAAAAAGCCAAGCGGCTAGCCAATAGGCTCATAAAATCATCATCACCCAAACAAAACAGTAAGTTATGATAAACATGTACCTATTTGTTGGGCAAACAAATTTTATTCTCTGCTCTAGCCTCCTTGCTATGACCTGTTCAACGTAAGTACAAGTATATGCAAGAAAATGCGACCAAATTTCAATACAATTCACTATTTGACATAATTTGGCAAAACGGTTCAAAATTATCAAACAAATAAACATACAACACAAACATCAATCAATTAGTGAATTAGAGTTTCAAATTCATAATTTTGATAAATATACAAAAATCATGTTTTTGATGCCAAATCACAACAATAGGCCCTATCTAATTTTGGTTCTCACACCAGTCAATAGGAAATATATAGAAATCTCACTTTTGTCACTCGAATATAAACACTGATAATGTGATCACAATTATTAGCATCATCCCCGGGCGACTAGAGTGTGATTCTATATCTATCCAGTATATTAAAACTTCAAATATACGCGGATCAGACGTATACGCAAAATCTTTATATATGGGATTGTCCAGATTCAATATAAAACAAATAATCAAATACGAATAATTGATTTTAAATTTTCAAAACAAAATTGGTTTTCATTTTAAAAATATACTCTTCACACTCGTTCTTGGATACTACTGATCCCATCTCTAACGAGTCATTCTAATTGGATATTACTAATCCAATATCTGATGAATCCTTTCGTATGGTTCTAATGTGCCTTGTTCTCTGAGCTTGGTAAACCAAAGCTCTGATACCAACTGTGAAAACCCGTAACTTCCCAGGTCTCCGAAGAGAAGAGAAAGGACGAATTGTTTTGAGAACACGACAAAACAGAACGCATACAAAAGAACATTTCACTATTATTACAACAATGCATCAGATTACAAGAATATACTGAGTATAAATGAATAAATATTACACAGAAATATCAGAGATTTAGATTACATTTAAATACATCGCAGCGGAAAATAATACGATACACAACTGAAGGAGATATACGGATACAAAGATTTCCGGATATCGTTCCAGCTGTAAACCAGGATCCTGTGAATATAAATCTGCAAAACCAAAACTACTAGCTGCCCGTGTGGAAAATAGGGGCACCCAGAGTTTAGGTTCAAACAATAAACTCCAGGTCAGTCATGTGACTGGTGTGAGAACTAAAACAGTTATTAATCTTTATTTTTAAAGTTAGGTAAATCAAGGGACCACGCCGTATAACACGGAACGGGTTTCCTCCCTAGAACACCAATGAATATAAGTAAACAGCGCAATGCTTTTCTAAAAATGAAACTATTATAAGACCCAGGCCCCATCACACAATGCAACGCAGCCGGAGGATAGGGTTTTCCCTTATAATAGCCAAACATGCTTAGTACGTTTAAAACAAATCATTTGATACTACTATAAGTGTATAGTGTCAAAACAATTTCAATCATAAATATCAATCATAGACGGCATGGGTACCATATATCATGTCGCCATACTAGTTCTACAATTAAAACCGCAATACACGTATTGGAAATTGGATTTCCATCATGTGAACCAAGGCAAAGGGAATATCCTGTGCTTAATTCGAGACTCTCTAGCCCGAGCCTCAGGTTGCAGCCGCGACTGCACCCGGAACGTCGGGGCCGGCCACCCGTCGATGGTTAGTAATGCCGTAAACGATATGCTAGCCGGTTCTATGGAACCTCATAGTGATCTGGGACCCGTAAGCCTCTGCAACCACCGTTAACCGAGACGCCCCGCTGGGCAATAAGTAATGATAAGCAACATCCGCATAAGTAATGCCAGCCAGTTTAAGCACTGACACCACTTCTAACTAGAAACCAGCATATGTCCATTTCCCGGAGGTCCTCCCCCATTTTTGGTTCACACCGAGGTGTGAGGCTCGCGAATCAACGCTATACACAAAGCCATGCCATATCAGCTGCGCTTTGATCATCATCCACCAAACTTTGCTTTTCAACAAAAGTCTGGATCACTGCATCTCAACATGCCACATTATCAATCCATATCGTACCACTGATTTCTGCCAATATATAACCTCTGAGCTCGTATGTCTCAGAGAAGGGCATTAAGCAAGAGAATAAATTCCCTGCCGCCAAACAGATATATAGTTAGCAGAGATAAACGAATACAATATAAAGGAATACAATGTCAGACACACCATCCATTTACAAGTCCGTTCTAGGTCTGAACGAAACCGGAGGCACTTTCCTCGCATATCCATCCATCTCCAAGTACGTCTGGACGACCACCAACTGATTCCCTCATCTTGGGTGTACAGCCCAATCAAGATCATCAGTAATCACCCAAACGATGTGAAGACTTCCGGTCTTCGACCACCGTCTTCATCTTCGACATATCGTCGAATCGGTTATTCAGAATGGGTATAAACCCGGCCTTTCCGAACAACCCGTGTATATTAAAAACGAATGTTACACAAACACAACATACGCCTCATTCCAATTCAGTAGCTACTAACCGTAAATCAACAAGAGAACAATTTCCCAAATATTAACCCCGACGGCCGAAACCAACTTCAGATCAATACCCAGGAAACCATTCTTCTTAGCTAACCTACAGCTAGTTTCTAAATTTCAATTCTTAGGAAAAGGTTCCCATTAATTTTATCCAAGATAAATTCTTTAAAATTTATCCTTTAATCTTCCTTTGGGTGTCATTTCAAACCAAATTATGGTTTTCCAAACTAGTCGAGATTAGCGAACCACACCAAAGTAATTATTTATTTTATTTCCCAATCCCAACCTATTCATCCCCTGAAGCAAAACTGGTAATACTCCATATCTAATACCATGGTGTTATCGGTAAAATTAATTACCATTTCACCTTCAAATCTGATTAAAGATTTAACTATCGCTTTGGAGCAAAACTGGTGATACTCCATTCTCGCTTATTTTCTAAAGTTGATAATTTAAATTATCAATTTAATTAAAGATTCATCAAAACTCTTTTTATTGGGTTAAAGAACTTGTGTCATTTAAAACACAGTTCACGATAAAACCAAATCACATTCTATTTATTATCGGGTTAAAGAACAAGTGTTATTTAAAACACTGTTCACGATAAACCCATGAATCAATTCTATTTAAACCCATTTCAAATCCAATTTATTTATTTAAAAATAAATGGGTTTTAATTTTAGTTCAAAACTAGTTCATTTTGATAAAAATCTATTTTTATCTTTTCAAATATGGATTTTTTCATCCCAATTTTTCCCAAATCATTTCTTATGATTTTACACTAATTATTACTATTTTTAATAATTTTATCAAGGCCCGTACAGTCGATTTCCATCAACGGCCATCAAACTGCACTTACAGCGACCTTTTCCAAATTTGATTTGGACGTATCTCCAAATCCAACCGTTAGATTTCAAATTTCTAATATTCGTTAGAAAGCTCTTTTCGATATGAACCCAACGGTTCCGGTTTTTGGAGAATCCGATGGTCGGATCTCCCGTAATGTCCGTTTGAAATAAATGGTCGAAATTCACGAACTGCCGCGGCGCGTTCTATTCAGGCCATTATATTATATATATAATATATATAATATATATTTCGTCGATTACTATTTAAAACGAATTATATAAATAGTTTTAAATTCGTTTCAAAAGCAATTTCAACTTCCATTTCAATTCAAATCAAAATTGAATTCTTCTTTATAAATTCGTTTTAAAATTCATTTCTATTCAATTCAAATTTCAATTCAATTTGAATTCATTTCAATTCGCTTTCAATTCAATTTGAATTCATTTTCAATTCAATTCAATTCCAAGGTCGTTTTCTATTCGATTCAATTCAAATTGGTTTTCTATTCGATTCAATTCAAATTGGTTTTCTATTCGATTCAATTCAAATTGGTTTTCTATTCGATTCAATTCAAATTGGTTTTCTATTCGATTCAATTCAAATTGGTTTTCTATTCGATTCAATTCAAATTGGTTTTCTATTCGAATCAATTCAAATTGGTTTTCTATTCGAATCAATTCAAATTGGTTTTCTATTCGATTCAATTCAAATTGGTTTTCTATTCGAATCAAATTCGTTATATATTCAATTCATTTTGAAATCGTTTTATATTCAATTCATTTCGAAATCGTTTTATATTCAATTCATTTCGAAATCGTTTTATATTCAATTCATTTCGAAATCATTTTATATTCAATTCATTTCGAAATCGTTTTATATTCAATTCATTTCGAAATCGTTTTATATTCAATTCATTTCGAAATCGTTTTATATTCAATTCATTTCGAAATCGTTTTATATTCCATTCATTTCGAAATCGTTTTATATTCAATTCATTTCGAAATCGTTTTATATTCCATTCATTTCGAAATCGTTTTATATTCAATTCATTTCGAAATCGTTTTATATTCAATTCATTTCCAAAATGAATAAAATCGATATAAATATCGTTCACGTCAAAATGGCGTCAATCTAATCAACACGGCTTCATATATTTCTATTTCAAATATTTCTTTTTCAAATATAGTTGTTATTATCAAAATATTTCGTTCAACACATGACTAATCTCAGATGAGTACAGTCAACACATGAACCTTTATTTTATATTAATAAAGATGTGAATTTTATTATTAAAATATTTCGTTCAACACATGACTAATCTCAACGGATGAGTACAGTCAACACATGAACCTTTACTTTATAATATTGATAAAGATGTAAATTTTATTATTAAAATATTTCGTTCAACACATGACTAATCTCAACGGATGAGTACAGTCAACACATGAACCTTTACTTTATAATATTCTTTATTTTCTGAATTGGAATGAGGCCCAATCAATTACCATATAAAGTTAATTATATGGATTCCATACAACAAATGTATATAATAGCAACGATAAATAATCAACCATCATCTAAAGTGCACTACACTGTATAGGCATCAAATATAGATATCTAACGCTTATAACAGCCTGTCGATCCATCGACCGACATATTTAATCAATCAGGATGAGTGAACTTCAAATTTCATCCCAACACCCGTGTGGGGTTTCAAACAATCAAACACAGATTTTATTTGTGCAGTTGGGCGATGTGTAAAATTTATCGTCCCAATCAATGTCAGTCAAATCGGTGTGCATAAACAAACCGTCCGGTTTGTGAATGAATATTTTATTTTATTCGCTTTCACGTTAAAAATTATATTTTTAACGATCAAAATATTTTATTCAAACTATGAATATTCTATTCATTTCATTTATTCAATAAAATGATATTTTTATTTTTCTAACATATTTTAGAAAATTTCGGCGGCATAACGGCACGATACTAGAAACGGGACGAGGCCTAGCCTTATCCCCGGTCTAGTGAAGGCCCACGCCATTCACACATCAATCAATCCATTCCATTTCACCAAACAACTCAATTTCAATAAAATAATCTAACTAATTTTTGCAATCAAACAAACAAGTCCATGGTCTGTGGACGATTGTGTCAGGTGCTACTAAGCACCATCTGCATCCTAATATATATATATAAATAGAAAAAGAAATTGAAAGGTGAGAAATTCTCACCGAAAGCTATCCCAACTTCATGACCTTCCTATTATAGAATCTTCGTCGTTCTCGCCTTTTCGTCCTCTTCGTTGCCCGTAGCCACTACATATGTAAAAATCGAATTTTTACTTCGTTGTTCAATATATAAAAATCGAATTTTTACTTCGCTATTCAATATATAAAAATCGAATTTTTACTCTTTTTCAAAGATCGTATTTTTATAACTCCACTCATATAAAAACCATATTTAATATATCGCCTTCACATACATGAAAATCATATTTTTCTATAATGAGATATCTAATCTTTTAAAGTTTAAATATCAACACTTTGTTAGTTTAAAAAAAAATTCTATTTTTAATTCTATTTAAAAATCATATTCTATTTTTCAATTCCATTTTAAAACAATTCTATTTATGGTTTAAAAACAATGTACATTTATAATTTCAAAAGCAATGTATATTTTCGAACTAAAGATGTTTATATTTTCTAACTTTACTTCGAAAACAATTCGAATTTATATACAATTTCCAGAATTTAAACAATGTATTTGTAAATCAATTTCAGATTTTTTTTCACGATGTTGTTATATAAATTAAAATCAAAAAAAAAAAGAAAAAAAAAGTTTAATGTTTAATTATATAAAAACAAAACAAAAACAAAAGGGATCAAGCTCACTATAAGTGTCGAACTGGAGCTCCCATCAGAAAGCCACCGTGCGCCATCACCTGAAGCCGTCGGACCTTGGTCGGAGGACCCCACACGACACGCCTACATGTGCGCCTCCTCCTCCATGGTTCGCCCGCCATCCGATCATCGCAGTCGCCGTGGAAACGAGCTCGAACCCGACCCGTTTGAACCCCAAAAACTCGAGAACCACTCAGCTAAGTTCATCCATCCCGGTCTCAAATTAAAGATCGTAGAAATCTCCTTAATTTTCGTTTTGTTTTCATGTTTAGATTTGATCTAATTTGAGTGCGATTTGGGATTTCTTTCTTGAAAATTTCCACCGTTGGTTTAAAGAGAGTGGAGGCGCGTTTTCTCTGTTGACCACGGCTTAGAAGGGTTGACCAATTCTAGGGTTGTTTATATAGGGTCTAATATGTTTTTATTATTATTTAAATTGAAAATTAGGGTTTTATTGCATTTGGATTCCGAATCAAACCCAACGACTGTCGCCCCTAGCTAATTACCCCTATTCTGAACACAATGGGATATGTTTCGCAAGATGATTCGGCTGTTTCGATCAGTTTACGCTAAATTTAAAATATAAATCTGTATATTCAATTTTAAATGTACATTTTAAATTACCAAGGCCAGATACTGATTCAGAAAATTCCAGAAAAATTATTTTTAGCTTCGTATTTACGATACGGTCCTATCGAAACTAATTTCGTCGAATTCTGAGACCGTTAGAAAAATGGCCATTTTCCAGTCGATTAAAATCAACTAAAACTGGTCAAACGCGTTTTCCTTTGCCACGCTCACATATTGATTCAAAAAGTTATGAAATTTGAAACCTAGCAATAATTTGACGTCACGGAGCCAACAAAAGTGGTTTCGTCGAAATCCGAGGTCGTTTGCAAAATGTCCATTTTTAAGGGCCTGAATTCCATAGCGACTATTCAGAATTTTCAACTGGACATATCTTTTGATCCCCGCTATGAAATTTTGATTTACCGGATTCGTTAGAAAGATATTATCAATTAGATCCTAATGTTTTTGGTTTCACTAAAATCCGGGTTGTTTTGCACCCGGTACATTCAATTGAAGTTTGAAATCTAATTATCGAACTACCGCGCCATTTTCCATTCCTTTTATAATTATATATAATTATTTATATTCTAACGTCGATCTATATAACTATATACGATTGAATTTGATTCAAAAGAAATTTTCTCGTCGATATTATTTAAAATAATTCATTTTAAATAATCAAAATTCGCTAAAATTGCCAAAATAAAAATTTTAAACTGGCCAGATTTTCGGGTTGTTACACCTACGCTGCAACCTCCTGCTCCCCGGAGAGGGAATGACCCTGGAATGAGCTCTCGTGGGCTCATCATCAACAGATATGGATGAGATCAGTTTTCATGTTCTGCATTTCTTAGGCTTTAAGATTTGTTTTTTGCTTTCACTAGGTTTTCCGATTGGTTGAATAAGAGTACACACGTTCAGGGTTAGGACGTAGCCCCAAATCGTGCTCTGGTCTCGGTGTCGAACCAATCAGGATTTGCTTTGGTTTTGCTTTTGGAATCGAATAAGGACTTTCCCAGCATGGATTATGTTGGGAGAATTTAAGTATCTTGTCAGGATGTGGCAGGATCCTCAACTTCGGTTAAAGTATGGCTTATACTTATTATGGAACTCTAGGAATGGATTATGCCTAGGGATGGTCTATCTTGTCAGGCTGTGGCAAGCATAGCTCTATTTCAGGTCTGAGTATGGATTATACTCACTTTGGACTCCTAAGTATGGATTATACTTAGGAATGACAAATGGTCTTGTCAGGATGTAACAAAAGAAATCGGGCGTGGATTATACTCGGTTTGAACTCCAGGGTATGGAGTATGCCCTACAAACGGTCTTGTCAGGATTTGACAAAAGAAATCGGGTATAGATTATACTCGATTTGGACTTCTGGGTATGGATTATGCCTAAAAATGTTAGCCCTTGCCAGGATTTGGCATGATGAATCAAACATCCCTTGAGTATGGTTTATGCTCATTAGATGCCAAAGCATGGTTTATGCTCAGAAAATTTGAACAATATCGCCAGGATTTGGCGCGTTTGTTTCTCCTTTATTCTTTTACAGGTATGGATTATATCTGTAGCTGGCAGACCCGGCCAGGTCATGGCATTACTGAATTTCTATGGCTTATAGATTTCCTGGGATATCCAGAACGCATCTTCCTTCAACCAGTAAGATATGTTCTTAGGGGCAAACTTGTTGACACACTTTTTTGGTAAAAGCCGTCACACTGAATATCTCGATAGCATCGCGCTCGAATATGGAGAACATCATCAGAAGATAAGTAGCGATTTCGTCAAAGTCGCATCACAAACAAAGAAAGGCCCGAAACTCCAATCAGACGACCTCTTTTGGGCCCGAAAACAGCTATTACGGAGCTAAGCTTGGTAACTCTTGTAGATCACTGAATTAGCTTCAGTTTGAGCTTTGGTTTGGCTCAATCGGACTTATGGTTTGAAAGTTATGCCCGCTTCCGTAAAATGGGTGCAATTTGGCAATCATTTGGATAAAGTGATGAAGCAACACCTCCTAAACCGGATTGCCACCTTTGGCTCGTGGGCTCCTCCTTGGTTCACACACACCGGATCGCTCCCATCAGCCCGCCCGCGGTTGGATCGACCCCCTCGGTTCGCACTCTTGCATCACGATCCGACCCGCTCTGCGTCAGCTTCAGCACTCGAGCACCACGACCAGCTCGGCTCGCACTGTCCAATCACGATTCGACCCGCCTGGTTGTAAAGCTGCGCATAGATCTTGACCTATTCTTAAGGCAACACCTGCTCCTATTTTCCTGGATCGGACGCCACGTACCCCATCACGAACCAGTCTTCCTAGAAGCTCTCCCACAGCTATAAATACACCATTTGAAGGCATTTTCGAGGATCTTTTGGCTCTAACTCCTTACGTCTTCCACCATTGCTCTCTGCAAAACATTTTTAGCAGCAACGGAGCCAAATTCCACACTACAACATGAGGATTTCATGTATAATCTTCATTTTTCTCACTTCTTTTCATTGTAAACACGAGGATTTTGTGTATAAACCCAGATAATCGTACGTGTAACTTCTTAGGATTTAAGAAGAGATAAAGTGGATGTAGGCTTGGTTTGAGCCGAACCACTAAAAAAATATCGTGTGTTCCCCATTTTTACTACTTTTTCAGCATTTTTGTGATTTGTGATCTGCATTTTGGGTGTTAGGCCTAGATTTTGGTCTAACGTTTTGGCGCACCAGGTGGGGGACACACAACTACTTCAATTTCTGGTTCTAAAGAAAGCGGATTATTTGGCTATTGGATCGATGGCTAAGCGAAAGATTTCCCGTGTTGAAGGAGAAGGCACGAGAAACGAGGCAAGCCATGAAGCTTCCTCACATGAAAACCCGTTAGCATACTTGATCAGAGATGAGATGGATGGAGTTCTCACTGAACTGAGAGATCAGATGGCACGACAAGATTATCTCCTCCGGAAACAACAGGAAATGATCAACCAATTCTTCGCTCGGATGGATGGAATGCCGAGCAATGCTCAAATCACTGGAAACGAAGCCGTTGAAGCGGCCCGAGTATCACCCGGACTCGGGGGCAACCCTCCCGCTCAACAGCATCAACCATCTCATGATACACCTCTAGATCGCAATCCGGATCGTGGTGCACCACCAGGCTCATGAACCGATCCCAGCAACTCGCTCCCGTTTTCTCAACAACAACCAGTTCGTGACCCACCTCCAGGACCCAGTCGGATCGCCCCCCTGCTTCACGAACCTGCCTCATGAACCGAGCCCCTCGAATCGGGTAGGCTCGCCACCCTCGATCCGCGATCAGCGAGACGCGATCCCCAGGCAACAGCTCACCAATAGCTTCCATTCTCTCCTGCATTCAACGATGGGGGCACAGCTCTGACCTTGGCAATTTACAACAACTTTTTGAAGGAAATCAACTCGCCGATCTGATTCAACACCTCTCGAGAGTCCGCTCTTATCAGAATGATGTGGATGACATCAACCATAACTCGTTCACTCAAAAAATCAGCAATTCTCGCAATCCCCCAGATTTCAAACTCCCACAACTACAGCCATACAACGGCAGGACGGATCCTACCGTGCACCTGATGCGCTACAAACGGCATATGGAAGTTCAATCGGCGTCGGAAAACATCATGGCTAAATGTTTTCCCCTCTTTCTAACTGATATAGCAGCCATGTGGATTCGGCAGCTAGAAACGGAATCGATCAATAGCTGGAATATGTTGGTCGCTCGTTTCTTTGAACAGTTTCGGGTCCACATCGCACGACCCAAGAACGTCATATCACTAACCACAATCAAGTAGAGGCCTATAGAAACTCTGCTTTCATTTCTGGAAAGATTCAACATTGCAGCAGCATCAGTTGATCGCCCTGAACAATATATGGTACTGATGGTAGCAGTATCCGGAGTTCTGGATAACACAAAATTCAAGAAATCTTTGTACCGAGATCCCCCACGAAATCTCGGTGAATTCTACATTGAAGCAAATAGATTTCTGCGGGAAGAAGATGCAACCTCCGAGAAGAAAGTTCTCGATGTCAACATGCTTAAAGACGGAGAACCGTCTGATTCTGGAAATGGCAAAGGAAAAGCCGTCGTCAAGAATGATCACAACACTCAGCCCCGGAGAGGGCCCAGATATGAAAAGTACACTGAGCTCATTGTTTCACTTTCTGACATCTACATGGACACAAACGATGTTGTCTCCTACCCAAAGCCTCCTAGGAGGGAGGCATCACAAAGAGAACGCGATTCTGGAATGCACTGCATATTCCACGATATGGACGGACACGACACAAATGATCGCACGCATCTTCGTGATTTGATTGAGGAACGGGTTAGATGTGGAGAGCTGCCCGAGTATGTGAAACTACCAACAGCACTTGCGCCAACGCTGCAACCTCCTGCTCCCCGGAGAGGGAATGACCCTGGATCGAGCTCTTGTGGGCTCATCATCAACAGGTATGGATGAGATCAGTTTTCATTTTCTGCATTTCTTAGGCTTTAAGATTTGTTTTTTGCTTTCACTAGGTTTTCCGATTGGTTGAATCAGAGTACACACGTTCGGGGTTAGGACGTAGCCCCAAATCGTGCTCTGGTCTCGGTGTCAAACCAATCAGGATTTGCTTTGGTTTTGCTTTTGGAATCGAATAAGGACTTTCCAAGCATGGATTATGTTGGGAGAATTGAAGTATCTTGTCAGGATGTGGCAGGATCCTCAACTTCGGTTAAAGTATGGCTTATAATTATTATAGAACTCAAGGAATGGATTATGCCCAGGGATGGACTATCTTGTCAGGCTGAGGCAAGCATAGCTCTATTTCAGGTCTGAGTATAAATTATACTCACTTTGGACTCCTAAGTATGGATTATACTTAGGAATGACAAATGGTATTGTCAGGATGTGACAAAAGAAATCGGGTGTGGATTATACTCGGTTTGAACTCCAGGGTATGGAGTATGCCCTGCAAACGGTCTTGTCAGGATTTGACAAAAGAAATCGGGTATGGATTATACTCGATTTGGACTTCTGGGTATGGATTATGCCTGGAAGTGTTGGCCCTTGCCAGGATTTGGCAGGATGAATCAAACATCCCTTGAGTATGGTTTATGCTCATTAGATGCCGAAGCATGGTTTATGCTCAGAATATTTGAACAATATCGCCAGGATTTGGCGTGTTTGTTTCTCCTATATACTTTTACAAGTATGGATTATATCTGTAGCTGGCAGACCCGACCAAGTCATGGCATTATTGAATTTCTATGGTTTATAGATTTCCTGAGATATCCAGAACGCGTCTTCCTTCAACCAGCAAGATATGTTCTTAGGGGCAAACTTGTTGACACACTTTTTGGTAAAAGCTGTCACACTGAATATCTCGATAGCATCGCGCTCGGATATGGAGAACATCATCAGAAGACAGGTAGCGATTTCGTCAAAGTCGCATCACGAACAAAGAAAGGCCCGAAACTCCTATCAGACGACCTCTTTTGGGCCCGAAAACAGCAATTACGAAGCTAAGCTCGGTAACTCTTGCAGATCACTGAATTAGTTTCAGTTTGAGCTCTGGTTTGGCTCAATCGGACTTACGGTTTGAAATTTATGCCCCTTTCTGTAAAATACGTGTAATCTGGCAATCATTTGGATGAAGTGACGAAGCAACACCTCCTGGACCGGATCGCCCCCTTTGGCTCGTGGGATCCTCCTTGGTTCACACACACCGGATCGCTCCCATCAGCTCGCCCACAGCTGGATCACCCCCCTCGGTTCGCACTCCTGCATCACGATCCGACTTGCTCTGCGTCAGCTTCAGCACTCGAGCTCCACAACCAGCTCAGCTCGCACTGTCCAATCACGATCCGACACACCTGGATGTAATGCTGCGCATAGATCTTGACCTATTCTTAAGGCTACTCCTGCTCCTATTTTCCCGGATCGGACGCCACGTACCCCATCACGAACCAGTCTTCTCGGAAGCTCTCCTACAGCTATAAATACACCATTTGAAGGCATTTTCGAGGATTATTTGGCTCTAACTCCTTACATCTTCCACCATTGCTCTCTGCAAAACATTTTTAGCAGCAAAGGAGCTAAATTCCACACTACAACATGAGGATTTCGTGTATAATCTTCATTTTTCTCACTTCTTTTCATTGTAAACACGAGGATTTCGTGTATAAACCCAGATAATTGAACTTGTAACTTCTTAGGATTTAAGAAGAGATAAAGTGGAAGTAGGCTTGGTTTGAGCCGAACCACTATAAAAATATCATGTATTCCCCATTTTTACTGCTTTTTCTGCATTTTTGTGATTTGTGAACTGCATTTGGGTGTTAGGCCCAGATTTTGGTCTAACGATGTCCTAAATCTTCTATGAAACATATCAGCCCCGTAAGTGCAATTGTCATTGAAGTAATCTTGCACCAGAGACTTATGGCATTTCGCATGATTTCGGTGTATAAATCTCCTTCCGGGAATCGATCCCCCTCAACTTGTGGATGATGACCCGTAGGCTTATCATATAAGTCCCGTATTTCCTGTACCCGTATTTCCTGTATTTTTTCTGCTTCCTTTTGAAGGGTTTCCTCTTCCTCCGAATTGCTATTAAAAGCCATGATGCATATCATAAAATAGAAATCCATTTTTGTTTGTGAAAGTGTTTGTATATGAGATATGGTTGCGATGTTGTTGTTTTATATAAGGTATGAGGTCTTGGTCAATGGGTAGCTTTATTGGGTGGAGTATGCTCATTTATTGGCCAAAGTGCTCCTTTATTGGACAGAGTGCAGTTTTATTTGACAAAGTGCTCCTTTATTGGGCAGAGTGCTCCTTTATTGGACAAAGCGCTCCTTTATTGGACAGAGTGCTCCTTTGTTGGATATAGAGCTCCTTTTTTGGACTGGGTGCCACCTAATTGGTACGAGTGCTCCTTTATCGATACATGTCTTGGTCTAGTTCATAGTGTGTAAGGCCGTCCATGTAATAGCTGCTTAGGAATTTATGTGTGCAGGGTAGTCCAGGTAATGTAGCCATGGAATTTAACAAGTAATGTCGTCCATGTAGTAACTCGTGTTGAATGCCCACCCAAAATGATAGTAAACAAAATTAAAATCCTTTATTTTATATTATTTTGAGAAATAAATTATATTTCAATGTTTCCCTATCATGGCAGTGGGTAGTAATTAGTGCATAGAGTAGATTCTCTATCATGGCATTAGCAGTGTCCAGTGCTAGTGTATAGTGTAAATTCTCTATCATGGCTACAGTGGACAGTGACTAGTGCATAATGGAGATTCTCTATTATTGACATTCTGAGCATTGGACTATGCATAATATTTATATTATTAAAGTGCATATCCTTATATATCCCAGTTTTTAGTAATAAACACAACAATAAGATAGTTTCCATATAAACATACAAATCACAATATTACAGCATTAAGAAATGCCAAACTACAATCGTACGAACCATCAAATTCAAAGTACAATAAAACATGATAAGATAGCTTCCTCATAGACCTACCACAGACGTAGGAAGAATCCATCTCTAGTTGGCTCAGCAACAATCTTGTTCAAACATCTTATTTCGGCTTGCTCTTTCAGTGCATATTGAACTCCACGTTCGCACATCGGAGGGTCAATCCACTACTTAAAGTAACAACAATCAATTTCGTCAGGAAAAACCTTGTGGTCCTCGTAGGCTACATAACCCAAAAAAACGATGACTAGCATTTTTTTTGGTTTTCGAAACAAGAACCAGCTATTCTTCTCCACAACAGCATAAAGGTTGGATCCACCCGGACCTAGTGACTCGACAACGCACCCTTCAACTACCCTTTCTTTTTCAGGTCGTTGATTTGATACCGCCTCATCATCTTTTCTCAAGTTGGCTATGGTGGATCCTACACTTTCTTTTCCCTATTTCGACATACACCAATAAGGAAACTATACTATTTTCTTTTCAAGTAGAAGGCTGGAATGGGAAAAGATTAAGAAGTAGACAGCTGGAAGAAAAGAAATTGTGAACGAGGGTTTAGCCTGCTTCGGAGAAGCCAATATATATAGCAAAAAACAGGGTCGTCCACAACGATATTACAAGCGAAAAACAGAGTCGGCCCCACCTATATACAACTAATGGAGTGTACATCGTGTCGTGCGCTGCTTTATTGGTTGAATTCCATGCCAAAACGATTTTATTTTAAATAAGAATCATTTATTTTATTTAAATAAATGTTATAATTTATAAAGGAATTCCACAACGACTATTTGAAATTTTAATTTGGACATAAATTAAAATATACAACATGAAAACTCTGTTTTTCTCTTCCATTAGAGAAATACTATGAATTCGATCCGAATGTTTTTTATTTCAAAGAAATCCGACTTAAATTGGATTCTATACAACCAACTAAAGTTCAAACATTATATTACGAACTACCACGCCGCTGTAGTTCGTTTTATAATTGAATTACAAATAAAATGATTCAAACATCGTTTTATAATTAAACATTTCAAACATCGTTTAACATTACACAGAGCATCACAGAATATAGATAATAAAGGGTCCAGTATACAGAACATCATAAAATACAGCTGCCAACAGTAATATACATAAAATATAGATAATATAGTACAACATACATCAATGTAACATATGAAAACTAGGAAACATGAAAGATTCTACTACATCAATCCATACACATATGTACATCATGATAAAAAAAAAATATCATCAGCATGATCCTTATGAACGTCATCCTAAATCCGTAGCATCATCCACATCGTCGTTCTTAGAATCCTCTGCATCCTCCTCCATCTCATCCTCACTATCATCCTCGTCATAATAAGGAATATCGTCATCGTCACTACCTAGTCCTCCATCACCACCTAATCCTCCACCCCTCCCATTCCGCCATCACCACCTAATCCTCTACCCCTCCTGGTCCTCCATCACCATCTAACCCTCTACCCCCTCCCGGTCCTCCAGCAGCACCTAAACCTCCACTAGTACATGACCCTCCAACCATACCTAATGCTCTTGTATCACCACCCACAATTCCGCTAGTCTGGCCTCTAAGTTCTCGATCTGCTCTTGCAAACCTTGAACTATCGCCTGGTGCTCCTGATATAAGGACTGAGCATGTAGCAGGGCCATCTCCTGAATAGCGGCAATATATACCCTGTGTTGGTCTAGCCAGGGTGCATACTGCAAATATAGAACATATAAAATCAGTTTCTACAACTTAAAACGTACAAGATAATTAATCCCCAAGTAAGAAGAATACCTCATGTGGTTGATATAATCCAGCAGTAGGGACACCTGCTACCATGTGAGCAGGTGGGTAAATAATAGGCAGGGACACCTGTGCACCGCTGAGATCAGATGTCTAAAATGTATCAGCCAAAGCAAAATCCATAGGCTGGTCGGAGATCTGTGTAGGGGTCGGGTCAAAAGTGAACGGTGGAGGATGAACTCTACCAGTAAACAGTCGGGGACCAATGTGATCGGAGTTCACACCTCGCAAGTAATCCGGCAACAAGTAACGCCTAGGAGCTACCCGAACCCAATAAGTGTCAAAATTTGTATCGGGTATGTAAAACTCAGTCGTATCAACCCATCCTCCCTGTCTCAGACCCTATATGTACTATCTCCCGATAGAACGGCGAGGCCCGAACATATAATTGGGAAGAGGTGGATCTCCGGGTATGTGCGTCTGGCCGGAGCCCTGATAATAACAGCGATCACCCAAGTACCAAATATGAAGGTGGGCCAATAGGAGCAAGAGGACACGACGAATAGATAAACGACATGCAAGGACGAGCGGGTGGTAATTAGGAAGCGGGCCACCTGCTAAAAGTAACATCCAATAAGTGTTCCAAGGTGCTCATAATATGTTGCCCCTCTCCTTCAATTCTAACTGAGTACGGGCCTCCATCAAATCGTGCTCACACCAGCAAGAGCACGCCGGACTAGGTGACTACGCTCTCATCTACGCATACGTGGGAAAAAGAACTCGACGGTATGACTGGTGGTGGACAACATGCGTGGATTCATGTTAGTCGTATACTCGTAGTACCAGCACGACAACATGTACCAAAATCCAAACATCTGCTGAACAACTCCAAAAGCGTAAGAGTCAAGAGCGGAATACAGATAACCCAAAATAGCACTGCCCCAATCAATCATACGCAGCTGATCTAAATCGACTAATGCCGCAAGATAACCCAATCTAATCGAACTCCATTAGTTTGAATTTCGAACCAAGGAGATATAAAATAGTGGCCCGATATACTATGTCATGGAAATCCATTGCATCGAGATGTGCTATAATGTACTCAAGTAAATATGTGACTGAAACGGCACTATGGGAGATGTAACTACTCGCATCCTACATATTAGGGGGTCGTAGAATATTTATTTCATTTACATATGAAGTCGTATGGTCGTGTAACTTTGGGGAACGACTATTGGGGTCATTTCCTATGTTCATAATTTTTGCCAAATTTTAAATGACCGTTTTACCCCTGGCGAATCTTGTTTCGCCTATAACTTTTGAATGGTAAGGGGTTTTGACCTGAAATCACTTCCATTGGATTCAAATGATGGTTTACTTTCCATAGAGTGGTTACATTAATCAAATGGGCTTAACATTTGGGAGATATGGCTGAAATAAGGTTTGGAAGGTTAAAAACAGCATAATTGGGCTAAATATGGTGATTAGGTGCTAAGCCCAAAACCCCTTTCATGATTAGGATTATGGGAGGGCTGATAGGGTTTAGGAGATTAGTTTTATTCATTTTTCTAGCCTCCATTTACCTCCCTCTAACCCTAGTAATGGCCTCTACCTTCTAAACTACCTCATAATCACTTTCTAATCCAATATTAAGTAAATCTATATCAAATCAAGGCGGATTGACATCAAATCAGAGTTAGGGCTGCTGTAACGACCCGAAATTTTTGTGACTAAATAAATAATTTATTTAATTGTTTAAAAGGTCGATTTGGTAATTTAAATGACCAATATTCAATCATTTTTAATGAATTATTATATAAATAAATTGATTTTAAATAATTCAAATATCGATTTAATTTGAAATATTTAGTTTCTAAATCCCAATATGGAATTCTATGTTGAGTGGAACGATAATCTTTGAATAAATAATAAATCAACTATGAACTATGAAGCTTCTTTTGAAAGCTACTCGGTTCCTTCCCACTAAAACTACCTGATTCCTTCTACCGGAAGCCAATCCCTAATTCTATATATTCCGCAATCCTCCTCCTTTTATTCACTTTACAAGCCGAACCTTTCCTGGAGAAACAAAAATCATTTATTTCCAAAATCAGAATAAAAACCTGCCCCATTTTAATCCTTTAGAAAATTCTATAAACTCCACAAATCAGACACTAATTGACTCGTTGGATTCACGAGTTAAGCATCTTCAACTTCGCGTGCGTATTATTGGGTGCGGTGCAAATTCGCTGAGCCCTAAATTCGAGCAGCAACTCCAGGGAGTTGGAGGGGATTTTGGTTCTTGATTCCAAAAGTAGTGGTGTATTCGAGCTTATGGAGGAGGCCATCAATATTGGTGTTGTGAGGATGGAAGCTGGAAAGTGATCGTAGTTGCGAAGGTTGTTTGTGAAACAGGTGGTGAGTTGCAATTCACAGCGTGAGTTTGTTTGGGTGGTTAACGTGAGTAGCAAGGGTGTGGCTTTGAGGAACTAGCTGAAGTGATTTTTTGTTCTGGAAAATTGAATTGTAGCAGCATATGGCAGAGTTTTATCATGAGTTCTTTGTGAGGTCTATTGATGGGTTTGGAGTTATAGGTTTCAAACAGTGAAGAGTTTCGAACTGGAACCAAGGGGAAGTAACAAGTTTAGAAGAAGAAATTGTGGTTCACTGATCGTAAGGGTGGCGCTGGCTTTAGTATTGGTGAAGGAAGCGGAGCAACGCGTTGAACTGGATTGCGGTGGGTACGTTGGGAATGAAGAGGATGGTCACGATGTAAAGAAAGTGAAAATAATTTTAAGACCAGGAGCGGGTTTTACTGGAGAAGGAGGATGGAGATAAAACATGGATTAAGTGATGAATTACGCCACCAGTTGCCGCATCTTTCCAGATGGGTGTGGACTTTGGAAATAAAGTGATGATCATTTCTTTATTAAGAAATTACATGCTACTGGAATTAAACACCAGATTCAATGTTTCAAAGTACAAGGTTAAGTGGAGCAAGCAATGAAGGCATTGAAGTGGTGCGAGGCAAACCAGTTGGGCTCGTAAATAATATTACAAGTTGGAAACAGAAGAGTGACCTGGGGAAACGAAGTACGAAGGTGAGGAATTACGTGATTTCTTAATCACGGCTTTAAAGGGTTAATCACAATTTGATACGGTAATTAACGAAACTAGAGCATCTGTGATTAACCACTAATTAGTGGCTTAATTTATGGCTAAGGTAAATCAATTAAACATAATTAATTAATTAATGTAGTCAAAATAATATATATTATTTAAATCTTGTAACACATATAATTGGTTCGTTCTTCAACAGAATCAGAAAAAGCTAGTTACATTGGAATCGTAGGAACAAGATATACGTTGTGGACTATCGTGGTTGAGAACGGAGCAACTGAAATTTCATTAAAAAACAAATTCTTGTTTGATTTTAAAACAGAACAAAAGAAGAACCATCAACAGCAAACTGAGGTGAGTAAACTCACAAACTCTGTCTCGTATATATTTCTACATAAATGAGTTTTAAATTCACTTATATTGATTTTATATTGTGTGATGATTGTTTGGATGAATGGTTGAAAAAATGATTGAAATGGTTGATATATGTAACGTCCCGCATTTTTTGCAGTCAAATATTTTATTTATTTATTTATTGTAATATTTAAAGGATTTTAATATTAAATCCAATATCAAAGCGAAGTTTGAACGTTATATAATCATAAATCGAGCTCGAAATGGCGCTGCAGTTCGAAATATGGATATTTGAACTTCAATTGAATATACAGGATCTGATATAAGTCGGATTTCTGTGAAACGAGAAACACTAGAATCTGGTTGATGTTAATTTTCATAAAAAAGAGAAAAATCCAGATTCCGCATTACAGATTGTTAGTTATGGCCAAATAAAATTAAAAAATAGTCGCTATGGATTTTGATTATAAACGATAACGTTATTTAATAATTTATAAAAGGATTTCTTTATAAATTTGAATATCATTTACCTCGAAATTGTTTATGTTGGGTTATCATTCTATATTGTATGAATCTGAAGCTGTATATAATTTAGATATGTGCGATAATAACAATTTATCATTTAATTGTTTTGTAACATCGAACGTAAATGAGATATTTGGACATGTGGGTAACAATAACCTCTTCTAAACTCAATTTGATCATACCTTGTTGTCTTGATGAAAGAAGAGGTCAGGTTTATGCAATCATTCATGTAATATTCTTTTTAAATAGAGATTGTTTGTTTTATTGCCTTTCAACCAAACAATTGAATTCCTTTAAAAACAACAAGAAGAAAAAAAACTTGAGGAAAAATAGCCATAATACATAATAGTTGCAACATAAGAAACCGACTCATCTTTTGCTAGACACATTTTCTCTGAAGTGCGACAATACTATGACCATATTGTAAATTTCATTAACAGAAAGAACAAATACAGAAATCAGAAAAGAAAATAAAAGAATAAACATACATATGTATATATAAAACTGTCGGACAAATGCAAGACACATAGAAGTAATATATATATATATATATATATATATATATATATATATATATATAAATTCTGTACAACACAAAGCGGTAAATGTACAGCAGCTAAGGAACAAATAGGAAAAAGGAAAAGATAATTCAATACAAAATCTTAACATTTCTCCTGCTGAGTATCACGCAGCTACCAAGGACTCCATTACCAAGTACCACATCGCGATCATAGTTGAAATGAAAAGAAAAATAACCCCTAAGAAACAGGGAAAAATCAATGGACAGTTGCATATATTCAAACATTGAATCGTAATAGCTTAGGATATGGCTAAGTAACAGCAAAGAAAGAAAAGAAAGAGAAGAAAAGATATGTATCTCGATACATCAATTCATACAGCTAATTAAACAGCTAAGAAATGGTAAAAAAACATGGGAAAATAAAGAAAGGACAATTAAAACGGTACAATACACAGTTAAATACACAGTTAATGAATTCATATATGCAACAGCTTGGGTAACAGCTACATATATGTAGCTGTTTATGCGTTAATCCTATAAGGGTGTGAACAGCTAAGTAAATAGACATTGTATGGCTGATGAAAAACAGATATGTATATATATATCAAATCTGTACAGTACAATGAACAGGTAATATATATATATATATATATATATCTTCATATATACATTCGATTACAAATTCACTGCTACCGTATATTTAAAGAAAAAAATCTGAACAAAATCCATAATACGGTTTCAAAAATCTGTACGAAATGAACAATTCAGTCGCATCTAACCAACATTTCAATCAATGTGCGAATCCATCAATTTTCTACTAACCATCACGCATCAAATCTCATTACTAGTACACAAACCAATCTAAAAGGGGAAGAAAAACTAATGGCCTAAACATAGGGTATCCTTATCTAAGAAGAGACTCTGATGGACCTTATTCTTATCTAAACTTCACCACACTATATATATTCGGGTTTGCGCAGGATGTTTTCATCAATTTCAGAACAATATGAACAATACAGCAGCAAGAAACCGATTCGAAAACACTTAGAAAAGTCAAAAATAAAAATAATACAGTGATTAAAAATCTTATCTGCATATACGAACTTCAACTCCTGGATTTTTCTGATGAAGTCGAAGACCTAGGGTTGGTAGAAGGTCTAGGTTTGGTTGTTCGTTGGTCTGGATGGTTTGGAATTGACCCCGAAGCGATCGTGGATGCTGAAGGAGTTGGAGAGGTTGACAGTTTCGATCGAAGGTGGAGAGAGGAAGGTGGATCGAAGGAGCGGTTGTGTAGTGGTGGTGGCGACGAAGTACGCTTCCATTTGCTAGAGGAAAAAGGGGGATTAGGGATTTAAAAATTTCGGCCATGGCCGATTATTTGTGGAGGCGGTGGAATTTGTGAGGGCTTGGATACACGAGGAAGGGTTTTGTAAAAGGATAACGGGTTGGGGATAAGCGGGCCAAGGTAATAAAAATAAGGTAAGGCCCAATTTTTTTGAATATTAGTTAGTTTATTTTAAAATAAAAATTTACTAACTTATAAAGCTTATAACGAATCCATACGTGATCAGATTTACATGCCATCAGATTCGTTTGAATCATATCGGAAAGGACTACATTATGGTGTAGGTGCAAACATTTTAGGAGGCAGCTGGGGCTTTCAGTTAAATTAAACACGCGTTTAATTTAACTAAATTCAGTCGTTATCTCGACAGACATAAATAAGGTGAGTTAAACTCACTCAGTTCTCCCTATTTATATTTTATATAAATTGGGTTTTTATGTTGTGTGCTTCGTTTGCTGATGGTTGACTGTTTGCTGATTATTCATCTAGTTGTTGATCTAACCAATGAAATTAAATTGTTGTTTGATTTCAGTGAAATACCAAATCGTTATTTTAAAGATTTGATCCAATAAAGGTAACTTACCTTAATTGGGCACGTTTATAAAATAAACGTGTTTATATTGTTTGAATTGCTTTAATTGTTCGAGAATTAGTTGTTGTTAATTGGTCGTTATTTATTGTTATTAATTAAATGGAATTTCATGATCTGATTGTGATAACCAATTTGAATATAGGGAAGAACAGGTTGGAGGGATTCAACTGGATTTCTCAAATATATTATTTGTTTTCATATTTTCATATATGAACCGATCCGATGGGGTGATAGATTTGAGTATTGGTTATTGACTGAAATTTCAACATCTGCGTAGTTTAAACCAATGGGAGGTATTAGTTAAGTATTTGGCAACATATGGACTATAAAATCCATCGTTTTATAGATATTGATTTACCGCCAGGTAAATCGACATGAATGAAGTTATAAAATTTATTTCATAGCTGGAGATAGATTTTGAAACATATTATTTTGAATAAAAGTTTATAAAAAGGGAAATAAATAAATGTTTTATTTAAAATTTTGATTTATTATTAATTAATTTTATAAAGTCAACTCTGATGTTAATTAGATTTATAAGTACGAAAATGTGAAATAAATCGAATGGTTAAGCCTGGATTATTGTTTTGTTAAGAAACAATTTAATGGAATTATTTAAATTAGTTGTATTATTGAGTGAGAACTAATTGGAATCGGTTAATGGAATAACCACGTTTGAGTTAATTAAATCGATCGTTTTTTGAAGTGATTATTAAATTAGTGTGTTTTGAATAAAATAGTTTAATGGTACTGTTTCAATTTTAAAGATTTTAAAAGGGAAATTTAATATTTATTTTAGTAAATAAAGGAATTAACTACGAAAGTAGTTAACTACCAAAGTAAATTATTATTTTCATAATTTAGAGAAATACTTTTAAATTGAGATTCATTTAAAAAGTAATCGAAATTGAAATGGAATCCAATGAAATGTTAAAAGGGATTAGTGATAATTTATTATTTCCATTAGTGAAATAATAATGTAAAGGTCGGGGTATCCAACAGGAATAAGCACTGGGTACTGTCAAGTAATAAGTAAAAGATATTTCGTAATGTCATTTACGAGTTGTTTCGAAGAAAAAATAAGGGACTAGATATGATATAGGATTTTACTAAGTATTAAAATGAATTTGTTTAAAGTATAATCTTATGATGAATAAAGAAGCGAGAAAATTATATTTATAATATCGAAATATTTAAGAGTTTTAAATTTACATTTTGTTTAATTTAAAAGGCCAAGTGATACTGAATACCGAACCAGTGAACTCAATTGATTACCATGATTGAATCACTAATTGTTTTTATAGTTAAATTACCGACTATCAAATCTGTCCAATACGATTGTTGGTACGGAAAGACCGGGATTGAATTTATATTCGAAAACCATTCCAACCAACAAATACGAGAAGATATTAAAAGAGATCGAGATGGAGCATTGAAGACCATAGAATTTCATAAACGGAAGGACTGCTAATAATCTTCAGTCTGCAGCCAAAGATGTACTGTGGTTCTGTCGTGATTGGAATCTATGGATTGCAAGGACTTCTCGCTACTGATCCATGAGGTGATTCCTATATGGGATGCGGTAGGAGAGTACCTTCGGCTCATCCTGTTCCAGGATGACTTGTATGGATGGATGTCTGACAGAGTATTTCCAAAGGGATCACGTACGTTGATTTCTTCAAACGTACCATAGTTGGGTCGCTCCCAACCCGGTATTTTTGTAGACATCAATTAGAGATATCTGGCGGATCTGATGATGTGGCATTCAAAGTGAATGGTGACCAGATGTTCCAGAAAGTAAATTCTGACCTCATGCCTCATCAACTGGGAAATGAAAAAAATCGGGCAGGCAACATGGCTATGTGGGTCGCTCCCATTAGGGTGTATAATCACCTATCTAGAGAGATTCCTTTTGCTTCTTTAATCTATATTCGATGCTGTCCCTTTTCGGGAAACAGTGGTTTGAGCCCAACCGTTGGTGATATACATTTGATACACTCAAGCGAAATGAGTGGTCGTTCATGTGAGGGCCGGGTTGCAAGACGTTCTTGTTGAACCCAGTGTATTGGCCTCTAGAGATACACTATCGACAGGTCGTCCCATACCTTGTCATAGTCGGAATCCAATCTCCAATAAGCGCCCGCGATTTTGATTGTATACTATATATTTGGAGCGTGAGATGCAAGCGTTCCACTAGATTATTATTTACTTATATTTAGACACTATTATAATATTAGAAAAATATTGATCTCAAAAACGTTTTGGGTTATCATAAGGTAAAAACCGTATGTATTTATGTGTGGATTTGGTCTTACGATTATCCTTTTCTTTCGAAAAGATTTTAACTTTAAAATCAGGTTGTGTTTAAACTTCGTGTGTTTATCTCACTCTGGTTCACCAGACCGTCCCGGTGTTTTGTAAATGCTCGGGTTAGCCCCGGGTGTACAGGTTTAGGTTATCGAATGCTATGAAGAGACATGCTGGAGGTGTTCAGACATATGATATCATATAGTTATTGTTCCGCTGTGTGTGGTATATGAGGACAGGTTATTATAACTGTCCCGGTGTGTGATGTACTCTGGTGATTGTAAATATTTTTAAAGCTCTCAATAAAAGATTTATTTCTGTATTATATTTTGTTCCGCTGCGATGTGAGACCCTGATTCTGTGTTATGTTAGTCCTTCTTCTTCTTCTTCTATTCTAATATTTCTTTCTTATCTCACCCTCTAATTTCTTTCTAATAACGTTCCAGTGTTTTCGGTTTTTTGGAAGATCGGCATGAGGTATGGTAAATGTATTTATGTCGATTTTCAGGTCCGAAAATCCTCGGCTCGTTACAGTGGTATCAGAGCTATTGGTTTAGTAACAACCCTGGCTCTGTGGTGTAACTCGATAGAGATTGGGTTAGTAATACCCTAGATCGAGATCGAGTGTGTGTGTGTGTGTGTGTGTGTGTGTATATATATATATATATATATATATATATATATATATATATATATATATGAGAGCATATTTGAAAATTTTATATATATAAATGTTTTGTATTGTGTTTGTTGAGCAGTTCAAGTGTTGAGAAGCATCGAACTGTCAAGGGATACAATATTTTTTTCCAAGAGGGTAAATGAAATAATTTTGCCGAAATTATATTTTTGTATAGAAAGGAAATAATTTTATTAAATTATTGAGATATTAGTGTGTTTGATCGTTTTGAATAAAATTCAAATTAAATTGAAAATTTGAGTTGAAATTTAACCTGATTAAGTGTAATTAACTTAATAATGATATTGAAACTAAACTAAATAAATTTGGAATTTAAATGTTAATCAAATAGAAGTCAATTGGATATTGATCGATTGATGTCCAAACATGTGAAACCAAAATAAAATATTAATATTGAGTTAAGTTCAATTGATTTTGTTGATGTGGTTATGTATTGATTACTGATTGTGATTTGTTTATTACTGAATGATAGTTGTTTGAATGAGAGTAATCAACAAAATAATAGGGCTAAATAAATTTTAAACTAAAGAACAAATTCCAGCATAATTAAAAACTAGGCTAGAACTGCATATGATCTAAAATAAATGGCTTAACCCTGTACTTGAAAATGAATTGATATATCTGTCTGATTTTGAATTAGTTTAGTTACATTTGTTGATTAGTGAAGTATTATCTCAGAATTTCGTATATTTATCACTCATATGCGAATTGAGTTAAGTACAGGTGCTAGATGGCCAGGAAGATTAATATTGGTTGAGTAAATCGCATATACGTTGAGCAAGTATGCTCTATAGCGCTCGTAAAAGGTACACTATGCGAAAATATGAAATTTTGGGTTTTGATTTCAGACCGTGAGGATCGGTGTATATATATTATTTGTTCCCGCGATATCGTAGATGTCACTCCGTGCAGGGGAGACTTTGCCGAATTTTCCTGGGAATTTAAATTGTTAGAAAATTTTCGATATTTTTGGAATTATTTATTTACAGTATTGAATTGGTCTTCGATTTATGATAAATTGAATTTGGAAATTAATAGATTTGTAACGTTCTTTCTTACCTTAGCAATTTCAAGGACGAAATTATTTTAAGGGGGGAAGAATGTAATGTCCCGCATTTTTGGCAGTCAAATATTTTATTTTATTTTATTGTTTTTGGAATATTTAAAGGATTTTTATATTAAATCCATTATTAAAGCGAAGTTTGAATGTTATATATTTATATAATTATAAATCGAGCTCGAAATGGCGCTGCAGTTCAAAATATGGAGTTTTGAACTTCAATTGAATATAAAGGATCCGATATAAGTCGAATTTCTGTGAAACGAGAAACGTTAGAATCTGGTTGATGATAATTTTCATATGAAAGAGAAAAAACCAGATTTCGCATTACAAATTGTTAGTTATGGCCAAATAAAATTTTAAAATAGTCGCTATGGATTTCGATTATAAGCGATAACGTTATTTAATAATTCATAAAAGGATTTCTTTATAAATTTGAGTATCGTTTACCACGAAATTGTTTATGTTGGGTTATCATTCTATATTGTATGAATCTGAAGCTGTATGTAATTTAGATATATGCGATAATAACAATTTATCATTTAATTGTTTTGTAACATCGAACGTAAATGAGATATTTGGACATGTGGGTAACAATAACCTCTTCCAAACTCAATTTGATCATACCTTGTTGTCTTGATGGAAAGAAGAGTTCAGGTTTATGCAATCATTCATGTAATATTGTTTTTAAATAGAGAGTGTTTGTTTTATTACCTTTCAACCAAACAATTGAATTCCATTAAAAACAACAAGAAGAAAAAAACTTGAGGAAAATAGACATAATACATAATAGTTGCAATATAAGAAACCGACTCACCTTTTGCTAGACACATTTACTCTGAAGTGCGACAATACTATGACCATATTGTAAATTTCATTAACAGAAAGAACAAATACAGAAATTAGAAAATAAAATAAAAGAATAAACATACATATGTATATATAAAACTGCCGTACAAATGCAAGACACATAGAAGTAATTTATATATATATATAAATTCTGTACAACACAAAGCAGTAAATGTACAGCAGCTAAGGAACAAACAGGAAAAAGGAAAAGACAATTCAATACAAAATCTTCACATTTCTCCTACCGAGTATCACGCAGCTACCAAGGAATCCATTACCAAGTACCACATCGCGATCATAGCTGAAATGAAAAGAAAAATAACCCCTAAGAAACAGGGAAAAATCAATGAACAGTTGCACATATTCAAACATCGAATCGCAATAGCTTAGGATATGGATAAGTAACAGCAAAGAAAGAAAAGAAAGAGAAGAAAAGATATGTATCTCGATACATCAATTCATACAGTTAATTAAACAGTTAAGAAATGGTTAAAAAAACATGGGAAAATAAAGCATGAACAACTAAAACAGTACAATACACAGTTAAATACACAGTTAATGAATTCATATGTGCAACAGCTAGGGTAACGGCTACATATATGTAGATGTTTATGCGTTAATCTTATAAGGGTGTGAACAGCTAAGTAAATAGATAGTGTATGGCTGATGAAAAACAGATATGTATATATATATATATATATATATATATATATATATCAAATCTGTACAGTACAATGAACAGGTAATATATATATATATATATATATCTTCATATATACATTCAATTACAAATTCACTGCTACCGTATATTTAAAGAAAAAAATCTGAACAAAATCCATAACACGGTTTCAAAAATCTGTACGAAATGAACAATTCAGTCGCATCTAACCAACATTTCCATCACAGTGCGAATCCATCAATTTTCTACTAACCATCACGCATCAAATCTCATTACTAGTACACAAACCAATCTAAAAGGGGAAGAAAAACTAATGGCCTAAACATATGGTATCCTAATCTAAGAAGAGATTCTGATGGACCTTGTTCTTATCTAAACTTTACCACACTATATATATTCGGGTTTGCGCAGGATGTTTTCATCCATTTCAGAACCACATGAACAATACAGCAGCAAGAAACCCATTTCGAAAACACTTAGAAAATCAAAAATAAAAATAATACAGTGATTAAAATTTTTATCTGCATATATAAACTTCAACTCCCGGATTTTTCTGATGAAGTTGAAGACTTAGGGTTGGTAGAAGGTCTCGGTTTGGTTGTTCGTGGGTCTGGGTGGTTTGGATTTGACCGCGAAGCGATCGTGGCTGCTGAAGGAGTTGGAGAGGTTGATAGTTTCGATCGGAGGTGGAGAGAGGAAGGTGGATCGAAGGAGCGGTTGCATAATGGTGGTGGCGACAAAGTAGGTACAGGTGCAAACATGTTAGGAGGCAGCTGGGGTTTTCAGTTAAATTAAACACGCGTTTAATTTAACTAAATTCAGTCGCTATCTCGACAGACAGAAATAAGGTGAGTTAAACTCACTCAGTTCTCCATATTTATATTTTATATAAATTGGGTTTTTATGTCGTGTGCTTCGTTTGCTGATGGTTCACAGTTTGCTGATTATTTATATAATTTTTGATTTAACCAATGAAATTAAACTGTTGTTTGATTTCAGTGAAATACCAAATCATTATTTTAACGATTTGATCCAATAAAGGTAACTTACCTTGATTGGTCACGTTTATAAAATAAACGTGCTTAAATTGTTTGAATTGCTTGAATTGTTCGTGAATTGGTTGCTGTTAAATGGTCACTATTTGTTGTTATTAATTAAATGGAATTTCATGATCTGATTGTGTTAACCAATTTGAATATAGGGAAGAACAGGTTGGAGGGATCCAACCGGATTCCTCAAATATATTACTTGTTTTCATATTATCATATATGAACCGATCCGATGGGGTGATTTATTTGAGTATTGGTTATTGACAGAAATTTCAATATCTGTGTAGTTTAAACCAATGGGCGGTATTCGTTAAGTATTTGGCAATATATGGCCTATAAAATCCATCGTTTTATAGATATTGATTTACCGTCAGGTAAATCGACAGGGATGAAGTTATAAAATTTATTTCATAGCTGGAGATAGATTTTGAAACATATTATTTTGAATAAAAGTTTATAAAAAGGGAAATAAATAAATGTTTTATTTAAAACTTTGATTTATTATTAATTAATTTTAAAAAGTCAACTCTGGTGTTAATTAGATTTATAAGTACGAAAATGTGAAATAAATCAAATGGTTAAGCCTGGATTATTGTTTTGTTAAGAAACAATTTAATGGAATTATATAAATTAGTTATACTATTAAGTGAGAACTAATTGGAATCAGTTAATGGAATAACCACGTTTGAGTTAATTAAATCGACCGTTTTTAGAAGTGATTATTAAATTAGTGTGTTTTGAATAAAATAGTTTAATGATACTGTTTCAATTTTTAAGATTTTAAAAGGGAAATTTAATATTTATTTTAGTAAATAAAGGAATTAACTACGAAAGTAGTTAACTACCAAAGTAAGTTATTATTTTAATAATTTAGAGAAATACTTTTAAATTGAGATTCATTTAAAAAGTACTCGAAATTGAAATGGAATCCAACGAAATTGTAAACGGAATTAGTGATAATTTATTATTTCCATTAGTGAAATAATAATGTAAAGGTCGGGATTTATCCAACATGAATAAGCACTGGGTACTGTCAAGTAATAAATAAAAGATATTTCATAATGTTGTTTACAAGTTGTTTCGAAGAAAAAATAGAGAACTGGATATGATATAGGATTTTACTAAGTATTAAAATGAATTTGTTTAAAGTATAATCTTATGATAAATCAAGAAGCGAGAAAACTATATTTATAATATCGAAATATTTAAGAGTTCTAAATTTACATTTTGTTTAATTTAAAAGGCCAAGTGATACTGAATACCAAACCAGTGAACTCATTTGATTATCATGATTGAATCACTAATTATTTTGATAGTTAAATCACCAACTATCAAATCTGTCCAATACGATACGGAAAGACCGGGATCGAATTTAAATTCGAAAACCATTCCAACAAACAAATACATGAAGATATTAAAAGATGATCGAGATGGAGGATTGAAGACTGTAGAATTTCATAAACGGAAGGACTGCTAATAATCTTTGGTCTGCAGCCAAAGATGTACTGTGGTTCTGTAGTGATTATAATTTACGAATTGCAAGGACTTCTCGCTATTGATCCATGGGGTGATTCCTATATGGGATGCGGTAGGAGAGTACCTTCGGCTCATCCTGTTCCTGGATGACTTGTATGGACGGATATCTGACAAAGTATTTCCAAAGGGATCACGTACATTGATTTCTTCAAACGTACCATAGTTGTGTCGCTCCGAACCCGGTATTTTTGTAGATGTCAATTAGAGATATCTGGCGGATCTGATGATGTGGCATTCAAAGTGAATGGTGACCAGATGTTCCAGAAAGTAAATTCTGACCTCAAGTCTCATCAACCGGGAAATGACAAAAATCGGGCAGGCAACATGGCTATGTGGGTCGCTCCCATTAGGGTGTATAATCACCTATCTAGAGAAATTCCTTTTGCTTCTTTAATCTATATTCGATGTTGTCCCTTTTCGAGAAACGGTGGTTTGAGCCCAACCGTTGGTGATATGCATTCGATACACTCAAGCAAAATGAGTGGTCGGTCATGTGAGGGCCGGGTTGCAAGATGTTCTTGTTGAACCCAGTGTATTCGCCTCTAGAGATACACTATCGACAGGTGGTCCTATACCTTGTCATAGTCAGAATTCAATCTCCAATAAGCGCCCGCGGTTTTGTTCGTATACTATATATTTGGAGCATGAGATGTAAGCGTTCCACTAGATTATTATTTACTTCTATTTAGACACTATTATAATATCAGAAAGATATTGATCTCAAAAATGTTTTGGGTTATCGTAAGGTAAAAACCGTCCGTATTTATGTATGGATTTGGTCTTACGATTATCCTTTACTTTCGAAAAGATTTTAATTTTAAAATCAGGATATGTGATACCCTTAAACTTAGTGTGTTTATCTCACTCTGGTTCACCAGACTGACCCGGTGTTTTGTAAATGCTCGGGTTAGCCCGAGGTGTACAGGTTCAGGATATCGAATGCTGTAAAGAGACGTGCTGGAGGTGTTCAGACATATGATATCATATAGTTATTATTCCGCTGTGTGTGGTATATGAGGACAGGTTATTATAACTCTCCCAATGTGTGATGTACTCTGATGATTGTAAATATTTTTAAAGCTCTCAATAAAAGATTTATTTCTATATTATATTTTGTTCTGCTCCAATGTGTGACCCTGATTCTGTGTTGTGTTAGTCCTTCTTCTTCTTCTTCTATTCTAATATTTCTTTCTTATCTCACCCTCTAATTTCTTTCTAGTAACGTTCCAGTGTTTTCGGTGTTTGGAAGATCTGCATAAGGTATGGTAAATGTATTTATGCCGATTTTCAGGGACGAAAATCCACGGGTTGTTACAATATAGTCGTATCGTTGATCGACTATTAGTTCTGATATTTCATATTGATATGAAATAATATTTTTGATGTTGATTAATAACTGTGGATGCAGGGAAACACGTTGGAGAGATCCAACTGGATTCCTTAACATTAATATTAGTGTTTTTATTTGATTGTGATATATGATATATTATATAACCCATGATTGGATATGTCGTGTCTGATTTACCCCGGCCCTAGGAACTTGATATTTTATGTACCGTAAAATACTTTCGAACATGGAGAAGGAAATTGGGATTCAAAACGGAATTTATTTCCAAAATAGAAATAAAATTTCGAATAGAGTTGAAAATGTAAACCTGTCCAAATAGATAAATTAGGAAGTTGTTTTTAAATGAAAGTATAAAGTGAATTATTTATCATTGGATAAATTGAAATATAAATTCAAAGTTTGAATTTATATGGATAAGTGGAAATCGATTTTGAAACTAATATGTGAAATGAGATTTGAACTTAGCAAATTTTAATGGAAATGATAAATGAGATTTTAAATAATGCAATACCAATGAGATTTGTATGGAAAAATCTGAATAGAAGTTATAAATAGAATGTGGGTTTAAGATATAATGTACAAGTACGAAATCAAACTAATTTGACTGTATATAAAAGGAATATATTCATGATTAAAATGAATAATGGTTTAAAGGAAATATTTTGCAAATGAAATATCTCTAAAAGGTATTTAGATTGGGAATATGAATCCAAATTGGAAACTGAATGAGAAGGGAAATAGGTAATCGTTTTAAAAGAAAATGAAAAGTTTTATTTCAAAATTTGGAATATCAAATAAAGTGTAGACTGTAATGGTTATAAAGGAATTTGATAATGATTTGGAAAAGATAAATTCAAAAGCGAATTTGGAATGTGAATTAATCTGAAATTGTAGATAAATTCTGAAGTTTAGAATATAATCGAATATAGATTATTGGAGAAAGAGTTGTTTATTGGAATTCGATTATATCAAATTTAGGGAAGTAGTTATTTTTACTTTCTGTTCTGAATCAAATCTAATTATTTATTTATTTACTTATTAATTGAATCAATAAATGCAAGCTATATTATTATATACCAATTATTTGGGAACAACGATTATAACATTACCATTATAAAACTAACAGCGATTATAATGCTACTGTTATCATAAATATTTATAAATCTAAGTAGTGATTTTAGCGTTGTCATGATAATAAATGTTTTGTAAATTTAAACAGCAATTTTAGCGCTATCGTGATAATAAATGTTTTGTAAATCTAAACAACGATTGCAGCGCTGTCATTATAATAAATGTTTTGTAAATCTAAACAGCGATTTTAACGCTACCGTTAAAATAAATGTTTTATAAATCAAATATTTGGAAACAACGATTATAACGCTATCGTTATAATCAAGGTTTTCAGACTGAATCCGAAAGTCGCGTAAGCGATGTTTTGTTTGAAATTGTGAGCATTGACTATTTGAAAGTTGGGAATGTTGTTCGGTTAAGGTCTGAGAGGTAATTATACCCTAAATTGATTGACTGCATGATTGATAGAGGAATAGTTAAAGTTCGGTAGTAAAGATTGGTTAGTGATACTGTTAATTAATGAATGATTAATGAGGAGAGTAATGATAATGATGTTTTATATAACATTAGTTTAATTTAATGGATTTTAGAAACGTTTCCCAAATATAATTAGAGATGTCTTTTCTAAAAATAGAAAATGGTATGATTTCGTTACTGAGAAGTTAAGAGATGGAAATTGGAAAAGTTTTCCAATATTAATAACGTACATTTTCTAAATGTAGGAAATAAGGATTGTGAAGAGATGGAAATATTTTCTGATACTAATAAGGTATATTTTGTGAATATAGAAATTGAGGATTTGTGAATATTTATAAATGTTTTCTAACGAGAATAAGAGATGTTTTCTCGAATAAAGAAATAAGGTTATTAAGAATGTTTTTTTTAAGAATCGAGAGAGAAAATATAGCTTTGAAAAGATACGAAAGATAGGGTAACAAGAATTCGAAATAATAATTTAATAAGAAATTAATTTAAAAGGGCCCAATGTTGTTTGATGCCTGATCGATAGAATTTCCATTTGGAAATAGAACCGTGGATTTTACCGATGTTCTTTTGATAGTTAAATCACCGGCTATCAAAGTTTTGATTTAATTTATACCTCCGTGTCAATATGGAGAGACCGAGATCATATTTAATATCTGAAAACCACTCCGTATTGGCATAAGCATTACGAATCAACTTATGCTAAGGATGATTGAAGACGGAGTAAAATGCAAGGGCTGTTCTGTAAATCCTAGGTAGAAATTGCCCAATATGGATTGATGGAATAGTGCCTTCGGTTTGTCCAGTCCCAGGACAACGTATATGGAAGGATCTAATGAGGTGGCATTCAAAGGAAATGATGCAAATATGTTCTGAAAGATAATCGTGCCCTCAAGCCTCATCAACCGTGAAATGACATAATTCGGGTAGGCATCATGGCCATGTGGGCCATTCCCATTAGGGGTATTTTCACATGATCTAGAGAAAATTCGTTTGCTTCTTATTCTATTCGCTGTTGTATGCTTTCGGTAACGGTTGCTGATCACAATCGTTGGTGTTAATATGCTCGATACACTCAAGTTAAATGAGTGGTCAGCCATGTGTTGCCGGTTTGCAAGATGTTCTTTTTGAACCCAGTGTATTCCCCTCCAGAGATACACTATCGAAAGGTGGTTCCATACCTTGTCATGTTGGAAATCCTATCTCTAATAAGCTCCCTGCGGTTTATGATTTTATATTATATATGAAGCATGAGATGCAAGCATTCCGCTAGATTCTATTTATTTGATGTAGACACTATTATAATATCACGGGATTTGATATCAAAAATATTTTTGGTTATCATAAGGTAAAATCCATCCGTGTTTATGTGTGGACCAGTCTTACGATTATCTTTTCTTTCGGAAGAATTTTGAAAGTTAAACAAATGGTTGGAGTCTACTCACCCCAGTCCCATGACTGACCCAGAGTTTATTTTGTTTGTTTTCCATATACTCTTGGTTGCCCAAATTTATACAGGTAGTCAATTAGTCAGGATTTTACAGATTCGCTTGGAGGAGTTTAAAGCGGGAGGCTCGTTAGTTAGCTTTAGACTATTATATTTTCCACTGTGCACTATGTTGTATCTGGAAACAGGTGTTTATTACTGTTCTAGGAACAAATGTTGTGCTCTGATGATGGTACGTATATACAGTTACTGATTTGTATTTCAAAAGTTATGTTATTTATTTTATTTTATTCATTCTGCTGTGAGATTTGTGTTCTTCATTTTCTTCTATTCTAATTTCTCTTTCTTTCTATCTCTCATCCTCTGACTTTTTTCTAATAATGATTTGATTTCTGTGCAATTTGGGTTGGACGTGTGGTGTAATTAGTCAACTCAAAATGTATGGAAATTCGAGCCATTACATTTGGTATCGGAGCTGATGGTTGAGTAGTAACCTTGGCTCTGTGGCGTAACTCGATAAAGATGAGGATAGTAATACCATAGTTTGAGTGTGTGTGTGTGTGTATATATATATGAGCGCGTATTTGTAGATTTGATATAAAATTGTTTTATATTGTGTTGACTGGTTTGTTGAGTGGTTTATGAATTCTAGTCGATATAGAATGTACAACAGTACTGATAGGTGTTTCTAAACTCTCGAACAAAGCAATTCGATACAATATTGTTTTAAAATGGGTAAATGAAATAATTTTGCTTAAAGGTTATTTTCATATTAAAGGAATAATTTTGGATTGTTATTGTATATTGATTATTGATTGTTATTACAATCAAATGAAATAAAAAAATATTGAAATGGTTATTCATAACCAATTATATTTGTAAATGGATAATGTATACAAATAAAATTAATTAGAAATAAATTCAAACCAGAATTGGAATTTAAATTCTGGGTGTTTAGAAAATATTTTCTGAAATATTATAAAGTAATATAACATTACTTTAAAGAATTTTTGAATAAGAATGGTTTAAATGGATTTTTAAAGGAATTAAGCACTGAAATCACTCCAGTGGCAAGAAAATAATTCTGATGATGGATCGCGACATTACAAGTATTCATTTTCAAGTTTCTGAGTGACTGATTGCTACCATAGTAATTTAAGAATGAAAATTTTGTTTGAAAAGGACAAGATGTTTTAGAAATTCAAATGTTTTGAGTTGAGTGATTATAAATATATGTATATAAAAATGTATGATTTCAAACTAATTTGAAATAAAACCCAAAAATTTGAATTCTGAAATTAAAATTTAACTTGTATAAGTTGAATAGATTGAAATGGTAAAAATGTATCAAATGAATTGAAATTTAACTTAAGTTTAAAAAAATGGATTGGATTGGAAATAGTTCCGAATCAAATTAAATAAAGAGAAATGTTGAGACTCTAATTATTAATATGAATTCGACTTATGAGTAAACGAGTTGAATATATATTGGATGTTGTTATTGTAATTGAATTGTGATAAATTTAGATTTAAGCATAATAAGTGGATTGACTTAAATATAAATCATATTTGAATTGATAGAATGGAAGTGAACTAATCAGAAGTTGATTAGAGATTTGAAAACTAGAAGTTGGATTGATTTGAAACCAGCTGGAAATGGATATATGTATATTTAGCAGGTATTGAATGGAAGCAAATACAAGAGATAGAATTTATGCCGACAAAAGGTACATGTTTACAATATTACTTGGGTTTGATGGTTTTATGAGCCTATGGGGTAAGTCGCTTGGATTTTTTATTTTCTTTTGATTGGAAAAGGCCTAGAAAGGCGAGTTGTGGTTGTACCGATTGAGTGGTGCAAAGGAGAAGCTGGCGAAATTTTTCGAAAATTTAAAGAGTTAGAAAATTTTTAAGAAAATTTTGATAATTTAAAATCGAGTTGTTAATTGTAATTGAAATAAGAAAACCTGAATTGGTTAATAAAATTGCAAGTGGAATAATGAAATTGATAAATGGATTTAAAATCAATTGGAATGGGTGAGGATATGCAGAAGTGCATATGGATTGAAGACAAGAATGTGATAATGGATTGACTAAAAATGGTGGATAGATCACTTGGAAACAATTATGAATGGTCAAGTATTGGTACGAGAATTCGAAGGTCGGGTAAGAACTTGGTTATGCAGATATGGAATATAAGATTTCAACAAAGTAGGTTATGAGGAATTAGAGTTATAGCATTTTTGCTGTTCAGCAATTTCGAGGACGAAATTATTTTAAGGGGAAAGCAATGTAACGAACCGAAATTTTTGTGACTAAATAAATAATTTATTTAATTGTTTAAAAGGTCGATTTGGTAATTTAAATGACCAATATTCAATATTTTTTAATGAATTATTATATAAATAAATTGATTTTAAATAATTCAAATGTCAGTTTAATTTGAAATGTTTAGTTTATAAATCCCAATATGGAATTTTATGTAGAGTGGAACGATAATCTTTGAATAAATAATAAATCAACTATGAACTATGAGGTTTCTTTTGAAAGCTACTCGGTTCCTTCCCACTAAAGCTACTTGATTCCTTCTACATGAAGCCAATCCCTAATTCTATATATTCCCCAATCCTCCTCCTTTTATCCACTTTACAAGTCGCACCTTTCCTAGAGAAACAAAAATCGTTTCTTTCCAAAATCAAAATAAAAACACACCCCATTTTAATCCTTCAGAAAATTATGTACACTCCACAAATCAAACACTAATTGACTCGTTGAATTCGTGAGTTAAGCATCTTCAACTTCGCATACGTATTATTGGGTGCGGGGCAAATTCGCTGAGCCCTAAATTCGAGCAGTAACTCTAGGGAGTTGGAGGGGATTTTGGTTCTTGATTCCAAAAGAAGTGGTGTATTCGAGCTTATGGAGGAGGCCATCAATATTGGTGTTGTGAGGATTGAAGCTGAAAGGTGATCATAGTAGTGAAGGTTGTTTGTGAAACAGGTGATGAGTTGTGATTCACAGCGTGAGTTTGTTTGGGTGGTTAACGTGAGTAGCAAGGGTGTGGTTTTGAGGACCTAGTTGAAGTGGATTTTTGTTCTGGAAAATTGAACTGCGGCAGCATATGCTAGAGTTTTATCGTGAGTTATTTGTGAGGTCAGTTGATGGGTTTGGAGTTATAGGTCTCAAACAGTGAAGAGTTTCAAACTGGAACCAAGGGGAAGGAACAAGTTTAGAAGATGAAATTATGGTTTACTGATCGTAAGGGTGGCGCTGACGTTGGTATTGGTGAAGGAAGCGGAGCAACGCGTTGAACTGGATTGCGGTGGATATGCTGGGCACGAAGAGGATGGTTACGATGTAAAGAAAGTGAAAATAATTATAAGAGCAGGGGCGGGATTTTACTGGAGAAGGAGGATGGAGATAAAACATGGATTAAGTGAGGAATTATGCCACCGGTTGCCGCATTTTTTCAAATGGGTATGGACTTTGGAAATAAAGTGATGATCATTTCTTTATTGAGAAATTACATGCTATTGGAATTAAACACAAGATTCAATGCTTCAAAGTACAAGTTTAAGTGGAGCAAGCAACGAAGGCAGTGAAGTGGTGTGAGGCAAACCAGTTAGGCTCAGAAATAATATTACAAGTTGGAAATAGAAGAGTGACCTGGGGAAACGAAATACGAAGGTGAGGAATTAGGTGATTTCTTAATCATGGGTTTGAAGGGTTAATCACAATTTGACACAGTAATTAACGAAATTGGAGCATCCGTGATTAATGACTAATTAGCGGCTTAATTTATGGTTAAGGTAAATCAATAAAAACTCAATTAATTAATTAACGATAGACAAAATATTATATATTATTTAAATCTTGTAATGCATATAACTGGTTCGTTCCTGAATAGAATCAGACAAAGCTAGTCACGTTGGAATCGTAGGAACAAGATATATGTTGTGGACTATCGTGTTTGAGAACAGAGCAACTGAAATTTCATAAAAAAAAATCAAACGCTTATTTGATTTTAAAACAGAATGAAAGCAGTACCATCAACTGCAAACTGTGGTAAGTAAACTCACTAACTCTATCTCGTTTATATTTATATATAAACGAGTTTTAAATTTACTTACAGTAATTTTATAATGTGTGATGATTGTTTGGATGAATGGTTGATAAAAATGATTGAAATGGTTGATGTAGTCATATCGTTGATCGATTATTTGTTCTGATATTTCATATTGATGTGAAATAATATTATTGATGTTGATTACCAACTGTGGATGCAGGGAAACAGGTGGAGGGATCCAACTGGATTCCTCAACATTAATATTAATGTTTTTATTTGATTGCGATATATGATGTGTTATATAACCCATGATTGGATATGCTGTGTCTGATTTACCCCGACACTAGGAACTTGGTATTTTAGAAACCGTAAAATATTTTCAAACATGGAAAAGGAAATTGGGATTTAAAATGGAATTTATTTCCAAAATAGAAATAAAATTTCAAATAGAGTTGAAAATGCAAACCTGTCCAAATAAATAAATCAAGAAGTTATTTTTAAATGAAAGTATAAAGTGGATTATTTATCATTGGATAAATTGAAATATAAATTCAAAGTTTAAATTTATATGGATCAGCGGAAATCGATTTTGAAACTAATATTTGAAATGAGATTTGAACTTAGCAAATTATAAAGGAAACGATAAATAAGATTTTAAATAAGGAAATACAAATGATATTGGTATGGAAAAGAATGAATAGAAGTTATAAATAGAATGTGGGTTTAAGATATTATGTATAAGTACGAAATCAAACTAATTTGACTGTATATAAAAGGAATATATTCACCATTAAAATGAATAATGGTTTAAAGGAAATATTTTGCAAATGAAATATTTCTAAAAGGAATTTAGATTGGGAATATGAATCCAAATTGGAAATTGAATGAGAAGGGAAATAGGTAATCGTTTTAAAAGAAAATGATGAGTTTTATTTCAAAAATTGGAATATAAAATAAAGTGTAGACTGTAATGGTTATAAAGGAATTTGATAATGATTTGGAAAAGATAAATTCAAAAGCAAATTTGGAATTTGAATTAACCTGAAATGGTAGATAAATTCCGAAGTTTAGAATATAATCGAATATAGATTATTGGAGAAAGAGTTATTTATTGGAATTCGATTATATCGAATTTAGAGAAGAAGTTATTTTTACTTTCCATTTTGAATCAAATCTAATTATTTAATTAGTTATTTATTTATTTACTTATTAATTGAATCAATAAATACAAGTTATATTTTTATATACCAATTATTTGGGAACAATGATTATAACGTTACCGTTATAAATCTAACATTGATTATAATGCTAATGTTATCATAAATGTTTATAAATCTAAACTGCGATTTTAGCGCTATCATGATAATAAATGTTTTGTAAATCTAAACAATGATTTTAGCGTTGTCTTGATAATAAATGTTTTGTAAATCTAAACAACGATTTTAGCGCTGCCATTATAATAAATGTTTTGTAAATCGAAACAGCGATTTTAACGCTATCGTTAAAATAAATGTTTTATAAATCAAATATTTGGAAACATCGATTATAACACTATCATTATAATCAAGGTTTTTAGAATGAATCCAAAAGTCGCACAAGCAATGTTTTGTTTGAAATTGTGAGCTTTAACTATTTCACTATTGAGAATGTTGTACGGTTAAGGTCTGAGAGGTAATTATACCCCAACTTGATTGACTGCATGATTGACAAAGGAATAATTAAGGTTCGGTAGTAAAGATTGGTTAGTGATACCGTTAATTAATGAAAGATTAATGAAGTGAGTTATGATAATGATGTTTTATATAACATTAGTTTAATTTAAAGGATTTTAGAAATGTTTCCCAAATATAATTAGAGATCTCTTTTCTAAAAATAGAAAATGGTATGATTTGGTTACTAAGAAGTTAAGAGATGGAAACTGGAAATGTTTTCCAATATTAATAACGTAAATTTTCTAAATGTAGGAAATAAGGATTGTAAAGAGATGGAAATATTTTCCGATATTAATAAGGTATATTTTATGAATATAGAAAATGAGGATTCGTGAATATTTATAAATGTTTTCTAACTGGAATAACAAATATTTTCTCGAATAAAGAAATTAGGATATTAAAAATGTTTTTTTAAGAATCGAGAGGGAAAATAGAGCTTTGAAAGGATACTAAAGATATGGAAACAGGATTTGGAAATAAAAATTTAATAAGAAATTAATTTTAAAGGGCCCAACGTTGTTTGATGCCTGATCGATAGAATTTCCATTTGGAAATAGGACTGTGGATTGTACGGATGTTCTTTTGATAGTTAAATCACCGGCTATCAAAGTTTTGATTTAATTTATACCTCTATGTCAATATGGAGAGACCGGGATCAGATTTAATATCTGAAAACCACTCTGTATTGGCATAAGCGTTACGATTCAACTTATGCTAAGGATGATTGAAGACGGAGTAAAATGCAAGGGCTATTCTGTAAATCCTAGGTAGAAATTGCCCAATATGGATTGATGGAATAGGCCTTCGGTTTGTCCAGTCCCAAGACAACGTATATGGAAGGATCTAATGATGTGGCATTCAAAGGAAATGATGGAAATATGTTCTGAAAGATAATCGTGACCTCAAGCGTCATCAACCGGGAAATGACATAATTCGAGTAGGCAGCATGGCCATGTGGGCCATTCCCATTAGGGGTATTATCACATGATCTAGAGAAAATTCGTTTGCTTCTTATTCTATTCGCTGTTGTATGCTTTCGGTAACGGTTGCTGATCACAATCGTTGGTGTTAATATGCTCGATACACTCAAGTTAAATGAGTGGTCAGCAATGTGTTGCCGGTTTACAAGATGTTCTTTTTGAACCCAGTGTATTCCCCTCCAGAGATACACTATTGAAAGGTGGTTCCATACCTTGTCATGTTGGAAATCCTATCTCTAATAAGCGCCCTGCGGTTTATGATTTTATATTATATATGGAGCGTCAGATGCAAGCATTCCGCTAGATTCTATTTATTTGATGTATACACTATTATAATATCACGAGATTTGATATCAAAAATATTTTTGGTTATCGTATGTTAAAATCCATCCGTGTTTATGTGTGGATCGGTCTTATGATTATCTCTTCTTTCGGAGGAATTTTAAAAGTTAAACAAATGGTTGGAGTTTACTCACACCAGTCACAAGACTGACCTAGAGTTTATTTTGTTTGTTTTCCCTAAACTCTTGGGTGCCCAAATTTATACAGGCAGTCAAGTAGTCCGGATTTTACAAATTCGCTTGGAGGAGTTTGAAGCAGGAGGCTTGTCAGTTAGCTTTAGACTATTATATTTTCCGCTGTGCACTATGTTGTATCTGGAAACAGGTGTTTATAACTGTTCTAGGAACAAATGTTGTGCTCTGATGATGGTACGTATATACAGTTACTGATTTGTATTTCAAAAGTTATGCTATTTAATATATTTTATTCATTCCGCTATGAGATTTGTGTTCTTCATTTTTTTCTTCTATTCTAATTTCTCTTTCTTTCTATTTCTCATCTTCTGACTTCTTTCTAATAATGATTCGTATTTCTGTGCAATTTGGGTTGGACATGTGGTGTAATTAGTCAACTCAAAGTGTATGGAAATTCGGGCCATTACAGCTGCTGTGTTACGTAGGAAATCGACCCAAATCAGTGGAGTTTCATATCTAAGAATTTATTTGTGGCTAAGGTGAGTGATTAGATTAAATTTGTTGATTCTATTGTTAAAATATGGTTAAGGGGATTAAGGGGAAAATCGTGCTCTTTGGGTATGTTTGATCTATAATAACCTATATGCTTAATGTGTTGACCTTGTTGATTGGTCCTATATGTTATTACTACTATTTGGAATGTTTTATGATGGATTAGTAAAGTTAGAATGGCTGAAAACGCCGTCATATGGTGAAAATGGACAAAAAATATCTTGCTGGAAATGCTATAGGGATCCGGATCGGATCAGATGAGGGGATCGGGTCGGTTAGCCGAACCGAACTAGGGTGATGGCATCTTCAACAACGTAAATTTTGAAGGGAAACAAGGAAGGCCTAGACCAGATCGAATTGGGGTGAAACAAGTGGTATTGGACCGAATGCGAATTGGGGATTTCGAGCCGAACCGAAAGAGCTTGAAAGACCGAACCGAACCAAGGAAGCTTGAAGAGGACCGAACTGGTGGCTTGAGTATTATACACATATACCTGAACCAAACTGGAATAAGGAGACCGAACCGTACATGGAGCTCTACGACCCGAACTGAGGTGTGGACTACGAACACCAAACAAAACCAGGCATGGCATACCGAACCATAACATAAGCCACTACCACACGATGACTTTTCTGAAGACCAACTCCAATTCGACAAAAACCTGAGATGCAAAGGAAGTCCAAATGGGAAGTTATTACTTAGGATCCAGATGGGGACCAACATATTAACTTCATGAGTTGGACTCTGCTGCAGGACATATGCAAAGGGGTTATGATATCTATAGCTTTAGTTCACCACTAAGAGACGGATTAGCGGCTATGGATTAGCGCAATGGGACCATTAAGACTCCCAAGGGCAAGTGATCATAGCATGGTTATGAGCCAGTGCAGTGGAGTCATCATGACTCCATGGGGCAAAGTGGACATAGCTAAGGATTAGTGGCTATGGATCAGCACAATGAGGTCATTATGACCCCAAGGGAAAAGTGATCGTAGCAAAGGATTTAGTGATGATCAAAGTGGTGGATATTGTATACTTTACATACTGAGTGAGTGATGTGAGGTTGGTTGCTATGTTTGATGTTTGCTATTACCATGACATGCACACCCCATTTTACACTTTATGTTAGTGTTACCTTAAAGTACCGTACATCTTGTTGTGCTAACTCTTTGGTTGCAGGTCCACGTTCAGGTATGGTCATTTATACCTGTTATTATTCTGTTTGCTGCTATCGCTCATATCATACTTTTGTCTGACCTAGAGTTTTATGTCTCTTCTTATTACTTTGGGTGCTCCTAAACAAGCAGACTAGAGACAGGTTAGGTGGTATGCACGGGTAGCCGTCCGGAGATGGGCAGGAGGTTTCCACATACTATTTACAAATATTCTCCCTGTATTGTTGTTGGTCACTACTTTGGGCATTGTTAGTGTACCTTTTCTATTTTGCTTTAGAGACAGTATTTTGAAGTTTTAATAATAGTGGCTTGGATCATAAGCTGTATTTTGGATTCCACTGCTATGATGATTTAGTTCTCAGCTTATGCACTATCTCGCCTGTTTTATGTCATGTTATGTTGTTATTATATTTTATTCCATGCGCTAAGATACACTACAGGTTCTTTGGTGATTCATAGTTTTAAATATTTTCTTTTGGCGACCGTCCCATGCTAGTCGGACATCGGCACAGCGTATTTCGAGGGAAATGTCGGCTGGTGCGGGGCGGGCCATCACACTTGGTATCAGAGCTCTAGGTTGCGTAGTTAACCTAGGGGAAGATATCAGGGAGAGATAGTATACGTACATGAGAGCGCGTTTTGTGATATTTTGGTTTTCAAAAGCTATGTACATACTATCCGTATATCTAAGGATGAAGTTGCACGGCACTGGCACCACTATGTAGATGGTTAATCGTTTTCTCTTTACAGATTGAACGATGAGCCGATATACGAGGGGTACAGGTTCAGGGGCTAATAATAGGAATTCTCCTGATATGAGGATGATGTTTACTACCTTCATTAGAGAGATGCTTAGGGATGTTCAGGGAGTAGTTCCTAATGCTGTTAACGGTGGTGGTGCAGTGGTGCAGGCGCCTAAGGCCAATTTCGCCAAGCTTTGCAAGGATTACACTAGTCTTGGTGGAAAGCCATTTCGTGGAGCCAAATCGGCTATGGATGTTCAAGATTGGTTAGATAGTTGCGAGCGCATCTTCGAGGATTAGGGGATCGATGATGCAATGAAGAGAAAGCTAGCATCGTGTCAACTGCCAGGACGGGCTATGAATTGGCGGAATGCTATTAAAGCAGCTACTCCTGAGGATCAAGTTACTTGGAATCAGTTTAAGACTCGCTTCAGAGATAAGTTTATCCCAGCTGCTTAGAAGTCAGAATTTTTTAGGAAATTCTTGAAGCTTAAGAAGAATGGTAGGGCAGTCTTAGAGTATATTGCTGAGTTCGATACTTTATCGAAGTATGGATTATCTCTTATCGATACTGCCGAGAAGAAGAACGAGAAGTTCATAACTGGCTTAGATATGATTTGTCGTAATTTGGTCTTATCGAGTCATGGATGTATGTTTTCTTGTGATTGCTTCGTTTTGGGCTTTACTGGATTTGGCATTATTTTGGGAGTCGATTGGCTTCAAAGATATGGGGTGGTGGTAGACTATGAGGGGTATTCGATGACTGTTAGAGCGGATGATGGCGGAGGGTACTGTTTGGTGGCCTACCTAGTTATGGGGTGATGGATAGTTTTCTAAATTCCCTCGACATCCTGCATGATGAGTTGTTAGATCTGTCTATTGCTGGCGAGTATCCGGACATCTTCGAGGAAGTGACCGGACTTCCACAACACCGAGAGATTGAGTTTTGCATTGATTTAGTGAAAGATGCAAGACCTACATTGATGCCACTTCGTAGTATGGCGCCAAGGGAGCAGCGAGAGCTCGGGCTGCAAGTAAGCGATCTTTTGAAGAAGGGATTTACCAAGAGAAGTGTTTCCAGTTGGGGAGCACCAGTTGTATTTGCTACTAAGGCAGACGGTTCCCTTCGTTTATGTGTAGACTACCGTGAGCTGAACAAGGTGACTAGGAAGAATAAGTATCCTCTTCTGCAGATAGATGATTTGTTTGATCAGTTAAATGGATCGAGACTGTTCTCCCAATTAGATCTCGTGGAAGATTTTCATCAGCACCAGGTAGCAGCTGAGAGTATTCCTAAAACGACATTTCGGACGCCTTCTGGATTCTATGAGTGGTTGGTTATGCCATTCGGGTTGACCAATGCACCAGCATATTTTGTGGATCTTATGAATAGAGTTTTCAGAGATCGGTTAAATAAGTTTGTTCTTATATTCATGGACGATATCTTGGTTTACTCGAGGACAGAGGAAGAACATAAGGAACATTTGAGGACAGTGATGGAGGTGTCGAGAAAACACCAGTTGAAAGCAAAATTTTCTAAGTGTCACTTCTGGAGGAGGGAAATGAGGTTCTTGGGCCATGTTGTTTCAGAAAATGGTATTGCCATGGATCCTGCGAAGGTGGCTACAGTGCAAGATTGGTTTATTCCCAAGGATGCAACAGACGTAAGAAGTTTCTTGGGGTTATTTGGATATTATCGTAAGTTTATCCAAGGCTTCTCTAAGATAGCGGCACCTTTAACTCAGTTGACCAAAAGAATCAAGCTTTTGTTTGGGACGAAAGGTGTGAGAATTCATTTAAGAGGCTAAATGAGAAGTTAACATGTGCGCCAGTGTTGGTTATTCCTAAAGGGAACGAAGAGATGACGGTATACATAGATGCCTGTGGTACCGGACTAGGTGTTGTAATCATGTAAGGAGGTAGGGTTATGGCTTATGCTAGTCGATAGCTGAAACCGCATGAGAAAAGATATCCTACCATTGATTTGGAATTGGCAGCGATCGCATTCGCGTTGAAGATATGGAGACATTATCTCTTGGGAGAAAGATTCGAGTTGTTTACCGATCATAAATCGTTAAAGTATCTTTTCTCTCAGAAGGATCTAAATCTCCGTCAGCAGAGACGGTTAGAGTTCTTGGCTTCATATGATTTCAATATCGCATACATAACCGGGAAGGGCAATGCGGTAGCTGATGCATTGAATAGGAGACATGCCAGTTTGGGGGTTATGTTTCTGGAATGGAAGCAACTAGAGTATATCGCGGGATATGATTTCAGACCTAAGTGCGAATTAGATCCAGCTATGTTAGCAAGTTTGACGATCAGACCGACTTTGATTGAGCGGATTGGTTCCAATCAGAGGGATGATCCTAAACTATTGGAAATCATATCCAAGGTAGAGATGGGTATCGACGACGAGAGAATGAACAAGTATGGTCTTGATTGAGAAGGATGGCTTCGGAAGAACGGGAGACTAGTTGTACTGAATGTTAATGGATTGAGAGATGAAGTGCTTAGAGAATATCATCACTTGAAATTGACTATACATACTGGTGGTAACAATATGTATCGAGACATGAAGCAGACCTACTACTGGGAAGGGATGAAGAGAGACGTAGGGAAATTTATATCCAAGTGCATGAATTGTCAGTTAGTTAAAGCCGAGCAAAAGAAGCCTAGTGGTTTGTTACATCTGCTGGAAATTCTCGAATGGAGATAGGAACAAGTCTCAATGGATTTCATTGATGGTCTACCAAGGACTAGATCAGGCCATGATAGTATTTGGGTGATTAAGGATCGATTGACCAAAAGTGCGAGGTTTATACCAGTCAAGTCGAATAGAACAATAGCTAAGTTAGCAGAACTGTATATGATGTGGGCAGTGAGATTCCATGGAGTACCTAAAGGCATTGTGAGTGATCGAGATCCGTTATTTACTAGTGGGTTTTGGAAGAGCTTATAAGAGGCTTTAGGGTCAGAATTACATATTAGTACTACATACCATCCTCAAACTGACGGTCAAACAGAGAGGGTGAATCATGTATTAGAGGACCTCTTAAGAGCTTGTGTATTGGATTTCGGAGAGTCATGGGATGACCATTTGCATCTAGTTGAATTCGCATATAATAATAGTTACCAATCCAGTATTGCCATGGCTCCATTTGAAGCATTGTACGGAATACCGTGCAACTCACCATCATGTTGGATGGAAACCGGTGAGAAGCTTAATTAGTGAATTGACATCAGTTTTATGGGAATTTAACGGATTAGGGTTATGGGAGGGCTGATAAGGCTTGGGAGATCAGTTTTATTCATTTATCTAGCTGCCATTTACCTCCCACTAAATCTAGTAATGGCCTCCACCTTCTAAACAACCTCATAATCACTTTCTAATCCAATATTAAGCAAATCTACATCAAATCAAGGCGGATTGACATCAAATCAAAGTTAGGGCTGTTGTGTTGCATAGGAATTCGACCCAAAATAGGTTTGGAATGTGAAAAACAACATAATTGGGCTTAACCAGATGATTAACAGCTAAGCCCGTAACCCATTTCAGGATTAGGGTTATGGGAGGGCTGATAGGGTTTGGATGATCAGTTTTATTCATTTTTCTATCCGCCTTTTACCTCCCTCTAACTCTAGTAATGGTCTCCATCTTCTAAACTACCTCATAATCACTTGCTAATCCAATATTAAGCAAATCTACATCAAATTAAGGCGGAATGACATTAAATCAGAGTTAGGGCTGCTGTGTTGCATAGGAATTTGACCCAAAGCAGTGGGGTTTCAGATCTAAGAATTTATTTGTAGCTAAAGTGAGTGATTAGCATGTTTTTACACTAATTACGGCTAATTAGGGGTGATTATGATAATTAGTGAAATTATGACTTAGAAAAATATGGAAAAATATGTAAAAATTCTTTAATATTATTTTATGGCTCTGATAAAAATTTGGGTTAATTTAGATTAAATTTTCTAATCCTATTGTTAAAACATGGTTAAGGGGATTAAGGAGAAAATCATGCCTTTTGGGTATGTTTGATCTAAAATAACCTATATGCTTGGTATTTTGACCTTAATGATTGATCCTATATGTTATTACTACTGTTTGGAATGTTTTATTATGGATTTGTAAAGTTAGAATGGCTGAAAACGCCGTCGTATTGCGAGAATGGACCAAAAATACTTGCTGGAAATGCTACAGGGATCCGGATCAGATCGGATAAGGGGATTAGGTCAGTTAGCCGAACCGAACCAGGGTGATGGCATTTTCAGCAATGTAAAATTTCAAGGGCAACAAGGAAGGCCCGGACCAGATCGAATTTGGGTGAAACAAGAGGGATCAGAGCAAATGGGAATTGGGGATTTTGAACCGAACCGAGGGAGCTTGAAAGACCGAACCAAACCGAGGAAGCTTGAAGAGGACCGAACCGGTGGCTTGAGTACTATATACACATATACCCGAACCAAACTGGAATAAGGAGACCGAACCGCACATGGAGCTCCACGACCCGAACTGAGGTATGGACTACGAGCACCGAACCTGGCATGGGGTACCGAACCGAACCGTAACTTGAGCCACTACCACGCGATGACTTTTCTGAAGACCAACTCCAATTCGACCAAAACCCAAGATGCAAAGGAAGTCCAAATGGGAAGTTATTACTTAGGATTCAGATGGGACCAACGTATTAACTTCATGAGTTGGACTCTACTGCGGGTCATGTGCAAAGGGGTTATCGATATCTATAGCTTTAGTTCACCACTGAGAGACGGATTAGCGGCCATGGATCAGTGCAATGGGACCGTTAAGACTCCCAAACGTAAGTGATCGTAGCATGGCTATAAGCCAGTGCAATGGAGCCATCATGACTTCACGGGGCAAAGTGGGCATAGCAAAGGATTAGTGGCTATGGATCAGCCCAATGAGGTCATTATGACCCCAAGAGCAAAGAGATCGTAGCAAAGGATTTGGTGATCAAAGTGGTGTATATCATATACTTTGCGCACTGAGTGAGAGATGTGAGGTTGATTGTTATGTTTGCTATCACATGCCATGCACACCCCATTTACACTTTATTTTAGTGTTACCTTAGAGTACTGTACATCTTGTTGTGCTAACTCTTTGGTTGCAGGTCCACGTTTAGGTATGGTCATTTCTACCTGTTATTATTCTATTTTGCTGCTATCGCTCATTTGAGACATTTGTCTGACCCAGAGTTTTATGTCTCTTCTTATTACTCTGGGTTCTCCTAAACGAGCAGACTAAAGATAGGTTTGGTGGTATGCATGAGTAGCCATTCAAAGACGAGCAAGAGGCTTCCATGTACTATTTACATATATTCTCCCTGTGTTGTTGCTGGTCAATGCTTTGGGCATCACTAGTGTACCTTTTCTATTTTTCTTTAGAGACAGTATTTTAAAGTTGTAATAATAATGACTTGGATCATAAGCTGTATTTTGGATTCTGCTGCTATGATGATTTAGTTCTCATCTTAAGCACTGTCTCGCCTGTTTTATGTCAAGTTATGTTGTTATTATATTTTGTTCCATGCGCTGTGAGATATACTACAGATTCTTTGGTGATTCATAGTTTCAAATCTTTTCTTTTGATGACCATCCCATGCTAGTCGGACATCGGCACAATGCATTTTGAGGGAAATGTCGGCTGGTACCGGGCGGGGCATCACAGGAGATATGAGTCGCAGACAAATCCGGCAAATACTGCAGGTATAACTCGGGTGACTCGTAGGAGGTATCGAATGGGTAGGAGACTCTATTGGGGCGGTCAATCTCAATCCCAGTAAGAATGTTAAAATCTGTCAGGGTGACACTTAGCTCAAAATCGGGAAAGTGAAATGTGTGTGTCGTAGGCCACCATCTCTCTAAAAAGGTCTCTACTGAAGGTCGATCGAAGGACTATGGAGGTATAATCTGTAAAAATAGTTCGAACGGACTAGCCAGTAGCCTCTCTCGAATATATAATAGTAAAATATCAAGGGCATGTGTGCTAAACCTCACTCAACTACCGCAAACGTAGATGTAAGTGGCCTAAATGTTACAATTATAACAGTTCAGTATCTATATAATCAACAGTTCATACTACTCAAAATTATGATGTAAATGAACTAAAATATAACTATAAAACAACCAGGTCGTGCTGCTTACGCAATATATTAAACTATTCACCCATTCAGTAAATGTAAATGTTAAAATTATAACAGTTCAGTATCTATATAATCAACAGCTCATACTACTAAAAATTATAACGTAAATTTATTAAACTATAACTGTAAAACCAACAGATCAAGCTGTCTACGTAGTACAGTAAACTGCTCAGCAGTTCAATAATTATAAATGATAAATTAAGAATTTATACTGAAACGGTGTTGAGCGCGCTAAACAAGCGGTGCTTGTACCCCTCTGGCAACTCATGAAGGATCCGCAAGTCCTCAATCGTCATCTCAACTAGTGGAGGAAGGTGCGCTGGACCAGCTGCGTCATCCAGCTGAGTTGGAACTGTACGTCTTGCCAACTTCGTTATGCGTGGCAGCATCTCGTCGTCCAACTGAGCTGGAACCTTGTTGGAGATGCGTTAAAATAGAGGTTACATGAATGGCAGTAAAAAAAAATTGTCTAAGTAAAACGATGCAATACGTTCTTATATTTAGCATCTTACTATGCTTCATTTTTTTTCAATTTACATGTGTTTGCATCAAGTAGCAAATAGTTTCTCTTAAATTAAGGTAATCTCTCATATTTAATATCCACCAAAATTATTGTACATATCCACTTTGTTTATGCACTAAGTTATTCTTATATCAACTTGGTTATGAAATTGTATCTCTGTTGTTTTCACCATCGATCAATGAATTAAAAATGAATAACATTTCTTATTATTGTCAAATGTTTGGTATAATTACATGAAATATTATTGTTTAATTTGTATTAAAACAATTATGTACATTAATATATAAAGCAATACATGTTATATATATATTCTATAAAGTTATACAATCGAAAATAACTTTTCGAAAACGGATAAGACAATCAAATGAAGTTTACAACATGTAATTTCAGTGCAATATTTTCATCCAAACTAATAATGCATAAAGTTGTATTAGCGTTTATATATTAGACTTTAATCGAAAAACTTGTATCATCATTTTAGAGTAGTGAATAAGTAAAATCATCAAAAAAACTCCAACTACTTCTGAACTTGTCCTTGTATGTTCCATGGCGTAGCAAAATCGTTAAATTTCGTTTCTATTTGCAAAAGTTACAGCATTTTCAATGTAAACTATATTAATAACTAATTTAATATGTGATTAATATAATTACCTTCCCTAATCTATTACTTAATCTCTCTTCCACATCTTAAACGCTCCTGGCAACATCGAAGAAATCAAACCTAAACCCGCTTCCAAAAACCTTCCACCGCACCTCACTATAGTTGATCGGACTTCAATCGATCGTCGCTACATTCTAGCCCCATGCCAGAGCCTCTTTCACCCAGCACCACTCGCCACTCGGAATGTCCGCACCAGGCTACAAATCGACCTTGAACCGCAGCCTTAGGCCTCCAAAATCAAACACCACACGATTTTAAACTCGATCACCTCCATATGGATTTAAATATCTAAACTCGCTCTATAATTTTTGTTTTATACGATTTAATTCGAAGTGTACAGGAAGATATTAAGAGATGAGTTCTGGAGCATTAACAGCCATTGAACAAATAGGGTCAGCGCAGGATGTTAGAGAACCTAGGGTTTTCATGAAAATGGATATATATATATATATATATATTAATAATTTAATATTATTTTAATTCTACTCATATAACCTTCGAACTCCAAAAGAAGCCCAACGACTTCTGCCTCTAATCAAATATTCCCATTACGGACATAATGGGGTATGTTTTGTAAGCTAATTCGATTGTTTTAATTAGTTTTTTATCAAAATTAAAATATAACGTTAAATATTGAATATGAATGTACGTTTTAATTTACCACGACTACATACTTACTCTAAAAATTACGAAATTTGAAACCTGGCTATGTTTTACAAATACGGTTCTAATAAAACTAATTTCATCGACATTGGAGACCGTTTGAAAAATGGCCTTTTGGCAAAGCCGATTGGTTTTTATAGTGTTATGTAAATGACTAATAATAAAATTACAATATAGTGGAGGTGACTTTATTAATAGTCAGCTAATTCGATTTTTAAGGTGAACCGTCCACCATCATCGACATTTATAGTGGATCATCCACTAAATCTAAACTCGATTATAATCCAGGAGCTAGTTTAAGTAACTAGACTGCTATATAAACTCCACGCATGGAGCGTTACATACTGAATAAACAGTAAATTACATATTACATTTCATGATACAGTGCTGTAAACAGCATCACATGCTTGACAGCAAAGGCCACAAGAAAAGCAGATTACATTGCCTCGAACCACAAAAAAGGTATAGCTACACACGTCTTCCATTTCATGGCGTATTGTTGCAGATTTGAAGTTGACGTGATGAAACAGAAGCAACAGTGATTTGCATGTGTAACGCACCGAATTTCGCGCGGTCCGATTTAATTGCTAAACCGACCAAGACTGTTCGAGAACCCGTATTATTTTGAGAACACGACTCATTAGAACACAAATATGAGAAGATTTCATTGCTATTACAACAATTTACATTAGAATACAAGAATATATCAGAGTTCAGATAAATAATATATAGTGGAAAAATAAATATCAGAAATTTACAAATTACAAAACAGCGGAAATATATATACATAAATACAATGTACAGTGGAAAACATCAACTACCACAACTGAAAGAAACACACGGATACAAAGCATTCTAAATATAGTTCCAACTATAATCCAGGATCCTGTGAAAAGAAATATCTTCAAAAATAAAACCTACTAGCTGCCCGTGTGGAAAATATGGGCACCTAGAGTTTAGGTAGAAACAATAAACTCCGAGTCATTCATGGGACTGGTGTGAGAACTAAAACAGTTATTAGCTTGATTTTAAAGTTGAGTAAATGAAGGGACCACGCCGTATAACACAGAATGGGTTTTCTCCCAACAATACCACAAAACAAACAACGCAATGCTAAAAGGAAAAATGAAGCCATTATAAGACTTAGGTCCCATCACACAATGCAAGCACAAACCAGAAGATAAAGTTTTACCTTATGATGGACAAACATGCTTGGTACATGAAATTTTTAATTTATTATTACTATAAGTGAAGAAATAAACTTCAAATATAAATGTACCAATCATAGACAGCATAGTATCCCATCCTACAATGTCGCCATATAGGTTTACAACTAAAACCGAAAAGTCGCGTATTGGAAATGGGATTTCCATCTATGAGTTGGGGCAAGGGAACTTCCATACTGGTTTCAAGACACTTTAGCAAATGCCTCAGGGCTCGGATGCTGGCAAGCCCTAGGAACGGTAGGGCCGGTCCACACTTACTTTAATGGATTGGTTATTCTTGAACAATACATTTCCCAGTCCAATCGGACCACCAAAATGGTCAGTACGTCGACCAATCATATCCGAGGTGCCTAGCAATCCATCATCCACATAACTAAAAATGTCTGGGATCCATACCATGACACCATTCCTAGCTAGAAAGAAACGCAAGTTCTCCCTACGGTCCCTCATCCTGTTTTGACTCATACCGAGGTGTGAGGCTCACGAATTAACGTTATACACAAAGCCATGCTAATTAAAGCCGTGTTTTGATCATCAACCACAATACTTCGCTTTTCAACAAAAGCCTTGATCATTTGCCTCTTAGCATGCCACATTGACAATTCATGCCATACAATTGATGTTTATCAATATATAACATCTAAGCTTGTACGTCTCAAAAAGGGTGTTAAGCAAGAGAATAAATTCTCCGCCACCAAACAGATATATATATATTTAATAGAAATCAATCAATACAGAATGAAATCCAATGTCAGACACACATCCATTTACAAGTTCGTTTTAGGTCTGAACGAAACAGGAGGCACCTTATTCCTCGTCCCATATGACCAATACAAGAGAGAGGTCCTCGCATATCCGGTCGATCTCCAACTACGTCTGGACGACCACCACTTATTTCCCTGTCTAGGGTGTACAGCCCAATAAGGACATCGGTAATCATCCAAACGATGAGAAGATCTCCGGTCTTTGAAACACCCCGCCTTCGTTAAGGTCACTCACAAAGGGAATGCCTTAACTCCGGTGGAGCATTATAGGTAAAAGATACAGATAATTAACAAGACAGACATATAAACAGCAGAAAAACTAAATTTATTTCATAAATACATGGTTCAGTTAAAACATTAAAACAACTGTCTCAAACCAACTTCCAAATTATTACAACAAAATCTCTGTCTTGAATTAAAACAGAAAGAAGCATTAAAACAACAGTAAGGCAACATAAATCCCCAATAAGAGAGTATCCAAAGCCATAGCCCTTGGAAAAAGATTCCAAGCAATACATCTACTCTCTTCAAGCTGGAAATAATCAAATCTAAGCTGAAGTATTCCCACCCTATGGACCTGGGGGGGAACGGAAGAAAAGAAGACGAAAGAAAATGGGTCAGACATGAGTCTGGTAAGTCCAGTGTCTATTTAGCATGTAAACAAGAAAAAGGGTTATGACATGAATAAACTGAATCTAGGACAACACACTAGAAATAATATAATAAGGCTGAATATGCTATCGCACCCATTTTATTTCTCTGCACCCCTATGTGTTTCAACTAGCACCATGTGTTCAAGATAAATGATCCCCTTTTTATCGATCGGCTCCTACTCGCATACGTTTACCACTTGTGTAATTCGGCCCTGCATGATTGTAGATACCTGTGGTGGTCCCACGATGGGGTGTATCAAATCCTATGGTGGCAACCCGACACAATTTAAGGTGCGCAGAGTATAACTACTGATGCTCAGTGCCTGCTTTTTCCACTCCGGAGTACGTGCATGACCGCACTCTGTTGGAACCTACATTGACGCACCACCCGTCGTTGTTTTGACCACTTATAATCAGCCCAGTAATCGTGCCCCACTCTACCTAGTTCAGGGTACCATGATACATCTATGTGGGTTAATGCTGAAATGGGTCCCAGTTATTAGGGTTTCCTAATCAACATGTTAAAATGGTTAGGTGTTCTCAAATTAACCTAACCTCACCCGTCAGTTTAGTTAACATGTTGCATTGGTTAAGTGTTGCCTTAATTAACTTAACCCTACCATTCTTGTCTTAGCTTTAGTTCATTCATTAAAGCACAAACCACTCACATTAGATATGTACTGTTGCAGTTGCTGGATGTGCCGGTCGGTTCTGGGCAGTCTTACACCGCAACTCAATCTAACCTCGGGTTCTTTTGGGCTTGGTGCACCTACCTCTCACATTATATATATATTGTTACGGTTGCTAGATGTGCCAGGCGGTCTTACACCATAACTCAATCTAACCTTGGTTTAGGCATATTCGTCTTTTAGTTAACTTACGTATTTACTTTTCATATTTATATGTAAATTTTTCCACAATTATTGTCATTCAAGTCATGCCCAATTTTTCCTCTAAATCATATTCAAAAATTTTGGTATATAAATTATACCATTTTTATGCCTCTAACCATTCATTTATTTATGAGCCAAATTATGCCAATAATAATTTTTAAGGTTTTCCCAATGCTACCCCCGTCATACGTTCGCAAAATTCACATAGAATGTTAGGCTCGTAACTTAGCCTAACTTATATACAAAAGGGGAAAGAGGGGAGCATGTATCATTCACACAACATAAAATAATAAGGATCTAACTAAATATGTGTCATGTACATGTGGCGTAAAATACTGAACTTGCATTTTTGGGTTCAACTAACATGAGTCTTTAAGCATATGAAATTACCCAAATCCAACTAGGCATGTAAATGTAAACTTTTATTTTGGATCTAGTAAACATAAACCTTAAGCATATAGAATTACACAAGTTCAACTAGACATGTGAATGTGAACTTGATTTTGGATCCAATTTTCATAGGTCTAAATGTAGATCTAAACATAATACATGTTTTGGCCTAACAACTTGTATGTAACATAACATGAATAAGTCACCAATTTTACATGATTGGTTTATATCAACATAATAACCACAATAGCCTAACAACTTGCATGTAACATAACATGAATAAGTCACCAATTTTACATGACTGGTTTACATCAACATAATAACCACAATATCCTAACAACTTGCATGTAACATAACATGAATAAGTCACCAATTTTACATGATTGGTTTATATCAACATAATAGCCTAACGACTTGCATGTAACATAACATGAATAAGTCACCAAACTTTACATAATACATGATTGGTTTAACACCAACATAATAACCACAATTGTAAAAACCCGTAACTTCCCCGGTGAGGAAAGCGCGGATAGTTCGAGAACAAGCCACAAAGGAATGCAGACGGAAGAACATTTCATTGTATATTACAACAATACCATCAGATTACAAGAATATACAGAGTATAAATGAATATTACACAGAAATATCAGAGATTTAAATTACATTTAAATACATAGCAGCGGAAAATAATACAATACACAACTAGAAGGGATATACGGATACAAAGCTTTCTGGATATCATTCCAGCTGTAAACCAGGATCCTGTGAATATAAATCTGCAAAACCAAAACTACTAGCTGTCCGTGTCGAAATAAGCGCACCCAGAGTTTAGGTTAAAACAATAAACACCAGGTCAGTCATGGGACTAGTGTGAGAACTAAAACAGTTATTATTCTTTATTTTAAAGTTAGGTAAATCAAGGGACCACGCCATATAACACGGAACGGGTTTCCTCCCAAGAACACCAGTGCATAAAACAACAGCGCAATGCTAAATAAAGAAAAATGAAGCTATTATAAGACCCAGGTCCCATCACACAATGCAACACAAGCCGGAGGATAGGGTTTTCCCTTATAATAGCCAAAGCATGCTTGATACGTTAAAAACAAATCATTTGATACTATTATAAGTGTATAGTGTCAAAACAATTTCAATCATAAATATCAATCATAGACGGCATGGGTACCATATATTATGTCGCCATACTAGGCTCTACAATCAAAACCGCACAGTCACGTATTGGAAGTTGGATTTCCATCTGTGAATCGAGGCAAAAGATAGTCCTCTACCGAATTCGAGACTCTCTTGCCCGAGCCTCAGGCTACAGCCGCAACTGCACCTAGGAGCCACAGGGTCGGTCCATCGATGTGGATTAAAATGCCTGAACACTACGTCTCCCCGCCCTATAGGGCGTAAATGAGCCAACGAATGACTCCATCGGTTCGAGAACGGCCGATATATCCGAGGCGTCTCGCAACAGCAACAACCACTTAAGTCAAACTCGTCAGGGCGTGTAAAACCACTGACGCCACTTCTAGCTCGAAAGAGACGCATGCCCTCCTTGGATCCTTCTCCCGTTTTTGGTTCACAACCGGGGTGTGAGGCTCGCGAATTCACGTTACACAAATCTATGCCACACAGGCGGTGCTTTGATCATCAACCACAAGACTCTGCTTTTCAACAAAAGCCTTGATCATATTGCCACTTAGGAATGCCACACAGGCAATTCACTCCATGCTTTTGACATCCATCGATATATAACCCCTAAGCTCGTACGTCTCAGGGAAGGGCGTTAAGCAAGAGAATAATTCTCCGGCGCCAAACAGATATATATTTAATAGAAATCAATCACACAGACTAAAATCCGATGTCAGACACGCAGTCCATTTACAAGTTCGTTCTGGGTCTGAACGAAACCGAAGGCACCTAGTACCCCGCATATCCATCGATCTCTAAGTACGTCTGGACGATCACCAACTGTTTCCATCTTCTTGGGTGTACGGCCCAATCAAGATCATCAGTAATTATCCAAACGACGTGAAGACCTCCGGTCTTCAACCACCGTCTTCACCTTCGACTTATCATCGTATCAGTTATTCAGAATGGGATATCCCCGGTCTTCCCAAATAACTCGCGTATACTCTAAATAAGTGTTACACAAACACAACATACGCCTCATTCCAATTCATCAGTCACTAACCGTAAATTAATCAATAGAATAATCCCCCAAATATTAACCCCGAAGGCCGAAACCAACATCAGATCAATATCCAGAAAACCATTCTGCTTAGCTAACCGACAGTTAGTTTCTAAATTTCACATTTATAGGGAAAGGTTCCCAATAATTTTATCAAAGATAAATCCTTTAAATTTATTCTTTAATCTACTTTTGAATATCAATTCAAACAAGTCGGGATTAGCGAACCTTACCGAAGTAATCGTTTGTTTTAATTTCCCAATCCCAACCTATTCATCCCATGAAGTAAAACTGGTAATACTCCATATCTAACACCATGGTGTTATCGGTAAATTCAATTACCATTTTACGTTCAAATCTAATTAAAGATTTAACTATCGCCTGGAGCAAAACTGGTGATACTCCATTCTCGATCTTATCAATTTAATTAAAGATTCATTAAAACTCCACTTAGTTTTAATCTTTGACTGAGTTATAGAATCAGTGTCATTTAAAACACGGTTCACGATAAACCCAAAATCACATCACATTTCCATCAGTCCCTAACCGTAAATTAGCAAGCGAGCAATTCCCTAAGTATTAACTCCGAAGGCCGAAACCAACATCAGATCAATACACAGGAAACCATTCAACTCGACTAACCTCCAGTTAGTTTCTGATTTTCTTAACTCTGTTGGGTCTAAGAACAATATTATTGAAGATACTGTTCACGACAACCCAAAATCTCATTCTATTAATTATCGGGTTAAAGAACAAGTGTTATTTAAAACACTGTTCACGATAAACCCAAAAATCAATACCAATTCCATTCCAATTAAATATTATTTAACTGGTACACTTCATTAAATCTAAATAAAAGATTTAATCTTTTTCTCAACTGGGCTTAAGAACAGTGTTAATGAAGACACCATTAACGACAAACCCAAATCACATTTGATATTAAATACAAGGCTCTGAATAGAAAATATATTGGCTTATATTCAATATCAAATTCTACGACCAACAAATATCGTATTGGAAATAAGGATATAAATATATCTTTCAAATTTCCATAACAATATCTGTATCATCACGAAATCCAACATCGAAATATTCCGAAGACAATTTCGATTCAAATCCATTCCAATATAATTATTGGAAATTCTGGTTATTTTCAAAACCATTTCAAACCCAATTAATTTATTTAAAAATAAATAGAATTATAATTCTAGTTCAAAACTAATTCATTTCGATAAAAATCTATTTTTATCTTTTCAAATATGGAGTTTTTCATCCCAATTCTTCCCAAATCATTTCTTATGATTTTACACAAATTATTACTATTTTTAATAATTTTATCAAGGCCCGTACAGTCGATTTCCATCAACAGCCATCGAACTGCACTTACAGCGACCTTTTCCAAATTTGATTTGGATATAATTCCAAATCCAGCCGTTAGATTTCTAATTTCTAATATTTGTTAGAAAGCTCTTTTCGATACGAACCCAACGGTTCCGGTTTCAGGAGAATCCGACGGTCGGATCTCCCATAATATCCGTTCGAAGTCAATGGTCGAAATTCGCGAACAACCGTGGCGCGGCGCGTTCTATTCAGGCTATTATATTATATATATAATATATATAATATATACTTCGTCGATTTCCTTTTAAAACGTTCTTTATAAATCGTTATAAATTCATTTTCGAAACGATTTCAGCTTCCTTTCAAATTCAAATCAAAATTGAATTTCTCCTTATAAATTCATTTTAAATCCATTTCAAATTGATTTCAATTCAAATCGATTTTTATTTCAATTTCAGTTCGTTTTTAATTCAATTCAATTTCAATTCGAATTCCTTTCTATTCAATTTCAATTCGAATTCATTTCTATTCAATTTCAATTCGAAATCATTTCTATTCAATTTAATTCGAATTTCAATTCTTTTCAAAATATCAGATTTTGAAATCACTTTCGATATTCATTATAAAATGAATAAAATCGATATAAATATCGTTCACGTCAAAATGGCGTAAATCTAATCAACACGGCTTCATATATTTTTATTTTCAAATATTCTATTTCAAATATTTCTAATCAAATATTTCTATTTCAAATATTTTTTTTTTCAAATATTTCTTTTTCAAATATGGAATGAGGCCCAATCAATTACCATATAATGTTAATTATATGGATTTTCTACAACACATGTATACAATAACAACGATGAATAATCAACCATCATCCAAAGTGCATTCTACACTGTATAAGCATCAAATATAAATATTCAATGCTTATAACAGTCTGTCAATCAATCGATCGACATACAACTAAACAATCGGGATTAGTGTACGTCAAATATCATCCCAATACCCGTGTGGGGTCTCAAACAATCAAACACATATTTTATTTGTGTAGTTGGGCGATTTGTAAAATTTTTCATCCCAATCAATATCAATCAAATCAGTGTATATAAACAAATCTCCGATTTGTTTATAAATATTTATTTTATATACATGTTAAAAATTCTATTTTTAACTATAAAATATTTTAACTATATAAATATTTTATTTTATTTCACATCACATCACACAATCAAATGCACATCAAAATCAAACAAACAAGCATACAAGCCGTCCATGGTCTGTGGACGACGGGTGTCGGGTGCTACTAAACACCGTTTGCATCCTAGTATATATATTTATATAACTAGAAAAGGAAATTAAAGGTGAGAAGTTCTCACAGAGGGTTCCACTCCGCCGTGCTTTGCTTTCGAACTGCTGAATCATCTGGATCGGTTTGAAATCCTAATGCAGTTCTTTTCACGCTGTTCAAATAAAAATTATATTTTTATCACTTCATTTCAATAGATAAAAATCACATTTCTATTTCTACTTCATCTATTTTTACAACGCTTCTTTCTATATAAAAATTATATTTTTATATCTCTACTTCATATATAAAGGTCGAATTTTTACCATCTATATAATATATAAAAATCGAATTTTTTACTTTGCTATTCAATATATAAAAATCGAATTTTTACTTTGCTATTCAATATATAAAAATCGAATTTTTACTTTGCTATTCAATATATAAAAATCGAATTTTTACTTTTCTATTCAATATATAAAAATCGAATTTTTACTTCGCTATTCAATATATAAAAATCGAATTTTTACTTTGCTATTCAATATATAAAAATCAAATTTTTACTTTGCTATTCAATATATAAAAATCAAAATTTTACTTTGCTATTCAATATATAAAAAGCTCACCTTCCTTACATTAAAAATCTTGTCTTTACACGGTTAAAAATCACGTCTTTACTCGTTTAAAAATCATGTCTTTTTGTGAATAAAAATCATATTTTTTGCTTCTTCTACATAATAAAAATTATATTTTTATATCTCCTACATCATAAAGATCGAATTTTTATGATCTATATAATATAAAAATCATATTTTTATCTTCTACTTCTTTGTAAAAATCACATCTTTATGTGATAAAAATCATCACTTTATGTGTATAAAATCCCGACCTTTTCCTGTCTAAAAATCCTAACTTTGTCATATAACAAATTTAATCTTTTCTAATTACTTAAACAAAACTGAATTTAAAGCTAACTTTAGAGAAATTAAACGAACGAATTAAATTCAAAGAAGTCTTACTGTAAATCGAAGAGGGGAGGGTCTGCATTTTCGCCGGAGGTGGTGGCCGACGTCGGGGGAGGGGGGGCATCGGGCGTTGCAGGGTGCGGGACGGCGATGGTGGGGTTGCGGTGGCGATTTTGGGCGAGGGGGGTTTGGGTTTCGGGTGTTCTCGAACGAAGAGGGGGAAGATGCGGTGGTGGTGGAGGCTGTTGGAGGCGGAGGGGGCCGCGCGAGGTAGGTGGCGGCGCCAGGGTGGGCGGCGCCGAGGAGGGTGGGGGTGCGACGAGCGATCCTAGGGTTTTTTTTTATTTTTTATTTATTTTGAAACTGTCGTGGAAGAAAGGAGAAAGGGGGAGTATATGAGAAAGTGTTATATTATATATATATTTATTTATTTATTTAATTTCGAAAAAGGTTGACTTTTTATTTCGACCGCGAAACGAGACCCATCGCCTATCGTTCATTGCTAATTACCCCCATTCCGAACACAATGGGATACGTATCGTAAGCTGATTCGACCGTCTCGATCAGTTTTCGTCAAAATCAACATATAACTCTATATATTGAATTTGAACGCGCATTTCAATTTACTGGGGCCACATACTAACTAGAAAAATTCCCGAAAAATATTTTCTAGCTTCATATTGACGATACGGTCCTAACAAAACTAATTTCGTCAAATTCTGAGACGGTTTGAAAAATGGCTATTTTCCAGTCGATTGAAATCAACTGAAACTGGTCAAAAGCGTTTCCTTTGCCACGCTCACATATTAAATCAAAAAATAATGAAATTTGAAACCTAGCAATAATTTTACATCGCGGATCCAACAAAAGTGGTTTCGTCGAAATCCGAGGTCGTTTGCAAAATTTTCATTTTTAAGGGCCTGAATTCCATAGCGACTATTCAGAATTTTCAACTGGACATATCTTTTGATCCCCGTTATGAAATTTCAATTTTTCGGATTCGTTGGAAAGATATTATCAATTAGATTCAAATATTTTTGGTTTCATTAAAATCCGGTTTATTCTGAATCCTGTACATCCGTTTGAAGTTTGAAATCGAATTATCGAACTACCGTGCCATTTTCAATTCCTTTTATAATATAAAATAAATATTTATATTCTACCGACGATCTATATAATATATACGTTCGAATTCTATTCAAAATAAATTTCTCGTCGTTATTATTTAAAATAATTCATTTTAAATAATCAAAATTCGCTAAAATTGCCAAAAGAAAATTTTTTAACTGGCCCAGATTTCCGGGTTATTACTACAATAATCTCATAAGCATGTACGATAGAATCGTTACAAGAATAGGCGTGAATCAACATCATCATTATCTTACAACTAGGAATAATGCTAATTTTCATTTTATTACAAATCATAACTTTTAATCGTTCACATCTAAATACTAACAGGACTTACAAACGAAAGAAAGTCTGGTTTTCTGGGATCTGTTTTCTGAATTTTAAAAGCAATCCCTTGAAGAAGACTATCAATTCTCTAAGTTAGTTTTGATTTGTAGATTTTGACTTGTTTTCTGATTGTAGAAGAAATGGTGGCTAGGCTAGAACGATCATGGACAGCATGGTGGCTCCTTGGAATGAATTTGTGTGATTTAGGTTTTGAGGACTAGGGTTGCTTTTATAGAAGTTTAATCATATGTGAGTCGTTAGATCATTCTAGGAGCAATCACAACCGTCCAGACTAGATAGAGTTATCCAGAATTGTCACCTATGCCCTAGTGACTCAGCAACAGGTCAGAAAAGACTCAACAATTAGTCAGAATCGTCTCTGTTTTGAATCCGGGAAAGGGGGTAGTTCGACCCCTGGTCGACCTGTATAGGGGAGGTTGACCGCCTGGTCGACCTGACCTGGGGCAGGAGAAATCTAGCCCAGCCCTCTTCTTTGTATATTGTTTGAATTTTGAATTTTTTAACTGAACTGTTTTTAATTTATATAAAAATTTCTGAAACTTCTGAGGGCCATAACTTCCTCATATAAAAGTCCGATTTACAAAAACTTCGACTCTATTCCAAGCAAAATTTCGAGATGAACGCAATGGCATAACCCGTTTCCATTAACTCTCTCTTTTAAATTAAGTATTCTTTAATTCATTATTTTAATAGACACAGAAAATTCAGGGTGTTACTTTCTTCAACCACCGTCTTCATCGTCGACTTTTAGTCGCCGTGTCAGTAATTCAGAATGGGATAAACCCGGTTTTCCGAATAACTCGCATATTTTATAATCAATAATCAAGTGCTATAAAAACACATCATACGGCTCATTCCAATTCAGAATATTCTTTTATTCAAATATACACATTTTTAGGGAAAGGTTCTCATTAATTTTATCAGAGATATATTCTTTTAAATTTATTCTTTAATCTTCCTATAGATATCAATTTTAAAAGGTTTTATTTTATCATTAACAATTCTAAACCAAATTAAGGTTTACAAACAAGTCGGGATTATCGAGCCTTACCGAAGTAATTTTATTTATTAATCCCAATCCCAACATATTCACCCCATGGGACAAAACTGGTAGTACTCCATATTTAACAACCACGATGTTATCGGTAAATTCAATTACTATTTCACATTCAAATCTAAATAAATATTTAACTATCGCCTGGAGTACAACTGGTGGTACTCCATTCTCAATCATTTCATGAATTCGATAAATTTAATTATTTCATTCTCATTTTTTAATATACTTAAAGATTCATTAAAACTCTAGTTCAGTTTTAATCTCAAAAACCATTACTCAATGATTATTCAAATTTTAGGAAATAAACCCTACCTTTAACTGGGATAAAGAATCAATGTTATTAAAAACATAGTTTACAATAAACCCAAATCAACTTCCATTAAATAAGGAATCTTCGTGGAAAACAGATCAATATATAATTGGTATAAATTTTCATATCAGACTAATAATATAAATGGAATAACGGCAAAACCTTTTAAATTCCATATATAGTAACGGTCTTCATTAGAGAAGTTCATCTCGATTATTAAATCGAATTTCATTCAATTACAATTTAATATATTTAATTGGAAAACTTTACTTTGGAAATTTTCCATTAAATCTTAGAATAAATATTTATAAATTCCAAATCATATCCTCATTATTAATTAGGTTAAAGAATTGATGTTATTTAAAACATTGTTCACAGTAAACCCAATATCAACTTTTATTTTATTCCAATTATATGTATTAATTGGAAAACTTCATTAATCTTAATTAAAAGATTTATTCTGTTCTCAATGGGGTTTAAGAACAGTATAATTAAAGACACCTTTTACGACAAACCCAAAATCCAATTTGATATTAAATACAAGGCTCTGAATAGAAATTATATCGACTTATATTAAATATCAAACTCTGAAACTAATGGATATTGTATTGGGAATAACGATATCTATATCTTCCAAATTCCTATAACAATATCCGTATAATTACGGATTCCGATATAGAAAATATCCGAAGATAATTTCCATTCAAGTCCATTCCCTTTTTCTTTGTTGGAAACTCTTGTTATTTCAAAACCATTTACAAATCCAATTTATTATTTTAAACTTATTGGATTATTATTCTAGTTGTTAACTAGTCCATTTAGATAAAATTATCTTTTATCTTTTCAAAACTTGGAATTTTTAATCCAAAATCTTTCCAAGTAATTAATTATGATTTTACTAATTTATTCATATTTTTAATAATTTTAATAAGGCTCTTACAGTCGGTTTCCAATACCAGCCACTGAACTGCATCCGTAGCGACCTTTTCCGAAACTGATTTGGAAATATCTTGAAGTATAACCATTAGATTTCAAATCTCTTATTATCATTCGAAAGCTCTTTTTGATACGAACCCAACATTTCGGTTTTGGGAGAATCCGATGGTCGGATCTCCCGCTACGTCAATTTGAAGTTATTGGTTGAAATTTGCAAGTAGTCGCTGCACGGCGCATTCTATTTAAGCTATATATATATATATATATATATATATATATATATCATTGATTTCCATTTAATTTTATAAATTGTTTATAAATTCATTTTAAATTGATTTCAACTTCATTTTCAATTTTTAATCAAAATTGAATATTCCATATCATTATAAAATTAAAATGATAATATTTTCAAAATATCAGATTTTGAAATCACATCTTTTCGATATTCATTATAAAATGAATAAAATCGATAGAAAGTTTCGTTCAAGTTAAAATGGCGTATATCTACTTAACTCGGCTTCACATATTTCAATGTTTTCGTGTCCATCCATAATCGAACATCAAAATCATATTTTGATTTTTCACTGAATATTAATTTAAATATCCATTATTTTTGAATTGGAATCAGAGTATATATTAAAAAAATAGTGATAGACAACTATTAACATTCCATTCACAACCAAAGTGCAATTTAGAATTGTATAAGCATTAAATAATTAAATAACGCTTATAACAGTCTGTCAATCAATCGGTTGACATACGACTAAATCCAAGGGAGATGTGAGTTAATTATCATCCCCAGACCTATGTGGGGTTTTCAAACAACAACAATAAATTTAAATTCATTATGGAATAATGAATTTAATCATGAATAATTCAGTTCGAGTTATTCTTCAATTAACTAATTTTCACAATTCAAATCTATAAATGGATATTAATATCCATTTTCAACTACCACAAATTTATTAACATTATTTTTAATATGTTAAAAATCACAATCATAATACAATCAATCAGAATCATCCATGTGTTTTCAAACAATAGTGAGGTGAGCTAACATGCACCTATAACATTTTTATGATTATTAAAACTGATGAAAATCAATACTAGCTGTAACGTCCCGCCTTTTTGACCGCTTTAAATCGGTATTCTAAACTAACTTAAAACGTTCAAATCGACAGACCATTATTTAGCTCACAGAATTTAAAAACAGAATCAACATAGAGAAACACAAAATAATTAAATAACACAGATTTGAACAACGAAATAAACTTTTATATATAGATTAGAACTTTTAATACAAGAATTTTTTTCCTATACAACGGAATGTAATAATACAATTTGAATATATTTACTGTATTGAATCTTCAGAGTGCGCCAATTTTTTTTTGAAATCCCCAGCTTTGCCAACCTTCGAATCCTAAGCTGAAATCTTTAAATCTGTACTGCTCGAGTTTGACCCGAGCATTCCATGCAAAAACATAAAACACTTGAGTCAAGATTAAATCATAGTTCAAGTAAATTAACTTCAATGTAAACTGAAATATAATAGTTCACCCTAACTCATAAAAATAAAAGCTTTGTGGTATATGTTTGTAAAAACCCGCAAATTCTGGACCAATTTAAAATTTTTATTTTAGAAAATTTTAATGAATTTTGAGGTTATAATATAATTTATTATTAATAATAATGGCTAGAATTTATTTTAATCGAAGTTAAAACGAATAAATTTAATTTAAATATAAAGGGAATTAGAAATAACGCAGTAGTTTGAAAAGTCAAACTTGAACTTTGACTGACCGTACAAGATGCAAAATTTAACGGATTTTAGTGAAACCAAAAATATTAGAATCTATTTAAAAATATCTTTCTAACGAATCTGAAAAATTGAAATTTCATAGCGAAAATCAAAAGTTATGGCCAACTCAATTTTTAGAAAGGTCGTTGTAGAATTTATATAATATATAGGGCCCGAAAGGCTACTTTTCACATATGAAGGAATTTCGACTCGAAACCACTTCCATTGAGTTCGGAATGACGTTTCTGCATTGAAAAACAGTAAACACTTATATATTTTGTGTTTCGGGAATTATTTGTTTAAAAATGTATTTTTAATATTAAATATATTGGCCTTGAAAATAGTCATTTTTCAAACGACCTCCGTTTTCGACGAAACCACATTTGTTGGAACCGGAATATCAAATTATTGCTAGGTTTCAATTTTCGGAATTTTTCGAATTAATATGTGAGCGTGGCGAAATAAAATGTGTTTTGACTATTTACAGTTAAATTTAAACGCCTTAAAAATAGCCATTTTTCAAACTGTCTCATAATTCAAAGAAAATAATTTTGTTGGATTCGTATCGTCATAAGAAAGCTAAAAATATTTTTTTTAGAATTTTCTGAGGTCGTATGTGGCCCCGACATATTTAAATGTACGGTAGAAATTAAATTATTTATTTAATATTGTATTTTTAAATTAAAACCGAAAAAAAGTTACAGACATCGGAACTAGAGCCCGGGACATAGCCCATTGCATTCAGAAGGCCTCAAAACCTTAAGAACGACAATAAGCAGGCCCAAAACGGAGAAAGTCCGAAAATCCACCATTTTAGCACAAATTTCGAAATTAAATATTAAAATAATATTAAAAAAATCGGCTGAAACCCTATTTCTCAATGGAGCAGCCGCCGCCCAGATTTTAATGGCTGAAATCGACCCAATTTCAAACGCTAATATCTCTCAATCCGTTCAACGAAAATCAACGTATGATATACCAAATCGAAGAGAATTCAGAGAGCTACAAATCTATACGGTCAAGATCCGGTTTTGATTCATGGATTTCGCGAATTATAGGCCTGAAGTGGCTGCGTTTTTTGATGGTTGGCGGGTCCTAGGAGGGTGCGAGTTGGCCAAGGTCGGAGGCGCAAGGAGGTGGTATGAAGCTCAACGATGTGATGCAATCCGATCGGATCCAGGTGGAGCGGAGTGAGGTGCGTGCAGAAGAGGAAGAGGTCGACGATGGGTTTAGTAGGAGGCCGACGTGTTTGTAGGAGGAAGAAAGGTTTTAGTTTTATTATTTTATTATTTTAATATTTTAATTTTCCCATCTTTAAAAATACATAAGTTCTTCATACGAGGTCCGTTTGACAAACCGTAAATTGCGTTGGAATCACAAAACTAAGAGCTTCGCGATGGCGCAGACCAGAACTGATTCTGAGACAGTCAAATTTTCAGCAAAAATCAATGTGAGAATTCTGAATTTTATTATTTAATTAAATATAAATTATTTTCTTGCGTTAAAAATAATTGTATTGTGATGTAATTCAGATCTGTAATGTTCTGTGATTGATGAATGGTTGATTTGTGGTTGGTGGTTTGTTTTGTTGTGCATGATATGCTAGATCGACGTTGAATTTAATATATGGGTGAATTTTATTTGTAATTAGAAAATAAATCTAAATTTAGATTTAAATCATATTTTATCTAGATCTGTTTATTCTAGTTTATAGAAAAAAATATTATTTTTATTATTCTGAGATGAACCATAGTATTTGATCGACAAAATAAAAAATTTACTTTTGTTTATTTGTTTACTTTGCAGCAGAAAATGAACAACAAATAAAACCTTACTTTTATTTGTTTACTTTGCAATAGAAATGGAACTACAAATAAAAACTCCTTTTTATTTGTTGATATTACAATGGAAATTGGACGACAAATAAAATCTTATTTTATTTGTTTATATAACGACAGAGATTGATTAATAAATAAAATCTTATTTTTATTTGTTTATATAACAACAGAATTTGGTCAACGAATAAAATATTTTTATTTGTTTACTTTACAATAGAATTTAGCCAACGAATAAAACCTTACTTTATTTGTTTATTTTACAACAGGATTTGAAGGACAAATAAAACATTATTTATATTTGTTACCTACGATAGAATTTGAACAACAATGGATTTTCAATATTTGTTGAATTTAATTATATTGTCAATTCAATCCAATTTAAATAAAATATTATTTTGATCATTTTTAGTGAAAATTGTATATTAAGAATAAAATGTCATTCTTAGTGTAAAATGTACATTAGATCAAAAATAACATTTTTGATTAGAAATATAAAAATAACATTTTTATTTGAAATATGTTATGCAAATCAAAAGGACATTTTCGATTAGAAGTTTATTATGTAAATAAAAAGAAAACATTTGGTCAAAATTATAATTATTGTAATAAAAATAACATCTTTGTCAAAACATGATTATGGAGATAAAATGAACATTTTTATGCCTTGAATAGAATTAAATAAAAATTCACATTTTGTTTACGTTAAAAAAAAATACAAATAAATATAGAGATTAAAAGTTCACTTTTCATTTGCATCTCACAATGCAAATATTCTTTGAAAATAGAAATTGTTCTTTATTTGCATTTTTAATGCAAATATACTTTGAAATAAAAACTGTTCTTTTATTTGCATTCACAAATGCAAACACTTATTGGAAATTAAGTTCTGTTCTTTTATTTGCATTCACAAATGCGAATATACATATTGAAAGTAAAGTTGTTCATTTATTTGCACTAGTCGGTGCAAATATTCTTTGATAATAAAATTTGTCCATTTATTTGCATTTACTAATGCAAACATATGTTTAAAATAAAATTTTATTCTTTTATTTGCATTTACCAATGCAAATATACATTGGAAATAGAATTTATTCTTTTATTCGTATTCACCAATGCGAATATATTTTGAAATCAAAATTTATTCTTTTATTTGCATTTCCAAATGCAAATATATTTTGAAATTGAAGTTTATTCTTTTATTTACATTTACATATGTAAATATACATTGAAATTAAAGTTTATTCTTTTATTTACATTCACATATGTAAATATGCTATGAAAATAAGATTTGTTCTTTTATTAGCATTTTCTAATGCAAATATATATTGGAAAATAAAATTGTTCTTTTATTTGCATCCTCTAATGCAAATATACATTGGAATATACCAACGTCCTTTTAATTGTCATTAGAGTATACAAGAAAATGTAAGTAGATTAAATTTGCCGTCTAGTTGTGTCAAAATTTGATTACAATAAAAAATTCATTTTTATTGTTTTACATTAAAACATGATTTTTGGCAAAATATAGTTATTCAAATAATAACATTCATTTTGTTACTTTAAACGAATGGATTGAAAATGTTCATTATTTTGTCATTGTAAAAGAATGAATAACTAGACATTCACATTTTTACCATTAAAGTAGAACAGACAAAAACACTCATTTTGTCTAAATTAAAAGAATAAAACAAAATATAGCATTGTCATGTTTATTAGATTTGAAACTCAAATTATTCATTTTTGTAAATTCAGATTAGTTAAAAACCAATTATTCATTTTTGTTAATTTACATTAGATAAAAATGATTATTCATTTTAGCCAATTTATACTAGTTAAACAAAATTTTACATTTTGTTAGGAATATTCATTTTTGCCAAAATGAATTAGTTGTAGCAGTTTATATATATATATATATATATATATATATATATATATATGTTGACAAGATGTACACATGTCAAGATAGGATAGTTAAAACAAATATTTATCATTTTGTCTCATTAGAATTGCCAAAACAAAATAACCCTTTTCGTTTAGAGGTTAAATTAGCAAAATAGAAATTGTCGATAGAGACAAAGTTATTATGCTTATTCATTCATTGCAATAGAGATATTTTCTTGTTATCATTATATATATTGTGTATTACACTCCCATTCACAAGTTACCCGACTTGTGTATGTGATTGGGACGATAATTTTCACACATCGCCCAAGTGCATAAATTAGTTTATCGTTTGCTTGATTTGTTGAAAACCCCACACGGGTGTTGGGATGAAAATTTACATACACTAATCCCAATATTTAGTTGTATGTTGATTGTTAGATCGACAGGCTGTGGTGAGCGTTATTATTTAATTTTAACGCTTACACAGTGGAAATTACACTTTGGATGTAATGGATGACTTGATGATTATACTGTTATTGTCATATATATGATGTGTGTGAAATCCATATAATCCAAATTATATGGTAAATGTTTGAGTCGCATTTCGATTCAAGTGTTCTTTTAAATAAGACTATTTTTACATTAGAAATCCTTTTTATGTAAAGTGCATATATTTTCGTAATATATTTTTAATCAACTATATGTTAAACAAGGAATATTTGTAAAAGATAAAGATTTGTAAAATAAAGAATACTTCTCATTTAGAATCTTTTATATAAAGAATATTTTTATGATTATTTTAAAATATGTTTTAAAAGGGCTACTAGCATTTGCAATTATATTTTGTGATATGTAATAAATTGAGATGTGAAGTGGGTTTACCGTGGATGATGTTTTAAACGACATTTGTCCTTTAATCCAATATACATTGAAATTATTATTTGGAATTTATAAATCTATTTTATAGATTTAAAAAGATATTTTCTATAGATCAAGTTTTTCAACTAATATATTAAATTGGAATTTAGTGGAAACTCGATTGGTAATAATCGAAATGGGCTTCTGTAAAAGAAGACCGATATTATATATGGAATTTGAGAGGCTTTACCGTTATTCCATTTATATTATTAGTCTGATACAGAAATCTATATCGATTATGTATTGATTGGATTTCTGTGGAATTCCATATTTTTAGAAATTGATTTATTGATTTTATTTTAAATATTTATCTTTGATAAAATTAATGAGAATCTTCTAAAACGAATATCTTATTAAAAGAACATTCTGAGATGGAATGTGGCGTTATGTGTGATTTTCCAATATTTGTTTTTAAACCCAAATTACGCAAGTTATTCAGAAAGACCGAGTTTAACCCATTCTGAATAATCATTACGACGATCAAGAGTCGAAGACGAAGACGGTGATTGAAGACCGAAGGTTTTCACATCGTTGGGATGATGATGACTGGTATCTTGAATTGGGATTGGCCTTCCAAGGCAAGGTATTTGGTAATGATCGTCCAAACGCATTTGGAGATCGACGGACACGATGTTTCGCTCAGACCCAGAGCGGACTTGTAAATGGATTGCATGTCTGACATTGTATTCCTTTCTACTGTATTTGTTGAACGCTACTGATTATATATTTCTATTTGGTGGTGAAGAATTTATTCTTTACTTATCACCCTTCTCTAAGACGTATGAGCTTAGAGGTTATATATATATTGGTAGATGATTAATAATATGGTAGGGACTGACAATGTGACATGCTAAGATGCAAATGATCAAGGCTTTTGTTGAAAAGCAGGGCCTTGTGGGATGATCAAAGCATAGCCTGTTTAAGCATAGCTTTGTGTATAACGTGACTTCGCGAGCCTCACACCCCGGTATGAGTCAAAAACGGGATTAGGACTGCAGGGAGTGCACACGTTTCTTTCTAGCTAGAGTGGTGTCAGTGACCTACCAGCCCTGACATTTTACTTATGTGGATGATGGATTTTGAGGCGCCTCGGATTTTTATAGGCCGATAGTGGTCATATTATAGGTTCAAAGGAACCGGGAAGCGTGTGTTCAGGCATAATTAATCCACTGCCGATAGGCGGGGACCGGCCCTGAGGCATTTGCTAGAGTGTCTCGAATCGGAGAGGAGCTTGCCCCTAGCCTCGACTCATGTTGGAAACCCAATTCCCAATACGCCCTTGCGGTTTTTATTGTAAACTTATATATGGCGACATAGTATATGGTAACTATGTCGTCTAGGATTGATATTATATTTGAATGTTTTAAATATATATACACACTAATAATAATATCGTTTTTACGTATCAAGCATCTTTTGACCATTGTAAGGTAAAACTCTATCCTCTGGTGTGCGTTGCATTGTGTGATGGGACCTGGGTCCTATAATGGTTTCATTTTTCTAAAAAAAAAAGCACATTGCGTGTGTTAGCCCACTTTGTGAACTGGGCAACACAAAGTCAAGATGTGAAATATTGAAGAGCTTGAAAAACACTAAAGCAGGTCGGATCGGAGCAGTGTAGCGGTTTGGATCGAATAAAGTCTGCTGTTCGGATCGGTGAGCTATTGTTGTTGGAATAAGAGAGGCACGTCTGTTCGGATCGGAGAGCAACCTATTTCCAGCTGGAGCAGAGAGCAATAGATCTGAGCGGAGCGGAGTAAACACAGGAATTAGTCCTAAGTCAATCCGGGTCGGATCGGGTACTCCGATCCGAACCCCTTGTGCATACCTCTCCGACCCGAGCCTGTCTTCCACGTCACTCTCCTGCATGAGCGCCTGGTTATTCGGATCGGCTGTGACCAATTCCTACCCTCAACGTCCACTACTCTGATGCGTTGTCAACATGGAAATTCATCCGAACCCGAGGCTGATGGGATGGATGACACGTGGCTCCGATCCGGATCGGGTTTAGAGCAAATTCTCACCTATAAATACCCCGTCTGGAGGCAAAGAAATGGATCTTTTTTCTGGCACTTTGACAGTTCAACCACCTTCATAACCCGAATTCCAGCACTCCCGGAAAATCCAAATCATCTTTCATTATTTGTTTTTAGACAATTGAGTGATTGTAAGTGAGTTGTGAAAGAAATCAAGTGAATATTTCATTGTATTTGCAACTAAATCATTGAAAATAGTGCAAGACAAGTGGACGTAGGCATTTCTTCGCCGAACCACTATAAATCATACGTGTTCATTTTGATTTTTTGATCTCATTCCATTCTGCTTTTAATCAATTTGGGTGTTAGAACCACTTTTTGGTCTAACATTTTGGTGCTTTCACTGAGAACTATCTGAATTCTTTGTTTTTCGGGATTATCGTTCTACTTTTTGGACCGTTGAGTTCAAAGAAGTTAATCCTCAAGTTTCGACGCTCTTGGATATTTGTTGAAGTGATTGTTGAAGAAACCATGGCCAAAGGAAAAGGCAAAGAAGTTCAATCTGGTCGAGGAAATGGAGCTGGCGAAGATCAGCAAAATGCGGTTGTGACAAGGTCTCGTGGACAGAGTTCAGCAGCAGGACGAACCGATGCAGGAAACCCGAACCGAATTCAGGGGGAGAGCTCCGATCCGATCCGGGTAGGAGATTCTGAAGCAGTGCATTCCCCCAACCTGAACCGACCCGAGCAGCTTGCCATGTACCGACCCGATCAGGCTCCCCAGCTCCGAACCGACCCGATCTCCCATCTCCGATCCGACCCGACACTTGGTGATGTTGGAACCTCTACTCGAGTCCCTACAAATGCTCCGATTCCAGCCACCAGGGTCAGTGATCAGGTCAATCCATCTGCGCCCATTGCTCAAGGAGATTTCTCGCGCCTACTTGACATGCTTGAGGGTACTAGGGAGGCTATGAAAGTCCACGAGCGCACCAATCTCATGATGCAGGAGAATATGAGACTCATGAGCAGGGAGATTAGCGAACTCCGTAGACAGAGAACCACATCACCGGTTCGTCACACACCAGTGGATCAGTCTTCTTCTTCCGAGGAAGAGCGGCCCCGTGAACGAAGGCCGCTCGAACGACCTCAGAATTTGGAGCAGCTGACATTCGGATCTTTGGGGTCTCGCGAGGATATTGCACGAGCACTAGGAAACAATGATCCCACTCAGGGGCAAAGGCTCCAGTCCCCTCCTCCCGAGATCGACCGGGAGCGTAGGGAACGGAATAGAGCAGAAGCAGCTCAAAGAAGAAGGGCATCTCCTGAACAAGAGCCCAGAAGGAACCCAGATACCAGGGCCAGGGAACCTGAACGGCCCCTAACTAATGCTGATTTACAGGCAATGGTGCGCCAAATTATGTCCGAAAGCCTGAACTATACCAATGAAGATTATGGCATTGAGCGAAGCCATACTCCTTTCACTGACGATATCCTCGACTTTCAGTTTCCCCGGCGTTTTAACCTACCGCAGATGGACAAGTACAATGGGAGAACTGATCCGGGACAGCATTTGATGCGATACTCGTGGCTCATGAATGCTGCTGCTGCCCCTGATGCAGTGAAGTGTAAAGCATTCCCGATCTATTTAGAAGCGTGGCGTTGTTCTGGTTTACCCGACTTTCCCTCGTTCGGTTTCGAATTATAGGGAACTGAGCGAACGTTTTATGAATCAGTTCCGACTCCATACCCTAAAGTCCAAAAGTGTTATTGAATTATCAAGAATTAAGCAGGCGCCAGGAGAGTCTTTGAGGTCATATCTTGACCGTTTTAACTTAGCTGTGACTGAAGTTAGTGACCCACATGAGCCCACCATTCTGATGTCATTAAAGGAAGGAGTCGATCCTGAATCCGAGTTTGGAGATTACCTTTCTGGGAAGACTCCCTCCACGAGAGAGATATTCTATGAAAAGGCCGATATTTATTTAAGACGAGAGGAAGCCAGGGCAAACCGAAAGAGAAAGTCTGAAGCGGCATCAAAAGAAAATGTTCAGAGTAACGTCGCCGTGAAGCAGTCTGGGGAAAGTTCCGGAAAAGTTGAAGTGAATGTGGGAAACAAGAGTGGAAACGACAATTCTGGAAACGGGGGCAACAACAATAACCGTAATGCAAACGGTAACAGAAGAAATAGGAATAGGGGAAGTGATCCTTGAAAAAGGCCCCGATTCCAGACTTATGAGAACTATACACCGTTGAACGACACTTTGGAGAATATTTACCTGGATACGTACAATGTTTTGCAATACAAAAGACCGCCACCTCGTGATTCGACCGAGAAAGAAATGGCAACTAGGAAGTTTTGTTTGTTTCATGGAACTCATGGGCATTCAACCAATGAATGTCGGCATTTGAGAGATGTGGTTGAGAAGCTGCTGCGTGAAGGGAAACTGGATGAATATAAAGTTGCCCCGAGGGACAGGGGGCAAGGAGAGCAGGCTCCAAAACAGATTCTACCTGCTCCCGAGCCTACAGCGCAGCAGAAAGGCAAGGGAATTGTTATCAACTCCATAGTGGGTGGACCTCACCCGGCAATCCGTAGCTTTAGAGCAATGGATCAATATGTAAATGCTGCCAAACACGTAGATGTGAATGAAGGTGATGATTTGGAAGATATCGCCCCCATAAAACAACAGAAGACAATGTTCGACGACGTGGTATTCCGCAGCAGAGATAATGCTGGGATTCAATCACCCACTGATGATCCGTTGGTCATTACTACCACCATTGGGTCGGCCTTGGTTCATAAGGTGTTAGTAGACAACGGAAGTTCCATCAATATTTTGTTTAAATGGTCTTTCGATCATATGAAGCTTGAACCTGAAGATTTGAAGCCATGTGAAGGATGGATCAGAGGCTTCAATGGGGCATCAACAGCTCCCATGGGATACATAGAATTGCCCGTGACCTTGGGGCAAGGAGAACGCAGAAGAGTGCGGATGCTTCAGTTCGTAGTGTTGGACGTAGATTCGCCCTATAATGCATTTTTGGGGAGGCCTGCCCTTGCTGAGTTCAGAGCTTGTATCGCCCCTTGGTGTTTATTGCTTAAGTTCCCAACCGAAGCCGGAACTGGAGTAATGAGAGGGGATCAAGTTTCCGGACGGGCCTGCTATGTTGCCGAATTGAAGATGTTGATGAAAGGACTTAACATCAAGAGTAAAGATGCCTCACCTCCCCCGAAGGGGAGCTCGGCATAGCAATTAGAGAGATTGACCCTAAAGGAGTTGCCCAAAGGAACGCCTGAAGACCTGGATCCCAGAAAAGACGAGGAACCAGAGACTAGAAATGCAACTCCTAATGAAGCGACTGTGGAAATTCCGATTGATGAAGCTGATCCAACAAGAGTTTTGAAGATTGGATCTCAATTGGATCCACGTCGAGCCAAAAAACTAACGGACTTCTTGAAGGCAAACTTGGACGTGTTTGCCTGGACCCACGCTAACATGTGTGGGATATCGCCATCCATCATAAGCCATATACTGAATGTAAACCCGAAACATCCGCCTGTGAAGCAAAAGAGACGTATGCTGGGCCCAGAGAGGTCGGCTGCTCTCAAAGAGGAAGTGGAGAAGCTGAAGCAGAACGGGTTTATTCGAGATTCGACATATCCCGACTGGATATCGAATCCCGTCTTGGTAAAGAAGCCGAATGGAAAGTGGCGGACGTGCATTGATTTTTCAGATCTAAACAAAGCTTGCCCAAAAGATAGTTTCCCACTTCCCAGGATTGACCAGCTTGTAGATTCGACAGCAGGTCATGAACTTCTCTCTTTCATGGACGCATATTCCGGATACAATCAAATTCCTATGCACGTGCCAGATCAAGAGCATACGAGCTTCATTACGAATTTAGGGTTATATTGTTATGTTGTAATGCCATTTGAATTGAAAAACGCCGGAGCCACTTATCAGCGCTTGGTGAACAGAATGTTTTATAATCAAATAGGGAAGACTATGGAAGTTTACGTGGATGATATGCTTGTCAAATCGAAACAGTCCTCCAGCCATACGCAAGACTTGGTGGAAATGTTTGGCATCCTGCGAAAGTATCGGATGAAGTTGAATCCTTTGAAATGTTCATTTGGAGTGGCATCGGGAAAATTTTTAGGCTTCATTGTGAGTTCCCGAGGTATTGAAATCAATCCTAGCCAAATAGCAGCGATTAGAAACATTGAAGAGCCGAGGAGAATTAAAGACGTCCAAAGTCTTGCAGGGAAAGTAGCCGCGTTGAGTAGGTTTATCTCTAAAGCCACGGACAAATGCGTCCCATTTTTTGATTTGATTAAAAGGAGAAAGAAGAACTTCGAGTGGACTCCGGACTGTGTTGAGGCCTTTCGAAATTTATTGGAACTGCTAGAGAAACCGCCGATTTTGTCAAAGCCAGTGGATCACGAAGAATTGTTTGTTTACTTGGCAGTTTCGGCTCACGCTGTTAGCACAGCCTTGGTTCGAGAAGAAGACAAAGTACAAAGGCCAGTATATTATGTAAGCAAGAAATTGGCAGTGGCGGAACGCAACTACCCAAAGATTGAGAAGCTCGCTTACAGCCTCCTAATCGCATCCCGAAAACTTCGTCACTATTTCCAAGCTCATCCAATAACCATATACACTGACCAGCCTCTGAGGCAGGTATTGCAGAGACCCGAAGCATCGGGAAGGTTGATCAAATGGAATATAGAATTAAGTCAGTTTGATTTAAATTTTCAGCCACGAAGGTCGATTAGGGGGCAAGCTCTGGCAGACTTTATAGCAGAGTTCACTATCCCAGAGGAGGAAGTGATCAATGACAGAGTGGTCAAGTCTGAAGATGAGTTAAAGATAGATCCATGGAAGCTATACACAGATGGAGCCAAGAACGACCGAAGGTCCGGAGCTGGAATCGTCTTAGTCACTCCTGAAGGACGGTCGTTATATTACGCTCTACTATTAGAATTTTCGGCGACTAACAATGACTCTGAATACGAAGCCCTGATTGCCGGGCTGAAGCTTGCTAAAGACCTCGGAGTAAAAATGTTGGACATATTCTGTGAATCTAAAATCGTTGTTTGCCAAGTGCGAGAGGAATTTGCGGCTCGGGGACCTCGACTTATCGCCTACGTCGGGAAAGTGAGAGAGCTATTGAGCAACTTGGAGCGGTACAATATAACACATATCCCAAGGGCTGAAAACCAGAAGGCAGACAGGTTGGCAAAGCTAGCTAGTTCCGACAATCCAGAAGAAACTGAAATAATTCCAATTGAAACATTGGAATCGCCAAGCTTTGAGTCGATGGAAATTGAGTTCGCTTTCGAAGCGGAACCGGAGAAGGAGTCGTGGATGACCCCAATTAAGAACTTCCTTAAGAATGGAACACTACCATCAAAGAAGAGTGAGAAAAGGGCTATAGTTCGCAAGGCTACCAGATATGTCATACAAGATGATATTCTTTATAGACAAGGATTTTCTATGCCCCTGTTACAATGTATTGCACACGACGACATCAAACGTGTATTAAAAGAAGTGCACGAAGGTGAGTGTGGAGATCATACAGGAGGTCAGACTTTAGCAAAAAAGATATTGCGATATGGATACTTCTGGCCCACAATTAATAAAGATGCAGCTGATTATTCATGATGCTGCGATAGGTGCCAAAGATTCGCCAAAATCCCCAGAGCACCGTCGACCCAACTCAAGTCAATGGTGAGTCCTTGGCCATTTGCCACGTGGAGAATTTATATCATTGGAGTTCAACCGATTGCTAAAGGAGGAGGGAAATATGCAATAGTCGCTGTGGACTATTTTACGAAGTGGGTGGAAGCTGAGCCCTTGACCAAAATCACGGCAAGAAAAGTGATAAGTTTCGTGGTTAGAAATATTATATGCCGATTTGGGATCCCAAGGACCATTATAACTGACAACGGAACCCAGTTTGATGGTACTGAATTCAGAAATTTCTGCCAGAAATATAAGATCGACAAGCGATACACTGCAGTTGCTTATCCGCAGTCGAATGGGCAAGTTGAGGCAATAAACAAAGTAATAAAATCCATCCTCAAGAAACGGTTAGAGCGCGCAAAGGCAAAATGGGTTGACGAATTACCCCTAGCTTTGTGGGCATATCGGACAACATTTAAAACGGCTACTGGTCACACCCCTTTCTCTCTCTCCTTTGGCTCAGAAGCAGTAATTCCAGTTGAGCTGGAAGTTCCTTCCCACAGGATGACGTATTATGACCCGATGACGAATCGGGCACTCTTACTTGAGTCTCTTGATGAAGTCGAAGAAAAAAGGAACGAAGTAGATTTGCGTGCGGCAAGACATCGACGTCAGATGGCACGCTATTATGACAAAAAAGTTCACCTTAGGACTTTTGAACCAGGAGATTTGGTGCTAAAGAGAGTCTTTCCATCCCTTCCTCACCTCGGTCCAAAGTGGGAAGGACCCTTTGTCATCCAACGGAAACTTGAAAAAGGAACCTTCAAGTTAACGACCGTAGATGGCGAAGAAGTCCCTAGAGCATGGAATGCCCAACACTTAATGCGATATTTGGATTAGAAATGTTGTACTTTTTGTTATTTTTCTTATGAACTCTGTAATAAGGCACGACTTGCCTTGGGAAAATCTGATGATATGAATAAAGGACTATAAAGTGGATGTAGGCTACGACTTAGCCGAACCACTATAAAAATATCATGTGTTATTTACTTTTATGCATTATATATATACATACATCGACTATTCTGTTGTGATTATGGAATACAAGATGATTCAAAACCTAAAAAGGTTGAAGACAGTTTAAACATAAGAAAAAGCACAATGGCTATTTGTGCGACAAGACATAAAAGAATGAGAAAACGACATTCTTAACTCTAACTCTCCAGAGAGAGAGAGTATAAAAGCGTCTCCGACTGAGCGCTGAGAAAGAAATTCTTCCCCGCTGAAGGATCGGAGGGTGATAAAACGACATTCTTAACTCTAACTCTCCAGAGAGAGAGAGAGAGTATAAAAGCGTCTCCGACTGAGTGCTGAGAAAGAGATCCTTCCCCGCTGAAGGATCGGGGAGTGAATAGATTGCTGAGCTCGAACTCTAACTCTCCAGAGAGAGAGAGAGTATAAAAGGACGGGAAAACGACGTCCTCTGCGACATGAAGGTGCACCCAGACAAGGGACCGCCTCAGTAAGAACTCTAACCTGAATATAAGACAGGAGAGTATAAAAGAAATGCCAGAAAAAACGACAGGCATTGACGACACAGAAAATGCTATCCCATCAGAAAATCGGGAGCATTCAGATTGCTTGATTAAGCCTTAAATAATTTGTGAAAATCGACTGGGGGCATATATGTATACACATATTTCCTCCCTCCGTAGATTCATTTCATAACTATAGTAAGACATGCATTTTTGCATAAGTACAGAACTACTGACAAACAGACATTGCAGAGAATGAATTATTATTTTTTATTTATTTACGAATGAATGAATTTTTACAGGAAAATAGCTAAAAAAGAAGGTGCAAGAGCCACTCTTGTAGCAGCAATTGTTGGTTCACTAAATGCTAAAGCGACACAAGGCAACCCACTATTTAGATTTCGAGTGAGCCTTGGACTTCTTGGCGGCTTTCTCCGCATCCTTTGCCTCTTTCTTGGCCTCTGTCAAGATTCGTTTTGATTTCTTCTTTCCTGAAGATGCGGTGCTGGAACCGGTTGACTTCTTCCCGGAGGGCGGAGCGCTGGAATCAAGAGAAGATTTTTTTAGCGAGTTCCTCTGTAATAGATCTAGTTGAGAGCTTAACAACTAACCTTGATCCCGCATCCACAACTGCGAGAGGCTTGAGGGCTTCAGGGTCTAGTTCTTCGGCTTTTAATTGCAAGCGTTTATCTTGATCAGCTTTCATTGCAGCCAAAGTAAAATCATCAGCATTTTTCGACTCCCCGACTATTGCCACCTCTGTATCCTCCTCATGTCCTCCGTCGCCGCCATCATCCTTTAAAGCTGCTATCATTTCTTCATCATGGGGAATGTCAGCCTTAGATGGCTCGCTTCCTTCTCCCAAGTCTATAGGAGCAGCTTTGTCCTTCCCTCCTTTTGCCTTTTCCGTAGGCTCTGCCCCAGAGTCAGCTCCTTGAGTCACATCAGTCTTTTCGGATGGCTCAATGCCTACAGAGTGAGAAGCAACAGTTATCAACTCAGGCAAAAATAATGGGTTTTTCATCGATTGCTCAATCACGTGGCGAAAGGTAGAAATAGCCTTGGCAAATTGAGGAGAAAAGGTAGGGATACCTTCCGAAGACTTCTCAACAGGGGTAACCGTTGTCTCTGATGCCAATTCAGGGATCGGGGATAGCAGAGTTGTTCGAGGGAGTCCCGGGTGTTCAGGATCATATCCCTCTACTTCAGGAGTTGCGGGGGCAGCAGAAGAGGAACCAGTCTCAGGAATGTTTTTTTGTTTAGTCCTCCGCCTCTCTTCTTCCATAGCCTCAACAATGAGGCGGCGCCCTTCAGCTAGGCGTTCTGGCTCATCATCCCTCAAGTATTTTTCCATTAGCTTATCTTCATCGACAGAATCGACCTTGAGCTCCTCTTTTTCCCACTCGACGATCTGATTCCATACTTGAACAAGAGTGGATGGGTAATCCTCGATCCAAGAGATGTTTCGGCGACGGATGATATGTGCGAAGAATTCAATCATTAATTCGCCGAAACCCTGAATTTCTGCCTCCGCCTCTGACAATTGTTTGCGGGCCTCCTCCGTAGATTTGATAGCACACTCAACGTTGCCCTCCGCCAGGGCAGCTCTGTTCTCTGCCTCCAGTAGCTTTGAAGCCAAGTCAACATTTTTCTTTTCTAGCTCAGCATTCCTCTTTGCTAACTCGGCATTTTTCCGTTCGAGGTCAGTGTAAGCAAGGCGCGTCTTAGCAGCTTCTGACTTGGCATCATCAGCTTGCTTTTTTAACTCAGAACGCTCTTGAGTGTGAGATTCAAGCAAGTCATGATAACGTTTTTGCATATCCTCAAATTGTTGTTTGAAATTGGTAGCGTCCCTCTGAGCAATAGCAAGCTGGGCCTGTGTGTCCTCCAAATCTTTACCTAGGTTCTTTAAGGCCTTAGAATATTCTTCCGCGGTTTTTTGCATTGAATCAGCATTCGTGATTAGAGTACGGATAATTCTGGAAAGATTGCGTGAATATTTAAACATCTCAGAATACTGTTTTTCAACCGCGTCTATCTTTGCTTTGGCCTCATCTGCCCACTTAGAAGAAACAGGTTCAAGGGCAGGTAAAAAAGTCAAAGTCTCGAAGTAGTGTTCGGGAAATTTCTCCTCCAAATACGCCCGCTTTATTGCAGTTTCTGCATCTAGTGGGGGAGGAGCGGGGATCGTCAATTCTGTGTCCCTGTGTGTGGAGGACTCAGTAGTTTCTTTGTCTGTCCTAGGTCGTTTAGTAGCAGGGACCTTGCGCTTACTTCGAGACTCAGTATCTTTTGGAGAACTTCTCTCTCTGCTACGCTTCTCGTGGGAAGTGGTGGAGTCTTTCGATTGTGGCCTGTCCTCTTCCCTACGGCTTTGATAACCTTTGTATTTCTCTTGATCCGACCGAACGGGAGAGCGAGAACGTGAGGGTCGAGAGCGATAGGGATCATAGGGCCTTCTCTCCTCCCTACCGCGATCATCGCGGCGATCATACTCGATATCCTGAGGTGGATTAGACATGCTGCGGCGAAGCTTCCTGATATCATAGTAAGATCGAGACATCGTGCCTGTACAATAAGATAAACGAAATTCAGAATCAATGGATTCACAGAGAAAGAGGTGCAATGAATGCTAATGCTATTGTATAAAGTGTGTCCTAAGTGGTGTGTTTCCCCCCAACCAACCCGAGTCTGAAGCTAGGCTAGTACGGGCAGGCTCTTTGGCCTTAGCAGGAGTAGTCTCTTCAGAAGAGGTGAAGACTAAGGGATCCTTCCTAAAATCCTCTGAAGTGTATATAGTTTCAGGTAAGGGGAGATCCCCCAAACCCTGGAATAATGGGTCATCAGTACTAGGGACATCTCCCTCGGAAGCATTAAGTGGCGACTCTTTGGAGGATGTTGACTTTTCAAGGGAAGTAGCCTCCTCGGGGGCAGTATATCCTTCACGATGCTTTTCGGCCTGGTTATCCAATTCGTCATCTTGAGTAGAAGATGGAGAAGGTGAAGTTTGAAGAGGCACTGTAGGAACTCCCGAACCTTCTCCCGTCTCTGGGACTACATCCACTGGAGGAATATATACGTATGGAGCTGTCCCATGACCAATACTACGTAAAACGGATAACAGCCCATGAAAGTGAAGATATTCGTCCTTAAGGACTTCATCGATAGTCAAGAATTTCTGGTCGCCATTAAGAAGTTGGTGCATCCGGTCAAATAACACCTGATCTGATATTTGTTTTGGATTGTCGACTGCAAACAAAAAGAAAAATGAGTTAAGACAATGACTCGAGTGTATAGAGCCCGGATTTAGAAAATCAGTGCTTTACTTGATTTCGTCCACCTCCTGGCACATCCAGGCTGTTGCTTCACATAGAACCATTCCAGTCTGGAATCTCCAGCTTTACTGCTGAATGGCGCTGAGATTATCTTCCTCTTAGGAACAGACTCAAAATAGCAGAAAGATGGAGTCTCTCGAGTCCGATGCTTGAAGTTATAGAAGAAACGAACGTCATCGAAAGTGAGTTCTATGCCTAGGATCTCATGATATGCTATATATAAAGTGTGTAAGTAGGCATAAGAATTGGTATGCAGCTGCATGGGGGCAATCCGCATTTGTCTTAGAAAATCTACGATAAAGGGAGAAAATGGAGGGATAACGCTGACCATACACATCAACCGAGTGACCGCCATATATCCTTCGGGAGGGTTGTGGGGACGGTCAGAGCTCGAAGGCACTAGAGTGTCCCTTTTCATTATCCCGTACTTTAAGCAAATTCGGATAAGTCGGTCATTGTCGATTGTTGATTCAACGGAATCTGGAGGTGATTCCAATATGACAGCCGATTCAAATTCATCAGGGGCCCGGTCGTCACCAATCCCTCCTTCCTCCTCAAAACCTAGAGAAACTTCATTCTCTGAAGACACCTCGTCGCTTTCACGATTTCCAACCCCGTAGTCTGAACCCTCATTATCCCATTCTGGATCCGACGGAGAAGATATGTCCTCGAGAGTAATTTTGTTAGAGGTTTCCGGGGCTTCTTTCCTCTCAGCTAGTCTGGAAGAGCGTCTGGGTCTCATGGTCATAAAACTATTGAAGAAGCAATAGCACAAATTAGAGCAAATTAGCCCGTATCCCCCCGTGCATGTGTGCAAACTAAAGTGTAAACAGTGTAAACGGAAAGTGCAAAGTAAATGTTTAAAAGTGCGACGAAAAAGTTTGGCAAAATATAAAGAGTTGAAGTAATTCTTGATGTCCAGTTACGTTCGCAAGGCACTATCCTAACTGTCCATTAAATTGAAGATTATGCAAAAAGTTGATTGGGCCAGTTAGACGAGTTTTTATGCGTTAAGGTAGACTGTGCTTCGGTTCGGTTCGGGTCCATTCATTGGGATCGGATCGGGGGCGTGGCCTTAGGCTTGAATATCTCATTGAAACTCATAAATTAAAGTCGGATCGGAACGGAGGCAAAGTCCCCAAACGGTTCGGATCGGATCACGTAGTTATACTTCTCTTCCGTCATCTTACGGTCCGACCCGATCCGGTTAGGTAGGCTCCTTTCCCCCTTCTTTAAATACTTGCTCCGACCCGAACCGATCTCCTGGATTTCTTTTCTTTTTTCTTTCTTTACTTGGCCCGACCCGGTCCGACCTCCTGAATTTCCTTCCTTCTTCCCTTGTTTTTTCACCTTCCATATCCCTCCGAACCGAACCGATTCCCTACAGTCTTCTTCTTCTCCTTCACCCTCTTTCTTCCCTAACCGACCCCAAGGCCAATTTCGTGCCAGTCACTCAAATCAAAACTAAGCAATTATATGCTGGTGCACTCAACTACGGATTCTCATCCCCTCCGTTCCAACCTCAAGATGGCGACGAGTCTACTAGCGATGATGACGAGGGGGGTCACGGTGGCAAGGTCATCAGAGTTTCATACTCAAATTATCCTAATCGCTCACGAATCCGAATCGAGAATGATTAAAGAAGGAATTGTTTAAAGTTTTATTAGCTACCGATGTAATTACTTCGAGAATTAAAAGGAATTTTGATGCTTCACGAATTAGTTTTTTTTCTCTCGTTTTGCAGAACTTCGGGAGTAAAACAGTAAAAATGAAAGGAGGAAGAAGGCAGTGTTTATATAGAAGAGAAGAGTGTCTATTTGTCTCCCCATTCGGATCGGCAGCCCAGTAGAAGAATTCTCGTTCGGATCGGATGGACAGCCCAGAAGCGAAGCTTGGCCCAACAGTCCAGTGAAAAATAGAAAGGAGAAGGGATCTATTCGGATCGGAATCCGAACCGAACTGAGTTCTTTAGCTCAGCAACGAATTAAATTGAAATCTGAAGAAAAAGATGAAAACACAAGGAAAATCAAAAGAAAAATCACCTCGAAGAGCGCTGTGCAATGATAATCAAAGCATGCTCCGTCTCCAACAGAAGCATCCTTTGAGGGGGCAAAATGTTAGCCCACTTTGTGAACTGGGCAACACAAAGTCAAGATGTGAAATATTGAAGAGCTTGAAAAACACTAAAGCGGGTCGGATCGGAGCTGTGTAGCGGTTCGGATCGAATAAAGTCTGCTGTTCGGATCGGTGAGCTATTGTTGTTGGAATAAGAGAGGCACGTCTGTTCGGATCGGAGAGCAACCTATTTCCAGCTGGAGCGGAGAGCAATAGATCTGAGCGGAGCGGAGTAAACACAGGAATTAGTCCTAAGTCAATCCGGGTCGGATCGGGTACTCCGATCCGAACCCCTTGTGCATACCCCTCCGACCCGAGCCTGTCTTCCACGTCACTCTCCTACATGAGCGCCTGGTTATTCGGATCGGCTGTGACCAGTTCCTACCCTCAACGTCCACTACTCTGATGCGTTGTCAACATGGAAATTCATCCGAACCCGAGGCTGATGGGATGGATGACACGTGGCTCCGATCCGGATCGGGTTCTGAGCAAATTCTCACCTATAAATACCCTGTCTGGAGGCAAAGAAAAGGATCTTTTTTCTGGCACTTTGACAGTTCAACCACCTTCCTAACCCGAATTCCAGCACTCTCGGAAAATCCAAATCATCTTTCATTATTTGTTTTTAGACAATTGAGTGATTGTAAGTGAGTTGTGAAAGAAATCAAGTGAATATTTCATTGTATTTGCAACTAAATCAATTAAAATAGTGCAAGACAAGTGGACGTAGGCATTTCTTCGCCGAACCACTATAAATCCTGTGTGTTCATTTTTATTTTTTGATCTCATTTCATTCTGCTTTTAATCAGTTTGGGTGTTAGAACCACTTTTTGGTCTAACATCGTGGTATAACGATTTACTTTAATTATGCACTGGCAATCCAATGGAGTAAACCCGTTCCGCATTAGCGGCGTGGTCCTGCGATTAGCCTACTTATTAGATAAGTTAAGTATAGAATTCTCACACCAGTCCCACGACTAACCTGTAGTTTGTTTCACTTTGCAAACTCGGGTGCCCTCTTTCCACGGGCAGTTGAGTAGCTTTTTGCAGATATAGTTAAGCAGGATCCTGGATTGAAGTCTGAAGCTGGGTCCAGTTACTGATGGCCTTCCGCTGAGATTAGTTCCGCTGCAATGTATTTAATTTATTGTAAATGTATCTTCCGCTGTATTATTTATTGATGTAATCTGATATATTCTGTACTCTGATGTAACATTTATTATTGATGTTATAAAAGTCTGTGTTTTTGTTCTGATGTGTTGTATGCCCAAAGTTAACGTACGTGGGTTTTGAACGGTCTTGATCGATCTTGCGATCGATTGGGGTCGGGCGAAATCCGGGTCGTTACAGCTGGTATCAAAGTCCAAATTAGCTCAAAACTTTGGGGTACAATTCATTAGAATTAAACAGAAGACTCATCAGTGGTTGGATTAGTAATATCTAATAGGAATACTCATTAGAGATAGGATCAGCAGTATCCTAGAATGAGAATACTCGTTAAAGATGGGGTTAGCAATGCCCTAGAATGAGTCAGAGTGAAGAAGAATTCATAATTAGCGTACTTGTTATTATATATAATTCGATTTTAGAAAATATGATTTTGTATATATAAAAGTTATATTTTTGAAAATTTAATCAACAAATTGATTGATGATTGTGTTGTGTGAATATGAATTCAACTAATAAATGATTAAACAATTAAAGAATGAAAATTAAATTAGTTAAATAAACAACTTTAGCTTCATTTCCTTTTCGAGGACGAAAAGATCTTAAGTGGGGGAGATTGTAACAACCCGCAAATTCTGGACCAACTTAAAATTTTTATTTTAGAAAATTTTAATGAATTTTGAGGTTATAATATAATTTATTATTAATAATAATGGATAGAATTCATTTTAATCGAAGTTAAAATGAATAAATTTAATTTAAATATAAAGGGAATTAGAAATAACGCAGTAGTTTGAAAAGTCAAACTTGAACTTTGACTAACCGTAAAGGATGCAAAATTTAACGGATTTTAGTGAAACCAAAAATATTAGAATCTATTTAAAAATATCTTTCTAACGAATTTGAAAAATTAAAATTTCATAGCGGAAATCAAAAGTTATGGCCAATTCAATTTTTAGAAAGGTCGTTGTAGAATTTATATAATATATAGGGCTCGAAAGGCTACTTTTCACATATGAAGGAATTTCGACTCGAAACCACTTCCATTGAGTTTGGAATGACGTTTCTGCATTGAAAAACAGTAAACACTTATATATTTTGTGTTTCGGGAATTATTTGTTTAAAATGTATTTTTAATATTAAATATATTGGCCTTGAAAATAGTCATTTTTCAAACGACCTCCTTTTTCGACGAAACCACTTTTGTTGGAACCGGAATGTCAAATTATTGCTAGGTTTCAATTTTCAGAATTTTTTGAATTAATATGTGAGCGTGGAGAAATAAAATGTGTTTGGACTATTTATAGTTAAATTTAATAGCCTTAAAAATAGCCATTTTTCAAACAGTCTCAGAATTCGATGAAAATAATTTTGTTGGATTCGTATTGTCATAAGAAAGCTAAGAATATTTTTTTAGAATTTTTTGAGGTCGTATGTGGCCCCGGCATATTTAAATGTACGGTAGAAATTAAATTATTTATTTAATATTGTATTTTTAAATTAAAACCGAAAAAAAACGTTACAGACATCGGAATTAGAGCCCGGGACATAGCCCATCGCGTTCAGAAGGCCTCAAAACCTTAAGAACGACAGTAAGCAGGCCCAAAACGGAGAAAGTCCGAAAATCCACCTTTTTAGCACAAATTTCGAAATTAAATATTAAAATAATATTAAAAAAATCGGCTGAAACCCTAATTCTGAATGGAGCAGCCGCCGCCCAGATTTTAATGGCTGAAATCAACCCAATTTCAAACGCTAATATATCTCAATCCGTTCAACGAAAATCGACGTATGATATACCAAATCGAAGAGAATTCAGAGAGCTACAAATCTATACGGTCAAGATCGAGTTTTGATTCATGGATTTCGCGAATTATAGGCCTGAAGTGGCTGCGTTTTTTGATGGTTGGCGGGTCCTAGGAGGGTGCGAGTTGGCCAAGGTCGGAGGCGCAAGGAGGTAGTCTGAAGCTCAACGATGTGATGCAATCCGATCGGATCCAGGTGGAGCGGAGTGAGGTGCGTGCAGAAGAGGAAGAGGCCGACGATGGGTTTAGTAGGAGGCCGACGTGTTTGTAGGAGGAAGAAAGGTTTTAGTTTTATTATTTTATTATTTTAATATTTTAATTTTCCCATCTTTAAAAATACATAAGTTCTTCATACGAGGTCCGTTTGACAAACCGTAAATTGCGTTGGAATCACAAAATTAAGAGAGCTTCGCGATGGCGCCGACCAGAACTGATTCTGAGACAGTCAAATTTTCAGCAAAAATCAATGTGAGAATTCTGAATTTTATTATTTAATTAATTATAAATTATTTTCTTGCGTTAAAAATAATTGTATTGTGATGTAATTTAGATCTGTAATGTTCTGTGATTGATGAATGGTTGATTTGTGGTTGGTGGTTTGTTTTGTTGTGCATGATATGCTAGATCGGCGTAGAATTTAATATATGGGTGAATTTTATTTGTAATTAGAAAATAAATCTAAATTTAGATTTAAATCATATTTTATCTAGATCTGTTTATTCTAGTTTATAGAAAAAAAATATTATTTTTATTATTCTGAGATGAACCATAGTATTTGATCGACAAAATAAAAAATTTACTTTTGTTTATTTGTTTACTTTGCAGCAGAAAATGAACAACAAATAAAACCTTACTTTTATTTGTTTACTTTGCAATAGAAATGGAACTACAAATAAAAACTCCTTTTTATTTGTTGATATTACAATGGAAATTGGACGACAAATAAAATCTTATTTTATTTGTTTATATAACGACAGAGATTGATTAACAAATAAAATCTTATTTTTATTTGTTTATATAACAACAGAATTTGGTCAACGAATAAAATATTTTTATTTGTTTACTTTACAATAGAATTTAGCCAACGAATAAAACCTTATTTTATTTGTTTATTTTACAACAGGATTTGAAGGACAAATAAAACATTATTTTTATTTGTTACATACGATAGAATTTGAACAACAATGGATTTTCAATATTTGTTGAATTTAATTATATTGTCAATTCAATCCAATTTAAATAAAATATTATTTTGATCATTTTTAGTGAAAATTGTATATTAAGAATAAAATGTCATTCTTAGTGTAAAATGTACATTAGATCAAAAATAACATTTTTGATTAGAAATATATAAATAACATTTTTATTTGAAATATGTTATGCAAATCAAAAGGACATTTTTGATTAGAAGTTTATTATGTAAATAAAAAGAAAACATTTGGTCAAAATTATAATTATTTAATAAAAATAACATCTTTGTCAAAACATGATTATGGAGATAAAATGAACATTTTTATGCCTTGAGTAGAATTAAATAAAAATTCACATTTTGTTTACGTTAAAAAAAAATACAAATAAATATAGAGATTAAAAGTTCACTTTTCATTTGCATCTCACAATGCAAATATTCTTTGAAAATAGAAATTGTTCTTTATTTGCATTTTTAATGCAAATATACTTTGAAATAAAAACTGTTCTTTTATTTGCATTCACAAATGCAAACACATATTGGAAATTAAGTTCTGTTCTTTTATTTGCATTCACAAATGCGAATATACATATTGAAAGTAAAGTTGTTCTTTTATTTGCACTATTCGGTGCAAATATTCTTTAATAATAAAATTTGTCCTTTTATTTGCATTTACTAATGCAAACATATGTTTAAAATCAAATTTTATTCTTTTATTTGCATTTACCAATGCAAATATACATTGGAAATAGAATTTATTCTTTTATTCGTATTCACCAATGCGAATATATTTTGAAATCAAAATTTATTCTTTTATTTGCATTTCCAAATGCAAATATAATTTGAAATTGTAGTTTATTCTTTTATTTACATTTACATATGTAAATATACAATAAAATTAAAGTTTATTCTTTTATTTACATTCACATATGTAAATATGCTATGAAAATAAGATTTGTTCTTTTATTAGCATTTTCTAATGCAAATATATACTGAAAAATAAAATTGTTCTTTTATTTGCATCCTCTAATGCAAATATACATTGGAATATACCAACGTCCTTTTAATTGTCATAAGAGTATATAAGAAAATGTACGTAGATTAAATTTGCCGTCTAGTTGTGTCAAAATTTGATTACAATAAAAAAAAATCATTTTTATTGTTTTACATTAAAACATGATTTTTGGAAAAATATAGTTATTTAAATAATAACATTCATTTTGTTACTTTAAACGAATGGATTGAAAATGTTCATTATTTTGTCATTGTAAAAGAATGAATAACTAGACATTCGCATTTTTACCATTAAAGTAGAATAGACAAAAACACTCATTTTGTCTAAATTAAAAGAATAAAACAAAATATAGCATTGTCATGTTTATTAGATTTGAAACTCAAATTATTCATTTTTGTAAATTCAGATTAGTTAAAAACCAATTATTCATTTTTGTTAATTTACATTAGTTAAAAATGATTGTTCATTTTAGCCAATTTATACTAGTTAAACAAAAATTTACATTTTGTTAGAAATATTCATTTTTGCCAAAATGAATTAGTTGTAGCAATTTATATATATATATTTATATATATATATATATATATATATATATATGTTGACAAGATGTACACATGTCACGATAGGATAGTTAAAACAAATATTTATCATTTTGTCTCATTAGAATTGCCAAAACAAAATAACCATTTTCGTTTAGAGGTTAAATTAGCAAAATAGAAATTGTCGATAGAGACAAAGTTGTTATGCTTATTCATTCATTGCAATAGAGATATTTTCTTGTTATCATTATATATATTGTGTATTACACTCTCATTCACAAGTTACCCGACTTGTGTATGTGATTGGGACGATAATTTTCACACATCGCCCAAGTGCACAAATTTGTTTGTCATTTGCTTGATTTGTTGAAAACCCCACACGGGTGTTTGGATGAAAATTTACATACACTAATCCCAATATTTAGTTGTATGTTGATTGTTAGATCGACAGGCTGTGGTGAGCGTTATTATTTAATTTTAACGCTTACACAGTGGAAATTACACTTTGGATGTGATGACTTGATGATTATACTGTAATTGTCGTATATATGATGTGTGTGAAATCCATATAATCCAAATTATATGGTAAATGTTTAAGTCGCATTTCGATTCAAGTGTTCTTTTAAATAAGACTATTTTTACATTAGAAATCCTTTTTATGTAAAGTGCATATATTTTCGTAATATATTTTTAATCAACTATATGTTAAACAAGGAATATTTGTAAAAGATAAAGATTTGTAAAATAAAGAATACTTCTCATTTAGAATCTTTTATATAAAGAATATTTTTATGATTATTTTAAAATATGTTTCAAAAGGGCTACTAGCATTTGCAATTATATTTTGTGATATGTAATAAATTGAGATGTGAAGTGGGTTTACCGTGGACGATGTTTTAAACGACATTTGTCCTTTAATCCAATTTACATTGAAATTATTATTTGGAATTTATAAATCTATTTTATAGATTTAAAAAGACATTTTCTATAAATCAATTTTTTCAACTAATATATTAAATTGGAATTTAGTGGAAATTCGATTGGTAATAATCGAAATGGGATTCTGTAAAAGAAGACCGATATTATATATGGAATTTGAGAGGCTTTGCCGTTATTCCATTTATATTATTAGTCTGATACAGAAATCTATATCGATTATGTATTGATTGGATTTCTGTGGAATTCCATATTTTTAGAAATTGATTTATAGATTTTATTTTAAATATTTATCTTTGATTAAATTAATGAGAATCTTCTAAAACGAATATCTTATTAAAAGAACATTCTGAGATGGAATATGGCGTTATGTGTGATTTTCCAATATTTGTTTTTAATCCCAAATTACGCAAGTTATTCAGAAAGACCGGGTTTAACCCATTCTGAATAATCATTACGACGATCAAGAGTCGAAGACGAAGACGATGATTGAAGACCGAAGGTTTTCACATCGTTGGGATGATGATGACTGGTATCTTGAATTGGGATTGGCCTTCCAAGGCAAGGTATTTGGTAATGATCGTCCAAACGCATTTGGAGATCGACGGACACGATGTTTCGCTCAGACCCAGAGCGGACTTGTAAATGGATTGCGTGTCTGACATTGTATTCCTTTCTACTGTATTTGTTGAACGCTACTGATTATATATTTCTATTTGGTGGTGAAGAATTTATTCTTTACTTATCACCCTTCTCTAAGACGTATGAGCTTAGAGGTTATATATATATTGGTAGATGATCAATAATATGGTAGGGTCTGACAATGTGACATGCTAAGATGCAAATGATCAAGGCTTTTGTTGAAAAGCAGGGCCTTGTGGGATGATCAAAGCATAGCCTATTTAAGCATAGCTTTGTGTATAACGTGACTTCGCGAGCCTCACACCCCGGTATGAGTCAAATACGGGATTAGGACCGAAGGGAGTGCACACGTTTCTTTCTAGCTAGAGTGGTGTCAGTGACCTACCAGCCCTGACATTTTACTTATGTGGATGATGGATTTTGAGGCGCCTCGGATTTTTATAGGCCGATAGTGGTCATATTATAGGTTCAAAGGAACCGGGAAGCGTGTGTTCAGGCATAATTAATCCACTGCCGATAGGCGGGGACCGGCCTGAAGATCCAAGGGTTCACTGCGGGGGATCCTGAGGCATTTACTAGAGTGTCTCGAATCGGAGAGGAGCTTGCCTCTAGCCTCGACTCATGTTGGAAACCCAATTCCCTATACGCCCTTGCGGTTTTGATTGTAAACTTATATACGACGACATAGTATATGGTACCTACACCGTCTAGGATTGATATTATATTTGAATGTTTTAAATATATATACACACTAATAATAATATCGTTTTTACGTATCAAGCATCTTTTGACCATTATAAGGTAAAACCCTATCCTCTGGTGTGCGTTGCATTGTGTGATGGGACCTGGGTCCTATAATGGTTTCATTTTTCTAAAAAAAAACATTGCGTGGTTTAACGATTTACTTTAATTATGCACTGGCAATCCAATGGAGTAAACCCGTTCCGCGTTAGCGGCGTGGTCCTGTGATTAGCCTACTTATTAGATAAGTTAAGTATAGAATTCTCACACCAGTCCCACGAATGACCTGTAGTTTGTTTCAATTTGCAAACTCGGGTGCCCTCTTTCCATGGGCAGTTGAGTAGCTTTTTGTAGATATAGTTAAGTAGGATCCTGGATTGAAGTCTGAAGCTGGGTCCAGTTACTGATGGCTTTCCACTGAGATTAGTTCCGCTGCAATGTATTTAACTTATTGTAAATGTATCTTCCGCTGTATTATTTAATGATTTACTCCGATATATTCTGTACTCTGATGTAACATTTATTATTGATGTTATAAAAGTCTGTGTTTTTGTTTTGATGTGTTGTATGCCCAAAGTTAACGTACGTGGGTTTTGAACGGTCTTGATCGATCTTGCGATCGATTGGGGTCGGGCGGAATCCGGGTCGTTACATCTGGTATCAGAGCCCAGGTTAGCTCAAAACTTTGGGGTACAATTCATTAGAATTAAACAGAAGACTCATCAGTGGTTGGATTAGTAATATCTAATAGGAATACTCATTAGAGATAGGATCAGCAGTATCCTAGAATGAGAATACTCGTTAAAGATGGGGTTAGCAATGCCCTAGAATGAGTCAGAGTGAAGAAGAATTCATAATTAGCGTACTTGTTATTATATATAATTCGATTTTAGAAAATATGATTTTGTATATATAAAAGTTATATTTTTGAAAATTTAATCAACAAATTGATTGATGATTGTGTTGTTTGAATATGAATTCAACTAATAAATGATTAAACAATTAAAGAATGAAAATTAAATTAGTTAAATAAACAACTTTAGCTTCATTTCCTTTTCGAGGACGAAAAGATCTTAAGTGGGGGAGATTGTAACAACCCGCAAATTCTGGACCAATTTAAAATTTTTATTTTAGAAAATTTTAATGAATTTTGAGGTTATAATATAATTTATTATTAATAATAATGGCTATAATTTATTTTAATCGAAGTTAAAACGAATAAATTTAATTCAAATATAAAGGGAATTAGAAATAACGCAGTAGTTTGAAAAGTCAAACTTGAACTTTGATTGACCGTACAGGATGAAAAATTTAACGGATTTTAGTAAAACCAAAAATATTAGAATCTATTTAAAAATATCTTTCTAACGAATCTGAAAATTGAAATTTCATAGCGGAAATCAAAAGTTATGGCCAATTCAATTTTTAGAAAGGTCGCTGTAGAATTTATATAATATATAGGGCCCGAAAGGCTACTTTTCACATATGAAGGAATTTCGACTCGAAACCACTTCCATTGAGTTCGGAATGACGTTTCTGCATTGAAAAACAGTAAACACTTATATATTTTGTGTTTCGGGAATTATTTGTTTAAAAATGTATTTTTAATATTAAATATATTGGCCTTGAAAATAGTCATTTTTCAAACGACCTCCGTTTTCGACGAAACCACTTTTGTTGGAACCGGAATGTCAAATTATTGCTAGGTTTCAATTTTCAGAATTTTTCGAATTAATATGTGAGCGTGGCGAAATAAAATGTGTTTGGACTATTTATAGTTAAATTTAATAGCCTTAAAAATAGCCATTTTTCAAACAGTCTCAGAATTCGACGAAAATAATTTTGTTGGATTCGTATCGTCATAAGAAAGCTAAAAATATTTTTTTTAGAATTATTTGAGGTCGTATGTGGCCCCGGCATATTTAAATGTACGGTAGAAATTAAATTATGTATTTAATATTGTATTTTTAAATTAAAACCGAAAAAAAACGTTACAGACATCGGAATTAGAGCCCGGGACATAGCCCATCGCGTTTAGAAGGCCTCAAAACCTTAAGAACGACAGTAAGCAGGCCCAAAACGGAGAAAGTCCGAAAATCCACCTGTTTCGCACAAATTTCGAAATTAAATATTAAAATAATATTTAAAAAATAGGCTGAAACCCTAATTCTCAATGGAGCAGCCGCCGCCCAGATTTTAATGGCTGAAATCAACTCAATTTCAAACGCTAATATCTCTCAATCCGTTCAACGAAAATCGACGTATGATATACCAAATCGAAGAGAATTCAGAGAGCTACAAATCTATACGGTCAAGATTGGGTTTTGATTCATGGATTTCGCGAATTATAGGCCTGAAGTGGCTGCGTTTTTTGATGGTTGGCGGGTCCTAGGAGGGTGCGAGTTGGCCAAGGTCGGAGGCGCAAGGAGGTGGTCTGAAGCTCAACGATGTGATGCAATCCGATCGGATCCAGGTGGAGCGGAGTGAGGTGCGTGCAGAAGAGGAAGAGGCCGACGATGGGTTTAGTAGGAGGCCGACGTGTTTGTAGGAGGAAGAAAGGTTTTAGTTTTATTATTTTATTATTTTAATATTTTAAATTTTCCATCTTTAAAAATACATAAGTTCTTCATACGAGGTCCGTTTGACAAACCGTAAATTGCGTTGGAATCACAAAATTATGAGCTTCGCGATGGCGCAGACCAGAACTAATTCTGAGACAGTCAAATTTTCAGCAAAAATCAATGTGAGAATTCTGAATTTTATTATTTAATTAATTATAAATTATTTTCTTGCGTTAAAAATAATTGTATTGTGATGTAATTCAGATCTGTAATGTTCTGTGATTGATGAATTGTTGATTTGTGGTTGGTGGTTTGTTTTGTTGTGCATGATATGCTAGATCGGCGTAGAATTTAATATATGGGTGAATTTAATTTGTAATTAGAAAATAAATCTAAATTTAGATTTAAATCATATTTTATCTAGATCTGTTTATTCTAGTTTATAGAAAAAAAAAATATTATTTTTATTATTCTGAGATGAACCATAGTATTTGATCGACAAAATAAAAAATTTACTTTTGTTTATTTGTTTACTTTGCAACAGAAAATGAACAACAAATAAAACCTTACTTTTATTTGTTTACTTTGCAATAGAAATGGAACTACAAATAAAAACTCCTTTTTATTTATTGATATTACAATGGAAATTGGACAACAAATAAAATCTTATTTTATTTGTTTATATAACGACAGAGATTGATTAACAAATAAAATCTTATTTTTATTTGTTTATATAACAACAGAATTTGGTCAACGAATAAAATAATTTTATTTGTTTACTTTACAATAGAATTTAGCCAACGAATAAAACCTTATTTTATTTGTTTATTTTACAACAGGATTTGAAGGACAAATAAAACATTATTTTTATTTGTTACCTACGATAGAATTTGAACAACAATGGATTTTTAATATTTGTTGAATTTAATTATATTGTCAATTCAATCCAATTTAAATAAAATATTATTTTGATCATTTTTAGTGAAAATTGTATATTAAGAATAAAATGTCATTCTTAGTGTAAAATGTACATTAGATCAAAAATAACATTTTTGATTAGAAATATAAAAATAACATTTTTATTTGAAATATGTTATGCAAATCAAAAGGACATTTTTGATTAGAAGTTTATTATGTAAATAAAAAGAAAACATTTGGTCAAAATTATAATTATTGTAATAAAAATAACATCTTTGTCAAAACATGATTATGGAGATAAAATGAACATTTTTATGCCTTGAATAGAATTAAATAAAAATTCACATTTTGTTTACGTTAAAAAAAAATACAAATAAATATAGAGATTAAAAGTTCACTTTTCATTTGCATCTCACAATGCAAATATTCTTTGAAAATAGAAATTGTTCTTTATTTGCATTTTTAATGCAAATATACTTTGAAATAAAAACTGTTCTTTTATTTGCATTCACAAATGCAAACACATATTGGAAATTAAGTTCTGTTCTTTTATTTGCATTCACAAATGCGAATATACATATTGAAAGTAAAGTTGTTCTTTTATTTGCACTATTCGGTGCAAATATTCTTTGATAATAAAATTTGTCCTTTTATTTGCATTTATTAATGCAAACATATGTTTAAAATAAAATTTTATTCTTTTATTTGCATTTACCAATGCAAATATACATTGGAAATAGAATTTATTCTTTTATTCGTATTCACCAATGCGAATATATTTTGAAATCAAAATTTATTCTTTTATTTGCATTTCCAAATGCAAATATATTTTGAAATTGAAGTTTATTCTTTTATTTACATTTACATATGTAAATATACATTGAAATTAAAGTTTATTCTTTTATTTACATTCACATATGTAAATATGCTACGAAAATAAGATTTGTTCTTTTATTAGCATTTTCTAATGCAAATATATATTGGAAAATAAAATTGTTCTTTTATTTGCATCCTCTAATGCAAATATACATTGGAATATATGTAATAACCCGGAAAATCTGGGCCAGTTTAAATTTTTTTATTTTGGCCATTTTAGCGAATTTTGATTATTTAAAATAGATTATTTTAAATAATATCGACGAGGAAATTTTGTTTGAATAGAATTCGATCGTATATATTATATACATCATCGTTAGAATATAAATATTTATATATAATTATAAATAGAATTGAAAATGGCGCGGTAGTTCGATAATTCGATTTCAAACTTCAATTGAACATACCGGGTGCAAAACAATCCGGATTTTAGTGAAACCAAAAATAATGGAATCTAAATGATGATATCTTTCCAACGAATCCGACAAATCAAAATTTCATAGTGGGAATCAGAAGATATGTCCTGTTGAAAATTCGGAATAGTCGCTATGGAATTCAGGCCCTTAAAAATGGACATTTTGCAAATGACCTCGGATTTCGACGAAACCAATTTTGTTGGGTCCGTGATGTCAAGTTATTGCTAGGTTTCAAATTTCATAATTTTTCGAATCAATATGTGAGCATGGCAAAGGAAAGTGTGTTTTGACCATTTCAGTTGATTTTAATCGACTGGAAATTGGCCATTTTTCTAACGGTCTCAGAATTCGACGAAACTAGTTTTGTTAGGACCGTATCGTCAATACGAAACTAGAAAATATTTTTCTGGAATTTTTCTAGTTAGTATGTGACCCCGGTAATTTGAAATGTACGTTTAAAATTCAATATAAGGATTTAAATGTAAATTTAACGGAAACTGATAGTAACAGCCGAATCAGCCTACGATACGTATCCCATTGTGCTCGGAATGGGGGTATTACGCTAGGGACGACGGTCGGTGGGTTTGAAATGGGGTTCGAATTAAAAGGTTGCTTTATTAAAATAAATGGAATTAAATATATATATTTCTTTATAATAACCTCCCCCCTATCCTCTCAGTCCACATCAGAAAGAAGAAAAAAAAAATATCCCGTCGATCTCGTCCAGACCCCTCCCCATCGACGTTGACGCCGACGCCGCCCTCCCTGGCACCACCGCCTCCACTCCCCCCCCCCCCCCCGTTCATCTTCTCCCCCTCGCGACCCAACCCGCTCCCTCACCGACGAACCCCAAAACCCTAATCCCCAAACCGAGCCCAGCCCCTAACCTCGCAAGCACCAGCATGGCAACCGCCCTCCAGCAACCGACGACGCCAAACGCCGACCCCCACTACCTTGCTGCCGACACCAACACAGTCCCCCCCCTCTGTAAGTCGTTTTTTTATTTTTTTTATTTGTTTTATTTTTATTTTATATAAGTGGAAAAGTAAAACTGATTTTTTTTAATTTTAAACTGATTTTTTTAAAAAAGATTTAAAAACTGAATATTTAAAAGATTTAAAAACTGTTTCTTTTTTTTAAGAATGTAAAAACTGATTTTTTTTTAAGTTATAAAACTGATTTTTTTAAAATTATAAAAACTGATTTTTGAAAAGTTTGAAAAACTGATTTTATTTTAAGATTTTAAATGGAAGAAGATTTGAAACTTTAAAATAGAAGAAGATTTGAAACTTTAAAATAGAAAAGATTTAAACTTTAAAATAGAAAAGATTTAAACTTAAAAAGTAAAAGAAAAGATTTGATCTTTACTATGAAAAAGGTTTGATATTTGATATGAAAAAGATTTGGTCTTTAGTTTAGAAAAGATTATATTTTTAAATATAAAAAGATTTGATTTTTGGTAGATAAAGAAACAATTTTTATTTATAGTTATAGATAATAAAAATTTAATTTTTATGTTATAGAAAAGGAAAAAAAAATATAATCTTTATATTGAAAATGGCGTTATAAAAAAATATGATTTTTATATATTGAACTTCGAATTAAAAATATGATTTTTATATATTGAACTTCGAATTAAAAATATGATTTTAATATATTGAACTTCGAATAAAAAATATGATTTTTATATATTGAACTTCGAATTAAAAATGTGATTTTTATATATTGAAAAGCGAAGTAAAAATTCGATTTTTACATATGTAGTGAAAGCGGATAACGAAGGTGACAAAAAGGCGAGAACAGTGAAGATTTCCTGCATTTGAAGTGTCGTGGAGCTAGGATAGCTATTTGTGAGAACTTCTCACTCAAAATTCTTTTTCTAGTTATATATATATACTAGGATGCAGACGGTGTTTAGTAGCACCCGACACCCGTCATCCACAGACCATGGATGGCTTGTTTGTTAAATAGTTTGGTTGTGTAGTTGGTTAGTCTAATTAGTTTGAATTGAATTGTTTGGTGAATTGAATTGATTTGATTGATGTGTGAATGGCGTGGGCCTTCACTAGACCGGGGATAAGGCTAGGCCTTGTCCCGTTTCTAGTATCGTGCCGTTATGCCGCCGAAATTTTCTAAAATATGTTAGAAAAATAAAAATATCATTTTTATTGAATAAATAAATTGAATAGAAATTCATATGTTGGAATAAAATGTTTTATCGTTAAAAATATAATTTTTAACGTGAATGTGAATAAATAAATATTCATTTACAAACCAAACGGTTTGTTTATGTACACTTATTTGAATGACATTGATTGGGACGATAAATTTTACACATCGCCCAACTGCACAACTAAAATCTGTGTTTGATTGTTTGAAACCCCACACGGGTGTTGGGATGAAATATGAATTTCACTCATCCTGATTGATTAAATATGTCGATCGATTGATTGACAGGCTGTTATAAGCGTTGAATATCTATATTTGATGCTTATACAGTGTAGTGCACTTTGGTTGATGGTTGATTATTTTTCAATGCTATTATATACATGTGTTGTATGGAAATCCATATAATTAATTTTATATGGTAATTGATTGGGCCTCATTCCAATTTGAAAAATAAAGAAAATTTGAAAATAGAAATTTATGAAGCCGTGTTGATTAGATTGACGCCATTTTGACGTGAACGATATTTATATCGACTTTATTCATTTTAAAATGAATATTGAAAAGTGATTTCGAAATCGACGATTTCGAAATGAATTGAAAACGATTTCGAAATGAATTGAATTGAAAACGATTTCGAAATGAAGTGAATTGAAAACGATTTCGAAATGAAGTGAATCGAAAACGATTTCGAAATGAATTGAATTGAAAACGAATTCAAAGTGAATTGAAAACGATTTCAAAGTGAATTGAAAACGATTTCGAAATGAAGTGAATCGAAAACGATTTCGAAACGAAATGAATCGAAAACGATTTCGAAATGAATTGAATTGAAAACGATTTCGAAATGAAGTGAATTGAAAACGATTTCGAAATGAAGTGAATTGAAAACGATTTCGAAATGAAATGAATTGAAAACGATTTCAAAATGAATTGAATTGAAAACGATTTCGAAATGAATTGAATTGAAAACGAATTCAAATTGAATTGAAATTTGAATTGAATAGAAATGAATTTTAAAACGAATCTATAAAGAAGAATTCAATTGTGATTTGAATTGAAAAGGAAGTTGAAAATGTTTTTGAAACGAATTCAAAACTATTTATATAATTCGTTTCAAATAGAAATCGACGAAGTATATATTATATATATTATATATATAATATAATGGCCTGAATAGAACGCGCCGCGCCGCGGCAGTTCGTGAATTTCGACCATTTATTTCAAACAGACATTACGGGAGATCCGACCGTCGGATTCTCCTAAAACCGGAACCGTTGGGTTCGTATCGAAAAGAGCTTTCTAACGAATATTAGAAATTAGAAATCTAACGGTTGGATTTGGAATTATGTCCAAATCAAATTTGAAAAAGGTCGCTATAAGTGCAGTTCGATGGCCATTGATGGAAATCGACTGTACGGGCCTTGATAAAATTATTAAAAATAGTAATAATTTGTGTAAAATCATAAGAAATGATTTGTGAAGATTTGGGATGAAAAACTCCATATTTGAAAAGATAAAAATAGATTTTTATCGAAATGAACTAGTTTTGAACTAGAATTATAATTCTATTTATTTTTAAATAAATAAATTGAATTTGAAAAGGGTTTTGAAAATAACCAAAATTTCCAATGATTGCATTGGAGTGGATTTGAATCGAAATTGTCTTCGGAATATTTCGATGTTGGAATTCGTGATTATACAGATGTTGTTATGGAAATTTGAAAGATATATATTTATATCGTTATTTCCAATACGACATTTGTTAGTCGTAGAATTTGATATTGAATATAAGCCGATATATTTTTATTCAGAGCCTTGTATTGAATATCCAATGTGATTTGGGTTTGTCGCGAATGGTGTCTTCACTAACACTGTTCTTGAACCTAGTTGTGAAAAGATTAAATCTTTTTATTTAGATTTAATGAAGTGTACCAATTAAACGATATTTAATTGGAATTGAATTGGTATTGATTTTTGGGTTTATCGTGAACAGTGTTTTAAATAACACTTGTTCTTTAACCCGATAATTAATGGAATGTGATTTTGGGTTTATCGTGAACCGTGTTTTAAATGACACTGATTCTTTAACCCAGTTAAAGATTAAAACTAAGTGGAGTTTTAATGAATCTTTAATTAGATTGAGATGATCGAAAATGGAGTATCACCATTTTTGCTCCAGGCGATGGTTAAATCTTTAATTAGATTTGAACGTGAAATGGTAATTGAATTTACCGATAACACTGTGGTGTTAGATATGAAGTATTACCAGTTTTACTTCATGGGATGAATAGGTTGGGATTGGGAAATAAAATAAATGATTACTTCGGTGTGGTTCGCTAATCCCGACTAGTTTGAATTGATATTCAAAGGAGATTAAAGAATAAATTTAAAGAATTTATCTTGGATAAAATTAATGGGAACTTTTCCCAAAGTATAGGAATATTTGAATAAAAGAATATTCTGAATTGGAATGAGGCGTATGTTGTGTTTGTGTAACACTTTTATAATATATACGCGAGTTATTCAGAAAGACCGGGTTTATCCCATTCTGAATAACTGATTCGACGTGGTGTCGAAGATGAAGACGGTGGTCGAAGACCGGAAGTCTTCACGTCGTTTGGGTAATTACTGATGATCTTGATTGGGCTGTACACCCAAGAAGATGGAAACAGTTAGTGATCGTCCAGACGTGCTTGGAGATCGATGGATATGCGGGGTACTAGGTGCCTCCGGTTTCGTTCAGACCTAGAACGGACTTGTAAATGGACTGTGTGTCTGACATTGGATTTTAGTCCGTGTGATTGATCTCTATTAAATATATATCTGTTTGGCGGCGGAGAATTTATTCTCTTGCTTAACGCCCTTCTCTGAGACGTACGAGCTCAGGGGTTATATATTGATGGATATCAAACGCATGGAGTGAATTGCCTGTGTGGCATGCCTAAGTGGCAATTGATCGAGGCTTCTGTTGAAAAGCAAAGTCTTGTGGTGATGATCAAAGCACGGCCTTTGTGGCGTAGCTTTGTGTAACGTTTACCTCGCGTGTTTCACACCCGGTATGAACCAAAAACGGGAGACGGACCTCAGGGAGGACTGGCGTTTCTTTCTAGCCAGAAGTGGCGTCAGTGGTTTTACACGCCCTGACGAGTTTGACTTATGTGGTTGTTGCTGTTGCGAGGCGCCTCGGTTATATCGGTTTCGGCCGATGCATTCTGGTCGGCTGACGGACCAGACTTTCACCCCATAGGGTGGGGAAACGTAGTGTTCAGGCATAATAATCTACATCGGTGGACCGGCCCTGACGATCCAAGGCTTGCCTGCGCGCTTGCCTGAGGGGCGGGCTAGAGCGTCTCGAATCGGTTGAGGACTATCTTTTGCCTCGGTTCATAGACGGAAATCCAATTTCCAAATACGTGACTTTGCGGTTTTATTTGTAAACCTATTTATGGCGACATAGTGGCATGGGACGCTCATGTCGCCTATGATTGATACTTATAATTTGAAGATGTTTTCTACAATATACACTTATAATAGTATCAAATGATTTGTTTTAAACGTATCAAGCATTTTTTGGCTGTTATAAGGGAAAACCCTATCCCCCGGCTTGCGTTGCATTGTGTGATAGGACCTGGGTCTTATAACAGCTTCATTTTTCTTTATTTAGCATTGCGCTGTTTGTTTTATGCACTGGTATTCTTGGGAGGAAACCCGTTCCGTGTTATACGGCGTGGTCCCTTGATTTACCTAATGATTTAAAAATAAAGATTAACTGTTTTAGTTCTCACACCAGTCCCATGACTGACCTGGAGTTTATTGTTTTAACCTAAACTCTGGGTGCCCCTTTTTTTTGACACGGGCAGCTAGTAGTTTTGGTTTTGCAGATTTATATTCACAGGATCCTGGTTTACAGCTGGAACGATATCCGGAAAGCTTTGTATCCGTATATCTCCTTCTAGTTGTGTATTGTATTATTTTCCGCTGCGATGTATTTAAATGTAATTTAAATCTCTGATATTTCTGTGTAATATTCATTTATACTCTGTATATTCTTGTAATCTGATGCATTGTTGTAATATACAATGGAATGTTCTTCTGTATGCATTCTGTTGTGGCTTGTTCTCGAACTATCCGACGCTTTCCTTTACGGGGAAGTTACGGGTTTTTACACGTGGTATCAGAGCTTTGGTTTACAAAGCTCAGAGAACAAGACACATTAGAACCATACGAAAGAATTCATCAGATATTGGATTAGTAATATCCAATGAGAATGACTCGTTATAGATAGGATTAGTAGTGTCCTAGAACGAGTGTGAAGAGTATATTTTTAAAATGAAAGCCAACTTTGTTTTGAAAATTTAAAATCAATTATTCGTATTTGATTATTTATTTATATTGATTTGGACAGTCCAGTATATAAAGATTTTGCGTATACGTCTGATCCCCGTGTGTTTGAAATTTTAATATACTGGATAGATATAGAATCACACTCTAGTCGCCCGGAGATGATGTTGATAATGACCATGGCATCATCAATATTTATGTTCGTGCTCCGAAGGTGTGATTTCTTTATATTTCCTATTGACTGGTGTGAGAACCAAAATTAGATAGGGCTTATTGTTGTGAATTGGCATCAAAAACATGATTTTTGTATATGTATCGAAATTATCAATTTGAAACTCTAATCCACTAACTGATTGATGTTTGTGTTGTTTGTTTAATTGTTTGATAATTTTGAACCATTATGCCTAATTTGATCAAATAATGAATTGTATTGGAATTTGGTCGCATTTGCTTGCATATACTTGTACTTACATTGAACAGGTCATAGCAAGGAGGCTAGAGCAGAGAATAAAATTTGTTTGCCCGACAAATAGGTACATGTTTACTACATAATTTACTGTTTTGTTTGGGTGATGATGATTTTATGAGCCTATTGGCTTTTTCTTTTTCTTTTTGAGATCTGAAGGACCAGGGAAGCTATTTGAAATTCCCCGATGCTCCCATTGCAGGGGAGGTTATGGCGAAATTTTTCGAAAATTTAGGGTGTTAGCCAAATTTTTGAAATTTTGAAAATTCTCAGAAACTGAAAAGTTGGAGAATGAAAGCCAGATCGAACGTAGAGTTGATTAATCAAACCACTTTCGACTTTGTTCCTTTTCGGGGACGAAAAGTTTTAAGTGGGGGAGATTGTAATAACCCGGAAAATCTGGGCCAGTTTAAAATTTTTTATTTTGGCCATTTTAGCGAATTTTGATCATTTAAAATAGATTATTTTAAATAATATCGACGAGAAAATTTAGTTTGAATAGAATTCGATCATATATATTATATACGTCGTCGTTAGAATATAAATATTTATATATAATTATAAATAGAATTGAAAATGGCGCGGTAGTTCGATAATTCGATTTCAAACTTCAATTGAACATACCGGGTGCAAAACAATCCGGATTTTAGTGAAACCAAAAATAAGGGAATCTAAATGATGATATCTTTCCAACGAATCCGACAAATCAAAATTTCATAGTGGGAATCAAAAGATATGTCCAGTTGAAAATTCGGAATAGTCGCTATGGAATTCAGGCCCTTAAAAATGGACATTTTGCAAATGACCTCGGATTTCGACGAAACCAATTTTGTTGGGTCCGTGATGTCAAGTTATTGCTAGGTTTCAAATTTCATAATTTTTCGAATCAATATGTGAGCGTGGCAAAGGAAAACGTGTTTTGACCATTTCAGTTGATTTTAATCGACCGGAAATTGGCCATTTTTCTAACGGTCTCAGAAATCGACGAAACTAGTTTTGTTAGGACCTTATCGTCAATACGAAACTAGAAAATATTTTTCTGGAATTTTTCTAGTTAGTATGTGACCCCGGTAATTTGAAATGTACGTTTAAAATTCAATATAAGGATTTAAATGTAAATTTAACGGAAACTGATAGTAACAGCCGAATCAGCCTACGATACATATCCCATTGTGCTCGGAATGGGGGTATTACGCTAGGGACGACGGTCGGTGGGTTTGAAATGGGGTTCGAATTAAAAGGTTGCTTTATTAAAATAAATGGAATTAAATATATATATTTCTTTATAATAACCCCCCCTATCCTCTCAGTCCACATCAGAAAGAAGAAAAAAAAATATCCCGTCGATCTCGTCCAGACCCCTCCCCATCGACGTTGACGCCGACGCCGCCCTCCCTGGCACCACCGCCTCCACTCGCCCCCCCATTCATCTTCTCCCCCTCGCGACCCAACCCGCTCCCTCACCGACGAACCCCAAAACCCTAATCCCCAAACCGAGCCCAACCCCTAACCTCGCAAGCACCAGCATGGCAACCGCGCTCCAGCAACCGACGACGCCAAACGCCGACCCCCACTACCTTGCTGCCGCCACCAGCACAGTCCCCCCCCCTCTGTAAGTCGTTTTTTTATTTTTTTTATTTGTTTTATTTTTATTTTATATAAGTGGAAAAGTAAAACTGATTTTTTTAAAAAGATTTAAAAACTGAATATTTAAAAGATTTAAAAACTGTTTCTTTTTTTTAAGAATGTAAAAACTGATTTTTTTAAGTTATAAAACTGATATTTTTTAAATTATAAAAACTGATTTTTGAAAAGTTTGAAAAACTGATTTTATTTTAAGATTTTAAAGGGAAGAAGATTTGAAACTTTAAAATAGAAGAAGATTTGAAACTTTAAAATAGAAAAGATTTAAACTTTAAAATAGAAAAGATTTAAACTTAAAAAGTAAAAGAAAAGATTTGATCTCTATGAAAAAGGTTCGATATTTGATATGAAAAAGATTTGGTCTTTAGTTTAGAAAAGATTATATTTTTAAATATAAAAAGATTTGATTTTTGGTAGATAAAGAAACAATTTTTATTTATAGTTATAGATAATAAAAATTTAATTTTTATGTTATAGAAAAGGAAAAAAAATATAATCTTTATATTGAAAATGGCGTTATAAAAAAATATGATTTTTATATATTGAACTTCGAATTAAAAATATGATTTTTATATATTGAACTTCGAATTAAAAATATGATTTTTATATATTGAACTTCGAATAAAAAATATGATTTTTATATATTGAACTTCGAATTAAAAATGTGATTTTTATATATTGAAAAGCGAAGTAAAAATTCGATTTTTACATATGTAGTGAAAGCGGATAACGAAGGTGACAAAAAGGCGAGAACAGTGAAGATTTCCTGCATTTGAAGTGTCGTGGAGCTAGGATAGCTATTTGTGAGAACTTCTCACTCAAAATTCTTTTTCTAGTTATATATATATATACTAGGATGCAGACGGTGTTTAGTAGCACCCGACACCCGTCATCCACAGACCATGGATGGCTTGTTTGTTAAATAGTTTGGTTGTGTAGTTGGTTAGTCTAATTAGTTTGAATTGAATTGTTTGGTGAATTGAATTGATTTGATTGATGTGTGAATGGCGTGGGCCTTCACTAGACCGGGGATAAGGCTAGGCCTTGTCCCGTTTCTAGTATCGTGCCGTTATGCCGCCGAAATTTTCTAAAATATGTTAGAAAAATAAAAATATCATTTTTATTGAATAAATAAATTGAATAGAAATTCATATGTTGGAATAAAATGTTTTATCGTTAAAAATATAATTTTTAACGTGAATGCGAATAAATAAATATTCATTTACAAACCAAACGGTTTGTTTATGTACACTTATTTGAATGACATTGATTGGGACGATAAATTTTACACATCGCCCAACTGCACAACTAAAATCTGTGTTTGATTGTTTGAAACCCCACACGGGTGTTGGGATGAAATATGAATTTCACTCATCCTGATTGATTAAATATGTCGATCGATTGATTGACAGGCTGTTATAAGCGTTGAATATCTATATTTGATGCTTATACAGTGTAGTGCACTTTGGTTGATGGTTGATTATTTTTCAATGCTATTATATACATGTGTTGTATGGAAATCCATATAATTAATTTTATATGGTAACTGATTGGGCCTCATTCCAATTTGAAAAATAAAGAAAATTTGAAAATAGAAATTTATGAAGCCGTGTTGATTAGATTGACGCCATTTTGACGTGAACGATATTTATATCGACTTTATTCATTTTAAAATGAATATTGAAAAGTGATTTCGAAATCGACGATTTCGAAATGAATTGAAAACGATTTCGAAATGAATTGAATTGAAAACGATTTCGAAATGAAGTGAATTGAAAACGATTTCGAAATGAAGTGAATCGAAAACGATTTCGAAATGAATTGAATTGAAAACGAATTCAAAGTGAATTGAAAACGATTTCAAAGTGAATTGAAAACGATTTCGAAATGAAGTGAATCGAAAACGATTTCGAAACGAAATGAATCGAAAACGATTTCGAAATGAATTGAATTGAAAACGATTTCGAAATGAAGTGAATTGAAAACGATTTCGAAATGAAGTGAATTGAAAACGATTTCGAAATGAAATGAATTGAAAACGATTTCAAAATGAATTGAAAACGATTTCGAAATGAATTGAATTGAAAACGAATTCAAATTGAATTGAAATTTGAATTGAATAGAAATGAATTTTAAAACGAATCTATAAAGAAGAATTCAATTGTGATTTGAATTGAAAAGGAAGTTGAAAATGTTTTTGAAACGAATTCAAAACTATTTATATAATTCGTTTCAAATAGAAATCGACGAAGTATATATTATATATATTATATATATAATATAATGGCCTGAATAGAACGCGCCGCGCCGCGGCAGTTCGTGAATTTCGACCATTTATTTCAAACAGACATTACGGGAGATCCGACCGTCGGATTCTCCTAAAACCGGAACCTTTGGGTTCGTATCGAAAAGAGCTTTCTAACGAATATTAGAAATTAGAAATCTAACGGTTGGATTTGGAATTATGTCCAAATCAAATTTGAAAAAGGTCGCTATAAGTGCAGTTCGATGGCCATTGATGGAAATCGACTGTACGGGCCTTGATAAAATTATTAAAAATAGTAATAATTTGTGTAAAATCATAAGAAATGATTTGTGAAGATTTGGGATGAAAAACTCCATATTTGAAAAGATAAAAATAGATTTTTATCGAAATGAACTAGTTTTGAACTAGAATTATAATTCTATTTATTTTTAAATAAATAAATTGAATTTGAAAAGGGTTTTGAAAATAACCAAAATTTCCAATGATTGCATTGGAGTGGATTTGAATCGAAATTGTCTTCGGAATATTTCGATGTTGGAATTCGTGATTATACAGATGTTGTTATGGAAATTTGAAAGATATATATTTATATCGTTATTTCCAATACGACATTTGTTAGTCGTAGAATTTGATATTGAATATAAGCCGATATATTTTTATTCAGAGCCTTGTATTGAATATCCAATGTGATTTGGGTTTGTCGCGAATGGTGTCTTCACTAACACTGTTCTTGAACCTAGTTGTGAAAAGATTAAATCTTTTTATTTAGATTTAATGAAGTGTACCAATTAAACGATATTTAATTGGAATTGAATTGGTATTGATTTTTGGGTTTATCGTGAACAGTGTTTTAAATAACACTTGTTCTTTAACCCGATAATTAATGGAATGTGATTTTGGGTTTATCGTGAACCGTGTTTTAAATGACACTGATTCTTTAACCCAGTTAAAGATTAAAACTAAGTGGAGTTTTAATGAATCTTTAATTAGATTGAGATGATCGAAAATGGAGTATCACCATTTTTGCTCCAGGCGATGGTTAAATCTTTAATTAGATTTGAACGTGAAATGGTAATTGAATTTACCGATAACACTGTGGTGTTAGATATGAAGTATTACCAGTTTTACTTCATGGGATGAATAGGTTGGGATTGGGAAATAAAATAAATGATTACTTCGGTGTGGTTCGCTAATCCCGACTAGTTTGAATTGATATTCAAAGGAGATTAAAGAATAAATTTAAAGAATTTATCTTGGATAAAATTAATGGGAACTTTTCCCAAAGTATAGGAATATTTGAATAAAAGAATATTCTGAATTGGAATGAGGCGTATGTTGTGTTTGTGTAACACTTTTATAATATATACGCGAGTTATTCAGAAAGACCGGGTTTATCCCATTCTGAATAACTGATTCGACGTGGTGTCGAAGATGAAGACGGTGGCCGAAGACCGGAAGTCTTCACGTCGTTTGGGTAATTACTGATGATCTTGATTGGGCTGTACACCCAAGAAGATGGAAACAGTTAGTGATCGTCCAGACGTGCTTGGAGATCGATGGATATGCGGGGTACTAGGTGCCTCCGGTTTCGTTCAGACCCAGAACGGACTTGTAAATGGACTGTGTGTCTGACATTGGATTTTAGTCCGTGTGATTGATCTCTATTAAATATATATCTGTTTGGCGGCGGAGAATTTATTCTCTTGCTTAACGCCCTTCTTTGAGACGTACGAGCTCAGGGGTTATATATTGATGGATATCAAACGCATGGAGTGAATTGCCTGTGTGGCATGCCTAAGTGGCAATTGATCGAGGCTTCTGTTGAAAAGCAAAGTCTTGTGGTGATGATCAAAGCACGGCCTTTGTGGCGTAGCTTTGTGTAACGTTTACCTCGCGTGTTTCACACCCGGTATGAACCAAAAACGGGAGACGGACCTCAGGGAGGACTGGCGTTTCTTTCTAGCTAGAAGTGGCGTCAGTGGTTTTACACGCCCTAACGAGTTTGACTTATGTGGTTGTTGCTGTTGCGAGGCGCCTCGGTTATATCGGTTTCGGCCGATGCATTCTGGTCGGCTGACGGACCAGACTTACACCCCATAGGGTGGGGAAACGTAGTGTTCAGGCATAATAATCTACATCGGTGGACCGGCCCTGACGATCCAAGGCTTGCCTGCGCGCTTGCCTGAGGGGCGGGCTAGAGCGTCTCGAATCGGTTGAGGACTATCTTTTGCCTCGGTTCATAGACGGAAATCCAATTTCCAAATACGTGACTTTGCGGTTTTATTTGTAAACCTATTTATGGCGACATAGTGGCATGGGACGCTCATGTCGCCTATGATTGATACTTATAATTTGAAGATGTTTTCTACAATATACACTTATAATAGTATCAAATGATTTGTTTTAAACGTATCAAGCATTTTTTGGCTGTTATAAGGGAAAACCCTATCCCCCGGCTTGCGTTGCATTGTGTGATAGGACCTGGGTCTTATAACAGCTTCATTTTTCTTTATTTAGCATTGCGCTGTTTGTTTTATGCACTGGTATTCTTGGGAGGAAACCCGTTCCGTGTTATACGGCGTGGTCCCTTGATTTACCTAATGATTTAAAAATAAAGATTAACTGTTTTAGTTCTCACACCAGTCCCATGACTGACCTGGAGTTTATTGTTTTAACCTAAACTCTGGGTGCCCCTTTTTTTTGACACGGGCAGCTAGTAGTTTTGGTTTTGCAGATTTATATTCACAGGATCCTGGTTTACAGCTGGAACGATATCCGGAAAGCTTTGTATCCGTATATCTCCTTCTAGTTGTGTATTGTATTATTTTCCGCTGCGATGTATTTAAATGTAATTTAAATCTCTGATATTTCTGTGTAATATTCATTTATACTCTGTATATTCTTGTAATCTGATGCATTGTTGTAATATACAATGGAATGTTCTTCTGTATGCATTCTGTTGTGGCTTGTTCTCGAACTATCCGACGCTTTCCTTTACGGGGAAGTTACGGGTTTTTACAATATACCAACGTCCTTTTAATTGTCATTAGAGTATATAAGAAAATGTACGTAGATTAAATTTGCCGTCTAGTTGTGTCAAAATTTGATTACAATAAAAAATTCATTTTTATTGTTTTACATTAAAACATGATTTTTGGCAAAATATAGTTATTCAAATAATAACATTCATTTTGTTACTTTAAACGAATGGATTGAAAATGTTCATTATTTTGTCATTGTAAAAGAATGAATAACTAGACATTCGCATTTATACCATTAAAGTAGAATAGACAAAAACACTCATTTTGTCTAAATTAAAAGAATAAAACAAAATATAGCATTGTCATGTTTATTAGATTTGAAACTCAAATTATTCATTTTTGTAAATTCAGATTAGTTAAAAAGCAATTATTCATTTTTGTTAATTTACATTAGTTAAAAATGATTATTCATTTTAGCCAATTTATACTAGTTAAACAAAATTTTACATTTTGTTAGGAATATTCATTTTTGCCAAAATGAATTAGTTGTAGCAATATATATATATATATATATATATATATATATATATGTTGACAAGATGTACACATGTCACGATAGGATAGTTAAAACAAATATTTATCATTTTGTCTCATAAGAATTGCCAAAACAAAATAACCATTTTCGTTTAGAGGTTAAATTAGCAAAATAGAAATTGTCGATAGAGACAAAGTTGTTATGCTTATTCATTCATTGCAATAGAGATATTTTCTTGTTATCAATATATATATTGTGTATTACACTCCCATTCACAAGTTACCCGACTTGTGTATGTGATTGGGACGATAATTTTCACACATCGCCCAAGTGCACAAATTAGTTTATCATTTGCTTGATTTGTTGAAAACCCCACACGGGTGTTGGGATGAAAATTTACATACACTAATCCCAATATTTAGTTGTATGTTGATTGTTAGATCGACAGGCTGTGGTGAGCGTTATTATTTAATTTTAACGCTTACACAGTGGAAATTACACTTTGGATGTAATGGATGACTTGATGATTATACTGTAATTGTCATATATATGATGTGTGTGAAATCCATATAATCCAAATTATATGGTAAATGTTTGAGTCGCATTTCGATTCAAGTGTTCTTTTAAATAAGACTATTTTTACATTAGAAATCCTTTTTATGTAAAGTGCATATATTTTCGTAATATATTTTTAATCAACTATATGTTAAACAAGGAATATTTGTAAAAGATAAAGATTTGTAAAATAAAGAATACTTATCATTTAGAATCTTTTATATAAAGAATATTTTTATGATTGTTTTAAAATATGTTTTAAAAGGGCTACTAGCATTTGCAATTATATTTTGTGATATGTAATAAATTGAGATGTGAAGTGGGTTTACCGTGGACGATGTTTTAAACGACATTTGTCCTTTAATCCAATTTACATTGAAATTATTATTTGGAATTTATAAATCTATTTTATAGATTTAAAAAGACATTTTCTATAAATCAAGTTTTTCAACTAATATATTAAATTGGAATTTAGTGGAAATTCGATTGGTAATAATCGAAATGGGCTTCTGTAAAAGAAGACCGATATTATATATGGAATTTGAGAGGCTTTGCCGTTATTCCATTTATATTATTAGTCTGATACAGAAATCTATATCGATTATGTATTGATTGGATTTCTGTGGAATTCCATATTTTTAGAAATTGATTTATAGATTTTATTTTAAATATTTATCTTTGATAAAATTAATGAGAATCTTCTAAAACGAATATCTTATTAAAAGAACATTCTGAGATGGAATGTGGCGTTATGTGTGATTTTCCAATATTTGTATTTAATCCCAAATTACGCAAGTTATTCAGAAAGACCAGGTTTAACCCATTCTGAATAATCATTACGACTATCAAGAGTCGAAGACGAAGACGGTGATTGAAGACCGAAGGTTTTCACATCGTTGGGATGATGATGACTGGTATCTTGAATTGGGATTGGCCTTCCAAGGCAAGGTATTTGGTAATGATCGTCCAAACGCATTTGGAGATCGACGGACACGATGTTTCGCTCAGACCCAGAGCAGACTTGTAAATGGATTGCGTATCTGACATTGTATTCCTTTCTACTGTATTTGTTGAACGCTACTGATTATATATTTCTATTTGGTGGTGAAGAATTTATTCTTTACTTATCACCCTTCTCTAAGACGTATGAGCTTAGAGGTTATATATATATTGGTAGATGATCAATAATATGGTAGGGTCTGACAATGTGACATGCTAAGATGCAAATGATCAAGGCTTTTGTTGAAAAGCAGGGCCTTGTGGGATGATCAAAGCATAGCCTGTTTAAGCATAACTTTGTGTATAACGTGACTTCGCGAGCCTCACACCCCGGTATGAGTCAAAAACGGGATTAGGACTGCAGGGAGTGCACACGTTTCTTTCTAGCTAGAGTGGTGTCAGTGACCTACCAGCCCTGACATTTTACTTATGTGGATGAAGGATTTTGAGGCGCCTCGGATTTTTATAGGCCGATAGTGGTCATATTATAGGTTCAAAGGAACCGGGAAGCGTGTGTTCAGGCATAATTAATCCACTGCCGATAGGCGGGGACCGGCCCTGAAGATCCAAGGGTTCACTGCGGGGGATCCTGAGGCATTTGCTAGAGTGTCTCGAATCGGAGAGGAGCTTGCCCCTAGCCTCGACTCATGTTGGAAACCCAATTCCCTATATGCCCTTGCGGTTTTGATTGTAAACTTATATACGGCGACATAGTATATGGTACCTATGCCGTCTAGGATTGATATTATATTTGAATGTTTTAAATATATATACACACTAATAATAATATCGTTTTTATGTATCAAGCATCTTTTGACCATTATAAGGTAAAACCCTATCCTCTGGTGTGTGTTGCATTGTGTGATGGGACCTGGATCCTATAATGGTTTCATTTTTCTAAAAAAAAACATTGCGTGGTTTAACGATTTACTTTAATTATGCACTGGCAATCCAATGGAGTAAACCCGTTCCGCTGTAGCGGCGTGGTCCTGTGATTAGCCTACTTATTAGATAAGTTAAGTATAGAATTCCCACACCAGTCCCACGACTAACCTGTAGTTTGTTTCACTTTGCAAACTCGGGTGCCCTCTTTCCACGGGCAGTTGAGTAGCTTTTTGCAGATATAGTTAAGCAGGATCCTGGATTGAAGTCTGAAGCTAGGTCCAGTTACTGATGGCCTTCCGCTGAGATTAGTTCCGCTGCAATATATTTAATTTATTGTAAATGTATCTTCCGCTGTATTATTTATTGATGTACTCTGATATATTCTGTACTCTGATGTAACATTTATTATTGATGTTATAAAAGTCTGTGTTTTTGTTCTGATGTGTTGTATGCCCAAAGTTAACGTACGTGGGTTTTGAATGGTCTTGATCGATCTTGCGATCGATTGGGGTCGGGCGGAATCCGGGTCGTTACAATGTCCATATTAGTTCCATATAGTATCAGTTCTATATCAGTGGCTAATTCAAATGTGATATCTATTCAGATCAATTTAACTAGGTATAGATCTAGTGTAGTATCAATTCAAGATCAGATATGGTATCTGGGCTTATCAGTTTCTGATGTAGGACCTAAAGATTTGGGAGCTTTCATGTACACACGTGTACATGTACACGTGTGCACTGCTCAGCGTCCGAACCCAAATATACAAAATGCAAATTTGGAAAATATGGGGTAGCATTGATAAGGCAAACAAACAGGTCATAACGAATAGGGAAATGCAAACTACAAGACTAATGTATTTCAATTGTAAATAGAGAACGCTCCTAACTGTACATAACGACAATTGGACTAGGGCGCACTTTAAAAATATGGCGGGCAACATGATTGCAATGGCATGAGTGCATCAAAATATATAAGTGAGTGGATACACATTCAAAAACAGGTCAAACCACGAACAAAGGTTCACGACAGTAAAAGGGGTTAGTTGCAGCACCTCAAGAGATGAAGTGGGTGACCTGCATGTTTCTCATGATAGAATGAGAACCCAAATGAGGTTCCAAAATTATGGAAAGGTGATAGAAGAAACCACACATAACAAATAGAGGGTCATAAGTATAGACTCATATATATCTTGTTAGCTTCGTACAACAAATATATAAGCATATAAAATTTTCTCACGAGCAGATCAGTGGGGCTCTGTGGAATGAATTTTTTTGGTACAAGTGTATATATAGCACAGTGATGAGGTTTATCCAATCAAATACGCAACATATGTTCATAAACTCAAACCAGTCATGGGTTCAGTCTTTCATTTTCAATTTAAACAAGAAAGTAGGTGAATTGTACCATAATACTGGTTATATAAACTAGATGGTAAATTCTTATAATTTTATTCATGAAGTATACAAAGTAGATGGTATACAAAACTGGATTCCAAACCAAAATATATATCCAACATGTCAATTACATGCATATATGCAGACAAACAGGTATAAATGTATGAAATAAACAGTGCATCATTTTGAAATAAGACGAGTCTATTTGAAATAAGACAAACTAGTATAAATATATGCAGACAAACTGGATTCCAAACCCCTAGCATGACCCATAGTTGACAGGGGGCCAAAATGATGATGAATAAGTATTCCAGCTTCCACAAGTGCTGTCTAACAGAGGAATCATTGCTCACTAAAACTAATATATTGTCGACTAAAATATGTTCAGGTTAAGAATGCATCATTTTATGAGAAGGTATGTTTGGAACATGATCATCCATCTACAGTATTAAGTTTTGTAAGTAAAATGGAAGAGGGAAAAGGAAGAACTATTACACTTTCCTTGACAATGATTGCATTCTCTTGCCAGTCGTGAAAGATCTGCACCATGCTTGCGCATTAACAATTAGATATACTAAGGTATTCAAATTTACAAGGTAAAAACCGTTTTCCCACACAGCCCACAATTTCAATTAAGCAAATTAATAATTAACCATTCCCTTGACTATATAAACACAGTACATTGCATCGAAATTCGAATTCGAAGTCGTCTCAACAAAAGAATGCTTGCCCGGAAACCATTTAAAGAAATATTGTATTATAATTTTTAAAAGGGTTGAATTTTCAAAGTGACCATATTTTCTGTAGACAATAACTCATATTATAAATTAGACATGCACAAAATGAATGGTTATTCTTAGTGAATACCACACCACCCATCGAAACACGCATGCATATTACTAAATTTAGTAGTACGCACTACCGAATTTCAACAACAAATGATGGATACTAAAATCTGAAGTGGACAGGTTCACGGATTCAAGTACCAACTAAATATTTGGTCTATGCTAGGTGTAATTAACTCAAAGCAATTCCTGGACAAAGGTATGGCATGAAATCAAGTTCAGGACGTTAGGCCAATTCTAAGTTGTCCCGAACATACTTCAAAGATGTCTTACTTTTACACATCCTAACTATTGTCTCCATATGATCATAACATATAATTAGTTGAGTTAAAGTGAGGCATGCTTCATTTTTAAAGCAATAATAGTTTGGACAAACGCATCATTTGAATTTTCAACCAAAACCTCAAAAAAAAAAAAAAAATGCCAAAAGTAACAGTAAAGGCCATTTAACTTCTATCATCGCTTCATACTATTGGCAATACTCTTAAGTAATTATAGTTAATGGATCATCATCATCATCTAACTTTTATGTATATTCACGGCACTAATTACTACCTACTGTTGATTAGTCCTACAATTAACGTCAGCAAAGGGTATGTGCATAATCTAAATAAAAATATGACTGGGTAAAGTGTCTTAACAAATACAAGTTTATATATTTATTTTTATTTATTTAAAATTTTCTTTCTTCCCAGATTTATCAGTATGCACGACAAATATTTCACAAGAGTCTATAACATATGCTTCCCATCTTAACTTATAAATGCAACACATATTAAATTATCAACCTGATACTTAACAACCAAAAGGTGCAAGCAATATTAAGTGTTTCTGAATTTAGATAACATAGCAGATACAAGTGAAACAAAGCAGTACGGGTAATGCAAACACTTATGCAGCAATAACACGGTGACCCAAAACAACCAAGGCGTAGTGCAACAATGCAGTGAGCAGCATCTCATGTTAGTGAGTGAGGAAAACAAGCAGACAATTATCCAAACGTAATATCCAACCAAAAACATTCCAACAGGCTATTCTATTAATTTTCTACAGAAGTTAGATTACTTGAAAATGTGAATCGTGAGTCGAAACTCACTTAAAACAACCGGAGGAGGACGGGAGCAAAGAATTGGGACTACCAAGGTGGAGCTTTGGTGAAGGAGCTACTGCTGGGATGCAGTGGCTCAGCACGGCAAGCGGTTTCTGGTGCTGGGTCTACTGAACTGGTTGGCGCGAGATTCAAAATAGGTAGTCAATCGATGAAGGAATTTCTACGCAGATGGATGGCGGAGGGAAATAACTTCGGTTTTGGACCGATTTAAGGACAACGGCCGATGACTTAGGAGAAAAGGGTTTTGGTGGCACTCAGTGAAGAATGGTGGCAAAGTAAAGGCACACGGTGACTCAGTAGGTAGCAGTGGCTTGGCCGACATCGGTGAAGAAAAGGGAAAATATTGATTCGGGGAAAAGGTTGAATTTTTGATTTCGATGGCCATTAAAAAAAAGGAGGAACGATTGTTTTGCTGAAGAATATTGGGCTTGCATTGATTTTTATAGAGGAAATTCAGTGGATAAGAACGGCGTTCCATCTTATAGGTTAGGGTAGCCGTGATTCTCAGATGTAGGTCAACGAAGAATTAACTGAGGTAGGATATAACTGGTTTAATTTAATATTATATTTTACCGCGAATTACTCCGTACTGTTCTAATTTCGTACTGCTAACCTCATCTTTGAATGTAAAGAAAATTATATGTACCTCTTCGTCTTCGCATTCTCAATCCAATAAAATTAATCTGATTGTAAATCGACTCAGTCTGTATACAACATTATTTTTTTATTTTAAACTATTTATCGGTTTGCCGATTTTATTCCGTTTGTCAACTAACAATTCCGTTTCATTTCGAATTTGAAACGTTACATTTCAATTCCTTTATATAAACAAACACACACATATCCAAGTCTATATCCATATATTTATATAAATAAATTTTCCAATTTAATAACGTTTATAAATTCAGCCATTTGTATTTCTCAATCAAATTTCAAATCAAATATAAATATTCACCTAACTCAATCCAAATATTCAACAGTATATATTTGATTCTCAACCGACCATAATAAATTAATTATTGTATTAAATTCATACGCAAATAATGTATTTGATTTTTAAACCCGAGTATCAAATTGATCGTTAATAGTTAGATCTTTAATTAATTCTATATTGCAGTGGTCAAAATTTCTGGGACGTTACAATCTTCCCCCCTATAAAACTTTTCGTCCTCGAAAGGGAGAGATTGTCAATAAAAACTTCAAATTATCGCACTCGTGTAATTTCCTCATAACTAATTTAAATATCGATATTTAAGTCATCGAACTTTCTTATGTACCCATCACATTCAATTTACTTGGAAAATCAATTTTTCTTTCTTAGTTGGAGATAAATTTTGATCAAACACGATTTTCTTTATCTTCTGAATCGGATTTTATCTATCTCAATTTATTTTGAGATATCTCCCAATTTTCATTTTATCTGATCTTCTAACAAATTCAAAGTCATGTGATTTTCTTTTTAAAACTAATCTCGTTTTAAATTCCAATTTCTGCATAAGTTGGATTTATACATCTTAAACTATTCCAAATTTGATTATAAACATCATCTGTCAACATTAATTTCCATCATTGCGACCGTAATAGGTCTAGGCTTAGCAATCCTCAACACAATATCCTTACATTCAATCCATTTAATATTTTCCAACACTCCTTGAAGAGTGTAAATAACATCTCTATACGTCACAAATTTGTTGATTTGAAAATTTTCAAAATTCAAAACCTTATGTAACATTCATAGAGAAACTAATTATATTATTATCTCAAGGCTTATGGACTTAAAAATATTTTGAAATTTTCTTTCTTAACTTATCAAGTTGGATACATTTTAATTTCAATTTATTTATTTTGAAAATACTTAATAACTCGAAGTAGGACAAGTCTATTGTCGTTCTTACAGATGTTAGGAATACTTGGCCAGGCGCACGACTAAAATCTCCAAGTACTAAATATCCTTGTTTCAACCTCTAGTGAAAAATATTCCAAAAATTCCTTTAATAACGGATATGGAATGTACCAATGTGATATTGATCTGTTAATTGTTCATGACTCGCAGATACAAAACGGTTTCGTCTGGATCCCCCAGAAAACATCTGTATCTGTAGGAAATCACTTCCCTGTGAATTTTGTCATGGACAAATCAACAGAAGATATTTAAGAATCAAAAGAAAATCTGATGTCATTGAGCATTGATTTCTCTATTTCAGAATAACGAAAACAAATAATCAATTGAAGATAAATCAAATCACAAGGATCAATCAAAGTCATGAAGACAAATCAAATCATAACGACAAATCATGTCACGAAGACACAGTGCTGCATCAAATAGGTGGCTTCACGTCACTAAGATATCTCAAACATCGCATGGCTCCATTCTACCTTTAGTAACTCTAATGGTTATATCTCTTTCACTTGTAGATATGCCATGTGGACCGCAGGTATACAATGGTTACGCTTGATTCCCTCAGGAAACATCCATGCCCGTAAGCTTTCATGGCTCTACGGATTACGCCATTATCACGACTGTAGATCGCAACAGACACAATGGTTACGCTTGGTTCACTCAAGAAACATCCGTCCTCCATAGGCCATCTGCAGCCCTGCGAATTACGCTACATGGTCGTGTTCTTTCATACAACTCGAGTTTTATGCCCGGACAACCTACTACCACCAGCAGCACATCTCACTAACCTCGAAATTCAAAGGAGAAGGGTGGTACTTTCCTTATTTTAATTTGAAAACATATGATACTATATACATATAGTACTCTGTTTCATAATCCTCATAAATCATATTTATGTCAACTTACATAAGATTTTTCTTTCCAAATCATATTTCCAACCATCTCAGTCTTATATAAATTCTATTATATAAGATTTTGTCTCAAATCAGTTACCTTTCAATCCAGCAGTTTTTCAAATTCACTAAATTCTTATATATTTCTCATATAAGCTCCGACGCTTCTGTATCCAATGTCTAAAATTCAATATCCCCAAATTCCATTCAAATTTTAAATTTTCAGTTTTGATCTCTTAATCAATTCATATATTTGATATCTTTTCATATCAGACTTATAAATCCCTTGATTATAAACCAAATATTCTCCAAATTTCCAATTATTAAGTTCATCACTTCATTCACATCTTTATTCTCTCAAAATTCAGAATTTTTCTTCTTATCACAAATTTCTACTTCACACATTATCACTCCTTCACACATTATCACTCCTTTACATTTAGATCCTTCTACCGTAAACTAGCAAGCGAACAACTCCCAAAGTATCAACCCCGAAGGCCGAAACCAACATCAGATCAACACTCAGGAAATTATTCAACTTAACTAATCTTTAGTCAGTTTCTAAATTTCTTAACTCTATTTCTTAATTTTTAATCAAATCATTCCTTACGCAACTCTGGAATTCATTTTACGAATCCACTTCTCCGACCTTCGTTCTCGACGTACGGCTCTTTGTTCTTCGGTTCTTGCCATTCTGATTTATCAAATCCATTAGCCTCTCATAATCCTCCAAATGTTTACTAAACTTTATTTTCTATTGAAAATACTCTTTATTCTCAATGGAAACATTTCTAATTTCGTTATTTGGATTAAAAAGAATATTAAATACAACACTACTATTTTCACTTAATTGCTGACAATTATTTACTTACTTCACTTAATGAATTCTTGCTATCGAACCTTATTCATTTCTTACTCAACAATAAAGTCAATCAAGTTGCTCAAACCTTAATTGAACAACATTATTAACTTTGAAATAGATCAAGTTCACAACTTCAGATACCCATAAAATATTTATTTCTTAACTTTCGAACTCGAGTTAAGAATTTTATTCTTTTACGAAAATTGCTGATTATGACAATAATTCATCCCTTCTAAAATATGTAACTTCAAAAATATAATTTATCCCTTAATATAAATACATAAACAATTAATAATAAATTAATTTTTTAATTAAAATAGAAATTAAATAGTATTTTCTCGAAATTCGACATAATTGATTCCACGTATAACCTTCCTTTCAAATAATCTATTATTCGATACCATATTCCGAACATCGGAAAATCTCATTTGACTTATTGTAACATCCCAGATTTTTAATCGATTAATATTGAATATTTAAATATTGAATTAATAATACAAAAGAATTTTTATATTGAATTATCAATTAATAATCGCTATACAACTTATTTTGAATATATATAATCATCATAATATGGGAATCTGAAATATTTCAATTTGAAATTTAAACAGAGTCAGATTAATTTAGATAATTAATCAAATTACTATTTGAATAGAATCGACGATAATAATAAATTATTATCAAGCAATTAATTGTTTTAAATTTGATTTATACTGATTTAAACAAATAACTTCTCCCGATGATCGAATAAGGCTTTGAAACCCGTCCTAGTGGGTTCAGAATGGTGGTTTAGCCCTAAGAAGGGTTGTTGTTGGGCTCAAATCGGAATTTAAATCAACGTGATAGTTTAAAATTGAAGGGTACCAATTTTAATTTTTAATTAAAATAAAATAGAATAAAAATATTTACAAATTATAGCTTGCTTCCCTGCTAAGCAATAATTTGTACGATGTAAACCTAAATCTATAGTGTACCTTACATAGACTATTTTTCCTTAACGCTTAAGTAAGTCCTCCTTATAGATATTGCAAATACCCCATCCGTTTCATATGTTTCGATATCTTCTCAGGTAAATTAAAGCAAAGTCGTGCCTTTTCTTGGAAATTTCCGCAAATCAAAATCTAAAGCTTTAATTAAGGGGCCACACTCTAGTGTTAATCAAATCGTTCAAGAAGAAAGAGAAGAAATTGAAAGAAGGAAACACGACCGCGATGGTTTCCAAAGATACGTGAATCAACGGCTTGAGAGGGAGTCGCGATTCAAGCGTAAGAAGGATATCATTTTAAGATTTGGGTCTCCAAAGGTCGGGATTAATGGAAGGCGGTGATGGATAGGGTAGAAGCAAACTAGTTGTGCGACCGATTTTGGGTAGGGGCAATGTTGAAATTGGTTGGATTTGAGTTCCAAACCAAACTGGAAGATGTCGCGATTTTCAATGGTGCATGGACTAAGGTTGCAAGCAATGTCGAATTGATTGGATTTGAGTTCCAAACCGAACTGGAAGATGTCGCGATTTTCAATGGTGCATGGACTATGGTTGCGATGGCCTTTTGGTTGAAAGGGAAGGTTACGATGGAATGCGGATTGGTACTGGGTACTGGTCTGGAAAAGGGTTAATGTAAAGTTCTATATTGAAAATGGTGTGAGTTTGATGTCATGGTGCTCGCGAGATGGAGCCTAAACTAACTGGAGTCATTTCTGATTCTCAGTTAGAGATGGAAAAGTTTGGTCGTGGTGATGATGATTGGGAAGGATGTATGGCTAGAGGGAGGAGTTGATGGCAGTTAAGAGGCATAATGGTGATGAGTTTCTTCCATAGGCAAGACTCGGAATTTGTAGAAGTTGGAAGGGGTTTAGGCCGTAACACTAAGTAAGGTAATTAACCTTAATAATTAATTTATAAATGTTAGTAGTTAATATGAATTAATGGTGGTTTAATCGATAAATTTAAATAAAAGTTTTAGTATATTTTTTTTAACTTAAAACCTTGTTAAGAAATCCATTAGCTTATTTATAGAATTCGTATTTTTAAGTTGATGAATAGAAATTGGTATAACTGCAGATTTAAAATAACGGTGAGTAAATCTCGCTCAATTTATTATTTAGAATTATTTTCAGTATTAAAAATAATTGATGGTTGTTTGGTTGCATTAAAATATTATTGTGGCTATTACTAAATATATGATAGTATTTAGGCTTGGTTGTTGTGGTTCTATATATATATATATATATATATATATATATATATATATATATTGGTGGTTGGATTCCCGCAGTACCATTAGCGGATTCCCACAGTATCATTAGCGGATGACCCTATACGCCCCACGATATGATAGTGGATGACCTTCTATATCGCAATATCCTGCCTCGAAGTAGGATGGGTATTATTTATGTTAGCTAACGTCTGTGGATACAGGAAAAACAGGTTGGAGGGATCCAACTGGATTCCTCAAAAATATTATTATTTGTTTATTTTCATATACATTATTATATATGATGTGTTAGAAAACCTGTGGTTGATAATGGTGTGTTTTTGAATGTTTAAATATCACTGGGCTAAAATGTTGATATATAAAAATATCGTGAAAATGATATTTGAGATTCAAAGGGAAAATTCTATTTATCTAAAATAGAATTTGAATTTAGAACAGGCTATAAAAATATTAACTTGTTATAATATATGAAACAAGTATTGAATTTAAAAACGTTGTTTATAAATTAATGATGCGGGATTTGAAGTGAAATTATAAAACGTTGTTTATAAGTTAATAATGCGGGATTTGAAGGGAATTTATAAACGATGTTTATAAATTAAATAATACAGGAGATTGAAGTAGTGAATTTATAAACGAGGTTTATAAATTAAATAATACAGGAAACTGAAGTGAATTTATAAACGGTGTTTATAAATAAAATGGAATGATTTTCATTGGATAATCAGGAAACTAAAATGAATTTATAAATGGTGTTTAAAATAAAGTGGAAAAATTATCATTTGATAATTTGAATATTTAAATCCAAATGTGAATTTAAAAATAGAAATGGGGAACCGTTTTTAAGAAGTAAACGATGAAATTACTCTGATGTTCAGAATATAAACTGAACTAAAATAAACCCATAAGGATTTATGACTTGAATTCGATTAGTTTGAATTTATTTGAATAAAATATGTAACAACCCGCATTCTACGCATCGAAGGATTGTAGAATATTTATTTCTTTCCCATATGAAGTCGTATGGTCATGTAACTTTGGGAAGCAACCATTAGACTCATTTCCCATGTTCATGATTTTTGTCGATTTTTAAATGACCGTTTTGCCCCTAGCTGATCTTGTTTCGACCATAACTTTTGACTTGAAAGGAATTTTGACCTGAAACCACTTCCATTGGATTCGTTTGATGGTTTACCTTTCCGTAGAGTGGTAATAATAGCCAAACGGACTTACCATTTGGGAGATATGGCTGAATTAAGGTTTGGAAGGTGAAAAACTGCATAACCGGGCCAAATAGGGTGATTAGTGAATAGGCCCATAACCCATTTCGGGATTACGGTTATGGGGAGGCTGAAAAGGGGTAGAGAACCATTCCATTTCAGTTTTCTAGCCTCCACTTATCTCCAAGAAACCCTAAAAATGGCCTCCAACCTCTAAATCACCTCCAAATCATCTTTTGATCAAGGATTAAGTTTAGCAACATCAAATCAAGGGAGATCTACACCAAATCAACATTGAAGTTGCTGTTTAGCATTGGGATTCGCATCAAATCAGAGATTTACTTCAGATCTAGAGTTTATTTGTGGCTTAGGTGAGTGATTTGCATAGTTCCTCACTAATTATGGCTAATTAAGGATAATTAGTGATAATTAGCGAATTTAAACATGATAAAATTCTGGAAAAATGTTTATAAAATTCGGAATGATGTTTTAGACCTCTGATATGAATTTGGGTTAATTTGGTTAAGTTTTGCTAATCATATCATAAGTTTCACCTAAACATGCTTAAGGGAAAATATGGGGTTTTGGCTATGTTTGATCCATTTTACATGCTATGATTTATGTTTTGGTGTTTGGGGTCGATACTACATGTTGCTATGACTGCATGGTATGGTTTGTGATTGTTTAGAAGTGTTAGATTGGTCGAAAACTCCGTCGAATGGCGTAAAACAAGTCATAGGGAAGCTGTGCAGGGACCGGATCGCGAATCGCCCCTATGTGCCACGACCCGGACTGGAGACCACGATCCGATGGTGGGTGTAACGACCCGCAAATCCGTGCTACCTGAGTTGACTAAAAACACCATACGTCCAACCCAAATTGCACAGAAATACGAATCATTTTTAGAAAGAAGTTAGAGGATGAGAAATAGAAAGAAAGAAATATTAGAATAGAAGAAAAACGAAGATCACAAACTCACAGCGGAACGAATAAAATATATTGTATAACATAACTTTTGAAATACAAATCAGTAACTTTATATACATACCATCATCAGAGCACAACAGTCATTTCTGGAACAGTTATAAACACCTGATTCCAGATACAAACAAGGTTCACAACGGAATATATGATAGTCTATAGCTAACCGGTGAAGCCTCCTGCTTCCAGCTCCTCCAAATGAATCTGTGAAATCCCGACTACTTGACTGCCCGTACAAATTTGGGCACCCAAGAGTTTAGGAAAAAAAAACAAAATAAACTCTGGGTCAGTCATGGGACTGGTGTGAGTAAACTCCAACCACTTGTTTAACTTTCAAAATCCTTTCGAAAGAAAAGATAATAGTAAGACCAGCCCACACATAAACATGGACGGTTTTTACCTTACTATAACCCAAAACACTTTGATACGAAAATCCAGTGATATTATAATAATGTCTACATCAAGTAAATAACCAAATAGCAGAACGCTTGCATCTCACGCTCCACATATATAGTATAAAATCAAAATCCGCATGGCGCTTATTGGAGATTGGATTTCCAACATGACAAGGTATGGAACCACCTTCCGCTAGTGTATCTCTAGAGAGGAATACACTGGGTTCAACAAGAACATCTTGTAACCCGGCCCACACATGACCGACCACTCATTTCGCTTGAGTGTATCGAATGTATATCACCAACGGTTGGGATCAGCAACCGCCTCCCGATTGGGACAGCATCGAATAGAATAAGAAATTAAATGAACCTCTAGATAGGTGATTATACATCCTAATGGGTGCGACCCACATAGCCATGCTGCCTGCCCGATTTTTGTCCTTTCCCAGTTGTTGAGGCTTGAGGCTACGAATACTTACCATTCATTGATAGCACAATCACTTTGAATGCCACATTGTCAGATCCGTTAATCACTAGTTGAGTTTGCACAAATATTCTGGATGTTATGCTAAGGGAATAAATCCGTTGCAACCATATATATATTTATACAGACCAACCCATTTGATCATTGGAAATACTCTGTCAGACATTCGTCCATTTACGTTCGTTCTGGGATTGAACGAAACCGAAGGCACTATTTCTATTTAATAGAAGAGTCCTTGCACTTTACTCCGTCTTCAATATATTCAGCATACTTGGTTCGCAATGCTTATGCCGATACGGAGTGGTTCTTCGGATAATAATCCAACCGGTCTCTCCATATTGACAACGATGGTCAAAAACTTCGATAGTCTGTGATTTAACTATCGAATAAAAACAAGTGTTCATCCAAACATATCAAACAAATCACTGGGCTCTTTAATTAATATTTCATTAATTAAATCTCTTCTCCATTTCCTTATCAATATTTGTTAACCAAATATTTTCAATAACCATATTGGCCCTTTACGCTATTTGGAAAGCATTTCCCAATATCAACTTCTTTTATTTTCTATATATTAGAAAATATCTCTATTTGCAATTGGAAACAATTCCAATCACTTATCTCTATCCCGACTATTTTAATTATACTCAGGAAATATTTACTTGTTATATTTCCAAAATTCCATCACTTGGGTTTAAAACGAATGTTGTGTAAAACATCGTTACAACAACCCAAAATATTTTATTCAACTAACTCTTTTTCAAACACCTCTCTTCGAGACTGGATCTTGCTATTTATACATTAAAAATGAAATCAATCAAGTTGGGGTAAAATTACCTCTCAGACCTTAACTGAAAACATCCTCAACTTCAAAACGGCAAAACCACTTACCTCGAATAAACACACTATACAATCCAATTATTCATTTTTTTAAAACATGTATAAAGTTCGCTTTCTATTTCTAATTTATAGATTTCCCTTTTTGTTTACAATATTCGATTTTTTATATTCACTTACCTATCGAATTCTATACGTCGATACAATGATTTCTAACTATCAAAATATCTTAAAAATATTCTAACTCCTTAAATTTGCGGAAAATTTCGCCATAACCTCCCCTGTATCGGGAGCATCGGGAAATTTCAAATAGCTTCCCGGTAACTTCTCATCTCAAAAAGAAAAAGAAAAAGCCAAGCGGCTTGCCGATACGGCGCATAAAATCTCATATATGAATTAAACATGTACCTTATTGTCGAGCACACTAATTATATACCTTCATCACTTTATCCCATAACTGTCTCCGGTATATCTATACCTGTACAATTCATTTCAACTTCATACACTCGTTTTGACTCAATTCGTTAAAGTAACTCTTTAACTAACTCTTTGCCCATTTCGCTTGTATATATGAATATAACACGTTTCAAATATATTTCAACTTACTTATCAACTAATTGAATTCAAATTTTAATTTAAGTTCTATATTTGATTTCAAATATATGTTTACAATTCAAGAATTCAATTTTCAAAGTTCGACTTCAATTCACTACTCGATTAACTAATTCTTCTTTGACTTAGTTAATTTTATTCAGTAATCAAAAATATGATTGTTGTTTCAAAAATCACTTTTCTTACTTCACTTGAGTTCACCTTTATGTTCTAACTCAAGACCAGGTTTTTAAATGGAAATTCGGATTTTTATTTGCTTAAAAATCCCTATATTTATTATATAAAATCCATTATGGTTTTAATGGTTTCTGGCGCTGCACTTTTAAAATTTTGATTTTGACATAACTCAAAATCTATTCGACGAAATCCAGATTTTTCTCCTTCATTAGAAAACTATTATCAAATTGGTCCTGATGTTTCTTGTTTCAAAGAATTTCGACTTCATTTGAGTTCTATATACTCAATTGAAGTTCGAGTCGCCAATTTACGAACTGCAGTGCTACGGCGAGCTCGTTTTAATTATATTTAATATATATATATATGTTTAAACTTCGTTTGAATGAAATTCAACTCCATTCTGATATATATTAATATATTCAAGTCCATAGTTTAAATTCCATTTGAATTCCTTATTCAAATCCCATAGTTTAAATTCTATTTGAATTCAATTTGAACCTCCTATATTCAAATTTCATTTTCCATCTCCATTTGAATTCTAATATTCAAATTCATTTCCAACACCATTTGAATTCTAATATTCAAACTTATTTTTAACACCATTTGAATTCTAATATTCAAATTTAATTCTCTTGAATTCACATACCATATTTATTTCCTTGATTTCAAATACCACATTTTAATCTCCTTGAATTCAAATACCAGATTAATTTCTATAATCAACTCCCTTTTGAATTGTTATATTTGAAATTCATACTTGAATTTAAATAATCAAACTCCATTTTGAATTTCTATTTTAAATTCAAATATCCAAAACACCATTCTAATACCATTTGAATTTCAAATACCACCTTTTAATTCTCTTTGAATTCCTCTTATTCAAATTCTTTTTGGATTCTATTTGAATCCTATATTTAAACTCCATTTGATTTTTATTTAAATTCTTATATTTAAACTCCATTCAAATTCTATTTAAATTCTTATATTTAAATCCTCTTTATTTAAAACCCATTATTTAAATCCCATTTGAATTTCTTCACTCAAATCCATTTGAATTCCCTTGAATTCAAATTCCATTTCAAAACCATTTGGATTTCCTATTTTGAAATCCTATTTGAAATTCTATTTCCAATTCTACTTTGAAAATCCTATTTTCAAAGTTAGTTTCAAATTCTATTTTGAAATTCTACATTCAGATCTGTATTTGAATTTCTTTATTCAAATCAAAATCTCTATTTGAATTTTCTTTATTTGAATTCCTTTGAATTCAAATATTCAAATTTCATTCTAATTTCTCATATTCAAATTCTATTTGTATTATTTAATTTATAAACAACGTTTATAACTTCCCTTAAATTTTCACATTATAAACTTATAAATAAAGTTTATAAATCCAATTCAAATCCCGTATTTTAATTTATAAACCAAGTTTATAAATTCACTTGTTTTATATATTTAAACAGTTAATATTTTCTATACTTCATTAAAAATTCAAATTCTATTTATAAAAATATAATTCCATTTTCAAATCTCTATTATCCTTTTCCGATATTTTTATAAATCAATATTCGAGCCCCAGTGATATTTAAACACCCCAAAACAATCAGTTATCAATCACGGGATTTTTAACACATCATATATGAGAATATATATGAAACCGACAAACAAACAGATAATCTATTTTTGAGGAATCCAGTTGGATTCCTCCAACCTGTTTACCTGCATCCACAGATGTTAGCACATAAATAATACCCATTCTGCTTCGTGGCAGAATATCGTGGTATAGAAGGTCATCCACTAATCATAGCGTGGGGCGTATAAGGTAATCATCCGCTATGAAACTGCAGGCATCCGCTAATGAGACTGCGGGAATCCAACCAATCAATCAACCCAATATATATATAATAGCCTAAATAACTAATATATATAAAACAAGCAGAAAAATCCAAACAAGCAACAACAATTATTTTTACGAAGTAAAAAAAAAATTATAAATAAAAGGTGAGTGAGATTTACTCACTTCGGTTTTATTTGTCGAAATAACCATTGGTTTCTGATTAAATTAAACGAGTGTTTAATTTAATCAAAAATACCAACAAGCTCCAGTCTAGCTCAAACCAGATTTAATATTTGTCGCTCCTGTTCCAGTACACTTTGCCTTGCTCGAATCTAATATTATAAAACAAGTTATGATTTTATATAAATTATTGAACGAGTTAATTTAATTAATTAATCTACTAATGACCTTATTAATTACCGTACATTCAATCCATGATTTTAAATGATGAAATTAAAAAGTCAAACTCTCCTTAATCTCATATTAAATGGTTTGTTTACAATTTAATTACTTTACTAGATAATTCTACAAGTTCATTCAAATTGATTTAATCAACTACTACTTATATAACTAGTTTTCTATATACAATTTAAGTTTCAAAAATAAATAAAATATACCTTACTGCCAATGCACCACTCGATTAATTCACGAACTTATCCTCATAAATCGTTGATCCCCTTCACTGAAATCAGTCTGAAAACACCTCCGTTCCATTCTGACATTTCATCAAACGCCTTTAGTTCATCAACCACAAACTGTCTACAATACATCTATTAGCCTGCACTGCTCCTCACTAACCAATACTATTGCCTCGCCTTACTGCTGAACATCCCAGTCCGGTCATCGTCTCTAATCCCATTGCCATGCCCTCTTACATGCTCTAACAAAAGCCGTCACCAGACTCCACCATTTTACACAGTGTGAACCCCACAAAAATAGGAGATCTCGCTCCTCATCACCCCAGCTTCTTCATTCCCGTACCAAGACAAAGACCGAACTCCCCTTAATACTCCTCTCCCCAAATCCCAATCGAACTCCTCCCAAATTAAAACAATCGCACCCTTCTCGCATGTCGAAGTCCTCACAATAGTCTTCGAATAACTCACGACAGTGATGTTCCAGAAAATCAAGATCGCGCCTGACCTCGCGAGCGTCTTCAACTGGGTGTCGAGCTTCAGAAGACCCCGAGATTTCATACTGCGGATCCTGATTTCGATTACTTTTTTTTATTTTATTTTATTTTGGAGGAATCGATTTTCAATTCTAATTTGTATAAAAGAATGAGAGGAAGGGACTGAAGATTTTCGGGTGGTTTGGGAATGGGAAAGTAATGAACGCGGGCTTGAATTTTATAGATGCAAACAGAAGACAACTCGTACTAACATTAAATGGATGTTTGCCTAGATATCCAAAGTAGAAGACAGTATTTCCTGCTCGAGGAAGAACAGCTACGAATTTATCAGATTTAGGATGGCTTTGGGTACGACATATAGGTCGGCTCTGTTTTATATTTTATATTTTGATTTTTATGTTGATGTGAACCAATATGAATTCTTTTAATTCGAAATATCCCACTGATCCGAACTCTGATTTTAGCATAGTGACAGGCAGCCTTAGGGCTATAATACTATTCTGTATACACTGGAACAAGCTACAGAGTCTTATTTGATCATCTGGAGAAGATATTAATTTAAATCGATATAAATTAAATTCAAAACAATTAATTTCTTGAAACTAAATTATTATTATCGCCTTCATATTCAAACAGAACTGACACTGATCATCTGAACTGCTTTCAATTCAGTTTAAATCTCGAACTGAAGTATTTTTCGTATTACGATAATTTAATATTCTTGAAATTTATACTGTAATCGATTATTAAATCGGTAACTCAATATAAAAATTCCTTTTTATTATCAACACAATATTTAAAACCATATTAAATATTTAAAATTAACTGGCTAGAAATCTGGGTCGTTACAGTGGGAGGAGCTCGAACTCGAACCGCGTCACGCGCTAGAGCACCCGATCGTATGCCATCTCCGATCCGACCCGATCCACTTCAGAAGCTCACGATCCGAACCGATGTGCATCCACGATCTGAAGGGGGAGGAGCATCACGACCGAAGGGAAGCGCCCCGAGCTATGGAGCACGACCCGAACCAGTGGGAGTGCCTCGATCGATCCGATCCGGAGCAGAAAGGGGAGTCGCGAACCGACCCATTGACACATCACAATCCGAACGACTGCGAGCTGTAGAGACATGGATTACGAACCAAATGAAGACCGATCCGGTGACGACCAATAACCCAAAATGCAAAGGTAGTCCAAATGGAAGTTAGAGCTCAGGATCTAGTTGGGGATCAATGAGTTCACTTCATGGTTGGGCTTTGCTGCGGGACATGTGCTAAGGAGTTGTCGACGTTCATAACTTCGATTCACCACTGAAAATGGATGATGGGCTACTTATCAGTGCGGTAGAGTCATTACGACTCGAGGGGAAAGGTGATGGTAGCAAGACTACGTTATCAGTGCAGTAGAGTCATTGTGACTTGAGGGGCAAAGTGATGCGTAGTAAGACTATGAGCCAGTGCAGTGGGGTCATTGTGACTCCATGGGGTAGAGTGGACATAGTACAGGATTGGTAAGGCTATGAGCCAGCGCAGATGGGGTGAACAACTCCATGGGGCAAGTGGACATAGCGAAAGATTAGTGGCTACGTTATCAGTGCAGTGAAGCCATTTATGACTTCATGGGGCAAAGTGATCGTAGCAAGGCATGTTGGGTGATCGAAGTGGTGAATATCGTATGCTTTACGCACTGAGTGAGAGATGTGAGGATGGATGCTATGTTTGATTGTTTGCCATCACTATGACATGCACACCCCCACCTCCGTATCTTTACACCATTTGATATGGCACCTTAGAGTGTTGTACAGTATGTAGTGCTAACTCTTTGGTTGCAGGTTCAGGTATGTTTTAGTCTACCTGTTATTGTTCTGTTTAGATGCTTATCGCTCATACCAGGCTTTATGTCTGACCCAGAGTTTTATGTCTCCTCTTTTTACTCTTGGTGCTCACACGAGCAGACTAGAGACAGGTTAGCTGGTGATGCGCGAGTAGCCGATTCGGAGGCGGGCAGGAGGCTTCCACGTATGATATATAGATATTCTCCCTATGTCGTTGGTGGTCGCTACTTGGGCATTAGTAGTGTACCTCCTTTATCTTTCTTTTGCTTTGAGACAGTTTGAAAAGTTGTAATAATGTTTAACTTTGGATCATAAGTTGTACTTACATTTTCCGTTGCTATGATAGTTGTTTCAGCTTATGCACTGTCTCACCTGTTTTATGTCAAGTATATTATTATTATATTTTATCCTATGCGCTGTGAGACATTTTACAGGTTCCTTGTTAGTTCATTTCCTTCTTCCCTTTCCTTCTGACGACCCGTTCCGTGCTAACTGGACATGTGTACAGCGCACCTTCGGAGTAAATGTCGGTTGGTGCGGGGCGGGCCGTCACATTTGGTATCAGAGCTCTAGGTTGCGTAGTTAACCTAGGGAAAGACACTAGGGAGAGATAGTACGTATATGAGAGCGCGTATTTGTGATTACTTTGGTTTTCAAAATCTATATATGAATAAACTATTAGTAGTATAAGAATGAAGTCGCACTGCACTAGCACCACTATGGGGACATTAATCGTTTCCCTTTTATAGATTGACGATGAGCCGATATGCTAGAGGTGCTGGTAGGGGAGCCAATAATGGGAATGCCGCTGACATGAGGGCGATGTTTACTAACCTCATGAGAGACATGCTTAGAGAAGTGCAATGGGTAGTTCCCAATCCCGGAGTTGGTGTTGGTCCAGTAGTGCAGGCGCCTAGGGCCGATTTCGCCAAGTTGTGCAAGGATTACACTAACCTTGGTGGAAAGCCGTTCCATGGGACGGAGTCGGCCACAGATGTTCAAGACTGGATGGATAGCTGTGATCGTATCTTCGATGACTTGGGTCTTGAGGATGCAATGAAAAGAAGGCTAGCGTCTCGTCAGCTGCAAGGGCAAGCGATGAATTGGTGGAATGCCATTAGAACAGCTACTCCAGAAGATCAGGTTACTTGGGATCTGTTCAAGGCTCGCTTTAGCGAGAAGTTCATTCCAGCTGCCCAGAAGTCGGTGTTGTTTAAGAGGTTCTTGGAACTCAAGCAGAGTGAAAGGGCAGTTTCTGACTATATTGCTGAGTTCGACACTTTGTCGAAGTATGGGCTATCTCTTATTGATACTCCTGAGAAGAAGAATGAGAAGTTCATTACTGGTTTGGATGGATACTTGGGGGAAAGGCTTATCAACCATATCGATGAGACTTTTGAATCGATTGTGGGGAAAGCTTTGAGATCAGAGAGTCTTCACCCTAAGTCAAAGACTGAGGCTGCATCTACAGAAGGGCCAAAGCCGCAAGCAGGCGGTGGAGGCAAGAATAACTCTCAGAATAAGAGGAAGCAGGACCAATCTAAAGGTGGCCAGAAAAAGAGCAAGAAAGATGTTGAGTGCTTCAGCTGTGGTAAGAAGGGCCATTATGCTAAAGAATGTCGGGCCAAGCCAGCGGAAAGGAAGTGTTACAACTGTGGTCAAGTGGGACATCATAAGGATAAGTGTCCGCAACCTCCTAAGGAGAAGCAGATTGTGAAAGCATATGCTATTGATGCTATTCCTTCTTCGTCGAATGCCCCAACTGCGGTGGAGAAAGGAAAGAATGTTGTTATTCAAGGTATGCTTTCTATTTATGATGTACCAGTTCGAGTTTTGTTTGATACTGGGGCTTCCCGTTCCTTCATATCTAGTGACCTGGTAGATAGGTTGGGACTAGAACCCGAGATAGTCGATAGACCATTGGTTGTGACGAACCCGATTGGTGGTTCGACTAGCCTTAGTATGATTTGCAGGGATTTGGTCTTATCGAGTCATGGATGTATATTTGTATGTGATTGCTTTGTTTTGGGCTTTATTGGGTATGGCATTATATTGGGAGTCGATTGGCTCCAAAGATACGGGGTGGTGGTAGACTGTGAGGGCATTTTGGTGACAGTAAGGGCGGATGATAGGCGGAGGGTAGTGTTCGGTAGTCTACCTAGCGATGGGGTTATGGCTAGTTTTGTAAATTCCCTCGACATCCCGCAGGGTGAGTTGTCAGATGTGCCCGTGGTTGGCCAGTATCCGGACGTCTTCGAGGAGGTGACCGGGCTTCCACCACACCGAGAGATTGAGTTCCGTATTGATTTAGTGAAAGGTGCCAGACCTATAGTGATGCCACTTCGTCGTATGGCACTAAGGAAGCAGCGAGAGCTTGGGGTGCAAGTCAGCAATCTTTTGAAGAAGGTATTTATTAGAAGGAGTGTCTCCGAGTGGGGAGCACCAGTTGTGTTTGCCACTAAGGCAGATGGTTCCCTTCGTTTGTGTGTGGACTATCGCGAGTTGAATAAGGTAACGAGGAAGAATAAGTATCCTCTACCGCGGATAGATGATTTGTTTGATCAACTAGAAGGAGCAAGAGTGTTCTCCCAGTTGGACCTCGTGACAGGATTTCATCAGCTTCGAGTAGCAGATGAGAGTGTTCCGAAAATGGCATTTAGGACGCCGTCTGGATTTTATGAGTGGTTGGTCATGCCATTTGGGTTGACCAATGCACCAGCCTACTTTGTGGATCTTATGAATCGAGTATTCAAAGATCAATTGAATAAGTTTGTTCTTGTGTTTGTAGATGATATCCTTGTTTACTCAAGGACAGAGGAGGAACACAAGGGACATTTGAGGATAGTGATGGAGGTATTGAGGAAACACCAATTGAAAGCGAAATTCTCTAAGTGTCATTTTTGGAGAAGGGAAGTAAGATTCTTGGGCCATGTTGTTTCAGAAAGTGGTATTGCCGTGGACCCTGCGAAGGTGGCTACGGTACAGGATTGGCCTACGCCCAAGAGTGCAACAGATGTAAGAAGTTTCTTGGATTAGCTGGATATTATCGTAAGTTTATCCAGGACTTCTCCAAGATAGCAGCACCGTTGACTCAGTTGACTAAGAAGAATCAGTCCTTCGTCTGGGACGAAGTGTGTGAGAATGCATTCAAGAGTCTAAAAGAGAAGTTGATGCGTGCGCCAGTGTTAGTCATTCCTAAAGGGAATGAAGAGATGACGGTATACACGGATGCTTGTGGTACCGGACTAGGTGCTGTATTGATGCAAGGAGGTAGGGTTGTGGCTTATGCTAGTCGACAGCTAAAGCCGCATGAGAAGAAGTATCCTACCAATGATTTGGAATTAGCAGCGATTGTGTTCGCATTGAAGATGTGGAGACACTATCTCTTGGGAGAAAGATTTGAATTGTTTACCGACCATAAATCGTTAAAGTATCTCTTTTCTCAGAAAGATCTGAATCTCCGTCAGCAGAGATGGTTATAGTTCTTGGCTTCGTATGATTTTGATATCGCATATACACCCGGGAAAGGTAATGCGGTAGCCGATGCCTTGAGTAGGAGACATGCCAGTTTAGGGGCAATGTTTCTTGAATGGAAGCAACTGGAGTATATCGCGAGGTTTGATTTCGGACCAAAGTGCGAATTGGATCAAGTCATGCTAGCTAGTTTGGTGATCAGACCCACTTTGATAGAGCGGATTGGTTCCAGCCAGAGGGACGATCCTAATCTATTGGAAATCATCTCTAAGTTAGAGATGGACATCGACGGTGAGGAGATGAATTTGTATGGGCTTGATCGAGATGGATGGCTTAGAAAGAATGGAAAATTAGTTGTATCTGACGTGAATGGCTTGAGAGATGAAGTGCTTAGAGAATATCATCACTCAAGACTAACTATATATCCCGGTGGTAATAAGATGTATCGAGACATGAGACAGACTTACTACTGGGAAGGGATGAAAAGAGACGTTGGGAAGTTTATATCCAAATGCATGAATTTCCAGCTAGTTAAGGCCGAGCAAAAGAAGCCTAGTGGGTTGTTGCAACCATTAGAAATTCCCAAATGGAAATGGGAGCAAGTCTCGATGGATTTCATCGATGGTTTACCAAGGACTAGATCGGGACATGATAGCATTTGGGTAATTGTGGATCGATTGACTAAGAGCGCAAGATTTATACCAGTCAAATCGACCAGAACGGTAGCCAAGTTGGCAGAATTGTATATGAAATGGGTAGTGAGATTTCATGGAGTACCCAAAAGCATTGTGAGTGACCGAGACCCGTTGTTCACTAGTGGGTTTTGGAAGAGCTTACAAGAGGCTCTAGGGTCAGGATTACATCTCAGTACCGCATATCATCCTCAGACCGACGGTCAGACGGAGAGGGTGAATCGTATATTGGAAGATCTCTTGAGAGCTTGTATATTGGATCTTGGCGGATCATGGGATGACCATTTGCATCTAGTAGAGTTTGCATATAATAATAGCTACCAATCCAGTATCGGGATGGCTTCGTTTGAAGCTTTGTACGGAAGACCGTGCAACTCACCATCATGTTGGATAGAGACTGGCGAGAAGTTTGTGCTTGGACCAGATGTGGTGAGGGAAACTTCGGATAAGATTAAGACCATTCAACAATGAATGAAGGCTGCCCAAGATAGGCAGAAGAGTTATGCTGATAAGAGGAGAAGAGATTTAAAGTTCTTCGTTGGTGACTTGGTGTTTGTCAAGATATCTCCGTTGAAAAGCGTGATACGATTTGGCAGGAGAGGCAAGTTAGCACCAAGATTTGTTGGCCCGTTCCCTGTTCTTGAACTAGTCGGGAATTTGGCATATAGAGTTGGCTTACTAGAGAAGATGGCGGGAGTTCACAATGTATTTCATGTTTCCCAACTAAGGAAGTTCGTTCACGACTCAGATATAACTATTTCACCTGATCAGTTAGAGGACTTCGAAGTAGAACCCGAGGCGGTTGGGAACCGCAACCCGGTTCGTATTGTGGGGCACGATACGAAGCAACTTCGAAAGAAGGCGGTGAAGCTAGTCGAGGTTCAGTGGGGCGAGGACGAGAATGATTGTACTTGGGAGACAGAGGAGAGCATGAGAAGGACGTATCCAGAACTCTTTGCCTGGTAAGATTTACTTCGTAATTTAGTTATTTTGCATGCTAGGATAGACTTGTTTTGCATGTTTGATTGTTGTTTTATGATTGATAGGCATGCAGGACCCTTTTTGTGTGTTTTGGTTAGGGAATTTCGGGGGCGAAATTTCTTAAGGGGGCGGGGGGGGGGGGGGGGGGGAGAATGTAACAACCCGCATTCTACGCATCGAAGGATTGTAGAATATTTATTTCTTTCCCATATGAAGTCGTATGGTCATGTAACTTTCGGAAACAACCATTAGACTCATTTCCCATGTTCCTGATTTTTGTCGATTTTTAAATGACCGTTTTGCCCCTAGGTGATCTTGTTTCGGCCATAACTTTTGATTGGAAAGGAATTTTGACCTGAAACCACTTCCATTCGATTTGTTTGATGGTTTACCTTTCCGTAGAGTTGTCATAATAGCCAAACAGACTTACCATTTGGGAGATATGGCTGAATTAAGGTTTGGAAGGTGAAAAACTGCTTAACCGGGCCAAATAGGTGATTATTGAATAAGCCCATAACCCATTTCGGGATTAGGGTTATGGGGAGGCTGAAAAGGGGTAGAGAACCATTTTATTTCAGTTTTCTAGCCTCCACTTATCACCAAGAAACCCTAAAAATGGCCTCCAACCTCTAAATCACCTCCAAATCATCTTTTGATCAAGGATTAAGTTTAGCAACATCAAATCAAGGGAGATCTACACCAAATCAACATTGAAGCTGCTGTTTAGCATTGGGATTCGCATCAAATCAGAGATTTACTTCAGATCTAGAGTTTATTTGTGGCTTAGGTGAGTGATTTGCATAGTTCCTCACTAATTGTGGCTAATTAAGGGTAATTAGTGTTAATTAGCGAATTTAAACATGATAAAATTCTGGAAAAATGTTTATAAAATTCGGAATGATGTTCTAGACCTCTGATATGAATTTGGGTTAATTTGGTTAAGTTTTGCTAATCATATCATAAGTTTCACCTAAACATGCTTAAGGGAAAATATGGGGTTTTGGCTATGTTTGATCCATTTTACATGCTATGATTTATGTTTTGGTGTTTGGGGTCGATACTACATGTTGCTATGACTGTATGGTATGCTTTGTGATTGTTTAGAAGTGTTAGATTGGTCGAAAATGCCGTCGAATGGCGTAAAACAAGTTGCAGGGAAGCTGTGCAGGGACCGGATCGCGAATAGCCCCTATGTGCCACGACCCGGACTGGAGACCACGATCCGATGGTGGGAGGAGCTCGAACTCGAACCGCGTCACGCGCTAGAGCACCCGATCGTATGCCATCTCCGATCCGACCCGATCCACTTCAGAAGCTCACGATCCGAACCGATGTGCATCCACGATCTGAAGGGGAAGGAGCATCACGACCGAAGGGAAGCGCCCCGAGCTATGGAGCACGACCCGAACCAGTGGGAGTGCCTCGACCGATCCGATCCGGAGCAGAAAGGGGAGTCGCGAACCGACCCATTGACACATCACGATCCGAACGACTGCGAGCTGTTGAGAAATGGATTACGAACCAAATAAAGACCAATCCGATGACGACCAATAACCCAAAATGCAAAGGTAGTCCAAATGGAAGTTAGAGCTCAGGATCCAGTTGGGGATCAATGAGTTCACTTCATGGTTGGGCTTTGCTGCGGGACGTGTGCTAAGGAGTTGTCGACGTTCATAACTTCGATTCACCACTGAAAATGGATGATGGGTTACTTATCAGTGCAGTAGAGTCATTACGACTCGAGGGGCAAGGTGATGGTAGCAAGACTACGTTATCAGTGCAGTAGAGTCATTGTGACTTGAGGGGCAAAGTGATGCGTAGTAAGACTATGAGCCAGTGCAGTGGGGTCATTGTGACTCCATGGGGCAGAGTGGACATAGTACAGGATTGGTAAGGCTATGAGCCAGCGCAGATGGGGTGAACAACTCCATGGGGCAAGTGGACATAGAAAAGGATTAGTGGCTACGTTATCAGTGCAGTGAAGCCATTTATGACTTCATGGGGCAAAGTGATCGTAGCAAGGCATGTTGGGTGATCGAAGTGGTGAATATCGTATGCTTTACGCACTGAGTGAGAGATGTGAGGATGGATGCTATGTTTGATTGTTTGCCATCACTATGACATGCACACCCCCACCTCTGTATCTTTACACCGTTTGATATGGCACCTTAGAGTGTTGTACAGTATGTAGTGCTAACTCTTTGGTTGCAGGTTCAGGTATGTTTTAGTCTACCTGTTATTGTTCTGTTTAGATGCTTATCGCTCATACCAGGATTTATGTCTGACCCAGAGTTTTATGTCTCCTCTTATTACTCTGGGTGCTCACACGAACAGACTAGAGACAGGTTAGCTGGTGATGCGCGAGTAGCTGATTCGGAGGCGGGCATGAGGCTTCCACGTATGATATATAGATATTCTCCCTGTGTCGTTGGTGGTCGCTACTTGGGCATTAGTAGTGTACCTCCTTTATCTTGCTTTTGCTTTGAAACAGTTTGAAAAGTTGTAATAATGTTTAACTTTGGATCATAAGCTGTACTTACATTTCCGCTGCTATGTTAGTTGTTTCAGCTTATGCACTGTCTCACCTGTTTTATGTAAATTATATTATTATTATATTTTATCCTATGCGCTATGAGACATTTTACAGGTTCCTTATTAGTTCATTTCCTTCTTCCCTTTCCTTCTGACGACCCGTTCCGTGCTAACTGGACATGTGTACAGCGCACCTTCGGAGTAAATGTCGGTTGGTGCGGGGCGGGCCGTCACAAAATATGTCTAGAAAAATATTGGGATTTTATTAAATAGAAGTTAAATTTAAATATGAAAATAGATTCTATGTTATATATGGATAAGTTAAAATAAATAGAGTATTCCAAAATAAGATTTTCGTTTTAAATAGTTTTTTAAACGGAACTTGTTTTAATATATAAAACAAGTAACTTATAAACATTGTTATAATTGTGGCAAATTAATTGTCAGAAGATAATTTGAAATTTCGAAATCAAGTTTGGATTTAAAAATAGAAAGTTGAAATCATTTCGAAAAGGGAACGATGGTTTTTATTCCGGAATTTAGAATATAAAAGGAATGGAGTTTCAAATAAAATTTTGAAATTGAAACTTGTTTTAATATATAAAATAAGTAAGTTAAATTTATAAGCGATGGTTATAAATTAAGTGAGATAATTATCATTTGGATAATTTAAATATTTAAATTCAAATATGAATTTAAAAGTGAATCAGGAAGTGTTTTGAAACAGAAAGATTGATAATACTTCAGAATATGAAATATAAGCTGAATTGAGAAAAATCCAATGGGTTTATAATTGAAGTTCGATTATATCAAATTTTATAAATAATTTATTTAAAAAGGGAATTGTAATTAAATATAGAAAATTTAATTAAAAAAAATTATAACTAAGTTATGAAATAATCGACTGTTAGGCATAATCGGAATATTAAGTTGAATTGGGAAAATTGGTTAAAACATATTAGAATGAAGTTAGAATTTATATATAAATGAAGTTAAAAAACGTTTATATATTAAATATAATTAAAACGAACTCACCGCAGCGCGACAGTTCGTAATTTGGCGTTTCGAACTTCAGTTGAGTATATAGAACTCAATTTATGTCAAAATTCTTTGAAACAAGAATCGTCAGGACCATTTGAATTATAGTTTTCTAATGGAAGAGAAAAATATGGATTTCGTCTTATAGATTTTGAGTTATGTCAAAATTAAATTTTCAGAAAAGCAGCTCCATAACCATTATAAAACCATAATGGTTAATAATTAAAATCGAAGTATTTTAAGTTAATAAAATATGGATTTTTAATTTAAAAATCCAGATTTGAGTTGTAAAATAAATACGAACTCAAGTTGTGTAAATGAAATGTTTTTTGAAACAAGAATCATATTTTTAATAGGATTAACTAATTTGAAGAATAATTAGTTAATCGAGTTTTGAATCGAAATTGGGCGTTGGATAAGTGAATGTGATTTGTAAATTTATATTCGAAATCGAATATGAAACTTGAATTAAAAAATGGAATATGATTTGTTATGACCAAGTTAAAAATATATTTGAACGTGATATGTTCAAATAAAAAGTGAAATAGGCAAAAGAGTTAATTAACGAATAAATTAGCGAATTGAGTTAAAACGATTAGATTGGGTTGAAACAAATTTGGAATGGACGTATATGGGTTAGACAGGTATGGAATGAATTGTATGAAGATAATAATTCATGTGTCCAACAATAAGGTACATGTTTAAATTCCATATGAGATTTTATGCGCCAAATCTGCAAGCCGCTTGGCTTTTTAATTTTCTTTTTGAATGGAAAGGGCCTAGAGAGGCGAGTTGAGGTTTGAACTATTGACTGGTACACAGGAGGTGCTGGCGAAATTTTCTGAAAATTTAAGGAGATAGAATATTTTTAAGGAAATTCGATAACAAGAAATCAATATATCGATATATACAACATTCGTTAAGGAAACAAACTTAAAAATGGAATATTATAAACAAAAATGAAATCTATAATTAAATCTGGTATAAATAGAATAGTGGATAGTATATACGTTTTAAAAATGAACAATTGGATTTTATGATATTGATTATTCGAGATAAGCAGTCTTGTCCGTCTTGAAGTTAAGAATGTTATTCAGTCAAGGTCTGAGAGGTAGTTAAACCCCAACTTGATTGATTTCATTTTTAACCGATAAATAACAAGATTCAGTATCGAAGATAAATGTTTGAATAAGATTAGGTTGAATGCAGTATTTTGGGTTGCTGTAACGATGTTTTACAAAACATTCATTTTAACCCAAGTAAGTGGAATTTTGGAAATATATCATAACTATTTCCAAGTATAAAAATAACAGAGTTCAGGAGAGAGATAAGTAATTCGAATATTTTCCAATTATAAATCAAAGGCATTTTCTAAGTACAGAAAATAAAAGAAGGCGATATATGGAAATGTTTTACAAATAGCGTAAAAGGCCACGATGATTATTGAATATATTTAGTTAACAAATATTGATAAGGAAATGGAGTAGTGATTTAATTAATGAAATATTAATTTAGGGGCCCAGTGATTGTTTGATGCTATGAATGGATGTTTATTTTCCTTCGATAGTTAAATAACCGACTATCGAAGTGTTTGCCTATATCGTTGTCAATATGAAGAGACCGGTTGGATTAGTATCCGAGAACCATTCCGTATTGGCAGTAGCATTACGAACCAGATTATATGAAGAAAAACGAAGACAGAGTAAAGTACAAGGACTTTTTCTATTAATAGAAATTGTGCCTTCGGTTTCGTTCAATTAAAGAACGAATGTATGTGGACGAATGTCTGACAGAGTATTTCCAATGATCACATATGTTGGTCTGTATAAATATAGATGGGGGCGGAGAATTTATTCTCTTAGCATAATATCCAGAATATATTTGTGAAAATCAATTAATGATTAAAGGATCTGATAATGTGGCATTCAAAGTGATTGTGTTATCAATGAACGATAAGTAATCGTAGCCTCAGGCCTCAACAACCGGGAAATGAGAAAAATCGGGCAGGCAACACAGCTAAGTAGGTAGCTCCCAATTAGGGTGTATCATCACCTATCTAGAGAAATTCATTTCATTCTTTATTCTACTTCGATTCTATCCATTCGGGAAACGGTTGCTGATCCCAACCATTGGTGATATACATTCGATACACTCAAGAGAAATGAGTCGTTAGTCATGTGTGGCCGGGTTACAAGATGTTCTTGTTGAACCCAGTGTATTCTCATATATAGATACATTATTGGAAGGAGGTTCCATATCTTGTCATAGTTGGAAATTCATTAACCAATAAGTGCTCGTGGTTTTGATTGTATATTAAATATATGTGGAGCGTGAGATGCAAAAGTTCCACTAGATTTTTATTTATTTGATTTAGACACTATTATAATATCAAAAGAGTTTTGATATAAAGATTATCGTTTCTTTCAAAAGGATTTTGAAAGTTGAATCAAAATATTTGGATTCTCATAAGGGAAAAACCCGTTTCGTGTTATACGGTGTGGTCTTATGAGATATCGTTTATTTTCTCAAACTGTTTTAAATTGTTTACTCATACCAGTCCCATGACTGACCTAGAGGTTATTTTGTTTTGTTTTACCTAAACTCTTGGGTCCCTAAATTTGTATGGGCAATCAAGTAGTTCAGGATTTTACAGATCTATCTAAAGGAGCTTGGAGCAGGAGGCTTCAATGTTAGATATATAGTATTTTTATTTCCGCTGTGTTGCAAGTGTTGTACTCTGATAATTGTATGCTATACAGTTAAAATTTTGTATTTCAAAAGTTATGATATATTATATATATTTTCCCGCTGTGATGTGAGGTTCTATGCTGTTATTTCTGTTCTTATTCTACCTTTTCTTCAAAAACGTATTTCTATGATATTTGGGTTGGACGTGTGATGTATGTTGTCAACTCAGATCGTACAAATTTGTGGGCCATTATAGTTGGTATCAGAGCATAGGTTGAGCGAACACCTAGGTTTTGGTGTGGTTGTGCTCATTAGAGATAGGGTCAGTAGTATCCTAGGATGAGTTGAGTGTATAATACGAGAGTGCATATTTGTAAATTGATATAAAAATTGTTTTATATTGTGTTGGCTAGTCTGTTGAGTGGTTTATGAATTCTGGTCGAATTGTGGGACACCATGAAGTCGATAGGAATTTAGAAACACTTAAACTGAGAAATCTGACACAATATTATTTTAAGTGGGTAAATGAAATAATTTTACTCAAAATTCTATTTCGGTAGAAATGGAATAATTTTCTGAAATTATTATAATCAGATAATATTATAAAATTGAAATGGTTATATATAATCAAATATAATTTGTACAAAGGTGAAATATACAAATGAGATAAACCAAACTATAATTTAAAACCAGAATTAAGAATTTAAAATCCTGGGAAGTTGGAAAATATTTTCTGAAGTATATTAGAATAATATAGCTTTTTATTTGAAGTATTTTTGAATCAAAATTATTTTGAATGGATTTTGAAAGTGATAAAGCACTGAACTCACTTTAGTGGCTGGGAAATAATTCTGATGATGACCGCAACATCATTAGTGTTCATTTTCGAGTTTCTAAGTGATGGATTTCTACCTTAGAAAAGTTTTGGATGGAAAATTGTTTTAAAGAAAACAAGTTAATTTGGAAAATTCAAATGTTTTGAATTTGAAATGGTCATAAATATATGTATATATTCATGTGATTTCAGAAGAAATTGAAATAAATAAATAAATAACCCAGGAGTTTTAATTCTTGAATTTAAAATTTAACTTAATCAAGTTAAATGGATCGAATTGAATAAATAGATCAGAATCAATTTGAATGAAACTGAATGGAATATGAATTGGTGATAAATCATTTAGAATAAATAATTGTGAGTATAGATGATGTGTAATGTAAATGGAAACCAGAATTTTTTGTCGAACTAAATTTTGTTGATATGAAAAGTTGAGTTTGAACTAAGTGAGTTTTTGAAAAGCAATAGGTTGTATCATTTTTCCTACCTTAGTAATTTCGGGGATGAAATTCTTTAAAGGGAGGAAGAATGTAAGGTCCCGGATTTTTAATCGATTAATATTGAATATTTAAATATTGAATTAATAATATAAAAGAATTTTTACATTGAATTATCAATAAATAATCGCTATACAATTTATTTCAAATATATATAATCGTCGTAATATGAGAATCTGAAATATTTCAATCCGAAATTTAAATGGAGTCAGATTAATTTAGATAATTAATCAAATTTCTATTTGAATAGAATCAACGATAATAATAAATTATTATCAAGCAATTAATTGTTATAAATTTAATTTATACTGATTTAAACAAATATCTTCTCCAGATGATTGAATAAGGCTTTGAGACTTGTCCCAGTGGGTTCAAATAGTGGTTTAACCCTAGGAATGGTTGTTGTTGGGATCAAGTAGGAGTTCAAATCAACGTGATAATTTAAAATTGAAGGATACCAGTTTTAATTTTTAATTAAAATATAATAGAATAAAAATATTTATAAAGTATAGCTTCCTTCCCTCCTAAGCAATATTTCGTACAATGTAAACCTAAACCTATAGTGTACCTTATATAGACTATTTTTCCTTAACACTTAAGTGAGTCCTCCTTATGAATATTGCAAATACCCCATCCCATTTCTTTTGTTTCGATTTCTTCTCAGGTAAATTAAAGCAAAGCCATGCCTTTTCTTTTAAATTTCCACAAATCAAAATCTAAAGCTTCAATTAAAGGGGCTACACTCCACTGTTAATCAAATCGGTCAAGAAGAAAGAATAGAAATTGAAAGAAGGAAACACGATCACGATTGTTTCCAAAGACACGTGAATCAATGGCTTGAGGGGGAGTAACTATTCAGGTGTAAGAAGGATATCGATTTTAGGGTTTGGATCTACGAAGGTCGGGATTGGATGCAACGTGGTGATGGCTAATGTAGAAGCGAACTAGTTGTGCGATCGATTTTGGGTAGGGTCAGTGTCGAAATTGGTTGGGTTTGAGTTCGAAACCGAACTGGAAGATGTCGCGAATTTCAATGGTGCATGGACTAAGGTTGCGATGGCTTTTTGGGAGAAACGGGAGGTTACGGTGGACTGTTGATTGGTACTGGTTACTGGAAGTATGGAAAAGGGTTAATGTTAAGTTCGATATTGAAAATGGTGTGAATTTAATGTCATGGTTCTCGCGAGACGGAGCCAACACTGATTGGTGTCGTTTCTGATTTTCAATTAGAGATGGAAATGTGTGGTTGTGGTGATGATGATTGGGAAGGATGTATGGCTAGAGGGAGGAGTTGATGGCGGTTAAGGGGTATAATGGTGATGAGTTTCTTCCACAGGCAAGACTGGTTTCAAGGTTGGAATTTGTAGAAGTTGGAAGGGGTTTAGGCAGTAACACTAAGTAAGGTAATTAACATTAATAATTAATTTATTATTGTTAGTAGTTAATATAAATTAATGGCAGTTTAATCGATAAATTTAAATAAAAGTTTTAGTATATTTTTTTAACATAAAACCTTGTTAAGAAATCCATTAGCTTATTTTTAGAATTCGTATTTTTCTTAGGCAAGAATAAATCGAGTGGAATCACTCGTGTGGAGTTCGGAGACTCGGGAGTCGATGGATAGAAATTGATACAGCTGCAGATTTAAAATCACGGTGAGTAAATCTCACTCAATTTATTATTTAGAATTATTTTTGTTCGATAAAAATAATTGATGGTTGTTCGGTTGCATTAAAATATTATTGCGTTTATTATTAAATATATATTAGTTATTTAGGCTTGGTTGTTGTGGTTGTTATATATATATATATATATATATATATATATAGCTGGATTCCCGCAGTACCATTAGCGGATGCCCATAGTATCATTAGCGGATAACCCTATATGCCCCATGATATGATAGTGGATGACCTTTTATACCACGATATCCTGCCTCGAAGCAGGAAGGGTATTATTTGTGTTGACTAACATCTGTGGATACAGGAAAAACAGGTTGGAGGGATCCAACTAGATTCCTTAAAAATATTTTTATTATTTTATTTTCAAATATATTATCGTATATGATGTGTTAGAAAACCTGTGGTTGATAATGGTGTGTTATTGAATGTTTAAATATCACTGGGTTGAAATGTTGATATATAAAAATATCGTGAAAATGATATTTGAGATTCATAGGGAAAAATCTGTTTATCTAAAATAGAATTTGAATTTAGGCGGGCTATAAAAATATTAACTTGTTTTAATATATAAAACAAGTATTGAATTAATAAACGTTGTTTATAAATTAATAATGCAGGAGTTGAAGTGAAATTATAAAGCGTTGTTTATAAGTTAATAATGCGGGACTTGAAGTGAATTTATAAATGATGTTTATAAATTAAATAATACCGGAGATTGAAGTAGAGAATTTATAAATGATGTTTATAAATTAAATAATATAGCAAATTGAAGTAAATTTATAAACGGTGTTTATAAATAAAATGGAATGATTTTCATTGGATAATTAGGTAATTAAAATGAATTTATAAACGGTGTTTATAAGTGTAGTGGAAAAATTATTATTTGATCATTCGAATATTTAAATTCAAATGTGAATTTAAAAATTGAAATGGGGAATAATTTTGAAGAAGTAAACGATGAAATTATTCTGATGTTCAGAATATAAATTGAACTAAAATAAATCCACAAGGATCCATGACTTGAATTCGATTAGTTCGAATTCATTTAAATAAAATATTTCTAGAAAAATATTTGGATTTTATTAAATAGAAGTTAAATTTGAATATGAAAATAGATTCTATGTTATATATGGACAAGTTAAAATAAATAGAATATTCCAAAATAAGATTTTGGTTTTAAAATAGATTTTTAAATGGAACTTGATTTAATATATAAAACATGTAAATTTATAAACATTGTTATAATTGTGGCAATTTAATTATCAGAAGATAATTTGAAATTTCAAATTCAAGTTTGAATTTAAAAATAAATAGTTGAAACCATTTCAAAAAGGGAACGACGGTTTTTATTCTGGAATTTGGAATATAAAAAGGAATGGAATTTCAAATAAAATTTTGAAATGGAAACTATATAAAAAAAAGAAGTTAAATTTATAAGCAACAGTTATAAATTAAGTGAGATAATTATCATTTGGATAATTTAAATATTTAAATTAAAATGTGAATTTAAAAGTGAATTGGGAAGTATTTGAAATAGAATGATTGATTATATTTCAGAATACGAAATATAAGCTGAATTAAGAAAAATCCTACGGGCTTATAATTGAAATTCGATTATATTGAATTTTTTAAATAATTTATTAAAAAAGGAAATTGGAATTAAATATAGAAGATTTTGTTAAAATAAATTTATAACTAAGTTATCAAATAATCGAAGATTAGGCATAATTGGAATATTAAGTTGAATTGGGAAAATTGGTTTAATATATATTAAAATATATTGGAATGAAGTTAGAATTTATATATAAACAAAGTTTAAAACGTTTATATATTAAATATAATTAAAACGAACTCGCCGCAGCGCGGTAGTTCGTAATTTGGCGTTTCGAACTTCAATTGAATATATAGAACTCAATTTAGTCGGAATTCTTTGAAACAAGAATCGTCAGGACCGTTTGAATTATAGTTTTCTAATGGAAGAGAAAAAATCTGGATTTCGTCTTATAGATTTTGAGTTATGTCAAAATCAAATTTTCAGAAAAGCAGCGCCATAACCATAAAACCATAATGGTTTATTAATTAAAATCGAAGTATTATAAGTTAATAAAATATGGATTTTTAATCTAAAAATCCAGATTTGAGTTGTAAAATTACGAACTCAAGTTGTGTAAATGAAATGTTTTTTGAAAAAAAAATCAAATTTTTAATAGGATTAACTAATTTGAAGAATAATTAGTTAATCGAGTTTTGAATCGAAATTGGGCATTGGATAAGTGAATGTGATTTGTAAATTTATATTCGAAATCGAATATGAAACTAAAATTAAAAAATGGAATTCGATTTGTTATAAGCAAGTTAAAAATATATTTGAACGTGATATGTTCAAATAAAAAGTGAAATAGGCAAAAGAGCTAATTTACAAATAAATTAGCGAATTAAGTTAAAATGATTAGATTAGGTTGAAACAAATTAGGAATGGACGTATATAGGTTAGACAGGTATGGAATGAAGTGTATGAAGATTTTAATTCGTTTGCCCGACAATAAGGTACATGTTTAAATTCCATATGAGATTTTATGCGCCGAATCGGCAAGCTGCTTGGCTTTTTAATTTTCTTTTTGAATGGAAAGGGCCTAGGGAGGCGAGTTGAGGTTTAAAATATTGACCGGTACAAAGGAGGTGCTCACGAAATTCACCGAAAATTTGAGGAATTAGGATATTTTTTAGTAAATTCGATAACTAGAAATCAATATACCGATATATACGACATTCGTTAAGGAAACGAACTTAAAAATAGAATATTTTAAACAAAAAGGAAATCTGTAATTAAATCTGGTAAAAATAGAATAAAGGATCATATATACATTTTAAAAATGAATAATTGGTTTCATTATATTGATTATCGGAGATAAGAAGTCTTGTCCATTTTGAAGTTAAGAATGTTATTCAGTCAAGGTCTGAGAGGTAGTTATACCACAACTTGATTGATTTCATTTTTAACCGATAAATAACAAGATTCAGTACCGAAGATAATTGTTTGAATAAGATTAGGTTGAATGCAGTACTTTGGGTTATTGTAACGATGTTTTACACAACATTCATTTTAACCCAAGTAAGTGGAATTTTGGAAATATATTATAAATATTTTGAAGTATAAAATAACTGAGTTTGGGAAAGAGATAGGTAATTGGAATATTTTCCAATTATAAATAGATGGTATTTTCTAAGTATAGAAAATAAAAGAAGGCGATACATGGAAATCTTTTCCAAATAGCGTAAAAGGCCAAGATGATTGTTGAAAATATTTGATTCACAAATATTGATAAGGAAACGGAGTAGTGATTTAATTAATGAAATATTAATTTAGGGCCCCAGTGATTGTTTGATGCTATGAATGGATGTTTATTTTTCTTCGATAGTTAAATAACCTACTATTAAAGTGTTTGCCGGTATCGTTGTTAATATGGAGAGACAGATTGGATTATTTTCCAAGAACCACTCCATATTGGCAGTCAATTATATAAAGAAAATCGAAGATGGAGTAAAGTGCAAGGACTTTTTCTACTAATAGAAATTCTACCTTCGGTTTCGTTTAATTCCAGAACGAACGTATATGGAAGAATGTCTAACAGAGTATTTCCAATGATCGCATATGTTAGTCTGTATAAATATATATGGCCGCGGGGAATTTATTCTCTTAGCATAATATCCAAAATATATTTGTGCAAATCAATTAATGATTAACGGATCTGACAATGTGGCATTCAAAGTGATTGTGTTATCAATGAACGATAAGTAATCGTAGCCTCAGGCCTCAACGACTGGTAACTGACAAAAATCGGGCAGGCATCAGGGCTAAGTAGGTAGCTCCCAATTAGGGTGTATTATCACCTATCTAGAGAAATTCATTTCATTCTTTATTATATTTCGATGCTGTCCATTTCGGGAAACGGTTGCTGATCCCAACCGTTAGTGACATACATTCGATACGCTCAATCGGAGTGGTCGGTCATGTGTGGTCGGGTTACAAGATGTTCTTGTTGAACCCAGTGTATTCCCCTCTAGATATACACTATCGGAAGGTGGTTCCATACCTTGTCATAGTTGGAAATTCATTAACCAATAAGTGCTCGCGGTTTTGATTGTATATTAAATATATGTGGAGCGTGAGATGCAAACGTTCCACTAGATTGTTTTTTATCTGATTTAGACACTGTTATAATATCAGAAGAGTTTTGATATAAAGATTATCATTTATTTCAAAAGGATTTTGAAAGTTGAATGAAGTGTTTTGGATTCTCATAAGGGAAAAACCCGTTCCGTGTTATACGGCATGATCTTATGAGATATCGTTTATTTTCTCAAATTGTTTACTCATACCAGTCCCATGACTGACCCAGAGTTTATTTTGTATTGTTTTACCTAAACTCTTGGGTGCCCAAATTTGTACGGTAGTCAAGTAGTTCAGGATTTTATAGATTTATCTAAAGGAGTTTGGAGCAGGAGGCTTCAGTGTTAGATATATAGTATTTTTATTTCTGCTGTGTTGTAAGTGTTGTATTCTAATAATTGTATGTTATACAGTTAAAATTTTGTATTTCAAAATTTATGATATATTATATTTTGTTCTACTATGATGTGAGGTTCTGTGTTATTTCTGTTCTTCTTCTACCATTTTCTTCTAAAAAAATGATTCGTATTTCAATGATATTTGGGTTGGACGTGTGATGTACGTAGTCAGTTCAGATGGTATGGATTTGCGGGCCATTACACTTATATTCTGAACTTCAGAATATTCTCACCATATTGGTTAACTCCATTTCTTCTATTTCCAATTTCGTTTGCAACATATTCGCTTTCAAATGTTATTTACTTCTAAAAAAAAAGTAAATATTACTCCTTTTATCGAGATCGAAACTCGTCACGTCAAACTAGCTTTGATCTCATTAAAAATCAATTCAAACCGCTTCAATTACAGTTCTCGTTTACAATTTACTCCTTCTAAACTAATTAACAAGTTTATACTTCACTGTCAAATTTTTTGTATTCGATTATACATTATTAGTTTGAATACAATTATAAATCATCTTGCCAAATTCTAAGTAACTGAAATATATTAGTAAAGTAATTTGGCACAAACGAGTTCCAATTATACCCTTTTAATTTTTATTTCATTAAATTATATTCCAAATATTGAAATAAATTTCATTCATCATTTCGTCTTTAAAGCTATTTCAAATTTCTCCTTTCATTCAAATTCCCTTCTGAATTCTTATTTCAGTCGTCTTTAACTGTTAACGTACACTATTAGAGAAATTTATTCGTTATTTCTCCTACACTTATCTTCCATAGATACCATATAATGATGGATTCGAGATTCAAATCTAAGGATATCTTATCGAAGAATAGCTCTCGCCACTTTGGATTCGAAGACTGATGATTCAGAAAAAAAAAATCTCAAAATTTTTTTTTATTTCTGTTGTATCAGTTCCAAAATAATAATTTCCAAAATAATTTCCTTTTAAATTTTACTTTAAAATTATTTTCATTTTCAAAATTTATATTTCAAACCCTTTTATTTTCAAAATTCGCTTTCCTAGTGCCGATCCTACTCATTTAAACTTGATAAGCTAAGCTTTGTATAAACCAAAGCTCTGATACCACTTGTAACGTCCTGCCTTTTTGACCGCTTTAAATCGGTATACTAAACCAACTTAAAACATTCAAATCAACGGATCGTTTAAAAATAGAATCAACACAGAGAAACCCAAAATAATTAAATAACACAGATTTGAACAGTGAAATAAACTTTTATATATAAATCAGAATTTTTAGTACAAGAATTTTTTTCCTATACAGCGGAATGTAAAAATACAATTTCAATATAAAAATATTAACTATATTGAATCTTCAGAGTTCGCCAATTTTTTTTGAAATCCCTAACATTGCCAACATTCGAATCCTAAGCTGAAATCTTTAAATCTGTACTGCTCGGGTCTGACCTAAGCGCTCCATGCGAAAACATTAAACACTTAAGTTGGGATTAAATCATAGTTCAAGTAAATTAACTTCAATGTAAACTGAAATGTAATAGTTCATCCTAACTCACAAAAATAAAAGTTGTGTGGTATCTATCCATATCAGTTCCATATAATGTCATTTCTATATCAGTGGCTAATTCAAGTATGATATCTTTTCAGATCAATTTAACTAGGTACAGATCTAGTGTAGTATCAGTTCAAGATCAGATATAGTATCTGGGCTTATCAGTTTCTGATTTAGGACCTAACAATTTCGGGAGCTTGCACGTACACACATGTACGTGTACATGTGTGCACTGCCTCAGTGTCCGAACCCGAATAAACAAAATGCATGTACGAAAAATATGGGGCAACATTGGTTAGAAAAACAAACAGGTCATAATGAATAGGGAAATGCAAACTACAAGACTCATGTATTTCAATTGTAAACAGAGAACGCTCCTAACTGTACATACGACAATTGGACAAGGGCGCACTTTCAAAATATGGAGGGCAACATGACTACAATGGCATGAGTGCATCAATATATACAAGTGAGTGGATACACATTTAAAAATAGGTCAAACCACGAACAAAGGGTCATGACAGTAAAAGGGGTTAGCTACAGTGCCTCAAGACGTGAAGTTGGTGACTTGCATGTTTCTTGTGACAGAATAAGAACCCAAATGAGGTTCTGGAATCATGAAAAGGTGAAAAAAGAAAACACACATAACAAACAGAGGGTCATAAGTATAGACTCATATATATCTTGGTAGCTTAGTACAAAAGACATACAAGCATATAAAATCTTCTCATGAGCAGATCGGCGGGGCTCTATGGAATGACAAATTTTGGTACTAGTATATATATATATATATATATATATATATATATATATATATATATATATATATATATATATATATCACGATTATGAGGTTTATCCAATCAAATACACAACATTTATTCATAAACTCAAACCAGACATGGGTCTGGTCTTCCATTTCCAATTTAAACAAGAAATTAGGTGAATGGTACCATAATGTACATAAACTAGATGGTAAATTTCTTATAATTTTATTCATGAAGTATACAAACTAGATGGCATATAAGTATTCAAACTAAATGGCATATAAACTGGATTCCAAACCACAATATATATCCAACAGGTCAATTACATGCACATATGCAGACAAACAGGTATAAAATGTATGAAATAAATAGTGCATCATTTTGAAATAAGACAGGTCTATTTGAAATAAGAAAAACATATATAAATATATGCAGACAAACTAGATTCCAAACCCCTAACGTGACCCTTAGTTGACGGGGGGCAAAATGATGATGAATAAGTATTCCAGCTTCCACAAGTGCAGTCGAACAGAGGTATCATTGCTTACTAAAACTAATGCACTGTCAACTACAATATGTCAACTAGAATGTGTTCAGGAAGAACTATTGCACCTTCCCTAACAATGATTGCATTGTCTTGCCAATAGTGAAAGATCTGCACCGTGCTTGCGCATCAACAATCAGATATACTAAGGTATTCAAATTTACAAGGTAAAAACCTTTTTCCCGCATAGCCCACAATTTCAATTAAGAAAATTAATAATTAACCATTCCCTTGACTATATAAACACAGTATATAGTATCGTAATTCAAATCTGAAGTCATCTCAATAAAAGAATGCTTGCTTAGTAACCATTTAAAGAAATACTATATTATAATTTTTAAAAGGGTTAAATTTTCAAAATGACCATATTTTCTATTGAGAATAATTCAAATTATAAATTAGATATGCACAAAATGAATGCTTATTCTTAGTGAATACCACACCACCCATCGAAATGTAACGTCCCGCATTTTTTCGGTTGGTATTTGAATATTGAATTCGTAATATATATGGATTTATATATTAATTAAAATGAAGTTTACCGTGTAAAAATATATATTAAATAAAATCTAGCCCATAATATCGCGACAGTTCGTAATTTAACGTTCTGAACTTCAGCTGAGTGTACAGGACCCGTTATTAGTCGGATTTTTTCGAAATAAGAAACGTCTGAATCCGTTAAACTGTATTTTTCTAATAGGAGTGAAAAAACCAAGATTTCATGTTAAAGTTTGTGAGTTATGTCCAAATCAAATTTCCAAATAGTCGCTATAGAATCGTTTATCGACCGTAATAGTTTATTTGATATAACTAGATACCGATTGCAAATCTGGACAAGATTTTTTTGAAACGTAGTGATAATTTAATTTTTAGAATTTTACTGTAATTTTTAATTAGTTAAATATGCAGCTTTTTATTTGGAGTATTTTGCACCCTATATCGATATTTCGGGGTTTCACAGAATAAGTTAGCCTACTAATAATATTATATTTTTGGGATCGTGGCACCTCACTGGACGCGACTGTATTATTATTTCCGTCCGTAGGGGTCCGTAAGCGAATGAAATTGAATACAACAGTATACACTAAACTTATACTAACATAACAATTCAAAACCCGTAGACAATGAAATAAGGAATAGGCTGCGAAAACTTAGCTCACCTACTCCAAAATGGTACCACGACAAACCCGTACTTTGTTGAATCAAGGAATTCATGGCGTTTTGATTAAATGACAAGGAGAAGTTCAAGATCGACAAAAAGAAGAGATTCAATGGTATTTAATATTAGAGGTTGATTATTTAGAGTTTTAGTTGGGTTATAAATGTTAAAATCTATCCTCAAATAATCATATACCTCAATGGTTTGAATATATATATGTATGCACATTCATTGTGCATATACTATCAGAAACCGGTCGACCGGTTTCATTCTGGGCGGTCGACCGTTTCTGGGCAGAAATGAACAATGAACGTACACACATGTATATAACGTACATATATTCAAATACTAGTCTACTAGTCATTTTTAACCAGTCGACTAGTCTACGAACTGAAACAACTTTTCGAATAGACACTCTTATTTATCAAGGGTTGTTTCCTTTTCTCTTCGCCAAAAATCATCTCTATTCGTTCCTTCTCTTCACCAATGATTACAACTCTCCATCCTCTATAAAAGCAACATGAGATCACCATTTTAAAAATAACAATTCTTTCTATTCTTGCTATCTAATTGCTGATTTCATTCTTGCTCTCTAAAAGCATTCAAAAGCTCATATTCTCAAATATCGTTATTTGAATCCTTGAGTCTATAAATTATTCTTTAGATTCAAACAACGATATCATCTTCCAAATCTTCATAATCACAAGATCATATTTGAGGATAAGATTATAGGAAGGGTGTAAAAGAATTGACAAATTCGTGTTATTGAGAACACACATTGACAAATTACAAGTTTAATTTTCTTGTCTGAAGTCATCGGTGTTGTAAGAGGCAAGTTGTGAAGTCCTCGTGTTGATAGAGGCGCGAAATCCCGTTCGGCTGCTCGGGTGTTGTGAACCTGTTCCTCCGGGTGAAGTGAGGTAGTTGTTTAGTGAAATTCCAGATAAGAGATCTGGGACTGGACGTAGGACAATGCTCCGAACCAGTATAAAAATCCCTGGTGTGATTTTTCTATTACTGCACTTACTTATCTGTGATATTGCTTCTGTGAGATCGTTTTATAATAAATATTTACCTGCATAACTATGGTAAATATACAAGTTAGTACATCACATACTTTCCGCTTATCCATATTACTGATCCTACCTAAGTTGTATATCGACACTTTCAATTGGTATCAGAGCGAGGTCATCACTTAACCGTAACATAGTTATTTGATATATTCTAGTACTCATGAAGGTACTAACAAGGTTAAACAAGCAAAAATAGCTTTGTTGAAAAGTCAATTTCAAAATTTCAAAATTTCAAAATGAAACTATCAATGAGATGTATTCAAGGTTTCAAACCATTCATCATGCACTTTTCGGATTAGGACAAAAATATTCTGATTTTGATGTAGTTTCAATAGTCCTACATTCTCTAACTAATGAATGGGAAGGAAAAGTATTAGCAATAGAAGAAGCTAATGATCTTTCCACCATGAAGCCAGATGAATTGATAGGAAATATTATGTCCTATGAAGCTAACTTGCAGGCTCGAAAAGAACAAAAAGAAGAAAAGAAAATTGTAGCTTTTCATGCCGAGAAAGATGAAGACATCTCAGATTCCGAAGATGAGGATCTAGCATTCATTGCAAAAGGATTCAAGAAATTCTTAAAGCAACGAAAAGCTAGTCGATACAACAAAAAGAAGTTCGGATCAAATAAACCATCATCTTCAAATATAGAATGCGTTAACTGTCACAAAAAGGGACACATGCACAAAGATTGTCCGGAACAAAAGAAGAAGTCAGAAAATGAAAAATTCAAACATAAGAAGGACAAGTCAAAGAAACGAGCATTCTCAGTGACATGGTATGATTTAGACTCATCTTCATCTAATAGTGAAAGTGACTCAGATGATGAACAAGCAAATATATGTTTTATGGCTAAAGAAGATGAGGTACAAATTCCTTCTTTTGAAGAAGTTCTTGATATAAATACTGAATTAATATATAAATTTAGAGATATGAAACGACAATGCAAACAAGCTCAAGCTGATTTAAGTGGAGCTGAATTTGAACGAGATATGCTAAAAGATGAGAAGAAAATATAAGAGGAAGAACTTGAAAAAGCTCAAGAATCATCATCTAATATCGATTCTCAACTATCTCTTTTGAGTCAAGAAATTGAAACTCAAAAAAGGAAAAATGATGCTCTTACTACTGAAAATCATGAGCTTAAGGCAAAAGTCAAAATGTTAGACCTTGAAAAAGCTAGTTTACAAACAAAGTTAGACGACATTACTCAAAATGTTTCTAATTTTAACAAAGGTCGATAAAATTTTATAAAAATTATTGAAGTTCACAATCTGCTACAAATAAACATGGCTTGGGATATAAGAAACAAGTTATCAAGAAACATCTTGGTAACAAAAGAAAAAAGAAAAATAAGGTAGTACAAGAAACTGAAGCTAAGAAAAATCTTAGTTTATTATATTCCAAACCAAAACTAATTGTGAAATTTCAAAAGAAGAATGTCAAGTCTATAAAAAAATGGGTTCCTAAAACAAATAACAATTTGATTAGGAACAAGTACATTTAATTTTTTTTGAATTCTGTGCATCACAATCCAAATTATATGTATAAAGGGGATACCGGACCCGTATGGGTTTGGACTCCTAAGACCTAAGTCTTAGGACCCTTTAAAAAAGTGGGTACCATGGACTTAATTTTATTTTTTTGCAGGTCCCACTCAAGAAAAGAGGAAAGTGGATACTGGACAGTGGTTGCTCGAAGCATATGACTGGAGACAAGAGCTTATCAACAAATATCACTTATTCAGATGGTGGCTCAGTCACTTTTGGAGATAATTCAAAAGGCTATATCATCGGCAAAGGCAATGTGAGCAATTATGGTACATCTAACTTACCTCTTATTACTAATGTCATGCTAGTTAGAAATTTGAAACATAATTTACTAAGTATACGTCAATTGTGCGACAAAGGTTTTACTATTTCCTTTTCGGACAATAATTGTAGTATCTTAGATAAAGATCGAAATCTAGTTTTTGAAGGTTATAGAGATAGGAATATCTATATTCAGAATATGAATATCAATCATAACTCATATATGTGTCTTGTAGCAAATGATAATGATCCATGGCTATGGCACAAACATTTCTGTCACATAAACTTCAGAACTATTGACAAGCTAGCTAAAAATGATCTAGTTAAAGGACTACCCAAAATTAATTTTATGGTTAATAATCTTTATGATGCATGTCAATTAGGAAAATTGACTAAATCGTCTTTCATATCCAAGAAATTCATATCAACGTTACAACCACTTAAGCTATTACATATGGATTTATTTGGACCAACACAGGTTCAGTCAATAAACCATAATCGCTATGCGCTTGTAATAGTTGACGATTACTCTAGTTATATATGGGTGATTTTCTTGAAAAACAAAAGTGACACTTTCAAACATTTCAAATCCTTCGTTAAGAGAATTCAAAAGTCAAAAGGACTTAAGGTTAAAAATATAAGAAGTGATCATGGCGGAGAGTTCGAAAATAATGAATTTGAACATTTTTGTACAAAGAAAGGTTTAAATCATAATTTTTCATTTCCTAGAACTCCACAACAAAACGGAGTTGTAGACAGGAAAAATCGAACTTTACGAGAATGTGCAAGAACATTATTAAATGGATCCACTCTACCAAAACATTTTTGGGCAGAAGCAGTTGCAACTGCGTGTTATGTTTTGAATTGTGTATCCATTCGACCTCTGGCCAAGAATACATCCTATGAGCTATTTAATCAAAGAAAGCCAAATATCTCATATTTCAAAGTTTTCGGTTCTAAATGCTTTATTTTAAATACGAAAGACCATCTTGGAAAATTTGATTCAAAATCCGATGAAGGTATATTTGTCGGATATTCGGAATGAAGCAAGGCCTATCGTATATTTAACAAGAGAACTAAAACTATTGAAGAATCACTTCATGTCTCTTTTGATGAATTCTATAAACCATCTCATATCGTATCAGATGACGAAGAGACCATAGTCACTAATAATCCTATCATCACAAATAATGACTCTGACTCAGAAATTGTTGACAATATTCCTCAACCTGCTGTGGTACCTTCTCCGCCAAGATTTAGATCTCCTCCTAGAATTCTAAGAGATCATCTGGTTCAAAATGTTATTGGAAAAGTAACATCACAAATAAGACCAAGGAGTCAACTAAATCAAATGGGTTATGTCGCGTTTCTCTCAAATATCGAACCTAAGAATCCTAAAGAAGCTGCTACTGATGATTACTGGATCATTGCCATGCAGGAAGAACTAAATCAGTTCGAGCGCAATGATGTCTGGGAACTTGTTCAAAGACCGACTGATCAGTCAGTCATTGGTACGAAATGGGTTTATAAAAATAAAGCCGACGAACAAGGAAATATAACCAGAAATAAAGAAATATTAGTAGCACAAGGATATAATCAGGAAGAAGGTATCAATTATGAAGAAACCTTTGCACCCGTAGCTCGATTAGAAGCTATTCGAATCTTACTATCCTTTGCTTGTCATCATAATTTTAAACTTTATCAAATGGATGTCAAAAGTGCATTCTCAAATGGGTTTATCAAAGAGAATGTATATGTCGAACAACCTCCCTTGTTCGTACATGAGAAATATCCTGATCACGTATATAAACTTAAGAAAGCTTTATATGGATTAAAACAAGCACCTCATGCTTGGTATGAACGATTACGAAGCTATCTTATTGATTCTGGTTTTCAAATTGGTAAAGTTGATCAGACTCTATTCATAACACATTCTCGAAAAGATATATTAGTTATCCAGATATATGTAGACGATATTATCTTTGGTTCAATAAACGATAAACTCTGCAAAGAGTTTGCAAATATTATGACCAATGAATTTGAAATGTCTCATATGGGAGAACTATCGTATTTCCTTGGTCTTCCAATCAAACAGCTTTCTAATGGTATTTTTATTAGTCAAGAGAAGTACTACGGAAATCTAGTCAAACGTTTCGGTTTAGAAAATACCTCTGGTAAAACAACTCCTATGAGTACGACCACACATCTTGAAAAAGATGAACATGGTAAGAACGTTGACTAGAAGTTATATCGAAGCATGATTGGTTCACTCCTGTACCTTACCGCAAGTCGTTCAGATATTATGATGAGTGTTTGTTTGTGTGCAAGGTTTCAAGCTAATCCTAAAGAATCACATTTACGAGCTGTAAAACGAATAATACGATATCTTAATAGCACCAAATACTTTGGTCTTTTCTACCCAAAACATTGTTCATTCGAACTAGTATCACATAGTGATGCTGATTTTGGTGGCTCTTGCACGGATAGAAAGAGTACAAGTGGTACGTGCCATTTTATTGGAAAATCACTTGTCTCTTGGTTTAGTAAGAAACAAAATTGCGTTACACTCTCGATATGCGAGGCTGAGTATATATCAACATCTCTAGCTTGTACTCAAGTATTATATATGCAACAAACACTTCGGGATTTTGACATACATTTATCAAACTTCATCATATACTGTGATAACACAAGCGCAATCAATTTATCGAAAAACCCGGTCAATCATTCCCGAACAAAGCACATTGATATTCGACATCATTTCTTAAGAGACAATATTGAAAAAGGAACAATATGTCTCGAATATTTCCAGACTGACAACCAACTAGCAGACATTTTTACTAAGCCTCTCCTCGAATCTAGTTTTATTTCTTTACGTAGAGAGCTCGACTTAATTTCTAGAACTGAACTCGATGTATATTATACACTATAATTGTAACAACCCGTAAAATGCGAGCCAGTTTGAAATTTTTATTTTGGCAATTTTTGCGTATTTTGATTATTTAAAATGAATTATTTTAAATAATATCGGCGAGAAATTTATTTGAATATAATTCGAACGTATATATTATACGCGTCGTCGTTAGAATATAAATATTTATATATAATTATAAATAGAATTGAAAATGGCGCGGTTAGTTCGATAATTCGATTTCAAACTTCAATTGAATGTACCGGGTGCAAAACAATCCGGATTTTAGTGAAACCAAAAATAATGGAATCTAATAGTGAATATCTTTCCAATGAATCCGAAAAATCAAGATTTCATATCGGGAATCAAAAGATATGTCCAGTTGAAAATTCTGAATAGTCGCTATGGAATTCAGGCCCTTAAAAATGGACATTTTGCAAACGACCTCGGATTTCGACGAAACCAGTTTTGTTGGGTCCGTGATGTCAAGTTATTGCTAGGTTTCAAATTTCATAATTTTTCGATTCAATATGTGAGCGTGGCAAAGGAAAACGCGTTTGACCAGTTTCAGTTGATTTTAATCGACTGGAAATTGGCCATTTTTCAAACGGTCTCGGAATTCGACGAAACTAGTTTTGTTAGGACCGTATCGTCAATACGAAGCTAGAAAATATTTTTCTGGAATTTTTCTAGTTAGTATGTGACCCCGGTAATTTGAAATGTACGTTTAAAATTCAATATAGTGATTTAAATGTAAATTCAACGGGAACTGATTGTAACGATCGAATCAGCTTGCGGTACATATCCCATTGTGTTCGGAATGGGGGTGAAACGCTATGGGCGACAGGCGGTGGACCTCGTATAGAGGTCGTATGTGAAAGTCAACTTTTTAATAATTAAATATTAAAAAAAAAAAATATAAAAAGAAAATCTCCCCCCCCCCCCCCTTAAACCCGCTCAGGCCCCCCCTATTCAACAGATCGAAATCGTTCAGGAATAAAAAAAAAAAAAAAAAAATGGCGGTCGGCGACCGACCACCACGCCTCCCTCCGCCTTCGCCTCCACCGTTCCACCCCGCACCTAGATATCGATCCCTCTCCTCCATCGCTGAACCCCTATCCCACACCATCGAACCCCATAGCTGAACCGCTCCCCCTTTCTTCCATCGCCCCCTTCCAGACTGCGCCGCCCAACCTGCTGACGCCCTCCTCCTCGTTGCGCCATCCTCCGAACCCTCGATGAAGCCACCTCCGACGGCTGCGAAGACTCCCCCCCCCCCTCCTCTGTAAGTTTTACTTTATTTATTTATTTTATTTTATTTTAATTCTGAATTTTTAAAAACTGTTTTATGTTTAAAAAGGTTTAAAAACTGAGTATTAAAAAGAATTGAAAACCGATTTTTTTTTTATAAAAGAATTGAAATACGGATTTTATGTAAGAATTAAAAACTGATTTTTATTTTTAAAAAAATTAGAAACTGATTTGGTTTTTAAAAAAGTAAAAAAACTGACTTTTATAATAGAAGAATAAAACCAGATTTTTTTAGAAGAATAAAACCAGATTTTTTTAGAAGAATAAAACCAGATTTTTTTAGAAGAATAAAACCAGATTTTTTTTAGAAGAATAAAACCAGATTTTTTTTAAAAAAGAATAAAAGCAGTTTTTTTTAAAAAGAATAAAAGCAGATTTTTTTTAAAAAAGAATAAAAGCAGATTTTTTTTTTTAGAAGAATAAAAAAAACTGATTTTTAAAAGATATGAAAACTGATTTTTAAAAGATATGAAAACTGATTTTTAAAAGGTATTGAAAACTGATTTCTTTAAAAAGGTAAAAATCACATTTTTATATATTGAAAGTCAAAAGAAAAATCATATTTTTATATATTGAAAAGCAAAGTAAAAATTCGATTTTTATATATTGAACTTTGAAATAAAAATTCGATTTTTATATATTGAATAGCGATGTAAAAATTCGATTTTTACATATGTAGTGAAAGCAGCAACGAAGGTGACAAAAAGGCGAAACGATGAAGACTTCTGCAAAAGAAGAGCCGTGGAGCTAGGATAGCTATATGTGAGAATTTCTCACCTTTCTATTTCTTTTCTAGTTATATATTTATACTAGGATGCAGACGGTGCTTAGTAGCACCCGACACAATCGTCCACAGACCATGGACTTGTTTGTTTGACTGTTTGGTGATTGATTGCGATATTGGTTTGAATGTGGTTTGTGGTGTGAAAAATCGAATCGATAAATTGGCTAGGATTAGACGTGCGCCGTTATAAGGCGTAGGAGTAAGGCTAGGTTAGACCCTTACTCCAAATTTTGTGGTTTGCAAAATGAAATTGATTTGATTGATGAGTGAATGGCGTGGGCCTTCACTAGACCGGGGATAAGGCTAGGCCTTGTCCCGTTTCTAGTATCGTGCCGTTATGCCGCCGAAATTTTCTAAAATATGTTAGAAAATAAAAATATCATTTTATTGTGTAAATGAATTGAATAGAAATTCATAGGTTAAAATAAAATGTTTTATCGTTAAAAATATAATTTTTAACGTGAATGTGAATAAATGAATAGTTATGAACAAATCGGCCGATTTGTTTGTATATACACTGATTTGACTGATATTGATTGGGTCGATAAATTTCACACATCGCCCAACTGCACAAATAACATCTGTGTTTGATTGTTTGAAACCCCACACGGGTGTTGGGATGAAATTTGAAGTTCACTCATCCTGATTGATTAAATATGTCGATCGATTGATTGACAGGCTGTTATAAGCGTTAGATATCTATATTTGATGCTTATACAGTGTAGTGCACTTTGGTTGATGGTTGATTATTTTTCAATGCTATTATACATGTGTTGTATGAAAATCCATATAATTAACTTTATATGGTAATTGATTGGGCCTCATTCCAGTTTTAATATAGAAATATTTGAAATAGAAATATTCGAAATGGAATATTTGAAAAAATCAATATATGAAGCCGTGTTGATTAGATTGACGCCATTTTGACGTGAACGATATTTATATCGATTTTATTCATTTTAAAATGAATATTAAAAAGTAATTTTGAAATCGACGATTTCGAAATGAATTGAATTGAAAACGATTTCGAAATAAATTGAATTGAAAACGATTTCGAAATGAATTGAATTGAAAACGATTTCGAAATGAATTGAATTGAAAACGATTTCGAAATGAATTGAATTGAAAACGATTTCGAAATGAATTGAATTGAAAACGATTTCGAAATGAATTGAATTGAAAACGATTTCGAAATGAATTGAATTGAAAACGATTTCGAAATGAATTGAATTGAAAACGATTTCGAAATGAATTGAATTGAAAACGATTTCGAAATGAATTGAATTGAAAACGATTTCGAAATGAATTGAATGGAAAACGATTTCGAAATGAATTGAATTGAAAACGATTTCGAAATGAATTGAATTGAAAACGATTTCGAAATGAATTGAATTGAAAACGATTTCGAAATGAATTGAAAACGATTTCGAAATGAATTGAAAACGAATTCGAATTGAATTGAAAGTGAATTGAAATGAATTCAAATTGAATTGAAATGAATTCAAATTGAATTGAAATTTGAATTGAATAGAAATGAATTTTAAAACGAATTTATAAGGAAGAATTCGATTTTGATTTGAATTGAAAAGGAAGTTGGAATTGTTTTTGAAACGAATTCAAAACTATTTATATAATTCGTTTTAAATAGAAATCGACGAAGTATATATTATATATATTATATATATAATATAATGGCCTGAATAGAACGCGCCGCGCCGCGGCAGTTCGTGAATTTCGACCATTTATTTCAAACGGACATTGCGGGAGATCCGACCGTCGGATTCTCCTAAAACCGGAACCGTTGGGTTCGTATCGAAAAGAGCTTTCTAATGAATGTTAGAAATTTGAAATCTAACGGTTGGATTTGGAGATACGTCCAAATCAAATTCGAAAAAGGTCGCTGTAAGTGCAGTTCGATGGCCATTGTTGGAAATCGACTGTACGGGCCTTGATAAAATTATTAAAAATAGTAATAATTTGTGTAAAATCATAAGAAATGATTTAGAAAGAATTAGGATGAAAAACTCCATATTTGAAAAGATAAAAGTAGATTTTTATCGAAATGAACTAGTTTTGAACTAGAATTATAATTCTATTTATTTTTAAATAGATAAATTGAATTCGAAAAGGGTTTTAAAAGTAACCAAAATTCCAATGATCGCATTGGAGTGGATTTGAATCGAAATTGTCTTCGGAATATTTCGATGTTGGAATTCGTGATTATACGGATGTTGATATGGAAATTTGAAAGATATATATTTATATCGTTATTTCCAATACGATATCTGTTAGTCGTGGAATTTGATATTGAATATAAGCCGGTATATTTTCTATTCAGAGCCTTGTATTGAATATCAAATGTGATTTGGGTTTGTCGTGAATGGTGTCTTCACTAACACTGTTATTGAACCCAGTTGAGAAAAGATTAAATCTTTTAATTAGATTTAATGAAGTGTACCAATTAAATAATATTTAATTGGAATTGAATTGATATTGATTTTTGGCTTTATCGTGAGCAGTGTTTTAAATAACACTCGTTCTTTAACCCGATAATTAATGAATGTGATTTTGGGTTTATCGTGAACCGTGTTTTAAATGACACTGATTTTTTAACCCAGTCGAAGATTAAAACTAAGTGGAGTTTTAATGAATCTTTAATTAGATTGAAATGATCGAAAGTGGAGTATCACCAGTTTTGCTCCAGGCGATAGTTAAATCTTTAATTAGATTTGAACGTGAAATGGTAATTGAATTTACCGATAACACTGTGGTGTTAGATATGAAGTATTACCAGTTTTACTTCATGGGATGAATAGGTTGGGATTGGGAAATTAAAACAAATGATTACTTCGGTAAGGTTCGCTAATCCCGACTAGTTTGAATTGATATTCAAAAATGGATTAAAGAATAAATTCAAGGAATTTATCTTTGATAAAATTAATGGGAATCTTTCCCTATGAATGTGAAATTTAGAAACTAACTGTCGGTTAGCCAAGCAGAATGGTTTTCTGGATATTGATCTGATGTTGGTTTCGGCCTTCGGGGTTAATATTTGGGGAATTATTCTCTTGATTTATTTACGGTTAGTGACTAATGAATTGGAATGAGGCGTATGTTGTGTTTGTGTAACACTTTTATAAAATATACGCGAGTTATTCGGGAAGACCGGGTTTATCCCATTCTGAATAACTGATACGACGATAAGTCGAAGATGAAGACGATGGTCGAAGACCGGAAGTCTTCACGTCGTTTGGGTGGTAACTGATGATCTTGATTGGGCTGTACACCCAAGAAGATGGAAACAGTTGGTGATCGTCCAGACGTACTTGGAGATCGATGGATATGCGGGGTACTAGGTGCCTCCGGTTTCGTTCAGACCCAGGACGGACTTGTAAATGGACTGTGTGTCTGACATCGGATTTCATTCTGTGTGACTGATATCGGTTGCATAGAATGGTTTGCCTATGTGGCATGCTAAGATGCAAATGATCAAGGCTTCTGTTGAAAAGCAAAGTCTTGTGGTGATGATCAAAGCACGGCCTTTGTGGCGTAGCTTTGTGTAACGTTTACCTCGCGTGTTTCACACCAGGTATGAACCAAAAACGGGAGACGGACCTCAAGGAGGGCCTGCGTTTCCTCCTAGCTAGAAGTGGCGTCAGTGGTTTTACACGCCCTGACGAGTTTGACTTATGTGGTTGTTGCTGTTGCGAGGCGCCTCGGTTAGATCGGACGATCCGGGTCCGATGGAGTCATTCGTTGGCTCGCTTACGCCCCAAAGGGCGGCGAAACGTAGTGCTCAGGTATAATAATCCACGTCGGTGGACCGGCCCTGTCGCTCCAAGGCTTGCCTGCGCGCTTGCCTGAGACTCGGGCTAGGCAGTCTCGAATCGGTTGAGGACTATCTTTTGCCTCGGTTCATAGACGGAAATCCAATTTCCAAATACGTGACATTTGCGGTTTTATTTGTAAACCTATATATGGTGACATGATATATGGTACCCATGCCGCCTATGATTGATACTTATGATTTGAAGTTGTTTTATATGCTATGCACTTATGATAGTATCAAATGATTTGATTTAAACGTATTAAGCATTCTTTGGCTGTTATAAGGGAAAACCCTATCCCCCGGCTTGCGTTGCATTGTGTGATAGGACCTGGGTCTTATAACAGCTTCATTTTTCTTTATTTAGCATTGCGCTGTTTGTTTTATGCACTGGTATTCTTGGGAGGAAACCCGTTCCGTGTTATACGGCGTGGTCCCTTGATTTACCTAACTTTTAAAATAAAGATTAATAACTGTTTTAGTTCTCACACCAGTCCCATGACTGACCTGGAGTTTATTGTTTTAACCTAAACTCTGGGTGCCCTTATTTTGACACGGGCAGCTAGTAGTTTTGGTTTTGCAGATTTATATTCACAGGATCCTGGTTTACAGCTGGAATGATATCCGGAAAGCTTTGTATCCGTATATCTCTTCTAGTTGTGTATTGTATTATTTTCCGCTGCTATGTATTTAAATGTAATTTAAATCTCTGATATTTCTGTGTAATATTCATTTATACTCTGTATATTCTTGTAATCTGATGCATTGTTGTAATATACAATGAAATGTTCTTCTGTATGTGTTCTGTTGTGGTTTGTTCTCAAACGATAGGGCATTTCGAGAGGTCTGGGTCGGTTTAGCGACTGGTTCGGACCGAGCGAAATTCTTTGCCGTCACAGTTGGTATCAGAGCTTTGGTTTACAAAGCTCAGAGAACAAGACACATTAGAACTGTACGAAAGGATTCATCAGATATTGGGTTAGTAATATCCGATGGAATGACTCGTTAGAGATAGGATCAGTAGTATCCTAGAACGAGTGTGAATAGTATATTTTTCAAATGAAAACAATTTTTGTTCTGAAAATTTAAATCAATTATTCGTATTTGATTATCTATTTATATTGAGTTGGACAGTCCAGTATATATAGATTTTGCGTATACGTCTGATCCGCGTGTATTCGAAATTTTAATATACTGGATAGATATAGAGTCACATTCTAGACACCCGGGGATAATTCTGATGATGTGGCCACATCATCAGTATTTATATTCGTGTTTCGAAGGTGTGATATCTATATATTTCCATTAGACTGGTGTGAGAACCAAATCTTATATAGCTAGAACACTTTGTTGTGAATTGGCATCAAAAACATGATTTTTGTATATGTATCAAAATTATGAATTTGAAACGTTAAATTCACTAATTGATTGATGTTTGTGTTGTTTGTTTATTTGTTTGCTAATTTTGAACCATTATGCCTAATAGCATCAAATATTGAGTTATATTGAAAATTGGTCGCATTTGCTTGCATATACATATATATCTTTGAACAGGTCATAGCAAGGAGGCTAGAGCAGAGAATAAAATTTGTTTGCCCGACAAATAGGTACATGTTTATTACATAATTTCCTGTTTTGTTTGGGTGATGATGATTTTGTGAGCCTATTGGCTAGCCGCTTGGCTTTTTCTTTTTCTTTTTGAGATCTGAAGGACCGGGGAAGCTATTTGAAATTCCCCGATGCTCCCATTGCAGGGGAGGTTATGGCGAAATTTTTCAAAAATTTAGGGAGTTAGCCAAATTTTTGAAAATTTGAAAATTCTCAGAAACTAAAGAGTTGGAGAATGGAAGCCTGATCGATCGTAGAGCTGAATAATCAAACCACTTTCGACTTTGTTCCTTTTCGGGGATGAAAAGTTTTAAGTGGGGGAGATTGTAACAACCCGTAAAATGCGAGCCAGTTTGAAATTTTTATTTTGGCAATTTTTGCGTATTTTGATTATTTAAAATGAATTATTTTAAATAATATCGGCGAGAAATTTATTTTGAATATAATTCGAACGTATATATTATACGCGTCGTCGTTAGAATATAAATATTTATATATAATTATAAATAGAATTGAAAATGGCGCGGTAGTTCGATAATTCGATTTCAAACTTCAATTGAATGTACCGGGTGCAAAACAATCCGGATTTTAGTGAAACCAAAAATAATGGAATCTAATAGTGAATATCTTTCCAACGAATCCGAAAAATCAAGATTTCATATCGGGAATCAAAAGATATGTCCAGTTGAAAATTCTGAATAGTCGCTATGGAATTCAGGCCCTTAAAAATGGACATTTTGCAAACGACCTCGGATTTCGACGAAACCAGTTTTGTTGGGTCCGTGATGTCAAGTTATTGCTAGGTTTCAAATTTCATAATTTTTCGATTCAATATGTGAGCGTGGCAAAGGAAAACGCGTTTGACCAGTTTCAGTTGATTTTAATCGACTGGAAATTGGCCATTTTTCAAACGGTCTCGGAATTCGACGAAACTAGTTTTGTTAGGACCGTATCGTCAATACGAAGCTAGAAAATATTTTTCTGGAATTTTTCTAGTTAATATGTGACCCCGGTAATTTGAAATGTACGTTTAAAATTCAATATAGTGATTTAAATGTAAATTCAACGGGAACTGATTGTAACGATCGAATCAGCTTGCGGTACATATCCCATTGTGTTCGGAATGGGGGTGAAACGCTATGGGCGACAGGCGGTGGACCTCGTATAGAGGTCGTATGTGAAAGTCAACTTTTTAATAATTAAATATTAAAAAAAAAATATAAAAAGAAAATCTCCCCCCCCCCCCCCCTTAAACCCGCTCAGGCCCCCCCTATTCAACAGATCGAAATCGTTCAGGAATAAAAAAAAAAAAAAAATGGCGGTCGGCGACCGACCACCACGCCTCCCTCCGCCTTCGCCTCCACCGTTCCACCCCGCACCTAGATATCGATCCCTCTCCTCCATCGCTGAACCCCTATCCCACACCATCGAACCCCATAGCTGAACCGCTCCCCCTTTCTTCCATCGCCCCCTTCCAGACTGCGCCGCCCAACCTGCTGACGCCCTCCTCCTCGTTGCGCCATCCTCCGAACCCTCGATGAAGCCACCTCCGACGGCTGCGAAGACTCCCCCCCCCCCCCCTCCTCTGTAAGTTTTACTTTATTTATTTATTTTATTTTATTTTAATTCTGAATTTTTAAAAACTGTTTTATGTTTAAAAAGGTTTAAAAACTGAGTATTAAAAAGAATTGAAAACCGATTTTTTTTTTATAAAAGAATTGAAATACTGATTTTATGTAAGAATTAAAAACTGATTTTTATTTTTAAAAAAATTAGAAACTGATTTGGTTTTTAAAAAAGTAAAAAACTGACTTTTATAATAGAAGAATAAAACCAGATTTTTTTAGAAGAATAAAACCAGATTTTTTTAGAAGAATAAAACCAGATTTTTTTAGAAGAATAAAAACAGATTTTTTTAGAAGAATAAAACCAGATTTTTTTTAGAAGAATAAAACCAGATTTTTTTTAAAAAAGAATAAAAGCAGTTTTTTTAAAAAGAATAAAAGCAGATTTTTTTTAAAAAGAATAAAAGCAGATTTTTTTTTTAGAAGAATAAAAAAAACTGATTTTTAAAAGATATGAAAACTGATTTTTAAAAGATATGAAAACTGATTTTTAAAAGGTATTGAAAACTGATTTCTTTAAAAAGGTAAAAATCACATTTTTATATATTGAAAGTCAAAAGAAAAATCATATTTTTATATATTGAAAAGCAAAGTAAAAATTCGATTTTTATATATTGAACTTTGAAATAAAAATTCGATTTTTATATATTGAATAGCGATGTAAAAATTCGATTTTTACATATGTAGTGAAAGCAGCAACGAAGGTGACAAAAAGGCGAAACGATGAAGACTTCTGCAAAAGAAGAGCCGTGGAGCTAGGATAGCTATATGTGAGAATTTCTCACCTTTCTATTTCTTTTCTAGTTATATATTTATACTAGGATGCAGACGGTGCTTAGTAGCACCCGACACAATCGTCCACAGACCATGGACTTGTTTGTTTGACTGTTTGGTGATTGATTGCGATATTGGTTTGAATGTGGTTTGTGGTGTGAAAAATCGAATCGATAAATTGGCTAGGATTAGACGTGCGCCGTTATAAGGCGTAGGAGTAAGGCTAGGTTAGACCCTTACTCCAAATTTTGTGGTTTGCAAAATGAAATTGATTTGATTGATGAGTGAATGGCGTGGGCCTTCACTAGACCGGGGATAAGGCTAGGCCTTGTCCCGTTTCTAGTATCGTGCCGTTATGCCGCCGAAATTTTCTAAAATATGTTAGAAAATAAAAATATCATTTTATTGTGTAAATGAATTGAATAGAAATTCATAGGTTAAAATAAAATGTTTTATCGTTAAAAATATAATTTTTAACGTGAATGTGAATAAATGAATAGTTATGAACAAATCGGCCAATTTGTTTGTATATACACTGATTTGACTGATATTGATTGGGTCGATAAATTTCACACATCGCCCAACTGCACAAATAACATCTGTGTTTGATTGTTTGAAACCCCACACGGGTGTTGGGATGAAATTTGAAGTTCACTCATCCTGATTGATTAAATATGTCGATCGATTGATTGACAGGCTGTTATAAGCGTTAGATATCTATATTTGATGCTTATACAGTGTAGTGCACTTTGGTTGATGGTTGATTATTTTTCAATGCTATTATACATGTGTTGTATGAAAATCCATATAATTAACTTTATATGGTAATTGATTGGGCCTCATTCCAGTTTTAAAATAGAAATATTTGAAATAGAAATATTCGAAATGGAATATTTGAAAATATCAATATATGAAGCCGTGTTGATTAGATTGACGCCATTTTGACGTGAACGATATTTATATCGATTTTATTCATTTTAAAATGAATATTAAAAAGTAATTTTGAAATCGACGATTTCGAAATGAATTGAATTGAAAACGATTTCGAAATGAATTGAATTGAAAACGATTTCGAAATAAATTGAATTGAAAACGATTTCGAAATGAATTGAATTGAAAACGATTTCGAAATGAATTGAATTGAAAACGATTTCGAAATGAATTGAATTGAAAACGATTTCGAAACGAATTGAATTGAAAACGATTTCGAAATGAATTGAATTGAAAACGATTTCGAAATGAATTGAATTGAAAACGATTTCGAAATGAATTGAATTGAAAACGATTTCGAAATGAATTGAATGGAAAACGATTTCGAAATGAATTGAATTGAAAACGATTTCGAAATGAATTGAATTGAAAACGATTTCGAAATGAATTGAATTGAAAACGATTTCGAAATGAATTGAAAACGATTTCGAAATGAATTGAAAACGAATTCGAATTGAATTGAAAGTGAATTGAAATGAATTCAAATTGAATTGAAATTTGAATTGAATAGAAATGAATTTTAAAACGAATTTATAAGGAAGAATTCGATTTTGATTTGAATTGAAAAGGAAGTTGGAATTGTTTTTGAAACGAATTCAAAACTATTTATATAATTCGTTTTAAATAGAAATCGACGAAGTATATATTATATATATTATATATAATATAATGGCCTGAATAGAACGCGCCGCGCCGCGGCAGTTCGTGAATTTCGACCATTTATTTCAAACGGACATTGCGGGAGATCCGACCGTCGGATTCTCCTAAAACCGGAACCGTTGGGTTCGTATCGAAAAGAGCTTTCTAATGAATGTTAGAAATTTGAAATCTAACGGTTGGATTTGGAGATACGTCCAAATCAAATTCGAAAAAGGTCGCTGTAAGTGCAGTTCGATGGCCATTGTTGGAAATCGACTGTACGGGCCTTGATAAAATTATTAAAAATAGTAATAATTTGTGTAAAATCATAAGAAATGATTTAGAAAGAATTGGGATGAAAAACTCCATATTTGAAAAGATAAAAGTAGATTTTTATCGAAATGAACTAGTTTTGAACTAGAATTATAATTCTATTTATTTTTAAATAGATAAATTGAATTCGAAAAGGGTTTTAAAAGTAACCAAAATTCCAATGATCGCATTGGAGTGGATTTGAATCGAAATTGTCTTCGGAATATTTCGATGTTGGAATTCGTGATTATACGGATGTTGATATGGAAATTTGAAAGATATATATTTATATCGTTATTTCCAATACGATATCTGTTAGTCGTGGAATTTGATATTGAATATAAGCCGGTATATTTTCTATTCAGAGCCTTGTATTGAATATCAAATGTGATTTGGGTTTGTCGTGAATGGTGTCTTCACTAACACTGTTCTTGAACCCAGTTGAGAAAAGATTAAATCTTTTAATTAGATTTAATGAAGTGTACCAATTAAATAATATTTAATTGGAATTGAATTGATATTGATTTTTGGGTTTATCGTGAGCAGTGTTTTAAATAACACTCGTTCTTTAACCCGATAATTAATGAATGTGATTTTGGGTTTATCGTGAACCGTGTTTTAAATGACACTGATTTTTTAACCCAGTCGAAGATTAAAACTAAGTGGAGTTTTAATGAATCTTTAATTAGATTGAAATGATCGAAAGTGGAGTATCACCAGTTTTGCTCCAGGCGATAGTTAAATCTTTAATTAGATTTGAACGTGAAATGGTAATTGAATTTACCGATAACACTGTGGTGTTAGATATGAAGTATTACCAGTTTTACTTCATGGGATGAATAGGTTGGGATTGGGAAATTAAAACAAATGATTACTTCGGTAAGGTTCGCTAATCCCGACTAGTTTGAATTGATATTCAAAAATGGATTAAAGAATAAATTCAAGGAATTTATCTTTGATAAAATTAATGGGAATCTTTCCCTATGAATGTGAAATTTAGAAACTAACTTTCGGTTAGCCAAGCAGAATGGTTTTCTGGATATTGATCTGATGTTGGTTTCGGCCTTCGGGGTTAATATTTGGGGAATTATTCTCTTGATTTATTTACGGTTAGTGACTAATGAATTGGAATGAGGCGTATGTTGTGTTTGTGTAACACTTTTATAAAATATACGCGAGTTATTCGGGAAGACCGGGTTTATCCCATTCTGAATAACTGATACGACGATAAGTCGAAGATGAAGACGATGGTCGAAGACCGGAAGTCTTCACGTCGTTTGGGTGGTAACTGATGATCTTGATTGGGCTGTACACCCAAGAAGATGGAAACAGTTGGTGATCGTCCAGACGTACTTGGAGATCGATGGATATGCGGGGTACTAGGTGCCTCCGGTTTCGTTCAGACCCAGGACGGACTTGTAAATGGACTGTGTGTCTGACATCGGATTTCATTCTGTGTGACTGATATCGGTTGCATAGAATGGTTTGCCTGTGTGGCATGCTAAGATGCAAATGATCAAGGCTTCTGTTGAAAAGCAAAGTCTTGTGGTGATGATCAAAGTACGGCCTTTGTGGCGTAGCTTTGTGTAACGTTTACCTCGCGTGTTTCACACCAGGTATGAACCAAAAACGGGAGACGGACCTCAGGGAGGGCCTGCGTTTCCTCCTAGCTAGAAGTGGCGTCAGTGGTTTTACACGCCCTGACGAGTTTGACTTATGTGGTTGTTGCTGTTGCGAGGCGCCTCGGTTAGATCGGACGATCCGGGTCCGATGGAGTCATTCGTTGGCTCGCTTACGCCCCAAAGGGCGGCGAAACGTAGTGCTCAGGTATAATAATCCACGTCGGTGGACCGGCCCTGTCGCTCCAAGGCTTGCCTGCGCGCTTGCCTGAGACTCGGGCTAGGCAGTCTCGAATCGGTTGAGGACTATCTTTTGCCTCAGTTCATAGACGGAAATCCAATTTCCAAATACGTGACATTTGCGGTTTTATTTGTAAACCTATATATGGCGACATGATATATGGTACCCATGCCGCCTATGATTGATACTTATGATTTGAAGTTGTTTTATATGCTATGCACTTATGATAGTATCAAATGATTTGATTTAAACGTATTAAGCATTCTTTGGCTGTTATAAGGGAAAACCCTATCCCCCGGCTTGCGTTGCATTGTGTGATAGGACCTGGGTCTTATAACAGCTTCATTTTTCTTTATTTAGCATTGCGCTGTTTGTTTTATGCACTGGTATTCTTGGGAGGAAACCCGTTCCGTGTTATACGGCGTGGTCCCTTGATTTACCTAACTTTTAAAATAAAGATTAATAACTGTTTTAGTTCTCACACCAGTCCCATGACTGACCTGGAGTTTATTGTTTTAACCTAAACTCTGGGTGCCCTTATTTTGACACGGGCAGCTAGTAGTTTTGGTTTTGCAGATTTATATTCACAGGATCCTGGTTTACAGCTGGAATGATATCCGGAAACTTTGTATCCGTATATCTCTTCTAGTTGTGTATTGTATTATTTTCCGCTGCTATGTATTTAAATGTAATTTAAATCTCTGATATTTCTGTGTAATATTCATTTATACTCTGTATATTCTTGTAATCTGATGCATTGTTGTAATATACAATGAAATGTTCTTCTGTATGTGTTCTGTTGTGGTTTGTTCTCAAACGATAGGGCATTTCGAGAGGTCTGGGTCGGTTTAGCGACTGGTTCGGACCGAGCGAAATTCTTTGCCGTCACAATAATGTTGAGTTCTTATCTAGACGACACATATATTCTTATTAACTTAGCTAGTTAATAGCTTTTTGCTATTATTAGCAAATAATTGTGAGCTTTACAATCTTTTAGTGGCTTATATTCTCTGAGTGTTTTAACCATTGCTTTAAAATTTCGTAAATCCTATATATACATACTCCTTTCCTATTGTTTTCTGCATCTCCATCCTTAAACATTTGTATACAAGTTCATAATTTCTTTATATAATGGCACACATATGCGACGAATGTGCACAACGATCACATATCTCGGTCACTAGTTCCGAACCTAAAGAATACTACTCTCCAGAAACACCAGAGAGTAGACCGGAATGTTCGCATGCCCACAGAGATACACCAAAACCCAAACGTGCTAAGAAAGCATTATTTTGTTCTCCATGAACAAGAGAGAAGATTAGTGAAATTCATCACTACACTAAACATCAGATAGATCTCCAGCGTCAACTACATTATGAACAAAAACTCACATCTGATCGTTTAACTCTCTTAGAACGAATTGCATCATTTTTCTGTAGCACGGATAGGCACGGGGTTCACGAACCAATGCCACCTCCTCTATTTACATCTCGAAGTCCTAACTCATGGGATCGTAATTATGCGAGAAATGAAGGAGCAAGAGAAAATTGGTCGCCATAGACACCGAGAGTTACGAATATTAAAGAAACATCCAAAGACAAGTCATCCACCTCTCATTAATTTATATCGTTTTTGTTGCATAATAAGTTTTTGTTTTAATTCTTATTTTTTGGTTTTTCATGTATTTTGTTTTTCAAATCCATGTTGAGTTGAAATAAAATTTATATAATTTTTTAAGCACTCATAAATCCAGAAAAACAAATATATACAGAAACGGTCGACCATCAGGAATGGACCAGTCGACCGATCAAGTCTCTGGAAATATTTATATTTTGGAACCGGTCGACCGCCAGAAAATTACCAGTCGACGGTTTAACTCTCTAGAAAATTTTCAACTCAAAAGTCAACCAGTCGATCGGTCTATATCCCACCATTCAACCGGCTATCTTCTCTGGAAATTTGTGTTTCAGATACCAGTCGACCGGTATAATTCAACCAGTCGACCGGTAAAGTTCTCTGGAATTAAAACTTCCAGACACCAGTCGACCGTTACAACCCTAACAGTCGACCGGTTATGCGTTTTTCAGTTTTTTCAACTACAAATTCACAGGTCGATTCATATATCTCACCTCTTCACTCATTATTTATTTATCTCTTTTCTCTCAAATCCCTGAAAAACAAACACCCCCAAATCAATTTCGCTATAATCGATGGCACCACCTCAAAAGAAACACAAGAAATCAAGTTCCACTTCACTCCAACCCATAGATTCTAACATCAAACAATGGCTCATGGATCCTATTGCACTGAAATGTTGGAATGCTATGAACGATTACACCATTCACGAAGGTTCTTTCATAAATCTTTCTGCTTTTATCCTCTATGATGTTGAAGAACTACTGGATAAGGCTTGTTTTAAATCACTTCTTACCTTTGATAAGAACAACATAGAAATTAATCATATTATGATTCGGTTGTTCTATGCCAATCTTAACCTACCAAAATTCAAACCAGAGAATTCTGCAAATTGTCTTTGGTCTGTAGTTTGTGGTCAGCATGTTTTCATTTCAAAGGAACGAATGGCCATGGTTCTCAATTCGCCAAATAGTGGAAGAAAATTTTCTTTGGATTTGTGCACTATCCATACTCATGATAAAATCAATCATCTTTTTATCGAGGATCATAAAACAAGCACTAAGGCGATTAACTTACGGCCTACAGCTCGTGTTTTACATCATGCCATCACACGCTCGTTATTGCCGAGGGTTAGTAACTTTGATGCCGTATATAAAGAAAACTTCAAGGCATTATATGCAATTTATGGGGATATTGAGATAAATTGGATAAATATGTTTTTCGAGGAGATTTTGCTTGTCAATGAACGCACAAGGCCACACATTTTCTACAATGAATATGTTATGAGACTTTTACTCGATTGTGGTGTCAAGTCTTGTGAGTCTAAAATCTCTAAGCCAAAGTGCATCGACAAAGCAACTAAAAAGAGAATGAAGCTCCCTGAACCTTGTGTGAATATCATTCCTTCTGAACAATACCAAAAGCAAGGTCCTCAAGAAACCACTTCTTCTACGACTCCCAAGCCTAAACCGGAAGAAGTCAAACTCCTTTAACCTTCCTCGTCAACTAAGGATTCACTAGCACAAATTACACGGAACCAATTCCTCCTCGAAGCGAGACTTAAACGTACCAACACCAAACTCGAGAGTTTGGATAAAAAGCTCGACAAGCGATTTTCAAAACTTAAGTCTTTCTTCGGTATTATTTGGGATACAATTTCATGTGCATCATCATCTTCCTCTACCCAAATACAAGACCCAGGAAAACGTCCCATGCCTCCTACATTTACGTGGTCATCATCTGACGAAGGCACCACTTTAGGAACCAATATAGGACGTGGTCGTGGGGAATATGAGACCGAGGAGGAAGACGAAGAAAACAACGACGGGGAAGATGTTCTAGAAGAAGGAGACAAGGAAGAAGGAGGGAACGAACAAATTGAGTGGGACACCACTGAATCCAAATCGTCATCGCATTAGTTTGATTTTCATCCACGTTTTATGATACTATATTTTATATTTTTATGCAAAACTTCAAACCGGCACTTGTATGTAAATAGTGCTGTATTTATTTTGGGTTTGTACGTCTTAAGCTATTAGGTACATGACTTGCTTGTAATATGTTTGGTGTATATTATATGCTACAATCTTAAAGTTCTTCTTAAGCTATTTGTGTGTTTACTACTCCTTTTTGTCGATGACAAAGGGGGAGAAAAATATTACTAACATTATGTTTTGCAGATTTTTTAGTATGTATTTCAGGGGGAGCATATATTCAGGGGGAGTTAAAAACAATTTCAGAGCTATGTTGTCATCAATCAAAAAGAGGGAGAATGTTGAATCAAGGAATTCACGGCGTTTTGATTAAATGACAAGGAGAAGTTCAAGATCGACAAAAAGAAGAGATTCAATGGTATTTAATATTAGAGGTTGATTATTTAGAGTTTTAGTTGGGTTATAAATGTTAAAATCTATCCTCAAATAATCATATACCTCAATGGTTTGAATATATATATATATATATATATATATATGTATGTATACATATATGTATGCACATTCATTGTGCATACTATCAGAAACCGGTCGACCGGTTTCATTCTGGACGGTCAACCGTTTCTGGGCAGAAATGAACAATGAACGTACACACATGTATATAACATACATATATTCAAATACCAGTCTACTGGTCATTTTTAACCAGTCGACTAGTCTACGAACTGAAACAACTTTTTGAATAGACACTCTTATTTATCAAGGGTTGTTTCCTTTTCTCTTCGCCAAAAATCATCTCTATTCGTTGCTTCTCTTCACCAATGATTACAACTCTCCATCCTCTATAAAAGCAACATGAAATCACCAATTTAAAAATAACAATTATTTCTATTCTTGCTATCTAATTGCTGATTTCATTCTTGCTCTCTAAAAGCATTCAAAAGCTCATAATTCTCACATATCGTTATTTGAATCCTTGAATCTATATATTATTCTTTAGATTCAAACAACGATATCATCTTCCAAATCTTCATAATCACAAGATCATATTTGAGGATAAGATTATAGGAAGGGTGTACAAGAATTGACAAATTCGTGTTATTGAGAACACACATTGTCAAATTACAAGTTTAATTATCTTGTCTGAAGTCCTCGGTGTTGTAAGAGGCAAGTTGTGAAGTCCTCGTGTTGATAGAGGCGTGAAATCCCGTTCGGCTGCTCGGGTGTTGTGAACCTGTTCCTCCGGGTGAAGTGAGGTAGTTGTTTCATGAAATTCCAGATAGGAGATCTGGGACTGGACGTAGGACAGTGCGCCGAACCAGTATAAAATCCCTGGTGTGATTTTTCTATTACTGCACTTATTTATCTGTGATATTGCTTCTGTGAGATCGTTTTATAATAAATATTTACCTGCATAACTATTGTAAATATACAAGTTAGTATATCACATACTTTCCGCTTATCCATATTACTGATCCTGCCTAAGTCGTATATCGACACTTTCATACTTCTCTTACATACTTCATACTTAAGGAAAGTATACAGCCGACATGTACAATGTTTCATATTTCCAAAACCCGCAGACAAATAAATTATAGCACACCTAAGACTGACCTTAAAAACATACCTATTGTTTTCTTTAACTTAATGCTTAAGTAAACCCTGTCCTACACTACATGTAGCATGTGGATGGCACCCATGTCTCTAACCGTGTAGACAAAGCAAATAGAAAACCACGTAAAGACCCATTTCTCTGCACACCGTTGACATTTTTAGATACATCTTTTCTTTCCAAAACAATCCAAGATTAATCAAGACTAGATGTTGACAGCGATGCATCCTTTAACATGGTCAATATAATCCATATTTAATTTCCTAACTTATCCAAGAGTTTCCAATGCTTGAGTTGAAATAGCAAGTATCAAAGGTGACGTCTATAAACCAAAATGAAATTTTATAATTGGACATTGACATAATAGGTCAAGCGTGGACACATGGTGAAACATGAGGGCTAAGTAAAGACTTTCTACCCTAGCTGAGCACAGCGTACGCCTAAAAGCATGGATATGCATACACCTACCAACCTGCCATCAGAGAGCTGTACGGCTATACCCCCCTAAAGTCTAAACCATCATAGCGAAGTAACCAAGCAGACACATCCTCTTAAATCAGACTACATTATTCACGTATGACTAAAGGAAAAAGGCTGTATGCCTAGTGGCTAAAACTATATCCTATTGCTTAACACTTAAGTGACCCTGTCTATAAATGTACACGCAAATTATCCCCTTTGTTTTCTTTAGTTTTTACGCAAGCTTCTAAATGGCGTGACCGAAGTGCGGCTGTTTCAGATCTCTAGTTCGAAGTATTGGCTCAGCTTCTTGGACAGTGGAGGATTCACAGTGTAGGATGGATGGTTGTTGTTGTTGCATGGAAAAGATGAACTGACATGGTGGTTCTCAGTCATGGCATGGGTTTCTGGAAGGCCGCTGCTCATAGGGGTTGTAGTTTGCGCTGTGGTCGGGTTCACTGGAGTGAAGATGTGCACGGTGTGAGGTCTAGCGGAGAGTACTGTGGTACTAGAATGGTTCGAAAAGTATATACATTGAGGTTGAAGCCGGACTCATCTATAGGTTTCATGGGTGTTGTATGGTGGTAGTTGGGTGAGTTTGAAGGACAGAGGGGGCTACACGAACAAGCAGACCTTGGGGTCTCGTGTAATAACCCCGAAATCCGAACCAATTTAAAAAAATTATTTTGGCAATTTTGATGAATTTTGAATATTTAAAATGAATTATTTTAAATAATAACATCGAGATATTTATTTTGAATAGAATTAGAATGTATATATTAATATAAATCGTCGTTCGAATATAAATATTTATTTTTAATTATAAAAGGAATTGAAAATGGCGCTGTAGTTCGAAAATTCGATTTCAAATTTCAAATGAATGTACAGGACTCAAAATAAACCGTATTTTGGCGAAATCAAAAATATTAGAATCTATTTGAGATTATCTTTCCAACGAATCCGAAAAATTGAAATTCACAGCGGGGATAAAAAGTTATGTCCAGTTGAAAATTCAGAATAGTCGTTATGGAATTTTGGCCCTTAAAAATGGAAATTTTGCAAACGACCTTTTTTTCGATGAAACCACTTTTGTTGGATCCGGGATATCAAATTATTGCTAGATTTCAAAATTCATAATTTTCTGAATCAATATGTGAGCGTGGCGAAATAAAACATGTTTTAACAGTTTCGGTCAATTTCGATCGACTGGAAAATGACCATTTTTCGGACAGTCTCGGAATTTGATGAAATTAGTTTTGTTAGGACCATATCATCATTACGAAGCTAGAAAATACTTTTCGGGAATTTTTAGAGTCCGTATGTGGCCCCGATAAATTAAAATGGCCGTTTGAATTGAATATATTTATATTTTATTTTAAACGGAAACTGATCGAATAATTAGAATTGGCTTGCGAAACATATCCCATTGTGCTCGGAATGGGGGTAATTAGCTGGGGGCGACAGTCGTTAGGTCTAGTTCGGAGTCCGAATAAAAGTTAACCTTTTTGAAAGTTAGAAAGAAAAAAAAAATATATAATTCTTTTACCAAACTCCCTTCTATTTTCTTCAAATCGAAAGCCCCCTTTTCTTTCGTTTTCTCGAAGGAATAATGGCCGATGGAGCCATCGCCGCTCCTCCTCCTTGGGCACCGCCACACCTAGCGTCGGCCATCGCGCCACCATCTCCCCTTCCCCCTCCTATCGTCTCTCCCCTCCTCTCCAACGCCCAAAACGACGACACCCCGAACCCTAATAGAAAAACGCAGCCCTCTCCTAAACTCGCCTGACCTCGCCAATGTGGGCCCACCAACGGCCAACGACGCTACCCCTCCCTGTCTGCGTTCGACAGTGAGCATCCCCTTCGACCGAAACCCAAAATTCAGTGTAAGTCCTTTGATTTTCTTCTTTTCTTTTTAGATTAAGAGAAATACATTCTTTGTGACTATATAAATGTGATCTTCATGATTATGAAGAGTTAGGATTTTTATACATGAAAAGATGCGATTTTTTATCATAAAAAGTTATGATTTTTTATTATGAAATGTTGGATTTTTAATTAACAAAAGATTTGAATTTTAGTTAGAAGGAAAGATTTGATTTTTATATTATATAGATAATAAAAATATGATTTTTATATTATATAGATAATAAAAACATGATTTTTATATTATAGGAATAATAAAAATATGATTTTTATATTATAGGAATAATAAAAATATGAATTTTATATTATATAGGTAATAAAAATTGGATTTTTATATATGTGGTGATGGGATAAATATACGATTTTTATATATGAAGTCAGGATATAAAAATGTGAATTTTATATATGTATAGTAACGATAAAAAATTCGATTTTTACATGTATGGTTAAAGATTTGATTTTTAATATTAAAAAAAATAGATTTTTATTTTGAAGTAGCGAAAATAAAAATTCGATCTTATATAAGAAGTAGAAAATGAAAATATAATTTTTATATAGAAAGAAGCGTTGTAAATATATGAAGTAGAAATAAAAATATGATTTTTATTTATTGGAATGGAGCGATAAAAATATGATTTTTTATATACGAACAGCGTGGAAAAGACTGCGTTGAATTTCGGGCGAATCCAAGCCATTCATAAATTCAAAAATAAAATGGTGGAGTGGATCCTAAAGGTGAGAACTCCTCACTTTTATTTTATTTTCTAGTTTGAAATATATACTAGGATGCAGACGGTGCTTAGCAGCACCCAACACCCGTCGTCCATAGACCATGGATGACTTGTTTGTTTGATTGGTGTGTTGTGAAAATTGATTGTGTGTTGTGGAATTAATAAATATTTTATAGTTAAAAATATAATTTATAATGTGCATATAAAATAAATATTTATAAACAAATCGGATGATTTGTTTATGTACATACATTTGACTGATATTGATTGGGACGATAAATTTTACACATCGCCCAACTGCACAAATAAAACTTGTGTTTGATTGTTTGAAACCCCACATGGGTATTGGGATGATATTGGGCATACACTAGTACAAATAAGTAGTTGTATGTTGATTGATTGCTTGACGGGCTGTTATAAGCGTTAAATACTTATATTTGATGCTTATGCAGTGTAGGATGCACTCTGGATGATGGATTGCTGTTTTTCAGTGTTGTTATACACATTTGTTGTGTGAAATCCATATAATCAAATTATATGGTAATTGACTGTGTCTTATTCCAGTTCAGAAAGAATGAATACTTTAAAATAACGAATATTTTCGGATTATATTCAAAAAAGAATCAAAATTTGATTTTGATGTCCGATTTGGGATGGACATGAATATATTTAAATATATAAACCTGTATCGGTTGGATTGACGCCATTTTGACGTGAACGATATTTATATCGATTTTATTCATTTTTATAATGAATATCGAAAAGGAATTGATTTCAAAATATAATGTTTTGAAAATATTTTCATTTATATATCGATGATATGGAATATTCAATTTTGATTAGAAATTGCATATGAAGTTGAAATCGTTTCGAAAACGAATTTAAAACGATTTATAAAATACATTTTGAAAGGAAATCGACGAAATATATATTATATATATAATGGCCTGAATAGAACGTGTCGCGCTGCGGCAGTCCGCGAATTTCGACCATTGACTTCAAACGGACATTACGGGAGATCCGACCATCGGATTCTCCTAAAACCGGAACCATTGGGTTCGTATTGAAAAGTGCTTCTAATGAATATTAGAGATTTGAAATCTAATGGTAGGATTTGGAATTATGTCCAAATCAAATTTGGAAAAGGTCGTTGTAAGTGCAGTTCGATGGCCGTTTATGGAAATCGACTGTACGGACCTTGATAAACTTTTTAAAAATATCGATAATTAGTGTAAAATCATAAGAATGATTTGGAAAGAATTGTGATGAAAAATTCCATATTTGAAAAGATAAAAACAGGTTTTTATCGAAATGAACTAGTTTTGAACTAGAATTATAACCCAATTATTTTTAAAAATAAATAAACTAGATTTGAAATGGTTTTAAAAATAACCAGAATTTCCAATATATAAATTGGAAATGGATTTGAATCAGAATTGTCTTCGGAATATTTCGATGTTGGATTTCGCGATTATACAGATATTGTTACGGAAATTTGAAAGATATATATATATATCGTTGTTTCCAATACGATATTTGTTGGTTGTAGTATTTGATATTGAATATAAGCCGATATATTTTCTATTCAGAGCCTTGTATTTAATATCAAATAGGATTTGGGTTTGACGTGAATGGAGTCTTCATTAATGCTGTTCTTAAACCCAGTTGAGAAAAGATTAAATCTTTCTATTTAGATTTAATGAAGTATACCAATTAATTAATATTTAATTGTAATTGGGATTTGGGTTTATCGTGAACGGTGTTTTAAATAACACTTGTTTTTAACTCGATAATTAATGGAATGTGAATTGGCTTTATCGTGAACTGTGTTTTTAATGACATTCATTCTTTAACACGATTTACAGTGAAATGTGATTTGGAATTTATAAATCTTTTATTAATATTTAAAGGAGATTTTCCGAAGTAAAGTTTTCCAATTTAATAAAATAAATTGGAATGGAATGCAATTTGATTTGATAATAATCAAAGTGAATTTCTGTGGATGAGGACTGCTAACGTATATGGAATTTAAAAGGCTTTGCCGTCATTTCATTTATAGTATTAGTCGGATATGGAATTTTGTATCGATTATTTCTTTAGATTTGTTTTCCATGAAGAATCCAGTGTCAATGGAATGTGATTTTGGGTTTTCGTGAATGGTAACTTTAATAATACTGTTTTTAGACCCAACGGAGTTAAGAAAATCAGAAACTAACTGGAGATTAGTTAAGTTGAATGGTTTCTTGGGTATTGATCTGATGTTGGTTTTGGCCTTCTGGGTTAACACTTAGGGAATGGTTCACTTGCTAATTTACGGTTAAAGGCTGATGGAATAGAATGTGATTTTGGGTTTATAGTTAACCGTGTTTTGAATGACAGTGGTTCTTTAACCCAGTTAAGACAGGATTTATTTCCTGGATTTGAATAATCATTAAGTAATGATTTTTGGAAATTAAAACTGAATTAGAGTTTTAATGAATCTTTAAATAGATTGAAAGGTGAATTTGATAACTAAAATTATCAAATTCAAGAAATGATAGAGAATGGAGTATCACCAGTTTTGCTCCAAGCGATAGTTAAATCTTTAATTAGATTTGAACGTGAGATGGTAATTGAATTTATGATAACACCGGGGTGTTAGATATGAAGTATTACCAGTTTTACTTCATGGTATGAATAGGTTGGGGTTGGGAAATTTAACAAATGATTACTTTGGTAAGGTTCGCTGATCCCGACTAGCTTGGATAAATCATAATTTGGTTTGGATTGATATTCAAAAGAAGGTTAAAGAATAAATTTAAAGAACTTATCTTTGATAAAATTAATGGGAACCTTTCCCAAAATATAAGAATATTTGAAGAAAGGGATACTCTGGATTGGAATGAGGCGTATGATGTGTTTTATAACACTTTTTTATTATATACGCGAGTTATTCGGAAAGGCTGGGTTTATACCCATTCTGAATAACTGAATCGACGATAAATCAACGATGAAGATGGTGGTCAAAGACCGGAGGTCTTCACATCATTTGGATAATTACTGATGATCTTGATTGGGCTGTACACCCAAGAGGAAGGAATCAGTTGGTGATCGTTCAGACGTACTAGGAGATCGATGGATATGCGAGGAATAAGGTTCCTTCAGTTTCTTTCAGACCCAGAACGGACTTGTAAATGGATTGTGTGTCTGACATTGGATTTTATTCTGTGTTGATTGATTTCTGTAAAATATATATCTGTTTGGCGACGGAGAATTTATTCTCTTGCTTAATGCCCTTCTCTGAGACGCATGAGCTCAGAGGTTATATATCGATAGATATCAGTCGCATGGCATGAATTGCCTGTGTGGCGTGCTGAGATGCAAATGATCAAGGCTTCTGTTGAAAAGAAAATTCTTGTGGTTGATGATCAAAGCACGGCTTTAATACAGCGTAGCTTTGTGTAGCGTTAATTCGTGAACCTCACACCCTGGTATGAACCAGAAACGGGAGAAGGACCTCCGGGAGGGCACGTGTTTCCTTCTAGCTAGGAGTGGTGTTTTGGGTTTTACACGCCCGAACATTTTACTTATGTGGATGATGGATAGCGAGGCGCCTCGATTATATTGGTCGATCCGGGGCCGATGGAGTAATTTGGCTCATTTACGCCCCATAAGGTGGGGAAATGTAGCGCTCAGGGTTTAAGTTTAATCCACATCGAGTGGACTGGCCCTGAAGATCCAAGGGCCCACCTGAGTCTGGGTCCTGAGACATGGTAGGCTAGATTGTCTCGAAGTGGTGAGGACGATCCCTGGCCTCAGTTCACAGACGGAAATCCAACTTCCAATACGTGATATTTGCGGTTTTGATTGTAGAGCCTAGTATTGGCGACATGATATATGGTACCCATGCCGTCTAGGATTGATACATTTATATTTGAAGTTGTTTTATACACTATGCACTTGTAATAGTATCAAATGATTTGTTTTAAACGTACCAAGCATGTTTGCCTATTATAAGGGAAAACCCTATCCCCTGGCTTGCGTTGCATTTTGTGATAGGACCTGGGTCTTATAATAGCTTCATTTTTCCAAAAAGCATTGCGTTGTTTTGTTATATGCACTAGTATTCTTGGGAGGAAACCCCTTCCGTGTTATATGGCGTGGTCCCTTGATATATCTGATTTAAAGAAAAGTTTTAAATAACTGTTTTAGTTCTCACACCAGTCACATGACTGACCTGGAGTTTATTGTTTTAACCTAAACTCTAGGTGCCCTTATTTTGACACGGGCATCTAGTAGTTTTGGTTTTGCATATTTATATTCACAGGATCCTGATTTACAGCTGGAACGATATTCGGAAAGCTCTGTATCCGTATATCTCCTTCAGTTGTGTTTTGTATTGTTTTTCCGCTGCTATGTAATGTGTTGTAATCTCTGATATTTTTCTGTTGTATTATAATTATTCATACTCTGTATATTCTTGAATTCTGATGGAATTGTTTTAATAAGCAATGAAATTTTCTTCTGTTTGTGTTCTGATTCGTTTTGTCCTTAGTTCAATCCGTGATTTCCCGCAAGGGGAAGTTCGGGTCATTATATTTGGTATCAGAGATTTTCTTTATAGAGCTCGAAGAACAAGACATGTTAGAACCAAATTAAAGAATTCATCAGAGACTGGATTAGTAATATCCAATGAGAATGACTTGTTAGAGATGGGATCAATAGTATCCTAGAATGAGTCGGAAAAGAGTTGTCTTCAAATAAAGATGAAAACAATTTTTGTTTTGAAAATTTAAATCAATTATTCGTATTTGAATATTGTTTTTATATTGATTTGGACAATCAAGTATATAGAGATTTTAATATACGTCTGATCGACGTGTATTTGAAGCCTCAAATATATTCGATAGATATAGAATCACACTTTAGTCGTCCGGAGATGATCCTGATGATTACTATAGTATCATTAGTATTTGTGTTCGAGTTTCGAAAGTAGGATGTTTATATATTCCCATAGATTGGTGTGAGAACCAAAACTAGATAGGGCTATTGTTGTGATTTGGCATCAAAAATCTGATTTTTGGACTATATATCAAAGTTATGAATTTGTAAATTTATCAACTAATTGATTGATGGTTGTGTTATGTGATTATTTATTTAAACCAGAGTATGAAAGAAAGGTAAATTTAGGCCAAATTGAACCAAATATTGAACTGTATTGAAAATTGTTTGAAATTGCGTACATGTACATGTACATACATTGAACAGATCATAGCAGGGAAGCTAAGCAGAGGAATAAAATTGTTTGCCCGATAAATAGATACATGTTTATTGTATTTCTTGGGGTTTTTGATGATTTTATGAGCCGATTGGCTAGCCGCTTGGCTGTTTCTTTTTCTTTTTGGATTAGAGAGGCTTGTATGGAAATTTCGGGATTTTCCTAGTCCTCCCGTGCAGGGGAGGTTATGGCGAAATTTTTCGAAAAATTAGGGTGTTAGCCAAATTTTTGAAAAATTTGAAAAGTAATTAGAAACTGAAAAGTTGAAGAACTTAAGCAGTAATGAAAATAATGAAAGTTGAGTTGATTAGTTAAAAAACTTTCGGCTTCGTTCCTTTTCGGGGACGAAAAGTTTTAAGTGGAGGAGATTGTAATAACCTGGAAATCCGAAACCAATTTAAAATTTTTATTTTGGCAATTTTGATGAATTTTGAATATTTAAAATGAATTATTTTAAATAATAACAACGAGAAATTTATTTTGAATAGAATCAGAACGTATATATTTATATAAATCGTCATTAGAATATAAATATTTATTTTTAATTATAAAAGGAATCGAAAATGGCGCGGTAGTTCGAAAATTCAATTTCAAATTTCAAATGAATGTACATGATTCCAAGTAAATAGGATTTTGGTGAAACCAAAAATATTAGAATATTTTTGAGGATATCTTTCCAACGAATCCGAAAAATTGAAATTTCGTAGCAGGGATAAAAGTTATGTCCAGTCGAAAATTCAGAATAGTCGCTATGGAATTTTAGCCCTTAAAAATGGAAATTTTGCAAACGACCTCTGTTTTTGACGAAACCACTTTTGTTGGATTTGGGATGTCGAATTATTGATAGATTTCAAAATTCAAAATTTTTTGAATCAATATGTGAGCGTGGAGAAATAAAACATGTTTTGACCGTTTCAGTCAATTTCGATCGACCAGAAAATGGCCATTTTTCAGACTGTCCTGGAATTTGACGAAATTAGTTTTGTTAGGACCATATCGTTAATACGAAGCTAGAAAATATATTTCGGGAATTTTTAGAGTCCGTATGTGGCCCCGGTAAATTAAAATGACTATTTGAATTGAATATATATATATATTTTTTAATTTAAACGGAAACTGATCGAAACGTTAGAATTGGCTTGCTAAACATTTCCCATTGTGTTTGGAATGGGGGTAATTAGCTAGGGGCGACAGTCGTTGGGTCTCGTTCGGAGTCCGAATAAAAGTCAACCTTTTTGAAAGTTAGAAAGAAAAAATATATAATATATAATTCATTTTACAAATCCCCCTTCTATTTTCTTCAGATCGAAAGCCCCCCTTTCTTTTGTTTTCTTGAAGGAATAATGGCCGACGGAGCCATCGCCGCTCCTCCTCCTTGGGCGCCGCCACACCCAGCGTCGGCCATCGCGCCACCATCTCCCCTTCCCCTCCTCTCGTCTCTCCCCCCTCTCCAGTGCCCAAAACGACGACACCCCGAACCCAAATAAAAAACTGCTGCCCTCTCCTAAACTCGCCTAACCTCGCCAATATGGGCCCGCCAACGGCCAACAACGCCACCCCTCCCTGCCTGCGTTCGACAGTGAGCATCCCCTTCGACCGAAACCCAAAATTCAATGTAAGTCCTTTGATTTTCTTCTTTTCTTTTTAGATTAAGAAAAATACAACCTTTATGACTATAAAAATGTGATCTTCATGATTATGAAGAGTTAGGATTTTTATACATGAAAAGATGCGATTTTTAATCATAAAAAGTTGCGACTTTTGATTATGAAAAGTTGGATTTTTAATTAATAAAAGATTTGAATTTTAGTTAGAAGGAAAGAAGTGATTTTTATATTAATAAAAATATGATTTTATATTATAGGAATAATAAAAATACGATTTTTATATTATAGGAATAATAAAAATAAGATTTTTATATTATATAGCTAATAAAAATTGTATTTTTATATATGTGGAGATGGGATAAATATACGATTTTTATATATAAAAGTGAGGATATAAAAATGTGATTTTTATATATGTATAGTAACGATAAAAAATTCGATTTTTACATGTATGGTTAAAGATTTGATTTTTAATATTAGAAAAATTAGATTTTCATTTTGAAGTGGCGAAAATAAAAATTCAATCTTTATATAAGAAGTAGAAAACGAAAATATAATTTTTATATAGAAAGAAGCGTTGTAAATATATGAAGTAGAAATAAAAATATGATTTGTATTTATTGGAATGGAGCGATAAAAATATGATTTTTTATATATGAACAGCGTGGAAAAGACTGCATTGAATTTCGGGGGAATCCAAGCCATTTAGAAATAAAATGGTGGAGTGGATCCCAAAGGTGAGAACTCCTCACTTTTATTTTATTTTCTAGTTTGAAATATATACTAGGATGGAGATGGTGCTTAGCAGCACCCGACACCCGTCGTCCACAGACCATGGATGACTTGTTTGTTTGATTGGTGTGTTGTGAAAATTGATTGTGTGTTGTGGAATGAATAAATATTTTATAGTTAAAAATATAATTTTTAACGTGTATATAAAATAAATATTTATAAACAAATCGGACGATTTGTTTACGTACACACATTTGACTGATATTGATTGGGACGATAAATTTTACACATCACCCAACCGCACAAATAAAACTTGTGTTTGATTGTTTGAAACCCCACACGGGTATTGGGATGATATTGGGCATACACTAGTCCCAATAATTAGCTGTATGTCGATCGATTGATTGACAAGCTGTTATAAGCGTTAAATATTTATATTTGATGCTTATGTAGTGTAGGATGCACTCTGGATGATGGATTGTTGTTTTTCAGCGTTGTTATACACATTTGTTGTGTGAAATCCGTATAATCAAATTATATGGTTATTGACTGTGTCTGATTCCAGTTCAGAAAGAATGAATATTTTAAAATAACGAATATTTTCAAATAATATTCAGAAAAGAATCAAAATCTGAATTTGATGTCCGATTTGGGATGAACACGAATATATTAAAATATATAAAGCTGTGTCGGTTAGATTGACGCCATTTTGACGTGAACGATATTTATATCGATTTTATTCATTTTTATAATGAATATCGAAAAGGAATTAATTTCAAAATATAATGTTTTGAAAATATTATCATTTTTATATCGATGATATGGAATATTCAATTTTGATTAGAAATTGAATATGAAGTTGAAATCGTTTAGAAAACGAATTTAAAACGATTTATAAAATACGTTTTGAAAGGAAATCGACGAAATATATATATATATATATATATATATATATATATATATATATAATGGCCTGAATAGAACGCGCCGCGCTGCGGCAGTTCGCGTATTTCGACCGTTGACTTCTAACGGACATTACAGGAGATCCGACCGTCAGATTCTCCTAAAACCAGAACCATTGGGTTTGTATCGAAAAGAGCTTTCAAACGAATATTAGAGATTTTAAATCTAACGGTTAGATTTGGAATTATGTCCAAATCAAATTTGGAAAAGGTCGATGTAAGTGTAGTTCGATGGCCGTTTATGGAAATCGACTGTACGGGCCTTGATAAACTTTTTAAAAATATCAATAATTAGTGTAAAATCATAAGAAACGATTTGGAAAGAATTGGGATGAAAAATTCCATATTTGAAAAGATATAAATAGATTTTTATCGAAATGAACTAGTTTTGAACTAGAATTATAACCCAATTATTTTTAAAAATAAATAAATTGGATTTGAAATGGTTTTAAAAATAACCAGAATTTCAAATATATGAATTGGAAATGGATTTGAATCGGAATTATCTTCGGAATATTTCGATGTTGGATTTCGCGATTATACAGATGTTGTTATGGAAATTTGAAAGATATATATATCGTTATTTCCAATACGATATTTGTTTGTTTTTGTATTTGATGTTAAATATAAGCCGATATATTTTCTATTCAGAGCCTTGTATTTAATATCAAATAGGATTTGGGTTTGTCGTGAATGGTGTCTCCATTAACATTGCTCTTAAACGCAGTTGAGAAAAGATTAAATCTTTTTATTTAGATTTAATGAAGTATACCAATTGATTAATATTTAATTGGAATTGGGATTTGAGTTTATTGTGAACGGTGTTTTAAATAACAATTGATCTTTAACCCGATAATTAATGGAATGTGAATTGGGCTTATCATGAACTATGTTTTTAATGACATTCGTTCTTTAACCCGATTTACAGTGAAATGTGATTTGGAATGTATAAATCTTTTGTTAAGATTTAAAGGAGATTTTCCAAAGTAAAGTTTTCCAATTTAATAAAATAAATTGGAATGGAATTCGATTTGGTAATATTCGAATTGAATTTCTGTGGATGAGGACTGCTAATACATATGGAATTTAAAAGGCTTTGTCGTTATTCCATTTATATTATTAGTCGGATATGGAAGTTTGTTTCGATTATATCTATCGATTTGTTTTCCATGAAGATTCCAGTGTCAATGGAATTTGATTTTGGGTTGTCATGAATGGTATCTTTAATAATACTGTTCTTAGACCCAACGTAGTTAAGAAAATCAGAAACTAATTGGAGATTAGTTAAGTTGAATGGTTTCTTGGGTATTAATCTGATGTTAGTTTCAGCCTTCGGGGTTAACACTTAGGGAATGGTTCACTTGCTAATTTACGGTTAAAGGCTGATGGTATAGAATGTGATTTTGGGCTTATAGTGAACCGTGTTTTGAATGACATTGGTTCTTTAATCCAGTTAAGACAGGATTTATTTCCTGGATTTGAATAATCATTAAGTAGTGATTTTTGGAAAATAAAACTGAATTAAAGTTTTAATGAATCTTTAAATAGGTCGAAAGGTGAAATTGATAACTAAAATTATCAAATTCAAGAAATGATAGAGAATGGAGTATCACCAGTTTTTCTCCAAGCGATAGTTAAATCATTAATTAGATTTGAACGTGAGATGGTAATTGAATTTACGATAACACCGGGGTGTTAGATATGAAGTATTACCAGTTTTACTTCATGGTATGAATAGGTTGGGGTTGGGAAATTTAACAAATGATTACTTCGGTATTCAAAAGAAGGTTAAAGAATAAATTTTTTATTCAAAAGAAGGTTAAAGAATAAATTTAAAGAATTTATCTTTGATAAAATTAATGGGAACCTTTCCCAAAATATAAGAATATTTGAAGAAAGGGATACTCTGGATTGGAATGAGGCATATGATGTGTTTTATAACACTTTTTTATTATATACACGAGTTATTCGGAAAAGTCGGGTTTATACCCGTTCTGAATAACTAAATCGACGATAAGTCAACGATGGAGACGGTGGTTGAAGACCGGAGGTCTTCGTATTGTTTGGATAATTACTGATGATCTTGATTGGTTTGTACATCAAAGAGGAGGGAATCAGTTGGTGATCATCCAGACGCACTTGGAGATCAATGAATATGCGAGGAATAATGTTCCTCCGGTTTCGTTCAGACCCATAACGTACTTGTAAATGGATTGTGTGTTTGACATTGGATTTTATTCTGTGTTGATTGATTTCTGTTAAATATATATCTGTTTGGCGGCGGAGAATTTATTCTCTTTCTTAACGCCCTTCTCTGAGACGCACGAGCTCAGAGGTTATATATCGATAGATATCCGTCGCATGGCATGAATTGTCTATGTGCCATGCTGATTAACATAGAAATGTGTTTATTTTATGCTCGTATATTTTATCTTTTGTAAATAAATAAATGATACTTTGGTTACTTTTGTATGTTTTTACAGGATGTCAAGAAATGCCTCCTTCGTTTCAAATTAAAGGCCAATTACAGATAAAAAGCTACTTCCCTGTATTAAAGCCACCTCAATTACAAAAGATGTTGTAGCTCATTGGTAATTGCATGGAAATTTGTACTGAGAGACCTGAGTTCGATCCCCGTCAAGCTCACTTTTTGCCAAAGAACAGAACGCGTTCACACTGGCCCTTTGCTATGAAGAATATATTAATTAGTGTTATATTATATATATACATATTCATGTGTATGTATGATATTCACTAATAGACATTTCAGGAGTAGTCATGGAAATCAATTCAGAACATTCATTTTTCAATTTCCAATTAAAAGAATTTCTGATAGAAATATTGCCAAGAAAAGATCAGTTTTGAAGATTTTATCCCTTGTTGCCTTTGGAGTCTAATGAGTATCCTTGTTTGGAAGAATTAATCACATACAATCTGCTCATCAATCAATCAATCAATTTGCTACATGGAAGATAGGAAGATTTGGAAGATATTCACCATGTTTTGCTTTCCAATCAAGCTTGGTCAAGGAAGGCAAGAGATATAATGGATGATGAGGCCCAGTTATTCATAGACTTAATTCGGGTTTCCAGTTCACCTATAAAAGCACATGTATATCCCATTGTAAAAAGCATCTCATTTCTGTATTCCATTACTCTAATAAAAAAAATTCTTCTTCTTCTTCTTCTTCTTCTTCTTCTTTTATTTTCTAGTATTTTTTTAGCAACTAGTGTCATCTACCCAATTAGATTCGGTAGAGTACTAGTTGTATTTTACATTTGTTTCATTAGTGATTAGTCGTTTGATTAGTTTCAACGACAATCCTAATTTTTTTTGTTGTTCTTCTTATTCTGCACTTTTATTTTCTGCATTGTTGTTCTTGTTTTGCAATTTGCTTTCTTTAGTGATTAATCGTTGATTAGATTCAACGATAATCCTAAGTTCGCAATTTCAATTTGTTTTTATTTCAACAAAATCTCCAGGCTTCGTCTAACTCGCCCAAGAGATTAGATAAATAATTTGATTTTAATTTACCTCCCTGTGTTCGACCTGTATGCTACACACCTGTACGCTTACAGTATTTAATTTAAATGTCGCGCTTTTCTAATTCATAGGAAAGCGTCGATCAAGTTTTTGGCGCCGTTGCCGGGGAGGTAACGATTAAATTTTATTACTTATTTAATTTCTGATTCGTGTTAGTTATTTTTCCTTTTGTTTTCGTGTATATATAAAATATTCTTGTTTGGGTGATTTGGTATTATTGATTGATACTACAATCCCATAACAAGACACACAAAAAAAACTTCCAGTTTTCATTTATTTCCTTCCATCTCTAAACTCCTTTCCATTATTTTCTTTACATTCTCTTTCTCCTTTACAAATTCCGCAAAAAAAAAAAAAAAAAAAAAAAACCCTTCCTAAAACTCCTTTACTTATTTCTTTCTTTTCTTCATTTATTTCTTTCCCTTTTTCAATTATTTTCCTTTTATATTTTCTCTCTCTTCTATTTTCAACAATAAAATATATAAAAAAAAACTGCAGCTGCCTTTTATTTTTCTGATTTCTTACAATTTTTCAATTTTCTTTCCAACTCTCTTTTACAATTCATTTCCTTTTCTTACAAATCTCTATTTCCCTCTAAAAAAAAACTTTTGCCAAACTTCTCCTTTCTCTCTTCTCACAAACAACAATTCTCTGCACCTTCTCCCTTGTCCAGAATCACCGCAAGTCAACTTACATCATATTACGACAGCATCTTCTCCAATCATCACACCAAAAATTCCACTGCCTTCCCATACATCTCTTACCTCACCATACCCAGTCACACCATCCTGAAGCACAATCCATAAACCACTTCTCATTAACATCTCACTTCAACAAAAATTCATCCATACCCCTACGTTTGCCAAGAACATCATCACAGCACCTCCTTTTGCCGCCTACACCATAACTTCACCACACTTGCTTCATACCACCACCATACGTTCATCACCACCTTCCCATTACATCAACCTATCAACGTCCCCATCCCGGCAAACTGTTACCACCACAACGCCTCTCCACAAACACCCCATCGGAAACCACTAGACCCATAGCCTTAGCTCGATCACTTCAATAACTAAACCATTCTCTTCCACTTCCTACACCGCACAAACATCACCATAGCCTACCATTACCAAAGCAGTTCAACGCAGTACAGAATTCCCAGACCATAGTTCACTTCTTCAAACCAATTTCACCAAAAAAAAACAAAGGTAGAAGAAGACCCTGAACGGCTGAACCCCATCGCAATCCCCTATCACAATTTCACCGTCCAGACCATCACAAATTCAAATACAAGCCTTCACCAGATCAGTCTGCGAATTCAAATACATCTTCTGCGTTTCATCCGTGCCAAATCAACAACTGAAACTTTGCCCTCACAAACTCATCTCAAACACAACGTTTAGTCCTTCTGCTATCACCGAAGCCTGCGTTCAAATCTAGAACTCTCCCTGAACTCTCGTTCATTCATCACCCAACACCATTTCCTCCAACTACAACCGCACCACCCATTTCCTTCAACCCATTAGAACACCTCTCCACTCTTCTGCCAACCATTCAACTAGCAGGCTTCACTACACCACACAACAAACCACGCAAGACATCCCAAACCATACATCGATCACAAATCAAAAATCGCACAGCAAAAATCCCAATTAGAACCCGTACTCTATGAATCAGAACCGAAATCCATCTCCAACCTACTGATAACCCCACCACAAATCCACGCATCACCTTTCAGAAACCATAGTCGAACCCCAACCCAACTCAGAGAGGATTAATTCGATCTGATTCCGATTATTTTATTTGACTTGTTCGAAAAAAAGAACAAAGGAAAAAAAAAGGAGCTTTGGTTTGAACATGAGCTATTTGGGACTTACTATTTTGTCTTTTATTGCGGAAGAATACTTGTTTTGAGAGGGTTAATTGGAGCGTGATTCTTTGTTTCCTAAAATATACAAATAGAGGGTGGGGACGGGTTGCATTTATAAAATTGAAGGACTGCGTGGTTTTATTTGGTACAGAGTAAAAGGGTGCCTTTGTTTTGTGAGAACAGATAATAAAAAGGGACATGAGATTTTGTTGTTCGGTTTTCATCGATTTTTTTTTTTTGGACCGAGTGCTTTGTTTTTGTGAAAAGAAAATAGAGGGGCGTGATTTATCAAGGGCCGTGAGATTTTCTTCTTTGAATGGCATTTGATTTGTGGTTTAGTTTTGAATGGTGATTTGAGTTTGGTTTTATGCCCCTTTAGTCTGAGTTCGGTTTGTTCGGTTGAGCCTTCTTTATTTTTATTTTTTGAGCTTAGTTCTTTTTAATTTTTTTTCTTCTTTTATTTCTAGCTTAGTTCTTTTTAGTTTAGTTTTTCTTTTCAAACTCTTGTTTTTAGTCTTATCATTTAAACAAAAAAAGAGAAATCAAAAGCCAAGGCGAAGTGAAAAAGTCAAGCAACACTTCAAGAATTCAAGGGTTAAACAAATTGCAAACGCTGGGATTTTAATCATTGACATTGCTCAATTTTTATGGACGGAATGCCATACCCCACGGTAATATTTTCTAAACTCTACAGGTGCTGAAGCTGCTTTGAAAATATTGAAATTGTTGTAAAAATCTTTTGCAGGGGCGGCGGCTTGAATGTAAAAAAAAAAATTAATTATGCAATTTATATTTCTGTGACTGTTTTGTGACTGAAATTTCTGAATTAATTTGGTGCGAACTGATATTTCCATAATTGAAATCTTCATTCTCATTGTTTTCATCAATAAAAACAGACGTTGCAAAATAATATAATTGAACAGTGGTGTTTTGTGAAGTTGACTGTCTTGTATAATTGGATCACGGATATATAGTAGTTCAATTTATTGAACTATTAGCAAAAGAGGTTGCATACTACCCGTAAAACATTGGTCGTATCCCTTAGTATTTATACTATACGTGAACGGCCATAAGACCCTCTTCCCCCTTCCAATTGAGTCGGTTAATTAATAGAGCACTACTCGACATTTTATATTATTTTGAAGTGAGATTAATTTCTGTCTTCCGTCAACTTCATTCAAATGTCTGATTCAAAAAAATCTTTGAGAGAATTGTGGGATAATAATCGGAGTAGACGTCCTCTTGAAGAGTATGATTTTGAATTACAACTGATGAGGCAGAATTTTCCAAAATTTCGTGAGCCCGATGCCAATTTTCAAAATTTTCCAATTGACCAACATTTTCAAAACCATGGATATAATCAAAATTGCGATTTCAACTCAAATTTCAATAATTTTGATTATCGGCCACATCCATATCAAAATGGCTTTGAATCCCAATATAGCTTTGATCCACATCAATATGGGGTTGTAAACCAAAATTTCCAAATTTATAGCCATATCAATATCTTGATAACAACCAAAATTGCAATTTTCCACCGAATTTCAACAGCTTTGGTTACGAACATAATTTCTATGATCAAAATGATTTCCAATATCATTGTAATTTTTCTGAAAATTCAAACAACCACCACATTGGAAATAATATTGATTGTGAAATTGATGTGGACTATAATTTCGAGAATCAAGAAATCCAAAACGAGAGCTTTCAAATTAACGATTCTGAAGAATATCATCTTAACATTCTTAGAGAGAGGGTAGAAAAGCAAGATAGACAGCTTGGTGAAAAAGATAGATAGCTTGATGAACTTCTTTGTTTAATGACGTGTTTTAAAGAACAACTCGAGCAACAAAATCAAACTCAATGCGATGAATCAGGAAATAATCCATTCTTTGCTGACATTGAAAATTTTCAGATTACAACTTTGGAAATTGAAAATGAAGATCTAAATGAAGTTGTTCACAATTCAGCAAATGATTTAGACTTCAATTCTTTTCAGGAAAAAGATTTAAGCTCAGATTTTGATCTCCCTCTTTCAGGCTGCGAGAAACTTGAAATTTTTGAAATTGAACAGAATAAAAATGTTGAATTTTTCAATTCAAATTTGGAGATGGATTTTAATGAACATGAATTTTTTGGGCTGTACAAGGATGAGTTGCCAAATGAGAAAGAAGTAGATTCATGTCACGAGTTCGAAAATTTTAACTTTGAGAAAATTTCAAATGAACTTGAAATTGTCAGTGTCGAAAATACGTTGTCAATTAATGATGAGAAATGTGATCACATAGTCTTGAACAACACTCAGAATTTAAAATTCACGATTGCAACTGAGTTCATATACGATCACAAATTTTTGAGCAATTACACTGATAAATTTGTTGAGCACATGAATTATTTTTGGAATGTTAGCTTTGTTGAAAAACTTCATGTTAGGACGACCCTGGACATTCATTTACTGGACTACAAATCGAGGTATAAAGATGAGATGGTTTTCAAAAACTCTTGCTTGTTAGAAAACATGCCTAGACATAGTGGGAATGGGACTCATAGGGCAAGAACCAAGTGTGAGGGAAAAAGTTGGTGGCATTCTTTGCATCGCATACATCGCAAACACATATATCATTGTACATATGATCCATTCTTACATATAGTTAGACTGCATTTCATTTTACAAATCATTTTACATTTAATCCATCTTTGGGTACGATCTTTCAAATTTAGGAAACGTTTACAGTGTGGACACTGTTTAGTTCTAGTGTGGGGGGAGTCTGCATTTCACTCATTTTCATTTTATCTTTATTTTTCTTTCTTTTCATTTTCAGCCTTTTAAATAGGACCATCATGCATTTTAGATTGTAGTAACATGCCCATGCATTTTAGATTGTAGTAACATGCCAAATTTTTTTTTTTTTTTGAAAATACGACTCATTTTGGATTTGATACAACAAAATAAGTTAAGGATTGTTAATCAGTTGATAGTATTTTTTTCTCTCAGCTAAGATCGAATATGAAATATAATGAAAAGTTTAATTTTGAGGGATAACAGTGTAACCGGTACATAGGGAGATTCTTAGGTGATGGCCATGAAATCTATTCTATATTGTATACTTTGTTTAAATAAGTGGAGGACTCAAAATACTTATATTGGCTTTTCGAATCTTTAAAATTAAGTTGTGTTAAGTTGAATTCGCGTAACTCTCTTTTGTGCTTATATTTTCAATAATAATAATAATAATAGTAATCCAAGGGTATCCAACATTGCTTGTATATCAAGCGTTGGTGTGTAAACCCGCCAAGCTCTATCCGACACGTTGTTGACAAAGTCAGCGTTGGAATATCTTGGTCTCATTTTATGAGATTGGACACCTAAGGATTACCGACACGTTGTTAACAAAGTCAAAGTCGGCTTGCACAATCCGCCAAGCTCTTTACCCACTCTCCGTTAGTCCGCGAGGCAGTGCATGGGTGGTAAACCTTGGTCTTCTAAGTTAGGTGTATGTACTTAATCATAAATCTTAAAATTTTATAAAATAAAGAATAAGCGATGATGCCCAAACACTTCTTGACCTTATTGATTTGACTAGCCATACATGAGAAAATTAGAATACCACTTTACAAACTGTGCCAAGCAAACTAAGAATTTATTTCATGGCTGCACTATGTTATCGACCGAACTAACTGGCCAACTGGAATTTAACATTTGAAAACTTGATTTATATTGAAAATTTGGGACAAGTCGAGGTATCTAAAATAAAATCAACTGATTAGAAATTATTAACTTAATTTGTTGTACCACGTTCCTGAAATAAGTCGTGTTTTCATTTTTCGTTTTTATTTGCGTATGTCCATTGCATTCATGTAGTTTCATTAGAATCATAGCATACTGCATTTGGATTTTGTGGGTAGTATCCGCTGAAAACCCTCACGAGACACCACTCGTCCTACTAGGGACACCTAGAGGTTTAACGGCTTGTTGCATGCGCTCAATGCAATCGTGTTTCCTACGAAAGTGCGACCTATCTAGTTAGTTTTTCATTTTCTTTTTACTCGAGGACGAGTAAAAGATAAGTGTGGGGGTATTTGATTAACATAGAAATGTGTTTATTTTATGCTCGTATATTTTATCTTTTGTAAATAAATAAATGATACTTTGGTTACTTTTGTATGTTTTTACAGGATGTCAAGAAATGCCTCCTTTGTTTCAAATTAAAGGCCAATTACAGATAAAAAGCTACTTCCCCGTATTAAAGCCACCTCAATTACAAAAGATGTTGTAGCTCACTGGTAATTGCATGGAAATTTGTACTGAGAGACCTGAGTTCGATCCCCGTCGAGCTCACTTTTTACCAAAGAACAGAACGCATTCACACTGGCCCTTTGCTATGAAGAATATAGTAATTAGTGTTATATTATATATATACATATTCATGTGTATGTATGATATTCACTAATAGACATTTCAGGAGTAGTCATGGAAATCAATTCAGAACATTCATTTTTCAATTTCCAATTAAAAGAATTTCTGATAGAAATATTGCCAAGAAAAGATCAATTTTGAAGATTTTATCCCTTGTTGCCTTTGGAGTCTAATGAGTATCCTTGTTTGGAAGAATTAATCACATACAATCTGCTCATCAATCAATCAATCAATTTCCTACATGGAAGATAGGAAGATTTGGAAGATATTCACCATGTTTTGCTTTCCAATCAAGCTTGGTCAAGGAAGGCAAGAGATATAATGGATGATGAGGCCCAGTTATTCATAGACTTAATTAGGGTTTCCAGTTCACCTATAAAAACACATGTATATCCCATTGTAAAAAGCATCTCATTTCTGTATTCCATTACTCTAATAAAAAAAATTCTTCTTCTTCTTCTTTTATTTTCTAGTATTTTTTTTTAGCAACTAGTGTCATCTGCCCGATTAGATTCGGTAGAGTACTAGTTGTATTTTACATTTGTTTCATTAGTGATTAGTCGTTTGATTAGTTTCAACGATAATCCTAATTTTATTTTTTTTGTTGTTCTTCTTATTCTGCACTTTTATTTTCTGCATCGTTTGCAATTTACTTTCTTTAGTGATTAATCGTTGATTAGATTCAACGATAATCCTAAGTTCGCAATTTCAATTTGTTTTTATTTCAACAAAATCTCCAGGCTTCGTCTAACTCGCCCAAGAGATTAGATAAATAATTTGATTTTAATTTACCTCCCTGTGTTCGACCTGTATGCTACACACCTGTACGCTTGCAGTATTTAATTTAAATTTCGCGCTTTTCTAATTCATAGGAAAGCATCGATCACATGCTGAGATGCAAATGATCAAGGCTTCTGTTGAAAAGCAGAGTCTTGTGGTTGATGATCAAAGCACGGCTTTAATACAGCGTAGCTTTGTGTAGCATTAATTCGTGAACCTCACACCCCGGTGTGAACCAGAAACGAGAGAAGGACCTCAGGGAGGGCACGCGTTTCCTTCTAGCTAGGAGTAGTGTTTTGGGTTTTACACGCCCAGACATTTTGTAACAACCCGTATTTTCAATAAACTGTTATAACATAAATCGAGGCAGAATTTAATTCAAAAATCAGAATCAGGGGAAACGGGCTATGCCATTGCGTTCGTCTCGGAAAAATACGCAAAATAGAGTCCGAGTTTTCGAAAATCGGAGTCCGTATGACCCGGTTAAGGCCCATTGAAGTTTTCATAAATTTATATGCTAAAAACAGGTTTAAATTTCAAATTAAAAACAGGGATTAGGGCTAATCTGGGTTAGGCGGGAAAATTCCCGCCAGGGGGCCCATGTCGACAGGCATGTCGACAGGGCACCCAGGGAGTCGACAGCCCTGTCGACAGGGGGTGCCCAGGCAGCTCAGCCTGGTGCACCATTTCTGATTTGGGTTGGGTCATGTGGCTTGGTTCTAGAGAAATCCGAGATCTGACGGGCCAAACCTAATCTAGGGTTAATCCTAGGGCTAAAAACACTCTAATCCTCTATAAATATACCCCTAATCCTACCCTAAAGCCTCATTAATCAATCTAGCAACTAAACTATGTCAATTTGAATCCTCAAATGGCCTCCACCTAAAACCTAGCCTCCACCTTCCTCAAAGTTTAATCCTATGAAGATATGATGATCATACAACCTTTTCTATGTTGTATGAATGCTTAATAACTTGCATACTTCATTAAGTAGCAAGTTTGATTTGCTAAGTTTGTGTTTTTGGGATCTTGCAAAAAAGGGTTTTCTTATTTGAGGCTTTGTTTTGAGTTTTTAAAAGGGCTTCTTCATCTTATTTGGTGGATTTGTGGCTTGTTTATATTTGTAAGCCCTCTTACCTTCACTTTACAAACTTTAAAGTTAATGTTTGGTGAAAGTTGAGATTTATGTGAGTTTAGTTGATTATGCATGCTTATGCGAACTCACTATGTCATGTTTTATATGATTCACAAGTTATGCATACTTATGCGAACTCATTATACCATGTTTTACATGTTTCACAAGTTATGCATGCATATGCGAGATTACTATGCCATGTTTTACATGTTTCACAAGTTATGCATGCTTATGCGAGTTTATTATACCATGCTATACATGTTTTATGGGTTATGCAAGTTTACCTTACCATGTTATGCAAGTTTCATGGGTTATGCAAGTTCACCTTACCATGTTATGCAAGTTTAGTAGGTTATGCATGACTATGCAAGTTCACTTTACCATGTTATGCATATTTAATAAGCTATGCATGTTTATGCGAGCTCACCATGACATGATTTGCAAGTTTAACATGTATGCATCCTTATTATGATGTGTGAAGTTCATCATGTATGTTTTGCCAAGTTACCTTTTTACCCTTATGCGTTATAACGAATATATAAGCGAGATAATGACGTTGGGAGGGTTTGGGTAAACTTAAAAATACATGAAACTAAAAGATTGGGAATTTACCTATTAAGTTAGGTCTACCCCTTGGGAATTTACCTATTAAGTTAGGTCTACCCAAGTATATGTTAACTTGTAAATATGTTCTAAAGTGGACATGACATTAGATAACATGATATGGCCAACTCGAGGTTAGACCTAGTTGTGGTGTAAATCTTCCCAGGTAACCACAACGTGGGGTCTAATGTGGGTAGTTGGTCATGTTGCACCATAAGACCCGAGGTTAGACCTAGACGTGGTGTAAATCTTCCCAGGTAACCACGGATGTCTAATGTGAGAGGTTGGGTGCATTAAGTAATTAATGCCTCATGATTAGGGTTAAGTCATGGCCCACTAATACTTAACCAATAATGGGGATGCGAGGATTAGATGGGGTTAAGTGGTTACACTTAGCTAATTTAATCCAGGTTTAGTGAGGGGTTAAAACCACACTTAACCCTCTTAGAAACCCTAGCAACGTGGTCTGTTCCAGCAGTAATCCCAGTTTGGTATCATTCACAACCCTAGAGGCTAGGCTAGGGCGGGGCACGATTACTGGACTGATGTAAGCGACCAAAGCGACGGCTGAGTGGTACAGCGGTGCGGGTCCGGCGGGCTACGGACGTGCACGTAGTCCGATGTTGGACAAACTCGAGGCACAGGTACCAGTAGGCTTAGACTGTGCATTATTGCTTAGGTGTCTGGGGTTGACATCTTAGGACTTGATACACCCGAAGGTGGACCCAGCACAGTCCGACTACATCCATGTGGGCCGTATGGACACAAACACTTGACGTGTTAGGTTTATAGGGAGCCGATCGACTAGACCGTTGGGCTGGGCCTTATACTAAGGTCACTTCATGTTATTGGGCCAAAGGTTGGGCTAAGGGATCAAGATCTGTTTTGTGGGTTTGCTAGTACACTGTGGTGCAAAGTTTAACCTCGTCTATGTGACGTCACCTTTATCTATTGCCAGTATGTTCATCTCAGTTTCCATCATACTGTTAACTTTATTAGTTTATAGATTGATCGTAGTAGGGCTTACCAGTCTTTTTGACTGACCTGTTTTCTTTCGCTTCTTTTCTTCCGTTCCCCCCCCCCCCCACAGGTTCTCAGGGAGGGACTACTTCTGCTTAGTGGATCTTTGACTTGCTTGTTGGATAGCTCATGTATGGATCTGAGCTAGCTATGGCTTATCTTTTATTTCTGGGGATTAGTACTGATGTTTTACCATGTATTTTGTTATCACATATCTAGACTTATGTTGTATTTTGGATTATGACATTTTGATAGTATGTACTTGACTATGTTGGTTTTTCTGAGATGATGATGATGGGTTTTTATCTGCTACCGCTGCTTTACTTATAGTTATTTTTATATATTCCGTCTTGTGATATCTCTGTGCAAGTTTACCTTCACAATAACGCCCCTCCAAAGCTAGTACATTCTAAGGAGTGATCCTAGTGGAGGTGGGGTGTTACATTTGGTATCAGAGCACGAGGTTAACAAGATTGAACAAAACTTTTGAAAAAAAAAAACCCCTTTTGAAAAACTATTTTCAAAAACCTACTAAGTATTTTCCAAAATAAAGTCTAGATTATTTTAAGGCTAATCCCCAAAAGCCATCAGCATTATCGTTCGTTCCCTTGACCTGATCTTATCTTATCTTTTGTTTCAGTATGGCTGAGAATCTTGACATCCCAGATGGAGTGAACGTACCACTCTGGTATAGGAGACTCCAAGAAGCTAGGGCGGCAGCCGGTCCCGCCAACCCTACTCCCACTCCTCCTCCCGTAGTTGAGAATCCTATCCCTAATATCCCTCCTCCGGTGGTTCCTGCTCCCCCTCCTCCAGCAGCTAATATTCCCCCTCCCGTTGCTAATGTTCCTCCCCCTCCCGTTGCTGAGGCTCCTCTTCCTCCTCCTCCCCCTCAGCATCCTCAGATTGAGTTTACAAAAGTTTGTAAAGACTTCAAGGCAATGGGAGGCAAGAATTTCCTAGGCACGGAATCTTTCGTTGAAGCTAGGAATTGGCTGAAGGACACGGAGGACTTGTTTGCTATCTTTGGGATTGATGACGAGAGGAAAATCTTATTGACCGTATGGCTTTTGAAGGATGAGGCGGCCTATTGGTGCGAGGTCACCAATGGGACGAGGCCCGTTGAGACTTGGGCCGACGTGAGGGCTAGATTTGTGACCAAGTTTCTATCTTCAGCTGAGGCGAATTTGCAAATGGAGAAGTTCATTGCATTAAAGCAAGGGGATATGTCGGTCAAGGAGTATGTGAACAAGTTTAATCAGCTGGCCCGCTTTGGTTTGGATATAGTGAACACCCCGGAGAAGAAGGCTCTTCGATTTGCCAGAGGATTGAATGAGCCGCTACAGGGCTTGGCGATGTCACATATTCCGCATGGAGCCACTTTCGAGAGTTTGGTTAATATGGCTCTGCTTCAGGGGGAGGGAAAGAAGGAAGTCAAGTCGGGCGATACTCAAGCAAAGAAGGCTGATTCTCAAGGCAAAGGCAACCAAGGTCAAAGCAGTCAAGGAAATCAGAATAAGAACAAGAAGGGCAACAACAAAGGCAAGGGGAAGTGCAATTACTGTGGCATAGCTGGGCATTTTGCTAAGGATTGCAGGAAGAAGAAAAGGAAGCTCAGTGGTGGATGCTTTTCTTGTGGAGAGGCTGGGCACTTCAGCAAAGAATGCCCAAAGAAGAAAGGACAGGCTGGATCCTCAGGAGGGCAAGTTCATGCTCTCAATGCCGCTTCAGTTCCCGAGCGAGGTAGTGTTTCTGTTGAGAACCTTGTTTATATCTCTGATCTTCCAGTACGTACCTTGTTTGACTCCGGTGCATCACATAGCTTTATTTCATCTAATCTTGTTGATAGCTTGCACCTCAGTACTAGCTTAGTGGAGGATCCCGTTTGTGTCTCGAATCCCATTGGGGGTTCTGCTCATCTATCTATGATATGCGAGGATCTGAAGATCTCTATACTCAGCGTTGAATTCTTGTGTAGTGCGTATGTTCTAGGTTTCAGGGGATACGGATTGATCTTGGGCATGGATTGGCTGTCTAGATATGGAGCCATTCTGGATTGTGAGCATAGGGTTGTAAGGCTTGTGACTCGCCTGGGCAACACCTTAGAGATTTCATGCAATCCGAAGAATCCTGTCATGTTATGCTATCTAGAATCTCTCGACTCATCAGAGGAGGCCCTTCAGTCTGTAAGGGTGGTCCGGGATTATCCAGATGTGTTTGAAGAAGTTAAGGGGTTGCCCCCTAAACGAGAGATTGACTTTCGCATCTATCTGGTAGATAATGCTAAACCTGTTTCTTTGCCCGTTCGGCATATGGCTCCGCGTGAGAGACGGGAGCTGAGCAAGCAAGTGAAAGAATTGCTTGAGAAGGGCTTCATCAGAAGGAGTATATCCGAATGGGGAGCGCCTGTGGTGTTTGCAACTAAGGCAGATGGCTCTCTTCGACTCTGTGTGGATTATAGAGAATTGAATAAGCTGACTAAGAAGAACAGACACCCGTTACCGAGGATCGACGATCTCTTTGATCAACTTGTTGGTGCTTCTGTTTTCTCTCAGCTTGATCTTGCTACGGGTTTTCATCAGCTCAGAGTGGCTGAAGACAGTATAGACAAGACTGCATTCAGAACTCCAGACGGATTCTTTGAATGGCTTGTTATGCCGTTCGGTTTGACGAATGCACCCGCGTATTTTGTGGATTTGATGAGTAGGGTGTTTCGGGAGTTCTTGAATAAGTTTGTCGTAGTCTTTGTTGATGATATTCTAGTCTTCTCCAAGGATGAGGAAGAGCATGCGAGGCACCTAGTAGAGGTGATGGATACACTCAGAGCACACCAGTTAAAAGCCAAGTTCTCCAAATGCCACTTTTGGAGAAGGGAAGTCAGATTTCTTGGGCATATCGTATCCAAGCAAGGCTTAGCGGTGGATCCCGCTAAGGTGGTTGCCGTTCAGGATTGGAAGACTCCAAAGAATGCAACCGAGGTGAGAAGCTTTCTGGGTCTTGCGGGTTTCTATCGGAAGTTCATCAAGGACTTCGCGAAGATATCCGCTCCTCTTACTAAGTTGACGAAGAAGAACTTAGTCTTTGCTTGGGATATGGATTGTGAGCTTGCTTTTCAGAAGCTCAAGAGAGCCCTTACCTCCGCACCAGTTCTAGCCTTACCCGATGGTGGTAAGATATTTACCGTGTACACCGATGCTTGTGGCACGGGATTGGGTGCCGTTCTAATGCAAGAGGGCAGAGTTATATGTTTTGGTGGGAGGCAACTTAAGGTGCATGAGCGGAATTATCCCACTCATGATCTAGAGCTGGCAGCGATTGTATATGCGCTCAAAGCATGGCGTCATTATCTTCTGGGAGAGAGATTTGAGTTATATACTGATCATAAGTCCTTGAAGTATCTCTTTTCGCAGAAAGACCTGAACTTAAGACAGCAGAGATGGATGGAATTTTTGGCTTCCTATGATTTTGAGATATCCTATACCCCTGGCAAGGGGAATGTTGTAGCGGATGCGTTGAGTAGGAAAAGGTTGACACTGAGTCCTCTATTTGTTGAGATGAAGAATTTAGAGTTCTTAGCGACCTTTGATTTCTCTTTGGCAATGGGGTCGGTGACCGGTTCTTTGGCATCTTTAGAGCTCAGGCCTACCCTCCTAGATCAAGTTGGGGCTTCGCAAAAGGAAGACCCTCAGATAATTGAGATCTTGGATAAGCTGGTTCGAGGGGAGACATCTAGTCACCCTGCTCGATATTCTATAGACGATAAGGGTTGGCTGAGGAGAGATGGAAGGCTTTGTGTCCCGATGGTAGAAGACTTGGTGAGGAAAGTTCTCGAGGAAGCACATCGCTCCAAGATGACCATACATCCAGGGGGTGATAAGATGTATAAGGACATGAAGCGCGTTTTCTTCTGGCCGGGAATGAAAAAGGATGTGGCGGAGTTTGTCTCGAGATGTGTTATTTGTCAAAGAGTAAAAGCTGAGTCGAAGAAGCCTGGTGGACTATTACATCCGCTAGAGGTCCCGCTATGGAAGTGGGAGAGCATTTCTATGGACTTTATTGATGGGCTTCCAAGGTCCAGGAAGGGGAATACGAGCATATGGGTCATTGTGGATAGACTCACGAAGAGTGCTCATTTTATCCCAGTAAAGAGCAAAAGGACAGCATCTGGACTAGCATCAGTATATCTTCGTGAGATAGTGCGACTACATGGAGTCCCTTCCAGCATAGTTAGTGACCGCGACCCCATCTTTACTAGTCAGTTCTGGAACAGCTTGCAGGAGGCTATGGGCACGAAATTGAACCTGAGTACGGCCTATCACCCACAAACAGACGGCCAAACAGAAAGAGTGAATATGGTACTTGAGGACTTGTTGAGGCTTTGCATCCTGGATTTTGGTGGTGCTTGGGAAGACCATCTTCCTCTTGTCGAGTTTGCGTATAACAACAGTTATCAGGCGAGCATAGGGATGGCGCCGTTTGAGGCTTTATATGGGAGGCCGTGCAAGTCACCTACATGTTGGTGGGAATCCACGGATAAGCTTATACTTGGACCCGACATGATTAGGGATACATCCGAGAAGGTTGAGTTGATTAGAAGACGGATGAAAGCGGCCCAAGACCGGCAGAAATCCTATGCTGACAGGCGAAGGTCCGAATTGGAGTTTGAGGTTGGGGACAAGGTTTTCGTGAAGGTTTCTCCTTTGCGGAATGTGGTCCGATTTGGAGCTGTGGGGAAGCTAGCACCGAGATTTGTTGGACCCTTCCCCATCATTGAGAGAATTGGGAAGATGGCATATAAGGTGCAATTGCCCGAGAAGTTGTCCGGAGTGCATAATGTCTTTCATGTCTCGCATCTCCGAAAGTGCCTGCATGAGTCCGCTGAGGTGGTTGAACCTAGCATGCTTGAAGACGTGGAGGTAGAGAAAGAAGCAACTTTAAGGAAAGCTCCGATTCGTATCTTGGGGACAGAGACCAAGAAGCTAAGGAATCGTGAGGTCAGATTGGTGAAAGTTCAATGGGGTGAAGCCGAAGAAGACGCAACTTGGGAAACCGAGGGGAAGATGTGTGGGCTTTATCCATTTCTTTTTGAGGGTACACTCTCAATCTCTTTTGTTAGTATATCTTTCTCTTTGCTATCCATATTTATCTAGTTATCGTGCTAAACTTGTCATGAGAACCTTAGGTAGAAACCCTTTTGGATGAAACATGTGCTTGAGACATGTTATGTTTGATGGTTGCAAGTGGTTGCAAGTGTTTGCAAGTGGTTACTCGTGGATGCATGATACACATTAGGCACTAGATCGGCTCACACACTCCTCATATTGCACATGCATGAGTGTTTATGCTTATTCTTGGACGAGCTTTGTATGCAATCACATGGATGTTGCATATGGGTGTATGGTTGAGCACGCATATATATATTATACATTATGATAGGGGTTTGCATACATATGGATACAATTCACTAACATATTTCGCATTGATCATTGCATTAGATAGGTACATATACACACACCTTTGCATATGTTCATACAGCATTTAGAATCCTTTAAGGACAATGGTTGCTCGTGGATGATGTTTTGAGTAGATGGATGTTGGATGGTAGGATATGTTCTTCCTAACTTGAAGATTTCGAGGACGAAATCCTTTAAGGAGGGGAGAATGTAACAACCCGTATTTTCAATAAACTGTTATAACATAAATCGAGGCAGAATTTAATTCAAAAATCAGAATCAGGGGAAACGGGCTATGCCATTGCGTTCGTCTCGGAAAAATACGCAAAATAGAGTCCGAGTTTTCGAAAATCGGAGTCCGTATGACCCGGTTAAGGCCCATTGAAGTTTTCAGAAATTTATATGCTAAAAACAGGTTTAAATTTCAAATTAAAAACAGGGATTAGGGCTAATCTGGGTTAGGCGGGAAAATTCCCGCCAGGGGGCCCATGTCGACAGGCATGTCGACAGGGCACCCAGGGAGTCGACAGCCCTGTCGACAGGGGGTGCCCAGGCAGCTCAGCCTGGTGCACCATTTCTGATTTGGGTTGGGTCATGTGGCTTGGTTCTAGAGAAATCCGAGATCTGACGGGCCAAACCTAATCTAGGGTTAATCCTAGGGCTAAAAACACTCTAATCCTCTATAAATATACCCCTAATCCTACCCTAAAGCCTCATTAATCAATCTAGCAACTAAACTATGTCAATTTGAATCCTCAAATGGCCTCCACCTAAAACCTAGCCTCCACCTTCCTCAAAGTTTAATCCTATGAAGATATGATGATCATACAACCTTTTCTATGTTGTATGAATGCTTAATAACTTGCATACTTCATTAAGTAGCAAGTTTGATTTGCTAAGTTTGTGTTTTTGGGATCTTGCAAAAAAGGGTTTTCTTATTTGAGGCTTTGTTTTGAGTTTTTAAAAGGGCTTCTTCATCTTATTTGGTGGATTTGTGGCTTGTTTATATTTGTAAGCCCTCTTACCTTCACTTTACAAACTTTAAAGTTAATGTTTGGTGAAAGTTGAGATTTATGTGAGTTTAGTTGATTATGCATGCTTATGCGAACTCACTATGTCATGTTTTATATGATTCACAAGTTATGCATACTTATGCGAACTCATTATACCATGTTTTACATGTTTCACAAGTTATGCATGCATATGCGAGATTACTATGCCATGTTTTACATGTTTCACAAGTTATGCATGCTTATGCGAGTTTATTATACCATGCTATACATGTTTTATGGATTATGCAAGTTTACCTTACCATGTTATGCAAGTTTCATGGGTTATGCAAGTTCACCTTACCATGTTATGCAAGTTTAGTAGGTTATGCATGACTATGCAAGTTCACTTTACCATGTTATGCATATTTAATAAGCTATGCATGTTTATGCGAGTTCACCATTACATGATTTGCAAGTTTAACATGTATGCATCCTTATTATGATGTGTGAAGTTCATCATGTATGTTTTGCCAAGTTACCTTTTTACCCTTATGCGTTATAACGAATATATAAGCGAGATAATGACGTTGGGAGGGTTTGGGTAAACTTAAAAATACATGAAACTAAAAGATTGGGAATTTACCTATTAAGTTAGGTCTACCCCTTGGGAATTTACCTATTAAGTTAGGTCTACCCAAGTATATGTTAACTTGTAAATATGTTCTAAAGTGGACATGACATTAGATAACATGATATGGCCAACTCGAGGTTAGACCTAGTTGTGGTGTAAATCTTCCCAGGTAACCACAACGTGGGGTCTAATGTGGGTAGTTGGTCATGTTGCACCATAAGACCCGAGGTTAGACCTAGACGTGGTGTAAATCTTCCCAGGTAACCACGGATGTCTAATGTGAGAGGTTGGGTGCATTAAGTAATTAATGCCTCATGATTAGGGTTAAGTCATGGCCCACTAATACTTAACCAATAATGGGGATGCGAGGATTAGATGGGGTTAAGTGGTTACACTTAGCTAATTTAATCCAGGTTTAGTGAGGGGTTAAAACCACACTTAACCCTCTTAGAAACCCTAGCAACGTGGTCTGTTCCAGCAGTAATCCCAGTTTGGTATCATTCACAACCCTAGAGGCTAGGCTAGGGCGGGGCACGATTACTGGACTGATGTAAGCGACCAAAGCGACGGCTGAGTGGTACAGCGGTGCGGGTCCGGCGGGCTACGGACGTGCACGTAGTCCGATGTTGGACAAACTCGAGGCACAGGTACCAGTAGGCTTAGACTGTGCATTATTGCTTAGGTGTCTGGGGTTGACATCTTAGGGCTTGATACACCCGAAGGTGGACCCAGCACAGTCCGACTACATCCATGTGGGCCGTATGGACACAAACACTTGACGTGTTAGGTTTATAGGGAGCCGATCGACTAGACCGTTGGGCTGGGCCTTATACTAAGGTCACTTCATGTTATTGGGCCAAAGGTTGGGCTAAAGGATCAAGATCTGTTTTGTGGGTTTGCTTGTACACTGTGGTTCAAAGTTTAACCTCGTCTATGTGACGTCACCTTTATCTATTGCCAGTATGTTCATCTCAGTTTCCATCATACTGTTAACTTTATTAGTTTATAGATTGATCGTAGTAGGGCTTACCAGTCTTTTTGACTGACCTGTTTTCTTTCGCTTCTTTTCTTCCGTTTCCCCCCCCCCCCCCACAGGTTCTCAGGGAGGGACTACTTCTGCTTAGTGGATCTTTGACTTGCTTGTTGGATAGCTCATGTATGGATCTGAGCTAGCTATGGCTTATCTTTTATTTCTGGGGATTAGTACTGATGTTTTACCATGTATTTTGTTATCACATATCTAGACTTATGTTGTATTTTGGATTATGACATTTTGATAGTATGTACTTGACTATGTTGGTTTTTCTGAGATGATGATGATGGGTTTTTATCTGCTACCGCTGCTTTACTTATAGTTATTTTTATATATTCCGTCTTGTGATATCTCTGTGCAAGTTTACCTTCACAATAACGCCCCTCCAAAGCTAGTACATTCTAAGGAGTGATCCTAGTGGAGGTGGGGTGTTACACATTTTACTTATGTAGATTATGGATAGCAAGGCGCCTTGGTTATATCGGTCGATCCGGGATCGATGGAGTCATTTGGCTCATTTACGCCCCATAGGGTGGGGAAACGTAGTGCTCAGGGTTTTAGTTTAATCACATCGAGTGGATCGGCCCTGACGATACAAGGGCCCACATGAGTCTGGGTCCTGAGACATGGTAGGCTAGATTGTCTCGAAGTGGTGAGGATGATCCCTGGCATCGGTTCACAGACGGAAATCCAACTTCCAATACGTGATATTTGCGGTTTTGATTGTAGAGCCTAGTATTGGCGACATGATATATGGTACCCATGCCGTCTAGGATTGATACATTTATTTGAAGTTGTTTTATACACTATGCACTTATAATAGTATCAAATGATTTGTTTTAAACGTACCAAGCATGTTTGGCTATTATAAGGGAAAACCCTATCCCCCGACTTGCGTTGCATTGTGTGATAGGACCTAGGTCTTATAATAGCTTCATTTTTTCAGAAAGCATTGCGCTGTTTTGTTATATGCACTGGTATTCTTGGGTGGAAACCCGTTCCGTGTTATACGGCATGGTCCCTTGATAATTCTGATTTAAAGAAAAGATTTAAATAACTGTTTTAGTTCTCACACCAGTCATATGACTGATTTGGAGTTTATTGTTTTAACCTAAACTCTGGGTGCCCTTATTTTGACATGGGCAGCTAGTAGTTTTGGCTTTGCAGATTTATATTCACAGGATCCTGATTTACAGCTGGAACGATATTCGGAAAGCTCTATATCCGTATATGTCCTTCAGTTGTGTTTTGTATTGTTTTTCCACTGCGATGTAATGTATTGTAATCTCTGATATTTTTCTATTGTATTATGATTATTCATACTCTATATATTCTTATATTCTGACGGAATTATTGTAATAAGCAATGAAATGTTCTTCTGTTTGTGTTCAGATTCGGCTTGTCCTCGGTACAATCTATGATTTCCCATAAGGGGAAGTTCGGGTCGTTATATCTCGTTTCTTTCCAGGCTCGTTAGTGTTAACCGGAGTAGGAAAGGAGTATGTAGTATGAGGAGTTGCTGGTGAAGAAGTAGTGGGAGAGGGTGCGGTGTTGAAAAGTGGAGGTGAGCACGTGAAAAGAGAGGGAGATGTACAGGGGGCGTTGAAATTAAAGGGAAGAATCGAGGAGATGTTGTTTTCATGAAAGCTTGAAACATGAATTAATGGGGGGAAGCGTTACACGTGTTTTAAATCTTGAAGAGAGAGACACCCCATGATTGAAGAAGATAATGTATTATTCACGTGGGAATGGGCTCAACGATTTGGACGTGGACCGACTTATTTTTGAAACTGGATGAATTTGAGGAGAAACTAAAATATAAATAAAATAATTCGGTTGGAGTATAATGTTTTGAACGGTGGATTCAAGTAGGAGACGGATCCAAGTTTTATTCGGAGGGGAGAGGGGTTTGAAGTGAGAATGTAGAGCAAGATTAGAAGCATGAAAGATTTCGACAGTGGCACCAAATAGCCTCAAGAGGTTAGGAATTAAGTTTAAACTGTTTAGTAGAAAGAAGAGCCATATTGCAAAAGAAGCAGACGAAATTGACCATGTAGGAATCATGGGGGCGTAGGCTTCACCACAAAATTGGGTTGGAAAGTTCGAGAGCACATTACAGTTTAGGCAATTAAAGCGCCGCGTATAATCAACTGACGCAAATGCACCAAGGTGAGTAAATACACTAACTCTGATCTATTTTAAAATATTATAATTATATTTTAATATTGATTGAATGTTGTGTGATGGTCGTTTAGGTAGATTATAATTTAATTGGCTGAAATATATACATATCGTTGCATATATACACATCACAGATTGAATACTAATTCCATCGGTTATATGATTCCCTAGTATGAAATTAGTGTAATTTGTATGGACTAACGTCTGTGGATGCAGGAAACCGGTTGGAGGAATCCAACTGGATTCCATAATATTTATCTATACTATTGGTTTTATATTATTTATATAAGCACTGTTTGAACCCAAATGACGTTTAAACCCTGTATGGATGTTGATTAAATTAGTAGGTGATATCGATTAAGAAAGTGGCGCAACTGGCCATAAATCCATCGTTTGGTTAAGAAATTGATTGGCCATCAGGAAAATCAACGAAGTTAAATTATAAAAATTATATATTTATAATTAAAGTGAAGTTAAAATTATAATAGAAGTTCTATTATAAACATTCTGTAGTTGGTTTTTATGAGTTAAATATTAACGATTGTTTGACATTTAAATAAGGTTATAAAACCGTAATTATCCTGCAATGAAATATTTGGATAATTAATTTAAGACAAACCATTTAGAAATATCATTAGAATAATTATATTAATCTAATTATAAGGAGTAATTAAGATCAACTAACAAATTAACTAATGGTATGAAGTTGGCTGAACCAACTATTTTACTAGAAAATGATTATTAGATTAAATGAGTATTCAATTAATCTAATGATAATAACTTGGGAATAAAGTGTTTAAAATTAGTAAGGCTTCACATTAATCACTTTTATAATTAATGAAGTTTAAATGATTATTAGTATAACTAGTATTTTTTTATTAAAGTAAGCAAATAATCTATCTTAGATTAATAAGGAAGTAAACTATTTTACTTTCGAAAAGATGAAGTAAATAATTATTTAATTTAAATAATTATTTCTTAAATGGAATCCATTTAAGATGGAATTGAGTTTATAATGAGATGTTAGTTGAATTAAGCATAATGATTCAAATAAAGGTAAAACGTCAGAAAACAAAGAATGTTAATGGATCTTGGTAAAGAAGTTATAAATAGAACTGTAGAACGAAGTTGAAGCAAAGAATTAATGTTTAATATAAATAGTCATAAACAACGGAGATTTCAAAGTATGAATATGGTATTATAAAACCATATTCCAAAATAAAACAAGGAAAATACGATTTGATGTATAGTATAAGTAATAAGGGGTTAGAATTACGAACTTATATCTATTCTAAGATAAGAATGTTGTTGATCAAGGTCTGAGAGGTAATTAAAATACCCCAACTTGAATGACTTCACTATTATCGAGGGATGGTATTAGTTTGTAACGGAAAGAGACGCCGAGATTAGTTATAAAGTGGAATATAGCAGCATATTGCAAGTCTTCGAACTATAACGATAAAATAACATTATTGACTAGGCTTAAGCATGACTGTTATTTCGAAATTAGTTATAAAAGGGAATACTACAGCGTATGACAAGTTTTTGAACTATAACGATAAATTAGCGTTGTTGACCAAGTTTAAGCGTGATTTTTATATATAACACTACTCCTAGGGAATGAAAACAAATTGGTTTCAATTCCACTTATTCTAAAGTAATAGTAACGATGTTTGTCCAAAGAAATATAAGAATGGGTTAGAAAGAGAAAGTGGAAAATCGTTCAGAGAATGATGACATCATTTCGATGTCTGGAATATGATTAGAACTAAATAACATTATTAGGAATTAGAACTAAAATTCGACGATGTCGAATATATTAAAGTAAATTATTTTAGGAATTATAATCTGATAGGATAGCTAATATTTAGTTTTAAACTAACAAATTATTGTAGGATATGTAATCAATATTTAGTTATAAACTTGATATTGATTTAACAAGAAGTTGACTTAGAAATCGAATTCATAAAGTGGAATGGGAATATAAATTATGAAAGAGATTTCGGCAAATAAGATAAGGGTATTTATTACTTGAATAAAGAGTTATTTGATAAAGGAGTTCAGATTTCTATAATAGGGATGATATTCACATTTAAAGTGAATAATGTTTTAAAAGTGAATGCTTGGCAAATCAAAATGTTTATAATGGAATTGGAAATATTTTTCCAATGTAAATAAGGTATATTATCCAAGTGTAGAAAATAAAGAATGCAAAAAAGAATGGAAATGTTCAAACATTAATAGCATATATTTTCTGGAATATGGAAGAATAAAGGTTTATAATAACTGGAAATGTTTTCCAAGAAATATGAAGGGCTAAACAGGTTTTGGGAAATATTTGGGAAGATATAGGAAACTAGAAAATAAATGTTAAATAAAAAGGGCCATGGTTGTGTGATGTTTAGTTGTACATTTGAATGGATGTTTGTTTTACTTCGATAGTTAAATAACTGACTATCGAAGTGTTTTGACCATCGTTGTCAATACGGAGAGACCGGTTGGATATATTATCTGAAAACCACTCCGTATAGGCATAAGCGCTGCGAATTCGATTATGCTGAAGATAATTGAAGACAGAGTGAAATGCAATGGTCGTTCTGTTCCAGAATGATGCTTTATGTTTGTCCAGACCCATGACAACTTGTATGGACGAGTGTCCGACAGAGTATACCTAACATATAACGACCCGGATTTTGTCGACTTTGGTTATTGCCATAAACTCACTGACGACTAACCAAAACTTCGAAAAAATACCAGATGGTTAATGAAAGAAATTAGAGGGTGAGGATAGATAAGATAGTAACTTAGAATAGAAGAAGAAGAAGATACACAACATCAGAGTAACACGAACCTCAGAGCGGAACGAATAACATATAATATATATAACATAACTTTGAAATATAATTCTGTACTTGAATATACATCATTATCATAGTACAGCACTTACAACACAGCGGAATAATAATAGCTATATAATCCTAAAGCCTCCTGCTCCAGCTCTTCAAGTATCTGTAAATCCCGACTACTTGACTGCCCGTACAAAATTGGGCACCCAAGATTTTAGGGAAAACAAAACAATATAAACTCCGGGTCAGTCATGGGACTGGTGTGAGTAAAACAGTTTAAAACAGTTCGAACAAGTAAACGGTATCTCATAAGACCACGTCGTATAACGGAACGGGTTTTTCCCTTTTGAGAATCCAAAATATCTTTATATCAAAAACCTTTTGATATTATAATAATGTCTATCAACCACAATATAATCATCTAGCAGAAACTCTTTCATCTCACGTTCTACATATATAGTATACAATCAAAACCGCAAGCACGTATTGGGTAATGGAATTCCAACTATGACAAGGTATGGAACCACCTTTCGCTAGTGTACCTCTAGAAAGGAATACACTGGGTTCAACAAGAACATCTTGCAACCCGGCCACACATGACCGGCCACTCATTTCGCTTCAGTGTATCGAATGTATATCACCAACGGTAGGGATCAGCAACCGTTTCCCGAATGGGACAGCATTGACAATAGATTTTTAGAAGTAAACGAAACTCTAGATCAGGTGATTATACACCCTAATAGGTGCGACCTACATAGTCATGCTGTCTGCCCGACTTTTGTCATTTACCGGATGTGAGGCTAGAAGCTACGCTTGTCTTTTACATGTAACATCTTCATTCACTTAGAATGTCACATCGTTATACCCGCCAAATCACAAATTGACTTATCCAAAAATACCATGGGTATAAAGTTAAGAGAAACGAATTCCTCTGCCACCAACGTAAATACATTTGAAATGATCAACTTACTTGATCTACTAGATATACTCTATCAGACCTTCGTCCATACAGGTTGTCCAGGAACAGGAGGAACCGAAGGCACTATTCAGTATATCCATCTTAGGCATTGTTATCTAAGATTTATACAACAACCCTTGCATTTTTGCTCTGTCTTCAATTTTCTTTGGCATATATGATTCGCAACGCTTATGCCAATACAGAGTGGTTCTTCGGATAATAATTCAACCGGTCTCTCCATATTAACAACGTTAAAATGGTCAAAACTTCGAAAGTATGTGATTTAACCATCAAAGAAAAACAGGTGTGCAACCAACGATATTATTTCCAAATGGAAATTATATCGATCAATCATCATTTAACATATATATATATATATATTCACATTTCCTTATTTTCTATCTTTAGAAAATATATGTTATTAACACTGGAAAACATTCCCATTTGTTTATTTACATATCACTATCATTTCACAACTATCGGTCCCTGACTGTAAACTAGTAGGAGAACAATTCTCTAGGTATAAACCCAGAAGGCCGAAACCAACATCAGATCGATACTCAGAAAACTATTCTACTTAACTAATTTCTAGTCAGTTTCTAATCTTGTTTAACTCTATTTCTTTACCTCTATTCGATTAACTCTGTTTGATTAACTCTAATTTGAATAACTATGCCTGTTTTAACTCTAATCGATTTACTCTATTCGACTTACTCAAATCGATTAACTCTATTCATTTCCTAAATATATGTATTCCTTTATCCTATTTATTTTCTAAATAAATATTCCCCTTTTATAATCTCATATTTATTTTCTAAATAAATATTTTCAAATTATTTCCATTTATAAAATCGATTGATTTTATAAAATTCCTTTATTTCAATATACGTTGAAATATTCCTTTTTACATCCCAGGGTCTTTTTATGATATTTCAAATATCGAATAACAAGGATCAATATCATTCTAACACACATAATCCATAACAGATTATATAACACATCATATATCACAATACATGAACATAACAGTATTATAAATATTGAGGAGTCCAGTTGGACCCCTCCAACCTGTTTCCCTGCATCCACAGATGTTACACAATATAATCAACATCACTTTCAGTTCAATATGAAATATTCTGTTAACAAAATCAATATATATATATATATACGGTTTATATAAATATTTGTATATATATATAATTTCCACTAAATGACTAGCAGTTCAATCAACAGTCAACACAATCAATCAGATAATTTTTAACAGTTCTAAAAATACAACATGAAAATATAAACTATTCAGAGTTAGTGAGATTTACTCACTTTGGGAGTTCATCGTTAAAGAACGATAAACTGTTTGTTTTATTTGAATCAAACAATTTATTTCACCATAAATTCAAATGAGCTTCAATCCACTCCCAGTCAGTTCCATTGGGTAGTGTTCGTTCATACAATCCCGTCGGATCTTGTTTCACTGAATTTCGTTCACATATGAACAAATTATATACTTTACAAGTTGATGTACAAATTTTAAATTAAAATAAACTTAAGTCTAATTATAAACTGGCCCCACCCTTTAAAGTCTCAGCCCACCTTCTCTTGTTAAAGCCCGCCAGCTGTACCCTGTCTTCCCCAAACACCAACTACCGTGACTCCACTCGTTGAACCCACCACAGCCAAAAATTTCAAATCCATTTTCCTCCTTAATCACTTCATGATAATTCAAACCAAAACAACTGAACTACTCCTCCTATCAAACTCCATCTGACCATCATCACCCTTCAACGCTCGAAGGACCCCTCCCCATCGCGACTAATAGCTCGGGCAACTACAGTGAAATGTCACTCCTCTATACACATAACCGGACCTCCCCAAATTGTTGCCATACGAGCGCCTCTCCCTCCTGATCACCCCGCTAACCCCCATTCCCCTCCTCGTTGCCTATAATCACCGTACGATTCAGCCCTAGCCTTACTGCTTCAAACTGTCGATCCCCAAAAGTGGATCACACCCAAAGAAAATACCCCTGAATCTAAGAGGAACTAGCAACGATCTCATATATATGTATTTCTGGATTTATGGGATTTGTTTTGATTTTACTTTGATTTTTCTTTGCTCTCGATTTTGGGTTTACAGAAAAAAAGAAGTGGCGGCTTAGGATTTGATTTTATAGTGGACGAGATTTTTATGTGTGGCTGTAAGGTGAAGGATGTGGTACCTTAAATGTTCACACATTTTATTTAGATATTGTATTTTGCTTAATTTTGCTTTCTAAAAATTCGTTCGATCGCACACAATACCCAAAAATAACGAAAATAGACATGCCACTAGAGTTTGACATTACGGTCCCAACGAAGCTAGTTTCATCGAATTCCGACTTCGTTTGCTCACACTGCGTATTTTTAACTGTCAAACTATCGACTGTTTTTCAATCTAAAATTCGGTACGGCCACATACTGACTTCAAAAATCATGGAAATTGAAATCTAACAATAATTTAACATTGTGTATCCAACAAAATTAGTTTCGTCGAAAACCGAGGTCGTTTGCAAAAGTGGCTATTTTTAAAGCCCTAAATAGCCCATTAAATATATAAATATATTTAAATATAATTAAATTTAATATTTAAAAATAAATATTATCGTCTATATTCATAATGGAATACCATATAGTTCAGAAAACCCTATATGGATTTCTAACTCGATATTTCAAATCAGGGTCGACCCGATATACGATTTATATTGAAATTCCTTTTTTTAAAATATAAATAATTCCTTTATAAATTATAAAGGAATTCCACAGCGAATTTTCTAAAATTTGATTTGGATATAAATCAAAATCTACAGGATGAAATCCCGATTTTTCTCTTCCACTAGAAAGATATACTTCACCAACTCCACACATTTCTTGTTTCACAGAAATCCGATTTAAAACGGACCCTGTGCATTCAGTTGAAGTTCGAATCACCAAATAGCAAACTGCCGCGCCATTTCGAGCTCGATTATAATTATATTTTAATTCTACGTTCAAACTGTCGTATTTCAAATATATTCGCTAATATATTTCAACTCTAAACTGAAATATATATTTTAAATAATCCAAATTCACACTATATTGTGAAATTCCACTATCTTTGATTATTTCTGAATTAAATATATTGTTTAATTAAATATTCACTTTTATTTAATTAAACCACCATTTAATTCACTATATCACTATTTATATAATTAAATAAATTAATTATTATATCGCTAAAATACAGGTCATTACATAACAAATCACATACGATTGATCTATTAAAGGTATTATGTCTGGTGGTGGAGGAATTTGTTCCTCTTAGCTTTTTATACCCGTGATATTTTTGGAAAGCGATTAGTGAATTGACGGGTTTTATGATGTGGCATTCAAAGTGAATGGTGATCAGATGTTCTGAAAGATAGACGTAGCCTTTAGCCTCACATCCGGGAAATGACAGAAATCGGGCGGGCAACATGGCTAGTTGGGTCATTCCCAAGTAGGGTATATTTGTCACTAATCTAGAGAAAATTCATTATTTATTCTTCTTTCAATTCTATATCTTACGGATTACGGTTGGAGAGCCAACAACCGTGGGTGACAATATATTCGATACCCTCAAGCTAAATGAGTGGTCGGTCATGTGTCGGCCGGGTTGCAAGGTGTTCTTGTTGAACCCCAGTGTATCCCCTCTAGAGTACACTGATCGGGAGGTGGTCCCATACCTTGTCATAGTTTGAATCTAATCTCCAATACGCGCCATGCGGGTTTTGATTTTATACTATGTATGTGGAGCGTGAGATGCAAGCGTTCTGCTATTTGGTTATTTATTTGATTAGACATTATTATAATATCATGGGATTTTATATCAAAATATTTTGGGTTATAGTAAGGTAAAAACCGTCCATGTTTATGTGTGGGCTGGTCTTACTATTATCCTTTTCTTTTAAAAGGATTTTCAAAGTTAAACGATATAGTTGGAATTTACTCACATCAGTCCCATGACTGACCCAGAGTTTATTTTGTTTGTTTTCCCTAAACTCTTGGGTGCCCAAATTTGTACGGGCAGTCAAGTGTTTTGGGCTTTTACAGATACACTTGGAGGAGCTCGAAGCAAGAGGTTTCACCACTAGTTATTTAGAGATTATTTCCGCTGTGATGTATAAGTGTTATACTTTGATATGGTATGTATATACAATACAGTTTTGTATTTCAAGTTTATGTTATATATATTTTATTCGTTCCGCTGTGAGATTCGTGTTTACTCTGACTCTGATGTTCTTCTTATTCTTCTATTCTATTAGTTCTATCTTATCTTTCTCATCCTCTAATTTCTTCTATTAATGACCTGTATTTTCGGGCACTTTGAGTTGAATGTGTAGGATATTAGTCAGCTCAAATTGGTATGGATTTTTGGGCCGTTACACGAAACCTGCATGTATATTGCTAAATTTAGCAGTACACACTGCCGAATTTCAACAGCAAATGATGGATACTAAAATATGAAGTGGACATGTTCACGGATTTAAGTACCAACTAATTCACATAAACAACTAAATATTTGGTCTATGCTAGGTGTAATTAACTCAAAGCAATTCCAGAACAAAGTATGGTGAAATCATGATGTCAAGTTCAGGACGTTGGGCCAATTCTAAGTTGTCCCAAACATACTTTAAAGATGTCTTACTTTTACACATACTTAACTATTGTCTCCATATGATCGTAATATATAATTAGTTGAGTTAAAGTGAGGTATGCTGCATTTTTAAAGAAATAATAGTTTGGACAAATGTAACATTTGAATTTTCAGCCAAAACCTCAAAAAAAAACCAATAATGGCAATAGTAACAGTAAAGGCCATTTAACTTCTATCATCGCTTTATACTATAAGCAATACTCTTACATAATTATAGTTAATGGATCATCATCATCTAACTTTTAAGTATATTCAAGGCTCTAATTACTACCTACTGTTGATTAGTACTACATTCAACATCAGCAAAGGGTAAGTGCATAGTCTAAATAAATATGATTGGTTAAAGTGTCTTAACAAACACAAGTTTATATATTTATTTTTATTTACTTGAATTTTTCTTTCTTCCCGGATTCATCAGTATGCACCACAAATATTTCGCAAGTGTCTATAACATATGCTTCCTATCTTAACTTATAAATGCAACACATATTAAATTATCAACCTGATACTTAACAACCAAAAGGTGCAAGCAATAAGTGTTTCCGAATTTAGATAACATGGCAGATACAACTGGAACAAAGCAGTACGGGTAATGCAAACACTTATGCCGCAATAACATGGTAACCAAAAACCACCAAGGCACAGTGCACCAATGCAGTGTGCAGCATCTCAAGTTGGTGAGTGAGGAAAATAAGCAGACAATTATCCAAACGTAATATCCAACCAAAAACAATCCAATAGGATATTCTATTAATTTTCTATAGAAGTTAAATTACTTGAAAATGTGAATCATGAGTCGAAAATCACCTTAAAACAGCCGGAGGAGGGCGGGAGCTATGAGTCGAGACTATCAAGGTGGAGCTTTGATGAAGGAGCTAGTGTTGCGCCGTAGTGGCTCAGCATGACAAGCGGCTTCTGGTGCTGGGTCTACTGACCTAGTTAGCACGAGATTCGAAATAGGAAGTCGATCGATAAAGGAATTTAAGCGCAGATGGAAGGAAGAGGGAAATAACTTCGGTTTTGGACCAATTTAGGACAACGGCCGATAATTTAGGAGAAAAGGGTTCGGTGACACTCAGTGAAGTATGGTGGCGAAGTGATGGCGTATGATGACTCAGTAGGTAGCAGTGGCTTGGCCGACATCGGTTAAGAAAAGGGGAAATATTGATTTGGGGAAAGATTGAATTTTTGATTTTGATGGCCATTAAAAAGAAAAGGAGGAACGAATGTTTTGCTGAAGAATTTTGGGTAATGCAATGATTTTTATAGAAGAAATTTAGGGGATAAGAACGACGTTACATCTTATAGGTTTGGGTAGCCACGATTCTTAGATGTAGGTCGACGAAGAATTAATCGAGGTAGGATATAACTGGTTTAATTTAATATTATATTTTACCGCGAATTACTCCGTACTATTCTAATTTCGTACCGCTAACCCAATCCGAATGTAAAGAAAATTATATGTACCTCTTCGTCTTCGCGTTCACAATCCAATAAAATTAATCTGATTGTAAATCGACTCTGTCTATATACAATGTTATTTTTTTGTTTCAAACTATTTATTGGTTTACCGATTTTATTCCGTTTGTTCACTAACAATTCCGTTTCATTCCAAATTTGAAACGTTACATTTCAATTCCTTTATACAATAGAACACACATATATCCAAGTCTATATCCATATATTTGTACAAATAAATTTTCCAATTTAATAACATTTATAGATTCAACCATTTATATTTCTCAATCAAATTTCAAATCAAATACAAATATTCAACCTAATTCAATCCAAATATTCAACATTATATATTTGATTCTCAACCGACAATAATAAATTAAATATTGTATTAAATTCATACACAAACAATATATTTGATTTTCAAACCCATGTATCAAATTGATCGTTAATAGTTAGATCTTTAATTAATTCTATATTGCAGTGGTCAAATTTTCTAGGACGTTGCATTGGCAATTGCTACATTCAGTTATAAAATAAATAACTGTACAAATATTTTAGTGAGAGAGTTCTCACATTGGTTCCCACTCCACCAGTCTTTATTTGAAGATTTTACTTTCAAACTAAATTAAACACGCGTTTAATTTAGTTAAAAATTCAACTTGCTCTGTTTTCTTTCTGGTCAATGCCATGTTGTAGTGTTTGTTGATACGAGTGCAACGCAACTGAAATCATCTCATTCTGATAATATTTGAGCAAGATGTGATAGTTTATAAGTTAATTACATAATTAAAAAATTAACTAGTAATTAAATCCTTAGTTATCCTTCTAATTAATCTTCCCCGTTCAAAACAGTCGAAACCAAAATCGCACACGCTTCCACCACCCTCTCTCCTCGATGGCGGCGCTATAAGGGGCTGGACTGCGATCAAATCCTTCCACGTCGAAGCCCCACAGGCCACGCACCTCCACCCTTAACCACCGTAAACTCGGTGGGCCCACTTAGCCTGAAATCAGCCACGAACTCGGCGGCTTCAAGCCCCAAAAACGTGCAACCAGACAATTAAATTTGATCACACTAGTATGGATCTGAAGATCTTGATTTTCTCTTTAACTTTCGTTCAAGAAGTTTCTCAAATTATTGAGTGGATTGAAAGAAATCGAAGCGCAAAATTTCGAGCGATTTCCGCCTTTGATCGGAGAATGACGGGGGGTTTTGATTTGTGAAGAGGAACCCCTATTCCAGACACAATGGGATATGTTTCATAAGCCAATACTATTGCTTTGATCAGTTTTTGTTAAAATTAAAATATAAATTAATATAACGATCAATATTAAATTTGAACGCACATTTTAATTTTCTAGGGCCACATACTGACTCCAAAAATTGGGAAAATTGAAATCTAGCTATGTTTTGATGATACAGTCCTAACAAAACGAGTTTCATCGAATTTGGAGACCGTCTGAAAAATGGCCTTTTATTAGCTTGTTAAATTCAAACTGAAATTGAAAATACGTTTAAATTTACCACGCTCACATATTAATTCCAAAAATTATGAAATATCGAACCTGACAATAATTTGACATTCTGGATCCGGTAAAAGTGGTTTCATCGAAAACGGAGGCCATTTGCAAAATGTATATTATTAAGGGCTAAATATAATATAAAATTACATAAAAATTCCATAGCGACTATTTTAAATTTTAAACTGGACATAACTTATAATTTATAAAACGAAATCAAAAAATTTCACATTCATTAGAAAGATATAATTAAATAGATTCTAACGTTCCTTGTTTTACTGAAATCCGATTTATTTTGAATTCTGTACATTCATTTGAAATTAAAAATACAATTTTCAAACTAGCGCGCCATTTCGAGTTCGTTTTAATTTAAATTTATACGTTCCTACTTTATTTTAAATAAATTTTAAATCGTTAATTCTCGTAATAAATCATTTTAAATTCTGAAAATCCATTAAATGAATTAAAAATAAAATTTTAAATTAGTTCCAAAATCTGGGTTATTACAATCTCCCCCACTTAAAATCTTTTCGTCTTAAAAAAAGAACGGAACCGAAAGTTGTTTAACTAACCAACTTAACCTTCGCTTGACTTAAGTCTTCAACTTTTCAGTTTCTAAGAACTTTCTAATTTCTGGAAAAAAATGGCTAATACCCTAAATTTTTGAAAAATTTCGCCATAACCTCCTTTATACGGGTTGATTAGTAAAACCACAACATACCTCACAGGGCCCTCATCAATCAAAAAGAAAAAGAATAAGCCAAGCGGCATGCTAATTGGCTCATAAAATCATCAAACCCAATAAATACAGTAAATATGTACCTATTTGTCGGGCATACAATTGTATTCCTCTTCTTAGCTTCCACGCTATGACCTGTTCATTATATACACATGTACATATATGTAATTCCAATCAATTTTCTGTTCAGTTCAATATTTGACTCGTTTGGCTTATTTCACCTTTCATTCTCTTATTGGTTTTATCATTCCAGTATTTTAATTAGTTGAACTAATAATCACACATCACAACCAGCAATTAATTAGTTGATTAACTTTTCAAATATATAACTTCTATATACTCAAAAATCATATTTCAAGGCCAAATCACTAACAATAAATTCTAACTAAGTTTTTGGTTCTCACACCAGTCAATTGAAAATATATATATATATCCCACTTTCGAAACTCAAACATAAATACTGATGATGCGATCGCTATCATCAGAATCATATCTGGGCGACTAGAGTGTGATTCTATATGTATCCAGCATATTTGAGACTTCGTATATATGCTAGCTAGGCATATATGCAAAATCTTCTTATACTCGATATTCCAAATTCAAAATAAAATACTCAAATATGTATAATAAGGTATAATTTTCAAAACCATGTTCGTTTTTATAAATAACACTCTTCAAACTCATTCTAGGGTATTACTAACCCTATCTCTAATGAGTCCTTCTTATAGGATGTTACTAATCCTATCTCCGATGAATTCTCTCATTTAGTTCTAATGTGTCTTGTTTTCGAGCTTTGTAAACCAAAGCTCGGATACCAACATGTAACGCACTGAATTTCGCTCGGTCCGAATTCGATCGCTAAACTGACCAAGACTGTTCGAGAACCCGGATTGTTTTGGGAACACGACGCATCAGAAAACAAACATGAGAACATTTCATTGCTATTACAACAATTTACCTCAGAATACAAGAATATATCACAACTCAAATAAATAATATACAGTGGAAAAATAAATATCAGAGATTAACATATTATAAAACAGCGGAAATATATATACATAAATATAATTCACAGTGGAAAACATCAACTACCACAACTGAAAGAAATACACTGATACACAGCATTATAAATATAGCTCCAGCCGTAATCCAGGATCCTGTGAAAAGAAATATTTGCGAAAACCAAAACTACTGGTTGTCCGTGTGGAAAATATGGGCACCCAGAGTTTAGGTAGAAACAATAAACTCCGAGTCAGTCATGGGACTGGTGTGAGAACCAAAACAGTTATTAGCTTGATTTTAAAGTTAGATAAATCAAGGGACCACGCCATATAACACGAAACGGGTTTTTCCCAAGAATACCACAAAACAAACAATGCAATGCTAAAAGGAAAAATGAAGCCATTATTAGACACATGTCCCAACACATAACGCAAAAACAAACCAGAGGATATAGTTTTACCTTATAATGGCCAAACATGCTTGGTTTGCGAAATTTATCTTTTATTACTATAAGTGAAGAAATCAACTTCAAATATAAATGTATCAATCATAGACGACATAGTACCACATCCTATTATGTTGCCATTTAGGTTTACAACTCGAACTGAAAAGTCACGTATTGGAAATTGGATTTCCATCTATGAGTCGGGACAAGGGATCTTCCTCACTGGTTTTGAGACACTCTAGAAAATGAATCTAGACTCGGATGCTAGCTAGCCCTGGGAACGGTAGGGCCGATCCACTTAAGTGGATTGGTTATTCCTGAACAATACGTTTCCCAGTCCTATCGGACCTCCAAAATGGTCAGTACGTCGACCAATGGTGTGATGCTCATCCCGTTTTTAACTCATACCATGGTGTGAGGCTCGGGAACTAACGCTATACACAAAGCTATGCTAATTAAAGTCGTGTTTTGATCATCAACCACAAGACTTTGCTTTTCAACGAAAAACTTGATCATTTGCATCTTAGCATGCCACATTGACAATTCATGCCATACAACTGATGTCTATCAATATATAACCTCTAAGCTCGTACGTCTCAAAGAAGGTTGTGAAGCAAGAGAATAAAAACTCTGCCACCAAACACATATATATTTAATAGAAATCAATCAATACAGAATGAAATCCAATGTCAGACACACATTCATTTACAAGTTCGTTTAGGGTCTAAACGAAACCGGAGGCACCTTATTCCCTATCCCATATGTCCAATACATGAGAGAGGTCCTCGCATTTTCGACCGATCTCCAAGTACTCTGGACGATCACCACTTATTACCCTGTCTTGGGTGTACAGGCCAATCAAGATATCAGTAATGATCCAAATGATGTGAAGTTCTCCGGTCTTCAACCACCATCTTCATCATCGACTTTTAGTCGCCGTATCAGTTATTCATAATGGGATAAACCCGGTCTTTTCAAATAGCTCGCGTATTTTATAATCAATAATCAAGTGCTATAAAAACACATCATACGCCTCATTCCAATTCAGAATATTCTTTTATTCAAATATTCACATCTTTAGGGAACGGTTCCCAATAATTTTATCAAAGATATATTCTTTTAAACTTATTCTTTAATCTTCCTCTGGATATCAATTTCAAAAGATCTTATTTTATCCTTTAACAATTCTAAACCAAATTAAGGTTGACAAACTAGTCGGGATTATCGAGCCTTACCGAAGTAATCATTTATTTTATTAATCCCAATCCCAACCTATCCATCCCATGGAGAAAAACTGGTAGTACTCCATATCTAACACCCACGGTGTTATTTCACGTTCAAATCTAATTAAAGATTTAACTATCGCCTGGAGTAAAACTGGTAGTACTCCATTCTCGATCATTTCATGAATTCGATAAATATAATTATTCCATTCTCATTTTTTAATCTACTTAAAGATTCATTAAAACTCTAGTTCGGTTTTAATCTCAAAAATCATTACTTAATGATTATTCAAATTTTAGGAAATAAATCCTGTCTTTAACTGGGTTAAAGAATCAATGTTATTAAAGACACAGTTCACTATAAACCCAAATCAACTTCCATTAAATATGAAATCTTCGCGGAAAGCAGATCAATATATAATTGATATAAATTTCTGTATCCGACTAATAATATAAATGGAATAATGGCAAAGCTTTTTAAATTCCATATATGGTAACGGTCTTCCTTTACAGAAGTTCATCTCGATTATTAAATCGAATTCCTTTCAGTTCCAATTTAATATATTAAAATGGAAAGTTTTACTTTGGAAAATTTCCATCTAATCTTAGAATAAAGATGTATAAATTCCAAATCATATCTTCATTGTTAATTGAGTTAAAGAACTGATGTTATTTAAAACATTATTCATAATAAAACCCAATATCAACTTTTATTTCATTCCAATCATATGTATCAATTGGGAAACTTTATTAATCTTAGTTAAAAGATTTATTCTTTTCTCAACAGGGTTTAAGGACAGTGTTATTAAAGACATCATTCACGACAAACCCAAAATCCAACTTGATATTAAATACAAGGCTCTGAATACAAATTATATCGACTTATATTGAATATCAAACTCTGAAACTAACGAATATCGTATTGGGAATAAAGATATTTATATCTTTCAAATTCCCATAACAATATCAGTATAATTACGGAATCCGATATAGAAAATATCTGAATATAATTTCCATTCAAGTCCATTTCCTTTTTTTGTTGGAAAACTTTGGTTATTTAAAAACCATTTACAAATCCAATTTAATATTTTAAACTTACCGGATTATTATTCTAGTTGTTAACTAGTACATTTAGATAAAAATATCTTTTATCTTTTCAAAACTTGGAATTTTTAATCCAAAATATTTCCAAATCATTAATTATGATTTTACATTATTTATTCATTTTTTTATTAATTTTGATAAGTCCCTTACAGTCGGTTTCCAATATCGGCCACCGAATTGCATCCATAGCAACCTTTCCAAAACTGATTTGGAAATATCTTAAAGTCTAACAGTTAGATTTCAAATCTCTTATTATCATTCGACAGCCCAACGTTTCCGGTTTTAGGAGAATCCGACGGTCGGATCTCCCGCTACGTCTGTTTGAAGTTAATGGTTCATAAATCGTTTATAAATTCATTTTAAAACGATTTCAACTTCATTTTATTTCTCAATCAAAATTGAATATTCCATATCATTATAAAATTAAAATGATAATATTTTCAAAATATCAGATTTTTAAATCACATCTTTCAATATTCATTATAAAATGAATAAAATCGACAGAAATTTTCGTTCGAGTTAAAATGGTGTATATCTACTTAACTCGGCTTCACATATTTCAATGTTTTCGTGCCCATCCAAAATCGGACATCAAAATCATATTTTGATTTTTCATTGAATATTAATTTAAAATATACGTTATTTCTGAATTGGAATCAGACTCAATCAATTACCATATAATTTTATTTACATGGATTACATACATTGCATGTATTCAAAAATAGTGATAAACAACTATTAACATTCCATTCACAACCAGAGTATAATTTACAACTGTTGTAACACCCCACCTCCGTTAAGGTCACTCGCAAAGGGAATGCCTTAATTTTGGTGGAGCGTTTTTAGTAGACAGAACAGAAATTTACAAGATAGATAAAGTAGTACTTGAAAAATTTATAACTTTATTTACAACAGAAACAGAGATAAGTTTAGTTACATCTTACAAAATCACCATATCGGAATTCAAGTACATAAATATCGGTCTTGTACAAAAGCCTTCAGAATGCATAGTTTTTAAAGCCAAAATTCCCAACATAAACTTCCATGGAAAGATAGAACCAAAGCCAAGGAATACTTCGAACACTTCAAGCAGAGAGAATCTGAATCAAGCTCCTATGTTTACACCCTGAGAACCTGGGGGGAAACGGAAAGAAAAGAGGCGAAACAAACTAGGTCAGACATAAGTCTGGTGAGTCCAGTGACTTTCAGCATATAAACAGATAATAGTATCATGACATGTAAATAAAACTGGATGAGAGATAACCGTAACAGAAATAGCAGTTTAACAGAAGGAACGGAATGATATAGGCTAAGCTAAGCTTTTCACTTCTCTGCACTAATACTAGTATAAAAGGATTAGGTGTTACCCTAATATCTAGACTGAAATAGAAACGGAAACAGAATGATTTCTACAGAAACAGAATTCTAATAATGGGCCTTTACCACCCGAACAGAGGCAGACGGTACAGAAACAGAATGCTAATAACGGGCCTTTACCACCCCAACAGACAGAAGGTACAGAAACAAAATACTAATAATGGGCCTTTACCACCCAACTAATTGGCCTTTACCACCCCAACAGACAGAAGGTACGGAAACATAATCGGAAACGGAATCAGAGACGAAAACAGAATAATCCCTATGGAAACAGAATGTTAGAATTAGGTGTACACTAGTAATGGGCCTTTACCACCCGAACAGACGGTACAACGCAGAAACAGACAGGTGATACCACCCAACAGAAACAGATGGTACCCACAGAAACAGACAGAACTAGGTGTACCCTAATGTCTAAACTGAAACAGAAACGGAATAATCTCTATAGAAACAAAATGCTAGAATTAGGTGTACACTAGTAATGGGCCTCTACCACCCCAACAGACGGTACCACGCAGAAACCGACAGGTGTTACCACCCAACAGAAACAGACGGTACCCACAGAAACAGACAGAACTAAGTGTACCCTAAGTCCTACCCCAAGAGATTGGCTCCCTAATACATAAATACCCTATGTCGGCCCCATAGTAGGGTGTATCACTCCCTAAAGTGGCAACCTATTGGCACAGACCTATTTACAGATGTAATGGTGTCTTACTTCCTCAGAGCAGACCGGATCCATGCACGCACATGACCCGGTTGGAATGCACCATCAACACCCCTCGCCATTATCAGAATGAACCGCTTATAATTAGTTCAGTAAGCGTGCCCGGACCCATACATAGCATGGGGTGAAACACCCCACCTCCGTTAAGGTCACTCACAAAGGGAATGCCTTAACTTTGGTGAAGGTTTATAAGTTAAAGCCACAGATAAACTCAAGACAGATATAAATACACATATTTTAAATAGCGGAAACCAAACAGACTTTTATTTCATCAATACGTGTTCAAACAAAACATTTCCTTAATTGTCTCAAAATACTTCCAACATTACAACCTCATTACTGTCTTGATTATTAAAGAAGCATAAAACATAAATAAAGTGACAAAAATCCCCATAGTGATATCCAAAGCCATAATCCGAGCAAGAGAGATCCAAATCATACATCTACGGTCTTGGAGCTTGTAAAGGGTCTGACTGAGCTGATTTGTTTCCCCCCTGTGGACCTGGGGGGGAACGGAAGAAAAGCCTAAGTAAATCTAGTAACTCTTCCGTATGTGAATAAGAAAAGGGCATGATAGATATAAACTAAAAATAGGAAAGTGTCATAAGCTAAGGAAGTGTCGAATGTACTATCGCACCCATACCATATCTCTGCACCTACTTGAGTTTATTCTAACTGGCACCCCATGCTGAGGGTGAAGTGATCCCCAATTTTATTTAAAGATCGGCTCCTAATCGCGTAAACATGTATCATACGGCCCCCAAGAATTGTAGATACCTATGTTGGTCCCACCATGGGGTGTATCAAGACCCATGGTGGCAGCCCCGACACAAATTCTAGCAGGCATAGGTTATACTACTGGTGCCCCCAGTGCCCTATTTGTCTGCTCCGGAGTGTGTGCACACCCGCACCCCATTAGAACCTACACTGTTGCACCCACCGCCATCGCTTTGACCGCTTACAATCAGCCCAGTAATCGTGCCCCACCCTGCCTAGTTTCAGGGTACCATGATACCTAACTTGGGTTACTGCTGAAACGGGTCCCTCGTTACCAGGATTTTCTAGTCAAACATGTTAAGTGGTTAAGTGTCTGTATTTACCTAACCCCACCCATCAATTCTTGTTAACATGTTTAATTTGGTTAAGTGTTTATAGTTGACTTAACCCTACCATCTGTCCTTAGCTTCTTAGAGCACCAGACCACTCACATTAGATAGGTATTGCTATGGTTACTGGATGTGCCGGTCGGTTCCGGGCAGGTTTACACCGTAGCTCAGTCTAACCTCGGGTCCTTATTGGGCTCAATGCTTAACCACCCACATTGGATAGGTATTGTTGTGACTACTGGACAGCCGGGCGGGTCCGGGCAGGTTTACATCACAACTCAATCCAACCTCGGGTTAAGCATATCATGTTTTCTAAATTTACATATTTTATTCCTTCTCAATTATATATGTAAATTCCGTGTTCTTTGTTCTTGGGTATAACAATTCATACCGCTTATATGTCATTGTCGTTGGCATGTGCTAAACATGCCAACATATATTTTCATATTTTACACCCAACGTTATTACCCCCGTTTTTATGTTCGCAACATTATAACAAGTGTTGGGCTAGACACAATTCAGCCCAACTTTATAAACGTGAGAAAAAGGGAAAACAAGAACATGTAATATTTCACATAAAGTTGTATGGCGCATGAACTTGCAATTTAGCGATTCAACATAAATTATGGGTCATGTGAACTTGCATTCAAATCAAAGCATGAATAAGTAGGTGACATATGAAATGGCATAGTTTAGGCTTATACAAACTTGTGTTTAAACATGTTTAACTTGGCATAATGTCAACCACAAAACTAGCATGTTGTATATTCACCAAAATGTACAATTTTAACATCTAATCATATGGCCTATTTCAACATGAACTTGCATAGTTTATGAAACTCAAACGATACTTAACATAGATCGAATTATACTTGCAAATACACATAAGAATGTGTTCATAGGTTTTGGGTCATGTAGGCATAAAAAGGTCTCAAATCTAGAACATATTAACATAAATTCATAACTTAGATTAAGGGAATATACATAGTCCATGCCATCGACTTATACATAAAGGGATCAATTTCTAGTTTTTGCCACAACTTGTTATTGTTATTACTTTCATATACAAATATCCAATAGGCTTGCATCAATCAATTTGGCCACAAATATCACTACACAAGTCATGACAGAATCATTACAATACATAGAATTTATATCATATTCATACAATAACACAATTCTATTTTCATTTACATCGAATCACATCACAGTTTTTATTCATATTCTGAAAGGTCACTATACTTACAACGAATGCAGAATCTTGAATTCTGGATTCTGAATTCTGAAATTGAGATGCACTCCTTTGGGTAGACTAACGTTTGCGTTGATTAATTTGATTAAACTTTAATCTTCTTCTTAATTTGATTTGTGTCTAGGCTTTTCTCTCTTGACGGCTATGCTCAATTCCTCCCAGTCAGCATGACGACTCCCATCTTTTTTTTTTGTGATTTTTCAGTTGAGACTTAGGGTGTATTTATAGATTTTTAAATTGTTTTGAGCCGTCAGATGAAGACAGGAGGAATCTAGACCATACAAAATTCAAAGAGCCAATCAAGAGGTGACATGTCAGCCCTAGTGACACACCGAGCCACAGAAATTCGAGCCAGAGCCAGACCTAGCCAGCCAGGTCGACCGGGTAGGTCGACTGGCAGGTCGACACCCAGGTCGACACTATGGTCGACCTGGGGTGGCCAGGTCAACACCATGGTCGACCCTATGTTCGACCTGGTCTCTGGGCGGGAATTTTCCCGCCCAGCCCAGTTTGAACCTATTTTTCGAATTTTTGAATTTAAAAATGAGCTGTTTGAATTTTAAACTTTATTCTGAAACTTCCGAAGGTCATAACTCCTTCATACGGAGTCTGATTCACGCAAACTCGGACTCTATCTCAAGCAGAATTCCGAGACGAACGCAATGGCGTAACCCATTTCCCTTAATTCTTTCATTTAGAATTAATTACAATTTAATTTGTGAAGCTTAATGTTATAGAATTCACGGGGTGTTACATTCTCCCACCTTAAAAGGATTTCATTCCCGAAATCTTCAAGTTTGGAAGAATGTATATCCTACCATCCAACAGTCCATCTACTCAACCAACAAGCACAGGCGTCCACTGTCCTTAAAAGACTTCTAATGCTTCATGATCATATGCATAGTGTGTGTACATGTCCTTATCTAATGATGAAATCAGGCGGTCTACTGATTCAGTTGACCTCCTTAATGTGAATCATGTAAGTGTCATGAATCCATTATGTATGCAAATTTTTCCTACTCATAATTCTACATGAGTGCACAACTATTCATACAAATTGCGACGACCATATGACAGCATATCAAGTTTCAACCATATACAAATGAGAATACATATATGCATATGCAATATGAAGTGACTGAGCCGATCTATAACCTAGGGTGTGTGAATATGCATCCACGAGCAACCACTAGCAATCACTAGCAACCATTTGCAGCCATCATCCATAACATGTTTTCAAATACATGTTTGCATCCATTTGTTTTCTACCTAAGGAGTTAGGAAAAGGACCGAGGAGATATACCTAAAAAGATAGGTAAAGCATAACTTAAGGGAAAAGAGTGATCAAAGATGTACCCTAAAAAATAAGAGGGTAGGCAGCGCGTATTCTGTCATCAGTTTCCCAAGTCGCGTCTTCCTCGACGTCGCTCCACTGAACTTTAACGAGTTTGACCTCGCGGTTGCGTAGCTTTTTCACTTCAGTTCCTAAGATGCGGGTTGGAACTTTCCTCACAGTTGCTTCACGTTCCACTTCGGCTTCTTCTAGAATGCTAGGTTCCACCACTTCCGCAGACTCATGTAAACACTTCCGGAGGTGAGAAACATGAAAGACGTTGTGAATTCCGGCCAGTCTCTCGGGTAGCTCTAATCTATAGGCCATCTTCCCAACCCTCTCGATGATAGGAAACGGTCCTATAAATCTTGGTGCTAGCTTTCCTGCGGATCCAAAGCGAACGACGTTCCTTAAAGGGGATACCTTAAGGAAAACCCTGTCCCCAACCTCAAACTCAAGGTCGGTCCTTCTTTTGTTGGCGTAGGATTTCTGTCTGTCTTGGGCTGTCTTCATTCTCCTACGTATCAAGTCCACTTTCTCCGAAGACTCTTGAATCATGTCTGGCCCAAGTATAAGCTTATCTGTAGACTCCCACCAACAAGTTGGTGATTTGCACGGTCCTCCATACAAGGCTTCGAAGGGCGCCATACCGATGGTAGCTTGGTAACTGTTGCTGTAGGCAAATTCCACTAAAGGAAGGTGATCCTCCCAAGTCCCTCCAAAGTCAAGAACGCAAAGTCTCAAAAGATCCTCTAAAACTCTATTCACCCTTTCCGTCTGGCCGTCAGTTTGGGGGTGATAGGCCGTGCTCAAACATAACTGTGTGCCTACAGCTTCTTGCAGACTCCGCCAAAAATCGCTTGTGAAGATAGGGTCTCGTTCACTAACAATGCTGGAGGGTATCCGATGGAGTCGAACTATATCCTCGAGATAAAGAGATACTAGAGATGCGGCAGTCCTTCTACTCTTGATAGGTATGAAGTGGGCGCTCTTAGTAAGCCTATCCACTATTACCCAAATGCTAGTGTTGCCTCTTCTCGACCTAGGCAATCCATCAATGAAGTCCATTGAAATGCTATCCCACTTCCAATGTGGGACCTCTAAAGGATGAAGTAGTCCTCCAGGTTTCTTCTGTTCCGCCTTGACCCGTTGGTAGGTCATGCACTTAGAAACGAAATCTGCCACGTCTTGTTTCATGCCGCTCCAAAAGAAAGTCCTTTTTATATCCTTGTACATCTTATCACCGCCAAGGTGTATAGTCAGTTTGGAATGATGCGCTTCCTTGAGAACCTTCTTTGTCAAATCCCTTGCTTGTGGGATGCATAACCTTCCATCTCGCCTCAGCCAACCCTTACCATCGATGGTGTATCTACTGAGGTGACTAGAAGTCTCACCCCTAACAAGTTTACCAATCACATCAACAAGCTGAGGGTCTTCACGTTGTGCAGCCCCTATTGAGTCCAAGAGAGTAGGACGTACTTCGAGGGATGCTAACAAACCCAGTACAAAATCCGAGGAGGGCCTAAAGTTAAAACTGGCTATATACTCCAGGCTTTGCCTTTCCACAAAGACCGGGCTTAAGTCGGTTTCTTTCGGCTCAACGCATCTGCTACTACGTTGCCTTTGCCGGGAGTATAGGAAATTTCAAAGTCATACGAGGCAAGAAACTCCATCCATCTTTGCTACCTCAAGTTAAGATCCTTCTGGGAGAAGAGATATTTCAATGATTTATGGTCAGTGTATAATTCAAACTTCTCACCTAGGAGTTAATGGCGCCAAGACCTAAGCGCAAAGATGATGGCAGCTAACTCAAGATCGTGGGTTGGGTAGTTCTTTTCATGAACTTTCAGTTGTCTTCCGCCATAAGCTACCACCCTTCCTTCTTGCATTACAACAGCGCCTAGTCCCGTTCCACATGCATCCATGTATACCGTGAACATTTTTCTTCCATCTGGCAAAGTCAGAACTAGGGATGTCGTGAGAGCCCTTTTAATCGTTGGAAAGAAAACTCGCAGTCCAAATCCAAAGTGAATGCCAGATTCTTCTTTGTTAGCCTTGTGAGTGGAGCTGAGATTTTCGCGAAATCCCTAATAAACTTTCGGTAAAAACCGGCTAGCCCAAGAAAGCTCCGAACTTCGGTTGCATTTCTTGGTGTCTTCCAATCTTGCACTGCTACCACTTTCGCGGGGTCCACAGCCAACCACTCTTTGGACACTATATGCCTTAGAAATTTTACCTCCTTTCTCCAAAAGTGGCACTTGGAGAATTTGGCTTTTAGCTGATGTATACGGAGAGTTTCCATGATTTCTTTCAGATGTTGAGCATGCTCTTCCTCATTCTTTGAGAAGACTAAGATATCATCTACGAAGACAACCACAAATTTGTTGAGGAATTCTCTGAACACCCTGCTCATTAGGTCTACGAAATAATCGGGTGCGTTTATCAAGCCGAAAGGCATGACAAGCCACTCGAAGAAACCGTCTGGGGTTCTGAACACCGTCGTATCAATGTTGTCTTCAGCTACTCTTAGCTGATGGAACCCAGTTGCCAGATCAAGTTGGGAGAAGACCGACGCTCCTACAAGCTGATCAAACAAATCGTAGATTCTGGGAAGAGGGTGCCTATTTTTCTTGGTCAATTTGTTTAATTCCCTATAGTCGACGCAAAGGCGAAGCGAACCGTCCGCTTTGGTTGCGAACACCACTGGAGCACCCCATTCTGAAATGCTCCGTCTAATGAACCCTTTTTCGAGAAGTTCTTTAACCTGCTTACTGAACTCCTTTCTCTCCTTTGGAGCCATGTGTCTGACAGGTAAAGCTACAGGCTTTGCATTATCCACAAGATATATGCGGAAGTCTATTTCCCGCCTTGGAGGTAAGCCTTTCACCTCCTCAAAGACATCCGGATATTCCCGGACTACTCTAACTGATTGCAAATTCTCATCAGAAGCATCAAGCGACTCTAGATAACTAAGCATAACAACATTCAAGGGATTACAAGAAAATTCTAGAGTGTTACCAAGCCGAGTCAAGAGTCTAACTACTCTTTTCTCACAATCAAGAATGGCACTATTAGTGGATAACCAGTCCATGCCTATTATCATACCATATACCGAGAAGCCCAAAACAAAGGCATTACAACTAAACTCAACGCTGAGAATAAAGATTTTCAAACCCAAACAAACCATTGACAAGTAAGCGGAGCCCCCAATTGGATTTGAAACTACTAAGGGATCTTCTGCCATACTAGTGTCTAGATGCAGAGATTCTACTAATGCAGATAAATTAAAGAGTGTGATGCGCCAGAGTCAAAAAGTGTGCGAACTGGATGATCATAAAGATAGACTACACTTTCTATAGAAATATTACTACCTAAAGTTCTCAAGATAGGATTGAGAAGATAAGCAGGATAAAACAAAGCATCTGGGAGAAGAAGTTAAAGAGGTACCCCCAGAAGGTCCTGCTTGCGGGCCTTGCCCTTGCTTCTTAGGGCAGTCCTTAGCCATGTGTCCAGCCTCACCGCAATGGAAGCAAGTAGCACTCATCTTCCTCTTCTTCTTTCTGCAATCGTTCACCACATGTCCAACAATGCCACAGAAATAACATTTCCTTTTCTTACGTGTCTTGTTATTATTGTTGTGGTCCTTTCCTCCTTGACTATTATCCATCTTCTTGTTCGGCGATTCTCCCGTTTGTTGGTTCACGTAGAGGAGGAGGAGGAGTAAAAGCATCTGTAGCTGGGGAGTAAGGTCTCCAGACATGCTGAAACAGAAAGGAAAAATTCAAAACGAATGATAGAGAGGGATAGATAGGGCACATGGCTTTGGGGGATTTTGTCTTTTTATAAATATAACACTTTTTTTCTTGAAAAATGCATCTTTAAACTTTCTTTTGAAAATAATTTCAATTTTCTTTTAATCTTATCTGGTAAACCTATGCTCTGATACCAAGTGAAACACCCCACCTCCGTTAAGGTCACTCACAAAGGGAATGCCTTAACTTTGGTGCAGGTTTATAAGTAAAAGCCACAGATAAACTCAAGACAGAAATAAATACACATATTTTAAACAGCGGAAACCAAACAGACCTTTATTTCATCAATAAGTGTTCAAACAAAACATTTCCATAATTGTCTCAAAATACTTCCAACATTACAACCTCATTACTGTCTTGATTATTAAAGAAGCATAAAACATAAATAAAGTGGCAAAAATCCCCATAGTGATATCCAAAGCCATAATCCGAGCAAGAGAGATCCAAATCATACATCTACGGTCTTGGAGCTTGTAAAGGGTCTGACTGAGTTGAGTTGTTTCCTCCCTGTGGACCTGGGGGGGTGGGGTACGGAAGAAAAGAAGACGAAAAGAAAATAGAGTCAGACATAAAGCCTGAGTAAATCTAGTAACTCTTCGGTATGTGAATAAGAAAAGGGCATCATAGATATAAACTAAAAATAGGAAAGTGTCACAAGCTAAGGAAGTGTCGAATGTACTATCGCACCCATACCATATCTCTACACCTACTTGAGTTTATTCTAACTGGCACCCCATGCTGAGGGTGAAGTGATCCCCATTTTTATTTAAAGATCGGCTCCTAATCACGTAAACATGTATCATACGGCTCCCAAGAATTGTAGATACCTATGTTGGTCCCACCATGGGGTGTATCAAGACCCATGGTGGTGACCCCGACACAAATTCTAGAAGGCATAGGTTATACTACTGGTGCCCCCAGTGCCTTGTTTGTCTGCTCCGGAGTGTGTGCACGCCTGCACCCCGTTAGAACCTACACTGTTGCACCCACCGCCGTCGCTTTGACCGCTTACAATCAGCCCAGTAATCGTGCCCCACCCTGCCTAGTTTCAGGGTACCATGATACCTAACTTGGGTTACTGCTGAAACGGGTCCCTCGTTACCAGGATTTTCTAGTCAAACATGTTAAGTGGTTAAGTGTCTGTATTTACCTAACCCCACCCATCAATTCTTGTTAACATGTTTAATTTGGTTAGTGTTTATAGTTGACTTAACCTTACCATCTGTCCTTAGCTTCTTAATGCACCAGACCACTCACATTAGACATGTATTGCTACGGTTACTGGCTGTGTCGGTCGGTTCCGGGCAGGTTTACATCGTAGCTCAGTCTAACCTCGGGTCCTTATTGGGCTCAATGCTTAACCACCCACATTGGATAGGTATTGTTGTGACTACTGGACAGCCGGGCAGGTCCGAGCAGGTTTACATCACAACTCAATTCAACCTCGGGTTAAGCATATCGTGTTTTCTAAATTTACATATTTTATTACTTCTCAATTATATATGTAAATTTCGTGCTCTTTATTCTTGGGTATAACAATTCATACCGCTTATATGTCATTGTCGTTGGCATGTGCCAAACATGCCAACATATATTTTCATATTTTACACTCAACGTTATTACCCTCGTTTGTATGTTCGCAACATTATAACAAGTGTTGGGCTTGACACAATTCAGCCCAACTTTATAAACGTGAGAAAAAGGGGGAAACAAGAACATGTAATATTTCACATAAAGGTGTGTGGCGCATGAATTTGCAATTTAGCAATTAAATATAAATTATGGGTCATGTGAACTTGCATTCAAATCAAAGCATGACTAAGTAGGTGACATATGAATTGGCATAGTTTAGGCTTATACAAACTAGTGTTTAAACATGTTTAACTTGGCATAATTTCAACCACAAAACTAGCATGTTGTATATTCACCAAAATGTACAATTTTAACATCTAATCATATGGCCTATTTCAACATGAACTCGCATAGTTTATGAAACCCAAACGATACTTAACATAGATCGAATTATACTTGCAAATACACATAAGAATGTGTTCATAGGTTTTGGGTCATGTAGGCATAAAAAGGATCTCAAATCTAGAACATGTTAACATAAATTGTAACTTAGATTAAGCGAATATACATAGTCCATGTCATCGACATATACATAAAGGGATCAATTTCTAGTTTTTTCCACAACTTGCTATTGTTATTACTTTCATATACAAATCTCCAATAGGCTTGCATCAATCTATTTATGCCTCAAATATCAATACACAAGTCATGACAGAATCATTACAATACATAGAATTTATATCATATTCATACAATAACACAATTCTATTTTCATTTACATCGAATCACATCACAGTTTTTATTCATATTCTGAAAGGTCACTATACTTACAACAAATGCAGAATCTTGAATTCTGGATTTTGAATTCTGAAATTGAGATGCGCTCCTTTGGGTAGACTAACGTTTGCGTTGATTAATTTGATTAAACTTTAATCTTCTTCTTAATTTGATTCGTCTCTAGGCTTTTCTCTCTTGACGGCTATGCTCAATTCCTCCCTGGCAGCATGACGACTCCCATCTTATTATTTTTTTGTGATTTTTCAGTTGAGACTTAGGGTGTATTTATAGATTTTTAAATTGTTTTGAGCCGTCAGATGAAGACAGGAGGAATCTAGACCATACAAAGTTCAAAGAGCCAATCAAGAGGTGACATGTCAGCCCTAGTGACACACTGAGCCACAGAAATTCGAGCCACAGCCAGACCTAGCCAGCCAGGTCGACCGGGTAGGTCGACTGGCAGGTCGACACTATGGTCGACCTGGGGTGGGCAGGTCGATACCATGGTCTACCCTATGGTCGACCTGGTCTTTGGGCGGGAATTTTCCCACCCAGCCCAGTTTGAACCTATTTTTCGAATTTTTGAATTTAAAACTGAGTTGTATGAATTTTAAACTTTATTCTGAAACTTCCGAAGGTCATAACTCCTTCATACGGAGTCTGATTCACGTAAACTCGGACTCTAACTCAAGCAGAATTCTGAGATGAACGCAATGGCGTAACCCATTTCCCTTAATTCTTTCATTTAGAATTAATTACACTTTAATTTGTGAAGCTTAATGTTATAGAATTCACGGGGTGTTACATGGGGTCAAAGTTTTAGATACCAGAAAGGGTTACTGACTAATATGGATCCCAAACAACATATGACATAAGTATTTCCTCCCCTAACCTTGTATCCCCAGACTAACAGATTTCAGATTAACTTGTTTACAAGTTTCAGACATACAGAGTTCAGATTTACTAGTTCACAGATCAGACAATCAAGTTAACAAGTTTTCAAACTAACGGATCAGATGTACAGTTTTAACAGACTTACAGATTGTCCAACTTTGTATTGGGCCTACAGATTCACGAAACGGGTTTGTTAAATTCATCAGTCCAGTTGGTTTAACCCTATCCACCCAACACGTTTTTAGACACCACATTTCTCTTAAATTTGCATTAATTAAATATTAACGCATAGACCTCTCACATTAGGTCAGTAGCTTGTGGCCGCTAGATGTGTCGGGCGGTTCCGGGCAGACTTCTGCCACAAGCCAGACCTAACCTCATGTCTAAGCATATTTTAGTTATGCCTACGACCTCTCACATTAGACTGACAGTTTACGGTTGCTGGTTAAGCCAGTTGGTTCCGGGCAGGCTTCTACCGTAAACGGAGTCTAACCTCGTGTCATAGCCAATTTATTCCAATACGGATTATACAGAAATCAGACTAATTATGTCCATTTAACAAATTAAACTTTATTATAGGTTACAGCAGATTAATCAAATTTCCATGTTTTACTCAATCTTAGATTAAGCCTATGGATTTTCATACCCAAATTACAATTATTTAGCTTTCAACAGATTAGGCAATTCAACAGATAACAGATCTAGTAGATTAGGCGATTCAACAGATTAGCAGATTAGGCAATTCAACAGATAACAGATCTAGCAGATTAGGCGATTCAATAGATTAGCAGATTAGGCAATCCTAAAGATAACAGATCTAGCAGATTAGACGATTTAACAGATTAGCAGATTAGGCGATTCAACAGATTTAGCAGATTAGGAAATTCAACAAATTTAGCAAATAATAGATTTAGCAGATTATATATATATCTAAAATTCTATTTACATATCTTTCCTAATCATAAATTAAGCCTAAACATACATGCCAAAATCTTGGTCATAATTCATAACACAACATATGCCCAAATTTTTAGTTAAACATTGCAAAGTACAGAATATTCTCTAAAAGCCCAAATCGTGATATACCATATGAATTATGCCAAATTATAGCCTTTAATACCAAATATCCAAAAATCCACTTTTAGACGTAATCACATTGATTGTTATCCTATTATAATATAGGTCTCTACGCCTAAGTCACATATTCCTTTTTCAAGTCATGAATCGTTACATAAAATTCATCCCAAAAGTCTAGATCTTTAAATTATAACATCTCAAAATCAGATCTTAATTTTTATATGCATTATGTCCCCAAGTTTCAAGTCACATGTTATCATACAATGATTCCTCTTCTACCAAATTACAGAGTATACACAGATCTAGATCTAATTTACAACATATGTCCATTTCTCAAATCAGTCAAAGATCAGTCATGTCCAATTATGCATTATCCATTATTTGTTCCAAAATTTAGCATTCATGTGTTAATCTCTTATGAGATTTGGTGCAGGATCGTGGTAGCCTGGCTATAAACAAAAAGGAAGAAAAGAGGGAATAGATACAGAACAGTCATAATAATATTAACAAGATAGATCCACAGAAAAGTATGCATAACCTCAGATCCAGATTCACAAAAATGTCAAGATAATTATTAAATTTCATATCTGAAAATAAATGTACTCACAATCAAAAAGGAAAATCTTGAATTCTGGGATCTGTATTCTGACACCGAATAGCTCTCCTTTGGCGTAGACTATCGATTAGATTAGAAAATAGTTTTTCTCTTTTAACTCTATTCAGTTTGGAAGAAGATGCACTAGTTCTAGTTTTGATTCTAGCAGAGTAGCGACGCCATTTTTATTTTTAATTAGAACAGAGGCAGAGTATAGGCAGAATGAAATTGTGTGGAGAGAAAGCTAGGTTTGGGGGTGTTTAAATTGCATAGGGGTCACGAATTTTGTCAGAACGGGCGTCTAAATACAGAAAAATGCATCTGTCCATGGATCTGGAAATAGGGGGAGAGCCACCCTAAGGTCGACCCTTTACCCAGATCGACCCCCAGGTCGACCCTAATGTCGACCTGGATCCTGGGCGGAATTTTCCCTCCTAGCACAGGTGTCTGTTTTGAATTTCGAAATCTAAATTTTGAATTTCGGGCTGGTTTTTACTGAAACTTCTGAAGGTCATATCTTCTTCATACAGAGTCCGATTTACGCAAACTTGGACTCTATTCCAAGTAGAATTTCGAGACGAACGCAATGGAGTAACCCGTTTCCTTAATTATTTTGTTACGATTTAATTATTCTCTGATTTGTTACTCTTATGTTCATAGAAAATACGGGGTGTTACAACTGTATAAGCATTAAATAAACAAATAATGCTTATAACAGTCTATCAATCAGTCGGTTGACATATGATTAAATCCAAGGGACATGTGAGTTAGTTATCATCCCTAGACCCATGTGGGGTTTTCCAAAAATCAAAAATAAATATAATTCATTACGGAATAGTGAATTTAATCATAAATAGTTCAATTCGAGTTATTTTTCAAATTAACTAAGTTTCACTGTTCAAATCTATAAATGGATATTTATATCTATTTTCAACTACCACAAATTTATTAACATTATTTTTATATGTTCAAAATCACAATCACAACACAATACAGTCAATCAGAAACATCCATGGGTTTTCAAACAACAGTGAGGTGAGCTAACATGCACTGTATAACATTTTTGTGATAATTAAAACTGATAAAAATCAACATTGGCAATCGCTATATTCAGTTATGAAATAAATGACTAAAAACTCGATGGGCCCACTTAGCCTGAAAACACAAGTTTATTAAATTATCAGTATGCACCACAAATATTTCGCAAGTTTATATATTTATTTTTATTTACTTGAATTTTTCTTTCTTCCCAGATTTATCAGTATGCACCACAAATATTTCGCAAGTGTCTATAACATATGCTTCCCATCTTAACTTATAAATGCAACACATATTAAATTATCAACCTGATACTTAATAACCAAAAGGTGCAAGCAATATTAAGTGTTTCTGAATTTAGATAACATAGCAGACACAACGGGAACAAAGCAGTATGGGTAATGCAAACACTTATGCCGCAATAACATGGTGACCAAAAACCACCAAGGCACAGTCCACCAATGCAGTGTGCAGCATCTTAAGTCAGTGAATGAGGAAAATAAGCAAACAATTATCCAAACGTAATATCCAACCAAAAACAATCCAATAGGCTATTCTATTAATTTTCTACATAAGTTAAATTACTTGAAACCGTGAATCATGAGTCGAAAATCACCTTAAAACAGCCGGAAGAGGGCGAGAGCTATGAGTTTAGACTGCCAAGGTGGAGCTTTGATGAAGGAGATGGTGCTGCAACGCAGTGGCTCAGCACGACAAGCGGCTTCTGGTGCTGGGTCTACTGACCTTGTTGGTGCGAGATTCGAAATAGGAAGTCGATCGATAAAGGAATTTAAGCGCCGATGGAAGGCAGAGGGAAATAACTTCGGTTTTGGACCAATTTAGGACAACGGCCGATAATTTAGGAGAAAAGGGTTTCTGTGACACTCAGTGAAGAATGGTGGTGAAGTGATGGCGTACGATGACTCAGTAGGTAGCAGTGGCTTGGCCGACATCGGTGAAGAAAAGGGGAAATATTGATTTGGGGAAAAGATTGAATTTTTTATTTCGATGGCCATTAAAAAGAAAAGGAGGAACGATTGTTTTGCTAAAGAATTTTGGGTAATGCATTGATTTTTATAGAAGAAATTTAGGGGATAAGAACGATGTTACATCTTATAGGTTTGGGTAGCTGCGATTCTCAGATGTAGGTCGACGAAGAATTAATCGAGGTAGGATATTACTGGTTTAATTTAATATTATATTTTACCGCGAATTACTCCATACTATTCTAATTTCGTACCGTTAACCTAATCCGAATGTACAGAAAATTATATGTACCTCTTCTTCTTCGTGTTCATAATCCAATAAAATTAATCTTATTGTAAATCGACTCTATCTGTATACAACGTTATTTTTTTTTTGTTTTAAACTATTTATTGGTTTACCGATTTTATTCCGTTTATTCACTAACAATTCTGTTTCATTCCAAATTTGAAACGTTACATTTCAATTCCTTTATACAAAAGAACACACATACATCCAAGTCTATATCCATATATTTCTACAAATAAATTTTCCAATTTAATAACATTTATAGATTCAACCATTTATATTTCTCAATTGAATTTCAAATCAAATACAAATATTCAACCTAATTCAATCCAAATATTCGTATATTTGATTCTCAACCGACAATAATAAATTAAATATTGTATTAAATTCATACACAAACAATATATTTGATTTTTAAACCCAAGTATGAAATTGATCGTTAATAGTTAGATCTTTAATTAATTCTATATTGCAATGGTCGAAATTTCTAGGTCGTTACATTGGCAATCGCTACATTCAGTTATAAAATAAATAACTGTACAAATATTTTAGTGAGAGAGTTCTCACATTTGTTCCCACTCCACCAGTCTTTATTTGAAGATTTTATTTTTAAACTAAATTAAACACGCGTTTAATTTAGTTAAACATTCAACTTGCTCTGTTTCCTTTCTGGTCAATGCCATGTTGTAGTGTTTTTTGATACGAGTGCAACGCAACTGAAATCGTCTCATTCTGATAATATTTGAGCAAGATGTGATAGTTTATAAGTTAATTACATAATTAAAAAATTAATTAATAATTAAATCCTTAGTTACCTTTCTAATTAAGTGAAAATTAGTGTCACGTCCTTAAAACTAAAGTTAATTTGGCTCACATCCCTCCGTTCTAAAACATATAATTCTCATCCCTATTTTTAAAACGCAGCTTTTATTTTTCCTGAAATGCCCTCATTCAACTTTACGATGTAATTAACGTTTATGGGTTACGTATTATGGTTTTATTTTTTCCAGAAACATAATTTTCACATCGATGGCGGCAGCGGCGGTATCGATTTATTTTTTCGTATTTGGATTCTTTCGTTCTTACTTTTAAATTTCTGATTCAATTTTTTCTTCCTTGTAAATGGCGACAAATTCTTCAGCGATTTAATCTGATCAAACCTTCATTTAAAACGAGGATGTTTCTTCTTCCAGGTGACTTTTAATTGTTAGAAATTTTTTTTGTGTACGAATTTCATTTTGACGTCATTTTTTGCTAATTCATTATTCTAAAATTCTTTAATTGTATAATTTTATTGCTGCATAATGTATTTTTTTATAAATATGTATAATTTCTGTATAGATATATTAAAATATGCATATATTGTCAATCTGAGCGTAAACGTATGAAACTAGTGTTAGAATACTTGGGTTTGCATCTACTCAGAAAATTTGAGTATAAGTATGCATATATTCTACATATATGCATACAAATATGCATATATTTTAAATATTTGTCTTCAGCATTCTGTTAAAAAGTTGCCTACAAATGTGCATATATTCGGAATATATTCATATCTGTATGCATCTTTTTATCATACATGCAGAAAAACATATATTTTAAAAATATATTCATATATGTATGCATATATTTAGAATACTTGCATATAAATATGCAGAATTATTGTTATATTGCTGATTTGTACGCATGTATTTATATTAATCTGAAGCTGTTTATTTAATTTGATTATTGCACATTAGGCTTATTAATGGTGATTTTTTTTATAACAGTGCCCCTCCAAAAGGTAGAAGAATGCGAGGTCCTCCATTTTCTTCCAAAACATTGAAATCTGCAGTTGATTCTACAGAGACTACTAGATGTTGTTTGTGCAATAAGCTGGGTCTTAACTAAAGAGCTTGTTCTTCAAAAGTCCATTAGACAAACCTTGTTATTTTTTTAAGACACCTGGTTTTAGTGTTTACTTTTACCATTTGTTGTAAACATTTATGTGATGTAATAAAATCAGTTCAGTATTTTGTTGTAAATTTATTTTTGGTTGCCAGTTTTTGTTTTAAGCTGAAATGTATTCAAATATTCATTATATTTGAATAAATGTATGCAGTATTTGTGAAAATTCCTTTACCTCATTTGTAAAAACAAAATTTGGCATGTCTATACTATAAGAAACAAGAAGTGGTACCTGCAAACAATTAAACTGTAAATCCACTTATTAGCATACTACTATTGATCATTTGTTGCATATAAGTGTGCAATTATTTTGAATATTTTCATGCAAATTTTCAAAAGTTCTGCAAATTCGTATACTCTCTTTTAAACTTCAATTAATATTTCTTCTGTGTATGTTGTGCTTTTTTGTTATATCTACGATGCATCATTTACAATCTGCATTTTTCTCTGCAAATGTTTTGAACATTTTGATCGTGTAGTTAGTATTACTATTAATATTGGCAGCATTTTCTTCTTAACCACTTGTGCAAATTTATGTAGTAACGTATGCAATTAATCCACATAAATGTATGCAACTATGGAAATTATATGCACGCAATTAGTATTTGTATTGTCTACATATTTGTATGCAAGTAATAATAATATTTTCATATAAGTATGCTAGTATTTAACTTCTGCAATTCAAATTTGCAAATTTTCAAAATATTTGCATACAACGATGCTAATATTTTGAATAATTGCACACCAGGATGTAAAAATTCCAGGTTATCATATAGAACCAAAATAACTTGAAACCCTACATAATATTCCCCAGCGAGTCATTATTAAAAACAATAATCAACAGACCATAGTTTGAAAAAAAAAGGCCAGTACAAATATTCACAAAAAATCATGTAATAAATTCACATAACCATGCAACTTTTATTACAAAATTTATTTGTTTATGCAAGAATTAAAAATTTTCTGAACAAATAATTGCACACTTGTAAACAATATTTCTGATTATCTGCATACAAATATGCAACTATCTGCTGACATTTGCAAACTTTCCATCCACACTTCACATTTGAATTCAGAGACTTCTTCAATAATCAAACAATAACTTCACAATTATATCCAATATTTGTAATTGAATGGATTCAATTATGCATCATACGTGTTCGAAATGTAAACTTCCATTCAGTTTATCTGATTATCTTCATATAATTGTGCAATTATTTGTTTATTGTTGCATACTAGCACGCAACAATTCATTATTGATTAACATACTACTGCTTAATAAAAATATGCACTCACAAATGCATTAATTTGTAATTATGAACACAAGTCCGCAAGTATTTTGAATAACTAAATTCCAGTCAGTGGCGGCGGTGGTCACTTCGCGGTTGGGTGCAGTTTTGGGGCTGTAGAGATTTGGTGGGGGTCGGATTGGGGAAGGAGGAGGAAGAGGATGGTTTGTCGACGGTAGTGGAGCCATCGGTGGGCGGCGCGGCGACTGTTGCAAGGGGGAACGACGGCGATGTCAGATCATAGGAGGGGGACGACTGGAGTGATCGAACGATTTGCGGAATTGTGGGATTAGGGTTTTCAACGAGATAGAAGGAACGATTGACTGAGTAAATGATGACGTATCGTTGTTGGATAGTTTTTTAAGTTCGTAAGGGTACATCTGGTATTTTTTGAGTGGAAGTTCAAAAACAAGGATGTATTTTATATTCTTTTTATCAGCAGTTTTTTCTATATTTTGAAACTTAATAGGGACCTGTAAAAAACGCACCCTCTAATTAATCTTCCCCGTTCAAATCAGTCGAAACCAAAATCGCACACGCTTCCTCCACCCTCTCTCCTTGATGGCGGCGCTACAAGGGGCCGGACCACGATCAAACCCTTCCACGTCGAAGCCCCACAGGCCGCGAACCTCAACCACTGTGAACTCGGTGGGCCCACTTAGCCTGAAATCAGCCACGAATTCGGCGGCTTCAAGCCCAAAAATCGTGCAACCAGACAATTAAATTTGATCACACTAGTATGGATATGAAGATCTTGATTTGCTCTTTAATTTTCGTTCAAGAAGATTCTAAAATTATTGAGTGGATTGAAAGAAATCAAAGCGCCAAATTTCGAGTGATTTCCGCCTTTGATCGGAGAACGACGCGGGGTTTTGATTTGTGAAGAGGAACCACTATTCCAGACACAATGGGATATGTTTCATAAGCCAATTCTATTGTTTTGATCAGTTTTTGTTAAAATTAAAATATAAATTAATATGACGGTCAATATTAAATTTGAACGCACATTTTAATTTACCGGGGCCACATACTGACTACAAAATCTAGCTATGTTTTGGTGATACGGTCCTAACAAAACTAGTTTCATCGAATTTGGAGACCGTTTGAAAAATGGCCTTTTATTAGCTCGTTAAATTCAAACTAAAATTGAAAACGCGTTTAAATTTACCATGCTCACATATTAATTCCAAAAATTATGAAATATTAGACCTGACAATAATTTGACATTCTGGATCCAATAAAAGTGGTTTCATCGAAAACGGAGGTCATTTACAAAATGGATATTTTTAAGGGCTATATATAATACAAAAATACATAAAAATCCCATAGCGACTATTTTAAATTTTAAGCTGGACATAACTTATAATTTATAAAACGAAATCAAAAAATTTCACATTCATTAGAAAGATATAATTAAATAGATTCTATCATTCCTTGTTTTACTGAAATCCGATTTATTTTGAATTCCGTACATTCATTTGAAATTAAAAATCCAATTTTCAAACTACCATGCCATTTCGAGTTCTTTTTAATTAAAATTTAAATTTATACGTTCTTACTTTGTTTTAAACAAATTTTAAATCGTTAATTCTCAAAATAAATCATTTTAAATTCTTAAAATCCATTAAATCAATTAAAAATAAAATTTTAAATTGGTTCCAAAATCTGGGTTATTACAATCTCCCCCACTTAAAATCTTTTCATCCTCGAAAAAGAACGGAGCTAAAAGTTGTTTAACTAACCAACTTAACCTTCGCCTGACTCAAGTTCTTCAACTTTTCAGTTTCAAAGAACTTTCTAATTTCTGAAAAAATTGGGTAATTCCCTAAATTTTTGGAAAATTTCGCCATAACCTCCTTTGTATGGGTTGATCAGTAAAACCACAACTAACATTACAGGGCCCTCATCAATCAAAAAGAAAAAGAAAAAGCCAAGCGGCATGCTAATTGGCTCAAAAAATCATCAAACCCAATAAATGCAGTAAATATGTACCTACTTTGTCGGGCATACAATTGTATTCCTCTTCTTAGCTTCCACGCTATGACCTGTTCATTATATACACATGTACATATATGCAATTCCAATCAATTTTCTGTTCAGTTCAATATTTGACTCGTTTGGCTTATTTCACCATTCATTCTCTTATTGGTTTTATCATTCCAATATTTTAATTAGTTGAACTAATAATCACACATCACAACCAGCAATCAATTAGTTGATTAACTTTTCAAATATATAACTTCTATATACTCAAAAATCATATTTCAAGGCCAAATCACTAATAATAAATTCTAACTAAGTTTTTGGTTCACACACCAGTCAATTGAAAATATATATGTATCCCACTTTCGAACTCAAACATAAATACTGATGATGTGATCGCTATCATCAGAATCATATCTGGGCGACTAGAGTCTGATTCTATATGTATCCAGCATATTTGAGACTTCGTATATATGCTAGCTAGGCGTATATGCAAAATATTCTTATACTCGATATTCCAAATTCAAAATAAAATACTCAAATATGTATAATAAGGTATAATTTTCAAAACCATATTCGTTTTTATAAATAACACTCTTCAAACTCACTCTAGGGTATTACTAACCCTATCTCTAATGAGTCCTTCTTATAGGATGTTACTAATCCTATCTCCGATGAATTCTCTCATTTAGTTCTAATGTGTCTTGTTCTCGAGCTTTGTAAACCAAAGCTCGAATACCATCATGTAATGCACTGAATTTCACTCGGTCCGAATTCGATCGCTAAACCGACCAAGATTGTTCGAGAACCCTGGTTGTTTTGGGAACATGACGCATCAGAAAACAAACATGAGAACATTTCATTGCTATTACAATAATTTACCTCAGAATAAAAGAATATATCACAACACAGATAAATAATATACAGTGGAAAAATAAATATCAGAGATTTACATATTATAAAACAGCGGAAATATATATACATAAATACAATGCATAGTGGAAAACATCAACTACCACAACTGAAAGAAATACACGGATACACAACATTCTAAATATAGCTCCAGCCATAATCCAGGATCCTGTGAAAAGAAATATTTGCGAAAACCAAAACTACTAGTTGTCCGTGTGGAAAATATGAGCACCCAGAGTTTAGGTAGAAACACTAAACTCCGAGTCAGTCATGGGACTGGTGTAGAACTAAAACAGTTATTAGCTTGATTTTAAAGTTGGATAAATCAAGGGACCACACCGTATAACACGAAACGGGTTTATCTTTTATTATTACTATAAGTGAAGAAATCAACTTCAAATATAAATGTATCAATCATAACGACATAGTACCCCATCCTACTATGTTGCCATATAGGTTTACAACTCAAACCGAAAAGTCACGTATTGGAAATTGGATTTCCATCTATGAGTCGGGACAAGGGATCTTCCTCACCGGTTTCGAGACACTCTAGAATATGCCTCTAGACTCGGACGCTGGCTAACCCTGGGAACGGTAGGGCCGATCCACACTTACTTTAGTGGATTGGTTATTCCTGAACAATACGTTTCCCGGTCCTATTGGACCTCCAAAATGGTCAGTACGTCGACCAATCATATCCGAGGCGCCTCGCAATCCATCATCCGCATAAGTAAAAATGTCTGGGCTCCAGACCATGACACCATTCTAGCTAGAAAGAAAAGCAAGTTCTCCCTACGGTCCCTCATCCCGTTTTTAACTCATACCGTGGTGTAAGGCTCGGGAATTAACGCTATACACAAAGCTATGCTAATTAAAGTCGTATTTTGATCATCAACCACAAGACTTTGCTTTTTAACGAAAGCCTTGATCATCTGTATCTTAGCATGTCATATTGACAATTCATGCCATACAACTGATGTCTATCAATATATAACCTCTAAGCTCGTACGTCTCAAAGAAGGGTGTGAAGCAAGAGAATAAATTCTCTGCCACCAAACATATATATATTTAATAGAAATCAATCAATACAGAATGAAATCCAATGTTAGACACACATCCATTCAGAATGAAATCCAATGTCAGACACACATCCATTTACAAGTTCGTTTAGGGTCTGAGCGAAACCGGAGGCACCTTATTCCCCATCCCTTATGTCCAATACATGAGAGAGGTCCTCGCATTTTCGGTCGATCTCCAAGTACGTCTGGACGATCACCCCTTATTACCCTATCTTGGGTGTACAGGCCAATCAAGATATCAGTAATGATCCAAATGATGTGAGGATCTCCGGTCTTCAACCACCGTCTTCATCGTTGAATTTTAGTCGTCGTATCGGTTATTCAGAATGGGATAAACTCGGTCTTTTCAAATAACCCGCGTATTTTATAATCAATAATCAAGTGCTATAAAAACACATCATACGCCTCATTCCAATTCAGAATATTCTTTTATTCAAATATTCACATCCTTAGGGAAAGGTTCCCAATAATTTTATCAAAGATATATTCTTTTAGTCTTATTCTTTAATCTTCCTTTGGATATCAATTTCAAAAGATTTTATTTTATCTTTTAACAATTCTAAACCAAATTAAGGTTTACAAACTAGTCAGGTTTATCGAGCCTTACCAAAGTAATCATTTATTTTATTAATCCCAATCCCAACCTATCCATCCCATGGAGCAAAAATGGTAGTACTCCATATCTAACACCTACGGTGTTATTTCACGTTCAAATCTAATTAAAGATTTAACTATCGCCTGGAGTAAAACTGGTAGTACTCCATTCCCGATCATTTCATGAATTCGATAAATTTAATTATTCCATTCTCATTTTTTAATCTACTTAAAGATTCATTAAAACTCTAGTTTGGATTTAATCACAAAAATCATTACATAATGATTATTCAAATTTTAGGAAATAAATTCTGTCTTTAACTGGGTTAAAGAATCAATGTAATTAAAAACACAGTCCACTATAAACCCAAATCAACTTCCATTAAATATGGAATCTTCGCGGAAAGCAGATCAATATATAATTGATATAAATTTCTGTATCTGACTAATAATATAAATGGAATAATGGCAAATCCTTTTAAATTCCATATATAGTAACGGTCTTCCTTTACAGAAGTTCATCTCGATTATTAAATCGAATTCCATTCAATTCTAATTTAATATATTAAATCGGAAAATTTTAATTTGGAAAATTTCCATTTAATCTTAGAATAAAGATTTATAAATTCCAAATTATATCTTCATTGTTAATTGAGTTAAAGAACTGATGTTATTTAAAACATTATTCACAATAAACCCAATATCAACTTTTATTTCATTCCAATTATATGTATCAATTGGAAAACTTTATTAATCTTAATTAGAAGATTTATTCTTTTCTCAATGGGGTTGAAGGACAGTGCTATTAAAGACACCATTAAAGACAAACCCAAAATCCAACTTGATATTAAATACAAGGCTCTGAATACAAATTATATCAACTTATATTCAATATCAAACTCTAAAACTAACGAATATCGTACTGGGAATAACGATATCTATATCTTCCAAATTCCCATAACAATATCCGTATAATTACGGAATCCGATATAGAAAATATCTGAAGATAATTTCCATTCAAGTCCATTTCCTTTTTTTGTTGGAAAACTCTGGTTATTTCAAAACCATTTACAAATCAAATTATTATTTTAAACTTATTGGATTATTATTCTAGTTGTTAACCAGTACATATAGATAAAAATATCTTTTATCTTTCCAAAACTTGGAATTTTTAATCCAAAATCTTTCCAAATCATTAATTATGATTTTTCACAATTTATTTATATTTTTAATAATTTTGATAAGTCCCTTACAGTCGGTTTCCAATATCGGTCATCGAACTGCATCCATAGCGACCTTTCCAAAACTGATTTGGAAATACCTTAAAGTCTAACTATTAGATTTCAAATCTCTTATTATTATTTGAAAGCCCAACGGTTCCGGTTTTAGGAGAATCCGACGATCGGATCTCCCGCTACGTCAATTTGAAGTTAATGGTTCATAAATCGTTTATAAACTCATTTTTAAATGATTTCAACTTCATTTCAATTCTTAATCAAAATCGAATATTCCAAATCATTATAAAATTAAAATGATAATATTTTCAAAATATCAGATTTTGAAATCACATCTTTTCGATATTCATTATAAAATGAATAAAATCGACAGAAATTTTCGTTCGAGTTAAATGGTGTATATCTACTTAACTCGGCTTCACATATTTCAATGTTTTCGTGTCCATCCAAAATCGGACATCAAAATTATATTTTGATTTTTCATCGAATATTAATTTAAAATATTCGTTATTTCTGAATTGAATCAGACTCAATCAATTACCATATAATTTTATTTACATGGATTCCATACATCGCATGTATTCAAGAATAGTGATAAACAACTATTAACATTCCATTCACAACCAGATGGCAATTTACAACTATATAAGCATCAAATAATCAAATAACGCTTATAACAGTCTGTCAATCAATCGGTTGACTTACAACTAAATCCAAGGGACATGTGAGTTAATTATCATCCCTAGACCAATGTAGGGTTTTCAAAAAACAAAAATAATTTTAAATTCATTACGGAATAGTGAATTTAATCATAAATAGTTCAATTCGAGTTATTTTTCAAACTAACTAATTTTCACTGTTCAAATCTACAAATAGATATTTATATCCATTTTCAACTACCACAAATTTATTAACATTATTTTTAATATGTTCAAAATCACAATCATAACACAATACAGTCAATCAGAATCATCCATGGGTTTTCAGACAACAGTGAGGTGAGCTAACATGCACCGTATAACATTTTTGTGATAATTAAATCTGATAAAAAATCAACACTGGCAGACCGTGCACCTCCACCTTTAACCACCATGAACTCGGTGGGCCCACTTGGCCTGAAATCGGCCACGAACTCGGGGGCTTCAAGCATGGATTTGAAAATCTTGATTTTCTCTTTAACTTTCGTTTAAGAAGTTTCTGAAATTATTGAGTGGATTAAAAGAAATCGAAGCGTAAAATTTCAAGCGATTTCCAACTTTGATCGAAGAATGACGGCGGGTTTCGGTTTGTGAAGAGGATTATGGTTTTAAAGATAATATATATATATATATATTTATAATATTATTTAATTCGAAAAGTACTTGTTGATACGAACTCCAAATCAAATCCGATGATTGTCGTTCCTAACCAAATACCCTTATTCTGGACACGGTGGGATATGTTTCATAAGCCAATTCTACTCTTTCGATCAGTTTTTGTCAAAATTAAAATATACATTAATATAACAGTCAATATTAAATTTGAATGCACATTTTAATTTACTGGGGCCACATAGTGACTCCAAAAATTGTGAAAATTGAAATCTAGCTATATGTTTTGACGATAGGGTTCTAATAAACTTGTTTTGTCGAATTTGGAGACCGTTTGAAAAATGGCCTTTTATTAGCTTGTTAAATTCAAACTGAAATTGAAAATGCGTTTAAATTTACCACGCTCACATATTAGTTCCAAAAATTATGAAATTTTGAATCTAACAATAATTTGACATTCCGGATCCAACAAAAGCTGTTTTGTCGAAAACGGAGGTCGTTTGCAAAATGGCTATTTTTAAGGGCTATATATAATATTAAATATAAAAAATTTCCATAGCGACTATTTTAAATTTTAAACTGGACATAAGTAATAATTTATAAAACAAAATCTAAATTTTTCACATTCATTAGAAAGATATAATTAAATAGATTCTAATGTTTCTTGTTTTACTGAAATCCAATTTATTTTGAATTCTAACATTCATTTAAAATAAAAATCGAATTTTCAAACTACCGCGCCATTTCAAGTTTGTTTTAATTAAATTTTAAATTTTTACGTTCTTACTTTGTTTCAAATAAATTTTAAGTCATTAATTCTCAAAATAAATCATTTTAAATTCTTAAAATCCATTAATTCAATTAAAAATAAAATTTTAAATTGGTTCCAAAATCAGGGTTGTTACAACATGGTCCACAATCCAGACTGTAGAACAGTTTGTAGAATGGAGGAGATTATCACTGAACACGCAAAAGCATGCTCTATTGCATGGAAAGAAACTAATAGAGATTACAATGACATGCGGAAAGGTATGGAAGGAAACAATAAAAGTTCACCAAAAAGCAGCAAAGTAAAGAGCCAGGAGGCTTCACCCTTATCGTCGAGAATCGATGACAAAGAATAAGCCAGAGCAACAAACTTCGCATACACCATTGTAGAACTTTGTGTGGATACTTAGCTCGACAAGTAGACTGTAAATAGCATAAAGCAGTATATGCAAAGGCAGAGTAGACCTCTAGCAAGAATTCAAAGTCACGTCAGCGCCGAAGCATCTTGTTTTGTGACAGAGAAGATTGGATGAGACCTCCTTTACAAACACCAAAAGTGACACTTACAGACATGAAGAAGTGAAAGCTAAGGACCAAGTTACATAACTGTCTTGAGCAACCAAATCCGAAGATGTTAATTAAGCACCTCAGAAAAACAACAACCCAAAATCTCCAAGAACAGCAATGAAGAAGCTACAAGCAAGACAAGATCCAACAAACATTGAAAACCCAGATCGCAAGTTGTCCCATCACAGACTAATAGTCTAAACGCGTAAACAAATAAGCGAAAAAAGCCATACTGCTCGCCAAAGATTCCACGCCAGTGAACAAACCCTTCCAATATTAAGCCCAACAATTGAATAATGTGATAGCACATAGTTCCCTAAATTGGAGTCCAATAGCAGTAAAAGCGATGTCGTAAGAGGAGCTAGTGTGATCTGTAGATCTGAGATGAGATTGGTGAAAAAGTGGAATACAAAATTCAGGAAAAATTTCATTGAAAAGGCTTAGATCTGAAGTGGAAAAAATGGGTTATCGAGAAAAGACCAAGCATGGCAAAAGCATAGATGTGGGGAGATCAAAAATGAGTAGACAGAAGGCGGAAAGGAAGGGTCTTGGCAGTGGAGATGAAGCGGAAGGTTCAGATATGAAGAAAAATGGCCTTTTATCTAGCTTATTAAATTATAACTAAAACTGAACACGCGTTTAAATTTACTACGCTTACATACGAATTCCAACTGACTTGAAATTTTAAACCTGATAATAATTTGGCATTCTACATCCAACAAAATTGGTTTCATCAAAAATGGAGGTCGTTTGCAAAAAAGGCCACTTTAAATTTTAATTTGGACGTATCTTACAATTTATAAAATGAAATCTCAATTTCTTATAATCCTTAGAAAGATATAGTTAAATAGATTCTAACATTTCTTGTTTTACTGAAATCCGAGTTATTTTGATTTCTGTATATTTAATTAAGGTTCAAAACTAAAATTTCAAACAACTGCAGCGTTCTGAGTTCGTTTTAATTAAATTTTAAATTCTTATCTTCAAACTTTGGTTTAAAATAAATTCTAACTCGTTAATTCTCAAAATAAATCATTTTAAATGTTTATTTTCCATTAAAATCAATTTAAAAATACATTTTAAATTGGTTCCAAAATTCAGGGATGTTACAAAAAGATCATTTTACAAATGAAATGGTACATCCAACTAGCACTATACGCAGCAAACCATTATGTTAACTTTCATTTATACATCTTATTTTCTATTCATCTAATAGCATTGATCTCCTCATTGAATCTTGTTTTAGATGGTTTATATTGTCATATACGCTTTAAAAAGTGATAAGAGTTTAATCTTATATTACTGTCTGTTGGAATTCGTAAGTATTGAATGAAATATACTTTGTCCATTGTCCTACATAATTTAAGCGAACAGTTGCGAATGTAGTGAAAGGACGTGACTTTTAGCAGCATGGTTTTTCGCGAAAAGACACTTCGCGAAAAGACATTTCGCGGAAAGGCATTTCCTTTCATCAAACCGTCATATTTCAACGAAAAGACACTTCGCAAAAAGACACTTCCTTTCACCGAAAGAGATGCGTCTGTACAAAGAGGTACGAGTACGACCATTTGAAAGAGATGTGATTGTACGAAGAGGTACGAGCACAACCGTTGAGAAGAGATGCGACTGTACAAAGAAGTACGGATGCGACCGTTTGAAGGGATGTGGATAAACTATAAATAAGAAGGAAAACTGATCACTTTCCTCACCAACTGATTTCAATCTGATCTTCCTTCTCTCTTCTCTAATACTCTTATATATAATCATAGAGTGACATACTCATTACAATCTCGTGTAGAGTACGTCTGTTGTATCTTGGGAGAAATTTGAAATAAAATTCTTAAGGAAATTGTTACGACAAGCCTCAGATATCATTCGGTTAGAATTTTATTTTGTATATTTATATACATTATTTCATAATCTTTCCATTCTTTACGTTGCGCTATTTCTTAATATAGTATAACGTAGTTGTTGTAAATTAATTACAATATATTGATTGCTATCATTAGCTAATATTGAATTCCAGAGTAGTGGAAATTCAAGTTATAAACTTGTGTGACGAGTTTATAATTCTCTGTTTTGGTATACTAGATCTCTAACATCTTAAGAATTTAACATTAAAAGATATGATTAATGCGATGCTATTGACCTCTGGCTTACCGACGAACTTGTGGGGGAGGCCTTAAATATGTCTAATCATATTTTAAACCAGGTTCTTTACAATAAAATAGAAACGATTCCATATGAGTTATGGAAAGGACAAAAACCAAGCTTTAAATACCTCAAAATGTGGGGGTGCTTGGGAAAAGTTCCAGTTCTGCCTCCCAAGAATTGCATAAGACTAGATATAGCTTATGTAGTAAGCCGATTGAGCAGGTATACAAGCAATCCAGGAGAAGAACACTAGAAAGCACTAATGAGAGTGCTTGGATATTCGAAAAATACCACAAAATATTCCTTACGTTATGGGAAATATCCTACCGCCTTAGAAGGATATAGTGATGCAAACTCGATCACCGATTCAGAGGAATCAAAACCAACTAGTGGTTATGTATTTACCCAAGCAGGGGCAGTAGTGTCATGGAAACCTACTAAACAGACATGCATAGCTTGATCCACTATGGAATCAGAGTTCATCGGGTTAGATAAAGCAGTCGAAGAAGCAGAATGGCTTCGTCATTTTTTAGGAGATATTCCTTTTTGGCCCAAACCTGTGTCAGCCATATGCATACAATGTGATAACCAAAGCAACGCTAAGCAGAGCACAAAACTTTGTGTATAATGGAAAGTCACGACATATTCGTAGACGCCATAACACAGTTAGGCAGTTACTCTCAAATGGAACTATTTCCATAGATTATGTGAGAACAAATGATAACCTAGCGGATCCATTTACTAAAGGTTTATCAAGAGAGAAAATTGACTGCGCATCGAGGGGAATGGGTTTAAAAGCCTAAACCAACAAGAGTTATCTTATACGGAAACCTATCCTAGCGACTGGAGATCCAACGGACTAGGATCAATAGGCAAACCTGTTATGAATAACTTAAGACGTAATGCATTTTTGGACATAGTACTACTCCATTCTTATGGTGCACCATATGAATGCATGCCTATGGAAGTATTACAAGGTTAAAACTATGTTATTTAGTGATGACAATATCTTGAAAATAACAAGTGGGGTATATGTAGGATACTCCTAATGGTTGCGATCAGATATGTTAGTGTGAGCTGGGTCTTTGAGAATTTTAAAGGCTTAAATTCTTTATAACACTCGCAGAACCAAGAAGTGTTCAGGACCAAAATGAACACAACCAAGAGATTGGATGAGAAGGGAATCAATGTTTCGTAAAACTTATTGTCTGGATATACAATAACGGCTGACGGTTCAAGATGAAATAATTCACCGATTAGCCAAGTAGATCCGATAAGTTTTAACTAGGGAAAGTTCCAAGTGAAATATCTACTTATCCACGATAAACCATTATTCCATATGTACTCTGTAATATTTCGCTTTGTGTGGGGAAAAAGAATATTATCATTCATGTGGGGGATTGTTGGAATTCGTAAGTATTGAATGAAATATACTTTGTCCATTGTCCTACATAATTTAAGCGAGCAGGTGCAAATGTAGTGAAAGGACGTGACTATTAGCAGCATGGTTTTTCGCAAAAAGAAACTTCGCGAAAAGACACTTCACGAAAAGACACTTCGCAAAAAGTCACTTCACGAAAAGACGCTTTGCAAAAAGACACTTCGTGAAAAGGCATTTCCTTTCATCAAACGGTCATATTTCAACGAAAAGTCACTTCTTTTCACCGAAAGAGATGTGTCTGTACGAAGAGGTACGAGCACAACCATTCGAAAGAGATACGACTATACGAAGAGGTACGAGCACGACCGTTGGGAAGAGATGCGACTTGACAAAGAAGTACGGGTGCGACTGTTTGAAGGGATGTGGATAAACTATAAATAAGAAGGAAAACTGATCACTTTCCTCACCAACTGATTTCAATCCGGTCTTTCTTCTCTCTTCTCTAATACTCTTATATATAATCATAGAGTGACATACTCATTACAATCTCGTGCAGAGTACGTCTGTTGTACCTTGGGAAAATTTTGAAATAAAATTCTTAAGGAAATTGTTGCGACAAGCCTCAAACATCATTCGGTTAGAATTTTATTTTGTATATTTATATACACTATTTCATAATCTTTCCATTCTTTACGTTGTGCTATTTCTTAAAATAGTATAACGTAGTTGTTGTAAATTAATTACAACATATTGATTGCTATCATTAGCTAATATTGAATTCCAAAGTAGTGGAAATTCAAGTTATAAACTTGTGCGACGAGTTTATAATTCTCTGTTTTGGTATACTAGATCTCTAACACTATCCACGGTGATAAGATCATTTATATTCTGGTCAGTCATGACGTCAGTTGTTTATTTTCTACATTGAATGGAGAATGAATGGAGAAGAAAAGTGCAGTAGAAGTATAAAATTCCCATTGTTATGAATTTAGGATGAGTCATCATTTTAGATATCAAACTTTGAAGTTGAAGCACAACTTTGAACTCAGTGTCCTACATTAATTTTACAAAGTATGATAAGTGATTAACAGTACGAGTTCAAGTAACTTAAACAAAGCACAACTGTGTATGAGAATGAGACTTAAACATGAACGGGCGCGATTGGTAAGTGCACCTCCTACATCATAACCAACATTAATAGTTGGGTTAGAAGCACCAACATTTGATCTGACCGCGAACTTACCAAAATTTCCTTGCATTCTTTATATGTTACTTAAAAATTGAATCTATTAATTAAACCATTTTTTATAAGTCCAAACTACATTTGTTACTCATCAAAATATGATCTAATAAATAAATATTCTTTAAAACATCGTTTTTTTTAATTAACTGATAATACAAGTATAAATAAAAACTAACAGAAAAGATACCGAACCGTATAAATAACAATTCAAACTAATTAAACATGATTTAAACAAAAAAATTATAACTAAAAATTGCAAATCATTTTCTCTTAAATATATTAAACATAAATAGTTTCTCAAAACATGACTCACGTGCAAAGCATGTATCATAACCACGCACAAAATGTGTAACATTATGCTCTTCTTTATTAATAGTTGTAATACTTTCGATGTTGCTTTCGTGTTGTTAATGTAAACTACAAAAAATGCTCGGTTAAAATCACTTAAAATAAGATTTAATGAACTCATGATTTCGAACCACCGCTCTAGGACCGCTAAAAATATGATTTGATAAATTAACTTTCATTACAAATTCAAACTGTCTACTAATAAATATTATTAAAAATAATATTACATTAAATTATAACCTAATGAATAAAATCTTTTATAAAATTATGTTTTATTAAATAAAAACAAAACCTTAAATTAAAACGAATATTAGATATTGCAACATGAATAAAAAGTGTCATGTCAACGTATAAATAAAAAATTTGATTAAAATGCATGATTTTTAGAAAATAGTTATGTGAAAAACACACATCATGATCATACGCGGAGAGCGTGTCGCTCATCGAAATAGAAGGAGATATACTAAAAAGGGCTAAACAACAAAATAACATCAGGAGCCCTATAACAAAGATTAATCGATCCCATTGGATTTCAAACATTTGTCCACTCTTCCACCTCAAATAACCTTATCTGAACTAAACATAAAAATGAACCTGCATTCTGCTCTTAACACAAAACTTACGAAAGTCCTACATCATAACTTCCTTCCTATCGAAACCCCCTTCCAAATAAAATACGGAATTATTACAGAGACTCCAATTTTGGTTAAGAGGGGGAGATAGTTAAAGTTTTAATTAATTTTAAAATTGTTATGGGGGACAAAATAAATCTGCCCCCCTTAAAACTTTTAATAAAAACGGTAGAAAGTCACCGATTTTTTTTTGAAAATCTCTAACCTTTCCTCTTCTTCACCACAGTTGTTTCATCAGTATACACCACAACCCACCAATATTTTCCTCTTCTTCACCAAAACAATCGATTTAAAAAAAACGAATGAACTAACCTTTCAAGTATCCATGCCATTGCATTGGGATCTGATTATTTTAACTTCGTTGTCTTCATTCGAACCATCGTGGAAGAATTACGGCTTAGCAGATTTCCCCTACTTTATTTCTATTTTAACGATGCGCGATTTGTTCTGGCCAATGTTTGGATTTGTATACTATCAGGGTTTAAGTGAAGCACGTGATGATATCGATAGTGTACATTTGTCGCGCTTTTATTTTATTTTTTTATAATCACTCCCCATTAACAATGAATAAATAAATAAATAAGGAGTCTTCTTAATCCACCTCTCTCAAAATCCTGTGCTATGCACACGGACAATTATATTTCCATTATTAGTGGCATGATCAAATTTCAATAGTAAAAACATGTTCTACAATTATTGTACAATATAATTTCATTTATAGAGCCGAACAGCTTGCGTATAAGTATGCATCAGCTTATAAATTTGTTAACGTTATTGTATGTAAATATGTATGTATTTACATTTGTGCTGTTGATTATGTATTATTTAGTTTACATGCTGAAATTTTTTTGACAGCACACGAAAAAATAAGAAAACAACATTTGCCCTTCTGTATTGTTTAATCAGCCTTAGGATCCTTACTACGGCAGCCTAATACTTGCAAGTCTATATATGGCTTCATCCTTGAGTCAGCTACAATCAATTGAATGAATATATTTCATCAGTTCTAGTGCAATAAAAATTAACATGCATTAAACATGACAAATTTTACATTAATGTTTGCACAACTGTAGCATACAATGGTAGGCTGGACACAACCCATATCCAATCCGACCCAACCCACCAACCCAACCCATCCTAGTTCAGGTCGGATATGAGTTACAATTTGTAACTCATACTATATATGGGTCAGGTGTGATATTTTGTTCTACCCAACCTTATTTTAATCAAACCTAACCCTATATTAGAAAACTAATTACATACCAGCCCACTTAAAATAAAAATAGTCTAATCCTAGAGTAAAGTTTATATATTTTATGATAAATATACAAAAAGCATATTTCATACCAATCCAAACTAGATATAATTTGGTAAAGATATTTTAAAGAGCATTTTAGTGTATTTTAAAATGGAACACTTGTTCTACTATGTAGTGGATTAATTCATATGATGTGTTTTACAATAAAATAATGATAAGACATGTGTTATAATGAATCGGTTATTTTAAATGTGTTATGCTAGCAAAATCCGATATGTTATGCTAAATATTTAATTTTTTTTATTCTCTTATATTTCCATTTTTTATTAGTTTCATGCAACCCTACTAAACCAAACCCAACCCATATCCAACCTCATATATGGTCGGATACGGGTTGAACTACCATAAATTTATGCCTATGCAGGTCGGATGAAGTATTTGGTCTAACCCGACTCAACCTATACTTTGTGCATCCCTATGCAATAGTTTAGAACTGTATTAATCAACGCAAGTAATTAAACCGCCCATATGAAAGATTATTAAAACGACAGTTGAAGAATCAAAACAAAACAAAAACATTCCCCCAATGTGCAAGTGGCTTAATAATTAAACTGACACTTATAGTCTGGAGAAAAGGCATTATTAACCGGCCTTTTGTCCCTGTTCCCACAAGCATATCAAGCCCGCTGGAATTAGCACATCGCGTGGCACTAAATCCCGAAGTGTCAACACTAAGGATATGAGCCTAAGAGACGTCGTGCGATTGTACGCCTCACAACACCTCTAAAACGCACATTTCGAATCCCTCATAATGTGCTCTACCAAAATTTCGAATCTTTGGACTTCGCATCCGAGAATTCGAATCCCACTGCTTCGCATCAGGGAATTCGACTCCCTCAAGGTCCCCACAATTCAAGTCCATCTAATTTCGACTCCCTCCAATTCGACGAATCCCTCTAAAACACAACTCTCCACTTCACATCCCCTTCGCCCGAAACCTCTTTAACATATCCTAGGGATAAGAGTTCGTATCCCTCAGGGGATACAAAAACACGTATCCCTCATGGGATACGCAAACTTGTATCCCTAAGGGATACGAAACAACGTATCTCCAGGGATACGAGTTCGTATCCCTCAAGGGATACGAAAACTCGTATCCTCGAGGGATTCAAAACTACTGTATCACTAGGGATATGAATTCGTATCCCAAAGGGTATACAAGAACCCATATCCCCCTAGGAATACGAACCAGTCGTATCCCAAGGGATACGATATTTTCCTGCGCTTTATTGAGGGGCGCGAAATACAGGGTAGGGTTTTCCAAGGATAAAAAATTCAGCTGTGTGGTCCCAAATCTCACCTACTCCCACCTAACCCACTACCTATAAATACCTCCATGCTCATTCTTCACAAGGGTTGGATTTTTGCTGATTTGAGAGATCTACAAGGTCATAGGAACTTATTAATGACTACTTAGAACTCAAGAAGAAGAAGATTTTATATTTTTCTCCCAAAGCATAGCATATTGAAAATATGACTTCCATGTACTTAGCCAACATTCCTATGATGATGACATGTACTTGTAACTCCCAATACTTAATAAAATCCTTGAATACCTTCAAAGTGAACGTAGATTCCTTATGAACCGAACCACTATGTTATTTACTGTTTTCTGCACTTTATTTTCCTTACGTGAAATGCTATTCTCAAGTAATCGAGAACCTTTGGGTGTGACAACCATTTTTGCTATCAACACTTTGGTGCTTTCATTGAGACCTTAAACTCACTTCTTTTCACGCACTTTCATCTCGACTTCGACATGCTACTCGGGTTTCTTCCTAACCTACTGCTCAAGTCCGCTTATGATGTTAAGCGATCAAAGATACTAATGGTCAAAACTTCTGCAACAACCGAGATTGCTGCTTCACAACAACCCCAATCAGCGGGGAACCCGACTGACATGGATATCATTCCTCATATGAATCCTGATGCTTCTGCAACTCAAGCACAACTTTTCGTGCTTAATAAAATATTAGAAGATATATCTTGAGAGCTCAACGACACGTTGAAGACTAACATTAACTTGATGCATCAGGTTCAGGAAAGTCAACATCTTGTCGCTCAACTTCAGCTTGCTCAGAACAACGCTCAGCCACAGCTTAATGGTTCGAAAAAAATTTCTTCTGTTACTTGGGGCCAGAGCCAAAGAAGGAGGATAACTCTCAATGCCAATGCCCTCACCAACACTAGTGCCCATGTCAATGGCAACGGCAATAGTAATGGTAATGGGACTATTGTAACTTTCGGTGAGGGAATGCTTTAACGCGACCTTTCCGGGTTGGTTATTAATGATGAACATGGTCCAAGTAACCGACCCCCTCTTCGATAGAAAAGAACTGTCGGCGCTTTCAACTTGGAGCCTATGCATCCAGCATCCCAACATGCCCATGTTACGCCTAATCAAAACCTACATCAACCAGCTCAGCCTCAACAACCATACCAGAATAAAGCAAACAATGCCCATGACATGGACGAGGACGACCCCTATGTCCATCACAAAATACGTCCACAGCCCAGGACCCTTGAATTGAACCATGACCATTGGATTCCAGCGGTGGATGTTCAACCTGCATATCTCCGGATATGATCCGTAGGATCATGAGAGATGTGCATGGGAATGCCAAAGACATGTTGGAAACCAATATAATGCGTAAACCATTCACTAGAGCCATGCACGAAGCTGAGTGGCCTCAATGCTTTAACATGCCACAACTCGCACTCTACGGGGTAAAGACTGACCCCTACAGCTTTCTGAACCACTACTACGAGTGGCACATGGACTCCAGTTGGGACACAGATGTTGTGAAGCGCAAATTTTTCTCGTTTTTCTTAGAAGGCACAACTTTACTCTGGTTAACCCGAATCCCGACACAATCCATCTCCACCTTCGACCAACTAGCTACTAAAATGGTCAAACAATTCAGAATGCATGTGCCTACGCCGAAGAATAATCTAATTCTCTCAAACCTCTATCAGGGCCCGATGGAAACCCTTAAAAGCTACCTCGAGCATTTCAACACTTCCCTCGCTGAGGTTGATGATCCAAAACCGCGCACAGTCCTTGTCTAGCTTGCCAAAAGCGTCCTTTCTAGCTCTGAGTTTGGAGCATGGATTAATAGAAAGTAGCCGAAGACTCTAGAAGCTTTCTGCGAGAAGGTTGGACAATTCCTATGTCAAGAAGAGGCATGACGCAATAGGGTCACTCAAGATGGCCACCCTAATAACCCACACATTGGCATTGTCATCGATCGTATCAAAAGAAAACAAGTCGGAGAATCTTCCGACAAGTGTAAGGAGGTAACCCCATTCAAGTCTAAACCAAAAACGGGAAACCCGACGGTCACAATAACAACCAAGCTCCTCGAGATCCCAAGAAGCACAACCACTATCCCAATTTTAGGAACTACCCTCCACTAAACCGAGATATGGAGACAATCTACCTAGAGGCCTGTAACACGCACCATTATAGGAAGCCCAACACCAGGGAATCCACCAACCATAAGAAAAACTCTAGCAAGTATTACAGATTCCATGATACGTATGGGCACAGTACCAACGACTGTCGCCACCTCAAGGATGAGATTGAAAAACTCATCCATGAGAAACGTCTGGAACAATACGTTCAGAATCCTGCTCCTCTTGAAGCAGCCACTGGCCCTTCAACCCTTGCTCTCCTTCTAGCCAGTGCGGCTCCAGAGCCATCCCACCAGAGATCACTTGGCATTGTGATCAATATTATCTGTGGTGGGCCTCATCGCACACATGACAGCTTTCACAAGAGTATGCCAACTCCATTAAGATGCATACTAACTACGAGGCATGTTCTTCCTTAGACGAATCTGTCCCCGCCAAGCTTAAAAAAACAATACAGGATGATATCATCTTCGCGAGATAGAGTCTACGGTAATTGAAATCCCAACCATAGACCCTCTAGTTATCTCTACACAGATTGGCCCAACTTTTTTTTGAAGAGTCCTCAATGACTCAAGAAGCTCTATCAATATCATCTTCAAGGAGGCCTACGTTCAAATGAAACTTGAGGTCAAAGACTTGAAGCCCTGCTATGGCACAATCTACGGCTTCAACGGTTCTTCCAACCAGCCTGTGGGCATGGTCGACATGACAGTCAAAATTGGAGAAGGGGATCGGAGTCGGGTCTAAATCCTCAGCTTCGTGGTAATCGACGCCATCTTCCCTACAACATCTTCTTTGGATGCCCATGCCTTACAGAGTTCTGAGTCTGCGTGTCACTATGGTACCATACTATCAATTAACTGGGTTCGTAACACTGGAAGACGTCTTGGCTTTCTAATAATTATAATGAGATCGGACAGTGCTTCATCTAGTGTGAAACCTAGAATAATCTTTTCATGTCAACATAGTGGATTGTATAAGAGAAGCAATATTAAAGATCCAAACTTTTATGGACTGAAGAGTATGAAGAAATGCAATTGTCCATTTAGGCTGAAAGGTGTGAAACTTCCTTCGATGGACAATTGGCGTTTAGTAGTTGTAAATAGTGTTCACAATCATTTATAGTTAAAACCAACGTCATTCCTATGTAGGAAGGTTAAGTGAAGAGGAGATCAAATTGGTAATGAAAATGCACAGATGCATGGTGAAAACAAAGAAGATTTTGAATACATTAAAAGAAATGATCCTTCAGATTGTATTACCATAAAAACAATATACAATGTCATCCAAACTCACAATGCCATCGAAAGAGGTAGACGGTCGCAAGTGTAATATCTCGCTAGTATACTGAAAGAATTTGGCTACTTTCGATGGAAAGGAAAGACTTTAGACGGGAGCGACATTATTAAGGATATTTTTTTGGGCACATTCATCTCGTTTGGATTTTCTTTAAACATTTCCTCGACTTATCATATTGGACCGTACCAATAAAACTAACAGGTACAAAATACCATTTCTTGAGATAGTTGGTGTTACCTCAGCAGACCATATATTTTGTATTTCTACTGCATACTTAGTTGCGGAAAGTGAAGAAAATTATATTTAGGCCTTGGAACGTTTGAAATCTGTTATGATCGATTGTGAAGTGGAACTGCCTAGTGTATTCATCAGTGATAGAAAGCTGCCATTGCTTAATGCCATTGCTCATGTTTTTCCAAATTCTGCTCACATGTTATGCAAATGACATATTAAAAATAACATACTCATGTTTATGTGGAAGAAAAGATATACTAAGAAATGGACACAACAGAAAAGAAAACATTCTTGAGTGATTGGAATGAACTTGTTTTCTTGAAAAATAGTTCTGCATACAATGAGAATTTACATCTATTGCATGACAAGTATGGTGAATATGGTTCATTAATGAAATATGTCCATAAGCATTGATTAGATCCTTACAAAGACCATTTGTTTAGTTGTGGACAGACGAGTATATGCATTTCGGAAATTATACATCGAATAGGTAAAATTATTTAGTTATTGTTTGTTTCATTTGATATGATTGTTCATTGTTTTAATACTTGTTTATAAAATACAAGGCCAAATCAGCTCATTCGAAGTTGAAAAAACACTTAGCAACATGTTTGCAATTTTGAGCAAGTCTAAACTAAAAATGCATTCATAGTTAGAGTTACCATTCACTGAGTTAAAAGCTTCGTTCGAGCAAAGCCTAAGTAGAGTTAAACATGTTTTTCATATTAAAGAGTTCAAAATTTTGTGTTGTGTTGTTTCTAATGCGACTCTTGATCTGCTACATTCGGAGCTACATCTAGTGTCATCTGTTGGCGACGATGAATTTTTATGCGATTGTGTCCTCCGTAAAACACATTGTTTGCCGTATGCACAGGAGTTAGCACATCTTGGACCAACGACATCAATACCATTAGATTTGATTGATATTCATTGGACTAGACTTAATCTAGTGGAAAGAGGTGGAAAAAAGAATGTTGGAGTTAGTCGAAAAAATGGAAACTTTTGTTAAGTGATGTTAAAAATTTGGACAATCCATGTCAACTTCAAATTTACAAAAAACTAATGGAAGTTATCCAACCACAAACTTCTATTCTCGGCTCACCTAAAAGCAAAGTAAAAACAAAAGGATGGGAAAGTAAGAAAACAGTTAATTCTTCGACCAAAAGAATGCCATCTTTATTTGAGCTAGTAGAGAGTCTTTCATCAGAAAATCCATCTAGTCAGATTAGTGTGACCCAACCAAAGAAGGAAAAGCTAACAATTAGAAAACCATTACAAGTATATATGAATCTTATTGACTTTATTCTTTTTACATCACAATTTATGTATCAACTCATTATTTATATTTTACACTTGGAAAAGTGCAGTCGTGATATGATATTGTACATTAATCAAATACCAAAAGAGATGAAATCATTTGTGACTGGTATTATTGATGTTCAATCGGACTATAATTGCAGGTTTCTTTGTATCGCTGCTTCACTTGGAATGGGAGAATCATGTTGGCCACAATTTCAATGTGACTTTTATGATGAGCGGCATAAAAAACAAGTGTTTTATGAGCAAGTGTTCATTAAGCGTGGTAGATGCACTGATTTGCTTAAGCAGCTACAACATGAAGGCAATGGTTTTGCTTATCATGACTAACGGATGGCAATGCCATATATGGGTTATGTTATTGCGACTAAATATAATGTAATTGTATTCAGCTTAAGTGAGAGGCTCACTCTCACGATACTACCACTCAAAGGAAAAGTGCCACCGCCTTTACAACGTTATGAAATAGAAGTAGCTTTTGTCAATGATAGTCATTTTGTGTTAGTATATTCATACTGTCTGACAACATTATCGTGCTATTGTTTATATACAAATGAACTTGTTTGGATGTTCATATCACAGGTAAAATTAGAGCGTAAACATCTGTTCCCACCAATTTATGCAAAGTGGATGATGACTCGTCATATGGAGGCCATCAATTGGGAATCTATCTAAGGTGACCGTAGACAAGCTTGGGATGAGAGAACAAAATTTGCTTAATGGAATTAGCTTTCGCAATGATTTACGAAATAGCTTCGATAAAATGGTCTATGAATAGAGTGTGGGTTGTAATGGCTGTAATGGTTCAATGAATTGAGTGTAGGTTGTAATGGTTAGTGTATGGATATGATGGTTCAATGCATTGCTTAAATGAAAAGGTACAATGTATTGCTTAAAAGAAATGTAATTTGTATTTCTGAATTGAGTGTGGGTTTATGTATTGCTCAATGTATTTCTGAAAGGTACAATAATTGCATTTCTGAAAAGGTGCAATGTATTGCATTTATGAAAGGTAAATTGTATTGCTTAAAGGTACAATGTTTTTCTGAACTGAGAATTGTTATTTCTTTCTGTATAACAGGCTACCACGTATAGAATCTATGTGGAAAAAAAATTAAAAATCACGTACAATCTAAGGTTGAATAAAGTACAAATCACATACCACACCTACGTGATAAAAATTCAAACAACGTATAACGAATACGTGGAAAGGTTGGGGCCTAAATTGTTAACTACCACGTAGGATTAAAATGTGAATATTGTTCTAGGTCGTATAATTTGTACGTGGTGTGTTAATTTATCGCGCATGGTTCGTACGTGGTAGACATAATAATCACGTTCTTACTGTACGTGGTAAACAAAAAAATGAAAAAAAAAATACTAAACTAGTTTAATAGCAAGTAACAAAACATACGAATCAATAGAGTTTAATAACAAGTACACAAAATTTAACAACAAGAAGCAGTTTAACAGCAAGTAGCAAAAAATATTTTTACCACGTAGAGTTACTGCACGGAAAGAAAATTTTCCACGTAGAGTTCTTGCATGGTAATATATTTTTCCTCGCATAGGCATTCCATTGTAAGTATTTACTTTACGTTGTTTAATCCTATCAAAATCCATGCGTGAGTACTGTTTTCTCATAGCAAAAATCTGTGTGTGAGTATCAATACGTAATAACTAAAGTTCAACGAAAAATCGAATCGAAATGCATAAAAATTTCGAGCATGCCTCTGCATCAAAATCGGTTGATTCACGAGTAGCTGAAATTGGGGAAGAATGGATCACCAATGCACGATTGTCTTAAGGAAGAACGTAGAAATCGATGGTATGAATGGGCCAGCCCTCTTGTTTTTAGGGTTTTTTCACGAGAGTTGAAACCGAGTAATTATTAGGAGTGAAGGGCAAAAGTGGAATAAAGGCCAGTAAAAATGGGTTAACTCTGTAATTTTCTAGGTGTATATTTTTTGTAAGATTCTGTGGGTTAACTCAACAAATACCTAGGTTTAAATGGAAACAGCCTAAAGAATAAGACTGTCAATGAAGATATAAATTTGTAGATCTAAAATATGAATAAAGGGGATAGAGTGGAAGCAAAAATTAAAAATTAAAAATAATAATAATAAGTGGAGCGAGGAAGGAGAATGAAAAAGTTTGCGGTTTGGCTGAGATCGGGTTTTGATGTAGTTACGGAGAAAGTGAGAAAAAAGGAGAAAAAAAAAGGAAAAAAAAAAAAAGAAAACTACTCAGCGAAGAGAGTTCTATTTTGAAATGAAGTCGCAAGAAATGTTCATATAAGTATTGCCAAGTTCCTATTTTACAATTTAAGTAATAGATATATCTAGTTCATCTGCTTCCTTTCAAACTCTAACCCTATATCCCACATGATCACTTCTTAGCTTCTCAAAACCCCCTATTTCTTTAGTTCGACTTCCAACTTAAACCATTTTCTAATTTCAACCCCCTATCCAATACTTCACCAAAATAAAGTTTTCTACAACAAAAATGATATTTTATCCGAGTAAAATACCCGAATGTGAGATGAAATGCAGGGACGATCCATGAATTGCTTGAATTCATCCTTAAAATTAGGATGTATGATCTCATATTTTTCTTTCTTGTTAGGTGAAATACCCAAAAGTAGCTCCGCAATTATGTTTTGCAAACAGCAATTCTAGCAGGCCTGAATATTATATCAGGAATTAGGACCGAATGCTTCTAAACGGTTGGATAATACGTCTCCCCTGAATTCAACCGTTAGACATCAATTCTGACATTTCGTACATGCAATGTTTCAGGCCTTCCAGCAGCCTTCTTCTATAAAACCAGCTCGGACATCGAACGGAACAAAACCTGCGCACCCATTTCCCGACTTTATTGAATTCGATGTCAGAAAAATCGAACATTTTAAAAAAAACCAGCTGTTACTCTGATCCTATTAGGCTTGTTACTGGCTTTTGATCCTAATAATGCTCTAGCAGCATCTGGGGGCAGAGTGGGAGGGAGGTTATTTTCATCGTCTTCGTCCCGTTCTAATTCAGGAATAGCAGCATCTGAGGGCAGAGCGGGACAAAGGTCATTTTCGTCTTCTTCGTTCCTTTCTGATTCAGCAGCATATGAGGGAAGAGCGGGACGAAGGTCGTTTTCGTCTTCTTCGTCCCGTTCTATTTCAGGAAGCTCTTATTCATATTCTGCATCTTCAAGTGCAATTTCTTACTCGGTTCCTTATGATGCGCCTACCCCAGTTGGTGGAGGTGGACTTGATGTTGGTCCTGCTGTTGGAGTTGTTGTTTGGCTTTTTATCTGGTAGGAGCGATGTTGAGAGTGTATCTACTGCTACACGGAAGACCACCGTGCTCAAATTGCAGGTATGTTTTCACTAGTTTTCTCCGGATATTAGTTTGGCTATTGTAATTTGATATATATTTCACCATGTTGGAGAAATAACTGTTATTTCACTCATAACTCCCATAGTGCAATGCTTCAACATATGAATTTTTGTTCACACTGCAATGTATAGTCCAACAAGAAGAAATAATTTTATTCGTCAGTGTATTAAGTTCTAACTGAGCCTTATTTATTCATCAACCATCTGTTGGATAAACTGGTTTTAAAAAATGTACAATGCTGATCGGGTTGAATTTGTGACTAAACGTTTGAAAAGGAGAAATGTGATGCCTTTATCTTGACTTCAAATTTTGGGTGAAATATAATTTTTATATTCACGGGTATAATTTTTTAGGTAGGGTTATCAGGAATGGCAAGATCATTGCAAAAAGATCTTGATCGGATTGCTGAAATTGCAGATACATCTTCTTCTAAGGGGTTGAGTTATGTACTAACAGGTTGTTTGCTTTTTTATTTCTTGTATAATTTTAATAGAGATTCAGTTTGAATCATGTCATAATCTTCTTTAGTTAAAATCACTTTTCTCTATTTTGTAGAGACTACTTTGGCTTTGCCATGACAGCCATATTACTGTATATCTGCATATTCATCAGTAAGGAACCTTCCATAATTAATGTGCTAATATATACTGTCATTTCGTAAATGAATTTTATTGCATTTTCATTTTTAGGATCTAGGTGCATAATTTGCGTAATATTGAAGTAATTTTCTTGCATCACAACAAATTTTGCTTTTCTATTTCATGTCTTAACAATACCAGTGCGTGCAAAAGCAAGTACATGCATGCTTGTTTCTTTTACTCGTCTTAATTATGTCTTAACAATACCAGTTGAGACAAACGACTCATTTTGGATTTTCCAGTACGTGGCAAAAGCAATCAAAATGGAGCATTGGATAACAATAGACTATCTAGAACATGATCACATGCCACCACATATGCTAATGCATCTTATACAGGCTCGTGTTATCATATAGAACTTGGAAGTATATTAGATTTCAAAGCAGAATATTCACTAATACGTGTTCTAACAAAATATTCATTAATCCTCAGAGTTCGATAGAATTCAAAGCGAACTCTAATGATATGTAGACGTGGAATTTAAAACCTAGTTATCAAGGCGCGCGCCTAAGCGCAGAAAAGCCCAAGGCTCAAGGCTTGCTTCTTTTTGCAGTTTGAGTACGCCTTTTTGCAGTTTAAGACGTTTTTTTGGCTAAATTCAGAATTTTGTTTATAAATAGTTAAATAAAAATTTAGTTGTTCAATAAATTATAAAGTATGATTTAAAATTTAAATCTTATTAATAAAATATGTAGATACCCAGTGCCAAAGGCTCCCGTACTCAAGCGCGAGAGGACTTCCCAGATCAGTCTCCCGTCCTGGTACTATTCTCACGGCTTTCCGGGCTCTGGAGGTGGCCGTCCTGGTACTATTCTCACGGCTTTCCGGGCTCTGGAGGTGGTTGATTAGTGCGCACAACCTTTTCCTCACATATGTGAAGAGGTTGGGAATCAAACCTGCGCGCTCCAGATTATCAGCCGGGCAACCTTACCGTTGTGTCAAACACCACTTGTAATAAAATATGCAGATAATTGAATGAATTATAAAATATGGTTTAAAAATTTATTTTGTAGTTAGTAAAACTAGTGTGTAACCCGTGCGTTGCACACGATATTATTATAAAAATAGTATTTATTATTTTAATGTTAAAATGAGAACTCTGTTATGCAATATATAATAAATTTTGATGTAAAATACATAAAGAAAGCGGCTAGTGAGATAAAATAAATTGATATAAATTGGAGGATCCAAAATCTGAGCCATCATATTAGTTTGTCTTTATGTCAGGGATGAAAATCGAAGGGGAGGGGGGGATGTGATGATGGAGATTTATTGTGTCACAATTTGTGTCTATTTTTTGTGGTCATATAAACTTTCACAGACATAATTTACTAATTAAAATTATTATTATTGTTTATGTGTGATTCATATTCTATAACTTACACAAACAATATGTATGTATATTCGAGATTTTTATTTTTTATTTTTGTTAATATAGACATACATGTTGAAACTGATGTATGTTAGTAATTTATTTGATGAATTAACAAATATTATTTAATAGAATTTGTTTAAATAAGTTAAATGTAAAATTACGAAGTTAGTTTAAATGTATAACATAACAGGAAGAATTAAAAAGAAATTTGCAAAAATATTTATAAATTTATTGTGGAATTATTAATGTTTAAGAAAAAATTATGATATAATATATGATTTCATGAGTTTTAAGAGCTGTTAGAAAAATTGACGTATATTTTTAAGAGTTGTTTGAAAAATGGATGAATTAAAGATTATTTGAATAATTAGAATTTAAGATTTCATGAGTAGTTTAGATACATAGATTGAAATACAAAATATCACGAAAGAGTTTGAGAAGGTTCAGTAAATGATTGTGGAAATGTTAAAATGCAGGTATTTAAAACAAAAATTGTTTTCTTCAATTTATAATAAATTTATTTAAATGAGTGTATAGTATATTTTTATTTTTATCGTTTACATGTATTATTATACTGTGTGACTTATTTAACTTTATATTCAGAAGAAAACTAATTTTGCCATTTTTGTTAATATGAGCATGGTGTACAATTTAAAACATCAGACTTAACGTTAGATGAATTAACAACAATTTATTGAATGAGTTCATTTGTTAAAATCAAAACCACTTAATTAATTCAAACATATTGACTGAAACGTACAATGTTAAATGATACTATGCAGTATTTTGTAAATAACTAAGTAAATTTTAAAATGTAGGCATTTGACATTAATAATACAATGCAATACACGGTAAATATATTAACGTAAATGAGTTCAACTTTGAACTTGTGATACTTAATTTATGTGTACAATTCAAGTTTTGTGATTGACGTGCTTGTAAATATATATATATATATATATATATATATATATATATATATATATATATTCATTTTTGTTAGTGTTAATATGATTAATCTTGATGTGATCTATTAGTTGAATCAATAAATTATAGTTTGCAAAAGTTATTTAAATAGTTTTAGTATTATATAATTAATTGTAAAATATTGTACAAAATGTAAAATATTATAAAAGAATTGAAAAAGATTTAAATGATTATAGAAAATTTGACGTGTAGGTATTTCCAAAAATAAAAAACATAATTTTATCATTTTTAGTATTTAAAAGAAATATTAGTTAATTAAGTTTTCTTAAACTTTGGGTTTTGTAATTAATTTGAATACATGAACTTAAATATGAAATGTTAGGAGCTAACCGTCAATAAATAATTGTGTAAATTTTGAGATGTTCATATCAAAATATAAAATAACAGAAGAAGTAAAATAATTTGTTATAAATAGTAAGTAAGTGAAAAGTGAAAAACTAATTTAAAAATAAAATATCTTGAGATAATTAAGGAGAAGAGAGAAGACACCTATAATTAATAAGAGAGCTTTAAATGTTTCTACTTTACTATTATTTAATAGATATATAGCCCAGAAATAATATGCAACTTTTACCATTCTCTCACTTGGTACAGGGTACACTCAACTAAGGTCTGTACAATTATAAAAGGCCTAATAGTTTTGTGGCAATAACCTCCTTATTTTAACTAATGTTATACTATATATTGGTAATCTATAAAATGAAGCTAGGCACTTACATCCGTATCATACTACAAATTAATTTGCAAGAATAAAATGAAAGTTGAAGAATCCCACATATTTACTAATGCAACCTATAAAAAAAATGTGGCAATAACCATGAACTCAAGAAGTTTATTATGAAGTCAAACCCTGAATATAAACCAACATAATGACCATAAACATAATGAATATAAACCAACATATTTACTAATACTCCAGATTACCAGCCGGGTAACCTTACCGTTGTGTCAGACACCACTTGTAATAAAATATGCAGATAATTGAATGAATTATAAAATATGGTTTAAAAATTTATTTTGTAGTTAGTAAAATAGCAGATCAAACTCATATAAAAGGCACACAAAAGAGCCCAAAGCTCAAAAAAGCCCCAGGCTTAATGTTTGCGCCTTTTTGCGCCTTAGCGCCTTGACTACTATGATTCAAAATAAAGTGTAAATGTTGATTCTGGTATGTTGGAGCTGTTGACCCACATCGATCTTTTTTTAGAGAAGATACACGTAGAGGTTTTCTTGGTTTGATGGTCTCGAGAAAGATCTCTTGGTGTGCTTAACACTACAGTAATCATAAATCACACATAATCTACAACCTAAAAAGTTTCAAACCTTTGTAGGATCAATTTGTAAGCCAGTGAGGAAAGTAAAAGTGTAAAACGAGATGATGTAGAAACATACAAACAAGTTATCACATTGTGCACGAGCATTGTTCTTTTTATTTTGCCACTGCATATGTTGGTTTATACCTCGTTTGATGTTCTTAATAGTCGTTTTAGATGTTATTATAGGGTCACCTTGTTTCAGCCATGTTAGGTTTATATAACCCTGAAAGTTTTAAAAACAGAATTAAATATTTGTATCAAACTATGTTTTATTATTTTATAAATTCGATCTTCCATGTCAGATATCATATATTAGGATGATATTGTTTACACGCATCTAAACACCTTCTCTTATCCGTTTATTGTCTCACCACATCAAATACTTCCTTCGTCCACCAGCTCCCATCTTTTCATGATTTTTTATTTTATTTTTAATTTTCACAAAACCATAAAATGTTCTCTCTTTCTTCAAATAACTGAATCAAAATGTCATCATCTAGTTTCTCCACGATCAACCTTTCATTTCATCAAATGTCTTATTAATACATATGAATTTAACTAATTGGGTTCAGCTTACTTTGTTATCAAGTGTAATCATCAAAATATTTTCCCTTTTTTTTTGTGAAATGTGCAACTTTAACTAATAAAATATGCAACGTAGTAAAAAATCATTTTACAGTTCAAATTTGGTCGTATGGTGGAACATACAGAATCTTAATCATTATGATATAAAATACACAATCATTTTTTTGTTTCAACTATGGGGAAAAAACACAACAACGACAAAACCAATTGGTACTAGAATACAATATGATAGTCAGCTATATATAGTTAATTATCATGATCTACCTAGAAAATTAACAGGATTACAAACACATTGATTTACATGCATATTCTAAGTATAATTAAGTATTTAACTCAAATTGATAAAGTATTTTTGCTTACATTGTGCATCTCGTTTTCATCCGCTGTTAATGGTTTATGGGATTGAAAGTAATTACGTTTAAGGATTATATTTCATTCTATTTCAATTTTGTTGATTATGCATAACTGTTTGTACTTATCTCCTTTTAAGCTTATGGTGGGTTTTAAAGTAAATTTTATGATTTAATTTTATTTAATGCTTAAGTGATGTCACTTAGCGTTTGAACGGGTGTAAATAATGCCTATTTTTATTATTTCGTCATAAACAACCGATTGTTCTAGATAATAAATCAATGCAAGTAATATCATTAAATCATATGTTTGTTTCATGCTCCCTTTGAATTTTTTTATATCATGTAATCCTTGGTATTTCCAATACTTTCACCATAATGCATTGCTTAAAGATTTGAGTACGCTTGTCGAACAAACAACCATAATATGCCTATGCTTATTTGATATCTTGAATATCATAACTTTGATGTTAGCGCTGAATTTCTAATGCTTCTTAAAACAAGGCAGATGTGAAACAATGTATCGAAGATTGTGAGATGATATTCAACAAACTTTCAATTGAGGAAAGAGAAAAATTTGATGAGGAGACACTTGTTAATGTGAACAACATTAAGTGGCAAAGAACATCAAGCCAAAGATCCAGAAGTCTCAACAATGAGTACATTGTGGTAAGCCATCTTTATCGTCTTATTATATATTATTCCTATTTATGTTTTATTTGAGAACTTGTGGGCTATGGCTGGTTTTTTTTTGTGTCGGACGAATGAGTACCTATTAATACTTTTAAACAGCAATCAGATCATGATGTATGTCTATTTGCAGTTCATATCTAAATGTATTTTCTGTGCTAAAAATATGCAATATATTTTAGCTGTGATTTTTGTTATTTGCAGTCACACCCATACACATTCTTTACTCATCATTACTGGGGTTAAACTCAAGCCTAAACCCTGTTCTAAAATGATGATGATCATAAGGTCTGATATCAATTTACGGTTATGTGATATCAGAATATGTCAGTACTCCGAGAATAATATATAATTTCGCTGTCTAATTATCTGCTAAATTTCAAGATCACTGTTCTTGTTGCTGCCGAAGGAGTGCACAAGATCCCAGTAATAAGTAGCAGTAACGACTTGAAGGAAGCTCAATGAAAGCTTGGTTCCGTAACAAGCAGCAAAATTTTGGTAATACCGATGCTACTAAATATGTTTTATGTTCCAGTAATACCATCCTATATCTATTTAAATTCAACCGTTATTGTGATTGTTTTTTATTGTAGTCTGTTGAAGCGTTGTGGACTCCACAGAACGAAAACGATGCGCTTTCGGAGAGGGAGCTTCTTGAAGACTATCCTCTTTTAAGGCCTCTCTAAGATTTAATATTTTGAGGTTAATTTTTGAAAAATGAATTGCGTACATATTGCTAACTCTAACACATATATGTAGAGATTGCTCCATGTTATATATGCAGAATAATAGATCATATGTGAAGAGGTATGAAATATTCAACCAACTTAATCGATAGTGTTAGGATTGAATTATTTGTGCCACGAGGATCGATCATTTTCATCATTTGGGTCTATTATCAGTCTTGGACATCTTTTTTCATTGTGCCACATCTACAGACGGAAATAAAATAAAATTGTAGGAGGCTATCTTTCTACATTAAATGTTAAGAGGCGATAGTGATTGTAAATCAAAACATTGATTTGCTTATTACATGAATTAATAGATGTATGGTTTTTCTTTCTATCAAATACCAAATGTGGTTCTATCATCGGTAGGGTTGTATTTTGGATATGACAGTCGGTTATTCGGCTATGTCCAGGACTATAAGTTATTCGGTCTGTGTCCATACGATTATCTTATAAGACGAGACTATGATACATCATCATCCAGCTCGTCCCAAAATATTTGATGTTTTTCTATTGTTTGAACATTGTTCGTTTGTTGTCCGACTCATATGAACAGAGCTCGAACTTAAAGCTTATCTGGTCTGTGTCCATCTGAATCTCTTATAGGACAACACTAAGACATATTTCCCTCCGGTCCGATCCGATTTGTTTACACCTCTATTCATCGAATATTTTTGGATATGGATGTCATATTTGCATATGCATTCAAAATCATTTCTAGATATAAGACATTTGCACATGTGATGCGAAAAATATCAAATTATATCCGTTGGCGATTGATGAATCTAAACGAATAGAAATTCTTATCGAACATAATATTATTTCGATTTCATCCAATATATAAGTACAAAAAAAGATAATATTAATAAATATTTTGAGCAGTGAATTCACATTAAATGCGCATAATATAAACTATGAACGTAATAAAACAGTAAATACTTTCAACTTATAATACAAAAATACACATACACATATGCGCGCGTGCGCGCACTCACGTGTGTTTATATATATATATATATATATATATATATATATATATATTTGTGTGTGTGTGTGTCTATATATATATATAAGTCTATTTAGACACAAAATGGTGACACCAATTTAGACACAATTAATCTCAACCACTAGATCTCCCCCTGAACTAAACCTCACACATAAAGACAAACAAATCTTACGGTCCAGATTTTGTGTTCCAGTAGCCGCTCCCTATATATATATATATATATATATATATATATATATATATATATATATATATATCAAGAGAGAGAGAGACACTGTAGATAAAGTAAATTTTAGAAATAGAAATTTCAACCTTGCCCTATCGAAATCTCGAATGTATCCCAGCATATGTAAATAAAGTAAATTTTAGAAACAAAAAATTCAACCTTGCCCTATGGAAATCTCGAATGTATCCTTGCATTTTTGCGTTTCATATCCATGCTTAACACAATCCCGTTTCCTTTGCAGACTTATAAGGGGAAAAAAAGATTTTACATTTTATATCTTTATTAATAATTGGAAAAGTAAAAAAAAAAAAAAAAGATCCGACCTCGAAGTTCCAAAAATACGCTAATATGCAAATAAAAGGTTAAGAGTTCAAATTATGTTGTGAACATAATTTAATATCTATCTCCGAATGTATCTTTTGAAACATAAACAACCATACAAATTCAAATCGTTTTCCAATAAAAAAATTATAGTTTTAGTTTATATATATCAGACTGCATAGAGGTTTCAAATTTAATAATTTGTAAATGATTTTTATATGCATGTGCATTGCAATTGCCAGATAAAACTCGTTAATTTACAAGAATAATATAATGTGCAAACTCATTATAATGCAAAATTAGCTATCTATATTAAAATTGCAAATCGAAAATCTTTAAACAGAATGCTAAAACGATAAAGCAAGTAGCTTGCAAAGGTTTAAAATGGAACGTTCAGTGCAACCGATTTAAAAAAGGCAAAAGTAGTAGAGTTTTGGAAACTATAATATGTTTGTATCCTCTAGTTTCATGAAATATAACATTTTACAACTGTAGTCTATCTTATTTTAACAAAAACATACAAAGTTATAGTAGTTATGCACATTGTACCAAAATAATGCACTAAAATAAAGTGTTGTAAATTTCTTTTTCTTGTAATATATGATGATTTTTATAGTCGTCTGTGTACATTGACAAATTATTGCATGATTAACAGTAAGTAGTGTGAAATTCGTGTGTCGCACACGGTAGTGTTTAAATACATAGTATTCATTGTTTAAATGTTTTCAAATTTTATGTTTTGTTATGCAGTGTATAACATACCAATTATAGATTTAAATTTCCATTATTGTTAATGCATATAACTTTTTTAATAACTTATATACTATAGCATTCGAATGATAATTAATTCAGTTCTGTCATTTTAGTAATACAAATATGGAATACAAATTCAAATTGTTGTTTTGTTATAACTATTAGAAAAAAATAAGTATTATTACTAGTTACTTGAATTTTTATACCATGGTTATTTAAATATATGGATTTAAATGTGACATAGTAAGACAAAATTACACAATTCATGAGAACCTTATAAATCTGTATATATTATAAAGCTTTGGTATATGAATGTAACATCATGAAAATAATTGATGCAACATTTTGGATATATATTGCCAAGATATAACTCGAGCGTTCAGTTGTGGTTTTAGGCCTAGAAAAGACAAATATTTAAGGAGTTTTGGTTCAGACGTAGACGTAAAGAAGATTTATTAATAATGGGTCATGAGTTTTTCTTTATGATAAACGAATTAAAGGAAATCTTACTTGACAATTTGTATTTGCAAAGGAAAGAAGGCATTAAACTCTTGGAAGATATATTTAAATGTTTTGATGTAATTAATACCATGAATGTTGTTATAACATTTATGAGTAGATATGTTTTTGGACTTTATTTTTAGTCTCGCATCTTGGGATATGTTATGTCTCAGAATCCAAATGTGTTATATATAGGAGCTTTTGTAATGGAAATAGATGAATCAATCTACAATGAATAAAATTTTCTTCATCCAAAAAAAATGCAATAATAATGTTTTGTTTGTATAGCACCAACTCAGTAGAATTTGCGGTTCGAGACAACTATAAGTAAGATTTTTCCGTATTTCAAACTTCAAGGATCTATGAAATAGATTCTTTCATACAACAGTTCAACTCAGGAGGTACAAACGGATTATCGAACTATCGACTTTCAGGATTCAATGAAGCCTTGGAACAACGTAATCAAATTCAAAGTTTGTACGACTTTGATCCGACCGAGAACACTATAGTATTTGAATTTATGAAGATGCAATGCATAGAAAAAATGAAAAGGAAGAAGATAGTAGTCTGCAAAGGTTCAGTAGCGTTGCAAGTTGAAAATTTGCAACACTTTTAGGCGTTGATAATGACGCTTCAGAGTTTGTAAGAAGAAGAATAAAGTAATAATTCGGAACATTTTCCAGGCGTGCATATTTATAAGGGCGGAGGGAAGTGTTTGTTCACTACGCGTCGCGATGGTTTGGAACGATCATATCCGTTTCAAATTTAAACGCTTCATCTCTCTGTTTCCAACAACCTAAAAGCATTGCAAAAATTCCCGCATCATTCAAATTTTAATATTCGGGTCTGGGTTCTTAACGGGCTGTAATTTGGCCCGTTACAGTTTAAACTTGATCCAAAATATTTAATGGATCTGAAATCCGAAATCAGTACCTGACCCAGCAGCATCGACAAGCGTATGTGGTGCATAACCTCACTCCTTATAACAAAGCACACATTTGGGAGCCTCAAGGCCCCAACATCCCATGAGGAAGCCATTCATATATTAGAATTCTTGCTCTTAATCCCATGATGTGTGACAATTAGTTTTCCCCTTCCTTCTTCCTTTCTTTCTTCCCTCTTCAAAAACAAACCCCATCCCAGAACACTTTGAAAATTTACAACAATCTCCATCATTTTCAAAATAAACAAAGTGGATGGTTGAATCACATTAGTGACTTCCTACATACCTAAGTTGGATAAGGCCAATGTAGTTCTTAGATCAAGTTTTGCATCATCGTGAAAAACAACACATAAATCAAAGGTATTTTTGGATTTGAACCTTTATTTTGTGTAAACCATTCAAAGCTCTATCGAGATTCTATGGTGAACGAATCTAGAGCCAAGTATCCCTTAATTATAAAACTGGAATAATCACACATGTTGATTTCCTTAGTTAAATTTTCCTGTATTGCTCAACACATTAATGGCCATGTGCTTTTAATCCTAGTTCATGAGTCTGCTTTAGAAAGCGGTGTTACTTTCCTAGGAAACGACCTGATTTCCACACTCGTATAAGTAAGTCTCTTAAGGTGTTTCTGCGATATACCTTTGAAGATTTCTAGACTTATCAAGAACTTTTATCCATCATTTGTTCTTGAAAAATCCAACACTAAATATTATGAGAACATTGATTAAGTGTTCCATAATCATTCTCTTAACTTGTTGGTACCCAATGAACTTTGCCTATCCTCTTTAAGACATAATTTGGGTTTTCGTTAGGGATGATCAATCTTTATTCACAAACCTTAGTCCCATTTCTTTTGAATTTATGGAAACTATTGCGTTTAGAAGACTCTTTGTGGGTGGGTCATCCAAGTTTTTCTTTGTTTCTATGTAGTCAATAATTATTGCTCCACTTTTGAGTAACTATCGTACCATTTGATGTCTTAGACTCACATGTCTAGACTTTCCAGTATATGTCTTATTAATGGCATTATATATCCTCCCTTGATTGTCACAGTTAATAAAGACTACTGGAGATGGCTTCTTCCATAATGGGATTTCTATTAATAAATTCCTAAGTCATTCTGCTTCCTTATATACATCTACTAATATAATCAATTATGACAACATTGTTGAGTTAGATATACAGGTCTGCTTCTTGGAAGCCCAAGACACAACAGCGCCTCCTAATGTGGATATTCATCCAGCCGTAGACTTGGATTTGGATTCAACATTATTCCAGGTTGCATCACTATATCATTTTATTACTACAGGTTATCCTTTATAAGACAAACCATAGGTAATGGTACCTTTCAAATATGCTAAAACTATGGAAATATCTTTCCAATGTTCGAAACCTGGATTACTAATAAATCAACACAATATGCTTATAACATGTGCGATGTCCGGTTTTGTGCAATGCATATCATACACAAGACTCCCAATAACAATGGAATACTCTAGTCGAGAAATGGTACATCCAATGTTCTTTTCTAATTTGATTCTAGAATTTAAATGAGTTGGTGCTGGTTTTTCATTATAATGGCCATATTTCAGTTAAAACTTCCCAATATATTAAGATTGAGTTAGAAATAACTCCCTCTTTTTTCTAATGATTTTAATTCGCAGAATTACAAATGCCTCTCCTAGGTCCTTCGTATAAAATTTAAAAAATAGAAACTTCTTAGTTTCATTCACACGAGATATATTAGAACCAAATATCAGCATGTCATCAACGTATAAACATATTATATCATAATCGTTGTTATTCGATTTGCTATAAATACATTTATCAGCATCATTAACAATGAACCCATATGACAATGCGACTTTATAAAATTTCTCATGCCATTGCATGTGAGCTTGCTTCAGATCATAAAAAGATTTTATTAATTTTCAAAATTTCTTATCTTGGCTTGGGGTTTTGAAACCTTCAGGTTGTTTCATATATATTTATTCTTCTAAATCTCCATTATGTTGTCTTTACCTCCATTTGATGTACGACCAAATTATGAATTGATGCAAGTGCTATTAAACAATATATAGAAGATATGCGAGCAACTAGAGCAAATGTATCAAAATAATCTACTCCTTGTCTTTGCTTATATCCCTTAGCAACTAGTCTGGCTTTAAATTTTTCAATGGATCCATTTGTATTCAACTTTTTCTTGAATATCCATTTACATCCTATATGTTTAACACCATGATGTAAATCGGTTAAAACCAATGTTTGGTTTAATATTATGGAATTTCGTCATTGATATCTTCTTTACAGAAATTAGAATCTCTAGAACCCATAGCCTTATAATTTGTTTTGGGATTATCATCATCGTTCATTACATATCTGTCACATTAAGGACTTCATCTTTACTACCTTCTACTAGATATGTTATGAAGTCAGGACCATGGTCCTTTTCCATTCTCGCTCTATTATTCCTCTCGTGTTTAGAACTATTATTTGGTACTGAGACTTCCTTGTTATTCTGAGCAGGAGCATATTCATCGTCATTGATATCATTAGTCATATTAGGTTCTAGACTAGATGATCTCAATGGAATCTCAAAATTTTGATTTTCAAAGAATTCTACATCTATGGATTCCATAATTTTCAAGGTGTCAAAAACAAGAAACCTATAAGTTATACTATTAAGTGAATATCCTATTAAAACACATTTAAATGTCATATTCCCTAACTTTGGTCATTTAGTGTCTGGTTTTCTATCATATGTTAAGCAACCCTAAACTTTAAGTCTAGTAATGTTAGGTTTTCTATTAAACCATATTTCGTAAAGGGAATAACTATTTTCTTTAAGTGGTACTCTATTTAGAATGTAACAGGCAGTTAACATAGCATCACCCCATAGTTTATAAGGTAAATTCGAACTTAAGAGCAAGGCATTAATCGTTTCTACTAAAATTCTATTTTTCCTCTCGGCAATGCCATATTGTTGTGGTGTATATGGGGTGGTACACTGGTGAACTATACCATGTTGTTTACAAAACAAGGTGAATTCATTGAAAAATATTCACCACCGTGATCTGAATGTAACACTTTAATTTTAACTTCTAATTATGTTTCAACCTCTTCTTTGTAAATCTTAAATTTATCAAAAGCCTCATATTTAGATTTCATTAGATATACATACGCTTATCTAGTATAATCGTCAATAATGTTATATAGTAACCCCCATAGGTGATATGACTTTTTAAGTCACCCATATGCCTATATACCAAATCGAGCAAACTAGATTTCCTTTCTAAAGATTTAAAGGATTTTCGGTGTATTATTGCTTGAACACATTTCACATTTAGGGATAGTATAGAAACCACAATCAGAAATTAATCCTAATTTATGCATTTTTAAGAGATTTATAATTAACATGTCTTAATCAACCATGCTGTAAACTAACAGAATCAACAATATAAACAGAAGATTTCTTTATCATATTCAATCTAAAAATTTCGTTACAAGAGTATCCATGTCCAATAAATTTGTCGTTTTTGGATAAGACTAATAACTTAACAGACTTATACACCATCTTATTAAGAAGGTATTCAGAAACAAAATTTCTACACATATCGGGTGCATAAAATACATTGACTAATGTAAGTGCTTTTCCAGAGGTGAATATAAGTTTTATAGTGCCTTTTCCCAAAACTTTTCTTGCAACTTTGTTTGCATCATTAACTTCGGTGGTTTCTTCATTATTCTCTTCGTAAGTCTTGAATAGATTATAGCTTTTGTAAATGTGAATGGTTTCTCCAATATTAAGCCACCAACCATTATCAATTCCACTAACGAAGTTCGCCTCTTGTACTACAGCCACAAGCGATTCTTCGACCACATTCACTTTTTATAGTTTCTTTCGTAGATTGAAGTCTCGGCATAGTGGTCGGGTTACTTACAATAGTAATAGGCAACTTTCTTTTTATTGTTTTTGGAATTATTATTCTTCTTAAACCGTATCTTGTTCTTAGGCTTCAACTTTTCAATAATTTCAACATTATTTGCCTTAGAATGAGACTAAGTTTGTGGATTATCATCTAGTTAACATTTATGAGAATCTTCTTCAATACGAAGATGACGTTGTAAGTCGTCTAAATCATATTCTGCTTCTGCATGCTTCAATTTTTTTATAATCATTCCAAGAATGTGAGAGTCTCTAAATAATAACTCCAACAACAAAAGACTGAAGGAGATCTATTCCATCATCTTTAAGTTGATTCACCAAGATTTCACTTACTTGTCCAACTATGGACTTGTTGGCGACCATTTTAAAATCCATAAAATTACAAATAAGAAATTTTTATTACTTGCCCCAGATATGTGATAATTGCTTTCAAGTGCAATCCAGAGTGCCTTTGTAGTTTCGAAGGTCCTATGAGCTTTGTAGACTGGAGTTAATAATGCATTTAGAATGTGCTTACTGCATAGAAAATCATCCTTTTGCACTTTGCATGTTTGTCCTTTAGAGCATCATCATCCTTGTCAGTTTCCGCTGGTATCACTTCCAATCCATCTTTAAAAATGTAGAATATTTTGATGGTAATCAGAAAGAATTTCACGAGTAAAATTGTCTCCATCAAGCCGCTCCAATCAGATTAAAGGTTGATTCATAACTTGTAGAGTGCTCGAACCTTCCATGGTAGAAGAATATTGTCTGAAAATTTGTTGGGGAATATGCGGTTCAAGACGACTATAAAAAAGATATTGTCATTTTTCAGACTTCAAGGATTTATGGAATAGATTCTTTCAGACAATAGTTTAGTCTACTGGGTACGAGTGGGTTGTCGAACTATCGACTTTCAGGATTCAATGAAGTCTTGGAACGGTGTAATCAAATTCAAAGTTTGTACGACTTTGATATGACCAATAACACTGTAGTATTTGAATTTCTGATGATGCAACATATAGAAAAGACTTAAGAAAAAGAAGATAGTAGCCTGCAATAGTTCAAAGAATTGCAAATTGAGATTTTGCAACACTTTTAGTGTCGGTAATGGCGTTGTAGAGTTTTGATAAGAAGAAAAATAGAAAGTAATAATTCAGAACACTTTCCAAACATGGCTCTTTATAGGGAAGGAGGAAAGTGTATGTTCACCAGGCGCTGCGACCATTTGGAACGGTCGTATCCGTTTCAAATGTAAACGCCGCGTCACTTTGTTTACAATGACCTAAAAGCATTGCAGAAATTTCTATCTCATTCAAATTTTAGCTTTTGGGTCTGGATTCTTAACAGACAGTAACCTGGCCCGTTACAGATTATACTTTATCCAAAATATTTAATCGATCTAAAACCCAAAACACGTCCGTGTACCTGTACCGGTCAGACGGACGGCGACGACAATGTGTGCATGTATGGTGCATGACTTCTCTCCTCACAATGAAGCCCACATTTGGGAGCCCCAACACACTCATGAGGAGCCATTCATATACTAGAATTCTTCCTTTTATTCTCATGATGTGGGACAATTAGTTTTCCCCTCAACAGAATCACAAGAGTGACTTCCTACATACCTAAGTGGGATTAAGCCAATGTTGTTCTAAGATCAAAATTTGCATCATTATGAAAAACAACATATAAATAAAAGGTATCTTTTGGATTTGAACCATTACTTAGCGTAAACCATTCAAAGCTCTATCGTGATTCTATGGTGAAAAAATTCTTGAATCAAGTATCCCTTAATGACAAAACTAGAACAATCAGGCACATTGATTTCTTTAGGTAAAGTGTTCTGTATTTCTTAGCACGATAATGGCCATGTGTTTTTAATCCTGGTTCATGAGTCTGCCTTAGAAAGCGGTCTTACTTTCCTAGGAAACAACTAAATTTCCACACTCAAATAGGTAATTCTCTTAAAGTGTTTCTATAATATACCTTTTAAGGTTTCTAGACTTATTAAGGACATTTATTCATCCTTTGTTTTACAGAATCCAGCACTAAATATTATGGGATCAGTGATTTAGTATTTCATAATCATTCTTTTAACTTATTGGTATCCATTGAACTTTGTTTATCTTTTTCAAGACATACATTTGGTTTCCGTTAAGGATGATCAACTTCATTCACAGACCTTAGTCCCATTTCTTTTGACTTTATAGAAACCATTTCCTTTAGAAGACTCTTTATGGGTGGGTCAGCCAAGTTTTAATTTGTTTCTATTGACACGATTTTTGTCGAAGCTGTCACACGTCAGGATTTTGGTTAGCAACGCGCTCAAGCATCAATAACATCGTCAGAAAACACAACGCGATTTGGTCGAAGTCGCGACATGGACAAAAAAATGGCCCATAACCCCTGTAGATGACCTCTTTTGGGCTTGAAAACATATATTATGGTGCTTTGCACTGTAACTCTTGTAACCTTCTGAATTAGCTTCAGGTACAACTTTCGTTTAGCTTAAACGGCCTTACGGTTTGAAAGTTATTCCCGTTTCCGTGAACGTGTGCAGAAAATTGCATCACCCTGTACATCGCACCACCATTCCCGCATCACCAATCTCGCATCACCCCATACATCGCATCGCTTCACCTCTATAATCTCACATCCTCCTCTTTGAATCCCTCCGCCTCGCTTCCCTTCAATTGTCGCTGCTCGCATCCCTCAGATGTGAGTTTTTGCATCCTTCGAATGTGAATTTTCGCATCTCCCGAATGTGAATGCGCAGGATCACATCCCTCCAGGATGCGAATTTCACAGCCCCTAGGAGGAATGCGAAATTTCTTGAAACACGAGATTTTGTGGACCAGGATGCGATTTTTCACTTCACCAAGGCTCAGATGCTATTTTTTGGATGTGACGAAGCTTGCGATGCGATTTTTCATATCCGAACATGAAGGGATGCGATTTTTTGTGTGTGGGCTACGTAGTATGCGATTTTCTGACAGTGGGTTCCAAATCCTACCCGCTCCTACCTAACCCACTCTCCTATAAATACCCCCAAGCTTGACCTTCATATGTATCTTTTTTGGCTTGGATTTTTGGACTTTTTGGAGCTTTCAAACACCATTAATGACTGCTATCTCCTTCTCCATGACTATTGGACATAGCTTGGACCGTTAAACGTTGCATAAACGTTTTCCATCAACTCTAGGACATTTACAAGCACAAATACACTACTTTTGGGCTGTTTTGGACATATTTCAGATTTCTTGGACATTGAAGCTATCTATTGGACATTGTTGACCAAGTCAACACATTTTTCATTCAACGGAGAAGAAGAATATTTTAGTCAAAGTTCAGAATTGACAATTATTTTGTTGTTCTATCATAATATTTTATACTCAAATATTGTTTAAACTTGCACAACATTGTAATCGAATATTATATGATGAATGATTACTATGAAGTGGACGTAGGCGTTAGTGCCGAACCACTATAAAAAGCTCTGTTCTCCCGCATTAATTTACTATAAATTTGGATTACTATGTTGCTAATACGCATACACATCGAGAGTTGGCGTGCGCCGAATCTGCGACAATTCTTCACGTCAACACTTTTGCGTGCCAGGTAAGGGGTACGCACAGCTTTTACTTCTGCTTCGGATTGGATTCTCAGATTTGCCTTCGGATTTCGCCTTCAGTTTGAGCTTTCGATTTCTGCCTTATTACTCGCATTTCATCATGGTTAGACGTAAAATGTTCGACTTTACCTCTGAGGCTCAAATTACTAGTAGCGAGGGAAGTCAAGTACATTCGGCGACTGAGGAACTCTCGGACTTAGTCACTCAAGAGGACTTAACGGAATTGGCTAGAGAATTGATCGCTTGTCTGGATCGGCAAGCAGAGGTTATGAACACCTTTCTCGCTCAGATAAAAGGAAGATTGAATGGTTTGGGCTTTGAATGGCTAAGTTTGCCTACCCATGCGATAGGAACAAATAAGTTCCCAAGTATGCTCTTTATAAATGATAAATCGATCACCTTCCCTCACAAATGAATTTGGAATCAAAAAACGGCCAAGTCCGCCTACCTATACATGAGGGCAGGCCAACCCCTAGGTATGCTCTCTATGGATGATAAGCCGTTGTGTTTTCTTTTTGGGATTTACTAAAAATCCCTAACTTTTGTAACTTTAATAAAATTACTTTGCAAAGTAAGGACGCTTGCTTGTGAAGTATGAAATCGACAACAGATTTCAAATGTCAATAAGCGTCTAGCTATCTTGGCCTCTTGTCTTACTTCTACTGCTACAAGATTGCATCGATTTGTGGTGAGTTTGGATCTTGAGCGTCTGGTCGGCGGATCTTACTCGTTGGGTTATAGTCATCTTGTCAAGACGATCTCGGATTACATCGGGTGGACTTGTCAGCGTGGCTAGATTATTCAATAGTGGCTACCTTGGCCTCTTGTCCTACTTCAACAAAACTGCCTCGATTTGTTGCGGGCATAGCATATCGAGCCTCTGATCGGTGGATCCTGCACATTGGGCTGTTGGGTTATCTCAACAAGGCGATTCATATAGTTATTCCGGCTATTCTGGTATCCCGTTATTCTGGTTATCTCTCAAAACGATCCAAATTGATTGTTGGATTTCATTGGATTTCAAGATTTTTCGTATTCTAGTTAATGAAAGATGGAATCTAGCGCGATCATGGCTGTTCAGTTTTTCGGTTATTGAAATTCATTATAGACATCTCCCGGCTTCGGATTTCTGGTTTTCTCGCAAATAAAATTTTCCTCTTATCAAGCATGACATGTTTTTGGGGGTAAATGTTGACAGCATTTTGGTCGAAGATGTCACACGTTAGGATTTTGGTTAGCAATGCGCTAAAGCGTCAACAACATCGTCAGAAAATACAAAACGATTTGGTCAAAGTCACGACGTAGACGTAAAAACGGCCCGGAACCCCCTTTAGATGACCTCTATTGGGCCCGAAAACATAGAATACAATGGTTTGCACTGTAACTCTTATAGCCCTCTGAGCAAGCTTCAGGTACAACTTTCGTTTGGCCAAAACGTCCTTACGATTTGGAAGTTACGCCTGTTTCCGTGAACATGTGCAGAAAATCACATCACCCTGCACATCGCATCGCACCACCAATCTCACATCACCCCGTACATCGCATCACCTCCATAATCTTGCATCCTTCTCTTCAAATCCCTCCGCCACGCCTCACTTCCCTTCAATCGTCGCTGCTCGCATCCCTCAGGGATGCGAAAGCTTACATCATTCGGATGCGAGTTTTTGTTTCTTTCGGATACGAATGCGCAAGCTTGCATCGCTCCAGGATGCGAATTTCGCATCCCTTAGGATGCAAATTCCGCATCCCCTAGGAGGAATGCAAAATTTCCTGAAATGCGAGATTTTAGGGACCAAGATGCGATTTTTCACTTCACCAAGACTCAGATGTTATTTTTTGGATGGGACGAGGGCTGTGATGCAATTTTTCGTATCTAGATATTATGTTATGCGATTTTTCATGTGTGGGCTATGTAGGATGCGATTTTCTGACAGTGGGTCCCAAATCCTGCTTACTCCTACCTAACCCACTCACCAATAAATAACCATAAGCTTGGCCTTCATATGGATCTTTTTTGGCTTGGATTTTTGGACTTCTTATAGCTCTCAAGCACCGTTGATGGATGCCATCTACTTCTCCATGACTATTAGACATAGCTTGGACCATTAAAACATTTTATAAATGTTTTCCATCAACTCTTGGACATTTACAAGCAAAAATACACTTTTTTGGACTGTTTTGGACATATTTTGGATTTCTTGGACATTTAAGCTATCTATTGGACATTATTGGCCAGCTCAACACATTTTTCATTCAACGGAGAAGAAAAAGGACATTTTAGTCAAAGTTTAGAATTGACAATTATTCTGTTGTTCTATCATAACACATTGTACTCAAATATTGTCCGAATATGCACAACATTGTAATCGAATATTATACGATGAATGATTACAATAAAGTGGACGTAGACGTTAGTGCCGAACCACTATAAAAAACTGTGTTTTCCTGCATTACTTTGCTTTACATTTGGATTACTGTGTTGCTAATACACGTACACATCGAGAGTTGACGTGCGCTGAATCCGCGATAATTCCCCCACGTCAACACTTTATGTAGTCAACCGTTATTATTCCACTTTTAAGTAATTGTCTAACCATTTGATGTCTTAGACTCACATGTCTAGACTTTCCATTATATGTATTATTAGAAACATTATATACCGTCACTTGATTGTCACAGTTAATCAAGATTGCTGGAGATGGCTTCGTCCATAATGGGATATCTATAACAAATTCCTAAGTCATTTTGCATCCTTACATGCATCTGCTGATGCAATCAATTCAGACAACATTGTTGAGTCAGATATACAAGTCTACTTATTGGAAGACTAAGACACAACAATGCCTCCTAATGTGAATATCCATCCAATTGTAGATTTGTATTTGGATTCAACATTATTCGAGGTTGCACTATATCCTTCTATTACAACAGGATATCCTTTATAAAATAAACCATGGGTAATGATTCCTTTCAAATGAGCTAAAACTCTGAAAATAGCTTTCCAATATCCAAAACCTGGATTACTCATAAATCAACACAATATGCTTATAGCATGTGCAATGTCTTGTATAGTGCAATGCATCTCATACGTAAGACTCCAAATAAAACTGGAATACACTAGTTGAGAAATGGTATGTCCGGTATTATTTTATAATTTAATACTAGGATCAAAAGGAGTTGGTGCTGATTTGTCATTATAATGACCATAATTCAGTAATAACTTCTCAATGTAACGAGATTGAGTTAGTAATAACTCTCCCTTTTTTCTAGTGATTTAATTTCCAAAATTACATCTTTCTCTCCTAGGACTTTCATATCAAATATTGAAAATATATTTTTCTTTGTTTCATTTACACAAGATATATTAGAACCAAATATCAGCATGTCATCAATGTATAAACATATAACATAACTGTCTAAGAAATACATTTTGGACATATTTTGGATTTCCTAGACATTTAAGCTATCTATTGGACATTGTTGACCAGGTCAACACATTTTTCATTCAACGAAGAAGAAAAAGGACATTTTAGTCAAAGTTTAGAATTGACAATTATTTTGTTGTTCTATCATAACACATTGTACTCAAATATTGTCCGAATGTGCACAACATTGTAATCGAATATTATACGATGAATGATTACAATAAAGTGGATGTAGACGTTAGTGCCGAACCATTATAAAAAACTGTGTTCTCCTGCATTACTTTGCTTTACATTTGGATTACTTTGTTGCTAATACACGTACACATCGAGAGTTGGCGTGCGCTGAATCTGGGACAATTCCCCACGTCAACACTTTCTATGTAGTCAACCGTTATTATTCCACTTTGAAGTAACTGTCTAACCATTTGATGTCTTAGACTCACATGTCTAGACTTTCCATTATATGTATTATTAGAAACATTATATACTGCCACTTGATTGTCACAGTTAATCAAGATTGCTGGAGATGGCTTCGTCCATAATGGGATATCCATAACAAATTCCTAAGTCATTTTGCATCCTTACATGCATCTGCTGATGCAATCAATTTAGACAACATTGTTGAGTCAGATATACAAGTCTACTTATTGGAAGACTAAGACACAACAATGCCTCCTAATGTGAATATCCATCCAATTGTAGATTTGTATTTGGATTCAACATTATTCGAGGTTGCACTATATCTGTAACGACCCGCATTTTTCAGCGATATAATTAATTTATTTAATTATTTAAATAATAGTTTTGGTTAATTAAAGTGACCAGAATTAAATGATATTGAATATTTAATTAAAATAAATAATATATTTAATTTCTGAAATAGTCAGAAATAGTGGAATTCACAAAATGGTGTGAATTGGATCATCTATGATATTTAATTTAGTTTAGAATTGAATAAGAATAACAAATATATTATCTGAACGACGGTTGAACGTATAATTTATATTATAATTATAATCGAGCTCGAAATGGCGTGGCAGTTCACTATTTGGCGATTTGAACTTCAACTGGATATACAGGGTCCGTTTTAAATCGGATTTCTGTGAAATAAGAAACGCTAGGAGCTGGTGAAGTAAATTTTTTTGATGGAAGAGAAAAATCGGGATTTCGTCGTGTAGATTTTGATTTATGTCCAAATCAAATTTTCAGAAAAGTCGTTGTGGAATTCCTTTATAATTTATATCGATTTATTTATATTTTAAAATGGATTTTTAAATATAAATCGAATATCGATGTAACACTGGATTTGAAATATCGAGTTATAAATCCCAGTGGAGCAGTATGATATTCTGTTGTGAATATATACGATAATATTTGTTTTAAATATTAAATTTAAATGTTTTTAAATATATTTATATACTTAAATGGGTTATTTAGAGCTTTAAAAATAGCCAGCTTTTCAAACGACATCAGAATTTGACGAAATTAATTTTGTTGGATCCGCAATATTAAATTATTGCTGGATTTCAATTTTCCGTGATTTTTGAAGTCAGTATGTGGCCGTACGAATTTTAAGAGTGAAAAACAGGCAGTACATTGACCTTTAAAAACACGCTGTGTGAGCAAACGGAGTCGGAATTTGACGAAACCAGTTTTGTTGGGTCCGCAATGTCAAGCTATAGCTGCATGTCCATTTCCGTGATTTTTGGGTATCGTGGGTGGTCACAGGAATTTTTAAACACCGTATACAAGTAGCGATTGATTAAAATAAAATAAAATATCGAATAAAAAACATATTTGACCATACTGTAAATAATCCAAACATCCTTCTAACCCAAGCCCTTACTTTCTATGTTCAATAAAATCTGCGCCGCCACCATCGAAGAAAATCTATAGCAAAAGTCCTCATTCAAAAAATCAAAATAAAATCAAATATATTCCTATAAATTACAAAACATATACGAATGGAATCAGCAAAGCAAGAGCTTCATTTCCATGTGGTTATTGCAAGGTGCGATCAGAGTTTGGGATGCCGAGTTCAACGGCAGTAAACCTAGGATTGGGGTGTTCTCGAATTAAGAGCATTGGGTGGCGAAACTAGGTTGGTTTTTTGGTTCTTCGGGCCGAGTTGCACCTGCGTGTGCGTTTTTATGGTGATCGGTGCATGGTAGGTGCTGAGAGCACGGAAGAGGAGGATCGACGGAAGTGTCAGGGTGAAGTTCGATAGTGGTAAATTGTGTACTGGTGTGTAGATATTTCAGTGGTGAAGATCATGGTGATTTTTGTTCGATTTTTCATTGATGGACTGATGTGCGGTGGAAGGTTGAAGTATCAGTAATGGTGCGTGTTTTCTGGAGTTGAAGTTCATCGGGTTTGGGGAAGACAAAGTGCGGAGCGGGTTGGGTCTAAAGTTTAGTGGGCCGGTGGGGTTCAAAAGGTGAAAGCCCAAATCAATGTTAATTAAATTTAATTTAAATTTGTGTATCCACTTGTAAATATGATAACTTGAGCATACTTTATCAGAATTGAATGCGACTGGATCTGTTAGGATCGTATGGACGGACGCTACAACATGGAACTGACTGGGAGTGGACTCAAGCTCATTACAATTTATGGCGAAATAAATTGTCTGATCAGAATCAACTAACGCAAATCGTTAATTAACGGTTAACGTGAAATGTGAGTAATCTCACTAACTCTGCTCAGTTTATATTTTTACAAAATATTTTTAGAATCTATAAATGATGGATGTTTGCTGTGTGTTGGCTGTTTGGTTGAACTGCTAGTCAGTTGATTGAAAATATAGATAACGATATAGATATAAATCGTAAATCAAATATTGATTCTGTTTAGCAGAATATTTCATAGTAAAATGAAATTGGTGTTAATTTTATTGTTTAACATCTGTGGATGCAGGGAAACAGTTCGGAGGGACCCAACTGGGTTCCTCAACATTTTACTTTTTTTCATATATTATGTTATATGATCTGATATGAAATCTGTTGTTGATTTTGTATGGTTGAATGATACCGATCATTGTTGTATGGTATGTTAAATACCATAAGGGATACTGGAATGTTAAAAGGGAAATTTTCAATGTTATATTGAAAAAGAAATTTTTATAAAATCAAAGATTTTATAAAAAGAAAATATTTATTTAGAAAATAAATAGATTTAAAAGGAATACTTATTTGTTAATCAAATAGATAGAATTAAAGGGAAATATTTGTAAAACATTTACAAATAGAATTGAAAAAGAAATATTTGTAAACTATTACAAATAGAATTGAAAAGGGATATTTATTTGAAATAAATAGAATAGAAAGGGGAAATATGTGTAAAGGGAATAGTTAGATTATAAAAGAAATTACATATAAAATCAATAGATTTTATAAAAAGAAAATATTTTATAAATAAATAGAATTATAAAAAAAAGGGGATTTATTTTGTAAAGAAATTGATTTTAAAAGGAAATACTTGAAAGGTGATTAGAATTGTATAAAAGAAGAATTTACAATTGAAAGATTTAAAACCCGTGCTTCGCACACGGGTATAACGTGTTATGGATTTAAAGCAAAGTTTTTAAATAGAATTTATTCTGACCGATAGATTGAGAAGAATAATTTATAAATAATATTTTATAAATTAAATGAAATGTTTATCATTGGATAAATAGAATATATAAGTCAGGACTTATATAGAGAAGTAAGAATCGATTTCAACATCGATATTTAAACTGAATAAACGTAGAGTGAATCAATGGAGTTAATCAGTTAGAGTTAATTGGATATAGTTAATCGAATTAGAAATTTATGAAAGTTGTTCAATTAGATTTGATCGAATATAGTTATTTGAGATAGAGTTAGTCAAACACAGTATTCAGGATGAGTTGCTATTTCGTACGACTGCTAGCGTAATTCGCAGGGCTGCAGATAGCCTACGGCGGTCGGATGTTTCCTGAGGGAATCAGGCGTAACCATTGTGATCGCTGCGATCTAGAGTCAAGCGAATGGAGTTAAATCGAATATTAGCCATTTGAAATAAAGTTAAAAACTGACATAGTTATTCGATTATAGTTAATCGAATATTAGTTATTCGATAGAAGTTAAATAAGTTGTGTTAATCAAATAAGTTAATCGAGTTGAGTTAGTCAGGATGAGTTAATCAAACCGAGTTAATCCAAATGAGTTAATCCAAAGGAGCTATTCGAAATAGTTTATTCAAATAGAATTTAAGGAGTTATTCGAAATAGTTTATTCGAATAGAATTAAAGGAGTTATTCGAAATAATTTATTCGAATAGAATTAAGGGAGTTAATCGAATATAGTTATTCGAAAGGAGATTAATTGAATGTAAATCATTCGAAGAGAATTAATTGAATGTAAATCATTCGAGGAGAATTAATCGAATGTAAATCATTCGAAGGGAGATTATCAAATACAGATATTCGAAGAAAGAGTTATCAAATGTAGTTTATTCGAAAAAGAGTTATCGAACAGTGATTATTCGAGAGTGAATTATACATTGGAATTCGATTATATCGAATTAAGGAAAGTAATATTTACCTTCCGTTTCAAATCAAGTTTTTACTTATTTGTTAATAAATTAGTTGTTTGTTTAATTATCCAAATTAATAAAGAAAAGTATATTTAAGTTAATATATATATATATATATATATATATATATATATATATATTCGAAAGCATGAAATTATAATACTAGCGTTATAATCAAATTATTTTTGAAGTTGATTCGTAAATAGAATCCGAGAGTTTGCGTAAGGAAGTTTGTTGAAGGGTTATAAGATGTACTTCGTCTATTTCGAGGTTAGAAATGTTGTTCAGTTAAGGTCTGAGAGGTAATTATACCCCAACTTGATTGACCTCGTTTTTAACTAAGGAATGTGTAAGGTTCGATAGTGAAGATTGATTTAGTGAATTTAGTTAATGAGTGTAATGGTTTAAATTGGCTTAGTGATGTTTTATTTAAACATCTGTTTAAATCAAATGAATAAATTTTGGAAACGTTTTCCAAAAATAATCAGGGATGTTTTCTAATCATAGAAAATGAAATGTTGATGAGAAAGAATACTGGAATGTCAGTAATACGTGAAACAGAGATGGAAATGTTTTCCAATGTTTGATGATGTATATTTCCTAAATTTAGGAAATAAGAAATGTCGAGTATATAGAAATGGGAAATGAATAAATAAATGATTAATTTAATTAAAAGAGATAAGTGCTGATTGATGATTAATCGATATAATTTCCATCTGGAAATAATATCGTCGGTTGCACACCTGTTTTTCTTTGATAGTTAAATCAACGACTATCGAAGTTTTTGACCATTTTTCCATCGTTAATACGGAGAGACCGGGATTAGATATATTATCTGAAAACCAATCTGTATGGATGTTAGCGTTGCGATCAAATATTGAAGACGGAGTTATGCAAGGACTATCCTATTACAGAATAGTGCCTTCGGTTTGTTCAATCCCAGGACAACGTGAATGGACGAATGTCTAACAAAGTATATCTAACGGATCGCGTAAGTTGATCTCTTCAAACGTACTTACGTTTGGTGGTGGAGGAATTCGTTTCTCTTAGCTTTATACCCGTGGTATTTTTGAAGAAATCAATTTGTGATTTGACGGGTATGACGATGTGGCATTCAAAGTGAATGGTGGTCAAGTGTTTCAAAAGATACGTAATGACCTCAAGCCTCATCAACTGGGAAATGACTGAAATCGGGCAGGTAACATGGCTAAGTGGGTCGCTCCCATTAGGGTGTATATCACATATCTAGGGAAAATCCAATTCATTCTTTTATCAATGATCGATGCTGTCCCTTTTCGGGAAATGGTGGGTAGCTCCCAACCGTTGGTGGTATACATTCGATACACTCAAGCGAAATGAGTGGTCGGTCATGTGTGGGCCGGGTTGCAAGATGTTCTTGTTGAACCCAGTGTATTTGCCTCTAAAGATACACTATCGGCAGGTGGTCCCATACCTTGTCATAGTCGGAATCCAGTCTCCAATAAGTGCCCGCGGTTTTGTTTGTATACTACATATGTGGAACGTGAGATGCAAGCGTTCTGCTAGATTGTTAATTACTTGTGATTAGACATTATTATAATATCAGAGAAGTATTGATTTCCAAAACTGTTTTGGGTTATCGTAAGGTAAAAACCGTCCGTGTTTATGTGTGGATCGGTCTTACGATTATCTTTTCTTTTGAAAAGGATTTTGAAAAATTAAACCAAATGATTTGAGTTTACTCACACCAGTCCCAAGACTGACCCAGAGTTTATTTGTTTTGTTTTCCCTAAACTCTTGGGTGCCCAAATTTGTACGGGCAATCAAGCAGTTCAGGTCTTTACAGATATACTTGGAGGAGCTTGAAGCAGGAGGCTTCAGAATTATATAACCATTGTTATTTCCGCCGTGTGTAAGTGTTGTACTTTGATAATGTTATTGTATGTATACTGTTTTTATTTCAAAGTTATGTTATAATATATTTCATTCGTTCCACTGTGGGATTCGTGTTTACTCTGATTGTGTTCTTCTTCTTCTTCTTCTATTCTAATTTTCTATCTTATCTATTCTCACCCTCTAACTTCTTTCTATTAATGATCAGGTATTTCCGATGTCTGAATAGTCAACATGGTAGTTTGTGTTGATTTTCGGAGTCGAAAATCCCAGTTCGTTACAGTGGTATCAGAGTTAGAGGTTAAGTGATTTCCTTGGCTCTGTGGCGTGACTCGGTAGAGATGTGGTTAGTAATACCCTAGATTGAGTTTGAGTGTTTATATATGAGTGAACGTATTTGTAGATTGAATAAAATTGTTTTATATTGTGAAGATTTATTGGTTGGGTTGTTTGTGAATTCTGGTCAATCAGTTTGATCCACTGTATCGATAGGAGTTTCTAAACACTCAAGTACAATAAACCGACACAGTATGTTTTGAAAGAGGGTAAATGAAATAATTTTACCCAAAATATATTTTGATATAAAAGAAGGGATATCTTGGGATTATTATCATATATTGGCTGTGTTGGTTGATTATAATTGAAATGGTTATATAGATAACCAATTTGAGTTCGTATAATTTAAAAGCAGATTAATTAAATCTGAATTAAATCAGAATTGGAATTAAAATTCTGAAAACTGGGGAAAAGGTGCTTGTAAGTGGATTTGAGTTAAGTATAAGAAAATTTTTAGATACTGGGAGATTTTAAATTGTTTACAAGTATCGTGAATGATATTTTGAAAAAGATTTCAAGACGAAAGTGTTTAAGATATGAGTTTTGAAAAGTGATATAGTATTGAACTCACTTTGATCACTAGGAAATAACTTTGATGATGCTGGCCACATAATCAGTGTTCGTTTCCGAGTTCTAAGTGACGGATTACAACCAAAGATATTGTCTTGAATTGTTTTGAGGAAAACAAGTTGTTTTGAATCCTGAAAAAGGAATATTTTATTTTTGAAAAAGCGAAACTGTTTAAAAACTCCCAGAAAAAGATAGTATGAATCAAAACAAAGAAGTTTGTGAAAGCATATATGAATTGAATTGATACCCATTAACTGGAAATTGAATTGGAATATGATATATCAAGTAGAATCAGATTTTGAATTGTGAGATAGAATCTGAAATGGTATTGGATTGGTGAGTTAGGGGTTTGGAATCGAGAATGAAACTTGAGTTGAAATGGTAATTGGCTTGTTTAAGCGAATAGCTGTGTTGAGGATAAATTGATCAGAGATTGATTGGGATAACTTTGATATATGCTTAATTGACAGCAGAATAAAAGGATTTAATGATATGCCTGATAAAAAGGTACATGTTTATTTTTATGGATTTGCTGATTTATGGGCCAATTTGGCAAGCCGCTTGGCTGTTTGATTTTCTTTTGGATTGGAGAAGGCCTAGAGAGGCGAGTTGGTGTTTGAACTATTGACCGGTACAAGGGAGGTGCTGGCGAAATTTTTCGAAAACTTCGGGTGTTAGAAAATTTTCAGGATTTTAGAAAATTTTCGGTGATATTAATTAATTAATATTTTAATTGAAATAAATTAATTCAGTTAAAGCTGAAGTTAAAAGAGTAAACAAATAAATTTGTACTAGTCAATAGGGTTTGTTCTATACCTTAGCAATTTCGAGGACGAAATTATTTTAAGGGGGCAAGAATGTAAAGACCCACATTTTTCAGCGATATAATTAATTAATTTAATCATTTAAATAATGGTTTTGGTTATTTAAAATGACCATAATTAAATGATATTGAATATTTAATTAAAATAAATAATATAATAATATATTTAATTTTTGAAATAGTCAGAAATAGTGGAATTCACAAAATGGTGTGAATTGGATCATCTGTGATATTTAATTCAGTTTAGAATTGAATTAGAATAACAAATATATTATCTGAACGACGGTTGAACGTATAATTTATATTATAATTATAATCGAGCTCGAAATGGCGCGGTAGTTCGCTATTTGGCAATTTGATTTTCAACTGGATATACATGGTCCGTTTTAAATCGGATTTCTGTGAAACAAGAAATGCTAGGAGCTGGTGAAGTATATTTTTCTGATGGAAGAGAAAAATCGAGATTTCGTCGTGTAGATTTTGATTTATGTCCAAATCAAATTTTCAGAAAAGTCACTGTGGAATTCCTTTATAATTTATATCGATTTATATTTTAAAATGGATTTTTAAATATAAATCGAATATCGATGTAACACTGGATTTGAAATATCGAGTTATAAATCCCAGTGGAGCAGTATGATATTCAGTTGTGAATGTATACGATATTATTTATTTTTAAATATTAAATTTAAATGTTTTTAAATATATTTATATATTTAAATGGGTTATTTAGAGCTTTAAAAATAGCCAGTTTTTCAAACGACCTCAGAACTTGACGAAACTAATTTTGTTGGATCCGCAATATTAAATTATTGCTAGATTTCAATTTCCGTGATTTTTGAAGTCAGTATGTGGCCGTACGGATTTTTAAAGTGAAAACAGGCAGTGAATTGACCTTTAAAAACACGCTGTGTGAGCAAACGGAGTCGGAATTCGACGAAACCAGTTTCGTTGGGTCCGCAATGTCAAACTATAGCTGCATGTCCATTTCCGTGATTTTTGGGTATCGTGGGTGGTCACAGGAATTTTTAAACAGCGTATACTAGTAGCGATTGATTAAAATAAAATATAATATCGAATAAAAAAATATATTTTACCATACTATAAATAATCCTAACATCCTTCTAACCCTAACCCTTACTTTCTATATTCAATAAAATCTACGCCGCCACCATCGAAGAAAATCTACAGCAAAAGACCTCATTCAAAAATCAAAATAAAATCAAATATATTCTTATAAATTACAAAACATATACGAATGGAATCAGCAAAGCAAGAGCTTCATTTCCATGTGGTTATTGCAAGGTGCGATGGATTTTGGGATGCCGAGTTCAACGGCAGTAAACCTAGGGTTGGGGTGTTCTCGAAATAAGAGCATCGGGTGGCGAAACTAGGTTGGTTTTTGGGTTCTTCGGGCCGAGTTGCACCTGCGTGTGCGTTTTTATGGCGATTGGTGCACGGTAGGTGTTGAGAGCACGGAAGAGGAGGATCGACGGAAGTGTCAGGGTGAAGTTCGAGAGTGGTAAATTGGGTACTGGTGTGTAGAGATTTCAGTAGTGAAGATCATGGTGATTTTTGTTCGATTTTTCATTGATGGACTGATGTATGGTGGAAGGTTGAAGTATCAGTAATGGTGCGTGTTTTCTGGAGTTGGAGTTCATCGGGTTTGGGGAAGACAAAGTGCAGAGCGGGTTGGGTCTAAGGTTTAGTGGGCCGGTGTGGTTTAAAAGGTGAAAGCCCAAATCAATGTTTATTAAATTTAATTTAATTTAAATTTGTGTATCCACTTGTAAATATGATAACTTGAGCATACGTGATCAGAATTGAACGCGACTGGATCCGTTGAGATCGTATGGACATGCACTACAACATGGAACTGACTGGGAGTGGATTTCAGCTCGTTACAATTTATGGCGAAATAAATTGTCTGATCAGAATCAACTAACGCAAATCGTTAATTAACGGTTAACGCGAAATGTGAGTAATCTCACTAATTCTGCTCAGTATATATTTTTACAAAAGATTTGTAGAATCTATAAATGATGGTTGTTTGCTGTGTGTTGGCTATTTGGTTGAACTGCTAGTCAGTTGATTGAAAATATAGATAACGATATAGATATAAATCGTAAATCAAATATTGATTTTGTTTAGCAGAATATTTCATAGTAAAATGAAATAGGTGTTAATTTTATTGTTTAACATCTGTGGATGCAGGGAAATAGGTCGGAGGGACCTAACTTGGTTCCTCAACATTTATTTTACTGTTTTTCATATATTATGTTATATGATGTGATATGAAATCTGTTGTTGATTTTGTATGGTTGAATGATACCGATCATTGTTATATGGTATGTTAAATACCATAAGGGATACTGGAATGTTAAAAGGGAAATTTTCAACGTTATATTGAAAAAGAAATATTTATAAAATCAAAGATTTTATAAAAAGAAAATATTTATTTAGAAAATAAATAGATTAAAAAGGAATACTTATTTGTTAATCAAATATATAGAATGAAAGGGAAATATTTGTAAAACATTTACAAATAGAATTGAAAAATAAATATTTGTAAACTATTACAAATAGAATTGAAAAGGTATATTTATTTGAAATAAATAGAATAGAAAGGGGAAATATGTGTAAAGGGAGTAGTTAGATTATAAAAGAAATTACATATAAAATCAATAGATTTTATAAAAAGAAAATATTTTATAAATAAATAGAATTATAAAAAAAGGGGATTTATTTTGTAAAGAAATTGATTTTAAAAGGAAATACTTGAAAGGTGATTAGAATTGTATAAAAGAAGAATTTACATTTGAAAGATTTAAAACCTGTGCTTCGCACACGGGTATAACGTGTTATGGATTTAAAGCGAAGTTTTATATATAATCTATTCTGACCGATAGATTCAGAAGAATAATTTATAAATAATATTTTATAAATTAAATGAAATGTTTATCATTGGATAAATAGAATATATAAGTCAGGACTTATATAGAGAAGTAAGAATCGATTTCAGCATCGATATTAAACTGAATAAACGTAGAGTGGATCTAAGGAGTTAATCAGTTAGAGTTAATTAGATAGAGTTAATCGAATTAGAAATTTATGAATATTAGCAATTCAATTAGAGTTGATCGAATATAGTTATTTGAGATAGAGTTAGTCAAACATAGTATTCATGATGAGTTGCCATTTCGTACGACTGCTAGCGTAATTCGCCGGGCTGCAGATAGCTTACGGTGGTCGGATGTTTCCTGAGGGAATCAGGCGTAACCATTGTGATCGCTGCGATCTAGAGTCAAGCGAATGGAGTTAAATCAAATATTAGCCATTCAAAATAAAGTTAAAAACTAACATAGTTATTCGAATATAGTTAATTGAATATTAGTTATTCGATAGAAGTTAAATAAGTTGAGTTAATCAAGTTGAGTTAATCGAGTTGAGTTAGTCAGGATGAGTTAATCAAACCGAGTTAATCCAAATGTGTTAATCCAAAGGAGCTATTCGAAATAGTTTATTCGAATAGAATTAAAGGAGTTATTCGAAATATTTTATTCGAATAGAATTAAAGGAGTATTCGAAATAGTTTATTCGAATAGAATTAAGGGAGTTAATCGAATATAGTTATTCGAAAGGAGATTAATCGAATGTAAATCATTCGAAGAGAATTAATTGAATGTAAATCATTCGAGGAGAATTAATCGAATGTAAATCATTCGAAGGGAGATTATCGAATACAGTTATTCGAAGAAAGAGTTATCAAATGTAGTTTATTCAAAAGAGAGTTATCGAATAGTGATTATTCGAGAGTGAATTATACATTGGAATTCGATTATATCGAATTAAGGAAAGTGATATTTACTTTCCGTTTCAAATCAAGTTTTTACTTATTTGTTAATAAATTAGTTGTTTGTTTAATTATCCAAATTAATAAAGAAAAGTATATTTAAGTTTATATATATATATATTTGAAAGCATGAAATTATAATACTAGCGTTATAATCAAATGATTTTTGAAGTGGATTCGTAAATAGAATTCAAGAGTTTGCTTGAGGAAGTTTGTTGAAGGGTTATAAGATAAACTTTGTCTACTTTGAGGTTAGAAATGTTGTTCAGTTAAGGTCTGAGAGGTAATTATACCCCAACTTGATTGACTTCGTTTTTAACTAAGGAATGAGTAAAATTCGATAGTGAAGATTGATTTATTGAATTTAGTTAATGAGTGTAATGGTTTAAATTGGCTTAATGATGTTTTATTTAAACATCTGTTTAAATAAAATGAATAAATTTTGGAAACATTTTCCAAATATAATCAGGGATGTTTTCTAATCATAGAAAATGAAATGTTGATGAGAAAGAATACTAGAATGTCAGTAATACGTGAAACAGAGATGGAAATGTTTTCCAATGTTTGATGATGTATATTTCCTAAATTTAGGAAATAAGAAATGTCGAGTATATAGAAATGGGAAATGAATAAATAAATGATTAATTTAATTAAAAGATATAAGTGCTGATTGATGATTGATCGGTATAATTTCCATTTGGAAATAATATCATTGGTTGCACACCTGTTTTTCTTTGATAGTTAAATCACCGACTATCGAAGTTTTTGACCATTTTTCCGTCGTCAATACGGAGAGACCCGGATCAGATATATTATCTGAAAACCACTCTGTATGAACGTTAGCGTTGCGATCAAATATTGAAGATGGAGTTATGCAAGGACTATCCTGTTACAGAATAGTGCCTTCGGTTTGTCCAATCCCAAGATGTAACGACCCAAATTTTTGACCGTTCAAATCGACAATAAACCACACATGTCGACCTAAACAAATCGCAAATGCAGGTAGTTATTGGGAAAAAGAAGAAAAAGAAAGAAAGAAGGGAAAACCAAATCACAGAATCTCACAGCGGAAGGACAACATATAATAAATAAATAGCAGTTAAAGCAGTTGAAATGTATACATTGGTTATAACATTCAAATGAATATCAGAGTTATACATATACAGATGTACATAATAAGCAGCGGAATACCTATATATGATGAATATATATATAAATCTTCGTCTTCGATCTCTAAGGCACAGTCATCTCCAGTAACTGCAATGTCTGCTGACCCGAGCATATTGCATAAAAGAAAACACAACAAACACTCGGATCAGCACTAAATCATCTCATATTAGTCAAATTAAAATACGAAATAACAACAGTATCATGGGTGCAGTAACTCAAGAGATGTTACGGGATTTTCCCATCTCTCAAGGATCCGTTAAACTAATACATACATAGTATAATACGCTATTATGATAATGTCTACTCAGTAAAGTATAAATACTGAAAATAGCGTAAGCGGGATTACCATATTACCCTTACGCGGTTTATAGGCATCAACGGTCTATACAGTACCGTAAATTCACCGTACCGGTGTTATCAGAGGGTACTCCATAGAAGGCAATGCTAAATCAAAATCGTATGGGGCTCGATATGGATATATATATATGACAAGGCACTCGAGGCAATGCCCAGGGTAGGGTTCTACCAATTGCACTCCCGGACCGGTGGTAACGCATAGCAGCCACTACCGCCCACCTCGGAACACACTCCCATAATCATAAAATTAAATGGGCCCAAATCATCATCATCATAGTCATATAAATAGCATCGAAGAAGTGTGTCCGATCAAAGGCGCTAACCTCAATTAGTCACGGTATAGCTCCTGTTTTAGTCATTTCAATTCTGACCCGAAGGTCAGGGCTATTTCGTCATTGTTCATCTTCTTCGATTTAATAATCGCCTTCAAGTCATCATACTCATTCTGGATACGTCATAACGTTCACAGTTGTCAAAGTGGTATCGACACTGACAGAGAGTATGCCTTATGTCGACTCCGGTCTCTTTAACAACCAACGCTTACATCTTTCACATCGGTCGGTTCTTTTACATTTGAAAGGTTCGCTTTCATATCAAAATATCATATTTTGTTTCGAACCCATTTATATTCAAAATAGAATATACTTCCATATCAAAATATCCCAATCATTCCCAAACCGATTATACTCCAAACTAGAATATATTTCCATGTCATTATATTATACTCGTATAATATCTCTAAACGACTTATATTCAAATAGAATATAATTTGTCTCAAAGATTTCAAATTATTACGGATTCTTAGCTCAACTCTATTCAAACCAGCGGTTCAAACCCAAACATTTCCATTCGAAAGAACTTATACTTATAAAATATATAATTTTAAAAAGATAGATGTTTATAAGGAAGACCTTAATATAAATAATTAATAGATATATTATATTCAGAATAGGATAAGATAAATTGTAAAACATTATATATCTGTAAATTGAAAGTTTACTAAATAATTTAATAATAGAATATAAGAAAAATTTGTAAAAAAAAAACAGTTATTTGAAATCAAACGGTATAAATATATATAAGATAATTCTTTAACTAAAACTAACTTTTTCTTCCGAACTTCAATGCTTGAATCCAAATTCCAGTCTCAATGGAGTTGCCTCGCTCAAAGGACTTGTCTAAAATCCCACTTTAACTCATTTCAAATTCAAGGATTTAAAATCATACTCGTATCAAGTTTGAAAAACATTTCGAGTATTCTCGATTTTCTTTATTCCCAAAAATTAAATTCAATCAGCATTTATTAAATCTGAGTCTGCCAATCCTTGAAAATCCCGAATCATATATATTTTAAATCTTTAACACTTCGAATTCACTCTGGGAAAATTTCTTAAATCCTTTCAAATGATATTCCAGATTCAGATTTTCAAAGGAAAAATAAACCTATCGAAATCGATACATTCCCTTAATTGAATTTTCCATCAAAATAGAATTCCAAATATTAAAATCATTTACCCAACCGATATCCATATATAATTTGCTACCCTATGGCCAAGTGAATTAAATTTAATTCCTCAATATTCAGGGATGGATCTATCATTTCAATCCAAATCAGGGCCACAGAGATTTATCATTTCACTCTGTGTTCTTAATTCATTTCAATCGATAAATTCCGGGTTCATTAGATGCCCGTAACATCAAGGGTAAATGGAATTTATCGTCACAATCAACATGCAATACGATATACTGAATATGGGCATAAGCAGTGACAATATCAATTCAGTAATAAAATTCAACCAAACATCCATCATATCATTTCATTCAACTGATCAGCATTAACTGTTCCAGGATTAACAAGGGTTCGAATTTCAACTAGAGATTTAAATTAAATTAAATAACTAATCATTTTCTTAGATTGCATGTTAACACACTTGCATGTCAAATTTAAACAACACATCAACAATCCAATGCAACCATGCAACCAAACTTATTTCATAATTTAATTCAATAAATATGGGAATAATTCAGTATTTCGTGAGTGAGAAAACCACTCACCTTTGGTCTTTAATTCAGATGAACGTCCAACCATAGCCCAAAATTTGACAGTCTCAGAACGCAGCCAGGTTAGTGTCAAAACGTCCGCGATTCCGCCACGATCCCAACGCAACAAACGGCGTCCAAATCCGTGTCCGTATGAAAAAGATATGAGTGATTTTCCATTTGAGTTTAAAATATATAAAAATTATAAAAAATTAAATCCCACCCAATCATTAGCCGACACCTCAGCACCTCTCCTTGGATCGTTCCCGCTCGCGTTGACCTCCTGCCGTGAACAGTAACAGGTGCACGAGAACCCAATTGAATCCGAACTTTGACCGTGAACTGCTCCTCCCTCCGACCGAATTAGCTCCGCCGGCCACCTCCAATCGAAAGCTCAGACCGAGGCGCATCTCCCCGTACCAGTGGCCGGACCTCCGGTGGTCCCCTCTCCCGGCGGCAGCGTGAGCAACGAACGGGTTTTCAACCCTTTGACAACGAAATTCCGGCGAATCACTACACTAGAAATCAAACGGACACCATCATCGCACTCCTATCGACGATCTCTACAAAACCCATAAGCCAATTTCTTCGATTGACTTCTAAATCAAAAACCCCCAAAATCATGCTTAGGGTCACGAAAATCTGAAACTTTGACCGCGATTTCTGGCAAATCCGTCCACTGCATGTCGAAACAAATGGTACCAGCAGCTTCGTATCGTCGAGAGCTTCGAATTGATATATAATACGCTATGGTTTTGAGAGATTTTATTTTCAAGTTTAAATTTTTGTTTTTCTAGGGTTTGAAATATTGTTTCAGCCATTACAGAGAAAAAATTTGAGGGAGAAAGTTGTACGTGTAATGATAATGGCTGATGAGGTGTTAAAAGGTTTGGTTTATATAATTATAGAAGGCCCAAATATGAGAGATACTCAATTATCCATTTACAAAGACTTCGTTCACATTTTCTCTCGTACAGCCAAACGGTAAGTCGGATTGTAACGCAAATTGAAATCTTAGCATAATTCACCGTTCCGGTTCCGATGGCGCCTGTTTCGTCGAATTCCGAGACAGTCGCCAAAACGGTTAAATTCTACAGTTAATTAATTAATAAAATATTCAATTTCTCAATTAACTGTTCAAATTAAATTTAAATATTGATAAAAATACATTTTAAAACAAATTATAACTTAAATGAAGTTTCCACATCGATTTTACGCATTTAAATTCCCAAATATGATTATTTGAATTTAAATTTGGAATTTTAGTTATAACTTAACAGCTCAAAATTTTACTATTTCCCAGCTTGAATTTGAATTTCAACTATAAACTAAATAATTCAAATTTATCTAATAAATAAATATAAATTTACAATTTACAATATTCTCTAAGCAACACTCATTTCCACAAATTCTAAGTTCTCGAGTTTGGTTATTTAAAATTTCTACTTTGAATTCTAATTATTATTCACAACTTAGAATTTCACCATTTTTAATTTAAATTTGAATTCTACCTTTAAATTAACCACTCAGATTAAATTTAATTATTTAAATATTAAATTCAAATCATAGTCTTATTAAATAGAACTAAAATCTGAAACTCTATTTATACTAACTTCACATAATTACCAACATTTAAATCCAACAAAATTTGATTTTTCTTAATATATTACAATTTATTTAATTTAAATTGGAATTCAAATATACTGAAATTTTTGGGATGTTACATTCTCCCCCACTTAAAATCTTTTCGTCCTCGAAAAGAGAACGAAACGATATTAAACACATATCCATTTTAAACCCATACCTAAAATAAACTTTATAAAATAAGTTACATAGTTGTAAACCTATGAAATTTTCTAACTCCCGAAATCACGGAAAATTTCGGCAGCATCTCCCCTGTACGGAGAGGTCCGGGGAGAATCCCAAAACATATATGTACTCATTATACATCTCATCCAACGATGAGGCATCCCAAAAGTGGGGAAAACAAAATATAAAACCCTCAAAACAATATTCCACAAGTACGTACCTCTTTTAGCGTTATATTGCATTTTTATTTACCTTAGCGTTTAGCATTTTAGCGCAAGCGAGCTTCGAAGCGAAATGCGACTTCTACACCTGCCAAATACTTACGTACACATAAGAATTTAACATATATAAAATATATATAACAAACGTATACGACATACATATCAAAATTTCATCGTTTCAACTACAAAACCACCATATCCGTAATAGGTCAGCGAACAAATCGTTGATTATCACACATCAAAGTTAGAATTTGGCCAAAGCATACTAGGCAAAAGTTGTTGCTATCGTCTCAGGTTTTCCGAAAATGTCCGGACTCATTGAATTCGGATAATCAGTTAAGAGTTATGGCAGTTTTACCGCAAGTGAACGCTTCAGCCCGAGCGCTGAAAAATGCAGGCCTGAATTGTTCATGTCAGTTTTCAACCCTTAAAACATCAAAATTTTATTCAGCATATTAAAGAAAAGTTTTAGTTTATACTCTGGCCTTTCCGAATTGTATTCGCACATAAAAATCCGACGTTCCTTTAGGGAGTTATGGTCAAAACAATATAGGTATACGCTTCAGTTTTTAATTTTCTGCACATACAACTACGACTAAAACTTGCATTTCAGCTTAGTAAACATAGGAATTCGACAGGGCTTTATAAACAAAAGTTTTAGCTCGGTTTCTAAGGTTTTCGAAAAGTCCGGAATCGTCAGATTCCGATCATCCCATCAAAAGTTATACCTATTTTATTTCAGCTTATCGACTATTCCAGTTGTTCATAAACATTGACTCATTTCATTTCAAATTCAAACTTTCCGGTTCCAAAGATTTTAGCCAAGTTTAACCATCTAAATGGATTTTCATTTCATTATGTTCGAATATGTTTCACCCTTATTGCTTAAGTATACTCATGTTCATTTCCAACTTATTTATTCGTTCATTAAATCATTTACATTTACTTCATAATCCAAGAATTTGATTTTTTTTTTTTTTTTTTCATTCAATCGCTTACTTCATCCAACAAAATTTTTATTCGTTTCTTGTTTCATTTTCAAGCATTAGTTCGAGTTCAAACTTGGATTTATTTTAACCTTTACTACAAACTTAATTATTTTAAATCCTTAACTCATTTTACATGAATCAATTTACCAAACTCATTTACATCAATTTCCAATTTCATTACTTATTCTCTTCCTAAGTGCTTTATTCCCAATTGATCTTTGCCCGGCCACTTGAGTTAACTCTCATCGAGTCAATTTACTTATTTATTCGACTCTCAAGTCTTGGTTCGAATCAAGGATGGTCCATAACTCAAACTTATACTTAGTTCTCTAATCAATTATTATTCGATTCTTAAGTTAACTTGTTTAACTTGATTGTCCTACTCAATTTAAGTTATATTCAATTGACCAAAAGTATTTATATTTCCCTTTTTTTCGTTTTCACACCTAGATTTATATTCAATATATGATTCAAATGCGATTTACACCAAATTTGCTCACTCCATTCCGATATATTATCAATTCCTTTTCATTTTATATTAAGTTTCATTCCATTAACTCAAATGTTAATTATCAAATTGATCTTATTCGGCTTCCTGAGCTAAACTTCATTTAGCTCGATTTCCCACTCGACTTAAATTATATTTCATTCGACAAAAGCTTTGTATTCGTTCACTTCACTATTCGTACTCAGGTTTACATTCGAGGTATTGTCCAAATGAGTTTACCCCATTCAGATTCTCTATACCTTCATTTCACGTGCATAATGATTCAGCATTCAATTCCTTCATTTTTAGTTTATCGGCCATCACATATTATCAATAAACAAGAATTTCTTCCAACTCCTTCTCGGATTAACTCAATATACTTATTGATCATTCAAGTCATGGGTTATCATCTTTATTACACCACTTAATATTTCTATTCATTTTAAATTAACTTAGGTATAAATTTTTCTTCGAAGCGAATTTCAACTTCCCTACACCTTTATCAACCAAACTAGTAACTTATTTAACTCTATTATCGTCCCCGATTAAATCTAAGCGATGGTTCCTTTCCCTCAACGTTTAAATCCAAAATCTCAATGACTCGAGTTACTTTAATCCTTGAGTCAATGTCATTTGTTAAGGTGATTTTAAATTGCTTGATTCCGGGTCTCAAACTAAGTTTAAAGTAACAACATATATACTTATATATTTTATAAACCATACTATATGAAATTCAATTCCGAACTTTAATTTAAGCAAGAAATTTAAATTCTGGGTTTAAATTTTAAATTAAACTTTGAATATAGTAAACTAATGCCTTTATAAAATTTATACGATATAAAGTTAAATCCAAAACTTCTGTGGCAAACCTAATTATAATCATTATTGAGTGGTCTCTCCCCCACTTAGACTCTTCAGAATAACCATCGATAATGCGTGCACTCATTACCAAGGCTATTTCGAAGATCTGAGCGAGGGATTATACACTCGTTTATAAAGACTTGTGAAAACTCCATCCTTTTTGATAATACTTATAATATGATTTCTATTTCAAACTTGACAAAACTTATTTCAAAAGTATTCCCAGGATCAAGTTTCAAATTCATTTCCATTTAAGTTACAGACATAATTTATAGCCAACTAGGCTTACGATATATCATTCTCGAATATTTTTATAAAACCAGCTAGCTTTTCTTATTATATTTATTATTAAATTGACCATAATAGGTAACAACTTAATATTATTACCTACCAACGACCAGTGCTTATACCTTTATAAACCACTAATAGTATATATAATATATACAAAATATAATCGAAAACCATATTATGTCGATCATTCTATTCGACTATTTAGGAATTCCTATCGATTCTATGGCGTCCCATATATCGACCAGAATCCATAAACATTCAACAGAATGAGCCAACACAATATAAAACCATTTTATATCGAAATACAAGTACGCTCTCTCATATCACTCAAACTCATTCTAGGGCATTTCTAACCCTATCTCTAATGAGTTTATTCCCAACAGAGCCAAGGTTATCGCGAACCATCGCTCTGATACCAACTGTAACGACCCAAATTTTTGACCGTTCAAATCGACAATAAACCACACATGTCGACCTAAACAAATCGCAAATGCAGGTAGTTATTGGGAAAAAGAAGAAAAAGAAAGAAAGAAGGGAAAACCAAATCACAGAATCTCACAGCGGAAGGACAACATATAATAAATAAATAGCAGTTAAAGCAGTTGAAATGTATACATTGGTTATAACATTCAAATGAATATCAGAGTTATACATATACAGATGTACATAATAAGCAGCGGAATACCTATATATGATGAATATATATATAAATCTTCGTCTTCGATCTCTAAGGCACAGTCATCTCCAGTAACTGCAATGTCTGCTGACCCGAGCATATTGCATAAAAGAAAACACAACAAACACTCGGATCAGCACTAAATCATCTCATATTAGTCAAATTAAAATACGAAATAACATCAGTATCATGGGTGCAGTAACTCAAGAGATGTTACGGGATTTTCCCATCTCTCAAGGATCCGTTAAACTAATACATACATAGTATAATACGCTATTATGATAATGTCTACTCAGTAAAGTATAAATACTGAAAATAGCGTAAGCGGGATTACCATATTACCCTTACGCGGTTTATAGGCATCAACGGTCTATACAGTACCGTAAATTCACCGTACCGGTGTTATCAGAGGGTACTCCATAGAAGGCAATGCTAAATCAAAATCGTATGGGGCTCGATATGGATATATATATGACAAGGCACTTGAGGCAATGCCCAGGGTAGGGTTCTACCAATTGCACTCCCGGACCGGTGGTAACGCATAGCAGCCACTACCGCCCACCTCGGAACACACTCCCATAATCATAAAATTAAATGGGCCCAAATCATCATCATCATAGTCATATAAATAGCATCGAAGAAGTGTGTCCGATCAAAGGCGCTAACCTCAATTAGTCACGGTATAGCTCCTGTTTTAGTCATTTCAATTCTGACCCGAAGGTCAGGGCTATTTCGTCATTGTTCATCTTCTTCGATTTAATAATCGCCTTCAAGTCATCATACTCATTCTGGATACGTCATAACGTTCACAGTTGTCAAAGTGGTATCGACACTGACAGAGAGTATGCCTTATGTCGACTCCGGTCTCTTTAACAACCAACGCTTACATCTTTCACATCGGTCGGTTCTTTTACATTTGAAAGGTTCGCTTTCATATCAAAATATCATATTTTGTTTCGAACCCATTTATATTCAAAATAGAATATACTTCCATATCAAAATATCCCAATCATTCCCAAACCGATTATACTCCAAACTAGAATATATTTCCATGTCATTATATTATACTCGTATAATATCTCTAAACGACTTATATTCAAATAGAATATAATTTGTCTCAAAGATTTCAAATTATTACGGATTCTTAGCTCAACTCTATTCAAACCAGCGGTTCAAACCCAAACATTTCCATTCGAAAGAACTTATACTTATAAAATATATAATTTTAAAAAGATAGATGTTTATAAGGAAGACCTTAATATAAATAATTAATAGATATATTATATTCAGAATAGGATAAGATAAATTGTAAAACATTATATATCTGTAAATTGAAAGTTTACTAAATAATTTAATAATAGAATATAAGAAAAATTTGTAAAAATAAAAAAAACAGTTATTTGAAATCAAACGGTATAAATATATATAAGATAATTCTTTAACTAAAACTAACTTTTTCTTCCGAACTTCAATGCTTGAATCCAAATTCCAGTCTCAATGGAGTTGCCTCGCTCAAAGGACTTGTCTAAAATCCCACTTTAACTCATTTCAAATTCAAGGATTTAAAATCATACTCGTATCAAGTTTGAAAAACATTTCGAGTATTCTCGATTTTCTTTATTCCCAAAAATTAAATTCAATCAGCATTTATTAAATCTGAGTCTGCCCAATCCTTGAAAATCCCGAATCATATATATTTTAAATCTTTAACACTTCGAATTCACTCTGGGAAAATTTCTTAAATCCTTTCAAATGATATTCCAGATTCAGATTTTCAAAGGAAAAATAAAACCTATCGAAATCGATACATTCCCTTAATTGAATTTTCCATCAAAATAGAATTCCAAATATTAAAATCATTTACCCAACCGATATCCATATATAATTTGCTACCCTATGGCCAAGTGAATTAAATTTAATTCCTCAATATTCAGGGATGGATCTATCATTTCAATCCAAATCAGGGCCACAGAGATTTATCATTTCACTCTGTGTTCTTAATTCATTTCAATCGATAAATTCCGGGTTCATTAGATGCCCGTAACATCAAGGGTAAATGGAATTTATCGTCACAATCAACATGCAATACGATATACTGAATATGGGCATAAGCAGTGACAATATCAATTCAGTAATAAAATTCAACCAAACATCCATCATATCATTTCATTCAACTGATCAGCATTAACTGTTCCAGGATTAACAAGGGTTCGAATTTCAACTAGAGATTTAAATTAAATTAAATAACTAATCATTTTCTTAGATTGCATGTTAACACACTTGCATGTCAAATTTAAACAACACATCAACAATCCAATGCAACCATGCAACCAAACTTATTTCATAATTTAATTCAATAAATATGGGAATAATTCAGTATTTCGTGAGTGAGAAAACCACTCACCTTTGGTCTTTAATTCAGATGAACGTCCAACCATAGCCCAAAATTTGACAGTCTCAGAACGCAGCCAGGTTAGTGTCAAAACGTCCACGATTCCGCCACGATCCCAACGCAACAAACGGCGTCCAAAGCCGTGTCCGTATGAAAAAGATATGAGTGATTTTCCATTTGAGTTTAAAATATATAAAAATTATAAAAAATTAAATCCCACCCAATCATTAGCCGACACCTCAGCACCTCTCCTTGGATCGTTCCCGCTCGCGTTGACCTCCTGCCGTGAACAGTAACAGGTGCACGAGAACCCAATCGAATCCGAACTTTGACCGTGAACTGCTCCTCCCTCCGACCGAATTAGCTCCGCCGGCCACCTCCAATCGAAAGCTCAGACCGAGGCGCATCTCCCCGTACCAGTGGCCGGACCTCCGGTGGTCCCCTCTCCCGGCGGCAGCGTGAGCAACGAACGGGTTTTCAACCCTTTGACAACGAAATTCCGGCGAATCACTACACTAGAAATCAAACGGACACCATCATCGCACTCCTATCGACGATCTCTACAAAACCCATAAGCCAATTTCTTCGATTGACTTCTAAATCAAAAACCCCCAAAATCATGCTTAGGGTCACGAAAATCTGAAACTTTGACCGCGATTTCTGGCAAATCCGTCCACTGCATGTCGAAACAAATGGTACCAGCAGCTTCGTATCGTCGAGAGCTTCGAATTGATATATAATACGCTATGGTTTTGAGAGATTTTATTTTCAAGTTTAAATTTTTGTTTTTCTAGGGTTTGAAATATTGTTTCAGCCATTACAGAGAAAAAATTTGAGGGAGAAAGTTGTACGTGTAATGATAATGGCTGATGAGGTGTTAAAAGGTTTGGTTTATATAATTATAGAAGGCCCAAATATGAGAGATACTCAATTATCCATTTACAAAGACTTCGTTCACATTTTCTCTCGTACAGCCAAACGGTAAGTCGGATTGTAACGCAAATTGAAATCTTAGCATAATTCACCGTTCCGGTTCCGATGGCGCCAGTTTTGTCGAATTCCGAGACAGTCGCCAAAACGGTTAAATTCTACAGTTAATTAATTAATAAAATATTCAATTTCTCAATTAACTGTTCAAATTAAATTTAAATATTGATAAAAATACATTTTAAAACAAATTATAACTTAAATGAAGTTTCCACATCGATTTTACGCATTTAAATTCCCAAATATGATTATTTGAATTTAAATTTGGAATTTTAGTTATAACTTAACAGCTCAAAATTTTACTATTTCCCAGCTTGAATTTGAATTTCAACTATAAACTAAATAATTCAAATTTATCTAATAAATAAATATAAATTTACAATTTACAATATTCTCTAAGCAACACTCATTTCCACAAATTCTAAGTTCTCGAGTTTGGTTATTTAAAATTTCTACTTTGAATTCTAATTATTATTCACAACTTAGAATTTCACCATTTTTAATTTAAATTTGAATTCTACCTTTAAATTAACCACTCAGATTAAATTTAATTATTTAAATATTAAATTCAAATCATAGTCTTATTAAATAGAACTAAAATCTGAAACTCTATTTATACTAACTTCACATAATTACCAACATTTAAATCCAAAAAAATTTGATTTTTCTTAATATATTACAATTTATTTAATTTAAATTGGAATTCAAATATACTGAAATTTTTGGGATGTTACACATGACATCGTGAATGGACGAATGTCTGACAAAGTATATCTAACGGATTGCGTAAGTTGATCTCTTCAAACGTACTTACGTTTGGTGGCAGAGGAATTCGTTTCTCTTAGCTTTATACCCGTGGTATTTTTGAAGAAATCAATTTGTGATTTGATGAGTATGACGATGTGGCATTCAAAGTGAATGGTGGTCAAGTGTTTCAAAAGAAACGTAATGACCTCAAGCCTCATCAACCGGGAAATGACAGAAATCGGGCAGGCAGCATGGCTAAGTAGGTCGCTCCCATTAGGGTGTATATCACCTATCTAGAGAAAATCCAATTCATTCTTTTATCTATGATCGATGCTGTCCCTTTTTCTGGAAACGGTGGGTAGCTCCCAACCGTTGGTGGTGTACATCCGATACACTCAAGTGAAATGATTGGTCGGTCATGTGTGGGCCGGGTTGCAAGATGTTCTTGTTGAACCCAGTGTATTTGCCTCTAGAGATACACTATCGGCAGGCGGTCTCATACCTTGTCATAGTCGGAATCCAATCTCCAATAAGCGCCCGCGGTTTTATTTGTATACTACATATGTGGAGCGTGAGATGCAAGCTTTCTACGTGAGATGCAAGCTTTCTGCTAGATTGTTAATTACTTGTGATTAGGCATTATTATAATATCAGAGAAGTATTGATTTCCAAAACTGTTTTGGGTTATCGTAAGGTAAGAACCATCCGTGTTTATGTGTGGATCGGTCTTACGATTATCTTTTCTTTTGAAAAGGTTTTTGAAAAGTTAAACCAAATGATTTGAGTTTACTCACACCAGTCCCACGACTGACCCAGAGTTTATTTGTTTTGTTTTCCTTAAACTCTTGGATGCCCAAATTTGTACAGACAGTCAAGCAGTTCAGGTCTTTACAGATATACTTGGAGGAGCTTGAAGCAGGTGGCTTCAGGATTATATAACTATTGTTATTTCCGTTGTGTGTAAGTGTTGTACTTTGATAATGTTATTGTATGTATATTGTTTTTATTTCAAAGTTATGTTATAATATATTTCATTCGTTCCGCTGTGAGATTCGTGTTTACTCTGATTGTGTTCTTCTTCTTCTATTCTAATTTTCTATCTTATCTATTCTCACCCTCTAACTTCTTTCTATTAATGATCAGGTATTTCCGATGTCTGAATAGTCAACATGGTAGTTTGTGTTGATTTTCGGAGTCGAAAATCCCAGTTCGTTATAATATCCTTCTATTACAACAGGATATCCTTTATAAAATAAACCATAGGTAATGGTTCCTTTCAAATAAGCTAAAACTCTGAAAATAGCTTTCCAATGTCCAAAACCTGGATTACTCATAAATCAACACAACATGCTTATAGCATGTGCAATGTCTTGTATAGTGCAATGCATAACATACGTAAGACTCCAAATAACACTGGAATACACTAGCTGAGAAATGGTACGTCCGGTGTTCTTTTATAATTTAATACTAGGATCAAAAGGAGTTGGTGCTGGTTTGTCATTATAATGACCATAATTCGGTAGTAACTTCTCAATGTAACGAGATTGAGTTAGTAATAACTCTCCCTTTTATCTAGTTATTTAATTTCCAAAATTACATCTTCCTCTCCTAGGTCTTTCATATCAAATATTGAAAATAGAATTTTCTTAGTTCATTCACACAAAATATATTAGAACCAAATATCAGCATGTCATCAACGTATAAACATATTATAACATAACTGTCTAAGAAATACATTTAAATAAAAACAAAATAATTTCTTCTCAACGGTCATCTTAATGGCGGATAATTTCTGATTGCTCTTCTAATCTTTGCGTCTCTCTTGCCTCTTCTACTATTGTTTTTCCCCTTCTGCTCTAATTATTAACTTTTTGGCTCTCCTTATTCATCGTTTCTAGAGTCAATTATCTCTAGGGCATGGATTCGTGTTGCGTTCCAGAGGAGTTTGTGATTTCGGGATCTTTTCTTCAGCCTTGTCCAAGCTTCGGCGCTATCGCTAGGTCAATCTTGGCAGTGGCCGAAGGTCCTATTTCCGTTGTTATCAATGGAGTAACCTCGATAGAGGTTTGGCTTTACACTTTAAGCTCGTTCGTTGGGCTTCTGCGTCACCACTATTTGGATATAGAGGGTGCTTTTCTGGAACTGTCTCTTCTCTACATATTAGATCTACTTTCCAAACTGCACCCTTGTGGATCTATTTTACGGGCTTCTCCTTATGTGGAAAAGGCATTGTGTCACACCTATGACGACAATCGAGATAAGCGGGATTTAACCACCCCTTTTGAACCTTGATTGTCTTTTAGGTCTTCTGACGCAGCCCCGATTGTGGCGGGTTCATGGGTTTCTCGTTGGATCTTTGATTTGTGGTGGCGTCTTCGGGCCTGGTTTTGGCAGAGTTGTTCTTGCTAAATTGAAGTATGGTGGGGATTTGATCACCCCTTTCCATCCCTCGATCAACAGTTGCGACCGGGCCTCTTATTGCAGTTTATTGTAGGCAAAAGACGGTCTCTCAATGGCGCCAATGTGAGCCGCGTCGCTTGAGGAGGTCGAGCAAGGCTGCTCAGGTTTTTGGGTCTAGTAACTCTCGGCTACCGGTTTGTTCTTAGTTGGTTGGCTTTAAAGCTCCCATTACGCTTGCTATTTCAAATGCTTTTGTTGTTCTAGGGGGAGATGTTTTGGAGGATGTTTGCGAGGAGGATTGTCCATCTATCTCCCCTCAGAGGGAGATTGCTTCTGCTGGTGTTGTTTCTGATCGACCGAAGTGGCTGCACGGTGTTTTTTAGGCGTTGGTGACAACACTCGTTGGCTGAACTTTGGATGCAGCCAGAGATCATTTCTCTTGGTGTGACAGCGAAGTTCGGTCATCGGTCTGGTTTCTTGGCTTGTGATGTTATCGGGATTCCTGCTTCTTTTGGGGGTCTTGCACTACAAGAAAACACTGATTTTGCAGCGGAAAAATCCATCGTTAAACCCTCGCTAAGGGCCTGTTAGCGACGGATTTATAGCAGAATACGGTTGCCACTAAAAAGCATGTCGGTATTTTAGGCACAATTTTGCAATGGAAATTAACGTCGATTCTCCTTCATTTCACCGTCGTTTTCTGATATATTATCGTTTCATTTTAAAATATTTCATTGACGTTTTACCGACGGATATATATATATATATATATATATATATATATATATATATATAACATAATAAAATTAGCAAATATTTTTCCGTCGCTAAATGCACGCTATTTAGCGAGGGATTACCGACGGAAATATATAGCAAACATTATACATTCCAGTTATTTGTCGGTAAATCCTAGCTATATAGCGACGGATTACCGACGGAAATGTATACCAAACATTTTGCAGCATTTCTAACCATCAATCTAGACATCAAATACATTCATTTCAACGATACTCAACATTAAATACTCATCGTGCAATGAAACATATATACATATATTTCAACTAGAAAAATTAATGTCACAAAACATTATATAACAATAAAAAATGGTACAATAATTAATAAAATATTTACATAACACCCAACATTCATAACATTATCCGATGCAACTAAAAACTAATGTCACATAAACAAAAATTCAAACAAAAATTATGTTTACATAGTTGATGGATCTATGCATCATAATGTCTAAAGTTCAAAAAAAAAAAAAATTAATGTCACAAAACATTATATAACAATAAAAAATGGTACAATAATTAATAAAATATTTACATAACACCCAACATTCATAACATTATCCGATGCAACTAAAAACTAATGTCACATAAACAAAAATTCAAACAAAAATTATGTTTACATAGTTGATGGATCTATGCATCATACTGTCTAAAGTTAAAAAAAAAAAAAAGAATCTGCACATTTATATTAAAAAACTTCTCATTTCTGCATGGACCTATCATGACAGGACTCAAATGCTTGTCCTCCAATTTGCTCCTTGATGTTGGAACTGTAAGTCTGTAACATAACACCAAAATAAGTTTTAGGAATAAAAAGTAGTCAACTATACATAACAAGCACATTTATCATTATAACAGCTAGCTAGCATTCACAAATAATTCCAAAATACAATCCAAGTTACCCAGATGTCACAATATCCAAATCACCAAATAAGAATATCACATTGATACATAATTCAGTAGGCAGTTTTGTGTCATTGTGAAGGCATGCATACAAGACTGGTTTTTTTTTTTCAATGCTAGAAGATACATATGAAACTATTAGTTTTATATATTCCATTAATTTCCAAGATCAATACATACACAGTTTAACAGAATTCTTTTAACTAAGGCATTCAAATTTTGTTCTGGTAAATAATTTCTTTTTACATGTTTGGAGATTTTTTGTTTCGTGTATAAATTACATATTTCAATGATGCATTTTAGCAGTACACTGATATTTGATATAACTTCACATTTCATCAACAGTTGTGTTTTCTTGAATAAACCTGGCATCATTTAGACATGTTTATATAATAGTTCATCACAATAAGCAAGAGTTAGTGTACTACACTAAACTGTCATCACTTTCACATTTCGGTGCCAATCTTAACATTACCCATCAATTCTTCTAGTGTTTCTCTTTTCTTCACATATCACATGAACATTCATAATCCATCAACTTTTCGTCCATCAATAGTCAAGCGATGATTGATTTATAATATCCTACGCTCTGTCAACATGTAGTGAACTTGTTAATTGTCCATACTCTCTGTCTGTTAGAATTATGGCAAATGATGGCAATTCATCGGTATCTAACCTTTTTCATTATCAGAAAACAGTCAAATAGTAGAATTCTATTTTATTTTACCGTTTGATACAAACACTATTCAGTTATTGGTTGTAAAAGTAAAACATGATGAAATAAGACCAAATGATCTTCACACTTTTTGATCAACCCTCTTCTTTCTGTCATTGTATTTGTATACAATACATTTGGCCTAAGTTCTTTCCATTTTAACCAAACTAGAAATTTTATGAAAGATACAAACTTTTGGCTGATACCCCGCTTAATGAGAAAAAAGAGAAGCTAAAACCCCTTGGATCTTTCACCTTTCATTGTTTCTAGTTGGTCACATATGTGGATAAGTTGTGGGAGATCAAATCCTCAGCCCTCAGATTCTGTGGTCTAGTGTTCTCCGTTTAATCTCACCCGCTGATAATCATAATTTTACTATCGTGTGAGACGCACAACATCACATGAATGTGGATGATTTAATGATCAATGGTTGAAATTAAACGGACACATGAGGGCATGTAATTAGAGGACTGAACATCTAGGCTGAAGTGGCCTGTAGCATTGAATATTGTCGTGTAAGTATTTAATAATTCAAGTACCAGTATCCCTGAATCTATACTTTAATACTGAAAATGTGTTATGTGCATCTTTCCATCCATCCAAGTGATTTTTTTCTGTGACTAATATGATATGAATATTGACAGGTCATTGATTATTATTCCAAGAAAGGCTGAGGTTCATGCTGAAAAACCCCTTAAAGAAGTTACAGCTGAGGTTCAAAAAGCCCTTTCTTAACAAGGCACCCCCAAAAAATAAGGATACTTGTTTTTTGTTCCCATTTATTTTCGTGAGGTCTTTTTTCTTTTTTTGAAATGAGAAGTTACAAGGCAGGATTGCCTTGGCTTTGCAAATGTTCATTGTTACCTTCGCATTGAAACAACGGAAAAGAAATGCTTTGTATTAGTAGTCCAAAAGATACTTCTAATAACGAGACGTCTTTGTGGCATTATTTTTCATATCCATTGTTATAATATATGGATGTCTACATGCAGCTAAATTTGAATGGGGTGTCTTCATCATTTCTGTTTATATTTGTTTATTGTAAATATCTATGGTATTTACAAGCTTAAAATTAAGTGTTTATTTTTCCATCAGAATCAAATTGTTTAATCTTCAAAACTTGAATTTTATTCTTGAATTGTAATAAGGTAATAACAAGTGACTGGCTCCTTGTTAAACCGTTTCATACTGCAAACTATATTACCAACATCCCTAAACATGTTTCAATCATACTAGCATAAGTGAAGGACGAAAAATGTGTATTCCTTGTCTCCTTGGTTGCTAATAATGGGGAAAACACTTATTCAAAGTTATTCTTATGGCTTCTGTTACTAATAATGGGAAAGTGATTCAGAAGGTACAGTCAATCCCCACATCATTTTCAATCATTTGTTAAGCTGTAATTTTCACTGCTTCTATCTGAATTCCACTTTGTATGACCATTTCCTTAAATTAAGAATTTAGCTACAGTATGCTTACGCGATCTAAAAGCACCAATTTCCGTTATGCTCACAGGATCTAAAAGTATCGATTTCAAGCAGTCAAACATACTTGCAACAATACGCAATTTCATCCAAAATAAAATAAAATAAATCACAAAATGAACAACCCAAACAAAAAAAAAAGTATAATGGAATCATATTACCTTTCTCCTTCTTGGCATCCTCTCTCCTCTTACGATGCCGCACCCAATCAGCCAAACTACTGCAACCCTCTTCCTCTTTGATCTCACTCGCGGTCGCAATAACCTCGATTCTTACGAGTCGATCTGAAAAGTGTTGAAATTCATAAGTATTGAATGAAATATACTTTGTCTATTGTCCCACATAATGTAAGCGAACATGTGCAACTGTTTTGTGAAAGGGCGTGACTATTAGAAGCATGGTTTTTCGCGAAGAGACACTTCGTGAAAAGACATTTCGCGAAAAGACACTTCGTGAAAAGACACCTCGCGAAAAAACACTTCGCGAAAAGACACTTCCTTTCACCAACGGTCATTTTTCCCAACGGTCATATTTCAGCGAAAAGACACTTCGCAAAAAGACACTTCCTATCGTCAAACGATCACATTTCAGCGAAAAGACACTTCGCGAAAAGACGCTTTCTTTCACTGAAAGAGATGCGTTTGTACGAAGAGGTACAATCACAACCGTTCAAAAAAAATGCGACTGTACGAAGATGTACGGGTGCGACCGTTCAGAAGAGATGCGACTGTACGAAGAGGTACGGGTGCGACCGTTCGAAGGGATGCAGATAAACTATAAATAAAGAGGAAACCTGATCACTTTCCTCACTCATTCCAATCCGATCTTCCTTCTCTCTTCTCTAATACTCTTATATATAATCACAGAGTGACATACTCATTACAATCTCGTGCAGAATACGTTTGTTGTATCTTGGGAGAATTTTGAAATAAAATTCTTAAGATGTCGGAAATTTAGTATACCAAAATAGAGAATTATAAACTCGTCGCACAAGTTTATAACTTGAATTTTCACTACTCTGAAATTCAATATTAGTTAATGATAGCAATCAATATGTTGTAATTAATTTACAACAAATACGCTATACTATTTTAAGAACAAAAATGCTACTATGATAAAAGAATTTTTTGTCAAAAAATACACCAGGGAAAAAATAGGAGGCCCACCCCTTGAATTACACAAATACCCCCCTGAATTCAATGTTTACGCCCCTTAAATTCCTAATTTACCCCTATTTCTTAGTTTTTGACAAAAACTTTTTCAGGTATTCTAGCATAACTCTTTTAAGAAATAGCACAACTTAAAGAATGGAAAGATTATGAAATAATGTATATAAATATACAAAATAAAAATCTAACTAAATGATGTCTGAGTCTTGTCGTAACAATTTTTAGAAGATAATCCTTTTTGCCCCAAACCTGTGCCAGCCTTATGCATGCACTGTGATAACCAAGCAACGCTAAGTAGAGCACAATTGTGTATAATGGAAAGTCACGACATATTCGTAGACGCCATTACACAATTAGGCAGTTACTCTCAAATTGAACTATTTCCATAGATTATGTGAGAACAAATGATAACCTAGCGGATCTATTTACTAAAGGTTTATCAAGAGAGAAAATTGACTGTGCATCGAGGGGAATGAGTTTAAAAGCCTAAACTAACAAGAGTTATCTTATACAGAAACATATTCTAACGATTGGAGATCCCACGGACTAGGATCAATAGGCAAACCAGTTATGAATAACTCAAGACGTAATGCATTTTTGGACATAGTCCTACTCCATTTCTATGGTGCACCATATAAATGCATGCTTGCAGAAGTATTACAAGGTTAAAACTATGTTTTTTTTTAATGATGACCATATCTTGAAAATAACAAGTGGGGTATATGTAGGATATTCCTAATGGTTGCGATCACCTATGTTAGTGTGAGTTAGGTCGGCTCTATGAGAATTTTAACGGCTTAAATTCTCTACAACACTCGCAGAACCAAGTAGTGTTCATGACCAAAATGAACACAACCAAGAGATTGGATGAGAAGGGAATCAGTGCTTCGTTAAGCTTATTGTCTGGATATACAATAACGGCTGATGGTTCAAGATGAAATAATTCACCGATTAGCCAAGTAGATCCGATAAGTTTTAACTAGGGAAAGTTCAATGTGAAATATCTACTTATCCACGATAAAGCATTATTCCGTATGTACTCTGTGATATTTCGCTTTGTGTGGGGGAAAAGAATATTATCATTCATGTGGGGGATTGTTGAAATTTGTAAGTGTCGAATGAAATATACTTTGTCTATTGTCCCACATAATGTAAGCAAACAAGTGCAACTGTTTAGTGAAAGGACATGACTATTAAAAGCTTGGTTTTTCGCGAAAAGACACTTCTTGAAAAGATACTTCGCGAAAAGACATTTCGCAAAAAGACACTTCGCGAAAAGACACTTCGCGAAAAGACACATCCTTTCACCAACGGTCATTTTTTCCAACGGTCATATTTCAGCGAAAGGACACTTCGCGAAAAGGCACTTCCTTTCGTCAAACGGTCACATTTCAGCGAAAAGACACTTCCTTTCACTGAAAGAGATGCGTCTGTATGAAGAGGTACAAACACAACCGTTCGTAAAAAATGCGACTGTACGAAGAGATACGGGTGCGACTGTTCAGAAAAGATGCGACTGTACGAAGAGGTACGGGTGCGACCGTTCGAAGGGATGCGGATAAACTATAAATAAGGAGGAAAACTCATTCCAATCCGATCTTCCTTCTCTCTTCTCTAATACTCTTATATATAATCACAGAGTGGCATACTCATTACAATCTCGTGTAGAATACGTTTGTTGTATCTTGGGAGAATTTGAAATAATATTCTTAAGGAAATTGTTACGGCAAGCCTCATACATCATTCAATTAGATTTTTATTTTGTATATTTATATACATTATTTCATAATCTTTCCATTCTTTAAGTTGTGCTATTTCTTAAAATAGTATAACGTAGTTGTTGTAAATTAATTACAACATATTGATTGCTATCATTAGCTAATATTGAATTCCAGAGTAGTGGAAATTCAAGTTATAAACTTGTGCGACGAGTTTATAATTCTCTGTTTTAGTATACTAGATTTCCAACAAAAAGTTGCTTGAATTAAATGCGAAATCGAAATTGTTGCTTTGATCGCTCGGGCTGCTCGAACTTTGATCCATATCGATGCTTCCGCCTGTTTATTTAATTTTTAATTTTAAATTGGGCCGCGGCTGTATCTCTAATTTTTATCTTGGTCTTCAAAATTTGGGGAAAACGTTTTGATCTAGGTTTAAGATTGACAAGAAGGAGAAAAGCGGAAGGCGTGATTTGATCTGCAGGAAGAATTAAAATTTCATGTTTTAAATTTGTTGTTTTTCTAATTGGAAGGTCTTCAATGCACGCAGATAACCAATTACAACCGTTAGATAGTTCAATCTCAAATGATCAAATTAACAGTGGTGTGAGGATGTGGATCACCCTCTGTATATCTTAAAAAATAATATAAATATTTCTTGCAAATCTGTCGGATTTGCAGCGGAAAATAGTGGTAGAAATTTTCCGTCGGTGATTTGACGCAATGTGCAACGACTTAGTGAGGGATGACAGAAGACGACGGTGATAAATAGAAGAAAAAAAAGTTGAAAAAACAAAACCTATCCCTTGCAGATCGCATAGAAATCCATCACAAATTAGCGATGGAAATTTCCGCTTCTAATTTTTTGACGCTAAATCATTGTTTTCTTTTAGTGTTACTGTTGGCTATGTGTCAGCAATTGTTGGTAATAGAAGCTTCTTACTTGATGCTTTCATTGCCAAGGAGGTATGCACTTTCTTTCTCGTACCTTATATTGCTTCGGCTGTTTGTGTAGCTCTCCCTGTTCCAATGGCTTCATGGCCATTCGAAAGTGATGCTTTTTTGGGTTTTACTGCTATGGGTTGCATGTTTTCTTTTTATTCATTGGTTGCTCTGTATCAGTACAGTCTATTTCTGTGGGCTTTGATGTTATATTTAGTGCAGTTTGTCTTTCTTTAGTCCCTTTTTGCACGTTAGTTGCCAGGAAGGGGTCTTGTGTGTGGCATTGAGTTTGGACAGTCTTAAGTGGGTGCTCCCCTTTTCTGCCCTTCCATATTTGGAAGTTAGCAGAAAGGGTCACATGTGCGTTTATCTGCATAGTGATTTTTGGCTGATCGGCTTGTCTTTTTGCTATCGTCTCTGTGGCGTTTTGTCGAGTTTAGTGCAGACGGTCGTTACATAGTCTGCATTGCTTTCCATCCTTATGATGAAAGCCCTTTGTTTGTTGCATCTTTCGCCTTGTTCGTTCGGTCCATTTCGGTTTTTCTGTATGGTTATTGGTGGGTTGTGGGCTTTTTTTCTAGTTGGCTTTTGTCTTCGCTAGATCGGATCTTGATGCTGTGTCGAATGGTGCGGTTTTTTTCTTTGTTGGAGGTCCTTTTCAGCTGTTGGTTGGCTCCCGATCATGGCAAGCTTGATAGTAGCTTGTGTGTGGTCGATGCTTGTTTTGTTTTTTCTTATCCGTGGTCCCATTGGCATCGTTTTAGGCTCGCTGTGAGTAGTCCCCAAATAGTTAGCACAGTTGCTGCTAGCTATTTAGGAACTAAACGTACCCTTACTCGATTGTCGTCATTGCTGGTGTGTTCCTTTTCGGTTAGCTATCGGTTGGATCAGCTTCTTGTTGGCTATTGTCTTGTCGTTTGTAGAGTGCGACCTTTTAAGCCGATCAGTCAACCTCATGACAGGTTGGCATCAGTACAGCTCTCACAACACCTGATGCTGTCTTCATTGAGCAACTCCACATCTTCTTCCCTTTCTTATTCACCCTCGGACTTCCTGGAGCCTTATGTCCCTCAGTACTCTTGCTCTTCCGCTTTTTTTTTTCTTCTGCTGCTCCTGTGGATCGCGTTTCTGTGTCATCTCGCCTTCTTAGTAAGGAAGAGATAGCGATCATTAATGATCGCCTATCCCGACTTACTAAGAATTCTTATTATGTTTCATCTGCTACTTTGATCTATTCATACCAAGGTTCGTGTGGTTCTTTAGAGGTTTCTGGTTCCTGTGAGTCCCAAGTCTGGGTGTCTACTCGCGCTTCACGCCGTAGACTAAGTGTTGCACCTCGCATGACCTGCACCATTCGCACACGCTCTGTAGCGGCATTCGAGCAGATCGTCAGATCTACTCGACACACCCTATACCTTATTTGAGTGGGACAGTGTTCTTGCTTTCTACAGCCTTGTAACGACCCGCATTCTACGCATCGAAGGATCGTAGAATATTTATTTCTTTCACATGCGAAGTCGTATGGTCATGTAACTTTGGGAGATGACTATTAGGGTCATTTCTCATGTTCATGATTTTTGCTGATTTTTTAATGGCTGCTTTGCCCCTAGCTGATCTTGTATCGACCATAACTTTTGATTGGAAAGGAGTTTTGACTTGAAACCACTTCCATTAGATCCAGATGATGGTTTACCTTTCCGTAGAGTGGCCACATTAGCCAAACGAACTCACTGTTTAGGAGATATAGCCGAAACAAGTTTCAGATGGTGAAAAACAACTTAACCGGGCCTTATTTGAATGATTAGTGAGTGGGCCCATAACCCATTTCGGGATTAGGTTTATGGGGAGGCTGACAGGGTTAGGAAATTCAGTTTCTATCATTTTCCAGCTGCCACTTTTTGTTCCTTCAAATTTAGCCATGACTTCCACTTTTTAAAACACCCCAAATCACCTTCTAATCGCTAATTAAGCCAAATCTACATCAAATCAAAGAGGATTAGCACAAGAATCGAGGTAGAACTGTTGTATAGCCTTGGGAACAGCGCCATAACAGAGATTTATTTCAGATCTAATGTTAATTTATGGTCAAGGCGAGTGATTTGCATAGTTAATTAAGAGTAATTAGTGACAATTAGCGAATTTATACATGTAAAAAATCTGGAAAAATATTTATAAAATTCGAAATTATGTTTTAAGCCTCTGTTAGAATGTTTGGATAATTTGGTTAAGTTTTGCTAATCATATTATTAGTTATGCCTAAACATGATTAAGGGAAAATATGGATTTTTGGCTTTGTTTGATCCATTTTAATACATCATATTATTGTTTTGATGTTTATGGTCGTTTCTACATGTTGCTATGACTATATGGTATGCTTGGTGATTGATTAGAACAGTTAGAATGGTCTAAAACGCCGTCGTATGGCGTAAAATAGTCACTGCAGGAAATGTGCAGGGTTTCAAACCGGATCGGAACGGATTATTGGGCTCGGATCGGATAGGAGAACCGGGAAAGTGAACTTGATTCGGATTGGAACTTAGCATGAGGGGCTTGGCGAGAAGGAGGGCCATTTGCAAAGAGTTGGAGTTGGGAATCAGATCAGAGATGAGTAGGGGACCAGATCGAAAGCAAGGGCATGGGGATCAGATCAGAAGAAAGGGCGTGGGGATCGGATCGGACTAGAGCTAGGGAGCGGGATCGGATTGGAGTACCAAGCTTGAAGCTAGAGTTGGAGTGGAGCCCCAAACCGGATCGGGACCCATGAGCACCGAAGCGAACCGACTAAATGAAAAAAGGGAGCACCGAACTGACTGAAGTGGAATGATGGGAACTACCGAACCGAACCAACCTGAAGTGGGACACCGAACCGAACGAGAAGCCTAGGAGTGATGTATTCGAATCGAACTGACTGAAGTAAGCCGAACTGAACCAGGTTGGAGCTGCGATTACGCAATGACTCTTCTGAAGACCAACTCCAATTCGACCAAAACCCGAGATGCAAAGGAAACCCAAATGATAAGTAGAACTCAGGATCCAGTTGGGAACCAACAAGTTAACTTCATGAGTTGGGCTTTGCTGCGGGACATGTGCTAAGGGGTTGTCGTTGTTTAAGACTTTGGATCGCTATGTGTAGGGGGTACGTGAACGGATTCAGGACCACAGTGATCTACGTACGACTAATGGGCTATAGACCAATGAAACAGAGTCATTTGTAAAGATTTAGTCATGACTCCGTAGGGTAAGCTTGGTAGCAGCAGTATTCATACAAGTCGAACTCCGTCACTACTTCGATGGGTCTAGTGATTGACAGTGGTGGACATCGTATGCTTTACGCACTGAGTGAGAGACGTGAGGATGGTTGCCATGCTTGATTTGTTTGCCATCACTATGACATGCACACCCCCACCCCGTATTTTTACACTATATGTTAGTGGCACCTTAGAGTACTGTATAGTATGCAGTGCTAACTCTTTGGTTGCAGGTCCAGGTTCAGGTATGGTTTAATATACCTGTTATTATTATGTTTTGTTGCTTATCGCTCATACCAGACTTTTGTCTGACCCAGAGTTTTATGTCTCTTCTTATTACTCTGGGTGCTCTCACGAGCATACTAGAGACAGGTTAGCTGGTGATGCACGAGTAGCTATACCGGAGACGAGCAGGAGGCTTCCACGTATGATATATATAGACATTCTCCCTGTGTCGTTGCTGGTCACTAGTTTGGCATTAGTAGTGTACCCTTCCTTTCTTTTGCTTTAGAGACAGTTTAAAGTTGTAATAATGATGTGGAACATAAGCTGTATTTGGATTTTCCGTTGCCATGATGTTTAGTTTCAGTTTATGCACTGTCTCACCTGTTTTATGTCAAGTATGTTATTATTATACTTTATTCCCTGTGCTGTGAGACATTCTACAGGTTCTTGATTAGTTCATTCTCTTCTTTCCTTTCTTTGGCGACCGTTCCGGGCTAGTCGGGCATGTGTACAGCGCACTTTTGGAGGAAATGCCGACTGGTGCGGGGCGGGCCGTCACACTTGGTATCAGAGCACTAGGTTGCGCAGTTAACCTAGGGAAAGACACCAGGGAGAGATAATACGTATATGAGAGCGCGTATTTGTGTTTATTTTGGTTTTCTAAAGCTACATATATACTATTAGTATATCTTTGGATGAAGTCACACTGCACTGGCACCACTATGGAGATGGTTAATCGTTTTCTCCTTACAGATTGAACGATGAGCCGATATGCAAGAGGTGCCGATAGAGGAGCCAATTACGGGAATGCTGCTGACATGAGGACGATGTTTACTGACCTCATGAGGGGGATGCTTAGAGATGTTCTGGGGATAGCTCCTAATGCTGGTAATGGCGGTGGTGCAGGCGCCTAGAGCCGATTTTGCCAAGCTATGCAAGGATTACACTAGTCTTGGTGGGAAGCCGTTCCGCGGAATGGAGTCGGCTACGGATGTTCAGGATTGGTTGGATAGCTGTGAGCGTATCTTCGAAGACTTGGGCATCGAGGATGCGATGAAAAGAAAGCTAGCCTCCCGTTAGTTGCAAGGATGGGCAATGAATTGGTGGAGTGCTATAAACGCAGCTACTCCCGAGGATCAGATTACTTGGGATCAGTTTGAGGTTCGCTTTAGCGATAAGTTCATTCTAGCTGCTCAGAAGTCAATGTTGTTTAATAAATTCTTGGAACTCAAGCAGATTGGTAGGGCAGTCTCGGAGTACATTGCAGAATTCGATACTTTATCGAAGTATGGATTATCCCTCATTGACACTCCCGAGAAGAAGAATGAGAAGTTTATAACAGCTTTGGATCAGTACTTGGGGGAAAGGCTTATTAACCACATCGATGAGACATTTGAATCGATTGTGGGGAAAGCATTGAGGTCAGAGAGTCTTTGCCCTAAGTCGAAGACTGTGGTTGCATCTGTAGAGGAGCCAAAGCCGCAAGCAAGCAGTGGAGGCAAGAATGGTTCTCAGAATAAGAGAAAGCAAAATCAGACCAAGGATGGCCAGAAGAAAAAGAATAAGAAATATGTTGACTGCTTCAGCTGTGGTAAGAAGGGCCATTATGCTGTTAATTGTCGGGCCAAGCCAGCGGAAAGGAAGTGCTTCAACTGTGGCCAAGTGGGACATCATAAGGACAAGTGTCTGCAACCCCCTAAAGAAAAGCAGATGGTGAAAGCATATGCCCTTAATGTTGTTCCTTCTTCGTCGAATGCCCCAACTGCGGCGGAGAAAGGAAAGAATGTCGTCATTCAAAGTATGCTTTCTGTTTATGATGTTCCTGTTCGAGTATTGTTTGATACCGGAGCTTCTAGTTCCTTCATATTTTGTGACCTGGTAGATAGGTTGGGATTGGAGCCCGAGATTGTCGATAGACCTTTAATAGTGACGAACCCGATTGGTGGTTCGACTAGCCTTAGCATGATTTGCCGTAATGTGGTCTTATCGAGTCATGGATGCATGTTTGTTTGTGATTGCTTTGTTTTGGGCTTTACTGGGTTTGGCATTATTTTAGGAGTCGATTGGCTCTAAAGATACGGGGGAGTGGGGGTGGTAGATTGTGAGGACTTTTTGGTGATAGCTAGAGCGGATGATGGGCGGAGGGTAGTGTTTGGTGGTCTACCTAGTGATGGGGTAATGACCAGTTTTCTAAATTCCCTCGACATCCCGTATGATGAGTTGTCAGGTTTGCCCGTGGTTGGCTAGTATCCGGACGTCTTCGAGGAAGTGACCGGGCTTCCACTACATCGAGAGATTGAGTTCCGTATTGATTTAGTGAAAGATGCCAGACCTATACTGATGCCACTTCGTCGTATGGCGCCAAGGGAGCAGTGAGAGCTCAGGGTGCAAGTAAGCGATCTTTTGAAGAAGGGATTTATCAAAAGAAGTGTTTTCGAGTGGGGAGCACCAATTGTGTTTGCTACCAAGGCAGATGGTTCCCTTCGATTGTGTGTGGATTGCCACGAATTGAATAAGGTGACGAGGAAGAATAAGTATCCTCTATCGCGGATAGATGATTTGTTTGATCAGTTAAGTGGCGCGAGAGTATTCTCCCAGTAAGATCTTGCAACAGGTTTTCATCAGCTTATAGTGGAAGCTGAGAGTATAGCTAAAACGACATTTCGGACGTCGTCTGGATTTTATGAGTGGTTGGTCATGCCATTTGGGTTGACCAATGCACCAGCATATTTTGTGGATCTTATGAATAGAGTATTCAGAGATCAGTTGAATAAGTTTGTTCTTGTGTTCATGGACGGTATACTTGTTTATTCGAGGATAGAGGAAGAGCACAAGGAACACTTAAGGATAGTGATGGAGGTGTTGAGAAAACACCAATTGAAAGCAAAGTTTTCTAAGTGCCACTTTTGGAGGAGGGAAGTGAGATTCTTGGGCCATGTTGTTTCAGAGAATGGTATTGCCGTGGATCCTGCGAAGGTGGCTACAGTACAAGATTGGTCTATGCCCAAGAAAGCAACAGACATAATAAGTTTCTTGGGACTAGCTGGATATTATCGTAAGTTTATCCAAGACTTCTCCAAGATAGCAGCACCGTTGACTCAGTTGACCAAGAAGAATCAAGCCTTCGTCTAGGACGGAAAGTGCGAGAATGCATTCAAGAGTCTAAAGGACAAGTTGACATGTGCACCAGTGTTAGTCATTCCTAAGGGGAATGAAGAGATGGCGGTATACATGGATGCATGTGGTACCGGACTAGGTGCTGTATTGATGCAAGGAGGTAGGGTTGTAGCTTATGCAAGTCGGCAACTGAAACCGCATGAGAAAAAAATATCCTACCCATGATTTGGAATTAGTAGCGATCGTATTCGCATTGAAGATGTGGAGACATTATCTCTTGGGAGAAAGATTCGAGTTGTTTACCGATCATAAATCGTTAAAGTATCTCTTCTCTCAGAAGGATCTAAATCTCCAACAACAAAGATGGTTGGAATTCTTATCTTCCTATGATTTCGATATCGCATACACACCAGGAAAGGGCAATGCGGTAGCTGATGCATTGAGCAGAAGACATGCCAATTTAGGGGCTATGTTTCTATAATGGAAGCAACTGGAGTACATCGCTAGGTATGATTTCAGACCAAGGTGCGAATTGGATCTTGAAATGTTAGCAAGTTTGACGATCAGACCCACTTTGATTGAGCGGATTGTTTCCAGTCAGAGGGACGATCCTAACCTGTTGGAAATCATCTCAAAGTTAGAGATGAGGATCGATGAAGAGATGAGCAAGTATGGGCTTGATCGAGATGGATGGCTTAGGAAGAATGGAAGACTAGTTGTACCCAATATCAATGGATTGAGAGATGAGTGTTTAGAGAATGTGATCACTCAAAACTGACTATACACCCCGGTGGTAACAAGATGTATCGAGACATGAAGTAGACCTACTACTGGGAAGGGATGAAAAGAGACATTCAAAAGTTTATATCCAAATTCATGAATTGCCAACTAGTTAAAGCTGAGCAAAAGAAGCCTAGTGGTTTGTTGCAACCATTAGAAATTCCAGAATGGAAATGGGAACAAGTCTCGATGGATTTCATTGATGGGTTACCAAGGACTAGATCGAGTCATGATAGCATTTGGGTGATTGTGGACCGATTGACCAAGAGTGCAAGGTTTATACCTGTCAAGTCGAATAGAACGGCAACTAAGTTAGCTGAATTATATGTAAAGTGGATAGTGAGATTTCATGGAATACCCAAAGGCATTGTGAGTGACCGAGATCCGTTGTTCACTAGTGGATTTTGGAAGAGCTTGCAAGAGGCGTTAGGATCAGAATTACATCTCGGTACCGCGTATCATCCTCAAATCGACGGTCAAACAGAGAGGGTGAATCGTATATTAGAAGACCTCATGAGAGCCTGTGTATTGAATTTGGGTGGATCATGGGATGACCATTTGCATCTAGTAGAGTTTGCATATAATAATAGTTATCAGTCCAGTATTGGTATGGCTCCATTTGAAGCTTTATACGGAAGACCATGCAACTCACCATCATGTTGGTTAGAAACTGGTGAGAAGTTTGTGCTTGGACCAGATGTGATAAGAGAAACTTCAGCTAAGATTAAGGTTGCCAACAGCGAATGAAGGCTGCCCAAGATAGGCAGAAAAGTTAAGCTGATAAGAGAAGAAGAGAATTAAAGTTCTGCACTGGCGACTTGGTGTTTGTCAAGATTTCTCCGTTGAAGAGCGTGATACGATTTGGCAGTAGAGGCAAGTTAGCACCAAGATTTGTTAGTCCATTCCCAGTTCTTGAGCAAATTGGGAATTTGGCATATAAGGTTGAATTACCAGAGAAGATGGCAGGAGTTCACAACGTATTTCATGTTTCCCAGTTAAGGAACTTTGTGCACGACCCAGAAGTGACTATTTCACCTAATCAGTTGGATGATATCGAAGTTGAACCCAAGGCGGTTGGGAATCGCAAGCCTATGCGTATTGTTGGGAACGATACGAAGCAACTTCGAAGGAAAGCGGTGAATCTAGTCAAAGTTCAGTGGGGCGAGAATGAGAATGACTGTACTTGGGAGATAGAGGAGAGCATTAGGAAGACGTATCCAGAACTCTTCGCCTGGTAAGATTTCAGTTTCGATTTAGTCTTTCCGCATGCTAGGGTAGGCTTGTTTTGTTTGTTTTGCATGTTTTACTGTTGTATGTGACTAGTAGGCATGCAGGATTCTTTGTATGTTTTGGGTTAAGGAATTTCGGGGACGAAATTTTTAAGGGGGGTGGGGGAGAGTGTAACGACCCACATTCTACACATCGAAGGATCGTAGAATATTTATTTCTCTCACATGCGAAGTCGTATGGTCATGTAACTTTAGGAGATGACTATTGGGGTCATTTCCCATGTTCATGATTTTTGCTGATTTTTAAATAACCGTTTTCCCCTAGCTCATCTTGTTTCAACCATAACTTTTGATTGGAAAGGAGTTTTGACCTGAAACCACTTCCATTAGATCCGGATGATGGTTTACCTTTCCGTAGAGTGATCACATTAGCCAAACGGACTCACCGTTTGGGAGATATGGCTGAAACAAGTTTCAGATGGTAAAAACAGCTTAACCGGGCCTAATTTGGGTGATTAGTGAGTGGGCCCATAACCCATTTCGGGATTAGGGTTATGGGGAGGCTGATAGGGTTAGAAAATTCAGTTTCTATCATTTTTCAGCCACCACTTTTTGTTCCTTCAAGTTTAGCCATGGCTTCCACTTTCTAAAACACACCAAATCACCTTCTAATCGCTAATTAAGCCAAATCTACATCAAATCAAAGAGGATTATCACAAGAATCGAGGTATAACTATTGTATAGCCTTGGAAACAACGCCATAACAGAGATTTATTTCAGATCTAAAGTTAATTTGTGGCCAATGTGAGTGATTTGCATAGTTCCTCACTAATTATGGTTAATTAAGAGTAATTAGTGATAATTAGCGAATTTATACATGTTAAAAATCTGGAAAAATATTTATAAAATTCGAGACTATGTTTTAAGCCTTTGTTAGAAAGTTTGGATAATTTGGTTAAGTTTTGCTAATCATATTATTAATTATGCCTAAACATGATTAAGGGAAAATATGGATTTTTGGCTTTGTTTGATCCATTTTAATACATCATATTATTGTTTTGATGTTTATGGTCGTTTCTACATGTTGCTATGACTATATGGTATGTTGGTGATTGATTAGAATAGTTAGAATGGTCTAAAACGCCGTCGTATGGCGTAAAACAGTCGCTGCAAAGCTGTAGGAAATGTGCAGGGTTTCAAACCGGATCGGAACGGATTATTGGGCTCGGATCGGATAGGAGAACCGGGAAAGTGAACTTGATTCGGATTGGAACTTAGCATAAGGGGCTTGGCGAGAAGGAGGGCCATTTGCAAAGAGTTGGAGTTGGGTTGGGAATCAGATCAGAGCTGAGTAGGGGACCAGATCAGAAGCAAGGGCGTGGGGATCAGATCGGAAGCAAGGGCATGGGGATCGGATCAGACTAGAGCTAGGGAGCGGGATCGGATCGGAGGACCAAGCTTGGAGCTGGAGTCGGAGTGGAGCCCTGAACCGGATCGGGACCCATAAGCACCGAAACGAACCGACTAAATAAAAAAAAGGAAGCACCGAACCGAACCGATTGAAGTGGAATGATGGGAACTACCGAACCAACCTAAAGCGGGACACCGAACCGAACGGGAAGCCTAAGAGTGATGTATTCGAATCGAACTGACTAAAGTAAGCCTAACCGAACCGGATTGGAGCTGGGATTATGCGATGACTCTTCTGAAGACCAACTCCAATTCGACCAAAACCCGAGATGCAAAGGAAGCCCAAATGAGAAGTAGAACTCAGGATCCAGTTGGGAACCAACGAGTTAATTTCATGAGTTGGGCTTTGCTGCGGGACGTGTGCTAAGGGGTTGTCAATGTTTAAGACTTTGGATCGCTATGTGTAGGGGGTACGTGAACGGATTCAGGACCACAGTGGTCTAGGTACGACTAATGGGCTATAGACCAATGAAACGGGGTCATTTGTAAAGATTTAGTCATGACTCCGTAGGGTAAGCTTGGTAGTAGCAGTAGTCGTACAAGTCAAACTCCGTCACTACTTCAATGGGTCTAGTGATTGATAGTGGTGGACATTGTATGCTTTACGCACTGAGTGAGAGACGTGAGGATGGTTGTCATGCTTGATTTGTTTGCCATCACTATGACATGCGCACCCCCAACCCCGTATTTTTACACCATGTGTTAGTGGCACCTTAGAGTACTGTACAATATGGAGTGCTAACTCTTTGGTTGCAGGTCCAGGTTCAGGTATGGTTTAGTATACCTGTTGTTGTTCTGTTTTGCTGCTTATCGCTCATACCAGACTTTTGTCTGACCCGGAGTTTTATGTCTCTTCTTATTACTCTGGGTGCTCTCACGAGCAAACTAGAGACAGGTTAGCTGGTGATGCACGAGTAGCTGTACCGGAGACGAGCAGGAGGCTTCCACGTATGATATATATAGACATTCTCCCTGTGTCACTGCTGGTCACTACTTTGGGCATTAGTAGTGTACCCTTCCTTTCTTTTGCTTTAGAGATAGTTTAAAGTTGTAATAATGATGATGTGGAACATAAGCTGTATTTGGATTTTCCGCTGCCATGATGTTTAGTTTCAGTTTATGCACTGTCTCACCTATTTTATGTCAAGTATGTTATTATTATATTTTATTCCCTGCGCTGTGAGACATTCTACAGGTTCTTGATTAGTTTATTCTCTTCTTTCCTTTCTTTAGCAACCATTCCGGGCTAGTCGGGCTTGTGTACAACGCACTTTTGGAGGAAATGCCAATTGGTGCGGGGCGGGCCGTCACACGCCTTCCCCCTGTGCGTCTTATTGTCTTGTTTGCTCTGATGGCAAACTTTTTGTTCTACAAAGTTAGGGGTATTGATAATGTTGTGTCGTTAGCTAGGCTCAAACGCATTGTAAAGAAGCATTCTATCTTCTTGGTGGCGCTTAAGGAACCTTTAGTTGGACCTGGGACGATCACCAATTATGTTCTGTCTCTTGGCTTTGGTGGTGCCATAGCCCACATGTCTGACAAGATTTGGATCATTCAGTCCAAAGGCATTGTCATTCAGCCTATTTTTGATTTTGAACAACTGCTATCGGTGGCTTGTTCTTTTCCCTTGATGTCCTCTTCTTTTCTGTTTTTGGCGGTGTGCGCTAAGTGCGACAAGTTTAAACGTAAGACTCTCTGGTCTGATAACCACTCATTATCCAGTTTGGGTTTTATTACATTCGTTTTGGATGGCGACTTCAAAGTTATCGCCAGCCAAGTAGAAAAACGAGGAGGCAATGCCGTTAACTGTTTGGTGATTGCGGATTTCAATGCCTTCATCATCGGCTCGGGTCCCTCAGAAGTGTCCTTTATTGGTTCGGCCTTTACTTGGTTTAACAACCAAGACGGACGAAACCGTATTCTATCTCGTCTTGACAGAGTGTTCGCCTCTCAAGGGTGGTTCAACCTACCCTTCTCGTTCCATACCTCTTATCTGCATCGCACTTTCTCCGACCATGTACCTATGCTTCTTAGTTGTTCCCCCCTTTCCCTCTCTTACTTGTCCTCCTTAAGGTTTCAGAGCATGTGGAGATCTCACCATACTTTCCATAGAGTCGTCGAAGACTCCTGGACCACTCCAGTGAGTGACCCCCCTGTGTATGGTGTTTTCTCGAAAGCTGAAGCGTCTCAAGTTTTGGCTTAAGGCATGGAATGTTCTTGTTTTCAAGAATATCTTCGACCGCATTCGGTCGGTCGAAGAATATCTCGTTCTCGCAGAGGTGTCTTTTGATAAGGATCCCTCTACTTCCAATAAGGAGACGTGGGCGTTGGCCCAACTTTCCTTCTCTTCGGAGCTTTGTATTGAACATGACCATCTTCGCCATAAGGAAAGAATCAAATGGATTGTTGAAGGTGATACAAACTCCAAATTTTTTCACTCGTCTATTCGTAAGAAGAATAGACTTCTTACGATTCTCCAGATTCAGTATCCTGATCTATATATGGCTTCAACCCCGGATGAAGTCAAGGATATTATTATGTCCCACTTTCAGTCCATCCTTGGTTCTCCATCTATGTGTGATCCTGACCTGCCCCTCCTCGCTTTCATTCTTTGTCTGGTACTCCCTTTAGATATCTCCGACCTTGCTGCACCCCCTTCCTTAGAAGAAATATGCGCTTGTGTATGTGCTCTAACTAAGGATAATGCGTGTGGCCCAAATGGTTTCAATGGGTTTTTTATAGGAGTGTTTGCCGGTTATCCAGGCGGACTTTTGTCTTGCTATTCAGTCTTTCTTTTCTGGTGGAGATCTCCCTGTGGGTTGGACCTCTACCAACTTGGTCCTCATTCCTAAATGCGACTATCCTAGCACTTACGTGGACTTTCGCCCGATCAGCTTGTGTAATTTCTCAAACAAGGTTATCTCTAAGGTTCTAACCTCTCGGTTAACACCGTTTCTCGAGCGAATTATTTCTTCCTTGCAGGATGGGTTTGTTAAAGGGTGTTTGATTACTAATAACATCCTATAAGCCCATGAGCTGGTTTCTCAGATCGATAAGAAGGTTTGAGGCTCTAATGTGGTTGATAAGTTGGATATGGCTAAGGCTTATGACTGCATGTCTTGGTTCTCCATCATCAAGGTTCTAAGGGATTTCGGATTTCTGGAACCCCTTATCGATGTTGTTTGGAGGCTTATCTCTAACTGCTAGTTTTCCTTTCTCATTAACGGATTGACCACCGGTTATTTCAGGTCCGGAAGGGGGCTTCGATAGGGAGACTCCCTATTGCCTACTCTTTTCATCATTGCTGCTGAGTCTTTCATTAGAGGACTGCACTCTCTAACGATAGCCGGGGAGATTCATAAGTTCGACTTACTTATGGGTTGTTCTCTTATCTCTTCTTTCTCCTTCGCAGATGACATCATCGTTTTTACTAATGTTAGTCATCGTTCTATTCGTAGCTTGCTGTGGCTTATTCGGTAGTATGAGAGATGTTCGGGGCAACTCGTTAATACATCTAAAACTTCTTCATGCCCCCTAAAGACCTTTCGGCAGTGAGATCGGCTTGGATCGAGACATCTACCATTTTCAAGGCAGCCTCGCTTCCACTTCCTTACCTCGGTATTATGTTATAGCGAGGAAGGAAGCTCAACTCCATCTTTAATCCCCTTAATGATAGAGTAAGGGAAAAAAAAATTTGTTGGAATGCAACCCTTCTCTCTCAGGCTGGCAGAATGGTTCTGATCAAGTCTATCCTTGACTCTATGGGATCTTATATCTTTGCTGCTATGACTTTCACTGTTTCCTTCTTTCACTCTTACCGTTCCTTGGTTTCTTCCTTTTTCTTGGGAACCAAGGACAATGCTTCTCACCACCACTAGATTTTTTGGAAATCCATCTGTCATCCCAAAAGTAAGGGAGGTATGGGCCTTTGTAACCCTAAGGACATCTGCAAGGCTTATGCATGCAAGATGTGGGTGCGGTTTGGAGCGAACGACTCCATTTGGGCTATGTTCCTACAAGCTAAGTATCGAAGGATGTCGAGTGCGAATTACATCGGTGTCCCATCCTATGTTAGTGAGATATGGAAACGGATGCAATCCGTGAAGAACTTGTCTGATGAACATGGGGGAGGAACCGGTTGGGAAGGTAGTCCCTTCTCGCTTAAGGCGACGTGGAATTCAGTGAGAACACCAAGTCCACGTTTCCATCTTTTCTCTACCATTTGGAATTTCCGCCTTCCCCCTATGGTTTCTCTATTTATGTAGAAAACCTTGCATGAAGGGTTACCAATAGATGAGAACTTTCAAAGAATCGACATCCATTTGTGTCCCATTGCAGGTGATGCGGTTCTGGTTGTTCATAATCCTCCTTTCATTTGCTTTTTCTTGGTTCTTGTGCCGGGTCGGTTTGGAATTACTTCAGGAATCTGATGGTTGTCGAAGTAGTGCCACCTCTCTTAAAGATCTTCTCAGATTCTGGTGGTCAGGCAACTCAGGTAAAACGTTCGGCTCGATCCTGGTATGTCTAATTCCTTGTCTTATCTGCTGGCACATCTGGTGCACGAGGAATAAGGAAGTATTTGACGAAGTGGCTATGGATCCTCCTACCATTATCCGGAGAGTAAGGAACGATGTTTTCCTTGCGTTTTGAGGTAGGCATTTCCAGGGTGTTTTAAGCTCCAGGTTCAGGAGCTCGGTTGTTTCCTTTGATGTTTTCTCAGTATCGGCTCCCAGGGTAGGGATGGTTAATTTTTTTCTTTCTTGTTTACTGCTGTTTATATCACTTTCTCACACTCTCCCTCACCCCTTCTACGATCTTATGTCGTTTTCTAGTTCTGCAGGTTCTGGATAATAGGTTGTTGGTTAAGGTATGTCTGGAGCTGGTTGTTGCCTTTTTCCAGGTGGGTCTTGGGACCAGGTGGAGTTGGAGCATGAGGAACTGGCTAGAACAGTGATTCTGGAGCATCTTTTTGGACTTCCTAGCCTTTCCCACTCGTCTTCCTTGGAGGGCTCGACCTTTTCTCTCGCTCTTGATGTGGAGCTTTGGAGTTTCCAGCTGCACTCTTACCTATGGCCCAGTCTGTTGCGACATTTCTTTCTGTCTTGTTTTCTTTCTTTTTTATGTGTGGGTTGTTGACCCTCTTTTTTCTCTCACATGTTTTAGTTTTGTTTCCTCTGTTTGTGTGTGAGTGCACGGTTTCTGCTTTTTGTATAAACTGTTTTTGTGAGTCGTTAGAGAATGACTAGATTCTCCCTTTTGTTATATTATATTTCCCTTTTGAAAATAAAAATAAAATAACATAATTGTCTTATTCGATTTGCCATAAATAGATTTATAAGCGTCATTAACAAAGAATCCATACGATAGTGCAATTTTATCACATTTCTCTTGCCATTGCATGGGAGATTGCTTCAGACCATAAAGAGATTCTATTAATTTGCAAACTTTCTTTTCTTGGCCTGAGGTTTTGAAACCTTCGGATTGTTCCATATATATCTCTTCTTCTAAATATCCATGTAATGACCCGTATTTTTACGGTATATAAATAATTTATTTAATTATTTAAATAATGGTTTGGTTATTTAAAATGACCAGGATTAGGTAGCATTGAATAATTAATTAAAATAAATAATATTAATATATTTAATTTCTGAAATAGTCAGAAATAGTGGAATTCACAAAATAGTGTGAATTGGATCATCTGTGAATTTAATTCAGTTTAGAATTGAATTGGAATAACGAATATATTATTTGAACGGCAGTTTGAACGTATAATTATAATATAATTGAAATTGAGCTCGAAATGGCACTGTAGTTCGTAATTTGGCGATTTGAACTTCAACTGAATGTACAAGATTCGTTCTAAATCAGATTTTTGTGAAACAAGAAACGCTAGGAGCTGGCGAAGTATATTTTTCTGACGGAAGAGAAAAATTGAGATTTCGTCATGTAGATTTTTAGTTATGTCCAAATCAAATTTTAGAAAAGTCGCTATGGAATTCCTTTATAATTTATATCGATTTATTTATATTTTAAAATGGATTTTTGAATATAAATCGAATATCGATGTAACACTGGATTTGAAATATCGAGTTATAAATCCTAGTGGAGCAGTATGATATTCTATTATGAATATATACGATAATATTTATTTTTAAATATTAAATTTAAATGTTTTTAAATATATTTATATATTTAAAAGGGTTATTTAGAGCTTTAAAAATGGCCAGTTTTTCAAATGACCTCAGAATTCGACAAAACTAATTTTGTTGGATCTGCAATATTAAATTATTGCTAGATATCAAGTTTCGTGATTTTTAGAGTCAGTATGTGGCCGTACGGGATTTTAATGCGAAAAACAGTCGATAAATTGAACTTTAAAGACACGCTGTGTGAGCAAACGAAGTCGGAATTCGACGAAACCAGTTTCGTTGGGTCCGCAATGCCCGATTGTAGTTGCATGTCCAATTTCGGGATTTTTGGGTATCACGTGCGATCATAGGAATTTTAGAGGACAAATAAAAATAGTGTTTGCTTATAGATGAATATAATAATCGAATTTAAAAATATTAAAAATCTCTCTATAAATAATCCTTAAGTTTCTAACCCTAAACCCCCAACAGAATTTTCCGCCGTCCTCATTTTTACTTCACACAGAAAATTCGGGTATTGAAAATGAAAAAGAAATTCATACAAAAATCTTAAAATCCCAAGTCCTATATCTTGGAAATCCCTTAGTGACCCTCTTCATATCTGTACCCTTATTTTTGAGTACGATCAACTTCCAGTTCGATGGAAATTTGCTACCGTGAGTTAGGGTTAAGGGTTGCCATCGATTTGAGCATCGATAGGGGGTGGAGCCAACTGGGAACCGGAAGTGGGAAGGAAGGGCGACCAGATGACGCCGGTGTGGTCGAACTCGACCACGCCTAACGACCGTGACGGCGGTTTGAAGTTCACCGTTGGTGATGGAGTATGCTGTTCGAAAGTGATAGCTTCAGGGGATTTCGAGTTTGGCAATTAATAGTGAACTGTTGGTATATTTTCAGTTAAAGGATAAGGAGAAATGGTGGAAAGAATTGGAAGTTTGTTGTTGGATTAATGGAAGGATCGGCTATGGTGAGTACTATATAGGAGCAGCGATTTTCCTTAAAGTGGGGAAGACGTATTAGTTTTAATAAGTGGATTAAGAAGATCATTTAAGGTTAATTTAATATCAGTTATATTGAATGGTTATTTGAGTTTATAAAATGCGTTAAGATAATTTTGTGGGTTCTGTAGGGTCATGAAGGAGCTACTACTAATCATTTTGTGGAAGAAGGCAAATTAGACAAGGAGAGTTGTAAATGGAGAGGTTAATGGTGTTATTTGTTTAGGATTTGTGGAGTAGAATGAGGGAATGAATCGAAGAATATGACATGGTCATTTTGTTTTGAGCAGTTGCGTTGGAACTGGGTTACAAGGGAGAAATAGACGAGGAGCAGTATTAATGAATAATCATGATTTAAGGTCTTTAATAAATAAATTAATGGTAATTTTTTTTATAATGTATATGAAGTTGTAAAATGAATAACTAATTCATACTTTATCAGAATTCAGTAAAACAAGATCCGTTGGGATCGTATGGACGGTGGCTACGCACTGGAACTGACTGGGAGTGAATCCGAGCTCATTACAATTTATAGCAAAATAAATTGTCTGTCTAAATCAAGCGATGGTTATCGTTATTAACGATGATCGTCCAATGTGAGTAAATCTCACTAATTCTGCTCAACTTATGTTTTTACAACGTATTTTTAGAATCTATAAATGATGGTTGTTTGCTGTGTATTGGCTGTTTGGTTGAACTGCTAGTCAGTTGATTAAAAATATAGATAACAATATAGATATAGATCATAAATCAAATATTGATTCTGTTTAGCAGAATATTTCAAAGCAAATTGAAACTGAAATAGAATTGAATTATAATGATATCGAATAGGTTGGATTGATGTCGTAAGAATTTGGAATTGATAATGGAATTTGAGTTCAGAATGGAAATTGGCTTAGTTATAAGCAAATGGTTGGATTTGTGGATAAAAACAGATTGGAATTTGATTGTTAACAGATGGAAAGGATGTAATGATATGCCGGACAAAAAGGTACACGTTTATTTTTATAGATTTGGTGATTTATGGGCCGATTTGGCTATTTGATTTTCTTTTGGATTTAGAGAGGGCCTAGAGAGGCGAGTTGGAGTTTGAACTATTGACTGGTACAAAGGAGGTGTTGGCGAAATTTTTCGAAAATTTCGGGTGTTCGAAAATTTTCAGGATTTTAGAAAATTATCGTTGATAAGAATTAATTAATATTTTAATTGAAATAAAATTGGTTCGGTTGAATTTAAAGTTGATAAGTAAACAAATAAATCTGTACTAGTCAATAGGGTTTGTTCTCTACCTTAGTAATTTCGAGGACGAAATTATTTTAAGGGGGGAAGAATGTAACGACCCATATTTTTACGGTATATAAATAATTTATTTAATTATTTAAATAATGGTTTGGTTATTTAAAATGACCAAGATTAGATAGTATTTAATTAAAATAAATAATATAATAATATATTTAATTTCTGAAATAGTCAGAAATTGTGGAATTCACAAAATAGTGTGAATTGGATCATCTGTGATATTTAATTCAGTTTAGAATTGAATTGGAATAACGAATATATTATTTGAACGGCAGTTTGAACGTATAATTATAATATAATTAAAATCGAGTTTGAAATGGCGCTGCAGTTCGTAATTTGGCGATTTGAAATTCAACTGAATGTACAAGATTCGTTTTAAATCGGATTTCTGTGAAACAAGAAACGCTAGGAGCTGGTGAAGTATATTTTTCTGACGGAAGAGAAAAATCGAGATTTCGTCATGTAGATTTTTAGTTATGTCCAAATCAAATTTTAGAAAAGTCGCTATGGAATTCCTTTATAATTTATATCGATTTATTTATATTTTAAAATGGATTTTTGAATATAAATCGAATATCGATTTAACATTGGATTTGAAATATCGAGTTATAAATCCTAGTGGAGCAGTATGATATTCTATTATGAATATATACGATAATTTTTATTTTTAAATATTAAATTTAAATGTTTTTAAATATATTTATATATGTAAAAGAGTTATTTAGAGCTTTAAAAATAGCCAGTTTTTCAAATGACCTCAGAATTCGATGAAATTAATTTTGTTGGATCCGCAATATTAAATTATTTCTAGATATCAAGTTTCGTGATTTTTAGAGTCATCATGTGGCCGTATGGGATTTTAATGCGAAAAACAGTCGATAAATTGACCTTTAAAGATACGTTGTGTGAGCAAACGAAGTCAAAATTCGACGAAACCAATTTCGTTGGGTCCGCAATGCCAGAATGTAGCTGCATGTCCAGTTTTGGGATTTTTGGGTATCACGTGTGATCATAGGAATTTTAGAGGACAAATAAAAATATCGTTTGCTTATAGATGAATATAATAATCGAATTTAAAAATATTAAAAATCTCTCTATAAATAATCCTTAAGTTTCTAACCCTAAACCCCCAACAGAATTTTCCGCCGTCCTCATTTTTACTTCACATAGAAAACTCAGGAATTGAAAAATCAAAAAGAAATTCATACAAAAGTCATAAAATCCCATGTCCTATATCTTGGAAATCCCTTAGTGACCCTCTTCATATCTGTACCCTTATTTTTGAGTATGATCAACTTCCAGTTCGATGGAAATTTGCTACCGTGAGTTAGAGTTAAGGATTGCCATCGATTCGAGCATCGATAGGGGTGGAGCCAACTGGGAACCAGAAGGGGGAAGGAAGGGCGACCGGATGACACCGGTGTGGTCGAACTCGACCGCGCCTGACGACCGTGATGGCGGTTTGAAGTTCACTGTTGGTGGTGGAGTATGCTGTTCGAAAGTGATGGCTTCAGGGGATTTCGAGTTTGGCATTTAATGGTGATCTGTTGGTATATTTTCAGTTACAGGATAAGGAGAAATGGTGGAAAGAATTGGAAATTTGTTGTTGGATTAATGGAAGGATCGGCTATGGAGAGTACTATATAGGAGCAGCGATTTTTCCTTAAAGTGGGGAAGACGTATTAGTTTTAATATGTGGATTAAGAAGATCATTTATGGTTAATTTAATATCAGTTATATTGGTAAATGGTTATTTGAGTTTATAAAACGCGTTAAGATAATTTGTGGGTTCTGTAGGGTCATGAAGGAGCTACTACTAATCATTTTGTGGAAGAGGGCCAGTTAAACAAGGAGAGTTGTAAATGGAGAGGTTAATGGTGTTATTTGTTTAGGATTTGTGGAGTAGAACGAGGGAATGAATCGAAGAACATAACATGGTCATTTTATTCTGAGTAGTTGCGTTGGAACTGGGTTACAAGGGAGAAATAGACGAGGAGCGGTATTAATGGATAATCATGATTTAAGGTCTTTAATAAATAAATTAATGGTAATTAGTTTTTTTTATAATGTATATGAAGTTGTAAAATGAATAACTAATTCATACTTTATCAGAATTTAGTAAAACAAGATCCGTTGGGATCGTATGGACGGTGGCTACGCACTGGAACTGTCTGGGAGTGAATCCGAGCTCGTTACAATTTATAGCAAAATAAAATGTCCATCTGAATCAAGCAATTGTTATCGTTATTAATGACGATCGTCCAATGTGAGTAAATCTTACTAACTCTGCTCAACTTATGTTTTTACAACGTATTTTTAGAATCTATAAATGATGGTTGTTTGCTGTGTATTGGCTGTTTGGTTGAACTGCTAGTCAGTTGATCAAAAATATAGATAACGATATAGATATAGACCATAAATCAAATATTTATTCTGTTTAGCAGAATATTTCATAGTAAAATGAAATTGATGTTAATTTTATTGTTTAACATCTGTGGATGCAGTGAAACAAGTTGGAGGGACCCAACTGGGTTCCTCAACATTTATTTTATTGTTTTCATATATTGTGTTATATGATGTGATATGAAGTCTATTGTTGATTTGTATGTTTAAATGATACCGATCATTGTTATATGGTACGTTAAATACCATAAGGAATACTAGAATGTTAAAAAAGGAAAATTTCAATGTATATTGAAAAAGAAATATTAATAAAATCAAAAGATGTTACAAAAAGAAACATTTTTAAATATGATAATGTAAAAGGGAATATTTTGGGAAATAAATATGGTAAAATACAAAGAGGAAATATTTGTGAAAACAAATAGAAAAGGAAGTATTTGTAAAACCATTTACAAATAAAATTGAAAGGAAATATTTGTAAAACATTTAGAAATAGGATTGAAGGGAAATATTTGTAAAACATTTACAAATAGATCAAATGGAAATATTTATTTATAGAAAATAAATAGAATGTTATAAAGGAAATATTTATTTGTTAAATAAATAGAAAAGATAAAAGGAATATTTATTTGTTAAATAAATAGAATTGAAAAGGGAATAGTTATTCAAGAGGAGATAATCCAAAGGAATAATTCAAAGGAGATAATCCAAAGGAGTTAATTTAAAAAGTTATAAATCGAATAGAGTTAATCAGTTAGAGTTAACCATTCAGAGTTAACCAGTTAGAGTTAACCAGTTAGAGTTAACCAGTCAGAGTTAACCAGTTAGAGTTAACCAGTTAGAGTTAATCAGTTAGAGTTAACAAGTTAGAGTTAATCAGTTGGAGTTAACCAGTTAGAGTTAAATCAATAGCGTAATTAAATAGAGTTAATCAAAAAGGAGTTAATCAAATATTAATTATTCGAATCGAGTTAAAATAGAGTTAATCGAATATTAGTTATTCGAATAGAGTTAAAGGAAAGGGTATCGATGTTAGTAAATCGAAAGAAGTTAATCGATGTTAGTAATCGAATTTAGTGTATTCGAAAGAAAGGAGATTATAGAATACAGCGCATTCGAAAGAAAGAGATCAAATATAGTTTATTCGAAAGAGTGAATTATCGAATATAAGTTATTCTGAGAGAGAAAATCGAATATAAGTTATTCGAAGGAGAGTAAATCAAATAAAGATTACTCGAAGAGAGTTAATCAGCGAATTTGATTATATCGAATTCGGGAAAGTACTTATACTTTCCGGTGTTTAAATCAAGATTTATTTATTTATAAATTAGGTGTTTAGTATTTATTCAAATTAAGGAATGAGAGTTATACTTGAAGTTAGAAATGTCGAAAGTAGGGATTTTAACGTTATCGTTATAACCAATATTTTATAAAGGAAGGGGATTCGTAAATAGAATCTGTGAGTTACGTAAGGAAGTTGCTAAAGTTGTAAAGAGTGAGTTTGTCTATTTTGAGGTTAGAAATGTTGTTCAGTTAAGGTCTGAGAGGTAATTTTACCCCAACCTGATTGACTTCGTTTTTAACTAAGGGATGGGTAAGGCTCGATAGTGAAGGTTGATTAAGTGACTTTAGTTAATGAGTGAAATGGTTTGAATTTGCTTTGTGATGTTTTATTTAAACATCGGTTTAAATCAAATGAAGGAGTTTGGAAACGTTTTCCAAATAAGGATCAGAAATGTTCTCCAATATAGGAAATACGAAATGGAAGTAAATATGGTGATGTTTTCCAAATGATTTATAAAGTATGTTTTCCAAATTTAGAAAATAAGAATTTACGACTATATATAGAAATGGGAAATGGCTAAATTAAAGATGATTTAATCTAAAGAAATAAACCTTTGAATGATGATTGGTCGATAGAATTTCCATCCGGAAATAATATCGTTGGTTGCACACCTGCTTTTCTTTGATAGTTAAATCACCGACCATCGAAGCTTTTGACCATTTTATCGTCATTAGTATGGAGAGACCTGAATCAGATGCATTATCTGAAAACCACTCTGTATGGACGTTAGCATTGCGCTCAAATATTGAAGACGGAGTTATGCAAGGGCTATCCTGTTACAGAATAATGCCTCCGGTTTGTCCAGCCCTAGGACAAATGTGAATGGATGAATGTCTGACAGAGTATATCTAACGGATCGCATAAGTTGATCTCTTCAAACGTACTTACGTTTGGTGACGGAGGAATTCGTTTCTCTTAGCCTTATACCCGTGGTATTTTTGGAGAAATTAATTTGTGATTTGGAGGATATGACGACGTGGCATTCAAAGTGAATGGTGGTCAGGTGTTCCAAAGAGACGTTATGACCTCAAGCCTCATCAACCGGGAAATGACAGAAATCGGACAGGCAGCATGGCTAAGTGGGTCGCTCCCATTAGGGTGTATATCACCTATCTAGAGAAAATCCATTTCATTTTTTTATTATCTATTATCAATGCTGTCCCTTTTCGGGAAACAGTGGGTAGCTCCCAACCGTTGGCGGTATACATTCGATACACTCAAGCGAAATGAGTGGTCGGTCATGTGTGGGCCGGGTTGCAAGACGTTCTTGTTGAACCCAGTATATTTGCCTCTAGAGATACACTATCGGCAGGTGGTCCCATATCTTGTCATAGTCGGAATCCAATCTCCAATAAGCGCCCGCGGTTTTGTTTGTATACTATTTATGTGGAACGTGAGATGCTAGCATTCTGCTAGATTGATAAATACTTGTGATTAGACAATATTATAGTATCAGAGAAGTATTGATTTCCAAAAGTGTTTTGGGTTATCGTAAGGTAAAAACCGTCCGTGTTTATGTGTGGATTGGTCTTACGATTATCTTTTCTTTTGAAAAGGATTTTTGAAAAGTTAAACCAAATGATTTGAGTTTACTCACACCAGTCCCATGACTGACCTAGAATTTATTTTGTTTTGTTTTCCCTAAACTCTTGGGTGGTCAAATTTGTACGGGCAGTCAAGTAATTCAGGTCTTTACAGATATACTTAGAGGAGCTTGAAGCAGGAGGCTTCAGGATTATATAGCTATTGATATTTCCGCTGTGTGTAAGTGTTGTACTCTGATAATGTTATTGTATATATATACTGTTTTATTGCAAAGTTATGTTATATAATATATTTTATTCGTTCCTCTGTGAGATTCGTGCTACTCTGATTCTGTTATGTGGTGATATTCTTCTTCTATTCTAATTTTCTATCTTATCTATTCTCACCGTCTAACGTCTTTCTATTAATGATCAGGTATTTCCGATGTCTGAATAGTCAACATGTTAGTTTTGTGTTGATTTTCGGAGTCAAAAATCTCCGGGTCGTTGCTCCATTTAGAAATGATGTCTTTACATCCATTTAATGTATGACCAAATTATGAATTGATGCAAGTGTTATTAAATAGCATATAGAAAATATATGAGCAAATGGAGCATATGTATCAAAAAAATCTACTCCTTGTCTTCGCTTATATCCCTTAGCAACTGATCTAGTTTTAAACTTATCAATGGATCCATTTTTATATAACCTTTTCTTGAATATCCACTTACATCCTATAAGTTGGATCCATTTTTATATAACCTTTTCTTGAATATCCACTTATATCCTATAAGTTTAGCACTAGGAGGTAAATCGATTAAAACCCAAGTTTGGTTTAACATTATGGAATTCATTTCATCATTCATAGGTTCTTTCTAGAAATTATAATCTCTAGAACTCATAGCTTTAGAATAAGTTTTGGGAGCCTCGCCGATGTTCATTACATAACTTGTCACATTAAGGACTTTGTCCTTACTGCCTTCACAAGATATGTTATGAAGTCAGGACCATAGCATTTTCTATTCTCACTCTTTTACTTCTTCTGTGTTTGGTGCTATTATCTCGTACCGACACTTCCTTGCTGTTTTGAGAAGGAGCATATTCATTGTTATTGATATCATTAGTCATATAAGGTTCTAGACTAGGTGAGCTCAATGGAATCTCAACATTATAACTTGAAAGGTGTTAGGAATAAGTAACCTACAAGTTATACTATTAAGTGAATATCCTATGAAAACACAATTAAATGCCATATTTCCTAACTTTGGTCGTTTAGGGTATGGTTCTCTAATATATGCTAAGCAACCATAAACTTTAAGTCTAGTAAGGTTATATTTTCTATTAAACCATAACTCATAAGGGGAAATATTATACTTTTAAGTGGTACTCTATTTAAAATGTAATGTGTAGATAACATATCATCACCCCATAGGTTATAAGGTAAATTCGAACTTATAAGCATGACTTAACATTTCTACTAAAGTTCGATTTTTCCTCATAGAAACACCGTTTTGTTGTGGTGTATATGGGGCGGTACACTGGTGAAATATACCATGTTGTTTACAAAGCAATGTGAATTCATTTGGAAAATATTCACCACCACGATCTGAATGTAACACTTCAATTTTAACTCCTAATTGTGTTTTGACCTCTACTTCATAAATTTTGAATTTATCAAAACCCTTACCTTTAGGTTTCATTATATATATATATATATATATATATATATATATATATATATATATATATATGCATATCTAATATATTCATCAATGAATGTTATATGGTATTGGTTACCACCATAAGTGATATAATTTTTTAAGTCACCCACATCACTATATACCAAATCAAGCAAACCAGTTTTCCTTTCTACAGACCTAAAGGATTTCTGGTCTATTTTTGCCTGAAGACGTATTTCATATTCAGAGATAGTATCGAAATTACAATCAGAAATTAATTCTAATTTATGCATTTTTTAAAGAGATTCATAATTAATATATCATAATCTACCATGTCATAAACTAACAGATTCAGCAATATAAATAGAAGATTTCTTTATTAGATTCAACTTAACAATGTCATTACGAGAATATCCCTATCCAATGAATTTGTCGTTCTTGGACACCACTAACTTATCAAACTCATACACCACCTTGAACCCTCCTTTGTTAAGAAGGTATCCAAAAACAAAATTCTTACACATATTGGGTACATAAAATATACATTGACTAATGTAAGAACTTTTGCATAGGTGAATGTAAGTTTATAGAGCCTTTTCCCAAAAAATTTCTTATAACTTTGTTTGCGCCAGTAACTTTGTTGGTTTCTCCATTATTCTCTTCATAATTCTTGAGTAGATTATGGCCTTTGCAAATCTGAATGGTTGATCCAGTATCAAGCCACCAATCATTATCAGTGCCACTGGCAAAGTTCTCCTCTTGTTCTATAGCCATAAGCAATTCTTCGACCATATTCACTTTTTGTTGTTTCTTCCATAGATGGCAGTCTCGGGCATAGTGGTCGAGTTTGTTACAATAGTAACAAGCAACTTTCTTTATATTGTTTTTGGAACTTATTTTCTTCTTAAACCATGTCTCACTCTTAGGATTCAACTTTTCAGTAATTTCAACATTATTTGCTTTAGAATGAGACTCTTTTTTGTGGATTATCATCAAATTTGCATTTACGAGAATCCTCTTCAATACAAAGATGACGTTGTAAACTATCTAAATCACAATTCGCTTCCGTATGCTTTATTTTTTTTATAATTATACCAAGAATGTGGGAGTATCAAAATAATAACTCCAAGAACAAAAGACTCAGGAAATATATTCTAGCATCTTTAAGTTGATTTACCGACAATAAGATTTCGCTTATCCAACTATGGATTTGTTGCAACCATTTTGAAATCCATAACATTACAAATACGATTTTTTTATTACTTGCCTTGGATAACCGATATTTTCTTTCAAGTGCAATCCAGAATGCCTTTGCAATTTCCAAGGTCATAGAGCATTGTAGACTAGAGTAGACAATGCATTCTAAATATGCTCTCTACATGGAAAATCATCCTCTTTTCGCTTTTCACATTTGGCCTTTAGAGCGACATCATCCTTTTCAGTTTCCTCTGGTATCGCTTTTAATCCATCGTCCAAAATATAAAACAGCTTGATGGTGATCAGAAAGAATTTCATCATCTTTTTCCAACGAGTAAAATTGTCTCCGTCAAGCTGCTCCAATTGGGTTAAATGCTGATTCATAACTTGTAGAGCGCTCGAACCTTCCATGATTGAAGAATATTGTTTGAAAATTTATTAGGGAATTTGCGGTTCGAGACGATTACGAGGAAGATATTATCGTACTTCAGAATTCAAGGATCTATAGAGTAGATTCTTTCAGAAAATAGTTCAACCCACCAGGTACCAATGGGTTGTTGAACTATCGATTTCAGGATTTGCAGAATCCTTGGAAGAGCGTAATCAAATTCAAAGTTTGTATGACCTTGATCCAACTAAGAACACTATAATGTTTGAATATCTAGTGACGTAATGTATAGAAAAGAATGAAGAGGAAGAAGATGGTAGTCTGCAACGGTTATGTAACACCTCATATTTTAATGGACAATGATTATATATTTAGAAGATAATAAAATGAATATTAATTACTAAAATATTCAAAATAGACTTCACTGTTGCGTTCGTTATGAATTTCCGATTCGGATAGACTTTTGGTTTACTTAAATAGGGTTAAATATGAATAAGTTATGGCTAAAAAAGTTTATGTTAAAACTAAGATAATATATATAATGTAAATAAATTAATCCACAAGCAGTAAAGGTCATGGGGCGACCCGACCATACATGGGTCGACCCATGTGTCGACCAATGTTCAAGGTGGGTCAAACCATGCTGAAGATGGGTCGACCCACCCGAGAACAGGACAAGTTCCTGCAGCTAAACCTGGATGAGATTTTTGTAAGATTCATTGTTGACACAGCATAATGTGTCTTCAACGGTTTAATTTGAAAACCTAAAATCCTATAGTTTATGTTGTCCTAACATATCTATAAATAGGCTAGCAACCTTACTATTTTCTTACAATAACATTTCTTCATCTTCTTCCTCCTCAAAGCTATGTTCTGAAATTAAATAAGAAAACGGTTAGGGTGCCATCAAAACATAGACTGAAAGGATTTTTCTTCTATAACTATTTCTAAAGACCTTTTCTCGACCTATTGCATATCACTGCGAGTTCTACATCATTTTTAGACTTGTAATCTAAATAAAAAGGGATCACTGACAATAAATTATATTGAGTATGAAAATGTGTAACGGCCCGAATTTCCATACACTTTGAGTTGACTAATTACACTACACGTCCAACCAAAATTGCACAGAAATACGAATCATTATTAGAAAGAAGTTAGAGGATGAGAAATAGAAAGGAAGAAATATTAGAATAGAAGAAAGAGAAGATCACAAACTCACAGAGGAACGAATAAAATATATTAGATAACATAAACTTTGAAATACAATTCAGTAAATTTATATACATACCATCATCAGAGCACAACAACTATTTCTGGAACAGTTATAACCACCAGTTTCCAAATACCAACTTAATACACAGTGGAAAAATATGATAATCTATAGCTAACTGGTGAAGCCTCCTGCTTCGAACTCCTCCTAATGAATTTGTAAAATCCCGACTACTTGACTGCCCGTATAAATTTTGGGCACCGAAGAGTTTAGGGAAAACAAACAAAATAAACTCTGGGTCGGTCACGGGACTGATGTGAGTAAACTCCAACCATTTGTTTAACATTCAAATCCTTTTGAAAGAAATGATAATCGTAAGACTGATCCACACATAAAACACGGATGGTTTTTACCTTACAATAACCAAAAATATTTTTGATATCAAAATCTAGTGATATTATAATAGTGTCCACAACAAATAAATAGAATCTAGCGGAACGCTTGCATCTCACGCTACATATATAATATGAAATCAAAAACCGCATGGCGTTTATTGGAGATTGGATTTCCATCATGACAAGGTATGGAACCATCTTCCAATAGTGTATCTCTAGAGGGGAATACACTAGGTTCAACAAGAACGTCTTTCAACCCGGCCCACGCGTGGCTGACCACTTATTTAACTTAAGTGTATCGAGCATATTATCACCAACGGTTGTGATTAGCAACCGTTACTGAAAGCATACATCAGCGAATAGAATAAGAAGCAAATGAATTTCTCTAGATCAGGTGATAATACCCCTAATGGGAATGACCCACATGGCCATGCTGCCTGCCCGATTTCTGTCATTTCCTGAGTGATGAGGCTTGAGGTCACAATTATCTTTAAGAACATCTTGTCACCATTTACTTTGAATGTCTCTTTGTCAGATCCGTCCATACACGTTGACCTGGGACTGGATAAATCGAAGGCACTATTCCATCAATCCATCTTGGGCAATTTCTACCTAGCATTAACAGAACAACCCTTACACTTTACTCCGTCTTCGGTTATCTTCAGCATAAGTTAATTTGTAATGCTTATGCCAATACGGAGTGGTTTTCAGAAAATACATTTGATCCCGGTCTCTCCGTATTGACAACGAAGGTATAAAATAAATCAAAACTTTGATAGTCAGTGATTTAACTATCAAAGAAACCTCCATACAATCAACGGTCCTATTTCCCAATTAATAAATTTCTACCGATCAAACATCAAACAACACTGGCCCCTTTTTATGTTAATTCCTTATTATATTATCATTCCCAATTACCATTTCCCGCCTTTCATATCCTTTCAAAGCTCGATTTCCTCTCTCAATTCTTGAAAAAAAAACATTTCAATATCATAATTTCTTTATTCGAGGAAATTCCTCTTATTACAGTTAGAAAACATTTATATATATTCACAAATCCTTGTTTTCTATATTCAGAAAATATCCCTTATTAATATCAGAAAATATTTCCATATTTCATTTATTAATTCCTCGTTGGCCAATTCATTTCCTTTTCTATGCATGGAAAATATCTCTCATTTTGTTTGGGGAAAACATTTCAAAAATCTTTTAAATTAATGCGATGTTATAAAACATCATTATTATAACTCAAACAATTAATCATTTATTTACTAACCATATTGCCAACCAATCTTCACTATCGAACCTTAACCATTTCTCCATCAATCATGAAGTCAATCAAGTTGGGGTATAATTACCTCTCAGATCTTGATTGGACAGCCAAACCCGTCACCTCACTCCACCTGACATCCATTAACTACCTCCGATGTACCCCTAAGGTTACTGCGCTCCACTCTTTTGTTGACATCGAAGGCTGATTTGATCTGGATCGGGTAGCGATTGTGGATCGTTCAATTTATGCGGAGTTTATGATTTTATAAATTTACATAACTCTGATGAAGGCGTCGACTTAATTTCCTTCAATTGAGGACCAAGATGTAGTTCTATTGTTTTGAAATGAAGAGCTGAAGTATATCTTTCTCTTTGTAGAAACGATGATTTTCACGTTTTCGTTTTTGTTTGCGAAAGAGTATGAAGGTGCTCAGTATTTAAAAAGGGAATATGGTTTTTCATGCACGGCAACTAAAGCATGAATGGCATGGGATTAAAAAAGGAACCGTGTAGAGCACGCTGTCCGTAGCTTTCAGGGTAAGGCAGTGTGCATGCTGTACATTATTTACCGTATAGATCTGTGTTTTCTTTTCGGACTAGCATGTGAAAATTTCAGTTTTTCATGAGCGTAAATATTTGGGTAGATATTTGCCAAGATTCAGTAAGATTTTGATTGGATGTTGCCACCATTTTGTTTTGATTTCTGGAAGAGAAGGATTCACTGCATTTTTCCTTTGTAAGGGAAAAAATAAAGATGCTTCTCTTGAAAGAGACAGACGCATATATATATAATTTATTAATTCTATTTATTTCTTTATTTATAATATCTGCTGAATAGGATAAGAACGATTTAATTTTTCTTCTTTGAAATGTTAAAGACTGTCGGCCATGTGCCTAGATTTTGCTGAACATGGATCAAATCTATAGAGAAATTATTTTATTATAAGGACACATTACCTTTCAGACAATCCAAAGCTTGACTAGAAAGGCACCGCAATGTTATTTAACATGTCCCTTTCAAAGAGGCTTTCCAAAATGTTTCATCTACTATATACAATAATTTTTCAGAAATCATGCACAGGGATTCTTATACTCTCGAGGTTCCTGAGAGTCTGAATTTTTTTTCTTATTTATAACCCAGCGCAAATCTCATCCAATAAATGGTAGAAATCACGTATGATTTCAAATAAAATATTTAAAACAAATTTAAATATTTAGAATTCAACGGATAAAAATCCGGGTCGTTACAAATTGGTACTTATATGTTCATCTTCAACATGTTATTTTCCATGTTAATCATTATTAATTACCTATTACCGTTTCAGTTATCATCTAATTATATGTATACATATTTTTTCCTTATACCTTTTTGTCATAGTTCGATCTACAGTCTTATTATTATGCCTATTTATTCCATTTGTTCATTTCTGAGTTTGGATATGTTCTCCCTTTTTCTTTTATTTTGTGTCGAGCCTAGGCCAACAAGATCCTAGGCCTTTACTGTTTGGGATGTGTAAGTATTGAGATAATCTGTGTTAATAATAAAAATGGGATTTTGGCATATTAGAAATTGTGAACCTTGGGCTGTAGAATTAGGATAATTAAAAAAGGAAGAATATGTTAAAAAGGGAACTGGAATGGGTTGGACTTAATTAGATATTAAGTGGACACGTCATTTGGAGAAAAACATACTTAATTATTCATCAAATAAAACATGTGACTAGTAAACATGTAATTGGACTATAAATGACATGGTAATAGTATAAAAGATTGTATATTACTTTCATTAATTGCATTCTAGGGAATAACATGTTATGGACTTATCAATGAACTTAAAGGGTTAAGTTAAACACTGAATTAATAAGCTAGCATAAGGGGTTGTAGATTAGTTTTGTTAATTACAATTCGAGGGTATAAAAGATTGTATATTACTTTCGTTAATTACAATCTAGGGAATAACATATTATGGGCTTATTAATGAACTTAAAAGTGTTAAATTAAACACTGGATTAATAAGCTAGGATAACAGATTGTAGATTACTTTCGTTAATGACAATCCAAGGGTATAAAGAGGTTGTAGATTACTTTTGTTAATTACAATCTAAGGGATAACATGTTAGTATGCTTATTAATGAACTTAAATAGGTTAAGTTAAACACGGGAATAATAAGCAAGGGAAAAGAGGTTATAGATTACTTTCGTTAATTACAATCTATGGGATAACATGTTATAGGCTTATTACTGAACTTAAACGGGTTAAGTTAAAACACTGGACTAATAAGCTTGTGGAATACCTAGTTAGCTTGAGAACCAAGTCTCGGGGAGGCTTGTGTCATATGCATTTTGCGTGGGATTCGAATCATTCAGTATTCCTTTATTATCAACGGGACCACACACTAAGTACGGGTCAAGGCACACTATACTGAACTAGGTAATAAGAGATCCACGTGTGAGGTGGGTACCGGCACGTTCCGGTGGAGTCATGAGCATGCATGAGTCCGAAAGTGGAAGATAAGACACTGTAACGCCTGTGACTAAGGTTGTGTCTCTCTTAGTCAATGTGTTCGAAAGTGATAACCCGGATGCCATAGTTAGTATAGATTATTTGCATCCGGTTTAAAAAGCCGACCACTGGGTAGAATTAGTGAATGCCTAATCTTTGCTATATGATTGTTGATGCATAAATTCTGGGATATGAATGAGAAGCTTATCTTATTTTATTTTCCATGTTCCCTACTTTACTGTATTTTCATGCTTAGTATTACTGATCTGTCTTAATACTTCTTTATCTCTTTGCTTATGTTGAAAATCACTGGAACTCGCCAAACTTCATTTTTAACCTATTTTGTTTTTCCTTCTCACTTCCTTTCCCCCCTATAGTTCTCAGGGTGGTGTATTACAACAATGACCATGATTCTTTGATTCAACTTGGACTTGGACTATTTCTTACTCCATGTATTGTTTCAATTTATGTTCTATGATTATTGTTGTGGCTTATGATGGATATGATTTTTAGGGTTTTGTACTTGTAATCTAATTTACCACAAGATAGATTTTTCATGACTATGACTTTATGGTATTTGAAAATGTAATACTATATTTGGTCTGATAATAAAAGTATTTGAAAACATTTTATATTCTGTATTGTACATTTTAGCCTCTAAGTTATTACTTTATACCTATTTCGCTTCACCGAACTTAATGCATATTCATATAAGTGACATTAAGGTATGTGGGGTGTCACATTTGGTATCAGAGCCTAAGGATATAAGACCATAGAAAAAGTTTTTGAGAAAGTATTTTCAAAACAAAATATTTTCAAGTAAAACCTATTTTTGAAAAATATATCCCCTCAAGTCAATTAGAATATTCCTTCGACCTCTTTTTGAATCCTTATTTCTTCTCTTTTTACCATGTATTGGGCTCCTAATTTCCCCGAGGCATTCCCATTGCTACATGGTTCCGTAGATACGTAGAGGCTCAGCAATTGACAAAGTGCAAGGAAATGTCCCTCCCCCAGCTATAGTCGCAGTAGTTCCACTCAATCCAGTAGTTTACTTCTCTAAGCTATGTAAGGACTACTCTGCGATGGGCAACAAACCATTCGAGGAATGAAGAGTTACGTGGAGGCTCGCAACTGGATTAGGGAGACGGAGAATGAGGTTGTGTTGTTGGAGCTAGACGTTGGGAGGAAGATTCAGTTGGCCTATTGGCAGCTGAAGGACGAAGCATCTTATTGGTGGGAAGTGGCTCAGGCGGGGAAGATGGTGGCCATATAGGATGAGTCTAAGAATAGATCCGAGATGAAGTTCTTACCGTAAGATGAGGTAGGAATGAAATTGGAGAAGTTCGTAAGTATGAAACAAGGAAGTATGACAGTGAAGGAGTATGTCAATAGCTTTAATTGATTGGCAAGATTTGGCTTGGATTTAATAAACACTCCTTACAAGAAGGCATTAAGATTCGCGAAAGTGTTGAACCAACCTCTCTAAGGATGAGAGATGATGCATATCCCTATGGGAGCTACATTTTAGAGGTTAGTGGATATGGCCTTGATGCATGGGGTTGGGAAAGAGGACAAGCAAGAAGTTAAGACTGAAGAGGCCAAGCCCAATTCTAGGAATAAGAAGTGGTGGCCAAAGAAGGGTGTAGCAAAGAAAGGAGGAAAACTCGAGAAAGCACAAATCAAGACAGAGGTTAAGTGTCATGGCTATGGATAGACGGGGCATTTTGTTAGAGATTGTAATAAGACTAAGAATGCTTGTTACAATTGCATACAGAAGGGACACTTTAGCAAATAAAGCCTTCAAAAACATGGTTAGGGGGTAGGATCATCCAGAACACAAGTTAATGCACTAGAGGCTCGTAGCCAGGACCGAGGTACGAAAGTCACCGTGGAAGGTTTGCTTTCTCTTTTTGACTCTCCTATTAGGAATTTGTTCGGTTTAAGTTCTTTTTATCCATCCATATCCAATTCTGTTGTTGATTGTATATACCTAGATACTTGTATAGTTTCTGATCCGGTAGTTGTCTCAAACCCCATAGAAGGTACAATGCACCTGTCTATGATATGTAGGGGTTTGACAATTTCTATTTTGGGCGTCGAGTTTGAGTGTAACGCATATGTTCTAGGCTTTATAGGTTACAGGATTATTCTAGGAATGGATTGGCTAACTATGTATGGTGCCATCCTTGATTGTGAGAGGAGAGTTGTTAGGCTTCTCATATTCCATGGTAGAACTCTCGAGATTTTTTGTGGTCCACAAGGGTCAGTTATGCTTAGTTTCCTAGATTCCCTTGATGCTTTTTTTGATGATTTAAGATCAATATCCATAGTTAGAGATTTTCCGGACGTGTTCGATGAGGTGAGAGTATTACATCCCAGAAGAGATAGATTTTCGAATATATTTGGTGGAGAATTTGAGACATGTTGCTTTACTAGTGCGCTACATGGATCCTATGGAGAGGAGGGAGCTCGGTAAACAAGTTGGTGAGTTACTCGAGAAAGGATTCATTAAATGGAGCATTTCTGAGTGGGGAGATCCTCTTGTCTTTACGACCAAGGAAGATGGCTCTCTCCATCTATGTGTGGACTATGGGGATTTGAATAAACTCACCAAGAAGAATAAGCACCCACTCCCATAGATTGATGACTTGTTTGACCAGTTAGAGGGCGCTTCAATTTTCTCACAGTTGGATCTAGCACGGGATTTCATCATCTGAGGGTAGCAGATGATAGTATAGACAAGTCAACTTTCAGGACTCTGGACGGATTCTTTGAGTAGCTGGTCATTCCTTTTGGGCTAACCAATGCACCCGCGTACTTTGTGGATTTGATGAGTCGTGTGTTTAGGGAGTACCTGAATAAGTTTGTAGTGGTTTTCGTGGACTATATTCTGATTTTCTCGAGAAGCGAGGAAGAGCATGTCGTACACTTAGGAGAGGTTCTTCGCACTCTCAGATCCCATCAACCTAAGGCTAAGTTCTCTAAGTATCATTTCTGGCGAAAGGAAGTAAGGTTCCTAGGGTATGTTGTCTCCAAGGATGGAGTAGCGGTAGACCCCGCTAAAGTTGTCACAGTTCAAGATTGGAAAGCCCCTAAGAATATGATAGAGGTTAGGAGTTTCTTGGGATTGGTGGGTTATTATAGAAAGTTCATTAAGGACTTTGCATGGATCTCAACTCCACTCACTCGTCTAACAAAGAAGAATTTGGTTTTCGCTAGAAGCATAGATCGCGAGGATGCATTCGATAGATTGAAAAGGGCTCTTACATCAACCCCTGTTCTGACTCTTCCTGATGGTAGCAAGGTGTTTACTATCTACACAAATGCTTGTGGCATGGCTTTAGGTGTTGTATTGATGCAAGAAGGTAGGGTAGTCTGCTATGGAAGTAGACAGTTGAGGGTTCACGAGCAGAACTACACCACCAACGACTTGGAGTTGGCAACAATAGTGTTTGCACTTAAGTCATGGCAACACTATCTACTTGGTGAGAGATTTGAACTTTACACGGATCACAAGTCACTTAAGTATTCGTTCTCGCAGAAAGATCTCAATTTACGTTAGCAACGTTGGATACAGTTCCTCGCATCCTATTATTTTAAGATATCTTATACCCCATGGAAGGTGAATGTGATTGCGGACGCATTGAGTAGGCATAGGATGACCTTAGTCCTCTCTTCATAGAGGGAAGTGCTTTGAATTTATCTCGACATTTGATTTTAGACCATCTAAAGATTTTACGCTTGGTTTGCTAGCATCATTGGACGTGCGACCTACTCTTTTGGAGCGCATTAGAGCCACTCGGCAAGAGGATCAGTAGTTAGCGGATATTTTGGATGGCCTCGGTATAGGAGAGACCTGTAGTCACCTAGCTAGATATCTTATGGATGAGAAGGGGTTGCTATGTCGAGATGGAAGGCTGTGTGTTCCCAGAGTTGGAGATTTGTTGAGATTAGTTCTTGAGGAGGCTCATCAATCTCGGATGACTATCCATCCGAGAGGTGACAAGATGTGCCGAGATATGAAGAGATTTTTTCATTGGACTGCTATGAAGAAGGACACGACAGAATTTGTAACCCATTTTTTGACTTGTCAGCAAGTGAAGGCTGAACAGAGGAAACCTGGCGGGTTGCTTTATCCTATAGATATTCCACGTGGAAGTGGGAGAGCGTGTCTATGGACTTTATTGATGGTTTGCCCAGAGCGAGGAAGGGCAATACTAAAATTTGGGTTATAGTAGAAAAACTGACAAAGAGCGCTCATCTTATCCCAGTCAAGAGCAAGTGGATGACAGCTTAGCTAGCATCGGTATACCTTAGAGAGATTATCAGACTTCATGGGGTACCTTCCAATATTGTTAGTAATCGTGACCCCTTCTTTATGAGTCAGTTTTAGAGGAGCTTATAGGATGCACTTGGTACACAGTTACGACTTAGTACATCCTATCACCCTCAGATCGATAGACAAATTGCGAGGGTCAATAGGGTTCTCGAGGATTTATTGAGACTGTATATCCTAGACTTCGGAGGGACTTGGCAAGAGCATCTCCAATTAGTTGAGTTTGCCTACAAAAATAGTTATCAGAGGAGTATTGGTATGGCTCCCTTCGAGGCACTTTATGGACGACCCTGCAGATCATCTACATGTTGGTGGGAGTCTATAGACAGACTTCTACTTGGGCCAGAAATCGTTCGAGAGATTTCAGAGAAGGTAGACCTTATTCGTAGATGAATGAAAGCAACTCAGGACAGGTAGAAGTCATATGCAGATCAAAGGAGAACGGACATAGTTTAAGGTAGGTGATATGGCATTCATCAAGGTGTCACCTCTGAGGAATGTTGTTCACTTTGGCTCGGTAGGGAAGTTAGCACCAAGGTTTGTAGGGTCATTTCCTGTAGTTGAGAGGATAGGTCAGATGGCATACAGAGTTAGACTACCAGAGAGACTAACGAGAGTTCACGGTGTGTTCCATATTTCCCACTTGTGGAAGTGTTTGCATGATTCCGCAGAGGTAGAAGAGCCGAGTACACTTGAGGATATAAAATTTGAGAAGGAGGTATCAGTCAGAAAGTTCATACCCGTATACTTGGATCAAGAATTAAGAAGCTGCACAACAAGGAGATCAAGCTAGTAAAGGTGCAATAGGGAGAAGATCGTGACGATGCGACATGGGAACCCGAGGATAAGATTCTCGCTTCTTATCCTTTTCTCTTTGAGATTACGTTCTTAATTTCTTTCTAAGCCTGTGAGTTTAAATATGTTTTTCCTATCATTTGAATTTCGATTCTTAGGTAGAAGCCTATGGATGGTAGTAATGGTTGGTAACATGTGTTTGAGACATGTTATGTTTGATGTTTACAAGTGGATGCAAGTGTTTGCTAGTGGATGCATATACACACACTAGGCGATAGATTAGGGATTGGCTTAACTAGGGCACTTACACATGTTGCATATGGATGTGTGAGCACTTTAAATTTTAATGGATTAAAATGGTTGAATCATCACTTCGATGTTGCATTTTTGATGAATCGCCGTTGCATATATATATATAACTTATATGTACATTAGGATTCTTTTTGCATAAATATTGGATACATCGCATAGTCATAAATTGCATTAAGAAGGTCAACTGAATCAGCAGACCACCCGATTTTTGCATTAGCCTAGGTACATATACACAACACCTTTGCATATTTTCATACAAAGCAATAGAAATTTTATGGATAACGGATGATAGTGGTTGATGGATAAGTAGATGGGTGCAATTTTGCTTGATAGCATTAATAGCATTCTTCTTAACTTGAAGAATTCGGGGACAAAATCCTTTAAGGAAGGGAGAATGTAACACCCTATATTTTAATGCACAATGATTATATATTTAAAATATAATAAAACAAATATTAAGAATAGGATAAAAAGGACATTACTTTTGCGTTCGTTATGAAATTCTGAGTCAGATAGACTTTTGGTTTACTTAAATCGGATTAAGTATGAATAAGTTATGGCCAAAAGAAGTTTATGTAAAAACTAAGATAATATATATATAATATAAATAAATTATTCCAGAATAGTAACAATCATGTGGCGACCCGACTATACATGGGTCGACCCATGTGTCGACCTATGCTGAAGGTGGGTCGACCCACCGAAGGACAGAAAGAGTTCCTACCGCTGAACCTAGACGAGATTTTTTGTAAGATTTGTTGCTGCCTCAACATGATGTGTCTTTAATGGTTTGATTTGAAAACATAAAATCCTACGGTTTATGTTATCCCAACATATCTATAAATATGCTAGCAACCTCACCGTTTTCTTACAAAAACATTTCTTCATCTTCTTCCACCTCTAAGCTATGTCCTGAAATAAAGTAAGAAAGGGTTAGGGTGCAGCCAAAATATAGATTGAAAGGATAATTCTTCTACACCTATTTCTGAAGACCTTCTATGGATCTATTGCATATCATTGTGAGTTCTACGCCATCTTTAGACTTGTTATCTAAATAAAATGGGATCATTAAAAGTGAATTACATTAAATCTCAAACTTAGTACTTATATGTTCATCTTTAACATGTTACTATCCATCTAATCACTATCAGTTACCTATTCCCTTTTCAGTTATCATCTGATTATATATATGCATATTTCTTCCTTTTATCTTTTTGTCATAGTTTGATCTACAGTCTTATTACTATGCTTATATATTCCATTTGTTCATTTCTGAGTTTGGATATTTTCTCCCTTTTTTGCGCTGATCCTAAGCCAACAAGAGCCTAGGCCTTTACCATTTGGGATGCGTAAATATTGGGATAATTTGTGTTAATAATAAAAAAGGGATTTTGGCATATTAGAAATTGTGAACCTTGGCCTGCAGAATTGGGATAATTAAAAAGGAAGAATAATATGTTAAAAAGTGAATAGGAATAGGCTGGACTTAATTAGATATTAAGTGGACATGTCATTGGAGAAAAACATACTTAACTATTCACTAAGTAAAACATGTAGCTAGTAAACATGTAAGTGGACAGTAAATGACATGATAACAGTGTGAAAGATTGTAGATCACTTTTGTTAATTACAATATGGGAATAACAGTTATAGGCTTATTAATGAAGTTAAAAGGATAAAGTTAAACACTGGATAATAAGCTGGGACAAAGGGTTGTAGATTACTTTTGTTAATTACAATGTAGGGAATAACATGTTAGTATGCTTATTAATGAAATTAAATAGGTTAAGTTAAACACTGGATTAACAAGCAAGGGAAAAGAGGTTGTAGTTTAATTTTGTTAATTACAAGCTAAGGGATAACATGTTATGGGCTTATAAATGAACTTAAATGGGTTAAGTTAAAACACTGGATTAATAATCTTGTGGAAAACATAGTTAGCTTGGGGACCAAGTCTCGGGGAGGCTTGTGTCATATGAATTTTGTGTGGGATTTGTATCAGTTAGTACTTTGTTATCTACAGGGCTTTACACTAGGTAGGGGTTTAGGCACGATTATACTGGAATAGGTAGTAAGAGGTCCAAATGTGAGGTGGTTATGGGCGCGTTCCGGTGGAGTCATGAGCGTGCATGAGTCCGAAAGTGGAAGATAAGACGCTGTAACTCCTGTGATTAAGGCTGTGTTTCTCTTAGTCAATGGGTTCGGGAGTGATAACCCCGAACGCCATGGCTGGTACAGATTATTCACACCATGTTTAAGAAGACGATCACTGGGTTGAAATTAAGGAAGGCCTGACCTTGCGATATGACAGTTGGTGCAGAAATTCTGGGATACGAATGAGAAGCTTATCTTATCTTATTTTCCATGTTCCCTACTATACTGTATTTTGATGCTTAGTATTATTAATCCATCTTGATACTTCTTTATCTCGTTGTTTATGCTAATAATCACTGGAACTTGCCAGACTTTATGTTTAACCTATTTTGTTTTCCCTTCTTTCTCTTCCTTTCCCCCTTCAAGTTCTTAGGGTGGTGGATTACAGCAGTGACCGTGATTCTTTGATTCAGCTTGAACTTGGACTATTTCTTACTCCATATATTGTTTCGGTTTCTATTCTATGATTATTGTTATGGCATACGAGAGATATAATTTTTATGGTTTTGTACTTTTACTCTGATTTACCACGAGACAGATGTTTCATGACTATGCCTTTATGGTATTTGAAAATGTAAGGTTGTATTTGGTTTGATAATAAAAGTATTTAAAAAAATTCGGTGCAGTTTATATTTTGTCTTGTACATTTTAGCTTCTGTGTTATTACTTTATACCACTTGTGCTTCACAGAATGTAATGCATCCTCATATAGGTGACATTAAGGGATGTGGGGTGTCACAGGTTAGGAAGCATTGCAAATTGAGAATTTAAAATACTTTTAGAAGTCGGTAATGGTGCTATAGAGTTTTGTGGAAGAAGAAGAATAGAAAGTAATAATTTAGAATACTTTCCAGGAATGGCTATTTATAGGTGCGGAGGGAAGTATCTGTTCGCCAGGCGCCGCGACAATTTAGAATGGTCCTATTGTTTCAAATTCAAACGTCATGTCTCTTTGTTTCCAATGACCTAAAAGCATTGCAAAAATTCCCTCATTCAAATTTTAATTTTCGAGTCAGGGTTCTTAATGGGATATAATCTGGTTTGTTATAGTTTAAACTTGATCCAAAAAAACTTATGGATCCGAAATCCATACCAGATCCTGCCCGGCTGCACAGCGGCGGTGGTGCGTACGTGTTTGGTGCATGACTTCACTCCTCACAACAAAGCACACATTTGGGAGCCTCAAGGCCCCAACACCCTCATGATGAAGCCATTCACATATTAGAATTTTTCCTCTTATTCCCATGATGTGGGACAATTAGTTTTCCCCTTCTTTCTTTCTTACCTCTTCAAAAATAAACCCCTATCCCAAAACATTTTGAAAATATAGAACATTATATAGTACTGGCATTATTATATTCTTCATATAAAACTAATAATGTTCTCTCAGTACTAAAACGCTTCTATTAAATTTGCAATCGCTTGATCTTTTTATGAATTTTTTACCATATTAGATATGTCTAACTGCGTAATTAGCAAGTCTTAGAGAAATTATGATTGACCTTCTGCTAGATTAATGGATCTTAGAGAAATAAAAGGCCAGACAACCAAGTCCTGGGATTTGTACACTTGTTGGACAATTAATTCGGTTATCCAGGATAATGAGTAGGAATTATACAATTTTTTTAACATATACATATATATATATACACACACACACACACACATGTTGGCAATACATTTTACCAGAAGAAACGATCCATGCAAAATTACATAAGATCAATACAATACCCAGTCAAAGTGAAAAAGACAATACATCGTGAAAATTGTAGTTGGAATCTTGGTAGTGATATTTGAACAGGTCGCCAATCGAAAATAATTTTCGGGTCCATGGAAACTAATTTTCGATGTAAGAAACGTCAAATGCTATTTCTTGAGATTATGGTGTCTAAAAAAATAACCTAAGTTTATATACTAGGAGTATGATATCTATCATCGAGGAGCATTGGCGATAGATAAGAGTATTTTTTGATTATGTGCAAGTAATAAATCAATGAACTATCGATTTATCGGTATGTTAATAAAGCAAGCATTATTAGACAAGCTTCAATATGGGGAGAGCACTCGAGAATGTTGTCAATTAAATTTACATTGTATTTAAATGCTTATATTCATATTTAAATTTATGTAGATTTCATAGTTTTAGGTTTAGATTTTTTTGTATATCCTTATTTTGTAGTTGTAATACCATTGGAATAACGCTTTTTAGTGTCCATATGAACTACCGAAAATGCTGATATATAGATATTAATGAATTTCGATATCCGATAAAGTAGATGTAATATGTAACACTCTGAATTTTTATAACTAATAATTAAAAAGAAAAGGGTAATAATTTAAATATTAATTGGAATAAACTTCAGAATTGGACAACGGGACTAGCATCATTAGATCCGTTGTAATTTTATGATTAAAATGGACACTTGTTTTGCTGGAATCGGAGTTAAAGTGAACAAGTTATGAATTAAAGAAGTCTAAAATAGAAAATTATAATATATGTATTATATATAAAGTAAACAGGCCGAGTGAAATGAACCTTTCCCACTTGAGTCGACTTGGTGTCAACCCAAAGGTCCTTTGGTCGACTTTATGTTGACCCAAAGCGGGCTGGGTCGACCTATCGTGCATGTCGATGTGTGATGTGGTGCACACGGAATTTATTTCATTCGAATGTTATTTTGGCTGATGTGGCTTTGTTTTATTGGTTAAATTTTGAACTAAAGGTTGACGTGGAACCTTCTGATTGTTCCAATGGCATGGCTGACCCAAGTTTGATTTTAAATATGGACAACCGAGGAGACCCTAAACACTATATATAAATTAGTAGAGCCTCTCTCATTTCTTAACATCCACTCTTCCTATCTTCTTCTTTCCCAGGTCTATCCTTAAAATTAGGAAGGGGCAAATAATTAAAATTTTACAGGGTTAAAGAACTTCTATATTTTTAAATATATTTTTTTATAAATACTTCTAGACGTGGATGTTCTGTTAGAATAAAAAAAAGGCCACAAGTGAAGCTCTTTTCATCAGATCTGTGAGTTTTTATGTGATTTCTAGATTAGTAATATATGTACGAAAAGTTAGACAATTAAATAGTTTAGTTTATGCAAGTTTAATGTTTAGAGTTAATTATAGTATTTTTTGTTTAGTTTTGTGGAAATTAGGCTAACGTCCCTATTATAGTTTGAAATATAAACGATATCCAGGGTAAGTTTCAAATGCAAAGCGGGTCCTTCTTTTCTTGCTTACGTGATTACCAAAGGAATTTTGGCGCTGCTATATAAAAAAATCGAAACAATGCAAATATTCCAAGAAGAATTCAAAAAAAAAAAAAAAAATTGCATACATGAATGAATATATGCATACATGTATGCGTATATTTTTAAAGTGCTTTACAATGAAAATCTGGGCCAATACTTGCATACATGTATGCATTTATTCTAAATAATTGCATACATGTATGCAAGTAAATCTGAACTAATATGCATGCCTCTGAATAACTGCATACATGTATGCAGAAATGTTAAAATATAAACAGACTTAGTAATATGCATATATGTATGCAGCTTTTCTGCATAACTGCATACATGTATGCAGAAATGTAAAAACTAGGATGGCTTAACAATATGTGGATATATGTATGCAGATTTTGATTTAATGCATCAAAAGATGCATTTATTTCCCAATTTCTGCATACATGTATGCATTTATACTGCAGTTTGATGCTAAACTACAATATATGCATACATGTATGCATATATTTGTAAATACATGCATTGTTTTATGCATTTTACTGTCGTTTCGCTGTTATTTTGGGTTTTGGTGTGTTTTTCGGTTGTTTTAATCCCTGAATTTTTTGATGTGTACGTGTTTTATTTCATTATGAATTTATGTAATTTTTTAATGTTTTTTTAATATATTTTTAATGAATTTTTGAAAAATAAGGATGAAATTTATAATAAGTTTTGGACCGTACCTGAGCCTAATTTTGAAACCTATTAGGGCCTTGAGACAAACTTACCCTTTAGTTTTTCTATAAAGTTACTGTAATTTATTTAATGTCTATGCCTATTTCTTTCCAGTTATTTACTTCTTATAAGTAATTATCCTTCTTCTTATCCGCTTCTCTGTTGCAATTTTATTTACAATCAGGCTATGCCTATTTTACTTGTTTTGTTTATGTTTTAGTCTAAGCCTTGCGAGTAGCCTAGACTATTTCCCTTTTTGCGCTTAGCCTAGGCCAAAAGAGAGCCTAGGCCTTTACCGTTAAATTTGCATTAAAATTGGAATAATGTTAAAATGATGAAAAGGGATAATTGGGCATGTTAGAACTGATTAAATACTATAATCAGAATTAGACTGTAAATTGGGGATAAGGCATAACATATAATTGGAGAATATGAAAATATACAAACTCGAATAGGGCTAACTTAGTTAGATGCTAAGTAACATAGGGTTGGGTTGTGAAAAAAGATAAATATTATTTCAATGTTTAAAATGACCTAGGATTATAACATGAAGTTATATTGGACTTATTAATAAACTTAAATTATGTCAAATTTGAAGATGAGATTAATAAGATAAGATAGTGGAGTCCGTTCTGGCAGCGTGGTGCTGATTAGGGATAATAAGAGGCCTAATAAAATAATGAAATTGTAGTGGGAGTCCGTTCAAATAATGTGGGGTTGATTGGGGAAAATAAGTGTCTCGTAGGCCTGTTCCGATAGCGTGGGGTTGACTGGGGAAAATAAGAGGCCTAATAAAATGATAAGGTTATAATTCATATCTATTCAAGCAGCACATGGCTGATTAGGAAACTAAGTGCCTTAATAGAATAATAAGTGGGGACCAAGTCTAGAGTGTGACTTGTGTCAATTGCATATTTGGTTGGGGACCCATATCAGGCAGTATCCCTATTATCACCAATGGAGGTTTCACACTAGGTATAGGCGAGGGCACACTTTACTGTGTTGGTAAGAGGTCCAAATGAAGTGGGTACAGGTGCGTTCCGATGGAATGATGAGCGTACAACGTGTCGATTGGGGAAAATAAGTCGTTATAATGCATGTGATTAACGGGTATGTCCTTTTAGTTGATGGGTTCAGGATTGATAACCCTGAATTTCATAGCTGGCATAAGTTATCTCATTGTGGTTTTAGGAGCCGATCAACGGGCAGGAATTAGGTAAAGCCTAATTATGATATCTTGGCAAGTTGGTGTAGAAATCTTGGATATGAATGAGAAGCCAATCGCTATTCGTGCTTAACTTTGCTTACCACCTTTATACTTTTATGTTGTATGTCCTTAAAACTGTTCATCTGTCTAATGGTTCCTTACTTTATGCTCATGCTAGAAATTACTAGAACTCACCAGACGTATGTCTGGGCTAGTTTGTTTTCTCCTTCTCTTATCCCTTTTCCCCACCAAGATTCACAGGGTGGAGTGCCTCAGCAGTGATTCTTGACATTTCTTTTCAGCTTGGATTCAGACTCATTCCAGACTCATGTATTGGTTTATTTCTCATTTTTTGATTATTGTATTGACATGTAAGAGGGATGATTTTACTTATGTACTTTGATATTATGGTTTTCCATAATACATTACATTTGATATTTATGAAATGTAATAAGCATTGTGATTTGAATTGTGAATTATGTTTTAAAATTTTCATTGTGTTTTATATTTTCTATCTTATGAATTTTAGTCTCCATGTTGTTAGTTTATACCTAAGCGCTTCATAAACATTAGCATATCCTCATATGGGTGACGTTAAGGGATGTGTGGTGTTTCATTTGGTATTAGAGCCTGAGGTTACAAGATCAGAGAAAAGTTTTTGAAAAAGTGTTTTTAAAAGTAAAGTACTTACAGGTAAAACTTGTTTTTGGAAAGTATCCACTTCAACTGCAATATTCCCTTGATTCCTTTTTGAATCCTTGTCACTATTCTTTTTCAGCATGTCTAGGGATCTCAACTTTCCAGAGGAAGTTCCCATCCTGGCATGGTTCCGTAGATATGTTGAAGCTACTGCGCCTGCCGAAGGGGAAGGAAATACCCTATCTCTAACTGTAGCTGTGGTAGTTCCACCGAATTCAGTGGCTAATTTTCTAAGCTCCATAACAATTTTTCTGTTATGGGAGGCAAGCCATTTCTTGGATCGGAGAATTTTGTAGATGCTCATAATTGTCTTAGAGAGACCAATCATGTAACGACCCGTGTTTTTGACCAGTTGAATCTGAATAATTAAAATTGATTTTAAATATTTTATCGGGAATATAAATGGATTTTAATCGCTATTTAAACGAAGTTGAACGATATATATTCATATATAAAATAAAACGAGCTCAGAACAGCGCGGTAGTTCGTAAAATAGAGTTTTAAACTTCAAGGGGTCGTATCGGGTTCAAAATAAGTTGGATTTCCTCGAAACAAGAAACGTCGGGACCGGTTGGACGATATCTTTCTAACGGCAGAGAAAAATCGAGTTTTCGTCGTGTAGATTGGAAGTTATGCCCAAATCTATTTGGCAGAAAAACAGCAGTGTAATCGTTTATCGACCGTAACGGTTTATTCGATATAACTAGATACCGGTTTCGAATTTAGTCAAGGTCCTTTTGAGACATAGTCATAATTTAATTTATAGAATTTTATGGAAATTTTTAATTAATTAAATACGCAACTTTTTATTTGGAGTATTTTGCACTCTTAATCAGCGATTTTGGGATTTCACAATATGAGTTAATCTACCGATATTATTACATTTTTGGGATCACGACACCTCACTGAACACGACTGTATTTTTATTTCAGTCTGCAACGCTCATATAACCGTACATAGTGGTGTAGGTAACTTTTATTGAATGGTTAGCTGGTCAAACGAACTCAAAATTCAACAAAACAAGTTTCATACGAAACCTTAGGAAGAGGTGTAGTGAAACATCAAGGCCTCATATTTTTAGGATTTTTCTGTAATTTTAAGGAATTAATGCTCGGTGTTTTCATCGATATTTTCTAAAGGATTTTCGCAAACGGTGTCGGAATTCGACGAAACCTATCCCATTGGATCCGGAATATATTTTTGTGCTAGAATTAGGTGTCACTTCTTGAATTAGGAGTCAATTGGGATGTTAATTTTACGAAAAACTCCATGCACATTTCATAATAATAAAATATTATTAAAATCATACCACACTTTGAAAAAGAAGGACACGTTATTTAGCCTGTAGCCTTTTGGTTTCTTTGCGTCCCAAACCTCCCTCCACTGTACATTAGTTACGCCCAAACATTTTAAATTTTGCGTCATAAACCAGCACGGTTCCTTGCACCCCAAACAAACGATAGCTTGCCTTGCACTGCACACTACTGTTAGCTTGCCATGCACTGCACACTACTGTTAGTTTGCCTTGCACTGCACACTACCGTTACCTTGCCCCCCACGTAATACTTTCTCTATAAAAACCATATCGAGCTGCTCTTCCTTTTTAACTTCGCTTCAACACAAAACAAACATCAGCTCCATTCACAAATTAAATTACAAATCCCTCCACCTGCAACATGAGCTGATGGCGCCTTCTTCTTTCTTCTCGTTTCTTTTTCTCGCGAACCCTCGGACCACAAGAATAGTACAACAGTGATGTTATATATCTCGGCAATTGTTTCTCGGTGGACTGGCGGCGATCATCACTAACACATGGAGTCTCCGAGAGAAGGAAGGTCGAGTAGGCGCAGGTGTTTGGCTGTGTTTGTCGGAGTATAGCTGGTTGGAGGCGTTTGCGCAACAAGAGGAAAAAAAAGTGAACGTTGATGAAGTTAGTGCGTGGGGTGTAGTTGGTTCAAAATAAAGGAACAGTGTGAGATGGGTGATCGGTGCATGCGAAATAATATGGGGAGGAAGTGGCTGCGTTTTGGGTCTGTGAATTAAGAATGGGAACCATCCCAAAACAGAAAAGAAAAAAAAGAAGAGATAGAGCGGATGGAACGAAGAGAGATGGCACCTTGCATGGAGATGAACGGCAAACACAACAACATACCAGTAACAGAGTGGAATAGACCAAAGGACGATGGGATCTTATCGTCGAACGTAATATTTTTGGTGTTGGTTTGAAGGCATTTGGAATTGACCGAAGCAAACCGTTTTGACGAACAATGCGCATAGAAGGTGAGTTAAACTCACTCAGTTCTCCCCTTTTATATTTTATATAAGTCGGGCTTTATAATTGTGTGCTATGGTTGTTTGTTCGTTTGTTCGTTGTTGGTTTTATATTCATATATTGACTAGAACAGTTATATTAAACGTTCGTTAAATTTAATTAATCGTTATTTCTAACGGTTGAATCCAAGTGAGGTAACTTACCTCAGTGGTTACGTTTATAACACTATAAACGTTATGATCAAATAGTTGAATGCTTAAACTGTTGTTATTATCCCAGTATTGACTGTTACAGTTATTATTGACCGTTATTATTAAACTATTTTATTTCATCTATCTAGATGAAACGAATATTGAACTGAATTGGGGTAACCACTGTTTTGCAGGGAATAACAGGTTGGATAATATTGATAACGTTTATCAATATGATTAAATTGTTTGTTATGAAATGTGAAATTTGTTTATATTTCACGGTTTGGTACTACAATAGACATTTGCCTCTTTAGCACCGTCAATTAAAAGAAGTGATTTTTCGAAATCAATATGAAGTGGATTTCGAATGGTTTTAAAGAGAGAAACACATTTTTATATGGTTTTGAAATATGATTTTGTAAAAATAATAGTCGAAATTAAATTTATAATTTTTATAAATATAACTTGTAGAGATATAAGATATTATTAACAGTTAAATGATACGAACTTATCGTATTTGAAATGGTTTTATAAAGGGCTTAACGATCGTAAAAGGAAGTTTAAACGGATTTCAAGTAGCGAATTGAAATAATGGAATTCTAAATTATACAAGAATTTATAAAAGAGTTCTTAAGAGTGATATTTTGTCTTAAATAATCATTTTAACAAATGTTGATTAAAATGCTACGAAATAACATTTCGTGAATAAGATTTACAAGTCAGTGGATTTGGAAATGAGTAGTGATTTAGAAATGAGATTTCAGATTTATCAAATGAAATCGCATTTGGAAATATGGATATACATTTATAACTGAGATTTATAAATAGAATTGAGATTTATGAACAGGATTGAGATTTATAAATGGGATTGAGTAAACAAATGGGAGTAAGTTGTATTTCGAAGTTCGGAATATGTTATTTCGAACTTTGAAATGATTAATCAAAGCGAGCTTATTCCGAGGTTCGGAATGTGATATTCCGAAGGTCGGAATGTTAACTGAAGGCAGAAGTATAAATGAAGTAAAGTTTTGGGATAACGACAACGAATATTAGTTGTCGACAATGAATTACAAATGGGATTGGTAAACCAAGTTAAAGATGTGAACATGAAACAAATGGCGAATTATCGCACTAAATTTACAAGAGATTTTGTAAATGGAAATTTAAAGTTTTGTAAATGGAATCGAGTTATTAAATAAAATTAAGGGTTTATGAATGGGATTTGTAACATTTGTTACAAATGAGATGAACCATCTTTGGACATGGGATTTTACAGAAGATTATTATATATTTTAGACAACGAATAAGTTGTCGAGTATGATTTAAAGGGTATGTGATAAATATAAGTAGAATTGTTCGATAAACATCAATATAAGAATTTGAAAAGGATAACAATATAATAATTATATAAGTTTTATAAAAGCGTTGCTTATATGGTTTTAAAACAAATGTATTTGAATTGTTGGAATAATTTGTAATATAACAATAAAGAGATATCAAGGAATTTCCATAAAGATTCTATTTTTATTAGAATCAAAGTTCGTACATAATATTGTAAATGATTATTAACATAAATCGAAAGAGTTTGATAACAGTTTACTTAACAATTAGTTAAGTAAAAGTGGTCGAGATTTGAATAAGGTTTCCAAAAGAGGAATGTGTGGTTAATAAACTTCTATTTATTCTGAAGATATGAATGTTGTTGGTCAAGGTCTGAGAGGTAATAAAATACCCCAACTTGAACAACTCCATGATTATCCAAGAGTAGTATTAGTTTATAAACGAGAATAGTTGAGGAAAACATAAGTTATGATTTCCGTAAATGATGATTTTCGAAAAGTTTATAAATTGGATAAAGTTGAATAAAAATGAATTTGGGAATATTCTTATATTATGATAAGAAGTAAAAGCGGTGTTTCAAATATTGGAAAATTAAGGAATATAATTAACGGACGGTTCGTTAACGAGGCTTAATGATACTGAGTATTGAATAAGTGAATCCATTTTCTTGTATGGATGAATGGTTGTTTTATTTGATAGTTAAATAACCGACTATCAAAGTTTGGCCCATACGATGGTTGGTACGGAAGGACCGGAATCGAATATATATTCGAAAACCATTCCGTCCAGCAAATACGAATACGTTGAAGAGGCTGGTTCGAGATGGAGCTATTGAAGACCGTTGATTTTCATAAGCGGAAGGATTACTTAAAATCTCTGACTTGCAACCAGAGATATACTGTGATTCTGTCGTGGTTAAAATCTATGGGTTCGCAAGGACTTCTCGCTACTGATTCTCAGGGTGATACCTAGAATGCAGTAGGAGGGTACTTCGGTTCATCCTGTTCCTGGATGACTTGTATGGATGAATGTCTAACAGAGTATTTCCAGAAAGGTCACGTACATTGATTTCTTCAACCGTACCAAGAGTGGAGGCGGAGAAGGAAACTTCTTTTAGCTAACACGTAACGTATTGTGTGGACGTCAATTAGTGACTGTTGATGGATCCGACGATGTGACATTCGAAGTAAATATGATGTGCTGATAAAGCGTAGACTCAAGCCTCATCAACAGGGAAATGACAAAAATCGGGCAGGTAGCGTGGATATGTGGGTCGCTCCCATTAGGGTGTATAATCACCTATCTAGAGAAATTCCTTTTGCTTCTTGAATCTATTTCAATGCTGTCCCTTTTCTGGAAACTGTGGTTTGAGCCCAACCGTTGGTGATATACATTCGATACACTCAAGCGAAATGAGTGGTCGGTCATGTGTGGGCCGGGTTGCAAGACGTTCTTGTTGAACCCAGTGTATTCGCCTCTAGAGATACACTAGCGGCAGGTGGTCCCATACCTTGTCAAGGACGGAATCCAATCTCCAATAAGCGCCCGCGGTTTTGTTTGTATGCTATATATGTGGAGTGTGAGATGCAAGCGTTCCGCTAGATTAATATTTACTTGTATTTAGACACTATAATAATATCAGAAAAGATATGGGTTTGAAAACAATTTGGGTTATCATAAGGTAAAAACCGTCCGTATTTATGTGTGGATTTGGTCTTACGATTACCTTTTTCTTTTGAAAAGATTTTAACTTTAAAATCAAGTTGTGTGATACCTTAACACTGTGCGAGTTATCTCACTCTGGTTCACCAGACTGACCCAGTGTTTTGTAAATGCTCGGGTTAGCCCGGGGTGTACAGGTTCAGGTTATCAAATGCTGTGAAGAGACGAGCTGGAAGAGTCCAGACGTATGATATTATATAGCTACTATTCCGCTGTGTGTTGTGTCTGAGGACAGGTTATTATAACTGTCCAGAGATGCCGATGTACTCTGATATTGTAAGTATTTTTTTAGAAGCTCTCAATAAAGTTCTATTTCTGTATTATATTTTGTTCCGCTGCGATGTGAGACTCTGTGTTGTGTTGTTCTTCTTCTTCTTCTATTCTAATACTTCTTTCTTTCTTACCTCACCCTCTAACTTCTTTCTTATAGTAATCCATTTTCTAGTGCACTTTGGGTTGGACTAGTGTGGTTTGGGTCAGCTCAAAGGGTACTGGAACCTGGGTCGCTACATTTGGTATCAGAGCTGAAGGTTGAGTGATAACCTTGGCTCTGTGGTGTAACTCGATAGAGATTGGGTTAGTAATACCCTAGATCGAGGTTGAGTATATATATATGAGCGCGTATTTGTGGATTTGATATAAAATTGTTTTATATTGTGTTGGCTGGGTTGTTGAGTGGTTTATGAATTCTGGTCGATATAGGAAGTACAATTGTATCGATAGGTGTTTCTAAACTCTCGAACAAAACAATTCGATACAGTATCATTTTTTAAAAAAAAAGGTGGTAAATGAAATAAATTTGCTCAATTATAGTTTATATAGAAAAGAAATTATTTTATCGAATTATTGAGTATTTGATTGTTGGATTGATTTGAAATGGAGTTAAAATCCAATATGGAAATACAACTTGAATTGGTTCAGTCAAGTTAAATCAAAATTGGAGATAGTGTTGGAATTAAATAAAATACCTTTGGAATATGGTAATCAAATAAACAATTGGATAAGAAATCGATTTAATATAAATCGATAAGTGAAACCATAGTGAAAATAAACAAGAAATAGAAATATTGAATCAAAACGATTTGGTTGGGTTGTAATGACTTGTTTGTCTATTTGTTTGGTTATTGAATGGTTTGAATATAATTCACCTATAGTTAAATTTAAAATTTCACCAAATAAGTCAACAAGGAAAGCTGAATGAATTGAAACCAAATACTATTATAAGGAATTAAGAGTGGAATCACATATGAGATAGAACTAAATAATTAAACTCCGGATTGTTACTTCGATTGTAAATGAGTGCATACAGATAACATAAGGCAATGGAAGTTGATTTGGTAATTTACTTATAGGGAACGAAGTCTAGGTTGAAAAACAAAAGGCAGTTAGTGGATTTGCTACGAAAATTGGATTGGGAAATTAACGGGATTTATAGCATATTTCTTACCTTAGCAATTTCGAGGACGAAATTATTTTAAGGGGGGAAGAATGTAACGACCCGTGTTTTTGACCAGTTGAATCTGAATAATTAAAATTGATTTTAAATATTTTATCGGGAATATAAATGGATTTTAATCGCTATTTAAACGAAGTTGAACGATATATATTCATATATAAAATAAAACGAGCTCAGAACAGCGCGGTAGTTCGTAAAATAGAGTTTTAAACTTCAAGGGGTCGTACCGGGTTCAAAATAAGTTGGATTTCCTCGAAACAAGAAACGTCGGGACCGGTTGGACGATATCTTTCTAACGGCAGAGAAAAATCGAGTTTTCGTCGTGTAGATTGGAAGTTATGCCCAAATCTATTTGGCAGAAAAACAGCAGCGTAATCGTTTATCGACCGTAACGGTTTATTCGATATAACTAGATACCGGTTTCGAATTTAGTCAAGGTCCTTTTGAGACATAGTCATAATTTAATTTATAGAATTTTATGGAAATTTTTAATTAATTAAATACGCAACTTTTTATTTGGAGTAGTTTGCACTCTTAATCAGCGATTTTGGGATTTCACAATATGAGTTAATCTACCGATATTATTACATTTTTGGGATCACGACACCTCACTGAACACGACTGTATTTTTATTTCAGTCTGCAACGCTCATATAACCGTACATAGTAGTGAGGGTAACTTTTATTGAATGGTTAGCTGGTCAAACGAACTCAAAATTCAACGAAACAAGTTTCATACGAAACCTTAGGAAGAGGTGTAGTGAAACGTCAAGGCCTCATATTTTTAGGATTTTTTCTGTAATTTTAAGGAATTAATGCACGGTGTTTTTCATCGATATTTTCTAAAGGATTTTCGCAAACGGTGTCGGAATTCGACGAAACCTATCCCATTGGATCACGAATATTTTTTTTATGCTAGAATTAGATATCACTTCTTGAATTAGGAGTCAATTGGGATGTTAATTTTATGAAAAAATCCATGCACATTTCATAATAATAAAATATTATTAAAATCATACCACACTTTGAAAAAGAAGGACACGTTATTTAGCCTGTAGCCTTTTGGTTTCTTTGCGTCCCAAACCTCCCTCCACTGTACATTAGTTGCGCCCAAACATTTTAAAATTTGCGTCATAAACCAGCACGGTTCCTTGCTCCCCAAACAAACGATAGCTTGCCTTGCACTACACACTACCGTTACCTTGCCCCCCACGTAATACTTTCTCTATAAAAACCATATCAAGCTGCTCTTCCTTTTTAACTTCGCTTCAGCACAAAACAAACATCAGCTCCATTCACAAATTAAATTACAAATCCCTCCACCTGCAACATGAGCTGATGGCGCCTTCTTCTTTCTTCTCGTTTCTTTTTCTCGCGAACACTCGGCAACACAAGAATAGTACAACAGTGCTGTTATATATCTCGGAAATTGTTTCTCGGTGGACTGGCGGCGATCATCACTTACACGTGGAGTCTCCGAGAGAAGGAAGGCCGAGTAGGCGTAGGTGTTTGGCTGTGTTTGTCGGAGTATAGCAGGTTGGAGGCGTTTGCGCAACAAGAGGGAAAAAAGAAGAAGAAGTGAACGTTGATGAAGTGAGTGCGTGGGGTGTATTTGGTTCAAAATGAAGGAACAGTGTGAGATGGGTGATCGGTGCATGCGAAATAATATAGGGAGGAAGTGGCTGCGTTTTGGGTCTGTGAATTAAGAATGGGAACCATCCCAAAACAGAAAAAAATAGAAAAAAGAAAAAAAAGAAGAGATAGAGCGGATGGAACGAAGAGAGATGGCACCTTGCATGGAGATGAACGGCAAACACAACAACATACCAGTAACAGAGTGGAACAGACCAAAGGACGATGGGATCTTATCGTCGAACGTAATATTTTTGGTGTTGGTTTGAAGGCATTTGGAATTGACCGAAGCAAACCGTTTTGACGAACAATGCGCATACAAGGTGAGTTAAACTCACTCAGTTCTCCCCTTTTATATTTTATATAAGTTGGGCTTTATAATTGTGTGCTATGGTTGTTTGTTCGTTTGTTCATTGTTGGTTTTATATTCATATATTGACTAGAACAGTTATATTAAACGTTCGTTTAATTTAATTAATCGTTATTTCTAACGGTTGAATCCAAGTGAGGTAACTTACCTCAGTGGTTACGTTTATAACACTATAAACGTTATGATCAAATAATTGAATGCTTAAACTGTTGTTATTATCCCAGTATTGACTGTTACAGTTATTATTGACCGTTATTATTAAACTATTTTATTTCATCTATCTAGATGAAACGAATATTGAACTGAATTGGGGTAACCGCTGTTTTGCAGGAAATAATAGGTTGGATAATATTGATAACATTTATCAATATGATTAAATTGTTTGTTATGAAATGTGAAATTTGTTTATATTTCACGGTTTGGTACTACAGTAGACATTTGCCTCTTTAGATCCGTCAATTAAAAGAAGTGATTTTTCGAAATCAATATGAAGTGGATTTCGAATGGTTTTAAAGAGAGAAACACATTTTTATATGGTTTTGAAATATGATTTTGTAAAAATAATAGTCAAAATTAAATTTATAATTTTTATAAATATAACTTGTAGAGATATAAGATATTATTAACAGTTAAATGATACAAACTTATCGTATTTGAAATGGTTTTATAAAGGGCTTAACGATCGTAAAAGGAAGTTTAAACGGATTTCAAGTAGCGAATTGAAATAATGGAATTCTAAATTATACAAGAATTTATAAAAGAGTTCTTAAGAGTGATATTTTGTCTTAAATAATCATTTTAACAAATGTTGATTAAAATGCTACGAAATAACATTTCGTGAATAAGATTTACAAGTCAGTGGATTTGGAAATGAGTAGTGATTTAGAAATGAGATTTCAGATTTATCAAATGAAATCGCATTTGGAAATATGGATATACATTTATAACTGAGATTTATAAATAGAATTGAGATTTATGAATAGGATTGAGATTTATAAATGGGATTGAGTAAACAAATGGGAGTAAGTTGTATTTCGAAGTTCGGAATATGGTATTTCGAACTTTGAAATGATTAATCAAAGCGAGCTTATTCCGAGGTTCGGAATGTGATATTCCGAAGGTCAGAATGTTAACTGAAGGCAGAAGTATAAATGAAGTAAAGTTTTGGGATAACGACAACGAATATTAGTTGTCGACAATGGATTACAAATGGGATTGGTAAACCAAGTTAAAGATGTGAACATGAAACAAATGGCGAATTATCGCACTAAATTTACAAGAGATTTTGTAAATGGAAATTTAAAGTTTTGTAAATGGAATCGAGCTATTAAATAAAATTAAGGGTTTATGAATGGGATTTGTAACATTTGTTACAAATGAGATGAACCATCTTTGGACATGGGATTTTACAGAAGATTATTACATATTTTAGACAACTAATAAGTTGTCGAGTATGATTTAAAGGGTATGTGATAAATATAAGTAGAATTGTTCGATAAACATCAATATAAGAATTTGAAAAGGATAACAATATAATAATTATATAAGTTTTATAAAAGCGTTGCTTATATGGTTTTAAAACAAATGTATTTGAATTGTTGGAATAATTTGTAATATAACAATAAAGAGATATCAAGGAATTTCCATAAAGATTCTATTTTTATTAGAATCAAAGTTCGTACATAATATTGTAAATGATTATTAACATAAATCGAAAGAGTTTGATAACAGTTTACTTAACAATTAGTTAAGTAAAAGTGGTCGAGATTTGAATAAGGTTTCCAAAAGAGGAATGTGTGGTTAATAAACTTCTATTTATTCTGAAGATATGAATGTTGTTGGTCAAGGTCTGAGAGGTAATAAAATACCCCAACTTGAACAACTCCATGATTATCCAAGAGTAGTATTAGTTTATAAACGAGAATAGTTGAGGAAAACATAAGTTATGATTTCCGTAAATGATGATTTTCGAAAAGTTTATAAATTGGATAAAGTTGAATAAAAATGAATTTGGGAATATTCTTATATTATGATAAGAAGTAAAAGCGGTGTTTCAAATATTGGAAAATTAAGGAACATAATTAACGGACGGTTCTTTAACGAGGCTTAATGATACTGAGTATTGAATAAGTGAATCCATTTTCTTGTATGGATGAATGGTTGTTTTATTTGATAGTTAAATAACCGACTATCAAAGTTTGGCCCATACGATGGTTGGTACGGAAGGACCGGAATCGAATATATATTCGAAAACCATTCCGTCCAGCAAATACGAATACGTTGAAGAGACTGGTTCGAGATGGAGCTATTGAAGACCGTTGATTTTCATAAGCGGAAGGATTACTTAAAATCTCTGACTTGCAACCAGAGATATACTGTGATTCTGTCGTGGTTAAAATCTATGGATTCGCAAGGACTTCTCGCTACTGATTCTCAGGGCGATACCTAGAATGCAGTAGGAGGGTACTTCGGTTCATCCTGTTCCTGGATGACTTGTATGGATGAATGTCTAACAGAGTATTTCCAGAAAGGTCACGTACATTGATTTCTTCAACCGTACCAAGAGTGGAGGCGGAGAAGGAAACTTCTTTTAGCTAACACGTAACGTATTGCGTGGACGTCAATTAGTGACTGTTGATGGATCTGACGATGTGACATTCGAAGTAAATATGATGTGCTGATAAAGCGTAGACTCAAGCCTCATCAACCGGGAAATGACAAAAATCGGGCAGGCAGCATGGCTATGTGGGTCGCTCCCATTAGGGTTTATAATCACCTATCTAGAGAAATTCCTTTTGCTTCTTGAATCTATTTCAATGCTGTCCCTTTTCGGGAAACGGTGGTTTGAGTCCAACCGTTGGTGATATACATTCGATACACTCAAGCGAAATGAGTGGTCGGTCATGTGTGGGCCGGGTTGCAAGACGTTCTTGTTGAACCCAGTGTATTCGCCTCTAGAGATACACTAGCGGCAAGTGGTCCCATACCTTGTCAAGGACGGAATCCAATCTCCAATAAGTGCCCGCGGTTTTGTTTGTATACTATATATGTGGAGCGTGAGATGCAAGCGTTCCGCTAGATTGATATTTACTCTTATTTAGACACTATAATAATATCAGAAAAGATATGGGTTTCAAAACTGTTTGGGTTATCATAAGGTAAAAACCGTCCGTATTTATGTGTGGATTTGGTCTTACGGTTAACTTTTTCTTTTGAAAAGATTTTAACTTTAAAATCAAGTTGTGTGATACCTTAACACTGTGCGAGTTATCTCACTCTGGTTCACCAGACTGACCCAGTGTTTTGTAAATGCTCGGGTTAGCCCGGGGTGTACAGGTTCAGGTTATCGAATGCTGTGAAGAGACGAGCTGGAAGAGTCCAGACGTATGATATTATATAGCTACTATTCCGCTGTGTGTTGTGTCTGAGGACAGGTTATTATAACTGTCCAGAGATGCCGATGTACTATGATATTGTAAGTATTTTTTTAAAAGCTCTCAATAAAGTTCTATTTCTGTATTATATTTTGTTCCGCTGCGATGTGAGACTCTGTGTTGTGTTGTTCTTCTTCTTCTTCTATTCTAATACTTCTTTCTTTCTTACCTCACCCTCTAACTTCTTTCTTATAGTAATCCATTTTCCAGTGCACTTTGGGTTGGACTGGTGTGGTTTGGGTCAGCTCAAAGGGTACTAGAACATGGGTCGCTACAAATCATATATTTGGATTATTAAAGCTTGACAACATGAGGAGGATTCAGTTGGCCGCCTGGCAATTGAAAGGAAAGGCTTTGTATTGGTGGGTAGTGGCCGAGGCAGAATAGGCTGTAAGGATATGTGATGAGTTCAAGGATAAGTTTGAGAAGAAGTTCTTATTGTAATCTGAAAAAGGGATGCAGTTGGAGATATTCTTGAGTTTGAGACAGGGTGATATGTCGGTTAAGGATTATGTGAATAGCTTCAATGAGATGGTGTGATTTGGTTTGGATCTGGTTAATATTGTGCATAAGAAGGCTTTAAGATTTGCGGGGAGGCTGAGCCAACCCCTCCAAGGACTAGCATTGACACATATTCTGATGACTGCGACTTTTGAGGATTTAGTGGAGATGGCTCTTATGCACAGTGATGGGAAGGAGAGTATATAGGAGGTAGAGACAGGATTTGGGAAGAAAAAGGGGTGGCCCAAGAAAGGTGGAAAGAAAAAGGGAGAGAAATCAAATAAAGCATAAATTAAGAAGAAAGTGAAGTGTCATGTACGTGGTATGATGGGGCAATTTGTCGGAGATTGCAAGAAGACATCTAAGAAGGGTGCTTGCTTTCAGTGCGGATAGATGGGGCATTATAGCAGACAATCCCCTCAGGGGCAGGGACAAAGAGAAGGTTCATCTTGAGCATAGGTTCATGCGCTTGAGGTGACTCAGACTGGTGGTAGCGGTCAGGATAGAAGTAGGAAGGTCATTGTAAAACGTTTGATTTCTCTTTTCGACATTTCGATTAGGACCTTGTTCTATTCCAGTGCTTCTCATTCTTTCATATCCAATTCTGTTGTTGATAGTCTGCACCTAGATACTTCTATAGTTTTTGATCCAGTAGTTGTCTCAAACCCCATAGGAGGTAAGGACCACCTATCTATGATGTGTTGGGTTTTGTGGATTTCTATTCTTGGCGTCGAGTTTGAGTGTGATGCTTATGTACTAGGTTTCATGTTGTATGAGATTATTCTAGGGATGGATTGGTATGCCATGTATGTTGCCATCTTTGACTGTGAGAGTAGATTTGTTAGGCTTTTGACGTGTCATGTTAGGACTCTTGGGATTTTTTACGACCCGCGGGGGTCATTTATGCTTAATTTCTTGGATTCCGTAGATGCTTCTATAGACGATCTCAGTTTGGTGCCCATAGTTAGAGACTTTCCGAATGTGTTTGAGGATGTGAGAGGGCTGCCTCCAAGGCATGAGATTGATTTCTGTATATACTTGGTGGAGAATGCTAAGCTTATTGCATTGCCAGTGCGCCATATGGCTCCGAGAGAGAGAGGAAGGAGCTAAGTAGGTGGGTGAGTTGTTCGAGAAAGGGTTTCTTAGATGGAGTATTTCTAAGTGGGGAGCACCAGTTTTCTTCACGAATAAGGCAGACGGCTCTCTTCGTCTATGTGTGGATTACAAAGAATGGAACAAGCTTACGAAGAAGAATAAAACTGTAACATCCCGTATTTTTACGGTATAATAATTAATTAATTTAATTATTTAAATAGTGATTCAGAGATTTAAATGGTTGTTTAATTAAATAATATTGAATATTTAATTAATATAAATAATAGAAAAATATATTTAATTCCGAAATAGTCGGAATTAGTGGATTTCGCAATATTGTGTGGATTGGATTATTTATAAGATATAATTTAGTCTACGATTGAATTATAATAACGAATATATATAATAAACGATGGTTGAACATATAATTATAATCGAGCTCAAAATGGTGCGGCAGTTCGTAATTTGGCGATTCGAGCTTTAAATGAAAATACAGAATCCGTTTTAAGTCGGATTTCTGTGAAACAAGAAACGTTTGGAGCTAGTGAGGTATATCTTTCAAATGGAAGAGAAAAATCGAGATTTTGTCGTGTAGATTGCGAGTTGTACCAAATCAAATTTTCGAAAAGTTGCTAAGGAATTCCTTTATAATTTATAACGATTTATTTACATTATAAATGGATTTTTAATATAAATTGAATACTGGTTTAATCTGGGTTGAAATGTCAAGTTATAAATTCAGATAGAAATATTTTGGAGCTGTATTATATTCTCTGTGAATATATACGATAATATTAATCTATTAATATTTAATTTAATTTAATTATGTTTAAATATATTAATATTTAAATGGGTTTATTTAGAGCTTTAAAAATAGCCACTTTTGCAAACAAGCTCCGTTTTCGATGAAACTAATTTTGTTGGATTCGGAATATTAAATTATTATTAGATTTCAATTTTCGTGATTTTTGGAATCAGTATGTGCTCGTACAGGATTTTAATGTGAAAAACAGTTAATAATTTTGCTTTAAAAATATGTTGTGTGAGAAAACGGACTCGAAATTCGATGAAACAAGTTTCGTTGGGTCGGTATTGTCGAACTGTAGGTGTATGTCCATTTTCATCGGATTTGGGTATCGTATGTGATCATACAGATTTTTACAAGATAAATACAAGTAATGGTAACCATATAAATTAATAAAAAAAAATGAAATGAAGCTTCTAATACAAGCCAAAGGTACCCTGTAAATACCAACTCTTACTGCCTAACCTAAAACTATTTCTCCCTGGTCAATAAAATAAAAACCGCCGCTTTGTTTCAGCCACTGTCAAAGTGTTTGATCCTTTGGAAAATAGGAATAAAATCTAATAAAATTCCTTAATTCTCAAAACATCTTTCTTTGGATTTGTATTGAGATGGGCTTTAATTCTATACCCAATTTATAGGTTGCGATGACCATTCTACAGTTTGGAAAAATATACTATGGTCCTAGGGTTTCGATTCAGCGTTGTATTAGGTGGAGTTTGTTGGAGAGATGGTCTGCGCGGTGTTCAGAGGGGCGAGAATTTTCTGTTGGCAGGATTTGGGAGGATCTGGTGCCGAAGTATGTCAAAACCTCCCTGTTTTGGCCATTCGAAGCTGGGCGACGCGATGGTCTGAGACGATGCGAGTTCGACCGTTTGTGTTTGGGAAGAAGGATGTTCTGGTGGGGGAGGAAAATGGATAATGATTTGAGATGAACGATGGTGTGTTTCCTTCAATTTTTAATAGAGAAGAGGTAGAGAATGATGAGAACAAAGATTTGGAGATGGACATCCTTACAGTGGAATTTGAACGGGCATTTGTAACTGAGCAGATGGGATTGTCTTGTTTCTTTTTGTGGTGCATACATATCTTGGGGATTCGCTGTTATTTCCATTTGTGACCGGGATGAATATGATGGTGCAAATGATTTCGTGGGTGTTGAGACACTGTAAAGAGCTTAAAATCTTGGAACTCGAACTAGCATCGGGGAAGAAGGCAACAGGGAAATGGGTTGTGGGATATAAAGAGGGGATTGGGCCGGTTCCTGAGGGGTGAGGCCCAGTTAATAATGAATTAAGTTTGTTTTTAATTTTAATAGTACATTAACTTGTAAAATATATATCATTTCCATACGTAATCAGAATTCGATGAAACAGGATCCGCTGGGTTCGTATGGATGACGGCTATGCAACGGAACTAATTAGGAGTGAATTGGAGCTTGTTACAATTTATAGTGAAATAAATTGTCTGATCTGAATCAACAACCGTTATTCGTTATTTAACGATAACTGTCCAGTGCGAGTAAAACTCACTAACTCTGATCAGTTTATATTTTTGTAATGTATTGTTTTGAACTGATAAAAGTTGATTGATTTCTATGTGGTAATTGTTTGAATGAACTGCTAATTGGTTGGTTGAAATTATATATATATATATATATTGTTAATCAAATATTGATTCTTTTTTTCAGAATATTTCATATTGAAATGAAATTTGATGTTAATTATATTGTTTAACATCTGTGGATGCAGGGAAACAGGTTAAAGGGATCCAACTGGATTCCTCAACATTTGTGTTGCTTTTTTCATATATTTTGATATATGATGTGATATATAATCTATTAATGATTATGTGTGTTTGGATAATATTGATCCTTGTTATTTGGTATTTTAAATACCATATATAATACTGGGATTAAAAAAACAGAATGTTCAAAGTGTATATTGAAAATGAAATATATTTATAAAATCAAAGGATTTTATAAAAGGAAATATTTATAGAATCAAAGAATTTTATAAAAGGAAATATTTGTTAAACAAATAGAATTGAAAAAGAAAATACTTATAAAATCAAAGGATTTTATAAATGATAAAAGGAATATTTATTTAGAAAATAAATAGAATTATAAAAGGAATATTTATTTTGAAAATATATAGAATTATAAAAGGAGTATTTATTTAGAAAATATATAGAATTATAAAAAGGAATATTTATGTAGAAAATAAATAGAATTATAAAAGGAAATATGTGGAAAATAAATATTAAATGGAAATCTATTTTTAACAGATAAATGGAAAGATTAATTTAAAGTAGATTTAAAATAGAATTTGTTTTAACAGATAAATTGATAAGATTAATATAATGTTTTTATAAATTAAACAAATTATTTATCATTTGATAAATGGAATATATAAGTCTGAACTTATATAGAGAAGTAGAAATCGGTTTTGATACCGATATTTTAAATAGAATGTAAACCCAGCATTTATAAAGGGAATTATAAATGAGATTTAGGTGTTAGAAATAAAAAGGAGATTTCGTCAATAATTCTATAAATAGAAGTATAAATAGAATTTGGAAATAGGATATTATTTTAAAATACGAAATCAAACTTAATGGATTATATAAAAGAAATATTTTTTACATTCAATGTGAATAATGGATTGAAATGAATATTTTATAAAATAAAGCATTTATAAGGAAAATTGGGTTTTGAAATAGGAATTCAAACGGAAATTTGAATGAGATAGGAAATAGAGTTAATCGAATTAGAGTTGATCGAATAGAGTTAATCGAATATTAGTTATTCGAATAGAGTTAATCGAATTAGAGTTAATCGAATAGAGTTAATCGAATTAGAGTTAATCGAATTAGAGTTAATCGGATATTAGTTATTCGAATAGAGTTAGTTGAATATAAGTTATTCGATTAGAGTTAGTCAAATATAAGTTATTCGAATAGAGTTAGTCGAATATAAGTTATTCGAAGTGAGTTAGTCGAATATAAGTTACTTGAAGAGAGTTAATCGAATATAAGTTATTCGAAGAGAGTTAATCGAATATAAGTTATTCGAAGAGAGTTAATTGAATATAAATTATTCAAAGAGAATTAATCGAATATAAGTTATTCGAAGAGAGTTATCGAATAGAGATGATTTGAGAGAGAGTTATATGTTGAAATTCGATTATATCGAATTCAGGAAGGTACTATTCACTTTCCGTTTTTACTCAAGATTTATTTACTTATTAATAAATTAGTTGTTTATTTATTTATCCAAATTAATAAATAAAAGTTATATTTAAGTTATTATATTTTGGAAGCATGGGATTATAACACTATTGTTATAATCAAATGATTTTTGTAAAAGAAGTGGATTCATAAATAAAATCCGAGAGTTACGTAAGGAAGTTGGTTAAAGATTTAAAAAGGGTACTTTGTCTATTTCGAGGTTAGAAACGTTGTTCAGTTAAGGTCTGAGAGGTAGTTATACCCCAACTTGATTGACTTCATTTTTAACGAAGGAATGTTTAAGGTTCGATAGTGAAGGTTGGTTAAGTGAATTTAGTTAATGAGCGTAATAGATTGAGTTGGCATAGCAAAGTTTTTTTTAAACATCTGTTTATATCCAATGAAGGAGTTTTGGAAATGTTTTTCAAATAAGAATCGGAAATGTTTTCTAAATATAGCAAATAAGAAATGGGAGTAAATATGGAAATGGTTTTTTTAATGTTAATAACGTGTAGTTTCTAAACATAGAAGCTGTGTGACTAAACGATATTTAAGAAATATATGGAAAACGAAAAATAGGGAAATGAATAAATTAATGATAAATCAATTTAAAGGGATAAATGTTGATTGATGATTGATCAATAAAATTTCCATTTGGAAATAAGATCATTGTTTGTACACATATTTTCCTTTGATAGTAAAATCACCGTCTGTCAAAGTTTTGACTATTTTTCCGTCGTCAATACGGAGAGACCGGGATCAGATTTATTATTTGAAAACCACTACGTATGGGCATTAGCGTTGCGAATCAAATATGATGAAGATATTGAAGACAGAGTTTATGCAAGGGTTGTTCTAGCAAATCCTAGGTAGAAATTGCCTAAGATGGGTTTATAGAATAGTGCTTTCAGTCTGTCCAGTCCCAGTACAACCTGTATAGAAGAATGTCTGATAGAGTATATTTAACAAATCCCGTAAGTCAATCTCTTCAAACATATTTACGTTTGGTGGCGGAGAAATTCGTTTCTCTTAGCCATATACCCGTGGTACTTTTGGTGAAATCAATTTGTGATTTGGCGGGTATGATGATGTGGCATTCAAAGTGAATAAATGTGTTATCTGTACGTTATGGCCTCTAGCCTCAACAACCGGAAAATGACAAAAATCGGGCAGGCAGCATGGCTAAGTGGGTAGCTCCCAATTAGGGTGTATTATCACATATCTAGATAAATTCATTTCATTCTTTAATCTATTCGATGTTGTCCCATTCGGGAAAATGGTTGCTGATCCAAACCGTTGCTGATATACATTCGATACACTCAAGCGAAATGAGTGGTTGGTCATGTGTGGCCGAGTTACAAGATGTTCTTGTTGAACCCAGTGTATTCTCCTCTAGAGATATAGTATCGGAAGGTGGTTCCATACCTTGTCATAGTCCGAAATTCATTACACAATAAGTGCCCGTGGTGTTTGATTACATATTATATATGTGGAACATAAGATGAAAGCATTTCCACTAGATTGCTATTTATTTGATCTAGACATTATTATAATATCAGAAGAGTATGTTTTTAAAAAGAATGTTTTGGGTTATCGTAAGGTAAAAACCATCCATGTTTTTGTATGGATCGGTCTTACGATTATTCTTTCTTTTAAAAATGATTTTAAAAATTAAACAATTGTTTGGACTTTACTCATACCAGTCACATGACTGTCCCAGAGTTTATTTTGTTTTGTTTTCCCTAAACTCTTGGGTGCCCAATTTTGTACGGGCTGGCAAGTAGTTAGGATTTACAGATACACTAGAAGGAGCTTGGAGCAAGAGGCTTCAGCAGCATTTTATAGCTATTGGTTATTTCCAATGTAATGTAAGTGTTGTACTCTAATATACAAATGCAAATGTGTGTTTCATAGTTATGTTGTATACTATATTTTATTCGTTCCACTGTGAGATTCGTGTTACTCTGATTCTGTTCTATTGTTGTTCCTCTCCTTCTTCTATTCTAATTTTCTATCTTATCTATTCTCACCCTCTAACTTCTTTCTATTAGTGATCCGGAACGTTCGATGCCTGAATAATTGACATTGGTTTTATGCTGATTTGCTAGGTCGAAAATCCTGGTTCGTTACAAGAACCCACTCCCTCGAATAGATGACTTGTTTAACCAGTTGGCAGGTGCTTTAATTTTCTCATAGTTGGATTTGGCTACAGGTTTTCATCAGCTTAGGGTGGTCGACGATAGCACATATAAGACTGCCTTAAGGACTCCAGATGGGTTCTTTGTGTAACAACCCACCCAGAATGGGCCTAAATTTCGACCCAAGAAAGAAGCAAATTGAAACTTAACGTTGTTCTAAATGGTTCGTTGGTTTCTATAAGGAAATGGCATAATAGATATGATAGAGCATACTAAAGCAAAATCAGAATCTCACACAGTGGAAGGGATAAAATATAATAAGTTAAAATAGATGTTCTTTGATTTAAAATCATCACAAACGTCGGTAACAATAAGTATCATGCAATAATTGGTACATCAACATTAATTATCCCAATGTAATAATACTGTCATAGTGCCTAATAGCTATGGATCCTCCGTCGTTAGGCTCCATCTCCAAAGTATCACCGATCCATGTGTTTCCACCTATTGTCATGTTTATATGTTAAGAGGAGGAGGCCAGAACATAAAGTTCTGCGGAATGAAAATAACATGTGTTGAAAGACCATACTCCAAATTTGGCAGGTTATATACTTCAAAGTATGTCTACGCAAAAACACAAGCATACACAAACAAAGGTATATTTTAATTGATTAGGTGGACATCTGAACCAATAACTTAAAACCTTCATCAATGTATGTAGGGTGGATAAGAGATCACTTTAGACCCAACGAGATGGACAATCTCGGTCATTGAAGGCCCATTCTAGTATATTTATCAAGGGTGGATTCTTATGATCTCTTATGACCATAAGGCAGACCCTAGCCACTTAAGACCCCGTTCTATCACGTCAACGTCATCAATATATATTCTCACAAGTAGTATGAGAAGTAGAATCTTGCCACTTAGTACCGGTTTAGGGTAGGTTTGCATATAGCCATTTATGACTCCTCCGGCGGGCGCCTCATGTTACTACTTAACTGATATTACGGTAGTAGATTTATGCCACTTAAGACATCCCTTAAATGGTGGTTAAAAAATTGCATGCTACGTCCCACGTATACCTAACCCTTCCCTAGGTTGATCCTTACATAGCTCCTAGACGAGGTGGACATTCCGGTAAACTACTTTACTCCGTTATCACCATGACAAGATCATTTTAGAAAAGGAGGACCCATAGACCACTTCGAATCTAATAAGGGAGGGTCCTATGACTTTGGCCTAAACCAAGGAATAAGCCTTGTCCTAACCACTTAAGACCCAAACTAGACAAAAAGAAAGTCAGACACTTAAGACCTTCTCGGGACGAGTAGTAAACCTACTTATTCACACAAATATAATAGGTATATATATATACATACACACACTAGATTTTTCACATTAAACCGACTACTCGTAGATGCTGGATTTTCCGGGAGGTTCCGGGCAGATTTCTACTACGAGTAGGCTTAACCTCGTGTCATAGTGTTCTAAACTTAATAGCCCATGACACTTAGACTGCTCACATGATCCCGACTCACTTGCGGTTGCTGGATTTGTCGGTTGGTTCCGGGCCGACTTCTACCACAAATGATGACAAATCTCGTGTCTATGTGTCATTATTTAATATATATATATATATAAGTCATTCACACACACACACAAAAATGACGATTCCTATGTGGACTTTGAAAATTCAAATCTTATCCTGAAGTATTTGTTACGCCATTATTACGTTTAATTACGCTGATTTCACTATATATATATAATTTAATAATCGCTATAAACGCTAATTACCGTTCAGATTAAGAAACATTCTAACAGTGAATTTTTGTCAATCCTGCTCACATATGATGTATACAAGCCTAATTCTCATAATAAATTACTCAATTTGCGGCAATATTAATAACAAGTAGCAAATGAGAAAATATCAATACTAATCATTCAAACTTGCATCCTAAGTTTGTTAAAGTTATCTAGGTAATGAAAGAGAAACAAGGCATTATATATATACATATATATATTCAACATATATATACACATAAACTTCTATTTGAATCAAAATTTCCCTTTTCTTTGTTGCACTTAAAAACGTTAATATTTAATTATTATAGATCTGAATACATTCAAATTCTCCATTAGGAATGAAGATCTAAATTTATCCAAATTATTTCTCAAACATTACAAAATATTGATTAACAAATTTTGCGACAAAATAAAGATTGGAGATTTGGGGGATTTTTAGTGTGATATTATCATGAAAACCAAATCCCCTAAGCATACAGATTCATATAAAATCTACAAAATATAGGGAATAGTTTAAACAAATCTTATTTCCACTCACAACTATAATAGTGATGAAAATATCAATATATTGAACAATGTATGCACAAATTAACATTGTTCTCCAATTCTGATTGTAGATCTATATGAAAAGACCCATAAAATTGAGTCACTTATATAGATTTAGAATTCCAGAATGTTAATCCAATACGAATTAGATTAGAAAAGAAAATAGAAATAGGATTGAGAGAGAAGAAGAAAAAACATATTTTCTGGAATTTCAGCTGCAGAATGGAGGCATATAGAACAGAAATGGCTAGGGAGTGGTGAGGTGAGTGGGGCTGTATTTATAGGAGTGCAAAAGAATAACAGTCGCTAGATTATTATAATTAAATCTCAGTTGTTAATTTCCTATAAAACTAACCCAAAACTAATCCTAAACCACCTTTACCATGCCCATGCTGCACCAAGCGGTCGACCGCTCTAAGCGAAGCAGTGATCCCTTAGGGTCTGAAACAAGCAGTGAATTTGCTTAATTGATGGATAGATTGATTTAATTAAATGTTACCTTATTACATTGATTACCATGACTAATTTTATTGATTTCTTTCCTTGTTACCAGATCTTTATCCTCTCTTGCATATAAATATATGCATACGAATTAAAACTTCATGGAATATTCTTTTTAGTTAATTAATATATGTTCATATTCCATATATTTATTTATTCTATTTGAATTTCATCCTTTGTGCGCAAACTATTTTGTGTACAACTTAATTAACGTTTCCGTATTTATTTATTTCTTGACCTCTACTACTTATCCATACGTTTGAATTTCAAATTTCCCAGGGGAATATTCTTTTATTCCAATTGATTTGTTATTATCCCTAGATATTTATATATTTATTATTCAAATGTTTGTATGTACATATTTATGTATGATTTAATTAATTATAATTTGTAAGAACCCGTAACTTCCCCGTGAGGGAAAGAGCGGATACTTTGAGAACAATACACAAAAGAACGCAGACGGAAGAACATTTCATTGCTATTACCACAATTCCATCAGAAACAAGAATATACAGAGTATAATGAATAAATTACATTTGATACATATCAGAGAGTTAAATACAGTATTGCAGCGGAAAAATAATACAAAACACAACTGAAAGTAATACACGGATACAGAGCTTTCCGAGCATCGTTCCAGCTGTAAATCAGGATCCTGTGAATATAAATCTGCAAAACCAAAACTACTAGCTGCCCGTGTCGAAAATAGGGGCACCCAGAGTTTAGGTTAAAACAATAAACTCCAGGTCAGTCATGTGACTGGTGTGAGAACTAAAACAGTTATTTAAAGTTTTACTTTAAAAGAGAGTAATTCAAGGGACCACGCCGTATAACACGGAACGGGTTTCCTCCCAAGAATACCAGTGCATAGAGTAAACAGCGCAATGCTTTTTCGAAAAATGAAGCTATTATAAGACCCAGGTCCCATCACACAATGCAACGCAAGCCGGAGGATAGGGTTTTCCCTTATAATAGCCAAACATGCTTGATACGTTTAAAACAAATCATTTGATACTATTATAAGTGTATAGTGTCAAAACATTTTCAATCATAAATATCAATCCTATGCGACATGGGTACCATCTATCATGTCACCATACTAGGCTCTACAAATAAAACTGAATTACACGTATTGGAAATTGGATTTCCGTCATGAGTCGAGGCAAGGGGCAAGATCCTCTCCGCTTCGAGACACTCTAGCAAATGCTCAGGACTACACACTCTGGGCAGCCACTGGATCGGTTGGGCCGGTCCTCTCTTACGTTTGAGGATTAGTTATTCCTGAACACACGTTTCCCGGTCCTTACAGACCTATAATCGAGGCGCCTCATTCCAACAACCACAAAGGTGAAAAGTATATAAATGTCAGGGCTGGTAAGTCACTGACACCACCAATGCTAGAAAGAAACGTCGTGTTCTCCCAACGGTCTGTATCCCGTTTTTGACTCATACCGAGGTGTGAGGCTCGCGAATTCACGTTATACACAAAGCTACGCCACAAAGGCCGTGCTTTGATCATCCACCACAAGACTTTACTTTTCAACAGAAACCTTGATCCATGCAACTCAGCATGCCACATAGGCAATTCATGCCATGCGATTGATATCTATCAATATATAACCTCTAAGCTCGTACGTCTCAGAGAAGGGCGTTAAGCAAGAGAATAAATTCTCCGCCGCCAAACAGATATATGTTTAACAGAAATAAATCCACACAGAATAAAATCCAATGTCAGACACACAATCCATTTACAAGTTCGTTCTGGGTCTGAACGAAACCGGAGGCACTTTCCTCGCATATCCATCGATCTCCAAGTACGTCTGGACAACAACCAACTGATTCCCTCATCTTGGGTGTACAGCCCAATCAAGATCATCACTAATCACCACTACAACAAAAACACCATATTACAACTTTAATTTTACAACTGTGCGAAAAGCACAGTTGTAATAAATGCTTTTTTACAACTGTGCAAAACGCACTGTTGTAATAAATGTTTTTTACAACTGTGGAAAAATCACTGTTGTAATAAACATATATATCACAACTTTTCTTTTTAGTCTGTTGTAATAACTAATATATACTAATTAATTTCTGATAATTAATAGTTAAATTAGAAAGTTGTTTAAACTTATTTTTAGTAACTCTTTTTTCTATTTCTTGTATTAAAGACCTATTAAATATTAATAACAACTTATATTTAATAATTAGTGATATTAACATTTAAGAATAATTCATATTCAATAATAAATTTACAAATTAATACCAATTACTATTAATTACTATTAGATTAGATAAAAACCGCTTAATTGATGATTAATAAATAATAGTTACTTTTTAAAAATTACTATTAAATATTTAATAGTATATAATCAATAACATTTACATAATAATTAACTTTTAATAGTTGGAATTCAATTATAACTTTGAAGAAATAGGTAATAATTAATGCTAACTATTATTAATCAGTAATATTTAATATTTTAGTAAAAATCAATTCTCAAGAAATTCATATTATATTTATATTTAATATAAAAATTTACTTATTAATTCTAAATTAATTTTTAATTGTCTAAGTTTTGGTGAAATTTTAATTGTAACCGATGGAAATCTGACGGTTAGGTTAAATGCAAAACAGTGAAACTTAAGGGTCGTAAAACTGAAAATTTGGCTCTTACATAGTTCGCGTCTTGTATTTCTAGTGCCCGTTGTCGGCCGACCTCTCCAGTTTTCGTCTGTATGTCAAAATCAAAATCCCCAATTCCTCCTTCCTCAAAAAATCTTCGCCCTTCGCCTTCTATTTCCCCTTCCGCCTTCTGCCTCCGCCCATGCCCTTCCATCCAGGCCCGGCCCTTGGCCAAAGCGGGACAAGCAATCGCTTAGGGCCTTGGAAAACCTAGGGCATCAATTCATCGACGCCTCTGTAAAGCCGTAAAAGGAAATCGCGTTTCTCAAATTCCGTTGTCGCCGAGCCGGTCTCCTTCTTCGCGGTGACTGCAAACGAATCCATCTCCATGGCAGGTGGTGAGGCAGCAATTAGGGCACATGAAAAGACGCGAGCCACAAACCCATAATTGATCAATCAATTTCACTTTTCAATTGATTCACCAATGAGTTGATGGCAAATAAGAAGGTAACATACTAATTTGCAGTTTTACTATTTTAAATGTAACTGTTGAGGATCCAAGCTTGTTTACACGATGAGTTGTTGCGGTGTAGTCTGTGCAGATTGTCCTCTAGACTGTAATTTCTTTGTACTGTATTACTGTAGATTTATAACCAGACTTAGCAGAAATGAAATTAGAACAGCAAACAGCCTCTTTTGAACTCAAGATTATTGTGAAACTGTTGTAACATTGAAGATGGATTCAACGAGACTAGCTCAAATGACTAATTATATTGCCTGACAAGGAGAATTATTTCAAATTACTAAGTATATTCAAATTACCGATAATATTACATACAGAATATTACTGTAATATTGCATAATTAATTTATAGAATTCAAAGAGATTTTCGCATACATTATATTCAAACTGATATGCATTTATGGCCATTCAAGATGAATAAAATAGTTCTTGCATGTGAAACTCATCAATTTGTGATCAGTGATTAATTAATGATTGTGATATTTTAGTTTATGTATTGTTGATGTAACCAAATTGTATCACGATTGTTGATATTTGACGTCGCACAAAGTTATCAAAAGTACTTTCATTGACGTCAATATTTCTTACTCCAGTCAAATGCTATGCTTAGAACACTCTTCCTAAAGTAAATTCTCTTTCCTTAATAACCAGTATAGAAGTTGAGTTCCCCTTTTTTTTGGTTGAATATTAATTTTCTCTGTAAAGTGAAGTAGTTCATAAAGATTTACATTTGATAATCTACTGGTTGGAAGTTTCTGTAAAAGAAAGTAGTTCATGAAGATTACCTTTTGATTCTTTTTGGTAAGGAAGTTTTTGTGAAAAAAGCTTATCTACGGAAGTCCATCTTTCTCTTCAACTATTGAAAACTGATATTTTCTTTGCAATTTCTTTTCATTACATACCAGTTCTTTTTTCAACTAAAAAAAATATTATCTTTATTTTTTGAAAAATAAAACTGATCATAAACATCAGTGATCTATGTATTGCTGAAAGTTGTTAATGTGTTTTAGACACAAAAAACAGACAGTTGGTGACACGATGAATACCCACTATTGGATTGTCCTCTGATTTCCACCTTCCATATAAGGACAAAACGATCCAATGGCCAAAATCCTGTGCCTTTCAATTTGTGTCTAATATTATATCTAAATAGTCATCCCCATGTTTGAATGGTGAAAATGCATCATTTTTTTATTTTTGTAGTGAATTTCAGAATGACTTTCAAAATGATTTTCTATTTACGGCTACGTATAGAAAACACCTAAAGTTTGCAATTTAACCATGAAAAAGAAATTTTAGTTCTTTTTTTAAAACAGTTAAAAAATTTTGGATATCGATTTTCTTTATGTTATGTTATGGTATTTTGATAAAAGGCGGTGTGACATTTTTGTAATCTAAAATGAAGCAGAAACCCATATCAATTAAACTAAGCAGAGATGACACTTTGCTAATTTTGATAAATAATAGTGATACATGGTTTCACTATTTGACAATATGTAAATGTGAGCATATACATTTTCACAAATTTTAGCTTCAAAGGACAACGAAAATTAATCTTCATATAATCAGACTTGTTTTTCGTAAAATTTAAGTATGAAGAGCATATTGTTCATAATTTTGTGGATATTAGGAAGTCAACACAATTTATAAAACCTTGAATTTTCTTTTTATGGTTTTACGAACCGATGAATGGTTGATAAGGTAGTGAACGGTGGAAGCTACTGAAAGAGTTCATTTTGTCATAGGCATTGCACACCTTTGCGGCATTGATTATTTGTATGAACCCGATATGATTGCTCATCATGTTTAGTTTTTGAAATGTGGTCGAGATACTTGCAAATGTCTGTAAAGGCAATTTTTTGCTCTTGGCTGGTTTTGAGCTTTTTCTCGATGCTTGGTTTTCACCTTTTCTTTTTCTTTTTGAATGATTTGGTATTACATCTTGCTTCATGTTTGTCAGTGATGTTTATTTGCTGCCGATGATTGTCCATTGGTAAGGTTAACTTTTCTTTGAATATCGTTGGGTATATCATATAGTAACTATGATACTGATATTTCATAGTCTATCCTTGATCAATTGGTGTGTGTGGGTGTGTGTGTGTACACAAAAATCAAAATTTTATTATTTGATTTTTTATGTAGTTTCTAGTTATTTTAATAGTTTTCCCTACTGAAATGATTTACAGTTATGTGGTTTTATCTCATTTTCATTTTGGCTTTGTCTGGGTATTGTCTTAGGCTCTAAGAGCATCCTTGTTTAAGTTTTGATGCTCTGCTATGATGCAAACTAGATAAAGAGCAGTTTCTATTTTAGGATCAAAGATATTTCTTGTGAAATGTTAGATTTTGTCATTATTTCATATAATGCCGAACCGCCCCTCATTTTAACAAAATAATGTTTAGTTCTGTATTTTGTTGTTATTTTCGTTATAAGGTTATTTTATGAAGTGCACAAAAACTATTCATCTGCTTCGTCATGGCGATGGCTGTATTATATAGGTAAATTAAGACAGTTGTTATCTTAACCTGTATTTCTCCTAAAGCACAATCATTTTAATACATCTTTTATAATCCTACTTGTCGTACAGTGGGGGTTCCGGAGATGCGAAGATATATGTAGGGCAAAAACCAACAAGAAGAATGCAACCCCAAGCTTGCGCCATGATTCTCACACCATTCTTCAACATTCAAAGGTAAGTATGGTTCTCTCGTAACCCCTTTTTTCTATTTATTGTTTAACCAATGATATATACATATATACGAAATTAAATCCACTACTGTTTTAATTGGGTAGGATATATATATATATATATATATATATATATATAAAGTTAAACACACTATCGTTTTAATTGAATAGGAACACTGTTTGATGGGAATAAAAGGAATAGTACGTCGTAGCATGGATGGACATATCATACATGCAAATATAGACACCGACATAATCATAGCTGAAGAGCCCCCTGATGGTCAGTATCTTGCTTTTATTTGGTAGTTATCAATGCTTATATTAGTTACATTTTTTTTTCATTCACTCAGTATATCAGCCACATATGTTTTGAAAATTAATAACATATCTTTGATGTGATTGCTGTGATGGAAAATGTAAGTTAAAACTGGTGCAGGTTCAATCAGAAAGCCTGATGATATGTACAGGATAATCGAGCATTTTGCACTTGGCAAGAGACGGGCTTGAATTGTTTGGCGAAGACCATAACATACGTTCTGGCTGGTTAACACTTGGTAAAGGATTATCCTCATCAAATTTCAACATCGAGGTAAAAAGAATAGCCGAATATATCTGTTTATAGCCGTGCATTAAAATTTAAGAAATAGCCACGGTGACTATAGTCAATATGCACACTGGAACCTCTATAATATTTCTCCATATTTAGGAAATGGACACGGTTCAATGACTAGAATTTCATGCTGTTTTATTAATTCTATAGAATGTCTGGCACCCACATTAAATTTTCCCTGCTGTTTAGATTCAGATCCCTATATTTTATGATTTATAACTTACAAGCATCTCATTAACTCTCTCCGATATTTAACATGTAGTGGTCTGTAGTGTTGCAATGTCGAAGCTGTGGTTCTTATGCTATTGGGGTGACTTGAGATGAAGTAATTATCTTTTGGATTTCTTGGTGCATCAGCTTCGATTGACAGCTTGCCTCCTCTTAGTTGCAAGTCAAAGAGCTCAACTTAATGGTGTTGCAAGTGAGTCTCTCATGTCATGTTTCCAGGCCTGTTTGTTCGGAAGTGTTTTTTTTGTGTCATTGTCGTTTGATGTCAAACACGCAAGTTGGTGTATGATCATGTAATAATAAGCCAAATATTTTCTAAAAATTATTGTTTGTAATATTGAAAATTTGAGTATTTAAATAAATTAGTCTGCAAATAACAGTAATATTTGTTTTGCTTATGGAGTATCGCTATATTTTGTGTATTGTTCATTTCAGCTGCAAAAGATGTTTATTTTTTTTAAAACACAACTGTCAGTCACAACGGTGCATAACAGTTGTAGAATATATTATTACAACGGTGCATAACTGTTGTAATAAAGTTTATTACAACAGTGGAAAAAAGTTGTAAAACATACATATTACAATGGTGTTGCAACGGTGCAAAAAAGTTGGAAAAGATTTTAGCCTATTACAACTTCTTAATACACGACGGTTAGGCCACCGTTGTAAAATGTATATTACAACGGTGCTCCACCGTTGTAATAGGGTCATTTTGTTGTAGTGCACCCAAACGATGTGAAGACTTCCGGTCTTCTACCACCGTCTTCATCTTCGACATATCGTCGAATCGGTTATTCAGAATGGGTATAAACCTGGACTTTCCGAACAACCCGCGTATATTAAAAACAAATGTTACACAAACACAACATACGCCTCATTCCAATTCATTAGTCACTAACCGTAAATCAACAAGAGAACAATTTCCCAAATATTAACCCCGAAGGCCGAAACCGACATCAGATCAATACCCAGGAAACCACTCTTCTTAACTAACCTACAACTAGTTTCTAAATTCCACATTCTTAGGGAAAGGTTCCCATTAATTTTATCCAAGATTTTTTTTTTTTTTAAATTTATCCTTTAATCTTCCTTTGGATGTCGTTTCAAACCAAATTATGTTTTTCTAAACTAGTCGAGATTAGCGAACCACACCGAAGTAATTATTTATTTTATTTCCCAATCCCAACCTATTCATCCCATGAAGCAAAACTAGTAATAGTCCATATCTAACACCGTGGTGTTATCGGTAAAATTAATTACCATTTCACGTTCAAATCTAATTAAAGATTTAACTATCGCTTTTGAGCAAAACTGGTAATACTCCATCCTCGCTCACTTTCTAAATTTGATAATTTAAATTATCAATTCACATTTCAATTTAATTGCAGATTCATTAAAACCCCTTTTACTGGTTTAAAGAACTAATGTCATTTAAAACACAGTTCACAATAAACCCAAATCACATTCTATTTATTTATGGGTTAAAGAACAAGTGTCATTTAAAACACCCTTCACGATAAACCCACAAACCAATTCTATTTAAAACTCATTTCAAATCCAATTTATTTATTTAAAAATAAATGGGTTTAACTTTAGTTCAAAACTAGTTCATTTCGATAAAAATCTATTTTTATCTTTTCAAATATGGAGTTTTTTCATTCCAATTTTTCCCAAATCATTTCTTATGATTTTACACAAATTATTACTATTTTTAATAATTTTATCAAGGCCCGTACAGTCGATTTCCATCAACGGCCATCGAACTGCACTTACAGCGACCTTTTTCAAATTTGATTTGGACGTATCTCCAAATCCAACCGTTAGATTTTAAATTTCTAATATTTGTTAGAAAGCTCTTTTCGATACGAACCCAACAGTTCCGGTTTTAGGAGAATCCGACGGTCGGATCTCCCGTAATGCCCGTTTGAAATAAATGGTCGAAATTCACGAACTGCCGTGGCGCGACGCGTTCTATTCAGGCCATTATATTATATATATATATATATATATATAATATATATATATAATATATATTTCATCAATTTCTATTTAGAACGAATTTTATAAATAGTTTCAAATTTGTTTCAAAAACAATTTCAACCTTTATTTCAAATTCAAATCAAAATTGAATTTTTCCTTATAAATTCGTTTTAAAATTCATTTCTATTCAACTCAAATTCGTTTTCTATTCAATTCGAATTGATTTCGTTTTCTATTCAATTCAATTCAAATTCGTTATATATTCAATTGAAATCAAATTCGTTTTCTATTCAATTCAATTCAAATTCGTTATATATTCAATTGAAATCAAATTCGTTTTCTATTCAATTCAATTCAAATTGGTTTTCTATTCGATTCAATTCAAATTGGTTTTCTATTCAATTTAATTCGAATTTCTTTATCTATTCAATTCAATTTGAATTTCTTTTCTATTCAATTTATAAAAACGAATATAATCGATATAAATATCGTTCACGTCAAAATAGCGCATCTCTAATCAACATGGCTTTATATATTTCAATAATTCCGTTATTCTATTCAACAAATGAATATTTATTCTTGTCAACACATGACTAATCTCAACAAATGAGTACTGTCCACGTGTGACTATTTTTGTTATTTAATATATTTTATGAAAATTAAGGTATCTATCGTTTGATATTAAATCAGACTCCAACCATAAATTAGTAAGAGAACGATTCCCTGAATATTAACCCCGAAGGCCGAAACCAACATCAGATCAATATCCAGGAGACCACCCATCTTATCTATTTTCCAATTAGTTTCTAATCTTATATATGATAAAGATGTAAATTTTATTGTTAAAATCTTTCGTTCAACACATGACTAATCTCAACGGATGAGTACAGTCAACACATGAACCTTTATTTTATAATAATAAAGATATAAATTTTATTGTTAAAATATTTCGTTCAACACATGACTAATCTCAACGGATGGGTACTGTCAACACATGAACCTTTATTTTATAATATTCTTTATTTTCTAAATTGGAATGAGGCCCAATCAATTACCATATAGCGTTAACTATATGGATTCCATACAACACATGTATATAATAGCAACGATAAATAATCAACCATCATCCAAAGTGCACTACACTGTATAAGCATCAAATATAGATATCTAACGCTTATAACAGCCTGTCAATCAATCGATCGACATACAACTAATTATTGGGATTAGTGTATGTCGTATTTCGTCCTAATACCCGTGTGGGGTTTCAAACAATCAAACACAGATTTTATTTGTGCAGTTGGGCGATGTGTAAAATTTATCGTCCCAATCAATGTCCTTCAAATAGGTGTACATAAACAAACCGTCTGGTTTGTAAATGAATATTTATTTATTCACATTCACGTTAAAAATTATATTTTTAACGATAAAATATTTTATTTTAACACATGAAATTTTATTCAGTTCATTTACAAAATAAAAATGATATTTTTATTTTTCTAACTTATTTTAGAAAATTTCGGCGGCATAACGGCACGATACTAGAAACGGGACGAGGCCTAGCCTTATCCCCGGTCTAGTGAAGGCCCACGCCATTCACACATCAATCAAATCCATTCCATTTCACCAAACAATTCAATTCAAACCAAATAATCTAACTAACTACACAACCAAACAAACAAGTCCATGGTCTGTGGACGATTGTGTCGGGTGCTACTAAACACCGTCTGCATCCTAGTATATACATATAACTAGAAAAGAAATTGAAGAGTGAGAAATTCTCACAAATAGCTATCCCAACTCCACGACACTTCTTAAGTAGAAATCTTCGTCGTTCTCGTCTCTTATCACTTTCGTCGCCCGTAGCCACTACATATGTAAAAATCAAATTTTTACTTCGTTATTCAATATATAAAAATCGAATTTTTTACTTCGCTATTCAATATATAAAAATCGAATTTTTACTTCGCTATTCAATATATAAAAATCGAATTTTTACTTCACTATTCAATATATAAAAATCGAATTTTTACTTCGCTATTCAATATATAAAAATCGAATTTTTACTTCGTTGCTATGTATATAAAAATCCTATTTTTATAATCACGCTATATGGATAAAATTTCTATTTTCACACCGCTACTATATAGATAAAATTCTATTTTTACATCGTTATCATATAGGTAAAAATTCTATTTTTACATCGTTATTCTCTATATAAAGATCTCGTCCTTTCAATTATAAAGATTTCTCCTTTTCAAATTTCAAGATTTCGCCTTTTCAAATTTAAAGATTTCGCCTTTTCAAATTTAAAGATGATATTTCTAATATTCCTATCATGTAAAAATTATATTTTTAATTCTCTACATAAACAAAAATCATATTTTTACATCTTCTACAAAATAAAGATTATATTTTTAATACTTTAAAAATATAAAAATCATATATTTAATACTTTAAAAATATAAAAATCATATTTTGATTCTTTTTATAATCTAAAAATTATATTTTCATTTTATGTCTAAACATAAAAATCATTTCTTTTGTAAATTAAAAATCTACATACTAAAAATCAGTTTTTAAACTGATTAACCTAAGCTAAACATTTAAAATGAATTGAAACAAAACAAAAATAAATGAAATAAAAAAAAACTTACGGTGAATATTGGGGGGGGGGGGGGGGATGTCGCGCTCGTCAGTGGATGAGGGGGGGCTGGTGGCGCGTTGGGGGTCGGTGCAGGCGGTTGCGGTGGCGGGCGGAGCAGGCGACGGTCTTCAGGGTTTTGGAGGGGGGTCTGGATGGAAATCGAGGGGGGGGGGGGGCGAGGCTTGTGGGAGGCGGAGGTTGATGAGGGGAGAGGCGCGCGGTGCGGCATCGACCGCCATCGGGGGGGGGGGGGGCTGAGCGGCTGCGTCTTCTTCTTTCTTCTTCTTTTTTTGTTTTGATTTCTGAACGAATGAAAAACGAGAGGGGGGGGGGGGGGGGCAGAACGAATAAAGGGAAGAGGAGAGAGGGTTTTTATTTTATTTTAATTATTTACTTTCGAAAAGGTTGACTTTTTCATACAACCTCTAAACGAGGCCCACCGCCTGTCGTCCATAGCGTTTCACCCCCATTCCGAACACAACGGGATATGTGTCGTAAGCTGATTCGATCGTTTCGATCAGTTTTCGCCAAAATCAATATATAACTCTATATATTGAATTTGAACGCACATTTCAAATTACCGGGGTCACATACGAACTCTAAAAATTCCAGAAAAATATTTTCTAGCTTCGTATTGACGATACGGTCCTAACAAAACTAGTTTCGTCGAATTCTGAGACCGTTTGAAAAATGGTCATTTTCCAGTCGGTTAAAATCAACTGAAAATGGTCAAACACGTTTTCCTTCGCTACGCTCACATATTGATTCGAAAAATTATGAAATTTGAAACATAGCAATAATTTGACATCACGAATCCAACAAAAGTGGTTTCGTCGAAATCCGAGGTCGTTTGCAAAATTCCCATTTTTAAGGGCCAGAATTCCATAGCGACTATTCAGAATTTTCAACTTGACATATCTTTTGATTCCCGCTATGAAATTTTGATTTTCCGGATTCGTTGGAAAGATATTATCAACTAGATCCTATTATTTTTGGTTTCGCTAAAATCCGGATTGTTTTGCACCCGGTACATTCAATTGAAGTTTGAAATCGAATTATCGAACTACCGCGCCATTTTCAATTCTATTTATAATTATATATAAATATTTATATTCTAACGATGATGTATATAATATATACGTCGAATTTTATTCAAAATAAATTTTCCGTCGATATTATTTAAAATAATTCATTTTAAATAATCAAAATTCACTAAAATTGCAAAAATAAAAATTTTAAACTGGCCCAGATTTTCGGGTTGTTACAATCTCCCCCACTTAAAACTTTTTGTCCCCGAAAAGGAACGAAATCAAAAGTGGTTTGATCAATCAACTCTACGTTCGATCTGGCTTCCATTCTCCATCTTTTCAGTTTCTGAGAATTTTCAAATTTTCAAAAATTTGGCTAACACCCTAAATTTTCGAAAAATTTCGCCATAACCTCCCCTGCACCGGGAGCCACGGGAAAATCCCGAAATTGCCATTTAGGCCTTCTGATCTCAAAAAGAAAAAGAAAAAACCAAGCGGCTAGCCAATAGGCTCATAAAATCATCATCACCCAAACAAAACAGTAAATTATATAGTAAACATGTACCTATTTGTCGGGCAAACAAATTTTATTCTCTGCTCTAGCCTCCTTGCTATGACCTGTTCAACGGATATACATGTATATGCATGCAAATACGACTAATTTTCAATACAATTCAATATTTGATGCAATTAGGCATAATGGTTCAAAATTATCAAACAAATAAACAAACAACACAACCATCAATCAATTAGTGAATTAGAGTTTCAAATTCATAATTTGATACATATACAAAAATCATGTTTTTGATGCCAAATCACAACAATAAATCTATCTATATAAGTTTTGGTTCTCACGCCAGCCTAATGGAAATATGTAGATATCATACCTTCGAGACACGAACATAAATACTGATGATGCACGTGCTATCATCAGTACCATCTCCGGGCGACTAGAGTGTGATTCTGGATCTATCCAGTATATTAAAACTTCGAATATACGTTCATGAAGCGTATATGCAAAATCTTTATATATTGGATTGTCCAAATTCAAAATAAATAAATAACCAAATACGTAGAATTGATTTAAATTTTTAAAACAAAAATTGTTTTCATTTGAAAAATATACTCTTTACACTCGATCTAGGATACTACTGATCCTATCTCTAACGAGTCAATCTAATTGGATATTACTAATCCAATATCTGATGAATTCTTTCGTATGGTTCTAATGTGTCTTGTTCTCGAGCTCTGTAAACCAAAGCTCTGATACCAAATGTAAGGACCCGTAACTTTCCCGTGAGGGAAAGAGCGGATACTTTGAGAACAACACACAAAAGAACGCAGACGGAAGAACATTTCATTGCTATTACAACAATTCCATCAGATACAAGAATATACAGAGTATAATGAATAAATTACATTCGATACATATCAGAGATTTAAATACAGTATTGCAGCGGAAAAATAATACAAAACACAACTGAAAGTAATACACAGATACAGAGCTTTCCGAGCACCGTTCCAGCTGTAAATCAGGATCCTGTGAATATAAATCTGCAAAACCAAAACAACTAGCTGCCCGTGTCGAAAATAGGGGCACCCAGAGTTTAGGTTAAAACAATAAACTCCAGGTCAGTCATGTGACTGGTGTGAGAACTAAAACAGTTATTTAAAGCTTTACTTTAAAAGAGAGTAATTCAAGGGACCACGTCGTATAACACGGAACGGGTTTCCTCCCAAGAATACCAGTGCATAGAATAAACAGTGCAATGCTTTTTCGAAAAATGAAGCTATTATAAGACCCAGGTCCCATCACACAATGCAACGCAAGCCGGAGGATAGGGTTTTCCCTTATAATAGCCAAACATGCTTGATACGTTTAAAACAAATCATTTGATACAATTATAAGTGTATAGTGTCAAAACATTTTCAATCATAAATATCAATCCTAGGCGGCATGGGTACCATCTATCATGTCGCCATACTAGGCTCTATAAATAAAACCGAATTACACGTATTGGAAATTGGATTTCCGTCATGAGTCGAGGCAAGGGGCAAGATCCTCTCTGCTTTGAGACACTCTAGCAAATGCTCAGGACTATACACTCTGGGCAGCCACTGGATCGGTTGGGCCGGTCCTCTCTTACATTTGAGGATTAGTAATTCCTTAACACACGTTTCCCGGTCCTTACAGACCTATAATCGAGGCGCCTCATTCCAACAACCACAAAGGTGAAAAGTATATAAATGTCAGGGCTGGTAAGTCACTGACACCACCAAAGCTAGAAAGAAACGTCGTGTTCTCCCAACGGTCCGTATCCCGTTTTTGACTCATACCGAGGTGTGAGGCTCGCGAATTCACGTTATACACAAAGCTACGCCACAAAGGCCGTGCTTTGATCATCCACCACAAGACTTTGCTTTTCAACATAAGCCTTGATCCATGCAACTCAGCATGCCACACAGGCAATTCATGCCATGCGATTGATATCTATCGATATATAACCTCTAAGCTCGTACGTCTCAGAGAAGGGCGTTAAGTAAGAGAATAAATTCTCCGCCGCCAAACAGATATATATTTAACAGAAATCAATCAACATAGAATAAAATCCAATGTCAGACACACAATCCGTTTACAAGTTCGTTCTGGGTCTGAACGAAACCTGAGGCACTTTCCTCGCATATCCATCGATCTCCAAGTACGTCTGGACGACAACCAACTGATTCCCTCATCTTGGGTGTACAACCCAATCAAGATCATCAGTAATCACCCAAACGATGTGAAGACTTCCGGTCTTCTACCACCGTCTTCATCTTCGACATATCGTCGAATCGGTTATTCAGAATGGGTATAAACCCGGACTTTCCGAACAACCCGCGTATATTAAAAACAAATGTTACACAAACACAACATACGCCTCATTCCAATTCATTAGTCACTAACCGTAAATCAACAAGAGAACAATTTCCCAAATATTAACCCCGAAGGCCGAAACCGACATCAGATCAATACCCAGGAAACCACTCTTCTTAACTAACCTACAGCTAGTTTCTAAATTCCACATTCTTAGGGAAATGTTCCCATTAATTTTATCCAAGATAATTTTTTTTAAAATTTATCATTTAATCTTCCTTTGGATGTCGTTTCAAACCAAATTATGGTTTTCTAAACTAGTCGAGATTAGCGAACCACACCGAAGTAATTATTTAACTATTGCTTTGGAGCAAAACTGGTAATACTCCATCCTCACTCACTTTCTAAATTTGATAATTTAAATTATCAATTCACATTTCAATTTAATTGCAGATTCATTAAAACTCCTTTTACTGGGTTAAAGAACTAATGTCATTTAAAACACAGTTCACGATAAACCCAAATCACATTCTATTTATTTATCGGGTTAAAGAACAAGTGTCATTTAAAACACCCTTCATGATAAACCCACAAACCAATTCTATTTAAAACCCATTTCAAATCCAATTTATTTATTTAAAAATAAATGGGTTTAACTTTAGTTCAAAACTTGTTCATTTCGATAAAAATCTATTTTTATCTTTTCAAATATGGAGTTTTTTCATCCCAATTTTTCCCAAATCATTTCTTATGATTTTACACAAATTATTACTATTTTTAATAATTTTATCAAGGCCCGTACAGTCGATTTCCATCAACGGCCATCGAACTGCACTTACAGCGACCTTTTTCAAATTTTATTTGGACGTATCTCCAAATCCAACCGTTAGATTTCAAATTTCTAATATTTGTTATAAAGCTCTTTTCGATACGAACCCAACGGTTCCGGTTTTAGGAGAATCCAACGGTCGGATCTCCCGTAATGTCCGTTTGAAATAAATGGTCGAAATTCACGAACTGCCGCGGCGCGGCCCGTTCTATTCAGGCCATTATATATATATATATATATATATAATATATAATATATATTTCGTCGATTTCTATTTAAAACGAATTTTATAAATAGTTTCAAATTTGTTTCAAAAACAATTTCAACCTTTATTTCAAATTCAAATCAAAATTGAATTTTTCCTTATAAATTCGTTTTAAAATTCATTTCTATTCAATTCAAATTCGTTTTCTATTCAATTCGAATTCATTTCGTTTTCTATTCAATTCAATTCAAATTCGTTATATATTCAATTGAAATCAAATTTGTTTTCTATTCAATTCAATTCAAATTCGTTATATATTCAATTGAAATCAAATTCGTTTTCTATTCAATTCAATTCAAATTGGTTTTCTATTTGATTCAATTCAAATTGGTTTTCTATTCAATTCAATTCTAATTTCTTTATCTATTCAATTCAATTTGAATTTATTTTCTATTCAATTTATAAAAACGAATATAATCGATATAAATATCGTTCGCGTCAAAATAGCGCATCTCTAATCAACACGGCTTTATATATTTCAATAATTCCGTTATTCTATTCAACAAATGAATATTTATTCTTGTCAACACATGACTAATCTCAACGAATGAGTACTGTCCATGTGTGACTATTTTTGTTATTTAATATATTTTATGAAAATTAAGGTATCTATCGTTTGATATTAAATCAGACTCCAACCGTAAATTAGTAAGAGAACGATTCCCTGAATATTAACCCCGAAGGCCGAAACCAACATCAGATCAATATCCAGGAGACCACTCATCTTATCTATTTTCCAATTAGTTTCTAATCTTATATATGATAAAGATGTAAATTTTATTGTTAAAATCTTTCGTTCAACACATGACTAATCTCAACGGATGAGTACAGTCAACACATGAACCTTTATTTTATAATAATAAAGATATAAATTTTATTGTTAAAATATTTCGTTCAACACATGACTAATCTCAACGGATGAGTACTGTCAACACATGAACCATTATTTTATAATATTCTTTATTTTCTAAATTGGAATGAGGCCCAATCAATTACCATATAGCGTTAACTATATGGATTCCATACAACACATGTATATAATAGCAACGATAAATAATCAACTATCATCCAAAGTGCACTACACTGTATAAGCATCAAATATAGATATCTAATGCTTATAACAGCCTGTCAATCAATCGATCGACATACAACTAATTATTGGGATTAGTGTATGTCGTATTTCGTCCTAATACCCGTGTAGGGTTTCAAACAATCAAACACAGATTTTATTTGTGCAGTTGGGCGATGTGTAAAATTTATCGTCCCAATCAATGTCCTTCAAATAGGTGTACATAAACAAATCGTCCGGTTTGTAAATGAATATTTATTTATTCACATTCACGTTAAAAATTATATTTTTAACGATAAAATATTTTATTTTAACACATGAAATTTTATTCAGTTCATTTACAAAATAAAAATGATATTTTTATTTTTCTAACTTATTTTAGAAAATTTCGGCGGCATAACGGCACGATACTAGAAACGGGACGAGGCCTAGCCTTATCCCCGGTCTAGTGAAGGCCCACGCCATTCACACATCAATCAAATCCATTCCATTTCACCAAACAATTCAATTCAAACCAAATAATCTAACCAACTACATAACCAAACAAACAAGTCCATGGTCTGTGGACGATTGTGTCGGGTGCTACTAAACACCGTCTGCATCCTAGTATATACATATAACTAGAAAAGAAATTGAAGAGTGAGAAATTCTCACAAATAGCTATCCCAACTCCATGACACTTCTTAAGTAGAAATCTTCGTCGTTCTCATCTCTTATCACTTTCGTCGCCCGTAGCCACTACATATGTAAAAATCGAATTTTTACTTCGCTATTCAATATATAAAAATCGAATTTTTACTTCGCTATTCAATATATAAAAATCGAATTTTTACTTCGCTATTCAATATATAAAAATCGAATTTTTACTTCACTATTCAATATATAAAACTCGAATTTTTACTTCGCTATTCAATATATAAAAATCGAATTTTTATTGCTATGTATATAAAAATCCTATTTTTATAATCACGCTATATGGATAAAATTTCTATTTTCACACCGCTACTATATAGATAAAATTCTATTTTTTACATCGTTATCATATAGGTTAAAATTCTATTTTTACACCGTTATTCTCTATATAAAGATCTCGCCTTTTCAACTATAAAGATTTCTCCTTTTCAAATTTAAAGATTTCGCCTTTTCAAATTTAAAGATTTCGCCTTTTCAAATTTAAAGATGATATTTCTAATATTCCTATCATGTAAAAATTATATTTTTAATTCTCTACATAAACAAAAATCATATTTTTACATCTTCTACAAAATAAAGATTATATTTTTAATACTTTAAAAATATAAAAAATCATATTTTGAATACTTTAAAAATATAAAAATCATATTTTGATTCTTTTTATTATCTAAAAATTATATTTTTAATTTATGTCTAAACATAAAAATCATTTCTTTTGTAAATTAAAAATCTACATACTAAAAATCAGTTTTTAAACTGATTAACCTAAACATTTAAAATGAATTGAAACAAAACAAAAAAAACAAATAAATGAAATAAAAAAAACTTATAGTGAATATTGGGGGGGGGGGGGGGGTTGTCGCACTCGTCAGTGGATGAGGGGGGGGGGGCCTGGTGGCGTGTTGGGGGTCGGTGCAGGCGGTTGCGGTGGCGGGCGGAGCAGGCGACAGTCTTCAGGGTTTTTTTGGGGGGGGGGTCTGGACGGAAATCGAGGGGGGGGGGGGTGAGGCTCATGGGAGGCGGAGGTTGATGAGAGGGGAGGCGCGCGGTGCGGCATCGACCGCCGTCGAGGGGTGGGGGGGGGGGGGGAGGGGGCGGCTGCATCTTCTTCTTCTTCTTCTTCTTTTTTTTTGATTTCTGAACGAATGAAAAACGAGAAAGGGGGGCCAAAACGAATAAAGGGAAGAGGAGAGAGGGTTTTTATTTTATTTTAATTATTTACTTTCGAAAAGGTTGACTTTTTCATACAACTTCTAAACGAGGCCCACCGCCTATCGTCCATAGCGTTTCACCCCCATTCCGAACACAACGGAATATGTATCGTAAGCTGATTCGATCGTTTCAATCAGTTTTCGCCAAAATCAACATATAACTCTATATATTGAATTTGAACACACATTTCAAATTACCGGGGTCACATACGAACTCTGAAAATTCCAAAAAAATATTTTCTAGCTTCGTATTGACGATACGGTCCTAACAAAACTAGTTTCGTCGAATTCTGAGACCGTTTGAAAAATGGTCATTTTCCAGTCGGTTAAAATCAACTGAAAATGGTCAAACACGTTTTCCTTCGCCACGCTCACATATTGATTCGAAAAATTATGAAATTTGAAACCTAGCAATAATTTGACATCACGGATCCAACAAAAGTGGTTTCGTCGAAATCCGAGGTCGTTTGCAAAATTCCCATTTTTAAGGGCCAGAATTCCATAGCGACTATTCTGAATTTTCAACTGGACATATCTTTTGATTCCCGCTATGAAATTTTGATTTTCCGGATTCGTTGGAAAGATATTATCAATTAGATCCTATTATTTTTGGTTTCGCTAAAATCCAGATTGTTTTGCACCCGGTACATTCAATTGAAGTTTGAAATCGAATTATCGAACTACTGCTCCATTTTCAATTCTATTTATAATTATATATAAATATTTATATTCTAACGACGACGTATATAATACATACGTCGAATTTTATTCAAAATAAATTTTCCGTCGATATTATTTAAAATAATTCATTTTAAATAATCAAAATTCACTAAAATTGCAAAAATAAAAAATTTAAACTGGCCCAGATTTTCGGGTTGTTACATAATTTCTTCGTACGGACACCGTTTTCAACATATTGTATATGAAAATGTATCAGAATTTCATCATTGATCATCAATATAATATTTTCATGGCTAAATTCTTAATTGTCCAAAATTCCAATTTTCTACCATTTTATGTTTATCGTTTATTTAACTTATTATTATTACTTAATTTCTAGTTTATTATTTGTATATTTTTACAAGGTGTTACATTCTATCCTCCTTAAAATAGATTTCATCCAGAAATATGTCTTAAAGGGCAAAAAACAAACTCGCTCTAAACAACCATGTTATACATCCATATTATTTTGTATACATCCATAAAACATCCATGACTCACAGTGATTATGCACTACAGACTTACTAAAGTAAGCTTAATCCTAACATGTATGTGTAATAAGTAATGGAGTATGTATGCAAATTAAATACCTTAACTTGCATATAATTTCTATATAAGTGCTTAGTGCATTTGTGTTGCATCCATCACCTACCATACAACAAAGAAACCACGATGCAACCAGAAATCCTAAATTTTCAAGCGAGGCCACAAAATTTTGAAATTTTCATGCCCTCTCACGAATTTTCTCCTTACTGTACTCGAATCAATCTAAATGAATAAGGAGGAGTCTCGAAATCTCATGATCCAAAATATCTATGGTGGCAGATTCCCAAGGTTCTGTTTTTGTCCCCATCTCTTGATTAGGCCCTTCCAAAATTCATTTTATTGGGAATGTATCTTATGAAACATAAAACTTTTATGGGCTCCTATAATTCATAATATTGTATATCTTCCTAACTTTGGGATAGCCAAAAATACAATATTGACTCTTTATCCTTCACAATCTGCCTAATCAAATTAAACTTTTCTAAATTCTAACCATAGAATTGGTTCAAGTAGAAATTTGTCAATGGTTATTCCATCAAAACTTTGGTGTATTAGGTGGCCTCCTTGTAACTCTTTAAGTGTGTCCACTAATTACCAAACAAAAAGACAATTACGCTACTCCTAAAAGGTTAAATATTACTCCTATCGTTTAAGAGATCCAAGATACATTTCTTCTTCTCATTCCCAAAGCTCTGGTCGTCTTCAGTTTTTCCTTCAGTCTTCGAATGAGATGTAACTCAAAATTTTCCTAAATCAAACCTATAAATCTACCTAATTAACGTCTAGTCTACCCTAGTAACTAGAATATTTTTGTATGCTCTAATTTGCTGGAAATTAAATTCCAGTAAGGTCTTTTGTTATAATTTTCATAAATTTTCCCAAACGATAATATTGACATATTTAAAATTATAAGGAACGGGTATTTCTTTATTTGAGTATATAGTATAATATACGTGCAAATACGTAACATTACACATTACATTCTTTATATTCTAGGCATATTCTTTATAATTTCAAATGCAATCCTTTTTCCTGAAAAACGATAAAAGGGCTAATTTATAAAAATTAAACAAACATATTTAAGCAAACCAAAACATAGTTATATTCAAATTAAAAAGGATAATACAACCCTAATTAACTAAGCCTTTTCCTTAATCTCATAGTTATTTTGGAGGGTGGCATCTTATAAGGCTAAATTTCTCAAAACTCTAAAAATCATAAGACCAATACATTTCCTCCTTGAAGTTTACCAATCCAATTCCGCTATTAACTTCCAAATCTTGTGTATGATAAATCACTAAGTTACATATCACCATAAAGTTCTTTCTCTTACTCATTTATCTTAGAACTTAATAAGGGTTTTAAATCCCAACATCACAAGCATCAACAAGGATTAATTTCTAATATCACTTTATACCCTTGTCAAATCAATGCGGAGAACAACTAGCGATTACAACCTAAAAACATTCTTTTGGAAGTTTTCCCTTAAAATCAAATAGTTTAAAAGTATTGAGGCCTTATTACCTTTTTCCTGGTCCCTTAAGATGTCAAACCTTTCCTTAAAATCTTCCACTTTCGTTTTTCTCATAAATATGTTCCATTTTCAAAATTGGACCCTTCCATAAATACTTACTTATTTCCTTCAGGCTTGGAAATATATCTATTTTCTCCAAATACATTTATCCTTTAAATCAGTCCCTAAAATTCTCTTTTTATCTTATTAACTACAAATTTATTGACCACTAAATTTGTAATTAATATCCATGAACCTTATTTAGAAAATCACGAATTACGGTTACACTATTACACACACACACACATATTAATCGCTAGATACAGATTTAACGCACTAATTTCCTAGACTAACCTTTCTAGGGAAACCTAGTTCACAAACAACCCTTAACTCTTGAAATACTATACTTCACCATCTTTTCAAATATAAACTTCTGGAACTGATACCAAGATTTCCAGATTATGTTTTTAATTATCCTTACTTAGTACTAGAGCCAAATTCTAACTTATATGACTGTTTACCTCTATTTATTCCGGATTTATTTCCTTATTATCCTCAAACTTGAAAATTTCAAAAATAGATATTTAATGTGTTATTAAAATCTGAGGCGTTAATATTTTTGTGAAGCCTTTAATGCTTACCTTACCCAATGTCATTACATGCTTTGATTTAATAAAGCATCCTTTATTTTAAAATGTTACAATTAAAATCTGGTTGCCACCTTTTCAAATCCTTACTAAACATATTTGAAAAAATAAAAGAGTGGGATAACACTTATCTTTAAAAAAATTGAATGCCAGCCATTACACTTTCCAAAACTACAGTTAAAACGTTTAAAAACGAGTGCTCATTCTATAGGACCTTAATTAATTCCCAAAATTGAATTTGGTGGCAATTATGCCTCCTAAATTACCTAATGAAATTTACTGCTAGACCTTTCAAAATATATTATTACACCACAAAATATGCTTTAGAGACATTACTCACGGTTTATGTGGTTTTTAATAATAAAGTTTAATATCCCTTTTTGACAATAATTTTTTAATAACTTCTTTATTTCTAGCAAAATGTTTCAATCAACTATCAAATTATAACGTTTCACAAATATTTAATACATGCTTATAAGTTCTTAAATTAGGAGTAAAACATCCTTCCTTATTCTAATGCCCATCTTTTATTAGCATTTTGGATGTTAGTCTTTAACATCTTCCAAAACCGCAATTATTTTTGAAATAATTGTTTTCTACTATTTGGAAATGAGATTTTAATCTTCTTAACATCGGATTAGCAATTATTCTTTTAACCCATCCATATCTATATTTTCAATTCATTTTATTACATTCAAATATATTTTAAAAAGTTAGACTACATTCATCTTAGCACCAAAGCTAAAACTTTTACTACCATGCTTGCATGTTCTCATAAAATTTCCCATATATATATATATATATATATATATATATGAAAGTCCTTAATGAACATAACTATTCATTACCCTTTTATTTACATCGTGGGAGGCCTTTCAAAAATTCATTTAATGTCATAAATAGATTTCAATTAAAATAAATTCCTTGTAGTAGTCTTTTATCCTTTATTCTACTCCAATATTACTACTTTCTCACATACTTTTTATTATATGAGTATCTTATTACTTCAATTCTATCTAGTTTTAATAAATAATTTTACTGTCTATTCTCTTTCAATTGAGAATTTCTATGATGTTTATCCTACCAAGCTTATGCATTTTGTCTTCTTTCTCCTTTTAATCTAAAGGTCAATTTATTACACAATCTGTACAAGAATTTTTTTTAAGGCTCATAATTGAAAACGTTTACCATTATTCATTACTTAAGGAATTCATCTTTCGTTTTTCTCAAAGTTTAAAATTATAGTTTATCTAATAGAAAAAACAGTGAACTTTTTTTTCAGATTCCTCAAAACGTTTATTTTTTTCAAATACCATATTTGAAATTTTGCTTCCAGATTGGAATTATTATGCAACTAGGGTATATAATTGAAATGTCAAAACTTTTTTTCAAAATAATTTGATAATGTGTCGAAAAATCACTTTATAGTCTTTTTAACACTTTTGATTTTTTTTGTTTAAACCTTCTGACACACTTCTCTAAGGAAGTCCATTTCTTGTATTACATCCTTTCTTCCGTGTTCTTAAATTTTCAATTCTTAACATTCCTAATTGCTGCCACTATAAATGTCCTGCACGCCATTTTATCCATTAAACAACGCTCATTCTTATGGACATTTAAAATTTGAATATTTATACCTCTACACAAATGACCCTAATTACTTCTTTAATATTTTCCGGTTGCGATATCCTTTTTCTAGTAGGACCATTTAGTGTTCTTTCAAATTTCAAAATTCCATTAATTACTCACGTAGAAATTTTATCCTATTTAATAAAGGTATTCTCCCGCTTTTTCCTGAAACCTTCACACTTTATGTTATAGACATTAATTTGTCCTTTTCCAAATTCTTACTACTTATTTCTCCCTTCTCTTCCAGGAATGATAATTAAATCACTAATTTATTCCCACTAACTACCTACTAAATTAGGGAGTTTCTTTCCACTTTCCAACTTTTTGGTTCTTACATCCCTTAGGTTCTCATAGGCTTCCAAATTGATAAGGGAACTAATGAATCATTACATGACTTCTAGAAATTTTTATAACTTAAGGTCAACCTTTTACTGGAAGGACCTACAAACAATATTTTCTAAACATATGCGTATTTTAAATATATATATATACATATATATACACCCTTATGTATATTAAAACTTTTGAAAATCCCTTTTCAACATAACAATATGCCTTCCATACATATTGTTGACACTAAAAATTGGCACAACACCCAAAGAAAGGGTTATGTAGAGAATAAATGAAGATAAATGATCGTAAAAAATGAAAATAGAGAAGACCACACACAAATTTATAGTGGTTCGGCGTTAATGAACCTACATCCACTTTATAATCTCTTATATACTCTTTCAACTATTAGACAGAATAGTTACAATGGCGGTACAACAAGAGATCAACGAAATATTTTAAAGCTAGGATCTTAAAACTCCAAAAGTCCTTTCTTCCGAGTCTAGAAGGGGTATTTATAGGTGATACGGTACTTGAACCGGCTTGGACACGTGTTGCAAGATCCAAAAGAGTAGTTAAGTATGAAAAAGTATCTTTTTCCTGAGGAATTGGTATTCCTCAAATTACCGGCAATATGTGGCCACTGATCCATCTGATTCAGATAGCTTGGAACAGGCAAGGTCTGACATGAGGTATTTTAAAGGTGAGCTTCTGGCTCGTAGTTGGGTGCGGTATGGCTAAGTATTCATGATCACATCGGGCTTCTCTTGGACCGTGCCTTGTGTGGGAGATAAATTTAAGTGACGGGCCTCATTAGTCAGCTCACTTCTTGACTTTGGCTTCCTACTTCGGGTATCCAAGGCACGAGCCCGTGGCGTTGTCGAGTCTTGATGGGCTGTCCGAAAGGCCCATCAACACTTTGCCTCTCAAAGTATGTTGCGTTGGAAACGGGACATACTTTGTAAACACGTGCCCTGAACAAACCTTCTTATATTAACCGAAGAATTCTACAAGTCAGCTTGAGTCGTCCTTTTAATGAGCTTCGTAAATCGAAATAAGTCTATCAGCTGTTTTGGAAACTTAAATGGGCTAAAGTAATAATGATGCCTTACTGTTTTCTATCTTATCGGCTATCCTTGGTTCGATGATGGCTTTACACGTCAGCTGATTCTAATATAATGGTCATGTCAATCGAATGTGAATAGTCACCCCATCATACCTTATAAAAGGAAAACCATTTTTTATCTTCTTTCTTTTTTACTTTACCTATTGAAAAAAACAACTTTACTGCTCTATAGGAAGAAGAAGAATGATCACCACCTTCAACCAAGACCATCTTCTCAGGTAAAAACCAATTCTTCTTCCTTTTCAGAATACCTTGACGTCATTTTTGTGCAAGATCTCTTTTCTTTCTGTTTTCTTGTTGCAATCTGGGTTCAACGTGATCGTAATTGGGATCATAAGTGTCAGATCGTCGGAGTCAGCGGCGATGCGACCTTCTATGGTGATTCCACTGCTATTTTAGCAAAATTGGATGGTGTCGGATTTGTTAACCCGATTATGTCATGAAGGTAGAGAGACTTCCCGCCTTTTCATAGTGTCTCGTGTGTCAGGGTATTGTTAAACCCTTGGACACATGGAAATGTTTGAGGGGGTGGTGAAAAAGATAGTGGTCTTTGTACAATCTGACATATGAAAACAAATTGTGATTTCTATGGCTTGTCATTTACTGAGATAGCACTGTAAAGTAGAACTAACCCCCTCTGAATCAACCTTCAATTTCAGATCGACAATCTTTAATTAACAATGGCCAAGACTCAAGGAAACCTTAAGTATGGGCCGGATAAGGAATTGCCCTTCTCTATCAGAGTAGATAGCTCCTACAAGTCTTTGGCTACCTCTGGGTCTGATTCTGATAATGAATCCCAAGATCAATCGACGAGTTTGCCGCCTCCTCCCATTGTTATGGTTGAGTCGATTAAAATAACACCTGTTACACCAGCACCCGACATGCTTCTAGGTGCAGAAATTATGAGAAATCCCCTAGATGCCTTAGGAACTGACATAACTCTCAAATGACTAAAGAACCTGATTGCTAAACATAACATTCCTTTTGTAGATGTCCTTCTTGCGCAAGAAACTTATCAGCCTAACAATCCCCCAGAAGGCTATATGATAATATCTCTACCGATGTATAATGTGGGAGCTATCCCCCTTTTTATTCATTTATTGTCAACTTCTTATTACGGATGAACCTAGCCCCGATGCATTTCCACCCAATTGCATATGGCAACCTATTATTTGTCTATTACTTGTTCATGAGGTACTTGGGTCACCCTCCGACCTTCGATGACCTGGCTTTATTTTTTCACTTCAGACACAATGAGAAACAATCCCCTTCTCTTCTTTACTTCTAGGCGCACGAGGTTGGAAGATTATTTAAGAGATTCCAAGCAAAGTGGGTGATCCGAAACGGGAATGGTTTTGTATTAGAGAGCAACCGGGATGCACTCGGTATTGGCTTCAATGTTGTAAGTATCTTTGTCGGTCGATACATCCATAATAGAGTTCCTTATGATGACCATGTTTTTTTTTCTATATATGTAGGGGATGATCCAATAAGGCCTGAGGATAAAGTGTTTGAGAAACACTATAGGTGATTGATTAAGTTGAAGCCGGGGCGGCAGTGGTTTTGGAATTGCTTGACTGACGACCACTTGCATCGATATGCTCTTCTTGATGAGGATAAAACAATCGGATCATACAAGGAGGGATCTGGGTCAACAAAACCAAGCCGAGGTGAGATGCCCCTAGCCAAAAGAAAATCAGGGAGTACGCAGACAACCCACTTGGTCGGGGAATCTTCGGCCCGTCCCTCCCCTAGGGAGAAAAAGAAACCCGTCCAAAAAATCCTTCTTTCAAAAGACAGCTTCGAGAGGCTGAGCGTCGAGAGGTCGAGCGTCGAGAGGCTGAGCGTCGGAAAGGAGAGAAAGTTCCTGCTAAGAAAATTCCAAAGAAAGTGCGAGGGGAGCCAGCCAAACAGAAAACCGTTGAGGATCGCTCAAGAGATTTTGAGGTTGAGAAAGACTTTTCCGCGGTCCATAGTTTGTATGAAGAACATGTCGTATCTCCTCTTTATGGCCTGGAAAAGCTGCAGATGCCGGATATCATTCTCTCCCCATAGAGCTTAGACCCAAACAATTTTTTTTCCAACCAGTCCGAAGGGATGTCTTTTCTGATTGAACAAGAACGTATCGAAGGTATGATCCTAAGCTCAATACATGGTCCCAAAAATAATTTATTACATAGCATTTGCACTACACGCCACAGTGCCATTTTTCATAGTGTAAATTGAATATCGACTGGACCCATTGTGATATTCTTTATTTCTCTCAACGGAAATGAACGAGGATTTTTATGGCAACCTCTTTGCTTCCATCTCAGTACAGCCCAGGCCAGTCAAGCCGGTCCTACAAGAAATTAGGCAAGGGGACGATGATAGAGGTGATAGCGACGAGAGGAAGAAGGAGGAAAAAGATAAAAACAAAGAGAAAAGGAAAGAAAGAGAGAGAGACAGAAAAAGAGAGAGAGAAAGGGTTCAACTAAGACTAAAGAAAGTAGAAGAAAAGAAATTTGGGAAAACATGCTCGGATATCAGAGGAAAAAGAAGAACCTGGGAGCATATCCAAGAGGAAAAGAGGGCATAAGTCCCCCGAACTTTGGCTTTCTCCCCATCCTCAGAATCAAACCCCTAGGGAAGGCAAGAAAACTGAACATTCTTAGGTTGTGTTAAGTCGCCCCGGACCCTCGTTCGATCCTTCCTCCACCGATCGAGCTAGATAATTGGAACGAGATTTTCCTTATCGCATCTTTACAGGGATTGGTCCTACCCCCGAGCTACTATCGTTGTCTCATAGCATCCGCCGCCGTATTCGAAACAACATTGACCGTGCTCTTTCCCAGTATGAAGTGATGCATAAGTATGCCAAGCAAATAAGCGGAGTATTGAGGGACAAGCTAACCGAGGTTGCTAGCCTGAAGAGGGATATAACTTGTGACAAAAGAACCTTTGGGATCTTTGAGGGGAAAATTAAAGATTATAAGCTGCGGGTAGTGGCCAATAAGGAGAGATACGAAAAGTTGGTTGAGGATTCAAATGCCTTCCAACAAAAAAGCCAGGAATGTGACTCGTTGAAGGGAAAGGTCAAACCCATGAGGGGCTGGGCCTAGAGGTGCAAAATCTCAAGGCTCGCCTTCATTCATCTGAGCTGGCCGAAAATTTGGCCAAAGAAAACATTGCTGCGGCGATCGAGTCAGCTGACAATCTAAAGCTTCAACATGATATCGACATTCAGGCCATCAAAACTGATTTTTCTCAAGAGGTATCCGGGATAAACAAGGAGCATGGACTGTCAAGCTCTTATGTTTTTCACAAGGGTCCTTCGTTATAGGGACTTGTCTTGGTTACCTAGATACTGCACAGTGTTGACCGATACTTGGAAAGTCATTTTGAGAGAAGAGAGAGCCGCAGCTAATGGGAAACCAATGGATGAGAAGGCCTTGATTACCCGATTTTTGAATGATAATGAGCGGGCAATATTGGCTGAGGGACAGAGCCAGGAAAAGAAGGCGGCTGAAGCTGAACGCCATAGGATGAAGGGGAAGTCGGTCCCTAAGAAAGAAGTTGGTAGCAGTTAGACCAAAGTATCCCTCTCTTTCCCTTTTGAGAATATTTAGATGGGTCGACATTTATCCCTCCACCCGAGCTACCTACGGTCGTGGAAGAGCAGTCGACCGTGTCCAATATTGGAGGTAAGCTCATGCACTAGTCCTAAGCTTACTTATCTGACCTTGACTTATGTTTCATGTTGTAGGTGCACCATTGACGAAGGAGAGTGTTGAGGCAGAGACTGTTGCCGGAAATAAAAGTAGCGCTGGGAACGCAACCGAGGTCCTAATGGAGAAGAAGATCAACAAAGGACCATCGGAGGATGACGACATCAAGATTTTCGGGGAGTCTAAGAGGGACCATCGTCCATCCATGGCCAAGTCTAGAGCTCAGATTGATAAGGATATTCTGTCCATGAAGCTCGAGCCATCCGAGGATCCTTTGAATGTTCAGCCCATCCAAGCTATCCCTCCAACCATCCTTCCTTCGATCGAGGTTCCTCCTTTTGCAGACTCCACCAACCCACAAGTCTCACTGCCAGTTCCCCATTCATTTGGAAGCACGCTTGGGGAATCAAGATGAAGATTGAGCATCGAGGAAGCAGTGGAAATGGTCAAGAAGAAAGAACTGGCAGATATGGTCGAGCGTGGGGATATGACAACTCCATTTTAAATTTCTTTGGTTGTAATTTTTATTTTAGGCCCTATGGAAGTCTCATGTGAGTGCGGACCTTGCGTTAGTTGTTATTTAAGACTTTTAGTCAAGTTGGTAGATGATAATTAGTTGTACCTGCACGTAACAACATTTTGTAAGTATGTTATTGTTGGAATTGGTTTGAAGTCTGTGCTTCCTTTTATTTTGCGTTGTTGAAAAAATGTTAAAATGGGGGTAATTTCATAATCCCCAATTCGTCTTAATTTTCTGATGGTTATCCATTGATCAGCTTTCCCCTAGTATTGGGGAAAGGGCTGGGTCGTCAGGTTCTTCGGTCATACATAGGACCGATCGACTCTGATCCGATTATCGAACGTTCCCAAGTAGGAGTCCCTTTAGTCTTTTATACTCACTCTCTAGTCGGCGAGGGTTAGAGTTTCAGGGATCGAATGGTCTCTTATCGAGTGCACCTTTCATACTCGCCCATCATTTATACTCTTCCTCAAGTCATGGGGGTTCGAGTTATGTCCAAACAGTTAGTTAATATGTTCGGTTAAGTGTCATCCTTGCTTTTCAGTCGATAAAGAAGGAGTCGAAAGTCGATCGATCAGTCTAAATTCAGGATCGATATCCCTGTTTTGGTTTTTATTTTTTCAATGATGTTGACCGCCTTGTCCCAAGCCAGCACGTTAGGGTGTCAAGATTCAAGCTAAAGTTGGTCAAATCATAACTTTTAGCTATTATAGCCATGAGTCAGAGCAGGAAAAGAGCTTTTTATTCATAAACTAGTGCAGTCAATAAATCACTTCTTATTACAATACTAAAACAAATAAAATAATAGAGAAAATAGAAATCCTAAGAAAGATAAGGCCGTATATGCTCTGCATTCCATGCTCTTTGAAAAGGCTCGCCATCAACAGTCGATAGCCTAAAGCTTCCATTGTCAAGATTCTGTTGAATGACATAGGGCCCTTCCCACTTGGGGCCCATGTGAATAGGAATTGGAAATACTCTTTTCAAAACAAGGTCGCCAATATAGAAAGTCTTTGGTTGGACCTTTTCGTTGTAGTATTGTGCGACCCTTCATCTGTGGGCTTCAGCACAGAGATTGGCTTCTTCCCTTTTCTCGTCTATCGTGTCTAACGATGCCAAGAGAAGTGCTTTATTGTACAATAGGTCATAGTAAGTCGTTCGATGAGAAGGGACTTCAAGGAAGGACATCTTCTGAATAGTATGACAGGGCAAAGGGAGTATGGCCAGTAGCTATCTTATGAGTAGTGCGATATGCCCAAAGGGCTAGTGGCAACTCGTCGACTCATTTACCCTTAGCTCGCTCTAGTCGTTTCTTTAGAATGGTCTTAGTAATCTTATTGATCTCTTCAACTTGTCCGTTAGACTGTGGATGAGAAACCGCGGTATATTTCTTCTCGATGTGATATTTCTCACCGAAGTCCCTGAATTTCGAGCTGTCAAACTGAGTCCCGTTATCCATGATAATGGACCGAGGTATCCCATTTCTACATATGATACTTCTTACAATGAAGTTGTTGACTCGTTTTGTTGTGATCGTTATCATCTATTCGGCCTCCGCCCACTTAGTGAAATAATCTACCGCCATAATCGCATATCGGGCGCCTCCCTTCGAAATGGGCAAGGTTCCAATAATGTCTATTCGTACGGCGAATGGCCAAGCGCTGACAATTTGAGTGATTTCTATCAGAGGAGCTCATGGGATCGTGTGAACCTCTGGCATGTATCGCATCTTCTAGAGTAGTTAGCTGTGTCTTTGTTGATGGTCGGTCAGAAGTACCCATATCGCAACACTTTTCTTGATGGGGTTTGTCCCAAGTGTGCGCTCCACAATCCCCTTTGTGAACATCTCTTAGTATCCTTTTGATATCATCATTAGCTACACAACGGAAGATGGGACAGAGAAACCTCTTCTATATAGTTGATTTTGTTGAATCACGTATCTAGAAGCCTATTGCACGATGGCTCGTCTTTTTTTTTTGGGGGGGGGGAAGCTTGTCGTGTAAGAGAAAATTCCTAATGGGAGTCATCCAAGATTCTCTCTGTCTTTGTCTCGGCTTGGTCGACCTCCATCTGTTCAATTCTCAGTATGCTCAGGGTCTCTATAGAAACTAGCTCTATTTCACCTGGGTGGTCTAAACTGGCTAGTTTCGCCAACCTATCTGCCTTTTGATTTTTCTCTCCAGGAATGTGAGAGATGTTGTACTGGTCGAAATCACATAACAATTTTTCGACCTGCTTAAGGTAGGAGGTCAATCAAGCTCCTTGGCAAGATATTCCTTTCAAACCTGGCATAGCACAAGATGTGAATCACAAACAATCTCGAGCGACGTTATTTTCAAATTCCTCGTGGGTTTGAGCCCGGCAATCAAGTCTTCATACTCGGAGTTGTTGTTTGTTGCTAAAAACTCCAGTCTCAGAGCGTAATAAACTGAACTTGCTTCAGGTGATAACAACACTACAGCGGTGCCCGAACGTCGATCACTACAGGCTCCATCTATATACAGTTCCAGACGGCTGACTTTGGTTTGACACCTGAGGGTTCGGTATTAACCTCTAAATCTTCGCCTTCCGGGGTTGTAAATTCGGCGTTGAAATCAGCTAGGGCTTTCCCCCGGATGGATTTCCTTGGAAAAAAGGTTAAATCGAATTGGATTAACTTGATGTTCGATTTAAGCAGTCTTCCCGTCACCTCGGGCCGTTGCAGGACCTGTCGAAGGGGTTGGTCTGTGAATATTTTAATGGGATGAGCCTGGAACCGAAGCTTTCGACACGCTATTAACAAACTATAAGCGAGCTTCTCGAGCTTCGGATAGTTATGTTCATCCCTTGTCAATTTCTTACTGGCATAATAAATCGGTCGTTGCACCCGGTCTTCTTTATTGATTAGGACCGAACTAATCGCGTGCGCAGATAATGCCAAATACACAAATAAGTCTTCATGATCAATTGGCTTGATAGGATCTGGGGTTTCTCTAAATGGTCGAGCAGGACTTGGAAAGCTTCGACACAGTATAGTGTCCAAGCAAAGTTCCATTTCCCTCTTTTAATTAATTCAAAGAAGGGTACGCATTTGTCGGTCACCTTAGAAATAAACCGACCCATTGCTGCTATCTTACCTGCCAAGCTTTGTATATCCTTGATTCTTCTAGGTTCCTGGATTCCCTTAATGGCCGAAATCTGATCAGGATTAATTTCAGTCCCATGGGAGCTAATTATGAAACCCAGAAACTTACCCGATGCAACTCCAAAGGAACATTTTAAAGGATTCAATTTCATTCCATATCTTTGGAGTATTCCAAACATTTCTGACAAGCAGCTTACGTGGTCATAGGATTGTCTTGATTTTACTAGCATGTCGTCTACGTATATGTTGACGTCAAAAGTTGGTCACTAGTGACAGTCAACCCCCAATCGTGTGAACAACACATGAATAACAATCACAAAATGCAATAAAGTAAAGAAAACAGGGAACACACAAGACTTTTTATAGTGGTTTGGCAAGAGATTGTGCCTACGTCCACTTTATATGTATTGACTTTCTTTTGATTACAAGTACAATGCTTTTTTTATTTGAAGAAAGAAGAAGAATTGATTATTTTGGAAGTTAGCCATGGAGAAGTTTTTACTTTGGAGGAGAAGCTCTTCCAAAAGTTGAAGTGGCTAAAGACAGGTAGAAGTCCTTTCCATTTTCAGCATGGATGTATTTATAGTTGAAGAAATGGGCTGAGCGGGCCGTCACATTGCTTGCCTCTTTTGCGGAGCTTGGACACGTAGAGCTCGATCATTGGAAGTAGTTGTGGCGGTGGGACCCAATCTACTGCTGGTTAATAGTATCCTCAAAAATGGTGGCTTACGTGACACTCGAGGTGAGGTGTATCAACAGTAGTGCTTTGTCCGAAAGTGGTTGACCGCCTTTAATGTCTTAAGAATCGAGCCGAATATTGAATGGCTCAGCTGGACATTTCCATGTAGATCCGAGATTTCTAGTCGATACGAATTTAAGGAAGAGTTAGACTTGGTCGGTCCAGGGGAGGCATTTCTCTAGGGCATGAGATCCATTGCTCGAAGGAGATTAACTCGGGCTAGATCTTTTCTAGACTTTCTGCAGGACAGGCCGTTACATCGGCTGATCGACCGATGTTGAGAGTAAGCTTTCATACATTGGGCTTCGATCCGTTGAACCGCGATATCTTTTACCAAAATGTTGGTCAACACTTTACCCCTTAGAATACATCTTTCTTGGTAAAGGAGGTTTTTTCTGATCCTTGCATCAAAGTTCAATGTGTGGGTTACGATGGTTGTGCCGAACCATATTAAGGCCAAAAATCTGACGATCTTGGTGGTTGTATTGAGATTAGAAAACCAACGATCAAAGTAGATAGTATTAAAGTCCAAAAACTGACAACCATCAAGGACCGTATTAATTCCGAGAAAGTAATTGTCAACTTCGGTCCTGAGATCTAACACCTGTAGAGATTATGTAGGCCATTCTCGGCCTGGAGAAGGCTTGGGTCTTGATTGGGCGAGTATTAACCATACTCGACTTGGAGATAAGGGCGAGCATTGATTCACACTTGGCTTAGGGGTGTGGCGAGTATCATCCATACTCGGCTTATAGAGATGGCGAGTATTATCCATACTCGACTTATGGAGGTGGTGAGTGTTATCCATACTCGGCTTACAGAGAGGGTGAGTATTATCCATACTCGTCTTATGGAGAGGTCGAGTATTATCCATACTCAGCTTGTAGCAAGTGTTAATCATGCTCGGCGTGTATTACTTTGTTCGAAGTGATATAAGTGATTTCATGAAGTCATGGCAAGTGGAGTGCGCACTCGGCTTAAAGATAGTGTGAGTATAATCCATACTCGACTTAGACAAGTCTTACCATACTCGGCTCGGGGAGTAGGTTAAATCATGATGGCAGGCTTTGACCGTGTGTTTCGAAAGGTGTCTTAGCACTGACCATGTTCGGGTGAGTGAGCGTTAGTCATGCTCGACCCAAATCATTCAAACATAATCCATGTTTGCAAAATAAAGTTCATAGCTGCTAAGGAACTATTACAAGAAATGGAAATAAATTCTAAGACGACGATTATTGATTCCAGAGCATGCCTAGGATGTAAATCCTAACCCCATACATGTGTACATCAACATATCCATTTTATTGAAAAAGTAATACATTAAAAATAAGAAATATAAGTTTTATTAATTGATGATGATGCCGCGAGTGCTAGGCTCAGCGTCCTTTCCGTTTCTAGGAGCTCGAGGACCGACCTGAGGAGCTTGGATAGATGATTGTGGCGGCAAGGCCAATGTGCTTTTCTTGACATACTCGGGAAGTTCCCCTCACCTGACCTTATCCTTGATGAGATCGCGCAAGTGCCTACATTCACTGGTATCGTCACTGGCGATGTTGTGAAACATGTAATGCTTTCCAGAGTCAAGTTCTTTCTAGGTCGGTTCTCTTCGAGGAGGTTTTGGAAAAGGCAGAGACCCTCACACGTCAAGGTAGATGTCGAGCAGAGAAGAGTTAAGCTCGGTATACTGATCGTACATGTTCTCTCTTCGAGGTCATACATTGTGTTCATTCTTTTCCGAGGCCTTTCCTCTTCCTTTATTATGGCCATTGGTGTTGGATGGACCTACTTGTTTGGTGGTAAGGACCTCGAGGCTTTCCATCTCAATGTTGGCGTCTTCGTTTCGGAGGAACAACTCGGCCTCTTCATAGGAATCTTCATTGTCTTTGGGAGGATCTCTGGTCAAAGAGATCGAGAATTCTGATCGGTTCTGAACACCTGCTATGGTGGCCATAAGCACCATCAACGGCTCGGGTCAATCGACTGATGCTACGAACGCATTGAATCTTTCGAGGAAAGATCGAAGCGTCTCTGCCGGTCGTTGCTTGATGGAGGTCAGGAACATGACACTCTTTGGTTGGGAGATATGAACTCTAAACTGCTCCATGAAGCGGGTGACCAGAGTGTTCCATCTGCTGATCAACTCCGTTGTTAGCTGCCGAAACCACGTGCTGGCTATATTTGTAAGAAAGAACGGTCAACACTTGGCCATAACATTAGTTGATGCAGAGAATACATCCATATGACGCATGTATCACAAAAGGTAGATGGTCGGCTCGGTCCGACCATTGTAGGGCCCAATGGCTAGGAACTTGAAGTCCAAAAGATTGCGAGAGTTCCTGATTTCCCTGGTGAAGGGACTGCGATGGAAATTGTTTATATCCTGCTGAGAAGAGGTGCCCCGGGTGAGGCGTCGAATAATACTTGCAATTTGGCTTCCATCTCCGAGGAGTCGCTGCCACGAATCCAATTCTGCATTGGGGGGTGTCCCCGCTTTAGGATCTGCCAAAAGCATGCTCGGAAGGGGAGCCATTGGTTGGGCTCGACCTCCAAGAGTTGAGTGAAGGTGAGGGTCCATTGCAGTTGTTGGTTCTGGGCAGAATGGCGCCTCTTGAACCTTATGAAAATTGGTTCAAGCCATGCCCGTGGTGGAAAGTCCAGGCTGATCCAGCATAACATGTGATGTTCAGGGCTCTTCAGTGCCCATGCCCGATGAGACATTAGGAGAGTCTACGGTAGCGTTCTCCGTTGCCTATCTGGGAACCAGTATGGTAGAGTGGTCTCCCTGGTTTGAAGGGAAGGCTCCACCAGCTCTTGGTTGAAGTGGAGGCGGCATAAGATGAGTTTGTTGTAAGGCGCTGGGTTATAATGGGAATGACATTGGTCCTACTTGGTTGAAGGGGGGTCGAGTTGTTTCCCAGAATAGAGGCAATATGGTCGAACGACCTAGATCTCGATCGCGGGCCTCCTGAGAATCTGCAAATGCGGCTAAGCTAGTCGTTGGAAGCGATGCTCCTGGCTGAAATTGGTCGGGAGGTGGAACCGAACCAGAAGGAAGCAAAGGTGTGATCTGGTCTGCGGCTTGCATTTGTGCAGAACGAAGATCAGTTATTGCCCCAGCCTCGCCCGGTGGTGGAATTGATGTTGAAACGTTAAATCCCTTTTCCATCCGAGCGAAAAGGTGATCCATCAACTGTTGTTATTCGAGGAGTTTACCCTAAGATGTCATACAGCCTCTGAACTCGGCCATAATCTTATCCATGTCTTCCCGGGTGAGATATCGGGACGTATCTTCATGAGAAAAGGCGACCTGACTTGCTTCTGCAGCGTTTGTTTCTGTTGCATCAGCGTTTGTGGGGTGAGAAGACATTGCATCTTTCTTTCGCTTGTTCTCCATGGATCGGAACTTGTTGAAGGTTGTAGGATATATCGGTGCGTGCGCCCCTTCCTGGCACGCCAAAGTGTTGATGTCAAAAGTTGGTCACCAGTGACAGTCAACCCCCAATCGTGTGAAGAGAACACGAATAACAATCACAAAATGCAATAAAGTAAAAAAAAAACAGCAAACACACAAGACTTTTTATAGTGGTTTTGCAAGAGAATATGCTTACGTCCACTTTATATGTGTTGACTTTCTTTTGATTACAAGTACAATGCTTTTTTTTATTTGAAGAAAGAAGAAGAATTGGCTATTTTGGAAGTTAGCCATAGAGAAGTTTTTACTTTGGAGGAGAAGCACTACCAAATGTTGAAGTGGTCGAAGAGAGGTAGATGTCCCTTTCCATTTTCAGCATGGATGTATTTATAGGTAAAGAAGTGGGTTGAGCGGGCCACCACGTGGCTTGCATCTTTTGCGGAGCTTGGACACATAGAGCTCGATCATTGGAAGTAGTTGCGGCGGTGGGACCGGTCTACTGCTGATTGATAGTATCCTCGAAAATGGTGGCTTACGTGGCACTCGAGGTAAGGTGTATCAAAAGTAGAGCTTTGTTAGGAAGTGATTAACCGCCTTTAATGTCTTTAGAATCGAGCCGAGTATTGAATGGCTCAGCTAGATATTTCCATGTAGATCCGGGATTTCTGGTCGATTTGAGCTTTAAGAAAGCGTTAGACTCGGATGGTCCGGGGGAGCGATTTCTCTGGGCATGAGATGCCGCTACTCGAAGGAGATTAAATCGGGCCAGATCTTTTCTAGACTTTCTGCAGCATAGGTCACAATATCGGACGATCGACCGATGCTGAGAGTAAGCTTTCTGACATTGGGCTTCGATCCGTTGAACCGCGACAGCTTTTGCCAAAAAGTTGGTCAATAGTATACCTCCATTCTTTTCCCTATCTGATTGTGAAACATCCGATTAGCCTACCGTTGATAGGTTTCCCCCGCATTCTTCCGTCCAAAAGGCACCACAATATAACAATACAACCCAAGGTCAGTGATGAAGCTGGTGTGCTCTTGGTTGGGATCGTGCATGGCGATCTTGTTGTATTCCGAATATGCGTCCATGAATGATAATAGTTCATGTAACACCCCTTATTTTCTATTAACATTAAAGTTACGAATTAAAGAATATTTAATTACAAATGTAGGAATTAAGGAAAATGGGTTAGGCCATTGCATTCATCTTGGAATTCTGCTTGAGATAGAGTCCGAGTTTGCGTAATTCAGACTCCGTATGAAGGAGTTATGGCCTTCAGAAGTTTCAGAATTTAATTAAAATTCAAACAGCACGGTTCAGAATTCAAATTTCGAAATCAAAGAGCAGAAGCGGGCTGGGCGGGAAATTTCCCGCCCAAAGCCAGGTCGACCAGGGGGTCGACCTCCCCGCATACAGGTCGACCAGGGGGTCGACCTACCCCCCCCCCGGGGCAGATCTAAAAGAAGACGATTTCTGACTCCCTACCGAGTCATTAGGGCTGATGTGGCTATTCTATCTTGTCTGGATGATCTTGATTGCTTCTAGGATGATCTGACGGCTCTTATTTAATTAAAATTATATATAAGCAACCTTAACCCTCAACCTAAAACTACATTAATTCATACCAAGAGCCGTCATGCTGTCAATGGTGAACCTAGAGTAGCCGCCGTTCTCTTTCAACTCAAAAGCAAGATAGAAGCCATAATCAAATTAAATCTAATCTAATTTAGAACAATGATTAGTCTACATCAAAGGCGAGCAATTCAGTTTTAGAATACAGATCCCAGAAATCAAGAATTTCCTTTTGTTTGTAAGTGTAGTTATCTTTCAGATGTGAATAAACAAAAGACATGATTTGTAATGAATTGTAAAATAGAATTTGTACCAAGTTGTATGTGATGTTGATTCATGTCTATTCTATCATGTTTTCCTAAGAACTATTGTGTTCTATCAAACCTGTCATGTTATAAAGAAATTGGTGAATGAATCTATTGATGTTTGGGAAAGAGACACAATCATGTTATATGCAATTTTGGTGATGCTATCATGTTACGAATACATGCAAGTTTGTAGGCTAAAGCATGATTTTGTAAACCTATATGTTTAGATCAAGAACCTATTATGTTATATCCATATGCCTCTATGTTATATCTATGTTAACTTGATTCAATCCCTCTGTAAGTTCACAACTACATTCCAAGTTTAATTTGTGTAGTTTCATGTAAATTCATATGCTTATGATTCATGTTGCATAGATCTAGTTTGCAAGTTCATAATTAAAAGTATATTGTTCTATGCCAAACTCATGTGACACATGTATAGTTAGATCCATATTTTTGTATGATGTTGGAATGTTGCAATTTTATCTTTTTTCCCCTTTTTGTTTTATTAGTTAGGCTAAAATATCGAGCCTAACATTCTACGAAATTATGCGAACGTACAACGGGGGTAACGCTGGGAAAAACTTGATATTACATGTAATTGGCATGTTTGGCATAATCATGATAAGTGGCATGAAAATGGTATAATTTTTATACCTAAAAATTATGAACTTGATTTAGAAGGAAAGTGGGCCATGACAATAAATTGTTGACAAATTTACATATAAACATAAAAAGGATAAATATGTAAATTTAGAAAAAGACGAATATGCCTAACCCGAGGTTAGATTGAGTTACGGTATAAGACTGCCCGAAACCGCCCGGCAAATCCAGCAACCGTAACAATAAAGATCTAATTTGGGTGGTAAGCGCATTGAGCCTAAAAGAACCCGAAGTTAGACTGAATTAAGGTGTAAAACTGCCCGGAACCGACCGGAACATCCAGTGACCACAACAATACCTGTCTAATGTGAGTGGTTGGTGCTTTAATGAAATGAATTAAAGCTAAGTCAAGATTGGTAGGATTAAGTCAATTAAGGAAACACTTAACCAATTCAACATGTTAATTAAACTAATGGGTGGGGTTAGGTTAATTTGGACACTTAACCAACTTAACATGTTGGCTAGGAAACCCTAGTAACGGGGACCCATTTCAGCAGTAACCCACATAGATGTATCATGGTACCCTGAACTCGGCAGGGTGGGGCACGATTACTGGGCTGATTATAAGCGGTCAAAACAACGGTGGTGGTGCATCAGTGTAGGTTCCGACGGAGTACGGGCGTGCACGTACTTCGTAGTGGAAAAAGAAGGCACTGAGCATCAGTAGTCATACACTGTGCATCTTGAATCTTGTTGGGTTGCCACCATAGGATTTGATACACCCCATGGTGGGACCAGCACAGGTATCTACAATCAAGAGGGGGACGAATGACACACGTGATAAATGCATGCGAGTAGGACCCGATCGATATAAGGGGATCATTTCGCCATGAGCACGTGGTGTTGGTTGGACAAGTATAAGTAGGTGCAGAGAAATAGACATCGGTGCGATGTATATTCGGTTTATCCTGCCTTATCTAGTTTTATGTTTGTTTGTTATTCTGGTACAGTCCTATTTTCAGTTTATTCCTATCATGACCTTTTTCTTGCTCACACACTGAAAAATCACTAGACTTACCAGACTTATGTCTGACCCATTTTTCTTTTGTCTTCTTTTCTTTCGTTTGCCCCAGGTCCACAGGGTGGGAATACTTCAGCTTAGTCAGGCCTTTTGCAAGCTTGAAGAAAGTAGATGTATGATTTGGACTCTCTTTCCTTGGGCTATGGCTTTTGGACACATTCTATGGGGAGTTATGCTATTTTGTTTTGTTCCATGCTTCTTTATGTTTTAATCAAGACATAGATTATGATGTAATGATTTGAAAGTTTTTTTGAGATAGTTTGCTATAATGTTTTTGTTATGAACCATGTATGAAATAAAAATGTTGTTTTTTCGCTGCTTATATACATCTGTCTTATAAATTATCTGTGTCTTTTACCTATAATGCTCCATCAAAGTTAAGGCATTCCCTTATGAGTGCCCTTAACAGAGGTGGGGTGTTTCACTTGGTATCAGAGCAAAAGTTTACGAGATCAGATAAAAGTTTTGAAAACTATTTTTCAAAAGAAGCATTTTTCAAGAAAAAGTGTTGTTTTATTTTAAAAAGGGCATAATCCCCCAAAGCCATATGCACTATCTTTCTATCCTTTGTTTTGAATCTTTCCTTTTTCGTTTCAGCATGTATGGGGATCTAAACCTTCCATAGGGTGCACCGGTACCTGCTGGTTCAGGAGGAACCTAGAGGCTAGGGCTAATGACGCGGGCCCAATAGACATTCCTCCTCCCCCAGCTGCAGCGGTTCCTCCTCCTCCTCCTCGTGCAAATGCTTTCTCTAAGATATGTAGAGACTTTAGGACCATGGATGGAAAGAATTTTAATGGAACTGAATCATTCGTGGAAGCAAGGAATTGGCTCAAAGAAACTAAGGATTTATTCGTTATCTTCGAAATGGACGATAGGCAGAAGATACAGTTGGCAGTGTGGTTGCTTAAAGACAAAGCTTCTTATTGGTGGGAGGTAACCAATGCTGAGAGACCAGTTGAAACTTGGGAGGATTTCAGAATGAGGTTTGAAATGAAATTCCTCTCACAAGCTGAATGAAGCCTACAAGTGGAGAAGTTCTTATCTCTTAAGCAAAGAAGTATGACGGTCAAAGAATACGTCAACCAATTCAATCAGCTGGCCAGATTTGGAATGGAGTTAGTAAACACTCCACATACGAAGGCTCTTCTCTTTGTTAAAGGATTGAATGAGCCAATACACAGCCTAGCTATGACCCACATACCCATGGGTGCGACTTATGAGAGGCTGGTGGACATGGCACTGTTACATGAGGAAGACAAGGATGGTAAGAAAGTGACAAAGGTGGAAGAATCTCAGGATAAGAAGGTAGAAGGATCACAGAACAAGAAGGCAAATTCAATGAAAGGCGGGAAGAACAACAAACCCCGTGAAAAGAGGAAGTGTAACTTCTGTAGCATTCCTGGACATCTGGTCAAAGACTGCAGAAAGAAGAAGAGGAAGATGGGTGGTTGTTTCCATTGCGGTGAGACAGGACACATGGCTAAGGACTGCCTAAGGAAGCAAGGGCAGGGGCAAAGGACTGGGTCTACTTCGGGAGGGCAGGTTCACGCTTTCATTGCACCTCCGCAAGAACGAGGTAGAAATATTTCTGTTGAGAGTTTAATTTATCTTTTTGATCATCCTGTTTGTACACTTTGATTCTGGCGCATCTCACTCTTTTATATCTACTGCTTTAGTTGAATCTCTGCACCTAGACACCAGTATAGTAGAGGATCCCTTATTTGTTTCAAATCCAATTGGGGGCTCAGCTTATTTGTCAATGGTTTATTTGGATTTGAAAATTTCTATACTAAGCGTTGGGTTTAGATGTAATGCCTATGTTTTGGGCTTCACGGGCTATGGGTTGATTCTAGGCATGGATTGGCTATCCAATAATGGTGTCGTCCTCGATTGTGAAAAGAGAGCGGTTAAACTCATGACTCGCCTTGGTAACGCTCTCGAAATCTCTTGTAATCCCATGAACTCTGTTATGCTTAGTTATCTAGAATCTCTTGATGCGTCTATTGAGAACTTGCAGACTTTTAGAGTAGTCCATGAATACTCGGACGTGTTTGAAGAGGTAAAGGGCTTACCTCCGAAGCGGGAGATAGACTTCTGCATATACCTCGTTGACAATGCAAAACCCGTTGCTTTACCCGTTAGACACATGGCTCCAAGGGAGAGGAAAGATCTCAGCAAGCAAGTTATAGAGCTGCTAGAAAAGGGGTTTATAAGGCGGAGTATTTCTGAGTGGGGTGCTCCAGTAGTATTCGCAACCAAAGCGGATGGTTCACTTTTCCTATGCGTTGATTATAGGGAGCTAAACAAGCTGACCAAGAAGAATAGGCACCCACTTCCAAGAATAGACGACTTATTCGATCAGCTTGTAGGTGCATCGGTTTTATCCCAACTTGATCTAGCTACCTGGTTTCATCGGCTAAGAGTAGCTGAAGACAACATTGATAAGACCACGTTCAGAACCCCAGATGGTTTCTTCGAAGGGCTTGTCATGCCTTTCGGCTTGACAAACGCACCCGTTTATTTTGTCGATTTGATGAGCAGGGTGTTCAGGGAGTTCCTCAATAAGTTTGTGGTGGTATTCATAGACGAAATTTTGATCTTCTCGAAGAGTGAGGAAGAGCATGCTCAGCATTTAAAAGAAGTCATGGATACTCTTCGTGCACATCAGCTAAAATCCAAATTCTCCAAATGCCACTTTTGGAGAGAAGAAGTAAGGTTTCTAGGACATGTGTTGTCCAAAGAAGGGTTAGCTGTGGACCCCGCAAAAGTAGTTGCAGTGCAAGATTGAAAGGTTCCACAGAATGCAACCGAAGTCCGAAGCTTTCTCGGGCTAGCGGGCTTTTACCGAAAGTTCATTAAATACTTTGCGAAAATCTCAGCTCCACTTACAAGGTTGACGAAGAAGAACCAAACTTTCACTTGGGATTTGGATTGCGATATTGCTTTCCAACGGTTGAAAAGGGCTCTGACAACAGCCCGAGTTCTGACATTGCCTGATGGAAGAAAGATGTTTACCATATACACGGATGCATGTTGTATGGGACTAGGCGTTGTCTTGATGCAAGAAGGCAAGGTAGTAGCTTATGGTGGAAGACAATTGAGAGTACATGAGAAAAACTACATGACCCACGATCTAGAGTTAGCTGCCATCGTTTTTGCACTTAAGTCTTGGCACCATTATCTCCTAGGTGAGAAGTTTGAATTGTTTATTGACCATAAATCGTTGAAGTATCTTTTCTCGCAGAAAGATCTCAACTTAAGACAGCAAAGATGGATGGAGGTTCTTGCCTCATATGATTTTGATATTTCCTATGCTTCTGGTAAAGGCAATGTAGTAGCAGACGCCTTGAGTAGAAGGAAGCTGACCCTAAGCCCTCTCTTTGTAGAAAGGCAAAGCTTGGAGTACATAGCCAACTTTGACTTTAGACCCTCTGTCGATCATGTGATTGGTTTGTTAGCATCACTAGAGGTGCAACCATCTCTTTTGGACTCAATATGAACCGCGCAACGTAAAGACCCTCAGTTAGTTGATGTGATAGATAAGCTAGTTAGGGGTGAGACTTCGAGTCACCTCAATAGATACTCCATCAATGACAAGGGTTGGTTGAGGCGGGATGGAAGATTATGCGTCCCACAAACAAGGGATTTGGTGAAGAAGGTTCTTGAAGAGGCACACCATTCTAAGTTGACCTTACACCCCGGTGGAGACAAGATGTACAAAGACATAAAAATGGTTTTCTTTTGGAATGGCGTGAAGAGGGATGTAGCTGAGTTTGTTTCAAAGTGCTTGATATGCCAGCAAGTCAAGGCGGAGCAGAAGAAGCCTGGTGGTCTGCTTCATCCTCTAGAGGTCCCACGGTGGAAATGGGATAGCATTTCGATGAATTTTATTGATGGGTTGCCTAGGTCAAGAAGGGACAATACCAGTATTTGGATAATAGTGGACAGGCTCACAAAAAGTGCTCACTTTATACCCGTCAAGGGTAGAAGGACTGCCTCATCTCTGGCATCCATTTACCTTAAGGAGATAGTTCGACTCCATGGGATACCTTCCAGCATAGCGAGTGATCGGGATCCTATATTTACAAGCGAGTTTTGGAGGAGTTTGCAAGAGGCTGTAGGCACTCAGTTATGCTTAAGCACGGCCTATCACCCCCAAACCGATGGTCAGATGGAAAGGGTAAACAAAGTATTAGAAGACCTTTTGAGACTGTGCATTCTTGACTTTGGAAGAACATAGGAGGATGATCTTCCTTTGGTGGAATTCGCCTACAACAATAGCTACCAAGCCACCATAGGCATGACACCCTTCAAAGGTTTGTATGGAAGACCATGCCGATCACCAACTTGTTGGTACGAGTCTACAGATAAGATCATACTTGGACCAGACATGATCAGAAAAACTTCAGAGAAAGTGGACTTGATACGAAGAAGAATGAAGACTGTCCAAGGTAGACAGAAGTCCTACGCAGACAAAAGAAGAACCGACCTTGAGTTTGAAGTTGGAGGCAAGGTGTTCCTTGAAGTATCTCCTTTGAGGAAAGTTGTTCGCTTTGGATCCACAGGAAAGTTGGCACCAAGATTTGTAGGGTCGTTTCCTATCATTGAGAATATTGGGAAGATGGCTTATAGAGTAGAGCTGCTCGAAAGATTGGCTGGGGTTCATAATGTCTTTCATATTTCTCACATACGGAAGTGCTTACATGAGTCTGCGGAATTGGTTGAACCAAGCATTCTAGAAGAAGTAGAAGTATAACGAGAAGCAAGTGTAAGAAGAGTTCAAACTCGTATCTTGGGGACAGGGGTCTAAAAGCTATGCAACCGCGAAGTCAAGCTCATTAAAGTTCAATGGAGCGATGCCGAGGAAGACGCGACTTGGGAAACTGATGGCAGAATTCGCGCAGCTTACCCTTTTCTTTTTTAGGGTACATCCTTGATCTCTCTTTTTCCATAAGTTTATGTGTGTATCTACCTTTCTAGTATATCTCCTCGGTCCTATCCTTTATCCTTAGGTAGAAACCGATGGATGTAAACATGTAATTGAAACATGTTATGGTTGATGGTTACAAGTGTTTGCAAGTGGTTGCTCGTGGATGCATATGCACACACATTAGGTGTTAGATCAGCTCAGTCACTTTCATATTGCATATGCATATGTGTATTTGAATTTGGATTGAAACTTGATATGTTATCATATGGATGTCGCATTTGTATGAATGATTGTGCACTCATGTAGAATTATGAGTAGGAAAAATTGCATACATAATGGACTCATGGCACTGACATAATTTGCATTAAGGAGGTCAACTGAATCAGTAGACTACCTGATTTTGCATTAGATAAGGACATGTACACACACTATGCATATGATCATGAAGCATTAGAAGTCTTTTTAAGGACAATGGACGCCTGTGTTTGATGGTTGAGTAGATGGACGATTGGATGGTACAATATATATTCTTCTTGACTTGAAGATTTCGGGGACAAAATCCTTTAAGGAGGGGAGGATGTAACACCCCGAATTTTCTGTTAACATTAAAGTTAGGAATTAAAGAATATTTAATTACAAATGTGGGAATTAAGGAAAACGGGTTACGCCATTGCGTTCGTCTCGGATTTCTGCTTGAGATAGAATCCGAGCTTGCATAAATCGGACTCCGTATAAAGGAGTTATGGCCTTCAGAAGTTTCAGAATTTATTTAAAATTCAAACAGCTCGGTTCAGAATTCAAATTTCAAAATCAAAGAGCAGAAGAGGGCTAGGCGGGAAATTTCCCGTCTAAAGACAGGTCGACCAGGGGGTCGACCTACTCCCCCCCCCCTCGGGAAGATCTGAAAGATGACGATTTCTGACTCCTTGCTGAGTCATTAGGGCTGATGCGGCTATTCTATTTTGTCTGGATGGTCTTGATTGCTTCTAGGTTGATCTGACGGCTCTTATTTAATTAAAATTCTATATAAGCAACCTTAACCCTCAACCTAAAATCACAATAATTCATACCAAGAGCTGTCATGCTGTCATTGGTGAACCTAGAATCGCCGCCGTTCTCTTTCAACTCAAAAGCAAGATAGAAGCAAGAATCAAGTTAAATCTAATTTAGAACAACGATTAGTCTACATCTAAGGCGAGCAATTCAGTTTCAGAATACAGATCCAAGAAATCAAGAATTTCCTTTTGTTTGTAAGTGTAGTTATCTTTCAGATGTGAATAAATAAATGACATGATTTGTAAAATAGAATTTGTACCAAGTTGTATGTGATGCTGATTCATGTATCTTCATGTCTATTCTATCATATTTTCCTAAAAACTATTGTGGCTTATCAAACCTATCATATTATGAAGAAATTGGTGAATGAATCTATTGATGTTTGGAAAGGAGAAACTATCATGTTATATGCAAGTTTGGTGATGCCATCATGTTATGAATACATGCAAGTTTATAGGCTAAAGCATGATTTTGTAAAACTATATGTTTAGATCTACAACCTATTATGTTAGATCCATATGCCTCTATGTTAGATCTATGTTAACTTGATTCAATCCCTCTGCAAGTTCACAACTACTTGCCAAGTTTAATTTGTGTAGTTTTATGTAAATTCATATGCTTATGATTCATGTTGCATAGATCTAGTTTGCAAGTTCATAATTAAAAATATATTGTTCTATGCCAAACTCATGTGACACATGTATAGTTAGATCCATATTTTTGTATGATGTTGGAATGTTGCAAATTTCTCTTTTCCCCTTTTTATTTTATAAGTTAGGCTAAAATATCGAACCTAACGTTCTATGAAATTTTGCGAACGTACAACGGGAGTAACGTTGGGAAAAACTTGAAATTACATGTAATTGGAATGTTTGGCATAATCATGATAAGTGGCATGAAAATGATATAATTATTATACCTATAAATTATGAACTTGATTTAGAAGGAAAGTGGGCCATGACAATAAATTGTTGACAAATTTACATATAAACATAAAAAGGATAAATATGTAAATTTAGAAAAAGATGAATATGCCTAACTCGAGGTTAGTAAGACTGCCCTGAACCGCCCAACAAATCCATCAATCGTAACAATATAGATCTAATGTGGGTGGTTAGCGCATTGAGCTCAAAAGAACCCGAGGTTAGACTGAGTTGTCGTGTAAAACTGCCCGGAACCGACCGACACATCCAGTGATCACAACAATACCTGTCTAATGTGAGTGGTTGGTGCTTTAATGAAATGAATTAAAGCTAAGTCAAGATTGGTAGGGTTAAGTCAATTAAGGAAACACTTAACCAATTCAACATGTTAACTAAACTAATGGGTGGGTTTAGGTTAATTTGGACACTTAACCAACTTAACATGTTGGCTAGGAAACCCTAGTAACGGGGACCCATTTCTGTAGTAACCCACATAGATGTATCATGGTACCATGAACTAGGCAGGCTGGGGCACGATTACTGGGCTGCTTATAAGCGGTCAAAACAACGGCGAGTGGTGCGTCAGTGTAGGTTCCGATGGAGTACAGGTGTGCACGTACTCCGGTGTGGAAAAAGCAGGCACTGGGCATCAGTAGTCATACACTGTTCATCTTGAATCGTGTCGGGTTGTCACCATAGGATTTGATACACCCTATGGTGGGACAAGCACAGGTATCTACAATCAAGCGGGGGCCGAATGACACACGTGATAAATGCATGCAAGTTGGAGTCGATCGATATAAGGGGATCATTTCGCCATGAGCACATGGTGTTAATTGGACAAGTATAAGTAGGTGCAGAGAAATAGACATGGGTGCGATGTATATTCGGTTTATCCTGCCTTATCTAGTTTTATGTTTATTTGTTATTCTGGTACAGTCCTATTTTCTGTTTATTCCTATCATGAACTTTTTCTTGTTCACACACTGAAAATAACTAGACTTGCCCGACTTATGTTTGACTATTTTTCTTTCGTCTTCTTTTCTTCCGTTCCCCCCGAGGTCCACAGGGTGGGAATAATTCAGCTTAGTTAGGCCTTTTGCAAGCTTGAAGAATGTATGATTTGGACTCTCTTTCCTTGGGCTATGGCTTTTGGACACATTCTATGGGGATTTATGCTATTTTGTTTTGTTCCATGCTTCTTTATGTTTTAATCAAGACAGAGATTATGATGTAATGATTTGAAAGTTATTCTGAGATAGTTTGCTGTAATGTTTTTGTTATGAACAACGTATGAAATAAAAATGTTGTTTTTCCGCTGCTTATATATATTTGTCTTGTAAATTATCTGTGTCTTTTACCTATAATGCTCTATCGAAGTTAAGGCATTCCGTTGTGAGTGACCTTAACGGAGGTAGGGTGTTTCAGTTCATGCCTTACGGTCGAGTCAACCAACTGATAGATCCTAGGTAATGGGAAGCTATTTTTAGGGCAGGCTTTATTCAGGTCGGAAAAATCAATACAAGTCCACCACTTTCCATTAGCCTATTTTACGAGTATTGGGTTAGCTATCCAGTCAGGATAGGTCGAGTCCCGGATGAACCCATTGGCTTGTAGCTTCTCAACTTCCTCTTTCAGGGTCGCAGCCCTTTCGGTCCGAGTTTCCGTCTCTTCTGCTTTATGGGGGTATACTTCGGACTATTGCTAAGGGAATGAGTTATAACGGAGGGTGATATTCCATACATGTCAGCGTGGGTCCATGCAAACACGTCAAGGTTTACACGGAGAATTCATTCAATTCCCTCATCTAGAGGGTATTAGGATGGGATCCGATCTTTAGAACCTTGGTAGGGTCGTCTCCATCGATCGAAATCTCCATGGTGGCTTCATTCGAGGTTGCTTTTCTACATCCCGGTTCTTCATCCTCTCTGGGGTCGATGTCCTCAACTTCGCAAATGGACGAACCCGACCGGGATGATCTCTGTAATTGTTATGCCTCTTTCCCTTCCATAAGTGGAGGCTTGTCTTTCGATTGCTTTCTATTCTTATTCTGTAGATCTTTCCACTCCGCTAAATAGCAAGCTCGCCCCTTCACTTGGTCCCCTTGCACTATTCCAATCCCCCCATCAGTCGGGAACTTCAACAGTAGGAACCAAGGGGCAATATAGGCTCTAAACACCATTAACACTGGCCGCCCTAAAAACGCATTGTATCGGGAGTCGATATTCATCACAACGAATGGCAGGAGTCGTACCCTCCTCTGATCTCCATCCCCTATTCCACAGATTGCTTGATCATTCCAATAGGCTTGGTGTAGGATCCACTGAAGCCGCATATCTGGCTGGTGCGCAACTCCGAATCTTTTAGCTCTAGCTTCATCTGATCATATGCTTGCTTAAACAATATGTTAACCGAACTCCCATTGTCGATCGGCACTTTCCTTACCATTGTCAGGCCTATGATTGCAGTTATCGCTAGTGGATCGACCATTGGATCCACTTTTCCAATTGCTTCCCTTTCTCGAAAGATAATATCTTCTTCCTCCATTTTTCTTTGTTTCATGGGGCTTGCAACTTTAGGGATATTGATCTTCGCGACGTCAAGGTGTTTCGCAGAATTTACATATCACTCCATAGTTCTGACACTGAACTCGGCAGGGTGTGGTCCTCCAACGATGGCGTTGATGACTATCCACTTCCCTTTTTCTTGAGCTATAGCCCGAGACGTGGCCTGTCCTTGTTTGGGTGTCAAAGTCCCTTGCCCCCTGTCTCTTGAGGCTATTTGTAACGACCCGCATCCTACGCATCGAAGGATCGTAGAATATTTATTTCTTTCACATGCAAAGTCGTATGGTCATGTAACTTTGGGAGACGGCTATTGGGGTCATTTCCCATGTTCATGATTTTTGCCAATTTTTAAATGACCGTTTTGCCCCTAGCTGATATTGTTTCGACCATAATTTTGATTGGAAAGGAGTTTTGACCTAAAACCACTTCCATTAGCTCCCGATGATGGTTTACCTTTCCGTAGAGTGGTCACATTAGCCAAACGGACACACCGTTTGGAAGATATGGCTGAAACAAGTTTCAAATGGTGAAAAACAGCTTAACCGGCCTAATTTGGGTAATTAGTGAGTGGGCCCATAACCCATTTCGGGATTAGGGTTATGGGGAGGCTAGGAAATTCAATTTCTATCATTTTCCAGCGGCCACTTTTTGTTCCTTCAAATTTAGCAATGGCCTCCACTTGCTAAAACACCCCAAATCACCTCCTAATCGCTAATTAAGCCAAATCTACATCAAATCAAAGAGGATTAGCACAAGAATCGAGGTAGAGCTGCTGTGTTGCATTGGTATTCGCACCCAAACTGAGAATCATTTCAGATCTAAAGTTTATTTGTGGCAAAGGTGAGTGATTTGCATAGTTCCTCACTAATTATGGTTAATTAAGGGTAACTAGTGATAATTAGTGAAATTATACATGTTAAAAATCTGGAAAAATATTTATAAAATTCGAAATGATGTTTTAGACCTCTGTTAGAAATTTGGTTTGATTTGGTTAAGTTTTACTAATCATGTCATTAATTATACTTGAACATGATTAAGGGAAAATATGGGATTTTGGCTATGTTTGATCCGTTTTAACCTATCAAATTATTGTTTTGGTGTTTATGGTTGATTATACATGTTGCTATGACTATTTGGTATGCTTTGTGATTGTCTAAAATAGTTAGAGTGGTCGAAAACGCCATCAAGTGGCGTATAAACAATCGCTGGAAGCTGCAGGAATTTTATAGGGACCGGATCGGATCCCCCTACTCCCCACAGAACCGACCCGCTCGTAGATGATACCCATGATCCGAACCGCCTGGAAGCTCATGAACTGATGGCCAAGAAGGATCACAAATCAGGGTAACCTATCTGAACCGAACCGCTCACACCAGAAGCCTCCGATGCGAACTGCCTCTCGTGAGCATGTGCTACTCCGATTCGATCTGCCTCTCGTGAGCATGTGCCACTCCGACCCGACCCGAGTGGTCACTTCCGAACCGATCTGACCAGAAGAGGATACGACGAACCAGATAGGAATCGATCCCTATAGTAGCCACAAGATGCCCTCACGAACCGAACCGATCCCAGGTTGATGAAGGAGCACACGAACCGACCGAAGGATCACTCGCGATCCGGACTGAACGACTTTGGGGAGTACAATACGAAGTGAAGAAAAAGGGAAAGCCGAACTGATCCGGGGAAGAAGACCAAAACCCGAGATGCAAAGGTAGTCCAAATGGGAAGTTTGTACTCAGGATCCAGTTGGGAACCAATGAGTTAACTTCATGAGTTGGGCTTTGCTGCAGGACGTGTGCTAAGGGGTTGTCGATGTCTATGACTTTGGATCACTATGTATGGGAGGTACGTGAACGGATTCAGGGCCACAGTGGTCTAGGTACGACTAGTGGGCTATAGACTAATGAAGTGGGGTCATTTGAAAAGGTTTAGTCATGATTCCATGAGGTAAGCTTGGTGGTAGCAGTAGTTGTACAAGTCGAACTCCGTCACTGCTTCGATGGGACAAGTGATTAACAGTGGTGGACATCGTATGCTTTACGCACTGAGTGAAAGACGTGAGGATGGTTGCCATGCTTGATTTGCTTGCCATCACTATGACATGCACACCCCCACCCCTATATTCTTTACACCATATGTTAGTGACACGTTAGAGTATTGTACAGTATGTGGTGCTAACTCTTTGGTTGCAGGTCCAGGTTCATGTATGGTTTAGTATACCTGTTATTGTTCTGTTTTGGTGCTTATCGCTCATACCAGACTTTTGTCTGACCCAAAGTTTTATGTCTCTTCTTATTACTCTGGGTGCTCTCACGAGCAGACTAGAGACAGGTTAGCTGGTGATGCACGAGTAGCTGTACCGGAGACGAGCAGGAGGCTTCCACGTATGATATATATAGACATTCTCCCTGTGTCGCTGCTGGTCACTACTTTAGGCCTTAGTAGTGTACCTTTCCTTTCTTTTGCTTTAGAGACAGTTTTAAAGTTGTAATAATGATGATGTGGAACATAAGCTGTATTTGGACTTTTCCACTGCTATGATGTTTAGTTTCAGCTTATGCACTGTCTCGCCTGTTTCATGTCAAGTATGTTATTATTATATTTTATTCCCTGCGCTGTGAGACATTATACAGGTTCTTGATTAGTTCATTCTCTTCTTTCCTTTCTTTGGCGACCGTTCCGGGCTAGTCAGGCATGTGTACAGCGCACTTTCGGAGGAAATGCCGACTGGTGCGGGGCGGGCCGTCACACTTGGTATCTGAGCGAGGTTGCGTAGTTAACCTACGGAGAGACATCAGGGAGAGATAACACGTATATGAGAGCGCGTATTTGTGATTATTTTGGTTTTCAAAAGCTATATATATATACTATTAGTATATCTAAGGATGAAGTCGCACTGCACTGGCACTACTACGGAGATGGTTGGGATACCGGAGCTTCCAGTTCCTTCATATCTATTGACCTGGTAGATAGGTTGGGATTGGAACCCGAGATCGTCGATAGACCTTTAGTAGTGACGAACCCGATTGGTGGTTCGACTAGCCTTAGCATGATTTGTCGTAATGTGGTCTTATCGAGTCATGGATGCATGTTTGTTTGTGATTGCTTTGTTTTGGGCTTTACTAGGTTTGGCATTATTTTGGGAGTCGATTGGCTCCAAAGATACGGGGTGGTCGTAGACTATGAGGGCTTTTTGGTGATAGCTAGAGCAAATGATGGGCGGAGGGTAGTGTTTGGTGGTCTACCTAGTGATCGGGTAATGGCCAGTTTTCTAAATTCCCTTGACATCCCACATGACGAGTTGTCTGGTTTGCCCATGGTTAGCCAGTACCCGGACATCTTCGAGGAAGTGACTGGGCTTCCACCACATCGAGAGATTGAGTTCCGTATTGATTTAGTGAAAGATGCCAGACCTATAGTGATGCCACTTCGTCGTATGGCGCCAAGGGAGCAGCGAGAGCTCGAGGTGTAAGTAAGCGATCTTTTGAAGAAGGGATTTATCAGAAGAATTGTTTCTAAGTGGGGAGCCCCAGTTGTGTTTGCTACTAAGGCAGATGGTTCGCTTCGATTGTGTGTGGACTACCGCGAGCTGAATAAGGTGATGAGAAAGAATAAATATCCTCTACCGCGGATAGATGATTTGTTTGGTCAGTTGAGTGGCGCAAGAATGTTCTCCCAGTTGGATATCGCGATAGTTTTTCATTAGCTTAGGGTTGAAGCTGAGAGTATAGCTAAAACGACATTTTGGACGCCGTCTGGATTTTATGAGTGGTTGGTCATGCCATTTGGGTTGACCAATGCGCCAGCATATTTTGTGGATCTTATGAATAGGGTATTCAGAGATCAGTTGAATAAGTTTGTTCTTGTGTTCGTGGACGATATACTTGTTTATTCGAGGATAGAGGAAGAACACAAGGAACACTTGAGGATAGTGATGGAGGTGTTGAGAAAACACCAATTGAAAGCAAAGTTTTCTAAGTGTTACTTATGGAGGAGAGAAGTGAGATTCTTGGGCCATGTTGTTTTGGAAAATGGTATCGCAGTGGACCCTGCGAAGGTGGCTACGGTACAAGATTGGTCTACGCCCAAGAATGCAACAGACATAAGAAGTTTCTTGGGGTTAGCTGGATATTATCGTAAGTTTATCCAAGTCTCCTCCAAGATAGCAGCACCGTTGACTCAGTTGACCAAGAAGAATTATACTTTCGTCTGGGACGAAAAGTGTGAGAATGCATTCAAGAGTCTAAAGGACAAGTTGACATGTGCACTAGTGTTAGTCATTCCTAAGGGGAGTGAAGAGATGACGATATACACAGATGCATGTGGTACCGGACTAGTTGTTGTATTGATGCAAGGAGGTAGGGTTGTAGCTTATGCAAGTCGACAATTGAAACCACACGAGTAAAGATACCCTACCCATGATTTGGAATTAGCAGTGATCGTATTCGCATTGAAGATGTGGAGACATTATCTCTTGGGAGAAAGATTCGAGTTGTTTACCGATCATAAATCGTTAAAGTATCTCTTCTCTCAAAAGGATCTAAATCTCCGACAACAAAGATGGTTGGAATCCTTAGCTTCCTATGATTTTGATATAGCATACACACCAGGAAAGGGCAATGCGGTAGATGATGCATTGAGTAGAAGACATGCTAGTTTAGGGGCTATGTTTCTAGAATGGATGCAACTAGAGTACATCGCGGGGTATGATTTCAGACCAAAGTGCGAATTGGATCCAGAAATGTTAGCAAATTTGACGATCAGACCCACTTTGATTGAGCGGATTGGTTCCGGTCAGAGGGACGATCCTAACCTATCGGAAATCATCTCAAAGTTAGAGATGGGAATCGACGGAGAGATGAACAAGTATGGGCTTGATCGAGATATATGGCTTAGAAAGAATGGAAGACTTGTTGTACCCAATGTCAATGGATTGAGAGATGAAGTGTTTAGAGAATGTCATCACTGAAAACTGACTATACATCCCGGTGGTAACAAGATGTATCGAGACATGAAGCAGACCTACTACTGGGAAGGGATGAAAAGAGACATTGGGAAGTTTATATCCAAATGCATGAACTGCCAGCTAGTTAAAGCTGAGCAAAAGAAGCCTAGTGGTTTGTTACAACCATTAGAGGTTCCAGAATGGAAATGGGAACAAGTCTCAATGGATTTCATTGATGGGTTACCAAGGACTAGATCGGGCCATGATAGCATTTGGGTGATTGTGGACCGATTGACTAAGAATGCAAGGTTTATACCCGTCAAGTCAAACAGGACGACAACTAAGTTAGCTGAACTATATGTAAAGTGGGTAGTGATATTTCATGGAATACCTAAAGGCATTGTGAGTGACCGAGATCCGTTGTTCACTAGTGGATTTTGGAAGAGCTTACAAGAGGTGTTAGGATCAGAATTACATCTCAGTACCGCATATCATCCTCAAACCGACGGTCAAACAGAGAGGGAGAATCGTATATTAGAAGACTCTTGAGAGCCTTTGTATTGGATTTTGGTGGATCATGGGATGACCATTTGCATCTAGTAGAGTTTTCATATAATAATAGTTATCAATCTAGTATTGGTATGGCTCCATTTGAAGCTTTGTACGGAAGACCATGCAACTCACCGTCATGTTGGTTAGAAACTGGTGAGAAGTTTGTGCTTGGACCAGATATGATAAGAGAAACTTCAGCTAAGATTAAGGTTGTCCAACAGCGAATGAAGGCTGCCCAAGATAGGCAGAAAAGTTATGCTGATAAGAGGAGGGAATTAAAGTTCTCCATTGGCGACTTGGTGTTTGTCAAGATTTCTCCGTTGAAGAGCGTGATACGATTTGGCAGGAGAGGCAAGTTAGCACCAAGATTTGTTGGTCCATTCCCAGTTCTTGAGCAAATTGGGAATTTGGTATACAAAGTTGAATTACTAGAGAAGATGGCAGGAGTTATAACGTATTCCATGTTTCCCAGTTAAGGAAGTTCGTGCACGACCCAGAAGTGACTATTTCACCTAATCAGTTGGATGATATCGAAGTTGAACCCAAGGCGGTTGGGAACCGCAAGCCTGTTCGTATTGTTGGGAACGATACGAAGCAACTTCAAAGGAAAGCGGTGAATATAGTAAAAGTTCAGTGGGGGCGAGAATGAGAATGACTGTACTTGGGAGATAGAGGAGAGCATTAGGAAGACGTATCCAGAACTCTTCGCCTGGTGAGATTTCAGTTTCGATTTTGTCTTTCCGCATGCTAAGATAGGTTTGTTTTATTTGTTTTGCATGTTTGATTGTTGTATATGGTTGGTAGGCATGCGGGATCCTTTGTATGTTTTGGGATAAGGAATTTTGGGGACGAAATTTCTTAAGGGGGAGGAGAGTGTAACGACCGGCATCCTACGCATCGAAGGATCGTAGAATATTTATTTATTTCACATGCGAAGTTGTATGGTCATGTAACTTTGGGAGACGACTATTGGGGTCATTTCCCATGTTCATGATTTTTGCCGATTTTTAAATGACCGTTTTACCCCTAGTTGATCTTGTTTCGACCATAACTTTTGATCAGAAAGGAGTTTTGATCTGAAACCACTTCCATTAGCTCTAGATGATGGTTTACCTTTCCGTAGAGTGGTCATATTAGCCAAACAGACTCACCGTTTGGGAGATATAGATGAAACAAGTTTCAGATGGTGAAAAACAGCTTTACCGGGCCTAATTTGGGTGACTAGTGAGTGGGCCCATAACCCATTTCAGGATTAGGGTTATGGGGAGGCTGATAGGGTTAGGAAATTCGGTTTCTATCATTTTCCAGCTGCTACTTTTTGTTCCTTCAAGTTTAGCAATGGCCTCCACTTGCTAAAACACCCCAAATCACCTCCTAATCGCTAATTAAGCCAAATCTACATCAAATCAAAGAGGATTAGTACAAGAATCGAGGTAGAGCTGCTATGTTGCATTGGTATTCACACCCAAACTAAGAATCATTTCAGATCTAAAGTTTATTTGTGGCAAAGGTGAGTGATTTGCATAGTTCCTCACTAATTATGGTTAATTAAGGGTAACTAGTGATAATTAGTGAAATTATACATGTTAAAAATCTGGAAAAATATTTATAAAATTTGAAATGATGTTTTAGACCTCTGTTAGAAATTTGGTTTGATTTGGTTAAGTTTTACTAATCATGTCATTAATTATACTTGAACATGATTAAGGGAAAATATGAGATTTTGGCTAAGTTTGATCCGTTTTAACCTATCAAATTATTGTTTTGGTGTTTGTGGTTGATTATACGTGTTGTTATGACTGTTTGGTATGCTTTGTGATTGTCTAAAATAGTTAGTGTGGTCGAAAACGCCGTCGAGTGGCATATAAACAATCGCTCGAAGCTGTAGGAATTTCACAGGGACCGGATCAGATCCCCCTAGTCCCCACCGACCCGCTCGCAGATGATACCCATAATCCGAACTGCCTGGAAGCTAGTGAACTGATGGCCAAGGAAGATCACAAATCGGAGTACCCTATCTGAACCGAACCGCTCACACCAGAAGCCTCCGATCTGAACCGCCTCTCGTGAGCATGTGCCACTCCGATCCGATCCGCCTCTCGTGAGCATGTACCACTCCGACTCGACCCGAGTGGTCACTTCTGAATCGATCTGACCAGAAGAGGAGTACGACGAACCAGATAGGACTCGATCCCTAGAGTAGCCACGAGATGCCCTCACGAACCGAACCGATCCCAGGTTGATGAAGGAGCACACGAACCGACCCGAACGGTCACTCGCGATCCGGACTGAACGACCTTGGGGAGTACAATCCGAAGTGAAGAAAAAGGGAAAGCCGAACCGATCCGGGTAAGAAGACCAAAACCCGAGATGCAAAGGTAGTCCAAATGGGTTGTACTCAGGATCCAGTTGGGAACCAATGAGTTAACTTCATGAGTTGTGCTTTGCTGCGGGACATGTGCTAAGGGGTTGTCGATGTCTATGACTTTCGATCACTATGTATGGGAGGTACGTGAACGGATTCAGGGCCACAGTGGCCTAGGTACGACTAGTGGGCTATAGATCAATAAAGTGGGGTCATTTGAAAAGGTTTAGTCATGATTCCATGAGGTAAGCTTGGTGGTAGCAGTAGTTGTACAAGTCGAACTCCATCACTACTTCGATGGGTCTAGTGATTGATAGTGGTGGACATCGTATGCTTTACGCACTGAGTGAGAGACGTGAGGATGGTTGCCATGCTTGATTTGTTTGCCATCACTATGACATGCACACCCCCGCCCCCCTATTCTTTACACCATATGTTAGTGACACCTTAGAGTATTGTACAATATGTGGTGCTAACTCTTTGGTTGCAGGTCCAGGTTCAGGTATGGTTTAGTATAGCTGTTATTGTTCTGTTTTGATGCTTATCGCTCATACAAGACTTTTGTCTGACCCAGAGTTTTATGTCTCTTCTTATTACTCTGGGTGCTCTCACGAGAAAACTAGAGACAGGTTAGCTGGTGATGCACGAGTAGCTGTACCGGAGACGAGCAGGAGGCTTCCACGTATGATATATATAGATATTCTCCCTGTGTCGCTGCTCGTCACTACTTTGGGCATTAGTAGTGTACCTTTCCTTTCTTCTGCTTTAGAGACAGTTTTAAAGTTGTAATAATGATGATGTGGAACATGAGCTGTATTTGGATTTTTTCCGCTGCTATGATGTTTAGTTTCAGCTTATGCACTGTCTCACCTATTTTATGTAAAGTATGTTATTATTATATTTTATTCCCTGCGCTGTGAGACATTCTATAGGTTCTTGATTAGTTCATTCTCTTCTTTCCTTTCTTTGGCAACCATTCCGAGCTAGTCGGGCATGTGTACAACGCACTTTCGGAGGAAATGACGACTGGTGTGGGGCGGGCCGTCACACTATTTTATACTCATTAAGTTTTCCTTCTTGAATTAATTTCTCAACGATATCCCGAAGATGTCGGCATTCGTTGGTCGTGTATCCAAAAATGTCATGAAATAAGTAGTACTTCCCAGTCGTGCGCTTCTTCTCAGTAGGTTCATGTAAGGGTGGCTTCTTATACTGGACTGTGCTATAGGTATTGAGATAAATATTCTCCAGTGCGTCATTCAAGGCTGTATAAGTTTCGAACACCTGGAACTGGGGTTACTTTCTGGAGTTTCCCCTTTGTTCAGAGTTCCCACCAGCTTCCTTCAATCTTTCACCATTTCATTTGCTGCGGTTTCCAACATTCACTTCTACTTTTCTTGAATTATCCCCAGATTGTTTAATCACGACGTTGTTCTGGGTCGGTGAAGTAGATATATCTTTCGGCCAATCCTCCTCTTCGAACTGTGCGTCCTCCTGCCTCAGTCGAATCTTGGCCTTTTCATAGAAAGTTTCAATCGTTGTGGGTGGCTTCCTGATCAAATACTTCCCAAACTCTGTTCGCTTATCGATGTCATCGACCATGGCCGTCAGGACAGTTTCATGATTAGGGTTGCTTAATTTGGTGGCAGCCCGATTGAATCGATCAAGATAGTTTCTCAAGGATTCTCCCCTTCCCTACTTGACTGTTGAGAGTGCCATGATATGCTTTGATTTGGTGGCATGGAGACAGAATTGATTCAAGAATTTCTCACTCAAATCTTTAAAGTTCGGGACTGACACAAAAGTGTTATTCCACTTAATAATATTGGAAAGGCTTTGCATTTGATAGTATTGGGAGACGCCGCCACCTCCATGTGCCACGAATACCTCACTAAATGCTGTTGTGGATCGGAGGTGTTGTCGTATTGATTCATCTAGGGCATATTGAATCTTATGGGGAATTCTGCTCGTAAGATATCATCGGTAAATGGTGTATGGATTTGATCGACTCCCCAGTCCTCATTCCTTTGTCCTCGACTGTCATACATGATCTACTGTACCATGGTGGTCAAGTTCGGTGGAATGACTGTGTCTAGGTCGGCTTCCTCGATTGACCGACCTCTCCTGATTCTTTCATCGGGTAATGTCGTCTGACTTGTTGTCCGGTCAGTTGTTCTTCCTCCTCGGGTAACTCGGTCGATCACAAGATTTCGGGGGTAATGAATAGGGGCACGATCCTCGGCTAGCATTCTGATGAGCAGGAGGAGAGGCTTCTCGATTTTGTGAGGCGACGGGACCGATGGCCTTTGCCTCGGCCTGATCGGCCTGAGTGTTCTCGCCGGCTCCTGGCTGGTTCGGGCATCCCTCAGGGCGCAACTAGCGAACATTCTCAGCTCTTTCTAGTAGACATCGAGACTGACGTGGATCCCTGCTTCCCTCAGATGATGATAAGCTCTCCGACATTCGGTCTAATTAGGGAGAAGGGAGTTGTTGGTCCCGACCTCCCGAGCTTGCTGATTCTGAACTCCTCCCATTGCCTTGACATGCGATTCATGTCCTGTCACATCGTAGCATTATCTCGAGCATAGACTTTTAAGGCATCCGTAGTCTCCTGGACTTGAGTGAGCACAGTCATAAACTCATATCGGGTGGCGAAAGATGAGCCCGGAGCCGGATTTGCTGCGAGGGGCAATACAGGTTGATCCGATGTAGCTTCAAGTGTAGTCGATCCGTCGGCTGCTTCCGTAGATGTCCCGACCTAAGATTTTTTCTGGTATTGCTAGTTGTTTTTCCAGCCATAACTCAGCAATGTATGTACAAAAAGAGGTCAGATTTGGTCTCAGACTTGGTGACCCGAAAGTAGAGTAAAAATCTGTCTTAGGCTGAGAATATCAGCTCTCAGTGAAAGCACCAATGTGTTGACATCAAAAATTGGCATAACACCCAAAGAAAGGGTTATGTAGAGATTAATTGAAGATAAATGATCATAAAACCAAAAATAGAGAAGACCACACGCAAATTTATAGTGATTCGGCGTTAATGAGCCTACGTCCACTTTATAATCTCTTATATACTCTTTCAACTACTAGATAGAATAGTTACAATGGTGAAAAAACAACAGATCAACAAAATATTTTAAAGCTAGGGTCTCAAAACTCCAAAAGTCCTTTCTTTTGAGTCCAGAAGGGGTATTTACAGGTGATGTAGTACTTGAACCGTCTTGGACTCAAGTTGCAAGATCCAAAAGAGTAGTTAAGTATGAAAAGGTATATTTCTCCTAAGGAGTTGGTATTCCTCGAATTACTGGCAGTAGGTAGCCATTGATCCGTCTGATTCAGATAGCTTGGAACATGCAAGGTCTGGCGTAACCTATTCTACAGACGAGCCTCCGGCTCGTAGCTGGATCCGGTATGGCTAAGTATTCCTGATCGCAGCGGGCTTCTCTTGGATCATGCCAAGTGTGGGAGATAAATTTAAGTGACGGCCTCATCGGTCGGCCCACTTCTTGACTTTGGCTTCCTACTTCGTGCATCCAAGGCACGAGCCCGTGGCATTTTCTAGTCTTGATGGGTTGTTTCAAAGGCCCATCAACACATATATTTCCCCGTAATCACGTAACCTATGCTCTGACACCAACTGCAACAACCCACCCATAATGGGCCTAAATTTCGACTCAAAAAAAAGCAAATCGAAACTTAGATCCTTTCCAACCGGATCGTTGTTTCCTCTAAGGAAATAATATAACAGATATAACAAAGCATACTAAAGTCAAATCAGAATCTCACATAGAGGCATGGATAAAATATGATAACTTAAAATAGATGTACCTATAATTTAAAACCATCATAAACGTTAGTTATAATAAGTCTTATGCAGTAATAGGTATATCAACATTAATTACCCCAATATAATAATACTGCCAGAATGCCTAATAGCTATGGATCCTACATTGTTAGGCTCCATCTCCAAGGTGTCACTGATCCATGCATTCCCACTTACTATCTTATTTATACGTTAAAAATAAGGAGGCCAAAACATAAAGTTCCGGTGAATGAAAATAACATGTGTTTAAAGACTATACTCTAAATTTAGCAGGTTATATACTTCAAAGTTTATCTACATTAATACACAAGCATACATAAATAAAGGTATATTTTAATTAAAGAGGTGGACATCTGAATCAGTCACTTACGACCTTCATCAATGTATTTAGGGTTGATCAGCGATCACTTAAGACCTAACGAGGTGGACATTGTCGGTCACTTAAGGCCCATTCTAGTATATTTATTAACGGTGGATTCCTATGATTCTTATGACCATAAGGCAGAGCCTAGCTACTTATGACCCCTTCCTATCACGTCAACTTCATCAATATAATATATATATATATTCGCAAGTAATATGAGAAGTAGAATCTCTCCACTTAGTACCGGTTTATGTTGGCCCGCATATAGCCATTTATGACCGCTCCGGAAGACGCCTTATGTTACTAGTTAACTGATATTATGGTAGTAGACCTATGCCACTTAAAACTTCCCTTAGACGGTGGTTAATGAATTGCATGCTACGTCACACGCATACCTAATCCGTCCCTAGGTTGTCCCTTACATAGCTCCTAGAGGAAGTTGACATTACGGTAAACTATCCTACTCCGTTATCGCTATGACTAGACCACTTTAGAGAAGGAGGACCCATATACCACTTCGAATCTAATAAGGGAGGGTCCCATGACTTTTTTTCCAAACCAAGGAATAAACCTTGTCCTAATCACTTAGGACCCAAACTAAACAAGAAGAATGCCGGCCACTTAAGACCTTCCCAAGTCAGGTAGTAAGCCTACATATTCACACACACACACATTAGACTACTCACATTAAACCAACTACTCATAGATATTGGATTTGCCAAGCAGCTTTAGGAAGATTTCTGCTAGGAGTGGGCTTAACATCGCGTCATAATGGCCCATGACAACCAGACTGCTCACATTAGGCCGACTCTCTTGCGGTTGCTGAAATTTCCGGTTCGTTCTGGACAGACTTCTACCACAAATGATAACTAACCTCGTGTCTATGTGTCATTATTTATTATAAATGTATAAGCCATTTATACACACAAATAATGGTTCTTAACTTATTTATTACATCGTTATTACATTTAACTACGTTGATTCCACTATATAAATATATAATTTAATAATCGCTATAAACGCTAGTTACTGTTGGATTAAGAAACGTCCTAACGGTGAATTTTTGTCAATCCTGTTCACATATACAGTATACAAGCCCAACTCCCATAATAAACTACTCAGTTCATAGCATAATTAATAACAAGCAACAAATGGGAAAATATCAACACTAATCATTCAAACTTGTATCCTAGGCATGTTAGAATTATTTAGGTAATGAAAGAGAAACAAGACATTATATACATATGTACATATTCAACATATATATATATATACATAAACTTCTATTTTGAATCAAAATTTCCCTTTTCTACGTTGCACATAAAAACGTTAATATTTAATTATTATAGAATTGAATACGTTCAAATTACCCATTAAGAATGAAGATCTAAACCTGTCCGAATTATGCATTCAAATCAAATCTTTACCCTTTTATACTACAAACATTTTATAACTAATTTTTCATTTAAATGGCCAAATCTAACCAAACAAAAGAATAACTACCAAATTACTTCTCAAACATTACTAAACAATTACAAGCCCAAAATGTTGATTGATAAATTTTGCGATAAAATAAAGATAGGAGATTTAGTGGATTTTTATTGTGATATTATCATGAAAATACAAATCCCTTTGGCTTACAGATTCATATAAAATCTACGAAATATTTGGAATAGTTTAAACAAATACATTTTCCACTCACAGGTGTAGTAGTGATGAAAATATCAATAAATTGAACATTGTATGCAAAAATTGACATTGTTCACCAATTCTGATTGTAGATCTATATGAATGGACCCTATAAAATTGAGTCATCTATATGAATTTAGAATTGTAGAATGTGAATCTAATAAGAATTAGAAAAGAAAATAGAAACGAGATTGAGGTAAAAGAAGAAGAAACATATTTTCTGGAATTTTAGCACCAGTATGGAGGCATAAGGAAATGAGATGGCTAGGGAACAGTGACGTGAGTAGGGTTGTATTTATAGGAGTGCAAAAGAATAACAGCTGTTGGATTATTATAACTAAATCTCAGCTGTTAATTTCCAGTAAAACTAACCCAAAGCTAATCCTAAACCACCTTTACCATGACCATGCCGCACGAAGCGGTCGACCCCTTGGGGACTGAAACGGGTAGTGAATTTGCTTAATTGATGGATAGATTTATTTAATTAAATATTCCCTTATTACATTGATTACCTTAGTTGATTTGATTGATTTCTTTCCTTGTTTTCAAATCTTTGTCCTCTCTTGCATATAAATATATGTATACAAATTAAAACTTCATGAAATATTCTTTTTAGCTAATTAATATACATTCATATTCCATATATTTATCTATTCTATTTGAATTTCATCTTTTGTGCGCAAACTATTTTGGATCCGAGAATCTCTAGTTCACTAGGAAAGGTTTGGAAAGCAAGGGCGGCTTCCTATGCTCTTTCTTCCACCCAAGAGTAGGCAACATACTAACCAAGCGCACCACCAGGAGCTTCTATTACCCGTGGATATTCGTTTCCTAATGTTTATACTGAGCAAGCCCTTCTGATTCACTTGTTCGAGGAGGAGGCCCAAAGCAGCTCCTTTAAAGACATCTATGCCACCCGCTTCAAGTAAGAAGTCCCCCGGGAAATTAATTAATGTTTCCTTGTTTATTTATTTCTTGTCCCAACTACTTATCCATATGTTTGAATTTCACATTCCCTAGAGGAATATTCTTTTGTTCCAATTCATTTGTTATTATCCCTAAGATATTTATTTTATTTCTTCAAACATTTGTATGTACATATTTACTGTACAATTAAATTTAATTATAATTTTTTTCAGATAGACACCGTTTTCGACATATTATGTGTGAAAACGTATTAGAATTTCATCATGAACATAAGTATAATATTTTCATGGCTAAATTCTATATTGTCCAAAATTCCATTTTTCTAGTGTTTTACATTTATCATTTATTTAACTTATTATTATTACTTAATTATCTAGTCTATTATATTTGTATTTCTACGAGGTATTACACTTTGAGTGGCTGGTTATGCCTTTTGGGCTAACCAATGCACCAATGTATTTTGTGCATTTGATAAGTTGGGTATTTATGGAGTTCCGAAATAAGTTCATGGTAGTGTTTGTTAATGATATCTTGGTGTTCTTGAGCATCGAGGATGAGCATGTCTTGTACTTGGGAGAAGTCCTCTGTACTCTCTGTGCGCATCAGCTGAAGGCAAAGCTTTCTAAGTGCCACTTTTGGCAGAAGAAGTTGAGGTTCTTGAGGCATGTTGTCTCTAGAGATGGTATAGCATTAAATCCCGCTAAGGTTGCCACAATACAAGATTGGAAAGCCCCAAGAATGCGATAGAGGTAAGGAGCTTTCTAGGTTTGGCAGGTTACTATCGGAAGTTCATTATGCATTTTGCGTGGATCTCAGCTCTGCTTACCCGCCTTACGAAGAAAAACCTAGTATTGGCTTGGGATGTGGATTGCAAAAATGCATTCTTGAGATTGAAGAAGGCTTTCACATTAGATGCAATATTGAATCTAACTGATAGTACGAAGATGTTTACCGTATATACAGATGCTTGCGGCACGACTTTAGGTGTGGTGCTTATGCAAAAGGGTAGGGTTGTCTGCTATGGGAGTAGGAAGTTGAGGGTACATGAGAGGAATTACCCCACCCATGATTTTAAGCTAGTGGCGATAGTGTTTGCACTTAAATCTTGGAGACAATATTTATTAGGTGAGAGGTTTGAGATATACATAGACCACAAGTCTCTTAAGCATTCGTTCTCGCAAAAGGATCTTAACTTGCGACAATAACGTTGGATAAAGTTTTGTTGCATCATATGACTTTGAGATAGCATATACCCCGGGGAAGGGGAATGTAGTAGATGCTCTTAGTGGACAGAGGATGACTTTGAGTCCATTGTTCGTAGAGTGGAAGAGTTTGGAGTTTATCTCAACGTTCGATTTTAGGCCGTCTACCGATTATGCACCAGGATTATTGGCATCTTTGGAGATGCGACCTAGTCTTTTAGAGTGCATTGGATAAAGTCAGCGTGGGGATCAGTAGTTAGTGGATATCATGGACTGACTTAGCAGAGCAGAAACCTCTAGTCACCGTGTTAGGTATTCTATGGATGAGAGAGGATGGCTACATCATGATAGGAGATTATATGTTCCTCAAGATGATGATTTGTTGAGAGTGGTTATAAAGGAGGCTCATCATTCTTGGATGACCATCCATTCAGGAGGTGATAAGATGTATAGAGACACGATGAGGGTTTTTCTTTGGTTTGGGATGGAGAAGGACTTGAATAGATATATAACTTGTCAGAGAGTGAAGGCTGAGAAAAGGAAGACTAATGGATTGCTTCTGCCTCTAGACGTGCCACAGTTGAAGTGGGAGAGGTCTCGATGGATTTTGTAGATGGGTTGCCCAGATCGAGGAAGGGCAACTCCAGTATTTGGGTTATAGTCGATAGGTTGACTAAGAGCGCTCATTTTATCCATGTTAAGAGTAAATGGAAGACAGCTTGGCATTAGTATAACTTAGCGGGATCGTCCAACTTCATGGAGTTCCCCCTAATATTGTTAGTGATAGAGGCCTCATCTTTACCAGTGAGTTTTGGAGGAGCCTGCATGAGGCATTTGGGACACAACTACGACTTATCACTGCCTATCACCCTCAGATAGATGGACAGACAGAGAGGGTTATGTAACGACCTGGGGAAATTTGACGCTCGAATTTCGAAAATAATAAATAAACCCGTTTTACTTGCCAAAACTCAAGTATCAAAAACACCAAATAATCAATAGAAAGAAATTAGAGGGTGAGATAAGAAAGCAAAGATATCAGAATAGACGAAAAGAAGAAGAAGAAGAAGAAGACCAACAGACCAACACGGAAAGAGAGTCTCACATCGCAGCAGAACAAAATATAATATAGAAATAAATCTTTATTGAGAGCTTGAAATACAACTTACAATCATCAGAGTACAACTTATAGTCAACACATCAGGACAGTTATAACACCCTATCCTTATATACAACACATATTAGAATAAATACTAATATGTCTGAACTCCTCCCGTATATCTTTCGAAATCTGTAGCATCCTAACCAGATCTTGTAAAACTCGGTCTGACCTGAGCATTGAAAACGCCAGGATCAGTCTGGTGGACCTGTGTAAGAAAACTCACTAAGTTTATAGGTATCATCCAACTTGATTTTAAAGTTAAACAATCTTTTAAAAGAAAAGGATAATTGTAAGACCGGTCCACACGTAAACACGAATGGTTTTTACTTATGATAACCCAAAGCATTTTAAAATCATATTTATTCTGATATTATAATAATATCTAAATCAAATAAATAACCATCTAGTAGAACGCTTGCATCCCACACTTTACATACATAGTATACAATCAAAATCACGGGTGCTTATTGGAGATTTGATTCCAACTATGACAAGGTATTGAACCACCTTCCGATAGTGTATCACTAGAGAGGAATACACTGGGTTCAACAAGAACATCTTACAACCCGACCACACATGACCAACCACTCATTTCTCTTGAGTGTATCGAATGTATATCATCAACGGTTGGGATCAACAACCATTTACCAAAAGGGAACGCATCGATAGAATAAAGAAGGAAATGGATTTTTTCTAGATAGGTGACAATGCACCCTAATTGGTAGCAACCCACTTATCTATGCTGGTTGCCCGATCTTTTTTATTTCCTAGTTGTGAAGCTTGAGGTTTAAATTACCTTTGTAAGATAGCATACCACCATTCACTTTGAATGCCACATCGTTAGGTCCACCAGAAAATCTCTAATTGATTTCCACAAAAATACATTGGGTGTTAAGCTAAAGAAGTTTCCTTCTTTGCCACCAAACTTGGTCGTTTGAAGAAATAAATGTATGTGACCCCTTTGGAAATACTCAATAAGACATCCGTCCATACAAGTTGTCCTGGGACTGGACAAACCGAAGGTACCCTCTTACTGCATCCTAGGAATCACCTTATAGATCAGTAGAGAGTAGTCCTTGCAATTTGTAGATTCCAATCACGACACACAAATCAAAATAACTCTGGTTGCAACATTAGATAAATTTGACAAGTAGTCCTTTCGCTTATGAAGATCCACGGTCTTCAACTGTTCCATCTTCAATCAGCATCTTCGACTATTTTATATTTGCAGGTTTAGAATGGTTTTCGAATATAAATTCGATCCCGGTCTTTCCGTACCAACAATCGTATAGATCAAATTTGATACTCGGTTATTTAACTATCAATTAAATAACCATTAAATCATAAAAATAAAATGAGTTCACTAGTTTAGTACTCGTCATTACCTAGCCTTTTTAGTTTTACTAATTAACGAATGGTTAATTAAACTTCCAAATATTTCTATATTTTTTACCATAGTATTTACTTCTTATTTTTTTTAAGAGTACTAGCAAAACTATTTTTAATACTTAGAATTGGATCGCATATATATTCCAACTTTGAGTTCAATCAAATTTCATGTAGAACATCATTACAACATCTTTTTTGTTTTATTTTTCGAAAACAATAACTAACACTTCCCCTTTGAATAAACTTATTCAAAATCATCTCGTTAATTCCTTTGATCTCGAAAATATCGTTATATTTTCACAAAATCTCTTTTATTTGTGTTACTTCAACATTCATTAGTCCCTGACCGTAAATTAGTAAGCGAATAACTCCCTACGTATCAATCCCAAAGACCAAATTCAACATCAGATTAACACTCATAAAATCACTCAACTCAACCAATCTCCAGCTAAGTTCTAATTCTTAAATTTTTTATATTAACTCCTTATCAACCTATATTATTCCACTTCTAATTCATTCATCCATTTTCCCAATTTAAAATCTCATTTCAATTCCATTCATTTCACTTAACTTCATTATTAAGTATCGCCAACTTAATATCAACGTTTTAACTTCACATTCCTTTTATAAACCATGTTTATAAAACCCAGGTTTAATATAAAACCCTTTTTATCTCGATTCATTCTAACTTAATTTAAATATTAAGTAAACATTTATTTTAAGCTATCGTATTAACTTAAAATCTCTTTTTATTCCTGTTACATTGGAAATATCATTTTATATTATCAAATCCTTTTTATAGTTGGAAATATTCCTATTTCTTATTCATGCATTTCTATACATCAATTAGTTTACTTAAATGAATTTCATTTAAATATAAATTACTTAAATTATTATTAATTAAAATAATAAATAATTTCATAATTAACTATTGTAGAAGTTGTTAAATTCTTTCTTAAGTAAAATAAATAGTAAATTCCTTTTTAAAATCTTATTAAAATTAAACAAATATTTGTTAAGATACTTTAGTAGGTTAATTGACAACAAACTAATTTAATAATCAATCCCAGTTAAATGGTTGATGTAGTCAGCTCAAAACACGTTTATTTCGCTAACCAATTCCAATTAATCTTTCCTTTAAATTAATTAATAATATAATTAATTTAAATAACCCCATAAAATTTCCTCTTAGAAATAGTTAATCCAACTATTAACCGTTCGGTAATTTTCTGATCATTTTCTTATAATTCTTATCAATATAAGAATTTGTTTTATCAAATCATTTAATAATTACTTATGTTCTTAAATAATAAATATTTATTCCCTTTTAATAAAGTTTCATTCAAAATAACGTATTTAAAAATCTATCTTTAGTTATAAAATAAATTTTATAACTTCATTTCTGTCGATTCAACTGACGGTAAATCAATGTTTATAAAACGATTGATATATAGGCCATATGCTGCCAATTACTCAACCAATACTCCCCACTGGTTAAAACAAAACAAATGATGAATTTCTAGTTAATGATCAACAACCAAATCAATCATCCAATCAGAACAGTTCATATAATGATAATATGAAAATAAATAACATTTAATATATTTTAGGAATCCAGTTAGATCCCTTCAACCCATTTTTATCTGCTTCCAAATACGTTACCTCAAATAATATCATTCATTTCATTATACAGATATAATTGCTAACAATCAACAAATAACTGTAATTTAAACATCCAATTATTAATATTATATGTTAAATTATTATAATTGTGGCCAACAAGGTAAGTTATCTCAATTGGTTACAATCGTTAAAAATAACAATGATATTAAATTAAAAGAACATTTAATTTAATCATTTTAATCAACATAAAAAAAATGCTGTAATCTTCCAATAATAAACAATAATAACAAACAAACATTAAACCCGACTTACATAAATAAGTGGGACAAAAACTGACTGAGTTGTACTCACCTTGGGATTCCATTCGTTGTCAAAACGGTTTGTTTTAATTAAATTAAACTTCCATTTGATTTAATTAAAACTTCCAGCTGCGTCCAACTCTGTCCAAACCAAAACTAAAATGGTATGCCTGTCGATACAGTCCCAATGTCGTTTGGTCTGTTCCATTCCGTTACTGTATCACCAAGTTATAATTTATTACGGTATTCACTATTTAATATAGTATTATTAATACCTTAATTATATATATTAACCTAAATTTTTAATTACTTTTCTTAAGATCCAATTAGACAGTTTCAACCCGATTAGGCACGTTTAACTCAAGTATATTATAAAATCTTCAGTCACGTTATATTTGAAAGAGGGGTTAGACACAATAAACATCATAGGAATATTCAAAACCCAGGCCACATAAACTATTGATCTGATTAACGCAAATTTATGCCACGTAAACTATCTTTAGGCATCATTAAAATAGGGACTGGGCATTTTTAATAAAGTGTTAGGCACAACAAAACTGATTAGGCATGCTACTGTATATCTTATTTACATATATTATTAATCTTAATCAATTTGTGTTATATAAGAGAGAAATTAGGCATATTTAATGGTGCTTAGGGACGTTAAACCTTAATTATGGGATAGGCATATTAAACTACTTAGGCATATTTAAAACTTCATTACCCACCTATATAAACCGATTAAGCATTTTAACAATTTCAAGGCCACGTTATATATATACACACACACACACACACACACACACTCTCTTAAAATTAGGCATGGTTCGAACACAATTAGGAATAACATAAACTATCGATTAGGCATAATATAATTTAACATTCCAACTACTGTTTCACTTCCTCCCCTGCTCACTATTCACACAAAACATCTGCATGCATTCTTCCTCCCCCCCACTGTTCTTCTCACCGCTTCTCCATAGTATATTGATGCTCCAATTTCTTTTCCTTCTTTTATATATAATTCGAAACTTTCTTACTCATGCAACTTCTCCATGCGCATCATGTTCTATAACTTCTTCACCTCTGCATAACTCCTTCCCCATTTTGTTCAAACTTCTTCCCCATTTTATAATTTTTGAGCCATGCTCACCCATGTAGAATTTTACCACCTCACTACTGCACATCCTAACTGACTGCCACTATGCTGCCGAACACTACACCTCCTCAACGTGGACACCCCTGGCATACAAAAGCCATGGTTTCCTTGCTGATTCCTCGAATCCCATCGTCAAGACCAAAGAACATGCACCCCACCTACCAACGAACTACACCATCATACTTCCCTACATTTTCCATCATGGCCTCTCTTTCCACTCGCGGGTTTACAAAGTTTTGATTTTATATTGAATTGAGAAGTATGGCCATTTCTTTCTCTGGTTCCTCCTTTTGCAAATCAACGACTGCTGTATATATATATATACACACACACACACACATATGAAGGGGGAAGGGATAAGAGTGATGTCTTGTTTATAGGCATGCAGGGTAGCTGGAGATTTAGGCCTTCGATTTGCATGTCCTATTACAATCTATAGGAAGGGAGGAAAAAGATATAGTAGTTGTGCGTCTTCTTCATTTTAGGCATGAGCATCTACACTAGAAACTTTGAGATGAAGAAAGGAAAATATAAGGTAGGTTGCAGATGATTTAGGGGAGGCATATAGGAGAGTTTCCATTTGATGATGGTTGAATGCGATTTGAAATATATAAGAGGAAAAGAAGTAGGTTAAGTTGTTAGATGTGTAGTTGAAAAGATAGAGGGTTGTGTGTGGGTACACGCATTCCTTAGGCATGAAGTTGTCCAAAATTATTTTATTTTTATTTTACACGGTATTTAACTCTACTACTAATAACCACTAATCATTTAAAATATGTACCACCACACACGAACTCCAAACGCAATGAAAATGGACACACTGCTTCGTCTTAATGTTCCACTCCCAATAAAATTAATTTCGTTGAAAACCGATGCCATTTGCAAAACGGCGTTGTTTTAATTTGAATTTATTTATCGGTTCACCTTTAAATTGCACATACAAATAAAACAACTTTGATTGGTTCCACACTGGAAATCTAGAAATAATTAGATATATGTATTCCAATAAAATTCGTTTCATCGGAAACGGAGGTCATTTGAAAAATGGCTATTTTTTAGGCCTATATAATATCGATATAATATAATTAAATCCAAAATAGTTCTATTTAAATAATAATAAATTATTATTGTTGTATATCTCCAAATGAAATATTATACAACTTCAAAATGAACTAATCCAGATTTTAAACCTAACATTTAAAATTCTGGGTTGAACGATATTCACATTATATATAAAAATCCTTTATATTTTATTTAAAAAAATTTATCGTTTTATTAACGAATTCCATAGCAACTATCTGAAAATTCGATTTGGACATAACTCACAATCTATAATATTATATCTCCATTTTTCTCTTACATTAGAAAAATATAATCAAATAAATTCAAAAGTTTCTTATTTCACAGAATTCTGACTTAAAATGGATTCTGTATGTTCAATTAAAGTTCAAAACATAAATTACGAACTACTGTGACGTTACGAGCTCATTTTACAATTATACATAAATTTAACATAGAAACTTCGTTTTATAAATAAGTTCTATATTATAAACCCTTTTATAATTCTAGATCGATATTTAAAATAATAAATTAAATAACTCACTACCAAAAATATAGGACGTTACATTCCTATCCCCTTAAAATAATTTCGTCCCCGAAATTGGTAAGGTAGGAATAATGCTACAAACCCATTAACTTCCAAATCTTGAATTTATTATAAATCAAAAACTAATTCATTCAACTCTTATTAAACTATTGGTGAATTATATTCAACCAATCTAACATCCAATTAATTTTACATATTTCAATATCAAACGATTTATACCAGATTTACTTACATTTCAAAATCTAAACTCCAATTCATTTTAATTCCAAATTAAAATTCTCATTCATTAATTTCATACGCAATATGATTTTTTTTTGCTATATTAAACCATTCCAGTTCATAATCCAATTTGAATTCCATTCAAATCAGCCAAACCCACCAATATCTAAATAATTTGATAAAATTATTTCTTTTCTATATAAATATATAATTCGGGCAAAATTATTTCATTTACCCCCTTTAAGAAACAATATCGTGTTGGTTGTCAGTTCAATGCTTCTCAACACTTGAACCGATCAAACAACATAATATAAAACATTTGTATATAAAATCTATAAATACATGCTCTCATATATATATATGCTCTCATATATATACACACACTCACACACTCAAGCTAATATATATATATATACATGCTCTCACTAAACCTTATTCTTTGATACAACTGTAATGACCCGGGGAAATTCGATGCTCGAATTACGACAATAATACAAACCCGTATTACTTGCAAAAACTTAAATATTGAAATCACCAGATAGTCAATAGAAAGAAAATAGAAGAAAAAAAGAGGAAGAAGACCAACAAACCGACATAGAAACAGAGTCTCACGTTGCAGCGGAACAAAATATAATATATAAATAAATATTTATTGAGAGCTTGAAATAAAATTTATAATCATCAGAGTACAACTTACAGTCAACACATTTGGACAGTATAACATCCTGTCCTCATATGTAACACCCCACGTCCATTAATGTCACTCACAATGGGAATGCATTAACTTCCATGGAGGTTATAAGTGAATATAGAACAGAAAAATTACAACAAGACAGATAATAAGTAGTACTTGGAAATCTAAAACTTCATTTTATTGCAGCGGAAATTAAATATGTTTATTACATCACAAAACCATTGATCAGAGTCAAGTACATTATCCATCTTGATAAAAAAAAATACATAATCCCATTACATAAATAGCCATAAAAAGATAACAAGCTGGACTTTACTTCAACGATCCAAGCTTTCCAAAGAGAGATGAAGCAATCCAATCAAACTCCACTAGAGCTGGGTCCAACCTAAGGACCTGGAGGGGGAAAAAGGATAGAAATGGAGGGGGTCAGACATAAAGTCTGGCGAGTATGATAATTCTAACAATACTATTATCAAAATAACTAGACTAAGGCATAAGCTGGAAGACAAATTAATGTCTATGAACTATTAGGAGATAAAGATAGCGTTTAAGATAACGTTAAAGATAACTGTAAAGGCACACCTAATTACTAACGAATAATTACTACACTGCACCGCACATTACTACACTGCACCAGTCACCCTAAAGGTTGATCCCACTTGCTTTACACAGAAACATATAAATAGCCTTACGTACCCCTAGCTGACTACATAGGTGTCGTCTGCCCCTATCTCCACTAGGTGTACCCCACTACCCACTTTCGATCGGCTCCCTACTCGTAGATACCCGTGTTGGCCCCACAGTGGGGTGTATCACTCCCCTAAAGTGGCAACCCGATACAACTTGAGAATGCACGGCTTATACCTACACGATGCAACAACGTCTTACCTACCAGCCCGGGTCCACACACGCATATGAAACCCGTTGGACTTGCGTTGCCACCGCTCCCCGTTTTGGCCTCTTATAGTCAAACCCAGTATGCGTGTCCCGTCCTCGACTTGGGTCGAGCCCACAAAGATACGTTTGGGATACTGGTTGAAATGGGCCCCCACAAGCTACTCACCTAAGCTTGTCCACTAGTATATCCCACTTAACCCTCTTAGTCATGTTCATTTACATGTGTGTTTGGTTAAGTCTTACTAATCGTATTTCACATGCCACTGAGGGCACCCACTAGATTCCTCATGCCACCCAAGGCACCTACTTAACCCCCATGTCCCACCTTACATGTTTATCTGGTTAAGTATTTCTTAATTCATTCAGACAATAACCTCATAAAGACCTCTCACATTAGACTGGCATTTATGGCAGCTGGATTTGCCGGGCGGTTCCGGGTAGTCTTACACCATAAATGAGTCTAACCTCATGTCTTTACAACTATTTTTCTTTAGTTTAGGCCTAGGACCTCTCACATTAGGCTGACATTTGTGACCACTGGATTTTCCGGGCAGGTCCAGGCAGGTTTACGTCACAAACGAGTCCAACCTCGTGTCCTAAGCATTGATTATCACTTATAATCTTTTACCCCAGTTTTAATAATTCCCTATCCAAATTATTAATTAAGTCCACTTTTTAATTGATGTCCATAATTGACTCAATTATGGTCATCTACTCATGGCATGCAAAATCATATCAATTGCACCCCAACTTCTTATTATTAAATCCTTAATATTACCCCTACCCCCACGTTTATACGTTCGCTTATTCAATGCATAATATACGCTAGACTTGAATAGTCTAACACATAGCACAAAGATAAATTATCACAACATATAGACAATTAAAATAAATTTAATCATAATAGGGGTGAAACTTGCATAAACTACACATGTTAAGGATCAAAAGGTGTCAACTCGTTAAATGTCACAATTTACAAGATATGATCATAGCCCAAATCTATACATAAACTTGCATATGGGGTTTTTAGGCAACCTAATGATGGTGTGAACTAGCATAGAATATCACATATGTCATAGCATAATTCTAGATGTCATAATAGATGTCATGGCATATGTTCATAACTTTTCTAATCAATCTAAACTTGCATATGTAACTTGTCATATAGATCAACATAACCCAAATAATATCAACATTATGATTTGATTAACATGAACTAATTAGCATAGGCAATAACATCATGACTTTAAAGCATGTATAATTTATCACAATTTAACATAGAAGCTCTCAACATACATAACATCAGCATATCATGATTTACAACATATAGGATATCATCACCACATAGCATAGAATTTATAACATACATGATAACATAAGGTTTACAACAACATATATGACAATTCACGTCATCTACTCATAATCCATTCATGACTTAGCCTAATTAAAATAATAATAATCTTGTTAAGATCATCATACTCACAATTTAGAAGAGAAAGATAGCCTAGATTTGCTTTAGAGTTGAGTAGAATTAGGTTTTGATTAGCTTTTCTTCCTTCTTAGTTGGCGGCGGCTCCACTGAGTTCCATGGTGGCAGTATGACGGTAGCTATTCTATTTTTCTTATGAATTAGGATGAGAGACTACCTAGGTATTTATAGAGTTTAGGATTCATTTAGACCGTCAGATCAACTCAGAACTAATCTCAGCCAACCAGATTAGGTTAAAACCCTAATGGGTCATCACTCAGTCAAAAACAGGCTCAGTCAAAAACCCTAGCCGCCAGACCCAGGTCGACACTATAGTCGACCTGGGGGGGGGGCAGGTTGACACTAGTGTCGACCCCCCAGTCGACCTGCCTGGGCGAGAATTTTTCCCGCCCAGCCCGCTTCTGCACTTTCAGTTTGAATTTTAAATTTCCTACGAGCTATTTTGAATTTTCTGAAACTTTCGATGGCCATAACTTCTTCATACGAAGTCCAATTCACGCAAACTCGGACTCTATCTCAACCAGAATTCCGAGACGAACACAATGGCGCAACCCGTTTCCCACAATTCTCACGTCTGAGATTAGTTATTCTTTAATTTGTGAATATTAATATTAATAGAATTATGGGGTGTTACATCATATATAACACACAACGGAATAAATACTAATACGTCTGAACTCCTCCTGTATATCTTCTAAAGTCCGTAGCCTCTTAACCAGATCCTGTAAAACTCGGTCTGACCCGAGCATTGCAAACGCCAGGATTAGCCTGGTGAACCAGAGTGAGAAAACTCACTAAGTTTATAGCTATCATCCAACTTGATTTTAAAGCTAAAACATTCTTTTGAAAGAAAAGGATAATCATAAGACTAGTCCACACATAAACACGGACGGTTTTTACCTTCTGATAACTCAAAGCATTTCGAAATCATATCTAACCATCTAGCAGAACGCTTGCATCTCACGCTCTACATACGTAGTATACAATCAAATCCGCGAGCGCTTATTGGAGATTGGATACCGACTACGACATGGTATAGAACCACCTTCCGATAGTGTATCTCTAGGGAGGAATACACTGGGTTCAACAAGAACATCTTGCAACCCGGCTACACATGATCGACCACTCATTTCGCTTGAGTGTATCGAATGTATATCACCAACGGCTGAGATCAGCAACCTTTCCCGAAAGGGACAACATCGATAGAATAAAGAAGGAAACAAATTTTCTCTAGTAGGTGATAATACACCCTAATTGGGAGCGACCCACCTAGCCATGTTGCCTGCCCGATTTTTGTCATTTCCTCACTACGCCATGGATGGCCTACGGCAACCCCAAAGAAGTAACGTAGTAGGTGTCAAAAAGTGTTGCTATAGGCAAAAAATGATCTGTGGCAACACTTTTTTGGGGTTGCCTTTTGCCGTGTTGCCTTAGAGTCAAAGGCAACACCTTTGCGACCCTATGGCAATATCGGTACAGGTGTTGCTACAGATACCAATACAATAAAAAATACCCTTTCACAACTACCAAAAACAGTTGTAATATGTCTAGTACAGCTGGCAATCGTAATAAAGTCAACCTTTTTATAGCTGTTTATAGCAGTTGTTAAAATTTGTTTTACAACTGCTAAAAGTAATTACACCTCAACTATTATTAATCAAAAATTTCATAATATTATAATAAATATTATTATAACACAGTGTTTTATTCAACTAAATGTTTTATTTCAACATTTCAAACAGTACTATTTTTTTGATTTCACTATTGTACATTCACTCGTATATTACACAATCATTCATATTTACATACATTCCTCACTACATTGTCACTCGATTCACTCATATACGGACTCACACTTAAAACCACCAGTAAGAAAAAATACACGAAAATGATTATATAAACTACTACCTTTATTTTTTTTCTTCTGATGATTTGCTCGCAAACACAACATCCCTAGTTCAATCATGAATGGCCTATGATACATCGGCATTCCTTCATCATTAATCGCCTTAAATTGATCTGCATCACAGTTCATGGAATTTCACTCCAATGTTTTGTGCAAATGATGGAATTGCTCTTGTTTACTACAGTGTTCCCATATGCAACCAGCACAGTAGAGTAAAACCAAAATTGTAACATAGAATAAAGCATTCCAAGAAACTTGAGTCATTACCGCTTGTAAATGTGCATGTCAATCCAATTGCAAAGTTGACGTGCACCGTGAAGATTGCAAGCAACACTAAATTCACCATGAAGTAACAGGAGTTCCTAATAATTATTATTAAGTAAATCAAACATGCACCCTACCAAATTTAAGTATCTACATAAGTTCAATTTGATGTGTACCTCCTCCTGCATACAAATTTTGGTAGTTCAGTTCCATTCCAGATGAATACACAGTAGCACTACCTTGCTGTACAAGCACTTCTGATAGGTTAATATACTGATACAATGCTGTAATCCTGCATGGGTTAAAATTTTAATAATCATGCACAAAACAGACCATTAAACTCAGTATTCAGATTCACTAAGCATAGAGTAAACAAGTTCATATATGGGATGAAATTCATTCCAGGAGCAATATAGCCGTGCGTTTCAGCAATATATCCGCGCGTGCGTTCCAGCAATGTTCATACATCGAAGAATATGTAAAATACAAATTTACATACTAAATGATTATAGGCCAAAGCAATCTTGTTATGTGGTCGCAACAATATCCTTCATGCTTATTAATGAAAATCTAGGAGAGAAACACTTCATTTTGTCACGTAATGCAATTCCTCCTGAAAGGATAGACTGCAAATAGAATGGAGTTAAAGAAAATCTTGGTTTAACTTAAATCTAAGATAGAAGAAACATAACATGTTTTATAGGGTAACATACGTTTATATATATATATATATATATATATATATATATATATATATATATATCAGTCCATGGCATATGCAAGTACAAACAGGCATACTTCAGGACCTTGTAAACGAGGCAGGGTAACTACATGAACCAAGCATATACATTTTAGTGTCCACAAACAGGGGTGCATGTAATAAGATGTGTGCTTCAGATTTACAAAAGCAGGTAAACAAGGGTCTTCTTTCTCGCAATAGGATATATATATATATATTGACTTTCTAAAGAAAACGAAATGTGTCTTATTCAATATGAAATGACTACACATACTATATGCAAAACATTAATCTTCCCAAAGCATTTTATATAAATATATATAAATAAATCCAATAGGATTGAGCCTACACAGGATTTCTGAGTACTAGAAACGCAGCTTGTCCGCTTATATGTATGTCAATATATATACTTCATTTTGTATGGCATGTACAGGCATTTGGTCTTCATTTTCTTTGTGACATATACATTCAATTTATACAGGCATCTTTCCATTTCCATCCCTTGGATGTTCATAACCCTTTTACCAAATTATCTTTGCTGCGGATTCAATGTTAAGGTGAGGTTTTATTTTAGAACGGATGTTCTGAATAGGAGCAGTAAACCTTTTTTGTTCAGAGCGATGGACATTTCTGTTATCAGTTTCAATGACTCCTTTAATTTATGGATTTTTACTTCAATTTAGCCCTCTTTTCAAAACTTATTTTTACCCCTTTTATAAGCTAATTGTAACTAGCGCTATTTTGACCAACTTATCATTGAGTAAGCCAGAACACATTGGCGTATTTTTAAATGGCGCCAATGTAATTCCTTTTAATGCGTATATACTGGAGTTATTTGAAGCAACGCCAGTGTTTTTTATATAAAAGAAAATAGCACTGATTTCATTTCAAATGACATCAGTGTATATTGATCAATTCAGCATAGAGTTGGTGAAAACAGGGTTATGTCTGTAATTAGTTTACAGGTAGCGCTACTCGAGTAATAAGTTTTGAAAAACGAATATGGAATGATTTACAGTAATTTGAATTAAAGTGAGTGTACTGCAATATACCAGACTAAGAATCTGGACATGGAAAAATAAACTATAGTTAGTACAAACACACAAATCAATATGCAATCCAATTCAGGAGGTTTTTTTGTGAAAACAAAAGATGAGAGACTAATCTGAATGGTATCATGACTTGCAAAATCAACTCATTAACCAACAAAAAAGCCAATAAGTCAGTAACCCCCAAACCATTGTCATGTTCTAGACAAAAATCATAAGAAGTTGGCTGCGCCCCAAATCAGTCAGCGAACCTACTAGCAGAACCAAATTTGAAACCCCAATACCGACCATAGATACGTGGAATCCAATGACACCCCAAATCGAAGCTTAAATCATCCCCAAATCAGGTCGACTAGCCATAAACAAGCCAGCAGCAGAAAACCCTAGAGTAAGTCTAACCACAACCATGCCAAATCACAACAAGCCATTCAAAAACCAGTAAGAGAGAAGCAACCAATGGAGGAGAGCTTTACACAGAACTAAAGAAAATGAGAACCTAAAAAACAATAATTTGAGAAGAAGGAATAAGCTAAGGAAGAGAAGCTTCAGAGGAAAGCCGTTAAAGTGACCATTGTTTTTCTATGCAGTGTCCCTTATTAATTTTAAGTAAGAGTGATTGTCATTTTCGAATGAGCCTATTTAGGAGTATTAATAACACATTGTAAAGAATTTTAGCGAACAAAATCTGTAAATATATATCAAATATGAATACAATGATATGCGACTCTAAACATTATTAAACTGTAGTAGAATAATCAAATCGAAGATGAGAATTGATAAAAATGGAGATTTAATTATCAGATTCAATGTAGTACCTAAAATCAAATGATCTATTTGAAACTGGAAAATTATCAGTAACCAAAACTTCAGAAGGTTACCAATTTCAGGAGATTTCAAATCGGCTCCATTTTTGATTTTCCAAAAAACCCTACCCTAGAATAAGCAATTTGGGGGAGAACGAAAATAGAATGTTAGCGGGAATGAAAATGTTAGCGGGAATGAAAATGTTAGCAGCAAGAGAGGAAACGTAGTGGATACTGGATTAGAGAGTGGATGGACGCTTGAGATTTTGTTTTAACTGAAGGTGTGGATCGCTAAGGTGTAATTTTTTTTTTTAATTTTTTTAATTAGAATATATCTATAGCTACTGCAACACACTTTGTTATTTATGCTAACACATTTAAACGTGCGTTGCAATAGACAAAAAATAGCATAGTAATGGCAACATTGTAGCTAGCAACACCATGGGTTTTCGTTGTGATAAGCCATCTATGGCGTAGTGCCTGGTTGTGAAGCTTTTGGTTTAATTTACCTTTTGAAGATAGCACATCACCATTCACTTTGAATGCCACATCGTCAGATCTGCTATAAAATCTCTAGTTGATTTCCATAAAAATACACTGGGTGTTAAGCTAAAGAAGTTTCCTACTTTTCCACCAAACATGGTACATTTGAAGAAATCAACGTACGTGACCCCTTTGGGAATACTCTGTTAGACATCCGTCCATACAAGTTGTCCTCGGGCTGGACAAACCGAAGGTACCCTCCTACTGCAACCTAGGAATCACCTTATAGATCAGTAGTGAGTAGTCCTTGCAATTCATATATTCCAATCATATTAAAATCACAAATCAAAATAACTATGGTCACAACATCAGAGAAAACTGACTAGTATTTCATTCTTTTATGAAGATCCACGGTCATCAACTACTCCATCGTCAATCGGCATCTTCGATGATTTTTGTATTTGCTGGTTCAGAATGGTCTTCGAATATAAATTTGATCCTGGTCTTTCCATACCAACAATCGTATAAGTCAAATTTTGATAGTCGGTTATTTAACTATCAATTAAACAATCAATAAATCATAAAAATAAAGTGAGTTCACTGGTAGTACTCCACATTACCTGGCCTTTTTAATTTTACTAATTAATGAATGGTTAATTAAACTTCAAAATCTTTCTATATTTCTAACCATAGTATTTAGTTCTTATTTTATTTCAAGAGTATTTGCAAAACTATTTTTAATACTTGGAATTGAATCATATATATATTCCCACTTTGATTTCAATCAAATTTCACGTAAAACGTTATTACGACATCTCTTTTGTTTCATTTCTCAAAAACAATAACTGACACTCCCCCTTTGAATAAACTTATTCAAACTCATCTCGCTAATTCCTTAAATCTCAAAAATATCATTATATTTTCAAAAAATCTCTTTTATTTCTGTTACTTCAACATTCATTAGTCCATGACCGTAAATTCGTAAGCGAATAACTCCCTAAGTATCAATCCCAAAGACCGAAATCAACATCAGATTAACACTCAAAAAATCACTCAACTCAACCAATCTCCAGTTAGGTTCCAATTCTTAAATTTCTTATCTTAACTCCTTATCAACCCATATTATTCCACTTATAATTCATTCAACCATTTTCATAATTTAAAATCTTGTTTCAATTCCATTCATTTCACTTAACTTCATTATTAAGTATCGTCAACTTAAAATCAACGTTTTAACTTCACATTCCTTTTATAAACTTTGTTTATAAAATTCAGGTTTAATATAAAACCCTTTTTATCTCGATTCCTTCTTATCTCGATTCCTTCTTATCTCGATTCCTTCTTACTTAATTTAAGTATTAAGTAAACATTTATTTTAAGCTATCGTATTCGCTTGAAATCTCTTTTTATTCACATTACTTTAGAAACATCATTTTATATTCTCATATCCTTTTTATAGTTGGAAATATTCTTATTTCTTATTCATGCATTTCTATTACTCTACTTAAATGAATTTCATTTAATTAGAAATCACTTAAATTATTATTAATTAAAATAATAATATATTTCATAATTAACTACTGTAGAAGTAGTTAAATTCTTTATTAACTAAAATAAATAGTAAATTCCTTTTTAAAAGCCTATTAAAATTAAATAAATATTCGTTAAGCTATTTCATTATGTTAATTGACTACAAAATAATTTAATAATCAAATCTAGCAAAACAATTGACTTAGTCAGCACAAAACGCGGTTATTTCGTTAACTAGTTCCAATTTGTTCTTCCTTTTAATTAATTAATAATATAATTAATTTAAATAACCCTATCGAATATTCTCTTAAAAATAGTTAATCCAACTGTTAACTGTTCGGTTAATTTCTGCTCATTTGCTTATAATTCTTATCAGTATAAGAAATTGTTTTATTAAATCATTTAATAATTACTTATAATCTTAAATAATAAATATTTATTCCCTTTTAATACACTTTCATTCAAAATAATAGATTTAAAAATCTATCTTCGGTTATAAAATAATTTTTATAACTTCATTTCTATCGATTCACCTGACGATAAATCAATGTTTATAAAACGATTGATTTATAGGTCATATGTTGCCAATTACTCAACCAATACTGCCCATTGGTTAAAACAAAACAAATGTTGAATTTATAGTCAACGGTCAACAACCAAATCAATCATCCAATCAGAACAGTTCATATAATGATAATATAAAGATAAATAACATTTAATATATTTGAGGAATGCAATTGGATCCCCACTCCACTGTTCTTCTTACCGCTTCTCCACTGTATATTCGTGCTCCGTTTTCTTTTCCCTTTTTTTATATAATTCGAAACTTTCTTACTCATGCAACTTCCTCATGCATATCATGTTTTATAATTTCTTCACCTCTGCATAACTCCTTCCCCATTTCATGAAAACTTCTTCTCCATTTTATAATTTTTGAAATATGCTTACCCATGCAGACTTTTCCCACCACACTACTGCACATCCTTCACCGACTGCAACCACGCCACCATGTCGCCGAACTCTGCACATCCTCAGCGTGGACACCCCTTGGCACAGAAAGATCATGGCTTCCTTGCTGCTTCCTCGAATCCCATCATCAAGACCAAAAGAACACGCACCCCACCTACCAATGAACTGCACCATCGTACTCCCCAACGTTTTCCACCCTGACCTCTCTCTCCACTCGCAGCTTAACAGATTTTTGATTTTGTATTGAATTCAGAAGTGCAGCCATTTATTTCTCTAGTTCCTCCTACAAATCAATGGCTGCTGTATATATATATATATATATATATATATATATATATATATATATATACATGAAGCGGTAAGGGATAAGAACGGTGTCTTGTTTGTAGGGATGCTGGGTAGTTGGAGATTAAACTCCTGAGTGATTTCGATTTGCATGTGCTATTAAAGTCTATAGGATGTGAGGAAAAAGATAGAGTAGTTGCGCGTCTTCTTCATTTTAGCACGAACATCTGCACTAGAAACTTTGAGATGAAGAAAGGAAAATATAGGATAGGCTACATAAGTTTAGGGGAGGCATATGGGAGAGTTTCCATTTGATGATGGTTGTACGTGATTTGAAAAATATGGGAGGAAAAAAAGTTGGTTAGGCTGTTAGTTGTGTAGTTGAAAAGATACAGGGATGTGCGCGGGTACATGCATTCCTTAGGCATGAAGTTGTCCAAAATTATTTTATTTTTATTTTATATGGTATTTAACTCTACTGCTAATAATCTTTAGTCTTTTAATATACATACCGCCACACGCGAACTCCAAACGCAATGAAAATGGACACGCTGCTCGACTCAATGTTCCGATCCCAATAAAATTAATTTCGTTGAAAACCTACTCCATTTGCAAACCGGCATTATTTTAACTTGAATTTATTTATCAGTACACCTTTAAATTGCATACACAAATAAAACTACTTCGATTGGTTCCAAACAGGAAATATAGAAACAATTAGCTACACGTATTCCAATAAAAAATCATTTCATCGGAAACGGAGGTCATTTGAAAAACAACTATTTTTAAGGCCTATGTAAAATCGATATAATATAATTAAATCCAAAAAAAAATCTATTTTAATAAAAAATTATTATCATATATCTCCAAACGAAATATTATACAGCTTCAAAATAAACCAATATGGATTTAAAACCTAACAATTAAAACTATGGGTTGAACGATATTTACATTATATATAACTCCTTTATATTTTATTTAATAAACATTATCGTTTTATTAACGAATTACATAGCGACTATCTAAAAATTCAATTTGGATATAACTCGCAATCTGTAATATGATATCTCCATTTTTTTATTACATTAGAAAAATATAATCAAATAAATTCAAATGTTTCTTGTTTTATAGAATTCTGACTTAAAACGGATTATGTATATTCAATTAAAGTTCAAAATATAAATTACAAACTACCATGACATTACGAGATAATTATACATAAATTTAATGTTGAAACTTCGTTTTATAAATGAATTCTATATTATAAACCCTTTTATAATTACAGATTGATATTTAAAATAATAAATTAAATCAAATATCTGACTACCAAAAATACGGGATGTTATGGGTTAATAGGATTCTTGAGGGTCTATTACGGCTGTGTATCCTAGATTTCGGAGGGACCCAGGAGGAGCATCTTCCATTGGTTGGGTTTGCGTATATTAACAGCTAACATATGATCATAAGTATGGCTCCATTCATGGCATTGTGTGGGCGGCCTACAGATCTCCTACTTATTGGTAAGGGTCCACAAACAAACTTCTACTTGGACCTGAGATGGTTTGGGAGACCTCGGAGAATATAGATTTGATTCGGAGGCTAATGAAGGCATCGCAGGAAAGATAGAAGTCGTATGCAAATCAGCGGAAGATAGACCCATAGTTCGAGGTAGAAGACTTGGTTTTCATTAAGGTGTCACCTTTGAGGAGTGTTGTTTGGTTCGACTCAGTGGGGAAGTTGGTGCCGAGGTTCATAGGGCCATTCCCTATAGTAGAGAGAATACGAAGCGACCCAAACTTCCCCGTGAAGGAAAGCCCAGATTGAGTTGAGAACACGACAAATTAGAACACAAACAGAAGAACATTTCATTGCTTATTACAACAATTTACATTAGAGTACAAAATATATAGAGTATGAACAAATAATATACATTTGATAAATATCAGAGATTTACAGATTCATTAAATAGCAGCGGAAAATAATACAAAACACAACTGAAAGGAATACACGGATACAGAGCTTTCTGAATATCGCTTCGGCTATAAATCAGGATCCTATAAAGATAAATCTACAAAAACCTAACTAATAACTGCCCATGTCAAAATTAAGGGCAACCTAGAGTTTAGGTTAAAACAATAAACTCCAGGTCAGTCGTGAGACTGGTGTGAGAACTAAAACAATTATTGATCTTTATTTTGAAGTAAGGTAAATCAAGGGACTACGCCGTATAACACGGAACGGGTTTCCTCCCAAGAATACCAGTGCATAAAACAAATAGCGCAATGCTAATTAAAGAAAATGAAGCTATTATATGACCCAGGTCCCATCACACAATGCAACGCAAGCCAAAGGATAGGGTTTTGCCTTATAATAACCAAATAATGCTTGATACGCGGAATTTAATCTTTTATTATTACTACAAGTGAAGAAATCAACTTCAAATATAAAGGTATCAATCATAGACAGCATAAGCTCCCCATCCCACTATGTCGCCATAAATAGGATTACAACTAAAATCTAAATGTCACGTATTGAAATTTGGATTTCCATCATGAACCAAGGCAAGGGATCGTCCTTATCGCTTCGAGACTCTCTAGCCCGAGCCTCAAGACAAGTACTCCGTCAAGCCCTTAGGAGCCACAGGGCCGGTCCACACGAAGTGGATTAAAATGCCTGAACATGTGTTTCCCCGCCCTATGGGGCGTAAACTGGTCATATACCGACCAAACCATCCATCGGCACCATAGTGGCTGATATAACCGAGGCACCTCGCTTTCCATCATCCACCTAAGTAAAATGTTAAGGCTTGTAAACACTGACACCACCTCTAGCTAGAAAGAAACGCATGCCCTCCCTGGATCCTCTCCCGTTTCTGGTTCACACCAGGGTGTGAGGCTTGCGAATTAACGCTATACATAAAGCGGCGGTATATTAAAGCTATGCTTTGATCATCAACCACAAGACTCTGCTTTTCAACAGAAGCCTTAATCATTTGCCACTCAGGCAATTCATGCCATGCGACTAATGTATATCGATATACAACCTCTGATCCCGTACGTCTCAGATAAGGGTGAAGTAAGAGAATAAATTCTGCTTCACCAGGCAGATGTATATTTAATAGAGATGAATCAACACGGAATAAAATCCAATGTCAGGCACACAGTCCATTCACAAGTCCGTTCTGGGTTTGAATGAAACCGGAGGCACCTTATTCCTCGTCCCATATGTGCAGTACAGGAGAGAGGCCCTCGCATGTCTGTCTATCTCCAAGTACGTCTGGACGATCACCACTTATTACCTCGTTTTGGGTGTACAGCCCAATCAAGACATCAGTAATCATTCAAACGATGTGAAGACCTCCGGTCTTCAATCACCGTCTTCATCCTCGACAAATCGTCGAATCAGTTATTCAGAATGGGATAAACCCGGCCTTTCTGAATAACTCGTATATAATAAACAAGTGCTATAAAAACACAACATACGCCTCATTCCAATCCAGAATATTCTTTTATTCAAATATTCATATTTCTAGGGAAAGGTTCACATTAATTTTATCAAAGATAAATTCTTTCAAATTTATTCTTTAATCTCCCTTTGGATATCATTCAAACCATATTAAGGTTTCCCAAACTAGTCGGGATTAGCGAAACACACCGAAGTAATCATTTATTTAATTTCCCAATCACAACCTATTCTTCCCATGGATCAAAACTGGTGATACTCCATATCTAACACCACGGTGTTATCGATAAATTTAATTACCATTTCACGTTCAAATCTAATTACAGATTTAGCTATCGCTTGGAGTAAAACTGGTGGTACTTCATTTTTGATAATTTTCTTGAATTGATAATTTTAATTATCGCATGCACTTTTCAAACTAATCAAAGATTCATTAAAACCTGATTTAGTTTTAATCTTCCCAAAAATCAATATTAATGATTATTCAAAGCTAAGAAATTAATCTTATCTTTAAATGGGTTAAAGAACCAATGTCATTTAAAACACGGTTCACGATAAACCCAAAATCACATTCCCTCAGTCTCTAACCGTAAATTAGTAAGGGAACAATTCCCTAAGTATTAACCCCGAAGGCCGAAACCAACATCAGATCACTACCAAGGAAACCATTCAACTTAGCTAATCTCCAGTTAGTTTCTAATTTCCTTAACTCCATTGGGTTTAAGAACAGTATTATTAAAATAACATTCACAACAAACCCAAAATCCCATTTGATATTAAATACAAGGCTCTGAATAGAAAATATATCGGCTTATATTCAACATCAAATTCTGAAATCAACAAATATAGTGTTGGAATAATGATATATATCATCCAAATTCCTCCACAACGTCCATATAATCATGGAATCCAATATCGAGATATTACGAAGATAATTTCAATTCAAATCCATTCCAATTCATATATTGGAAACTCTGGTTATTTTTAAAACCATTTCAAATCCAATTTATTTATTTAAAAAGATTGGATTATAATTCTAGTTCATTAACTAGTTCGTTTCGATAAAAATATATTTTTATCCTTTCAAATATGGATTTTTTCATCCCAATTCTTTCCAAATCATTTATAATGATCTTACACAAATTATTAATATTTTTAATAATTTTATCAAGGCCCGTACAATCGATTTCCATAAACGGTCATCGAACTACACCTACAATGACCTTTTCCAAATTTGATTTGGACATAATTCCAAATCCAACCGTTAGATTTCTAATTTTCGTTGGAAAGCTGTTTTCGATAAGAACCCAATGGTTCCAGTTTTAGGAGAATCGGACAGTCGAATCTCCCGTAACGTCAATTCGAAGTCAATGGTCGAAATTCGCAAACTGCCGCGGCGGGGCGCGTTCTATTCAGGCCATTAAATATATATATAATATTTATATTATATATATTTCATCGATTTCCATTTAAAACATATTTTATAAATTAATTTTAAAACGATTCCAGTTTCTTTTTCAATTTTAAACCAAAATCGAATATGCTACATCATTATAATATAAATGATGATATTTTCAAAATATTAGATTTTGAAATTATTTCCTTTTCCATATTCATTATGAAAATGAATAAAATCGATATAAATATCGTTCATGTCAAAATGGCGTATATCTAATCAACACGGCTATATATATTTAAATATGTTCGTGTCCATCCCAAATCGAACATCAAAATTAGATTTTGATCTTTTCTGAATATTATTTTAAAATATTCGTTATTTTAAAATATTCATTATTTTAAAATATTCCTTCTTTCTTAGCTGGAATCAGACACAGTCAATTACCATATAATGTTGATTCTATGGATTTCATACAATTCATGTATACAACAACAACGATAAACAATCAACCATCATCTAGAGTGCATCCTACACTGCATAAGCATTAAATATAAATATTTAACGCTTACAATAGCTTGTCAACCAATCGATCGACATACAGCTAATTATTAGGACTAGTGTATATGATATATCATCCCAATACCCCTATGGGGTTTTAAACAACAAACACTGATTTTTATTTGTGCAGTTGGGCGATGTGTAAAATTTATCGTCCTAATCCATATCAGTCAAATAAGTGTACATAAACAAATCGTCTGATTTGTTAATGAATATTTATTTTATTTCAACAGATGAATATTTTATTTTTCCATTTCACATCACAAACCAAATTCACACAAACAAATCAATCCAAGCACACAACAAACAAGTCGTCCATGGTCTGTGGACGACGGGGAGCAGTTCATATATGCAGTTATAAAATAAATAATTGTACATAAATAATTTTAGTGAGCAGTTCTCACCATGGGATCCACCGCTCCATTCTTTATTTCTGAATTTCAGAACCATCCGGATTTGCCCAAACTTCCAACGCAATCTTTTTCACGTTGTTCACATTAAAAAACACATTTTTATTTCAATGCTATAAAAATCACATTTTTATTTCACTATATATATAATAAAAATCAGCTTTTTATTTCGCTACATAAATAAAAATCATATTTTTATATTCTCGATTATATTAAAATTCTATTTTTAATCCGCTACTCATATAAAAATCGAATCTTTATTCTCACTACTTCACGATAAAAATAAAGTTCATTTTTTTATTTCACTTCATGTATAATAATCGCATCTTCATGTTATATAAAAATCTAAACTTCTTCTAAACACGTTAAAAAGTATAGCTTTATATAAAATAGAAATCATAGCCTTATTTAAAATAAAAATTAGAACTTTTTCTAAATTAAAAATCAAATCTTTCCTCTCATAAAAATCGAATCTTTCCTTGTTTAAAAATATAAACTCTTCTCGTTTAAAAATTTAAACTTTATCGCCATAAAAGCCTTATTTCTATTTTGCTTTGTACGTAATAAAAACACATTTTTATTTTGCGTCACACGTAATAAAAATCCTATTTTTATTTTAATGTCATATACAAATAAAAATCAAATTTTTATAGTTACTACACATGTAAAAATAATATTTTTAATTAAACTAGAACATAAAAATCCTATTTTTTATTATACAATTCATGTATATAAAAAAACTAATTTAAAAATCTTTTTTTAAAACTAATCATATTAAATAAATAAAACTAAATAAATAAATAACAAAACTTACAGATCAAGAGGAAAAGGGGGGTTTCAAAGGGGCTGCGGCGGTTGCTGACGTCGGCGTAGGTGGTGGACGGCGGCTCAGCGATGTCGGTGGGTCAGTGGGGGCCCACAGTGAACTAGGTGGCGGTTTTAGGGTTTAAGGAGGTGGTAGAGCGCGAGAGGAAGAGGGCGAGCGGCGGCTGGTCGTGGGGAGGCGGGCGTGGCGGAAGCGGTGGCGTGGTGTTTGATTTGGGGGCGATAGGAGTATCGCGAATTTGATTGGGGGGGGGTTTGACCGCGTTGACCACTGAATTAAAAAGTGGAAAGATTAGGTTTCTAAGGATTTATATATATAATAATTTATATTATTTTATTTTATTTTCAAAAAGTTAATTTTTTTTATTCGAACTCCAAACGAGTCCCAACGATGGTTGCCCTAGCTAAACACCCCTATTCTGAACACAATGGGATATGCCTTGTAAGCTAATTCGGCTGTTACGATCAGTTTTTATAAAATTCAAAATATAAATCGGTATATATTGAATTTGAACGTACATTTTAAATTACTGGGGCCACATACTAACTCTGAAAATTCCAGAAAATTTATTTCTAGCTTTGTATTGACGATACTGTCCTAACAAAACTAATTTCGTCAAATTTGAAGATCGTTTGAAAAATGGCTTTTTCTGGTCGATCCAAATTGACTTAAACTGTCAAAACACGTTTTCTTGCGCCACGCTCACATATTGATTTCAAAAATTATGAAAATTGGAATCTAGCAAAAATTTGACATTCCGATCAAATAAAAGTGGTCTTGTCGAAAACGGAGGGCGTTTGCAAAATCACTATTTTTAAGGGCTATATTTCTATAGCGACTATTCTGAATTTTCAACTGGGCATAACTTTTTATTCCCGTTATGAAATTTGGATTTTTCAGATTCTTGGAAAGATATTTTCAAATAGATTCTAATATTTTTGGTTTCACTAAAATCCGGTTTATTTTGAATCCTGTGCATTCATTTGAAATTTGAAATCGAAATTTCAAACTACCGCGCCATTTCCATTCCTTTTATAATTAAAATAAATATTTATATTCTAATTTCGATTTATATAAATATATACGTTCTAATTCTATTCAAAATAATTTTCTAGTCGTTATTGTTTAAAATAATTCATTTTAAATATTCAAAATTCATTAAAATTGCCGAAATAAAAATTTTAAATTGGTTTTGATTTTCCGGGTTGTTACAATCTCCCCCACTTAAAAGCTTTTCATCCACGAAAAGGAACGGAGATGAAAGAAGTTTCACTAATCAACTAAACTTTCAGTTCGGCTTTCGTTCCTCAACTTTTCAATTTCTAAGAATTTTTCCATTTCTTCAAAAATTTGGCTAACACCCTAAATTTTCGAAAAATTTCGCCATAACCTCCTTTGTACGAGGAGCACCGGAAAAATCCCCAAACTGCCACACAGGCCCTATCATCTCAAAAAGAAAAAGAAAAGGCCAAGCGGCTAGCCAATCGGCTCATAAAATCATCCAAACCCAATAAATTAGTAAACACGTATCTATTTGTCGGGCATACAATTTTATTCCTCTTCTCTAGCCTCCTTGCTATGACCTGTTCAATGTATGTACATATATATGCATGCAATTGCAATCAATTTTCCGATTCAGTACAAAATTTATTTTATGTGGCTTAATGGTTCAAAATTTTAATAAATCAACTAATAATCAAACACCCACAACCAACAATCAATTTGTGAATTATCGTTTCAAATTCATAATTTTTGTATATTCAAAAATCATATTTTTGATGCCAAATTACAACAATAAACCCTATCTAGTTTTGGTTCTCACACCAGCCAATTGGAAATATATAGATGTCCTACTTTCGAAACTCAAAAATAAACTACTGATGTCGTACGTCATCAGTAGAATCATCTTCGGGTGACTAGAGTGTGATTTTATATCTATCCAGTATATTAAAATTTCGAATACACGTTTGCGAGGTGTATATACAAAATCTTTATATATTGGATTGTCCAAATTCAATACAAATAAATATTCAATTACGTTGAATGAGGATTAAATTTTCAAAACAATATTTGTTTTCATTTTAAAAATATACTCTTCACACTCGTTCTGGGATACTACGGATCCCTTCTCTAATGAGTCGTTCTCATTGGATATTACTAATCCATTCTCTGATGAATTCTTTCGTTTGGTTCTAACGTGTCTTGTTCTCCGAGCTTTGTAAACCAAGGCTCTGATACCAAAATGAAACGACCCAAACTTCCCTGTGAAGGAAAGCCTGGATTGAGTTAAGAAAACGACAAATCAGAACACAAACAGAAGAACATTTCATTGCTTATTACAACAATTTACATCTGAGTACAGAATATACAGGGTATGAACAAATAATATACATTTGATAAATATCAGAGATTTACAAATTCATTACATAGCAACAGAAAACAATACAAATCACAACTGAAAGGAATACACTAATACAGAGCTTTTCGAATATCGCTTTAGCTATAACTCAGGATCCTATAAAGATAAATCTTCAAAAACCCAAATACTAGTTGCCCGTGTGGAAAATAAGGGCACCCAGAGTTTAGGTTAAAACACTAAACTCCAGGTCAGTCATGGGACTGGTGTGAGAACTAAAATAGTTATTGATCTTTATTTTAAAGTAAGGTAAATCAAGGGACCACGCCGTATAACACAGAACGGGTTTCCTCCCTAGAATACCAGTGCATAAAACAAACAACGAAATGCTAATTAAGGAAAATGAAGCTATTATAAGACCCAGGTCCCATCACATAATGCAATGCAAGCCAGAGGAAAGGGTTTTGCCTTATAATAGCCAAATTATGCTTGATACGTGGAATTTCATCTTTTATTATTACTATAACTGAAGAAATCAACTTCAAATATAAATGTATCAATCATAGACGGCATAAGCGCCCCATCCCACTATGTCGCCATAAATAGGATTACAACTAAAATCGAAAAGTCACGTACTTGAAGTTGGATTTCCATCATGAACCAAGGCAAGGGATCGTCCTTACCGCTTCAAGACCCTCTAGCCCGAGCCTTAGGACAAGTACTCTGTTAAGCCCTTAGGAGCCACAGAGCCGGTCCACACGAAGTGGATTAAAATGCCTGAACATGCGTTTCCCCGCCCTATGGGGGCATAAACTGGTCATATACCGACCAAACCATCCATCGGCACCGTAGTGACCGATATAACCGTGGCGCCTCTCTTTCCATCATCCACATAAGTAAAATGTCAAGGCTTGTAAACGCTGACACCACCTCTAGCTAGAAAGAAATGCATGCCCTCAGTGGATCCTCTCCCATTTCTAGTTCGCATCGGGGTGTGAGGCTCGCGAATTAACGCTGTACACAAAACAGCGCTATATTAAAGCTATGCTTTGATCATCAGCCACAAGACTCTGCTTTTCAACAGAAGCCTTGATCATTTGCCACTCAGGCATGCCACACAGGCAATTCACGCCATGCGACTGATGACTATCCTTATACAACCTATGATCCCGTACATCTCAGAGAAGGGTGAAGTAAGAGAATAAATTCTCCTTCACCAGGCAAATGTATATTTAATAGAGATCAATCAGCATGGAATAAAATCCAATGTCAAGCACACAGTCCATTTACAAGTCCGTTCTAGGTTTGAACGAAACCGGAGGCACCTTATTCCTCGTCCCATATGTCCAATACAGGAGAGAGGCCCACGCATATCCGTCGGTCTCCAAGTATGTCTGGACGATCACCACTTATTACCTCGTCTTGGGTGTATAACCCAATCAAGACATCAGTAATCATCCAAACGATGTGAAGACCTCCGGTCTTCAACCACCGTCTTCATCCTCGACACATTGTCGAATCAGTTATTCAGAATGGGATAAACCCAGTCTTTCTGAATAACTTGCGTATATAATAAACAAGTGCTATAAAAACACAACATACGCCTCATTCCAATCCAGAATATTCTTTCATTCAAATATTTACATTTCTTGGGAAAGGTTCCCATTAATTTTATCAAAGAAAAATTCTTTCAAATTTATTCTTTAATCTTCCTTTGGATATCAATTCAAACCAAATTAAGGTTTTCCAAACTAGTCGGGATTAGCGAATCACACCGAAGTAATCATTTATTTAATTTCGCAATCCCAACCTATTCATCCCATGGAGCAAAACTGGTAATACTCCATATCTAACACCACGGTGTTATCCGTAAAATTAATTACCATTTCACGTTCAAATATAATTAAAGATTTAGCTATCGCCTAGAGTAAAACTGGTGGTATTCCATTTTCGATCATTTTCTTGAATTGATAATGTTAGAACCCGTAACTTCCCCAGTAAAGAAAGAGTGGATACTTTGAGAACAACACACAAAAGAACGCAGACAAAAGAACATATCATTGTATCTTACAACAATCCCATCAGAATACAAGAATAAACAAAGTATAAACAAATATTACACAACAGAAAATATCAGAGATTACAATAAATTACATAGCAGCGGAAAATAATACAATACACAACTGGAAGTAATACACGGATACATAGCTTTCTGAGTATCATTCCAGCTGTAAATCAGGATCCTGTGAATATAAATCTGCAAAACCAAAACTACTAGCTGCCCGTGTCAAAATAAGGGAACCCAGAGTTTAGGTTAAAACAATAAACTCAAGGTCAGTCATGTGACTGGTGTGATAACTAAAACAGTTATTAATCTTTATTTTAAAGTTAGGTAAATCAAGGGACCACACCGTATAACACGGAAAGGGTTTCCTCCCAAGAACACTAGTGCATAAAACAACAGTGCAATGTTAAATAAAGAATAATGAAGCTATTATAAGACCCAGGTTCCATCACACAATGCAACACAAATCGGACGATAGGATTTTACCTTATAATAGCCAAAGAATTCTTGATAACTAAATTTCATGTTTTAATTCTTAATCAGACTCCAACCGTAAATTAGTAAGAGAACGATTCCCTAAGTATCAACCCCGAAGGCCGAAACCAACATCAGACTAATACCCATGAAACCACACATCTTAGCTCGTTTCCAGTTATTTTCTGATTTTATATACAATCATAAATATCAATCATAGACGGCATGAGTGCCCCATCCCACTAAGTCGCCATACTAGGCTCTACGATCAAAACCGAATTATCATGTATTGGAAGTTGGATTATCATTTATGATATGAACCGAGGCTAGGGATCGTCATCTACCGATTCGAGACAATCTAGCCTACTATGTCTCAGGCAAGCGCGCAGGCAAGCCTTGGATCGTCAGGGCTGGTCCACCGATGTGGATTAAAATGCCTGAACACTGCGTTTCCCCACCCTATGGGGCGTAAATGAGCCAACGAATGACTCCATTGGCTTCACATAGTCACCAATAAATCTAAGGCGCCTCGCAACAGCAACAACCACATAAGTCAAACTCGTCAGGGTGTGTAAAACCACTGATGCCAGTTCTAGCTAGAAAGAAACGCATTTCCTCCCTGAAGTCCTCTCTCGTTTCTGGTTCATACCGGGTGTGAAACTCGCGAATTAAACGTTACACAAAGCTATGCCACAAAGGCCGTGCTTTGATCATCAACCACAAGACTTTGCTTTTCAACAGAAGCCTTGATCATTTGCCACTTAGGCATGCCACACAGGAAATTCACTCTATGCGTTTGATATCCATCAGTATATAACCCCAGAGCTTGTACGTCTCAGAGATGGGCGTTAAGCAAGAGAATAAATTCTCCACCGCCAAACAGATATATATTTAATAGAAATCAATCACACAGAATAAAATCCAATGTCAGACACGCAGTCCGTTTACAAGTTCGTTCTGGGTCTGAACGAAACCAGAGGCACCTAGTACCCCGCATACCATCGATCTCCAAGTACGTCTGGACGATCACCAACTGATTCCCTCCTTTTGGGTGTACGACCCAATCAAGATCATCAATAATTATCCAAATGACGTGAAGACCTCTGGTCTTCAACCACTGTCTTCATCTTCGACTCATCGTCGAATCAGTTATTCAGAATGGGATAAACCCGAACTTTATGAATAACTCGCGTATATAATAAACAAGTGTTACACAAACACAACATACGCCTCATTCCCATTCATCAGTCACTAACCGTAAATTAGCAAGAGAATAATTTCCCAAATATTAACCCCGTAGGCCGAAACCAACATCAGATCAATACCAAAGAAACCATTCAACTTAGCTAACCTACAGTTAGTTTCTAAATTTCACATTCTTAGGGAAAGGTTCCCATTAATTTTATCAAAGATAAATTCCTCAAATTTATTCTTTAATCTTCTTTTGAATATCGATTCAACTAGTCGGGATTAGCGAACCACACCGAAGTAATCATTTATTTTATTTCCCAATCCCGACCTATTCATCCCATGAAGTAAAACTGACAATACTTCATATCCAACACCACGGTGTTATTGGTAAATTCAATTACCATTTCACGTTCAAATCTAATTAAAGATTTAACAATCGCCTGGAGCAAAACTGGTGATACTCCATTCTCGATCTTTTCAATCTAATTAAAGGTTCATTAAAACTCCACTTAGTTTTATTCTTTAACTGGTTTAAAGAATCAATGTCATTTAAAACACGGTTCCCGATAAACCCAAAATCACATCACATTTCAATCAGTCCATAACCGTAAATTAGCAAGTGAGCAGTTTCCTAAGTATTAACCCCGAAGGCCGAAACCAACGTCAGATCAATACCAAGAAACCATTCAACTTAACTAATCTCCTGTTAGTTTCTGAATTTCTTAACTCTGTTGGGTCTAAGAACAGTATTATTGAAGATACCGTTCACGACAACCCAAAATCACATTCCATTAATTATCGGGTTAAAGAACAAGTGTTATTTAAAACCCCGTTCACGATAAACCCAAAAATCAATTCAAATTCAATTCCAATTAAACACCATTTAATTGGTGCACTTCATTAAATCTAAATAAAAAGATTTAATCTTTTTCTCAATTGGGCTTAAGAACAGTGTTAATGAAGACACCATTCACGACAAACCCAAATCACATTTGATATTGCACACAAGGCTCTGAATAGAAAATATACTGGCTTATATTCAATATCAAATTCTATGACCAACAAATATCGTATTGGGAATAACGATATCTGTATATCTTTCAAATTTCCATAACGCTATCTGTATAATCACGAAATCCAACATCAAAATATTCCAAAGACAATTTCGATTCAAATCCATTCCAATTCAATTATTGGAAATTCTGGTTACTTTTAAAACCCTTTCCAAATTTAATTTATTTATTTAAAAATAAATAAAATTATAATTCTAGTTCAAAACTAGTTCATTTCGATAAAAAACAATTTTTATGTTTTCAAATACGGAGTTTTTCATCCCAATTCTTCCTAAATCATTTCTTATGATCTTACACAAATTATTACTATTTTTAATAATTTTATCAAGGCCTGTACAGTCGATTTCCATCAACGGCCATCGAACTGCACTTACAACGACCTTTTCCGAATTTGATTTGGACACAATTCCAAATCCAACCGTTAGATTTAAAATCTCTAATATTCGTTAGAAAGCTCTTTTCGATATGAACCCAACGGTTCCAGTTTTGGGAGAATCCGACGGTCGGATCTCCCGCAATGTCCACTCGAATTCAATGGTCGAAATTCACGAACTGCCGCAGCGCGGCGCGTTCTATTTAGGCCATTTAATATATATATTATATATACTTCGTTGATTTCCTTTTTAAAACGAATTTCATAAATCATTTTTAAATTTATTTTCAAAACGATTTCAACTTCTTATTCGGTTTCAAATCAAAATTGAATTTTCCTTTATAAATTCCTTTTTACATTCATTTCTATTTGATTTCAATTCAATTTCAATTCGATTTGAATTCCTATTCAATTCAATTTCAATTCGATTTGAATTCATTTTCTATTCAATTCAATTCAAATTCATTTTCTGTTCAATTCAATTCGAATTCATTTTCTATTCAATTCAATTCGAATTCGTTTTCTATTCAATTCAATTCTAATTTGTTATCTATTCAATTCAATTCGAATTCGTTTTCTATTCAATTCAATTCGAATTCGTTTTCTATTCAATTCAATTCGAATTCATTTTCTATTCAATTCAATTCGAATTCGTTTTCTATTCAATTCAATTCGAATTCGTTTTCTATTCAATTCAATTCGAATTCGTTTTCTATTCAATTCAATTCGAATTCGTTTTATATTCAATTCAATTCAATTCGAATTCGTTTTCTATTCAATTCAATTCGAATTCGTTTTCTATTCAATTCAATTCGAATTCTTTTTCTAAAATATTCGATTTGAATTCATTTTCCAAAATATTCGATTATTGAAATCACTTTTCAATATTTATTAAAAATAAATAAAACCGACAAAGTTCACGTTCGTGTTAAAATGGCGTTTAACTACTTAACTCGGCTTCACATTTCAATATTCACTGAATATTATTTTAAAATATTTGATAATTCTGAACTGGAATCAGGAACAGTCAATTACCATATAATTTCAGTTATATGGATTTCATCCAATTCACGTATACAGCAATGACAACAAACAACCAACCATTATCCAAAGTGTGTTCTACACTGTATAAGCATCAAATATAAATATTTAACGCTTATAACAGTCTGTCAATCAATCGATCGACATACAGCAAATTATTGGGATTAGTGTATGCCATATATCATCCCAATACCTGTGTGTGGTTTCAAACAATCAAACACAGATTTTATTTGTGCAGTTGGGTGATGTGTAAAATTTATCGTCCCAATCAATATCAGTCAAATGTGTGTATATAAATAAATCGTCCGATTTGTTTATATTTATTCATTTTAGATACATGTTAAAAATTCTATTTTCAACTATAAAATATTTTTAACTATATAAATATTTTATTTCATTTCACATCACACAATCAACTACACATCAAAATCAAACAAACAAGCATACAAGCCGTCCATGGTCTGTGGACGACGAGTGTCGGGTGCTACTAAACACCGTCTGCATCCTAGTATATATTTTTAACTAGAAATTTAAATTAAAGGTGAGGAGTTCTCACCGACAAGCTAAACCAAATGCCATGACTCTTCATATGTAGGAAATCTTCGCCGTTCTCGCCCTTTGTCACTTTCGTTGCTCGTATTCACTATATATATAAAAATCACATTTTTATAACTACGCTACATGGATAAAAATTCTATTTTTATATCGCTACTATATAGATAAAAATTCTAATTTTTACATCGCTACTATATAGATAAAAATTCTATTTTTACATCGCTACTATATAGATAAAAATTCTATTTTTACATCGCTACTATATAGATAAAAATTCTATTTTTATATCGCTACTATATAGATAAAAATTCTATTTTTACATCGCTACTATATAGATAAAAATTCTATTTTTATCTTCCTAGTAATATAATAAAAATTATATTTTTATTACTCTACATGAATAAAAAATCATATTTTTAATATTCTACTATAATAAAAATTATATTTTTAATACTCTACTATAATAAAAATTATATTTTTAATACTCTACTAGAATAAAAATTATATTTTTAATACTCTACTATAATAAAAATTATATTTTTATATCTAAAATTATAATCATCTATGTTTGTTACTCCGCTATTATAAACTGATTTTTATAATTTTAAACACTAAATACTTTAAAATAAATAAACAAATAAGGGGAAAAAAGGAAAGAGGAGGACTTACAGCGAAAAGACTGGGGTGAACTCGCTTAAACCGGCGGCAGGTGGTGGTTGGCAGAGGAATGGCGGCGCTAGGGTTTTAGGGTGGCGGGGTTTCCAGGGCACGCGTCGTTCTGGAGAAGGGGGTTCTCGAGTGGGGTGAAACGTGGACGAAGGAGATGAAGGCAGGGGGATCGGAGATCCAACGAGCGGCGGCGGCTTCGTGGGGGGAAGCGGCGGTCCTCCGCGGTTTATTCTTTTTTCTTTTATTTCGTTCTGTCGATTGAAAATGAAGGGAGGGTAGGGGAGAGAGAAAGGTTTTATAATATTTATTATATTAGTATATTTAATTATTTAATTTCCTAAAGTAACTTTTTCATTCGAATTCAAAATCAAACCCACCAACTACCGTCCTTAGCTAATTACCCCCATTCCGAACAAAATGGGATATGTATCGTAAGATGATTCGATCGTTTCGATTAGTTTCCGTCAAAATCCAAATATAACTCTATATATTGAATTTGAACGCACATTTCAATTTACCGGGCCTACATACAGACTCTAAAAATTCCCAAAAAATATTTTCTTGCTTCGTATTGACAATACGGTCCTAACAAAACTAATTTCGTCGAATTCTGAGACCGTTTGAAAAATGGCCATTTTCCAGTCGATTAAAATCAACTTAAACTGGTCAAACGCGTTTTCCTTTTCCACGCTCACATATTGATTGGAAAAATTATGAATTTTGAAACCTAGCAATAATTTGACACTGCGGATCCAACAAAAGTGGTTTCGTTGAAAACCGAGGTCGTTTGCAAAATGACTATTTTCAAGGGCCTGAATTCCATAGCGACTATTCTGAATTTTCAACTGGACGTATCTTTTGATTCCCGCTATGAAATTTTGATTTCCCGGATTCATTGGAAAGATATTCTCAATTAGATTCTAATATTTTTGGTTTCGCTAAAATCCGGTTTATTTTGAATCCTGTACATTCACTTGAAATTAGAAATTGAATTTTCAAACTACCGCGCCATTTCAGGCTCTTTATATAATTATAATAAATTTATTCATTTTAACTTCATCGAAAATAAATTTTTCGTCGTTATTATTTAAAATAATTCATTTTTAATAATCAAAATTCGTTAAAATTGCCAAAATAAAAAATTTAAATTGGCTCGGATTTCCGAGTTATTACAATCTCCCCCACTTAAAACTTTTCATCCCCGAAAAGGAACGAAACCGAAAGTTGTTTAACAAATCAACTCAACTTTCATTATTTTCTTTACGGCTTAATTCTTCAACTTTTCAGTTTCTAAGAACTTTTCAAAATTTTCAAAAATTTGGCTAACACCCTAAATTTTCGAAAAATTTCGCCTAACCTCCCCTGCACCGGGGACTTCAGGGTATTTCATATAGCCTCCCATGACCTTCTTCAATCCAAAGGAAAAAGAAAAAGCCAAGCGGCTATCCAATTGTCTCATAAAATCATCATCACCCAAACAAAACAGTAAATTATGGTAAATATGTACCTATTTGTTGGGCAAACAATTTTATTCTTCTGCTCTAGCCTCTTTGCTATGACCTGTTTAATGTAAGTACATGCATATGCGATAAATTTTCAATACAACTCACTATTTGATTCAATTTATTTATAGGTTCAACATTTAACTAATCAACCAATAATCAAACAATACAATCAGCAATCAATTAGTTGATTAGCTTTTCAAATTCATAACTTTGATATATAGTCAAAAATCACATTTTTGGTGCCAAATCACAACAATAGACCTTATCTAGTTTTGGTTCTCACACTAGTCTAATGGAAATATATAAATATCACACGTTTGAAACTCGAACCCAAACAACTGATGCTGTACAGTCATCAATAGCTTCATCTCCGGGCGACTAGAGTGTGATTTTATATCCACCCAATATATTAAAACTTCGAATATACGTTTGCAAGGCGTCTATGCAAAATCTTTATATATTGGATTGTCCAAATTCAATATAAAATAAATAATCAAATACGAATAATTGATTTAAATTTTCAAAAAAAAAATATTTTCATTTTAAAAATATACTCTTCACACTCGTTCTAGGATACTACTGATCCCATCTCTAACGAGTCATTCTCATTGGATATTACTAATCCAATTTCTGATGAATTCTTTCGTTTGGTTCTAATGTGTCTTGTTATCCGAGCTCTGTAAACCAAAGCTCTGATACCAAATGTTAGAAACCGTATGTAACGTCCCGTATTTTCGACCGTCAAATATTTAATTTAATTATTTATTTTAAAGATTATATTTCAAATATTAGTGGGTTTTAAATATTTAATTCGTTATTAAAAACGAAGCTTGAATACTACAAAGATTGTTTATAAATGATAACAAGGAAATTCTGTGTATTTGAATATCGTTCGAATTGAAATTGTTGATATTAAGGGTAATTTCAAATGAAGTTATATTTGTAGTAATTTTATTTGGGTATACTCGATAATATCCATTTATTCAATTCAATTCAACTGTTGGAATTAATGTATATTGTATCAATATCATATAGGATTTAAAAATAATGTCATCGCCTCACTTGCGGATGATTACACATATGAGTATATATATATGAACTTCAGAGATGATATACCGTAATAGAATGAATTTCAAAAGTGATGCTAAGTAAACATGGAAAATGGAAGGACAAACACAAAGAAAACAGAATATGAACAGCACAAGTGATCAATACAAGGGAAATAATAGATGTGTATATCATGAACTAATACAAAATATAAAGGAAACAGTACAACAAACTGATAAAAAAAATGGGAAGAAATCAAATATATGAATATGTTTCCCCTCAAGTCTATACCAGACAACTGAATCAAATACAAACATATGTAGATGAACTTGTACATACATATTTATAAAATCAAATCTGCATACATAAATAACCCAATGTAATAACATGTGCTACTAAATCTCATGATACATATATATATACACGAGTTACAGTTTCAATACTTTAAATGAACTTCTAAACGCCGCAAATTGAAGCAACAGCGAAATGGAAGGTTTGTGTTCCACGACCAAATTAGTTACCACTTGAGTTTGTAATTGCTTCATCGTCGCTTTCGGATGTTGTTGGGTTTATTTGTAAAGTGCAAATACAAAGGGAATCAACACAGCATTGTGCGCCCATCCTGGTATATTGAAAGGCACTACTCAATCTCCTCTTTCCACTTCTGTTCTATTTTTCCTTTACTGTTGCGTCCCTTTCCTCTTCCCTCCTGTCCTTCAAACTGCAACTGTTTCCCTCATCACTGTAACAAATAGACATAGAGTATTATTATATAGATATAATATAAATTAAGTAAAGCTTCTTGTTAGAATTTGGTACAACCTATGTTTTATTTACTAGCTTATATACTAGAATCTGTACATCAGGTTCGAAATCCATTGCTGGCACATGTGTTGCAGCTAAGCTAAACAGTACTATACTCATGTGCCCATGCCTTGATCACTCAAGAAATAGTAACACCACAGATGAACAGCAAAAGAGAGTACAAGAACAACTGGAACCAGCAAGTATGTGTATATATTTATTCATCAATTTGTTCAATCAAATCAAACAGCTAATACATATACATATATTCATTGTCAAATTCATACATATGTATATATATTAAGACTGTACTAGAGATTTTAATCACACTGTTCGAAAATATCTGATTTGAATAAACAGAAAATATCATGAAAAGAAAGAAAAAGATATGTATCTCAATACATCAATTCATACAGCTAAGATGAAGTAACAAATATAGTGGAAACAGCTAGATCAAAGAAATAGTTGAACAGCTAGTAGAACAGCTAATGCATATGAGTATACAATAAAATTTCACATGTAAAATCACTGTTAAAATTCCAAATATAAAATCTAAAGTACAATTCCAAATCTCTGAATTCTATTAAACAACTCATGGTCATTGCCTTCCCTAAATCTACCTATTCGATCACGGTTCTTTTTGAACAGACCCACGGTGTTGAAAATACAATACAGAACGCATCAAATCCACTGCTAACGATCATAAATCCATCGACATTTCACTGACAGTACAAACACAAATCTGAAAAGAGGAATCACCTAAGAACTAGCAACAGCTAAAAGTAGAACCTATGATGTTACCATTCGTGTTGACATCGTTCTTATCTAGAGCGAACTCACAACTATAAATACGCACCACAATCCATTTTCCAGAACTCAGCAGTAAAAGAAAAACCGAAACACTTAAAAAAAAATCAAAATAATACTTTGAAAAAAAACCAGTAAAATACTTATCTGTATTCGGGAGGCACACGCTTCAGATCGATGTGGGTTGCGACGGACTTTGTGATGATTTGGGTTCGGAATTAGGAAACATAGGGTTACGGTTTACTGGCCATAAGGTTGTCGTTAGAAGGGATTAACTGAGGGAAGTAGAAGAGGAGGCGGTGCCGCAGCTATGGAGGATGGTCCGACGCTCTAAAATCATTAACGGCGACAGGATTTTGGGTCGATGTTGAGCAACTTCCGAGCGTCTTCTGGCTAGAGGAGGACTCCAGGGGGTTCATTGTCACTGGCGTAGGGCGTGCTCCGATAAGGGAAGGAGGCTGGGTGGTTGGTTTGGGGGTACGGCGGATCTGATGTCGGCCATGAAGGTTTCCTTTTGAGGCGGCGATTGAAAATTATGAAGAGAAAGGGAACGATGTAGGGTTTTGATGAAATGAAAAGGATTGTAGGTGGGCTTTTCGGGCTTGGGCTGAAATGAATGAGGTAAGGGCCAAGTCTAATTAATTTAAGAGTTTATTTAATTCTAATATATTCATATAAACTTTAATTATTAATACCGGATGCATACGTGATCGGAATTCAATAAAACAGGAAGCATCGGAACCGCGTGGACGAGTACTTCATCGTGAAACTAATCTGGTCAGTAGTGAAAGCAGCTATAATTTTTAGACAAATTAAACGCTGTTTAATTTGACCAAACCAGAACGTTTATCGACAGATCAGTTCAAGGTGAGTTAAACTCACTCAGTTTCCCATTTATATTTTATATAAATTGGGTTCTTTATTCTGTGTGCTCTGCTTGCTGATGGTTGTTTATTTGCTAGTTATACAATTGTTTGTTGATTTAACTGATGGAATTAAACTGTGTTTAATTTCAGTGAAATACCAAATCGTTATTTTTAACGATTAGTTCCAATAAAAGGTAATCTACCTTGTTGGTCACGTTTATAAAATAAACGTGTTTAATGGTTTGAATTGGTTTGTTTATTGGTTGATGATTAAATGGTCGTTATTCACATATGAACTGATCTGATGGATTGATTGATTGAGTATTGGTTGTTAACCGGAATTTCAACACCTGTGTAGTTTAAACCAATAGGCGGTATTGATTGGGTATTGGGCGACACATGGCCTAGAAAATCAATCGTTTTATAGATGTTGATTTCCCGTCAGACCGATCGACGGAAATGAAGTTATAAATTTTATTTTATAACTGGATATAGATTTTGAAATATATTATTTGAGTGAAAGTTTGTTTTAAGAAAATAAATATTTCTTTTATTTAAGTTTAAACTTATTTATTTATCCAAGTAAATTCTAATGATGGTCAGACTATAAGAAAAGAGAATTAAATCAATTGATCAGATTTGGACAGTTATTTACTTAGAAACAATCAAACGGAATTTATTTAAATTAATTTTATTAATTTAAAGAGAGATAAATTAGAATCGATTACCAGGATAACTTGTTTAAGTTAATTAAATCAACCGTTTTAGTTGAATTGATGATTGAATTAGTGTGTCTAAATAAATTAGTTAAATGAATATTGTTTTAATTTTAATGAAGTTTCCGAAAAAGGGGATTCACTATTATGTTAGTAAAATAAAGGAATGAACTACCTTTAAAGTAGTTAAAGAATAAGATAAGATATTATTCCGATTTATAGTAATTTGGGAAATGACTTTTTAATTGAAATCGTTTCAAAGGTAATCACAGTTGAAAACTGAATCTTGTTGAATGGTGAAAGGATTTTATGAACAGGTTTGTTTAAACCTGGGTTTATAACAAAGTTATAAAAGGAGATTTTAAGCAGATATTATAGCTTAAAATAATGTTACTTAATTATTTAAATTAAGTAAAAAGGGAAATTGAGATAAAGGGTTTATAATAAACCAGGGTTATATTAATGAAGTTAAAAGTGGTGTGTTATAAAAAGGTTACTTAATAGAATTAGGTAAAAATGGTATATTAAAGAAAAAGATTTTCAAAGTGATGATAAGGTTCATTAAACCTTATATTGAATTAAATAGTTAAATGGAATTTGCGTGGAGATTAGGTGAGATATTGGTTTTATATTGCAACTCGTATCTATCTTTAGATGTGAACGATGTTGATCAAGGTCTGAGAGGTAATTAAAATACCCCAACTTGAACGACATCGGGACTATCTAGGGGTGTTATGAGTGTGATGGTGAAAGGGATTAGTGATAATTTATTTCCAGTAGTGAAATAATGTAAAGATGAGGTTTATCCAACAGAAATAAGAACTGGGTTCTGTCGGGAAATAAATAAAGGATATTTCATAATGTTATTTAATTTAAAAAAGGGCCAAGTGGTGTCGAGTATGGAACCAGTGAAACCAATTGATTGACATGATTGAAACACTATTTATTTTGATAGTTAAAACACCGACTATCAAACTTGTCCAATACGATTGTTGGTACGGAAAGACCGGGATCGAATATATATTCAAAAACCATTCCGACCCACAAACACGTGAAGATATCAGAAGACGGTCGAGATGGAGCATTGAAGACCGTGGATCTTCATAAGCGGAAGAACTGCTAATAATCTCTGGTCTGCAGCCAGAGATGTACTGTGGTCCTGTCGTGGTTGGAATCTGCGGATTGCAAGGACTTCTTGCTACTGATCCATGGGGTGATTCCTATAGTGGATGCAGTAGGAGAGTGCCTTCAGTTCATCCTGTTCCTGGATGACTAGTATGGACGAATGTCTGACAGAGTATTTCCAAAGGGGTCACGTACGTCGATTTCTTCAAACGTATCTCAGTTGGGTCGCTCCTGACCGAGGTGTTTTTGTGGATGTCAATTAGTGATATTCGACAGATCTGACGATGTGACATTCAAAGTAAATGGTGGTGTGCTGTCAGAAGAAGGTAATTCAGACCTCAAGCCTCATCAACCGGGAGATGACAAAAATCGGGCAGGCAGCATGGCTATGTGGGTCGCTCCCATTAGGGTGTATAATCACCTATCTAGAGAAATTCCTTTTGCTTCTTTAATCTATCGATGCTGTCCCTATTCGGGAAACGGTGGTTTGAGTCCAACCGTTGGTGATATACATTCGATACACTCAAGCGAAATGAGTGGTCGGTCATGTGAGGGCCGGGTTGCAAGACGTTCTTGTTGAACCCAGTGTATTCGCCTCTAGAGATACACTATCGGCAGGTGGTCCCATACCTTGTCATAAGTTGGAATCCAATCTCCAATAAGCGCCTGCGGTTTTGATTGTATACTATATATGTAGAGCGTGAGATGCAAGCGTTCTACTAGATTGATATTTACTTGTATTTAGACATTATTATAATATCAGAAAAGATATTGATTTCAAAAATGTTTTGGGTTATCGTAAGGTAAAAACCGTCCGTGTTTATGTGTGGATTTGGTCTTACGATTATCATTTTCTTTGAAAAAATTTTGACTTTAAAATCAAGATGTGTGTTACCTTAATACTGTGCGAGTTTATCTCACTCTGGTTCACCAGACTGACCCGGTGTTTTGTAAATGCTCGGGTTAGACCGGGTGTACAGGTTCAGGTTAACGAATGCTGTGAAGAGACAAGCTGGAAGAGTTCAGACATATGATATTATATAGCTACTTTTCCGCTGTGTGCTGTATATGGGAACAGGTTATTATAACTGTCCCGTTGGGTGATGTACTCTGATATTGTAAGTATTTTTAAAGCTCTCAATAAAGATTTATTTCTATATTATATTTTGTTCCGCTGCGATGTGAGACTCTGTGTTGTGTTAGTTCTTCTTCTATTCTAATATTTCTTTCTTTCTTATCTCACCCTCTAAATTCTTTCAAATAACGTTCCAGTGTTTTCGGTGTTTGGAAGATCGACATGAGTTACAGTAAAGGTATTTATGTCGATTTTCGGGGCCGAAACCCGCTGGGTCGTTACAGTGGTATCAGAGCTATTGGTTTAGAAATAACCTTGGCTCTGTGGTGTAACTCGATAGAGATGGGGTTAGAGTACTCTAGATCAAGGCTGAGTGTATATATATGAGAGCGTATTTGTAAGTTTTATATACAACTGATTTGTATTGTGTTTGTTGGTCGGTTCAAGTGTTGAGAAGCATTGGACTGTCCACGGATACGATATGGTTTTGAAAGAGGGTAAATGAAATAATTTTACCCAAATTATACCTTTATATAGAAAAGAAATAATTTATCAAATTATCGAGATATTGGTTTGTGTGCTTGATTGATGTGAATGAAATTCAAATTTGATTTAAATTTGAATTGAAACTTAACTTGGTCAAATTTTATTAAATTAATTAAATTTAGAATTTGAATTAATCAAATAGAAATAAATCGGGTATTAACCGATTGATGTTCAAATCTATGAAACCAAAATAAAGTATTAATACTGAACGTGAATTCAGTTGATTTGGTTGATTTGATTATGGATTGATCGCTGATTTAGAATTGTTTGTTATTGAATGATAGTTGTTGAATGGAATAATTAGAAATTAATGGGTTGTAACGTCCTTTCTTACCTTAGCAATTTCGAGGACGAAATTATTTTAAGGGGGGAAGAATGTAAAGTCCCGTATTTTCGACCGTCAAATATTTAATTTAATTATTTATTTTAAAGATTATATTTCAAATATTAGTGGGTTTTAAATATTTAATTCTTTATTAAAAACGAAGCTTGAATACTACAAAGATTGTTTATAAATGATAACAAGGAAATTCTGTGTATTTGAATATCGTTCGAATTGAAATTGTTGATATTAAGGGTAATTTCAAATGAAGTTATATTTGTAGTAATTATATTTGGGTATACTCGATAATATCCATTTATTCAATTCAATTCAACTGTTGGAATTAATGTATATTGTATCAATATCATATAGGATTTAAAAATAATGTCATCGCCTCACTTGCGGATGATTACACATATGAGTATATATATATGAACTTCAGAGATGATATACCGTAATAGAATGAATTTCAAAAGTGATGCTAAGTAAACATGGAAAATGGAAGGACAAACACAAAGAAAACAGAATATGAACAGCACAAGTGATCAATACAAGGGAAATAATAGATGTGTATATCATGAACTAATACAAAATATAAAGGAAACAATACAACAAACTGATAAACAAAATGGGAAGAAATCAAATATATGAATATGTTTCCCCTCAAGTCTATACCAGACAACTGAATCAAATACAAACATATGTAGATGAACTTGTACATACATATTTATAAAATCAAATCTGCATACATAAATAACCCAATGTAATAACATGTGCTACTAAATCTCATGATACAAATATATATACACGAGTTACAGTTTCAATACTTTAAATGAACTTCTAAACACCGCAAATTGAAGCAACAGCGAAATGGAAGGTTTGTGTTCCACGACCAAATTAGTTACCACTTGAGTTTGTAATTGCTTCATCGTCGCTTTTGGATGTTGTTGGGTTTATTTGTAAAGTGCAAATACAAAGGGAATCAACACAGCATTGTGCGCCCATCCTGGTATATTGAAAGGCACTACTCAATCTCCTCTTTCCACTTCTGTTCTATTTTTCCTTTACTGTTGCGTCCCTTTCCTCTTCCCTCCTGTCCTTCAAACTGCAACTGTTTCCCTCATCACTGTAACAAATAGACATAGGGTACTATTATATAGATATAATATAAATTAAGTAAAGCTTCTTGTTAGAATTTGGTACAACCTATGTTTTATTTACTAGCTTATATACTAGAATCTGTACATCAGGTTCGAAATCCATTGCTGGCACATGTGTTGCAGCTAAGCTAAACAGTACTATACTCATGTTCCCATGCCTTGATCACTCAAGAAATAGTAACACCACAGATGAACAGCAAAAGAGAGTACAAGAACAACTGGAACCAGCAAGTATGTGTATATATTTATTCATCAATTTGTTCAATCAAATCAAACAGCTAATACATATACATATATTCATTGTCAAATTCATACATATGTATATATATGAAGACTGTACCAGAGATTTTAATCACACTGTTCGAAAATATCTGATTTGAATAAACAGAAAATATCATGAAAAGAAAGAAAAAGATATGTATCTCAATACATCAATTCATACAGCTAAGATGAAGTAACAAATATAGTGGAAACAACTAGATCAAAGAAATAGCTGAACAGCTAGTAGAACAGCTAATGCATATGAGTATACAGTAAAATTTCACATGTAAAATCACTGTTAAAAATCCAAATATAAAATCTAAAGTACAATTCCAAATCTCTGAATTCGATTAAACAACTCATGGTCATTGCCTTCCCTAAATCTACCTATTCGATCACGGTTCTTTTTGAACAGACCCACGGTGTTGAAAATACAATACAGAACGCATCAAATCCACTGCTAACGATCACAAATCCATCGACAATTCACTGACAGTACAAACACAAATCTGAAAAGAGGAATCACCTAAGAACTAGCAACAGCTAAAAGTAGAACCTATGATGTTACCATTCGTGTTGACATCGTTCTTATCTAGAGCGAACTCACAACTATAAATACGCACCACAATCCATTTTCCAGAACTCAGTAGTAAAAGAAAAACCGAAACACTTAAAAAAAATATCAAAATAATACTTTGAAAAAAAAACCAGTAAAATACTTATCTGTATTCGGGAGGCACACACTTCAGATCGATGTGGGTTGCGACGGACTTTGTGATGATTTGGGTTCGGAATTAGGAAACCTAGGGTTACGGTTTATTGGCCATAAGGTTGTCGTTAGAAGGGATTAACTGAGGGAAGTAGGAGAGGAGGCGGTGACGCAGCTATGGAGGATGGTCCGACGCTCTAAAATCATTAACGGCGACAGGATTTTGGGTCGATGTTGAGCAACTTCTGAGCGTCTTCTGGCTAGAGGAGGACTCCAGGGGGTTCATTGTCACTGGCGTAGGGCGTGCTCCGATAAGGGAAGGAGGCTGGGTGGTTGGTTTGGGGGTACGGCGGATCTGATGTCGGCCATGAAGGTTTCCTTTTGAGGCGGCGGTTGAAAATTATGAAGAGAAAGGGAACGATGTAGGGTTTTGATGAAATGAAAAGGATTGTAGGTGGGCTTTTCGGGCTTGGGCTGAAATGAATGAGGTAAGGGCCAAGTCTAATTAATTTAAGAGTTTATTTAATTCTAATATATTCATATAAACTTTAATTATTAATACCGGATGCATACGTGATCGGAATTCAATAAAACAGGAAGCATCGGAACCGCGTGGACGAGTACTTCATCGTGAAACTAATCTGGTCAGTAGTGAAAGCAGCTATAATTTTTAGACAAATTAAACGCTGTTTAATTTGACCAAACCAGAACGTTTATCGACAGATCAGTTCAAGGTGAGTTAAACTCACTCAGTTTCCCATTTATATTTTATATAAATTGGGTTCTTTATTCTGTGTGCTCTGCTTGCTAATGGTTGTTTATTTGCTAGTTATACAATTGTTTGTTGATTTAACTGATGGAATTAAACTGTGTTTAATTTCAGTGAAATACCAAATCGTTATTTTTAACGATTAGTTCCAATAAAAGGTAATCTACCTTGTTGGTCACGTTTATAAAATAAACGTGTTTAATGGTTTGAATTGGTTGAATTGGTTTGTTTATTGGTTGATGATTAAATGGTCGTTATTCACATATGAACTGATCCGATGGATTGATTGATTGAGTATTGGTTGTTAACCGGAATTTCAACACCTGTGTAGTTTAAACCAATAGGCGGTATTGATTGGGTATTGGGCGACACATGGCCTAGAAAATCAATCGTTTTATAGATGTTGATTTACCGTCAGACCGATCGACGGAAATGAAGTTATAAATTTTATTTTATAACTGGATATAGATTTTGAAATATATTATTTGAGTGAAAGTTTGTTTTAAGAAAATAAATATTTCTTTTATTTAAGTTTAAACTTATTTATTTATCCAAGTAAATTCTAATGATGGTCAGACTATAAGAAAAGAGAATTAAATCAATTGATCAGATTTGGACAGTTATTTACTTAGAAACAATCGAACGGAATTTATTTAAATTAATTTTATTAATTTAAAGAGAGATAAATTAGAATCGATTACCAGGATAACTTGTTTAAGTTAATTAAATCAACCGTTTTAGTTGAATTGATGATTGAATTAGTGTGTCTAAATAAATTAGTTAAATGAATATTGTTTTAATTTTAATGAAGTTTCCGAAAAAGGGGATTCACTATTATGTTAGTAAAATAAAGGAATGAACTACCTTTAAAGTAGTTAAAGAATAAGATAAGATATTATTCCGATTTATAGTAATTTGGGAAATGACTTTTTAATTGAAATCGTTTCAAAGGTAATCACAGTTGAAAACTGAATCTTGTTGAATGTTGAAAGGATTTTATGAACAGGTTTGTTTAAACCTGGGTTTATAACAAAGTTATAAAGGAGATTTTAAGCAGATATTATAGCTTAAAATAATGTTACTTAATTATTTAAATTAAGTAAAAAGGGAAATTGAGATAAAGGGTTTATAATAAACCAGGGTTATATTAATGAAGTTAAAAGTGGTGTGTTATAAAAAGGTTACTTAATTGAATTAGGTAAAAATGGTATATTAAAGAAAAAGATTTTCAAAGTGATGATAAGGTTCATTAAACCTTATATTGAATTAAATAGTTAAATGGAATTTGCGTGGAGATTAGGTGAGATATTGGTTTTATATTGCAACTCGTATCTATCTTTAGATGTGAGCGATGTTGATCAAGGTCTGAGAGGTAATTAAAATACCCCAACTTGAACGACATCGGGACTATCTAGGGGTGTTATGAGTGTGATGGTGAAAGGGATTAGTGATAATTTATTTCCAGTAGTGAAATAATGTAAAGATGAGGTTTATCCAACAGAAATAAGAACTGGGTTCTGTCGGGAAATAAATAAAGGATATTTCATAATGTTATTTAATTTAAAAAAGGGCCAAGTGGTGTCGAGTATGGAACCAGTGAACCCAATTGATTGACATGATTGAAACACTGTTTATTTTGATAGTTAAAACACCGACTATCAAACTTGTCCAATACGATTGTTGGTACGGAAAGATCGGGATCGAATATATATTCGAAAACCATTCCGACCCACAAACACGTGAAGATATCAGAAGACGGTCGAGATGGAGCATTGAAGACCGTGGATCTTCATAAGCGGAAGAACTGCTAATAATCTCTGGTCTGCAGCCAGAGATGTAATGTGGTCCTGTCGTGGTTGGAATCTGCGGATTGCAAGGACTTCTTGCTACTGATCCATGGGGTGATTCCTATAGTGGATGCAGTAGGAGAGTGCCTTCGGTTCATCCTGTTCCTGGATGACTAGTATGGACGAATGTCTGACAGAGTATTTCCAAAGGGGTCACGTATGTTGATTTCTTCAAACGTATCTCAGTTGGGTCGCTCCTGACCGAGGTATTTTTGTGGATGTCAATTAGTGATATTCGACGGATCTGACGATGTGACATTCAAAGTAAATGGTGGTGTGCTGTCAGAAGAAGGTAATTCAGACCTCAAGCCTCATCAACCGGGAGATGACAAAAATCGGGCAGGCAGCATGGCTATGTGGGTCGCTCCCATTAGGGTGTATAATCACCTATCTAGAGAAATTCCTTTTGCTTCTTTAATCTATCGATGCTGTCCCTATTCGGGAAACGGTGGTTTGAGTCCAACCGTTGGTGATATACATTCGATACACTCAAGCGAAATGAGTGGTCGGTCATGTGAGGGCCGGGTTGCAAGACGTTCTTGTTGAACCCAGTGTATTCGCCTCTAGAGATACACTATCGGTAGGTGGTCCCATACCTTGTCATAAGTTGGAATCCAATCTCCAATAAGCGCCTGCGGTTTTGATTGTATACTATATATGTAGAGCGTGAGATGCAAGCGTTCTACTAGATTGATATTTACTTGTATTTAGACATTATTATAATATCAGAAAAGATATTGATTTCAAAAATGTTTTGGGTTATCGTAAGGTAAAAACCGTCCGTGTTTATGTGTGGATTTGGTCTTACGATTATCATTTTCTTTGAAAAGATTTTGACTTTAAAATCAAGATGTGTGTTACCTTAATACTGTGCGAGTTTATCTCACTCTGGTTCACCAGACTGACCCGGTGTTTTGTAAATGCTCGGGTTAGACCGGGTGTACAAGTTCAGGTTAACGAATGATGTGAAGAGACAAGCTGGAAGAGTTCAGACGTATGATATTATATAGCTACTTTTCTGCTGTGTGCTGTATATGGGAACAGGTTATTATAACTGTCCCGTTGGGTGATGTACTCTGATATTGTAAGTATTTTTAAAGCTCTCAATAAAGATTTATTTCTATATTATATTTTGTTCCGCTGCGATGTGAGACTCTGTGTTGTGTTAGTTCTTCTTCTTCTTCTTCTATTCTAATATTTCTTTCTTTCTTATCTAACCCTCTAAATTCTTTCAAATAACGTTCCAGTGTTTTCGGTGTTTGGAAGATCGACATGAGTTACAGTAAAGGTATTTATGTCGATTTTCGGGGCCGAAACCCGCTGGGTCGTTACACCGTAACTTCCCCGACAAGGAAAGAGCGGATACTTTGAGAACAACACACAAAAGAACGCAGACAAAAGAACATTTCATTGTATCTTACAACAATCCCATCAGAATACAAGAATATACAGAGTATAAACAAATATTACACAACAAAAAATATCAGAGATTACAATAAATTACATAGCAGCGAAAAATAATACAATACACAACTAGAAGTAATACACGGATACAGAGCTTTCCGAGTATCGTTCCAGCTGTAAATCAGGATCCTGTGAATATAAATCTGCAAAACCAAAACTACTAGCTGCCCGTGTCAAAATAAGGGCACCCATAGTTTAGGTTAAAACAATAAACTCCAGGTCAGTCATGTGACTGGTGTGAGAACTAAAACAGTTATTAATCTTTATTTTAAAGTTAGGTAAATCAAGGGACCACGCCGTATAACACGGAACGGGTTTCCTCCCAAGAACACCAGTGCATAAAACAACAGCGCAATGCTAAATAAAGAACAATGAAGCTATTATAAGACCCAGGTCCCATCACACAATGCAACACAAACAGGAGGATAGGGTTTTACCTTATAATAGCCAAAGAATGCTTGATACGCTAAATTTCATGTTTTAATTCTTAATCAGACTCCAACCGTAAATTAGTAAGAGAACGATTCCCTAAGTATCAACCCCGAAGGACGAAACCAACATCAGACTAATACCCAGGAAACCACCCATCTTAGCTCGTTTCCAATTAGTTTCTGATTTCATATACAATCATAAATATCAATCATAGACGGCATGAGTGCCCCATCCCACTATGTCGCCATACAAGGCTCTACGATCAAAACCGAATTATCACGTATTGGAAGTTGGATTATAATTTATGATATGAACCGAGGCTAGGGATCGTCCTCTACCGATTCGAGACAATCTAGCCTACAAGTCTCAGGCAAGCGCGCAGGCAAGCCTTGGATCGTCAGGGCCGGTCCACCGATGTGGATTAAAATGCCTGAACACTGTGTTTCCCCACCCTATGGGGCGTAAATGAGCCAACGAATGACTCCATCGGCTTCACATAGTTACCGATAAATCTAAGGCGCCTTACAACAGCAACAACAACATAAGTCAAACTCGTCAGGGCGTGTAAAACCACTGACGCCACTTCTAGCTAGAAAGAAACGCATGTCCTCCCTAAAGTCCTCTCCCGTTTCTAGTTCATACCGTGTGTGAAACTAGCGAATTAAACGTTACACAAAGCAATGCCACAAAGGTCGTGCTTTGATGATCAATCGTAAGACTTTGCTTTTCAACAGAAGCCTTGATCATTTGCCACTTAGGCATGCCACATAGGCAATTCACTCTATGCGTTTGATATCCATCAGAATATAATCCCTGAGCTTGTACGTCTCAGAGAAGGGCGTTAAACAAGAGAATAAATTCTCCGTTGCCAAACAGATATATATTTTATAGAACAATCACACAGAATAAAATCCAATGTCAGACACGCGGTCCATTTACAAGTTCGTTCTGGGTCTAAACGAAACCGGAGGCACCTAATACCCCACATATCCATCGATCTCCAAGTACGTCTGGACGATCACCAACTGATTCCCTCTTCTTGGGTGTACGACCCAATCATTATCATCGGTAATTATCCAAACGACGTGAAGACCTCTGGTCTTCAACCACCATCTTCATCTTCGACTCATCGTCGAATCAGTTATTCAGAATGGGATAAACCCGAACTTTCTGAATAACTCGCGTATATAATAAACAAGTGTTACACAAACACAACATACGCCTCGTTCCAATTCATCAGTCAGTAACCGTAAATTAGCAAGAGAATAATTCCCCAAATATTAACCCCGAATGCCGAAACCAACATCAGATCAATACCCAAGAAACCATTCAACTTAGCTAACCTACTGTTAGTTTCTAAATTTCACATTCTTAGGGAAAGGTTCCCATTAATTTTATCAAAGATAAATTCCTCAAATTTATTCTTTAATCTTCTTTTGAATATCGATTCAACTAGTCGGGATTAGCGAACCACACCGAAGTAATCATTTATTTTATTTCCCAATCCCAACCTATTCATCCCATGAAGTAAAACTGGTAATACTTCATATCTAACACCACGGTGTTATCGGTAAATTCAATTACCATTTCACGTTCAAATCTAATTAAAGATTTAACTATCGCCTGGAGCAAAACTGGTGATACTCCATTCTCGATCTTTTCAATCTAATTAAAGGTTTATTAAAACTCCACTTAGTTTTAATCTTTAACTGGGTTAAAGAATCAATGTCATTTAAAACACGGTTCACGATAAACCCAAAATCACATCACATTTCAATCAGTCCGTAACCATAAATTAGCAACTGAGCAGTTTCCTAAGTATTAACCCCGAAGGCCGAAACCAACATCAGATCAATACCCAAGAAACCATTCAACTTAACTAATCTCCAGTTAGTTTCTAATTTTCTTAACTCTGTTGGGTCTAAGAACAGTATTATTGAAGATACCATTCACGACAACCCAAAATCACATTCCATTAATTATCGGGTTAAATAACAAGTGTTATTTAAAACACCGTTCACGATAAACTCGAAAATCAATTCAAATTCAATTCCAATTAAACACCATTTAATTGGTACACTTCAATAAATCTAAATAAAAAGATTTAATCTTTTTCTCAACTGGGCTTAAGAACAGTGTTAATGAAGACACCATTCACGACAAACCCAAATCACATTTGATATTAAATACAAAGCCCTACATAGAAAATATACCGGCTTATATTCAATATCAAATTCTACGACCAACAAATATCGTATTGGAAATAACGATATCTATAAATCTTTCAAATTTCCATAACGCTATCTGTATAATCACGAAATCCAACATCGAAATATTCCAAAGACAATTTCGATTCAAATCCATTCCAATTCAATTATTGGAAATTCTGGTCACTTTTAAAACCCTTTTCAAATTCAATTTATTTATTTAAAAATAAATAGAATTATAATTCTAGCTCAGAACTAGTTCATTTCGATAAAAATCTATTTTTATCTTTTCAAATATGGATTTTTTCATCCCAATTCTTCCCAATCATTTCTTATGATTTTACACAAATTATTACTATTTTTAAAAATTTTATCAAGGCCCGTACAGTCGATTTCCATCAACGGCCATCGAACTGCACTTACAGCGACCTTTTCCTAATTTGATTTGGACATAATTCCAAATCCAACCATTAGATTTCAAATCTCTAATATTCATTAGAAAGCTCTTTTCGATACGCGTCCGGTTTCAGGAGAATCCGACGGTCGGATCTCCCGCAATATCCACTCGAATTCAATGGTCGAAATTCATGAACTGCTGCTGCGCGGCACGTTCTATTCAGGCCATTTAATATATATAATATATATTATATATACTTCGTCGATTTCCTTTAAAACGAATTTCATAAATCGTTTTTAAATTTGTTTTCAAAACGATTTCAACTTCTTATTCGGTTTCAAATCAAAATTGAATTTTCCTTTATAAATTCCTTTTTACATTCGTTTCTATTTGATTTCAATTCAATTTCAATTCGATTCAATTCAATTCAATTTCAATTCGATTTGAATTCCTATTCAATTCAATTTCAATTTGATTTGAATTCGTTTTCTATTCAATTCAATTCGAATTCATTTTCTATTTAATTCAATTCAAGTTCATTTTCTATTCAATTCAATTCGAATTCATTTTCTATTCAATTCAATTCGAATTCGTTTTCTATTCAATTCGAATTTGTTTTCTATTCAATTCGATTTCGTTTTCTATTCAATTCAATTCGAATTCGTTTTCTAAAATATTTGATTCAAATTCATTTTCTAAAATATTCGATTATTGAAATCACTTTTCAATATTCATTAAAAACAAATAAAATCAACAATGTTCCTGTTCGTGTTAAAATGGCGTTTAATTACTTAACACGGCTTCACATTTTAATATTCACTGAATATTATTTTAAAATACTTGATAATTCTGAACTGGAATCAGACACAGTCCATTACCATAAAATTTCAGTTATATGGATTTCATCCAATTCATGTATACAACAATGACAACAAACAACCAACCATCATCCAAAGTGCGTTCTACACTGTATAAGCATCAAATAAATATTTAACGCTAATAACAGTCTGTCAATCAATCGATCGACATACAGCTAATTATTGGGATTAGTGTATGTCATATATCATCCCAATACTCATGTGGGGTTTCAAACAATCAAACACAGATTTTATTTGTGCAGTTGGGCGATGTGTAAAATTTATCGTCCCAATCAATATCAGTCAAATGTGTGTATATAAACAAATCGTCCGATTTGTTTATATTTATTTCATTTTAGATACACATTAAAAATTCTATTTTCAACTATAAAATATTTTTAACTATATAAATATTTTATTTCATTTCACATCACACAATCAACTACACATCAAAATCAAACAAACAAGCATATAAGCCGTCCATGGTCTGTGGACGACGGGTATCGGGTGCTACTAAACACCGTCTGCATCCTAGTATATATTTTTAACTAGAAATTTAAATTAAAGGTGAGGAGTTCTCACCGACAAGCTAAACGAAATGCCACGACTCTTCATATGTAGGAAATCTTCGCCGTTCTCGCCCTTTGTCACTTTCGTTGCCCGTATTCACTACATATATAAAAATCACATTTTTATAACTACGCTACATGGATAAAAATTCTATTTTTACATCGCTACTATATAGATAAAAATTCTATTTTTCATCGCTACTATATAGATAAAAATTCTATTTTTACATCGCTACTATAAAGATAAAAATTCTATTTTTATCTTGCTAGTAATATAATAAAAATTATATCTTTATTACTCTACATGAATAAAAATCATATTTTTAATATTCTACTATAATAAAAATTATATTTTTAATACTCTACTATAATAAAAATTATATTTTTAATACTCTACTATAATAAAAATTATATTTTTAATACTCTACTATAATAAAAATTATATTTTTATATCTAAAATTATAATCACCTATGTTTGTTACTCCGCTACTATAAACTGATTTTTTTTAATTTTAAACACTAAATACTTTAAAATAAATAAACAAATAAGAAAAAAAGGAAAGGGGAGGACTTACAGCGAAAGGGGGGTGAACTCGCTCAAACCGGCGGCAGGTGGTGGTTGGCGGAGGAATGGCGGCGCTAGGGTTTTAGGGTGGCGGGGTTTCCAGGGCGCGCGTCGTTCTGGAGAAGGGGGTTCTCGAGTGGGGGGAAACGTGGACGAGGGAGATGGAGGAAGGGGGATCGGAGATCCGACGAGCGGCGGCGGCTTCGTGGGGGGAAGCGGCGGTCCTCCGCGGTTTTTTTTCTTTTTTTATTTCGTTCTGTCGATGAAAATGAAGGGAGGGTAGGGGAGAGAAAAAGGTTTTATAATATTTATTATATTTAATTATTTAATTTCCTAAAGTAACTTTTTCATTCGAATTCAAAACCGAACCCACCAATTGTCGGTCCTAGCTAATTACCCCCATTCCGAACACAATGGGATATGTATCGTAAGCTGATTCGATCGTTTCAATCAGTTTTCGTTAAAATCCAAATATAACTCTATATATTGAATTTGAACGCACATTTCAATTTACCGGGCCCACATTACAGACTCTAAAAATTCCCGAAAAATACTTTCTAGCTTCGTATTGACGATACTGTCCTAACACAACTAATTTCATCGAATTCTGAGACCGACTGTAAAATGGCCATTTTCCAGTCGATTAAAATCAACTGAAACTGGTCAAACACGTTTTCCTTTGCCACGCTCACATATTGATTCGAAAAATTACAAATTTTGAAACCTAGCAATAATTTGACACTGCGGATCCAACAAAAGTGGCTGCGTCGAAAACCGAGGTCATTTGCAAAATGACTATTTTCAAGGGCTTGAATTCCATAGCGACTATTCTGAATTTACAACTGGACGTATCTTTTGATTCCCGCAATGAAATTTTGATTTCCCAGATTCGTTGGAAAGATATTCTCATTTAGATTCTAATATTTTTGGTTTCGCTAAAATCCGATTTATTTTGAATCCTGTACATTCATTTGAAATTAGAAATCGAATTTTCAAACTACCACGCCGTTTCAGGCTCGTTATATAATTAAAATAAATTTATTCGTTTTAACTTCGTCGAAAATAAATTTTTCGTCATTATTATTTAAAATAATTCATTTTAAATAACCAAAATTTGTTAAAATTGCCAAAATAAAAAAATTAAATTGGCTCGGATTTCCGGGTTATTACAGATAATTTTAATTATCACATTCACTTTTCAATCTAATCAAAGATTCATTAAAACTCCATTTAGTTTTAATCTTCCCAAAAATCAATATTAATGATTATTCAAAGCTAAGAAATTAATCTTTTCTTTAACTGGGTTAAAGAACCAATGTCATTTAAAACACTGTTCACGATAAACCCAAAATCACATTCCATCAGTCTCTAACCGTAAATTAGTAAGAGAACAATTCCCTAAGTATTAATCCCGAAGGCCGAAACCAATATCAGATCACTACCCAGGAAACCATTCAACTTAGCTAATCTCTAGTTAGTTTCTTGTTTCCTTAACTCCATTGGGTTTAAGAACAGTATTATTAAAGATACCATTCACGACAAACCCAAAATCTCATTTGATATTAAATACAAGGCTCTGAATAGAAAAATATATCGGCTTATATTTAATATCAAATTCTGAAATCAACAAATATCGTATTGGAATAATGATATATATATATATATATATATATCTTCCAGACTCCTCCACAACGTCCGTATAATCACGGAATCCAATATCGAGATATTCCGAAGATAATTTTGATTTAAATCCATTCCAATTCATAAAATGGAAATTCTGGTTATTTTTAAAACAATTTCAAATCCTATTTATTGATTTAAAAAGATTGGATTATAATTCTAGTTCAGAACTAGTTCATTTCGATAAAAATATATTTTTATCCTTTCAAATATGGAGATTTTCATCCCAATTCTTTTCAAATCATTTATTATGATTTTACACAAATTATTAATATTTTTAATAATTTTATCAAGGCCCGTACAGTCGATTTCCATAAACGGTCATCGAACTACACCTACAAAGACCTTTTCCAAATTTGATTTGGACATAATTCCAAATCAAACCGTTAGATTTCAAATTTCTAATTATCGTTGGAAAGCTCTTTTCGATACGAACCCAACTATTCCAATTCTAGGAGAATTCGATGGTCGGATCTCCCGTAACGCCAATTCGAAGTCAATGGTCAAAATTCGCGAACTGTCGTGGTGCGGCGCGTTCTATTTAGGCCATTAAATATATATATAATATATATTATATATATTTCGTCGATTTCCATTTAAAACGTATTTTATAAATTCGTTTTAAAACGATTCCAATTTTTTTTTCAATTTTAAACCAAAATTGAATATTCAACATCATTATAGTATAAATGATGATATTTTCAAAATATTTGGTTTTGAAATTATTTCTTTTTCGATATTCATTGTGAATATGAATAAAATCGATATAAATATCGTTCACGTCAAAATGTTGTATATCTAATCAACACAGCTATATATACTTAAATATGTTCGTGTCCATCCCAAATTGGACATCAAAATCAGATTTTTGATCTTTTCTTAATATTATTTTAAAATATTCGTTATTTTGAAATATTCCTTCTTTCTGAACTGGAATCAGACACAGTCAATTACCATATAATGTTGATTATATCGATTTCATACAATACATGTATACAACAACAACGATAAACAATCAACCATCATCCAGAGTGCGTTTTACACTGCATAAGCATTAAATATAATATTTAACGCTTACAACAGCTTGTCAACCAATCGATCGACATACAGCTAATTATTGGGACTAGTGTATGTAATATATCATCCCAATACCCGTGTGGGGTTTCAAACAACAAACACTGATTTTTATTTGTGCAGTTGGGCAATGTGTAATATTTATCATCCCAATCCATATCAGTAAAATAAGTGTACATAAACAAATCATCCGATTTGTTAATGAATATTTCTTTTTTTCAACTCACGAATATTTTATTTTTCCATTCCACATCACAAACCAAATTCACACAAATCAATCCAAACACACAACAAACAAGTCGTCCATGGTCTGTGGACGACGAGGAGTAGTTCATATATGCAATTATAAAATAAATAACTGTACATAAATAATTTTAGTGAGGAGTTCTCACCTTGGGATCCACTCCTCCATTCTATATTTCTGAATTTCAGAACCGTATGGAGTTGCCCAAACTTCCAACGTAATCTTTTTCACGCTGTTCACATTAAAAATCACATTTTTATTTCAACGCTATAAAAATCACATTTTTATTTCACTGCATATATAAAAAAATCAGATTTTTATTTCGCTACATTAATAAAAATCGTATTTTTATATTCTCTATTATATGAAAATTCTATTTTTAATCTGCTACTCATATAAAAATCGAATCTTTATTCTCGCTACTTCATGATAAAAATAAAGTTCATATTTTTATTTCACTTCATGTATAATAATCGCATCTTCAAGTTATATAAAAATCTAAACTTCTTTTAAACACGTTAAAAAGTATAGCTTTATATAAAATAGAAATCATAGCATTATTTAAAATAAAAATCATAACTTTTTGTAAATTAAAAATCAAATCTTTCCTCTCATAAAAATCGAATCTTTCCTTGTTTAAAAATTTAACTCTTCTCGTTTAAAAATCTAAACTTTATTGCTATAAAAACCTTATTTCTATTTTGCTTTATACGTAATAAAAATTCCATTTTTATTTTGCTTCACACGTAATAAAAATCCTATTTTTATTTTAATATCATATACAGATAAAAATCAAATTTTTATAGTTACTACACATGTAAAAATCATATTATTAATTAAACTAGAACATAAAAATCCTATTTTTAATTATACTATTCATGTATGTAATAAAAGTGATTTAATTTTTTTAAACTAATTATATTAAATAAATAAGACTAAACAAATAAATAACAAAACTTATAGTTCAAGAGGAAGAGGGGGTTTTCAGAGGGGTTACGGCGGTTGCTGACGTTGGCGCAGGTAGTGGACGGCGGCTCAGCGATGTCGGTGGGGCAGTGGGGCCCACAGTGAATTGGGTGGCGGTTTTAGGGTTTAAGGAGGTGGTAGATTGCGAGAGGAAGGGGGCGAGCGACGGCTGGTCGTGGGGAGGCGGGTGTGGCCGAAGCGGTGGCACGACATTCGATTTGGGAGCGATAGGAGTGTCGTGATTTTGATTTGAGGGGGGGCAGGTTCTGACCGCGTTGACCACTTAATTGAAAAGTGGGAGGATTAGGTTTCTAAGGATTTATATATATATATATATAATATTTTAATTTATTTTCATAAAGTTAATTTTTTTTATTCGAACTCCAAACGAGTCTCAACGATTGTCGCCCTTAGCAAACACCCCCATTCTGAACACAATGGGATATGCCTTGTAAGCCAATTCAGCTATTACAATTAGTTTTTATTAAATTCAAAATATAAATCAGTATATATTGAATTTGAACGTACATTTTAAATTACGGGGGCCATATACTGACTTTGAAAATTCCAAAAAATATATTTCTTGCTTCGTATTGATGATACAGTCCTAACAAAACTAATTTCATCAAATTTAAAGACCGTTTGAAAAATGGCCATTTTCTGGTTGATCCAAATTGACTTAAATTGGCAAAACACGTTTTCTTGCGCCAAGCTCACATATTGATTTCAGAAATTATGAAAATTGGAATCTAGCAATAATTTGACATTCCGATCCAACAAAAGTGGTCTCGTAGAAAATGGAGGTCGTTTGCAAAATTGATATTTTTAAGGGCTATATTTCTATAGCGACTATTCTGAATTTTCAATTGGGCATACCTTTTTATTCCCGCTATGAAATTTGGATTTTTCAGATTCGTTGGAAAGATATTTTCAAATAGATTCTAATATTTTTAGTTTCACTAAAATCCGGTTTATTTTGAATCCTGTACATTCATTAGAAATTTGAAATCGAATTTTCAAACTACCGCGCCATTTCCAATTCCTTTTATAATTAAAATAAATATCTATTTTCTAATTTCGATTTATATAAATATATACATTCTAATTCTGTTCAAAATAAATTTTAGTCGTTATTATTTATAATAATTCATTTTAAATATTCAAAATTCATTAAAATTTCCAAAATAAAATTTTAAATTGTTTCTGATTTTTCGGGTTATTACAGAATAGGTCAAATGACCTACATACAAGGTTAGAGTACCGGAGAGATTGGTAGGAATTCATGATGTATTTTATGTTTCTCACTTGTGAAAGTGCTTACATTATTCCACGGTAGTACTAAAGCCAAGTACTCTAGAGGAGATCGAGGTAGAGAGGGAGACATCAATCAGGCAAGTTCCTACATGGATACTAGGATCTGAGGTGAAAAACTTGCAGAATAAAGAGATCAAGCTTGTTATGATTCAGTGGGGAGAGTACATCGATGATGCAACTTGGGAAACAGAGGATAGGGTTCGCGCTTCTTTTCAGTTTCTCTTTGATAGTACGTTCTTGATCCTTTCCTAAACTTTGAATTTGAATCAATCTTTCATGTTATTTGAATTATAAATCTTAAGTAGAAGCGTATGGGTGGTAGAAAATTGTTTAAAACATGTTATGGTTGAATGAATTCAAGTGGAAGCAAGTGTTTGCTAGTAGATACAGTGAATGCATATACATATACATACACACACACTAGGCACTGGTTAGAGATCGTCAAACTAGGACACTTACATATTTGCATATGGATGAATGTGCATTTTTTATTTATTTTAAATATGGATGAAAAATGGTTGAATCATCATTCGGATGTTGCATTTTTGTGAAAGGTTGCTTCATGCATATAAAATTACATCTTTTATTAGGATTCCTTTGCATATTGGAAGCATGACACGGACATGAAATTGCATTAAGGAGGTCAACTAAATCAGTAGACCACCTAATTTCTGCATTAGTTTAGGGGCATATACACTACACCTTTTGCATGTGTTCATGAAAAGCATTAGAAAATCTAGAGATAATGGATGCCAGTGGCTGATGGTTGAGTAGATGGGAGTAGATAATGTTTGAAAATATTTATCGGGACTAGCACCATTAGGTTAGTTGTAATTTTCTGATTAAAATGGACACTTGGTTTGCTGGAATCAAAGTTAAATAAACAAGTTATGAATTAAATATGTTTAAAACATAAAATTAGAATATATATAATATAAAGTAAAAAGGTCAAGTGAGACGACCCTTTCCCACTTGGGTCAGTTCTTTGGTTGGCTCTATGTCGACCCAAGGCGGGTTGGGTCAGCCCATCGTGCCTGTAGATGTGTGATGTGGTGCGTATGAAATTTATTTCTTTCGAACATTATTTTGGATGATGTGGCTTTGTTTTATTTGTTTAATTTTGAACCAAAAGGCTGATGTGGAACCTTCTGATTGGTCAAGTGACATGGCTGGCCCCGATTTAATCTTATATTTGGGTGGTCGAGGACACTCAGTAAACCCAATAAATAGACTAGCAGAGCCTTTCTCATTTCTTCACATCCATTCTTTCTCGCATCTTCTTCTTCCCCGATTCTATCTTCAAAATTAGGAAGAGCTAGATAATTAAACTTTTTACGAAGATAAAGAAGCTCTATACTTTCAAATAATTATTTTTATAAATACTTCTGGAGGTGGAGGTTCTACTAGAATAAAGAAAGGCCACGAGGGAAGCTCTTTTCATTAGATCTATGAGTTTTTATGTGATTTCTAGATTAGTAATATCTACAGGGAAAGTTATACAGTTAAATAGTTTAGTTTTTGCAAGTTTAATGTTTATAGTTGATTACAGTATTTTTACGTTTAGGTTTTCTATAAAGTTACTGTAATTTATTTACTGTCTATGCATATTTCTTTCCAGTTATTTACTACTTATAAGCAATTCTCCTTCTTCTTATCCCCTTCTATGTAATGGTTTTATTTACAGTCAGGTTATGCCTATTTTAGTTGTTTTGTTTATTTTTGAGTCTAGGCATGCGAGTAGCCTAGAACATTTGCCTTTTTATGCTGAGCCTAAACCAAAAGAGAGCCTAAGCCTTTATCGTTAAATTTGCTTTAAAATTGAAATAATGTTAAATAGATTAAAAGAGATAATTGGGCATGTTATAACTGATAAATATTAGACTATAAATTTGGGATAATGCTTAACATGTAATAGGAGAACAAGCAAATTGGAATATGGCTAACTTAGTTGGATGCTAAGTAATAAAGGATTGGGTTGTACAAAAAGATAAACATTATTAAGAATGTTTAATACATACTAAGATTGTATCATGAGGTTATATTGGACTTATTAATAAATTTAAATTGTGTTAAATTTGAAGATGAGATTAATAAGCTAAGATAAGGGAGTCTGTTCTAATAACACGGGTCTGATTGGGGAAAATAAGTGGCTTGTAGGTCTGTTTCAGCAGCGTGGGGCTGAATGAGGAAAATAAGAGTCCTAATAAAATAATGAAATTGTAGTTGGAGTCCGTTCCAGCAGTGTAGGGATGATTGGAGAAATTAAGTAGCTTGTAGGCCGGTTCCAGCAGCATCGGGCTGATTGAGGAAAACAAGAGGCCTAATAAAATGATAAGATTGTAGTTTAGGCCTGTTTCGGCAGCACGAGGCTGATTGGGGAAACTAAGTGACTTAATAGAATAATAAATGGGAACCAAATATAGAGGATGACTTGTACATATTTGGTTGGGGACCTGTATCGGACAATATATCTAGTGTCATCTATGGAGGTCTCACACTAGGTACAAGCGAGGGCATGCTTTACTGCGCTGGATAGTAAGAGTTCCAAACGAGTGGGTACAGGCACTTTCCGGCGCGACGATGAGCGTGCATCGTGCTGATTGGGGAAAATAAGCCATTGTAACGTCTATGATTAATGGCTATGTCCTTTTAGTAGATGGATTCAGGATTGATAGCCTCGAATTCCATAGCTGGCATAGATTATCATATTGTGGTTTTAGGAGCCGATCGACCGGTAGGAATTAGGTAAAGCCTAATTATGATATCTTGGTAAGTTGGTACAAAAATCTTGGATATGAATGAGGAGCCAATCCTTATTCATGATTAACTTTTCTGCTGTCTTTGTATCTTCATATTGTATGTCCTTAAAAATGTTTATATGTCTAATGCTTCCTTACTTTATGCTTGTGACGACCGCCTATAACTCCTGCACTTAACAAGAGGAATAATGCGCTGAAAAGATGTGCCAGACAGCCATGGACGATCATCAAGGTATAATAACATAAGCAAAATCTATCATATAACTCACAACATATGGATAAAATATAATAAAACATATACAACAGGCACCAATAGTGAAACATCGTATAATAGAATCTCAAACTTTCGTATCATCATGGAAAGAATATCCATACATCAAACTAGATACAACATCATATGTTATACAAGAAGCCTCGCTAGAGGTTCACTCAAAGTAGCATACATCAAACATAAGTAGAAATAACAAGATATGTATAGTAGAAAATAATGCGTAAGCCTCATTCTCGTCATCGCTCCGTAGAATCGTCCTCATCAAGATCTACAACCTGTCACCTACTACCTAGTCTGCTCATCCACAACATCAATGGATGAACAACCCAAGGTAATAAGAGGGAACATAAAACCTAGAGTCAGACAATAGTCTTAATGAACAATAAGCAGATATCTAACACCATCAATAGAGTATATGAGAAACAGGTAGATCAATCATCTAATCCACCAACATCAACAAAGAAGAAACCCAAACACGTCTCCTCCACATCTGATAGTGATAGCCTTTACAATTAATCACATAGAAACAAATAGACATAGCAACTAGTTATCCAGCATAGACCATCCTAATCGAGACCAACATTTCCCAAGCACAAGCCCTGAAGGCCTAAACCAACATCAGACAAGCACCCAAGAGATGTCTCCCTCGGCGTCGAATATTCCACATATCCGCACAAGATGATAAGCAAACAATCCAGATCCATGACTCGGGCTATCACCGCCAATCTTGGCTTGAAACCATCGTTAATCGTATGATTTGCCACGACATGCCATTCGTCAAGGGCTAATGGTAACTCCGGTTCTAGTAAAACTCCATACGCCTTTCATCAATATGTATCTAGGCCTTTCATCGATAACCATAGTACTCGACTAATCATCTATTCCTTTAGGCATCCCTATTATACCCCTGCTTTGATTCCGCTAGAACCTACAACAATGATAATCTCTCAGCCTTAAATATCTCTAGTAGTCATCATCGACAACTATTCATAAGCTCAAGCGCCTTCTCGAGCAACCACTATTCACTAACTCAACATCTTTGAGTTGTCTTCGTATTCGTTGCATTTCATTGATCAACGAACATTTCCTAATGCTTCGAACATTCCACTTTGAATTCACATCGAAGCAACATCGAACATCAAACCAAAATAAACTTCGTTTGGTCGGTATCCGATGGATCATTCACTGCCTTTCATATGGATCTTCACCGATCCATAGCCACTTTCCACAACGTTTCATTCCCTTTCCATAGCGTTTTAAAAGTGCTATGATCCATCATAGCTCAACCATGCCTGATCCATCGGATTCACTCGATCCATCGGTGCACCCCTTGCCCGATCAGCTAAAATACCATGAGCACCTTCTCTGATCCATCAGTCAACCCCTACTGATCCATCATCAATCCATCATGATCGGTTGTCGATCCATGCATTTCCCTTATGCGCTCCAGTGATCCAGGCAATATGGTCAATCCATGATATGCGGCTGATCCATCAAGTGTGCTTCAACCGATCCATCCATGGATCCTTTCCTGATCCATCGAAATCTGACAGATCCATGGGTTTGCACCAAGCCCGATCCATCTTGTGTAATGATCCTGATCCAGGCAAATGCCAACACCGGTCCATGCCTTTTGACCACGAACGATCCACTGCATGTCAATCCATCAACCAGGACCGATCCATCCCCTCAAGCTTGATCCATTTGATTTTCGATCCATCCACTTCTTGCTCCTCAAGCCAGCCAATCCATGTACAGATCCAACCGATCCATCTCCAAAAGACAACATCAATGCACACAACTCATCCAAATCATCCAATTTCATTCGAACAACTGGTATCTCAATAATTTAATCATCAACATCAATAATCATCATTCAATCATATGAAATTCACCAAATCAAGATAAAAAAATGTTCAAATCAATAAAAATGGATCTAAACTTGCATAAACATAGAATTAGCATATGAATTTAACATTATAATCTTGCTAGATTAGATCATATGCTGATTTAAATTAAAAATATACTTACATTGATTAGATCTAGGTGAAAACAACTTGAATTAATGAAAACAAGTTCAAGCAACCCATAACTCGATTGAATCCGTGCGAGAGATGCTTATCACTCACCAAATCCACCAATTAGTTTATATTAACTAATCTCTAATCCAAACAGCAATGAACGACCTCCGAATCAATCACTTTGACGTGATATACCTTTCTTCGATGTTGATCTTCAATCTTCTAATGTAGATCTAAGAATTTAATGAAGCCGAGGTGTAGTTGATTGATCAAGGAGGATCACAAGCTCAACCAAAAGAGAGAAATGAAGAACCTAAACGATTCTTCTTACTTCTACCCCTCTATTTATAGCCAACAGCCCCTAGCCTTAATGGGCCTCACTAATCAGCCCACTAATGACTAATTAGTCTGTCCAGAAATGTGTAGCACTAAAACAACGATTCCTCCTAAACCGATGAACCAAAACTTTAATGTGACCGCTCTACGAAATTGGAAACATCATTTCCTTTCCAATGAAATTGATCCCAGCGCCTGATTCGATCTCAATCAAAAGTTTTTCCCTATTCAAAACTGATAGGGGCATAATGGTTAGAAATAAAATCGATAAAAATTATGGACATGTATCACATCCCCATAAACTACATATCAAAATATGAGAATGATCCAACCCTCAGGGAATTAAATAAAAATATTTTACGATCCTCCAATACATAAAATGCGGGTCTTTACGTTCTCCCCCTTTACGAATTTTTCCCCCGAAATCTGAAGCAACCACAAATAGTTCGGCGTACCTATCATCCACGAGCAGCCAATCTATCATCCAAACTAGCATCCATCAAGCCATGCATCCAAAGCCTTATCCTTGCACATGGAACTCTAAAAATAGCATAGGTTATAATGGTGTAAGGTGGCATGACAATAATGGGTCATACTAACGAAGAGTTCTGGATGGATCGTCTTCATAATCTCTTCTGTTTCCCACGTACAGCCGTCGTCATCCTCACTCCATTGCAGCTTGAATTGCTTAACCGTCTTCCTCCTAAGTTGTTTCATGTCATTCCTACAACACGAACCGACTTACGAGGTCTCGAAACTATAGTCTCGACTTCTAGGTCCTCGTACAGTTTCAGAGATACCACCATATTCGAATTGTGCACACACTTTCGTAGAAATGACACATGAAAAACATTGTGCACACTCATCATCTTCTCGGGCAAATCCAATCTATATGCGAGCTTTTCAATCCGCTCGACTATAGGAAACAGTCCAACGAACTTGGAGCTAACTTTCCATTACTTCCGAACCAAACAACATGCTTCAACTGTGAAATCTTTATAAAAACCATGTCACCAACGTCGAACTCCAAGCCTTTTCGATGCTTATTGGTGAACTCTTCTGACGATCTTGGGTTGCCTTCATTCGTTGTCGAACGATCTCAATACAATCTGTTGTCTCTCTGATCATTTCGGGCCCAAGTACCCACTTGTCTCTAGCCTCTAACCAACATGTCGGATAATTACACGGTCTACCATACAACCTCTCGTATCATGCCATCATGATGCTCGACTGGTAACTGTTATTATTTGCAAACTCAACCAAAAGCAGATGGTCTTCCCACGATCCCCCAAAATCCAATACACAAGCACTAAGGAGATCTTCCAATACTCGGTTAACCCTCTCAGTTTGACCATTAGTATGGGGATGATAAGCCGTACTCAAACACAACTCGGTTACCAAAGTCTCTTGCATACTCTTCCAAAATCCACTCGTGAACAATGGATCTCGATCACTCACTATGCTCTTCGGGATACCATGGAATCAAACTATCCATTTTATATATAGCTCAGCCAACTTCGATGTTGTCCTAGTCGACCTGACAGGAATAAATCTTGTGCTTTTGTCCAAGCGATCGACTATGACCCGAATCCCCTCATTTCCTGCCCCGGTTCTAGGTAGTCCGTCGATAAAATCCATCGATACTTGCTCCTATTTCCACGTAGGAACTTCCAATGGCTGAAGCAACCCACTCGGCTTCTTCTGTTCAGCTTTCCCCAACTGACAGTTCATATACTTGGAAATAAACTTTCCAACATCCCTCTTTATCCCTTCCCAGTAGTTAGCTCGCTTCATGTCCTGATACATCTTATTACCACCAGGATGAATCATTAAATTCGAGTGATGACACTCCCTCAGAACCACATCTCTCAATCCATCAATAACAGAAACAACCAGTCATCCTTTCCTACAAAGCCAACCTTTTCGATCGGCTTCGAATTCCTTATCCTTTTCTGGTTCAACTCTCAACTGATGCTTTCGCAAGATTTCCAAAACAACTCGCAAGTGTGTTTTATGATCTTCCTCTTTTTGGAAGTAAACCATAATATCTTCCACAAAAACAAGCAAAGACTTATTCAACTAATCTCTGAACACCCTATGCATAAGAATCACGAAATATGTTGGTGCACTGGTCGATCCTAATTGCATCACCATCCACACAAACAAACCAGAAGGTTTCCTAAAAGCTGTCTTTGGCACACTATCCTTTGCCACTATCAGCTGGTGAAATATCATTGCCAAATCCATCTAAGAAAACACCTTGGATTTGTGAAGATGATCAAACAAGTCATCTATCCTTGGCAACAGATACTTGTTCTTCTTGGTCACCTTGTTCATCTCACGATAATCCACACATAATCTCAAAGATCCATCAGCCTTGGTTGCAAACACCACCGGTGCACCCCATTCGGACACACTTCTCCGAATGAGTCCTTTTCTCAAAAGGTCACAAACTTGCACCACTAATTCTCATTGTTCTCTAGGCGCTATCCGCCTAAAGGGAATAACGATAAGTCTGGCACCTTCGACCAAATCGATCCTAAACTCAATCTCCCGATGTAGTGGCAAACCTTTGACCTCTTCAAAGACATCATCAAACTCACTAGCGATCGGCAGAAATGATAAGTCTTCTGGAATCAGAAGCGAATACAAAAAGCTTACGAAGACCCCGTCTTTTGGCTTACATCGAATCACAACCATTCGCCCTTCCACATTCTCGACTATCACCTCGAGCTTCTCGCAATCCACTTTAGCCACATACCTCTTGAGTCAGTCCATACCCAAAATGAACCCAAACCCAACGAAGTTCAAAACAAAGCAATCACATACAAAAGAGAAACCATGACTCGATAACACTAGATCATGATAAAGCATAGACAAACTAGACGAACCCCCAACTAGATTAGTTAGAACCAATGGTCTATCACAAATCTCGGGTTCCAAATCCAAGTGGCACACAATCTTATTGCAAATGAAAGAATGTGATGCTCCAGTATCAAACAACATGCGAACTGAAACACTTCTGGCAGAAAGAGTACCTTGAACAACAACACTCTTCCCTTTCTTCTCTGCTGTAGGAGCTCTCAAAGAAGATGGCAAGGCTTCCAAAGCATAAGCCTTCACTATTTGCTTACCCTTTTTGAGATGCCTAGGTTGCCACAGTTGTGACACTTCCTCTCAACTTTTGGATTCTTACAATCCATGGAAAAATGGCCCTTCTACTGGTAGCTGTAGCAAGTCGCCTCGCCTTTCAGCTTCTTATGGTCATCGTTCCCTTACTGTTGTTGCTGCTTCCTCTTCCCATTCCCATTTTTGTTATTAACACCATGCTATGGTTTCGAATCCTCTTTGGTTGCAGCAACAAACTCTTCCTTTGGAAACAAACTCTCATGCCTAAAAGCTTTCTCGACAATCTTCCGATAAGTGTCCTCCAAATGATCAACCAGTTGATTCACAAGGTATTTGTCAAAGCATGTGACAAACTTCTTGTTCTTCTGGTAAGGAGTCTCAATACACGAACGAGCACACTTAGACAAAGCTTCAAAGTTAGAAACATACTCTAACACTGGTGGACCACTCTACTTTAGCTCAAAAAACCTCTTGAACAGAATATTCTACTAAACGGTAGAAATGAAATTCGTCTCAAACGTGACTTGGAACTGATCCCATGCGATCTCATCTTATGGAGTCTATAGAGTGGTAGAGTTCCACCAGTCCATAGCTCTGCGCCGTAGCTATCTCGAAGCAAGTTTCCTCTTAGTCGCATCATCAATGCCCAAGTCTTCAAAAATCCAAATGCAAGTATCAAGCCCCCTTAAAACTCTACATTCGCTCCGTCCTCTTGAACGACTTTCCTCCTAGAGTGGTGAAGTCCTTGCACAACTTCTCGAAGTCCACAACCCTAGGCACTTGCACATGAACCCCCACATCTACCGCAACTGTCTCTAGAGTGGGTATCCTTCCTCATGATCGCTGCCACCATGGCCTTGAACATAGCTGGGTAATATGGTATACCGCCATCTCCTACTCCCGGAACAGTTTCCTCCCTAGCTATATATCTCGACATTCGACGACTCATTCTAAATCTGAAATTTAGAATGATTAGTCCACATATGAGAATAACTGCAAATGGAGTTCAAGCGCTACAATATTGTACACTATAATATAGTATACATCCATCAGGAAATACAAATACGTCTCTTAAACCTCTTTACGTCCATGAACTTTGGATAAAATCGCTTAGCCAAAGCTTTAATACAAAATGTGACGACCACCCATAACTCTTGCACTTGACAAGAGGAATAATGCGCTGAAAGATGTGCCAAGCAGCCATGAACGATCATCGAGGTATAATAACACAAGCAGAACTTGTCGTATAACTCACAATGCAGGGATAAAATATAATAGAACATATACAACAGGCATCAATAATGAAGCATCGTATAACATAATCTCAAACTTTCATATCATCATGAAAAGAATATCCATACATCAAACTGTATACAACATCATATTCTGTGCAAGAAGTCTCCTTACAGGTTCACTCAGAGTAGCATACATCAAGCATAAGCAGAAACAACAAGATATGCATAGTAGAAAATAATACATAAGCCTCTTGCTCGTTGTCGCTCTGCAGCATCATCCTCATCAAGGTCTATAACATGTCGCCTGCTTCCTAGTCTTCCCATCCACAACATCAATGGATGAACAACCCAATGTAATAAAAGGGAACATAAACCTTGAGGCAAAAAATAGTCTTAAGGAGCAATAAAACAACTATCTAATATCATCAACAAAGTATATAAGAAATAGGTAGATCAATCATCTAATTTACCAACATCAACAGAGAAGAAACCTAATCCCGTCTCCTCCACATCTGACAGCGATAGCCTTTACAATCAATTAGTCATAAACAAACAAACATAGCAACTAGTTATCCAGCATAGACCATTCTAATCGAGACTAACATTTCCCAAGAACGAGCCCCGAAGGCCTAAAGCAACATCAGACAAGCACCCAAGAGATGTCTACCTCGACGTCGAATATTCAACATAAGACAATAAATTAGCAATACACATCCATGACTCTGGCTATCACTGCTAACCTTGCCTTGAAACCATTGTTAATCGTATGACTGGCCACAACATGCCATCCGTCAAGGGCTAATGGTAACCACGGTTCTAGCAAAACTCCACACACCTTTAATCAATATGTATCTAGGCCTTTCGTTGGTACCTAAGGTACTCGACTAATCATGTAGTTTTTTAGGCGCCCTATTATACCCCTGTTTTGAGTTCGTTAGAACCTACAACAACGATAATCCCTCGGCCTTCAATATCTCTAGTCGTCATCATCGGCGAATATTCATAAGCTCAAGCGCCTTCTCGAGCAACCATTATTCACGAACTCAACATCTTTTGTAATGACCCGCATTGTCATATGTATTATAATTAATTTATTTAATTATATAAATAGTGATATAGTGAATTAAATGGTCGTGGAATTAAATAATGGTGAATATTTAATTAAAATAATAAATTAAATAATATATTTAATTCTGAAATAATCAATATTGGCTGAAATGGCGATATGGTGTGAACCGGATCATCTGTGATATTTAATTCAGCTTGGAATTGAATTTGAATAACGAATATATTATATAAACGACATTTTTAACGTAGAATTATAATATAATAAAAATTGAGGTCGAAATGGCGTTGCAGTTCGTAATTTGGCGATTTGAACTTCAACTAAATGTACAGGATTCGTTTTAAGCCGGATTTCTGTGAAACAAGAAACGTGTGGAGCTGGTGAAGTATATCTTTCTAGTGGAAGAGAAAAATCGGGATTTCATCATGTAGATTTTGAGATATGTCCAAATCAAATTTTAGAAAAGTCGCTGTGGAATTCCTTTATAATTTATAAAGGAATTATTTATATTTTAAAAAGGAATTTCAATATAAATCGAATATCGGGTTGACCCAGAAGCGAATATCAAGTTAGAAATTCATATAAGAATATTCTAGAGCTGTATGGTATTCCACTGTGAATATATACGATAATATAAATTTATTTATATTTAATTTAATTTTATCTAAATATATTTATATATTTAAATAGGTCATCCAGAGCTTTAAAAATAGCCAGTTTTGCATACGAGGTCGGAATTCGACGAAACTAATTTTGTTGGATCCGCAACATCAAATAGTTGTTAGATTTCTAGTTTCGTGGTTTTTAGAGTCACTATGTGGCTGTACATATTTTTAGAGTGAAAAACAGTTAGTATTTTGATGGTTAAAAATACGCTGTGTGAGCATACGAAGTCGGAATTCGACGAAACCAATTTCATTGGGACCGTAATGTCGAACTGAAGGTGCATGTCAAGTTTAGTGATTTTTGGGTATCGTATGTAATCACGAGAATTTTTAGAAAGCAAAATGAATATATAAAAAGAGAATATACCGAGAATATTCTTTCTATAAAATATCTAGAAAATCCTATAAATACCTAACTTTCTTCTAACCTAAATTCTATTCTCTCTGGTCAAACAAAAATGCGCCGACACCAAATTCCTTTCTTTCAGTAGGAAAATCAAGTTTAAAAATTCATATCAAATCAAAATAATATCTAGAAATCCACTAACATATATACATGAGCTCACGAGGGGGTCCTCTTCATTTCAGTATCAGTGTTGAGGCATTCGAGTCCACTGTGTTCGATGTCAGGTGTTATACGCAAGAACTAGGGCTAGTGATTTCAGCGATTTGATGCCCTGTTTGATGATTTTGCTGTTGGATTCCGAATGGTGGCATCAAATAGGACTGGCGTGCACAGTTTTGGTGGATTCTGTTAAAAGAAGTGTCGATCGACTATGCGAGGGGTTCGACGACGGATTTCCGTCATAGGCTCGAGATGGAAGATGATGGGACAGGGAGGTGCGGTTTTCGAAGGGGAAGGCCATGGTGTGGTTGGATTTTGCATTCGATGATCGGAGGAGGAGATAGGCGGGAGGAAAGTCTGCGTAATGAGGCGTATGGTTTACTGGGTGTGCAATTCTCGATTTGAGGAAGAAGGATACTACGGTAGTGGGCTTAAACAAAAGTGAATGGGCCGGGGGGAAATCAAATGGGTAAAAGCCCAAAGAGAAAGGATATTTAAGTTCAAATTAAATTTAAATTGTTTATTAACTTTATTTGATCGTATCTTGGTCATACGATTTCAGAATTCAGCGAAACAAGATCCGATGGGATCATATGGACGGTGGCTACCTAATGGGACTGACTAGAATTTCATTAGAACTCATTTGAATTTATGGCGAAATAAACTGTTTGATTCAGATCAAACAACAGTTTATCGTTCTTTAACGATGAACTGCAAATGTGAGTAAATCTCACTAACTTTGAACAGTTTATAATTTCATGTTGTATTTTTGGAACTGTTAGAAATTGTCTGATTGACTGTGTGTTGACTGTTTGATTGAACTGCTAGTCAGTTAGTTAAATTTCTATATTGATTCTGTTTAACAGAATATATCATATGGAACTGAAAGTGATGTTATCTATATTGTTCAACATCTGTGATGCAGGGAAACAGGTTGGAGGAATCAAACTGGATTCCTCAACATTTATTTTACTGTGATTCGTATATTGTGATATATGATGTGATATATAATATATTGTTGATTATGTGTGTTTGAACGATATTTATCGTTGTTATATGGTATGATAAATACCATAAGAAATACTGGATATGGGGAAGGGGATTTTCAAAGTGTATTTTGAAAATGAATTATTTATATAAAATCAATGGATTTTATATAGAAAAGGAAAAGAATTTTTATAAAAGAAATATTTATAAAATCAAAGGATAAGTTAGAATAAAAGGAAACCATTTGTAAAGTGAAGAACCGTTACTAAAAGTAAATCTTTATAAATGAATAGTTTATTCGAAAAGGAGTTAATCGATGTTAGTTAATCGATTGGAGTTAAAGTTAAAAGGAGTTAATCGATGTTAGTTAATCGATTAGAGTTAAAGTAAAAGGAGTTAATCATTGTTAGTTAATCGATTAGAGAATAAAGTAAAAGGAGTTAATCGATGTTAGTTAATCGATTAGAGTTAAAGTAAAAGGAGTTAATCGATGTTAGTTAATCGATTAGTGATAAAGTAAAAGGAGTTAATCGATGTTAGTTAATCGATTAGAGTTAAAGTAAAAGGAGTTAATCGATGTTAGTTAATCGATTAGAGAATAAAGTAAAAGGAGTTAATCGATGTTAGTTAATCAACTTGAGATAAAGTAAAAGGAGTTAATCGATGTTAGTTAATCGATTAGATAATAAAGTAAAAGGAGTTAATCGATGTTAGTTAATCGATTAGAGAATAAAGTAAAAGGAGTTAATCGATGTTAGTTAATCGATTAGAGTTAAAGTTAAAAGGAGTTAATCGATGTTAGTTAATCGATTAGAGATAAAGTTAAAAGGAGTTAATCGATGTTAGTTAATCGATTAGAGTTAAAGTTAAAAGGAGTTAATCAATGTTAGTGAATCGATTAGAGTTAAAGTTAAAAGGAGTTAATCGATGTTAGTTAATCGATTTGAGTTAAAGTAAAAGGAGTTAATCGAATATAGTTTATTCGAAGAAAGTAAAAGGAGTTATCGAATATAGTTTATTTGAAAGGAGTTAAGTGAAATGAGTAAATCAATAGCGTTAGTCAAATAGAGTTAATCCAATAGTGTTAGTCCAATAGAGTTAATTGATAAGGGTTAATCGAATAGAGTTAAGTGAAAAGAGTCAATCGAATATAGCTATTCGAAGAGGGTTAAGTAAGGAAGTTAGTAAAAGGGATATAAAGTGAACTTTGCCTATTTCAAAGTTAGAAATGTTGTTCAGTTAAGGTCTGAGAGGTAGTTCTACCCCAACTTGATTGGCTTCGTTTTTAACTAAGGAATAGTTAAGGTTCAGCAGTAAAGGAAATGGTTTGAGTTGGGATAGCGATGTTTGTTTAAACATCTGTCTAAGTCCAATGAAGAAGCTTTTGAAATGTTTTCCAAATAAGAATCCAGAAATGTTTTCTAATAAAGAAAACAAGAAATGGAAATGTTTTCCATTATTAATAACGTGTATTTTCCAAATTTAGAAAATAAGAAATATTGAATATAGGGAAACAGGAGATACGTAAATTAATCAAATAAAGAGATAAATGTTGAATGATGTTTGATCGATATAAATTTCCATTTGGAAATAATATCATTGTTTGCAGACCTGTTTTCTTCAATAGTTAAATCACAGACTATCGAAGTTTTGACCATTTTAACGTTGTTAATATGGAGAGACCGGTTGGGTTATTATCCAAAGAACCACTCTGTATTGGCATAAGTGTTGCGAATCATATATGCCAAAGGAAATTGAAGACGGAGTTATGCAAGGGCTATCCTGTTTACAGAATAGTTCCTTCGGTTCATCCTGTTCCTGGGTGACTTGTATGGACGGATGTCTGACAGAGTTTTTTTAAACGATCACGTATATTGATTTCTCCAACCGTACCAAGAGTTGAAGCGGAGAAGGAAACTTCTTTTAGCTAACACATAATGTATGGTTGAGGACGTCAATCGGTGATTTGATGGATTTGACGATGTGGCATTCAAAGTGAATATGGTGTGATGATAAAGCGTAGCTTCAAACCTCATCAATCGGTAAATGACAGAAATCGGGCAGGCAGCATGGCTAAGTCGGTCGCACCGAAGTAGGGTGTATAATCACCTGATCTAGAGTTTCATTTATTTCTAAAAATCTATTGTTGATGCTGTCCCATTCGGGGAACGGTTGCTGATCCCAACCTTTGGTGATATATATTCGATACACTCAAGCGAAATGAGTGGTCGGTAATGTGTGGCCGGGTTACAAGATGTTCTTGTTGAACCCGGTGTATTCCTTTCTAGAGGTACACTTGCAAAGGTGGTTCCATACCTTGTCATAGTTGGAAATCCATTACCCAATACGTGCTTGCAGTTTTTGATTGTATACTATATATGTAGAATGTGAGATGAAAGCGTTTCTGCTAGATGATTATTATAGTTGTGGTTGATAGACATTATTATAATATCAAAAGGTTTTTGATATAAAGATATTTTGGATTCTCATAAGGGAAAAACCCGTTCCGTTATACGGCATGGTCTTATGATATATCGTTTACTTGTTCAAACTGTTTTAAAATGTTTTACATACCAGTCCCATGACTGACCCGGAGTTTATTTTGTTGTTTTCCCTAAACTCTTGGGTGCCTAAATTTGTACAGGCAGTCAAGTAGTCAGGATTTACAAATATACTGGAAGAGCTAGAGCAGGAGGCTTCAGGATCATATAGCTATAGTTTATTTCCGCTGTGTTGTAAGTGTTGTACTTTGATAATGATGTATATTCAAGTACAGATGTATATTTCAAGTTATGTTACATATATTATATGTTATTCGTTCCGCTGTGAGGTTCGTGTTACTCTGATGTTGTGTTTTTCTTCTTCTTCTATTCTAAGTTTCTATCTTATCTTTCCTCACACTCTAATTTCTTTCACTAATGACCGGTATTTGTCGACGTTTGGTTAGTCATCATTGAGTTTATGGCGATAACCAAAGTCATCAAAATCTCGGGTCATTACATTTGGTATCAGAGCAGAAGGTTAATTGATTAACTTGGCTCTGTGGTGTGACTCAGTAGAGATAGGGTTAGTAATATACTAGATTGAGTTTGAGTGCATATATACGAGTGAACGTATTTGTTATTGATATAAAAATTTGTTTTATATTGTGGAGATTTATTGGTTGAGTTGTTTATGAGTTCTGGTCGATCAGTTTGATCCACTGTATCGGTATGGATTTTGTAAACACTTGAATACGATGAACCGTCATGGTATGTTTTGAAAAGAGGGTAAACGAAATAATTTTGCCCTAAAGTATATTTTGATATAAAGGATTTATATTGGAATGATTATGATATATAGTGGATATATTGGTTGTTATTATAATCGAGTAAGATTATAAATTAAATGGTTATGTAAATAACCAATCAGAATTCATATAAGTGAAAGACGTGAAATCAGATGAGTTAAATCTGAAATTTAAACCAGAAATTGAATTAAAATTCTGGAAAATTGGATAAGTGTTTGTAAATGGATTTGGATTAAAAATAAGGAAAATTTAAGATCCTGGGAGATTTTAATTTGTTTTACAAGCAGTGTGAATTATATTTTGAAATGAATTTCAAAGTGGAAATGTTTAGAAAGTATTGAACTCACTTCGATCGCTGGAAAATAGATTCTGATGATGACAGCTGCATCATCAGTGTTCATTTTCGAGTTGTAAGTGATAAATTACTACCAGAGATACTGTTTTGAATTTGTTTTGGGAAAGACAAGTTGTGTTGAATTTCAAAAAAAAGAAAATTTGATTTTTGAAAAGAGTAAATTGTTTAAAAACTCCCAGGGAAAGACTGTTTGAATTAATAACAAATTTAACAGAAATTTGTGGAAGCAAAATTTAATTAAAGTAAAGCCAGTAAAGTGGTAACTGAGATTGAATTAGAATGATATCAAGACAAATTGGATTGTGAGATTCAAGTTTGAAGTGTAAGGTGATAATCAAGTTAAGAGTTGGGAATCGAGAAGAAACTCGAGTTGAAATGATATTTGGCTCAGATATAAGCGAATGGTTGTGTTGTGGATAAAAGAAGATTGGAATTTGATTGGGATAACATTGGTATATGCTGAGTTGACAGCATATGGAAGTGATAGAGTTGATATGCCGACAAAAGGTACAAGTTTATATTTCTATTGGATATAAGATTTATAAGCCGAATTGGCAAGCCGCTTGGCTGTTTGATTTTCTTTTTGGGTTGGAGATGGCCCATAGAGGCAATTTGGAGTTTGAGCTATTGACCAGTACAAAGGAGGTACTGGCAAAAAAATTCGAAAAGTTAAGGCGTTAGAAAATTTTCAGGATTTTTGAAAATTTTCGTTGATAAGAATTAAATTAATTTTTAATTGAAGTTAAATTGGTTCAGTTGAAACTGAAGTTAATAAGTGAACAAATATGTTCTAACTAGTTAATAGGGTCGTTCTCTACCTTAGCAATTTCGAGGACGAAATTATTTTAAGTGGGGAAGATTGTAATGACCCGCATTGTCAAAGGTATTATAATTAATTTATTTAATTATATAAATAGTGATATAGTGAATTAAATGGTCGTGGAATTAAATAATGGTCAATATTTAATTAAAATAATAAATTAAATAATATATTTAATTCTGAAATAATCAAAATTGGCTGAAATGGCGATATGGTGTGAACCGGATCATCTGTGATATTTAATTCAGCTTGGAATTGAATTTGAATAACGAATATATTATATAAACGACAGTTTTAACGTAGAATTATAATATAATAAAAATCGAGGTCGAAATGGCGCTGCAGTTCGCAATTTGGCGATTTGAACTTCAACTGAATGTACAAGATTCGTTTTAAGCCGGATTTCTGTGAAACAAGAAACGTGTGGAGCTGGTGAAGTATATCTTTCTAGTGCAAGAGAAAAATCGGGATTTCGTCATGTAGATTTTGAGATATGTCCAAATCAAATTTTAGAAAAGTCGTTGTGGAATTCCTTTATAATTTATAAAGGAATTATTTATATTTTAAAAAGGAATTTCAATATAAATCGAATATCGGGTTGACGCAGAAGCGAATATCAAGTTAGAAATTCATATAAGAATATTCTAGAGCTGTATGGTATTCCACTGTGAATATATACGATAATATAAATTTATTTATATTTTATTTTATTTTATTTAAATATATTTATATATCCAAATGGGTCATCCAGAGCTTTAAAAATAGTAAGTTTTGCATACGAGGTCGGAATTCGAAGAAACTAATTTTGTTGGATCCGCAACATCAAATAGTTGTTAGATTTCCAGTTTCGTGGTTTTTAGAGTCACTGTGTGGCCGTACGGATTTTTAGAGTGAAAAACAGTCAGTATTTTGATGGTTAAAAATATGCTGTGTGAGCATACGAAGTCGGAATTCGATGAAACCAAATTTGTTGGGACCGTAATGTCGAACTGAAGGTGCATGTCCAGTTTGGTGATTTTTGGGTGTCGTATGTAATCACGAGAATTTTTAGAAAGCAAAATGAATATATAAAAAGAGAATATACCGAGAATATTCTTTCTATAAAATATCTAGAAAATCCTATAAATACCTAACTTTCTTCTAACCTAAATTCTATTCTCTCTGGTCAAACAAAAATACGCCGACACCAAATTCCTTTCTTTCAGTAGGAAAATCAAGTTCAAAAATTCATATCAAATCAAAATAATATCTAGAAATCCACTAACATATATACATGAGCTCACGAGGGAGTCCTCTTCATTTCAGTATCAGTGTTGAGGCATTCGAGTCCACTGTGTTCAATGTCAGGTGTTATACGCAAGAACTAGGGCTAGTGATTTCAGCGATTTGATGCCCTATTTGATGATTTTGCTGTTGGATTCCGAATGGTGGCGTCAAGTAGGACTGGCGTGCACAGTTTTGGTGGATTCCGTTCAAAGAAGTGTCGATCGACTGTGCGAGCGGTTCGACGACGGATTTCCGTCGAAGGCTCGAGCTGGAAGATGATGGGACAGGGAGGTGCGGTTTTCGAAGGGGAAGGCCATGGTGTGGTTGGATTTTGCATTCGATGATCGGAGGAGGAGATAGGCGGGAGGAAAGTCAGCGTAATGGGGAGTATGGTTTACTGGGTGTGCAATTCTCGATTTGAGGAAGAAGGATACTTCGGTAGTGGGCTTAAACAAAAGTGAATGGGCCGGGAGGAAATCAAATGGGTAAAAGCCCAAAGAGAAAGGATATTTAAGTTTAAATTAAATTTAAATTGTTTATTAACTTTATTTGATCGTATCTTGGTCATACGACTTCAGAATTCAGCGAAACAAGATCTGATGGGATCATATGGACGGTGGCTACCTCATGGGACTGACTAGAAGTCCATTGGAACTCGTTTGAATTTATGGCGAAATAAACTGTTTGATTCAGATCAAACAACAGTTTATCGTTCTTTAACGATGAATTGCATATGTGAGTAAATCTCACTAACTCTGAACAGTTTATAATTTCATGTTGTATTTTTAAAACTGTTAGAAATTGTCTGATTGACTGTGTGTTGACTGTTTGATTGAACTGCTAGTCAGTTAGTTAAATTTCTATATTGATTCTATTTAACAGAATATATCATATGGAACTGAAAGTGATGTTATCTATATTGTTTAACATCTGTGATGCAGGGAAACAGGTTGGAGGAATCCAACTGGATTCCTCAACATTTATTTTACTGTGGTTCATATATTGTGATATATGATGTGATATATAATCTGTTGTTGATTATGTGTGTTTGAACGATATTTATCGTTGTTATATGGTATGATAAATACCATAAGAAATACTGGATATGGGGAAGGGGATTTTCAAAGTGTACTTTGAAAATGAATTATTTATATAAAATCGATGGATTTTATATAGAAAACAAAAAGAATTTTTATAAAAGAAACATTTATAAAATCAAAGGATAAGTTAGAATAAAAGGAAATCATTTGTAAAGTGAAGAACCGTTACTAAAAGTAAATCTTTATAAATGAATAGTTTATTCGAAAAGGAGTTAATCGATGTTAGTTAATCGATTGGAGTTAAAGTTAAAAGGAGTAAATCGATGTTAGTTAATCGATTAGAGTTAAAGTAAAAGGAGTTAATCGATATTAGTTAATCGATTAGAGAATAAATTAAAACGAGTTAATCGATGTTAGTTAATCGATTAGAGTTAAATTAAAAGGAGTTAATCGATGTTAGTTAATCGATTAGAGATAAAGTAAAAGGAGTTAATCGATGTTAGTTAATTAATTAGAGTTAAATTAAAAGGAGTTAATCGATGTTAGTTAATCGATTAGAGAATAAAGTAAAAGGAGTTAATCGATGTTAGTTAATCGATTTGAGATAAAGTAAAAGGAGTTAATCGATGTTAGTTAATCGATTAGAGAATAAAGTAAAAGGAGTTAATCGATGTTAGTTAATCGATTAGAGAATAAAGTAAAAGGAGTTAATCGATGTTAGTTAATCGATTAGTGTTGAAGTTAAAAGGAGTTAATCGACGTTAGTTAATCGATTAGAGATAAAGTTAAAAGGAGTTAATCGATGTTAGTTAATCGATTAGAGTTAAAGTTAAAAGGAATTAATCGATGTTAGTTAATCGATTAGAATTAAAATAAAAAGGAATTAATCGATGTTAGTTAATCGATTTTAGTTAAAGTAAAAGGAGTTAATCGAATATAGTTTATTCGAAGAAAGTAAAACGAGTTATCGAATATAGTGTATTCGAAATAAGTTAAGTGAAATGAGTAAATCAATAGCGTTAGTCAAATAGAGTTAATCCAATAGTGTTAGTCCAATAGAGTTAATTGATAAGGGTTAATCGAATAGAGTTAAGTGAAAAGAGTCAATCGGATATAGCTATTCGAAGAGGGTTAAGTAAGGAAGTTAGTAAAAGGGATATAAAGTGAACTTTGCCTATTTCAAAGTTAGAAATGTTGTTTAGTTAAGGTCTGAGAGGTAGTTCTACCCCAACTTGATTGGCTTTGTTTTTAACTAAGGAATAGTTAAGGTTCGGCAGTTAAGGAAATGGTTTGAGTTGGCATAGCGATGTTTGTTTAAACATCTGTCTAAGTCCAATGAAGGAGCTTTGGAAATGTTTTCCAAATAAGAAACCAGAAATGTTTTCTAATAAAGAAAACAAGAAATGGAAATGTTTTCCTTTGTTAATAACGTGTATTTTCCAAATTTAGAAAATAAGAAATATTGAATATAGGGAAACAGGAGATACGTAAATTAATGAAATAAAGAGATAAATGTTGAATGATGTTTGATCGATATAAATTTCCATTTGGAAATAATATCATTGTTTGCACACCTGTTTTCTTCGATAGTTAAATCACAGACTATCGAAGTTTTGACCATTTTAACGTTGTTAATATGGAGAGACCGGTTGGGTTATTATCCAAAGAACCACTCTGTATTGGCATAAGTGTTGCGAATCATATATGCAAAAGGAAATTGAAGACGAAGTTATGCAAGGGCTATCCTGTTTACAGAATAGTGCCTTCGGTTCATCCTGTTCCTGGGTGACTTGTATGGACGGATGTCTGACAGAGTATTTCCAGACGATCACGTATATTGATTTCTCCAACCGTACCTAGAGTGGAAGCGGAGAAGGAAACTTCTTTTAGCTAACACATAATGTATGGTTGAGGACGTCAATCAGTGATTTGATGGATTTGACGATGTGGCATTCAAAGTGAATATGGTGTGATGATAAAGCGTAGCTTCAAACCTCATCAACCGGTAAATGACAGAAATCGGGCAGGCAGCATGGCTAAGTCGGTCGCACCGAAGTAGGGTGTATAATCACCTGATCTAGAGTTTCATTTATTTCTAAAAATCTATTGTTGATGTTGTCCCATTCGGGGAACGGTTGCTGATCCCAACCGTTGGTGATATATATTCGATACACTCAAGCAAAATGAGTGGTCGGTCATGTGTAGCCGGGTTACAAGATGTTCTTGTTGAACCCAGTGTATTCCTTTCTAGAGGTACACTAGCGAAAGGTGGTTCCATACCTTGTCATAGTTGGAAATCCATTACCCAATACGTGCTTGCAGTTTTTGATTGTATACTATATATGTAGAACGTGAGATGAAAGCATTTCTGCTAGATGATTATTATAGTTGTGGTTGATAGTCATTATTATAATATCAAAAGGTTTTTGATATAAAGATATTTTGGATTCTCATAAGGGAAAAACCTGTTCCGTTATACGGCGTGGTCTTATGAGATATCGTTTACTTGTTCAAACTGTTTTAAAATGTTTTGCTCATACCAGTCCCATGACTGACCCAGAGTTTATTTTGTTGTTTTCCCTAAACTCTTGGGTGCCTAAATTTGTACGGGCAGTCAAGTAGTCAGGATTTACAGATATACTGGAAGAGCTGGAGCAGGAGGCTTCAGGATCATATAGCTATAGTTTATTTCCGCTGTGTTGTAAGTGTTGTACTTTGATAATGATGTATATTCTAGTACAGATGTATATTTCAAGTTATGTTACATATATTATATGTTATTCGTTCCGCTGTGAGGTTCGTGTTACTCTGATTTTGTGTTCTTCTTCTTCTTCTATTCTAAGTTTCTATATTATCTTTCCTCACCCTCTGTTTTCTTTCTATTAATTTCCTGATTTTCAGTTTAATTTGGGGTTGGACTTGTGTTTTTGGTCAGCTCAAATTGGACCGGATTTCCGGGTCATTACATCTTTGAGTCGTCTTCACATTCATTGCATTTCATTGATCAACGAACATTTCCCAACGCTTCGAACATTCCACCTTGAATTTAAGTCGAAGCATCATCCAAAATCGAACCAAAATAAACTTCGCTTGGTGGATATCTGATGGCATGTGGATCTTCACCGATCCATACCCGCTTTCCACAGCGTTTCATTCCCTTTACATAGTGTTCTAAAAACGCTATGATCCATCAGCGCTCATCCATACTCGATCCATTGGATTCACTCGATCCATCGGTGTGCCCCTTGTCCGATCAGTTAAAATACCATGCGCACCTTCTCCGATCCATCAGCCAGCTCCTACGGATCCATCATGGATAGGTTGTTGATCCTTGCATTTCCCCTATGCGCTTCAATGATCCAGGAAATATGGTCAATCCATGATATGCGTTGCTTCAACCAATCCATCCATGGATCCTTGCCCGATCCATCCAAATATGACCAATCCATCGGTTTGCACCAAGCATGATCCATCTTGTGCAACGATCCCAGACCCATGCAAATGACAACATCGATCCAAGCTTTTTGACCACAAACGTTCCACTGCATGTCGATCAATCAACTAGGACCGATCCATCCCCTCAAGCTCGATCCATCTGAATTTCAATCCATCCATTTCTTACTCCTCAAGCCAGTCGATCCATCTCCATGTTTGACCGATCCATCTCCAAACAACAACATCAGTACATGCAAGTCATCAAAATCATCCAGTTTCATCTGAACAATCAGTATCTTAACAAATTAATCATCAACAACCATTAGCACATCAATAACCATCATTCAATCATATGAAATTCACTGAATCAAGATAAAACAATGATCAAATCAATAAAAATGGTACTAAACTTGCATAAACATAGAATTAGCATATGAATTTACCATTATTCTATGGTGATTCGAATTGAAATATACTTATATTAATTAGATCTAGGTGAAAACAACTTGAATATATGAAAATAAGATCAAACAACCCATATACTCAATTAAAACTGTGTGAGAGATTCTTGTCACTCACAAAATCCACCAATTAGCTTCAAATCAACTAAACTCTAATTTGAACAGCGAAGAACGACCTTTGAATCAATCACTTTGATGCGATCTACCTTTATTTGATGTTGATCTTTAATTTTCTAATGTAGATCTAAGAATTTAATGGAGTGGAGGTGTATCTGATTGAGCAAGGAGGATCACGAGCTCAACCAAATGAGAGAAATGAAGAAACTAAACCATTCTCCTTGCTTCTACCCCTTTATTTATATCCAAAAGCCCCTAGCCTTAATGGGCCTCACTAATTAGCCCACTAATGATTAATTAGTCTATCGAGAAATTGTGTTGCACTAAAAAAGTGATTCCTCCCAAACCGCTAAATTAAAACATTAGTGCGGCCACTTTACGGAATTGGAAACATCATTTTCTTTCCAATAAAATCAATCCCAGCACCTGATTCGATCCCAATCAAAAGTTATTCCCTGTTCAAAACCGATAAGGGCAAAAATGGTCACAAATAAAATTGGTAAAAATTATGGACATGTCTAACATCCCCATAAACAACATATCAAAATATGAGAATGATCTGACCCTTAGGGAATTAAATAAAAATATTACAATCCTCTGATATGTAAAGTGCAGGTCATTACAATGCTCATCCTATGGATTACTAGAACTCGCTAGACATATCTTTGACCTAGTTTGTTTTCTACTTCTCTCCTCCCTTCCCCCAGGCTTGCAGGGTGCAGGGACTCAACAGTGATATCTTCACCTCCTAAATTATTCAACCTTTCCATTAAATTCTCCTAAATTCTCAGATTAAATACTTGCAATGAAAAAAAGTTTCTTCTTCTACGTCACATAGGCCAAAACCCTATTTCCAAACTCCCGTAATCATTTTCAATACCTGGATTTTCAAGACTATATAATGTGAATACAAGAATTTCACTGCATAAATCCTACAGCCCATGGAAAAGGAATCCCTTGAAATTAAGGTCGCAAATCAATTTCAGGTAACCGTAACATGAATTTATTAGGTTATCTTTAATTGAAATTAACTAGAATTTGTTGGCTTCTCGATTTTCATTACAATGGATGCAAAGTGATATGTGTTTCATTTATCAAGCGGTAGCAGTCCGATTTTTTTCCTGAAATTATTGATTGTTTCTGCGATTACTTACTGATGCTTACTGGTTTGCTGTTTTTATTGGGCCTCTAAATCAACCTAAGTTTTGAGTATTTACAACAAAAATTGGGTCTATTGGATTTGGATTGCTTGAGAATTTTTATTATAGAAGTATAAATTCAAGCTTCTACATATTTTGGGGTATCTTCTGAAATAGGAACAGTTCATAGAATATAAAGATTTGTATTATAACCATGCCATTTGAGTAATTACTATGTGTTTTTTCTTTTCTTTTTTGGGTATATTTGTTGATTCATTGGTTTCTTCATTGGAAAAATCCAAGAAGGTGGTTATCACTGATTCATTGTTGGGGGTTATATTGGCATGGATACATGTAGGTACTTATATCGATTATTTGTTATTTATTTATTTTACGTTATATTTGGATGATAACATGGTTTGTTGATTTTTAAGATACTTGGTATCATCTGAGTCAAAATTTGATTTTCTTAAGATAGTTCTGCTAATACATTACAGTTCAAAACGTATGATTTTCCGATATAAATATGTACTATTTCTCATACTAAAGATGGTACAAAGTTTTGGATAAAAATAAGTGGATGAATCTTGCTTTGTGTTATGCATAAGGCTCTCAGTTTTTTCTTCAAAATAGGATTGTGCTTACATGCACCAAAAAGTCACTGTTGCGTACATATACACTAATTGCATGCACCAAATAAGTATTACATAGCCATGTGCTATGCTTTTACGTATACTACAGTGTTTGTATTGTATAATTTCTTCCAGAACACGCACGGGCACTCATACAACCTATATTCAAATATAGTTATAATATCTATATATATGTTGCATACATATGTATAATATTATTTAATCATAAACTTTATTTTTTTTTACTATTATGCCTTTATTTCATGGCTGGTTATTCTTTTGTAACTTTTGCTTTCTGTTTTCAACTCATGCCATTCTTCTTGTATCTCTCCTTTTAGTTTTATTCTGTTTTACTATGCAGTGCTTGATGTATTTGTGTCATTACCTTGATATTTGGTTTGATTATGCTATATGGGATGCAAAAAATGGTTCTTTCGATTCAGCAATTGAAGTGTACATGTGTGCGTTGAAGGTTCTTCCTGGTAATCAATAATTTCATGCATGTTTTCAAGACATTTTTTTTTATAGTTTTAGGACTCTACTGCATTTGACTTGTTCAATTAATTTTACATGGGAATCACACATGGAACTGGATCACCATTCAAAAAGTTATAGTCTATGTTTTATTCCATAATTTCAATTATGTAAAGCAGTTGAAACGACCCAAACTCGCCCTTGCGGGAAAGCCCGGATTGAGTTGAGAATAGGACTAATCAGAACATAAACAAAAGTACCTTTCATTTCTTTTACGACAATTACATCAGAGTACAAGAACATAACGGAGTATGAATAAATAATATACATCAGAAAAATATGAGAGATTTAAATTACATTAGCAGCGGAAAATTAGTACATAACACAACTGAAAGAGATACACGGATACAAAGCTTTCTGAATATAGTTCCAACTGTAAATCCAGGATCCTATGAATTGAAATCTGCAAAACCAAAACTACTAGTTGCCCGTGTGGAAAATGGAGGCACCCAGAGTTTAGGTTAAACCAATAAACTCCAGGTCAGTCATGGGACTGGTGTGAGAACTAAAACAGTTATTTAAAACTTTACTTCAAAAATAAAGTAAATCAAGGGACCATGTCGTATAACACGGAACGGGTTTTCTCCTAAGAACACCAGTGCATAAAATTTTTATAAATAGTGCAATGCTTTTCGAAAATGAAGCTATTATAAGACTCAGGTCCCATCACACAATGCAACGCAAGAGGTAGGATAGAGTTTTTCCTTATAATAGCAAAACATGCTTGGTACGTTTAAAACGAGTCATTTTGATATTACTATAAGTGTATAGTGTCAAAAACAAATTCAAATATAAATGTATTAATCATAGACGGCATGGGTACCATATATCATGTCGCTATACTTGTTCTACAAAAAAAAATCGAAAAGTCGCGTACTGGAAATTGGATTCCATCTATGATTCCAGGCCAGGGATGACTCCTCAACGATTCGAGATACTCTAGCAAATGCCTCAAGATTACACACTCTTAGCAACCCTTGGATGCTTAGGGCCGGTCCACACTTACGTTAGTGAATTGGTTATTCCTGAACACATGTTTCCCGGTCCTATCAGACCTATCCATCGGCCCCGTATTGACCGATGTATCCGAGGCGTCTCGCTATCCATCATCCACATAGGTAAAAAAATAAATGTCTGGGCTCCATACCATGACACCACCCACAGCCAGAAAGAAACGTCATGCACTCCCTGTAGTCTGATCCCGTTTTTGACTCATACCGGGTGTGAGGCTCGCGAATTAACGCTATACACAAAGCTATGCTATTTAAAGTCGTGCTTTGATCATCAACCACAAGTCTCTGCTTTTCAACAAAAGCCTTGATCATTTGCATCTCAGCATGCCACATTGACAATTCACGCCATGCAACTGATGTCTATCAATATATAACCTCTAAGCTCGTACGTCTCAGAGAAGGGTGTTAAGCAAGAGAATAAATTCTCCACCACCAATCAGATATATATTTAATAGAAATCAATCAACATAGAAAATAATCCAATGTCAGACACACATCCATTTACAAGTTCGTTTTGGGTCTGAACAAAACCAGAGGCACCTTATTCCTCGTCCCATATTTCCAATATTGGAGAGAGAGGTCCTCGCATATCCGGTCGATCTCCAAGTACATCTGGACGATCATATTACCTTATCTTGGGTGTACAGCCCAATCAAGACATCAGTAATCATCCAAACGATGTGAAGATCTCCGGTCTTCAATCATCGTCTTCATCGTCGACTTATCGTCGAATAAATTATTCAAAATGGGTATAAACCCGACCTTTCTGAATAATTCACATATCTTATAATCAAGTGCTATAAAACACAATATACGCCTTATTCCAATCCTGAATATTCTTTTAATCAAATATTCTTTTCACAATTTAAACCAAATTATGGTTATCCATACTAGTCGGGATAAGCGCACCTTAACGAAGTAATCATTTGTTTTATTTCCCAATCCCAACCTATTCATCCCATGGAGCAAAACTGGTAATACTCCATATCTAACACCACGGTGTTACCAATAAAATTAGTTACCATTTTACGTTCAAATCTAATTAAAGATTTAACTATCGCCTGGAGTAAAACTGATGGTACTCCACTCTCGATCATTTCCCAAATTTGATAATCTAAATTATCATATTCACATTTCAATCTAATCAAAGATTCATTAAAACTCCACTTAGTTTTAATCTTCCAAAAATCATTATTTAATGATTACTTAAATTTGGAAACCCAAACATGCCACATCGACAATCTACATTGTACCATTGATTTCTGCAATTATATAACCTCTAAGCTTGTACGTCTCAGAGAAGGGAGTTAAGAAAGAGAATAAATTCTCCGCCACTAAACAGATACATATTTAGCAGAGATCAACAATACAGTTCGAAATACAATGTTAGACATGTAATCCTGTCTTTAACTGGGTTAAAGATCCCATGTCATTTAAAATACAGTTCACGATAAACCCAAAATCTCATTCCATTAATTTTGGAATCTTTACAGAAAAAAGATCAATATAAATATATTCGATATAAATTTCTGTATCTAACCAATAATATAAATGGAATAACGACAAAGCCTTTTAAATTCCATATATAGTAATGACCTTCCTCCACAGATGCTCACTTCGATTATTATCAAATCGAATTCCATTCCATTCAAATTTATTTCATTAAATTGGAAAACTTTACTTTGGAAAATTTCCATTAAATCTTAATAAAATATTTACATATATTCCAAATCACATTACACTGTAAATGCGGTTAAAGGACGAATGTTGTTAAAAACACAGTTCACAATAAAACTAATTCACATTCCATTTTATCCCAATGACTAAATATAACTAGAAACTATAATAATCTTAATTAAAAGATTTATTCTTTGCACATGGGGTTTAAGAATAGTGTTACTGAAGACACTATTCATGACAAACCCAAAATCCACTTTGATATTTAATATAAGGCTCTAAACAGAAATTATATCAGCTTATGTTCAATATCAAATCCTGATACCAACACATACAATATGGGGAATAATGATATATAATTATCTTCCAAATTCCTCCACAATATCCGTATAGTCATAGAATCCAATATCGAAATATCCCAAAGATGATTTCTATTCAAATCCATTTCAATTTATAAATGGGAAATTCCTGGTTAGATTAAAACCATTCACAAATCCAATTTATTTATAAAAATTATTGGATTTCAAATCTAGTTAATAACTAGTCATTTTGGTAAAAATATTTTTTTAATCTTTACAAATGTGGAATTTTTCAACCAAATTCTTTTCAAATCATTAATTATGATTTTACACAAATTGTTAATATTTTTGATAATTTTATCAAGGCCCGTACAGTCGGTTTCCAATAGCGACCACCGAACTGCATCCATAGCGATCTCTTCCAAATTTGATTTGGACATAATTACAAATACATCCGTTCAAATTTAAATCTCTTATATTCATTGGAAATATCTTTCCGATAAGAACCCAATGGTTTCAGTTTTAGGAGAATCCGACGGTGGGATCTCCCGTAATGTCAATTCGAAGTCAATGGTCGAAATTCACGAACGGTCGTGGCGCGGCTTGTTCTATTTAGGCCATTAAATATATATATATATCATCGATTTCCATTTAAAAAATATTTTATAATTCGATTATAAATTCGTTTTAAAACGATTCCCACGTTCATTTCAATTTTAAATCAAAATTGAATACTCCTTATCATTATAATAGTCAAATGATAATATTTTCAAAATATTAAATTTTGAAATCATTTCATTTACGATATTCATTATAAAAATGAATAAAATTGATATGAATATCGTTCGCATTAAAATGGCGCAAATCTAATCAACACGGCTTCATATATTTTAGTATTTTCGTGTTCATCCAAAATCGGACATCAAATTCACATTTTAATCCTTTACTGAATATTATTTTAAAATATTCGTTATTTTAAAATATTAGTTATTTTAAAATATTTGTTCTTTTTAAAGTATTTCTTATTTTCGAATTGGAATCAGACACAGTCAATTACCATATATTTTATTTATATAGATTTCGTACAACACATGTATACAGCAACAATGATAAACCATCGTCCATCATCCAGAGTGCATTACATAACTGCATAAGCATTAAATATAAATAATTAACGCTTATGACAGTCTGTCAACCAATCGATTGACATACAGCTAAGCAATTGGGATTAGTGTACGCCAAATATCATCCCAATATCCGTGTGGGGTTTCAACCAACAAATACTGAATATTAATTGTGTAGTTGGGCGATGTGAAAAATTTATCGTCCCAATCAATGTCAATTAAATAGATGTACATAAACAAATCGTCCGACTTGTAAATGAATATTTATTTTCATTTCAGGAGAATTTTATACCATTCACATATACGTTAAAAATTATATTTTTAGTGATAAAAGATTTATTTCAATACTTGACTATTTTTATAGTTTATACATTCAATAAAAATGATATTTTAAGGTTCAAAAATTTTACTCAACACATGAATATTTTATATAATTCATATACACATTAAAAATGATATTTTTAAGAAATAAATATTTATGTCAAAAAAATTCGGCATTATAACGGCGCGATATTAGAACTAGAGTAATGTCTAGCATTACCCCTCTCCTGATAATGGCTCGCGCCATACACATGAATCACAATTAATTCAAACAATTCCACAATCCATTCACAATCAATTTTACAACTATAATCCAAAATTTCCATAATACAATTCAAAAAACAACCATGTTTTGTACAATAAATGGTGTTGGGGCTACTAAGCCCCATCTGCATCCTAATATATATTTAACTATAAAATAATTAGAGTGAGAAGGAGTTCTCACCTTGGGATCCACTCCATCATTCTTTAACGGATGATTTCAGTTCTGTTTGGATTTGAATTTTCCTAAAATTCTAATTGACTCCATTTCCGTTCTGGTAAGTTCCACTGTGCAGCTCTCGTCTCTACGATCGCAATGCAAGTCGTTTCGTTCCATTCTGATTTAAAATGAACAAGTTATTGTATTTTAAAAAATAATTACTTTTCGATATAATTAATTAATAGTTAATTAAACCCTTTAATTACCTCTAATCTTCTTCAATCCGTTTAAACCCCTGGAACCCATCGTCGGTTTGGAATTTGTACCGCTACCGCCCCACAGTCCTTTGCCGGTCGATCTGACGTCTCCACACGAAAGCTTGAGGCCCCCTCCACCAGCGCCGAGAACGGTGGCGTGCTCGGTGGTCTTAGGCGGCCTGAAATCAGCCTAAAACTTGACGTCTTTGAGCCCCTAAATCGAACGCGATGCTTCACGAGATCTGATGAAACTAGTATGGAATTAAAGAGGGAAGAAAGTTCTTGAATTTATGTTTCGATTTCATCTTGAAATTTCTCGTGGATTGGAATAAATCGGGATGAGAAAATCTGAGAAAAATTGGTCATCGGCTGAATGAAGACACGACCCGTGTTTTTCTAGGGTTTTATAAGTTTTTTTTATATATTTTTACTATTTATTTATTTATTTTCAAAAATACTTGTTTAACGCTACGAACTCCAATTCAAGCCTAATGACTGTCGCACCTAGCCAAATGCCCTCATTCCGGACACAATGGGATATGTTTCGTAAACCAATTCGACTGTTTCGATCAGTTTTTCTCAAAAATTAAAATGTAAATCAATATATATTGAATTTAAACGTACATTTCAATTTGTCGGGGCCACGTACTGACTCAAAAAATTCATGAAAAATAAATCTAGCTATGTTTTGACGATACGGTCCTAACAAAACTAATTTCGTCGAATTTAGAGACCGTTTGAAAAATGGACATTTTTCAGTTGATTAAATTCAAATTGAAATTACCAAAAGCGTTTAAATTCACCACGCTCACATATTAATTCCAAAAATTATAAAAATTGGAATCTAGCAATAATTTGACAATCCGGATCAAGCAAATATGGTTTCATCAAAAACGAAGGTCGTTTGCAAAATGACTATTTTTAAGGACTATATATTATATTAATATATATATATATTCCATAACGACTATTTTAAATTTTAAACTGGACATAACTTTCAATTTATATTATGAAATCGGCATTTTTCACATTCGTAAGAAAGATATATTTAAACAGATTCAAATATTTCTGGTTTCACTGAAATCTGATTTATATTGAATTCTATATATTCAATTGAAATTTAAAATCGAATTTTCAAACTTCCTGCTATTTCAGACTCGTTTATAATTAAAATAAATTTATACGTTCTAACTTTGATTAAAATAAATTTTTAGCCATTATTATTTAAAGTAAATTATTTTAAATAATCAAAATACATTAAAATAGCTAAAATAAAATTTTTAAATTAGTCCTGAAAATCCGGGTTGTTACAATCTCCCCCACTTAAAATCTTTTCGTCCTAAAAAAGGAACGGAGCTGAAAGTTGTTTAACTAACCAACTCAACTATCATTCTTCAACTTTTCAATTTCTAAGAATTTTCTAATTTCTCAAAATTTTTGCTAACACCCCAAATTTTCGAAAAATTTCGCCATAACCTCCTTTGTACTGGAAGGCCTTTAAAATCGAAACTTGCCTTATAGGGCCCTCATCAATCCTAAAGAAAAAAGAAAAAGCCAGGCGACTAGCCAATCGGCTCATAAAATCATCAAAACCCAAGAAATACAATAAACATGTACCTATTTGTCGGACATACAATTTTATTCCTCTTCTTAGCTCCCATGCTATGAACTGTCCATTATATACACATGTACATATATGCAGTTTCACTCGATTTTCAATTCAGTTCAATATTCGATTTAATTAGGCTTAATTTACCGTTTAATCTGCATATTGGTTTCATTATTTCAATATCTTAATTAGTTGAAATAATATTCACACAATACAATCAACAATCAATTAGTTGACAACGTTTTTCAAATATATAATTTTGTACATACTTAAAAATCACATTTTTAAGGCCAACTCACAAACAATAAAATCTAACTAAGTTTTGGTTCTCACACCAGTCAATTGGAAGTATATAGATATCCTACTTTCGAAACTCAAAAACAAATATTGAAGATGAGGCCTCAATCATTAGGATCATTTCTGGGCGACTCGAGTGTGATTCTATATCTATCTAGTATATTTGGGACTTCAAATATACGTTCATGACGTGTATATGCAAAATCTTCATATACTCGATTATCCAAATTCAATATAAAATAAAGTACTCAAATAAGTATAATAAGATAAAATTTTCAAAACTTAATTTGTTTTTAATAAATAATACTCTTCTAACTCATTCTAGGATACTACTGATCCAATCTCTAACGAGTGATTCTTATTGGATATCACTAATCTTACATCTAATGAATCCTTTCGTTTGGTTCTAATGTGTCTTGTTCTCTAGCTCTGTAACCCAGAGCTCTGATACCATGATGAAACAACCCAAACTCGCCCTTAAGGGAAGCCCGGATTGAGTTGAAAACAGGACCAATCAGAACACAAACAGAAGAACCTCTCATTGTTGTTACGATAATTACATTAGAGTACAAGAATATAATGGAGTATGAATAAATAATATACATCAGAAAAATATCAGAGATTTAAATTACATTAGCAGCGGAAAAATAATACACAACACAACTGAAAGAGATACACAGATACAAAGCTTTCCGAATATAGTTCCAACTGTAAATCCAGGATCCTATGAAAAGAAATTTGCAAAACCAAAACTACTAGCTGCCCGTGTGGAAAATAGGGGCACCCAGAGTTTAGGTTAAAACAATAAACTCTAGGTCAGTCATGGGACTGGTGTGAGAACTAAAATAGTTATTTAAAACTTTACTTCGAGAATAAAGTAAATCAGGGGACCACACCGTATAACACGGAACGGATTTTCTCCTAAGAATACCAGCGCATAAAACAATTTATAAACAGTGCAACGCTTTTCGAAAAATGAAGCTATTATATGACTCAGGTCCCATCACATAATGCCATGCAAGCCGGAGGATAGATTTTTTCCTTATAATAGCCAAACATGCTTGGTAAGTTTAAAACAAATCATTTTGATATTACTATAAGTGTATAGTGTCTAAAACAACTTCAAATATAAATGTATTAATCATAGACGGCATGAGTACCATATATCATGTCGCCATACTAGTTCTACGGCTAAAATCAAAAAGCTGTGTATTGGAAATTGGATTCCATTTATGAGTCGAGGCCAGGGATGACTCCTCACCGATTCGAGACACTCTAGCAAATGCCTCAGGATTACACACTCTGGGTAACCCTCGGATTCTTCAGGGCCGGTCCACACTTACGTTAGTGGATTGGTTATTCCTAAACACACGTTTCCCGGTCCTATCATCCCTATCCATCGGCCCTGTATTGACCGATATATCTGAGGCGTCTCGCTATCCGTCATCCACATAGGTAAAAAAATAAATGTCTGGGCTCCATACCATGACACCACCCACAGCCAGAAAGAAACGTCGTGCATCCCTGCAGTCTGATCCCGTTTTTGACTTATACCGGGTGTGAGGCTCGCGAATTAACATTATACACAAAGCTATTCTATTTAAAGTCGTGCTTTGATCATCAACCACAAGTCTATGCTTTTCAACAAAATCCTTGACCATTTGCATCTCAGTATGCCACACTGACAATTCACGCCATGCAACTGATGTCTATCAATATAACCTCTAAGCTCGTACGTCACAAAGAAGGGTGTTAAGCAAGAGAATAAATTCTTCCCCACCAAACAGATATATATTTAATAGAAATCAATCAACATAGAGTAAAATCCAATGTTAGACACACATCAGTTTACTAGTTCGTTCTTGGTCTGAACGAAATCGGAGGCACCTTATTCCTCGTCCCATATGTCCAATATAGAAAAGAGAGGCCCTCGCATATTCGGTCGATCTCCAAGTACGTCTGGACGATCACCACTTTTTACCTTGTCTTAGGTGTACAGCCCAATCAAGACACATCAATAATCATCCAAACGATGTGAAGATCTACGGTCTTCAACCAACGTCTTAATCATCGACTTATCGTCGAATCAATTATTCAGAATGGGTATAAACCCGTTCTTTCTTCACGTATCTTATAATCAAGTGCTATAAAAACACAACATACGCCTCATTCAAATCCAGAATATTCTTTTATTCAAATAATCTTTTCACAATTATCCAGAATATTCTTTAATTCAAATAACCTTTTCACAATTTAAACCAAATTAATGTTTTCCAAACTAGTCGAGGTTAGCGCACCTTACCGAAGTAATCATTTGTTTTATTTCCTAATCCCGACCTATTCATCCGACGGAGCAAAACTGGTAATATTCCATATCTAACACCGCGGTGTTACCGGTAAAATTAATTACCATTTCACGTTCAAATCTAATTAAAAATTTAACTATCGCCTGGAGTAAATCTGATGCTACTCCAATCTCGATCATTTCCCAAATTTGACAATCTAAATTATCATATTCACATTTCAATCTAACTAAATATTCATTAAAACTCCACTTAATTTTAATCTTCCCAAAAATCATTATTTAATGATTATTTAGCTTTGGAAACCCAAACATGCCACATCGGCAATCTACACCGTACCACTGATTTCTGCCAATATATAACCTCTAAGCTCATATGTCTCAGAGAAGGGTGTTAAGCAAGAGAATAAATTCTCCGCCACCAAAGAGATTTATATTAGCAGAGATCAACAATACAGTTCGAAACACAATGTTAGACATGTAATCCTGTCTTTAACTCAGTTAAAGAACCAATGTCATTTAAAATACAGTTCGCCATAAACCCAAAATCTCATTCCATTAATTATGGAATCTTCATGGAAAATAGATCAATATATATAATCGATATAAATTTCCGTATCCAACCAATAATATAAATGGAATAACGGCAAAGCCTTTTAAATTCCATATATAGCAACGATCTTCCTCCACAGAAGCTCACTTCGATTATTACAAAATCGAATTCCATTCCATTCCAATTTATTTTATTAAATTAGAAAACTTTACTTTTGAAATTTTCCATTAAACCTTATTAAAATATTTACATATATTCCATATCACATTACATTGTAAATCGGGTTAAAGAACGAATGTCGTTAAAAACACAGTTCACAATAAACCCAATTCACTTTCCATTTTATCCCTATTACTAAATATAACTGGAAACTCTAATAATCTTAACTAAAAGATTTATTCTTTTCACATGGGGTTTAAGAACAGTGTTACTGAAGACACCATTCATGACAAACCCAAAATCCACTTTGATATTAAATATAAGGCTCTAAACAGAAATTATATCGGCTATATTCAATATCAAATTCTGAAACCAGCACATATTGTATGGGGAATAAAGATATATATCTATCTTCCAAATTCCTCCACAATATCCGTATAGTCACAGAATCCAATATCAAAATATCCCGAAGATGATTTCTATTCAAATCCATTTCAATTTATATATTGGAAATTCCTGGTTAGATTAAAACCATTCACAAATCCGATTTATTTATTTAAAAATTATTGGATTTCAAATCTAGTTAATAACTAGTTCATTTTGATAAAATATTTTTTTTATCTTTACAACTGCGGAATTTTTCATCCAAATTATTTCCAAATCATTAATTATGATTTTACACAAATTAATAATATTTTTAATAATTTTATCAATGTACGTACAGTCGGTTTCCAATAACGACCACCGAACTGCATCCATAACGACCTTTTCCAAATTTGATTTGGACATAATTCCGAATCCAATTGTTCAAATTTAAATATCTTATATTCATTGGAAAGCTCTTCCCGATACGAACCCAACAGTTTCGATTAGGAGAATCCGACGGTCAGATCTCCCGTAATGTCAATTCGAAGTCAATGGTCTAAATTCGCGAACGGTCGCGACACTGCGTGTTCTATTTAGGCCATTAGATATATATAATATATATATATTATATATTTCGTCGATTTCCGTTTAAAACTTATTTCATAATTCGTTTTAAAACGATTCCCACTTTCATTTCAAATTTAAATAAAAATTGAATGATGCTTATCATTATAATAGTTAAATGATAATATTTTCAAAATATTAAATTTTGAAATCATTTCCTTTTCGAAATTCATTATAAAAATGAATAAAATTGATATAAATATAGTTTGAAAAATGCACAAATCTAATCAACACGGCTTCACATATATCAATATTTTCATATCCATCCAAAATCGGACATCAAATTCACATATTAATCCTTTACAGAATATTATTTTAAAATATTCGTTATTTTAAAATATTCATTCTTTTTCAAATATTTCTTATTTCCGAATTGGAATCAGACACAGTCAATTACCGTATATTATATTTATATGGATTTCGTACAACATATGTATAAAATAACAATGATAAACCATCATCCATCATCTAGAGTGCATTATACAACTGCATAAGCATTAAATATAAATAATTAACACTCATGATCGTCTGTCAACTAATCGATTGATATACAACTAGGCAATTGGGATTAGTGTACGCCAAATATCATCCCAATACCCGTGTGGGGTTTCAACCAACAAATACTGAATATTATTTGTGTAGTTAGGCGATGTGTAAAATTTATCATCCCAATCAATGTCAGTTAAATGGGTGTACATAAACAAATCGTCTGATTTGTAAATGAATATTTATTTTCATTTCAGGAGAATTTTGTGCCATTCACATATACGTTAAAAATTATATATTTAACGATAAAATATTTATTTCAACACTTGACTATTTTATATAGTTTATACACTCAATAAAAATGATACTTTTATTGTTCAAACATTTTATTCAACACATGAATATTTTATATGGTTCATGCATACATTAAAAATGATATTTTTAATAAATAAATATTTATTTCAGAAAATTTCGGCATTATAACTGCACGATATTATAACCGGGGTAATGTCTAGCATTACCCCTATCTTGATACTGGCTCGCGCCATACACATGAGTCACAATCAATTCAAACAATTCCACAATCCATTCACAATCAATTTTACAACTACAATCCAAAATTTCCATAATACAATTCAAACAAACAACCATGGTTGTACAATAAATGGTGTTAGGGGCTACTATGCCCCGTCTGTATCCTAGTATATATTTAATTGTAAAATAATTAGAGTGAGAAGGAGTTCTCACCTTGGGATCCACTCCGTCATTCTTTAACGGATGATTTCAGTTCTGTTTCGATTTGAATTTGCCTAAAATTCTAATTTACTCCATTTTCATTTTGGTCAATTCCATTGTGTAGCTCTCATCTCTACGATAGCAACGCAAGTCGTTTCGTTCCATTCTAATTCAAAATGAACAAGTTATTGCATTTTAAAGATTAATTACTTTTCGATATAATTAATTAATAATTAATTAAACCTTTAATTACCTTTAATCTTCTTTAACCCATTTAAACCCCCGGAACCCATCGCCAGTCTGGAAATTTGCGCCGCCGTCGCACCATAGTCCATTGCCGGCAGATCTGACGTCGCACACGAAAGCTTGAGCCCCCCTCCACCAGTGTCGAGAACAGTTGCATGCTCAGTGGTCTTAGGCGGCCTGAAACTTGACGTCTTTGAGCCCCTGATTTGAATGCGATGCTTCATGAGATCTGATGGAACTAGTATGGAATTAAAGAGGGAAGAAAGTTCTTGAATTTCTGTTTTGATTTCATCTTGAAATCTCTCGTGGACTGGAAGAAATCAGGACAAGAAAATCTGAGCAAAATTGACCATCGACTGAATGAAGAGGCGGCCCGTGTTTTTCTAGGGTTTTATAAGTTTTTATTTTATATATTATTATTATTTATTTCTTTTATTTTCAAAAATACTTGTTTAACGCTACGAACTCCAATTCAAGCCCAACGATTGTCGCACTTAGCCGAATACCCCCATTCCAGACACAATGGGATATGTTTCGTAAACCAATTTGACTAATTCGATCATTTTTTCTCAAAAATTAAATATAAATCAATCTATTTTGAATTTAAATGTACATTTAATTTACTAGGGACGTGTACTAACTCCAAAAACTCCAAAAAATGAATCTAGCTATGTTTCGACGATACTGTCCTAACAAAACTAATTTCGTCGAATTTGGAGATCGTTTGAAAAATGGTCATTTTCCAGTCGATTAAATTCAAATTACCAAACGCGTTTAAATTCACCACGCTCACATATTAATTCCAAAAATTATGAAAATTGGAATCTAGCAAAAATTTGATATTCCAGATCCAACAAAAGTAGTTTCAATGAAAATGAAGGTCGTTTGCAAAATGGCTATTTTTTAAGGGCTATATATTTAATATATATAAATTCCATAGCGACTATTTTAAATTCTAAACTGGACATAACTTTCAATTTATATTATGAAATATGGATTTTTCACATTCGTTAGAAAGATATAATTAAACAGATTCAAATGTTTCTGGTTTCACTGAAATCTGATTTATATTGAATTCTATATATTCAATTGAAACTTAAAATCGAATTTTCAAACTATCGCGCCATTTCAGGCTCGTTTTATAATTAAAATATATTCATACATTCTAACTTCAATTAAAATAAATTTTTAGTCGTTATTATTTAAAATAAATCATTATAAATAATCCAAATACATTAAAATAGTTGAATTAAAAATTTTAAATTAGTTCTGAAAATCCGGGTTGTTACAGTAGTAAAGGCTTGCATGAAAATTTTAAATGCCATTTATATAAATTTTGAGATCATTTTGAAATTTATAATGTGTTCAAAAATTTAAGTTAAATACAAGCATGAAACAAAGGTTGCCTATATGTTGCCAATAGAAATTTTTGTTGACATAGGTCTTTATTTTTTTCATTAATTATTGCAGACTTTCATACGTTGAATCAACTACTGTATTTCCAGTGTTACACTTGAATATGAAAAATTATGTTGGCAACATATTTATTTTCTGAAGTAATATTTTATAACATTTCCCGTTGTTTTGTTTGATAATGATTCTTTTGTGTTTAGATGTTGATATTAGGCTTGCTAGAAGAATAAGACGCAATACAATTGAGAGGGGTAGAGATTTGAATTCTATGCTTGAATAGGTAACCATTTTGTTTGTTTATAATGTGAATAAAACAAATGAGCAATCATATATTTTATATCTGAATTTTTATATAAGATATTTGAAATATCTAAACAAATTTTGAGTTGAAATAGGAGCTAATTTTCATCCTATAAGCATTGTTGAGTGTTTCTGTAAGATATTTCTTTTTTTCAAAAATCTCTTGAGCCTTATCCAATGACAATACGTCATTATATAGTTGCTCATAATACATTTTTGAATTCATTTATTTAATCGTAGTGTATATTTTATTATCGAGGATTTTCTTTTGAAGGACAAACTTAGCAAATTTTTTGGTGAAAAGTACGGAAAGTTTGGAATTTAGGGACAATAACGCATTTTAGTGCAAAAGTGGAATTCAAAAAGCCAATATTCTTTCCTCTTTTACACTAAAATGTGTCCTCCCTAAGTTCCAAACTTCCCATATTTTTCACCAAAAAGTTTGCTAAGTTTGTCCTTCAGCCTATTTTCCACTTTTATTATCTCTCTCAAGTAAGCAAACATAAACAGTACATAATTGCTCCAGTCGTAAATCATATGATGAATCCTTTGCTTATTTTATGATGTTTTGTCATTTTCTAATTCTTCTAATAGAATAGTAGACTAATTATTTTCCGCACAGTTATTAACTGGGAATTGGTTCTTCCGTGTATTGAGCTCTATTTTAGGTTTCCAGTATCATACATAGACCCTATCCTAATCTTATGTATTTCATTAAATATAATCATGAATTGGACAATATTTTTCAACATGAGGATTTTATCACTTGGTTTATGATAAATTCAGTGTGTATTTGTGAAAACAAGTATGTGAATCACGTTCTAGAATGGAGATATATATATATATATATATATATATATATCTGCATTCAACTTGATTTTGATGTCATGTAAAAGATAAAGACTTGACACTAAGGTTTAACTTCGTGATAACTAATGCAGTAATGCTTATACTTTCTAAGTTTAGCCTGTTGATAAAACCCTCACAACTCTTTGTTTTTTTCCCAAAAAGAAAATTTAATGAAAATGAAATAAAATTTGTGATTTCAATGTAAAAAAATAATAATTGAAAAGTTCTTACATAGCCAATTCTCATATTGCATTCATTTGTGACAAACTTTGACTTCAAAATACACGCAATGCAGTCTTAAATTACAAGTGTCAGTATCATGTTAAACGGTAGGCTTTGATTGCTGAAAATTCTAGCATTTCTTTCTTGTTAAATGTGTCCAACTGCCATTTAACGGCCATTCATACAAAAAAACTACTTAAGTATTCTACAATTGTTGATAAGCTCTATCCATGGATAGCATGGATTCATAACGTTTGCCATACTTGAATCCAAACCGATGTTGGGCAAACACAATTGAAGACATGCTCATTTAATTCTTATCTTTATTGTATAGTCTATGTTTAATGTTCTAAGACTTGTTATATTTTCTGGTGACGTCTATTTTTTTCAGTTTAATAGTTTACTTAATGAAATACATGTTGCCTTTTATTATATTTCATCATTTCAATAAATTGCTGTAACAACCCGGATTTTCAAAACCAATTTAAAATTTTTATTTTAGCTATTTTAATGAATTTTGAATATTTAAAATGATTTATTTTAAATAATAATGACTAAAAAATTTATTTAAATAGAAGTTAGAATGAATATATTTATTTTAATTATATAACGAGCCTGAAATGGCATGGTAATTTGAAAATTCGATTTCTAGTTTCAAATGAATATACAGAATTCAATATAAGTCAGAATTGGATGAAACAAGAAATATTTGAATATGATTAACAATATCTTTTTAACGGATGTAAGAAATTGAGATTTCATAATATAAATTAAGGTTGTGCTCAGTTTAAAATTTAAAATAGTCGTTATAGAATTTATATATATATTAATATAGTATAGCCCTTAAAATAGCCATTTTAGAAACGACCTCTGTTTTCGATGAAACCGCTTTTGTTGGATCCGGAATGTCAAATTATTGTTATATTCCGATTTTCATAATTTTTGGAATTAATATGTGAGTGTCGTGAATTTAAACGCGTTTAGTAATTTTAGTTCGAATTTAATCAACTGGAAAATGGTCATTTTTCAAACGACCTCCAAATTCAATGAAATTAGTTTTGTTAGGACTATATCGTCAAAACCTAGCTAGATTATATATCAGGAATTTTTGGAGTCAGTATGTGGCCCTAGTTAATTAAAATGTATGTTTAAATTCAAGATGTATTGATTTATAATTTAATTTTGATAAAAATTAATCAAAACAGTCGAATTAGCTTACGGAACATATCCCATTGTGTCCGAAATGGGGGTATTTGGCTGAAGGCGACATTCATTGGGTTTAACTTGGAGTTAAGACGAGAAAATTCATATTTAAGAAATAAAAGGATTAAGAAATTATTAAAATATTTTATATATATAGGCGTCATCGTTCAAAACCTATCCTTTGTTCCTATAACAGCCGTCGCTCTCCATACGTTTGCAACGGACGACGAGCTCCCTTTTTCTATCTCGTTTATCTCCATATCCACGAATCCATTTCTGAAACTTCGAAAGACTAAATCGAAGTGGGGAGTGAGATTAACGTAGTGAACGACTGTGATCATTTATTGTTTTTTGGATTGGGAGGTTTTGCTTCGAAAGGCAGCAGGTTTAGGGTCATTTTTCAAGTGTTGGAGGAGACCGACATTCGCAAGAAGGGGCGGCACTGGTGGCATTCTGCACGGCGGAGACCGTGGCGGAGTTGGATCGAGGCCTCATGCCTCGTGTGCTGTGCGAACTCGAGCCTATGTGGCTCATGAATGGGTTCACTTAAATCGCGTGGTACTGGGTGTTACGGGGAAGGCAATGTTATTAATAAATTAATTAATTTATTAATTATATTAGTTTAAGTTAATAATCAATTAAAATGTTGAATGTTTAAATCAACATATCTTCTTCAAATGGAAATGGAATCGCGCAAACTCGGTTGAGTTGAGATCGTGTCAAAGAGCATTGCAACATGGAACAGACCAGAACAGAAGCAGAGGCTGTTGGATTTTTGATAAAATTAAATGCAAGTTTAATTTTATTAGAACCAATCATTATATAAGCAATTCCTAAAACCAATCAAGGCGAGAACGCCTTCACACTAAATTGTATTTTATCATGTTATTGTATTCATGTATAAAAATATATAGAATTGCCAGTGTAGGTCTTTTATCAGTTTTAATCATTAAAAATTGTTAGCTCGCCTCCCTCGTCCATAGACAATGGACGATTTAAATCGACTGTATTGTATGTTGTTTATGATGTTGAAATGTTTAATGTAGAAAAAAATAATGTTAACATTAATGTGGTAGTTGAAATTAAATTATAAATATCCATTCATAATTTAAACAGTAAAAATTGGTTAAACAGAAAATAATTCGAACCAAATTAAAATTAGTTAAATTTATTAACCAATAATTTATTTAAATAAACTGTTGTTGTTTGAAAACCCCACAAACCCCACACGGGTATTAGGAAGATATTGGACATACACTAATCCCAATATTTAGTTGTATGTCAACCGATGGGTTGACTGGCTATGATGAGCGTTATTTATTTATTTTAATGCTCAAACAGTTGTAAATTTCACTCTGGTGGACTGTTTAATAATTATTTATCATTATTGTTGAATACATGTGATGTATGAAATCCATATAACTGAAATTATATGTTAATTGATTGAGTCGCATTCTGATTCAAAATAAAGAATATTTTAAATAAATAATCTTTTAAAATTAAGAATATTTAAAATAATGAATATTTTAAAATAATATTCAGAGAAGAATAAAATTGTGATTTTGATGTCCGACTTTGGGTGGATACAAAAATATAAAAATGTGAAGTCGGGTTAAGTATAGGAGTGCCATTTTAACCCGAACGGGTTTATCGATCGATTTTATTCATTTTATAATGAATATCGAAAAGAAGTGATTTCAAAATCTAATATTTTGAAAATATTATCACTTTATGTAACACCACACCTCCGCTAGGGTCACTCACAAAGGGAATGCACTAGCTTTGGTGGAGCATTATCTAGGTAAACATACACAGAAATATTACAAGACAGAACATATAAAACAGCGGAAGAAGAACCAAATTTCATTGCTTTAAAATCTAGAAAGGTCTAAAGCCTTTTACATCAAAACGCTATTAAATCCATTACATCGAAATCTGTCTTGCAATGGTAAAGAAGCATAAAACCATAGTCATAAATCATTCCCCAAGTAAAACAACAAAGCAAGCCATAGCCAAGAGAGATCCAAGCAGTACATGAAAGAGCCTTGGAGCTTGATAAGATCCGAACTAAGTTGTATTCCCACCCTGCGAACCGGGGGGGGGGGACAAAAGAAAATGAGGCGAAACAAACTGGGTCAGTCATAAAGACTGAGTAAGTCCTAGTGGCTTTCAGCATAAAAACAGGTAAAGATAACACGGCATGAATAAACTGAAAGTAAACATAAGCATGATGACAAGGTAAGCTACACGCACGATGAATCAAGTATAACATTGCAAGGTTTCTATTAAGTATAACATCGCAAGATTTCTAAGCTTCATCATTCCACTATTTTCTTTGATTTCCTATATTCTCTGCACCAACTGTACTGGTACCCCAACCCGTATCATCCTTTCCATGTATACGTACAGTCCCTTGTCGTATATCGTACGGGCTTCATCACGTATTTCTATACTACTTCAACGTAGTGTAACCATTCTTGAAATCGTTTGGACTGTCACCCTTGTTCTATCTAGGTTTCCTTATCATGAACTATCGCGTGTTCAACTAGGATTTATGCCACTTAGGACCACTAGGGATTATGTCACCTATTGAACGTTTTCTAGATTCGTTTAGGGTTTATGCCACCTAGGACCACTAGGGATTATGCTACCTAATGAATCCCACGTAACGATTTATTAATCGATCGGCTCCCTACAAATCCTAGCTCGTTCATGTGTCTGTGTCATACGGCCCAATCACAAAATGTAGTTCCTGTGCTAGGTCCACCATAGGGTGTATCAAGCCCTATGGTGCCAACCATCGACACGAATCAAGCACGCACAGTGTAAACCTACTGGTGCCCAATGCCTGCTTTTTCAACTCCGGACTACGTGCATGACCATAGTCCGCCTGAACCTACAATGGCGCACCAACTCAGTCGTCGTTCTGGTCGCTTACAATCAGCCCAGTAATCGTGCCCCACCCTGCCTAGTTCCATGGTACCGTGATACATCTAGTGGGTTACTGCTGAAAAGGACCGCGCAACTAGGATTTCCGTTCAGTAGGTTAAGTGTTGTCATTTAAATTCGAGACTTAACCCCATCAGTCTAGCATGTCAAGTTGGTTAAGTGTTGTCATTCAAGTTCGTGACTTAACCCGCCTACGTGTCATGTCAAATTGGCTAAGTGTTGTCGTTCAAGTTCATGACTTATCCCTACGAATCATCTGTCAAGTTGGTTAAGTATATTCAAGCGGTTCATGACTTAACCCTATCAAATCATCGTGTCAAATTGGTTAAGTATATTCAAGTGATTCATGACTTAACCCTATCAAATCATCGTGTCAAATTGGTTAAGTATATTCAAGTGGTTCATGACTTAAACCTATCAAATCATCGTGTCAAATTGGTTAAGTATATTCAAGTGGTTCATGACTTAACCCTATCAAATCATCGTGTCAAATTGGTTAAGTATATTCAAGTGGTTCATGACTTAACCCTATCAAATCATCGTGTCAAATTGGTTAAGTATATTCAAATGGTTCATGACTTAACCCTATCAAATCATCGTGTCCAATTGGTTAAGTATTTCAAGTAATTCATGGCTTAATCCGCCCACGTATCATGCAAAGTTGGTTAAGTATTATCTATATGTTCCAGTTGACTTAACCCTGCCACGTGTCATGTTATATTGGTTAAGTGTCATTTGTCTAGTCATATTACTTAACCCACCCATTGGTCTGATTAACTGTTACGTTGGTTAAGCCTACACTTGTAAGTTTTACATGTTCTTAACTCATACCGGTTAGGTCCACATTTACATGTCAAATTTCCATGTTATCCCACCTAACCCTCTAACTATACCCACATCTTATTATAGTTAGTATTCCTTAATTCATTCATTATGACGAACGAATCATGACCTCTCACATTAGACCGTGCACTTTGTGGCCACTGGATTTGCCAGGCGGTTCCGGCCAGATTTACACCACAAACTGAGTCTAACCTCGTGTCATAAATCGTTACGCCTATAATTCGACCTTTGACCTCTCACATTAGACTGACACTTTGTGGCTACTGGATTTGCCGGGCGGTTCCGGGCAGATTTACACCACAAACTGAGTCTAACCTCATGTCAAAGGTTCATTAATGGTCGTATTACCCCCAAAACCCCAATGTCAGTTCACGTGTTTAACATATAGAAATGTTCATGTTCAAGTCAATTATCCAATACACAGTCATTTTCATGTTTCAAATTCCCAACTTTACAAATTAATAAACATATGCCCAAGTTCCAAAATTACATGCCAATATATATATATATATATATATATATATATATATATATATATATATACCCAATTCTAGTTAGTTTACATATGTCCAATTCTTGCCTATTTACATGTATGCCAAGTTTATGCTATTTCCCCCACATCGAGTTCTAGCCAAAATTGCATGTAGCATGCCCAAATAAACCCAAATCATGAGTCATGATGTAGTTATCCCAAATTGTAATCTTTTTATTACAACACACGCCAACTACCCAAGTTCATAATACATATTTATGCCAATTATCAAATTTACAATCGCTTTTATATTCAAATCCCCAATTCTACATATGCCCAATCGTAAGCCAAATCTTTTGATTTAATTTACATAGGCCCGAACTCGTGGTTTAATTTACATGCCAAATTACATACATGTTATATATACCAAATCTCATGTTACATTACATAGATCCTATTTGTGCCAAATTCCATGTATATAATATTTATGCAAATTTGCTCATAACAAGATTATACCAAAATTTACGGATCAAGCCCAAACTTTCAAATACAATGATAATATCCAATTTCATGTTGCCAATTATTGCATCATGTTCATAAAGGCAATAATCCCATAATTCCCCCGTATAGTATGCAAATCGCGATTTTAGGCCAAGGTCCGAAATTGACCAAGGTTCATGAAAAGAAAATAAATTGGGGGAGATAGAAATTGAATAAAAAAAATGAGATCAGAGGAAAACATCATCATAGGCATAAATATTACAACTTGATGATAACGTCATCACAAATCAAGAAAACTGCTGAATAGATCATAAACTTGTCATGAACATAAAGATAGACAAGTCCCAAAACAGAAGATTCAAGGAGCAACAGAAATAGATCAGAATTGATAAACATACTTAGATCCAATTCCACTTTATTTCATGTCCATATTATAATTAAATGTTTAAATCTAAAAACAACTAGAACTTACAGAGCATGGCTAGTGAATTAGGAAGTGAAATTGTCATAGAACGTTGTAGTAGTGTTGATTTATTGTCTTGAAACATTGTACAAGCTTTAATCATCGAATTGGATTGAGTTTGAATGCTTGTTCTTTAATTTGGGGGCGGCGGCCATGGTTCAAGAGGGAGTTCAGCAGCATAATAGTGTAAGAATGATTTGATATGAATTAGGTTAGGTCTAAGGGTGTTTTTATAGGTGTAGCAACTAGTATAAACCCTTAGATTAACCCTAGAATCAATCCGGACCGTCAAAACACGTCTCAGGCTTCAAAAATGAGTTCTGGGTCAAACCAGGCCGACCAGGTCGACCTGGGGGGTAGGTCGACCCTATGGTCGACCTGGGGGGGGGGGTAGGTCGACCCTATGGTCGACCCCTTGGTCCAGTGCTGCTCGAAAACTGCTGAAACTTGTACAGACCATAACTTCTTCATCCGGACTCCGATTTTCGAAAACTCGGACTCTATTTCATGTAAAATTTCGAGACGAACGCAATGGCATAACCCGTTTCCCATGAAATTTAATTCTGCCTTGATTTCTTGTTTTAACATGATATAAAAATTCGGGTTGTTACACTTTAATATGATAAAGATATAGAATATTCGATTTTAATTTAGAATTGAAAAAGAAGTTGGAACCATTTTAAAATTAATTTATAAATATTTTATAAATACGATTTAAATGGAAATCGGTGAAATATATATAATATATATTTAAATGGCCGGAATAGAACGCACCTCGCACCGACCGTTCGCGAATTTCGACCATTAACTTCAAACTGATGTAACGGGAGATCCGACCGTCGGATTATCCTAAAATCAGAACCGTTGGGTTCGTATCGAAAAGAGCTTTCCAAAGGATATAAGAGATTTGAAATCTAATGGTCAGATTTGGAATTATGTCCAATTCAATTTCAGAAAAGGTCGCTATGGATGTACTTCAGTGGCTGATATTGGAAACCCACTATAAATGCATTAATATAATTATTCAAAATATGAACAATTATGTAAAATCATAATAAATGACTTGAAAAGAATTTGGATGAAAAATTCCAATTTTGTAAAGATAAAAATATATTTTTATCAAAATGAACTAGTTATTAACTAGAATAATAATCCACGGTTTTTAAATAAATAAATTGGATTATGTTATTAAATGGTTTTAACATAACCAGAATTTTCGAAAGTATGAATTGGAATGAAAATTATCTTCGGGATATTTCGATATTGGATTATGTTATTTTACAGATATTGTGAGGAATTTGGAACATATATATCATTATTCCCAATACAATATTTGTTGGTTTCAGAATTTGATATTGAATATAAGCCGATATAATTTTTATTCAGAACCTTATATTTAATGTCAAATTGGATTTTGGGTTTGTCGTGAATGGTGTCTTAAATAACACTGTTCTTAAACCCAGTTGAGAAAAGAACAAACCTTTTAAATTAAGATTTAGTGAAGTTTTCCAATTAATTTAAATTTAATTGGAATTGAATAAATGAATTTGATTTTGGATTGTCGTCAATGGTGGTTTAAATAACACCGTTCTTAAACTCCGTGTGAAAAGAATAAATCTTTTAATTAAGATTATTAGAGTTTCCAATTATATTTAGTAATTGGAATAAAATGAAATGTGAATTGGGTTTATAGTGAACTGTGTTTTTAACGACATTCGTTCTTTAACCCGATTAACAGCGAAAATATAATTTGGAATTTATAAATATTTTATTAAGATTTAAATGGAAATTTTCCAAAGTAAAGTTTTCCAATTTAATATATTAAATTGGAATTGAATGGAATTTGATTTAATAATCGAGATGAGCTTCTGTGAAGGAAGACCGTTACTAGATATGGAATTTAAAAAGCTTCATCGTTATTCCATTTATATTAATAGTCTGATATGGAAATTTATATCGATTATACACTGTTATGATTTCTATGAAGATTCCATTTTGATGGAACATGATTTGGGTTTATCGTGAACTGTGTTTTAAATGACATTGGTTCTTTAACCCAGTTAAAGATAGGATTTATTTTCCTAAAGTTGAATAATCATTATGTAATGATTTTTAATATTAAAACCAAATTGGAGTTTTAATATTTTTTTATTTGATTGAAATGGGAATGAGATAATTAAATTTCTCGAATTCTTGAAATGATCGAAAATGGAGTACCACCTGTTTTACTCCAGACGATAGTTAAATCTTTAATTAGATTTGAACGTGAAATGATAATTAATTTTAACCAGAGCACAGTGGGTGTTAGATATGGAGTGCTACTAGTTTTTCTCCATGGAATGAATAGGTTGGGATTGGAAAGATAAAATAAACGATAACTTCGGTAAGGCACGATAATCCCGACTAGTAAATAAAATCTTTTGAAATTGATATCCAAAGGAAGATTAAAGAATAAATTTAAAAGAATTTATGTTTGATAAAATTAATGGGAACCTTTCCCTAAAAATGTGAATATTAGAATAAAAGAATATTCTAAATTGGAATGAGGCGTGTGATGTGTTTTTATAGCACTTGTTTATTGATTATAAAATACACGAGTTATTCGGAAAGGCCGGATTTAACCCATTCGGAATAATTAATACGACATTCAAAATTCGACGATTAAGACGGTGGTTGAAGACCGGAGATCTTCACATCGTTTGGATGATTATTGATGTCTTGATTGGGCTGTACACCCAAGACAAGGTAATAAGTGGTGATCATCCAGACATACTTGGAGATCGACCGAGTATGCGAGGACCTCTCTCCCGTATTGGACACATAGGACGAGGAATAAGGTGCCTCCGGTTTCGTTCAGACCTAGAACGGACTTGTAAATGGATGTGTGTCTGACATTGGATTTCATTCTATGTTGATTGATTTATGTTAAATATATATCTGTTTGGTGGCAGAGAATTTATTCTCTAGCTTAACACATTTCTCTGAGACATATGAGCTTAGAGGTTATATATTGATAGACATCAATTGCATGATGTGAATTGTCAGTGTGGCATGCCAAGATGCAAATGATTAAGGCTTTTGTTGAAAAGCAGAGTCTTGTAGTTTATGATCAAAGCACAGCTTTAAGTAGCATAGCTTTGTGTACAACGTTAATTCATGAGCCTCACACCCCGGTATGAACCAGAAACGGGAGAAGAATCCAGGGAGAACATGTGTTTCTTTCTAGCTAGGAGTGGTGTGATTGACATAGAAATGTGTTTATTTTATGCTCTTATATCTTATCTTTTGTATATAAATAAATATTACTTGGGTATTGTTTTGTTACTTTTACAGATATTCCAACCCAGCCCGCAGGCAACCAGAAATGTAGAAAAATAGAGTTCAATTTGCTATGTATTTGCATTTTGAAGAATTGTAGATGAAGATATCACATCTAGTTGCTGTTGGACAAGAAAAGGATTGATAACAAGGCTTTGCACATCACAAATCAATGAAGAAGTGTCAAGGAAGCAAGAGGAAAAGAGAAAAGGCCCAAATTTGCTTTATTTATCTAAGGCCCATTTATGTTTCTCATTGTAAACTAATTAGTGATGTAATGACCAGGCCCAGTTATCATTAGGGTTAGGGTTAGGGTTTGGCTATCTACCCTATATATACCCTTGTAATGGCATTGTAGCCACCATCCTATCATATATCTCATTCTATTCTTCCTCAATAAAACTCATTTTTCTTTTATGCAATTTTCTATTTCTTAGCAATTAGTGTTGTCTACACGATTAGATTCGGTAGAGCATTAATTGTATTTTTCACTTATTTTCATTAGCGATTGACCGTCTGATTAGATTCAGCGGTAATCCTAATTCTTATTTTATGTTCGTTTGATTCTGTTCTGCAATTTTATTTCCATTGTTCTATTTTATCTTTAATCGTTGAATTTATTACAGATCCGATTAGATTCGAATCTGAAGTGAATTTAATTGCATCTTTTATTTGTAGTTTCAATTTTTATTTTGTTTTGCAAAATCAACCTCCAGCTTCGTCTAACTCGCCCACGAAACATATAAATAACAAAATTTAACTTTCCTCCCTGTGTTCGACATGTATGCTACACACCTGTATGCTTGCAGAATTTAATTTAAATGTCGCGCTTTTCTAATTCATAGATTGGCGACGATCAGGTGTCTTGGTATGGAGCCCAAACATTTTTACTTATGTGGATGATGGAAAGCGAGGTACCTCGGATATTGAGTCCCTAGTGGCTCAGATTTTACGCCCCGTAGGTCGGGGAAACGTATTGTTCAGGTGTTATAATCCACTAACGTAAGTGTGGACCGGCCCTGTGGCTCCTAAGGGTCGATGTGTTCTGATCCTGAGACATAGCCTAGATTGTCTCGAATCCGGTAAGGATGATCCCTTGCCTTGGTTCATGATGGAAATCCAACTTTCAATATGACATTGTGCGGTTTTAATTGTAGAACTAGTATGACAACATGATATATGGTATCCATGCTGTCTATGATTGATACATTTATATTTGAAGTTGGTTTTAAATACTATACACTTATATTAGTATCAAAATAATTTTGTTTTATACGTATCAAGCATATTTGGCTCTTATAAGGGAAAACTCTATCCTATGGCTTGCGTTGCATTGTGTGATGGGACCTGAGTCTTATAGTAGCTTCAATTTTCCAAAAAGCAATGCGTTGTTTTATTTTTAACTAAGATTCATGTGGAGTAAGCCCGTTCCGTGTTACGGCGTGGTCCCATGATTTCCTAACTTTTAAAGTAATGATTTAATAACTGTTTTAGTTCTCACACCAGTCCCATGATTGACCTGGCGTTTATTGTTTCTACCTAAACTCTGGGTGCCAATATTTTCCACACGGGCAGCTAGTAGTTTTGGTTTTGCCAACATTAATTTTCGAAGGTGGTAAGGTTGTAGAAGATGGAATGTTGGTATTGCCAACATTAATTTTCGAAGGTGGGTCGGGTTTGCCGACACTGGGAGAAGAACTTGTGGGATTGCCAACATTTAAGGAGATTTGAGGTTTAGAGGAATTGGCATTCGAAGCCAATGGGTGATCAAAAATATTAGGGATTGGGGTCGAGTTAGAAAGTTCGTCAGGGTTGCCCACGTTATTATCAATCCTCTTACCAGATCGAAGGGTTGTAATTGCGTTGACTGGATTATGATTTTCGTCCTCACAAGAATTTACAGCACGAGAGTTATATTTTGGATTCACCTCAGGTTGACTAGGCAACCTTCCCTTCTCTTTATTTTTCGCCGTTTCCTTTATCATATTCATCATTTGGTCCATTTTAGCGTCTTGCGAGTTTATTTTAGCTTCGTAAGAGTTCATCTATTTCTCTAATCGAACAAAATCTTGTGACGATTGACCAGATTGAGGGGATAAGTTCGATGATTGAAAATTGGGGTGCCTATAGGGTTGTTTGGATTGAGGTGCAGCTTGAGAGGTTTGAGAATTGGGAGGTGGAGCTTGGTAATTCGGATTGGGGATAAAGGGTTGCATGTGAGATGGGTTAGCCGAATTATTGGAGTTCGACCAAGAAAAATTTGGGTGGTTCCTCCAACCAGGATTGTACGTGGCTGAGTAAGGGTTGTTTTGAGCTATGGCATTGGCTTGGTCTTGAGAGTAATAGTGGGGTAACCCTTCTCCGGTTTGAGGGGTTTGATTTTCTAAGGGAATTTGACTTGGGTCCACGACATGCACTCCTCTAGCAGAAGTACGAATGGGAACACGAATCGATTCCCACTACATGTCCTTTTCCGAATAATCTTCTAAGAACCGCCAAGCTTCATCGGCTGTTTTAGACATAAAGTCTCCTCCACACATTGATTCCAATTGAGTTCTAGTCTGATAGTTTAGCCCTTCATATGCAATTTGACATAAGTGATCTTTTAGAATTCCATGATGAGGACAACTATATAATAGCTGGTTGAATCTCTCAAAGTATTTTGAAAAAGTTTCCCCCTCATTTTGACAAAATTGATTTATCTCGGTTCGGATTTTTAGAGTTTTATGGAAAGGGAAAACTTTTTCAAGAATGCAGTGAAAATTCATCCCAACTTCTTATGGAATGTCGTGGAAGAGAATTTAGCCATCTTTTAGCGCTTTCAAGTAGTGCAAATGGGATTAGCCTTAGCTTGATCGATTCGTTAGATAGTTGTTGCATTTTTGTTGTGGAGGCATACAATTCAAATTCACTCAGAAATTCATAAGCATTTTCAGACCCAGTAAACTCTGGTACCCCTTGGATAAAAGAATGTTTTAGCTCAAAATTGTTTCCTTCAGCTGGTGGGAACACAATGACAGATGGTTGAACGGTCCTAGTAGGATAACATCGATCACGAAGAGACAAGGGTCTATCCACTTGGATATTGAGATTTTGAAAATTTTGATTTATTTGATTTTGATCTCCAAAGTTTGGAAAGTTTTGATTCACTCGATTTTGATCCAATTCGGTTGGAAAATTTTGGTTGATTCGAGAACCCCTAGGAGAATTTTGTTGGCTAACACTTTTTTCACTCATTGTTGTTGAATGCAAGCACAGAATTTAGCTACAATGAAATTTTTTGTCCTTATTGGCTCCTAACCCAAAATTATAGAGTGATGCGTTTGATTACTTAGATCAAAAGATTTCTCAGCCAGTTAACGGACAGGAGTTATCGGTGCACCAGGAATCACCCTAGCAATGCAGCCGAAGGTTTAAGTACCTTCAGAGTAACAACCGATATAATATTTACGAATCACCGTAATATTTATAAACGGTTATTTTCTCTGCCGTAGTCTAGACACCAAGAAATAATTTGTTCCAAATGAATCAACTATCACAGTACAATTAAGCCCTAGATGAGCCCGTGACTCCCTTAAGTCCAACGTCTAACCGTTATTATTAGTCAGGTTCTACGATGAAATGCAATTTGTGGGCTAAGGAAAGGGTGATGAAATCCCTCACCTTATGTGAATTGGGGTATTGCCCTTAACAGAATGAATAAAAATTGCAGAAATCACACAAAATAATTGCAAAAATTAAAAATTGTACATTTAAAGCCGCTGCCCCTGCAGAAATTTTTACAACAATTGTCTATATTTTTTTTTCTTTTGCAGCAAAGCACCTGTAGAGTTTGGAAAAATATTACCGCGGGGTGGCAGTCCTTCCAGAAAATTTGAGTAGTGCTAGCGCTTCAAAATCCAGTGCTTAGAATTGTTCGACCTATGAATTCTTTGTCGCTTGCTTGAACACTTTTTTTTTGACTTGGGTCCTTTGATTTGATTTTTTTTTATCAAATACAAACCAGCACAAATAACTCACTATCAAGAAGAAAAAGGAAAGAAACTAAAAAACCATAGCAAAACCGACACCGCTATCTAATCAAATGTACTCAACGCAAAATGAAATCAAACGACCATGAGAACACCACACAAAGCAAACAAGAAAAAGTAAACTCCAGATATCCTTCCCTTTTTCTTTGTGTTTGCCAAGTCAATTTAAGTTCCACGTGTGACGTACACTGCAACGTTAAGAATAAAGGTGGTGTGATATTCAAAACAAAATCATAGGAAGACTAAAGAAGATAAGCTCCGTAATAAAAGGACAGGAAATCCCAAATTTACTCACGCCCAAACCAAAATAATCGCTCCCTTTCCTTCTTTTTTTTTCTTCTTTCCTTTTTGGTCTATAAAAGACCACGAACAAATTCCCAGAAACAAAAATAATTGAGTCACGCCTACTTTATTTCCCAGGAAATCAAAACTTACTCAAACAAACAGAAAATAAAAACAAATTCCTCTTTTTTTCTGAATCGATTACAAGAAATCGAACGTTCAGCTTTCTCGTTCAGTAATTTTGGTGCAATTTGGTATTCGAACAGGGTGTCAATAATTGGGGATTGGTGAATTTTTGATGGAGTTCAACTCGGGTTCTTGCTGTTTCGATTTTTGGGTTTGAGTTACGTGATTTTGAAGTTAAAGTTTGGGTCAGGGGACGGTAGTCAGAGATGTTGGCAGAGTTTTCCGGCGTGAGGAGAATGTTTCTCTGGCTTGTGGTAAGAATGGTTTCGGTTGTGGTTTAGCGTGGGAGCAATGGGAATTGGCAATAGGGTGGTTGTTTTTGGTGAAGTGGCTATGGAGGGTGTACTGAGGGTGGAAGCGCTGGAAGGCTTTGTGATTTGGGGTTCTCGAGGGCAGTTGGGTGGTGAAGGCTGAATACAACAGTAAAGGTATTTGTGGAGTCTGAGGTGATGTGAACGTGGAAGGTAATTTGGTATTGTTTGGTGATGGAGTAGATGGCTGGGAGAAGATGACGATGTGGTGGGTGAGAGAATTGAGAAGGCAGAGATTTTTTTTTATTATTATTAAGACCTGTAGAGGAAGAGAAGAGAGCAAATGTAATGAAACAGGAAAGGGAACAAGGAAAGGAAAGAATATAAAAGAAAATTGACAACTCTTTTTTTTTTTTTTTTGAAGAAAACTTTTAAAGGAAGAAAAGAAAAGATTGGAAAGGGAAAAAGAAAACAAGGAAGAAAATCAAAAAGAATTGACAAACTTTGCGAAAGAAGAAACTTTTTATGGTCTTTTTTTTCTCTTGTATAGAAGATTGTGGTATCAGCGATCAATACCAAATCAACTAATTGAGAATTTTTTCTATATATAAAAAAATAAAATAAAAATAAAAACTAACATGAATCAGAAATTAAATAAATAATAAAATTTAAACGTTACCTCCCCGGCAACGGCGCCAAAACTTGATCGTCGCCAATCTATGAATTAGAAAAGCGCGACATTTAAATTAAATTCTGCAAGCATACAGGTGTGTAGCATACAGGTCGAACACAGGGAGGAAAGTTAAATTTTATTATTTATATGTTTCGTGGGCGAGTTAGATGAAGCTGGAGGTTGATTTTGCAAAACAAAATAAAAATTGAAACTACAAATAAAAGATGCAATTAAATTCACTTCAGATTCGAATCTAATCGGATCTGTAATAAATTCAACGATTAAAGATAAAATAGAACAATGGAAATAAAATTGCAGAACAGAATCAAACGAACATAAAATAAGAATTAGGATTACCGCTGAATCTAATCAGACGGTCAATCGCTAATGAAAATAAGTGAAAAAAACAATTAATGCTCTACCGAATCTAATCGTGTAGACAACACTAATTGCTAAGAAATAGAAAATTGCATAAAAGAAAAATGAGTTTTATTGATGAAGAATAGAATGAGAAAAACTTGATCGTCGCCAATCTATGAATTATAAAAGCACGACATTTAAATTAAATTCTGCAAGCATACAGGTGTGTAGCATACAGGTCGAACACAGGGAGGAAAGTTAAATTTTATTATTTATATGTTTCGTGGGCGAGTTAGACGAAGCTGGAGGTTGATTTTGCAAAACAAAATAAAAATTGAAACTACAAATAAAAGATGCAATTAAATTCACTTCAGATTCGAATCTAATCGGATCTGTAATAAATTCAACGATTAAAGATAAAATAGAATAATGGAAATAAAATTGCAGAACAGAATCAAACGAACATAAAATAAGAATTAGGATTACCGCTGAATCTAATCAGATGGTCAATCGCTAATGAAAATAAGTGAAAAATACAATTAATGCTCTACCGAATCTAATCGTGTAGACAACACTAATTGCTAAGAAATAGAAAATTGCATAAAAGAAAAATGAGTTTTATTGATGAAGAATAGAATGAGATATATGATAGGATGGTGACTACAATGCCATTACAAGGGTATATATAGGGTAGATAGCCAAACCCTAACCCTAACCCTAATGATAACTGGGCCTGGTCATTACATCACTAATTAGTTTACAATGAGAAACATAAATGGGCCTTAGATAAATAAAGCAAATTTGGGCCTTTTCTCTTTTCCTCTTGCTTCCTTGACACTTCTTCATTGATTTGTGATGTGCAAAGCCTTGTTATCAATCCTTTTCTTGTCCAACAGCAACTAGATGTGATATCTTCATCTACAATTCTTCAAAATGCAAATACACAGCAAATTGAACTCTATTTTTCTACATTTCTGGTTGCCTGCGGGCTGGGTTGGAATATCTGTAAAAGTAACAAAATAATACCTAAGTAATATTTATTTATATACAAAAGATAAGATATAAGAGCATAAAATAAACACATTTCTATGTCAATCAAATACCCCCACACTTATCTTTTACTCGTCCTCGAGTAAAAAGAAAATGGAAAACTAACTAGATAGGTCACACTTTCGTAGGAACACGATTGCATTGAGCGCATGCAACAAGCCGTTAAACCTCTAGGTGTCCCTAGTAGGATGAGTGGTGTCTCGTGAGGGTTTTCAGCGGATACTACCCACAAAATCCAAATGCAGTATGCTATGATTCTAATGAAACTATATGAATGCAATGGACATATGCAAAAATAAAAACGAAAAATGACAACACGACTTATTTCAGGAAAGTGGTACAACAAATTAAGTTAATAATTTCTAATCAGTTGATTTTATTTTAGATACCTCGACTTGTCACAAATTTTCAATATAAATCAAGTTTTCAAATGTTAAATTCCAGTTTGTCCAGTTAGTTCGGTCGATAACATAGTGCAGCCATGAAATAAATTCTTAGTTTGCTTGGCACAGTTTGCAAAGTGGTATTCTAATTTTCTCATGCATGGATAGTCGAATCAATAAGGTCAAGAAGTGTTTGGGTACCATCGCTTATTCTTTATTCTATAAAATTTTAAGATTTATAATTAAGTACATACACCTAACTAAAAAGACCAAGGTTTACCACCCATGCACTGCCTCGCGGACTAACGGAGAGTAGGTAAAGAGCTTGGCGGATTGTGCAGGCCGACTTTGACTTTGTCAACAAGGTGTCGGTAATCCTTAGGTGTCCAATCTCATAAAATGAGACCAAGATATTCCGACTTTGACTTTGTCAACAACGTGTCGGATAGAGCTTGGCGGGTTTTCACACCAACGCTCGATATACAAGCAATGTTGGATACCCTTGGATTACTATTATTATTATTGAATTTATAAGCACAAAAAGAGAGTTACACGAATTCAACTTAACACAACTTAGTTTTAAAGGTTTGACAAGCCATTATAAGTATTTTAAGTCCTCCACTTATTTAAACAAAGTCTACAATATAGAATAGATTTCATGGCCATCACCTAAGTAAACTTATTTTGCTGTATCAATTGAAAATGAGTCGTATTTCAAAAAAAAATTATGGTATGTTACTACAATCTAAAATGTATGATGGTCCTACTTAAATGGCTGAAAATAAAAAGAAATAAAAACAAAGAAAAATGAAAATGGGTGAAATGCAGACTCCCCCCCACACTTGATTGAGACAGTGTCCCAACTGTCTAAGGCAGAAAAACAAAAATAAAATAAAAAAATGAAAAAGAAAAATAAAAGAAAAAGAACGTGTACCACCTGATTTTATGGTGGATGATCATGCAGGTCGATAGAGTCATCTTCGTCATATTGCTCGAATTCCAAAAATGGTTTCAGTCGTTGACCGTTTACTTTGAAGACTTTTCCATCCCTAGGATTTTCAATTTCAACCGCTCCATGAGGATATACTGTTTTCACGACATACGGTCCAGTCCATCGAGATCTGAGTTTTCCTGGAAACAAGTGAAGTCTAGAGTCGTATAAAAGAACTTTTTGACCTACGTTGAATTCCTTACGAAGTATGTTTTTGTCGTGTTGGGCTTTGGTTCTTTCTTTGTAGATTTTCACATTTTCATATGCCTCATTTCTTAATTCCTCTAATTCCGAAATTTATAGCTTCCTATGTGAGCCGGCTTTTTCTAAGTCAAAGTTCAAAAATTTTATGGCCCAAAGAGCACGATGCTCTAATTCAAGAGGTAAGTGACAGGCCTTTCCAAAGACTAATCGATATGGTGACATCCCTAGATTGGTTTTATAAGCAGTGCGAAAAGCCCAAAGTGCATCAATCAGTTTTACGGACCAATCTTTTCTATTGGAATTCACGGTTTTCTCAAGAATTTGTTTGATTTGTCTATTGGAAACTTCTACTTGTCCACTAGTTTGTGGATGGTAAGGTGTTGACAGCTTGTGTGTGATAGAAATGAATTGTCTATATATTTTTTTCTTATTTTATATCGGTTGTTACTCTGAAGGTACTTAAACCTTCGGCTGCATTGCTAGGGTGATTCCTGGTGCACCGATAACTCATGTCCGTTAACTGGCTGAGAAATCTTTTGATCTAAGTAATCAAACGCATCACTCTATAATTTTGGGTTAGGAGCCAATAAGGACAGAAAATTTCATTATAGCTAAATTCTGTGCTTGCATTCAACAACAATGAGTGAAAAAAGTGTTAGCCAACAAAATTCTCCTAGGGGTTCTCGAATCAACCAAAATTTTCCAACCGAATTGGATCAAAATCGAGTGAATCAAAACTTTCCAAACTTTGGAGATCAAAATCAAATAAATCAAAATTTTCAAAATCTCAATATCCAAGTGGATAGACCCTTGTCTCTTCGTGATCGATGTTATCCTACTAGGACCGTTCAACCATCTGTCATTGTGTTCCCACCAGCTGAAGGAAACAATTTTGAGCTAAAACATTCTTTTATCCAAGGGGTACCAAAGTTTACTGGGTCTGAAAATGCTTATGAATTTCTGAGTGAATTTGAATTGTATGCCTCCACAACAAAAATGCAACAACTATCTAACGAATCGATCAAGCTAAGGCTAATCCCATTTGCACTACTTGAAAGCGCTAAAAGATGGCTAAATTCTCTTCCACGACATTCCATAAGAAGTTGGGATGAATTTGTCACTGCATTCTTGAAAAAGTTTTTCCCTTTCCATAAAACTCTAAAAATCCGAACCGAGATAAATCAATTTTGTCAAAATGAGGGGGAAACTTTTTCAAAATACTTTGAGAGATTCAACCAGCTATTATATAGTTGTCCTCATCATGGAATTCTAAAAGATCACTTATGTCAAATTGCATATGAAGGGCTAAACTATCAGACTAGAACTCAACTGGAATCAATGTGTGGAGGAGACTTTATGTCTAAAACAACCGATGAAGCTTGGCGGTTCTTAGAAGATTATTCGGAAAAGGACATGTAGTGGGAATCGATTCGTGTTCCCATTCGTACTTCTACTAGAGGAGTGCGTGTCGTGGACCCAAGTCAAATTCCCTTAGAAAATCAAACCCCTCAAACCGGAGAAGGGTTACCCCACTATTACTCTCAAGACCAAGCCAATGCCATAGCTCAAAACAACCCTTACTCAGCCACGTACAATCCTGGTTGGAGGAACCACCCAAATTTTTCTTGGTCGAACCCCAATAATTCGGCTAACCCATCTCACATGCAACCCTTTATCCCCAATCCGAATTACAAAGCTCCACCTCCCAATTCTCAAACCTCTCAAGCTGCACCTCAATCCAAACAACCCTATAGGCACCCCAATTTTCAATCATCGAACTTATCCTCTCAATCTGGTCAATCGTCACAAGATTTTGTTCGATTAGAGAAACAGATGAACTCTTACGAAGCTAAAATAAACTCGTAAGACGCTAAAATGGACCAAATGATGAATATGATAAAGGAAATGGCGAAAAATAACGAGAAGGGAAAGTTTCCTAGTCAACCTGAGGTGAATCCAAAATATAACTCTCGTGCTGTAAATTCTTGTGAGGACGAAAATCATAATCCAGTCAACGCAATTACAACCCTTCGATCTGGTAAGAGGATTGATAATAACGTGGGCAACCCTGACGAACTTTCTAACTCGACCCCAATCCCTAATCTTGTTGATCACCCATTGGCTTCGAATGCCAATTCCTCTAAACCTCAAATCTCCTTAAATGTTGGCAATCCCAAAAGTTCTTCTCGCAGTGTCGGCAAACCCGACCCACCTTCGAAAATTAATGTTGGCAATACCAACATTCCATCTTCTACAACCTTACCACCTTCTCTTCCCTTGGATAAACCTTCTTCTTCGAATGATGAAACTCATCACAGAGTCGAAAAACCAGTAGCTCCTTTTCCTCATAGACTCAATAACAAGAAGAAAGCGGCAAATTTCGATAAAATTCTGGAAATTTTCAAACAAGTCCGTGTGAACATTCCTCTTTTAGACACCATTGAACAAATTCCTCAATATGCTAAATGTCTTAAGGAATTGTGCACACAAAAACGTGTGACCAATGTCCCAAAAACCTCCTTTCTAACTGCAAATACAAGCTCTTCTCTTTCGAATCTTGCCCCAGTCAAGTACAAAGACCCTGGCTGCCCTACGATTGATTGTAAAATAGGAAACACTCACATCTCTCGTGCCCTACTCGACCTTGGTGCCAGTGTCAACCTTCTCCCTTATACTGTCTATCGTCAACTTGGACTAGGGGAGATTAAACCAACAAACATCACACTTCAACTAGCCGATCGATCTGTCAAAAAGCCATTGGGAATTATCGAAGACGTCTTGATACAGATCGAACAGTTTTAATTCCCTGTCGATTTTATAGTTCTAGAAACAGAGCCTGTCTCCAATCCCAACGTTCAAATACCATTGATCTTAGGACGCCCTTTCTTATCAACCTCTAATGCTGTCATTAATTGTAGGAATGGTCAGCTTCGACTTTCTTTCAGCCACCTAACCATTGAGCTAAACATCTTTAATCTCAACAAACAACCTAGGGATTTTGAGATCGATGAAATTGACATGATTCAAACCACAGCTGATGAAACCTCTAGTGACACTTCTGAAGCCTTGAAAATGTGTCTTGACTATTTCGACTTTGATTTCGATGAACTCGGATACATTTCTGAACTAAACAAAATTCTTGACTCCGACACTTCGTCACCTGACTCTAACAAAGGAATGTTGACCAATGTTGATACACAAGAACTTCCTAAGTTAGACCTCAAACCCTTGCCACCAGACCTTAAGTATGCCTACCTAGACTCTTCAAAAACTTTCCCCGTAATCTTGGCTTTCGATCTTATCGAGGACCAAGAAGAAAAACTTTTGGATATCCTGCGGGAAAATAAGGACGCCTTGGGGTGGGAAATTAGCGATATAAAAGGAATTAGCCCATCAATTGTGGAACATCGCATACATTTAGTTGATGAGGCTAAACCCACCCGTGAGGCTCAAAGGCGATTAAACCCAAACATGAGAGAAGTGGTCAAGGAGGAGATAATCAAATGTCTAGACAATAACATCATCTATCCCATCTCTGATAGTACTTGGGTGAGTCCGGTACAAGTTGTACCAAAGAAGTCGGGAGTCACAGTGATCAAAAACAACAGTAATGAACTTCTCCCAACAAAAATCAAAACCAAATGGCGTGTGTGCATCGACTATCGAAAGCTTAACTCAGCCACACGAAAAGACCATTTTCCCTTGCCTTTTATTGACCAAATGCTCGAACGCTTAGCGGGACATGAGTACTACTGTTTTCTCGATGGATACTCTGGCTATAACCAAATTCCTGTTGCTTTAGAAGATCAACATAAGACCACCTTTACTTGTCCCTTTGGAACCTTTGCTTATCGTCGCATGCCTTTTGGTCTTTGTAATGCCCCCGCGACGTTCCAAAGGTGTATGATGAGTATTTTCTCTGATATGGTGGAAGAATTCTTGGAAATATTCATGGACGATTTTTCAATATATGGATCATCTTTTTCCCAATGTCTCACTCATTTAGAACTCGTCCTTAAGCGTTGTAAGGAGAAATCACTCGTGCTTAATTGGAAAAAATGCCACTTTATGGTAAAAAGGGGGATAGTTCTAGGTCATGTCGTCTCCAAAGATGGCCTAGAAGTCGATAAATCCAAAATCGATTTGATTGCTAATTTACCTCCTCCTAAGTCTGTCAAAGATGTTCGTTCATTTCTTGGCCATGCAGGATTCTATAGAAGATTCATTAAGGATTTCTCAAAAATTTCGAAACCTCTCTCGAATTTACTTGCCAAAGATGTAAAGTTTGAATTTTCCAATGATTGCAAAACATCTTTTGAAACTCTTAAGTCAATCTTGACCACAACTCCCATCATTCAACCTCCTGATTGGACTCAACCCTTTGAACTTATGTGCGACGCTTCTGACTTTGCAATTGGAGCCATCTTAGGTCAGCGAATCGATAAACTCCCTCGAGTCATTTACTACGCTAGCAAAACCTTAAACGAGGCCCAATTGAATTACTCAACTACTGAAAAGGAATTTTTGGCAGTTGTCTTCGCTCTTGAGAAATTCAGACCATATCTCATAGGATCCAAAGTCATAGTTTACACTGACCATGTTGCCCTATGATATTTGCTTTCTAAAAAGGATGCCAAGGCCCGCTTGATTCGTTGGATCCTTCTTCTTCAAGAATTCGATATAGAAATACGAGATAAAAATGGTTCTGAAAATGTCGTAGCTGATCATCTCTCTCGAATTGTGCACGAAAATGATAACGACACCCAAATCGATGATTATTTTCCTGACGAACAACTCCTTTCTATCTCTAACACCCCCTGGTACGCTGACATTGTGAATTATCTTGTCACACAACAAATGCCCGCTGAATGGTCGAAACAAGATAAACAAAAATTTCTCTCGAAAGTTCGAAACTTCTATTGGGACGACCCATATCTTTTCAAATACTGTCCAGACCAAATCATTCGAAGGTGTGTGCCCGATCATGAACACCAAAGTATTCTCTCTTTCTCACATGACCATGCTTGTGGCGGTCACTTTGGAGCAAGAAAAACTGCTGCAAAAGTTTTGCAAAGCGATTTTTATTGGCCCACACTCTTCCGTGACGCTTTCGAATTTTGCTCTAAATGTGAGCGATGTCAAAGAACGGGTCGAATCTCTAAGAGAAACATGATGCCTCTCAACCCCATTTTAGTTATTGAGTTATTCGATGTTTGGGGCATCGATTTCATGGGACCATTCCCTAATTCATTTGGGAATCTTTACATCTTACTTGCGGTAGATTATGTCTCAAAATGGGTTGAAGCCATTCCGACCAAAACCAACGACAACAAGGTTGTTGTCAAATTCCTCAAAGAAAACATCTTTTCACGCTTTGGCACACCTCGAGCTATCATTAGCGATAATGGCACTCATTTCTGTAATCGTGCTTTTGAGTCCTTGCTCAAGAAATACTCAATCACACACAAGCTGTCAACACCTTACCATCCACAAACTAGTGGATAAGTAGAAGTTTCCAATAGACAAATCAAACAAATTCTTGAGAAAACCGTGAATTCCAATAGAAAAGATTGGTCCGTAAAACTGATTGATGCACTTTGGGCTTTTCGCACTGCTTATAAAACCAATCTAGGGATGTCACCATATCGATTAGTCTTTGGAAAGGCCTGTCACTTACCTCTTGAATTAGAGCATCGTGCTCTTTGGGCCATAAAATTTTTGAACTTTGACTTAGAAAAAGCCGGCTCACATAGGAAGCTATAAATTTCGGAATTAGAGGAATTAAGAAATGAGGCATATGAAAATGTGAAAATCTACAAAGAAAGAACCAAAGCCCAACACGACAAAAACATACTTCGTAAGGAATTCAACGTAGGTCAAAAAGTTCTTTTATACGACTCTAGACTTCACTTGTTTCCAGGAAAACTCAGATCTCGATGGACTGGACCGTATGTCGTGAAAACAGTATATCCTCATGGAGCGGTTGAAATTGAAAATCCTAGGGATGGAAAAGTCTTCAAAGTAAACGGTCAACGACTGAAACCATTTTTGGAATTCGAGCAATATGACGAAGATGACTCTATCGATCTGCATGATCATCCACCATAAAATCAGGTGGTACACGTTCTTTTTCTTTTATTTTTCTTTTTCATTTTTTTATTTTATTTTTGTTTTTCTGCCTTAGACAGTTGGGACACTGTCTCAATCAAGTGTGGGGGGAGTCTGCATTTCACCCATTTTCATTTTTCTTTGTTTTTATTTCTTTTTATTTTCAGCCATTTAAGTAGGACCATCATACATTTTAGATTGTAGTAACATACCATAAATTTATTTATTTTTGAAATACGACTCATTTTCAATTGATACAGCAAAATAAGTTTACAATTTTTAGCCAGTTGATAATATTTTTCTCTCTCAACTTAGATCGAATAAGAAATATAATGAAAAGTTTAATTTTGAGGGATAATAGTGTAACCGGTAAATAGGGAGATTCTTAGGTGATGGCCATGAAATCTATTCTATATTGTAGACTTTGTTTAAATAAGTGGAGGACTTAAAATACTTATAATGGCTTGTCAAACCTTTAAAACTAAGTTGTGTTAAGTTGAATTCGCGTAACTCTCTTTTTGTGCTTATAAATTCAATAATAATAATAGTAATCCAAGGGTATCCAACATTGCTTGTATATCGAGCGTTGGTGTGCAAACCCGCCAAGCTCTATCCGACACGTTGTTGACAAAGTCAAAGTCGGAATATCTTGGTCTCATTTTATGAGATTGGACACCTAAGGATTACCGACACCTTGTTGACAAAGTCAAAGTCGGCCTGCACAATCCGCCAAGCTCTTTACCTACTCTCCGTTAGTCCGCGAGGCAGTGCATGGGTGGTAAACCTTGGTCTTTTTAGTTAGGTGTATGTACTTAATCATAAATCTTAAAATTTTATAGAATAAAGAATAAGCGATGATACCCAAACACTTCTTGACCTTATTGATTCGACTAGCCATGCATGAGAAAATTAGAATACCACTTTGCAAACTGTGCCAAGCAAACTAAGAATTTATTTCATGGCTGCACTATGTTATCGACCGAACTAACTGGCCAAACTGGAATTTAACATTTGAAAACTTGATTTATATTGAAAATTTGTGACAAGTCGAGGTATCTAAAATAAAATCAACTGATTAGAAATTATTAACTTAATTTGTTGTACCACTTTCCTGAAATAAGTCGTGTTGTCATTTTTCATTTTTATTTTTGCATATGTCCATTGCATTCATATAGTTTCATTAGAATCATAGCATACTGCATTTGGATTTTGTGGGTAGTATCCGCTGAAAACCCTCACGAGACACCACTCGTCCTACTAGGGACACCTAGAGGTTTAATGGCTTGTTGCATGCGCTCAATGCAATCGTGTTCCTACGAAAGTGTGACCTATCTAGTTAGTTTTCCATTTTCTTTTTACTCGAGGACGAGTAAAAGATAAGTGTGGGGGTATTTGATTGACATAGAAATGTGTTTATTTTATGCTCTTATATCTTATCTGTTGTATATAAATAAATATTACTTGGGTATTGTTTTGTTACTTTTACAGATATTCCAACCCAGCCCGCAGGCATCCAGAAATGTAGAAAAATAGAGTTCAATTTGCTGTGTATTTGCATTTTGAAGAATTGTAGATGAAGATATCACATCTAGTTGTTGTTGGACAAGAAAAGGATTGATAACAAGGCTTTGCACATCACAAATCAATGAAGAAGTGTCAAGGAAGCAAGAGGAAAAGAGAAAAGGCCCAAATTTGCTTTATTTATCTAAGGCACATTTATGTTTCTCATTGTAAACTAATTAGTGATGTAATGACCAGGCCCAGTTATCATTAGGGTTAGGGTTTGGCTATCTACCCTATATATACCCTTGTAATGGCATTGTAGTCACCATCCTATCATATATCTCATTCTATTCTTCATCAATAAAACTCATTTTTCTTTTATGCAATTTTCTATTTCTTAGCAATTAGTGTTGTCTACATGATTAGATTCGGTAGAGCATTAATTGTATTTTTCACTTATTTTCATTAGTGATTGACCGTCTGATTAGATTCAGCGGTAATCCTAATTCTTATTTTATGTTCGTTTGATTCTGTTCTGCAATTTTATTTCCATTGTTCTATTTTATCTTTAATCGTTGAATTTATTACAGATCCGATTAGATTCGAATCTGAAGTGAATTTAATTGCATCTTTTATTTGTAGTTTCAATTTTTATTTTGTTTTGCAAAATCAACCTCCAGCTTCGTCTAACTCGCCCACGAAACATATAAATAATAAAATTTAACTTTCCTCCCTATGTTCGACCTGTATGCTACACACCTGTATGCTTGCAGAATTTAATTTAAATGTCGCGCTTTTCTAATTCATAGATTGGCGACGATCAGGTGTCTTGGTATGGAGCCCAAACATTTTTACTTATGTGGATGATGGAAAGTGAGGTACCTCGGATATTGAGTCCCTAGTGGCTCAAATTTTACGCCCCGTAGGTCGGGGAAACGTATTGTTCAGGTGTTATAATCCACTAACGTAAGTGTGGACCGGCCCTGTAGCTCCTAAGGGTCGATGTGTTCTGATCCTGAGACATAGCCTAGATTGTCTCGAATCCGGTAAGGATGATCCCTTGCCTTGGTTCATGATGGAAATCCAACTTTCAATATGACATTGTGCGGTTTTAATTGTAGAACTAGTATGACAACATGATATATGGTATCCATGCTGTCTATGATTGATACATTTATATTTGAAGTTGGTTTTAAATACTATACACTTATATTAGTATCAAAATAATTTTGTTTTATACGTATCAAGCATATTTGGCTCTTATAAGGGAAAACTCTATCCTATGGCTTGCGTTGCATTGTGTGATGGGACCTGAGTCTTATAGTAGCTTCAATTTTCCAAAAAGCAATGCGTTGTTTTATTTTAAACTAAGATTCATGTGGAGTAAGCCCGTTCCGTGTTACGGCGTGGTCCCATGATTTCCTAACTTTTAAAGTAATGATTTAATAACTGTTTTAGTTCTCACACCAGTCCCATGATTGACCTGGCGTTTATTGTTTCTACCTAAACTCTAGGTGCCAATATTTTCCACACGGGCAGCTAGTAGTTTTGGTTTTGCAGATATTTCTTTTCCAGGATCCTGGATTTACAGCTGAAGCTATATTCATAAAGCTCTGTATCCGTGTATTTCTTTCAGTTGTGTTATGTATTATTTTTTCGCTGCTTTGTAATTTAAATCTCTGATATTGTATTTCGAATGTGTAATATTTATTCATACTCCGGAACATTCTTATACTCTGATGTAAATTGTTGTAATAGGAATAAAATGTTCTATTTTTTGTGTTCTGATGCGTCGTGTTCTCAATTCAATCCGGGCTTTCCCGAAAGGGGAGGTTTGGGTCATTTCAGCGTGGTATCAGAGCTTTGGTTAACAGAGCTCGAGAACAAGACACACTAGAACCGAACGAAAGAATTCATTAGAGATTGGATTAGTAATAAGAATAACTTGTTAGAGATATGATCAGTAGCATCCTAGAATGAGTTCGAAGAGTATTATTTAAAAATAATAATAATAATAAATAAATAGAAATTATTTAGTTTTGAAAATTTTATCTTGTTATATGTATTTGACTATTTTATTTTATATTAAATTTGGACAATCAAGTATATGAAGATTTTGCATATACGCCTCGCTAGCGTGTATACGAAGTCTCAAATATACTGGATAAATATAGAATCACACTCTAGTCGGCCGGAGATGATTCTGGAGATGCCCGGGCATCATCAGTATTTGTAACAACCCGGATTCTGACGGACCAATTTTTTTTCAAAAACCCAATCCATCTAAACCCGAGTTGGTTTGCTCTGGTATCCTGCAGGAAAGACAGAGACATAAAACATGTCAGAGTTCAGAAAATATCTTACAGTGGAACGAATAAATATAACGTAGTTGAAACATAGCTTTACCTTAATAATAATACTACTAAACCAGTATCCAAAGCTATACAGTCTCTGTCATGAACCTAACCTGCAAATGTTATGAGGAGGGGGTCAGAACAAAGTCTGTGTGAATGAATTTAAACTACACTTCTTGGATAATCCTACATATACCGTTCAATTATATTTTCTTATTTATTATGTTATTTGTGTTATTAGCACTCAAGGCTTACACACACGTCGCACCCATTTACTCTCTAGTAGATTAACCTAATATAGTGTATATGTAGCTACCCCTAATTAAGGTATACTCTACTCGCATGGCCTCCACCGTATGTACGCAGTCCCTTATCCAATGTCGCATGTCATATGTATATCAACGCTACATTTGCATAAAACTATCATCACTGTGTTACATAAGTGTTTGGACTGCCATTCTAGATCCTACTAGATTCTGTCATTGAATAATGCCCTCTAGTCTATGGTACACCACCCAGAGCGAGATGAGTGTACCTAGACTTTTTCCCATGTACATATCATCAATCGTACTCGATGTCTATTTGCACATGTTCTCTATGTGTGCCCGAGTCCCGTGGCAGGGCTAATCAAGAAATACGAAACTCGGTCGGGAGCTTTCAGATATCTGCTGATGCAGATGCTAAGGTCTGCTTTTACAATGGCTATGGTCCCACTAGACCCCTCCCTCAACTAACAAATGAAAGGCACCCAAGATAATCAAGAATGAGAACTGTAACCCTGGCCCCCTATGCCCTTCAATCCTATTGGCCAACCTCACCCATCACTAGATAGAACGTATATGGTCTTTTGGAGTTCTCCACCTTTCTGCTTCATGTACTGACTGAAGATGGTAGGTAGACGACGAGTTGCTATCACAGGGCACTAACTGGTCTCGCCGAGTCACACTGGTCCATCTTAGTTTTTTGATTGCCTCTTGTTTTGCAATCAAGGCATACTCATTGGTTCTTCCCACGTAGACCTAACCTCTGTGAGCACAGGCATATCATCTTCCACTCACAGAGGGATACCAAGAGTACCCTCACGTCCCCAGAAGCCGCGTGCTTCGTAACCCAGTCCCTTGGAGCCTTCTGCATAATTAGATGGACGTTCGCTCCCCCTTGCGCCCTATGGCATCGTGATGATATACCGTGTTTGGTTATTCATCCCCTATCGTATGGACTAGTCCAAGCGCATTACCCTTTCGTGTTATTAGACCTTAAGTCTAATCTTCTAATTTTGCGCTTGCTCTATCTCATTAGGTTTTCTTTTTAACTTAGTTATCTCATCCATATTTGTTTCAGATTACCAGGTTTCTTTTTCATAAGTCTTTCCCTATTTCTTATTTAGCCGCGATCAATTAATTATTTACTTAGTTCTCTTAACTAAGCTTTACTAACAAGCTCAAACACGGCTTTCTGTAACTGTTTACTTAGTCCTCTTAACTAAGGTTTACCAACATGACTTTCAATGATTGTTTACTTAGTTCTCTTAACTAAGGTTTACTAACAAATTCTCTTTATCGTTTACTTGTTAACTTAGTCATCTTAACTAAATTTTACTAATAAGTGTTCCCCTTACTCATATAACTTATGTTTTCCCGTTCCCGCGGATTACTTAATCTTCAATTAAATATGGCTTGCATTCTTTCATAAGTTATTTCATCTTTGTATTGATGATTATAACCTACGTTGTAATTCTTACATGTCTTGTAACAAGCATACCTATTATCTTCCCATTCAGTTATACTCGTATCTGTTGATGTTGCCATAATCCATTGTTGTTTGCTTAGTTTTCTTAACTACGGCTTATTGCTTAATTTTCTTAACTAAGGCTTATTACTTATTTTTCTTAACTAAGGCTTACTACTTATTTCTCTTAACTAAGGTTTATTACTTAGTTCTCTTAACTAAGATTTACTACTTAGTTATCTTTATTTTTATTTACTTAGTTCTCTTAACTAAGGTTTTATAATCATAACTCATGTTATGTTTATCCACAGATTACTCATTATCGCTTTGTAGTTTGTATTCAACTTATTTTATAATATAAGTTGTCCCATTCTCTATTCTTATTATCATCTTCCCTTGTCCCTAGGACAAGTCTACCTATTATATGACTTTCATATTTCCCCTATATGTTCATAATAGATTGCTATCATTCCCCATTATGGCATTAATTAAGATTAACTTAACCTTTCCCATTTCTTTAACATGTTTACTTAACCCCTACCCAATTCAACTGGTTTGTAACACCACTATAGATTTAATTGGGTTAAGTATTCTAATTCATTACCATGTCCACTTATGGTTATAATGGGCTAGACCTCCCACATTAGGCCTACAACGTGTGGATGTTGGATATGCCGGTCGGGTCTGGGCAGTCTTATTCCATAGTTGGGTCTAACCTCGTGTCTTAGCCCGATTCATATTTACATACTCAGACCTCCCACATTAGGTTCAACATTAGTGGCTGCTGGATATGCCGGTCGAGTCCGGGCAGACTTCCACCACTAATGTAACCTAGTCTCGTGTCATAAGTACAATTACAATTCCTAATTGTAATTACTAAACATTCCATTATTAATTAATTAATCAATTAAACCTTTCCCCATTTGAAATATTCCTAATTCACTATTCAAATTATAGACTTTTATGCCTCTTTTTAATTCACTTTTAATCATGCCCCATATCATAAATTAAGGCATATATATATATATGTATAAATATACGTTGCACCAACCCAAACGCACATATATTTTCCAATTTATGCCTAAAATTCATATTCACATACGTTCTAATTTATGTCCCAAATCACTATTTAGACATGTCCCATTTCTTACCCAAATTATTTTTATACTTATAATCAAATTTCAGATCTTTAAACATAATTTGGTCAATATAGTCATACACTTACTCAAGCCATTCCTTGTACATAAATATGACAGTTTTTCATGTGAACTGTATAATACTCCAACTACTCCGATTACATGTTTAATGTTATTCTATAAATCATGTAAACGTTCAACTAGTTAAATAAACAAATTATTGATGTCATGACATGCTAACCATTCCCATAGTTTACTATATTTAAGACATGAATTCGCAGATCTATTCATTTTTTTACGTTTCATCTTGTTATAATCGCAATTTATAGTTAAACTTGCAATTTCACAATTTACATATATATGGGAATGCTAAACGACAGCTATAACATTATCAAAAAGTCATAGTTTAATTCCACTCACAGTGATTTTTACTTTCCTAGGTCTGATATAGATTAGCATCCAAAGTTCTTCCCTTTCTTGCAGCGTAGATTTGTAGATCCAAAATCCCTTTTTCTCTTTATCTTGAAATAGAAGAAATTCTAAATCTAATTCTTTTAATTTAAGAATAGATTTTGAAGAGAAAGGGAAGAAAGTAGATTTAAGATTTGGGAAAGAAGAAGCACAACTTTAGCGTAGCTTTGGGATTGTGAATTTTAAGGTTAGGTTTTGAGTTTTATTTATAGGTAGGCTAGAACAACTATGGCCTTAGGATTAAAATAGAATTCATCTAAACCTTACACCTCTCTAAAGAAACGAATGTTCTGGAGTAGGAAAATTGATTGCCCATATTTCTTATCCAATAATTTTTCTTTAATTTATTTATTGCAGCAACTTAATTGTCACATACATTTTTTCATACAACTAAATTTATTTAATGCATTATTCTTTATTCATATATAACCCTTTCCTTTTCCCCACATGCGGTTTCTTTTCCATTAATGCATCCTTCCATTATTTTATATATATTTATATATATTCCTCTTTTTAACCTCCTCTCTACACAGCCCCTTTTCACACCATCTTTTTAATTAAACCATCTTTTTAACCGCTTTCACACTGCATTGCATATATCGTTCTTTCTCCAATCAATTAATTTACCTTCATGCATTTAACTTTCTTTTATTTTGATTGCGCATCCTTATTTTACAATCAATCAGTTTACCTTTAATGCATTTATTTATTAATTAATTCATTGTAATTAATGCACTCTACTTTTATGTGCTCAATTCTTTTTACTATTCTATGCATTAACAATATAACTTTCAATATATTAACTTATGCATATATTCACATGCACATAATTAATTGTATGTTATTAATTCACATCTTTCTTTCGTTTGCATTTTAATATTAATATACATATATATATATATATATGCACTGATTATGATACCCTCTTTATTAACCATTTTTATGCATGCCATCAATTCATTAATGTTTCTCTTTTTTTTTCTTTTTATATTATTACATGCACTTTATTGCATGCATTGCATGCATTCGTTTGCACTAATCTTCTCGTTAATGTATGATATGCATGTATTTTATTACATTGATTTTTTATCTTTCCTTCCTATTTATTGCATACCTTTATTGCTTACATTGTTAACTTCCTCTTTTTTTCATGCATTAAAACTTTACAGCTTTCCTTATTTTTATTGTTGCATGAAATTGTGTAATTAATTTATCTTTGCTTATCTCTTTTTTTATATTAAAGCATTTACACATTGATTTCTTCCTTTTACTTGCACATTTAATGCATTAACCTTTTTAAAATGCATGAATCTTTTTCTTTTAACATATATTCATGCATTACCTTTTTTTTAAATTATCAATGACCATGCATATATTTACATATACTCACAATCAAATATTTATAGAAATATCCGGGGTGTTACAATATTTAAGTTCGAGTTTCGAAAGTGAGATATCTATATATTTCCAATTGGCTGGTGTGAGACCCAAAACTTAGTTAGAGTTTATTGTTGTGATTTGCACTAAAAATATGATATTTGAATATATATATATATATACAAAAGTTATATGTTTTGGAAATTTAATTCAACTAATTGATTGCTGGTTGTGTTGTGTGATTATTAGTTTAACTAATAAAAATATTGGAATGATAATTAATTTAACCGATATGAAATGAAAGGTAAAATTAGCCAAATTGAATCAAATATTGAATTAAATTGAAATTGATTGAAATTGCATATATATACATGTGTATACATTAAACAGGTCATAGCATGGAAGCTAAGAAGAGGAATAAAATTGTATGTCCGACAAATAGGTACATGTTTACCGTATTTCTTTTGATGATTTTATGAGCCGATTGGCTTTTTCTTTTTCTTTAGGATTGATGAGGGCCCTGTGAGGCAAGTTGTGGTTTTAAATATCAACCCGTACAAAGGAGGTTATGGCGAAATTTTTCGAAAATTTAGGGTGTTAGCCAAATTTTTGAGAAATTAGAAAATTCTTAGAAACTGAAAAGTTGAAGAATGAAAGCCAGAATGAAAGTTGAGTTGGTTAGTTCAACAACTTTCAGCTCCATTCGTTTTCGAGGACGAAAAGATTTTAAGTGGGGGAGATTGTAACAACCCGGATTTTCAGAACCAATTTAAAATTTTTATTTTAGCTATTTTAATGAATTTTGAATATTTAAAATAATTTATTTTATATAATAACGACTAAAAAATTTATTTAAACAGAAGTTAATACGAATAAATTTATTTCAATTATATAATGAGCTTTAAATGGTGCGGTAAGTTGAAAATTCGATTTCTAATTTCAAATGAATATACAGAATTCAATATAAGTCAGAATTGGACGAAACAAGAAATATTTGAATCTGATTAACAATATCTTTCTAACGGACGTAAGAAATTGAGATTTCACAATATAAATTGAAAGTTATGCCCAGTTTAAAATTTAAAATAGTCGTTATGGAATTTATATATATTTTAATATAATATATAGCCCTTAAAAATAGCCATTTTGCAAACGACCTCTGTTTTCGACGAAACCACTTTTGTTGGATCCGAATGTCAAATTATTGTTATATTCCAATTTTCATAATTTTTGGAATTAATATGTGAGCGTGGCGAATTTAAACGCGTTTGATAATTTCAGTTTGAATTTAATCGACTGAAAAATGACTATTTTTCAAACGGCCTCCAAATTTGATGAAATTAGTTTTATTAGGACCGTATCATAAAAACATAGCTAGATTTATTTTTCTGGAATTTTTGGATTTAGTATGTGGCCCCAGTAAATTAAAATGTACGTTTAAATTCAATATGTATTGATTTATAATTTAATTTTAATAAAAATTAATTGAAATAGTCGAATTGGCTTATGAAACATATCTCATTTTGTCCGGAATGGGGGTATTTGGCTAGAGGCGACATTCTTTGGGTTTAATTTGGAGTTAAGACGAGAAAATTCATATTTAAGGAATAAAGGGATTAAAAAATTATCAAAATATTTTATATATATGGGCCTCTTCGTTCAAAACCCTAGTCTTTATCCCTTTGACAGCCGCCGCTCTCCATACGTTAGCACTGGACGACTAGCTCCCTTTTTCTCTCTCGTTTATCTCCATATCCAAGAATCCATTTCTGAAACTTCCAAAGACTGAATCGAAGAGGGGAGTGAGATTAACGTAGTGAACGGCTATGATCATTTGTTGTGTTGTGGATTGGGAGGATTTTGCTTTGAAAGGCAGTGGGTTTGGGGTCAGTTTTCAGGCGTTGGAGGGGACCGGAATTCGCAAAAAGGGGCAGCGCTGGTGGCATTCTGGACGGCGGAGACAATATAACTCGAGCCCTAGTGGCTCGTGAATGGGTTCAATTAAATCCCATGGTACTGGGTGTTATGGGGAAGACAATATAACTTTCAAAATTAATTTATTTATCAATTATATTAGTTTAAGTTAATAATCAATTAAAATGTTGAATGATTAAATCAGCATAACTTCTTCAAATGGAAACGGAATCGTGCAAACTCAGTTGCGTAGAGATTGTGTCAAAGAGCACTATAATATGGAGTAGACTAGAAATGAAACAGAAGCTGTTGGGATTTTGATAAAATTGATTGCAAGTTTAATTTTATTAAAACCAATCATTATATAAACAATTCCTAAAACCAATCAAGGTGAGAACTCCTTCTCGCTAAATTATATTTTATCATGTTATTGTATTCATGTATAAAAATATATAGAATTGCCAGTGTAGGTCTTTTATAAGTCTTAATCATTATAAATTGTTAGCTCACCTCCTTCGTCCACAGACCATGGACGATTTAAATTGACTGAGTTGTATGTTGTTTGTGATGTTGAAATGTTTAACGTAGAAAAAAATAATGTTAACATTAATGTGGTGGTTGAAATTAAATTATAAATATCCATTTATAATTTAAACACTGAAAATGGTTAAATAGAGAATAATTCAAACCAAATTAAAATTGGTAAAATTTATTAACCAATGATTTATTTAAATAAACTGGTGTTGTTTGAAAACCCCACACGGATATTGGGATGATATTGGACATACACTAATCCCAATATTTAGTTGCATGTCAACCGATGGTTGACAGGCTGTGATGAGCATTGTTTATTTATTTTAATGCTCACACAATTGTAAATTTCACTCTGGATGTGAATGGATTGTTTAATAATTATTTATCATTATTGTAGAATACATGCGATGTATGAAATCCATATAACTGAAATTATATGGTAATTGATTGTGTTGCATTCCGATTTAGAATAAAGAATATTTTAAATAAAGAATCTTTTAAAATTAAGAATATTTTAAAATAACGAATATTTTAAAATAATATTCAGTGAAGAATAAAATTGTGATTTTGATGTCCGACTTTGGATAGACAAAAAATATATATAAAAATATGAAGCCGGATTAAGTATAGTAACGTCATTTTAACGCGAGGGTTAATCGATCAATTTTATTCATTTTCTAATGAATATCGGAAAGAAGTGATTTCAAAATCTAATATTTTGAAAATATTATCACTTTAATATGATAAAGATATAGAATATTCAATTTTAATTCAAAATTGAAAAAGAAGTTGGAATCGTTTTTAAATGAATTTATAAATATTTTATAAATATGATTTAAATGGAAATCAATGAAATATATATAATATATATTATATATATTTAAATGGCCTGAATAGAATGCGCCGCGCAGCGACCATTCGCGAATTTCGACCATTAACTTCAAATTGATGTAACGGGAGATCCGACCGTCGGATTCTCCTGAAACCGGAACCTTTGGGTTCGTATCGATAAGAGCTTTCCAACGAATATAAGAAATTTGAAATCTAATGGTCAAATTTGGAATTATGTCCAAATCAATTTCAGAAAAGGTCGCTATGGATGCAGTTTGGTGGCCGATATTGGAAATCGACTGTAAAGGCCTTAATAAAATTATTAAAAATACGAAAAAATTATGTAAAATCATAATAAATGATTTGAAAAGAATTTGGACGAAAAATTCCAATTTTGTAAAGATAAAAATATATTTTTATCAAAATGAACTAGTTATTAGCTAGAATAATAATCCATGGTTTTTAAATAAATAAATAAATTGGATTTGTAAATGGTTTTAACATAACCATAATTTTCCGAAGTATGAATTGGAATGGAAATTATCTTCGGGATATTTCAACATTGGATTCTGTTATTATACGGATATTGTGAGGAATTTGGAAGATATATATATATATATATCGTTATTTCCAATACAATCTTTGTTGGTTTCAGAATTTGATACTGAATATAAGCCGATATAATTTCTATTCAAAACTTTATATTTAATGTCAAATTGGATTTTGGGTTTGTCGTGAACGGTGTCTTAAATAACACTGTTCTTAAACCCAGTTGAGAAAAGAACAAACCTTTTAAATTAAGATTTAGTGAAGTTTTCCAATTAATTAATATTTAATTGGAATTGAATAAAAGAATTGGATTTTGGGTTGCCGTGAATGATGTCTTAAATTACACAGTTCTTAAACCAAAAAAATAAATCTTTTAATTAAGATTATTAAAGTTTCCAATTATATTTAGTAATTGGAATAAAATGAAATGTGAATTGGATTTATTGTGAACTGTGTTTTTAACGACATTCGTTCTTTAACCCGATTAATAGTGAAAATATAATTTGGAATTTATAAATATTTTATTAAGATTTAAATGGAAATTTTCCAAAGTAAAGTTTTCCAATTTAATATATTAAATTGGAATTGAATGGAATTCGGTTTAATAATCGGGATGAGCTTTTGTGAAGGAAGACCGTTACTATATATGGAATTAAAAAGGCTTTGTCGTTATTCCATTTATATTAATAGTCTGATATGGAAATTTATATCGATTATATACTATTATGATTTCCGTGAAGATTCCATTTTGATGGAATATAATTTGGGTTTATCGTGAACTGTGTTTTAAATGACATTGGTTCTTTAACCCAGTTAAAGATAGGATTTATTTTCCTAAAGTTGAATAATCATTAAGTAATGGTTTTTAATATTAAAACCAAATTGGAGTTTTAATAGATTTTTTTTATTAGATTGAAATGGGAATGAGATAATTAAATTTATCGAATTCTTGAAATGATCAAAAATGGAGTACCACCAGTTTTACTCTAGGCGATAGTTAAATCTTTATTTAGATTTAAACGTGAAAGGATAATTAATTTTACCCATAGCACATTGGTGTTAGATATGGAGTGCTACCAATTTTGCTCCATGGGATGAATAGGTTTGGATTGGAAAGATAAAATAAATGATTACTTCGGTAAGGCACAATAATCCCGACTAGTAAATAAAATCTTTTGAAATTGATATCCAAAGGGAGATTTAAGAATAAATTTAAAATAATTTATCTTTAATAAAATTAATGGGAGCCGTTCCCTAAAAATGTGAATATTGGAATAAAAGAATATTCTGAATTGGAATGAGGCATATGATGTGTTTTTATAGCACTTGATTATAAAATACGCGAGTTATTCGGAAAGGTCGGGTTTAACCCATTCTAAATAATTAATACGACGACTAAAAATTGACGATGAAGACGGTGGTTGAAGACCAGAGATCTTCACATCGGTTGGATGATTACTGATGTCTTGATTGGGATGTACACCCAAGACAAGGTAATAAGTGGTGATCGTCCAGACGTACTTGGAGATCGACCGGATATGCGAGGACCTCTCTCACGTATTGGACATATGGGACGAGGAATAAGGTGCCTCCGATTTCGTTCAGACCCAAAATGGACTTGTAAATGGATGTGTGTCCGACTTTGGATTTCATTCTATGTTGATTGATTTCTATTATATATATATGTCTGTTTGATGGCGGAGAACTTATTCTCTAGCTTAACACCCTTCTCTGAGACGTACCAGCTTAGAGGTTATATACTGATAGACATCGATTGCATGACGTGAATTACTAGTGTGGCATGCTAAGATGCAAATGATCAAGACTTTTGTTGAAAAGAAGAGTCTTGTGGTTGATAATCAAATCATAGCTTTAAGTAGCATAGCTTTGTGTATAGCATTAATTCGCGAGCCTCACACCCCGGTATAAACCAGAAACGGGAGAAGGATCCAGGGAGAACCTGCATTTATTTTTAGCTAGGAGTGGTGTCATGGTATGGAGCCCAAACATTTTCACTTATGTGGATGATGGAAAGCAAGGTACCTCGGATATTGAGTCCCTAGTGGCTCAGATTTTACGCCCCATAGGGCGGGGAAACGTATTGTTCTTGAGTTATAATCCACTAACGTAAATGTGGACCGACCCTGTGGCTCCGAAGGGTCGATGCGTTCTGATTATAAGACATTGTAACACCCCGAAAATTCTATAACTGTGAAATTAACAAATTAAAGTATAATTAATCTGAAATCAAAGAACTAAGGGAAACGGGATACGCCGTTGCGTTCGTCTCGGAAAAATACGCGAAATAGAGTCCGAGTTTTCGAAAAACGGAGTCCGTATGAAGAAGATATGGCCTTCGGAAGTTTTGAGTTAAATTTAAAATTCAAACAGAATAAAATAATTAAAAATCGGGCCCAATGGGCCAGGGCGGATAAACACCCGCCAAGGCCACCCAGGTCGACTGGGCTGTCGACCTGGGCTACCCATGTCGACAGGGCTGTCGACAGCCCTGTCGACAGGGGTGTCGACCTGGTCGAGCCCAGTCAACCTGGCTGGCCAGGTCTGTGTTTGGTCGAATTTCTGTGGTCTGCTTTGTCACTAGGGCTAGGTGGCGGGTTCTAATTGGTCTCTCTATCTAATGAATGGCTATGATCAATCCAAGCAACATCAAGGGTCCTAATCAATTCCTAACCTTTATATAAACAACCCTAGACTAAACCCTAATCTATTCATTCAAAATTAAGAACATAGCTGCCATGTTGCTGAGGAACGACTAAGAATAGCCGCCAACTAGAGAGGGAATTAGGAAGAAAGTTCTAAAGCCTAAAGCAATTCAAGCAACCTAAAGCCAATCAATTCAACAAAGGAATCATATCTCTTAATTAGAGAATTCGCCGCAACCATTGTAAGTAGAGTATTACTTTGGTATGAATAAACAATTGTATTGATTTGTATGCTTGAATTGGGATAATAAAGTAGTTCATATTTGTGCAAAATTATGTTATTCATTATAAAGAACTACATGCGGTAGTTCTATGCAAATATACGTTTGGAATATTGCGCAAATTATGTAATCTATGTTGAAGCTACATGTATGTAGTTGAGTGAAATTCATGCAAGCTTGGGGCTTTGTTATTATGTCGTCATGATGTATATTTTGTGCATAAATCATTTTGCAAGTAATTGAAACAAGTTTGGTTGTTATAGTTCATATGAAACTATGTTGAATTTTGACACCATAATCCATGTATTAAGTCATGCTTTTGCAAACTTATGAATATGGCTAGGCTATGAATGATATTTGGCATAATTGAAATCCATGATTAAGTCTATCTTGTTTACAAGAATTATATGATAACATATGTGAGACATGGCTAGGTTAGACTCAAAAATCCCTCTTTGCAAGTTTTAAAGCAAACACCATGTTTAGGAATATTTATGCATAAGTATGTTTATACCATCGTTATGTGATTAGACTTAAACCATGATTAAGTTGAACAATGCTTTTGTGTTAGTAACAAAGTATCCCCTTTGTAAACATATAGAAACCTTATAAACATGACTTGTTTATGTTTATGCCGTGTTTATGCTAAAAGTATTCATGCCATGCTTATGTTTGACATTATGCTATGCTTATGCTAGAAATATTTATGCCATGCTTATGTTTGACATTATGCCTAAATAAGAATATAGGTTCATGTTGTAGTTAAACCTATGCAAGTTCACATGCTTTGGTTCATGTCATCTATGTTACCATTATGCAAGTACACCAATTTCTATTTTGTATTTCCAACGTCGTATTGCAAGTTCATGCGCTCACCTTCCCCTCTTCGTGTATACGCCATAAGCCTCCCCTTTTCGCATGGCTAAATTGGGCTTTAAAAAGGCTAAGCCCAATATATATAAACGGACGTGTAAAACGGGGGAAAATAACGTTGGGTTAAAATTAATTAATGAATGAAAATATAAAATAGAAGGGCCCAAATTCAAGTATGGGTTGGGCCCGTGATTGGTGTAATCTTTACACCATTAACTAAATAATGGGCCGCAAATATTTACATATAAGAAATAAAGAAGAATGACGAAATATGTAAATGTAGAAAATACGATATGTTTAACCCGAGGTTGGATTGAGTTGTGATGTAAACCTGCCCGGAACCGCCCGGCTGTCCAGTAGTCACAACAATACCTATCCAATGTGGGAGGTTAAACATGGAGCCCAGCAAGGACCCGAGGTTAGACTGAGTTGTGGCGTAAGACTGCCCGGAACCAACCGGCAACAGGCAGCCACAACAATACCTGTCTAATGTGAGAGGTCAGGGCCTTAATAAGACAATTAAGGCTGAGTCAGGATTGTTAGGATTAAGTGAACTAAAGACTTAATCAAAATGGAACATGCTAAACTAAACGGACTGGTGGGGTTAGGTTAGGAAACACTTAACCAACTTAGCATGTTGGCTAGAGATAGAAAACCTAGTAACGGGGGGACCCTTTTCAGCAGTAACCCTAAAAGGTGTATCAGGATACCCTGAAACTAGGCAGGGTGGGGCACGATTACTGGGCTGATTGTAAGAGGTCAAAGCGACGGCGGTGGTGTAGCAGTGTAGGTTCTAACGGAGTGCGGGCGTGCACACACTCCGGCGCAGAAAAATAAGGCACTGGACACCAGTAGTATACTTGTGCACTCTAAGGTTGTGTCGGGTTGCCACTATGGGACTTGATACACCCCATGGTGGGACCAGCATAGGTAACTACAGACATCGGGGGCCGTAAGACACATGTAACTATGCAAGTAGGAGCCGATCATCACAGAATGGATCACATCACCCTGATTATGGGGTGCAAATTGGAAACTAGTTTATATGGGTTCAGAGATTAACATGGGGTACGATAGTATGTTCGACCCTAGATAACTTAACCAAGTTTATTGTGCTTGCCCACTTCTTGTTTATACTTATCATACCCAGTTCTTTATTCATAGACAAAATAGTACTAGACTTACTCAGGCTTTATGTCTGACTCTACTTTTCTTTCGTCTTCTTTCTTCCGTTCCCCCCCCCCCCCAGGTCCTCAGGGAGGGAACACAGCAGCTTGACCAACCTCAACATCCAGCTTGAAGAAGAGAAATGTATTGCTTGGACTTTCCTGTTTTGAACTATGGCTTTGGACAATCCACTATGGGGCTTTTGCAGTTTATCTATGTTTTATTTATGCTTCTTTAAAATAATGTACTCAAGACAGATTATGAAAGTGTTATGTTATGTTTTTGGAAAGGATGTTGTTGTACACGTATTTGACTTTATGAAATAAAGTTTGTTGTTCTTCCGCTGTTTACAAATATGTGTTCTTATATCTGTCTTGTATATCTGTGACTTGTACTTATAAACCTCCACCAAAATTAGGGCATTCCCTTTGAGAGTGACCCTAACGGAGGTGGGGTGTTTCACTTGGTATCAGAGCATAGGTTTACCAGATAAGATAAAAAGTTTTGAAAATTATTTTCAAAAAGGAAATTTAAAGAAGCATTTTTAAAAGAAAAATATTATTTTATTTTAAAAAGGCAAAGTCCACCCCCAAAGCCATAGGAACTATCTCTTATCCTTCGTTTTGAATCTATCCTTTTTGTTTCAGCATGTCCCAAGATCTTAACTTGCCAGAAGGGGTGCCAATACCTGGTTGGTTTAGACGGTTCTTAGAAGCAAGGGCCACTCAGCCAGGTCCTACCGTTCCTCCTCCCCCAGCTGAAGGAAATCATCCAGCTGCAGCAGCACCTTTTCCTCCACCTCCTCCACGGGGAAACACGTTTGCTAAGATATGTAAAGATTTTAAAGCTATGGGAGGAAGGGATTTCCATGGAACTGAGTCCTTCGTGGCAGCTAGAAATTGGCTGAAAGAAACTGAGGACCTATTCATCATCTTTGAGGTAGAAGATAGACAAAAAGTACAGTTGGCAGTGTGGCTATTGAAGGGCGAGGCTTCCTACTGGTGGGAAGTCACTAATGCTGAAAGACCAGTGGAGACATGGGAGGACTTTAGGGCAAGGTTTGAGACTAAATTTCTCTCAGATGCGGAAAGAAGTTTGCAGTTAGAAAAAATCTTATTTCTTAAGCAAGGGGACAAGACAGTCAGAGAGTATGTGAATCAGTTCGATGAGCTGGCTAGGTTTGGGCTTGACCTAGTCAACACCCCGCACAAGAAGGCTCTCCGTTTCGTCAAAGGGTTGAATGAGCCATTACACAGTTTGGTCATGACCCATATACCCATGGGAGCCACGTATGAAAGATTGGTGCAAATGGCATTGCTGAATGAAGAGGATAAGGGCAAGAAGAAAGAGGGTTTGCAGCCCCAGAAGACAGACTTTAAGAAGGGCGGGAAAGGCAACAAAGAGAAGAGGAAGTGCAATTTCTGTGGCAAAGTGGGGCACTTAGTAAAGGACTGCCGGAAAAAGAAGGCCAAGGAGAATGGTGGGTGCTTTTCTTGCGGTGAGACAGGCCATAGGGCTAAGGACTGCCCAAAGAAACGAGGACAGGGGCAGAGGGCTGGATCCACCCCAGGGGCACAGGTCCATGTGCTAGAAGCGCCACCTCTGCAACAGCGAGGTATAAATACTTCTGTAGAAAGTGTAGTTTATCTTTATGATCACCCCGTTCGCACTTTATTTGATTCTGGCGCATCACACTCCTTTATCTCGTCTGCTTTAGTAGAATCTCTGCACCTAGAAACTAGTATGGTAGAGGACCCCTTAATTGTTTCAAACCCAATTGGGGGCCCAGCTCATTTGTCTATGATCTGTGTGGGATTGAAAATTTCTATTCTAAGTGTAGAATTTCAATGTAGTGCCTTTGTTTTGGGCTTTTCGGGGTATGGTTTGATTTTGGGTATGGATTGGCTATCCAGTAATGGGGCCATCCTTGATTGTGAGAAAAGGGTTGTTAGGCTCCTAACCCAGCTCGGTAATACTTTGGAAATTTCTTGTAATCCCTCGCATGCGGTTATGCTTAGTTATCTTGAATCGCTAGATGCCTCTGTTGAAAATTTGCAATCAGTTAGAGTGGTCCGGGAATATCCGGATGTCTTTGAAGAGGTGAAGGGCTTGCCTCCGAAGCGGGAAATAGACTTCCGCATATATCTTGTAGATAATGCAAAGCCCGTTGCGTTGCCCGTTAGACATATGGCTCCACGAGAAAGGAAAGAGCTCAGTAAACAGATTAAAGAGCTTCTAGAAAAGGGGTTCATTAGGAGGAGCATTTCAGAATGGGGCGCTCCGGTGGTGTTCGCTACAAAGGCGGATGGTTCACTCCGTCTATGTGTTGACTATAGGGAGCTCAACAAGCTAACGAAAAAGAATAGGCACCCTCTCCCTAGAATTGACGATTTGTTTGACCAGCTTGTAGGAGCGTCTGTTTTCTCCCAACTCTATTTAGCAACCGGTTTTCATCAGCTAAGGGTGGCTGAAGATAGCATCGATAAAACGGCGTTCAGAACCCCAGACGGTTTCTTTGAATGGCTTGTCATGCCTTTCGGCTTGACAAATGCACCTGCTTACTTCGTGGACCTGATGAGTAGGGTATTTAGAGATTTCCTCAACAAATTCGTAGTGGTCTTCGTAGATGATATCCTTATCTTCTCAAAAAGTGAAGAGGAACATGCTCAGCACTTAAGGGCAATCATGGAAACTTTGCGAGTCCATCAACTAAAAGCCAAATTCTCCAAATGCCACTTTTGGAGAGAAGAAGTGAGGTTCCTTGGGCACATAGTATCCAAACAAGGGTTAGCAGTGGACCCTGCTAAGGTAGTGGCGGTACAAGATTGGAAGACACCAAGGAATGCGACTGAGGTCCGAAGCTTCCTAGGACTAGCAGGTTTCTATCGAAAATTTATAAGGGATTTTGCGAAAATCTCAGCTCCGCTCACGAAATTGACTAAGAAGAATCTAGTGTTTAATTGGGACTTGGATTGCGAGTTTGCTTTCCAACGACTGAAAAGGGCTCTCACAACAGCCCCAGTTTTGACGCTGCCAGATGGGAGCAAGATGTTCACTGTTTATACGGATGCATGTGGGACAGGGCTAGGCGCCGTCTTAATGCAAGAAGGAAGGGTAGTAGCTTATGGCGGGAGGCAATTGAAGGTGCACGAAAAGAACTACCCAACCCACGATCTTGAGTTAGCCGCCATCGTCTTTGCACTCAAGTCTTGGCGACACTATCTCCTAGGTGAGAAGTTCGAACTTTACACTGACCATAAATCGTTGAAATATCTTTTCTCACAGAAGGATCTTAACTTGAGGCAACAAAGATGGATGGAGTTTCTTGCCTCGTACGATTTCGAAATCTCCTATACTCCGGGCAAAGGCAACGTAGTGGCAGACGCGTTGAGCCGAAAGAAATTGACCCTAAGCCCGTTGTTTGTTGAAAGACAAAGCCTAGGGTTTATAGCCAGCTTCGACTTTAGGCCTTCCTCCGATTTCGTACCAGGCTTGCTAGCATCTCTCGAAGTACGCCCAACTTTAGTGGATTCAGTAGGGACAGCACAACGCGAAGACCCTCAGCTTGTGGAAATAATTGATAGGTTAATTAGGGGTGAGACTTCAAGTCACCTCAACAGATACTCCATCGACGATAAGGGATTGCTAAGGCGAGACGGAAGGCTATGCGTCCCACAGACAAAAGATTTAATAAAGAAGGTTCTCGAGGAAGCACATCACTCCAAGATGACGATACACCCAGGCGGAGATAAAATGTACAAAGATATAAAAAGGACTTTCTTCTGGAACGGCATGAAAAAGGACGTGGCAGAGTTCGTTTCTAAGTGTATGGTGTGCCAACAGGTTAAGGCGGAACAGAAAAAGCCTGGCGGACTGCTACATCCTTTGGAGGTCCCGCAGTGGAAGTGGGATAGCATCTCAATGGACTTCATCGATGGGCTGCCTAGGTCTAGGAGAGGCAACACTAGCATTTGGGTAATAGTGGATAGGCTTACTAAAAGCGCCCACTTTTTACCTGTCAAAAGTAAAAGGACTGCCTCATCCCTAGCATCACTTTACCTCAAAGAAATCGTTCGACTCCATGGAATACCGTCTAGCATTGTTAGTGACCGAGACCCCATCTTCACCAGTGAGTTTTGGCGGAGTCTGCAAGAAGCAGTAGGAACGCAGTTATGCTTGAGCACAGCCTATCATCCCCAAACCGACGGCCAAACAGAGAGAGTGAATAGAGTTTTGGAAGACCTCTTAAGACTATGCGTCCTTGACTTCGGAGGGACATGGGAAGACCACCTTCCTTTAGTAGAATTCGCCTACAACAACAGCTATCAAGCAGCCATCGGAATGGCGCCCTTCGAAGCTTTATATGGAAGACCGTGCCGATCGCCCACTTGTTGGTGGGAGTCCACGGATAAGCTCATACTTAGACCAGACATGATCCGAGAGACTTCAGAGAAAGTAGACTTAATACGAAGAAGGATGAAGACGGCCCAAGACAGACAAAAGTCCTACGCCGACAAAAGGAGAACCGACCTTGAATTTGAAGTTGGAGACAGAGTTTTTCTCAAGGTATCACCGCTAAGAAACGTTGTTCGTTTTGGAACCACAGGAAAGCTAGCACCAAGGTTCGTAGGGCCATTCCCAATCGTCGAGAAAATTGGGAAAATGGCCTATAGATTAGAGCTACCCGAGAAGTTGGCTGGAGTCCACAACGTTTTTCACGTTTCACATCTCCGAAAATGCCTACATGAGTCTGCTGAAGTGGTAGAACCGAATATTCTCGAAGAGGCCGAAGTGGAACGCGAAGCAACCATAAGAAAAGTTCCAACCCGCATAGTAGGAACGGAAGTGAAGAAGCTACGCAACCGCAAAGTCAAGCTCATCAAAGTCCAGTGGAGCGACGCCGAGGGAGACGCGACTTGGGAAACTGAAGCTAGAATCCGTACAGCCTACCCTTTTCTGTTCGAGGGTACATCCTTGATCTTTCCTTTTCCTTAAGTTGTGCTTTTATCTATCTTTTTAGGTATATTTCCTCGACCGTATCTTTTAGATAGAATCTTTTTGGATGGAAACATGTAGTTGAAACATGTTATGGATGATGGTTGCAAGTGGTTGCAAGTGATTGCTAGTGGTTGCTCGTGGTTGCATATACACACACAATCTAGGTTTTAGATCGGCTCAATCACTTCATATTGCATATGCATATATGTTTGTATTCGTATATGGTTGAACTTTAATGTGTTGTCATGTGGATGTTGCATTTGTATTGAATGATTGTGCACTCATGTAGAATCATGAATAGGAAAATTTGCATACATAATGGATTCATGGCACTTACATAATCCGCATTAAGGAGGTCAACTGAATCAGTAGACCACCTGATTTTGCATTAGATAAGTACATGTACACACACACTTCGCATATGATCATGAAGCATTAGAAATCTTTTAAGGACAATGGATGCTCGTGTTTGATGGATGAGTAGATGGATGATTGGATGTTAGGATATACATTCCTCCTAACTTGAAGATTTCGGGGACGAAATCCTTTTAAGTGGGGGAGAATGTAACACCCCGAAAATTCTATAACTGTGAAATTAAAAAATTAAAGTATAATTAATCTGAAATCAAAGAACTAAGGGAAACGGGATACGCCATTGCGTTCGTCTCGGAAAAATACGCGAAATAGAGTCCGAGTTTTCGAAAAACGGAGTCCGTATGAAGAAGATATGGCCTTCGGAAGTTTTGAGTTAAATTTAAAATTCAAACAGAATAAAATAATTAAAAATCGAGCCCAATGGGCCAGGGCGGATAAACACCCGCCAAGGCCACCCAGGTCGACTGGGTTGTCGACCTGGGCTACCCATGTCGACAGGGCTGTCGACAGCCCTATCGACAGGGGTGTCGACCTGGTCGAGCCCAGTCAACCTGGCTGGCCAGGTCTGTGTTTGGTCGAATTTCTGTGGTCTGCTTTGTCACTAGGGCTAGGTGGCGGGTTCTAATTGGTCTCTCTATCTAATGAATGGCTATGATCAATCCAAGCAACATCAAGGGTCCTAATCAATTCCTAACCTTTATATAAACAACCCTAGACTAAACCCTAATCTATTCATTCAAAATTAAGAACATAGCCACCATGTTGCTGAGGAACGACTAAGAATAGCCGCCAACTAGAGAGGGAATTAGGAAGAAAGTTCTAAAGCCTAAAGCAATTCAAGCAACCTAAAGCCAATCAATTCAACAAAGGAATCATATCTCTTAATTAGAGAATTCGCCACAACCATTGTAAGTAGAGTATTACTTTGGTATGAATAAACAATTGTATTGATTTGTATGCTTGAATTGGGATAATAAAGTAGTTCATATTTGTGCAAAATTATGTTATTCATTATAAAGAACTACATGCGGTAGTTCTATGCAAATATACGTTTGGAATATTGCGCAAATTATGTAATCTATGTTGAAGCTACATGTATGTAGTTAAGTGAAATTCATGCAAGTTTGGGGCTTTGTTATTATGTCGTCATGATGTATATTTTGTGCATAAATCATTTTGCAAGTAATTGAAACAAGTTTGGTTGTTATAGTTCATATGAAACTATGTTGAATTTTGACACCATAATCCATGTATTAAGTCATGCTTTTGCAAACTTATGAATATGGCTAGGCTATGAATGATATTTGGCATAATTGAAATCCATGATTAAGTCTATCTTGTTTACAAGAATTATATGATAACATATGTGAGACATGGCTAGGTTAGACTCAAAAATCCCTTTTTGCAAGTTTTAAAGCAAACACCATGTTTAGGAATATTTATGCATAAGTATGTTTATACCATCGTTATGTGATTAGACTTAAACCATGATTAAGTTGAACAATGCTTTTGTGTTAGTAACAAAGTATCCCCTTTGTAAACAAATAGAAACCTTATAAACATGACTTGTTTATGTTTATGCCGTGTTTATGCTAAAAGTATTCATGCCATGCTTATGTTTGACATTATGCTATGCTTATGCTAGAAATATTTATGCCATGCTTATGTTTGACATTATGCCTAAATAAGAATATAGGTTCATGTTGTAGTTAAACCTATGCAAGTTCACATGCTTTGGTTCATGTCATCTATGTTACCACTATGCAAGTACACCAATTTCTATTTTGTATTTCCAACGTCGTATTGCAAGTTCATGCGCTCACCTTCCCCTCTTCGTGTATACGCCATAAGCCTACCCTTTTCGCATGGCTAAATTGGGCTTTAAAAAGGCTAAGCCCAATATATATAAACGGACGTGTAAAACGGGGGAAAATAACGTTGGGTTAAAATTAATTAATGAATGAAAATATAAAATAGAAGGGCCCAAATTCAAGTATGGGTTGGGCCCGTGATTGGTGTAATCTTTACACCATTAACTAAATAATGGGCCGCAAATATTTACATATAAGAAATAAAGAAGAATGACGAAATATGTAAATGTAGAAAATACGATATGTTTAACCCGAGGTTGGATTGAGTTGTGATGTAAACCTGCCCGGAACCGCCCGGCTGTCCAGTAGTCACAACAATACCTATCCAATGTGGGAGGTTAAACATGGAGCCCAGCAAGGACCCGAGGTTAGACTGAGTTGTGGCGTAAGACTGCCCGGAACCAACCGGCAACAGGCAGCCACAACAATACCTGTCTAATGTGAGAGGTCAGGGCCTTAATAAGACAATTAAGGCTGAGTCAGGATTGTTAGGATTAAGTGAACTAAAGACTTAATCAAAATGGAACATGCTAAACTAAACGGACTGGTGGGGTTAGGTTAGGAAACACTTAACCAACTTAGCATGTTGGCTAGAGATAGAAAACCTAGTAACGGGGGGACCCTTTTCAGCAGTAACCCTAAAAGGTGTATCAGGATACCCTGAAACTAGGCAGGGTGGGGCACGATTACTGGGCTGATTGTAAGAGGTCAAAGCGACGGCGGTGGTGTAGCAGTGTAGGTTCTAACGGAGTGCGGGCGTGCACACACTCCGGCGCAGAAAAATAAGGCACTGGACACCAGTAGTATACTTGTGCACTCTAAGGTTGTGTCGGGTTGCCACTATGGGACTTGATACACCCCATGGTGGGACCAGCATAGGTAACTACAGACATCGGGGGCCGTAAGACACATGTAACTATGCGAGTAGGAGCCGATCATCACAGAATGGATCACATCACCCTGATTATGGGGTGCAAATTGGAAACTAGTTTATATGGGTTCAGAGATTAACATGGGGTACGATAGTATGTTCGACCCTAGATAACTTAACCAAGTTTATTGTGCTTGCCCACTTCTTGTTTATACTTATCATACCCAGTTCTTTATTCATAGACAAAATAGTACTAGACTTACTCAGGCTTTATGTCTGACTCTACTTTTCTTTCGTCTTCTTTCTTCCGTTTCCCCCCCCCCCCCCCCCCCAGGTCCTCAGGGAGGGAACACAGCAGCTTGACCAACCTCAACATCCAGCTTGAAGAAGAGAAATGTATTGCTTGGACTTTCCTGTTTTGAACTATGGCTTTGGACAATCCACTATGGGGCTTTTGCAGTTTATCTATGTTTTATTTATGCTTCTTTAAAATAATGTACTCAAGACAGATTATGAAAGTGTTATGTTATGTTTTTGGAAAGGATGTTGTTGTACACGTATTTGACTTTATGAAATAAAGTTTGTTGTTCTTCCGCTGGTTACAAATATGTGTTCTTATATCTGTCTTGTATATCTGTGACTTGTACTTATAAACCTCCACCAAAATTAGGGCATTCCCTTTGAGAGTGACCCTAACGGAGGTGGGGTGTTTCAGACATAGACTAGATTGTCCCGAATCCGGTAAGGATGATCCCTTGCCTTGGTTCATGATGGAAATCCAACTTCCAATACGACATTATGCGGTTTTAATTGTAGAACTAGTATGGTGACATGATATATGGTACCCATGCCGTCTATGATTGATACATTTATATTTGAAGTTGTTTTTAAATACTATACACTTATATTAGTATCAAAATAATTTTGTTTTATACGTATCAAGCATATTTGGCCATTATAAGGGAAAACTCTATCCTCTGGCTTGCGTTGCATTGTGTGATGGGACCTGAGTCTTATAATAGCTTCATTTTTCCAAAAAGCATTGCGTTGTTATATTCTAAACTAAGATTCATGTGGAGTAAGCCCGTTCCGTGTTATACAGTGTGGTCCCATGATTTCCCAACTTTTAAAATAAAGATTTAATAATTGTTTTAGTTCTCACACCAGTTCCATGACTGACCTGGAGTTTACTGTTTATACTTAAACTCTGGGTGCCCATATTTTCCACATGGGCAGCTAGTAGTTTTAGTTTTGCAGATATTTCTTTTTCAGGATCCTAGATTTACAGATGAAGCTATATTCAGAAAGCTCTATATCCGTGTATTTCTTTCAGTTGTGTTATGTATTATTTTTCCCCTGCTTTGTAATTTAAATCTCTGATATTGTATTTCCAATGTGTATTATTTATTCATACTCTGGAATATTCTTGTACTCTGATGTAAATTGTTGTAATAGCAATGAAATGTTCTATTGTTTGTGTTCTGATGCGTCGTGTTGGTCTTTCCCGAAAGGGGAGGTTTGGGTCGTTTCAATTACACTATTACATACTTAAATGTATGCCTTGCTCAAAGTAGATTCCTAACTGCCAGTTGACCTGTCATTTTATTCATGTTTTAGTACATATATGAATTGTTTGATGATAAGAATTAAATTATATTCATGTTCAAGTACATACCTAAATTATAGGTTGTTGTTTATTCATTTTTGAGTCTTCCAGTTATATTGAGATCCTCTCCTGGGATGTAACACAGGTTTCTTGATTATATTATGTATCCAATTACTGATGTGATATTCTTTTTAAAACAGATTTGTGTCCATTGAAACGAGACCGTCTCCTGGAATGTGCTTCAAATTCTGAATCTGTGCTAAAGCCCCAGAGAACGGTTACCTTTCAATAAAAGGCTCTATTGGAATTCCAAAGTTCTATACGTTGAGTTCTAGCAGTAATATGCTTTACCCTGTACATATTAAATGCAAGTTCCATTTTACTAATTAATTTGTTACTGGCTTATGGATTTTAAGGATAACCACAAAATGTCGAAGTGTTAATCTATTATGGACTTATCTCATGACATTAATGCTCCATGGAATCGAAGTTTGTTAGTTTTCATAGTTTAAAATTTTACGGATAGTGATCTGATGCTATTGTGTATAGTTGATGATTATCTTTTAGTCGTGGCCTCTTGTTATTGAAAGGAGGAAAACATACCGCTAAGCAACATTTGAAGAATACATCACAACGCATCATGCTTACACTACCTATTACTGATATAACTCAAAATCTTAACCAATGGTTTATATATTCTTCAATCTAATGTTATCATCAAAAATAGCAAAGATGATTAATTTCATACGTCCATTCGTTATTCTACACAATTTTCGATTAAGAAGAGGAAGTAACAAAAAAGAAAAGAAAATAGAAGTATTAAAATAAAAAACCATATCAAATAATTTAAGGCTTGCACAACATTTTACAGTTTCAAATAATTTCACACTAATATTTTGAACAAATAATTTATTCATAGTCAAATATTGAGTAATTTCAAGTTAGTTGAAATTATGCGGTTGCCATTAACATGTACTGAAGAAAAAAACAGTTTAATTCCAAGTAGCGTTTTCTTTCTTTATAAAAAGCGTATAATTTAACATGGATATTCCAAAAAAGCACTTAATTTACATATATGTTTACTTATGCTTGATTTATATTGCATTTAAAGCTTGACAAAAAATTCTGTTACTCAGTTGGTTTGCATGTAAAATTCAATTTAATTGAATTTATACTTTTTTAATTACTTTCATTTTCTCTTGAAGTACTATATATTTTTAAAATAAGATCTAACTTGAAATATGTTTTAACAAATAATTTTATATTTCACATTGAACACCTTAACGGTCAGTTTTCCCACCGTTGTACGGTAATACTAGTAGTTGAACTTCTTTAAATTTTCAAAATGTTTATTTGTGCGTAAAAATATGATCTAATAATTAAACAACTTTACGAATTCGAAATATCTCTCCATGCTTAAAATTAGGATCTGACAAAGAAACATCATTTACAAATTCGTTTTTTAATCTTTATCTTTACTAATAATTGTAATTATTTTTATTAACAATTGGCTTAGTCGCTTAAAAGTGTAATTTTTTTTTATTGTCTACTAACTTTCCAAACTACTCCCTTGATGTCTCATTTCTCTAGTATATAATTTTAAAATATTCATTCATGTTTAAAATAGGATCCAATGATTAAATTTCTTTACAAATTTAGAATATCCCTTCATGCTAAAAGTTAACATCTAACAAATAAACATCATTTACGATTTCATTGTTTATTAATTACTATAATACAAATCAACGAAAGATTAGATGTTGTAATTTAGAAATAAAAAATTCAATAAATTTTATGTAATAACCCGGAAATCTGGGCCAGTTTAAAATTTTTATTTTGGCAATTTTAGCGAATTTTGATTATTTAAAATGAATTATTTTAAATAATATCGACGAGAAATTTATTTTGAATATAATTCAAATGTATATATTATATAGTTCGTCGTTAGAAAATAAATATTTATTTATATTTATAAAAGGAATTGAAAATGGTGCGGTAGTTCGATAATTCGATTTCAAATTTCAATTGACCATACCGGGTGCAAAATAATCCGGATTTTAGTGAAACCAAAAATAATAGGATCTATTTGAGAATTTCTTTCCAACGAATCTGAAAAATTGAGATTTCATAGCGGGAATCAAAAGATATGTCCAATTGAAAATTCTGAATAGTCGCTATGAAATTCAGGCCCTTAAAATGGGAATTTTGCAAACGACCTCGGATTTCGACGAAACCTCTTTTCTTGGATCCGGGATGTAACGTTATTGCTAGGTTTCAAATTTCATAATTTTTCGAATCAATATGTGAGCGTGGCAAAGGAAAACGCGTTTGACCAGTTTCAGTTGATTTTAATCGACTGGAAAATGGCCATTTTTCCAACGGTCTCAGAATTCGACGAAACTAGTTTTGCTAGGACCGTATCGTCAATACGAAGCTAGAAAATATTTTTCGGGAATTTATAGAGTTAGTATGTGGCCCCGGTAATTTAAAATGTGCGTTTAAATTGAATATATAAAGATTTATATTTTAAACGAAAACTGATTGAAAAGATCGAATCAACTTACGATACATATCCCATTGTGTTCGGAATGAGGGTAATTGGCTATGGACGACAGTCGGTGGATCTCGATTGGAGTTTGAATGGAACGATAACTTTTTGAAGAATAAATGAATTAAAAATATAATAAAATAAAACAAAATAAAAGTCAACCCTCTCTTATACTCCCCCCTCCTCTTTCATTCCCCGATCAATTCAGAAAAAAAGAAAAAGAAAAAAACTACATCGCGCCCCCCCTTGTCGTCGACGCCGTCGCACCGTCACCTCCTCCTCCCACTTCCTCCCTCTGCCTTCTCTCTCCACCCTCCGACCCTCCTCGCGACCTCGAACCCACCCCCCCCCCCCCCCCAGCAGCGCCTCGACCTCCTCCTTTCCCCTTTTTTTTATAACCAAATCGAAACCCCTCCTGACCCCGCCGCCCACCCCTCGCCAGACCTCCGCCTGCCCCACTTCTTCCACCGCGACACCAGTCATCCGCTCCCCCTACTACCAAAGACCGACGCACCCATTTCACACACGCGAGCGACCAGCGCCCCCCCTTTGCGAAGAAAACCCGTAAGTCTTTGTATACATTGATTTTATTTCATTTTTATTTTATTTTCAGTATTGAATGTGAATTTTTGGCTATAGAAAATCTGATGTTAAACATGAAAAGGTTAGGATTTTTAACAAGTAAAAGAAATGATTTTTGATTTTATAAAAATGAGATTTGTTAAAGAGTAAAAATATATAATTTTTATTATATATAGAGATTAAAAATATGATTTTTATATTATAAAGAAGGTAAAAATATAAATTTTATATCATAGAAAGATTAAAAATATGGTTTTTATCAAAGTAGAAATATAAAAATATAATTTCTATATCGTTATGATAATAAAAAATTCAATCTTTATATATGAAGTAGAAATATAAAAATATAATTTTTATATCATTATGATAATAAAAATTCAATCTTTATATATGAAATAGAAATATAAAAATATAATTTTTATATAGAATAAAGCGTTGAAAATATATATGAAATAGAAATATAAAAATATAATTTTTATATAGAAATAAGCATTGTAAAAATATACGAAGTAGAAATAAAAATATGATTTTTATTTATTGAAATGAAGTGATAAAAATATAATTTTTATTTGAACAGTGTGAAAAGGACTTCATTGGAATTTCAAACCGATCTAGACGGTTCAGCAGTTCAACAGTAAGGCACGGCGGAGTGGAATCCTCTGTGAGAACTTCTCACCTTTAATTTAATTTTTCTAGTTAAAAATATATACTAGGATGCAGATGGTGTTTAGTAGCACCCGACACCCGTCGTCCACAGACCATGGACGGCTTGTATGCTTGTTTGTTTGATTTTGATGTGTAGTTGATTGTGTGATGTGATGTGAAATGAAATGAAATATTTTATAGTGGAAAATATTTTATAGTTAAAAAATATAATTTTTAACGTGTATATAAAATAAAAATTTATAAACAAATCGGAGATTTGTTTATAATAACTGATTTAACTGATATTGATTGGGACGATAAATTTTACACATCGCCCAACTGCACAAATAAAATCTGTGTTTGATTGTTTGAAACCCCACACGGGTATTGGGATGATATTTGACGTACACTAATACCGATTGTTTAGTTGTATGTTGATCGATTGATTGACAGGCTGTTATAAGCGTTGAATATTTATATTTGATGCTTATACAGTGTAGAATGCACTTTGGATGAGGGTTGATTATTCATCGTTGTTATTGTATACATGTGTTGTAGAAAATCCATATAATTAACATTATATGGTAATTGATTGGGCCTCATTCCAGTTTTAAAAAGAAATATTTAAAATAAAAATATTTGAAAGAGAAATATTTGAAAAAGAAATATTTGAAATAGAATATTTGAAAAAAGAAATATATGAAGCCGTGTTGATTAGATTGACGCCATTTTGACGTGAACGATATTTATATCGATTTTATTCATTTTATAATGAATATCGAAATTGATTTTAAAATCGGATATTTTGAAAAGAATTGAAATTCGAACTAAAACTGAATAGAAATGAATTCGAATTGAAATCGAATGGAAATGAATTCGAATCGAAATTGAATAGAAATGAATTCAAATTGAAATTGAATAGAAATGAATTCGAATTGAAATTGAATAGAAAGGAATTCGAATTGAAATTGAATTGAATTGAAAACGAACTGAAATTGAATTCAAAATCGATTTGAATTGAAATCAATTTGAAATGAATTTAAAACGAATTTATAAGGAAAAATTCAATTTTGATTTGAATTAGAATTGAAGTTGAAATCGTTTTGAAAACGAATTATAAAAATATGTTTTAAAAGGAAATCGACGAAGTATATATTATATATATTATATATATAATTTAATGGCCTGAATAGAACGCGTTGCACCGCGGCAGTTCGCGAATTTCGACTATTGACTTCGAATGTATATTACGGGAGATCCGACCGTCGGATTCTCCTAAAACCAGAACCATTGGGTTCGTATCGAAAAGAGCTTTCTAACGAATATTAGAAATTAGAAATATAACGGTTGGATTTGGAATTATGTCCAAATCAAATTTGGAAAAGGTCGCTGTAAGTGCAGTTCGATGGCCGTTGATGGAAATTGACTGTACGGGCCTTGATAAATTATTAAAAATAGTAATAATTGGTGTAAAATCATAAGAAATGATTTGGGAAGAATTGGGATGAAAAACTCCATATTTGAAAAGATAAAAATAGATTTTTATCGAAATGAACTAGTTTTGAACTAGGATAATAATTTGTTTATTTTTAAAATAAATAAATTGGATTAGAAATGGTTTTGAAAATAACCAGAATTTTCGATAATTGCATTGGAATGGAATTGAATCGAAATTGTCTTCGGAATATTTCGATGTTGGATTTCGTGATTATACAGATGTTGTTATGGAAATTTGAAAGATATTTATATATCGTTATTTCCAATACGATATTTGTTGGTCGTAGAATTTGATATTGAATATAAGCCGATATATTTTGTATTCAGAGCCTTGTATTTAATATCAAATGTGATTTGGGTTTGTCGTGAATGGTGTATTTATTAACACTGTTCTTGAACCCAGTTGAGAAAAGATTAAATCTTTTTATTTAGATTTAATGAAGTGTACCAATTAAATAATATTTAATTGGAATTGAATTAGTATTGATTTTTGGGTTTATCTTGAACAGTGTTTTAAATAACACTTGTTCTTTAACCCGATAATTAATGGAATGTGATTTTGGGTTTATCGTGAACCGTATTTTAAAATGACACTGATTCTTTAACCCAGTTAAAGATTAAAACTAAGTGGAGTTTTAATGAATCTTTAATTAGATTGAAAAGGTGTTAGAATGGAGTATCACCAGTTTTACTCCAGGCGATAGTTAAATCTTTAATTAGATTTGAACATGAAATGGTAATTGAATTTACCGATAACACCGTGGTGTTAGATATGAAGTATTACCAGTTTTACTTCATGGGATGAATAGGTTGGGATTGAGAAATTAAAATAAATGATTACTTCGGTAAGGTTCGTTAATCCCGACTAGTTGAATCGATATTCAAAAGAAGATTAAAGAATAAATTCAAGGAATTTATCTTTGATAAAATTAATGGGAACCTTTCCCTATGAATGTGAAATTTAGAAACTAACTGTCGGTTAGCTAAGCAGAATGGTTTTCTGGATATTGATCTGATGTTGGTTTCGGCCTTCGGGGTTAATATTTGGGGAATTATTCTCTTGATTAATTTACGGTTAGTGACTGATGAATTGGAATGAGGCGTATGTTGTGTTTGTGTAACACATGTTTATTATATACGCGAGTTATTCGGGAAGACCGGGTTTATCCCATTCTGAATAACTGATACGACGATAAGTTGAAGATGAAGACGGTGGTCGAAGACCGGAGGTCTTCACGTCGTTTGGGTGATTACTGATGATCTTGATTGGGATGTACACCCAAGAAGATGGAAACAGTTGGTGATCGTCCAGACGTATTTGGAGATCGATGGATATGCGGGGTACTAGGTGCCTCCGGTTTCGTTCAGACCCAGAACGGACTTGTAAATGGACTGTGTGTCTGACATTGGATTTTAGTCTGTGTGATTGATTTCTATTAAATATATATATCTGTTTAGCGGCGGGGAATTTATTCTCTTGCTTAACGCCCTTCTCTGAGACGTACGAGCTCAGGGGTTATATACTGATGGATATCAAACGCATAGAGTGAATTGCCTGTGTGGCATGCCTAAGTGGCAAATGATTAAGGCTTCTGTTGAAAAGCAAAGTCTTGTGGTTGATGATCGAAGCACGGCCATTGTGGCGTAGCTTTGTGTAACGTTTACTTCGCGAGTTTCACAACCGGTATGAACCAAAAACAGGAGAAGGACCTAAGGGAGGGCATGCGTTTCTTTCTAGTTAGAAGTGGCGTCAGTGGTTTTACATGCCCTGACGAGTTTGACTTATGTGGTTGTTGCTGTTGCGAGGCGCCTCGGTTTGATCGGACGATCCGGGTCCGATGGAGTCATTCGTTGACTCACTTACGCCCCATAGGGCGGGGAAACGCAGTGTTCAGGAATTTTAATCCACATCGGTGGACCGGCCCTGACGATCCAAAGGCTTGACTGAGTACTTGCCTGAGGCTCGGGCTAGAGAGTCTCGAATCTGTTGAGGACTATCTTTTGCCTCGGTTCATAGATGGAAATCCAACTTCCAAATACATGACATTTGCGGTTTTATTTGTAGAGCCTAGTATGGCGACATAGTGGGATGGGGGCGCTTATGCCGTCTCTGATTGATACTTATGATTTGAAGTTGTTTTATACACCATACACTTATAATAGTATCAAATGATTTGTTTTAAATGTATCAAGCATTCTTGGCTATTATAAGGTAAAAACCCTATCCTCCTGCTTGCGTTGCATTGTGTGATGGGAACTAGGTCTTATAATAGCTTCATTGTTCTTTATTTAGCATTGCGCTGTTGTTACATGCACTGGTATCCTTGGGAGGAAACCCGTTCCGTGTTATACGGCGTGGTCCCTTGATTTACCTAACTTTAAAATAAAGATTAATAACTATTTCGGTTTTCACACCAGTCCCATGACTGACCTGGAGTTTATTGTTTTAACCTAAACTCTGGGTGCCCTTATTTTGACACGGGCAGCTAGTAGTTTTGATTTTGCAGATTTATATTCACAGGATCCTGGTTTACAGCTGGAACGATACTCGGAAAGCTTTGTATCCGTATATCTCCTTCAGTTGTGTATCGTATTATTTTTCCGCTGCTATGTATTTAAATGTTATTTAAATCTCTGATATTTCTGTGTAATATTCATTTATACTCTGTATATTCTTGTATTCTGATGGAATTGTTGTAATATACAATGAAATGTTCTCCCGTCTGTGTTCTATTTTGTCGTGTTCTCAAAACAATCAGGCGTTTCGAACGGACTGGGTTGGTTTAGCGACTGATTCGGATTGAGCAAAATTCCTTGTTGTCACATTTGGTATCAGAGCTTTGGTTTACAAAGCTCAGAGAACAAGGCACATTAGAACCATACGAAAGAATTCATCAGATAATTGGATTAGTAATATCCAATGAGAATGACTCGTTAGAGATGGGATCAGTAGTATCCTAGAATGAGTGTGAAGAGTATATTTTTTTTAAAAAAAGACCAAATTTTGTTTTGAAAATTTAAATCAATTATTCGTATTTGATTATTTATTTTATATTGATTTGGACAGTCCAGCATATAAAGATTTTGCATATACGCCTTGCAAACATGTATTTGAAGTTTTAATATACTGGATAGATATAGATTCACACTCTAGTCACCCGGAGGTGATTCTAATGTTTGTAGCTACATCATCAGAATTAGTGTTCGAGTGTCGAAGGTGTGATATTTATATATCTCCTATTGACTGGTGTGAGAACCAAAATTAGATAGGGCCTATTGTTGTGATTTGGCATCAAAAATCTGATTTTTGACTATATATCAAAGTTATGAATTTGAAAAGCTAATCAACTAATTGATTGATGGTTGTGTTGTTTGATTATTGTATGATTAATAAAATTTTGTACCATTTAGCCAAATTGAATCAAATAATGAATTGTATTGAAAATTTATCGCATTTGCTTGCATATACTTGTACTTACATTGAACAGGTCATAGCAAGGAGGCTAGAGCAGAGAATAAAATTTGTTTGCCCGACAAATAGGTACATGTTTATCATAATTTACTGTTTTGTTTGGGTGATGATGATTTTATGAGCCGATTGGCTGGCCGCTTGGCTTTTTCTTTTTCTTTTTGAGATCAGAAGGCCTGTATGGCAATTTCGGGATTTTCCCGTGCTCCCGGTGCAGGGGAGGTTATGGTGAAATTTTTCGAAAATTTAGGGTGTTAGCCAAATTTTTGAAGAATTTGAAAAGTTCTTAGAAACTGAAAAGTTGAAGAACTTAAGTCGTAGTGAAAACACTGGAAGTTGAGTTGATTTGTGAAACAACTTTCGGCTTCGTTCCTTTTCGGGGACGAAAAGTTTTAAGTGGGGGAGATTGTAATAACCCGGAAATCTGGGCCAGTTTAAAAATTTTATTTTGGCAATTTTAGCGAATTTTGATTATTTAAAATGAATTATTTTAAATAATATCGACGAGAAATTTATTTTGAATATAATTCGAACGTATATATTATATAGTTCGTCGTTAGAAAATAAATATTTATTTATATTTATAAAAGGAATTGAAAATGGCGCGGTAGTTCGATAATTCGATTTCAAATTTCAATTGACCATACCGGGTGCAAAATAATCCGGATTTTAGTGAAACCAAAAATAATAGGATCTATTTGAGAATATCTTTCCAACGAATCCGAAAAATTGAGATTTCATAGCGGGAATCAAAAGATATGTCCAGTTGAAAATTCTGAATAGTCGCTATGAAATTCAAGCCCTTAAAAATGGGAATTCTGCAAACGACCTCGGATTTCGACGAAACCTCTTTTGTTGGATCTGGGATGTAAAGTTATTGCTAGGTTTCAAATTTCATAATTTTTCGAATCAATATGTGAGCGTGGCAAAGGAAAATGCGTTTGACCAGTTTTAGTTGATTTTAATCGACTGGAAAATGACCATTTTTCCAACGGTCTCAGAATTCGACGAAACTAGATTTGTTAGGACCGTATCGTCAATACGAAGCTAGAAAATATTTTCGGGAATTTATAGAGTTAGTATGTGGCCCCGGTAATTTAAAATGTGCGTTTAAATTGAATATATAAAGATTTATATTTTAAATCAAACGAAAACTGATTGAAAAGATCGAATCAGCTTACGATACATATCCCATTGTGTTCGGAATGGAGGTAATTGGCTATGGACGACAGTTGGTGGGTCTCGATTGGAGTTTGAATGGAATGATAACTTTTTGAAGAATAAATGAATTAAAAATATAATAAAATAAAACAAAATAAAAGTCAACCCTCTCTTATACTCCCCCCTCCTCTTTCATTCCCCGATCAATTCAGAAAAAAAGAAAAAGAAAAAAACTACATCGTGCCCCCCTTGTCATTGACGCCGTCGCACCGTCACCTCCTCCTCCCACTTCCTCCCTTCGCCTTCTCTCTCCACCCTCCGACCCTCCTCGCGACCTCGACCCCCCCCCCCCCAGCAGCGCCTCGACCTCATCCTTTCCCCTTTTTTTATAACCAAATCGAAACCCCTCCTGACCCCGCCGCCCACCCCTCGCCAGACTTCCGCCTGCCCTACTTCTTCCACCGCGACACCAGTCATCCGCTCCCCCTACTGCCAAAGACCGACGCACCCATTTCACACCCGCGAGCCACCAGCGCCCACCCCCCCCCCCCCCCCCCCCCGCGAAGAAAACCCGTAAGTCTTTGTATACATTGATTTTATTTCATTTTTATTTTATTTTCAGTATTGAATGCGAATTTTTGGCTATAGAAAATCTGATGTTAAACATGAAAAGGTTAGGATTTTTAACAAGTAAAAGAAATGATTTTTGATTTTATAAAAATGAGATTTGTTAAAGAGTAATTTTTTTTTATTATATATAGAGATTAAAAATATGATTTTTATATTATAAAAAAGGTAAAAATATAATTTTTATATCATAGAAAGATTAAAAATATGGTTTTTATCAAAGTAGAAATATAAAAATATAATTTTTATATCGTTATGATAATAAAAATTCAATCTTTATATATGAAGTAGAAATATAAAAATATAATTTTTATATCGTTATGATAATAAAAATTCAATCTTTATATATGAAATAGAAATATAAAAATATAATTTTATATAGAATAAAGCGTTGAAAATATATATGAAATAGAAATATAAAAATATAATTTTTATATAGAAATAAGCATTGTAAAAATATACGAAGTAGAAATAAAAATATGATTTTTATTTATTGAAATGAAGTGATAAAAATATAATTTTTATTTGAATAGTGTGAAAAGGACTACATTGGAATTTCAAACCGATCCAGACGGTTCAGCGGTTCAACAGTAAAGCACGGCGGAGTGGAATCCTCTGTGAGAACTTATCACCTTTAATTTAAATTTTCTAGTTAAAAATATATACTAGGATGCAGACGGTGTTTAGTAGCACCCGACACCCGTCGTCCACAGACCATGGACGGCTTGTATGCTTGTTTGTTTGATTTTTATGTGTAGTTGATTGTGTAATGTGATGTGAAATGAAATGAAATATTTTATAGTGGAAAATATTTTATAGTTAAAAAATATAATTTTTAACGTGTATATAAAATAAAAATTTATAAACAAATCAGAGATTTGTTTATATTCACTGATTTGACTGATATTGATTGGGGCGATAAATTTTACACATCGCCCAATTGCACAAATAAAATCTGTGTTTGATTGTTTGAAACCCCACACGGGTATTGGGATGATATTTGACGTACACTAATCCCGATTGTTTAGTTGTATGTTGATCGATTGATTGACAGGCTGTTATAAGCGTTGAATATTTATATTTGATACTTATACAGTGTAGAATGCACTTTGGATGAGGGTTGATTATTCATCGTTGTTATTGTATACATGTGTTGTAGAAAATCCATATAATTAACATTATATGGTAATTGATTGGGCCTCATTCCAGTTTTATAAAGAAATATTTGAAATAAAAATATTTGAAAGAGAAATATTTGAAAAAGAAATATTTGAAATAGAATATTTGAAAATAGAAATATATGAAGCCGTGTTGATTAGATTGACGCCATTTTGACGTGAACGATATTTATATCGATTTTATTCATTTTATATGAATATCGAAAGTGATTTCAAAATCGGATATTTTGAAAAGAATTGAAATTCGAACTGAAACTGAATAGAAATGAATTCGAATTGAAATCGAATGGAAATGAATTCGAATCGAAATTGAATGGAAATGAATTCAAATTGAAATTGAATAGAAATGAATTCGAATTGAAATTGAATAGAAAGGAATTCGAATTGAAAACGAACTGAAATTGAATTCAAAATCAATTTGAATTGAAATCAATTTGAAATGAATTTAAAACGAATTTATAAGGAAAAATTCAATTTTGATTTGAATTAGAATTGAAGTTTAAATCGTTTTGAAAACGAATTTAAAACGAATTATAAAAATACGTTTTAAAAGGAAATCGACGAAGTATATATTATATATATAATTTAATGGCCTGAATAGAACGCGCCGCGCCGCGGCAGTTCGCGAATTTCGACTATTGACTTCGAATGGATATTACGGGAGATCCAACCGTCGGATTCTCCTAAAACCGGAACCGTTGGGTTCATATCGAAAAGAGCTTTCTAACGATTATTAGAAATTAGAAATCTAACGGTTGGATTTGGAATTATGTCCAAATCAAATTTGGAAAAGGTCGTTGTAAGTGCAGTTCGATGGCCGTTGATGGAAATCGACTGTACGGACCTTGATAAAATTATTAAAAATAGTAATAATTGGTGTAAAATCATAAGAAATGATTTGGGAAGAATTGGGATGAAAAACTCCATATTTGAAAAGATAAAAATAGATTTTTATCGAAATGAACTAGTTTTGAACTAGGATAATAATTTGTTTATTTTTAAAATAAATAAATTGGATTAGAAATGGTTTTGAAAATAACCAGAATTTCCAATAATTGCATTGGAATGGATTTGAATCGAAATTGTCTTCGGAATATTTCGATGTTGGATTTCGTGATTATACAGATGTTGTTATGGAAATTTGAAAGATATTTATATATCATTATTTCCAATACGATATTTGTTGGTCGTAGAATTTGATATTGAATATAAGCCGATATATTTTCTATTCAGAGCCTTGTATTTAATATCAAATATGATTTGGGTTTTTCGTGAATGGTATCTTTATTAACACTGTTCTTGAACCCAGTTGAGAAAAGATTAAATCTTTTTATTTAGATTTAATGAAGTGTACCAATTAAATAATATTCAATTGGAATTGAATTGGTATTGATTTTTGGGTTTATCGTGAACAGTGTTTTAAATAACAATTGTTCTTTAACCCGATAATTAATGTATTGTGATTTTGGGTTTATCGTGAACCGTGTTTTAAAATGACACTGATTCTTTAACCCAGTTAAAGATTAAAACTAAGTGGAGTTTTAATGAATCTTTAATTAGATTAAAAAGGTGTTAGAATGGAGTATCACCAGTTTTACTCCAGGCGATAGTTAAATCTTTAATTAGATTTGAACGTGAAATGGTAATTGAATTTACCGATAACACCATGGTGTTAGATATGAAGTATTACCAGTTTTACTTCATGGGATAATTAGGTTGGGATTGAGAAATTAAAATAAATGATTACTTCGGTAAGGTTCGTTAATCCCGACTAGTTGAATCGATATTCAAAAGAAGATTAAAGAATAAATTCAAGGAATTTATCTTTGATAAAATTAATGGGAACCTTTCCCTATGAATGTGAAATATAGAAACTAACTGTCGGTTAGCTAAGCAGAATGGTTTTCTGGATATTGATCTGATGTTGGTTTCGGCCTTCGGGGTTAATATTTGGGGAATTATTCTCTTGATTAATTTACGGTTAGTGACTAATGAATTAAAATGAGGCGTATGTTGTGTTTGTGTAACACATGTTTATTATATACGCGAGTTATTCAGGAAGACCGGGTTTATTCCATTCTGAATAACTGATACGACGATAAGTCGAAGATGAAGACGGTGGTCGAAGACCGGAGGTCTTCACGTCGTTTGGGTGATTACTGATGATCTTGATTGGGATGTACACCCAAGAAGATGGAAACAGTTGGTGATCGTCCAGACGTATTTGGAGATCGATGGATATGCGGGGTACTAGGTGCCTCCGGTTTCGTTCAGACCCAAAACGGACTTGTAAATGGACTGTGTGTCTGACATTGGATTTTAGTCTGTGTGATTGATTTCTATTAAATATATATCTGTTTGGCGGCGGGGAATTTATTCTCTTGCTTAACGCCCTTCTCTGAGACGTACGGGCTCAGGGGTTATATACTGATGGATATCAAACGCATAGAGTGAATTGCCTGTGTGGCATGCCTAAGTGGCAAATGATCAAGGCTTCTGTTGAAAAGCAAAGTCTTGTGGTTGATGATCGAAGCACGACCATTGTGGCGTAGCTTTGTGTAACGTTTACTTCGCGAGTTTCACACCCGGTATGAACCAAAAACAGGAGAAGGACCTCAGGGAGGGCATGCGTTTCTTTCTAGTTAGAAGTGGCGTCAATGGTTTTACACGCCCTGACGAGTTTGACTTATGTGGTTGTTGCTGTTGCGAGGCGCCTCGGTTTGATCGGACGATCCGGGTCCGATGGAGTCATTCATTGGCTCACTTACGCCCCATAGGACGGGGAAACGCAGTGTTCAAGAATTTTAATCCACATCGGTGGACCGGCCTTGACGATCCAAAGGCTTGACTGAGTACTTGCCTGAGGCTCGGGCTAGAGAGTCTCGAATCGGTTGAGGACTATCTTTTGCCTCGGTTCATAGATGGAAATCCAACTTCCAAATATGTGACATTTGCGGTTTTATTTGTAGAGCCTAGTATGGCGACATAGTGGGATGGGGCACTTACGTCGTCTATGATTGATACTTATGATTTGAAGTTGTTTTATACACCATACACTTATAATAGTATCAAATGATTTGTTTTAAACGTATCAAGCATTCTTGGCTATTATAAGGTAAAAACCCTATCCTCTGGCTTGCGTTGCATTGTGTGATGGGAACTGGGTCTTATAATAGCTTCATTGTTCTTTATTTAGCATTGCGCTGTTGTTACATGCACTGGTATCCTTGGGAGGAAACTCGTTCCGTGTTATACGGCGTGGTCCCTTGATTTACCTAACTTTAAAATAAAGATTAATAACTATTTTAGTTCTCACACCAGTCCCATGACTGACCTGGAGTTTATTGTTTTAACATAAACTCTGGGTGCCCTTATTTTGACACGGGCAGCTAGTAGTTTTGGTTTTGCAGATTTATATTCACAGGATCCTGGTTTACAGCTGGAACGATACTCGGAAAGCTTTGTATCCGTATATCTCCTTCAGTTGTGTATCGTATTATTTTTCCGCTGCTATGTATTTAAATGTAATTTAAATCTCTGATATTTCTGTGTAATATTCATTTATACTCTGTATATTCTTGTATTCTGATGGAATTGTTGTAATATACAATGAAATGTTCTCCCGTCTGCGTTCTATTTTGTCGTGTTCTCAAAACAATCAGGCGTTTCGAACGGACTGAGTCGGTTTAGTGACTGATTCGGATTGAGCGATATTCCTTGTTGTCACAGCGAAATTCCTTGTTGTCACATTTTACTTGATTTCAACATGAAAAGCGACTAAATATGTATAAAATTAATTTCTTTTCAATGTATTATTCATATGTAATTAGTAAAAAAAGAAAAAACATTTCACGTACGAAGCATACATCAGTATCACGTGTGAAGCGCTTGTGGTACAAATGAAATGGCACATCAAATTTGCACTATATGCGGTAAATCATTACGTTGCATATCATCGTAACATCTTATATTTTAGTCTTCCAATAGCGTTGGACTCCTCGTTGTATCCAGTTTTAGATGATTAATGTGGTGACGTATGCAGAAACATCTACAACTGACAAGAGTTTAATCTTATATTAGTATCCACGGGTATAATTACAATATGATCATTTTGTTTTTTATTTTCACAACAATTTCAATTGTGTACTTTCTACATCGAATTAAAAACAAACCGAGAATCGATGGATGTGAAAAGCCAAAAGGCAAAAAGAATGAATGTTTGAACCTGAAACATAACTTTGAACTTGACGTCCTACATTGGAAATTTTAAAGTATGATAAGTGATTAACCATATGAGATCATCATGTAACTTAAACCAAAAAGATTAAAAAAATAAAATAAAAAATAAAATAAAATCGTTTATAGGAACGAGACTCGGATTTAAACATGAACGTACACGATTGGTGAGTGCACGTCCTACATTGGAAGAAAAACTGATCTACTAAAAAGGGCTAAACAACAAAAAAACAGCAGGAGCCCTCCAACTCCCATTGGCTTTCCAGATCTAAACATGTGTCCAGTCTTCCACCTCAAATAGCCTTATCCGAACTGAACATGAAAACGAACCAACGTTCCACAGTCCACCCCTTAACACAAAACTTACAAAAGACCCCTATCATAATTTCCCTCCTATCAAAGCCCCCTTTCAAATAAAATATCCCCAATTCATCTTCTTCCCCTCAAACCCTAACCGTAAATCCCACATGACCACTTCTTACCTTCTCAAAACCCCCTACTTCTTCAGTTCGACTCTCAAACTTAAACCATTTTCTAGTTTCAACCCCCTACACCAAGAAGTACCAAAAATCCCATCCAACATCCCCAACAAAATTAAGCTTTCTCCAAAGTTTTCTTTAAAATCAACCCAGACATCCAACCGGACAAACCCTGCACGGCCGTTTCCCGACTTGTTGAATTCGGTATCAGAAAAATTGAACATTTTAAAAAAACCAGCAGTTACTCTGATTCTATTAGGCTTGTTATTGGCTTTTGACCCTAATAATGCTCTAGCAGCATCTGGGGGAAGAGTGGGAGGAAGGTCGTTTTCGTCTTCTTCGTCCCGTTCTAATTCAGGAAGCTCTTATTCATATTCTGCACCTTCAAGTGCATTTTCGTACTCGGTGCCTTATTATGCGCCTACCCCATTTGGTGGAGGTGGGTTTTATGTTGGACCTGCTGTTGGAGTTGGGTTTGGGGCTGGGTCTGGTTTCTTCTTGCTGGTGATGGGCTTTGCAGCAGTTGTTTTGTTGTCTGGCTTTTTGTCTGACAGGAGCGATGATGGGGGTGTACTTACTGCGACACAGAAGACCACCGTGTTAAAATTGCAGGTGTGATTTCACTAATTTTCTTAGGATATAAGCTTGACCATTGTAAGTTGATATTTGTTTCACCATGTTGGAGAAATGATTGTTATTTCACTCGTAACTCCCACCGTGCAATGTTTCAACATATGAATTTGTGTTCATGCCACAATGTATTGTCAACAAGAAGAAATAATTTTATTTATCAGTGATTTAACCGAGCCTTAATTTATTCATCAACTATCTGTTGGATAAACTGGTTTTTTTAAATGTGCAATGCTGATAGTGTTGAGTTTGTGACTTTATGTTTGAAAAGGAGATATGTGACGCCTTTTCTTGACTTCAAATTTCGCGTGGGATATATTTTCGATATTGATGGGTATAATTTCTTAGGTAGGGTTGTTAGGAATGGCAAGATCGTTGCAAAAAGATCTTGATCAGATTGCTGAAACTGCAGATACATCGTCTTCCGAGGGATTGAGTTATGTACTAACAGGTGGTTAGCTTTTGTATTTCTTGTATGATTTTAATACAAATCAGTTTGAATCATGTCATAATCTTCTACAGTTAAAATTGCTTTTCTCTATGTTGTAGAAACTGCTTTGGCTTTGCTACGACAGCCTGATTACTGTATATCTGCATATTCATCTGTAAGGAACCTTTCATAATTAATGTGCTAATATATCTTCGTTTCGTAAACAAATGTAAATGTTATTAGATTTTCATTTTTAGGGTCTAGGCGCATAATTTTTGTAATATTCAAGTAATTTTCTTGTATCGCAACAACTTTCCCTTTTCTATTTCATGTCTTAACAATATCAGTGTTTGCAAAAGCAAATGCATGCTTGCTTATTGCTTTTATTCGTATTACTTATGTAGCACTGGTCTCAGTTAAGTTTTTCTTGAATTAGATTCGTTGAGACAAATAACTCATTTTGGATTTTCTAGTACTTAGCAGAAGCAATCAAAATAGAGCATTGGATAACAATAGACAATTTAGAACATGACACATGCCACCACATATGCTAATGCATCTTGGTTTTATACAGGCTCATGTTATCATATAAAACTCGAAGTACATTAGATTTCAAAAGCAAAGTATTCGCTAATACATGTTAACAAAATATTCATTAATCATCAGAGTTCGTTAGAATTCAAAGCGAACTCTAATGATCTGCAAACGTGGAATTCAAAACAAAGTGTAAATGTTAGTTCTAGTTTATATTTTGACTTGCTGATATGTTGGAGCTGTTGACCCACATCTACCTTTTCTAGAGAAGGTACACCTAGAGGTTTTCTTGATTTGATGGTCTCGAGAGAGCTGTCTTGGTACACTCAACACTAAAGTTTTCATAAATCATGCATAATCTACAGCCTAAAGCTTCAAATCTTGGTAGCATCAGTTTGTAAGCCAATCAGCAGTAAATGTCAGTGAGGAAAGTAAAATGAGATGGTGTAAAAACATATAACAAAGGAATCACATCGTGCAAGAGCATTGTTCCTTTTATTGTGCCACTGCGTATATTTTTTTGTTTATACCTAGTTTGATGTTCTTAATAGTCGTTTCAGCTGTTATTAGAAGGTCACTTTGTTGCAGCCATGTTGGGTTTATATTAACCTGGAAATTTTAAAACAGAACTAAATTTTTGAGTCAAACTATGTTTTATTATTTTGTAAATTCAATTTTCTATGACATATAGCATATTATTAGGATGATATTATTTACACACATCTAGACACCTTCTCTCATCCATTTAATATCTCACCTCATCAAATACTTCACTCGTCCACCCGACACCCATCTTTTCATGATTTTTTTCCCCACAAAACCATAGTACTTTCTCTCTTTCTTCAAATAACGGAATCAAAATTTCTTCATCCAATTTCTTCTCGATCAATCTTTCATTTTATCTAATGTCTCATTAATAAATATGCGTTTAAGTAATTGGTTTCAGATTGCTTTATTATTTAGTTCAGCCATCAAAAGATTATTATTGTTATTTTTGTGGTGTGGGGGGGGGGGGGGGGGTGTTAAATGTGCAACTTTAACTAATAGAATATGCACCAGAGTAAAAAAATATTTTACAGCTCAAATTTGATTGGGTGGTGGAGCATAGTAAAGAATGGTTAAAAATAGACTATCGTTTTTTTTTTTTTGTTTCAACAGTGAAAAAAGACACACATGCAACAACAACAGGGAAAAAAACAGTTGCAGTTGAGTATAATATGGTAGTCAAATATGTTTTTTTTTTTTTTTTTTTTTTTTTTTTTTGTGATGAAGTCAAGTATATAGTTAATTATCATGATACCTTACTTAGATAATTAACAGAATTACAAACACATTGATTTACATTCATAGACTAAATATAATTAAATATCTTAACTCATCAATGTACATCTAGTTTTCATCCGCTTTTAATGGTTTATACGATTGAAAGTAATTACATTTAAAGATTATATTTCATTCTATTTCAGTGTTGTTCGATTATGCATAACCATTCGTGCTTATCCCCTTTTTAAGTTTATGGCGGGTTTTTGAAGTAAAATTTATGATATAATTCTATTAAATGTTTAAGTGACGTCACTAAGCGTTTAGATGGTTGTAAATAATACGTCTCTTTTATTATTACCTTATACACTATCGATCGTTCTAGATGAAAAATTAGTGCAAGTCATTAAATCATATGTTTGTTTAATGCTCCCTTTGATTTTTCTTATATCATGTAATCGTTGATGTTTCCAATACTATAATGATATTGTACTTTCACCATAATGCATTGCTTTAAGATTTGAGTAAACTTGTCGAATAAACAACCATGATATGCCTATGCTTATTTGGTATCATGAATACCATAACAATGACGTTATCCTTGAATTTATAACGCTTCTTAAAAACAAGGTGGATGTGAAACGAAGTATTGAAGACGGTGAGAAGAGATTCAACAAGCTTTCAATTGAGGAAAGAGGAAAATTTGACGAGGAGACACTTGTTAATGTGAACAGTATCAAGCGGCAGAGAACATCAAGCCAAAGATCCAGAAGTTTCAACAATGAGTACATTGTGGTAAGTCCATCTTTATCGTCTTATTGTATATATTTCCGTTTGTGATTTATTTGAGAACTTGCGAGCTATGGCTGGTATATTTGCATAGGACGAGTGGTTACCTATTAATACTTTTAAACAGCAATCAAATCAAGAAGTATGTGTATTTGCAGTTCATATCTATGTCTGTGTTAAAAATATACAATATAGTTTGGCTGCAAAATTTGTTATTTGCAGTCACACTCTTACACATTCTCTACTCATCATTTCTGTGATTAAACTCTAGCCAAAACCCTGTTCTACGGTAGTAATAATAATAATAATAATAATAATAATAATAATAATAATAAAGTTCTGATATCAATTTATGGTTATGTGGTATCAGAATATGTGAATACTCTGAGAATAATATATAATTTCACTGTCTAATTATCTGCTCAATTCAAGATCACTGTTCTTGTTGCTGCCGAAGGAGTGCACAAGATACCAGTAATAAACAGCAGTAACGACTTGAAGGAAGCTCTGCAAAAGCTTGGCTCCATACCAAGCAGCAAAATTTTGGTAATAATGGTGTTACTAAATATATTTATGTACCAGTAATGCCATCCTATATCTATTTAAATTCGACCCTTATTGTGATTGTTTTTAATTGCAGGCTGTTGAAGTGTTGTGGACTCCTCAAAATGAAAACGACACGCTTTCGGAGAGGGAGCTCCTTGAAGACTATCCTCTTTTAAGGCCTCTCTAAGATTTTATATTTTGAACATAATTTTTGTAACATGAATTGTGTACATATATGTAGAGATTGTTCCGTTTTATATATATACAAATAATAGTTATATGTGGAGAGGTTTGAATGTTCAACTGTAAAAATATTCAACAAAGTTAACCAGTAGTGTCATGATTGAATTATATGATGGGGAGGGATCGATAAGTTTCTTCATACCATTACCACCAAGCTACCAACCATTTCTAGCTGTTGTCAATGCAAGTAATTCCACAAATTTGATAGTCACCTCACTACTGGAATGCATGGTTATTCCAATGGCTCATAGCAGTTGGAGGCCGTTGGAATAACATTTACGACTTCCAACGGCTTTACCAGCGACTTCAAACGGCTTACACCATTTGAAATCGTTACAAACAATTACCAGAAAGCCGTTGGTCACCGTTGGAAAAACTGATTTTTTTTTTTTAATAACAAGCATATAACCTTCCAGCAACCACATTTACAATCCAGTCTTATTCCAATTAATTCCACATATATACCAATAACAATATAAATAACCAAAATAAATCAAAGAAACATCAATATAAACAAAACAAAACATCCAAAAACCAACACATACATGTTCATAAACCAAATGCATTAAAGTTACATGTCCACAAACCATCTAAACATATCAAAAGCATCATCCTCACCCACTCCATGCCAAAATATATAACATTCAAACAAAATGTCATCATCTTCAAGTCATAAAAAAAACATAACTCAAGTCACTTTCGGAATCAGCAGACGACGAAGGACGACTATCATGAATGTGCACATACTTCGCAAACTTATGATTTAGCTGCTCCAACTGCAAAATTTGAAGACGACTCTGCTCATGTAGTTGCTCAATCATTATTCTAAACTCTTTAATTTCTTCTTTGTATTGGGCTTTCTTAGGTTGTCGAGTCTGCAAATAGAATGAATAGTGAAAATGTTATTTCAACATATAAAATATTATAACACTGTATATTTAAACGTTAATTTATTGTATGTATGCAAAAGGATTCACTACCGTCAGGTTACTGAAGCCACTATTCTCACTGCCACGTCGTCGGGAGCCAGACATAATATACCTGCCACATTGATACATACACAAATCATAATAATTATGATATGATTAACTGTTAAAAATGCAATATTAAACATAGGTAAATGTAATGTGAATAGTAGTAAAAATTACCAAATTTTACCCAGTCTTCATTATTTTTTTCGTCGTTTTCTGATTCTGACTCGGTTTCGTGTTCTATGTCGTTTTTTTCTACACTCTCAAATGCATCGACTAATACATTTGCCTCATCATTTAAAGATCCAAAATCAGTTTGATCGGCTGCAATTGTTATTTCAACATTTTCTACTATATCTGCTTGATAGACTTGTTCATCAAGAATATTCTGTCCATCGAACATAAACCTTGCCTTGGTTTTAAAAACCGCATACCATCAGGAGCGTGTACACAAGGAACGTAAAGGAAATTTCCGTAGAAATTTTGTGAACCGTTTAAAGTGATATGATCTACGAAATATAATTACTTTGTAGTGTTTCTAACTTGTCCAATACAAGACTGACAAATGATGTATCAGATGAATAGAGATATCCGTTTTGTAGAAAAAACGAATATCCATATAACGATCATATACAACACTTGTCAGACGGGGCCAAATAATAACTAAGGTTTAAATATTTGTTGATATTAAATTTAAATATACAAATTGTAAATATTTTACCGTTTTAATACATGTGTACTAAATTATATATTTTTGTAATTTACTAAATTCTAACTACGACGATTTCTATTAAAATCATTTATATACCAAATCATTTCGCATAAGCAGAAAACTCATGTTCGCACATATTATCCAAAGCTATAATCGCTCAACATAACATAAACTTCGTGTTTGCATAAATTATATTATTAGCAAACTCTATCACACACATATAACATTCACTACTAACCAAAGTGACCTAAACAGTCACAATTAAACCCTAAACCAATTTAGCCCTAAACAATCTGATTATTATGATGATAATAATAGCAATTAGAGGGTAATATGATGTAATATACATATATAAACAAGTAGGAATTAAGAAAATTACAAATTAAACCCTAAAAATTAGGTTTAATGAAATTACCTGATTTGGAGAACGAGAAGGGTGCAGATGGGTTGGAGAAGCTTGTAGATGGCGTCCAAAGAGGTTGGAGTGGTGAAGGAAGATTTGGTTGCAAATTTGGAAGGAAAGGAATGGTGGGAAGAGAGAATTATTTAGTTGAGGGAGAAGAATGAAGCTCTCGGTTTGCTGAAGCAGACAATATCACGTAAATTTGCAACGACTTCCAGCGGCCGCCAATGGCCTTTGTTCCATCGATTTCCAATGGTTGCTCAATAACCGTTCGTGGCCGTTGGAAAGTGGGCGTTGGAATACTTGCATATTCTAGTAATGCTTCAGTTGATATGGGTCTACGTGCAAACATAAGATATGGTAATTACCATATCGAACCCATACCGCCATAAAGCTTGTTTTAATCATCTTTTTATATTATATAGGAATAGGGTGATGAAAACTAACAATTTTTTTGTGGAAGCATGTGCAAGGAAAGATTCGAGTCTAGATACGTCACCTAGCATTGTTTTAAAAAACCCGCCTCAATACTCGTCTCGAGGAGTGCCTCGAAAAAATAAAAGATAAAACGCTTTGAGGTTTATTTCAAAAACCTTTTTTTATCTCTAAAGCTTACGTATCAGTAATGTGATATATACGAAACATATAAAGCTTACGCCTCACGCGCCTCAAACGTACTGTTAGGCATATGATACAATTCTTTTTTTAACTTTAGTTGCAGATATTGACACTAATACAAGTCATTAAATTTTAATTATTTGATATAAGTAAAAAAGAGCAAAATTTAAGAAAATAAATATTAGCACTTTTTACTTTTCAATTTCAATATTGACATGATCAAATAAGATTGTTTATGAAACAACAATCAAGAGTTACGTAATGGATTTTCTCTTTGTTATTTGAAAAACATTTTTCAATAAATTTTGTTAAATCTCCAAATAATTTTTGTGAATCTATTTGAATTGATAAAACAAATCAATATTGGAGTTTGATGGAGTGTTCGAATAGTTTTGAAAAATCAAAATTTGAGTCATACGAGTTTGAGGAGGATAAGAGACTTCAAGCAGATTAAATGCATTAAGGACGATAATGACAGACTTTTGGTGAAGGACGACGAAACAAAAAATAGATGGGGAACAATCAGAGTACATCTGTCAAGACAATCTGGACAGTTATAGTAATCTGTCCTCATATACAATACATAGCGGAATAAATACTAATACGTCTGAACTCCTTCAGCACGTCTTCTGAACTTCGTAGTGTCCAATAACCTGAACCTGTACAACCCGGTCTAACCCGAGCATTACAAATACCGGGTCAGTCTGGTAAACCAGAGTGAGAAAACTCACCAAATTTTAAGGGGGACCGTCCAACTTGATTTTAAAGTTCAAAAATCTTTTCGAAAGAAAAGGATAATCGTAAGACCAAATCCACACATAAATACGGACGATTTTCACCTTACAATAACCCAAAACATTTTTGAAATCCATATTTTATCTAATATTATGATAGTGTTTAAATACAAATAAATATCAATGTAGTAGAATGCTTGTATCTCACGCTCTACGTATATAGTATACAATCAAAACCATGGGCTCCTATTGGAGATTGGATTCCGACTATGACAAGGTATGGACCACCTGCCGATAGTGTATCTCTAGAGAGGAATACGCTGGGTTCAACAAGAACGTCTTGCAACCTGGCCCACACATGACCGACAATACATTTCTCTTGAGTGTATCAAATATATTGTCACCTAACGGCTGCGCAGCTACCGTTTCCCGGGAGATACATAAATGAAAAGAAGTAACAAATATGAATATTCTCTAGATGGTGACAATACACCCTAATGGGTGCGACCCACATAGCCATGCTGCCTGCCCGATTTTTTTCATTTCCCGGTTGATGAGGCTTGAGGTTATGATCATCTTTTGGAGCATCTGGCCACCCTTCACTTTGAATGTCACATCGCCAGATCCGCCAGATATCACTAATTGACGTCCACAAATATACCCTAGTCATTAAGCTAAAGAAGGGCCCTTCTCCGCCACCAACTATAGTACATTTGAAGAAATCAACGTACGTAATCCTTTTGGAAATATTTTGTCAGACATCCGTCTATACAACTCGTCCTGGGACTGGACAAATCGAAGGCACTCTCCTACTGCATCCTAAGAATCACCCTATAGATCAGTAGCGAGCAGTCCTTGCAATCCATCGATTCCAACCATGACGGAATCATAGTGTATCTCTGATCGCAAGTCAGAGATTTTGAGCAACTCTTCCACTTTATGAAGATCAACGGTCTTCAACGCTCCAACTCGATCATCATCTGATATCTTCAACATTCACGTATTTGTTGGTCGGAATGATTTTCGAATATAAATTCGATCCCGGTCTTTCCGTTCCAACAATCGTATGGGTCAAATTTTGATAGTCGGTTATTTAACTATCAAAATATACAATCATTCAACCATGAAATAACGAGTTCACTGGTTCAGTATTTAGCATCACTTGGCCCTTCTTAATATTTCCATTTGTAAATCAAACCTTTAAAACTCCAATATTTAAAACAAAGCCTTTTTATTTCTTATTTCAAAAATACAATTATACTTAAAATCATCTTATTGTTTTAAAACATTTCAAACTTTATTATATAATGCCATTCTAATTCGAAATTCTAGTTTAACTTCTTTCGACCACCCACGTTTCTAAATTAATATCATTCATGGATAATCAAGAAGTCATTCAAGTTGGGGTATTTTATTACCTCTCAGACCTTGAGTCAACAACATTCTTATCTTCAGAATAGATAGGAGTTTATCAACAAAATTCATTTCACTGATATTCCACATATTCCATTTACCACTCGATTTAAAACATAGTTTTAATATCACACTTCCTTTTGGAAATCTTACTTCAATCTTAACGCATTTACTTAATTTAAGAAAACTATTATTATCCTCCTCTATTTACTTCACAGTCTTTTAAAACATTATATACAAAAATCTTAATTCTATTATAAATAGAAAACTTCATAAACTATGATAAGTTTATTTCAGACCCATTTGGTTATATCTCGATAAAACTTCATCTCCCATTTAATGTAGCGAGTTTAGATAGTAACTTAATAACTTAACTCGTCTCGCCATTTTAATTCAAACTTGGGGTTTTGCTTCGATTTCCATTTCATACTTTCATCGATACCTTACCGTAAATTAGTAAGAATTAGTTCTCTGAATATGAACCCTGATGGCTGAAACCAACATCAGATCAATACTCAGAAAATCATTTAACTTAGCAGATCTCCTGCTACGTTCCAATTCTTTAATTTTACATCTTTGGTTTTTATTTCATTCATAAACCATTTATAATAACTTGTTCCAATCATATCTTTAATAAAACTTGGGTTTCATAACAACTCTGTTCAACTTGGATTTTATAAATCTAATCAAATAAAATTCAAATAAGAATTCAATTAAAACTTGATTTATATTTCTATTAATATATTTTGCCTTTCAAACTTTATTTAATTAATAACAGGACTTATATTTCAATAAATCTCCATTGATACATTTAAACCCCAAGATTTACCACTTTGATCATTATTAGTTAAATAATAACCAAATATCAACATTTAGGAAATGTTTATTTTGTCATTAACTAATCCCATTAAATTAATGAACTAATATAATATCCACCTTCGGTTAACTCGGTTGACTCGGTCAACTCAAACATGATTAATTCGTTAATCAAATTCCAAGTTGTCTTTCCATTTAAATTAATTAAAAATATATTTAATTTAAATAAATCTTATTTACTTTGAATATTATTAAGTAAATAATAATCAATTTTCAATATATTTCCATTTGTTTCTAAAACTTGATGACATAAGAATATTCATTATAAAACTATTTAATAATTTACCTTACAAATTAAATAATAACATTTATTTCCCTTTTAAATAGACTTCCTTTTTAAAATAATATATTTTAAATTCCATCCTTAGTTATAAATAAAATTTATGACTTTATTCTTTATTGGTTTACCTGACGGTAAATCAATTCCTATAAAACAGTTTATCTTTAGGCCATCTGCTATTAATTCCTCAACCAATATTACTCATTGGTTAATAACACTAAAGGTTGAATTTAGATTCAAAAAATCAAGAATCAATTCAATAATCCAATCATATTTGTCAATTAGTTCATATGATAACATGGAGATAAACAATAAATTGATGATATCATGAATAATAAACTCAACTGATAGCGGTCGCCTAAAAATAACAGTTCAAACATCCAACTTTAAATTTAGTATGTTTATATTATTATAAACGTAACCAACAAGGTAAGTTACCTCGATTGGAAATAATTGTCAAATTATAACAATTTGTTTTGATTAAATTAAACGAATGTTTAATTTAAATCAATTATAAAAATATCAGCATATATTCAAATAAATCAAGAAATCAACCAACAACTAGCAATCATAGCACACAAACGATAAACCCAACTTACAATAAATATAAGAGGGATAACTGAGTGAGTTTAACTCACCTGGTTTCCATTTGTCGTCAAAACGGTTTATTTTAGTTAAACCGAATATCTCCGTTGCTTTCAATTGTGTCCAATCTAGCTTCATATTGTTACATCTATCGATATTGTTCCACTGTTCCTGCTTTGGCCTGATTCTACCAACATATGACATATTAATTGTGCGTTCTCATTTTAATTTAAATTAATTAAACTTTACTTAATAATCAATACACTAATGAGATCCAATTTAAACGGTAATTAGATTTTAACTGATCACGTCATATTTTATGTGTTAGTCCGAACAAATTTCATTTCATAATATATATTGACCACATACCCTTTTAATTATTGTAAAATGATTTTTGTGAATTCCGTCTGTTATTTAGTCTTATCTGGTGTGCAAACATGGCATTTAAAACTACCGATTGTTCCCTTCTAGGTTAATGTATTGAAGTAATTTATGCCGCAGTATTCCTTTTATACTTTAATATTAACAAAACCTAAATAATATATTATTTACTACTATTTATTAATTAATGTTGTCTAAACTTTGGTTAGGCATATGCATGATAATTAGTTATAATTAGTCACGTTTAAATACAATCAGGCATTGAAAACTTCAACTTTCTCACCTGTTCTGTCTTCGTTCCACTAAGCCGTGCCTAACTGTGTCCACGCTCTTGCTTTGCTTCTTTAATCCCACCTTCTGCTCTTAGTTCCTCTTTCTTCTCCATATGTACAGTACCAAGGAACCATCCGCACTTGCGTTTTTCTACTTCTGTAACCCATTTTAATCCGTTCTTCTCTCCTCATATACCTTCACCATTTTACTTTCCAGTATGCTTCACGCAACACCACTGGTTACTTTCCCATTAAACTTTGCACCCTTCTGCTTCTAACACGCCTCCTTGTATTTGTTTCTTCCTCTATGAAAGAGTACGTAAAACCATTCTATAGCAACTCGAAATACATCCGTACCTTATTCACGTCTTATGACACCATGGACACCAACCTTTCTCTTTTCTCTAACATGCTACTGCTAACACCGAAGAACGCCACTGACAGTCCATCCATGCGTTTCAGCCCCATCCACCGACTCCACCTGACAATATTACCCGCGCCACCAGCCTCGGCCTACCCCATTACTCATCGCCACTCCTATTCTTCCAATCCTCCATTTTATATATAAACCACCTGCTTCCTAAAACACGTCTAGCCAAACCGCGCCTCTTCCTCAAAAACCAGTACGTGCCTGAAGAACAACTGCTGTAAATCTCAGACGTGTTTGTATTGAAACTTTCACACGAATTGTTTTTATCTTACACAAACTTTTATAAACTCATGGTAAATATATTTTAATGGCAGCTGTTTGATTTTTGGTTACCTGGAACAACGAATGGAGGGGGTATATATACATGCGAATTTGAGAGGATGAGATCGACGTCTTTCCTACCATCTACCATTGTAGCCATCTGCTGTGTAGAGGAGGGAGGGATGTAGAGCTTTCATTTCGGTATCCTTTCAGAAACTGTGCGTACACCAGGGATGTAAATTTTGTACAAATGTCCGACGTCCGTTCGTGTCCTGGACCGAAATACGTCCGTCCGAGTTCGTTCGATTTTCATTTAGGACACGAGTTAGGACAAAAAAATTTGTATGAGAAAAAATCACGTCTAGTCCGGGCTCGTCCGAATTCCTTGTAACTCGGCGTATAGTTGAAAGAAAATCTAGTAAAATGTACAAAAAGTGATAAATATCCATGTCCGACCGAGTCCGATCGTGTTCGTGTTCGAAAACCATGTGTCTGTGTCCAACTGATTTTATTTAGGACACGAATTAAGACAGCAAAATTTGTCCGAGAAAAAATTTGGTCCGGTCCGTGTTTTGTTCGATTTTTTTAGGACAGAAACTGAACACACCTCCTTCTGGTCCGGTCCGACCGATGTACACCCCTAGTGTATACAGAGGGCATATCTCACTGTGTATATTTTCTAAGATTTAAACAGGGATTTCCCAGATTTGCTTTGATCATTTTTATTTTACTTTATATAATACTAAGTAGCCGAAATAGACTTTGACCCAAAAAGTGACATGCCAGATGGGTATGTACGAGATAAAAGTTAATGTTTGTTGAGACTTTTTAAGACCTTGCATATGGTTTGTTCCGAGGTGAAGATTAGATAAGATTGAAGATAGATTTCCTTTTTTTTCTTTGAAAAAAATGACAGTTGCACCGCAAAATTTTGAATTCAAAGCATGATACAAGGCTTCTGTCAAACATATCCTGCGCAATTAACCATACTAGGATTTCCAGACAACGTCACACTGTTTATTAAAAATGAAAAAGCGAGGATACTGTTGTTTGATTAGTAAGGAGAATACCGCTTTTCTTTCCTTTAGTCGAAAGATGGTTTGCAGAGCCCTGTGCTTGATGTTTTGAAAATTTCAGAAAGCCAGAGATATTTTGCTCGACTAATGCATGAAGACCATGAAAATGACGCATCAAGATTTCTTTGCAGAAAATGTTTAATGAAAGTGACAATTGATATATATATATATATATATATATATCTGATTATATTACCAAATAAAATATTTAAAATAGATTTAAATATTCAAATTTATATAACCGAACAATCTGGGACGTTACAGATATACTAAAAGATACTTTGGTTAAGTTAGGATATCAATATACCAAATCAGATAATTCCATGTTTATAAAATCATCCAACAATTCAGTTACTTATATAATAATTTATGTGGATGATTCAATTATTACAGGCAGCAGTGAATTGGAACTGGATCAGCTAATCAACTATCTCAATCTACAATTCTCAATCAATGACCTTGGAAATCTGAAATACTTTCTTGGCACTGAAGTTAAAAGAAAGTATGCATCAGAACTTTTCTTATGCCAAAGAAAATACATAGAAAGATTGTTGATCTAGACAAAAATGGATAATGCTAATCCACAGCCCATACCAATGATTGGCAATCAACATTACTCCAAATACAGAGGAAGCTATATTTAATATCAAACAATACAAGAGTGTTATAGGTGCATTACAATATGCAACCAGAACACGACCTGATATTACATATTGTGTTAACAAAGTCTCTCAATTTATGCAGAACCCACTATGTGAACATTGGAAAGCAGTCAAAAGAATTCTAAGATATCTCAAAGGGACACTCAATCATGGGCTATGCAGATGAAGATTGGGCATCAGATCCAGGTGACAGAAGATCAACGACAAGCTACTATATATACTTGGGCAACAACCTAATTTCATGGTGTTCAAAGAAATAACCAACAATCTCAAGATTCAACATTGAGGCTAAATACAGGAATGTTGCTAATGCTACAACAGAGATTAAATGGTTGCAATCACCATTACTTGAATTAGGGAAAATTAGTGAAAGCAAACCTATTTTATGGTGCAACAATAGAAGAACAATATACATTTCAGATGATCCAGTTCAACATGCCAGAACAAAACACATAGAAATAAACTTGTATTCCATTCGTGAATTGGTTCAAAAGGGAGAAATACAAGTTAGACATATACCTAGCACTTACCAACATGCAGACATCTTAACCAAAGCACTTACAGCTCAGAATTTCAAGAGATCCATACCAGACTTGAATGTTGAAGACAAGCAGATGATTCCTCCACTCCAGAGAAGAAGACTTCAGATAGGAAGAAGACTAAATCCAAGTGGAGTTTTTTTCTCTTCACTCAGCAATTTAATCCAACCGAAAACATCTTAGCAAACCTATCAATAGCATTATCATTTGTGTGCACTTTCTGCAAATATACTGGCTTATCTTCATCCATGGCTACCAAGAACGGCTCTTTTACTTCTATGTGCTTAGTCCGTGAGATAAACGCCAAGTTCACCACCAAATGGATAGCACGTTGGCTATCACAACGAACATCAATGATATCGTGTTCAAACCCCAAGTCACACAACAAACGCTTCAAATTGTCCCGGTACTTTGCCTTGTTTATCCATTTGCACCCAATTGCCAAGTTTTCTTTAGGAAGTGGAACCAACTCCCAAGTTTGGTTCTTCATCAACAATTGCATCTCTTCATCCATGGCACAAAACCATTTCGTGCTATCACATGATTTCAAGATGTTGTAAAGGTCCATTGGTTCATCTTGGACTACATGAAGCACATAGTCCAACCTATCACAAAAGCTTAGGTAGTTCTAATCACCATACCTCTCCGGTGGCCTTATAGAACAACGACTAACCTGAGTAGCAATACCATCACCCGGACTTCTTTTGGCTCCACCTTGAGTCGAATCCTTTCTAGGCTCTTGTACATCACCAGCACTACTATAGGCACCATGTGGACTATATGATATTCCACCAACCAATTTTTCCTCATAAGCATCTCTAACAACTCTACTCTCTTTTCTTCTTGGACAAAATGTGGTAATGACCTCTTTCTTCTTTGATTCACCACGAACTAAATCCGGAACGTCCAATAAGCCATCATTCTCCTTGAGCATAGCTGAATCATCAAAAGTAACATGATGAGAAAATCTAACCTTCTTTGCCTTCGGATTCCAAATCCTATAGCCTTTCACTCTGTACTCATAACCAAGCAAAAACCCTTTGAAAGCTCTGGGCTCAAGTTTATCACCTGGATCATGCACATACATGGGGCATCCAAAGACATGACGATAACTCAAGTCAAATGGCCCTTCCCTTCCATACTTCCTCTGGAATTTTGTTACCAATAGCCGAGCATGGATTCGATTCAGAATATGCACCGCAGTTGACAATGCTGCAGCCCAAAAACCCTTACACAAATCCGATGTCAATCTCAATCATCGAGCTCTCTCAAGTAAAGTACGATTCATCCTCTCTGCAACCTCAATTGATTGCGGATCTCCCGGTATTATAAAATGCCTCTGAATATCATGATGCTTGCAATCATCTAAGAATTCTTCGGAAACATACTCCCCGTCATTGTCGGACCTGAGAACATTCAAAGACGTGCCACACACATTCTCAACAAGAGCTCTCCATTCTTTGAACTTAACAAATGCCTCCAACTTGATCTTTATTACATAAACCACGAGCTTTATATAATACCTTACGACTCCTAAAGAAGCCGCCGACACTGTCCTCCAAACATCCGTGTACACATTCTTAAGAATTCCTCTCGAATCATGTTTTCCTTCACTGAATGTTACTTTAGATTTCCTCGCCATGACACACTCCTCGCAAAACTCCAAATTTGAAACTTTCTCCACGAATCATCTCTTTTTTTTCGAAGAATATCCAAACTCCTCTCCGAGACATGACCCAAACTCAAATGCCACAAGCTTGTCGTAACCAAACCACGAGAACTATCAACATTCATGTAAGTTTCACCTTCAACAGTCACTCCTTAAAGAAAATAAACACCATTAGCTTTAAAACCATACATAACCACAAGCCCCCTTCGAAACCCTTAAGCTATCACTATTAATAGTGACCTTGCATACTAAAGAATCCAGATGCCTCAAAGAGATAAGAGACTTCATAAGTCCTCGAACATAGCGTACGTTGGTAAGAGTATTAAAAACTACGTCAAACATCTTGATTTGCATGGAACCAAATCCTTCTGTAACAACCCGCCTGGAATAGGCCTAATTTCAGATCCATAAAAGGTCCATCGGAACTTAGAGCCACTCTAAATGGATCATTTGTACCTATAAGGATTAACTTAAATGGATATACAAAGCAATTTAAAAGGGAAATCAGAGCTCACACAGTGGATGGGATAAAAAATAATAATATTAATATAAGATGTAGCAATTATTAAAAATCATAATTCAGAAATACAACGTGCCTCAAATTTCAGGGTACATCATTATTATCCATCTCAATTACATAACAGTAGTAGTAAATAAGCAATATCCATAAACTAGATCTTCAAGAGGCTCTTCCCCCAAGAGATCATCCTCCATTCCTAATCACGTGGCTCACCTAATGTCTCTTGTTAATGTTAAGAGGAGGGAGGTCAAAACAAAAAGTTCTAGTGAATGAAACATTAGTAAGTTAAGAAGGTTATTCCCTACAACTGGCAGTTGTAAACTTTTCAAGTTATGTCTTCGTAATAAACAAACAAGGAAATTATATAGGGCGGACATCCTAACAGTCACTTAATACCCCAAATTAAAGGTGGACGTTTTCTATCGATCACTTAAAACCATAATTGCTTAGGGAGGACACCTCTCTAGTCACTTAATACCCAATGGAGGACCCCATGTAACTTATGACCCCATTTTAATGTTAATACATTATAAGTGATGACTCTCTTGTAGGGAGAGAAATAGTAACGGCTACTTAATATTAGGCTGTGGGTCAGGAACACAACTTCTTATACGAAGAACCCCCTGGCGAACCCTCTTGTTACTATCTAGTTGTTCCTACGGGTGAAATCCTAGTCACTTAATACTTCTCTTAGACGGTGTTTCTTTAGGCCATGTATACATAATCGTCCCTAGGTCAGACCTGACTAGCTTCCTAGATAAGAAGCGGACTTACTTGGAAAACTAATCTACACAAATTATTGTCTATTAGGACCAGTTAATACCTCATTGGAAAAAGGCAAACCCAACAACCATTTACTTCTCAAGGTCAGGCTCAATGACTTAGGTCCTGAACCCAGGAGTGAACCTTAGGAACAAATCCAGTCCAAACGACTTAATACCCAATACAAGATAAGTCAACCACCTAATACCATTTTCTTAGACAGGCCTAATTTGCATATACAATACACACACACATATACACACACACACATGAGCATAGTAGATATCTCACATTAGTTTTACCACTTGTAGAAGCTGGATTTGTCAGACGGTTATGGACAGGCTTCTACTATAAGCTGGGTCTAGCCTCACACAACAACATATTAATTATAGTGGCCCATGACACCTAAACCTCTCACATTAAACAAATTTACTTATAAACATTAGAAATGTTGGTTAGTTCCGGGCAGACTTCTACTACAAGTAACGGTTAACCTCGTGTCAATGTGTCATTAATAATAATTAAGCCAATAACTCATACACATACAAGCTTATAATTACTATAGGGACATTTAATTTCTATTCCTATTTTGATCGTATTTATAACGTACTAAATACAACTTTTTATACGTTAATTACATTATAAAAATAAATATAAATATGAAAGTGAATCTAGCAAATGAGATTAGCGTCCTTACTATATATTTGAAATGTCAATCCTACCTAATTCTTAAGGCGTACAAGTCAAATTTCCTATATTTTTCTCAATCCATAACAAAGTATGCATATAACAATTAAATGGGAAAAACATCCACAATAACATATAAACATGCAACCAAGGCTTTTATTTAATTATTGCAACAATAAAAGATGAACATATCGTAAACAACATACATTTATAACTTCTATTTTGCATAGATTCCTTTTTCTGATGTTTGTTCATTTGCAAAACGTTAATATTTAGATATATAAAAATTAATATGTTCAAATCCTCTATTTCAATGAATAGAGATTTAAACCTATTGAATTTAGAACTATCCAAATCTTAATCTTTTACCCAAAAACCAAACATGTGAATTTACATGAAAAATAAAATAAAAAGGAATCAACTCAATACAAATATCTAAACGATATATAAAATCATACAAAAGAATCACGTTCTTCCTTTACTATTATAAAAACCCAAAACGCAATTATAACTTGATTGAACATTTCTACGAATAAAATAAACAAAGGATTAGGAGGTTTTAATCATATTTTCTTTTCGTGTGTCCCAAATCTCCCAAGGCACAACAATCCAAATCCATAACAATCAGATTATAGAAAATAGTAACTTAGTTAGATTCCACTCAAAAAGTTACAAGAAGAAGCAAAAAGGTAATTGAATAGATAAAAGTATGGATTTGGCCTATAGAACGAACAAGCTCCAACCTTTCAAATATAAGAATCACATATATTAAAATTCTTATATGTATGGTTCTAAATCTCGGAATAATGCTAAATCTAAATTTAATAGAATAGAATAGGGTAAACAAAAATAGATTAAGAAGAAACAAGAAGAACCTATTTTCTTTTCTAAAGATTTAGCAATGGCAGAAAAGCATGGCTGAGGCATTGAATAGAATGTAGATAGGTTTATAGTGAAGGGTTAAGGGGCTATTTATAGTTGTTATCGTGTGTTTGAACCATCAGATTAATTTGATTAAATCTAGGCATTCCAGTTGATATATATTATAAATAAGTCCCCGCATAAAACAACCTTCACTGGGCTACCCAGTAGAAGGGCAGTCTACACCCTCTTTAGGGTCGCGGTCGACACCCCTCCTAAAGGGGCGTTGGCCCCCTTAGGGAGTGACCAAGAGGAAATTTCTCCAGAACGTTAATTTTTCCGTCATTCCTTAATTAATTCCTTTTATTTCTTTCCTTAGTTAGTTTATTCTTGTCCACTACTGTATGTGAATATGTACATATAAGGATGAAATGAATGGGAATATTATTTTGATGCTTATCCTATTTAATATGTTCCTAATATGTATATATATTTGTTTGAAATTTAAAACTTTATGTATTAATATATACGTACAACTTGATTAATTAATAACTTTTGCATACGGACTCCGTTTTCAAGAAATAAAATATGAAAATGTATTAGAATCTCGCCACAAACGCAACTACAATACTTTCGTAGCCGAATTATTAATTGTCCATAATTCCAATTTCAGCCTTTTAATATATATTTTTAGCAAAGCTAAGCTGGTTTTTGTTGTGGCCGAAACCACTTTCATTATAACAATTAATGAAAATGATTGGTTGAAGTGGCCAGTACACTGTTCAATGAAAACTGGAGTGAAGCTGAATGCTTCACCTATGAAAAAACTAGAATATAGTGTCCAGGGCACTGTACAGTAAAACTGGTTGAAGCCAGGTATGTAACACCCCACGTCCATTAATGTCACTCACAAAGGGAATGCATTAACTTCCATAGAGGTTATAAGTGAATATAGAACAGAAAAATTACAACAAGACAAATAATAAATAGTACTTGGAAATCTAAAACTTCATTTTATTGCAGCGGAAATTAAACATGTTTGTTACATCATAAAACCATATATCATAACCAAGTACAATATCCATCTTCATAAAAACAAAATACATAATCCCATTACATAAATAGCCATTAAAAAGATAACAAGCTGGACTTTACTTCAACGGTCCAAGCTTTCCAAAGAGAGATGAAGCAATTCAATCAAACTCCACTAGAGCTGGGCCCAACCTGAGGACCTGGAGGGGGAAAAAGGATAGAAATAGAGGGGGTTAGACATAAAGTCTGGTGAGTATGATAATTCTAACAATACTATTATCAAAATAACTAGACTAAGACATAAGCTGGAAGACAAGTAAATGTCTATAAACTCTTAGGAAGATAAAGATAGCGTTTAAGATAACGTTAAAGATAATGGTAAAGGCACACCTAATTACTAACGAATGATTACTACACTGCACCGCACATTACTACACTGCACCACACCAGTCACCCTATTGTTTGATCCCATTTGCTTCACACAGAAACTTTATAAATAGCCTTACATACCCCTAGCTGACTACATAGGTGCCGTCTGCTCCTATCTCCACTAGGTGTACCCCACTACCCACTTTCGATCGGCTCCCTACTCGTAGATACCCGTGCTAGCCCCACAGTGGGGTGTATCACTCCCCTAAAGTGGCAACCCGATACAACTTGAGAATGCACGGCTTATACCTATACGATGCAACAACGTCTTACCTACCAGCCCGGGTCCACACACGCATACGAAACCCGTTGGACTTGCGTTGCCACCGCTCCCCGTTTTGGCCTCTTACAGTCAAACCCAGCATGCGTGTCCCGTCCTCGACTTGGGTCAAGCCCACAAAGATACGTTTGGGATACTGGTCGAAATGGGCCCCCACAAGCTACCCACCTAAGCTTGTCACTAGTATATCCCACTTAACCCTCTTAGTCATGTTCATTTACATGTGTGTCTGGTTAAGTCTTACTAATCGTATTTCACATGCCACTAAGGGCACCCCTAGATTCCTCATGCCACCCAAGGCACCTACTTAACCCCCATGTCCCACCTTACATGTTTATCTAGTTAAGTATTTCTTAATTCATTCAGGCCATAACCTCATAAAGACCTCTCACATTAGACTGGCATTTATGACAGCTGGATTTGCCGGGCGGGTCCGGGCAGTCTTACACCATAAAAGAGTCTAACCTCGTGTCTTTACAACCGTTATGCTTTAGTTTAGGCCTAGGACCTCTCACATTGGGCTGACATTTGTGACCACTGGATTTGCCGGGCGGGTCCGGGCAGGTTTACGTCACAAACGAGTCCAACCTCGTGTCCTAAGCATTGATTAACACTTAAAATCTTTTACCCCAGTTTTAACAATCCCCTATTCAAATTATTAATTAAGTCAACTTTTAATGATGTCCATAATTGACTCAATTATGGCCATCCACTTATGGCATGCAAAATCATATCAATTGGACCCCAACTTTTTAATATTAAATCCTTAATATTACCCCTACCCCACGTTTATACGTTCGCTTATTCAACGCATAATATAGGCTAGACTTGTATAGTCTAACACCTAGCATAAAGATAAATTATCATAACATATAGACAATTAAAATAAATCTAATCATAATAGAGGTGAAACTTGCATAAACTACACATGTTAAGGATCAAAAGGTGTCAACTTGTTAAATGTCTCAATTTATATGATATGATCATAGCCCAAATCTATACATAAACTTGCATATGGGGTTTTTAGGCAACATAATGATGGTGTGAACTAGCATAGGATATCACATATGTCATAGCATAATTCTAGATGTCATAATAGATGTCTTGGTATATGTTCATAACTTTTCTAATCAATCTAACTTGCATATGTGACTTGTCATATAGATCAACATAACTCAAACATGATGATTTAATTAATATCAACTAACTAGCATAGATGGTAACATCATGGCCTTTTTAACATGTATGATTCATCACAACTTAGCATAGAAACTTTCAACATACATAACATCATCATAGCATGATTTACAACATGTAAGATATCATCATCACATAACATTGGATTTACAATATACATGATAGCAAAAGGGGTTTACAACAACATATATGATAACTCACATCATCTACTCATAATCCATTCATAACTCAACCTAATTAAAATGATAATAATCTTGTTAAGATCATCATACTCACAATTTAGAGAAGAAAAGAGAGAGTTTTGCTTTGCTTTACTGTTGAGAGAATTAGAATTGAATTTGCTTTTCTCCTTTCTTAGTTGGCGGCGGCTCTATTGATTTCCATGGCGATGGTATAACGGTAACTATTCTATTTTAATTAGGTTTAGGGTTAGCATTAGGATGTATTTATAGGTGTAGGAAGTTATTTAGGACCATTAGATTAACCCTGAACCATGAGAACCAATCAAATGCAAAATCTTCATTTGAGCGAATCGGCCCACGGGTTGACAGCCAAACACCCTGGATTAACCCCTAGTCGACCCAGCGAGGCTCGGGTCGACCTCAAAAATGGGCCGGTTCGGTTATTCCCCCTCCCAATTCGCTGTTTTGAACTTTTTCGCATATTTATTTATTTAATTTTTAATTTATATATATATATATCAATATATATATATATTTCTCTGCGCAACCCATTTCACTTAATTCTTTTCTAAAAATTAAGTATACTTTAATTTGTGAATTTTAATGTTATAAAATTAGGGGGTGTTACAAGGTACTTCAACTAAATAAGACCTAACCACTAATCTCCCGTAGCTGAGGAGGAAGAAGAAGATGATGACGTAGATGAAGAGGTGGAAGAACTATGTCCTATTACATTCAGCAATGTGGAAAAGAGACCAGAGAGATTAGGCATATAACTAGGATGGTTTGAATTATATAGAAATTTCCTATCCTAAGACGTATCAACTAGGATTGCCTCATTATACTCCCCATAAACACCATTAGTATAAAACTTCAAATCAGACCCATCATCTAAGTAATGCAAGCATCTAACATCAGTAGACATGTCATCATCTCCATCAACAACGAACATGTAATACACTTTCTGGAAGGGATCACAACGCATATCTGATCCTAGATGTTGCTAGGATTTCTCATGACTATTCCAAATAATGGCATCTTACTCAGCACTCTTATAAACGACAAAAACAAGATTAATGGAATGAGCACTCTTTTTAACATCAACCACCTTAATTCTTTCTACCACATGTACTTTGGGTTTAGGAGCCCAAATGCGTGGAAGTGGTTTCAAAAGTTTTTTTTAACAAGGGGAGGTCCTTCTACCGACTGCTTACAATCTTCGGTCTCATGTCCAAAGGAATGGCGGTTAGTGCAGATATCTAGCTTCCACGAGTACTGAACATCAATATAAGTTTCATATATGCCTAAAGAGACCTTTAGTTTGGAGGGAAACAGTTTGCTTGGAGTAATTTCAATTAAGGCTTTCGCAACCAATTTCTCATAGCCTCAGTATTAACATCAAAACACTTAAATTAACCTATTTTACTAGCTAATCAATTCAACCCTTGTAGCGTCTGAAGTACTGAAGGGATCCTAGTGAAAATAGTCTATACTAGAATAGACACTATTCTCTATGGCACTCTCAACCGAGGAACTCCAAGATGTAATGATAAAAGGTTTCCCTCCAATTATAGAAGGATCATATTCCAGCACTTTCCTTCTCTCCTCCAAATTTGAGAATTTGAAATAAAACATACGATTCACTTAATTTACACTTATACTACCCCTTAGATTGCAATCCTTACAATAATGTGCATGAACATCAAGATACGGGACTTCGGAATCCAGAAAAAACCAACAAAATGGTCCTTTCAACTGTTGATTCCTTCTTGAATAATCTCGAACGACGGAAATGGGTTATCTAAGGATGACGGGAAGTTATGTGGTGTGTATGCTCCAGCACATCCAGGTAGAGATGTGAAAAAAGAGGAATAATCGGTATGGATGGAGTTTCAGCAAGCTTAGAAGGGGTGGTTGCACTTTAGTTGGGTTTGGAATTAGATAGTGAAGCAGTAGGAACATTTGGACTGGCTGGAGCATTTCCTCGTATAACTTGCAGGACTATAAGACATAGGTTCAGGACTGGAATAAATGGAGATGTAGGTGGCATAGATACATCGGCATCACCCAAGCTCGACTCAAACTTATTCACCTCATACCCAGATGGGAGAATACAACCCAAATCAAAATCATCAAGTGCATTGCTATGGGGTTTAGGATTTGGTGATATACCTGAGCTTTCCAATGCTTTTCCAGATTCCATAATTTCATTGGCTAGAACATAGACCATCGTTCAACGTCAGGTGTTCCTCAAACCAAGAGGCCAATCATAGGGGAATCATGGAGGTTGACGATGCTTGAAATTGGCAACCTAGGCACTTCTGGATCTAAGACTGTCGCGAGATCTTGCGTCATCGATTTTTCAATAGCAATAGCGGAGACAGGTTCCGATCGGCTAGATGCAAAGGGTTTTCCGGATCTGGTAATGCCGGATAAGGGGCGAGGAGTTGACTTACGTTCCCTGATGACCCATCTTGGTTTTTTTTGTAACTTTTAGAACCTCATTTCCTCTTTCTTTGAAAACTCTTATAACTTGTGAAATTTTCTTTTTTGCTTTTATCGTTTTTTTTCGAGTTCATATTTCCATTCGTATCACAATAATGTTTCCAAAGCATCTCTAGTTTTTTTTTTCGGTTAAACGTTTTATTCCTTATTTTAAAGAGCACCACCTATATCAAAATTCCATTGAAGAAAATGTCGATAATAACTACGCTGATTCATTCTACGACGACGAACACGTCCCCAATTAATATACTGGCCAAATTCTTCCGTGTTCCGCCTTCGGATCTCTCTTTCCTCCTCGATGGTTTCTTTTTTATATAAATTCGATTTCATTGAGTCTTTTTTTTTGAATTATATGACATTGGTTAGACCTATATAATGCGATAGTGCAGACCTCTGAAGTCCATTATATGGGTGAGGCTCGCTATTTGAACAGTTCCGGCTAAGTTAGCAACTAAGATCACTTGCACCGCAGGTGAGCTGATCTTTCTAGATGTTCTGAGTCCGGTCTCACCAGTATATTAATTGGGAAAGGCTTTCCGATGTCCCTGTAATTTCACTTTTCAGATATAATGATAGAGAAATCAGTAGGACATTAAGCGTAGTAATAGGTGAAAATATCGACATTGATGAAATTTGTTTGAAAACGTAAACAGCGGAAGAAGTCACTCTCAATCCGATCTAGCAAGAAATGATCTACCAATAAAATAAAGCGAGATAGCAAATGGTACCATCGGAGTGAAGGGAAGGAGGTGGAAAGAGCAAGCAAGTCGAAGGTGGATACGACTAGATTTAGACGCGGATTGACGAGAAGGTGAAGAAAAGTGGATGACACTGGAAAATGGAAAATATCGACCACCATTGAAAGGATATTAGCTTTGATTTAAATTTAATTATATTATTAATTACTATAGTTTATTTTTAAGTTTAAATATTCTACTTTTAAATTGGGAATATCTTATGGGGTGTTACATTCTCCTCCCTTATTAGAGATTTCGTCCCAAATCCTTTGAAGGGGCGAGGAACACAACTCGCTCTAAACAAAAATATTGTACACCCATGTTATTTTAAAAACATCCATAACTCACAATGATTATGAACTACAGACTTGCTATAATGAGCTCAGTCTTAGCATGTGAGTGTAATAACTGATGCAATATGTAAGCAAAACAACCTAACATGCATTTAATTCTATACGAGTGTGTAGTACATTTGTGTTAAATCCAAACCCTACCATTCAATTAGAAACTACGATGTAACCAAAAAGGATAAATTTGGGAAAAATAATAATTACCTTGAAAGTAGTTCAAGATGAGTAAGTCTCATCTTTTCCTCAATCGCCCATGTACTCTCTATAGATTTATCTCTCCATTGAACTCCAACAAGTCGAATAGGTTTGTTGCAGAATTGTTTGTTTTCGTGCTCCATGATCTTTGCGGTGGCATTGGGTACCCTAGGCTCCAACTCGAGGCATTTATATCCCCAATATCGTCAAGCTCGAGTCTTTCGGCTAAATCGTGAAGGCATTTGTGAAGATGGAAAGCATGAAAAACGTTGTGGACTCCCAGCAAACGCTCGGGAAGATCCACTCGGTAGGACATCTTCCCAATCCTATCCAAAATATTAAATGGCATAATAAATCTGGGAGCTAACTTCTCAGCCTTTCCAAATCAAAAGTCTTCTTAAAAGGAGAAACCTTAACAAATACCAAATCTCCAACATCAAATTCCAGTTCTTTACTCCTTTTATCGACATGTTACTTTTTCCGGTTTTGGGAAGCCTTCATTCTTTGTCAAATCAAAGCGATAATCTTCGTGGACTCATGGATAAGGTCAGGTCCGAGTAAAACCTTATCGGTAGTTTCCCACTAACAAGTTGTCAATTTGCATGTCCTCCTATATAAAGCTACGAGTGGGGTCATACCAATCATCGCTTGGTAATTATTTTTGTAAGGAAACTCAACAAAAGGTAAGTGTTGCTCCCATGCTCCTCCAAAGTCCATTATGCAAGCTCTGAGAAAATCATCCAAAACTCTGTTAACTCTTTCCATCTGTTTGTCTGTCTACGGATGATAAGTTATGCTTAAACTTAGGGTTATTCCCAATGCTTCTTAAAGACTCTTCCGGAATCCACTAGTAAATAACAGATCTCTACCACTCACAACAGTAGTTGAAATTTCACGTAGCCTAATAATCTCCTTAAATACAATTGGGTTAGCAAGGCAGCAGTCCGGTTCTTCTTAATGGGAATAAAATGGGCAATTTTTGTTAATCAGTCCACTATCACCCAAATGGCCTCATTCCATTTCTTACTTCTAGGAATCCCATTAATAAAATCCATAGAAATATGCTCCCATTTCCAAGTGGGAAACTCCAATGGTAACAAAAGTCATCCGGGATTCCCCTATTCTTCCTTTACTCTTCGACAACTTAAGCATCTAGAACAAACTCTTCCATGTACCTCTTTATTCCTTCCCAATGCAAACTCCTCTTCATGTCCTTAAACATTTTATCAGCTCAGAGGTAAATGGTCATCTTTGACCTATGTCATTTCTCTAAAATCTCCTTCCTAAGATCCAAACTCTTAGGGGCAAAAATCCGGCCATCTCTTCTCAAGCTATTATTCACTATCATCATTAGAATATCACTAGAATGAGGGAAAAATTCTCCCTTGGGAACTTTTTCCTTTAACGCCTACAACTCATCGTCAAGGTCTTGTTCACCCTTGATTCTTTCAAAAAAAAAGGGGTCTTATTTCCAACGCTCCAAGAAACCCTTGAGCTGCCTCATATGGTGGTTGCAAATTAAAACTAGAGAGAAACTCTAACTACCATCACTTGGTGATATCACTAAGGACAACGTGATTGTGACTCAAATCATCGGCCATGACATTACCCTTTCCAAGAGTATACTGAATAGATAAATCAAAAGATACAAGATATTCCATCCATCTCTGCTACCGAAGGTTCAGATCGTTTTGAGAAAACAAATACGTAAGGGATTTATGATCTGTAAATAACTTGAACTTCTATCCAAGAAGATAATGTCTCCACATCTTGAGAGCGAAATTACTGCTGCTAACTTCAAATCATGGATAGGGTACCTTTTCTCATGATCTTTGAGTTGTCTACTTGCGTAGGCAACTACTTTACCCTCTTTCATGAGGACTACTCCTAACCCTATCCCACATGCGCTATATAAACAGCAAACATTTTGGATTCGTTCGGTATAATTAAAATAGATACACCTTTGAGAGATTCCTTCAATCTCTCAAAGGCATTCCCACACTTCTTAGTCGATACAAACTTATGATCCATCTTAGTTTGTTGGGTTAAAGGGGTAGCGTTCTTTGTGAAGTCCTTGATAAATTTTCTATGATAAACTGCTAACCCAAGGAAGCTTCTAACTTCAATCACATTGCGAGGTATCTTTCATTACTACATAGCTTCAACCTTAGCAAGGTCTACTGCTAATCCATTCCCTAAGACAATATGCCCTAGAAACTTAACTTCTTTCTTACAAAAATGGAATTTAGAGAATTTTGATTTAAGCTGGTTATCTCTTAGGATTCCTAGGACCCTTCTTAAGTGATCTTCATGCTCCTTATGGTCCTTTGAAAAGATAATTATATCATCTACAAACACCACTATGATCTTATTAAGTATGTCTCGGAATGCACTACTCATCAGGTTTACAAAGAAAGTGGGAGTATTTGTCAATCCAAAAGGCATGACCTCCCACTCAAATAGTCCATTTGGCATCCTAAACGCCGTCTTGGGCTTACTTTCTTCTGAGATCCTTAATTGGTGAAATTCAGTAGCCAAGCCTAATTAGGAAAATATTTTGGCTCCTCCCTAATGATCTAACAAGTCGTCAATTCTAGGTAAGGGATACCTATTCTTCTTGGTCAGCGTATTAAGTTCCCTATAGTTAACACACAACCTTAAAGATCCATCTGATTTTGTGGAAAATACTACTGGGGTACAACACTCTGAGATAATCCTACGGATGAATCCATTCTGCAATAGTTTTGAGATATGCTTGTCTAACTCTCTCTTTTCTTTAGGAGCCATGTGCCTCAAGGGCAATGCTACCGGCCTCGCATCCTTTTCGAGGTCTATTCTAAAAGATATCTCTCGGTGGGGTAGTAGTACTATGACTTCCTAAAAAACAATCACATATAATTGGTACCGAGGAAGGCCCTTCGAAATCAGGAGATAGAGAAAATAAGGACAAACTCCTACTCCTTGTCCTATAAGGAATCTCTATGTTGCGGCCTCCATGGCTTCTCAAACAAAACTATTCTCCTATTGCAATTGAGGATGGCCCCATAAAATGATAGCCAATCCTTACCTAAAATAATACCATACCCTTCAAAATCAAGCACACGTGTTGCAAAAGAAGTCGACATCACTGATGTCTAATACTAGGTCTTCACAAACAACAGAAAGGTGCATAGCCCCTCCGGTAGGGTTGGACACCTCTATCGGATGGCTAACGAAGGATAGGGGAAGTTTCAACAAGCCTATAACTTTCCTAGAAATAAAGGAATGGGTGGCTCCAGAATCAAATAGGATACACAAAGAATTTCCTAGAATATAAATTATACCTTCTAGTGCGGGTAGTCCCTGATCCCCTGACTACAAACTGATGCAACTTCTAATGCAAAGTTTTGGCCTCCTTGTACCATCCTTGACTTTGGGTATTTTTTTGCTAGGTGTCCATCTTCATGGATTTGAAGCATTTCCCTTTAAACTATGTCATCGCCAAGTTTACTCTACAGTCCTTCACTTCGCGCCCTTTCCTATGGCACCTTGAACAAGTTTTGGCTTCCATCTTGAGTTTACCGGACTTCTTCTTCTTAAGCCAGAAATTCTTATTCTTATTCTTCACATCACCAAAAGTACCTTCTCCTTTATTAGTTTCCTTAACTTCTCTAGTGTTTCCAGTAGAATATAAGGTGGCTGCCTCAACCAATCCCTCATATGTAGCTCTAAAATTAACTTATGCTAGAAGCCTCTCCTTTATTGGTGAATTCAATCCCTTTACAGACCTAAGGGCTTTATCCGTTGGGGTATTTACTAACCCCCTGCCATACTTAGACAACTCAATGAATTTTGCCACATACTCCTTCAACTCCATTTCTAGTTGCTTTAGATGGATAAACTTTTCTACTGTAGGTTCTTCTCTGTATTAATTCAGAATTTGTTCTCAAAACGAGTCCTAAACTATGCCTATGTAAACACTCTTCCTACGTTCTCTTCAGAGACTAAGTTCCATCACTCCAGAGCCTCCCCTTTCAAGTGCCAGGCTGCTATCCTACGCTTTAGTTTATCTTCCCATTTGGTAGCCTAAAAAAATCTTCTCACACTCTAATATCCAAGCTTTCACATCCACAATGTTCTTTGCCCCTGAAAAAGCCTTGCCTCCTAAAATTATAAAATCTTTACAAAGGCGAGGGAAATTGAGTGCCCCTTCGGGAAACTGAGCGGCTGGTTCCGCTCTAGCAACAGGACCTATTCCATGGTCTTAAGATATGGTTGGAACCATTCTGGCCAGTAACGAGGCCTTGCCTGGCTTCCCTGTCTGGGCTGATTGTCGACTGTATCTACTATCTGAAAAAGAAAAAAAAAACCTTTAGTGGACTTCTACGATAGAATCAAGACCCAAAAGAAGGATAAGATCGCCTAGTATAGTCGCGTATGTTTAAGGATGTATTTCCCATATATAGTTTTGAAAACCCTTTCTGAATAACAAACGCGTCTATTATATGTATATTTCTCCGTAATTGGGTCACCTATGATATAATAACAAATGTAAGGGGCTTCTCGGAATAGGCCTATACTCCAACCCAGAAAAGGTCACCGAAACTTAGAGCCACTCTAAATAGATTGTTGGTTCTAGTAAGGATTAACTTAAACAGATATACAGAGCAATCTAAAATGGAAATCAGAGCTCACACAGTGGATGGGACAAAATATAATAACATAAATATAAGACATACTAATTGTTAGAAACCACAATTCAAAAACACAACATGTCTCAAATTTCAAGGTACACCATTATTATCGATCCCAATTACATAACAATAGTAGTAAATAAGCAATATCCACAATAACTAGATCTTCAAGAGGCTCCTCCTCTAAGAGATCATCCTTCATCCCTAATCACTTGTCTCACCTATTGTCCTGTTAATGTTAAGAGAAGGAAGGTCAGAACGTAAAGTTCCGATGAATGAAACATAAGTAAGTTAAGAAGGCTATTCCCTATAACTGGCAGCTGTAAACTTTTTCAACTTATGTCTTCGTAATAAACACATAAGGAAAATATATAGCGCAAACATCCTAATAGTCACTTAATAGCCCAAATTAAGGGTGGACATCATCCATCGATCATTAAAACATAATTGTTTAGGGAGGACATCTCTATAGAGACTTAATACCCAATCGACGACCCCATGTCACTTATGACCCCATTCTAATGTTAATACGTTATAAGTGATGACTCTCTTGTAGGGAGAGAAATAGTAACGGCTCCTTAATACCAGGCTGTGGGTCAAGAACAAAACTTCTTCTAAGAAGAAATCCCTTAGTGAACCCTCTTGTTACAATCCTGTTGTCACTATGGGTGAACTCCTAGTCACTTAATACTTCCCTTAGATGGTGGTTCCTTAGGCCATGTATACATAATTTGTCCCTAGGTCAGCCCTCACTAGCCTCCTAGATAAGAAGTGGACTTACTCGGAGAACTACCCCACACATGTTACATATATTAGGACCATTTAATACCTTATAGGATAAAGGCGAACCAAATAACCATTTACTTCTCAAGGGTGGGCCCAATGACTTAGGTCCTGAACCAAGGAGTGAAGCTTAGGAACAAACCCAGTCCTAATCACTTAATACCTAATAAGAGATAGGTCAACCACTTAATACCTTTTTCCTAGGTAGGCCTACTTTGCACACAAATTGAGGCTACCACTTGTAGATGCTGAATTTGCCGGGCGGTTCCGGACAGGCTTCTACTATAAGTTGGGCCTAACCTCGCATCATAGCATACTAATTATAATAACCTATGACACCTAGAGTTCTCACATTGATCAGATTTACTTGTAGAAGCTGGATATGTCAGTCGGTTCCATGTTGACTTCTACTATAAGTAACGATAAACCTCGTTTCAATGTGTCAATAATACTAATTAAGCCATTATCTCACACACTATAGACATACAGTTCCTATAGGGACATTTAATTTATGTTCCTATTTATAACGCACTAGATACACATTTATATACGTTAATTACGTTATAAATATAAATATAAATGTGAATTAGCGAATGAGATCAGTGTCCTTACCTATATTTGTAATGTTAATCCTACTTAATTCTTAAGGTGTACAAGTCAAATTTCCTATATTTTTCTCAATCCATAACAAAGTGTGCATATGACAATAAAATGGGAAAACATCACAAAAACCTATGAACTTGCAACCAAGGCTTTTATTTAAGTTATTGCAACAATAAAAGATGAATATATCGTTAACTACATATGTTTTTTTACTTCTATTTTGAATAGATTACTATTTCTAATGTTTGTTCATTTGCAAAACATTAATATTAGATATATAGAAATTAATACGATCAAATACTCTATTTCAAGGAATAGAGATTTAAACCTATTGAATTTATGATTATTCAAATATTAATCTTTTACCCAAAAACCAAACATGTGAATTTACATGAAAAATAGGATAAAAAGGAATCAACTCAATATAAAAAATCTAAACAATATAGAAAATCATACATAAGAATCATGTCCTTCTTTTACTATTACAACAACCCAAAACCCAATTATAACTTGATTGGACATTTCTATGAATAATAAAATAAACGGAGGTTTTGGAGGTTTTAATCATATTTTCTTTTCGTATGTCCTAAATCCCCCAAGACACAACAATCCAAATCCTCAACTATCAGATTATAGAAAATAGTAACTTAGTTAGATTCCACTCACAAAGTTACGAGAAGAAGCAATAAGAGAATTGAAAGGATATAAGTATGGATTTGGACTTTGAGAATGAGCAAGCTCCAACCTTTCAAAATATAAGAATCACATATATTAAAATTCTTATATGTATGGTTCTAAATATCGAAATAATTCTAGTTCTAAATCTAAATAGAATAGAATTGGAGAAATGAAAATATATTAAGAAAAAAGAAGAAGAACCTATTTTTTCATGAAGATTTAGCAATGGAAGAAAGGAAAGACAGTGGTAGCCAAGAGAATGAAGATAGAGTTTAGAATGATGGTTTGAGGGGAAATTTGTACTTGCGATCGTTTATTTGAACCATTAGATTAATTTGATTAAACCTAGATTCCAATTGATATATATTATAAATAAGTCCCTACACAAAACAACCCTCACCTGGCTACCCAGAAGAAGGGCGGTCGACACCTTCTCCCGGAGGGCGGTTGACCTGGTAGTCGACACCCTTCGTAGAGGGGCGGTCGATCCCCTTCTTGGGCGAGGCGAGGAGGAAATTCCTCCGGAATGTTTCTTTTTTCGTCGTTCCTTGATTAATTCCTTTTATTTCTTTCCTTAGTTAATTTGTTCTTTATCCCTACTATGTGTGAATATATACACATAAATTTGAAATGAAAGGGATAATTCTTTTCAAGCTTATCCTATTTAATATATTTCCAGCTTGTATATATATTTCTTTTTTTTTGCAAGGCCGACCGGTTTTATAGTGATCCGTAACACTCTTTTATTTATCACAAAATAGAAAGTACAAATCAGTCCAGGTGATATGAAATTAACATATCAGCTAATGGTTCTTCCACACACGAAAGAAACCATCCCAAAGATCCAAAAGCATACAAATTTGACATATAGATCCATAACATGTTTAACATACAATACAATACGACAAGCAGATTTAATTAAGAAAGAAGCTCTCAGCAAATTAGCCCATGTCATCGTCGAGACCTTTGAGAAGCTCAATCTTTTTGCTTCTCGTCATAGGCACACTTCCCAACGTACGTCCAGACGTAGAAACCGTAATCGGCGTGTTGACGATCGGTTCCGGAGGCGCTTTATAACCTGGAGGAGGTTTAATGTGATCATACCGACCCGGTTTTTTCTTGGATTTTCAATTTCTTTAGTTCTAGAAACATGGGATTCCTTTAAGCTATCTTGGGTCTTTCTTTCCTTGCTACTACAATTCAAGAACCCCAGTTTGAAAACTGGCGACATAAATTTGGAAGAGCTTGAAACCCAAAGTTTCATGTTCTGCAGCATATATTTCCATTGTATTATAGTTATGGATGATAATATCCATGACTTTTTTTTTCTCAGTGCTTACAAATGGATCTAACTTGCTGCTATTTATTTCCATATGCAGTGCTTCTATATTCTCTCGCACCCATTGTCTTGATATCTGGAGTTAGCTTTTGACTTTGCATTAAAGTGCTGCTTTCCCACCTTTTCACTCACATTTACATAATCAAAATTAGTTTGAAAAAGCTGTCAAAATATATACGTTCAGCTTAATTAATTAATAGTTTTTGCATTCAGGCTCTATTTTCAGCAAATAAAATATGAAAACGGATCAGAATCTCGCTACGAACACAACTACAATACTTTCACGGCTAAATTCTTAATTTACCAAAATTTTGGTTCAGCCTTTTAATATATTATTAACTATTACGATTTATTTTTAAAGTTAATTAATCTATTTTTAAATTAGTTATATTTTACGGGATGTTACACCTTTCGACTTACACATAGCACCACTACCCATAACAATTGCATTTTCTTACTTGTCGATATAAGAAGAAAAAATTCCTATTAGGCATCGTATGATAAGACGCCCCTGAATCGAGCACCCAATTGCAACCCGAAACATCTGGTTCTACTTCTGTCAAAACATCCATGTCTTTTTCACCAACATCCCTCTCCATCGCTACGGATGAAGAAGTTACTTCTTTCTTTTCCTTCTCCTTGTCCGGAAATTCATTCTTCCAATGTAAAATATATCACTTTCCTTTCCTTTCCTTCGACTTCTCTCTCCACCCAGTATTCCTAGATTTGGAATGCCCCCAGTTCTCCTTTTTTACATATTCCTCTGTCTCTATAAAAAATCCTGACCATTACGGGGACTACTGCTTCCCATACTCAACTCCTTCATACAATCTCCCAATTCCTCAATAAGAAGATCTGTCTTGACATCATCCAACGCCAATGTATCTCTACTATTATCTAACAATTTGAGAAACCCATATAGCAATCCAAAAATGAACACAACAATATCACTGCCTTTTTCTCTTCCACATTCTTCAAATCTATCACCTTCATATTCATTAGCAAATAATCAAACACAGTCAGATGCTCCTTAAGCGAAGTTCCTTCTTTCATCTTACAGGTGAAAAACGTTCGCAATAAGATCAAACGATTATTGAGTAACTTCTTCATGTATAACTCCTCCAACTTCTCCCAAATACCCTTAACGGTCGTCTCAACACTAATTTCGGAGTAACATTCTCTCCCATAGCAAGTTGAAGCATAGTAAATTCCCACTCTTCCATTTTCTCTCTCTCAATGTTCCAGATGTCCGCCGACAACAAATGTGTATCAAACACTACCCATGTACTTGATTCCTCCTTAGAACTGCTTTCATCTTCCATTGTCACTTTCCAAAATATTTATATCCATTCATGTCTATAACCAATTGTGATCCCGATGCCGCATATGATCCACATACATACGACGCTATTCCACTTGAACCAACCATTGAGGGGTTACTTGAATCTGATTTCGGCATTTCTATTACCACCTAACAACACCTACGCTCTGATACCAGATGTTGGAAAAAGCATATGATTGAGATCACCCAATCCAATCTCTAACATAGATTAAAACAAGCTAGATCGTGCTAGATATTGCACAAACAATCAATCTATGATCAATCCAACCTCAAACGATTCAAATATGATTCCGAACACAAAACAAACAATATAAAGGAACGATAACAATAAACTAAATCACACCAAGATTTATAGTGGTTCAACTAATGACTTGTTAATGTACATCCACTTTGAGAGGGAGTTTTATTACCACCAAATGAGAAGAGTACAAGAGACTGATTATAATGATCCAATATTTAATAGAGAATATATGTTTATGGAGATTAGAATTGAAGAAACAATTAGGATTGCCTAACCTTAATTAATGGAGGACTAAACCTTTGCTTTGATGGACTGATCAAATTCTATTATTTTAAATCTGAAAAATCGCTTATACAGTTGTGTAGAAACTCCAATCAAATGTCCAAAATACCCTTATAGATTCACTAATCAACACCAGAGTTTCCAACCTTGAAATCAGCGTTCGTCATGTTCCAGATGTCTGGCCCTTTGTTCCAAAAGGCTGGAATCACTTTCTGATGTTCCCAGACTCGTTCCCAAACGTCTGCCTAATGTTCCTTAACGTTAGAATGGCTTTTTAAACGTATGGATTTCTTCCCAAATGTCTGATGGCTTCTTAGTTTATGCACAAGCTACTTCCAGACATTTGGTAGCTCCACTATGTCTGGACTTATTCCCAGCCCAAATCTTCCTGATTCCTTTCTCCATATCTTCCACATACGAGCTCTGATCTATAGACCATCTTCTCCTACATGAAGTTACTTTCATCCTCTTCAATTCTACTATATAGTGTCACTAAAATTCAACATAAGTGGGTTTCATTGATTTAAATGAGATGGTTTGAGTGGAAAAAGAGAAAACATGAGAAGGAAGAAAGCGAATGATGAGAGAGAGGATGTTGAAGCTTTAAATAGGCAACGTTTCATGAAACAAGTCAACCTTCTCTTTATTTCTAGTTACTCCTAACTATGTTACCTTATCTAAGCTTATATATAATGCAAATACTTCAACAACCCAGTCAAAATGAAGCCTTATTCGAATTTCCAAAAATGCCATTATAGATATTAAAAGTTTTTAGATGGATTTAACCCTTTTTTATCATCTCCATATCCATACGCTCCCATATACATGCTTCACGTTCTCATTACATGTTACCTTCCCGTTGCCTCTTTGTTTCTGCTAAAATTCATTCAGCAGTGTCGAAATTAGAGCAAGGGTGTTAACTAGACTGGACAGTCCGTTATACGTCTTGATCCAAAGGGGTAAAGTGTTCGATCCATTTCCGTACGATTCTCATTTAGGACATGATTTTATTTTTGTATAAATAAGTAAATAAATACACATAGTTCTCGAAATTAATTCGGTTAGGGTAATGTAAATTGATTTGAAACAATTAGGCAATAAGAAAACATTTTTTTCCAAAAAAAATTAGTCAGCTTACTTATATAAAAAGCATCTACTATTAAACTGGTCATCCAGTCACCAAGCACTAAAAATAATTCTACATGTAAACATTTCACAAGCACTAACATCAATTCCATAGGTGAAAAATTGTTTCTTTTCTTTCCTTTTTTGCTTTCAGTCAACCTGATCAACCAAACTTTCTTATTTATGCTGTTGAAATTTCCAAATCTTAGACATTCGATTGGTGTAAACTTCTCGGATCTTCAGCCAATAATCGGAGTAAGATTTTGCATATTTTCAGAGGTAAATTTTTTGAATTTTGTACTATATGCCACATTTAAGCTATGCGCTTTCCAATTACTGAACTTAGCAGCGAAGATAAATATCAAACATTGCAATTAAATTTTCTTATCGTTTGTAATGGATCTTTAAATTAGGAGTAAGAATGGATAGAATAATCCTAAGAATGCATAGAATAACGACATTACCAATAGGTCTAAGTAATCAACAATATATCATTTTTTGTAATAAGTACGTGTTTAGTGTGCATGGTCATGGTTTAGGGAAAACGTAACATCAATTTTGTGATATTTGTGAAGTTAAGTGTGAAAATATGTTTTTGACTGAATTGGTTATAACATTTTTTACATATGAATAATAAGAAGAAAAAATAAATCCAACTTTTCTCTGTTTACATAGCTTTATGTAATAATTTGTAGGACGTCGCACTATAATAACTTCATAAATTTAATGGCATTTACACATTTATGGTGATCATTAGTTGGCTATTGTTTTCTAACCTGTAACAACTCTAGAAACCAATTATATCGCATCTAAAAAAGCATCCTAGGTTATTTTTAAGTAACAAGAGAAAGATCATAATAACTAAGGAGTTTTGCTTGTTCTTTATATGGTTAAAAGAATTTATTCATAGTATTAAATATTGCAATCTCACTTTGGATTGATTTTTCATCTCTGACTATATTATTTCGAACATGTACCAGATACAAGACTATTTATATCTATATTATTTGTTGTTTGTAATTTGAGCAGCATAATTATGCAATTCCTTATAATTGCATGAACCGTTAGATGAAAAAATCATAACCTTATACCTATATTTGTTATCTAATGGTCATGCTTTTTATACATATGCCTTTGTCGCATTGTGTTATCAGAATTTTACTATCCTCTACTTCAATTTAATTTTGAGTGGTGCTTTTCTTAAAAATCATTAATGGCCTTGAATTATGCAAGACTTTAATTTTATTGTTTCATTCTCCAAATAAGAAAGGGTCACACAACGAGGCTTTATATATAGATTAAATTATATGGTGTATGACACAATCTAGATAACATTTCATAAAAAAATATGTATTATGTTCCATTTTTATCTTATGTTCCCTATTTTTAACGAGTAGGAATATGTACACTGTATTTTTAAGATTTTAACTATGTGGTGGTTAGCCAATTCTTCTAAACAAATAAATTCACACTTGATTACACCAATTCTCCTAAATAATGATTTTAGCAAAGATCATGGTAGTAGCGGCAATATTAAAAACTATAAATACATACAATTATTGAAATTCCTTATGCTGAACTAATCAGTTTCTGAATTCTGATTCCAAATTGTAATAATAAGAAAATATGATAATTAACTTATTTCCATATGTTTTCAAAGGACATGCCTTTAACTCTATAAAAATTAACCTTTATATTTTAATTGGGCATCAACTAATTTTTATTTTTATTTCTCATCGATTAGCCTAGAAACTGATGGTCAAATTAGAACATTAGTTAAAGCTTATTAATATTTAGTCATTCTTATTTAAAAAGCCACAAGTCAAATTAGGGAAGCACTTCTGATTTTGAATCAGAAGACATATATCTTATTTTAGCTTTCTGATTTGCCTCTAATGTAAAAATAGAATATTCATAATTTTTGTAAAGCTGTCATTTTCCATTTTCATAAGTTTTGAACCATGGTGTTTGGATTTGAATGAATTACTTCGAAGGAGAGCCTGCATTGGAGTTTGTAGTTTAATGAGAAAATGGATGGATGTAGCTGATGTGCACGTAAAAGTGCACATTTATATTCACATATTTATTCTTGTTTAGTTGAATAAATGAACATTTTTGGGTATTTTATATGACCAAACCATGTTTTAAATATTTTCAAAATCATCACTTATTTTGGGAAAAAGTGGTCACTCGTGAATGTTTTAATTTGTGAAATCTTTTACTTGTTCCTTGTGACTATCTCTTGTAGGAATTTTGGAGCTAAAAAGATATATACACGTGAAGAGATGAGGGAAAGCATGCATTTACACAAAAGAAGGCAAAGAATTAATTCATTTTATGGATAGTAGAGGCCCGCACCTTTCAACAAGCCCACTTGCTCTTAAGCTTCATATTACAGACTAATTGAATGAGACAAAAGGCCTCATGCATTCTACATGACTTATTAATGGCTAATGGTAATTAGAAGCTCTATGAATGTGCATTTTAGGGATTTCCCAATGAAAGTGATTAGGGTTTTAAGGTTTTTGATCATGTGTGTGTGTGTGTGTATATATATATATATATACACACCCCTTTGTTTCATGTATTGGAGGATCACTTTTTAGCAAATGAAAGTGTAAATGATCAAAAAAACAAAAATGGCTTCCAAGCCTCTTTCTTTTGTGCCATGTTTTTCTTTCTATTTAACGTTCAAGTCTATTCATACTCTATCTGTTTATTATTAGTAGTTTAGATTTATTTTCACGCAAGTAGTTAGTAGTTAGAATAATACCAAATCAATTAAACAAGAATTTTCTTCTATATATGAAAGAAACCATAAACATCATTTTCAATTTTTCAAAAACATAATTAAAAAAAACTAATCGAATATTCCAATGTCGGTTGTCCCTCTTTCTTCTTCTCATTTTTGATTTGATATTTCTGATTATCATCCTTCTTCTTTGGACGATTCAAAGAGTTTTTCTCAGCATTCTTATGCTGATGTAACTTGGCACTTTATTCCTAATTCTGCTCATGTTTCTAATTGGAATTCTTCATCGAAGAAGAGTTTTTTTAAAGGAAAACATCTCAAGATTCGTTATTGCTTCAGATGCAGGGATTCTTGGCATATTGCGAGAGATTATAGGAATGTGATTCGCTATTTTCAATGTGGTGGTTCTAGTCATCGGAGGGACCGTTGTTCAGAGATATTTTAGAGGGAGATCGGTTCCTGACCTCATGTGCTTTAACTGTTCGATGTTTTGTCAGAAGCTGGTTTCTCTCCTGGATTTATTCAAAATGGATTTTTCTAAACAAGAGAATGATGGGCTTATCTGTTGTTATTGTTAGATTGGCATATGGACGGTTTGGTTAATGGGTTATTGTGGCAAAAGCGTATTCTTAATGACACAAGAAGTGATGTATTTCCTCCTTTTCCTCGCTCGCTAGAAAGAAAGGAACATGCATTCTTTTTCTGTTTAATTCTCCTAGAATTACAGAGGTTTTTTTTTTATTCTTGTTTGAATAACAAAAGAAAGGAATTACGGATGTTGGATGAGATTCTTTTACATTTTAATGGCATCAATACAGCTGTGAATATGGATCATTATGTAGCCGAATTTCAGTTATGTCCGAAAAGTGATGTTGCTAGTGTTTTGAAGGATGGGGGAAACTCTAAACCTCTGGAAGTACAGAAGGTGGTGGAAGATTTTTGTGTGAATGATATGGTTATTGAGTTTGACGAAGGGCTGCAGTTCTTGGAAGAAGAGTTGGTGGGTTTTGCTAGGAGGTTTTGAGATATTAAACAATATGATTCTATGATTCTGGACCCTTCAGTGCAGAAGTGCTTGGGTGTTCCTGATGGTAGGTGTTTTAATGTGGATCTGGATATTGAGAACATGAGTTTTAGGAAGAGTAAAGAAGTGATGACCGGTCTCGATTGGGTAGACATGTAGAGTGGTGTTTATGTCAGCCATTATGAGTGTCCCCCTAATGGAGATAAGCCGTTTTCTTGTGTTAAGGATGGCTTTAAATGGTATGTGGCTGATGGCGTTGAACTGTTTAACAGTTTTTGGTTTTTGGAAGATTTAGATGAAGAGGTGGTTTCAGAGAAGGATGATTTTTTTTGTGCTCCAGTTGCCAAGGTGGCGGATTATTTGAAGTCTTCATGTTTGAAGACTAAGACGAGGAAGGATGCTGGTTCAAGTGTTCGTCAGTCTGTAGAAACACAGTTTTCGATGACTGCTTTTTCGAAGACTAAGAGGAGTAAATGTACTAAGGGTGTTCGTTCTATAGTTGGGCAGTCCGTTCTTTCAAAGCGTGAGTTTCTTGTTAATGGGTTTAATATGGAATATTTGAGAGATTCTAGTTGTTGTGTTCTTTATCTTGGTATATCAGTGGCTTCAAGAACTAGTGAGAAGCTGTGAAGTGGAGATAGTAGTTGCCTGTATGGCTGCAGTGATGTGGCTTTGATCAGGGGTAGATTGTTGGGTAGTTTGAGCAACAGTGTGGTAGTTTTTGATAGTGGCCTTGTTGACTGTAGAATGAGGTATGATAGTGGCGAGTTTTCGGGTGTGTAAGATTTGTTAAATTGGCTTTTGTATGCTGATAAGTGTGGTTTTAATTTTCTGTTCGATGGTATGGATTGCTCTTTGGTTTTAGGCGTGAAGGATGTGAGGTTTTTTCACTGTTTTCGAGGCCTTGTTATGGTGTGTTTCTAGCAGAGTGCGAGTTATCTATTCCATCATTAGTATCTCTAGATCGGTTTAGTGATTCAGGTAGTGTTGTTTTGCTAGAGACTGGTGGAGGGTCTTCTTCGGTCACTGTAGTGTCCTCTTCTTCATCTAGAAGAGGGAAATGTAAGAGAGCTACTCCCAGTTCTGGTTTGGTCCGTCGCAGCGCGAGGATTAGATCTCATTCCTCTTCATATCATGGTAGGTTCCCGAGTTCGAGTGCTAGTAGTAGCAACTCGGGTTTGGGCTCAGGTATGGTTCCTGTTTATGGCAGCGATTATACTCCTTTTGCTTTGGGTAGCCTTTCGACTAGTCAGTTATTTCATCTTGCTAGCGATACTACTTTTAGTTTTTCTAATATTGAGTTAGATGCGGATTACATTAGAAGTAGGGAATTAGAGAGAGTTAATTCTTTGGGATGTTGAGATTTGTTAGTTGGAATATTAGGGGTCTAAATGATCCTAAAAAATGTGCTAAGGTTAGGACCTTTTTTAAAGATTTTCATATTAATATTTTTATACTTTAGGAGACTAAAATTGAGAAACTTGATAATAGTTTTTATGCGAGCTTAGGTGGAACTCTCTTTCATAGTTGGGCTTGTCTTCCGGCGATTGGTAGTGCTGGGGGACTTATGGTTGGTTGGAAAGATAATCAATATAGACTTGTTCTGGAGTTTCCTAAGTTATATTCTTTGCACATCATTTTAGCCTCTCTTATAGATAATTCTTTACTGGGAATTTCAAACATGTATGGTCCTCATATAAAAATTGAGAGGAGACTCTTGTGGGTTGAATGTGCTGAGTTTAGGAATCTTGTCGCCAATCAATGGATTGTGGGGGGGGGGGGGGGAGATTTCAATGCCACTAGGTTTTTAAGGGAGAGATCACCTCGAGAAGGGGATTTCTCTGATATGGAGGAATTCAATGATTTCATTTTAGATAATAATTTTATTGAGATTCCTCTCAATAATAAATCGTTCACTTGGTCAAATGCCAGAGATAGTCCTTCTTTTGCTTTATTAGATAGATTTTTTATTAGTTCTGAGGTGGATGATAGATTTCCTATTTGTAGAGTTAAGGGTTTGCCTTTTTTATACTCTGATCATTATCCTATTATCCTTTGGTGTGATTCAGATATTTCTATTAGTAGCAGTTTCAAATTTGAGAAGATGTGGTTATTGGATCCTAGTTTTATTAATCTAGTTTCTATTCAGTGGAATTCCTAGTATTATTTTAGTAATTTGTATAGGGGTAAATCTGCGAAGATTTTTGTTGCAAAGCTTGGTAAGTTAAGATTTTTTTTCTCAAGCGTCGGAATAAGTATATTTTGGTAGTGTTAGAATTAGGAAAGATAAGATTATGTATGAGTCGTTAGATTTAGACAAGGTTAGTGAGATCAGGATTCTTAATTCAAATGAGAGGGATAAACTTTGTAACCTTAGGAATGATCTCAAGCTAGTTTTAGAGAAAGAAGAGATCATGTTGAAGCAAAGATCCCGAGTTTAATGGATTAAGGAGGGGGATAATAACACGAAGTTCTATCATAGTGTGGCTAATAAGAGGAGGCGTGATAATTTGATTCATTCTATTTTTGTTAATGATGTGGAATTAACTATTCAAAGGGATTTAAATGAGTCTTTTACTGAAACACCCTACCTCCATTAAGGTAACTCACAAAGGGAATGCCTTAACTTTGGTGGAGGTTTATAAGTAAAAGCCATAGATAAACTCAAGACAGATATAAATACACATATTTTAAACAGCGGAAACCAAACAGACTTTTATTTCATCAATATGTGTTCAAAACAAAACATTCCATAATTGTCTCAAAATACTTCTGTAACGTCCCAGATTTTTCGGCCATTTAATTTCGAATATTTAAATTTGTTTGAAATATAATGAATTTTTTTATCGAATTTATTTAATTAAAATAGATTTCGAATATATATGATTTATTTATTTATTTATATATATTAAAGGATATTTATATAAATAGAATATTGTTTAAAGTTAGAATTTTTGGAAAAGTTGAGTTTTAAATATTTTACTGAATGAACTAGGAAGTTGTTGTTTCTCAATTTGATAAAAGTAACACAAACACAAAATGGTGTACTCCAAATAGACAATAAATGACTTCGGCTCCAAGTGAATCTCCCATCGTACCATAGTAGTAATTTTCTTTTTACATTATCTTTATCATCCGTAAATAAATAAAAGCATAGAAATTTCATGTTTGTAATCTACCATGCAATAAATGGACTACAGATAGGACATGTATTAAAAGGCAAATCGTGGATCCGAAGATGAGAAATGGTCCCATATCAATAATTGTAATGAACGCAGAAAATAATTGGAACGAAGAAAGAAAGGAAGGAATATTAAATTCATTTTGGGACCATGCTACTTAATAAAATTGCCCGGTCTGTTTGATTTCATAGACAGTGTTTCTGGCTCATTCAAATGGTTTAGTTCGAACCATATTGTAGATATAAACGGTACGAAAACTGGGAAAATATATATATACTGAACCGCGATCGATACAAAGAAAATTATATATAACCATCTATATGAAATACAAATGTAAAGAACTAAAAGAACTTATTCTAAATTTCAATACCAAGTATGCGATGTCCTTTCAGTAAGGGAAAGCAAAACAAATTCATTTTTTCAACTGAGCATGTTGCGTCCTGTTCAAATACAGTAAACAAATAAGTTCATTTAATTGTCTGAGTACAAACAGTGAACAAAACAGTTCATTTCAGTATACCCATGACATGTTCTTTCAAAAAAAAAAAAAGATCCAGGGAAATAAAAGAAAAAGGATGACTAATCGACCTCCTCCATCTTGCTACCATTGGCGTCAGCATCATTCAAAGGTAGCATGTCAGTGTCAATATCAGCAGCTTTGGATCAGTGAATCATCTCGATCAACTTTGATCTACGAAAAGAAAAGGAGAAAACCCATTAAAAAGGGTGATTTTACCAAATGAACAACAAGAAAAGAAAAATGTGATCAAAAAAAATCTATACAGCAGAAGGACAAGACAATACATAGCCGATCTAAAGATAGCACCTTGGGATAAACAAATAAGAGAAAATAGTTTTTAAGAATTTTACAACATAAAGAAATGTACAGCATGTTGTACAAGTGAATCCTGCAGCATATAACTGTAGGAACAGATCACACATCCAAAAGGAGTACTACAATATATTAAACAATGACATTCGCAACAAAAATCAAATCTGAATCGCATCACTGAAATATTTTACTACAATGCAAATATATACATGCATCTATATAACTAGTTCTTATTGAAAATGATTAATAAACTGAGGGGATCTGAACAATTTAATATAGCCTGTAAAGGATCTGTTTTGTTTTTGTAAATGACAAGAAAGCCATAACAATGCAAATCTCTATAAGTCTTTAACAGCTAAAGAACATAGGGTATGTACGTCAACAGTTAACATACAAGCAAATTTACTGTTTTCTTATGTGTAAAAATCTGAACTGTAAAGCTAGCATGCATTTATCAAATCACTGGATTTGATAAAAAAACTCAAGCAGACCATAAAACAAAGATCAATATGAATATCTATATAGGTATTCACCCAAAAGACTGATCGAACCAGTACAGTCACATGTGCGAATAGAAAAGGTGATCACTGTTCTTTGTATATTTTTAAATCCGAACAAAATCTAAGGATCCTAATGTCTGTATTGAATGAACAATACATAGCATAGCATAACACAGCTACATAAAAACCTATCCAAGATTTCATCAGAACCCCTTTCGAACAGATCAAATCTGAAAATCATATATCCAAAACCGAACGCAAAATCTAAGTACAGATCCGAGTATTGATGGAAATAACAATTCGGAATTTTTGACAGACGTTTATTTTATCCCAATCCAAACCGCAAGTATAAATACACTATCACAACAATACGTTTTACCCATTCAAGCATAGGCCGAGATCAGAAATCAAATAGAGAAAAAAATATACAATAGCAGAAAAATCGAGTAGAAAAACTTAGCTTCGGTGCTTGTCCATTCGAGTTGAAGCTGTAGGGTCAGTGGAGGGCTCGGGTGGCTCGACAGTGGGTGGCGAATCGCTGGAGGAAGGTCACTATCTATGCTTGACCGCGGATTGTTGAGGAAGGGAGGTTGCGACGCCAAGATTTTACGGTGGAAGGTGGAAAGGGGGCTTAGGGTTTTAATTTAGGGATTAGGGTTCGGTCTTGAGTATTGTTTTGAGGCGGTGAATGAAATGGAGAAAAGAACGGTGATTAGGGTTAAATAAGGGAAACGGGTGTTGGGCCGACAATCAGAAGTTGCGTTGGAACCGTGGAGACGGGTACTTCGAGATGGAGCGGAGCTAATTCGGATCTGAAGTGACTGGAATTTCTATGCGAATTAAATGACAGTTTAATTCGACAAAAACTAGACTGTTGACTGACAAATCAAATCCAGGAGAGTTAAACTCACTCAGCCTTCCCGTTTATATTCTATAAACTGGGTATTTTTATTTTACATGTTCTGAATTGCTAGTGGTTGACCGTTTGTTAGTTAAATGTATTTATTGTGGATTCAAATTCTGAAAATTTAAACGGTCGTTTAAGTTTAGAAAACACAAATCATTTTGATCTGACCCGAACCTTGTTTGGTCATGTTCATAGACGTATTTGAAATTGTGTGAATTGTTTGAATTGTCTGTTGATTGATTGATGATTGTTATGGAAATTTTTCAGTCAAATAAAAAGAGATGACTGATTATTGCTGATTGTTGAACCTTATTTCAACATTTATTCGGATAGTAACCAATGGATCGTATGGTTGGGTAATTGGCACTGCTGGCTTATAAATCAATCGATTTATAAAATATGGTTTTATCGACAGTGACTCGATAATATTTGAGTTATAAAAATATATTTTATAACGAAAATGGATTTTGAATGTTTTCACATGGGAAGGTAAATAAAAAAGGAAATAAATAAATAACTATTTATTTAATTATTTATTTAAAGTTTATAAGAAATTATGAAATTTGTTTATAAATTAGATTCTTATGTCGATAAGAATTATAAATGAAAAGCAGGAATTAACCTAGCAGTTAAATATTTGATTAGTCGTGAGAGATTAAATAAGGTTATTAAAAATTAATTATATTTTAATTAATATTAAATAAGGAATTAAATAGAGTTGGTTAAAAGAGTAATCATGTTTTGTGTCGACCATTTAAACCTGGTTAGATTTTAAATTAGTGAAATAACTAAGTGAATAAGTGGTAAATTCCAGTAAGGTTTTTAAAAGGGAATGTATTATTTATTAGTTAATTGATTTGAAATAATTAATGATGAGATGAACGAGTGCTAGTGAAGTCACTAATGAAATTCCTTTAAATAACCAAGTTTGAAATGGAATGGTCAAGTGTTGGAAAAAGGTTAGTGAGGAGTTTTAGCATTTGAGCTCGAGTTTTGAAATGAAGCAAGTAAGAGGTTTAAACGAATATATAACTCAAATGGAAAGTTTTACTTAACATTTGAGTTAAGAAGTAAAAGGGTTTATATTAAATTTATAAACCTTTGTTTATAAATGGATATGAGTTTAAACGTTGTTTTAAATTGAAACTCCTTACAAATAATATTAAGTTAAATCAATGGATTTAAAAAGGGGGTTTCCCGAGAGAAAAGGAAATTGGTAAAAGGGGTTTTGATTAGAACTTTGTAACGAAGTTGGAAATAGGAATTTTTGTAATAATATTGGGTTTTGAATTACAACTCGTATTTATCTGAAGATAAGAACGATGTTGATCAAGGTCTGAGAGGTAATTAAAATACCCCAACTTGAACGATTTCGGGACTGTCCGAGGATGATACTAGTTGGTAATGGCGAGAGTACATAATAAGATTTCCAAGTAACGGAAATGAGATGAGGTGATATTTCCCCTGGTAACGGAATTAAAAGGAAATTGGGCAATTAATTTTAAAAGCCAAGTGATGCTGTGTACCAGACCAGTAAATATATTTTTATGATTTCATGGATATTTACTTGATAGTTAAATAACCGACTATCAAGTCTGACCTTTTACGATTGTTGGTATGGAAAGACCAGGATCGAATATATATTCGAAAACCATTCCAACCAACAAGTACGAATATATAAAAGAGATCAAGCGACGATCGAGATGGAGCATGTGAAGACCACAGATCTTCATAAAGCGGAAGAACCACTTACAATCTCTGATTCGACCCGGAGATATACTGGGGTTCGATCGTGGTTGAAACTGTGGATTGCAAGGGCGATCGCTATTGATCCATGGGGTGATTCCTGTATTGGATGCAGTAGGAGAGTACCTTCGGTTCATCCTGTTCCTGGGTGACTTGTATGGACGAGTGTCTGACAAAGTATTTCTAAAAGGATCACATATATCGATTTTCTACAAACGTATCTCTGTTGGTGGCAGAGAAGACTGGACACCTTCTTTAGCTTAACGCTAAGAGTATTTTTGTGGAAATCAGTATTCGATGATACCTGGCGGATCTGACGATGTGGCATTCAAAGTGAATGGTGGCCAGGTGTTCAAAAGAATATGACCTCAAGCCTCACAGCCGGGAAGTGACAAAAATCGGGCAGGAAGCATGGCTATGTGGGTCGCTCCCATTAGGGTGTATAATCACTTATCTAGAGAAATTCCTTTTGTTTCTTACTTTATCGATTCTGCCCATTCGGGAACGATGGTTTGAGTCCAACCGTTGGTGATATACATTCGATACACTCAAGCGAAATGAGTGGTCGGTCATGTGAGGGCCGCGTTGCAAGACGTTCTTGTTGAACCCAGTGTATTCGACTCTAGAGATACACGAGCGGCAGGTGGCCCCATACCTTGTCAAGGTCGGAATCCAATTTCCAATAAGTGCCTACGGTTTTTGTTTGTATATATATACGTGGGGTGTGAGATGCAAGCGTTCCACTAGATTGATATTTTCTTGTATTTAGACAATATTATAATATCAGAAAAGATATTGATTTGAAAACAGTTTTGGGTTATCGTAAGGTAAAAACAGTCCGTGTTTATGTGTGGATTTGGTCTTACGATTATCCTTTTCTTTCGAAAGGATTTTAACCTTAAATTCAAGTTGTGTGATACCTTAATGCTGTGCAAGTTTTTCTCACTCTGGTTCACCAGACTGACCCGGTATTTTGTAAATGCTCGGGTTAGCCCGGAGTGTACAGGTCCAGGTTATTAGGTACTGCAAGGTCCAGAGACAAGCTGAAGATATTCAGATGAAAAATATTCCGCTGTGAGATATATATGAGGACAGATTATTCTAACTGTCCAGAAAAGTTGATGTACTCTGATATTGTAAGTAATTTGAAATTTTCAGTAAAGATTTATTTCTGTATTATATGTGTTCCGCTGCGATGTGAGACTCCTCGTTGGTTCTTCTTCTTCTTCTATTCTAATATTCTTTCTCTCTTATCTCACCCTCTGATTTCTTTCTATAAACGTCTAGTGTTTTCGGTATTGGAGGTTCGGCATGAGTACGGTAAAAGGGTATTTATGTCGATTTTCGAGGCCGAAAACCGCTGGGTCGTTACAACTTCCAAAATTACAACATCATTACTGTCTTGATTATTAAAGAAGCATAAAACATAAATAAAGTGACAAAAATCCCCATAGTGATATCCAAAGCCATAGCCCGAGCAAAAGAGATCCAAATCATACATCTATGGTCTTGGGGCTTGTAAAGAGTCTGACTGAGATGAGTTGTTTCCTCCCTGTGGACGGGGGGGGGGGGGGGGAGGGAGGGGGGGACGGAAGAAAAGATGACGAAAAGAAAATAGGGTCAGACATAAAGCCTGAGTAAATCTAGTAACTCTTCAGTATGTGAATAAGAAAAAGGCATGATAGATATAAACTGAAAATAGGAAAGTGTCACACGCTAAGGAGGTGACGTTTGGAATCGAATGTACTATCGCACCCACACTATATATCTCTGCACCTACTTGAGTTTATTCCAACTGGCACCCTATGCTGAGGGTGAAGTGATCCCCATTCTTATTAAAAGATAGGCTCCTACTCGCGTTAACATGTGTCATACAGCCCCCCAGAATTGTAGATACCTATGTTGGTCCCACCATGGGGTATATCAAGACCCATGGTGGCGGCCCCGACACAAATTCTAGAAGGCATAGGTTATACTACTGGTGTCCCCAGTGCCCTGGTTTTTTGCTCCGGAGTGTGTGCACGCCCGCACCCCGTTAGACCTACACTGTGCACCCACCGCCGTCGTTTGACCGCTTACAATCAGCCCAGTAATCGTGCCCCACCCTACCTAGTTTCAGGGTACCATTGATACCTAACTTGGGTTACTGCTGAAACGGGTCCCTCGTTACCAGGGTTTTCTAGTCAAACATGTTAAGTGGTTAAGTGTCTGTATTTACCTAACCCCCACCCATAAATTCTTGTTAACATGTTGAATTTGGTTAAGTGTTATAGTTGACTTAACCCTACCACCTTTCCTTAGCCTCTTAGGAGCACCAGACCACTCACATTAGACAGGTATTGCTACGGTTACTGGATGTGCCGGTCAGTTCCGGGCAGGTTTACACCGTAGCTCAGTCTAACCTTGGTTCTTTATTGGGCTCAATGCTTAACCACCCACATTGGATAGGTATTGTTGTGACTACTGGACAGCTGGGCGGGTCCGGGCAGGTTTACATCACAACTCAATCCAACCTCGGGTTAAGCACATCGTGTTTTCTAAATTTACATATTTTATTACTTCTCAATTATATATGTAAATGTCATATCTTTTATTCTTGAGTATATCAATTCATACCTCTTAAATGTCATTGTCATTGGCATGTGCTAAACATGCCAACATATATTTTCATGTTTTACACCCAAAGTTATTACCCCCGTTTATACGTTCGCAACATTATAACAAATGTTGGGCTCGACACAATCCAACCTAACTTTATAGGCGTGAGAAAAGGGGAAATCAAGAACATGTAATATTTTACAATATATAAGGGTGTGTGGTGCATGAACTTGCAATTTAGCGATACTAACATAAATGATGGGTCATGTGAACTTGCATTAAAATCAAAGTATCACTAAGTAGGTGACATATGAAATGGCATAGTTTAGGCTAATACAAACGTGTGTTTAAACATGTTTAACTTGGCATAATGTCAACCACAAAACTAGCATGTTGTATATCCACCAAAATGTCCAATTATAACATCTAATCTCATAGCCTATTTCAACATGAACTTGCATAGTGTTTTAAACCCAAACGATACTTAACATAAATCCAATTATACTTGCAAATAAACATGAACTTGCATAGTTTATGAAACCCAAACGATACTTAACATAGATCCAATTATACTTGCAAATAAACATGAGAATGATATCATAGTTTTTGGGTCATGTAGGCATAAAAGGTTTCAAATCTAGAACATGTTTACATAAGCCTTATTTTAGACTTTGTGAATGTATATAGTCCATGCCATAGGTATAAACATAAAGGGACCAAATTCTAGTTTTTGCCACAAACTTGCAAGTGCCATTGTTTTCATATACAATTGTTCAATAGGATTGCATCAATCAATTTATGCCACAAACATCAATACACAAGTCATGATAAAACCATTACAATACACAGAATTGATTCAATAACACAATTCTATTTTCATTTACATCAAATCACATCACAGTTTTTATTCATATTCTGAAAGGTCACTATACTTACAACGAATGCAGAATCTTGAATTCTGGATTCTGAATTCTGAAATTGAGATGCGCTCCTTTGGGTAGACTAACGTTGCATTGATTAATTTGATTAAAATTTAATCTTCTTCTTAATTTGATTCATCTCTTAGGCTTTTCTCTCTTGACGGCTATGTTCAATTCCTCCCTGGCAGCATGACGACTCCTTTCTTATTTTTTGTGTGAATTTTCAGTTGAGACTTAGGGTGTATTTATAGATTTTTAAGTTGTTTTGAGCCGTCAGATGAAGACAAGAGGAATCTAGACCATTCAAAGTTCAAAGGGCCAATTAAGAGGTGACACGTCAGCCCTAGTGACACACAGAGCCATAGAAATTTGAGCCAAAGCCCGACCTAGCCAGCTAGGTCGACCAGGCAGGTCGACACCCAGGTCGACACTATGGTCGACCTGGGGGGGCCAGGTCGACACTATGGTCGACCTGGGGTGACAAGGTCGACACCATGGTCGACCCTATGGTCGACCTGGTCTCTGGGCGGGAATTTTCCCGCCCAGCCCAGTTTGAACCTGGAATTCGAATTTTGAAATTTAAACTGAGCTGTTTGAATTTAAATTTTATTCTGAAACTTCCGAAGGCCATAACTCCTCCATACGGAGTCCGATTCACGCAAACTCGGACTCTATCTCAAGCAGAATTCCAAGACGAACGCAATAGCGTAACCCATTTCCCTTAATTCTTTAAGTTAAAATTAATTACACTTTAATTTGTGAAGCTTAACGTTATAGAATTCACGAGGTATTACATTCTCCCCCCTTAAAAGGATTTCATCCCCAAAATCTCCAAGTTAGGAAGAATGTATCTCCTACCATCCAACAGTCCATCTACTCAACCAACAAACACAGGCATCCACTGTCCTTAAAAGACTTCTAATGCTTCATGATCATATGAATAGTGTGTATACATGTCCTTATCTAATGCAGAAATCAGGCGGTCTACTGATTCAGTTGACCCCCTTAATGCGAATCATGTAAGTGTCATGAATCCATTATGTATGCAATTTTTTTCCTACTCATAATTCTACATGCGTGCACAACCATTCATACAAATGCGATGACCATATGACAGCATATCAAGTTTCAACCATATACAAATGAGAATAGATATACATGCATATGCAATATGAAGTGGCTGAGCCGATCTATAACCTAGGGTGTGTGTATATGCATCCACGAGCAACCACTGGCAATCACTAGCAACCATTTGAAGCCATCATCCATAACATGTTTTCAAATACATTTTTGCATCCATTTGTTTTCTACCTAAGGAGATAGGAAAAGGACCGAGGAGATATACCCAAAAAAAGATAGATAAAGCATAACTTAAGGAAAAAGAGAGAGATCGAAGATGTACCTTCAAAAAGAAGAGGGTAGGCAACATGTATTCTGTCCTCAGTTTCCCAAGTCGCGTCTTCCTCGGCGTCGCTCCACTGAACTTTAACAAGTTTGACTTCGCGGTTGCGTAGCTTTTTCACTTCAGTTCCTAAGACGCAGGTTGGAACTCTCCTCACAGTTGCTTCACGTTCCACTTCGGCTTCTTCTAGAATGCTAGGTTCCACCACTTCTGCAGACTCATGCAAACAATTCCGGAGGTGAGAAACATGAAAGACATTGTGAACTCTAGCCAGTCTCTCGGGTAGCTCTAGTCTATAGGCCATCTTCTCAACCTTCTCGATGATAGGAAATGGTCGTACAAATCTTGGTACTGGCTTTCCTGCGGATCCAAAGCGAACGACGTTCCTTAAAGGGGATACCTTAAGGAAAACCCTGTCCCCAACCTCAAACTCAAGGTCGGTCCTTCTTTTGTCAGCGTAGGATTTCTGTCTGTCTTGGGCAGTCTTCATTCTCCTACGTATCAAGTCCACTTTCTCCGAAGTCTCTCGAATCATGTCTGGCCCAAGTATAAGCTTATCTGTAGACTCCCACCAACAAGTTGGTGATTTGCACGGTCTTCCATACAAGGCTTCGAAGGGCGCCATACCGATGGTACCTTGGTAGCTGTTGTTGTAGGCAAATTCCACTAAAGGAAGGTGATCCTCCCAAGTCCCTCCAAAGTCAAGAACGCAAAGTCTCAAAAGACCCTCTAAAACTCTATTCATCCTTTCCGTCTGGCCATTGGTTTGGGGGTGATAGGTCGTGCTCAAACATAACTGTGTGCCTACAGCTTCTTGCAGACTCCACCAAAACTCGCTTGTGAAGATATGGTCTCGGTCACTAACAATGCTAGAGGGTATCCCATGGAGTCGAACTATTTCCTTGAGATAAAGAGATGCTAGAGATGCGACAGTCCTTCTACTCTTGATAGGTATAAAGTAGGCGCTTTTAGTAAGCCTATCCACTATTACCCAAATGCTAGTATTTCCTCTTCTTGACCTAGTAGTCCATCAACGAAGTCCATTGAAATGCTCTCCCACTTCCATTGTGGGACCTCTAAAGGATGAAGTAGTCCTCCAGGCTTCTTCTGTTCCGCCTTGACCTGTTGGCAGGTCATGCACTTAGAAACGAAATCTGCCACGTCTTGCTTCATGCCGCTCCAAAAGAAAGTCCTTTTTATATCCTAGTACATCTTATCACCGCCAGGGTGTATAGTCATCTTGGAATGATGCACTTCCTCGAGAACCTTCTTTGTCAACTCCCTTGCTTGTGGGACGCATAATCTTCCATCTCGTCTCAGCCAACCCTTATCATCAATGGCGTATCTACTGAGGTGACTAGAAGTCTCACCCCTAGTAAGTTTATCAATCACATCAACAAGCTGAGGGTCTTCACGTTGTGCAGCCCCTATTGAGTCCAAGAGAGTAGGGCGTACTTCGAGAGATGCTAACAAACCCGGTACAAAATCTGAGGAGGGCCTAAAGTTAAAACTGGCTATATACTCCAAGCTTTGCCTTTCCACAAAGAGAGGGCTTAAAGTCAGTTTCTTTCGGCTCATCGCGTCTGCTACTACGTTGCCTTTGCTAGGAGTATAGGAAATTTCAAAGTCATACGAGGCAAGAAACTCCATCCATCTTTGCTGCCTCAAGTTAAGATCCTTCTGGGAGAAGAGATATTTCAACGATTTATGGTCAGTGTATAATTCGAACTTCTTACCTAGGAGATAATGGCGCCAAGACTTAAGTGTAAAGACGATGGCGGCTAACTCAAGATCATGGGTTGGGTAGTTCTTTTCATGAACTTTCAGTTGTCTTCCGCCATAAGCTACTACCCTTCCTTCTTGCATTAGAACATCGCCTAGTACCGTTCCACATGCATCCGTGTATACTGTAAACATTTTGCTTCCATTTGGCAAGGTCAGAACTGGGGCTGTTGTAAGAGCCCTTTTTAATCATTGGAAAGCAATGTCACAGTCTAAATCCCAAGTGAATGCTATATTCTTCTTTGTTAGCCTTGTGAGTGGGGCTGAGATTTTTGCGAAATCCCTAATAAACTTTCGGTAAAAACCGGCTAGCCTAAGAAAGCTTCGAACTTCGGTTGCATTTCTTGGTATCTTCCAATCTTGCACTGCCACCACTTTCGCGGGGTCTACGGCTAACCCTTCTTTGGACACTATATGCCCCAGAAATCTTACTTTTTTCTCCAGAAGTAACACTTGGAGAATTTGGCTTTTAACTGATGTGCCCGGAGAGTATCCATGATTTCTTTCAGATGCTGAGCATGTTCTTCCTCATTCCTTGAGAAGATTAAGATATCGTCTACGAAGACAACCACAAATTTGTTGAGGAATTCTCTGAACACCCTTCTCATTAGGTCTACGAAATAAGCGGGTGCATTTGTCAAGCCGAAAGGCATGACAAGCCACTCGAAGAAACCGTCTGGGGTTCTGAACGCCGTTTTATCAATGCTATCTTCAGCTACTCTTAGCTGATGGAACCCAGTTGCCAGATCAAGTTGGGAGAAGACCGTCGCACCTACAAGCTGATCAAACAAATTGTCGATTCGGGGAAGAGGGTGCCTATTTTTCTTGGTCAATTTGTTTAACTCCCTATAGTCAACGCAAAGGCGAAGCGAACCGTATGCTTTGGTTGCGAACACCACTAAAGCACCCCATTTCGAAATGCTCCATCTAATGAACCCCTTTTCGAGAAGTTCTTTAACCTGCTTACTAAGCTCCTTTCTCTCCTTTGGAGCCATGTGTCTGACAGGTAAAGCTATAGGCTTTGCATTATCCACAAGATATATGCGGAAATCTATTTCCCGCCTAGGAGGTAAGCCTTTCACCTCCTCAGAGACATCCGGATATTCCCGGACTACTCTAACTGGTTGCAAATTTTCATCAGAAACATCAAGTGACTCTAGATAACTAAGCATAACATCATTCAAGGGATTACAAGAAATTTCTAGAGTGTTACCAAGCCGAGTCAAGAGTCTAACTACTCTTTTCTCACAATCAAGGATGGCACCATTACTGGATAACTAGTCCATGCCTAAAATCAAACCATATCCCGAGAAGCCTAAGACAAAGGCATCACAACTAAACTCAACACTGAGAATAGAGATTTTCAAACCCAAACAAACCATTGACAAGTAAGTGGAGCCCCCAATTGGATTTGAAACTATTAAGGGATCTTCTACCATACTAGTGTCTAGATGCAGAGATTCTACTAAGGCAGATGAAATAAAAGAGTGTGATGCGCCAGAGTCAAAAAGTGTACGAACTGGATGATCATAAAGATAGACTACACTTTCTACAGAAATATTACTACCTAAAGTTCTCAAGATAGGATTGAGAAGATAAGCAGGATAAAATAAAGCATCTAGGAGAAGAAGTTAAAGAGGTACCCCCAGAAGGTCCTGCTTGCAGGCCTCGCCCTTATTTCTTAGGGCAGTCCTTAGCTATATGTCCAGCCTCAATGCAATGGAAGCAAGTAGCACTCATCTTCCTCTTCTTCTTTCTGCAGTCGTTCACTACATGCCCAACAATGCCACAGAAATAACATTTCCTTTTCTCACGTGTCTTGTTATTATTGTTGTGGTCCTTTCCTCCTTGACTATTATCCGTCTTCTTATTCGGCGATTCTTCCGGTTGCTGGTTCACGTAGAGGAGGAGGAGGAGGAGTAAAAGCATCTGTAGCTGAGGAGCAAGGTTCCCAGACATGCTGAAACAGAAAGGAAAAAATTCAAAACGAAGGATAGAGAGAGGTAGATAGGGCACATGGCTTTGGGGGATTCTGTCTTTTTATAAATATAACACTTTTTCTTGAAAAATGCTTCTTAAAATTTTCTTTTGAAAACAATTTCAAAAACTTTTTATCTTATCTGGTAAACCTATGCTCTGATACCAAGTGAAACACCCCACCTCCATTAAGGTCACTCACAAAGGGAATGCCTTAACTTTGGTGGAGGTTTATAAGTAAAAGCCACAGATAAACTCAAGACAGATATAAATACACATATTTTAAACAGCGGAAACCAAACAGACTTTTATTTCATCAATATGTGTTCAAAACAAAACATTCCATAATTGTCTCAAAAAATTTCCAACATTACAACATCATTACTGTCTTGATTATTAAAGAAGCATAAAACATAAATAAAGTGAGAAAAATCCCCATAGTGATATCCAAAGCCATAGCCCGAGCAAAAGAGATCCAAATCATACATCTGCGATCTTGGGGCTTGTAAAGAGTCTGACTGAGCTGAGCTGTTTCCTCCCTGTGGACCTAGGGAGGGGGGAACGGAAGAAAAGAAGACGAAAAGAAAATAGGGTCAGACATAAAGCCTGAGTAAATCTAGTAACTCTTCAGTATGTGAATAAGAAAAGGGCATGATAGATATAAACTGAAAATAGGAAAGTGTCACACGCTAAGGAGGTGACATTTGGAATCGAATGTACTATCGCACCCACACTATATATCTCTGCACCTACTTGAGTTTATTCCAACTGGCACCCCATGCTGAGGGTGAAGTGATCCACATTCTTATTAAAAGATCGGCTCCTACTCGCGTTAACATGTGTCATACGGCCCTCAAGAATTGTAGATACCTATGCTGGTCCCACCATGAGGTGTATCAAGACCCATGGTGGCGGCCCCGACACAAATTCTAGAAGGCATAGGTTATACTACTGGTGTCCCCAGTGCCCTGGTTGTCTGCTCCGGAGTGCGTGCACGCCCGCACCCCGTTAGACCTACACTGTGCACCCACCGCCATCGTTTGACCGCTTACAATCAGCCCAGTAATCATGCCCCACCCTGCCTAGTTTCAGGGTACCGTTGATACCTAACTTGGGTTACTATTGAAACGGGTCCCTCGTTACCAGGATTTTCTAGTCAAACATGTTAAGTGGTTAAATGTCTGTATTTACCTAACCCCCACCCATCAATTCTTGTTAACATGTTGAATTTGGTTAAGTGTTATAGTTGACTTAACCCAACCACCTTTCCTTAGCCTCTTAGGAGAACCCGACCACTCACATTAGACAGGTATTGCTACGGTTACTGGATGTGCCGGTCGGTTCCGGGCAGGTTTACATCGTAGCTCAGTCTAACCTCGGGTCTTTATTGGGCTCAATGCTTAACCACCCACATTGCATAGGTATTGTTGTGACTACTGGACAGCCGGGCGGGTCCGGGCAGGTTTACCTCACAACTCAATCCGACCTCGGGTTAAGCATATCGTGTTATCTAAATTTACATATTTTATTACTTCTCAATTATATATGTAAATGTCATATCTTTTATTCTTGAGTATATCAACTCATACCGCTTAAATGTCATTGTCGTTGGCATGTGCTAAACATGCCAACATATATTTTCATGTTTTACACCCAACGTTATTACCCCCGTTTATACGTTCGCAACATTATAACAAATGTTGGGCTCGACACAATTCAGCCCAACTTTATAAGCGTGAGAAAAGGGGAAATCAAGAACATGTAATATTTTACAACATATAAGGGTGTGTGGCGCATGAACTTGCAATTTAGTGATACTAACATAAATGATGGGTCATGTGAACTTGCATTAAAATCAAAGTATCACTAAGTAGGTGACATATGAAATGGCATAGTTTAGGCTAATACAAAATTGTGTTTAAACATGTTTAACTTGGCATAATGTCAACCACAAAACTAGCATGTTGTATATCCACCAAAATGTCCAATTATAACATCTAATCACATAGCCTATTTCAACATGAGCTTGCATAGTTTATGAAACCCAAACGATACTTAACATAAATCCAATTGTACTTGCAAATAAACATGAACTTGCATAGTTTATGAAACCCAAACGATACTTAAAATAGATCCAATTATACTTGCAAATAAACATGAGAATGATATCATAGTTTTTGGGTCATGTAGGCATAAAAGGTTTCAAATCTAGAACATGTTTGCATAAGCTTTAATTTAGACTTAGTGAATGTATATAGTCCACGCCATAGGTATAAACATAAAGGGATCAAATTCTAGTTTTTGCCACAAACTTGCAAGTGCCATTGTTTTCATATACAATTGTTCAATTGGCTTGCATCGATCAATTTATGCCACAAACATCAATACACAAGTCATGATAGAACCATTAGAATACACAAAATTTATACAATAACACAATTCTATTTTCATTTACATCGAATCACATCACAGTTTTTATTCATATTCTGAAAGGTCACTATACTTACAACGAATGCATTGTCTTGAATTTTGGATTCTGAATTCTGAAATTGAGATGCGCTCCTTTGGGTAGACTAATGTTGCGTTGATTAATTTGATTAAACTTTAATCTTCTTCTTAATTTGATTCGTCTCTTAGGCTTTTCTCTCTTGACGGCTATGTTCAATTCCTCCCTGGTAGCATGATGACTCCTTTCTTATTTTTTTGTGTGAATTTTCAGTTGAGACTTAGGGTGTATTTATAGATTTTTAAGTTGTTTTGAGCCGTCAGATGAAGACAGGAGGAATCTAGACCATACAAAGTTCAAAGGGCCAATCAAGAGGTGACATGTCAGCCCTAGTGACACACAGAGCCACAGAAATTCGAGCCAGAGCCCGACCTAGTCAGGCAGGTCGACCAGGCAGGTCGACAGGCAGGTTGACAGGCAGGTCGACACCCAGGTCGACACTATGGTCGACCTAGGGGGCACCAGGTCGACACTATGGACGACCTGAGGTGACAAGGTCGACACAATGGTCGACCCTATGGTTGACCTGGTCTTTGGGCGGGAATTTTCCCGCCAAGCCCAGTTTGAACCTGAAATTCGAATTTTGAAATTTAAACTGAGCTGTTTGAATTTAAATTTTATTTTGAAACTTCCGAAGGCCATAACTCCTCCATACGGAGTCCGATTCATGCAAACTCGGACTCTATCTCAAGCAGAATTTCGAGACGAGCGCAATGGCATAACCCATTTCCCTTATTTCTTTCATTTAGAATTAAGTACACTTTAATTTGTGAAGCTTAACATTATAGAATTCACGGGGTGTTACATTTACTAGGTATTATAAGCAGATTTTTGGATCTAGGATTAAGAGAAGGATTAATGTTAGTTGTAAGGACATTTATCCGTCTGATGCTAAGGTTGAGTTAGTAGATTTAGATAAGCCTTTCTCTGAATGGGATATTTGGAAGGCTATCTTTGATATGCGTAGTGGCAAAGCTCTTGGGCCTGATGATTTTTCTATTCTTTTTTATAAGCAGTGTTAGGTGGTTTTGAAATTTGATATTATTAACTTATTTAATGATTTTTATAGTGGTGATTTGCCTTTAGGTATTTTTAACTTTGCTAATGTTATCCTTATTCATAAGAGAGAGGGTGCTAATTCTCTAAAGGATTTTAGGCCTGTTTCCTTAATCAGTTGTTCTGTCAAGATTATTTCCAAAGTCCTAGCTAATAGGCTTAGATCCAAGATGACCGATCTTATTGATTGTTCCCAACTTGCTTTCATTAAAGGCAGAAACATAGTGGATGCAGTGGCAGCTGTGCAGGAGTATATTAACGTCTGTTGTAAAAATAATTTTTCTTTACAATTTTGAAGTTAGATTTTGAGAAGGCGTTTGATTCTGTTGATTGGGATTTTATTTGCGAGCTTTGTCTTGCCAGAGGTTTTAGTGTCAGATGGATCAACTGGATCATGCTTTTTCTTATGTCGGGTTGCTCTAGTATTGTTGTTAATGGGATTGTAGGAAAGAAGATTCAATCTAAGAGAGGTCTTAGACAAGGTGATCCCCTATCACCTCTTCTATTTAATTTAGCAGCTACTGTTTTCTCTAGAATTATTAAGAGAGCTGTGAGATTAGGTGTTTTAGGTAGTATTGGTAATAAGGAATTTAACAATGAATTATCTATTCTCCAATTTGCAGATGATACATTATAATTTTCCTCTCAATTGCCCAAGCATATTATTGCTGTAAAGTTTATTCTTTATTGTTTCAAGATGTTATCTGGCCTCAGAATCAACTTTGATAAGAGTGCTGTTATGATTCTTAATGATTTTGACAAGGTTAAGTCTCTGGTTGTTGACACCTTGAACTGTTCTATCATGATATTTCCTTTTGATTATTTGGGTTTTAAGATTAGGCCTTTGAAACTTAAGAAGGATGATTGGTTGGTTATTATTGATAAGATCAATAATAGATTATCGAGTTGGAATAACAGATTTCTGTCTAGAGCACGTAGATTAGTTCTTGTTAATTTGGTGTTGTCTGCTATTCCTACTTATTGGATGACCGCTCATCGATTTCCTCAATGTGTTATTGAGAAAATCGACAGATTTAGGCATAATTATCTTTGGAGTGGTGTTCCAATTTGTAGAGGTTATAAATGTTTAGTTAACTGGGAGATATGTTGTAAACCCAAGAAGGATGGGGGTTCGGGGATCATTAATTTATATAATTTTAATTCTTCCTTGTTAGCCAAATGGTTATGGAGATTTAGGTGCCCAGACGTATCAGCTACTTGGAAGATTATTTTTACCAAATTTTATTATTTTGGGGGTGAGTTTATTGTTGGTTCTTGTTTTAGTTGGCTTAATAGATTATCTTACTTTTGGGAGTCTGTTTTGAATTGTTTTGATTTTTTTAATTTAGGTTGTAAGTTGACTATTCATTCGGGGAATCTTACTTTCTTTTGGCATGATGCCTGGATTTCTTGTTTGCCACTTAAAATTGAATTTAGTGAGCTTTTTAATAATAGCTGCTTGAAGAATGCTTTGATTATAATCGTTTATAGAGGGGATTTAGATCCCCCGTGGGAGTTTACCTTCGATAATATTTTAGATGGGGGTATGTTAAGGCAATTAGCCTTACTAAAAGCTAAGTTAGCTTTGTATCATTTACATGCGAATGGAGATCGTATTAGCTGGGGTCTTGATAAGAGTCTAGTTTACTCTGTTAATTCTATGTATAATTTTCTTAATTTTTCTGGTGTCCCTTTGTTCCCTTTTAAGTTTCTTTGGAAGTCTAATGCTCTTCCTAAAGCTAAGTTTCTTATGTAGTTGATTATTTATAAGAAGTTTAGTACAGTTAAGCTTTTAAAGAAGAAAAATATTATTTTTGATGTTAAGTATTGTTTTTGTAGTCTTTTGGATGAGGATGTTGTTCATTTATTTTTCTCTTGAAATATTACCAATTATATTTAAATATGGTTTTAAGGATTTTTGTTTTTGGTTGTTTTAATTCTTTCAATAGCTGTGTTGATTATTGGTATTGTTGTAGATTTGTTCATAATTCTAGACAGAGATATGTGTTGGATTGTGTAGTTACTATCATTAGTTGGTTCATTTGGTTGGAGAGGAATCAGAAACATTTTCATACTATTTCTGTTTCTGCTAATAATTTAATGATTAGGATTGTTTCTTACTGTCTGGATTAGATGTCTAACTCGAACTATAAGTTTTTCGGTGATTCTCGTTTTGTGTGTGTTTTGAGTAAGGTTAGATCTAATTTGAGTCTTTTTATTAGAATTAGTAGATATTTTAGATGTAATAGTACTCACATTTGTTGTTAATTTTTGTTTTTAGGTGTTGCTAGATTGTCTCTTTTTCTTTTTTCTTCTTCACATATATGTATGGATATATATATATATATATTCTTAGATATATATATATATACACTTATATATGCATATACTTATATATATATATATATATATGTGATGGTTACTTATAATTTGGCTAGTTTCTTTCAGGGTTCAGGTTGTTGATCGTAGCTGAGGAGCTTAGTGGGAAGCTGTCTGGATTGGTGGTTGATACTTGCTTCAGAGCTTCTGAGTGTGCGGTTTTTGGGAGAGTTTTTAGGATTGTTTTTTTCTTTTTGTTGTATTTAGTTGAGAGTGTCTTGTTTCTGTATTGGAGTAGATATATTTCACTGTCGGGTGGTGACTTTGCCGGAATTCGGTACTGAAGTATGACGGGCGGTGGTTTATCCGGAGCTCATCTATCTACTTTCCTTTACATTCATATAGTCTTGACTTATGTTCTCCTTTGGTCTCCTTTTTGGGTTATGGTCATATTTTGTGGTCTTTTTATTTTATAATATATGTGTGCTCTCTTCTCTTTAGAAAATCACATATTTTTTTCCCCAAAAAAATAGAAGTAGTTAATATCTTTTCTTCATTATTTACTCTGTATTTTTGTTGTTCTTCAATGTTGAAATCTATTTGTGTTGAAATTATCACACAAATGAGGAGCTAAACCCCTACAATTTAGGGGTGATGAAGCTTTTCCTCTCATTAACGTAGACTCAACATAAATTTGTATGAATGATCTCTTTTGGGTTTAATGAGAATGGATGTTTTTGTGTATTTGTGTTTTATGTTGCCTTTAATAACCTCTTTTGTTTATTTCATAACATTGAGGCTATGTTTATGACATAAACAACAAATTGCCTCTTCATCTAAAAATGTGATTATGGCAATGAAATGGGGTTTAAGTTGAAATTTGATGATCTATGTTACTAACCAATAGTAAATAGATCATAGTTAAATTAGATTTTAGTTTCATTTCAATGTCATGTTTCATAAAAATTAAAAAGTTAGATTAATTGTGTGTTATAGGTTGATGACCTATTTTGTGTTAATTAATAGTGCAAATAAATCATGCTTATGATAATTACATAAGTAATCTTACTTAGATTATTGAGACATATTCGTATTATTTTATGTTGAACCATGTTGAAAGAGAGAAAAGTGAAGTTGCCTCTAAATTGATTTTAATCTCATAGTTTTAGTCTATATTTTAGTTTACTTTTTGTTTCTAGTACTTAATCACAATTTAAAGTTGGGATAATTTGATAGAGTAAAATAATTAAAATTACTTCTTTCCCTGTGGATCGACCTGTACTCGCTAATGTACTACAAGTGTACGCCGTGCTCTTGCGGTTTATTACACTTCGCGACGGTTTTCTAATCGAAAGAACATCTATCATCGAACAAGTTTTTGGCGTCATTGCCGGAGAAGAGATTTGATTTTAATTTTATTCCTCTAATTAATTTTATTGTTCTTAAAAAAAATTGTGTGCGTTTTGTGTGCTTGTTTTGTCTTAGTCTAGTTGTGTTTATTTTGCATTAGTCTTTATAAAAAAACTTGTTTTTTATTTATTTTCTTGTGTTTGTGTATGTATTGAATTGTGCATTGTTTGTTTTTGGTATTTGCATTTGTGTTTTTCTTCTTTAAAAAAAACAAAAAAGAAAAATATACTTGCCTTTTGTTTTCAATTTCTTTCCTGTTTTTATACAATTTGCTCCTTTTCTTCCATTTATTTCTTTCCAAATTTTCTCCAGATTTCTTTTGTTTTTACAATTCTTACAAAAAAAATCCCCAAAAAGTTATTGCTTTTTTTCCTCCCTCTTTGATTCTCTTTCCCTTCTCTGCCTTATATTAATTGGCTGCTTTATTTCTACACCACGCTGCAACCATCTTAATGCCATAACTTGATCTCTACAAATTTCTTTCTACCTTTCAATCACGTTTCTAGATTTCCCATCTGTTATTTCCTTGCAATTTTATTTTCATTTCTTTCCTTTTACAAAATTAAAAAAAAATCATAAAAAATAACTAAATACTTTCCTTTTTTTCTTCCATTTATTTCTCTCCTTTCTACAAAGTCTTTCCCTCTTACAATTCTTTTCTACTTTCACAACAATAAAGAAAAATCTTGTTTTCCTTTTATTCTTTCCTATTTCTCTTGTGTTTTTTCTTCTTTTCATTGCCGATCACCAGTTTTGTTTTCCTTTTATTTTTCCTATTTCTCTTTTAGTGAAAAATTTACTGGTTTCCTTTTTTATTATTCCTTTCTTTTCAACCTCCTTTCCCATTTTCAATACAATCTCTTTCCCTCTTTACATTTGATTTCTTTCCCTTTTACAATTTTTTTTTTTAAAAAACACAAAGATTCCTTTCTCTATTTTCTTTTTTCTTTCTTTCTACTTCATCGTCACACTCCATCGTACAAGACTTCTCAACCTCCACTTCAACCATACAGACACCATCTCTGTTTCAAGCCACAACCACCTCCTTTCATAACCAATTTCAACTTCTTCCATACAAGCCTCTGCACATCATCATCACACAAAAAAAATCCATACAAATCAGCATCATCCTCTCCTATAGCCTGCAAACAAATTTTGCAAATCTCATCAACCACTACATTGACCATCCCTGACCATTTTTCCACACAACTCTAACATCTTCACACGCACATCTTCCCTACAATCATCTCACAAACTCAAAGTTGTTCATACAATTCCTACCAAACAAATTCAACTCTGCCACATCCACGTACAAATTCCGCACCTCATACCAGCATCTCACGCAGAAGCACAATTGCTTTAATTTGGGGGTATTTGGGTCTTTGTTTTTTTGATTGTTAATTTGGGTCTTTGCTTTAATTTGGATTTATTTGAGTCTTTGTTTTCTGTGGCATCCAATTGCTTTTTTTTGTGTCTTAGTTTAAAGCCTTTGTTTTTCTTAGTTCTTGGTCTTTAGTTTAGTTGTTTTTATTTTTTATTCCTAGTTATATATTTTTTAGTTCTTTTCCACTAAAAAAGAGGAGAAATTTCAAAAATTTGAAGACCAAAAAAAGAGGAAGAATTCAATCAACAAACATGAATTTCAAAGGTCAAGCAATTTGCAATTAGCAAAATTTGAATTGTTAGAGCAGTTACACACCAAGTGGGGTGTGAATACGTACTCAGTTGCACTGGACGGACAACCATACCCCATTGTAAATTTTTCTAAACTCTACAGGGTCTACTGTTGCTTGAAAAATATATGAAAATTGCATGTAAATATTTCGTGCAGGTGTCGCGGCTTGCTTGTAAAAATTTTGTTTGTGCAATTTATTATTCTGTGATTGAATATTTTGCATGTTTATGTGTGGTTGAAAATTTTTAAATGAACGTAGGATATATTGAAAAGTTTGTTTTTGAAATAAATTATTTTTGAAATCGGATCTTGGATTCCCCAAAGCTCATAGGATAAAATATTCGTTAAATTGACAATTAGGATCGATACTGTCTAAGGTGTCTAAGGAATGTCGAGTCTAGAACTCAAACAGGTTCTTAAACCTTCAGTCGTGTTTCTACGGTGATTCGTGGTACGCTGATAACCCTTGTTCGAACCTGGCCTAGACTTGTATTTATATAATCCGAAGTTGTTAATTTTAACATATTTTTTTAAGAGCTTCTGTAACACCCTGGATTTTCTGTGACTATTAAAAGAATGAATTTAAGAATACTTAATTGTTATATGTGAAATAAGGGAAACGGGTTATGCCATTGCGTTCATCTCGAAATTCTGCTTCCAAATTTTCGTAAATCGGACTTCGTATGAGGAAGTTATGGCCCTCGGAAGTTTCAGTAATTTAAATAAATAAAAAACAGCTCAGATTAAAATTCAAAATTCAAAATTCAAACGAGGAAGCGGGCTGGGTGGGATTTCTCCCGCCCAAGGCCAGGTCTATTTTTACATATGCTTGTTCGTATGTGAATCTTATGCAAGTTTGGGAAGTTAAATCGTATGCTAGTTTGAATGTGAATCTTATGCAAGTCTGTATGCGAATTATACAGAAGTTTATATGTGAATCAAGTATATACATATGCTAGTTTATATGCAAAAACATGTGATAAATTCATATGTGAGTTGTAGGAATCCATATGCAAGTTTAGGTGAAAACTACATTCACATTTTTAGGCGAAAATTACATTCACATATGCAAGTTTAGGTGAGACCCATAATTCATATATGCAAGTTCACAATTTCATGTTTAGATCTATATTTAGATCCATGGTAGTTTATGCAAATTTATGTTCTATATGTCTATTGCCAATGCAAGTTATTGGCTATGCAAATTTATGCTATAATTCTTATTTGCAAGTTAGATCTATTTTATGTGTTATGCAAGTTGTGATGTTTCTTTTCTTTTTATAAGTTAGACTATTTGCGAGTCTAACATATTTCATATTAGAACATACGAATAGCGTGGGGACAATGGGAAAATATTAATTACACAAATTGTGAATTGGCACAAAATAGCTTTAAAGGCATATAATTAAATTGAGACATTAATTGGTATAATTTATATACTAAAAATATGGAGATAATTTAGGTGACAATTATGGACATAATTAATTTGGAAATTATTGACAATTTGAATAGGGATAATTAATTCATACTGGGGTGAAATAATTTGTAATAATAAATGCCTAAGACATGAGGTTAGACTCGTTTGTGGTATAAGACTGCCCGGACCCTCCCGACAAATCCAACAACCACAAACGGTAGTCTAGTGTGAGAGGTCAAAGGCATAAATTAAATGCGTAACTATTGTAAAGACGCGAGGTTAGACTCATTTGCGGTATAAGACTGCTCGGACCCGCCCGACAAATCCAACAGCCGCAAACGGTAGTCTAATGTGAGAGGTCTTACAAGGTTACAGTTATAATGAATTAAGTAACACTTAACCAAGATAAATATGTGGTGGGACATGGGGGTTAAGTGGGTGACTTGGGTGACATGTGAATACGATTAGAAACACTTAACCAAATTGAAACATGTAAGAAGACATGAATAAGAAGGGGTTAAGTGGAAATCTTAGTGGAGACCAAGCATAGGTGGAAAGCTTGTGTCAAGTTTGGGGGACCCTTTTGAAACCAGTAACCCATTAAGTATCTTTATGAGTTCGAGTAAGATCGAGGATGGGACACGCTTACTGGGTTTGATCGTAAGAGGTCAAAATGGGTTAACGGTGACAACACAAGTCCAACGGGGTCATGTGCGTGCGTGGGACCAGGCTGGTAGGTAAGACGTTGTTGCATCGTGTAGATATAAGTCGTGTGTCTTTAGTGGCATCAGGTTGCCACTTTGGGGGGTGATACACCCCACTGTGGGACAAGCACGGGTATCTACGAGTTAGGGAGTCGATCGCATGGGGGTAGTGGGTACAACTAGTGGAGATAGGGGCAGGCGGTACCTATGAAGACAGCTAGTGGTACACGAAACTACCATTATGATTATTATGTTTAGTAGGCGGGATCAACTTTTAGGGTGATTAGTAATGGTGCAGTATAGTAATTATCCTATAGTGATTAGGAGCGAGACTAACGCCAGAATATTCCTCTTGTTTGTTTTTTCTTGCCCACTTGTTTCACAGTCATTCCTTGTTTTACCAGTTTATGCCTTATCCTAATTACTTTAATAATTATATTGTTAAAGTTATTGGACTCGCCAGACTTTATGTATGACCCACTTTGTTTTTGCCTCTTTTCTTCCTCCCCCCTAGGTTCTCAGAATGGGACTAGTGCTAGTGGAGCTTGACTTGGATCTTTCTCTCTCTTTTGGAAGTGCTTGGATTGCTGAAAGTAAAGCTCAACTCATCTCTATTATGGCTACTTGTGTCGGGGTTATGCTTTTTTACTTTATGTACTCAGAAAACAATTTGTCAAGATGGATACTAAGTGTACTTGGTTTTACTATTGGTTTATGATGTTGTTGTAATCAAACTATTTCTCCGCTGCAATAAAAATTGTTTTAAAATTTTCAAGTACCAATATATGTATCTGTCTTGTTATATTCTATTCTATGCACCAATAATACTCTATGAAAGTTAATGCATTCCCTTTGAGAGTGACATTAATGGACATAGGGTGTTACATGTGGTATCAGAGCTGAAGGTTAACAAAACAGGTAAGAGATTTTGAAAAACTATTTTTCAAAAGCATTTATAAAGAAATACTTTCAAAAGTATGTTTTAAGGAGAGTATTTTCAAGAGGAAAGTTTGTTTTAAAAACATAATCCCCAAGAGCCATGTATCTTTCTTTCAATTCTCTGTTTTGAATCTCTTCCTTTTTCTTTTCAGCATGTCTGAGTTACCCGAGACACCCGAGGGAATACCGATACCGACCTGGTTCAGAAGGTATCTGGAGGCTAGGGCCACCGCCGTAGACCTAGCAAACATCCCTCCTCCCCCAACTGCAGCCGCTTCTCCCCCTCCCCGCGTTGATACTTTTTCAAAGATATGCAAAGACTTTCGAGCAATGGGCGGGAAACATTTTCATGGGTCTGAGATGTTTGTTGAAGCTCGAAATTGGCTTAAGGAGGTGGAAGATTTATTTAATATCTTCGAGATAGAAGATGGAAGGAAGGTTCAATTAGCTGCTAGGTTAATGAAGGAGGAAGCCTTGTTTTGGTGGGAGGTCACGAACGGAGAGCGTCCAATGGAGACATGGATGGATTTCAGACATAGGTTCGAGGTGAAATTTCTCTCACAAGCATAAGAGAATTTATACATGGAGAGGTTCTTGGCGTTGAAGCAGGGGAATTTATCAGTAAAGGAGTATGTCAACAAGTTCAATCAGTTGGCGAGATTTGGCTTAGACGTGGTGAACACACCTGAAAAGAAGGCCTTGAGATTCGTTAAAGGTTTGAATGAGCCGGTACATGGGTTGGCTATGATCCACATTCCTACGGGGGCTACCTTTGAGAAACTGGTTGACATGGAGCTTATGCATGAAGAGGAGAAAGGCGCTAATGCTAATAAGGCACCGGAAAAGAAAGGGGATCAATAGAAGTCACACCAGCAACCTGAGAAAGGTGGTAAGGATAACAATAACAAAGGAAAGAAAAGGTGTTTTAATTGTGGAACACCAGGCCATCTGAGCAAGGACTGTAGGAAGAAGAAGAAGACTGGCTGCTTCAACTGTGGTGAGTCAGGACATTTGATCAAAGACTGCCGAGAAGACAAGGGCAAGGGCAGAGGACAGGGTCTACTTCTGGGGAGCAGGTTCAGGATCTCATGGCACCAGGGCAGGCAAGAGGGCAGGTTCATGCTCTCATGGCACCAGGACAGGAGAGAGGTAGAAACATTTCTGTTGAAAGTTTGGTTTTTCTATTTAATCATCCTGTTCGTACTTTATTTGATTCTGGCGCTTCACACTCGTTTGTATCTGCTTCGTTAGTTGAAACACTACACCTGAATGCTAGTCTAGTTACGGATCCCTTAATAGTCTCAAATCCTATTGGTGGTTCGACTCATCTTTCAATGATTTGTTGGGATTTTAGAGTGTCTATCTTGAGCGTTGAGTTTGAATGCAACGCCTTCGTTCTTGGCTTCACGGGTTATGGGTTGATTCTAGGCATGGATTGGTTATCCAGTAAAGGTGCCATCCTCGATTGTGAAAAGAGAGTGGTTAGACTTATGACTCGCCTCGACAACACTCTCGAAATCTCTTGTAATCCCATACATTATATTATGCTTAGCTACCTAGAATATCTTGATGCGTCTGTTGAAAACTTATAGTCGGTTAGAGTAGTCCGTGAATACTCAGATGTATTTGAAGAGGTGAAGGGCTTACCTCCGAAGCGGGAGATAGACTTCCGCATATACCTTGTTGATAATGAAAAACCCGTAGCTCTACCCATTAGACACATGGCTCCAAGGGAGAGAAAAGAGCTCAGTAAGAAAGTCAAAGAGTTGCTCGAAAAAGGGTTTATAAGGCGGAGTATTTATGAATGGGGTACTCTAGTAGTATTCGCAACCAAAGCGGATGGTTCACTTCGCCTATGCGTTGATTATAGGGAGCTAAATAAGCTGACCAAGAAAAATAGGCACCCAATTCCAAGAATAGACGACTTGTTTTATCAGCGTGTAGGTGCGTCGGTTTTCTCCCAACTAGATTTGGCTACTGAGTTTCATCAGCTAAGAGTGGCTGAAGACAACATTGATAAGACCGCGTTCAGAACCCCGGATGGTTTCTTCGAATGGCTTGTCATGCCTTTCAGCTTGACAAACGCATCCACATACTTCGTTGACTTGATGAGCAGGGTGTTCAGGGAGTTCCTTAATAAGTTTGTGGTGGTCTTCGAAGACGACATTTTGATTTTCTCGAAGAATGAAGAAGAGGATGCTTTGCATTTAAGGGAAGTCATGGATACTCTTCGTGCACATCAGCTGAAAGCCAAATTGTCCAAATGCCATTTCTGGACAGAAGAAGTGAGGTTTCTTGGACATGTGGTGTCCAAAGAGGGGTTAGGTGTGGACCCCGCAAAGGTAATTGCGGTGCAAGATTGGAAGGTTCTACGGAATGCAACCGAAGTCCGAAGCTTTCTCGGGCTAGCGGGCTTTTACCAAAAGTTCATTAAAGACTTTGCAAAAATCTCTGCCCCACTCACAAGATTGACAAAGAAGAACCTAACTTTCGCTTGGGATTTGGATTGCGATATTGCTTTCCAACGTTTGAAAAGGGCTCTAATAACAGCCCCAGGTCGTACATTGCCTGTTGGGAGCAAAATGTTTACCGTATACACAGACGCATGCGGTACTGGGTTGGCCGCTGTCTTGATGCAAGAAGACAAGGTAGTTTGTTATGGGGGAAGGCAATTGAAGGTACATGAGAAGAACTACCCAACGCATGATTTGGAGCTAGCTGCCATTGTTTTCGCTCTAAAGTCATGGCGTCATTACCTACTAGGAGAAAGGTTTGAATTGTTTACTGACCATAAATCATTAAAGTACCTTTTCTCGCAGAAAGTTCTTAACTTAAGACAATAAAGGTGGATGAAATTTTTGGCCTCATATGGTTTTGAGATTTCCTATACCCCTGGCAAGGGCAATGTGGTAGCAGACGCCTTGAGTAGAAAGAAGCTGACCTTGAGTCCTCTCTTTGTAGAAAGGCAAAGCTTGGAGTACATAGCAAACTTTAATTTTAGACCCTCCTCTAAAATTGTGCCTGGTCTGTTAGCATCGCTAGAGGTGCGGCCTACTCTTTTGGACTCAATAGGAACCGAGCAACGAGAAGACCCTCAGTTAGTTGATTTGATGGATAAGATAGTTAGGGGTGATACTTCTAGTCACCTCAATAGATACTCCATCGATAATAAGGGTTGGTTGAGATGGGATGGAAGGCTATGCGTCCCACAAGCAAGGGATTTAGTGAAGACGGTTCTCGAAGAAGCACACCATTCTAAGCTGACCATACACCCGGGCGGAGACAAGATGTATAAAGATATAAAAAGGGCTTTCTTTTGGAATGGCATGAAGAGGGATGTAGCTGAGTTCGTCGCTAAGTGCTTGATATGCCAACAAGTCAAAGCGGAGAAGAAGAAGCTTGGTGGTCTGCTTCATCCTCTAAAGGTCCTGCAATGGAGGTGGGATAGCATTTAGATGGACTTTGTTGATGGGTTGCCTAGGTCAAGAAGGGCAATACCAGTATTTGGGTAATAGTGGACAGGCTCACTAAAAGTGCTCACTTTATACCTGTTAAGAGTTGAAGGACTACCTCGTCTCTAGCATCCATTTACCTTAAAGAGATAGTTCAACTCCATGGGATACCCTCCAGCATAGCGAGTGATCGAGATCCTATCTTTACGAACGAGTTTTGGAACAGTTTGCAAGAGGCTGTAGGCACATAATTATGCTTAAGCACGGCCTATCACCCTCAAACCAATGGTCAGATGGAAAGGGCGAACAGAGTTTTGGAAGACCTCTTGAGATTGTGTATTCCTGGCTTTGGAGGGACATGGGAGGATTATCTTCCTTTGGTGGAATTCACTTACAACAATAACTACTAAGCCACCGTAGGCATGGCACCTTTCGAAGTTTTATATGGAAGACCATGCCGATCACCAACTTGTTGGTGAGAGTCTATAGACAAGCTCGTACTTGGGCCAGACAATATTAGAGAAACCTCATAAAAGGTGGACTTGATAAGAAGACAGATGAAGGCTGCACAAGATAGACAGAAGTCCTATGTAGACAAAAGAAGGACCGACCTTGAGTTTGAGGTTGGAGATAGGGTGTTCCTCAAAGTATCTCCTTTGAGGAATGTCATTCGCTTTAGGTCCGTAGGAAAGCTAGCACCAAGATTTGTAGGACCATTTCCTATAATTGAAAGGATTGGGATGATGGCTTACAGAGTAGAGCTACCCGAAAGACTGGCTGGAGTTCATAATGTTTTTCATATTTCTCAACAACGAAAGTGCTTACATAAGTCTACGGAAGTTGTGGAACCAAGTATACTAGAGGAAGTAGAAGTGGAACGAGAGGCTACCGTGAGAAGAGTTCCAACTCGTGTCTTGGGTACGGAAGTCAAAAAGCTACGCAACCGTGAAGTCAAGCTTGTTAAAGTTCAATGGAGTGGCACTAAGGGAGATGCGACTTGGGAAACTGAGAGAAAATACGCGCAGCCTACCCTTTTCTTTTTGAGGGTACCTCCTTGATCTCTTTTTCCATAAGTTTATTTACGCTTATATCTATCTTTTAAGTATATCTCCTCGGTCCTAATCCTTAGGTAGAAACCAATGGATGTAAACATGCATTTGAAATATGTTATGATTGATGGTTGCGAATGGTTGCAAGTGGTTGCTAGTGGTTGCTCGTGGATGCATGTACACACAAATTAGGCACTAGATCGGCTCAATCACTTTCATATTGCATATAAATGTATGTGCATATTCAAATTAATGGATGTATAATGGTTGTGTTATCATATGGATGCTGCATTTCGATGAATGGTTGTGCACACATATAGAAGTAATATGTATCGTTAGGATTCTTTCGCAAACACAATGGACGCATGGCACCGTCATGATTTGCATTAAGAAGGTCAACTGAATCAGTGGACCGCCTGATTTTGCATTGGATAAGGAACATATACACACACTTTTTGCATATGTTCATACAGCATTAGAAATCTTGTATGGATAATGGATGCCTGTGTTTGATGGTTGAATAGATGGATGATTGGATGTTCGGATACACATTCTCCTTAACTTAGAGATTTCAGGTACGAAATCCTTTGAGGGGAGAATGTAACACCCTGAATTTTCTGTGACTATTTAAAGAACGAATTTAAGAATACTTAATTGTTAAAGTGTGGATTAAGGGAAATGGGTTACACCATTGCGTTCGTCTCGAAATTCTACTTGGAATAGAGTCCAACTTTTTGTAAGTCGGACTTCGTATGAGGAAGTTATGGCCCTCGGAAGTTTCAGTAATTTAAATAAATAAAAAACAGCTCAGATTAAAATTCGAAATTCGAAATTCAAACGAGGAAGCGGGCTGGGCGGGATTTCTCCCGCCCAAGGCCAGGTCGACCAGGGGGTCGACCTCCCCTACACAGGTCGACCAGGGGGTCGACCTACCCCCCGGGGCAGATCTGAAATTTGACAATCCTGACTTGTTGCTGAGTTTTACCTGACCTGATGCTGAGTCACTCAGGCAGAGGTGGCAATTCTAGATAACTCTATCTAGTCTAGACGGTTGGGATTGCTCCTATAATAATCTAACGGCTTAGGTTGATTTAAACTTCTATATAAGCATGCATAGACTCAAACCCTAAACTAAATTAGTCACTTGGCCACCATGCTGCTGCTAGAATAGTTCTTCTTCCTAAAGCTTAGGGATTGGCAAATCAGAAAAATAATACAAACGACAAATGAATTATTCTCTTCTCTAATCCGTCTTTGTGGGTACAATTTCTTTCACTAAAAAATTAGTAAATTAATTATGATGAGTTATAATTTGGGTTATGAGAACATGTCTGTTGAATCATGTGATGTTATTTAACTTTGTTATCATCTGTTGGTGAATATATGACAGTTTCGTTATCTTATGTTAGTAGATCTATTTCATATGTCCAATCACATATGTTTAACTTGATTTATTTTATGACATCAGTTTATATGCAAGTTTGGGATGTTAAATCATATGCTAGTTCGTATGTGAATCTTATGCAAGTTTGGGATGTTAAATAATATGCTAGTTCGTATGTGAACCTTAAGCAAGTTTGGGATGTTAAATCATATGCTAGTTCGTATGTGAATCTTATGCAAGTTTGGGATGTTAAATCATATGCTAGTTTGTATGTAAATCTTATGCAAGTCTGTTTTTACATATGCTTGTTCATATGTGAATCTTATGTAAGTTTGGGATGTTAAATCGTATGCTAGTTTTAATGTGAATCTTATGCAAGTCTGTATGCGAATTATATACAAGTTTATATGTGAATCAAATATATACATAAGCTAGTTTATATGCAAAAACATGTGATAAATTCATATCAATTTGTAGGAATCCATATGCAAGTTTAGGTGAAAACTATATTCACATTTTTAGGTGAAAATTATACTCACATATGCAAGTTTAGGTGAGACCCATGATTCATATATGCAAGTTCACAATTTCATGTTTAGATCTATAGTTAGATCCATGGTAGTTTATGCAAATATATGTTCTATATGTCCATTGCCTATGCAAGTTATTGGCTATGCAAATTTATGCTACAACTCTTATTTTCAAATTAGATCTATTTTATGTGTTATGCAAGTTGTGATGTTTCTTTTCTTTTTATAAGTTCGACTATTTGCGAGTCTTAACATATTTCATATTAGAACGTACGAATAGCGTGGTGACAATGGGAAAAAAATTAATTATGCAAATTGGCATAAAATAGCTTTAAAGTCATATAATTAAATTGAGACATTAATTTGTATAATTTATATACCTAAAAGTATGGACGTAATTTAGGTGACAATTATGGACACCACTAATTTGGAAATTATTGATAATTTGAATAGGGATAATTAATTCATATTGGGGTGAAATAATTTGTAATAATAAACGCCTAAGACACGAGGTTAGACTCGTTTGTGGTATAAGACTGCCCGGACCTGCCCGACAAATCCAGCAACCACAAACGGTAGTCTAATGTAAGAGGTCAAAGGAATAAATTAAATGCGTAACAATTGTAAAGACGCGAGGTAAGACTCGTTTGCAGTATAAGACTGCCCGGACCCGCCCGACAATTCCAACAACCGCAAATGGTAGTCTAATGTGAGAGGTCTTACAAGGTTATGGTTATAATGAATTAATTAACACTTAACCAAGATAAACATGTGGTGGGACATGGGGGTTAAGTGGGTGACATGGGTGACATGTGAAATACGATTAGAAACACTCAACCAAATTGAAACATGTAAGAAGACATGAATAAGAAGGGGTTAAGCGGAAATCTTAGTAGGGACCAAGCATAGGTGGAAAGCTTGTGTCAAGTTTGGGGGACCCTTTTCAAACCAGTAACCCATTAGGTATCTTTGTGAGCTCGAGTTAGGTCGAGGACGGGACACGCTTACCGGGTTTGATCGTAAGAGGTCAAAACGGGTTAACGGTGGCAACGCAAGTCCAATGGGGTCATATGCGTGCGTAGGCATGGGCTGGTAGGTAAGACGTTGTTGCATCGTGTAGATATAAGTCGTGCGTCTTTAGTGGTATCAGGTTGCCACTTTGGGGAGTGATATACCCCACTGTAGGACCAACACGGGTATCTACGAGTTAGGGAGCCCATCGCATGGGGGTAGTGGGTACAACTAGTGGAGATAGGGGCAGGCGGCACCCATGAAGACAGCTAGGGGCACACGAAACTACCATTATGATTATTATGTTCAGTAGGCGGGATCGACTTTTAGGGTGACTAGTAATGGTGCAATATAGTAATTATCTGATAGTGATTAGGAGCAAGATTAACGCTAGAATATTCCTCTTGTTTGTTTTGTCTTGCCCACTTGTTTCACAATCATTCCTTGTTTTACCAGTTTATGCCTTATCCTAATTACTTTAATAATTATATTGTTAAAGTTATTGGACTCGCCAGACTTTATGTCTGACCCACTTTGTTTTCGCCTCTTTTCTTCCTTCCCCTCCAAGTTCTCAGGGTGGGACTAGCGCTAGTGTAACATCCCACCTCCGCTAGGGTCACTCACAAAGGGAATGCACTAGTTTTGGAGGAGTGTTATCGAGGTAAATAATCACAGAATTATTATAAGACAGAGCATAAATAAAACAATGGAGGATTCAAAAGCTAAATTTCATTACTTTCAAAAAGAGTCAATACCTTTTACATCAAATAGCCAAGGTCATTATTTTCCATTACAACAAATTCTTTCTTGCATAAATAAAGAAGCATAAACTTAAAATATCAAAAGTAGCTTAATTCCCCAAAGGTAGCAGAAATGCAGCCATAGCATAGCTCAAGATCAAACCGTACATGAGCTGAACCGAAAGCAAGTGAAATCCAAGCTAAGTGCTAGAGTTTCCTCCTTGACAACCTGGGAGGGGGGGGGACGGAAGAAAAAGAGGCAAAAGAAAACGAGTCAGTCATAAAGTCTGGTAAGTCAACGTGACTTTCAGCATAAAAACAGATAAAGGTAGCATGACATGTATAAACTGAAAGTAAACATAAGGATGTTGTCAAGATGGGCAAGATAGATTAAGATCATAATAAATCAAGTATAAATCAAGTATAGCATCACATATTCAAGCCGCTGCATCAACTGTACTAGAATCCCAAACCCATGTCTTATATAAATCATGAAATAATCCCTTAGCCCAATATCATGAAATGACCCATTTCTAGGTCCAACGAAACGATCCACTAGTCGATCGGCTCCCTACAAGTTCTAGCTCATTATGTGTATGTGTCATATGACCCTTTCACGAATGTAATCACCTGTGCTAGGTCCACCAAAAGGTGTATCAAGCCTTATGGTGCCAACCATCGACACGAATCAAGCATGCACGGATAAACCTACTGATGCCCAATGCCTGCTTTTTCAACTCCGGACCACGTGCACGACCATAGCCCGCCTGAACCTACACTGGCACACCAACACATCCGTCGTTCTGGTCGCTTACAATCAGTCCAGTAATCATGCCCCACCTTGCCTAGTTCCAGGGTACCATGATACATCTAGTGGGTTACTGCTGAAATGGACTGCGTAACTAGGGTTTTCGTCCAATAGGTTAAGTGTTGTCATTTAAATTCGTGACTTAACCCTTATCAGTCTAGCATGTCAAGTTGGTTAAGTGTTGTCATTCAAGTTCGTGACTTAACCCTCCTACAAATCATGTATCAAGTTGGTTAAGTGTTGTCTTTCATGTTCATGATTTAACCCTATCATGTGGCATTAATTCATTATTGCACCCCAACCTCTCACATCAGACCTGTTGTTATGGTCACTGGATATGCCGGGCGGTTCCGGGCAGAATTACACCACAAATCAGTCTGACCTCGGGTTTTCAAGTGCGATATGACCAACTACCCACATTGGATCCTATTGTTTGCAGTAACTGGATTTGTCGGGCGGTTCCGGGCAGAGTTACACTGCAAACTCAACGCAACCTCGAGTTGGCCATTTTCAAGTTCATTCTAGCGTCATGCCCATGTTCAAGTTTCATGTCATGTTCGTGTCAAGTTTCATGCCCACATCCAGATTTAAGTTATAACAATGTTCATGTCAAGTTTCATGGCGAGTTTCATACCAAGTTTCCTATAATTACCAATTTTTCCCAATGTTACCCGGTCTAAATATTAGGCTAACAATCTTAGCCTAATTTTCCGTCCGCATGATTTTTGGCATAATATTAGGCTAAAAACTTAGCCTAATTTAACGTACACAAAATTTGCATAAAGAAATTCATTAACATGACATAGGTGTAAACTTGGCATTCTTGGCATAGTCAATATGAACACCATAGGTGTGTACTTGCAAAACTATCAACATGAATATCATAGGTGTGAACTTGCAACGTAGACTAAACCAACATACATATATGTGAATTTGCAACATAAACTAAATCAACTTACATATATGTGAACTTGCAAATCAATCACGAACATATGAATAAATGTGAACTTGAAATATGACATAGGTTTAACATATACACATAAACATGTGGATCTAACATTTGGCCACATATGTGATATAATTTAACAACCTAAAACTTGCATAACATGATAAACTACACAACTTGTCATCACAGGTTATACTCCAAGTTCATATACATATGAATGGACTTATTCATTAATTCCCAATTCAACATGATGATAAAATAGAACCACAGGCATAGATCAACATAATAAACATTGCTCTATTATCAATTTATTTCCAATGTATGACCTAACTGAATAAATTGATTAAAACATCGCAGGCATAACATTATGAACATGAAAAAGGTTTGAATAATAATCTAGATTCAAGAACACAGATAGATCTAACTTAAATAGAAAAATCCCCAAAATCAAGACAAATAAAGTAAATAGGTCTGAATAGAAAATCAATCTTAGATCCAATTTCATAGTCATAATCCTAGGCAATAACCTCATAGGTAATTAGCCACAATTGTCCTTGTCATAGTTATAGGCAATAGTCTTATATTCACAGTCATAGGCATAAGCATAGTCTTATGTTCACCATCATAGGCATAGGCATAGTCTTATGTTCACCGTCATAGTCATAGGCATAGTCTTATGTTCACCGTCATAGTCATAGGCATAGGCATAGTCTTATGTTCACAGTTATAGGCATAGTCATGGTCTTATGTTCACAGTCATAGGCGTGGTCATAGTCTTATGTTCACAATCATAGGCATAGTCATAGTCTTATGTTCACAATCATAGGCGTAGTCACAGTCTTATGCCATTAACAATAGTTTCAACGTCGTAGACAATATTCCCAATAGTCAAGATCCAAGAAGAGAACAAGAATAGATATGAATCATACATAAATCAATTCCAATTTAACATGCCCATATTAGATTTATAGTTTTTATCTAAAAGTAACTGGAACTTACAGATCGTGGTCTAAGAAATTTAGATTCAGAAGTCAAGTCTAGAAATTTGTCGTAGAACGTTGCGGTGTCACTGATCTATTCTCTTGAATTGTTGTAGAAGCGTTGATCTTTGATTTGAATCGAGTTTGAATGCTTAAGCTTTAATTTGGAGGCAGCGGCCATGGTTCAAGAGGTAAATTAGCAGCATAGCAGTGTAAGAATGATTTGTATGAATTAAGCTAGGTCTTAGGATGTATTTATAGGGGTAGCAACTAGTTTAGGCCCTTGGATTAACCCTAGAATCAATCCAGACCATCAAAACACGTCTCAAGCTTCAAAAATGGGTTCTGAGTCAAAATAGGCCGACCAGGTCGACCTGTAAGGGGGGAGGTCGACCTGGGGGGGGGGGGGGGGGTAGGTCGACCCTAAGGTCGACCACATGGTCAGCCTGACCCCCAGGTCGACCTGCCTGGTCCTATGTTGCCTGAAATTTGCTGAATCTTCTACAGGCCATAACTTCTTCATCCGGACTCCGATTTTCGAAAACTCGGACTCTATTTCATGCAGAATCCCGAGATGAACACAATGGCGCAACCTATTTCCCATAATTCTCATTTTAAAAATTAACTATACCTTGATTTCTTGTTTTAACATGTTATTAAAATTCAGGTTGTTACATTCTCCCCTCCTTAAGGATTTCGTCCCCGAAATCTTCAAGTTAAGAAGAATGCATCCTATCATCCAATCAACCATCTACTCAACCATCATCCACTAGCAACCATTGTTCTTAAAAGATTTCTAATGCCATATGAATATATGCAGAAAGTGTGTGTATATGTTCCTTATCTAATGCAAATGACCAGGCCTGATTGATCTTCTTAATGCAAAATATGTTTAGTGTCATGAATCCAACATGTATGCAAATAGTCCTATTCACATCAACATTATATGTGTGCACAAACATCCATCCATATGCAACATCCGCATGATAACACATTCAATTTCATCCACAAACAAGTATAAACACTCATGCATATGCAATATGCAAATGTGTCTGAGCCGATCTAGTGCCTAATGTGTGTTATGCAACCACGAGCAACCACTTGCGACCACTTGCAACCATTTGCAAACATCAACCATAACATGTTTCAAGCACATGTTTTCATCCAAAATATTTCTACCTACGGTTCTCAAGATAGGATTGAGGAGATAAGCAAGATAGAACAAAGCATCTAGGAGAAGAAGTTAAAGATGTACCCCCAGAAGGTCCTGCTTGTGGGACTTTCCCTTGCTTCTTAGGGCAGTTCTTGCTGATATGTCCAAGCTCACCACATTGAAAGCACGCACCTATCTTCTTTTCCCTTCTTTTACAATCCTTGATAACATGACCAACTATGCCACAGAAGTTGCACTTCCTCTTATCACGTGACTTGTTATCATTGTTGTCGTTGTTCTCGCCTCCCTTATGGAAGTCTTTCTTCTCGTTCTGAGACTCATCCGCCTTAACTTATCACACATACCTTCCCTATGTAACATGTTAACAAGCCTCACGGAAACTATCTCCATCGTACGGAGATCCCTCTACGAAGCTAGAAAGAAGATTAGCCGTAGGTAAAAACTACCGCGACAACAGATGGAGAAAAGAAGGGAAAAGAGATTCAAACAGGAAACAAAGGATAGTGCTAATGGCTTTTGGGGAATAGCCTTTAAATAAAACAAGACTTTTCTTGAAAAAATGCTTCTTTGTAAACGGTTTTGAAAATAGTTTTAGAAGGTTTTCTAAAAATTTTTGCCCAGTCTGGTAACCTTATGCTCTGATACCAAATGTAGCACCCCACCTCCGCTAGGGTCACTCACAAAGGGAATGCACTAGTTTTGGAGGAGCGTTATCGAGGTAAATAATCACAGAATTATTACAAGACATAACATAAATAAATCAACGGAAGATTCAAAAGCTAAATTTCATTACTTTCAAAAAGAGTCAAAACCTTTTACATCAAATAGCCAAGGTCATTTTTTTCCATTACAACAAATTCTGTCTTGCATAAATAAAGAAGCATAAACTTAAAATATCAAAGTACCATAATTCCCCAAAGGTAGCTGAAATGCAGCCATAGTATAGCTCAAGATCAAATCGTACATGAGCTGAACCGAAAGCAAGTGAAATCCAAGCTAAGTGCTAGAGTTTCCTCCCTGAGAACCTGGGGGGGGGGGACGGAAGAAAAAGAGGCAAAAGAAAATGGGTCAGTCATAAAGACTGGCAAATCCAGGTGACTTTCAGCATAAAAACAGATAAAGGTAACATGACATGTATAAACTGAAAGTAAACATAAGGATGCTATCAAGTTGGGCAAGATAGATTAAGATAACATGATAAATCAAGTATAAATCAAGTATAACATCACATATTCAAGGTTCGCTGCATCAACTGTATTAGAATCCCAAACCCATGTCTTATATAAATCATTAAATAATCCCTTGGCCCAATATCATGAAATGATCCATTTCTAGGTCCAACGAAACGATCCACTAGTCGATCGGCTCCTTACAAGTTCTAGTTCATCATGTATCTGTGTCATATGGCCCTATCACGAATGTAAGCACCTGTGCTACGTCCACCATAGGGTGTATCAAGCCCTATGGTGCCAACCACTAACACGAATCAAGCATGCACAGATGAACCTACTGATGCCCAATGCCTGCTTTTTCAACTCCGGACCACGTGCACGACCATAGCCCGCCTGAACCTACACTGGCGCACCAACACAGCCGTCGTTCTGGTCGCTTACAATCAGCCTAGTGATCATGCCCCACCCTGCCTAGTTCCAGGGTACCATGATATATCTAGTGGGTTACTGCTGAAATGGACCGCGTAACTAGGGTTTTCGTCCAATAGGTTAAGTGCTGTCATTTAAATTCGTGACTTAACCCTTATCAGTCTGACATGTCAAGTTGGTTAAGTGTTGTCATTCAAGTTCGTGACTTAACCCGCCTACGAATCATGTATCAAGTTGGTTAAGTGTTGTCTTTCATGTTCATGACTTAACCCTATCATGTGGCATTAATTCATTAATGCACCCCAACCTCTCACATCAGAACTGTTGTTGTGGTCTCTGGATATGCCGGGCGGCTCCGGGCAGAATTACACCACAACTCAGTCTGACCTTGGGTTTTCAAGTGATATATGACCAACTACCCTCATTGGATCCTATTGTTTGCAATAACTGGAATTTCCGGGCGGTTCCGGGCAGAATTACACTGCAAACTCAACCTAACCTCGAGTTGGCCATTTTCAAGTTCATTCTAGTGTCATGCCCATGTTCAAGTTTCATGTCATGTTTGTGTCAAGTTTGAAGGCAAGTTTCATGCCCACATCCAGATTTAAGTTATAACAATGTTCATGGCGAGTTTCATACCAAGTTTCCTATAATTACTAATTTTTCCCAACGTTACCCCGTCTAAATATTAGGCTAACAATCTTCGCCTAATTTTCTGTCCACATGATTTTTGGCATAATATTAGGCTAAAAACTTAGCCTAATTTAACGTACACAAAATTTGCATAAAGAAATTCATTAACATGACATAGGTGTAAACTTGGCATTCTTGGCATAGTCAATATGAACACCATAGGTGTCTACTTGCAAAACTATCAACATGAATATCATAGGTGTGAACTTGCAACGTAGACTAAACCAACATACATATATGTGAATTTGCAACATAGACTAAATCAACTTGCATATATGTGAAATTGCAAATCAATCACGAACATATGAATAAGTGTGAACTTGAAATATGACATAGGTTTAACATATACACATAAACATGTAGATCTAACATTTGGTCACATATGTGATATAATTTCACAACCTAAAACTTGCATAACATGATAAACTACACAATTTGTCATCACGGGTTATACTCCAAGTTCATATACATATGAATGGACTTATACATTAATTCCCAATTCAACATGATGATAAAATAGAACCACATGCATAAATCAACATAATAAACATTGTTCTATTATCAATTTATTTCCTAGGCATGACCTTACTGAATAAATTGATTAAAACATCGCAAGCATAATATTATGAACATGAAAAAGGTTTGAATAATAATCTAGATTCAAGAACACGGATAGATCTAACTTAAATAGAAAAATCCCCAAAATCAAGACAAATAAAGAAAATAGGCCTGAATAGAAAATCAAGCTTAGATCTAATTTCATAGTCATAATCCTAGGCAATAATCTCATAGGTGATTAGCCACAATTGTCCTTGTCATAGTTATTGGCAATAGTCTTATATTCACAGACATAGGCATAGGCATAGTCTTATGTTCACAGTCATGGGCATAGGCATAATCTTATGTTCACCGTCATAGTCATAGGCATAGTCTTATGTTCACCGCCATAGTCATAGGCATAGGCATAGTCTTATGTTCATAGTTATTGGCATAGTCATGGTCTTATGTTCACAGTCATAGGCGTAGTCAGAGTCTTTTGTTCACAGTCATAGGCATAGTCATAGTCTTATGTTCACAGTCATAGGCGTAGTCATAGTCTTATGCCACTAACAATAGTTTCATCGTCATAGACACTATTCCCAATAGTCAAGATCCAAGAAGAAAACAAGAATAGATATGAATCATACATAAATCAATTCCAATTTAACATGACCATATTAGATTTATAGTTTTTATCTAAAAGTAACTGGAACTTACAGATCATGGTCTAAGAAATTTAGATGCAGAAGTAAAGTCTATAAATTTGTCGTAGAACATTGCAGTGTCGTTGATCTATTCTCTTGAATTGTTGTAGAAGCGTTGATCTTTGATTTGAATTGAGTTTGAATGCTTAAGCTTTAATTTGGAGACGGCGGCCATGGTTCAAGAGGTAAATTAGCAGCATAGCAGTGCAAGAATGATTTGTATGAATTAGTCTAGGTCTTAGGATGTATTTATAGGGATAGCAACTAGTTTAGGCCCTTAGATTAACCCTAGAATCAATTCGGAGAATCAAAACATGTCTCAGGCTTCAAAAATTGGTTCTGGGTCAAAACAGGCCGACCAGGTCGATCTGTAAGGGGGTGGTCGACCACATGGTCGACCTAGGGGGTAGGTCGACCTGCTTGGTCCTGTGCTGCCAGAAATTTGCTGAATTTTCTACAGGTCATAACTTCTTCATCCGGACTCCGATTTTCGAAAACTTAGATCTATTTCATGTAGAATTCTGAGACGAACGCAGTGGCACAACCCGTTTCCCATAATTCTCATTTTGAAAATTAATTATACCTTGATTTCTTGTTTTAACATGTTATTAAAATTCGGGTTGTTACAGCTAGTGGAGCTTGACTTGGGTCTTTCTCTCTCTTTTGGAAGTGCTTAGATTGCTAAAAGTAAAGTTTAGCTCATCTCTTTTATGGCTACTTATGTTGGGTTTATGCTTTTTACTTTATGTACTCTGAAAACAATTTGTCAAGATGGATACTAAGTGTACTTGGTTTTACTGTTGGTTTATGATGTTGTAATCAAACTATTTCTCCGCCGCAACAAAAGTTGTTTTAAAATTTTCAAGTACCATTATATGTATCTGTCTTGTTATATTCTGTTCTATACACCAATAATACTCCATGAAAGTTAATGCATTCCCTTTGAGAGTGACATTAATGTACATGGGGTGTTACATAGTGCAACTGATTTTCGACAAAAAACTTATTTGAAAATGTCTGAATTTCCTTATTTCTACGAATTTAATTATAGTTGTGAATAAAAATATAATGCATATAATTTTACACCAAATTAATATGGATACTTTAATTACAACTATTATACAAATAATTTGGATTTTACACCATCAACTTTTCAAAATTTTCAAAATAATTCAGACTATGCACCACAAAATTTTCAAACTAACGATCAACTCTCAACTTCGAAAACAAATATTGAATCTTTACTTGAAATGAGCACACAACAAAATCAAAAAATAAATGAATAGTGTAATTCATACTTGTGCAACAATTCGAGTCAAAGTTTACAAAATAGTCAAAATTCAAATTCACTTCCAAATTCAAACGATTTTGATTATAACCCCAGCCAAATCAATTTTGAACACCAAAATGAATTTCAAATTCAAAATAGAAATATGAATAGCTTTTCAAATGATTTTGGCGATGGAAATAATTTCAATTGTGGTGCAACTAAAAAAAAATTCTCAGTAATTTCAAATTGAAAATTCTCATGTAAATAGTTATAGATTTGATTTTGTTGAGCAAATGAATGAAATTCACGATAATCACATGAATTTTTTGTTTCAAGACTGCTTGAATTTTCATGAAAAACAAAATAATCAAAACCGAACGTGTGACGATTCAAATGATAATCTATCTTTTACCAAAATCGACGATCTTCAACTAACAACTTTTGAAATTAATGAAAATCTTAATGAAGTTGTTGAAAGCTCTATGATTGATTTGAATTTAAATTCTCTTGAAAACTAAGATGTCAGTCTTTAATTTGATCTTTCTCTCTCTAATTCTGAAAATTTTGAAAAATTAGCAACTTTAGATTGTCAACCTGACAAAAACGATGAAGTTGTTAAAAACTGTTTAAGTGAGGATGACTTTGATGAGCAAAAACTTTTTAAACTGATGGGCGATAATGTTGTTGGTTCTGAAACTGAAAATGGAACATTTGAAAACTATGAAAGTCTTAAGGTTGTAAACAATGAAACTGCCGAATGTGATCTTAAACACAATGACGATTTTACTAAAATTGTTGAAACTCCTTATGACTTGATCGTTTCAACTGAACCCCACTGCGATCACTTGTTGTCCAATGATAAATTTCCGTAGTGTATGAACTCTTTTTGGAATGACACGGTTTTTGAGAAAACACAATTTCTAAATTTACTGAAAATACATTTGTTTGGTTTTAACTTTAGGTTTACAAATGAACCATTAGTCAACAAAATTTCAAATATCAAAGAAAAATTTAACAATATTTCTCAAAACAGGTGTTGGGTGAGAATCATGCACATGTCTCTCAATTTATACATCATCTGAACAAATCAAACTTTGTTTTTGAAACTTTTACTGAACCCCGGATCAGTGATCTCTCTATAGTTGCTACTGAAATTCAATTCAATTTTAGGATCAATTGTAAGCTCAAAATTTTAAAATTATCAACTCAAACTTTTGAAAAAACAAAATTTGTTTTTCCAAATCTGAACGTAATATAAAATCCTTTATGATTTGGTTTTCTGTGTTTAATCTGTGTCTCATAATCTTTATGAGGCTGATCCATTGGTCCATTGTGGACCGGTTCATCTATTTGATGACTGCATATTTTCTGCACAAACATTCAGTAAGATGCACTAACCCTCTTTTGTAAATATGTAAATATTTCTCTTCCGTTCACTCATTGTGTCGTGCATTAACTGTGGGGACACAGTCAAAATCCAGTGTGGAGGGAGTCTCATTTTCATTCTATTTTGCATAGTTTAAGTCTGTATTTTCTCTCTTTTTCTTAAAAAAATGAAAAATAAAAATAAATAAAGAGTTTCGCACTTCTATTTACTTTTAAATAAGACACGATGGAGTTAGCATATAATTTTGGTCGTTCGATTAAAATGTTTGGAAATTTACTTCTCTTATCGGATAACAAAAGGAAAGTTTGAATTATGAGCAAATTTGGTGTAGTTAGTATATAGGAAGATTCGTAGGTGATGAGTATGAAATGTTTTCTGAATTGTAATCCGATTAAATGAATGATTGATTTAGACTATTTGCGATAACATTTTAGATCTTTTAAGTGAAGTTGTTCTAGGATATTTTCGCTTAACTCTCTCTCTCTTATGTTAAAAAAAGAAGAAGTATATATATAATAATCCAAGAGTATCCAACATTGCTAATACATCTAGCATTGGTGTGCAAACCCGCCAAGCTCTTTCCTACACCTTGTTGACAAAGTCAGCGTCGGTATACCTTGGTCTCATTTTATGAGTTGGACACCTTAGGATTACCAACCCTCACGTAAGTCGTAATGCAGTGTAGGGGTGGTATACCTAGGTATATGTAAATAATAATATTGTAAATATTTTGTAATAAAGAGAGAGTTAGCACTTAAAATCCAAGCACACTCTTCACTTATTCGACCTAAATTGTTAACAAAAAGGAAGTTGAGATGTCATTTTATGATTATTGATATCGATTATAGAATTCATTTCATATTTGCACTATGTTTCAACCAGAACAACTGGCCAAGCTGGAGGAGTTTGTGACGATAACATGACTTTTGTTTGAAGTTTTGATTAGTAACGGACTCAAATTTCATATTGATGACACAAAATTGTGTTAACTCATTCATGTAAAATTTAGAAGTAAATTATCCATTTGTAAATATTCCTTTAAAAGCTTGCACTCGTCTTGTAAATATTTTCTAATCTTGCATTTTGCAAATATTTCTTGCGTTCAACTTTTGAATTTTGTGGGTAGTATATGCTGAAAAACCCTTATGAGATAGCATTCGTCCTATTGGGGACACCCAGAGGTTTAAAGCCTTGTTGCATATGCTCAATGCAATCGTGCTCCATACGAAAACAGATTTAGCTTAGTTTTTACTTTATTCGATGACGAATAAAAAGATAAGTGTGGGAGTATTTGATGTGCACGTAAAAATGCATATTTATATTCACATATTTATTCTTTTTTGGTTGAATAAATGAACATTTTTGGGTATTTTATATGATCAAATCATTTTTTAAATATTTTCAAAATCATCGCTTATTTTAGGAAAAAGTGGTCATTCGTGCATGTTTTAATTTGTGAATTTTTTTACTTGCGCCTTGTGATTATCTCTTGTAGGATTTTGGAGCTAAAATGATATATACACATGAAGAGATGAGGGAAAGCATGTATTTACACAAAAGAAGGCAAAGAATTAATTCATTTTATGGATAGTGGAGGCCCAGACCTTTCAACTAGCCCACTTGCTCTTAAGCTTCATATTAAATACTAATTGAATGAGCCAAAAGGCCTCATGCATTCTACATGACTTATTAGTGGCTAATTGTAACGACCCAGAAAATCTGAACCAATTTAAAAATTCTAAATTGGCTAAAATAATGGATTTTAAATATTTAAAATAAATATTTTAGCTAATGGCAATGAAAAGTGAGTTGAATCGACAATTGAAAACGAATATAATTAATTATAATTATAAACAAGGCCCGAAATGGCGCTGCGGTCTCAAAAATTGGATTCAAACTTTGTCGGACTGTACCGAGTGCAAAATAAGACGGATTTAGCGAAACCAAAAATATTTAAATCTTTTGGTGGATACCTTTCTACCGAATCTGAAAAATCGAATTTTCATAGCGGAAAGCAAAAGTTATGGCCGAATGAATTTTCAGAACAGTCGCTATGGAATTTATATAGGCCGTGAAATTGGCCATTTTGCATACGACCTCGGAATTCGACGAAACCACTTTTGTTGGACCCGGGATGTGAAGTTATTGCTAGGTTTCAAATTTCATAATTTTTGAAGCTAGTATGTGAGCATGGCAAAGAAAAATGTGTTTTGGTCAATTACAGTTAAATTGGATCGACCAAAAATGGGTCTTTTCGCAAACGGTCTCAGAATTCGACGAAACTAGTTTTGTTGGGACCGTATTGTCAAAACGTAGCTAGATTTATTTTTCTGGAATTTTTCGAATCAATTTGTGGCCTTGGCAAATTGAAATACACGTTCAAATTAAATATTGAATGTTTTATATTTTGATTTGAATGGAAACTGACTGAAACAGTCGAATGGGCCGACGAAACATATCCCATTGTGCTCGGAATGGGGGTAAAACGCTAGGGACGACAGTCGTTGGGTTTGATTTCGAGTTCGTCCAAGAAAACCCCAATTTTTGAATTTAATATAGCATCGGCCAATAGGATTTTTTATTTCATTAATTTAAAAATATAAAAAAAAAACGAACCCCCCCCGTTAAATTCGTCGACGGCGGAAACGAGCTCCACCATTCCCAGGCCGATTCAGGCGATTCCGTTCATCTCCAGCACCCCCTCCTTTGCAACTTTTTGAAGAGCCTCCTCTCCCCTTCCAATCCATACTGGATTCATCCCCTACCCGTGCGTGTTCGAGGAGATCAAGGCCCCCGAAGTTCACCCGCGTCGCCATGTTTTCTGGTCGCCTCCCGCCTCCGAGTTCAACCCCGTCAACACCCCAGGCGCGCCTCTCCGAGCGCCACGTCGTGGTGAAGTCCGATCCCCTCCAGGCTGAACGGATCGAGTGAAAAATCCAGACCTAATTTCAAACATCCAAGAAAAGGTTCGGGTTTGAATTGTTTAAAGTGATTTCAAAATTTAAAAGCGTTGCAAACCTTGTAAAAATCATATCTTTTTCGTTCGTTAACGAAATTCGATGAAACAAGAAACATCGTGACCGTGTGGACGCCTTCTACATTTTAGAAGAGACCGCATATTTTTCTGAGCCTTCTGCTATTTTTGGTGGAGTGGAACTCAATGTGAGATTTCTTAATTATAAACAATATGGAAAACGACGATGTATAAATTATATAGTCGATGTATGAGTTATATAAGCGTTGTACACCTCATGTATAAGCGTTGTATAAGCTGTATGTTCGATGTATAAGTTATATATGCGTTGTAAAAATTATATATGTGTTGAAATAAAAGTGAATTGCTATATATATATATATATATATATATATATATATATATATATGCCCCACGTCCACAAACCATGGACGATATTTATTGTTTGTGATTGGGGTGAAAATTGATTGATAGTGAATGGTTGTTTGGGATTGTTTGTGGTTGATATTGGTTGATTGTGGTTGAAAAATACCCGTATGTGGTTGAGAAATATTTGGTTGAAACCACATAGGATTAGTTTGTGGAAATGAAATAAATATATACATGCCGCCTGCGTGCGAACTAGATGCATGATCCCCATTGTCAAAAACCGCGAGGTTTTAAGGTAGAGCGAGGAGCCGTACTAGGGACGGTCCCGGTTTTAACTACCCTGCCGTTATGCTGCCGAAATTTTGAATAATATTCATGTGTTTGAATTATTTTCATTTGCTTAAACTATATTTATTCATTAAATAGAAAACCTTCATGTGTTGAATTGATATTCATTCGTTGATTAGAAATTCATGTGTTGAATGGTATTCGCGTTTTAAATATAAAAATCACATTTCTATCTATATATAGAAATTATAGAAAACCTTCATGTGTTGAATCGATATTCATTCGTTGAATCGAAATTCATGTGTTGAATGGTATTCATATTTTGAAATAAATTGTTTGATAATAAAAATCACCCTTTATCGACTATATGAACTGTGTAAAATAATCTCGTTTTAAAAGAAATTGTTTTATAATAAAAATCCTATTTTTATCACCTATATGAACTATATAGAAAAATAGTGTTTTGAAATGAATTGTTTTACAATAAAAATCTCATTTTTATTATATACATAAATCATTGAAATGTGAAGTGCTAAAAATAGCCACTCGTTCAAATAAACATATATGAGTTGAAATATTCATTAATTAGCTAATGATATGATTTTTACCTATGCATGCCACATTAGAATGAATGGTGTTGTTAAACCAAATGGAATCAATTATGAAGTTGAATGGAAAATGATAAATGATAAGAACTATATATATATGTACATGCATATTTATTGAACAGGTTATAGCGAAGGGGCTAGAGAAGAGGAATAAAATTTTGTGCCCGACAAATAGGTACACATTTACTGTTTTGTTTGGGTGATGATTTTATGAGCCTGTTGGCTAGCCGCTTGGCTTTTTCTTTTTCTTTTTGACATGAGACGCCCGTGTGGCTATTTGGGAATTTTCCCAGCCCCTCCCGTACAAAGGAGGTTATGGCGAAATTTTCCAAAATTTTAAGGCGTTAGTGAAATATTTGAAGTGAAAACGATATCGAAATTTTTGAATGAACTATATTTATATACATATATAAATATAAATAAAATTAAAACGAAACGTGGCCGTGCAGTTCATGTTTTGAAACCGTGATTTTAAACAACTAGTGCGGGAAATCCGACCATTGGATTTTCCCGAAACCGCAACCGTCGGGTTCGCCTTGGAAATATCTTTCCAACGGCACCAACCTTGTAAAAATCCAACGGTTGGATTGTCTGGAATGTTTAATTCAAATCTGAAGAAAATCAGCGCCAGAAACGATTATATTTATATATATATAAAAATATAATTATATTTAATCGAATAACGACGCTGTAGTTCGTATTTTGAAATCGAAACTTCAAACGATTGTACCGGGAGATCCGACCGTCTGATTTTCCCGAAACTGGAACCGTTGGATTCGTTTTGAAAAGACCTTTCTAATGATGTAAATTTTAGGAAGATCCAATGGTTAGATTTTCATATATGTGTAAATCAAATCTGAAGAAAAACAGCGCCACGGCCGCGTTATGGCCCGAAGCGTCGTTTTGAATAAATTGGCTATTTTAAAATAAATTAAAATAGCGATAAATCGTTATAAAATATCATAAACGATATGGAATGGAAATAAACTGAATTTGCTCGATTTATTTGGCTTTTGATGGTTGAATGTGTTTGGTGTGAAAATTACATTAAAGAATACAAGTGGTGTTGTCGAATAATTTAACCATTGAAATAAATTGATTTGAAATTCTAAATATACGTGAATTATTTGAAAAGGCCGAGTTAATTCTCATTTCAAATAATTGACCGACGATTGAAAGTCGAAGATGAAGACGATGGTCGAAGTCCGGAGATCTTCACCTCGTTTGGATGGTAACCGAGGTCCTGATTGGGAGGCATCCCGAAATATGGATAATGAGTGGTGATCGTCCAGACGTACGTGGTGATCGATGGGTTTGCGAGGTATTTAGTGCCTCCGGCTTCGTTCGGACCCAGAACGGACTTGTAAATGGACTGTGTGTCTGACATTGGATTTTATTCTGTGTTGATTGATCTCTATTAAATATACATCTGTTTGGCGGCGGAGGATCTATTCTTTTGCTTAACGCCCTTCTCTGAGACGCACGAGCTCAGAGGTTGTATATCGATGGATATCAGTCGCATGGCATGAATTGCCTGTGTGGCATGCTAAGATGCAGTGATCAGGGCTTCTGTTGAAAAGCAAAGTCTTGTGGTGATGATCAAAGCACCGCCTGTGTGGCGTAGCTTTGTGTATAACGTAAATTCGCGAGCCTCACACCCCGGTATGGACCGAAACGGGAGAAGGACCTCAGGGAGGGCATGCGTTTCTTTCTAGCTAGGGTGGTGTCAGTGACCTACTAGCCCTGACATTTATATACTTTTCACTTATGTGGTTGTTGCTGTTGCGAGGCGCCTCGGTTTGATCGGACGATCCGGGTCTGATGGAGTCATTCGTTGGCTCGTTTATGCCCCAAAGGGCGGGGAAACGTATTGTTCAGGCATAATAATCCACATTGGTGGACCGGCCCTGACGATCTAAAGGCTTGCCTGCGCGCTTTCCTGTGGCTCGGGCTAGAGAGTCACGAATTCGGTAAGAACTATCTTTTGCCTTGGTTCATGACGGAAATCCAATTTCCAAATACGTGACTGTGCGGTTTCGATTGTATATATACATTTGGCGACATAGTGGCATGGGACGCTCATGTCGTCTATGATTGGTAGTTATGATTTGAAATTGTTTTCAAAACATATAAACACTAGTAATAATATCAAATGCCTTTGTTTTATTCGTATCAAGCATATCTTGGCCGTTATAAGGTAAAAACTCTATCCTCCGGTTTGCGTTGCATTGTGTGATGGGAACTGAGTCTTATAACGGCTTCATTTTTATAAAAAGCATAGCGATGTTTAAAAGAAAGATTTGTTTTAAAGCACTGGCAATCCAATGGAGTAAACCCGTTCCACGAAGGTGGCGTGGTCCTTTGATTAGCCATATTATATATGTGTTGAGTAGACTTCTCATACCAGTCCCATGACTGACTCGTAGTTTGTTTCACTTTCAAACTCGGGTGCCCCTTTTTCTACACGGGCAGCCTTGTATTCAGGTTTAGCTGGTTCTTTCTGGATAGCTGGAGCTGAAGATGGATTCTATTATTTATCTCTTTTTATGCTGTTCAGCTCCTATTGTACATATTTTGTTTGTTTCCGCTGTAGACATTTATGTATAGCTGAACTGTATTTGTGCTAAGTAAGATCCTGTATACTGTGTAACTCTGATGATCACTTTTATCCAGTATATTCTATTGTTCATTATCTGGTGTATTTATTTAATTTTGTTCTGCTATTATCTGTTTCTGTGTTATATTCCTAAGATAACCCTTGTCTCCGTCTGAACGAGATTTCGGGTCGTCTCAACGTGGTATCAGAGCTTTGGTTAAGCTTAGTTCTGGAATATAACATTTGAACGAACTCGTCAGAAATAGAACCAGTAGTGTTCTAGGACGGGTAACTCTATACAGATAGGATCAGTAATATCCTAGTATGAGTAGCAGAATGAAATTACACCTTGATAGACACATTTACATTTGAAGTATGTGTTTCTATATTTTAAAATATCTTTTCTGTGACCTGACACTTGATCTGCTGTTTGCAGAAGAACTAGAAAATGAGTGTCAGAAACAGAAGGAATGCAGAACCGGATATTGAGGCCTTATTAATCAAATATTGAAATATGGGTGGAATACCGTTCTCCGGTGAAGAATCTATTATGAAGACTCAGGCTTGGGTTCGTTCGGCTGAAAAGATCTTTGAAGGTTTAAAGCTGAGGGATGACTAGAAAAGATTACTGGCCTCCTGGGCACTCAAAGATGAAGCTTTGTTCTGGTGGGATTCAGTTATTGAGGATAATCCAGAAGGTGATATCACCTGGGATAGATTCAAAGTGATTTTCCTAAAAAGATTTACTCCTCCCGAAGCAACCGAGAGATTATGTGATGAATTTTCTTATCTAATACAAGGTGATATGACCATCTCAAAATATCATAAGAAATTCAACGAGCTTGCTCACTTTGCTCCTCATCTGATTCAAGATCCAAAGAGGAAAAATCTGAGATTTATTCATGGCCTGCAAAGGAGATATCAGAATAGTGTAATGAGGAATGTGAAGCTTCCTTTTTTTGAAATGATATACATGGCTTATCAGTATGAAGATCTCCATAAGAAAGGAATGTTGCGCGACGAAGAAGAAGTTCGTTGTAGTGACAAAGAAGAGTCGGAAACTGATATTCCAGAAGCCAGTACGAGGTCGGAGGCCAATAAGAAGCCCAGTGCCAAGAGGAAAAGGGCTGAATCTGGGAAAGAACCCGTAACGACTGCCACATGCTCAAACTGCAATCAAAAGGGTCATTTGTCCAGGAAATGTAAGTCCTTGAAATTGCAAAAGAAGGAGGGATCTGAATCAAAGAACAAGGTTAAAGAAAATAGAAAGTGTAATCTTTGTTATCAAGCAGGTCACGTAAAGCAAGACTGCTAGCTGTCGAAAAGGACCAATGAGGCTCAGGTAAATGAAATAGCAGAAACTTCTGGGCCCACTGATGTGTTAGAAGGCACGCTTACTGTCAAAAACATTCCAGTCAAAGTACTGTTTGAAACAGGCACGTCACGAAGCTTTATTGCAAAGAGTGCCGCTAAGAAGCTAGATTTGAATTTGAGGAAGCTCAAGGAACCAATGACTGTCCAGAATCCGGTCGGGGGTTCTACCAATCTCAGCTGGATTTGTGCAGTACCTGTCTCCTTTTCTTGCTATAAATTCCCTATTATCTCTATCGTCATGAATTTTAATGAATTCGATCTTATTCTGGGATTGGATTGGCTAACCAAGTATGAGGCAGAGGTTAGATGCGCCGAGAGAGTGGTTAAAGCAAAGGCCCAATCAGGGAATTATATAACTATACCATGCGAAGGCCCGACTTCAAATAGAAAAGATTTCTGGTCAGCTCTCGATGTTTCTCCAGCTCAAATAGAAAATGTCCCTGAGAACGCAGAGAATATTCCTGACCTCATCAAAGATATTCCTGTCGTCAAGAACTATGCGGATGTGTTCGAGGAAGTCGTTCGCTTACCTCCGCAGAGAGAAATAGATTTCAAAATTGCTTTGATTTCTAATGCAAGGCCGGTAGTTCACGCTATTCGGAGAATGTCCTTGAAAGAGAAGGAGGAATTAGACGATCAAACACGACAGCTAGTATGGAAGGGTCTGATCAGGCCTAGTTTCTCTGATTGGGGTGCAGCAGTGGTATTTGTCCCAAAATCTGACGGTACTCTACGGCTATGTGTGGATTATCGTGATCTGAACAAACAAACAATAAAGAACAAATATCCATTGCCGCGGATTGATGATTTGTTGGATCGATTAAATGGCGCACAAGTATTTTCACGAATGGACCTAGCTACAGGTTTCCATCAACTTCGAATTGCCGAAGAGTGTGTTCCAATGACAGCGTTCAGAGGCCCCGACTTATTCTACGAGTGGTTAGTAATGCCGTTCGGCTTATGTAACGCTCCAGCTTACTTCGTCGATCTGATGAACAGAGTATTCAGAGGAGTATTGAATAAATTTGTTCTGGTTTTTATTGACGATATTCTAATCTTCTCTAAATCAAAGGCCGAACATGAAAAGCATCTGGAACAGGTTCTAGAAATTCTGAGACGGAATGTATTAAAAGCCAAATTTTCCAAATGTATCTTCTGGCAAGATGAAGTAAAATTTCTAGGCCATGTCGTATCGAAAGACGGAATCGCTGTGGATCCAAGCAAAATCACGGCCATTCAGAATTGGAAACAGCCCAGTACCCCCACTGAAGTCCGCAGTTTTCTCGGATTGGCTAGCTATTACTGAAAGTTCATTAAAAACTTTTCGAAGATATCCGGCCATTTAACGAAGCTTACAAAGAAGCACTCTAAGTTCAAATGGACTCCAGAAAGTGAGGAAGCTTTCGAAGAGCTAAAGTTGAGATTAACAACTGCTCCAGTGTTAACCATCATCGACGGCAACCAAGATTTAAAAGTCTGGACTGATGCTTCCAGAGAAGGCCTTGGCGCAGTGTTAATGCAAAGGGGTCAAGTGATTGCTTATGCTAGCCGTCAACTGAAGCCGCACGAGAAAAACTATGTCACTCATGATCTTGAGTTATTGGCTATAATTTTCGCTTTGAAAATCTGGAGACACTATCTGTTGGGTGAGAGATTTGAACTGTTTACAGATCATCATTCATTGAAATATCTGTTCACCCAGAAAGACCTGAATCTGAGGCAGCAACGTTGGCTGGAGTTTCTTGCAGCATATGACTTTGAAATTATATATACACCAGGGAAAGCTAATGTCGTGGCCGATGCGTTAAGCCGAAAGAATGAGATGATCGCCAGTTTTATTATCACGACTTCATTGCTAGATAAAATATCTGCTCTTCAGGAGGATGATCACTTCATTCAGAAGATCAGAGGGATAATTCAACAAGGCGAGCCCTCGAGTTTTCAAGTGGATAATGATGGAATTCTAAGGCTCAAAGGTCGAATCTGTGTCTCTAACATTCCTGAGCTTCGAAAGGAAGTACTGGATGAATGCCACAAGTCAAAACTCAGTATCCACCCAGGTGTGAATAAAATGTATAACAATATCAAACGCACATTCTGGTGGAAGTCGTTAAAAAGAGACATCTCGATATATGTTAGTCGATGCCCTACTTGCCAACTAGTCAAAAGCGACCAACAGAAATTGGCTGGATTATTACAACCACTGGAAGTTCCTGGTTGGAAGTGGGAGCATATTTCCATGGATTTCATTGATGGTCTGCCCAGAACCAGAAAAGGAAATGATAGTATTTGGGTGATCGTAGATCGCTTCACGAAGACCGCCCATTTCATACCTGTCAGATTAAACAGAACTGCTCAGAGTCTGGCGCAGATTTACTTCAGGGAAATAGTTAGACTACATGGAGTGCCGCTCAGCATAGTCAGTGATAGAGATACAATATTCACTAGCAAATTCTGGGAAGCATTTCAAGTCGAGCTGGGAACGAAGTTAAACCTAAGCACCGCTTATCATCCTCAGACAGACGGTCAGACTGAGAGGGTGAATCGTATTTTGGAAGATCTATTGCGGGCTTGTGTTATAGATTTCGGTGGATCCTGGGAAGACAATCTGCATTTGGCTGAATTCTCTTATAACAACAGCTACCAGGCGAGTCTGACAATGTCGCCATTCGAAGCATTGAATGGTAGACCGTGCCGATCTCCTGCTTGTTGGGTCGAACCAGGTAATAGACTTGTGTTGGGTCCGGACATGATTCGAGAAGCTACCGACAAAGTCGATTTTATTAAGAAGCGATTACTCGCCGCTCAAAGCCGACAAAAGAGCTATGCCGATAAAAGAAGAAGAGATATATCCTTTGCAGTTGGCGACTATGTATAGTTGAAAGTATCGCCGATGAGAGGAGTTATCCGGTTCGGTAAAACTGGAAAGTTAGCGCCCAAATTTATTGGTCCGTTTCCTATTCTGGAACGGATCGGAACTCTCGCGTATAGGGTCAAACTGCCTGATTGGTTGCCTAGAGTTCATGATGTATTTTATATATCTCAACTTCGGAAGCACGTTCATGATCCAGACTTGATCGTGGAAGAAGCAGCTCAACATGACATTGAAATTACCCCAGAATTAGCTGTGAGAAGAGAGCCGCTATAGATTATCGGTAAAGAAACCAAAGAGCTGAGGAACAAGAAGGTTCGCTTAGTCAAAGTGCAATGGAGTGGAGATCCGCGAGATTGTACTTGGGAAACTGAGGAGAGCATTCAGAAAGCCTATCCTAGATGCCGAGTGGATATCTCTGATTGACTCCGGTGCAAGGTGCATTTACCATACTTTACATCACCATTTAATTCTCTATTCTATGGTTATTGTCTGAATGATTTTAAAAGAAAAATAGGAATTAATTTGTATGGCTTTGAAAGGTTAAAAACAAATTGGCTGTTGTGTTGTGTGATTGTAGATTTATTAAACCACTTTTGACTTTGTTCCTTTTCGGGGACGAAAAGTTTTAAGTGGGGGAGATTGTAACGACCCAGAAAATCTGAACCAATTTAAAAATTTTAAATTGGCTAAAATAATGTATTTTAAATATTTAAAATAAATATTTTAGCTAATGGCAATGAAAAGTGAGTTGAATCGACAATTGAAAACGAATATAATTAATTATAATTATAAACAAGGCCCGAAATGGCGTTGCGGTCTCAAAAATTGGATTCAAACTTTGTCGGACTGTACCGGGTGCAAAATAAGACGGATTTAGCGAAACCAAAAATATTTAAATCTGTTGGTGGATACCTTTCTAACGAATCTGAAAAATCGAATTTTCACAGCGGAAAGCAAAAGTTATGGCCGAATGAATTTTCAGAACGGTCGCTATGGAATTTATATAGGCCGTGAAATTGGCCATTTTGCATACGACCTCGGAATTCGACGAAACCACTTTTGTTGGACCCGGGATGTGAAGTTATTGCTAGGTTTCAAATTTCATAATTTTTGAAGCTAGTATGTGAGCATGGCAAAGAAAAATGTGTTTTGGTCAATTACAGTTAAATTGGATCGACCAAAAATGGGTCTTTTCGCAAACGGTCTCAGAATTCGACGAAACTAGTTTTGTTGGGATCGTATTCTCAAAACATAGCTAGATTTATTTTTCTGGAATTTTTCGATTCAATTTGTGGCCCTGGAAAATTGAAATACACGTTCAAATTAAATATTGAATATTTTATATTTTGATTTGAATGGAAACTGACTGAAACAGTCGAATGGGCCTACGAAACATATCCCATTGTGCTCGGAATGGGGGTAAAACGCTAGGGACGACAGTCGTTGGGTTTGATTTCGAGTTCGTCCAAGAAAACCCCAAATTTTGAATTTAATATAGCTTCGGCCAATAGGATTTTTTATTTCATTAATTTAAAAATATAAAAAAAACGAAACCCCCCCGTTAAACTCGTCGACGAAGAAAACGAGCTCCACCATTCCCAGGCCGATTCTGGCGATTCCGTTCATCTTCAGCACCCCCTCCTTTGCAACTTTTTGAAGAGCCTCCTCTCCCCTTCCAATCCATACTGGATTCATCCCCTACCCGTGCGTGTTCGAGGAGATCAAGGCCCCCGAAGTTCACCCGCGTCGCCGCGTTTTCTGGTCGCCTCCCACCTCCGAGTTCAACCCCGTCAGTACTCCAGGCGCGCCTCTCCGAGCTCCACGTCGTGGTGAAGTCCGATCCCCTCCAGGCTGAACGGATCGAGTGAAAAATCCAGACCTAATTCCGAACATCCAAGAAAAGGTTCGGGTTTGAATTGTTTAAAGTGATTTCAACATTTAAAAGCGTTGCAAACCTTGTAAAAATCATATCTTTTTCGTTCGTTAACGAAATTCGATGAAACAGGAAACATCGTGACCGTGTGGACGCCTTCTACATTTTAGAAGAGACCGCATATTTTTCTGAGCCTTCTGCTATTTTTGGTGGAGTGGAACCCAATGTGAGATTTCTTAATTATAAACAATATGGAAAACGACGATGTATAAATTATATAGTCGATGTATGAGTTATATAAGCGTTGTACACCTCATGTATAAGCGTTGTACAAGTTGTATGTTCGATGTATAAGTTATATATGTGTTGTAAAAATTATATATGTGTTGAAATAAAAGTGAATTACTATATATATATATATATATATATATATATATATATATACACGCCCCTCATCCACAAACCATGGACGATATTTATTGTTTGTGATTGGTGTGAAAATTGATTGATAGTGAATGGTTGTTTGGGATTGTTTGTGGTTGATATTGATTGATTGTGGTTGAAAAATACCCGTATGTGGTTGAGAAATATTTGGTTGAAACCACATAGGATTAGTTTGTGGAAATGAAATAAATATATACATGCCGCCGGCGTGCGAATTAGATGCATGATCCCCATTGTCAAAAACCGCGAGGTTTTAAGGTAGAGCGAGGAGCCGTACTAGGGACGGTCCCGGTTTTAACTACCCTTCCGTTATGCTGCCGAAATTTTGAATAATATTCATGTGTTTGAATTATTTTCATTTGCTTAAACTATATTTATTCATTGAATAGAAAACCTTCATGTGTTGAATTGATATTCATTCGTTGATTAGAAATTCATGTGTTGAATGGTATTCGCGTTTTAAATATAAAAATCACATTTCTATATATATATATATAGAAATTATAGAAAACCTTCATGTGTTGAATCGATATTCATTCGTTGAATCGAAATTCATGTGTTGAATGGTATTCATATTTTGAAATAAATTGTTTGATAATAAAAATCACCCTTTATCTACTATATGAACTGTGTAAAATAATCTCGTTTTAAAAGAAAATGTTTTATAATAAAAATCCTATTTTTATCACCTATATGAACTATATAGAAAAATAGTGTTTTGAAATGAATTGTTTTACAATAAAAATCTCATTTTCATTATATACATAAATCGTTGAAATGTGAAGTGTTAAAAATAGCCACTCGTTCAAATAAACATATATGAGTTGAAATATTCATTAATTAGCTAATGATATGATTTTTACCTATGCATGCCACATTAGAATGAATGGTGTTGTTAAACCAAATGGAATCAAATATGAAGTTGAATGGAAAATGATAAGCGATAAGAACTGTATATATATGTACATGCATATTTATTGAACAGGTTATAGCGAAGGGGCTAGAGAAGAGGAATAAAATTTTGTGCCCGACAAATAGGTACACATTTACTGTTTTGTTTGGGTGATGATTTTATGAGCCTGTTGGCTAGCCGCTTGGCTTTTTCTTTTTCTTTTTGACATGAGACGCCCGTGTGGCTATTTGGGAATTTTCCCAGCCCCTCCCGTACAAAGGAGGTTATGGCGAAATTTTCCAAAATTTTAAGGCGTTAGTGAAATATTTGAAGTGAAAACGATATCGAAATTTTTGAATGAACTATATTTATATACATATATAAATATAAATAAAATTAAAACGAAACGTGGCCGTGCGGTTCGTGTTTTGAAACCGTGATTTCAAACAACTAGTGCGGGAAATCCGACCATTGGATTTTCCCGAAACCGCAACCGTCGGGTTCGCCTTGGAAATATCTTTCCAACGGCACCAACCTTGTAAAAATCCAACGGTTGGATTGTCTGGAATGTTTAATTCAAATCTGAAGAAAAACAGCGCCAGAAACGATTATATTTATATATATATATAAAAATATAATTATATTTAATCGAATAACGACGCTGCAGTTCGTATTTTGAAATCGAAACTTCAAACGATTGTACCGGGAGATCCGACCGTCGGATTTTCCCGAAACTGGAACCGTTGGATTCGTTTTGAAAAGACCGTTCTAATGATGTAAATTTTATGAAGATCCAATGGTTAGATTTTCATATATGTGTAAATCAAATCTGAAGAAAAACAGCGCCACGGCCGCGTTATGGCCCGAAGCATCGTTTTGAATAAATTGGCTATTTTAAAATAAATAAAAATAGCGATAAATCGTTATAAAATATCATAAACGATATGGAATGGAAATAAACTGAATTTGCTCGATTTATGTGGCTTTTGATGGTTGAATGTGTTTGGTGTGAAAATTACATTAAAGAATACAAGTGGTGTTGTCGAATAATTTAACCATTGAAATAAATTGATTTGAAATTCTAAATATACGTGAATTATTTGAAAAGGCCGAGTTAATTCTCATTTCAAATAATTGACCGACGATTGAAAGTCGAAGATGAAGACGATGGTCGAAGACCGGAGATCTTCACCTCGTTTGGATGGTAACCGAGGTCCTGATTGGGAGGCATCCCGAAATATGGATAATGAGTGGTGATCGTCCAGACGTACGTGGTGATCGATGGGTTTGCGAGGTATTTAGTGCCTCCAGCTTCGTTCGGACCCAGAACAGACTTGTAAATGGACTGTGTGTCTGACATTGGATTTTATTCTATGTTGATTGATCTCTATTAAATATACATCTGTTTGGCGGCGGAGGATCTATTCTTTTGCTTAACGCCCTTCTCTGAGACGCACGAGCTCAGAGGTTGTATATCGATGGATATCAGTCGCATGGCATGAATTGTCTGTGTGGCATGCTAAGATGCAGTGATCAGGGCTTCTGTTGAAAAGAAAAGTCTTGTGGTGATGATCAAAGCACCGCCTGTGTGGCGTAGCTTTGTGTATAACGTAAATTCGCGAGCCTCACACCCCAGTATGGACCAGAAACGGGAGAAGGACCTCAGGGAGGGCATGCATTTCTTTCTAGCTAGGGTGGTGTCAGTGACCTACTAGCCCTGACATTTATATACTTTTCACTTATGTGGTTGTTGCTGTTGCGAGGTGCCTCGGTTTGATCGGACGATCCGGGTCCGATGGAGTCATTCGTTGGCTCGTTTACGCCCCAAAGGGCGGGGAAACGTATTGTTCAGGCATAATAATCCACATCGGTGGACCGGCCCTGACGATCTAAAGGCTTGCCTGCGCGCTTGCCTATGACTCGGGCTAGAGAGTCACGAATTCGGTAAGGACTATCTTTTGCCTTGGTTCATGACGGAAATCCAATTTCCAAATACGTGACTGTGCGGTTTCGATTGTATATTTACATTTGGCGACATAGTGGCATGGGACGCTCATGTCGTCTATGATTGGTAGTTATGATTTGAAATTGTTTTCAAAACATATAAACACTAGTAATAATATCAAATGCCTTTGTTTTATTCGTATCAAGCATATCTTGGCCGTTATAAGGTAAAAACTCTATCCTCCGGTTTGCATTGCATTGTGTGATGGGAACTGAGTCTTATAACGACTTCATTTTTATAAAAAGCATAGCGATGTTTAAAAGAAAGATTTGTTTTAAAGCACTGGCAATCCAATGGAGTAAACACGTTCCACGAAGGTGGCGTGGTCCTTTGATTAGCCATATTATATATGTGTTGAGTAGACTTCTCATACCAGTCCCATGACTGACTCGTAGTTTGTTTCATTTTCAAACTCGGGTGCCCCTTTTTCTACACGGGCAGCCTTGTATTCAGGTTTAGCTGGTTCTTTCTGGATAGCTGGAGTTGAAGATGGATTCTATTATTTATCTCTTTTTATGCTGTTCAGCTCCTATTGTACATATTTTGTTTGTTTCCGCTCTAGACATTTATGTATAGATGAACTGTATTTGTGCTAAGTAAGATCCTGTATACTGTGTAACTCTGATGATTACTTTTATCCAGTATATTCTATTGTTCATTATCTGGTGTATTTATTTAATTTTGTTCTGCTATTATCTGTTTCTGTGTTATATTCCTAAGATAACCCTTGTCTCCGTCTGAACGGGATTTCGGGTCGTCTCACTAATCGCAATTAGAAGCTCCATGAATGGGCATTTTGGGGATTTCCCAAGGAAAGTGATTAGGGTTTTAGGGTTTTTGTTCATGTGTATATACCCATTTGTTTCATGTATTGGAGGATCTCTTTTTAGCAAATGAAAGTGTAAGTGATCAAATAAACAAAAATGGCTTCCAAGCCTCTTTCTTTTATGTCATGTTTATGTTCTATTTAACGTTCATGTCTTTTCATACTCTCTCTTTTTATTGTTAGTAGTTTAGCTTTATTTTCACGATAGTAGTTAGTAGTCAATATATTTTCTTCATTATTTTCTCTCTATTTTTTTTGTACTTTAATATTGAAATCTATTTGTGTTGAAATAATCACACAAATGTGGAGCTAAACCCCTACAATTTAGGGATGATGAAGCTTTTCCTCTCATTAATATGGATTCAATATAAATTTGTATGAATGATATCTTTTGGGTTTAATGAGAATGGACATTTTTGTGTATTTGTGTTTCATGTTGCCTTTAATAGCCTCTTTTTTTTCATTTCATAACATTGAGGCTATGTTATGACATAAACAAAAAATTGCCTCTTCATCTAGAAATGTGATTATGGCAACGAAATGGGGTTTAAGTTGAAATTTGATGATCTATGTTGCTAACCAGTAGTAAATCGATCATACTTAAATTATATTTTATTTTCGTTTCAGTGTCATGTTTCATAAAAGTTAAAAAGTTAGATTAATTGTGTCTTATTGCTTGATGACTTATATTGTGTTAATTAATAGCGCAAATAAGTCATGCTTATGATAATTACATAATTAATCTTAGTTAGATTATTGAGATATCTTCGTATTATTTTATGTTGAACCATGTTGAAAGAGAGAAAAGTGAAGTTGCCTCTAAATTGGTTTTAATCTCATAGTTTTAGTCTATATTTTAGTTTACTTTTTGTTTCTAGTACATAACCACAATTTAAAGTTGGGATAATTTGATTGAGTAAAATAATTAAATTTACTTCTTTCCCCGTGGATCGACTCGTACTCACTAACGTACTACAAGTGTACGCCATGCACTTGAGGTTTATTACACTTCGCGGCAGTTTTCTAATCGATAGAATATCCATCATCGAACATTAGCGTTGTCTAAGGAAGAAAAACTATGCAAGACATCGATTGTGCTGCTTCGAGGTGCGATGGACATTCAAGTTAGATTGAGAAGCCTATAAGAAAATTATTTGCATTTGGGTCCATACTTTTTTGTATTAGTTCGTCAGTGGACCTGAATATTACCCCATGTTTCCTTTTGTAAATACAAAGCTCTCATATATGCATTGATTTCTAAAAAGAACAGAAAAAACATTTTCCCTTACATATAACTTGCTATTTCAGGTATTTCATACTATAAAAAGATGAAATTTTGTAAAACCCACATATGCATATATTTGTAGTTTTTTAAGCGGATATTGAGTTAATGTTACTCACATCAGCATATGAATTTTTATACTTTATTATACTAAGTGAGAGAATAACGAGAATATAATTATTTATGAAATTTAGTAAACTAAAGCAAGGCACTTAGTAGTCAGTTGACCATTATAATAAATGGCTGCATATCTGTAGATGGAAAAAATACGAGAAATTCAAATTAAAAAGTACATAATTACATTTCATATGGTATTTGCTTTTTGAATACTTTGTTGAGCTAACGTAGGCAATTTTGGGAAAACCAAAGCATATGAGTTTTGGTCAGTTACAAAAATAATTGCATTGATCTCAAGTGAAATTGTAACATCCCAGATTTTTAGTAGTCAAATATTTAATTTAATTAAATATTAAAATAATGATTTGGAAATTTGGAACTCAAGTTTAGATTTGAATTAAAATAAGGAATTCATTTATTAAACGAAGTTTGATGTGATAGCCCGTGACTTCCCCGGTAAGGAAAGCCCGTATCATCTTGAGAACACGACAAAATAGAACGCAAACAGAAGAACATTTCATTGCTCATTACAACAATTCCATCAGAATGCAAGAATATACAGAGTATGAATAAATAATATACATTAGAGAAATATCAGAGACTTAAATTACATAGCAGCGGAAAAACAATACAAAACACAACTGAAAGTAATACACGAATACAGAGCTTTCCGAGCATCGTTCCAGCTGTAAATCAGGATCCCATGAATATAAATCTGCAAAACCAAAACTACTAGCTGCCCGTGTCGAAAATAAGGGCACCCAGAGTTTAGGTTAAAACAATAAACCCCAGGTCAGTCATGTGACTGGTGTGAGAACTAAAACAGTTATTAAAACTTTACTTTAAAAGAGAGTGATTCTAGGGACCACGCCGTATATCACGGAACGAGTTTCCTCCCAAGAATACCAGTGCATATAAATGGACAGTGCAATGCCTTTTTCGAAAAATGAAGCTATTATAAAACCCATGTCCCATCACACAATGCAACGCATGCCGGAGGATAGGGTTTTCCCTTATAATAGCCAAACATGCTTGGTACGTTTAAAACAAATCATTTGATACTATTATAAGTGTATAGTGTCAAAATATTTCAATCATAAATATCAATCATAGATGGCATAAGTGCCCCATCCCACTATGTCGCCATACTAGGCTCTACAAATAAAACGAAATATCTCGTATTGGAAATTGGATTTCCGTCATGAGTCGAGGCAAGGGGCAAGATCCTCACCGCTTCGAGACACTCTAGTAATTGCCCCAGGACTACACACTCTGGGTAACCCTTGGAATCGGCTGGGCCGGTCCTCTCTTACGTTTGAGGATTGGAAATTCCTGAATACACGTTTCCCGGTCCTTACAGACCTATAATCGAGGCGCCTCGCAATCCAACATCCACATAGGTATAATAATCAACGATGTCAGGGCTAGTAAAACGCTGACACCACCCATAACTAGAAAGAAACGTCGTGTTCTCCCAACGGTCCATATCCCCTTTTTAACTTATACCGAGGTGTGAGGCTCGCGAATTCACGCAATACACAAAGCTATGCCACGTAGGCCTTGCTTTGATCATCAACCACAAGACTCCGCTTTTCAACAAAAGCCTTGATCATTGCATCTCAGCGTGCCACACAGGCAATTCATGCCATGCGACTGATATCTATCGATATATAACCTCTAAGCTCGTACGTCTCAGAGAAGGGCGTTAAGCAAGAGAATAAATTCCCCACCACCAACCAGATATATATTTAACAGAAATCAATCAACACAGAATAAAATCCAATGTTAGACACACAATCCATTTACACGTATGTTCTGGGTCTGAACGAAACCGGAGGCACTTTATACCTCGCATATCCGTTGATCTCCAAATACGTCTAGACGATCACTAACTATTTCCATCTTCTTGGGTGTACAGCCCAATCAAGATCATCAGTAATTATCCAAATGATGTGAAGACCTCCGGTCTTCGACCACCGTCTTCATCTTCGACTTATCGTCGAAACATTTATTCAGAATGGGTATAGATCCGGCCTTTCCGAATAACTCACGTATATAATAAACAAGTGCCAGAAAACACAACATACGCCTCATTCCAAACCATCAGTCACTAACCGTAAATCAGTAAGAGAGCAATTCCCCAAATATTAACCCCGAAGGCCGAAACCAACAACCGATCAATACCCAGGAAACCATTCTTCTTAGCTAACCTGTAGCTAGTTTTTAAATTTCATATTCTTAGGGAAAGGTTCCCATTAATTTTATCAAAGATAAATTCTTTTAAATTTATTCTTTAATCTTCCTTTGGACGTCATTTCAAACCAAATTATGGTTTTCCAAACTAGTCGGGATTAGCGAACCACACCGAAGTAATTATTTATTTTATTTCCCAATCCCAACCTATTCATCCCATGAAGCAAAACTGGTGATACTCCATATCTAACACCACAGTATTATCCGTAAAATTAATTACCATTTCACGTTCAAATCAAATTAAAGATTTAACTATCGCTTTGGAGCAAAACTGGTGATACTCCATTCTCGCTCGCTTTCCAAATTTGATAATTTAAATTATCAATTCACATTTCAATCTAATTACAGATTCATTAAAACTCCTTTTACTGGGTTAAAGAACTAATGTCATTTAAACCCCAGCCCACGATAAACCCAAATTACATTCTATTTATTATCGGGTTAAAGAACAAGTGTTATTTAAAACACCGTTCACGATAAACCCAAATCCCATTTGATATTAAATACAAGGATCTGAATAGAAAATATATCGGCTTATATTCAATATCACATTCTGAAACCTACAAGTATCGCTTTGGAAATAACAATATAAAATATATCTTCCAAATTTCCTCCAAAATATCTGTATAATCACGGAATCTAATGTCGAAATATTCCAAATACAATTTCGATTCAAATCCATTCCAATTCATATGTTGGAAATTCTGGTTTTTTAAAACCCATTTCAAATACAATTTATTTATTTAAAAATAATTGGATTTTAATTCTAGTTCAAAACTAGTTCATTTTGAAAAAAATCTATTTTTATTTTTTTAAATATGGAGTTTTTCATCCCAATTCTTCACAAATCATTTCTTATGATTTTACACAAATTATTGATATTTTTAATAATTTTATCAAGGCCCGTACAGTCGATTTCCATCAACAGCCATCGAACTGCACTTACAGCGACCTTTTCTGGAATTGATTTGGACGTATCTCCAAATCCAACTGTCAGATTTCAAATCTCTTGTATTCGTTAGAAAGCTCTTTTCGATACGAACCCAACTGTTCTGGTTTTAGGAGAATTCGACGGTCGGATCTCCCGTAATGTCCGTTCGAAGTCAATGGTCGAAATTTATGAACTGTCGTGGCGCGACGCGTTCTATTCAGGCCATTATATATATAATATAAATATATATTATATATTTCTTCGATTTCCTTTTAAAACGAATTTTATAAATTGTTTCAAATTTGTTTCAAAAACAATTTTAACCTTCATTTCAAATTCAAATCAAAATTGAATTTTCCATTATAAATTCTTTTTACATTCATTTCTATTTGATTTCAATTCAAATCGATTTCAATTCAATCATAATTCGATTTGAAATCATTTCAATTCGAATTCATTTTATATTCAATTCAATTTGAATTCATTTTCTAAATATTCGAGTTTTAAATCTCTTTTCAATATTCATTATAAGAACGAATATAATCGATATAAACATCGTTCGCGTCAAAATAGCGCATCTCTAATCAACACGGCTTTATATTTTTCAATAACTTCGTTATTCTATTCAACAAATGAATATTTATTCTATTTAGCACATGAATCTATATTTTATAATATTCTTTATTTTACAAATTGGAATAAGGCCCAATCAATTACCATATAATGTTAACTATATGGATTCCATACAACACATGTATATAATAGCAACGATAAATAATCAAAAATCATCCAAAGTGCACCACACAACTGCATAAGCATCAAATATGAATAATTAACGCTTACACAGTCCGTCGACCAATCGATCGACATACAACTAAATAATTAGGATTAGTGTACGCCAAATGTCATCCCAACACCCGTATGGGGTTTCAATCCACAAACACTGAATATTATTTGTGCAGCTGGGCGACGTGTAAAATTTATCATCCCAATTAATATCCTTCAAATAAGTGTACATAAACAAACTTTGTCTGGTTTGTAAATGAATATTTATTTATTCACATTCACGTTAAAAATTATATTTTTAACGATAAATTCCTTTATTTCAACACATGAATTTCTACTCAGTTCATTTATTCAATAAAATGATATTTTTATTTTTCTAACTTATTTTAGAAAATTTCGACGGCATAATGGCACGATTCTAGAAACGGGACAAGGCCTAGCCTTATCCCCGGTCTAATAATGGCCCACGCCATACACATACCAATTTAATCAATCCCATTTCACATCCCAAACAAATTCAATCCAATTAATCAACTAAACAAATAAATCAATCACCAAACAATTAACTAAACAAACAAGCCATCCGTGGTCTGTGGATGACGGGTGTCGGGTGCTACTAAACACCGTCTGCATCCTAGTGTATATTTTTAACTAGAAAAGGAAATTTAAAGTGAGAATTTTTCACCTTCTAGCTAAACCAAACGCCACGACTCTTCTTATGTAGAAATCCTCGTCGTGCCCGCCTTTTGTCAGTTTCATGGTCCGTAGCCACTACATATATAAAAATCACATTTTTATTTCACTACATATAGGAAAATTCTATTTTTATCCCATTTTAAATATTATTTTATACATACGACAAAATTTATATTTTTATCTAACTAAAAATAATATTTTTATGTCGCTATTCATTATAGAAACCATATTTTCCTATCGCTAATGAATATATAAAAGTCGAATTTTTACTTTGCTAATGAATATATAAAAATCGAATTTTTACTTTGCTAATGAATATATAAAAATTGAATTTTTACTTTGCTAATGAATATATAAAAATCACATCTTTCTAGTTTTAAAAACCTTGTCTTTTACATACTAAAAATCTCGCCTTTTACATATTAAAAATCTCGTCTTTTACATGTTACTCAAATAACAAAAAAACTGAAAATAAAAGAAATTAAATTCGGATTTATAATAAAACTAAATAGAAATAAATTAAAACTCACATTCATTGAGGAGATTGGGTCTTCAAATCGCGTCAGGGTAGGAGCAGCAGCTCGGTAGGGTGGCCGAGCGTCGTCGGAGGGTAGGCGTAGGCGAGGGGGATGATGGTCATGGCCAACGGCGGTGGGTTGTCTCGGGGAGGGCGCGGAAATCAAAGGGGAGAAAAGGGGGGGGTGACTGGCTGTCGTTGAGAGGAGGAGAGGGAGAAGGAGAAGAAGAGAGAGGATGGGGAAGACTCGATGATCGGCGCGCCACCTGGTGGGGCGCGATAGGCGGCGGCGGTGGTTTCCCCCCCGTCGCTCATCCCTTTTTTTCTGCTTTGATCGATCTAAATAAAGGGGGTGGGAGGGAGTTATATTAATATATATATATATTTAATTAACTATATAATTTCAAAATCCAACTTTTTATTTCGAACTCGGATTCGAACCCACCGACTGTCGTCCCTAGCTAATTACCGTCATTCCGAACATAATAGGATATGTATCATAGGCTGATTCAATCGTTTCGATCAGTTTTCGTCAAAATCAAAATATAACTCTATATATTGAATCTGAACGCATATTTCAATTTACCAGGGCCACATATTAACTCTAAAAATTCCCGAAAAATATTTTCTAGCTTTATATTGACGATACGGTCTTAACAAAACCAGTTTCGCCCAATTCTGAGACCATTTGAAAAATGGCCATTTTCCAGTCGATTAAAATCAACTGAAACTGGTCAAACGCGTTTTCCTTTGCCACACTTACATATTGATTCAGAAAATTATGAATTTTGGAATCTAGCGATAACTTGACATCCCGGATCCAAAAAAAGTGGTTTCGTCGAAAACCGAGGTCGTTTGCGAAATTTCCATTTTTAAGGGCCAGAATTCCATAGCGACTATTCTGAATTTTCATATGGACGTATCTTTTGATTCCCGCTACGAAATTTTGATTCTTCGGATTCATTGGAAAGATATTCTCAAATAGATTCTAATATTTTTGGTTTCGTTAAAATCCGGTTTATTTTGCACTCGGTACATTCATTTGAACTTTGAAATCGAATTTTCAAACTACCGCACCATTTTCAATTCCTTTTATAATTATAAATAGTTATTTATATTCTAACGACGATCTATATAAATATATACATTTGAATTATATTCAAAATAAATTTCTTGTTGATATTATTTAAAATAATTCATTTTAAATATTCAAAATTCGTCAAGATTGCCAAAATAAAAAATTTAAATTGGCTTGAATTTTCCGAGTTATTACAATCTCCCCCACTTAAAACTTTTCATCCTCGAAAAGAAACGAAGCTAAAAGTTGTTTTACAAACCAACTCAACTTCCATTATTTTCTTTACGGCTTAAGTTCTTCAACTTTTTAGTTTCTACGAATCTTTCAATTTTTTCAAAAAATTTGGCTAGAACCCTAAATTTTCGAAAATTTTCGCTATAACCTCCCCTGCACTGGGGACTTCGGGATATTTCATATAGCCCCCCATGGCCTTCTTCAATCCAAAAGAAAACGAAAAAGCCAAGCGGCTAGCCAATCGGCTCATAAAATCATCCAAACCCAAAGAAATACAATCTATCTGTACCTATTTGTCGGGCAAACAATTTTATTCTTCTGCTCTAGCCTCTTTGCTATGACCTGTTCAATGTAAGTACATGTATATGCATGCAGTTGTACTTATTTCTCAATACAGTTCAATATTCGGTTCAATTAGGATAAATTGTTCAAATTTTCAAATCAATAATCAAACAACACAACCATCAATAAATTAGTGGATTATCGTTTCAAATTCATAACTATGATATATACATATATATATATATATATGTATATACACAGAAAATCATGTTTTTGATGCCAAATCACAACAATAAATCTATATAGTTTTGGTTCTCACACCAGTCTAATGGAAATATATAGATATCACACCTTTGAACCATGAACATAAATACTGATGATGTGGCCACATCATCAGAATTATCCCCGGGTGTCTAGAATGTGATTTTATATCTATCCAGTATATTAAAACTTCGAATATACGTTCATGACGTGTATACGCAGAATCTTTATATACTCAATTGTCCAAATTCAAAATAAATAAATATTCAAATACGTATAAAACGATTTAAATTTCAAAACAAAATTCATTTTCATTTTAAAAATATACTCTTCACACTCGTTCTAGGATACTACTAATCCTATCTCTAACGAGTCATTCTCATTGGATATTACTAATCCAATCTCTGATGAATCCTTTCGTTCGGTTCTAATGTGTCTTCTTATCGATCTCTGTAAACCAAAGCTCTGATACCAACTGTGATAGCCCATAACTTCCCCGGCAAGGAAAGCCCGGATTATCTTGAGAACACGACAAAATAGAACGCAAACATATGAACATTTCATTGCTTATTACAACAATTCCATCAGAATGCAAGAATATAGAGAGTATGAATAAATAATATACATCGGAGAAATATTAGAGACTTAAATTACATAGCAGCGGAAAAACAATACAAAACACAACTGAAAGTAATACACGGATACAGAGCTTTCCGAGCATCGTTCCAGCTGTAAATCAGGATCCTGTGAATATAAATCTGCAAAACCAAAACTACTAGCTGCCCGTGTCGAAAATAAGGGCACCCAGAGTTTAGGTTAAAACAATAAACCCCAGGTCAGTCATGTGAATGGTGTGAGAACTAAAACAGTTATTAAAACTTTACTTTAAAAGAGAGTGATCCAAGGGACCACGTCGTATATCACAGAACGGGTTTCCTCCCAAGAATACTAGTGCATATAAATGGACATCGCAATGACTTTTTCGAAAAATGAAGCTATTATAAGACCCAGGTCCCATCACACAATGCAACGCAAGCCGGAGAATAGGATTTTCCCTTATAATAGCCAAACATGCTTGGTACGTTTAAAACAAATCATTTGATACTATTATAAGTGTATAGTGTCAAAACATTTCAATCATAAATGTCAAAACATTTCAATCATAAATATCAATCGTAGACGGCATAAGTGCCCCATCCCACTATGTCGCCATACTAGGCTCTACAAATAAAACGAAATATCTCGTATTGGAAATTGGATTTCCGTCATGAGTCGAGGCAAGGGGCAAGATCCTCATCGCTTCGAGACACTCTAGTAAATGCCCCAGGACTACACACTCTGGGTAACCCTTGGAATCAGTTAGGCCGGTCCTCTCTTACGTTTGAGGATTGGTAATTCCTGAACACACGTTTCCCGGTCCTTACAGACCTATAATCGAGGCGCCTCGTAATACAACATCCACATAGGTATAATAATGAACGATGTCAGGGCTAGTAAAATGCTGACACCACCCATAACTAGAAAGAAATGTCTTGTTCTCCCAGCGGTATGTATCCCTTTTTAACTCATACCGAGGTGTGAGGCTCGCGAATTCACGCTATACACAAAGCTATGCCACGTAGGCCGTGCTTTGATCATCAACCACAAGACTCCGCTTTTCAGCAGAAGCCTTGATCATTGCATCTCAGTGTGCCACACAGGCAATTCATGCCATGCGACTGATATCTATCGATATATAACCTCTGAGCTCGTACGTCTCAGAGAAGGGCGTTAAGCAAGAGAATAAATTCTCCGCCGCCAAACAGATATATATTTAATAGAAATCAATCAACACAGAATAAAATCCAATGTTAGACACACAATCCATTTACACGTCCGTTCTGGGTCTGAACGAAATCGGAGGCACTTTATATCTCGCATATCCGTTGATCTCCAAATACGTCTGGACGATCACTAACTATTTCCATCTTCTTGGGTGTACAACCCAATCAAGACCATCAGTATTTATCCAAATGATGTGAAGACCTCCGGTCTTCGACCACCGTCTTCATCTTCGACTTATCGTCGAAACAGTTATTCAGAATGGGTATAGACCCGGCCTTTCCGAATAACTCACATATATAATAAACAAGTGCCAGAAAACACAACATACGCCTCATTCCAATCCATCAGTCACTAACCGTAAATCAGTAAGAGAGCAATTCCCCAAATATTAACCCCGAAGGCCGAAACCAACATCAGATCAATACCCAGGAAACAATTCTTCTTAGCTAACCTATAGCTAGTTTTTAAATTTCATATTCTTAGGGAAAGGTTCCCATTAATTTTATCAAAGATAAATTCTTTTAAATGTATTCTTTAATCTTCCTTTGGACGTCATTTCAAACCAAATTATGGTTTTCCAAACTAGTCGGGATTAGCGAACCACACCGAAGTAATTATTTATTTTATTTCCTAATCCCAATCTATTCATCCCATGAAGCAAAACTGGTAATACTCCATATCTAACACCACGGTGTTATCGGTAAAATTAATTACCATTTCACGTTCAAATCTAATTAAATATTTAACTATCGCTTTGGAGCAAAACTGGTGATACTCCATTCTCGCTCACTTTCCAAATTTGATAATTTAAATTATCAATTCACATTTCAATCTAATTACGGATTCATTAAAACTCCTTTTACTAGGTTAAAGAACTAATGTCATTTAAAACCCAACTCACGATAAACCCAAATTACATTCTATTTATTATCGGGTTAAAGAACAAGTGTTATTTAAAACACCGTGTGGGGTTTCAATCCACAAACAATGTATATTATTTGTGCAGCTGGGCGACGTGTAAAATTTATCATCCCAATCAATTTCCTTCAAATAGCTGTACATAAACAAACCGTCCAGTTTGTAAATGAATATTTATTTATTTACATTCACGTTAAAAATTATATTTTTAACGATAAATTCCTTTATTTCAACACATGAATTTCTACTTAGTTCATTTATTCAATAAAATGATATTTTTATTTTTCTAACTTATTTTAGAAAATTTCGGCGGCATAACGGCACGATACTAGAAACGGGACAAGGCCTAGCCTTATCCCCGGTCTAATAATGACCCACGCCATACACATACCAATTTAATCAATCCCATTTCACATCCCAAACAAATTCAATCCAATTAATCAACTAAACAAATAAATCAATCACCAAACAATTAACTAAACAAACAAGCCATCCGTGGTCTGTGGATGATGGCTGTCGGGTGCTACTAAACACCGTCTGCATCCTAGTGTATATTTTTAACTAGAAAAGGAAATTTAAAGTGAGAATTTCTCACCTTCTAGCTAAACCAAACGCCTCGACTCTTCTTATGTAGAAATCCTCGTCGTGCACGCCTTTTGTTAATGTCACGGTCCGTAGCCACTACATATATAAAAATCACATTTTTATTTCACTACATATAGGAAAATTCTATTTTTATCCCATTCTAAATATTATTTTATACATACGACAAAATTTATATTTTTATCTAACTAAAAATAATATTTTTATGTTGCTATTCATTATAGAAACCATATTTTCCTATCGCTAATGAATATATAAAAATCGAATTTTACTTTGCTAATGCATATATAAAAATCGAATTTTTTACTTTGCTAATGAATATATAAAAATCGAATTTTTACTTTGCTAATGAATATATAAAAATCGATTTTTTACATTGCTAATGAATATATAAAAATCGAATTTTTACTTTGCTAATGAATATATAAAAATCGAATTTTTACTTTGCTAATGAATATATAAAAATCACATCTTTCTAGTTTTAAAAACCTTGTCTTTTACATATTAAAAATCTCATCTTTTACATATTAAAAATCTTGTCATTAACATAGTAAAAATCTCGTCTTTTACATAGTAAAAATCTCATCTTTTACATATTACTTATATAACAAAAAAACTGAAAATAAAAGAAATTAAATTTGGATTTATAATAAAACTAAATAGAAATAAATTAAACTCACATTCATTGAGGAGATTGGGTCTTCAAATCGCGTCGGGGTAGGAGCAGCAGCTCGGTAGGGTGGCTAAGCGTCGTCGGAGGGTAGGCGCAGACGGTCATGGCCAGCGGCGGTGGGTTGTCTCGGGGAGGGCGCGGAAATTGAAGGGGGAAAAAAAGGGGGGGTGACTGGCCGTCGTTGAGAGGAGGAGAGGGAGAAGGAGAAGAAAAGATAGGAGGGGGAAGATTCGGTGGTCAGCGCGCCACCTGGGGGGGGGGGCGATGGGCGGCGGCGGTGGTTTCCCCCCCGTCGCTCATCCCTCTTTTTTTCTGCTTTGATCGATCTGAATAAAGGGGGTGGGAGGGAGTTATATTAATATATATATATATATGTATATGTATATTTATTTATTTATTTATATAATTTCAAAAAGCAACTTTTTTACTTCGAACTCGATATCGAACCCACTGACTTTCATCCTTAGCTAATTACCATCATTCCTAACACAATGGGATATGTATCATAGGCTGATTCGATCGTTTCGATCAGTTTTCGTCAAAATCAAAATATAACTCTATATATTGAATTTGAATGCACATTTCAATTTACCGGGGCCACACATTAACTCTAAAAATTCCCGAAAAATATTTCCTAGCTTCATATTGATGATACAGTCTTAACAAAACCAGTTTCGTCCAATTCTGAGACAGTTTGAAAAATGGCCATTTTCTAGTCGATTAAAATCAACTTAAACTGGTCAAATGCATTTTCCTTTGCCACGCTTAATATTGATTCAGAAAATTACGAATTTTAGAATCTAGCGATAACTTGACATCCCAGATCCAATAAAAGTGGTTTCGTCGAAAACCGAGGTCGTTTGCAAAATTTCCATTTTTAAGGGCCAGAATTCCATAGCGACTATTCTGAAATTTCAACTGGACGTATCTTTTGATTCCCGCTATGAAATTTTGATTCTCTGGATTCGTTGGAAAGAAATTCTCAAATAGATTCTAATATTTTTGGTTTCGTTAAAATCTGGTTTATTTTGCACCCGGTACATTCATTAGAACTTTGAAATCGAATTTTCAAACTACCGCGCCATTTTCAATTCCTTTTATAATTATAAATAATTATTTATATTCTAACGACGATCTATATAAATTTGTACGTTCGAATTATATTCAAAATAAATTTCTCGTCGATATTATTTAAAATAATTCATTTTAAATATTCAAAATTCGTCAAGATTGCCAAAATAAAAAAATTTAATTAGCTCGGATTTTCCGGGTTATTACATTTAAACGTATTAATTGTAATTTAATTAAAACGAACTCGCAGCATCGTGGTAGTTTGTAGTTTTACGATTTGAATATATAGGATCCAACATAACTAGGAATTCTTTGAAATAAGAATCTTTCGGATCTATTGGACTATAGTTTTCTAATGAAAGAGAAAAATCGAGATTTCACCGTGTAGATTTTGAGTTATATCAAAATCAAATTTTCATAAAGTCGGTGTATTATCATTTATGAACTATAACGATTTATTAAATAAAATGAAGGGATACTTAATAAACTTAATATCGTTTTTACTTGAAATTTAAAATGTCAAGTTTTAAATTAGCTAAATTTATAACTTGAAGCTATATAAATTTTGTTTGAATGTATATGCTAATAAGAATTAATTGCCAATAAATTTGTTTGTTTTGAAATTGATTTTATTTTATCGATTTAATAAGAAATTTGAGAATAGTCAATTTTCAAATGACCTCGGATTTTAATGAACCAATTTTATAAATTTCGCAATGGTTAGTTATTGTAAGATTTCAAGTTTCGAGTTAATTGTAGTTATTATGTGATTGTGTGCAATATAAACGCGTATCGATTTATGTTGTCAAAGTAAAAGGGATTTTTTCAAACGATCTCAGAATTTGAGGAAACCAATTCCATCATGTCTGGAATACTAAGTTATTGTAGGATTTCTAGTTTCATTGCGATCGGAGCTCATATGTGGTCTTTTAAGCATGAAACCTTGGAAGTAAGTTTCGTGTGAATATTTTAATAATATAATTCACTTATAAATACACCCTAATTCTACCTAACCCTAAATCACAATCAAAATTTGAGTCATCGCCTTCTTTTTCTTATGCTTCATACTTTTAATTAATCTTCCAATTGATGAAGTATTAGACAAATATCCCAACAAGAAAGTTGGAGAAGAGATTGATAGATTTCAGCCAGTAGTAGTTGGAGGGGTTGCGATCACCTCAGGCAATCAAATCTGGTCTGGAATGAAAGACAATATTTTTCGTATATTCAACGATTGTGGTGATAGGGGTTGAATGGGTCTTGGGTGTCAACTAAGAAATGGTGCGCTTAGGGAGGTTGATGGTTCGATGGTGGTCCAAAGTTCATCAACATGCTATGGTGGTCGGAATATAGATTTTAAGGGGTTTCGATTAACTTAAATTTTTGGTGCGAGCAGGTGTTGGTTGAAGTCAGGGTTTCGAATGTGGAGGTGTGGCAGTCATCGCTGGCGATCGTTAGTTCGGGGGTCGGCCCGGTGGTTTCTGGTGGAGGTGGCATGGACGGGGAAGGGTGGAGTTATTCTTTAGAACGATGGCTGGAAAGGAGGAATTCACGATGTAAAAGAAAATGCATGGATTAAGGCCGTAATTTTATTAATTGAATCGCGATAATTAGTGTTAATGATGATTACTAGTGACATGCAGTTTATTTCAATTAAATTTATGGCTTTAACACACGTATTCTATTCATACTTTAACAAATTGGACGAAATTAGTGGCGTTGGTATCGTATCAAAGAACACTACGCATACGAACTGATTTGAAATAAGTTGGAGGCAACTGGAATTTTATGTAGTTTCAAACGCTTGTTTGAAACTATACAAATCGACCTCAATCATCAATTGAAATAAATTGTGAGTTAACTCTCATGCCATCTGGAATTCTATTATGTAACTAAATTTATATTAATTTTAACTTATTGTTATTAGCACAAATTGGATGGTTTTGGATGGCTGATGTTTGGTTAATAATGGTTGTTTGGTTGATGACTAACGTTAATTATATTTCTTTCATTTAAATGATTTAGATTATATTATCTATTTCATATGAAGTTATTAAATGTTGTTATGAGATGTGATGCAGGGAATAACAGGTTGGATGATTTCAACTGGATTTCTCAAATAATTTGTATGTTATTTGTTTTTATATTATTTATATATGAACTGTTTAACCCATAGTACCATTAAATCCTCTTAGAATGATTAATGGTTGAATTGGAGTCATCACTGATGTGTTATTAATCAATAGACAGTATTAATTAAGTTATTGGAAGCAAATGGCCTAAAATCCATCCTTTTAAGACGTCGATTTGCCTTCAGGCGAATTGATGAAATTGAACTTAAAAAAATTATTTTTATAACTGAAGCAAGGTTAGAAGATTTATTTTGTTATATAGGTTAATTAAAGGCAGTTTATAAACAAATCGATATTATAACCAGATTTTATACAGTAGTTATAAAATATTTTACATAAAAGATTCCTATATTTTAATAAGTTTCATACGCAAGAAAGGCAGAAATTAACCTAAGGTTAATGGTTTGGGATATTGTTTTTAGAAAATAATTAAGTGGATTAAATTAAATTAATTATATTATTAATCAATTTAAGAGGAAGGATTGGTGGGAATTAGTTAATAGGTTAACTGATGTTCTCAAGTTGACTCAGTCAACTGTGTAAACTGAAACTGGGTATTAGATTAATTTGTTATCAATTAATCTAATAGTAATAGTTTTGACAAATAGTTGTCTAAACTTAATAAGTTTCCTTACAAATTAATTATCTTCTAATTAACGATGTTTAAAGATAATTATCAAGTCATTGATCATTAATTAAGTTAATTGCTATTATAATAACCATAAAATGATTAATTATTTCATTTTAGTTAACAAGGATGTAAACTACTTTTACTTTAGTTAATTTTGAAAATTAATTATTATTTTAATTAATAAAAATTAAAATGATTACTTTTTCCAATGGAATTCATTTAAGAAAGTAATCGAGTTGATTGAACTTTGGAAAGATTTTATAAGGGATTTTATAAGAAAATACCAGTCGTATAAACAAAGTCATATAAAGGAATTTAAAGCTCGATGGTTTACTCAATAATGAATTAAGTAAACCAATTAGTATGGAAGAAGATTTTCAATTACAAAGGAAAGATAATTAAATGGATTTTTGTGTAAAGAATATGGTAAGTGGATTTTATTAATATAAAATCCAAGTTAAGTTTATAATAAAATGTTTAAATAGATTCATGAAAAAGGATTTGGAAAAAAGATTTTTTTTAATCCAAGTTAATGAATTTAGATGCTAAGATTGTGTTTTAAATAACTGTTTACTTACATAATAATTGGATTAAGTAAACATATTGTAAATTGGAAGGAAGAGTCTCAAGAATGCAGAGGCAAATGCTGAACGGATTCAAGTAAAGAATTTGATAATTGGATATTTGAAGACAGATTAAGTTATAATAAGATGCTAAAATGGGTTTGCGTATAGGATTTAGAAAAACGGTTATAAATCCAAGTAGTAAACGAGTTAAGTGAAAATAACTATGTTTGAAAGGAGTTTTTCTCAAACGTAAGAAACAGTTTATAAAAACCATATTTTTAATAAATACCAAAGGGAATTTGAGTAAAATTATTATTAATATCAACTTTTGAGTTTTAAACTTTTATCCATCTCAAGATAAGAAAGTTGTCGATCAAGGTCTGAGAGGTAAAAAAAATGCCCCAACTTGAACGACTTCACTAATATCAAATTATAGTACTAATTCGGAGTGGTAGTGATGTTGGAAATAATTTATTCCATAAGTAATATTGCAATTGATTTTGCTAGATTTTAGAGAAATTTATTAAATTGTTGGGCTTTATAGTAAATGATGTAGTACTTGACATTGTTTGACCCAAATATGTAGTGAGGTCTATATCTATACCATTTGGTTAAGTATATCGCACTATTTTCTAAGTAATGAAAATATCATGGTTTTAAGAGTACACTTATTCCAAGAAATAAGTAAATGGCTAGGATTTTCGAGGAAAATGAATCAAGAGGTTATAGCTGGTTTAGGAACGGAAGAAGATTTCGAAATTGAATTATTACTCCCATAAGTGGAATTTTAAAACATAAATCTGCAATTTTTCATGTTAAATAAGACAGACTGGGTTTCATATAATAAACCAAGATTAAATTACATTGTTTAACCCATATGAGATTTTGCGATTTAATTTATACTAATTGGCTATGTGTATATAGCGATATTTTCCAAAGTAAAGGAAATAGAAAGGGGTTTTGTGAATATATAACGATATTTCCAAAGTAAAGTAAATAAAAAAGGGTTTTGTGAAAATACGATAATATTTTCGAGGTAAAGGAAATAAAGAGATTAATTTTGTGTTTATTTTGAAAAGGTAAGTATATGGTTAAGTTTTCAAAGTAACAAAAACAAGAGAGATTTGTTAAGATAAATACATGGAATCGATTTGTAAGAATCGATAAAAAGGTTTTAATGAATGGTTCTAATTGAAAGTGCACAAGCTGCTAAAGTACCGATATGTACAATTTTTATTTGATAGTTAAAAACTCGGTTGTTAATAAATATTTTTTTGACTATTGACTTGTTAGTTCGAAGAGTCCGGAAAGAGAACTGGACCCAAAACCACTTCAAACTGACTTTGCGTTCAAAGAACTAATTTTTAGGGATGCTTATGAGATGATTTAAAGATATAGATTTTTGGAGCGAGAGATGTAATAACCCGGAAATCTGGGCCAATTTAAAATTTTTATTTTGGCAATTTTAGCGAATTTTGATTATTTAAAATGAATTATTTTAAATAATAACGACGAGAAATTTATTTTGAATAGAATTCGAACGTATATATTATATATATCGTCGTTAGGATATAAATATTTATTTATATATATATAAAAGGAATTGAAAATGGCGCGGTAGTTCGATAATTCGATTTCAATTTTCAAATGAACATACCAGGTGCAAAATAAACCGGATTTTAGTGAAACCAAAAATAATAGAATCTATTTGTGAATATCTTTCCAACGAATCTGAAAAATCAAAATTTCATAGCGGGAATCAAAAGATATGTCCAAATGAATTTTCAGAATAGTCGCTATGGAATTTTGGCCCTTAAAAATGGAAATTTTGCAAACGACCTCGGATTTCGACGAAACCACTTTTGTTGGATCCGCGATGTCAAATTATTGCTAGGTTTCAAATTTTATAATTTTTCGAATCAATATGTGAGCATGGAAAAGGAAAACGCGTTTGACCAGTTTCAGTTGATTTTAATCGACTGGAAAATGGCCATTTTTCGAACGGTCTCAGAATTCGATGAAACTAGTTTTGTTAGGACCGTATCGTCAATACGAAGCTAAAAATATTTTTTGGGAATTTTTCGAGTTAGTATGTGGGCCCGGTAAATTGAAATGCGCATTCAAATTCAATATATAGAGTTATATGTTGATTTTGGAGAAAACTAATCGTAACTATCGAATTGGCCTACGAAACATATCCCATTGTGTTCGGAATGGGGGTAATTAGCTACGGATGACAGGTGGTGGGTTCGATTTTGAGTTCATTGTAAAAAGTTACTTTATGAGAATTTAAAATTAAATATATATATATGTACATAAACCCACTTCCTTTTCACTTAAGCCCCTCCCTTTCCCCTTTCTCCCTTCAGCACCAGATCGAATAATAAAAAAAAGAAACGACGACCTCGACGGATCGCCACCACCGCCGCTCTATACGGAGCGCCTCCCTTCCCTAGAACGCACACCCCCTCCTCCGCCCAACCTTCATCTCGAGCGCGAGCCCGAAGCCCCAAATCAGCCACCACACCCAAAACTCCACCGCGCCCTAGCCCTCAGACCCCGCCACCACCGGCGCCCGTCACCTCCGACTCCCCACTACCCAGCGCCACCTCCTTAGCCTCCGCCAACGACGTGGACCCCCCCCCCCATTCAGAAAAACCCGATTTTTAATTATTTTAAAATCTGAAAACCCTCTTTCTTCGCCGCGAAGCACCACTAGAGACCAGCCCTACTTGGCCTGCACCATCCCGCTCCATCAGCGCCGAAGGTGAGCGTTTATTTACATTTTTAGTTGAGTAGATAATTAAAAATGAGATTTTTAATTTTGAATATCGTGTAGAAAGGTGAAATTTTTATATAAAAGGAAGATGAGATTTTTATATACATGAAAGATTAGATTTTTAACAATAAAAAGGCGAGATCTTTGAAAATATAAAGGCGAGATTTTTATGAGGTTAAAAATATAATTTTTATATTATAGAGAAAGTAAAAATTCGATTTTTATATATTGAATAGCAAAGTAAAAATTCGATTTTTATATATTGAATAGGAAAGTAAAAATTCGATTTTTATATATTGAATAACAAAGTAAAAATTCGATTTTTTATATATTGAATAGCAAAGTAAAAATTCAATTTTTATATATTGAATAGCAAATTTTTATATATTGAATAGCAAAGTAAAAATTCGATTTTTATATATCGAATAGCGAAGTAAAAATGTGATTTTTATATATGTAGAGAATACGGGCAGTGAAAATTGACAAAAGGGCGAGAACGACGAAGATTTCTACCTAAGAAGAGTCATGGCGTTGGATTAGCTATCGGTGAGAACTTCTCACCTTTTAATTTAATTTTCTTGTTAAAATATATACTAGGATGCAGACGGTGTTTAGTAGCACCCGACACCCGTCGTCCACAGACCATGGACGGCTTGTATGCTTGTTTGTTTGATTTTGATGTGTAGTTGATTGTGTGATGTGATGTGAAATGAAATAAAATATTTATATAGTAAAAATATATTTTATAGTTAAAAATAGAATTTTTAACGTGTATACGAAAGAAATAAAAATAAACAAATCGGTCGATTTGTTTATATACACATATTTGACTGATATTGATTGGGACGATTAATTTTACACATCGCCCAACTGCACAAATAAAATCTGTGTTTGATTGTTTGAAACCCCACACGGGTATTGGGATAATATTTGACGTACACTAATCCCGATTGTTTAGTTGTATGTTGATCGATTGATTGACAGACTGTTATAAGCGTTGAATATTTATATTTGACGCTTATACAGTGTAGAATGCACTTTGGATGATGGTTGATTATTCATCGTTGATATTGTATACATGTATTGTAGAAAATCCATATAATTAACATTATATGGTAATTGATTGGGCCTCGTTCCAGTTTTAAAATAGAAATATTTGAAAAAGAAATATTTGAAATAGAATATTTGAAAATAGGAATATATGAAGCCGTATTGATTAGATTGATGCCATTTTAACATGAATGATACTTATATCGATTTTATTCATTTTTTTAATGAATATCGAAAGTGATTTCAAAATCTTATTTTTCGAAAAGAATTGAAATTCGAATTGAAATTGAATATTAATGAATTCGAATTGAAATTGAATATAAATGAATTCGAATTGAAATTGAATATAAATGAATACGATTTGAAATTGAATAAAAACGAATTCTAATTGAAATTGAATATAAATGAATTCGAATTGAAATTGAATAGAAATGAATTCGAATTGAAATTGAATATAAATGAATTCGAACCGAAATTGAAATGAAATCGATTTGAAATGAATTTAAAACGAATTTATATTGGAATATTCAATTTTGATTTGAAATTGAATATGAAGTTGAAACCGTTTTGAAAATGAATTTAAAACGATTTATAAAATTCGTTTCGAAAGGAAATCGACGAAGTATATATTATATATATAATATAATGGCCTGAATAGAACGCGCCGCGCCGCAGCAGTTCGCAAATTTCGACCATTGACTTCGAACGGATATTGCGGGAGATCCGACCGTTGGATTCTCCTGAAACCGGAACCGTTGGGTTCGTATTGAAAAGAGCTTTCTAACGAATATTAGAAATTTGAAATCTAACAGTTGGATTTGGAATTATGTCCAAATCAAATTTGGAAAAGGTCGCTATAAGTGTAGTTCGATGGCCGTTGATGGAAATCAACTGTACGGGCCTTGATAAAATTATTAAAAATATCAAGAATTTGTGTAAAATCATAAGAAATGATTTGGGAAGAATTGGGATGAAAAACTCCATATTTGAAAAGAGAAAAATTGATTTTTATCGAAATGAACTAGTTTTGAACTAGAATTATAATTCTATTTATTTTTAAATAAATAAATTGAATTTGAAAAGGGTTTTAAAAGTAACCAGAATATCCAATAATTGAATTGGAATGGATTTGAATCGAAATTGTCTTTGGATTATTTCGATGTAGGAATTCATGATTATACAGATGTTGTTATGGAAATTTGAAAGATATATATATTTATATCGTTATTTCCAATACGATATTTGTTGGTCGTAGAATTTGACATTGAATATAAGCCGGTATATTTTCTATTCGAAGCCTTGTATTTAATATCAAATGTGATTTGGGTTTGTCATGAATGGTGTCTTCATTAACATTGTTCTTAAGCCCAATTGAGAAAAAGATCGAATCTTTTTATTTAGATTAAATGAAGTGTACCAATTAAATGATATTTAATTGGAATTGAATTAATATTGAATTTTGGGTTTATCGTGAACAGTGTTTTAAATAACACTTGTTCTTTAACCCGATAATTAATGGAATGTGACTGTAGGTTTATCGCGAACCGTGTTTTAAATGACACCGATTCTTTAACCCAGTTAAAGATTAAAACTAAGTGGAGTTTTAATGAATCTTTAATTAGATTGAAAAGATCGAGAATGGAGTATCACCAGTTTTTCTCCAGGCGATAGTTAAATCTTTAATTAGATTTGAACGTGAAATGGTAATTGAATTTACCGATAACACTGTAGTGTTAGATATGAAGTATTACCAGTTTTACTTCATGGGATGAATAGGTTGGGATTGGGAAATTAAAACAAATGATTACTTCGGTAAGGTTCGTTAATCCCGACTAGTTTGAATTGATATTCAAAAGAAGATTAAAGAATAAATTCAAGAAATTTATCTTTGATAAAATTAATGGGAACCCTTCCCTATGAATGTGAAATTTAGAAACTAACTGTCGGTTAGCTAGGCAGAATGGTTTCCTGGATGTTGATCTGATGTTGGTTTCGTCCTTCGGGGTTAATATTTGGGGAATTATTCTCTTGTTAATTTACAGTTAGTGACTGATGAATTGGAATGAGGCGTATGTTGTGTTTGTGTAACACTTGTTTATAATATACGCGAGTTATTCGGAAAGACCGGGTTTATCCCATTCTGAATAACTGATACGACGATAAGTCGAAGATGAAGACGGTGGTTGAAGACCGGAGGTCTTCACGTCGTTTGGATAATTACTGATGATCTTGATTGGGTCATACACCCAAGAGGAGGGAATCAGTTAGTGGTCGTCCAGACGTACTTGGAGATCAATGGATATGCGGGGTACTAGGTGCCTCCGGTTTCGTTTAGACCCAGAACGTACTTGTAGATGGACTGTGTGTCTGACATCGGATTTCATTTTGTGTGATTGATATCGATTGCATAGCGTGAATTGCCTGTGTGGCATGCTAAGATGCAAATGATCAAGGCTTCTGTTGAAAAGCAAAGTCTTGTGGTTGATGATCAAAACACGGCCTGTGTGGCGTAGCTTTGTGTAACGTTGATTCGCGAGCCTCACACCCCGATCGTGAACTAAAAACGGGAGAAGGACCTCAGGGAGGACATGCATTTCTTTCTAGCTAAAAGTGGCGTCAGTGGTTTTACACGCCCTGACGAGTTTGACTTATGTGGTTGTTGCTGTTGCGAGGCGCCTCGGTTTGATCGGACGATCGGGGTCCGATGGAGTCATTCGTTGGCTCATTTGCGCCCCATAGGGCGGGGAGACGCAATGTTCAGGATTTCGTCTAATCCACATCGGTGGACCGGCCCTGTCGCTCCAAGGGTCAATGCGTTCTGATCCTGAGACATGGTAAGCTAGATTGTCTCGAATCGGTTGAGGACTATCTTTTGCCTCGGTTCACAGATGGAAACCCAACTTCCAAATACGTGACATTTGCGGTATTATTTGTAAACCTATATATGGCGACATAGTGGCATGGGATGCTCATGCCGCCAATGATTGATACTTATGATTTGAAGTTGTTTTATACACTATGCACTTATAGTATTATCAAAATAATCTGTTTTAAACGTACTAAGCTTTCTTTGGCTATTATAAGGGAAAACCCTATCCCCCGGCTTGCGTTGCATTGTGTGATAGGACCTGGGTCTTATAATGGCTTCATTTTTCTTTATTTAGCATTGCGCTGTTTGTTTTATGCACTGGTATTCTTGGGAGGAAACCCGTTCCGCGTTAGCGGTGTGGTCTCTTGATTTACCTAACTTTAAATAAAGATTTACAACTGTTTTAGTTCTCACACCAGTCACATGATTGACCTGGAGTTTATTGTTTTAACCTAAACTCTGGGTGCCCTTATTTTGACACGGGCAGCTAGTAGTTTTGGTTTTGCAGATTTATATTCACAGGATCCTGGTTTACAGCTGGAATGATATCCATAAAGCTTTGTATCCGTATATCTCTTCTAGTTGTGTATTGTATTATTTTCCGCTGCTATGTATTTAAATGTAATTTAAATCTCTGATATTTCTGTGTAATATTCATTTATACTCTGTATATTCTTGTAATCTGATGGTATTGTTGTAATATACAATGAAATGTTCTCCCATCTGCGTTATATTTTGTCGTGTTCTCAAAACAATCCGTAAAGAATTCATCAGAATTGGATTTGTAATATCCAACGAGAATGACTTGTTAGAGATGGGATCAGTAGTATCCTTGAACGAGTGTGAAGAGTAGTGTTTTAGAAATGAAAGTGAAAACAATTTTTGTTTTGAAAATTTAAATCAATTATTCGTATTTGATTATTTATTTGTATTGATTTGGACAGTCCAGTATATAAAGATTTTTCATATACGCCTTGCAAACGTGTATTTAAAGTTTTAATATACTGGATAGATATAGAATCACACTATAATCGCCCAGAGATGATTCTGATGATTGATCGATCATCATCCGAATTTATGTTCGAGTAACGAAAGTGAGATTTCTATATATTTCCAATTGACTAGTGTGAGAACCGAAATTAGATAGGGCTTATTGTTGTGATTTGGCATCAAAAATCTGATTTTTGACTATATATCAAAGTTATGCATTTGAAATGATAATCAACTAATTGATTGATGGTTGTGTTGTTTGATTATGGCTTGATTAATTAATTTTTTTAACCATTTAGCCAAACTGACCAAAAAGTGATTTGTATTGAAATTTGGTCGCATTTGCTTGCATATACATGTACTTTCATTGAACAGGTCATAGTAAGGAGGCTAGAGCAGAAGAATAAAATTTGTTTGCCCGACAAATAGGTACATGTTTATCATAATTTACTGATTTGTTTGGGTGATGATGATTTTATGAGCCGATTGGCTAGCCGCTTGGCTAGCCACTTGGCTTTTTCTTTTTCTTTTTGAGATCAAAGGGCCTGTATGGCAATTTCGGGATTTTCCCGTGCTCCCGGTGCATGGGAGGTTATGGCAAAAAAATTCGAAAATTTAGGGTGTTAGCCAAATTTTTGAAAATTTTGGAAAGTTCTTAGAAACTGAAAAGTTGAAGAGCTTAAGCCGTAATGAAAATAATGAAAGTTGTGTTGGTATTTAAAACAACTTTCGGCTTCGTTCCTTTTCTGGGACGAAAAGTTTTAAGTGGGGGAGATTGTAATAACCGGGAAATCTGGGCCAATTTAAAATTTTTATTTTGGCAATTTTAGTGAATTTTGATTATTTAAAATGAATTATTTTAAATAATAACGACGAGAAATTTATTTTGAATAGAATTCGAACGTATATATTATATAGATCGTCGTTAGGATATAAATATTTATTTATATATATAAAAGGAATTGAAACTGACGCGGTAGTTCGATAATTCGATTTCAATTTTCAAATGAACATACCGGGTGCAAAATAAACCGGATTTTAGTGAAACCAAAAATAATAGAATCTATTTGTGAATATCTTTCCAACGAATCCGAAAAATCAAAATTTCATAGCGGGAATCAAAAGATGTGTCTAAATGAATTTTCAGAATAGTCGCTATGGAATTCTGGCCCTTAAAAATGGAATTTTTGCAAACGACCTCGGATTTCGACGAAACCACTTTTGTTGGATCTGCAATGTCAAATTATTTCTAGGTTTCAAATTTCATAATTTTTCGAATCAATATGTGAGCGTGGCAAAGGAAAACGCGTTTGACCAGTTTCAGTTGATTTTAATCGACTGGAAAATGGCCATTTTTCGAACGGTCTCAGAATTCGATGAAACTAGTTTTGTTAGGACCGTATCGTCAATACGAAGCTAAAAATATTTTTTGGGAATTTTTCGAGTTAGTATGTGGGCCCGGTAAATTGAAATGCGCATTTAAATTCAATATATAGAGTTATATGTTGATTTTGGCAAAAATTGATCGTAACTATCGAATTGGCCTACGAAACATATCCCATTGTGTTCAGAATGGGGGTAATTAGCTACGGACGACAGGCGGTGGGTTCAATTTTGACTTCATTGTAAAAAGTTACTTTATGAGAATTTAAAATTAAATAAATTAAAATATATATATACACCCACTTCCTTTTCACTTAAGCCCCTCCCTTTCCCCTTTCTCCCTTCAGCACCAGATCGAATAAAAAAAAGAAACGACGACCTCGGCGGATCCCCACCACCGCCGCTCCAGGCGGAGCGCCTCCCCTCCCTAGACCGCACACCCCCTCCTCCGCCCAACCTCCATCTCGAGCACGAGCCCGAAGCCCCAAATCAGCCACCACACCCAAAACTCCACCGCGCCCTAGCCCTCAGACCCCGCCACCACCGGCGCCCGTCACCTCCGACTCCCCACTACCCAGCGCCACCTCCTCAGCCTCCGCCAACGACGTGGACCCCCCCATTTAGAAAAACCCGATTTTTTAATTATTTTAAAATCTGAAAACCCTCTTTCTTCGCCGCGAAGCACCACTAGAGACCACCCCTACTTGGCCTGCACCATCCCGCTCCATCAGCGCCGAAGGTGAGCGTTTATTTACATTTTTAGTTGAGTAGATAATTAAAAATGAGATTTTTAATTTTGAATATCGTGTAGAAGGTGAAATTTTTATATAAAAGGAAGATGAGATTTTTATATACATGAAAGATTAGATTTTTAACAATAAAAAGGCGAGATCTTAGAAAATATAAAGGCGAGATTTTTATGAGGTTAAAAATATAATTTTTATATTATAGAGAAAGTAAAATTTTGATTTTTTATATATTGAATAGCAAAGTAAAAATTCGATTTTTATATATTGAATAGCAAAGTAAAAATTCGATTTTTATATATTGAATAGCAAAGTAAAAATTCGATTTTTATATATTGAATAGCAAAGTAAAAATTCGATTTTTATATATTGAATAGAAAAGTAAAAATTCGATTTTTATATATCGAATAGCGAAGTAAAAATGTGATTTTTATATATGTAGAGAATACGGGCAGTGAAAATTGACAAAAGGGCGAGAACGACGAAGATTTCTACCTAAGAAGAGTCATAGCGTTGGATTAGCTATCGGTGAGAACTTCTCACCTTTTAATTTAATTTTCTAGTTAAAATATATACTAGGATGCAGACGGTGTTTAGTAGCACCCGACACCCGTCGTCCACAGACCATGGACGGCTTGTATGCTTGTTTGTTTTATTTTGATGTGTAGTTGATTGTGTGATGTGATGTGAAATGAAATAAAATATTTATATAGTAAAAAAATATTTTATAGTTAAAAATAGAATTTTTAACGTGTATATGAAAGGAAATAAAAATAAACAAATCGGACGATTTGTTTATATACACACATTTGACTGATATTGATTGGGACGATAAATTTTACACATCGCCCAACTGCACAAATAAAATCTGTGTTTGATTGTTTGAAACCCCACACGGGTATTGGAATAATATTTGACGTACACTAATCCCGATTGTTTAGTTGTATGTTGATCGATTGATTGACAGACTGTTATAAGCGTTGAATATTTATATTTGATGCTTATACAATGTAGAATGCACTTTGGATGATGGTTGATTATTCATCATTGATATTGTATACATGTATTGTAGAAAATGCATATAATTAACATTATATGGTAATTGATTGGGCCTCGTTCCAGTTTTAAAATAGAAATATTTGAAAAAGAAATATTTAAAATAGAATATTTGAAAATAGGAATATATGAAGCCGTATTGATTAGATTGATGCCATTTTGACGTGAATGATACTTATATCGATTTTATTCATTTTTTAATGAATATAGAAAGTGATTTCAAAATCTGATTTTTCAAAAAGAATTGAAATTGAAATTGAATATAAATGAATTCGAATTGAAATTGAATATAAATGAATTCGAATTGAAATTGAATATAAATGAATTCGAATTGAAATTAAATATAAATGAATTCGAATTGAAATTGAATAGAAACGAATTCTTATTGAAATTGAATATAAATGAATTCGAATTGAAATTGAATAGAAATGAATTCAAATTGAAATTGAATATAAATGAATTTGTACTGAAATTGAATTGAAATCGATTTGAAATGAATTTAAAACGAATTTATATTGGAATATTCAATTTTGTTCTGAAATTGAATATGAAGTTGAAACCGTTTTGAAAATAAATATAAAACGATTTATAAAATTCGTTTCGAAAGGAAACCGACGAAGTATATATTATATATATTATATATATAATATAATGGCCTGAATAGAACGCGCCGCGCCGCGGCAGTTCGCGAATTTCGACCATTGACTTCGAACGGATATTACAGAAGATCCGACCGTCGGATTCTCCTGAAACCAGAACCGTTGGGTTCGTATCGAAAAGAGCTTTCTAACGAATATTAGAAATTTGAAATCTAACAGTTGGATTTGGAATTATGTCCAAATCAAATTTGGAAAATGTCGCTATAAGTGTAGTTCGATGGCCGTTGATGGAAATCGACTGTACGGGCAATGATAAAATTATTAAAAATATCAATAATTTGTGTAAAATCATAAGAAATGATTTGGGAAGAATTGGGATGAAAAACTCCATATTTGAAAAGATAAAAATTGATTTTTATCGAAATGAACTAGTTTTGAACTAGAATTATAATTCTATTTATTTTTAAATAAATAAATTGAATTTGAAAAGGGTTTTAAAAGTAATCAGAATTTCCAATAATTGAATTGGAATGGATTTGAATCAAAATTGTCTTTGGATTATTTCGATGTTGGAATTCGTGATTATACATATGTTGTTATGGAAATTTGAAAGATATATATTTATATCGTTATTTCCAATACGATATTTGTTGGTCGTAGAATTTGACATTGAATATAAGCCGGTATATTTTCTATTCAGAGCCTTGTATTTAATATCAAATGTGATTTGGGTTTGTCGTGAATGGTGTCTTCATTAACACTGTTCTTAAGCCCAATTGAGAAAAAGATTGAATCTTTTTATTTAGATTTAATGAAATGTACCAATTAAATGATATTTAATTGGAATTGAATTGATATTGAATTTTGGGTTTATCGTGAACAGTGTTTTAAATAACACTTGTTCTTTAACCCGATAATAAATGGAATGTGACTGTAGGTTTATCGTGAACCGTGTTTTAAATGACACCGATTCTTTAACCCAGTTAAAGATTAAAACTAAGTGGAGTTTTAATGAATCTTTAATTAGATTGGAAAGATCGAGAATGGAGTATCACTAGTTTTGCTCCAGGCAATAGTTAAATCTTTAATTAGATTTGAACGTGAAATGGTAATTGAATTTACCGATAACACTGTAGTGTTAGATATGAAGTATTACTAGTTTTACTTCATGGGATGAATAGGTTGGGATTGGGAAATTAAAACAAATGATTACTTCGGTAAGGTTCGTTAATCCCGACTAGTTTGAATTGATATTCAAAAGAATATTAAAGAATAAATTCAAGGAATTTATCTTTGATAAAATTAATGGGAATCCTTCCCTATGAATGTGAAATTTAGAAACTAACTGTCGGTTAGCTAGGCAGAATGGTTTCCTGGATGTTGATCTGATGTTGGTTTCGGCCTTCGGGGTTAATATTTGGGGAATTATTCTCTTGTTAATTTACGGTTAGTGACTGATGAATTGGAATGAGGCGTATGTTGTGTTTGTGTAACACTTGTTTATAATATACGCGAGTTATTCGGAAAGACCGGGTTTATCCCATTCTGAGTAACTGATACGACGATAAGTCGAAGATGAAGACGGTGGTTGAAGACCGGGGGTCTTCACGTCGTTTGGATAATTACTGATGATCTTGATTGGGTCGTACACCCAAGAGGAGGGAATCAGTTAGTGGTCGTCCAGACGTACTTAGAGATCAATGGATATGCGGGGTACTAGGTGCCTCCGGTTTCGTTCAAACCTAGAACGAACTTGTAGATGGACTGTGTGTCTGACATCGGATTTCATTCTGTGTGATTGATATCGATTGCATAGCGTGAATTGCCTGTGTGGCACGCTAAGATGCAAATGATCAAGGCTTCTGTTGAAAAGCAAAGTCTTGTGGTTGATGATCAAAGCACGACCTGTGTGGCGTAGCTTTGTGTAACGTTGATTCGCGAGCCTCACGCCCCGGTCGTGAACTAAAAACGGGAGAAGGACCTCAGGGAGGACATGCGTTTCTTTCTAGCTAAAAGTGGCGTCAGTGGTTTTACACGCCCTGACGAGTTTGACTTATGTGGTTGTTGCTGTTGCGAGGCGCCTCGGTTTGATCGGACGATCCGGTCCGTTGGAGTCATTCGTTGGCTCATTTGCGCCCCATAGGGCGGGGAGACGCAGTGTTCAGGATTTTGTCTAATCCACATCTATAGACCGGCCCTGTCGCTCCAAGGGTCAATGCGTTCTGATCCTGAGACATGGTAGGCTAGATTGTCTCGAATCGGTTGAGGACTATCTTTTGCCTCGGTTCACAGATGGAAACCCAACTTCCAAATACGTGACATTTGCGGTTTTATTTGTAAACCTATATATGGCGACATAGTGGCATGGGACGCTCATGCCGCCTATGATTGATACTTATGATTTGAAGTTGTTTTATACACTATGCACTTATAGTATTATCAAAATAATCTGTTTTAAACGTACTAAGCATTCTTTGGCAATTATAAGGGAAAACCCTATCCCCCGGCTTGCGTTGCATTGTGTGATAGGACCTAGGTCTTATAATAGCTTCATTTTTCTTTATTTAGCATTGCGCTATTTGTTTTTTGCACTGGTATTCTTGGGAGGAAACCCGTTCCGCGTTAGCGGCATGGTCCCTTGATTTACCTAACTTTAAATAAAGATTTACAACTGTTTTAGTTCTCACACCAGTCACATGACTGACCTGGAGTTTATTGTTTTAACCTAAACTCTGGGTGCCCTTATTTTGACACGGGCAGCTAGTAGTTTTGGTTTTGCAGATTTATATTCACAGGATCCTGGTTTACAGCTGGAATGATATCCAGAAAGCTTTGTATCCGTATATATCTTCTAGTTGTGTATTGTATTATTTTCCGCTGCGACGTATTTAAATGTAATTTAAATCTCTGATATTTCTGTGTAATATTCATTTATACTCAGTATATTCTTGTAATCTGATGGTATTGTTGTAATATACAATGAAATGTTCTCCCATCTGCATTATATTTTGTCGTGTTCTCAAAATAATCCGTTCTTTCTCTTCTCTTCGGAGACCGGGGAAGTTCGGGTCATTTCAAGAGACTTGCTCACTGGTGTCTTTGATTAATTTCTAGGATCAAACTTGTAGCAGTAAACATCTTTGTTATGAGGTATCTTCTATTTTGTTCAGTCCTAGAATGAACTTGTATAGGCGAATTTCTGACAGGGTATTTCCTTGAATCATTTATATTGGATTTTACAAATATACTAAGTCTGGTGGTGGAGAAGGTAACTTCTTTGAGCTTAACACCCAGAGCGTATTTGTGCAAATCAATTCGTGATTAGATGGATCTGACAATATGGCATTCAAAGTTTGATGTGATGTTCTGAAAGGTAACCGTGACCTCAAGCCTCATCAACCTGGAAATGACCGAAATCGGTAAGGCAACATAGCTATGTGGGTCATACCTATTAAGGTATATCATTACCTAATCCGGAGAAATTGGTTGTCCCTATTGTATGTTTCAAAATATTATGGTTGTTGATCCCAACCATGGTGATGATATATTCGGTACATTCAAGTTGAATGAGTGGTCGGTCATGTATGGTCGGGTTGCAAGATGTTCTTGGTGAATCCCAATTTTTTATTAGTACAGAACACTGATGAGAAGGTGGTTCCGTACCTAGTCATGTTGGAAATCCAAACTCTAATACAAGCCATATGTTTTTAGATGTAAACCAATTATGTTGAAAAGTGAGATGCAAGCTTTTCGTCTATATTCCTATTTATTTGTGGGTTGATAATTATAATATCACTAGATTTTTAAATAAAAAGTGATTTGGTTATCGTAAGGTAAAAATAAGTGCCATGTTCATGTGTGGTCGTGTCTTACGAGAATTCCATTATTTTAAATGATTTTTAAAAGTTAAGCAAGTTGTTTGTGATGAGTTTTACCACCAAAAGTATTCCAGACAGATCCAGATGATTTTTCTTTCCTCTAAATGTGCTTGGGTCAGATCGAATGTATTACTAAGTCACATAAGTTTTTCTTGGAGCTTAAGGAGAGGAGATGGAATCGAGACGTATTCTCATATTCTCTGGTATTAATTTATTTCTGCTATGTGTATTATATTGATCAGTATTATATTGACCTAGTTGGGTACTGATTGTGTAACCACACACACACACACATATATATATAACATTCCCTTTGTGTAAAGAGTGTTAATATATTATACTTTACTCGTTCCACTGTGAGATTCTTGTCTACTATGATTCTATAGTGTTGGCATTCTTCTTCTTTTATTCTAATATTTCTTTCTTTATACTTCTTACCCTCTAACTTCTTTCTCATAACTATCCACTTTTTGTGTCTTTTGAGTATGATATGTGTTGTTTAATGTCAACTTAAACGGTACAGAAAAGTTGGGTCATTGCGGTTGGTATCAAAGCTGAGGGTTAAGTAATAACCTTGGCTTTGTAGTGTAACTCAAAAGAGATGGGGTTAGTAATACCTTTGATTGGGTTTGAGTGTATATGTATATATATGAGAGAGCATACTTGTTAGTGTTACAAAAAAATCATTTATATTATGTTGATTGATTTTTTAAGTGATTTATGAACTCTGGTCGATACAGAAGAAACAACTGTTGGGTAAATGAAATAATTTTACATAGAATTATATTTTTGGTATAAAGGAATAATTGTCTGAAAATTATTAATGTGGTTATTATTATTATAATCAAATGAGATTATAATATTGGTATGGTTATATATACCGAAATAGAATTTATATAAGAATGGAATACACAAATAAGCTAAAATAAAATTGGATTCAGGCCATAATTGATAATTTAAATCCTAAATGTTTAGAAAATACTTTCCTGAAGCATTATAAGGTAACATAGCATTACTTTTAAAAAATTGAATAACAATCGTTTTTGAATGGATTTTAATAGCGATTATGCATTGAAATCACATCGATCGCTGGAAAATTATTCTGATAATGGACTATAGCATTATCGATGTTCATTTTCAATTTTCTAAGCAATGTATTGCTACCATAGTAATTTTATAATAGAAGTTTGTTTAAGAAAAGAAGTTTTAAAAAATCATATGTTTTGAATTTGCAAATGGTTATAAATATATATGTATAATTATATGATTTCAAACTGATTTGAAATAATAATCGAGAATTGGAATTCTGAATTTAAATGTAACCTGTGAAAGTTAAATAGATTGAAATAATAAAAGTGAATCAAATGGGTTGAAATTTAACTTAAGTTAAGTTAAATAGCATTGCATCAGATTGGAAATGAAATTGCATAGCTTATAAATCGAAAGTGAATAAATTGATTTAGAATCAATCTAGATGAATGTGATGGTACTGAGTGTAAAAATATTGGTTGTGAATCTTTCAAAACCAAATGAAATAATGTGATATATTGGTTAAAGGAATGAAGTTTAAAACTTTGAAACTAAATTTGGACTTAAATTATTAAATCAATTTGGATGAATGTGATGGTTTTGTATGTAGATTATGGATTGAATGTAAGGATAATGATTGGAAATCATTCAAAACTAAATTAAATGGTATGTAGAAATAAACCGAAATGAATGGATGTGGTTAAAACTTCGTATATTCGGGCCTTACATGGTTTAATTGAGTAAGTACAGGAACATGACGTTATATGGCTTAGGTTTGGTTGCGCTCGATCGCATAAATATGAAGCAAGTTTGCTTAATAACACTCACCTAAGGTACACTTATACAAAAATACAAAAAAAATTCTGGCCGAGTGGGTCGAGGTATACATATTTATCTCTCTTATTATATTGCGAAAGTCTCTACGTATAGGGGAGGCTCTGCCAAAAGTTTTCCGAAATTTAAAGTGTTAGAAAAATATCAAAATTTTTGTTAATAAAGATGAAATGGTATTTTAATTGAAACTAATTCAATTAGTTGGAATTAAAAGTTTAGAAGTGGAATAGAACATTTTTAACTAAGTAGATTTGTGAAAAAAATAGAACATTTGTAGCATTTTTCCAGCCTTAATAATTTCGGGGATGAAATTCTTTTAAGAGGAGAGGAATGTAACATCCCGGATGTTTAGTACTTGAATATTTAATTTTATTAAACATTAGAATAGTGATTTGGAAATTTTAAACAACTCATGTTTTACGATTTTGAGTATTTTATTAATGTAAATAGTGGCATAATAAATTTAATTCTGAAAGAGTCAAAATAAGTTGGATTTGCAATATAGTATGAATTGAAATATATATATATATATAAGGATTTAATTAAGTTAAGATTCGAATTAAAATAAGGAATTCATTTATTAAACAAAGTTTGAACGTATTAATTATAATTTAATTAAAACGATCTCGCGGCATCGTGGTAATTCGTAGTTTTACGATTTGAACTTTAATTGAATATATAAGATCTAATATAAGGCAGAATTCTTTGAAGACAGAATATTCTGGATCTATTGGACTATATTTTCTTAATGGAAGAGAAATTTTGAGATTTCACCTTGTAGATTTTGAGTTGCATCAAAATCAAATTTTCAGAAAATTGATGCATAATCGTTTATGAACTATAACGATTTATTAAATAAAATGAAGGGATTTTTGATAAATTCGATATCGTTATAACCTAAAATTTAAATGTGAAGTTTGAAATAAAGTTAAATTTATAATTTGAATCTATATAAATTCCATTTGAATGTATACGATAATAAGAATTTATTATCAATAAATTTGATTGTATTAGAATCGATTATATTTACCGATTTAATAAGAAACCTGAGAATATTCAGTTTTCAAATGACCTTTGATTTCAACGAAACCAATTTTATAAAATCCTTAATGGTTAATTATTGTAAGATTTAAAATTTTGAGTCAATTGGAGTTATTATGCGATAGTGCGCAATATAAACACGTATCGATATATGTTGTGAAATTAAAAGGGAGTTTTCCAAACGATCTCGGAATTCGACGAAACATGTTCCATCGCATACGGAATATTAAGTTAATGTAGGATTTCAATTTTCATCGCAAACGGATCTCATATATGGTCATTTAAGCATGAAACTTCAGACTAAGCTTCATGTGAATATCTTAATAATATAATTCACTTATAAATACTCCCTAATACTACCTAACCCTAAATCACAGTCAAAATTCAAGCCGCCACCTTCTTTTTCTTACGTTTAAAGTTTTTAATTTAGTCTTCCAATCAGTGAAGTATTAGACAAAAGTCCCAATTTGAAAGTTATAGAGGGAGTCGAGGGCTTTCGATCAAGCATGTTTGGAGGGTTTGTGATCGCCTCAGGCAAATGGAATCGGGGATCGAACGGAAGACAATGTACTTTGTATTTTCAATGATTGGTGGCGATAGGGGCTGAATGGGTCGTGGGTGTCAACTAAGAAAAGGTGCGGCTTGGGGAGCCCGATTGTTCGGTAGTGGTCTGGAGTTCATCAACGTGTTGTAGTGGTCGGTACATTGATTTGAAGGGTTTTCGGTCATCTTAAATTTCTGGCACGAGGAGGTGTTGGTTGGGCTCGGGGGTTTCGGTTGTGGAGGTGTGGCGGTCGTTGCTGGCAATGTTTGGTTAGGGGATTCACCTGGTGTTCTCTAGTGGAGGCGGCGTGGATGGGGAAGGGTGGAGTTATTCTTTCGAACGATGGCTGGAAAGGAGGAATACACGATGCAAAAGAAAACGCGTGGATTAAGGTCGTAATTTTATTAATCTAACCACAGTAGTTAGTGTTAACGATGATTATTAGTTACACATAGTTTATTTTAATTCAAATTAAGGATTTAACAAGCGTATTTTATTTATAATTAACAGAATCTAACGAAACGAGTGGCTTTGGAATCGTATCGAAGAACACAATGCACACGAACTGACACAGAATAAACTGGAGGCAAATAGAATTTAATGTAATTTAAAATGCTTGTTTGAAACTATATAAATTGACCTGAATCATCGATCGAAATAAATTGTGAGTAAACTCTCCCGCCTTTCGTAACTATGTGTAATTAAATTCATATTAGTTATAATTTATCAATTTCAGCATAAATTGGATGATTTGGATGATTGTTGTTTAGTTAATAATGGTTGTTTGGTTGAGTCGATGATTGACGTTAATTATATTTATGTCATTTAAATGATTTAGATTATATTATCTATCTCATATGAAGTTATTATATTTTGTTATGAGCTGTGATGCAGGGAATAACAGGTTGGAGGAATCCAACTGGATTTCTCAAATATTTTTTACATTAATTATTTTTATATTATTTATATATGAACTGTTTAACCCAAGCAACATTAAATGATGTTAGAATTATTAATGGTTAAAATGAATTCACCATCGATGTGTTATTAATCAATAAACGACATTGATTAACTAATTGATTTCAAATGACCTAAAATCCATCTTTTTATAACGTCGATTTGCCGTGAGACGAATTGACAAAATTGAAGTTACAAAATTTATTTTTATAAATGAAGCAAGTTTTTAAGATTTATTTTGTTACATAAATTATTTAAAATGGTAGTTTATAAACAAATCGATGTTTTAACCAGATTTTATAAAGTATTTATTGAATATTTTATAAAACAAATTCCTATATTTTAATAAGTTTCATACGCAAGAAAGGAAAAAATTAACCTAAGGGTTAATGGTTTGGGATAATTGTTTTTAGAAAATAATTAAGTGGATTATATTAAATTAGTTATATTATTAGTTAATTTAAGAGGCAGGATTAGTGGAAATCAGTTAACAAGTCAACTAATGTTCTCAAGTTAACTAAGTCAACTGTTTAAATTGAACTTAGGTATTAGATTAATTTGTTATCAATTAATCTAATAGTAATAGTTTTGACAAATAGTTGTCTAAACTTAATAAGTATTCTTACAAAATTAATTATCTTCTAATTAATGATGTTTAAAGCTAATTATCAAGTTATTGATCATTAATAAAGTAAATTTCTATTCTAATAACTACTTAAAAAGATTAATTATTTCATTTTAGTTAACAATGAAGTAAGCTACTTTTACCTCAATTATTGTTGAAAATTATTTATTATTTTAATTATAATAATTAAAGTGAATACTTTTTTAGATGGAATTCATTAAAGATAACAATCGAGTTGTAATGAGTTTTCAATTGAACTTTGGAAATATTTTATATGGGATTTTATAATAAAATACAGGTCATAGAAACAAAGTTATATAAAGAAATTCAAAGCTCGTTGGTGTACGTAGAATTAAGTACATCGATTGGTATGGAAGAAGATTTTCAATTACAAAAGAAAGACGGTTAATTGGATTTTTTTTGTAAAAAGTATGGTAAATGGATTTTGTTAATATAAATCTAAGTTAAGGTCTATAATATAATGCATAAATTGATTTGTGAGAAAGGGTTTTTGTGAATCCAAGTTAATGAATTTAAATACTAAGGTTGCGTTTTAAATAACTGTTTACTTACTTAAAAATTGGATTAAGTAAACTAATTGTAAATTGGAAGGAAGCAACCAAAAATGCAAAGGCAAATGCTGAACGGATTTTTGTAATTTGATAATTGGATTTTTGTAAATTATATAGAAAAGCTAAGTTATAATAAGATTCTAAAATGGATTTTCTTAAAGGATTTAGAAAAATGGATTTTTTAATAATTAATCCAAGTAATAAACAAGTCAAGTGAAAATTATTATGTTTGAAAGGAGTTTTCCTCAAATGCAAAAAATAGTTTATAAAAACCATATTTTTAACGAAATAGCAAGAGGAATTTGAGCGATATTATCATTAATATCAACTTTTGAGTTTCAAACTTTTATCTAACCCAAGATAAGAATGTTGTCTGCAACACCTCGAATTTTCTGAGAATATTAAAATTAACAAATTCAAGAACACTTAATTTTTAGAAGAAGAATTAAGTGAAATGGGTTGCGCTACTACGTTCGTCTCAAAATTTTGGTCAAGATAGACATTTGGTTTGCATAAAACGGATACATTATGAAGAAGTTATTAAGCCTTGAAGTTTGTATGCATACGAGAAATATATATATAGATATATATAAAAATTAAATAAATAAATATGCAAAAAAGTTCAAAACAACGAATTGGGAGGGGGAATAACTGAACCGGCTCATTTTTGAGGTCGACCCAAGCCCTGCTGGGTCGACTATGGGTTGATTCGGGGTGTTTGGATGTCAATCCGTGGGCTGATTCACTCTAAGGAAGATATGGCATCTGATTGGTTCTGATGGACTCCTTGCTGAGTCACTAGGGCTGATGTGGCTATTCAATCACGTCTGAATGGCTTTGATTTGCTCTAGGTTAATCTGACGGTTCCTATTAAATCAAACTTCTATATAAGAAACCTAAATCTAAACCCTAAGCCATACAAAAATATTCCTAGAGCCGTCATGTCGTCATCTCTTTCAACTCAAAGGTAAGATAGAAGCTACATCAAAATCAAATCAAAACTAATCTAATTCAAATAAGAGAATTCAGCGATCCACATCAAAGGCGGGCAATTCAGTTTCAGAATACAAATCCCTGAAATCAAGTTTTTCCTTTAGATTGTAAGTGTGGTTATCTTTCAGATGTGAATAAATCAAAGACATGATTTGTAATGAATTGTAAAATAGAATTGTATCAAGTTGTATGTGATGCTGATTCATGTTTATTCATGTTTATTCTATCACATATGCCTATGAACTATTGTGGTCTATCGAATCTATCATGTTATGTGGAAATTGGTGAGTAAACCTATGATGTTGTATAGGAATTTGGGAATGAAATTATCATATGTAAGTTTGGTGATATTATGATACATACAAGTTTTAGGCTAAGTCATGTCGTTTATTCCTAACTGTTTAGAGCCATTATGCATACATGTTTAGATTTACGACCTTATATGTTTAGATCTACAACTTTATATGTTAGATCCATATGCCTTTATGATAGATCTAATTTGCAAGTTCACCACTACATGCCAAGTTTAACTTGTATAGTTTTATGTAAATTCATATGCTTGTGGTTCATGTTGCATAGATCAAATTTGCAAGTTCATAGTTAAAAGTATATTGTTCTATGCCAAACCCATGTGACATATGTGTAGTTAGATCCATACTTTTGAATGATGTTGGAATGTTGCAAAGTTCCTCTTTTCCCCTTTTTGTTTTATAAGTTAGGCTAAATATTGAGCCTAACATTCTATGTAATTTTGCGAATGTACAACGGGGGTAACGTTGGGGAAAACATGAAATTACATGTAATTGGCATGTTTGGCACATAAGCATGATAAGTGGCATGAAAATGGTATAATCTATATACCTAAAATTTTGAACGTGATTTAGAAGGAAAGTGGGCCATGACAATAATTGATTTATAATTTACATGTAAATATGTAGGATAAACATGAAAAATTACATAGCATAGATTGGTTCATGAAGTGGTATATTTAGTATACCATTAATTGTGAGCATAATTAAAAGGATAATTATGGCATAATTAAATTGGGAATAATTTACATATGGAATTTGTCATAAATAAGAAATATGTAAATTTAGAAAAGACGAATATGCCTAACCCGAGGTTAGACTGAGTTGTGGTGTAAAACTGCCCGGAACCGACCGGCACATCCAATGACCACAACAATACCTGTCTAATGTGAGTGGTTAGTGCATTGAGCCCAAAAAGGACCCAAGGTTAGACTGAGTTGTGGTGTAAAACTGCCCGGAACCGACCGGCACATCCAGTGACCACAACAATACCCGTCTAATGTGAGTGGTTAGTGCTTTAATAAAGCTAAGTCAAGATTGGTTCGGTTAAGTCAATTAAGGAAACTCTTAACCAATTCAACATGTTAACTAAACTGATGGGTGAGGTTAAGTAAATTTAGAACACTTAACCGCTATAACATTCTAATTAGACAAGTGGGCAAGGTTAAGTAAATTTAGAACACTTAACAGTCATAACATGTTAATTAGACAAGTGGGTGAGGTTAAGTAAATTTAGAACATTTAACTGTTATAACATGTTAATTAGACAAGTGGGTGAGAAAAAGTAAATTTAGAAACACTTAACCAATATATGGGAGGGTTAAGTACATCTCGTGTTGGTGGGTAATATTAGTACATATAGGCCCACAAAACTTAACCGTTTATTAAAAATGCTTGAATCGATGGGAGGGTTAAGTACATATCGGGTCGGTGGGTAAAATTAGTAAATATAGGCCCACAAAACTTAACCAGTAGGAAAACCTAGTAACGTGGACCCATTTCAGTAGTAACCCACATGGATGTATCACGGTACCCTGAACTAGGCAGGGTGTGGCATGATTACTGGGCTAATTGTAAGATGTCAAAGCAGCGGTAGGGGGTACGTCAGTGTAGGTTCCGACAGTTTACGGGCGTGCACGTACTCCAGATTGGGAAAAAGTAGACACTGGGTACCAGTAGTTATACACAGTGCATCTTGAATCGTGTCGGGTCGCTATCATAAGGATTGATACACCTTATGATAGAACCAGCACAGGGTATCTACACGCAAGAGAGGGTTGATTGACACAGACACATGGAACATGAATACAAGTAGGGAGCCGATCGATAGGGTAGTAAGGGTACATCTAACATGTTCATGGCAATTAGGCTAATTGAGGTGGAATCCTAACGATAGATGTACACCTGAAGGCTACCACAATTACGGGGGGTTGAAATCATGATTATCATTTTATATAGATTACTAGTTGGGACACTAGTTAGGTGGTGCAGAGATAAATATAGAAATCAGATTAACAGAGTAGTAGCGAAGCAGAGAAAAAGTAGAAGCGCATTCAGTTCACCTTGCACTTTTCTTGTCTTTAGTTACCTTGTTTTTATGGTATTATCCTATTTTCGGTTTATTCATATCATGATCCTTTATCTTGTTTACATGTTGAAAGATCATTGGACTTACCAGACTTATGTCTGACCTAGTTTGTTTTTCGCCTCTTTTCTTCCGTTCCCCCCGGTAGTTAGGGAGGGAATAGCTCAGCCTAACTTGGACCTCTTCTCTTTCCAAGCTTGAAGATAAGTTGGTGTATCGCTTTGGACTCTCTCTCTTTCATTGCTATGGCTGGTTCATGCTTTATCAGGGAATATCATTGTTTTTATACTTCTTTTATTCTTGGAAGTTTTTAAATCAAGATAGAAGTTCTATGTATTACTTTTAAGTAAAATTGAGACAACTGTTGTAAAAGCTTGACTGAACCACATTGTTTATAAAATGATTTTTATTTTCCGCTGCTTTATTTGTCTGTCTTGTAATTTATCTGCATCTTTTACCTATAATGCTCCACCAAAGCTAAGGCGCTCCCTTTGTGAGTGACCTTAATGGAGGTGGGGTGTAACACTTGGTTTCAGAGCTGAAGGTTACCGGATCAGATAAAAGATTGAAAAATTATTTTCAAAACGGTTTCAAAAGAAGCATTTTCAAAAGAAAAGTTTTGTTTTAAAGGCATATTCCCCAATGCCATATGCACTATCTTTTTGATCCTCTATTTGAATCCTTGTTTCCTTCTTTACTGAGTCTCCGGGGCTCCTGGTTTCTGGGAGGTAACCTCATCGCGGCATGGTTCCATAGCATTAATGAGACTACGACACTTGTCAAAGGGCAAAAAAAAAGTGCCCAACTTCCATCTATAACCGCAGTAGTTTCACCTACGGCTAATTTTCTTTCGAGCTTTGTAGAATTTTCCATGCGTTGAAGGCAGCTTTTGAGAGACCTGTCAACAAGTTACACAAGGATGGCAAAGATGAGAATGAGGGAGTTTGGCTAAGGAGCACAACCCAAGGATGAAGAACTCATGGATATAGACTTAGTTCACAAAGGAGGGGAGGAAAGAATAGTAAAACCTAAAGACAAGAGGAAATATCTTTATTTTGGTATAACGGTTCGTATAATTAAGGGCAAGGGCAAGAACAAAAGACAGGATTTTCCGGAAGGCAAGTGCATGCTCTCACCACCAGCATACCTGAGAGAGAGGTAGTAAGGTTTCTGTTGAAAAGTTTAGTTTTCCTTTTTGATCATCCTGCTAGTACTCTTTTTGATTTTTGCGCTTCGCATTCGTTTATATCTGTTTCCATAGTTGAGTCTCTGCACCCTAGAGCTCGTATAGTAGAGGATCCTATTATTGTCTCAAGACCAATTTGTGGTTCAGCTCATTTATCTTTGGTTTGTAAGTATTTGAGATACTTACGTTTTTGGTTTCAGGGCTATGAGTTGATTCTAGGCATGGATTAGTTAGCTAGTAATTGTGAAAGGAGGGTAGTTAGACTTTCGACTTGCCTCGGGAATACCCTCGAAATTTTGTGCGATCCTACGGGATCAGTTTGTCTTAGCTATCTAGAATCACTTTATGTATTTATCGATGATTTTCTATCTGTTAGAGTAGTCCATGAGTACGCAGATGTTTTTTGATTAAGGTTAGGAGTTTTCCCCCTAAAAACTCGAGATAGACTTCCGCATATATCCAGTTGACAATACAAAGCCAGTTATGTGATCAATGATAGTTTTAGAGCAAGATTGGCGAGGATAGCCAGAGTCGGTTAAGTGCTCAATTGTTTGGTTGTTTTGCTAGTATCACCTCACATAGATCATCCAAATTCGGAGGAGGTATTCCTTGGGTGCTTGTCTGATATTGGTTTAGGCCTTTGGGGCTTGTACTTGAGGGATGTCGAGTTCGACTAGGGTGGTTTGCGTGAGAGATAAATAGTTGTGGCAGGCGCCCTAAGTAGAAAAAAAACTAACCTTAAGAGAGGTAAAAAGTACATAGAAACCTTTAGCTTTAGACCCTCAGATTTGTGACATGATGGATAAGCTAAGTAGAGGAGAGACCTCTAATCATCTTAGTATATACACTTGGTATTATGGTTAACTTCTGTTTATCTTGGAAAGATAGTTCGAAAACATTGGATACCCTCTAGCATAGTAAATGATCGAGGTCCTATCTTTACTAGTGGGTTTTGGAATTGGAGGTCAAGAAGCTTCACAATTGTGAAGTTAAATTAGTTAAGGTACAATGGAGTGAATCTCAAAGAAGATGCGACTTAGAAGACTAAAGACTAGATACGCGCATCATACCCTTTTTGAGGGTATATCCTTGATTCCTCCTTTTTCAGTAATATTTATTTGCATTCTAGTCTTTTTCTTTTAAGTATATCCTCTCGGTCCTATCCTCAATCCTTAGGTAGAAGCCAATGGATGAAAACATATGTTTGAGACATGTTATGATTGATGGTTGCAAGTGTTTGCTAGTGGTTGCTCGTGGATGCATATACACACATTAGGAACTAGACCGGCTCAGTCACTTTCATATTGCATATGCATATGAATGTATTTGTATATGGATTGAAACTTGATGGGTTATCATATGGATGTTGCATATGGATGAGTGAATATGCACACATATAGTATTTACATGATTAGAGATACTTGCATACATATTGGACACATGACACTCTCATGATTCGCATTAAGGAGGTCAATTGGATCAGTAGACCACCTGATTTTGCACTAGATAAGAGACATATACACACACTCTGCATATGTTCATATGGGATTAGAAGTCTTTTAAGGACAATGGATGCTTGTGGATGATAGATGAGTAGATGGACGATTGGATGTTAGGATGCATTCTTCTTAACTTGAAGATTTCGGGGACGAAATCCTTTAAGGATGGGAGAATGTAACACCCCGAATTTCCTGAGAATATTAAAATTAACAAATTCAAGAACACTTAATTTTTAGAAGAATAATTAAGTGAAATGGGTTGCGCTATTACTTTCGTCTCAAAATTTTGGTCCATATAGACATTTGGTTTGCATAAAACGGATACCTTATGAAGAAGTTATTACGCCTTGAAGTTTTTATGCATATGAGAAAAATTATATATAGATATATATATAAATTAAATATGCAAAAAAGTTCAAAACAGTGAATCGGGAGGGGGAATATCCAAACATGCCCATTTTTGAGGTCGACCCGAGCCTCGCTGGGTCGAGTAGGGGTTGATTCAGGGTGTTTGGCTATCAAGCCGTGGGCCGATTCGCTCTAAGGCAGATGTGGCATCTGATTGTCTGAATGACTTTGATTTGCTCTAGGTTAATCTGACGGTTCCTATTAAATCAAACTTCTATATAAGCAACCTAAATCTAAACCCTAAGCCACACAAAAATATTCCTAGAGCCGTCATGCCATCATCTCTTTCAACTCAAAGGCAAGATAGAAGCTACATCAAAATCAAATCAAAACTAATCTAATTCAACTAAGAGAATTCCATGATCTACATCAAAGGCGAGCAATTCACTTTCAGACTACATATCCCTAAAATCAAGTTTTTCCTTTTGATTGTAAGTGTAGTTATCTTTCAGATGTGAATAAATTAAAGACATGATTTGTAATGAATTGTAAAATAGAATTATATCAAGTTGTATGTGATGCTGATTCACGTTTATTCATGTATATTCTATCATATATGCCTATGAACTATTTTTCTCTATCGAACCTATCATGTTATGTGGAAATTGGTGAGTAAACCTATGATGTTGTATAGGAATTTGGGAATGAAATTATCATATGTAAGTTTGGTGATATTATGATACATACAAGTTTTAGGCTAAGTCATGTCGTTTATGCCTAATTGTTTAGAGCCATTATGCATACATGTTTAGATCTACGACCATATATGTTTAGATCTACAACTTTATATGTTAGATCCATATGCCTTTATGATAGATCTAATTTGCAAGTTCACCACTACATGCCAAGTTTAACTTGTATAGTTTTATGTAAATTCATATGCTTGTAGTTCATGTTGCACAGATCAAATTTGCAAGTTCATAGTTAAAAGTATATTGTTCTATGCCAAATCCATGTGACATATGTGTAGTTAGATCCATACTTTTGAATGATGTTGGAATGTTGCAAAGTTCCTCTTTTCCCCTTTTTGTTTTATAAGTTAAGCTAAAATATCGAGCCTAACATTCTATGTAATTTTGCGAATGTACAACAGGGGTAACGTTGGGGAAAACATGAAATTACAAGTAATTGGCATGTTTGGCACATAAGCATGATAAGTGGCATGAAAATGGTATAATCTATATACCTAAAATTTTGAACGTGATTTAGAAGGAAAGTGGGCCATGACAATAATTGATTTATAATTTACATGTAAATATGTAGGATAAACATGAAAAATTACATGGCATAGATTGGTTCATGAAATGGTATATTTACTATACCATTAATTGTGAGCATAATTAAAAGGATAATTATGGCATAATTAAATTGGGAATAATTTACATATGGAATTTGTCATAAATAAGAAATATGTAAATTTAGAAAAGACGAATATGCCTAACCCGAGGATAGACTGAGTTGTGGTGTAAAACTGCCCGGAATCGACCGGCACATCCAGTGACCACAACAATACCTGTCTAATGTGGGTGGTTATTGCATTGAGCCCAAAAAGGACCCGAGGTTAGACTGAGTTGTGGTGTAAAACTGCCCGGAACTGACTGGCACATCCAGTGACCACAACAATATCTGTCTAGTGTGAGTGATTGGTGCTTTAATAAAGATAAGTCAAGATTGGTAGGGTTAAGTCAATTAATGAAACACTTAACGAATTCAACACGTTAACTAAACTGATGGGTGAGGTTAAGTAAATTTCGAACACTTAACCGTTATAACATGTTAATTAGACAAGTGGGTGAGGTTAAATAAATTTAGAACACTTAACCATTATAACATGTTAATTAGACAAGTGGGTGAGGTTAAGTAAATTTAGAACACTTAACTGTTATAACATGTTAATTAGACAAGTGGGTGAGGTTAAGTAAATTTAGAAACACTTAACCAATATAACTTGATTTATGGAAAGGTTAAGTTAAAATAAGAGGGCAACAATTAACCAATATAACTTGATTTGTAGTTGGGTTAAGTTAACACAAGAAGGCAACACTTAACCAAAGTAACATGACACGTAGGTGGGTTAAGTTAACTTGAATTGATTGATGACACTTAACCAATACAACAAGATGAATACGCGGGGTTAAGTTAGCAAGAAATACTTGACCAATATAACTTGATGAACGAACGGGGTTAAGTTAATAGGAAACACATAACCGATCCAACATGATAAGTAAGGAGGGTCAAGTTAATAAGAAATGCTTAACCAACATGACATGATGAATGAGTGGGTTAAGTTAATATGAGCGGACAAAACTTAACTAATATGGCGCAATGTGTGGGAGGGTTAAGTACATATCGGGTTGGTGGGTAATATTAGTAAATATAGGCCGATAAAACTTAACCATTAAATAAACATGCTTGAATAAGTGGAAGGGTTAAGTACATATCGGGTTGGTGGGTAATATTAGTAAATATAGGCCCACAAAACTTAACTATTAAATAAACATGCTTGAATCAATGGGAGGGTTAAGTACATCTCGTGTAGGTGGGTAATATTAGTACATATAGGCCCACAAAACTTAACCGTTTATTAAAAATGCTTGAATCGATGGGAGGGTTAAGTACATATCGCGTTGGTGGGTAATATTAGTAAATATAGGCCCACAAACTTAACAAATAGAAAACCCTAGTGACGGGGACCCATTTCAGCAGTAACCCACATGGATGTATCATGGTACCCTAAACTAGGCAGGTTGGAGCACGATTACTGAGCTGATTACAAGCGGTCAAAGCAGCGGTAGGGGGTACGTCAGTGTAGGTTCCAATGGTTTACGGGCATGCACGTAATCTGGAGTGTGAAAAAGCAGGCACTGGGTAACAGTAGTTATACACCGTGCATCTTGAATCATGTCGGGTCGCTATCATAAGGATTGATACACCTTATGGTGGGACCAACACATGGTATCTACACGTAAGAGAGGCCGATTGACACAGACACATGGAACATGAATACAAGTAAGGAGCTGATCGATAGGGTAGTAAGGGTACATCTAACATGTTCATGTCAATTAGGCTGATTGAGGTGGAATCCTCACGATAGATGTACTCCTGAAGGCTACCACAATTACGGTGGTTGGGATCACGATTACCATTTTATATAGATTACTAGTTGGGGCACTAGTTAGGTGGCGTAGAGATAAATATAGAAATCAGATTAAAAGAGTAGTAGCGAAGCAGAGAAAAAGTAGAAGCGCATTCAGTTCACCTTGCACTTTTCTTGTCTTTAATTACCTTGTTTTTATGGAATTGTCCTATTTTCGGTTTATTCATGTCATGATCCTTTATCTTGTTTGCATGCTGAAAGATCACTGGACTTACCAGACTTATGTCTGACCTAGTTTGTTTTTCGCCTCTTTTCTTCCGTTCCCCCCGGTAGTCAGGGAGGGAATAGATTAGCCTAACTTGGACCTCTTCTCTTTCCAAGCTTGAAGATTAGTTGGTGTATCGCTTTTGGACTCTCTCTCTTCCACTGCTATGGTTGGTTCATGCTTTATCGGAGAATATCATTGTTTTTATGCTTCTTTTATTCTTGGAAGTTTTTAAATCAAGACAGAAGTTCTATGTATTACTTTTAAGTATGATTGAGACAACTATTGTAAAAGCTTGACTGAACCACATTGTTTATAAAATGATTTTTATTTTCCGCTGCTTTATTTGTCTGTCTTGTAATTCATTTGCATCTTTTACCTATAATGCTCCACCAAAGTTAAGGCATTCCCTTTGTGAGTGACCTTAACGGAGGTGGGGTGTTACATTGTCGATCAAGGTCTGAGAGGTAAATAAATTTCCCCAACTTGAACGAGACGACACTCTTTAAGCCTCTCCATTCCAATTTACTACTTTACTATTATCAAAGGATAGTAATAGTTTGGAACGGTAGTGATGATGGAAATAATTTATTTTTTCCATAAGTAATATTGAAGTTGATTTTTTAAGATTTTAGAGAAATTTAATAAACTGTTGGGCTTTATAGTAAAAAAATGTATCACTTGACATTGTTTGGCCCAAGTATGAAGTGTGATCTATATTTATACCATTCTGTTTAAGTATATAGCACTACTTTCTAAGTAATGAAAACAGTATGGTTTTAAGAATACACTTATTCACAGAAATAAGTAAATGACTAGGATTTCGAGGAAAATGAATTAAGAGGTTACAACTGGTTTGGGAATGGAAGAAGGAAATTGAATTATTATTTCCATAAGCGAACTTTTAAAACTTAAATCAGCAAAGTTTTGATGTTAAATAAGACGGAATGGGTTTTAAATAATAAACCATGATCAAATTACACTGTTTAACCCATTTAATGTTTGGCGACTGAATTGGTTAAGTACATATAGCAATATACTCCAAAGTAAAGTAAACAGAAATGGGTTTGTTGAATATATAATGATATTTCTAATGTAAAGGAAATAAAAAAGGGTTTTGTGAAAATATGGAGAAATTTTCGAGGTGAAGTAAATAAAGAGATGAGTTTTGTGAATATGTTTATTGTGGAAGGGTTTTTAATGAATGGTTTTAATTAAAAGGGCTTGAGCTGCTAATGTACTGATCTATGTTGTTTTTGATTTAATTGTTAAAAACCCAGCTATCAATAAATATTGTTCTTAACTATTGACATGTTAGTTCGAAGAGACCGGGAAGGACTAGACCCAAAACCATTTCGAACCGAGTTTGCATTCGAAAAACTAACTTGCAGGGATGTTTATGAGATGATTTGAAGACATAGATCTTTGGAGCAAGAGGGTTTCTCGCTGATGTCTCTGGTTAATTTCTAGGATCAAACTTGTAGTAGTAAACCTCTTTGTTCTGAGGTATCTTCGGTTTCATTCAGTACCAAAATGAACTTGTACGGATGATTGTCTAACAGAGCATAGAATCATGTATGTTGGTTTTGACAAATATACCAAGTTTGGTGGTGGAGAAGGTAACTTCTATTAGCTTAACACCTAAAGTATATTTTTGCAAATCAATTGGTGATTGGATGGATCTAACAACGTGGCATTCCAAGTTTGATGTAATGTTATGAAAAGGTACTCGTCACCTCAAGCCTCATCAACCTGGAAATGACTGAAATCAGGCAGGCAACATGGATATGTAGGTTATACTCACAAGCGTATATCATCACCTAATCTAGAGAAATCGGTTGTCCCTTTTTGTATGCTTTGGAATATTACAGTTGCTGAACCCAACCGTGGCGATGATATATTCGGTACACTCAAGTTGAATGAGTGGTCGGTCATGTTTGGCCGGGTTGCAAAATGTTCTTGTTGAAACCAATGTTTTATCTATAGAGAACACTAATCAGAAGGAAGTATTATACATAGTCATGTTGTAAATACAAACTCCAATACAAGCCGTACATTTTTGGATGTAAACCGATTATGTTGAAAAGTGAGATGTAAGTTTTCAGCTATACTCGTATTTATTTGTTGACTGGTAGACATTATTATATAATCACTGGATTTTTGATATAAATAGTAATCTGGCTATTGTAAGGTAAAAAGACGTGCCATATTTATGTGTGGTCCTGTCCTACGAGAGTTCCATTCTTTTAAAGAACTTTAAAAGTTAAGCAAGTTATTTTTGATGAGTTTTATCACTGAAAGTATTCCAGACTGATCCGGGTGACTTTTCTTTCCTCAAATGTGCTTAGGTCAAAACTAGTATATTTCTAGGTTGCATAGGTTTTTCTTGGATCTTCGGGAGAGGAGATGGAGTCGAGACGTATATTCCCTGGTATTAATTTATTTCCGGTGTGTGTATTGTATTAATCAGTATTATACTGAACTAGTTGTGTGCTCTGATTGTGTAACCATATATATATACAATTTTCTCTTTGTGTAGAGAGTTTTGATATATTATATTTTATTCATTTCTCTATGAGATTCTTGTCTACTCTGATTCTGCAGTGTTGGTTTTCTTCTTCTATTCTAATATTTCTTTCTTTCTACTTCTCACCCTCTAATTTCTTTCTCATAACCATCCGCTTTTTTGTGTCTTTTGCGTGTGCTTGGGTGGTTAAATGTCAGCTTAAATGGTATGGAAAATTCGGGCCTTTATAGAAATCATGAAAGAGAAATTGATATATTATTTATGAAAATAAATTTATTATTAACAATACAATTACTGTAGAAGAATAAATATGGGAACAAATTAATTTAAATTATGCAAACTAGCCCCACTTCAAAAACAAATTTCGTATTTGTGCCTTAAAATATGATCTTTCATTTCTTCTAATGTTTTTTAGGATTTATCTACCATTAACAATTCTTTCTTCAAATGATCTCCCTCTAATGAGGCTACTAATTTTGACAAAGATAAATCCTTATGCTTATCTTTTAAGCATAGAAGAAAAATATTGTTAACTACTGTACTAACTTCAAAGTTTCTAATCACATTGATTCCATTCTTTTCATTTTAGTTTTAAGCTCTAAGATTTCACCATTTTTCCTTATTAACAGGTCTGCTGTAGATTCTCACATTAATTCAAGAAATAATGCGCTAGGTATTTCTTGATTTTCATTAATTATTTGGTTTACATAGATCGAAGATCAAGTTGCTCATGTTGTTGCTTATGTTGATCGATTTACATATCAATTTCAAAATGTTCAGGATCAAATTAGATTGATTGAAATCTGATGTATGGTTTAACTTATGATGAATTTTGATCTTTGAAAAAATACGATTAAAATCTATTCACATTTACTATTATATTCTCTTAAGCTATAAATTGATCGATAATCTTTTACCAAAACATATATAATAAACCAGGCTCTTCTTCTTAAAGTGTTTGTGAGTGGGCACAGTCAATAGATAGTTAGAGCAAGAATTAAATCTTGTAATCTTTTTTTTTTTTGAAAATGATAAAAGGTAACAGGCCGGAGCCCAGCCCAAACAGAATATGGAATATACAAAAATGGGTTAAGACCCGAAAACATAACGTAAAACTACACCAACCTCATAATTCTAACCCTAATTCTAAGAAGCAAGCATGTCGGCTCCTTAGGTACTTGCTAAATCAGATTACTCCCAATCTTCCATTCATAGTGGCTTAATAACTTCCTCCTTTTCGATTTCTTCTTTATAGCTACTATTAATAACAGTATGTACTCCTTAAGTTTTGGGGGGAAGATCCTTGAGTTTGCAATTTTCTATATACTTGATTTCAGTCTTCGAAATCTTTATGAAATGCTTTATGTTGCTTTGAAGAATCGTAGAAGAGCTAAGGCTTTCTCAATTCGAACTGGCAACGTCCATTTTATTCAGATTTGAAGTAAAGTTCCGGTCATTGTGACTTGAATTTCTCAAATCTCCATATTACCACCTAGATAAGTGTAATACTTTGTTATTCATTAAGATTTTGTAGTGAGATGCTCCAATCCTTTGATTGTTGCTTTCTAACTGAATAGCAGCTATTTGATCTAATAGACGACCATTATATTTAACACTGTTAAGGAGTTTGGGCTTTAATATGTGAAAATCAGCTAACATACAATCCTTATTGTATATATCTACAAAGTCAGAATCACTATAGGAAAAAATGACCTGTTTACTTCCCTGAATTTGAGTATTATGGTTTGCCGGGTAGTTCTCCATCCTAAGAGAGCAAGATAAAGTGCCTCTGAATTTAATCTAATGAGCCTTATTACGAAGCTCATCACTTTCAATAACATTTAGAACATTGTTGTTGTTATCCTAAACTCTGCAAGTAAAAGGTGATTACTAAAAAACCATATTTATCTTATCATGGTAACTTTCGTATTCATAATTAGAGCTATGTCCCTGATTTAATTGATTCCTATTGACACGTAGGACAACATCAAGTAGAGAGTCATATGTTGAATTCCTTCTATAGGAAAAGGGACTAATAGACAAGCTATCTTTGTTGGAACAGGTTCTACTATTCTTATAAGTGGGAGTTTCAGAAGTGTTCCTGCCATTTTGTATGTTGCCTTCGATTCTATTTTTGTAATTGTCTTGATCATACACAAGATCATTCCGACAATTATTAGTATCATGCTTTTGTTTGCTGCATTTTAAAAGAACGTTGATGTCCGTTTCCATAATTTTTCAAAGTTGAAAGCTTGAGCTTTCAATACTGCTGTGCAGTCTGTTATTCCTTTCTCTCTAAATATGATAGATAATAGTAGTGAGAATAACACAAGCTTTAATAAAAGCCAGTTTGTTATTGCAATAATCTTTTTGAATATAATGAGTAACCTCTCTTATATTTTGTAAAGAAATCTGGTGGTTAAAGTTGAGCTTACCCTTGGCAACAAACCATAAATGCCTAGTATAAATACAGTCAAAATATAAATGGTCAATGGATTCCAATAAGTTTTACATAATAGGTAAGTAGTACTACCATTGGTATTCCACTTATACCAATTATCACTAGTAGGAAGTTTATTTAAAATTGCTAAATAAGCACTGTGAGCCATTTTAGGACAATGAGCGCTACTCCTAATGACTTTGTACAAATCTACTTGAACCTCCTCTCCTTTCAAAAAGTCCATGTTTGTTTAAAAGAGATTTTTCCTTTGGAAGTAAGCTTCTACAACAAACAGTCTTTATCCAGGCTATATTCTGCTTACAGCATCAGCAGCAGCAGGATGAAAATGGGTAGACCAAATATTATTATCAATAATACTATCCATAGTATAAATAAATAGCAGTAAGTAATGTAAAAATAAGTTAAATTCTATCAGCTATAGAGAGATATTTGCTTGACCAATGCTCAATTTTATTTTGAATGATTTCATATAAATTAGTGCAATCATGATCTTTAAGTTAATTGGTGCTTACTTGAAATCCTAAGTATTTAACATGAAGATTACCTTCTTGGAAGTTAATATACTAAGAATACCACTTTTTTAAGCATAGTTCTTACTGAAATATACTTTACTTTTGTTAACATTGGTTTCCAGCCCAACATATATTTTTGATATTACTGAAAATATTCTTTATTATATGTGCACATCAGCCTTTAAGAAAATAAAAAGATCATTACATAGAATAGATGAGAAATACAAGGAGATATTTTATTTAAACGCTTAATGTTTTTAAAAATAGACTCTTCTTCCATTTACAAAGAAAAGTGTTCCATACTTATAGTAAAAATGAGACGACCCGAACTTCCCCGGTAAGGAAAGCATGAATAGAACTGACGACAAGACAATCAGAATGCAGACAGAAGAACATTTCATTATTATTACAACAATTCCATCAGATACAAGAATATACAGAGTATGAATAAATATTATACAACAAAGAATATCAGAGATTTAAATACAGTACTGCAGCGGAAAAATAATACAAAACGCAACTGAAAGAGATATATAGATACAGAGCTTTCCGGATATCATTCCAGCTGTAAACCAGGTTCCCGTGAATATAAGTCTGCAAAACCAAAACTACTAGCTGCTCGTATGGAAAATAGGGGCACCCAGAGTTTAGGTTAAAACAATAAACTCCAGGCCAGTCATGTGACTGGTGCGAGAACTAAAACAGTTATTTAAAACTTTACTTTAAAAGAGAGTAATTCAAGGGACCACACCGTATAACACGGAACGGGTTTCCTCCCAAGAACACCAGTGCATAGAATAAACAACGCAATGCTTTTTCGAAAAATGAAGCTATTATAAGACCCAGGTCCCATCACACAATGCAACGCAAGCCGGAGGATAGGGTTTTCCCTTATAATAGCCAAACATGCTTCGTACGTTTAAAACAAATCATTTGTTACTATTATAAGTGTAGTGTCAAAACAATTCAAATCATAAATATCAATCATAGGCGGCATGGGTACCATCTATCATGTCGCCATACTAGGCTCTACAAATAAAACTGCAATATCACGTATTGCAAATTGGATTTCCATCACAGGTCGAGGCAAGGGGTCCTCTCCGATTCGAGACACTCTAGCAAATGTCTCAAGACCCCACTATGATCCTTGGATCTTCAGGGCCGGTCCTCTCTTACTTTTGAGGATTGGAAATTCCTGAGCACACATTTCCCGGTCCTAACAGACCTATATCCGAGGCGCCTCGCATTCCAACAACCACACAGGTGAAAAGTATATAAATGTCAGCCGGTTTAAGCACAGACACCACCACTAGCTAGAAAGAAACGTCGTGCTCTCCCTGCAGTCACTATCCTGTTTTTGACTCATACCGAGGTGTGAGGCTCGCGAATTAACGCCATACACAAAGCTGCGCCACACAGGCCGTGCTTTGATCATCAACCACAAGACTTTGCTTTTCAACAGAAGCCTTAATCATTTGCCACTTAGGCGTGCCACACAAGCAATTCACTCCATGCGACTAATGTCCATCGATATACAACCTCTGAGCTCGTACGTCTCAGAGAAGGGCGTTAAGCAAGAGAATAAATTCTCCGCCGCCAAACAGATGTATATTTAATAGAGATCAATCAACACAGAATAAAATCCAATGTCAGACACACAGTCCATTTACAAGTTCATTTTGGGTCTGAACGAAACCAGAGGCACTTTCCTCCCATATCCATCGATCTCCAAGTACATCTGGACGATCACCAACTGATTCCCTCATCTTGGGTGTACAGCCCAATCAAGATCATCAGTAATCACCCAAACGATGTGAAGACTTCTGGTCTTCAACCACCGCCTTCATGTTCAAAATATCGTCGAATCGATTATTCAGAATGGGTGTAAACCCGACCTTTCCGAATAACCCGCGTATATAATAAACACGTGTTACACAAACACAACATACACCTTATTCCAATTCAGAATATTCTTTTATTCAAATTTTCACATTATTAGGGAAAGGTTCCCATTAATTTTATCAAAGATAAATTCTTCTAAATTTATTTTTTAATCTTTCTTTAGATATCATTTCAAACCATATTATGGTTTTCCAAACTAGTCGTGATTAGCGAACCACACCGAAGTAATTATTTATTTTATTTCCAAATCCCAACTTATTCATCCCCTGGAGCAAAATTGGTAATATCTAACACCACGATGTTATCGGTAAAATTAATTACCATTTCACGTTCAAATCTAATTAAAGATTTAACTATCGCTTTGGAGAAAAACTGGTGATACTCCATCCTCGATCACTTTTCAAATTTGATAATTTAAATTATCAATTCGCATTTCAATTTAACTACAGATTCATTAAAACTCCACTTCGTTTTAATCTTTCTCCCAAATCAATATCCTGCCTTTAACTGGGTTAAAGAACCAATGTCACCTAAAACACGATTCACGATAAACCCAAAATCACTTTCAAATTCAATTCCAATTAAATATTATTTAATTGGTACACTTCATTAAATCTAAATAGAAAGATTTAATCTTTTTCTCAACTGGGTTTAAGAACAGTGTTAATGAAGACACCATCCACGACAAACCCAAATCACATTTGATATTAAATATAAGGCTCTGAATAGAAAATATATCGGCTTATATTAAACATCAAATTCTATGACCAACAAATATTGTAATGGAAATAACGATATAAATATATCTTTCAAATTCCCATAACAATATATGTATAATCACGAAATCCAACATCGAAATATTCCAAAACCAATTTCGATTCAAATCCATTTCCACTTTATATATTGGAAATTCTGGTTATTTTCAAAACCACTTTCAAATTCAATTTATTTATTTCAAAAATAAATTGATTTTAATTCTAGTTCAAAACTAGTTCATTTTGATAAAAATCTATTTTTATCTTTTCAAATGTGGAATTTTTCACCCTAGTTCTTTCCATTTCATATATTATGATTTTACACAAATTATTAATATTTTTAATAGTTTTATCAAGGCCCGTACAGTCGATTTCCATCAACGGCCCTCGAACTGCACTTACAGCGACCTTTTCCAAATTTGATTTGGACATAATTCCAAATCCAACCGTTAGATCTCAAATTTCTAATATTCATTGGAAAGCTCTTGTCGATACGAACCCAACGGTTCTGGTTTTAGGAGAATCTGACCGTCAGATCTCCCGCAACGTCAATTCGAAGTCAATGGTCGAAATTCGCGAACTACCGCGGCGCGGCGCGTTATATTCAGGCCATTATATATATAATATATATATTATATATATTTCATCGGTTTCCTTTTAAAACGTATTTTATAAATCGTTTTAAATTCGTTTTCGAAACGATTTCAACTTTATATTCAATTTCAAATCAAAATTGAATATTTCATATCATTACTATGTAAATGATAATATTTTCAAAACGTTATATTTTGAAATCACTACCTTTTCTATATTCATTATAAAAACGAATATAATCGGTATAAATATCGTTCACGTCAAAATAGCGCAACTCTAATCAACACGGCTTTATATATTTTAATAACTTCGTTATTCTATTCAACAAATGAATATTTATTCTATTCAACACATGAATCTATATTTCTTTCAACACATGACTAATCTCAACACATGAGTACCGTCAACACATGACTATTTCTATTATTTAATATATTTTATAAAATTATGATAAAAATGTAAATTTTACTGTTTAAATTATTTTACTCAACACATGAACATTTTCAACACATGAATATTCTCAACACATGAGCATCGTCAACACATGACTATTTATTCTATTCAACACATGGATCTTTATTTTCCAAATTGGAATGAGGCACAATCAATTACCATATAATGTTAATTATATGGATTCCATACAAGACATATATATAATAGCAACGATAAACAATCAACCATCATCCAAAGTGCACTACACAACTGCATAAGCATTAAATATAAATAATTAACGCTTACACAATCTGTCGATCAATAGATTGACATACTATTACATAATTGGGATTAGTGTACGCCAAATATCATCCCAACACCCATGTGGTGTTTCAATCCACAAACACTGAATATTATTTGTGCAGTTGGGCGATGTGTAAAATTTATCGTCCTAATCAATGTCCTTCAAATAGGTGTACATAAACAAACCGTCCGGTTCGTAAATGAATATTTATTTATACACATTCACGTTAAAAATTATATTTTTAACAATATTAATTTATTCCAACACAAGAATTTTTATTTTCTATTTCACATCACCTTCATAAACAAATTTCACAACACATCAAACAAGCATACAAGCCGTCCATGGTTTGTGGACGACGGGTGTTAGGTGCTACTAAACACCGTCTACATCCTAGTATATATATTTTTAACTAGAAATTTAAATTAAAGGTGAGGAGTTCTCACCGATAAGCTAAACCAACACCATGACTCTTCTTGTGTAGAAATCTTTGTCCGGTTCGCCTTTCGTCTATTTCGTTGCCCGTAACCACTATATATATAAAAATCACATTTTTATATTGTTGCTATGTATATAAAAGTCACATTTTTATACTACTACTATATAGGTAAAAATTCTATTTTTACACTGCTATTCATATAATAAAGATTATATTTTTATCACGCTATTCTCTATATAAAAATTATATTTTTATATATATAAAGATCATGTTTTTATATCACGGCTTCATATGTAAAAATCACTCCTTTTCAATGCTACTTCCATGATAAAAATTATATTTTTATTTTGCTAGAAATATAATAAAAATTATATTTTTATTACTCTACATGAATAAAAATCATATTTTTATATCTCCTACATAATAAAGATCGAATTTTTATTATCTATATAATATAAAAATCTTATCTTTATATCTTTTATATGTTAAAAATCGGGTTTTTATTCTCTCTATAATATAAAAATCATATTTTTATTAAAATTAAAAATATAAACTTTACATTGTCAAAAATTCCAACTTTGCATAATAAAAATTCTAACTTTGCTCATTAAAAACTCTAACTTTGTATAAAAAATTGTTAACTTTTATATGATAAAAACACTAACTTTATATAATAAAAATAAAAACTGATTTTTATATTCATAAAAAAAAACCAATTACACAAAATAAAGAAATGAATATATTTAAAATTAAACTATCCACGAAATTGGGCTGAGGGGCGGCGTTCGAGGCCGGAGGTTGCTGTCGCGGGGGGGGGGGGGGGGGGTGAGGAGGCTAAGGCGCAGGCGGGGAGGGTGGTTAGGGCGGTGGCTGATGAGGGCGCGCGCTAGGGTTTGGGGCGACGGGGTTTCATGGCGTCTTCGGACGGAGGAGGGGCGAGAAAGAAGAATGGGAGGAGGAGGGAAGGAGGGTGGAGGAAGAGGTGGGGGAGGCGTTGGAGGGCGGTGCGGCGTCGAATCCCCCCTATCGCGATTTCCTTTTTTTTTTTTGATTTTCTGAACGGGGAGGGAATGAGGGAGAGAAAGGTGAAGGAGGGGGTTTTATTGAAAACTTTAATATTATTTTATTTATTCCATAAAGCAACTTTTTATTTCGACCTCGAAATCGAACCCACCGCCTATCGTCCATAGCTAATTACCCCCATTCCGAACACAATGAGATATGTATCATAAGCTAATTCGATCAGTTTTCATCAAATTAACATATAAATCTATATATTGAATTTGAACGCGAATTTCAATTTACCGGGGACACATACGAACTCTAAAAATTCCCAAAAATATTTTCTAGCTTCATATTGATAATACGGTCCTAACAAAACTAGTTTCGTCGAATTCTGAGACCATTTGAAAAATGGCCATTTTCCAGTCGATTAAAATCAACTAAAACTGGTCAAATGCATTTTCCTTTGCCACGCTCACATATTGATTCGAAAAATTACAAAGTTTGAAACCTAGCAATAACTTGACATCCCGGATCCAACAAAAGTGGTTTCGTCAAAATTCGAGGTCGTTTGCAAAATTTCCATTTTTAAGGTCTGAATTCCGTAGCGACTATTCAGAATTTTCAACTGGACGTATCATTTGATTCCCGCTGTGAAATTTCAATTTTTCTGATTCGTTGGAAAGATATTCTCGATTAGATTCTAATATTTTTAGTTTCACTAAAATCCGGTTTATTTTGCACTCGGTACATTCATTTGAAATTTGAAATCGAATTATCGAACTACGCGCCATTTTCAATTCCTTTTATAATTATAAATAATTATTTATATTCTAACGACGACGTATATAAATATATACTTCTAATTCTATTCAAAATAGATTTCTCGTCGTTAATCATTTTAAATGTTCAAACTTCATTAAAATTGCAAAAATAAAAATTTTAAATTGGCTCGCATTTCCGGGTTATTACAAAAAAGATAAGGGAAAAGAGGATCACTCAGACGTATACCTCTATTACTTTTAAAAAATCCACATGGGGATCCATTAATCAGTAGAGAATATAACATTGCATATACATTCTTTTATCCAAATATAGAATTTATCACAAAATCAAAGTTGTTGCATCATAGGAATGATAAATAATATGTTGATTTTATCAAAAGCTGTAACGACCCGGTCTTTTTTCCCGATTTTCACCGGTAATTAAACCAACTTAAACCGTCCATAAAGACAGATTGTTAGGGGCACTTACACATTTGCACAAAATAAAATGAACTTTTCCATTATCATTAAAATAATATTACATCAGTGTTACAAGGGGTACATCAGAGTACATCGGTTACACAGAGGAAAAGATACTAAACTCAGCGGAAGAATGTGAATGCTCCAAGACATAATAGCTCCAGCTAAAACCAGAATCCTGCTCCAAATAACTCCAAGGCTAAATCTGCGAACCAAACTACAAGGCTGCCCGTGTAAAAATTATGAGCACCCGAAGTTTTGGTGTGGGAACAATAAACTCTAGGTCAGTCATGGGACTGGTGTGAGAATTCAAACAGTTGTTTTTAGGGTTTATTTTAAAGTTACGTAATTCATCGGGCAAAGCTGCTAATGCGGAATGGGTTTACTCCATGTGAATACCAATGCATAGAAATCCACAATGACTTTTTGAAAAATGAAGCTATCATAGGCTCGTTCCACATCATACAATGCAAGCGCACACCAGATTCGCTAGTTTTGCCTTACGATAACCAAAATTGCCTTCATATGTGAAAATCTTCTTTTACTACTATATATAGTGTGAAAACCATTTTATCAAATAAATGTATTAATCCTAGACAACATAATGCCTCATCCCGTTACACTGACAATCCTGCCGGTAATCAACAGGCTATACAATCAAAACCATATGGGCTCATTGTGGAGATTGGGTTTCCAACATGATGGTTCCTGGTAAAAAAGATAATTCATGGGGTCACAAACTTTCTTGCGCGCATCATCCCAATACTCGCGGATAACGTCCAGACTCAGACCCTATTATACTAGCCCACCATACATGAATCAGAGTATCCAACAAATAACGTTCCAGACTGGGGACTTCTTAGTACCCTTTCATCATCACATCCTGGTTCATCGAACATACGAAAGGAACATAAAAATCTGACCACCAGTTTACCATCAACCCGTGGTGTGAGGTTCGTCGAGGTCACGATATACACAAAGGTACGCTTAAATAAGCCATGCTTTGATCATCCATAGCTCATCACATAACTTAAGTATGCCACATTGCCCATTCACTACGCATCACTGATTTCCATCAATATATAACCTCAAAGCTCATACTTCTTAGAGAAGGGTGTTAAGCAGGAGAATAAATTCTCCGCCACCAAACAGATATATATTAGTGAAGATCAGTGCTACATAGCCAATTATAATGTTAGACACAAAATCCATACATGTCCGTTCTAGGTCTGTACGAAACAACAATATGGAATTCCTTCACATATGTTTGGGCTTTTTGCCACTTAACCGATATATAAATTTCATCTGCGAATGGGAGCTATCCATTCGAGACATTCAGGAAGTCGCCCTTACGACATGAAGGGTCCCAGTCTTCAATATTGTCTTCAATACCATCAACTGCTCTACAACGTCGTATTATTACTTGGAATGCTTTTTGGACATACATCCGATCCCGGTCTTTCCAATAAGCGCAATTTAAAAATTACAAGTACGGGACACACATGCTTTCGACCAAATCTCCTTCCATCTTGGATTTTGTTAGATTAAATTTCTTTAAATCCATTTTCAAATTATAACAAAATCCATATTTAACCTTTCTTTTTACATCCCTTAAATCAAAGATAATTTAGCCTCAAAGCGTTAATTAATTTTCCATTCGATAACTCATTATCAAAAACCCATAGTTTCAACCATAGTTTCCAATTAAATTGATTTTCCAATATTCCATTCTTTAATATTAACTAAAAGATTATACTTCCTTTCCAATTCCTTATTTTTAATTTCCTCAAATCAAAGATTTGGTTAAATCCCCAAATTACGATATGAGTTTCCATAACTCAATCTCATTAGGTTTCAAGAATGATATGATTGAAGATATGATTCACGACAAAACCCAAATCAATTGATATTGAACATAAGTTACACAGAAATTGTATCTACTTATATTCGATATCAATTCTCATGATCAATGAATACTATAAGTGGAATAACGATATAACAATAATATCTTCCAAATTCCTCAAATAGTATACGTTTATACCAAAGAATTTCATATAAAATATCCGAAGATTATTTCTATCCGACTTATCCCAATCAAATTGGGAAACCCATATCTTGATTAAAAGATTTATCCAAATCTTTGACATTAGATTTAGATAGAAATATAGTCCACTTATACTTAATATTAATCTTTGTATTCAACTCACACTATAAGCGGAATAACGGTGAACTAAATAGTAAGTGTCATCATCTACCGGATTAATATCAAACATCCGAAGATTTATCTCCAACCATATCCAATTATTTAAATTGAAAACCCATTTTAGTATCAAATAAATTATATAAAACATTTTCAATACTTTTAAATCTTTGAAAATGTCCCACCAATCATTCACAAATGATTACTTATAGTTAGTAAAACAGCTAGGGGTTTAAAACTTCAAAATAGATTGTTTTCAAAGAAAGAGTTACCATAGTGTTTCAAAAGCGTTACAAAGTGTTACAAAATAGTTACCTTAACTACTTTGATAAAAATATCGTTTATCTTAGCCAAAAACTTAAACTTTACAATTCAAAAAACTTTTACATAATTTATAACGATGTTACAATTTTTTTTCTATATTTTTAAAACATTTAAAATAGTTTTATATAGTTATGGTCGACAACGGCTCTTACAGCGACCTTTTCCAAAACGGTTTTAAACATACCTTGAAAATTATAACCCGAAATAAAAATCCTCTTTCATTGATTCGAAAGCTCTTTTTAATATAAATCAAATGTTTTTCATTTCTTGGAAATCCGATTTAGATTGCAGAAGTTATAAGCGTTTAAAGTTTGTAACTTAAATATGCAAATTACCAATGTGCAACAAGTCTATTTTGACCGAAATAAAAATTATTCTTCAATACTTCAAAATACCTTAGAAAACCATTATATACTCATGTGAATCATTTAAAACCATTTAAAGTAATTTACATTGACTTTCCAAATTTATTTTTTGTTCAAAATTCAACTTTTATTTTTTTACTTAATAAATCAAATTCCAATTCATTTCTAAATTCAAATAACTTCAAATTAACCATCCCATTCATTGAATCAGTTAGGGATAGCCATGGAGAGCAGGAATTTATATTTTCCAAACCCAAGCCTAGACACTATCCTCTCTGTCATCCTAGAACGTTCGGGTATTTATTTATTCATTTAAAGAACTTTATCAATATATGTGAATTAATACATATGTCCTTTCCCAATTATTGACCTTCAATTTCAATAATGATATTGCTTCTAATTACGAAGGAGATTTTGTGTCATAGTGTGTGCAAAACAACATCAACAACCATTATAAACATTGATAGCAACCATCATCAACATAATTAAATAAATCATAACTGTTCACAAGCGTTATAACACTAACGCTTAATAGTGTGTGTTTTCTAAACTACGCATCCATCATCCATCGCAACAAACATCAATCATCGTTAAGCACTATTAATTCATCACTATACTTAAATTATTCTAACTACTAATTAAATATATAAACCATGGTTAAAGAGTTCTCACCAAACAGCTTTTCAAATTTCCTGGTAGGCGATCCTAGCTGAGCGAATCATTAGACAATATTTCGGCGCAACGTCTTGTTCACCAAAATACATATACTAATCTTTATCTCTTATCATAAGAGGAGGAGGAGGATGACGACGAACTTTGGCAAGGTGGTGGTGGAAAAGAGGAAGACTTATGCCATGGAAACCATGGCCATAAGCTTAAGAAGAAGAAGGAAAATAGAAAAAATGAAAATGGATGATAAAAAATGAAGTAAAGAGCTCCTTATATAGGAAAGGAGGGGTAAGGAGGTAAAGACACATAAGGGGACAAGTGGAAACCATGCATGAAAGCTTACATGCAAAATTACAAGTGTCCATACACTTATCTTAAGGAGGGAAAGTGTTCTTTTGGTTGCATTTCCCTTAAACTGCTATGAAAACTAAGAGCAACACTTAATTCTAATGCTACTAATTCATGTTATGGTTTGACAAATCCGATCGAACGACAAATAGTCTTAATAAATCCAAACTTATTAATATTCATTCTCATCCGTTAAATTTATAATTCAATTGAAATCTATTTTATAACTAGTCAAATTTTTTAAATATACTCAACCATATATATTAATGTCCAATTCAAATTTAAATTTAAATTGAGTAATAAAAATTCCAATTTTAAATTGGTTAAAAATTCTGGATCGTTACGTTCACCCCCTTAAAAAAATTCGTCCTCGAAAAGGAAAGGAATCGCAATTACTCATTTGACATCTTGTACACTTTCAGACACAAGATTAAAATTCTTTATTCCAAAGCTCCCTGTTCTCGTAATGAATATACCGGATAGAATATTCTTACATACATATTTATGGACAACCATATCTACCATGTCCTCCAATGAAAAATTCCAATTACCCTTATATTCGAGTTACCGTTTACTGGACCAATTACTTATACTTAACCATTTACTTCTTTCAAAAAAATTTAGAGTTATAAATTTATTCTCCTAGATCTTATCTTCCAAATTAAATGGTTATGAAACTTACTCCCTTTCGGTTCCATAAAATTACTATTATTCTTCATACAAAAAACTTGATCGTCTCAAAACTCATCTTCCCTCAACATTTTAGTTTAGGAAAATTATTTATTCCTGCTTGGCAAAAAATTTGAAACTTAATTCACAAGGTATCCATTCTTACTTAAACAGTTCCTTTTATGATCGCAATATATTTAGAACTTATCGGCTGTCCAAAATCGCCAATTATTCCAAATTTTTGTTCCTTATATTGTTTAATTTTGGCTATCCTCATTAATTATTCTAAATTCAAGGTTATGAAACTTATTTCCTTCAAACTTTAGAGAAACCATTTAGATATATTTTTATTAACATCATTAACCAACGTAGTCCTTAACCAAACTATTGTCAAATATCTTATAGTCATATTGAATTCTCAAGATATTTGCATTTCAAAATTTAATTAGTTGGGGAGGACTAATTATCAAATATCCTAATTGATTAATTCCAACTTATCCTTTAAATCGTTTCCCGAACTACTTCGATTGCTTATGTAAATTACAACTTTACATAAACGTCTTTTAATCATCTAAGTAATTCCAATCACAAGATGTCGTGCCCAAGTTTTAAATTCCCAAATATTTTCAAAGACCATTTTTCCTTTATGTTGAAAAATATTCTTTCAAAATCAATTCAAAAAATTAATTTCAAAGTAATTGCCAATTCTTACTCAAAATTTTGATTTGAGTTTTCAATCTAATATATCTCTTCAAAACCATTTTACTTTTTTTTATCATAAATACACTTTCTCATATACTCTCTACTTAATTTACTGGCTTATCCTTATTACAGGTTTACCTAGTATAATTCTTACAATTCTATCTAATTTTCAAGATTTTGTTTACTTATTCAAATTCCCATCAATTTACCCAACATTTTCAAACACTTATCGAAATGGGTTTAAGTATATATTGATGTTTTAATCGGAACCATATAATCATCCCACTTTCGGAACTCGAAGATACATACCGATGATGATGCAGTCATCAACAGAATTATTTTCAAGCGAGTATAGTGTGATTCTTTATCTATCTAGTATACTTAAGACTTCGTATATATGTTAGCTAGGCGTATATTCAAAGTCTTCCTTTACTCGATAGTTGAACCTCAACATCAAATATAATACTCAAATTCTAATTTTAATTTCCAACCATATTTATTAGTTACCTTAGGGGAGAATTACCTTAGTAAATTTGACCCAAGTTTATCAATATTTCGAAATGTTACCCAATATTGAAATTAAATCCAAAAGGCATTTATACTTGGATCATTTTCCAGATCAGTGGAAGGGGCTTAATTACCATGCCATAAGAAGTATTTTATGTGTAATAATAATCACAAATGTAAACTTATCCTTAATCGTTTGGTTAAGTATCCAGGTTATAATTTACCATATATTTCCAAAATATGCTTCTTTCTTAAAATATAACTTTTCAAAACTCACTTCATGTTTCAAATACGCTCTCTCAAATATAATACTCCAAAATATTATTCAGGGCTTTACTAACCCTATCTCTAATGAGATATATAACTCTGATGAGTCTTTCCTTTTGTTCAAACATGTCGTACCCCATTGCTTTGTATAAACCAAAGCTCTGATACCAACTATAACGGTCTGGTCTTTTTCAACCATCGGACAACGACTAATACTCCGCCGTGGCATTACAATGGTACTCCAACACCTTGTTTTACAGCCAGCCTCTCGACTGTCGCAACCTCATGCCTAACCAACCCCTCTTGGGAAATGTTGAGGTAAGGTACCCCACTCGCCACCAAACCAAGAGCGAGAACCCCCTATCACACTGCATCATGCCAAACTAGGAGTGGTGTGCGAACTCAAATAGTTGTTTTTAGGGTTTATTTTAAAGTTAGGTAATTCACCGTACCACGCCGCTAATGTAGAATGGGTTTACTCCATGTGAATACCAGTGCATAGAAATTCGCAATGACTTTTTGAAAAATGAAGATATCATATGCTCGTCCCACATCACACAATGCAAGTGCACACCAGATGGGCGAGTTTCGCATTAGGATAACCAAAATTGCCTTCATACGTGAAAATCCTCTTTTACTACTATATATAATGTGAAAACTATTATATCATAAGCTCGTGCCACATCACACAATGCAAGTGCACACTAGATGGGCGAGTTTTGCCTTATGATAATAAAAATTGCCTTCATATGTGAAAATCCTCTTTTACTACTATATATGGTGTGAAAACCATTTTATCAAATAAATGTATTAATCCTAGCTAGCATAATGCCCCATCCCATTATACTAACAATCCTGCCAGTAACCAGCAGACTATACAATCAAAACCGTATGGGCTCGTAATGGAGATTGGTTTTCCAACATGATGGTTCCTGGTATGAAAGATCATTTGTGGGATCACAAACTTTCTTGCGTGCATCATCCCAGTTTCGCAGATAACGTCTAGACTCAGACTATTATACTAGCCCACCATACATGAATCAGAGTACCAAACAGATAGCGTCCTAGACTGGGGACTTCGTAGTACCCTTTCATCATCACATCCCGATGCACCAAACATACGAAACGAGTATAAAAATCTGACCGCCAATTTACCATCAATTCGGGGTGTGAGGTTCGTCGAGTTCATGATATACACCAAGCTACGCTTAAATAAGCCATGCTTTGATCTTCCATAGCTCATCACATAACTTAAGTATGCCACATTGTCCATTCACTATGCATCACTAATTTCCATCAATATATAACCTCTAAGCTCATACGTCTTAGATTAGGGTGTTAAGCAAGAGAATAAATTCTCCACCACCAAACAGATATATATTAATAAAGATCAGTGCTACGCAGTTAATAACTATGTCAGACACACAATCCATACAGTCCGTCCTGGGTATGAACGAAAAACAATCCAGAATTCCTTCACATACGTTTGAGCTTCTTGCCACTTAACTGATATATAAAATTATCTACGAATAGGAGCCATCCATTCGAGACATTCGGCAAGTCGCCCTTATGACATAAAGGATCCCGGTCTTCAATGTCGTCTTCAATATCATCAACTGCTCCACAACGTCGTATTATTACTTGGAATGGTTTACGTACATACATCCAGTCCCGCTCTTTCCAAATAATAAGGGCAATTTAAAATTTACAATTACGGAACACACAAGCTTTCAACCAAATCTCCTTCCATCTTGGATTTTGTTAGATTAAACTTCTTTAAATCCATTCTCAAATTATAACAAAACCCATATTTAACCTTTCTCTTTTACATCCCTTAAATCAAAGATAATTTAGCCCCAAAGCCTTAATTAATTTTCCATTTGATAACTCATTATCAAAAACCCAGTTTCCTTTGAAAATCCTTACCCCACATTTCAACCACAGTTTCCAATTACATTGATTTTCCAATATTCCATTCTTTAATCTTAACTAAAAGATTATACTTCCATTCCAATTCCTTATTTTTAATTTCCTCAAATCAAAGATTTGGTTAAATCCCCAAATTACAATATGAATTTCCACAACTCAATCTCATTTGGTTTCAAGAATGATATTATTGAAGATATGATTCAGGACAAAACCCAAATCAATCGGTATTGAACATAAGTTACACATAAATTACACATAAATTGTATCTACTTATATTCGATATCAATTCCCATAATCAACGAATACTATAAGTGGAATAACATATATTAATAATATCTTCCAAATTCCTCAAATAGTGTACGTTTCCACCAAAGAATTTCATATCAAATATCCGAAGATTATTTCTATCCAACTTATCCCAATCAAATTGGGAACCCATATCTTAATTAAAAGATTTATCCAATTCTTTGAAATTAGATCTCGATAGAAATATCATTCACTTATACTTAATATTAATCTTTGTATTCAACTCACACTATAAGTGAAATAATGGTGAACTACCTTTAAAATTCCTCAAATAGTAAGAGTCATCTGTAGCGACCCGAGAATTTCGATACTCGAATCTCGACACTAATACAATCCATGTCCAAAACTCAAGTACCGAAAATCCCAGAAAGCTATAGGAAAGAGTTTAGTGGGTGAGGTAAGAAAGAAAGAAAGTTAGAATAGAAGAATAAGAAGAAGCAACACAACACAGAGTCTCACATCGCAACGGAACAAAATATAATATATAAATAAACTTTATAGAGAGCTTTTGAATTAAAAACTTACAATCATCATAGTACTTCAATACACTTTGACAGTTATAATAACCCGTCCTCACATACATCACACAGCGGAATAATACTAGATAATATCATACGTCTGAACACCTTCAGCTCGTCCTTGGACTTCACAGCATCCGATAACTTGAACCTGTACACCCCGGGCTAACCCGAGCATTTACAAAACACCGGGTCAGTCTAGTGAACCAGAGTGAGAAAAACTTGCACAGTATCAAAGGTATCACACAATCTGATTTCAAAGTTAAAATCTTTCAAAGAAAAGGATAATTGTAAGACCAAATCCGCACATAAACACGGACGGTTTTTACCTTACGATAACCCAAAACCTTTTTGAAATCAATATCTTTTCTGATATTATAATAATGTCTAAATACAAGTAAATATCAATCTAGTGGAACGCTTGCATCTCACGCTCCACATATATAGTATACAAACAAAACAGCATCGCTTATTGGAGATTGGATTCCGACTATGACAAGGTATGGGACCACCTGCCGATAGTGTATCTCTAGAGGCGTATACACTGGGTTCAACAAGAACGTCTTCCAACCCGGCCCACACATGACCGACCACTCATTTCGCTTGAGTGTATCGAATGTATATCACCAACGGTTGGGAGCGACCCACCGTCTTCCCGAAAAGGGACAGCATTGATAGATTAAAGAAGCAAAAGGATTTTCTCTAGATAGGTGATTATACACCCTAATGGGAGCGACCCACATAGCTATGCTGCCTGCCCAATTTTGTCATTTCCCGGTTGATGAGGCTTGAGGTTATAATCGACTTTTGGAACATCTGGCCACCGTTCACATCGTCCATACATGTCATCCAGGAACAAGATGAACCGAAGGCACTATCCTACCGCATCTTAGGAATCACCCCACAGATCAGTAGCAAGTAGTCCTTGCAAACCGTAGATTTTAATCCTGACAGAATCATGGCCAAAATATCTCTAGGGATCAGCTAGAGAAATCCAACAATAGTCCTTCCACTCATGAAGATTTACGGTCTTCAATTGCTCCATCTCGACCAGTATCTTCTACGTTTTCGTATTCATTGTTCGGAATGGTTTTCGAATATAAATTCGATCCCGGTCTTTCCATACCAACAACGCATTGGGTATGATTTTGATAGTCGGTTCTTTAACTATCAAAATAAACAAACATATAAATAAAATGAATCCATGGGTTTATACAACATCACTTGGCCATTAAAAATAGTATTTCAGTTTTAATATATAATATCCTCAAATCATTTATATACGTAAATATTCTCAAATCATTTCGTTTATATACTTAGAACAATGTCTTAAAACCATATCTACTTTCATTTCCCATTTGTCATCATTACAAAACATTTCCACAACATTACTTATTTTCTATAATTACAAAGTTGATCCAACTCATCATCGTAAAACAATTCTTACGAAATCTTTTTTTGTCTCGTTATTATAAAATAATCGTCACTTATCCTTTTGGAATGAATTCACTTTACATCTCATCTCGTTACTTTGAGCATATCGTTATACTTTCCAAAACTCCTTTTATTTCTTTTATATCACCTCGTACTCTCAAGCCCCTTTTAATTCCTTTATTTCAAAATCCCATTATACATTTCAAGTTCTTCAAATGACGTTACACTATTATTTCCCCAAAATAAAATACACTAACATCTTAATCGTCACAACTAATATCATCCTCCGATAATCCCGAAGTCATTCAAGTTGGGGTATTTAATTACCTCTCAGACCTTGATCAACAACGTTCTTATCTTAAGATGATATCAGTTGTAATATCAAAACCGATATTCATTCCCAATATCAAATCAAACCCCATTTTGGTTATACCTTAATGACATCACATCTCTTATTAATATAACGAATTTATATCGCATCTCGTTTTACTTAACTCGTCTCACCTTTTAATTCAAACCTGAGTTTCCATTTCTACTTCCTCTTTCAATTAATAAACCAATAATCAAATCTCAATTAACGTGCTAATGTAATTAATTTAATCAACTCCAAATTAGCCTTTTTATTAGAGATAAAATTTACTTAAACAACCCATTTACTTTGGTTATTATTAAATAATAACAAATCTCATTATAACCTCTTTTTAATTATTCTTAAAAATACTTATCTCCGTTATTAATTGTTACGTCAATTCTTACTCATTTTCTTATCAAAACATGATAATTAGTTTCATAAATCACAATCAAGATGAGGCACGTGCTTCGCACACGGCAGATTTCGATATAAAAATAATGATTAAAACAACAATATACATATGTGGTTGGTTTAATTTCCTTTTTATACACTTCATATAAAATAATATATATATATAAAAATCTATATACAGTTATAAAATAAACTTCATCACTTTATTTCTATCGATTTACCCGACAGTAAATCAATCTTTATAAAACAGTGTATATTTGGCCATCTGCTATATATTCCTCAACCAATATCACACATTGGTTAATAATCAAACAAATATTGGATTTGGGTTTAGCAATCAACAACCAATTCAATAATCCAATCATATGGGTTTAACAGTTCACATGATGATGATAACAAATTTAACTGATAACGGTCAACTACTAACATCAGCTCAAGCATACAATTCAATCAAATACGTTTATATTATAAACGTAACCAACAAGGTAAGTTACCTTGTTTGCAGATCATCGTTAAAAAATAACGATGTCGATTCATTTAAATTAAACAACGGTTTAATTTAAATAATTGATATAACAATGTTTAAGAACATCTAAACAATCATCAAATCAACCAACCATTAGCAAACATGGCAAACAAATAATAAATCCGACATATAATAAATATAAGCATGGGAACTGAGTGAGTTTAACTCACCTTGGATTTCCACTCGGTCGTTAGAGCAGTCGTTTTGATAAAATTAAATAGTCGTTTAATTTTGTCCAAAAATTCCGGTAGTCCCTAGTGCTGACCAAACTAGCTCCGTCACGTAGCGTTTCTCGATACAATTCTGATGCTTATTGGTCTGTTCAAATATGATGATGTAACCATAAATTATTAAAATAATAAGTTTACGTTGTTAATTCAATATGTTAATCGTTAAATTACTAATAAATTAATTACTTAAAGAAAACCGTTATACCTTTATATACATGCTTGCTTAAGTCCTTTTCCACGTTAATTTCCAACGTCATGCCACTTTCCTTGCCATCCCAATCTGCTACTTTCCCATGTACTAAGACTTCACACACTAATGTCTCCCAAACAGGCCGAGCTTCCCACTTTGCTTTTCTTTCTTTTCTGCTCTATTTTTTTTTGAACGTGTAGACAGATTACCTTCTTTTCTTTTCTGTCCTCTGAACAAATGATGCCCAACTTTTGATCCCATTGTTTGATCCCACTTTCACACGTCCCCCCTTTTTATTCAAAACTAACGCCACTTCATCATTGTTGTTACCATTAACGCACCCTCCCAGCTTCCCATTCTTGAACCCTTCATGCCATGTTCTCATTTCATCCCCACGTCCATTATTCCACCCTGTTTCGTTGTATTATACTTTTTTTTTGAAACTAAGGCCCAACACAGCTGGCCCATGTCCCCATACCCAACTTCTACGAACCCACGAATGTGTTTCTCCTCACCCTTGTTTACCTGATGCTCACGGCATCCTTCAACAGCTTCGGTTTCTCTTTTTTTTCATATATATATAAGAGCCCATACTGGCCCAAAACCACTTCCACCTGTGAATTCATCCCACGTCTGCTGTGTGTTCATCCCATCCTTTCTCGGTCCTTCTTTTCATCTCGGATTATAGTATACGAACCAAAAGGGAACACAGCCCCTTCCATTTACTCCACAACGCTAAGATAACCACGACTTCACACCTTTGCCGCCGACACCTGTCAACGCCAGGACCCACTGCACCGACCCTCCCTCTCAAATCACCATCCTGCTGTCTATTTTCCCAGAATGGAAAGATTAGCCGAACCCAACGAGATATACACTGAATTGGAGAGCATAGTATCAGCAGTTCTAATATATAACTGCGTATATAAATTGAAATAATCTTTTAAGGATTATCGCCATTTTTTTCTGTGTTTTAGTCTGAGTTTCCTTGCTTCAAGAATGCACTGCATCCCCTATATATACTTGGTGAAACTTGGCAAGCACGGCCAGAACATATAGGTATGCAGGATGCAACGGATAGGTGTAGATATGCATGTGGCTTGACACGAGGTTTTGAAAGGATCAGTCTTAGCTGGTGATTTATACATGATGGGCATGAAGGTCTGAAAAAGAAGAAAACAAGGTCGGTTGCATGTGCGAAATTAAATTCGAGGTGAAATGTTAGGTAGGCTGGCCTAGTTAATTTTATTCATAGACCAAAACTGTTTGATTCTCATTTTCCCATATGTAAATAGGTTAGGCAGAGAAACAAGACAGGTACATAGCTGTGTTGAAGCATCACTTCACTGTTTGATGGGTTTAAATCATATACAGTTACTGTGGTGTCTTGTTTTATCATGTGTTTGTATCCTCCCATTAGCTGATGATGTCGACTTCTAAGTAGGTTTTAGTGGTAGGAGGCATGTGCAAGCACCAGTATAGTCTGAATGGATTTGAGGTAGAGATGAGGTAGATGTAGCTTTCATTTTATTAGCTGTTGTTCTTACCTTTCATACCTTTCATAGCTGAGTTGTAAGGTACCGTATTACGTGGAATTCCGTTCATGTCCACGCTGCTAATGACAGAAATAAAAACATGATCGTGTCGAGCGATGCACCACGATCCCAAAAATATAATAATACCGGTAGGTTGGCTTCTATTGTGAAACCCCAAAATGTTGAAACAGGGTGTAAAATAATCCAAATAAAAAGTTGCTTATTTTGCGAATTAAAAATTACAGTAAAATCCTAAAAATTAAATTATGACTATGCCTCAAAGGACTTGTCCAAATTCGTAATCAATATTTAAATATAATTAAATAATCGTTATGGTTTATAAACGATTTCACAGCGACTATTCTAAATTTTCATTTGGACATAACATACAATATATTAGCCGAAATCTCGATTTTTCTCTTTCAGTAGAAAATTATAATCAAATCGATCCTAACGTTTCTTCTTTTACAGAATTCTGACTTAAAACAGATTCTGTATATTCAATTAAAGTTCAAAGCTCAATTATACGAACTACCGCGTCGTTTCGAGTTCGTTTTATATTAAATATAAATTTAAACGTTTGATCGTTGTTTAAGTAACGAATTCAATACTAAAATCCATTAATATTCCAAATATAATATTTAAATAAATTTAAATATTCAGAGAAAAATCCAGGTCGTTACACATCATCTACCAGATTAATATCAAACATCCGAAGATTTATCTCCAAACATATCCAATTATTTAAAATTGAAAATCCCGTTTTAGTATCAAATAAATCATATAAAACATTTTCAATACTTTTAAATCTTTGAAAACATCCCAACAATCATTCACAAATGATAACTTATAGTTCGTAAAACAGCTCGCGGTTTAAAACTTCAAAATAGATTGTTTTCAAAGAATGAGTTACCATAGTGTTTCAAAAGCGTTACAAAATAGTTATCTCAACTACTTTGATTTAAATATCGTTTATCTTAGCCAAAAACTTAAACTTTACAATTCAAAACACTTTTACATAATTTATAATGATTTCAAAAAAAAATCCATAATTTTAAAACATTTAATATAGCTGTTTATAGTTATAGTCGACAACTGCTCTTACAATGACCTTTTCTGAAATGGTTTTAAACATAACTTGAAAAATATAACCCGAAATTAAAATCCGCTTTAACTCATTCAAAAGCTCTTTTTAATATAAATCAAATATTTTTCATTTCTTGGAAATCCGATATAGATTTCAAAAGTTATAAGTGTTTAAAGTTTGTAACTAAAATACGCAAATTACCATTATGCGACAAGCTCTATTTTGACCGAAATAAAAACTATTCTCCAGTACTTCAAAATACCTTAAAAAACCATTATATACTCATGAAATCATTTAAAACCATTTAAAGTAATTTACATTGACTTTCCAAATTTATCTTGGGTTCAAATTTCAACTTTTATTTTTTTTTCTTAATATATCAAATTCCAATTCATTTCTAAATTCAAATTACTTCAAATTATCCATCTTATTCGTCAGATTAGTTAGGGATATCCAGGGAGAGGGAAACTATATTTACCAAACCCAAGCCTAGACACTATCCTCCCTGTCATCCTAGAACGTTCCGGTATTTATTTATTCATTTAAATAACATTATCAATATATATGAATTCATACACATGGTCTTTCCCAATTATTAACCTTCAATTTCAATAATGATATTGCTTCTAATTATGAAGGAGATTTGTCGATCACCAATTTGATACCATAATTGTTGTGTCATAATGTGTGCAAAACAGCATTAACAACCATTATAAACATCTATAGCAACCATCATCAACATAATTAAATAAATCATAACTGTGCACAAGCATTATAACACTAACGCTTAATAGTGTGTGTGTTCTAAACTACGAGTCCATCATCCATCACAACAAACATCAATCATCATTAACCAATAATAATTCATCACTATATTTAAGTTAGTCTAACTACTAATTAAATATATAAACCATGGTTAAAGAGTTCTCACCAAACAGCTTTCCAAATTTCCTAGTAGGTGATCCTAGCTGAGCGAACCGTCGGACAGTATTTCGGCACAACATCTTCTTCACCAAAATATACATAATAATCTCTCTCTTCCTTATCATAAGAGGAGGAGGAATATGACGACAAATTTTGGCAAGGTGGTGGTGGAAAAGATGAAGACTTAAGCCATGGAAACCATGGCCATAAGCTTAAGAAGAAGAAGGAAGGTAGAAAAAATGAAAATGGATGATAAAAAATAAAGTAAAGAGCTCCTTATATAGGAAAGGAGAAGTAAGAAGGTAAATACACATAAGGGCCAAGTGGAAACCATGCATGAAAGTTTACATGCAAAATTACAAGTGTCCATACACTTGTCTTAAGGAGGGAAAGTGTTCTTTTGGTTGTATTTCCCTTAAAATGATATGAAAACTAAGAGCAACGCTTAATTCTAGCGCTACTAATTCATGTTTTGGTTTGACAAATCTGATCGAACGACAAATAGTCTTAATAAATCCAAACTTATTAATATTCATTCTCATCCGTTAAATTTATAATTCAAATAAAATCTACTATATAACTAATCAAAATTATTATATATACCTAATCATATATATTTATGTCCAATTCAAATTTAAATTGAGTAATAAAAATTCCAATTTTTAAATTGGTTAAAAATTCTTGATCGTTACAAAAGCTTTATGTAAATCCATCTTGATACACATATTGTTTTGATCTTTGTGGCTGAAATCCCTAATTAATTTATGAGCTAACAAAGTGTTATTAGTTATGAATCTATCAGGGATGAATGAACTCTGGTTTCCAAAAATTAAGAACTTTAAGAAAGTTATTATTCTATTACAAAGAATGTTTGCAATAATTTTATAATGAAAATAAGAACAAGAAATAAGCCTAAAGCCTCTGAGACTGTTAGGATTTTTGACTTTTGGAACTAAGGTAATGAAAGTATGATTTATGTTTTTTAATATTTGACCCAAGTCAAAAAATTCCTTTGTAGCCTTAAACAGAGAAGTTTGTACTCATTCCAATTAGAAGCATCATTCATTATGTTCCCATCAACAACAATTAATTACCTATGACACTTGTGTGCCTTCTACTAGACATTTTAGCATAAAAGAATTTACTAGAAGTATCAATACTATTAAGCAAATTAACTTTTTCTTTTTTCCTATTTTAGCATCTTCAATTTGAAACTCTTTCATCAATTTTATCTAAAGACATGATAATTGTTAATTTTGGAAGCACCAGAATTGTCAAAATTTATATCATCCTAAATGATAACACATTCTTATCTAATCATATTAGAATTGTTTATAGACTTACAAAAATTCCAGTTTTTAAGATTAGAATTTGTTAAATCAAGAATTTTCTTAAACTTGTATTGGACAGTGCCAAAATGAGGAAAATTATAAATGTTCATAACTACATCCTTGTAGTTCATATCCAAGACCCATCCATTTTTGTATCTGAAAGGGAAACTAGATTTTGATATAAAATTGGATACAAAATTAAGAAGGATGAAAGTATGATCACTTGTCCCTTAAGGTAAAGTAGAATAGTTAAAGTTAGGAAACAAGTCTAGAAATAACTGATTAACTAGAACCTTATCCAATTTACAGTGCAGTTTCTAAACTCCCTCAATTTCGATGTATATTTATTTCCAATAACAGGGAGTTCAGATAAACTATATTTATATAAGTAATTAGAAAAAAAATTCTACCTTCTTATAAGAAATTGTAACACCCCTCTCTTCTTAGCAACAAGCATGGCAGTACTAAAGTCACCTAGGACGACCCAGGAATTTTTATTGTTCACACTTATTAATTCTAAATGATGCCAAAGAGAGGACCTATCCTTTTCAAAATTAGATGCATATACAAAACTGTAACACCCCACGTCCGTTAGTCCCACTCACAAAGGGAATGCACTAAGTTCTGTGGAGCATTTAGGGTAAAAGATGCAGATAAATTACAAGACAGACAGAAATTAAACAGCGGAAAATAAAACTTTGCTTTATTGATAAAATAGTTTGTACAAAGATTTCTTTACAATATCAGAGTGTCATCTGTCTTACAAAATAAAGAAGCATAAAAATACATTTATATTCCCCAATTTAAGCAAGAGTCAGCCATAGCATCTGAAAAGAGAATCCAAGCAAAACTTCGGCAAATCTTCAAGCTGGGAAAGAGTGACAGTCCAACTTAACCTGAGCTATACTATTCCCTCCTTTACTACCTGGGGGGGGGAGGGAACGGAAGACAAGAAGACGAAAGGAAAACATAGTCAGACATAAAGCCTGAGTAAGTTCAGTAACTTCTAGCATGTGAACATGAAGAAACAAAATGACATGAATTAACTGAATACAAGATAACACCATGATGATAGGGTTGGCAAGATTAGGCAAGATTAACACAAGATATGCCAAGCTAAGATAACTGGATATGCTCTAATACTTTTGCCGCTTCGCTATTTCCTTGTTATACTGGTTTCTATATCTCTGCACCACCTAACTAGTGTCCCAACTAGTAACGATAACGTGATCCCAATCCCTGTATTTACCATCGCCTTCAGGCATCCATTTATTTATTTGTTACCTAGATTTAATCTAGGGTTTTCTACCAAGTACTTTCTAGATTCCTCTAAAGTTTACGCTATCTGCTGAATGCTTCTCGGATTCAGTATTTATGCCACCTAGTTCAACTAGGAATTATGCTACCTGTCGAACGATGCCCCCAAGTCTAGGACACACTACCTAGAGTGGTATATGTTCCTATACTTTCCCACGCATGTATCGTGAGTCGTTATCGCTTGTCTAGATGCACATGTCCCATAATGTGCGGTCCAAGTCCTGTGTCAGGGCAAATCAAGGAATACAGAACTCGGTCGGGAGCTTTCAGATATCTGCCGATGCAGACGCTAAGGTCTGTTTTTATTTCAGTGGCTATGGTCCCACTTGACCCCTCCCTCAACTAATGAAAGGCACACCTTGTAAAATGAGAACTATACGCCGGCCCCCGGTGCCCCACTATCCTATGGCCATCCTCACCCATAACTAGATAGCAAGTATATGGTCTTTTGGAGTTCTCCGCCTTTCCGCTTCACGTGTCTCAATTGACTCAAGATGGATGGTAGACGACGAGTCGCTATCACAGGGCTACCGTTTGCTCGCCGAATCACGCCGGTCCATCCTAGTCTTTAGGTTGCCATGTATTACAACCAAGGCATACCCCTGGTTCTTCTACGCAGACCTTAACCTCTGTGGGCCCAGGCGGATCATCTGCAGCCTCATAGAGGGATACCAAGAGTACCCTCACGTCCCCCCCCCCCCCCCGAAGCCTCGGGTTTCGTAACCCAATTCGCTGGAGCCTTCTTTCTACTCAGACGGACATTCTCTCCTTCCCGTGTTATACTAAGGATTACTACTTAGTTTTATTAACTAAGATTTACCACTTAGTTTCCAGAATCGTTGTTTTCTAAGGTTTACTGCTTAGCTCCCTTTCCCGTCAATTTGGATTGGTTAAGTGTCATTAGTCAATTCAAGCCAACTTAACCCTCCTCATTTATCCTGTTAAACTGGTTAGTGTTGTCAGTAACTCATGTTAACTTAACCCTACCAAAAATCAAGTTATATTGGTTAAGTATTTATTACTTAACCCTACTCATTCACCCTGTGTTGGTTAAGTGTTCCTTTTTAACTCAACCATGCCCGTCTGTTTTAACTAACATGTTATTAATGGTTAAGTATTACCCCTTCATGTTTTAGACTTAACCCTATTCCTTTATCACAATCTGACGGTTAAGTGTTCAAGTTTACTTAACCCTACGGTCTTGTCCAGCTAACATATCAAATTGGCTAAGTGTATTAACTTTACTTAACCCCACCTTCTAGTCATGTTAATTTGGCTAAGTGTATTAACTTTACTTAACCCCACCTTCTAGTCATGTTAATTTGGCTAAGTGTATTAACTTTACTTAACCCCACCTTCTAGTCTAGTTACCATGTGAAGTTGGTTAAGTGTCCCTATGGACTTATCCCTCCCATCCTAGCTTAATTGTGTTAAATTGGTTAAGTGTTCCTATGGACTTAACCCTCCGATTCTAGCTTAACTGTATGGCCCTAACCCCACCCACTAGTCTGGTTATTATGTTGAATTGGTTAAGTGCCTTAGTGAACTTAACCCTACCATTCTTGTTCTAGCTTTAATTTAATAGATTAAAGCCACGACCACTCACATTAGACAGATATTGTTGCGATTACTGGATGTGCCGGTTGGTTGCGGGCAGATTTACATCGCAACTCAGTCTAACCTCGGGTTAGGCCTATTCGTGTTTTCTAGTTCAAGGGTTTTGACTAATTTTCAAATCAGGTTTTGAAAGTAACCATCCCGTTCGTCGGATCAGTTAGGGATAGCCAGGGAGAATAGGAAACTTGTATTTTCCAAACCCAAGCCTAGACACTATCCTCTCTGTCACCCTAGAACTTTCTGGCGTGTTATTAAAAGAGTTGTCGTTAATAAACCTTTAATTTGTCTAAATTAACATTTCCTCATTTAGGACAAATTCTATAAGTAAATTAATCCTAATTTACTTATTTCCTAATTACTCTTTTAATGTGAATCGTCAACATTTATTCTTACGGCCCATTCTCCCCTCTATATCATATTTATGCTTTTTGGTATGTGGACTATACCAAATTAAGTGTCACTAACCATGATTTTGCTAAACCTGACAGTTATTCCCAATTATGGCTAATTTCACTTTTATGCCAATATACTTACCGTGCCAAGTTAGCCAATCCAATCCTGATTTAACATTCTAATTCACGTCAAACTAGACTTATTACTCTAGTTCTCTATTCATGTAAATGCTAGATTTACACGTCAATACTAGATTCAAATTACGCATCTTATAATTTATGTCAAATCTGTCCAATTTGCATTTCTATGAACATGCCATAATACATGTTCCCAATTTATGTCAAATTCCATATTTTACAACTATGTTTTAGTACATTTCACATTATGCCCACATCGTATTCCCACCGTTCTTATAATTGCGATTCAATCTAGATTATGGATAAATCTAGACTCGTAGAAATTAGGGAACGAACCAAAGATGCTATGCAAAAGATAGACATACTAACTGGCATAAAAAGGGTTGAATAACGACTTAGGTTCAAGAACATGGGTAGACCTAACTTAATAGGTAAATTCCCAAGGTCTAAAACCAAGGATAAACAGAATAGAGACGCAGGTTCAAGAACATGGGTAGACCTAACTTAATAGGTAAATTCCCAAGGTCTAAAACCAAAGAAAACCAAGGACAGGAAGAATAAATAATCGGGTTTAGACCCAATCTCATAATCACAGAACTTAAGCGACACTTTCCTAGTCATGAATCATAGATGTTCAATCACAGATGTCCTTGTTATGTCATAGGCAATAGTTTATATTTCCTAATCAAAGGCATAATCTTAGTTAAGAAAATAATCCTCATAGTCACAGTTATAGTCATAGGAAATGTTCATAGTCATAGGCAATGTCCATAGTCATAGGCAATGTTCATAGTCAAAGAGGCATATGGTTTTAAGGTCCATAGTTTCATAGTCTTATCGGTCATTGAATCTTAACGGTTCTTAATTAAGTCCAAAGACATAGGCACAGGTTCGAATAGAAAGATTTGGCATATTCTTTTATTCCTTTAATTTCATGTCACGAACAGAGAGAAACATTCAAATCTAAAAATAACTGACTTACAGAGATTAGATCAGAATAAAAAGATGGCGTTGCTAAGATTCGTAGAAAAACAGTCGTTTGAACCTCCTCTTGAATCCTAGCTTGACTTGAACCTCTTCTTGAAAGTCTTTTAGCAGCATCTCCTCGTCTTGATTTATTTATATATATTATTCTATTTATTATTTAATTTAAGAGGAGGAGAAGAAGCCATGTTTGTCAATAATCTTTGCAGCATAAGGGTAGAAAAGAATTGTGAATAGAGAGGAAGACTAGGGCTGTTTATATAGTGTTAGGCGGACGAACCTGGTCAGAAAACGTGACCAAATACATCCGAACGAACCAGATGCAGAAAGGTGGAAAAAACAGGGGGGTCAACCCCCAGGTCGACTATGTAGTCGACCTGGGTGTCTTGGGCGGGAATTTTCCCGTCCTGGCCAATCCGGCCCGATTTTTGAAATTTGAATTTGTTTTCTGTCTGTTTGAATTTTAAACTAAACTCTGAAACTTCCGGAGGCCATATCTCCTCCATACGGACTCCGATTTACGCAAACTCGGACTCGTTTTCATGCAGAATTCCTAGACGAATGCAATGGCATAGCTCGTTTCCCTTGATTTTGATTTTAACTTTTAATTCTGCCTTGATTTGTGAATCTTAGTGTAACAGAATTACGAGGTGTTACAAAAACTGACCGTAACACATAATCCCCCTTTATTATTAAACTTGTAGTGGATGCATTGCATGTCTAAAAAATAACGGGATAACTCCCATATGTTAAATTCCCACATGACCATAATTGTGCATTTCCTTCTATGCAATTATTATTAATTGTATTCCAATTATTGGAATACCTATGAGTAAATTTGGAAATAGCAGAATTACTAAGTTTATGCTCAAAAAGCCCTATAATACTAGACTTGTAAGAATTGAGATGATTAGAGAAGTCCAATTTTCTGTCTGGGAAATTCAAACCCCTGACATTCCAAGTGATAAATGTCATAATTTCTAAATTTATAATTAAAAATAATAATGGATACTCAATCCTATTCCATGGTAAATTTGGAATAGTTGGCTTCTAATTTCTTTGACTTCTTCATCCCTTTTCTCTTGGTGCTTGTTTTGTCATGAATTTTGAGATGGTCTTCCCAATTTGTGTTTTTGATAATGTATGTGTTCTAAAAATTTTTGTTATTGCCTTCAGAGTTATAATCTAGTATATCTTACATGCTCTTCTTTTTTCCTTTTACCTTTTTGACAATGTCTAGGTAAGAAGATGATGAAGACAAGAAGAAAGGGGCCTCTTTAGTAGCTTTTATGAGTCTGTAGTGTTGGCTACTTTGCAACCAACTTTAGCCAAATCCACTTTTTCAAGAGATATTGAGTTTAAATTGATCGAAATATTATTTGAATTTGTAACTAAACATGGCTCTTCCTGTAGACAGGTGAGCCATGAACTGTACACTGTGATCCTCTTCACATACTTGCATGTCTTCTGTTTCTTGTGTTATCTTTCCAACGCGCTGATCATGCATAATATCATTAGAGAAAATCTGGTTTTCTTGTTATACGTTTTCAGAGGCAAGATTAACTTTTTATATAGGTGAAAAATCTTGTTATTGGGCACTCGAGTCACTATTTTCAATGAGATTTGAATCTGAACTATTTTCTAACGGATTCTTGATAGTTGAATTTTGAATGCTTTCAAAAAATTGAATTTTATAGGAGATTTCAGCTTCCGATTTATTAGGAACTTTGCCAATTTTTTTTAGAACTAGATTCAAGAGATATCCCTTTCTTGTTTTGATTAGCAATTTTTTTTGATAGATTCTAAGTAGGAATCTTCAGCGATTCCTGATTGTTTTTCAATTGGTTTCGCATTTAGAATACTAGCAATAAAACAGTCCATTACAACTGGTTTTTGCAAAAAAAATTCCTTTCCAAACTTACTTTGATTGGTATGCTTCAGTAGAGTGTCCGGAATAGATGCGTTTCACACATTTCGAAGGAATACATTCACAGTCTAACTTTGTGTGTGATAATCTCTCTGTCATACATGTTGATTTGAACTTCTTTGAAGAAACACGAATCTACCCAAATTTCTACAAGAATCCTGGCACAACTTAGCTTGAATGTTATGGTAGTTGGTTCATCCAACTTAAGGGGACTTCCTATAGCACTAAAGGCTTACCTATCCCTAAGCTTCAGATCAAGCTCTGACAGTCTGATCCAAATGGGGAAAGTAGATAGGAGATCCTATCAAAGTTCATCTTCTTGGACATGTTCTTAGATAATAAGTTTTCTATTAATGAAGTAAGGACCTCCATTAATAACTTTGCTGCAATCATTACGGTTAGAGAATCTTATGATAAAGAACTCATTACCACGAGCGAAGATATCAAATTTACCCATAAGATTCCATGTCTAGCTGTCTGATCCAAACGGGAAAGTATATCACTACTAAAGTTCTTCTTCTTGGACCATTTCTCTAAGATAATAAGTTTTCTATTAATGAAGTAAGGACCTCCATTAATAACTTTGCAGCAATCATTAAGGTTAGAGAATCTAATGATAAAGAACTCATTACCACGAGTGAGGATAATGTTTACCCATAGGATTCCATATTTTAGCAACAAATGGTCTAAAATGATGATAATAGGGCCTTAGACCAAAAATGTAGGCAAAGATAGAATTACTCCAATTTTCTTTTGTCATTTTCCCTAATGCTTCAATAACTGCAATGATTTTCTTATCACCCAATTAATTGGAGGAACATGATCTGAATCGAATGCAGAAACCTGCATACCACCATTCTTAACAAGATTCGTGTAAGTGGAAGAAGAACCCTTGCTGAATCTATGATTTACATTCTGCCCGAATGGAAAATAGGGATTTGGATAATCATTTCTAGGTTTTTAAACTGGGGGGACAACCCTTTCCTTCTTCTTTTCCGTGGAGAAATTCACTTTAGATCTTAAAGTTAGTGCAGAATTATGGATCTTTGTTGTTCGAAATATTTTCAGATTTCAAACCGTTTGGAATCCATCTTGATCAATATCAGGAGGCAATTCCTTTTTAAGAAGAGGAGGAAGATTGGAGGAGAAAAGTAGAGGAGATAGAGAACTCATGGAAGTCATTAAAGTGCCTTTAGAGGTTTCTATTTTTTTTCCTTTTTGTCTACACGTCTATTTCATAACTTATATATATATTACATCCGTATGCATATCTAATTCAAATCCATAAATTATTCTTCTAAACTAGTACAAATCCTCTAATCTTTTAGTGTGGATTTCGAATTGGCTCCTTGATCAGAAAACTTTGCATTCCTTGCATGGGTTTCAACTATGATAGAAAACTTAAGGGTTCGATCATAAACCGTAATCAATATTTATTGTTAAACATTGAAGGATAAATTCTCTTTTGGATAGGTGTAAACTTGTGAAAACATCAGGACTCGAACCCCTGACCTCCCAGAAAGCAACAACACACACCAATTATTATGCTAAAAGATCAATGTGTTAAATTTTCGAAAGGAGTGTTATATAATATACCCTTAAAGTGCTCAACGTCCTCCTTAGCTCATCATAATTCACCACACAGATATTATACATATAATCTACATCCGTACAACACCACAAACATCCTTGGCCATGCATATATAATTTTGGCTGGGTATAGGCTTTGATACTAGATGTGACAACCGTGGAAATCAAACCTCTAACCTCACAAAAAGCAACACAATGCACTAAACACTGTGCTAAATGATCTTTGGGTTAACACTTTAAAAGGATGTTACAAAACTCTTCAAATTTTGTACTAGAATCTAGATCAAGATGCAAATAAGATAATCTGCATATAGCTTACATATCATTTTCCCCATTGCCAATTTCCTTCTCAATTTTAAATATTATGTCATTTCTTCAGAATACATTTTATTCTTCATGTTCATACTTTTGTAGTTACCTCGTTTTCCTACAAGTATATGCAAACGTTACTTTATTTTCTAACAAGTAGGTTCAGCAGTTTTCTTTTTAGCTGGTTATCTTCTTAAATCAAGTATCATGTAAACTTGACTTTATAGCTTCAATAACATTTCAACATTAAGTTTAAAATAAATTTTGAGGTTTTCGACTGTCCAAAAATAATTGAGAACCATGGTTAATTCAATCGTTAAGAATTTATCAAGCTACTTGTTGTTCTCTTATTTACTTACGAGAAGATGAACACTGTACTTATTCAAAATTGCAATCTATTTCAAAGTCTAATACTAAATGAAACCCGCGGAAACATACCTGGGCTTCAATCATTGGGTAGTGGTTGAAGTCATCATGGATTTTATTGATATTAAATGAGATGTTACGGCCTGGTTTAATTTACTCGTCCAAAAATAATTCTCCTGGTTAAAGCTATCCTAAATTTGGTGAAAGTTACTCCTTAATACCTTATCTTTGTATTAGGAGAGATTCGTATATGGTATATGACAACAAATATATTTCATTAAAATAAAGTTCTTACAATTTCCTACATCATTCATAATTAGTCATTACTGATACAATGACTCATAATCAGTAATTACTGATACGATGCTCGAAGAAGAATCAAACCCTATTCTTAAGAATCTGAGGAGGTCCTTCCCCGCTAGAAATTTAACTCATGGGATATGTCCAAATCTTCCTCCTCGTATTATCAGCCTTATTACCATACCCTACTTCCTGGGGTAGATTTTCCATGTCCCGGTTCCATGGGGATTGACCTATGTAAAGCATGTGTCCTTTACTACTACCGTCTTCTATCTCTTCAAATCCTAGGGTTGTTTCTTCTGGAGCTTCTTCTTCTAACTCTTCTTCCTCATCCATTTATATCTATTCTTGCTACTCCGCGTAGTCACTTCCTATCGACCAAACGTTATCACTCCTTTTGATTCTCCATATGTCGTCACTATAGATGTCATTCATCTATTGGGGGTAGTATGAAGACTTTTAGCTGTTGAGCTCAACCTCAGGTTCTTCTTCTTCTACCATAGGTTCTTCTTATTCTTCTTCTATTTCCATGGGTTTTGATTCTTCGATCGCAATGACCAATACTGTCTCCTCACTGCAGGATAAGATGATGAGTTCAGAAGCCTCGCAAGGAACGACCCACTCGGTTAGAGGCATGTTTCCCCGACTTTAGTGGAAGAAGGGAAGGCTTTGCTACAATCACTAGAAATGTCTATGGGTTTGTTCTCCTTCGCTTTAGAGGATTCCCTTTGTAGTTTTCCCTTCCGTCAAGATTCTACGAAGACAAATTATATTTATTAATAACATTTTGCTAAAAGGTCTACTCCTTATTCTAACTTCATTTTATAGGTATCTATCTCCAAAATGGTGAAATTAGTGATGTCTATCGTTTATCGTTACTAGTTATACTTTTCAATTTGGAGCGAAATCACAAGTACATTATTCTTTATCATTTTTAAATAAAGATTGCTTATTCTTAAAAATACGTGCTCATATCCCTGTCAACTCATTCTAAGGTATTGTTAACCCTATCATTAACAAGTTACTCATCCTAGGGTATTGCTAACCCCATCCTTGGTAAGGATTGGGCTTAGGCATTTGGTCAACCCAATCAAATGAAATGACCTGCTTCCTCAACCCTAGGAAGTCGACATATATCCACGGTATTCACGTGCAGCAAAACCAAGTGCTATAAAAGCGAATTATTTATGGTAAGAAAGAAAATAAATAGAAAGTAGAAAGAACATAACCTTTCACAATGGAAAATGTATATGTATTCATCATATAAAATCATTACAGCTGGAATTTTAATTGTACTTATCAGATTATTTATTAAAGTCATCCTCGACAGTTATAGAACCTGTCCTTATAATCGCTAAATGACACTGAAAAAAGTGGGAATAAGTGACTATCTCCTATTTCTTTAGCTCTAAGCTCCATCTAATTGATCCAAGTTAAAAGTTGATCTACTAGCCTATCCGAAGAAAATAGAGGCGCCTAGAGTATAAGGAAAATTAACTCCGATTCATCCATGGTACGTGTGTGAGAAACTTAAATTCGTCATTTGAAATTAATGATGTCTTACAAAACCACGACCATACATAAACACGACACAAATTTTTACTTTATGGTAACCAGATCTTTGCTACGTCAAAATTATCTACTATTATGTTTTAATGACATGTGTGATAAAACCCATTAGAATAAATATATCAAAGGGTGAAATTGTTACTATTATTAATTTCTGCACCCTTAAAAATTCTTTACAAACAAAACTGCTAGCTCTTAGGGAAAATGAATTTCCACAAGTTGGAAAGGTAAGGGACTACCTTTTCACATAATAGACATATAGAGGGATGTACTAGGGATCACACTCCTCTACACTTCTGGCAAGGCTGTGACATTTACACAGTCCCCCTAGTGGCGCACGACTCAAATAAGTCATCACCTCGGTCGAAACCGGTCTATTCTACGCCTCAGGTACTCCACTTCTGAATATATAATGAAAAATCTAGAAGGGTGATTATCATCTCCTAATGGGAGTAACCCTCTTAACCTCACTACGTGCCCTTTTCTTGCCAACTCTGGTCATTAAGGCTTAGAGGTCTCTGATTACCTTTTCTTCTAGCATATTCTTCACTTCAAGCCACATTGCCAAGTCAAACATATGCAACCAATTTCCACTCATGCATAAACTTTGAGCTTGTACGTTTCAAAGAAGTGTGTAAATAGTGAAGGAGAGATACTTCCCACACCATCAAATGTACGTTCATGGAGATAAATAAAAGCATGTTATAAGTTCAACATCAGACATTAATTCATCCATACATCAGACATTCGTCCATTTCGTTAAAGGGTCGACCCATTTAACCCACTTAAAAAATATCACTTACTATATTACAGAAACAAACAACACCTGTGACACCCCACTTCTTTTAATGTCACTCTTTAACAGAATGCATTAAGTTCCATGAAGTGTTATAGGTAAGTGGAAATAGAAACATCACAAGACATATATAAAATAGCAGCGGGTGTTACCCCCAAACAATAATAACGAGCTCCTAAGTAGGCAGGACTAGATGTACCATAATTACTACCCCAATCGATCGGCTCCCTATCCCGTAAATACCCTGTGTCGGCCCCACAGTAGGATGTATCACTTCCTAAAGTAGCAAGCCACAGATGGACACAACCATATCTACTGGTGCTACAGCGTCTTATTTTCCTAAGCATGCTGATCTACGCACGCACATGACTCCATCGGATCACGCCATCAGACACCTTCACCCATATGGACCTCTTATAATCAGCTCAGTAAGCGTGCTCTAACCCCTACCTAGTTCGGGGTCCCCGTTTTGATACTAATATGGGTTACTGACTGATACGGGTCCCACACAACAGATGATACAAGCTACCCCCTAAGTTTGCATCCCCACTACTAGGATTTTGACTGTTATGCCTAACATATTAACAAGCCCGCATAACCCCAACATATAAAACAGGTTAAGTTTGTCGGGTTTGTATAACCTCCCTATGGATTTAACAGATTTAATTAACCCGCTATAGATTCACGCAAGTTTACTCAACCCTTTACCTTTAGAATGTAATTAGCAAAAATAATCTACATTCTTTTACTTCTAGATGTAATTAACAAAAGTAATCTACAATCTTTTATCCCCGGATTGTAATTAACAAAAGTAATCTATAATCTCTCACCATAATTCACATGTTCATATTTTCCCAAGTTACTTTAATGGTTTATATAACCCCCACAGATTAAATAAGTTAAGTATTACAGGTTAACAGCTTATTATCATCCCCCGTTTATGTATGTTAACGCATCATACCTCTCACATTAAGTTGACCACTTGTGGATGCTGGATATGCCGGGTGGTTTCGGGCAGACTTTTACTGCAAGTTGGACTTAACCTCATGTCTTAGCACTGTTACATGTACATTTATGCACTAGACCTCTCACATTAAATTAACCACTCGTGGATGTTGGATTTGCCAGGCAGTTCCGGGTAGACTTCTACTATAAGTGTAACCTAACCTCGTGTCTAAGTGCGGTTTCAGTTTCTATTTAATATAAATTTAGGCATATTCATTCTTAAACAATTATTCATATTCATCATAGGTTTTTCATGCCCCTACCCACAAGTCATAAATCATCATATAAGATATGCCCCAAATTAAAGTCTTAGATCACGGTATAGGTTATGCCCCAAATCCTAGTCATGTTTTATAATACAAGTTATGCCCCAATATATCATTCCCAAACTTAGGGCAGCACCTCGTTGTCTCCATTGTTTTTTAAGAATAAGACAATAGAAATGAGGTCCTATATATAGCCTCAAGCCAATGAATCAGGTCAAGAAACAAGTCCAGGTTCAGGAAGTGATCCTGGCCAGATCTCCGCGACCCTGGGGTCGACCCTAGGGTCGACACCTCCTTGTGTGGGTTCACCCTAGTCGACCCCCATTAGGGATGGATCAACCCCCAGCAGGTCGAATTCTCGCTTGTCTTCCCGCTCTCCGATTTTGATTTATTTCAAATTCTGGACTAGTTTGGTGTATATATATTTCTCTAATACGTATACAAATTTCAAACCTTAATATCTTCTTCATACGATGTCCTTTTTATGAAAAATCGAAGTCTATGTTAAGTAGAATTTTGAGACGAACACAATAACAGTCCGTTTTACTTAATTCCCAATGTTTAATCAAGTGTTCTTTAGATAATTGATATAATGTCCTTTAAAATTACGGGGTGTTACAACACCAATCATAAACAAACTTCAACAAGTATCACACAAATTACAGAATGGACATAAGTTTATCAACTATCACAAAAACTACAGCAAAAAAGATAGAAAATAAAACAAATTACACCAAAGATAGAAGTGTTAAATCTTTACATCTACATCAAAAAAATAAAACAAATACAATAAAACAAAATATTCCAAAACTTAAACAAGGATATGCTCTAAATTTCAACTATACCAAGAACAACAATGTTTTGGAAAGTGATATATCAAATATTCCCTTATCTTTTACATCTTCTGCACCATATTGCCAAGAAGTATGAATCTTTTAAGCACACCACAAATTTTGCTCCATTTTATATGCCTGATTGCTCTGACTACTAGTAGTACTGTCAAGGTTTTATATCTTGGATATCGATCGCGTTTCATCTCGGAGATTTTAGACACTTGATCTTGTATTGGGGAAAATCTTGGATGAGATGAGTCTAACTCGGGGTTCATCTCGGATTTCCATCTTGGATCTGAAAGCTCATATCGGAACAATCTTGGGGAACATGATATATTAAAAACTAATATCCTTACAAAATGACTTTTATGAATCCTGTTAAAAACAAAGTAACTTAAACTTGAATCGCAAAATTACCTCATTATTCTTAATTTATGAAAGATCACCATACTCTAAATCGTAATATTCTTAAAACAAAAAAATAACACAATGCAAACAGATCAGTGCTTATAACATATGATCCATGAACATGAATCACTTTTAGACATAAAACATAAAAATGATCCAAAACATTAAAAAGTTTAGCATGATTATAATATAAAATACATAATTTCATAGGTAACACCTATGTAAAAAAAGACGAATATGAAAATTATAAGATTGTAGAACGTATATAAACATTCATTATGGTCATTTAACATGCAAAATGTAAAATAGTATGAGATTATAGTGGCTAGATATGAGTTTTTTAGTTTCTGTTCTGGTTAAGGCATGGATTTAAATTTTAACCAAAAAAGCCAAGATCTCAGCCGATTTTTCTGTATCTCGTCTCGGTCGATGTATCATTCGATATCGCAATATCTCGGGAGATATTCGAAAAGATATTTACAGTGATTATTGTTGTTTCATTTCGGAAGGAGCCCAAAATAAGATCTCGAAGGAGATCTAGAGCGATATTTTTGAAATTTTAAACAGTGAGTACTATAAATAAACATCCAATAAAAAAATATACAGTAGTAGTTAATTTAATTAAACACTCAATATAAGTAGTAGAAATGCAAGCTTGATTCATTTGAATTTGGATTCTTAGGTTGCATTGATCAAATATTTAACAACAATTTAATTATTGTAGATATAAAGAATTGATGTAGATCTTTGTTACTCATGATAAATCTGGCAATCAACTGAGCATTTAACTTGAATCTTTTTAACCTAGACTATACATTCATTTTGATCAGTTAACTAAACCTCTTTTATGGTTTCCAACGGCCTTGCATAAGTGTTTTTCTATCTCTTCTTTCCCTTTTTCTTAGAATAAGATAAAGAAATAAATAAAAATGGTTCAAAATTAGAAATAAACTTGTGAATATACTTGATACAACCTGACATTCTCACGTGGTTACGTAGGACGTTAGATCCCACCATTAGTTGAAGACACAATGTGGTAACTACGTTCCTTTGAATATCTAATTGCATTGAACTGTAAAAATTATTCAAAGAGCAGTTCTCATATTCTGTAACATAGTTCATGTTGCACATGTCACAACATCATGAAAAAAGCAACATAATTTCGTGGTAATATCACAACTAGCAGGTAAAGCTTTAACATTAAGACTAAGAACTCTGCACCATTATTCGGTAACATTATACTATAATGTAATGGACTTTAAATGATTTTGTCAAAAGCGAACCAGTATTATGCATGTTAAAAAGTAACGACCTTATTTTCAAAGAGTAAAGTGAAATTTGATTGCTTTCAAAGAGTTATTGGTTAACGGATCATTGCTTTCCCAACTTATCTCTTCAAAGAATTATTGGTGAATGATAAACATTTGAAGATAATTTTAAAGTGAAAGCAATCAAGTTTTCTGGCATTATTACTCTCAAAACCAATAATTTAGATGTTGTTTATCCTAAAGTTAAAGAAAGGTTACGTGGAAATTGTCTAGTAATAGAAGGTGAGTCTTCTACAAAATGGATTCATGTATAATAAAAAGTGCTACAGAGTTTTAAATTTTTCTGGAAACAAATATATGACTGAACAAAATAACAAATTCAAACAACAACAACGATAAATCTATGCTGCTTACAAATTGAGATTTAAACAACAGTAGCGACCAATCACAGGCATCAATAAATTAAAACTACAGAAATCATCAAAAAGCAAACTGAACTAGAAATCGATCCATGGTAATACTAGTTTAGTAAATTGATTTATTTTTATGATTGTAGTTTTGTAGATGGTCTAGAAATTATACCTTCAACTCCATGGTAATACAGATCCAGAAATTGTAGCAAGAGATAGTTTCGAAGAATAACGAAGATGGATCCATGCAGTTTCGAGCGAAGTCCAGAGTGATTGTTTGAAGAGAATCCACCGAGTTTTGAACGAAGATGGACAACAGATTTAGGGAGGAAATAGAAACCGACATCATTCGTGTTTTTAAGAAAAACGAAATTTTGGGTAATTAGGGTTTTGGACGGGTAAAGGGGTAAACATGGTTCGACGTCTTTTAAGTGGACTGAACGGGTTATTGACCCAGCCTAAAATATAAATGATTTTGTTCAACCCAACCCATTCAAAAATTTCATAAAAGGGTTGAGTTAAAGGGTTGTCTTGAATTTTGACAGCCCTAATTAGAGCCTAGGTTAAGTTTGTTACTCATTATGACTTTTTGATCCAATTCAATTATTTAACATCTTTAAATAATTTATAGATCTTCATAACAATCTCCAAATTATTTCATTAATCATTTAAAATCGTTCACAAAATATTTGGAGAAGATTGGTCAAGTTCAAACTTCATTTTCGACCGGTAGAAAGTGCAATTTTTAGCTTAATTCGTCAAAACGACTTTTCTATCATCGAAAAATTCATATATTCCACTTAAATAACTTTCAAAACATTTCAAATGATTTATTCCATTTTTAAGAAAATGAAAACTCAATTTAAAAAAAAAAATCACTTTCTGGATCTTAAACAGCAAAACCATGATGTTTTCCAAAAATTGTTTTTATCATACTTCAAAATCTTCTCAACGCAATATGGATTATTCATTTATTTATTGGAAAGCTATGATAACGAGAATTTGAAGAAAAAAAAACTTTCTTTAAAATGTTGGATTCGTATTTTTCCACATACAGAAGATTCACATTTTAAGGAGTGAAATTGTTGAGCTACCGATTAGCGACACACTAAAATTTCTTCAAATTCATTTTTTTCCAAACTTAATATCTATAATTAAAAGCGTTTGTAATTCATTTATAAAACATTTCAAGCCATATTTGAGAGTTTTAGTGATTCCATTTTCACCATATTTTTCAACAAAAGAAAGTAATTTCCTGTGTGACATGTATTTAATGTGGTTTGTTATATCATTCATATAATAAATCATATTATCGTCCAAACTTGATAAACAATCATCACGACATACATAAGAAACATTCAACATAAGTATAACAATAATTTTTACTTTACTACCATGGGATAGTTAGAGGTCATTTAAGGTTTATTTTCTCACATTCGTTGGTCATTAATCTATTCTATTCTATTACTTAAACCTAATAACAGGACTTTTCTTACTCTGACGTGGATTCCTCCACTATTTCCTTTTCTCTAATAATCGAACGTATTTCCTTCCCAGTTTTTTTCCTTTTACTCTCCAACTGCTCACGAGAAACGTGACTGCAATCCATATTCCCACTACCTTGGTACCCCATCCTCACTCCTTTCAACGCAACTCCCTTCCTTTTTCGACTAACCGCTCACAACATACGTGCTGTCTGTCCCAACTTCACCGCTCTTTCTACTTTCATACCCCCAAATCCCTAATTTCATAGCCTCCTTAACTTCTCCACCTGTGACGACCATCCATAACCCCCGCCCTATATAAAAGGAATAATGCGCCGAAAGGTATGCAAGGCAGCTATGGACGATAATAAAGGTATGATACATAAGCGGAACCTATCGTAAAATCATGGCGCAAGGATAAAATATAATAGAACATATACAATAGGTAGTGATAGTGAAGCAGAAAACACTAAAATTTCATGACAACTAGAAAGTATTTCCCATACACGAGGATAACAACAATAGTGTTTGTACAATTTGCCTCACTACAACACTCAGAGAAATAACAAACAGCGTAAATCTAACTATTAGAAAGTAGTAAAACTGGTACATGAGCCTCCTGCTCGCCATTGATCAACATCATCGTTCTTACTAAAGCATCACTTGTCACCTACTACTCAGTCTGCCCAATCCACAACCGGATGAACAACCCAAGCTAATAAGAGGAAACATAAAATCTTGAGTCAGACAACAGTCTTAGTGAGCGATAAAACAACTAACAAACTTCATCAACAAAGCATATGAGAATGGGTAAATAAACGAACTAATCTTTCCATCTCTAGAGAAGAACTTACACCTACCTTCCCCAAAACATGACAGTGATAGCCTTTACGAATTACGATCCATACGCCCAAAGGGATAATAATTCTCCATGGTAACAAGAACAACCATTCATACATAGTAATAACAACTCGATCATGCTCACAACATGCATTCAAACATCCATGACTGACTCTGGCTATGACTGCCAACCTTGCTTTGGAACCCTAGTTATCGTATGACTGGCTAACAACTTGCCATCAATTGTCAAGGACCATACACGACTCCCCAGTTCTAGCAAAACTCCACACGCTATACTCAACACGTGTCTAGGCCATAAAAGACGCCCAGGGCACTCGACCTACAACTGGTCTTCAATTGTACCCCTTGCTTTGTTTCTGCTAGAACCTACGATAACTATAGTTCCTTAGCCTTCTCATCTCTAGTCGTTATCGATTACGACTATTAATCAGCTCAGAACACCTTAGAGCCATCACTCCACACGAACTCAATACACCCTTGCGTTGTCATATCATTTGTTGTTCTACGCCAATCAACGAACACTTTTCAACACTTTTAAACTTCCCAATTGAATTCACTTTGAAGTCAAATCATCACCATAAATGTCTGACTAGAAATGGCCAACCAGAAATGGTAGAAGTGGCTGACCAGAAATGGCCGACTCAACTTTATGCCGACCCACTTTATGCCGACCCAACTTTATGCCGACCCAACTGTAGGCCGATCCAACTGTAGGCCGACCCAACTTTATGCCGACCCACTTAGTGCTGACCTAAGTTTGTGTCAACCCAACTTTATGTCGACCCAACTCTATGCCGACCCAACTTTAGGCCGACCCAACTCGATGTCGACCCAGAACCTCCATATTGCAATTCAACTCCGATTTCGACCAAAATTCGCCAAATGATAAATCAGACGAAATCAACTCGTCCCACTTATCAATTATGGCCACAATCATGGTATGAAACCATCATCATTATGAATACAATAATTTTCGTCAAAATTATGCAAATCACCCCAAATCATGTAAAAATGGTCATATGAACAAAACTATAGTTCTAACTTGCATAAGCATACGAAATATCATGGAAATTACCTTACTAAACTTACTAAATCATATCATAGGGTGATTCATATGAAAAAAGGACTTAATATGGCATAGATATATGCGAATATGATTGAATGCGATGAAAAACATAATCAAACACTTACACACTTCATTGAATCCATGTAAGAGATGTAAATCACTCACCAATTCTCCCAAATAAACAAAAATCGATGGAATACGAATCCGGATAGCAAGCACCTTGCACCAAACACCTTGTTTTGATGAATCCTTGCATCAATTGATGTAGATCTAGCCTCCAGTGGTATAGATCTCCAATTTCCCTCCTTGAATTATGATTTCTAATGGTGGAAAAGTGTTAGAGGAAGGAGGAGCTCAAGACCTCCCAATGAGAGAAAGGAAAATTTAAACCCTTTCCCATACCCCTTACCCTCTATTCATATTTTCAACCAACCCCCTAATGGGCCTTCCCAATTAAACCCACTTTGGCTTACCAAACCTGGACAGCCAACTGAAATACCTTAAAACAGCGACTCTCCCAACCCACTGAGACAAATATTTAATGTACCTAGAGACAATCATCAATTCCTTTCCAATGGCACAGGTCTCACCCTTTGATTCGACCTGAGTCAAAAGTTATACCTCATACAAAACTGACAGGGGCAAATTAGTCACAAACAAAATCGATAAAATTATGGACATGTCTCACATCCCCATAAGCAACATATTAAAAGATGAGAATGATCCAACCCACAGAGATCGAAATAAAAATATTTTACGATCTTATGATACGTAAAATGCGGGCTGTTACATTCTCCCGCTTAAGAATTTCGCCCCCAAAATTCCAAACAAACACAAGTAATCACAACAATTCTGTATGCCTTTCATCCGTGGGAAGCCAATTCTATCATCCAAACTAACATCCATCAAGTCATGCATCCATAGCCTTATCCTAGCACGCGGAATTCTATCAAACAACAATGAGATACAACCATATAACGATGATACGATATCAAAGTATCCTACTGATGAAGAGTTCTGGACGAGTCGCCTTTATACTCTCTTTCGTCTCCCACGTGCAATCGTCACCATCTTCACTCCATTGTACCTTGACAAGCTTAACCGTCTTCCTCCAAAGTCGTATCGTGTAATTTCCCACAACACGAAGTGGCTTACGAGGTCTCGCAACTGTGGTCTCTACTTCTAGGTCTTCGTACTGCTTTGGAGATATCATCACATTCGAATCATGCACGTACTTCCATAGAAACTACACATGGAACACATTATGCATACTCGACATCTTCTCGAGCAACTGCACTATATATGCGAGCTTTCCAATTCGCTCGACTATCGAAAATGGTCCAACGAACCTAGGAGCCAACTTTCCTTTACTTCCAAATCGAACCACATGCTTCAATAGCGAAATCTTCATGAAAACCATGTCATCAACGTCGAATTCCAAATCTTTTCGACGCCTATCAACATAGCTCTTCTGGCGATCTTGGGCCGCTTTCATTCGTTGCTGAACGATCTCGATACAATCCATGGTATCTCTAATCATCTCTGGCCCAAGTACCAACTTATCTCCAGTTTCTAACCAACATGGAAGAGAATTGCATGGTCTCCCATACAACGCCTCGTATGGTGCCATCCCAATGCTAGACTGGTAGCTATTATTATATGCAAACTCAACCAGTTGCAGATGGTCTTCCCACAATCCTCCGAAGTCTAACACACAAGCCCTTAGGGGATCATCCAAAACTCGATTGACTTTCTCGGTCTGACCATCAGTTTGGGGATGATATGCCGTACTCAGCACAACTCGGTTCCCAAAGCTTCTTGCAAACTTTTCCTAAATTCACTCATGAATAATGGATCTCGGTCACTCAATATACTCTTTGGGACACCATGGAATCGATCTATCCATTTCACATAAAGTTCAGCCAGTTTTGACACCGTCCTAGTCGTCTTGACAGAAATGAATCTTGCACTTTTGGTCAAGCGATCCACAATGATCAAATACCTTCATTTCCTACCCTGGTTCTAGGTAGTTCATCGATGAAAGCCATCGATATTTGCTCCCACTTCCACGTAGGAACTTCTAATGGCTAAAGCAACCCACTTGGCTTCTTCAGTTCAGCTTTCACCAACTGACAATTCATGCACTTGGAAATGAACTTTCAAATATCCCACTTCATCCCCTCCCAGTAGTAAATTCTCTTCATGTCCTGATACATATTATTACCACTTGGATGAATCATCAACTTCGAGTGATGACATTCTCTCATAACCTCATCTCTCAATCCAACGATATCAGGAACAACTAATTGCCCTTGCTTTCGAAGCCAACCTTCTCGATCGACTTCGAACTCTTTATCTTTTGGTTCTAGTCGCTGGATAAACTCAACAAGCTTTGCATCTCTCTTTTGGCTCTTGCTAATCCTTTCGATGAGAGTAGGTCTTATCGATAAGCTTGAAAACATTTCAGGTTCTAACTCACACCTTGGCCTAAAATCAAACCATGCCAAATACTCGAGGCTCTTCTATTCTGAAAACATTACTCCCAAACTTGCGTATCTTTGACTTAACGCATTTGTAATTGCATTTCCCTTGCCAAGAGTATAGTCTATGCCAAAATCATATGATGCCAGAAAGTCTAACCATCGTTGTTGTCGAAGATTCAAATCCTTTTAGGAGAAAAGATACTTCGATGACTTGTGGTCCGTAAACAACTCGAACCGAACCCCAATAGGTCATGCCTCCACTTCTTCAGAGCAAACACAATCGCCGCCAACTCCAATTAATGAGTTGGGTAATTCTTCTCATGCAGCTTCATCTGTCGACTTGCATAGGCCACAACCTTATCCTTCTGCATTAGCACTGCTCTGAGTCCAGTACCACATGCATTGGTATACACAATCATCTCTTCATTCCCACCTGGAATGGTCAACACAGGGGAACTCATCAGTTTCTCCTTCAAGGTCCCAAACGCTTGTTCACACTTTGCATCCCATGTGAACACTTAGTTCTACTTAGTCAATCCTGTCAATGGTGCAGCTATCTTGTAGAAATCCTTAGTAAACCTTCGGTAATATCCTGCCAACCAAAGGAAACTTCTCACATCTGTCACATTCTTAGGTCTGTCCTAGTCCTGAATTGCTGCCACTTTAGCGAGATCAACTTTATCCCACTACCGGAGACTACATGACCTAATAATCTCGCTTCACTCTTCTAGAAGTGACACTTTGAAAACTTGGCTCTCAGCTTATTTTTTCTTAAGATTTCCAACACGATCCTCAAGTGCGTCTTGTGCTCTTCCTCATTCCGTGAATAGACCAAAATGTCATCCACAAACACAAGTACGAACTTATTCAGCTGATCTCCGAATACCCTATTCATAAGATCCACAAAATATGCTGGTGCGTTAGTCAACCCGAATGGCATCACCAATCATTCGAAGAACCTGGACGGTGTTCTAAATACAATCTTTGGCACACTATCCTTAGCCACCCTCAACTAGTGAAATCCCGTTTCAGATCCATTTGAGAAAACACTTTGGCTTCATGAAGCTGATCGAACAAGTCATCAATCCTTAGCAACAAATACTTGTTCTTCTTAGTCGCCTTGTTCAGCTCACGATAGTCCACACACAATCTTAACGAACCATCTGCCTTGGTTGCAAACACGACTGGTGCACCCCATTCAGAAACACTTCTCCAAATGTATCCCTTTTATAGAAGGTCTCGAACTTGCACCTCTAACTTTTGTTGTTCCTTAGGCATCATCCATCTAAGAGGCATAATGATTGGTCTAGCACCTTCGACCAAATCAATTTGAAACTCGATCCTACGATGCGGCGGCAACCTTTTGACCTCGTCAAAGACATCCTCAAACTCTTTTGCGATTAGCACAGATGATAGATATTCCCGTGAAATCTAAAGTGAATATAGATAGCTTATGAAGACACCCTCTTCGCGCTTACATCTAATCAACACCTTTCTCCCTTCCACTTCCCCAACCCTCTCCTCTAGCTTCTCTCAATTAACTATTGCCGCATACCTCTTGAGCCAATCCATGCCCAAGATGATCCCAAACCCAGCGAAGCTAAGAACAAAGCAATCACACACAAAGGAGTAACCATGACTCGACAACACTAGAGCACGACACAACATGCACAAACTGAATCAATCCCCAGCTGGATTAGTCACGATCAATGTTCTATCACAAATTCCAGGTTCCAAACCCAAACGGCACACAAGCTCATTACAAATGAACGAATGCGATGCTCCAGTATCAAACAAAACTTGAACTGAAACACCATGAACAGAAAGAGTGCCTAGAACGAACACACCCTATCCCTTTTCCTTTGTAGTAGGAGATCTCAAAGAAGACGGCACTGCTCGCAAAGCATAAGCCTTAACCACTTGCTTCCCTTTAGCTGATTCTGTACAATCCTTTTCATGTCCAGGCTTCCCACACTTGAAACACTTTTTTCAGCTTTAGGATTCTTGCATTCACTAGCAAAATGACCCTTCTGCCAACAATTGAAGCAGGTCACCTCTTTTTTCTGCTTCTTCGGGCCATTCTCCTCCTTCTATTGTTGTTGCTTCCTCTTCTAGTTATTACCACCCTGGTGTGGCTTCTATTCTTCCTTAGGTGCAAAAATAGACATCTTCTTAGGAAATAAACGTTGATGCCTCAAAGCCTACTCGACGATCTTCTCAAAATTATCATCGAGGTGATCCACAATCTGATTCCCAAGGTATTCATCCAATCCTAAGATAAACTTCTCATTCTTTTGATAAGAAGTATCCACATATGAACGAGCATATTTCAACAAAGCCTCGAAGTCAGAAATATAGTCAAGGACTGGTCAACCATTCTGCTTAATCTCCACGAATCTTTCAAACAGAATTGACTTTTGCACGGTGGAGATAAACTTTGCTTCAAACTTAACTTGGAACCGCTCGCTGGAAATATCCCCTCTCTTCAGGGGTCTCAAGTGTGACAAAATTCCACCAGTCCATTGCGCTGCCTGGATGCAAGTTTCCTTTTAGTTACATCATCAACGCCCAAGTCCTTGAAGATCCGAACAAAAGTATCCAACCATCTATGAACCTCCTCAACTGGTTTCGTACCCTTGAACTATTTCTCTCCCAATGATGTAAAGCATTTGCACAACTTTGCAAATTCCACAGCTCTAGCCACTTGGACTCCAACATCAACCGTAGCTGCCATTGGAGCGGGGACCCTCCTCAGGCATGCGTCTATCATGGCTTCAAACAAGGTCGGGTAGTTAGGTGCCCCGCCATTACCCCTTCCAGGCATAGCCTTTCCCCTTGCAGTATGTCTTGTGTAATGTCTACTCATTCTAAATCTGCAAATTAGAATGACTAACCACTTACAAGAAAACTGCTAAAGAAGTACAAACACTACTATACTATATAGTATCATATAGTATACATCTAATTGAAATCTATAAGTATGTCTCTCATACGTGATTACGTCCTTGAATTTTGTCTAAAATCGATAACTAGAGCTCTGATACCAAATGTGACGACCGCCCATAACCCGTGCACTAAACAGAAGAATAATGCGCTAAAAGGTGTGCCAGGAAGCTATGGACAATCATCAAGGAAGGTAATAATTGTAGAATCTGTTGTAAACTCACAGCGCAAGGATAAAATATAACAGAACATATGCAACAGGTAGTGATAGTGAATGTAACAGCCAGCATTTTACGTATTGAAAGATCGTAAAATATTTTTATTTCATTCTCTAGGGGTTGGATCATTCTCATCTTTTAATATGTTGCTTATGGGGATGTGAGACATGTCCATAATTTTTACGACCATTTTGCCACTGTCAGCCTTGTACATGGCATAACTTTTGACTCAGATCGAATCAAAGGGTGAGACCTGCGCCATTGGAAAGGAATTGATGGTTACCTTTCCGTAGAGTGGTTACATTAAGGATTAGGCTCAGTGGTTTGGGAGAAATCGTTGTTTTAAGGTTTTTCAGTTGGCTGTTTAGATTTGGAGAGCCTAATGGGCTAAATTGGGGAGGCCTATTAGTGGGATGGTAGAATCCTATAAATAGGGGGTGAGAGTGGAGGGAAAAGGTTTACTTTCCCATTCTCTCATTTGGAGGCATTGATCACCTTCTTCCTCTAACACCTTTCCACCAATAAAAATCCAAATCTAAGGAGGGAAATCATAGATCTACACCATTGGAGGCTAAATCTACATCATTCAAGTGAGGATTCATCAAATCGAAGGGATAGGAGCTATTTCTTTGCTGTTCGGAATTCTATTTCTTCAATTTTGCTTGGTTTTGGCAAATTGGTGAGTGATTTACATCTCTCACATGAATGCAATGAATTATATGAGTGTTTGTGTATGTTTCTCATCAAATTGGAATGTTTTATCGTCCATTACATGTCCATTTTCATATGCATCACCATATGATCTAATCTAACAAATTTTACATGTTAATTTCCTGTCATTTTACATGTTTAAGTTAGTTAGATCTCTCATTTTGATCATATGTTCATTTTAATGGTTTTTTGGTGAGATTCACATCATTTTCTGGTAATTGTCATATTCATGTGGTTAGTAATGTTATGATATGTTTAATGTTATGATATGTTTATGATTGTGTTTGATGATTTTGGTTGAGTCGGTTTCGTCGGATTCGTCGTTTGGCGAGGTTTTGATCGAAATCTGAGTAGAATTGAAGTTGTGCAGAAAGAGGCTCGGGTCGGACTAAAGGGGGTCGGGTCGGGCTCAAATTTTGTGGTAGAGGACAAGTCAAAGTTGGCTTGGGTCGGATTAAAGGGGGTCGGGTCAGACTAAAGGGTGTTGGGTCAGACCATTTTGGATAGGGTTAAAATGAATTAGACCATTTTGGATCGGGCTAAAGTGGATTGAACCATTCTGGATCGGACTAAGGTCGGTCAGGTTGGACAAAAAGGGGGTCGGGTCAAGCCTAAAGGGGGTCGGGTCGGACCAAAGTGGCTTGGGTCGGGCCATTCTGGACATCCATTTCTGGTCAGCCATTTTTGCCATTTCTGGTCGGACACTTCCGGTGATGATGTGACTTCAAAGTGAGATCAATTGGAAAGTTAGGAAGTTTTGAAATAATGCTGTGGATTGCTTTGAACCTTATAGAGATGTTGGTTAGTTCAACGATGGTGGAGGCTTCGACGAGAATCCAGAAGGGGATGTTCGAAGTGAGGTAATATGTTCGTTGATCGGTGAAAAGCAATGAATAGGCAGACAACTCAAAGGTTGTAAGTTGGTGGATAATGGTTGCTTGAGAAGGTCGCTTGAGCAGTAAATAGCCGTTAAGGTTGGACGACTAGAGATGCGAAGGCCGAGAAGTCATCGTTGTCGTAAGTTCTAGCTGGCTCAAAGAAGGGGTACAATAGGGGCACCCAATAGACTGGAAGGTTGCTGGTCGAGTACCTTGGGTATCATTGAAAGGCCTAGTTGTCAAGGTTGGACATTGTCAAGGTTGGACATTGTCAATGTTGGACATATGAAGTTTATGCTAGAACTGGGGTTACCATTAACCCTTGACATATGGCAAGGTTGGTCGTCATACGATTAACGATGGTTTCAAAGCAGGACTGGCGGTGATAGCCAGAGTTAGTCATGGATGATTGGTTTTTCTGTGTGAGACTTATATAATCTGGATGTTATGTGTGTTTTCCATAATTGAATGGTTGCTCTGGTTTCCATGTATGAATTGTTATTCCTTTGTTTGAATGGATTGTAAATGCTATCACTGTCCGATGTGGGGTAGATAAGGTTGAGTTCTTCTATGGTGTCATGGTAGATTGGTATGTTTATCTATCCCCTCCCATAGACTTTATTGTTGAAGTTTGCTAGATATTTTATCGCACAGTAAGACTGCTGTCTGACTCAAAATTTTATGTATCCTCTTATTACCTTGGGTTGTTCATCCAATTATGGATGGGCAGACTAAGTAATAGGTGACAGGTAATGCTTTAGTGAGGACGACGATGTTGATTGATGGTGAGTAGGAGGCTCACCCGTTTTACTACTGGCTAATAATTGGATTTCCGTTGTTTTCTTTTCTGAGTGATGTAGAGAGGCAACTTTGTATAAACACTATTTCCAAGCTTGTGGATCTTACTTTCTAGTTGTATGAAAGTCCAGTGTTTCTACTTCACAATTACTACCTATTGTATATGTTCTATTATATTTTATCCTTGCGCTGTGAGTTTTACGATAGGTTCCGCTTGTGTTTACCTGCTCTGATGATCGTCTATGATAGCCTTTCACATCTTTCAGTGCATTATTTCCCTTTTATAGTGCAGGGGTTATGGGCGGTTGTCACATTTGGTATCAGCGCTCTGGTCAACGAGTTTTGGCCAAAGTTCAAGGACGTAATCACATATGAGAGACGTACTTGTAGATTTTAGTTGGATGCTTACTATACATAGTAGCATATATAGTAGTAGTGGTTGTTTTCCTTTAGCAGTTTTTCCTGAAAGTGGCTAATTATTCTAAACTGCTGATTTAGAATGAGTAGACGAGAAACCAGACACGCTGCTAGGGGAGCCAATACTGGAGGGGGAAATGGTGGTGAACATAATTATCCGGCCATGTTTGAAACCATGGCAGAAGCAGTTATGCGAAGGGTACCCGCTCCAATGGCGACAACGGTAGATGTTGGTGTGCAAGTTCCTAGATTAGTAGATTTTGCAAAGCTGTGCAAGGACTTTACATCTCTAGTGGGGAAACTATTCAAGGGAACTGAACCAGCGGAAGAGGTTCGGAGATGGATGGATTCATGTGTCCGAATCTTTGGAGACTTGGGTATTGAGGATGCAATAAAGAGAAAGCTTGCATCAAGGCAACTACAGGGCAAGGCCATAGAATGGTGGAATTCTGTTACACTTGAGACCCCAGAGGAAGAAATTTCATGGGAGCTATTCCAAGCTAAGTTTGAAGCAAAGTTTATCTCCACATCTCTTAAATCTGCTCTATTCAAGAAGTTTGTAGAGCTGAAATAGAATGATCGTTCTGTGCTTTACTATATTTCTGACGTTGAAGCCTTGTCTAGATATGCTCGTTCATACGTTGATACACCATATCAGAAGAACGAAAAATTTGTCTTGGGTTTGGATGCTTATATCGGGAAACCGCTAGTGGACCATCTTGATGATTCATTTGAGGAGATTGTGGAAAAAGCTATTCGTCTTGAGAGCTTGTTTCCTAAGGAAGCAAATGTTGTCATGGCCACCAAAGAGGCTCAGAAACCATAGAAGGCTGGTAATAATAAGAAGAGGAAGCAGCAACAACAAAATGGAAAAGATGGCCAAAAGAAGCCAAAGAGTGAGGTGGTTTGTTTTAACTGCCAACAGAAAGTCCATTTTGCTAATGAGTGCAAGAATCCCAAAGCTGAGAAGATGTGCTTCAAATGTGGGAAGCCTGGGCATGAGAAGAAAGATTGTCCAGAATCAGCTAAGGGCAAGCAAGTTGTGAGCGCATATGCTTTGGAAGCTATGCCAACTTCTTTGAAAGGTCCTACTGTAGAGGAGAAGGGAAAGGGAGTCGTGGTGCAAGGTACTCTTTCAGTTAATGGAGTTTCAGTTCATGTGCTTTTCGATACTGGAGCATCACATTCCTTCATTTGCAATGAGCTTGTGTGACTCTTGGGTTTGGAACCTGAGATTTGCGATAGACCCTTCATAGTAACTAGTCCAATTGGGAGTTCGTCAAATATTTGCATGATATGGCGTGGTTCAGTGTTGTCGAGTCATGGTGACTATTTTATGTGTGATTGCTTTGTTCTTAACTTTGCTGGGTTTGGGATCATCTTGGGCATGGATTGGTTCAAAAGTAATGTGGAAAGGGTGAATTGCGAGAAGCTAGAGGTGAGGGTCGGGAATGTGGAAGGGCAAAAGGTGCTGATTAGATGTAAGTGCGAAGACGGGGTCTTCGTAAGTTATCTATATTCGCTTGGGATTCAACAAGAAGACCTGTCATCAGTGTTGATCGCTAATGAGTATGTAGATGTCTATGACAAGGTCAAAGGGTTGTCGCCGCTTTGTGAGATCGAGTTTAGGATCGATTTGGTCGAAGGTGCTAGACCAATCGTTACGCCTCTTAGGCGGATGGCGCCTAGGGAACAGCAAGAGTTAGAGGTGCAAGTTCGAGACCTTTTGGAAAAAGGATTCATTCGGAGGAGTGTATCCGAATGGGGTGCACCGGTCATATTTGCAACCAAGGTGGATGGCTCGTTAAGATTGTGTGTAGACTATCGTGAGCTGAACAAGGTGACAAAGAAGAACAAGTATCCGTTGCCAGAGATAGATGACTTGTTCGATTAGCTTCACGAAGCCAAAGTGTTTTCTCAAATGGATTTGACAACGGGATTTCACCAGTTGAGGGTGGCTAAGGATAGTGTGCCAAAGATTGCTTTTAGGACGCCATCTTGTTTCTTTGAATGGTTAGCGATGCCATTCGGGTTGACTAACGCGCCAACGTATTTTGTGGATCTTATGAATAGAGTGTTCAAAGATCAGTTAAACAAGTTTGTGCTTGTGTTCGTAGATGATACTCTGGTTTACTCCAGAAATGAGGAAGAACATAAGACGCACTTGAGAGTTGTGTTAGAGATCTTGCGGAAGCATCAGCTTAAGGCTAAGTTCTCAAAGTGTTACTTCTGGAAGGATGAAGTGAGGTTCTTAGGTCATGTAGTTTCTGGAAAAGGGATAGCGGTTGACCCCGCTAAAGTTGCAGCAATCCAGGACTGGGATCGACCTAAGAATGCGATGGATGTTCGGAGTTTCATTGGGATAGAAGGATATTACCGACAGTTTATCAAGGATTTCTCCAAAGTAGTTGCACCGTTGATAGGATTGACGAAGAAGAACCAAGTGTTCACATGGGATGCAAAGTGTAAACAAGTGTTCGGAATCCTGAAGGAGAGATTGACGAGTGCTCCTGTTTTGACCATTCCAAGCGGGAATGAAGGGATAGTGATGTATACCGATGCGTGTGGTACTGGACGAGCAGTACTAATGCAAAAGGATAAGGTTGTGTCCTATATGAGTCAGTAGCTCAAGCCGCATAAGAAGAATTACCCAACTCATGATTTGGAGTTGGCGGCGATTGTATTTGCTCTGAAGATGTGGAGACATTACCTGTTCGGAGTTCGATTCGAGTTGTTTACGGATCACAAGTCATTGAAGTATCTTTTCTCTCAAAAGGAATTGAATCTTCAGCAGCAAAGATGGTTAGAGTTTCTGGCATCATATGATTTTGGTATAACCTATACTCCGAGCAAGGGTAACACAGTTGCAGATGCGTTAAGTGAAGACACACAAGTTTAGGAGCAATGTTTTTGGAATGGAAGAGCCTCGAGTACTTGGCAAGGTTCGATTTCAGGCCAAGGTGTAAGTTGGAACCTGAAACATTGGCAAGCTTGTCGATAAGACTTACTCTTATCGAAAGGATTGGAGAGAGCCAAAAGAAAGATGCGAAGCTCTTTGAGTTCATTCAGAAATTGGAACCAGAAGATAAAGAGTTCGGGGTCGATCAAGAAGGTTGGCTTCGAAATCAAGGGTGATTAGTTGTTCCTGATATCGACGGATTGAGGTTCTGAGAGAATATCATCACTCCAAGCTGATGATTCATCCCGGTGGAAATAAGATGTATCAGGACATGAAGAGAGTCTACTACTGGGAAGGGATGAAGCGAGTTATCGGGAAGTTCATTTCCAAGTGTATGAACTGTCAGTTAGTGAAACTGAACAGAAGAAACCGAGTGGTTTGCTTCAGCCATTGGAAGTTCCTATGTGGAAGTGGGAGAAAGTATCGATGGATTTTATCGATGGACTACCTAGAACCAGGGCAGGAAACGAAGGGATTTGGGTCATTGTGGATCGTTTGACCAAAAGTGGGAGATTCATACCTGTCAAGTCAACTAGGACAGCATCGAAATTGGCTGAACTTTATGTGAAATGGATAGTTTGATTCCATGGTGTCCCAAAGAGTATAGTAAGTGACCGAGATCCATTATTCACGAGTGGATTTTGGAAAGTTTGCAAGAAGCTTTGGGAACTGAGTTGTGCTTAAGTACGGCATATGGTCAGACCAAAAGAGTCAATCGAGTTTTGGAAGATCTCCTGAGGGCTTGTGTGTTAGACTTTGGAGGATCATGGGAAGACCATCTACATCTAGTTAAGTTTGTGTATAATAATAGCTACCAGTCTAACATTAGGATGGCACCATACGAAGCATTATATGGAAGGTCGTGCAATTCTCCAGCATGTTGGTTAGAAATTGGAGATAAGTTGGTACTTGGGTCTGAGATGATTAGAGAAACCTTGGATCGTATCGAGATAGTTCGGCAACGAATGAAGGCAGCCCAGGACCGTCAGAAGAGTTACGCCGACAAGCGTCGTAAGGACTTGTAATTGGACGTGGGCGATATGGTTTTCGTGAAAGCTTCGCCATTGAAGAACATGGTTAGATTTGGTAAGAAAGGAAAGTTAGCTCCAAGGTTTGTTGGACCAATTCCGATAGTCGAGCGAATTGGAAAGCTCGCATATAGATTGGAGTTACCTGAGAAGATGTTGAGTGTTCATAATGTGTTCCTTGTGTCATTTCTACGGAAATTCATGCATGATTCGAATGTGGTGGTACTTCAGAGCAGTACGAAGACTTAGAAGTAGAGACCACAGTTTCGGGACCTCGTAAGCCACTTCGGGTTGTGGGGAATGACACGAAATAGCTTAGGAGGAAGACGGTTACGCTAGTGAAGGTACAATGAAGTGAAGATGGCGACGATTGTATATGGGAGATGAACGAGAGTGTGAGAGCGACTCATCCAGAACTCTTCGTCGGTAGGACCCTTTGATATCGTATCTTCGTTATATCGTTGTATCTTGTTATGATTTGTTAGAATAACGCATGCTAGGATAAGGCTACGGATGTATAGCTTGATGGTTGCTAGTTTGGATGATAGAATTGGCTTTTCATGGATGATAGGCATGCAGAATCGTTTTGATTGCTTGGAATTTTGGGGGCGAAATTCTTAAGGGGGGAGAATGTAACAGCCCGCATTTTACGTATCGATAGATCGTAAAAAAAAATTTTCATCCTCTCGGGGTTGGATCATTCTCATCTTTTAATATGTTGCTTATGGGGATGTGAGACATGTCCATAATTTTTATCGATTTTGTTTGTGATTTTTTCCCCTGTCAGCCTTGTACAAGGAATAACTTTTGACTCAGATCGAATCAGAGGGTGAGACCTGTTCCATTGGAAAGGAATTGATGGTTACCTTTCCGTAGAGTGGTTACATTAAGGATTTGACTTAACGGTTTGGGAGAAATAGTTGTTTTAAGGTTTTTCAGTTGGCTGTTCAGATTTGGAGAGCCTAATGGGCTGAATTGGGGAGGCCGATTAGTGGGATGGTGGAATCCTATAAATAGGGGGTGAGAGTAGAGGGAAAAGGTTTACTTTCTCATGCTCTCATTTGGAGGCATTGATCTCCTTCTTCCTCTAACACTTTTCCACCATTAAAAATTCAAATCTAAGTAGGGAAATCATAGATCTACACCATTGGAGACTAGATCTACATCATTTCAAGTGAGGATTCATCAAATTGAAGGGCTAGGAGCTATTTCTTCGCTGCCCGGAATTCTATTTCTTCGATTTTGCTTGGTTTTGGCAAATAGGTGAGTGATTTACATCTCTCACATGAATGCAATGAAGTATATGAGTGTTTGTGTATGTTTCTCATCAAATTGGAATGTTTTATCATAGATTTATACAATTACATGTCCATTTTCATATGCATCACCCTATGATCTAATCTAACAAGTTTTACTCTTTAATTTCATGTCATTTTACATGTTTAAGTTAGTTAGATCTCTCATTTTGATCATATGTTCATTTTAATGGTTATTGGTGAGATTCACATCATTTTTGTGGTAATCGTCATATTCATGTGGTTAGTAATATTATGATATGTTTATGATTGTGTTTGATGATTTTGGTTGAGTTGGTCTCGTCGGATTTTGGCGATGTTTTGATCGAAATCAGAGTAGAATTCAAGATGTGCAGAAAGTGGCTCGGGTCGGACTAAAGGGGTTCGGGTCGGGCTAAAGTTCCGTCGTGGAGGACAAGTCAAAGTTGGCTCGGGTCGGATTAAAGGGGGTCGGGTCGGACTAAAGGGGGTTGGGTCGGACCATTTTGGATTGGGTTAAAATGAATCAGACCATTTTGGATCAGGCTAAAGTGGATTGGACCATTCTGGATCGGACTAAGGTCGGTCGGGTCGGACAAAAAGGGGGTTGGGTCGGGCCTAAAGGGGGTCGGTCGGACCAAAGTGGCTCGGGTCGGGATATTCTGGACAGCCATTTTTTCCATTTCTGGTCGAACACTTGCGGTGATGATGTGACTTCAAAGTGAGATCAATTGGGAAGTTAGGAAGTGTTGAAATAATGCTATGGATTGCTTTGAACCTTATAGAGATGTTGGTTGGTTCAACGATGGTGGTGGCTTCGACGAGAATCCAGAAGGGGATGTTCGAAGTGATGTGATATGTTCGTTGATCGGTGAAAAGCAACGAATAGGCAGACAACTCAAAGGTCGTGAGTTGATGGATAATGGTTTCTCGAGAAGGTCGCTTGAGCAGTAAATAGCTGTAAGGTTGGACGACTAGAGATGCGAAGGCCGAGAAGTCATCGTTGTCGTAAGTTCTAGCAGGCTCAAAGCAGGGGTACAATGGGGGCACCCAATAGACTGAAAGGTTGCTGGTCGAGTACCTTGGGTATCATTGAAAGGCCTAGTTATCAAGGTTGGACATTGTCAAGGTTGGACATATGGAGTTTATGCTAGAAGTGGGGTTACCATTAGCCCTTGACATATGGCAAGGTTGGTCGTCATACGATTAACGGTGGTTTCAAAGTAGAATTGGCGGTGATAGCCAGAGTCAGTCATGGATGATTGGTTGTTCTGTGTGAGATTTATATATAATTTGGATGTTATGTGTGTTTTCCATGATTGAATGGTTGCTATGGTTTCCATGTATGAATTGTTATTCCTTTGGTTGAATGGATTGTAAAGGCTATCACTGTCCGATGTGGGGAATATAAGGTTGAGTTCTTCTATGGTGTCATGGATAGATTAGTATGTTTATCTATCCCCTCCTATACACTTTATTGTTGAAATTTGTTAGTTGTTTAATTGCTCACTGAGACTGCTGTCTGACTCAAGGTTTTATGTATCCTCTTATTACCTTGGGCTGTTCATCCGATTGTGGAAGGGCAGACTAAGTAACGGGTGATAGGTAATGCTTTTGTGAGGACGACGATGCTCATCGATGGCGAGCAGGAGGCTCACGTACCAGTTTTACTACTAGCTAATAATTGGATTTCCGCTGTTTTCTTTTCTGAGTGATGTAGTGAGGCAACTTTGTATAAACAGTATTTCCAAGTTTGTGGATCTTACTTTCTAGTTGGATGAAAGTCCAGTGTTTCTGTTTCTCTATTACTACCTGTTGTATATGTTCTATTATATTTTATCCTTGCACTGTGAGTTTTACGACAGGCTCCGCTTGTGTTTACCCACTCTGATGATCGTCCATGACATCCTTGCACATCTTTCAGCGCATTATTTTCCTTGTATAGTGCGGGGGTTATGAGTGGTCGTCACAGTGAAGTTGAAAACATTGAACTTCCATAACAACTAGAAAGTTATACCCATACAACATGGATAACAACGATAGTGTTTGTACAATTTACCTTGCTGCAGAGCTCAGAAAAGATAGCAATCAGCGGAAAACATAAAATGCTAGATAGTAGTAAAACTGATACGTAAGCCTCCAGCTTGTCGTCGATCAGCATCATCGTCCTCACTAAGGAATCACCGTCACCTACTACTTAGTCTGCCCATCCAACAATCATATGAACATCCCAAGGTTATAAGAGGGGAACATAAAACCTTGAGTCAGACAACAATCTTAGTGAGCGATAAAACAGCTGACAAACTTCATCAATAAAGTATATGAGAATGGGTAAATAAACGATCTAATCTACCCAACTCCAAAGAAGAACTTACACCTGCCTTCTCTACACCTGAGAATGATAGCCTTTACGATCCACAAATCCAAAGAGACAACAATTCAGCCATGGCAACTAGAACAACCATTCATACATGGCAAATGCAACTCATACAACATCTAGTTATATCTCACAAAAACCACCCTAACTGAACTTGGCATCCCTTAAGCACAAGCCCCAGAGGCTGAAACCAGTATCAGCCAAGAACCCAAAACAACACCTCATTCGAAGTCAGATAATCTCTATGAGATGGTACAACCAAAGCAACTAAGCATCCAAAAATCCATGAATGACTCTTGCTATCACTACCGACATTGCTTCGAAATCATCGTTAATCGTATGACTGGCTAACAATTGCAATCGATTGTCAAGGACCATCACGATGCCTCGGTTCTAGCAAAACCCCACACGCTATACACAACACGTGTCTAGGCCATACATGACACCCAGGGCACTCGACCTACAACCGGTCTTCAGTTGTACCCCTGCTTTGAACCGCTAGAACCTACGACACGATAATTCCTCGGCCTTCGCACCTCTAGTTGTTATCAATTACGACTATTCATAGGCTCAGAACATTTTAGAGCCACTACTCCACACGAACTCAATACATCCTAGAGTCGTCTCTACATTCGTTGCATACGATAAATAACGAACGATTCACATTGCTTCGAACATCCTCTGGACTCTCGTCGAAGCCATCACACCATTGAACCGAACAATGATAAATATAAGGTTCAATATCAACCATCAAGCCATCATTAACTGACCCTACCTGTTATGACTGACCGACTTATTCTCCACCAGACTGACCGACCAAAATCACCAGGACCGACCCACAACTTTGAGCTTCACTCTTTCTCTTTACAACTTGACCAACCTGATCATACATGGACGACCGACCCGGACTCAATTGACTGACCCGGTTCCTTCGTGCATGACCGACCCGTCAGTTGCTACCTTGCACAAGCCAAAGGAGACTGACCCTTCATTGTACATGAGACGACCGACCGACCACCTTTTCTCCTGACCGACCCGATAAGCTTCCAAGTGACCGACCTGACCAGCTTCCAGGTGACCGACCCAGTCCAATGTTGCACAACCCCGACCGACCAGGTAAGGAGCGACCAACCCCAAAAATGAGACAAACCAATCTCCTTACTTGCAGACATGGTTTTGGCCCAATCGACCCACTATGACCGACTCAAAACCTGCATATTGCAATTCAACTCCGATTTTGACCAAAACTTCGCCAAACGATAGATTCGACGAGACCAACTCGTCCAAATCATCAAATATGACCAGAAATATGGTATGAAACCATTATCAAATGAATATGACGATTTTCACTAAAATTATGCAAATTACTCTAAAAATCATAATGAATGATCATATGAACAAAATAATAGATCTAACTTGCATAATTACATGAAATAGCATAAGAATTACCGATTTAAACTTGCTAAATTAGATCCTATGGTGATTCATATGAAGATGGACTTACCAATGAATGGATCTATGAGTAAACACTTGAATTTGATGAAAAACATGATCAAACACTTATACACTCGATTGAATTCATGTGAGAGATGCATATCACTCACCAATTCTCCACAACAAAGAAAAAATGGTGAATTATGAATTCGGACAATGGAGATCTTCCTTTAATCTGCTCGATTTGATGAATTCGCTCTTGAAACGATGTAGATCTAGCCTCCAATCGTGTAGATATTCGATTTCCCAGACTTAGATCTTGATTTTAATGGTGGAAAGGTGTTAGAAGAAGGAGGAACATAGGCCCCCAAATGAGAGAATGGAGGAAGTAAACCATTCTCCATCCCTTCCACCCCATGTTTATAGCATTCCACCAACCCACTAATGGGCCTCTCCAAATCAGCCCATTAAGGCCTTAAAACCTGGACATCCAACTGTTAAACCTTAAAAAAGCGATTTCTCCCTAACGCTGAGCAAAATCTTTAATGTAACCATTTTACGGAAAGGCAATCCTCATTTCCTTTCCAGTGGCACAAGACTCACCCTTTGATTCGACAGAAGTCAAAAGTTATCCCCTGTACAAGACTAACATGGGCAAAATGGTCATAAACAAATTTAGTAAAAATTATGTACATGTCTCACATCCGCATAAGCAACATATTAAAATATGAGAATGATCCAACTCTTTGGGATTAAAACAAAAAAAATTATGATTTTTCGATGCGCAAAATGCGGGCTGTTACAGCCTCCCTGTTTTCTTTTGAATATTGAACATAGACGTAAGTAACATACATTAGAAATATAACAATGCATTGAATTTACCATGAACTGTACAACATAATATTATCCATCACAGGATACATATAGAGACTATATAATGAAGCTTTGTGCTCGTTACACACTCATTCCATTTCTTTTATCCCGGAAATTGCAATTGAGGTAAACAACATATGTGAAGACAATGTGATTCTTAATTGCATAAACCCGTCTGATGTGTTTTAATTTAAATGTTGCATCAACTACGAAACTGGAAATGTTGTTCATATAACTATTTTGGATCGAATTAACTTTGCATTTGGCTTAAGCAGTTTGATACCTAGCTGAGTATTTTCCCGAACTAAGCGTTGATCGGTTTTAAAAATGAGGAAGAAGGAATATTGACCGAAATAGAAATAGGGCAAAACAGTATGATGGCCCTCTTTGTTAACTGTGAGGTATTAAGAAGAGGGTAATATTAATTGTTGTGGTATTTTTTAGTCGTGGTATCAGGAAGACCATATTGGTGTGCCCTTAGCATCACATAATATTTATTATGTATAAAATAATATCAGGTTGTCAAACCGGAATTAACGGAAATTTCAGAATGGATCCGGAATTTTAATTTTTTTACATGACTGGAACGGAACCGAAAATTAGAATTTCAAACCTTGATTCCGCTAGCTCTTCATTTATCTTTTTATCACTTTGGCGGAACAACACTGACATCAACTGACACTGCACTCTGCTTATGTGCAAAAATCGGACCTCACCAATAACCTATAACAATACAAAAAATGAAAGTCTATTGGAATACAAATAATCAATCCCTCTTTCATCCACTCATGTTGGCAAACTCTTTTTTTTTTGGATTTACTTTTTCTATTAACTTACATTTGCGAATCCATCCATGAACGCAAACACATGTGCCTCTAATGACATAGCCAAAGAACAGGTGGCTAGTCGTGACTTCCAATAGAAACATTATAAAAAGGATGTCGTAGCCGAGAAAATAGGTTTTTAGAAAATTGAAGATAACTCGAGTTTGGTGTGTAAGTCGCACTAGCATTATAAAGGATCTAATTCCTTTCTAGATGCTTCTTTCGCTTTGCGAGTAGCAGGTGGGAATGGATATGCTACTTCTGATGTCATCAGCATGTCTCCCATATCAATTATATGAAATATTAGTGCTAAAACAAGTCAATGCTACACGCGCATATATACCTATTTTTTGTACTTCTAATTAAATTGCCGAATATAAAACAAATTTATTGGACACATATAGAGAGAAGGCACTTTCTCGGACAGTGGTTGTAATATGTCATTTGTGGCCGACAAACGTGAAGGGAGTTCGACCATTTACAGCTGAACGAAATTGTGTGGTGGTCGGAAGAAGGAAGTGGAGTGTGAATAGCAGCACACTACTTGGAAAACCATAATGACTCAACGATGCCAATCATACACTTGTTATCAATTCAACTTTGTAAACAATTTATCTTTAATATCCTTTTTATAACTAGTAATATAAGTCATCCTAATATTACTTTGTGAGATAAACTAAACACAAAATGAGTCAGATTTGGAGTAGAATAGAATATCTTTTCATGTCAAAGTTGCTGAGGTTGAAGAAGAAGAGACATATCATGGGACCAAACGCAGGGGACAGTTGCCTCTGGCTGCAATCACCATCACAAGTCCGTTTCCGCTACATTCACTTCCATCTACTTCCCATTCCATTTAATTAATTAATCCTGTACATAAATAAGCTGTATGTCCAGCTGCATCTCAAATAATTCACTTCATTCTGTTAAATATGGAGTACATATGTCTTTAGTTACTTTACACAATGATAATGCAGTATATCTGCAATTTTCCAAGGCCTTGGCATTGTTATCATTTTCATAAAAGAAAACGGGGAAGGAAAAAAATCGGAAAAGATAAAGTACAAAGCAATTTTACAGCTATATGTTTCATACTTGTAACTTATTTTGCATAAGAAAGACTGACATGAATTATCTACACAATAAATGGATTCAGTGCAATGTCTCTTTTTTATTACTTAATGAGAAATGTAGAAGTTAACACAAAAATCGTCGTTAAATCAAAGAATGTTTTTTTGTTGAAAATGTAAAGACCAAATGACCTTTATTAATCCTTTATCAGAACATTTTTTAGGAAAAAGAGTCATTGGATGTGAGAAACATTGCTATTTAGATATGTACAAGTAACCATATAGTGTAAGTAGTTTCATTTAGTTAACTGCAGTTGCAGTGTAATAGTTACATCTTAGGGTCAAAAATAGTAAAGGTTAAAAGAAGAGACAGATCATGGAGCAAACGCGGAGACAGTTGCCTCCAGCTGCAATCACAAGTCTCTTTCCACTCCATTCTTTCACTCAACCACCACTCATTCCATTCCTAAATCCTTCCTATAAATACTCCATCTCACCACCTATAACTCAAATTAATTCACTTTATCCAACAAAATCCAATCTCATTCTTCATATATCTTTAGTTCCCTTCAACCAAATAGTGACAATGTTGTCCATCTCTACTGTTCTTTCTCTAGTTTTACTGACTTCTTCATTGCTATATTAATCCTATGGAAGCAGCTTTGCTCAAGACACTGATGTAACCTGGGGCGATGGCCGAGGGAAAATATATGGTTATGGAAAAGAGCCGAGGTTATCCTTAGATAAGTAGTCTGGCTCTGGTTTTCAGTCCAAGCACCAGTATCTTTTCGGAAGGCTCGATGCTGATATCAAACTTGTTGCTGGCAACTCCACTGGCACCATCACTACTTTCTATCTGTCTTCCCAAGGTCCGACTCATGATGAAATTGACTTTGAATTCCTCGGAAACACAACCGGAGAACCTTACACTTTGCACACCAATGTGTTTGCTTAGGGAAATGGCAATAAAGAACAACAGTTCAAATTATAGTTCGACCCAACAAAGGACTTCCACACCTACTCCATCCTTTGGAACCCTCAACACATCATGTAATATATATTCTCTTTCTTTTTCTCTTATACAACTATTTTTGTTGGGTATGTGTATACGGTGGCTAATTTTATGTTTCATTTGTATGTTACAACAGATTTTTGGTGGATAACACTCCAATCAGAGACTTCAAGAATCATGCATCCAAAGGCATTGCTTTTCCGTCTAACCAACCTATGAGGCTCTACTCCAGTCTTTGGAATGCAGATGATTGGGAAACACAAGGGGGCAGAGTGAAGACTGATTGGGCCAAAGCTCCCTTCACTGCTTACTATAGGAACTTTAACGCCAATGCCTGCATCTGGTCATCAGGTTCATCAGGTTGTGGTGCCCCTTCGAAACCAATGTTGTCAATAGCTTCAAGCACAGCAGATTGGTATAACCACGAGTTGGATTCAATGAGTTACAGGAGAATGAGGTGGGTGTAGAGGAAGTTCATGACCTATAACTACTGCACTGATGTCAAGCGCTTTCCTTCTGGCATTTCCAAAGAATACTCTCTTAGATAGTCAATGTAATTAGAACTATGTAGCATACTTACGTTGTGAACAAAATTCGATAGCTAGTCCCATATCATAGCATTAATCTTTTGTAATTTCTTTGGAATTGTTTGAGTTAAATATTCTTTTTTTTTAATCTTATATGATATTCATGTCTTTCTTTCATACATATTCTCACACAGTTTATGATAGGTTGGTTTGTTTAGAGAAAAAAGCATTGCTGGTTTACATCAAATCGTGTCTACACTCCAGAGATACCAATGATTCTATCTCCACATTATCTTGGATTCATATATTATCTACTGCACCATTTCTTATCTTTGCTGGTCTACTCCAAAGTATTGCGAGTTTGGACTAAATTAAGGTTACTTGTTAGACATGTAATGTTAATGTGACGAGTCCATGCTTAAATTTACTCATATGCTTAAAGTTGGTACTAACTCGTTGTAACTAGTCTAATACGTATGGATTTTGAAGTTTACCATAATACCGTTTCTATATAATAAAATTTATACATTTAAATGCGCCAAACTTAGAAAATAAAACAGTTCAAACATACAACAGCACAACCCCAAAATATTAAAATAATAATAATAAGGAACAACAAAATAAAAAAATAACATAAATAATACAAGTAAATAATGTTAGTAAAATTTGATCAAATTTCAATCCAAGATGATGTATGGTTCTTTGTCAAGAATGTTCTAAACTATTGCAAGTCAAAGGTTTTCCAAAAAAGCTTTTCCCATGACATCATGCAATACATTTTTACAAGTCCTGGTCACTTGCACAAATTGAAAAAAAAAACACTTGAAATGGAAGGATATGGGTCTAATTTTTTGATTTAGAAAATACAATAGAATTTATCTACTGGGAATGAATTATTGCTGTACATATATAGAGTGAAGAATATAGATGCGGCGGCAACCCTTTGACCTTGTCAAAGACATCCTCATACTCATTAGCGATCAACACAGATGATAAGTCTTCTTGCGGAATCACAAGCGAATATAGATAGCTAACGAAGACACCTTCTTCGCGCTTACACTTTATCAACACCTTTCACCCTTCCACATCTCTGACTCTCACCTCTAACTTCTCGCAATTCACCCTTGCCACATACCTCTTGAGCCAATCCATGCCCAAGATGATCCCAAACCCAACGAAGTTAAGAACAAAGCAATCACACACAAAAGAGCAAGCATGACTCGACAGCACTAGACCACGACAAATCATGCAAAGATTTGATGAACCCCCAACTGAAATAGTTACTACAAAAAGTCTATCACATATCTTGAGTTCCAAACCCAAGCGGCACAAAAGCTCATTGCAAAAGAATGAATTCGATGCTCCAGTGTCAAAAAAAACTCGAACTGAAACACCATGAATAGAAAGAGTGTCTTGCACCATGACACCCTTCCCGTCTCATTTGCAGTAGGGGCTTTTGAAGAAGACGGTACAACCCCTAAAGCATAAGCCTTTACCACTTGCTTCCCTTGAGCTAATTCTGGACAATTTTTCTTCTCATGTCCCGGCTTTCCGCACTTGAAGCACTTCTTTTCAGCTTTAGGATTCTTACATTCACTAACAAAATGACCCTTCTACCAACAATTGAAGCAAGTCATCCCCTTTCTGCTTCTTTTGACCATCTTTTTCTTTCTGTTGTTGTTGCTTCCTCTTCTTGTTATTACCACCCTGTTGTGGTTTATGCTTGTCTTTAGCTGCAACAACATACATCTTAGGAAACAAGCTTTCATGCCTCAAAGCCTTCTCGACGATCTTCTCAAAATTGTCATTGAGGTGATCCACAAGATGATTCCCAAGATATTCATCTAATCCCAAGACAAACTTCTCATTCTTTTGACAAGGAGTACCACATATAAACGAGCATACTTCGACAAGGCCTCGAAGTCAGAAATATAGTCATGAACTGTTCGACCATTCTGCTTAAGCTCCACGAGTCTCTTAAACGGAATAGACTTCTGCACGATGGAGATAAGTTTTGCTTCAAACTTAGCTTGGAACAATTCCCAAGAAATATCCTCTTTAGGGGTCTCAAGTGTGACAAAGTTCCACCAGTCCATCACTCTGCCCTCTAACTACCTTGATGCAAGCTTCCACTTTGTTGCATCATCAATGCCCAAGTCCCTGAATATGCGAATGCAAGTATCCATCCACCTTTGGACTTCTTCAACTTGTTCAGTGCCCTTGAGCTGTTTTCCTCCCATTGAAGAAAAGTCCCTGCATAGATTTGCAAATTCTACAGCTCTAGGCACTGAGACCCCAACCTCAACCGTAGCTACCAGTGAAGTGGGTTTTCTTCGAAGACATGCTTCAATCATAGCTTCAAACATGGCCGGGTAATCAGGTGCCCCGCCATTACCCCCTCCAGGCACGACTTCTTCCCTAGTAGAATGTCTCGTATAACATCGACTCATTCTAAATCTGCAAATTACAACAATTAGCCATCTACAAGAAAAACTGCTAAAGGAGTACAAACGCTACTACTATATATGCTAATATATATATAGTAAACATCCAACTGAAATATACAAATACGCCCCTCATATGTAGTTACGTCTTTGAAATTTGACCACAATCGTTGATCAGGGCTCTAATACCAAATGTGACGACCACCCACAACCCCCGCACTATATAAGAGGAATAATGCGCCGAAAGGTGTGCAAGGCAACTTGAACAATCATCAAGGTAGGATACATAAGTGGAAACTGTCGTAAACTCATGGCGCAATGATAAAATATAATAGAACATATACAACGGGTAGTGATAGTGAAGCAGAAAACACTAGAGTTTCATGAGAACTAGAAAGTATTTCCCGTACACGAGGATAACAACAATAGTGTTTGTACAATTTGCATCACTACAACACTCAAAGAAACAGCAAACAGTGGAGATCCAATTATTAAATAGTAGTAAAACTGATACGTGAGCTTCCTTCTCGCCATTGATCAGCATCATTGTCCTTATTAAAGCATCACCTGTTACCTGCTACTCAGTCTGCCCATCCACAATCGGATGAACAGCCCAAGGTAATAAGAGGAAACATAAAACCTTGAGTCAGACAAAAATCTTAGTGAGCGATAAAACAACTAACAAACTTCATCAATAAAGCATATGAGAATGGGTCAATAAACAAACTAATTTTTCCAGCTCTAGAGAAGAACTTACACATGTCTTCCCGACAACATGACAGTGATAGCCTTTACTATCCATACACCCAAAGGGAAAACAATTCATCCATGGTAACAAGAACAACCATTCATACATAGCAATAGCAACTCAATCATGATCACAACATGCATTCAAACGTCCATGACTAACTCTGGCTATTACCGCCAACCTTGCTTTGGAACTCTAGTTATCGTATGATTGGCTAATAACTTGCCATCAATTGTCTTACACGACTCCCCGGTTCTAGAAAAACTCCACACGCTATACTCAACATGTGTCTAGGCCATACATGACGCCCAGGGCACTCGACCTACAGCTGGTCTTCAATTGTACCCCTTGCTTTAGATTTTCTAGAACCTACAACAACTACAGTTCCTCGGCCTTCTCATCTCTAGTCTTTATCGATTATGACTATTAATCAGCTCAGAACACCTTAAAGCCATCACTCCACACGAACTGAATACACCCTTGAGTTGTCATACCATTCGTTGTTCTACGCCGATCAACGAACATGTTTCAACACTTTGAAACTTCCCAATTGAATTCATTTTGAAGTCACATCTTCACCAGAAATGTCCAACCAGAAATGGCCGACCAGAAATAGCAGAAATGGCTGACCAGAAATGGCCGACCCAACTTTATGTCGACCAACTTTATGCCGACCCACTTTATGCTGACCCAACTTTATGCCAACCCAACTTTAGGCCGATCCAACTTTATGCTGTACTAACTTAGTGCCGACCTAAGTTTGTGCCGACCCAACTTTATGCCAACCAACTTTAGGCCAACCCAACTCTATGCCGACCCAACTTTAGGCCAACCCAACTCTATGCTGACCCAAAACCTGCATATTGCAATTCAACTCTGATTTCGACCAAAACTTCGCCAAGCGATAAATCCGACGAAACCAACTCGTCCCGCTTATCAATTATGGCCACAATCATGGTATGAATCCATCATCATCATGAATACAACGATTTTCATCATAATTATGCAAATCATCCAAAATCATGCAAAAATGATCATATGAACAAAACTATAGATCTAACTTGCACAATCATATGAAATATCATGGAAATTACCTAACTAAACTTATTAAATCATATCATAAGGTGATTCATATGAAAAACAGACTTAATATGGAGTAGATATATGTGAAAATGATTGAATATGATGAAAAACATAATCAAACACTTATACACTTCATTGAATCCATGTGAGAGATGTAAATCACTCACCGATTCTCCCAAACAGGTAAAAATCAATGGGATACAAATCCGGATAGCAAGCACCTCGCACCAAACACCTTGATCCGATGAATCCTTGCCTCAATTGATATAGATCTAGCCTCCAATGGTATAGATCTCCAATTTCCCTCCTTGGATTATGATTTCTAATGGTGGGAAAGTGTTAGAGGAAGGAGGAGACCAAGACCTCCCAATGAGAGAATGGAAATTTCAAACCCTTTCCCGTATCCCTTACCCCTATTTAAAGTTTCCACCAACCCCTTAATGGGCCTTCCCAATTCAACCCACTTTGGCTTACCAAACTTGGATAGCCAACTAAAATACCTTAAAGCAGCGATTTCTCCCAACCCGCTGAGCCAAATCTTTAATGTACTACGAAAAGGCAATCATCACTTCCTTTTTAATGGCACATGTCTCACCTCTGATTCGACCTGATTCAAAATTTATATCCTGTACAAGACTGACAGAGGCAAAATGGTCACAAACAAAATCTGTTAAAATTATGGAGATGTCTCGCATCCCCGAAAGCAACATATTAAAAGATGAGAATGATTCAACCCTCTAGGAACGAAATAAAAATATTTGATGATCTTCTGATACGTAAAATGTGGGATGTTACACCTCCAATGCTTACCGTGCTGGCATAACGTAAGTCTTCACGTTCACCGCCCTACTTTCTATTCCTCCTCCAATTCACTAAATCTGTCCACTTAAATAATTTTATTACTCCTTTTTTACCCTGATTCTATTATCTTTGAACTACAAAATCCATAGTAAAAGCTGCTTCCGTGCTCGATTGCTTAGGGTTAACAGTATATCAATTCGCCGGATCGGCCATGATCGAAAACTGCAAAGGTAAACATTTATTTTCCAACCTTTTTACTATTTACCTGCTTTCAGCATTTAATTTTGAAAATCGTGTTTTTGGATTCTTCTCCACGCATTGCTATAGTAATTTCGTTACTATTTTTTCGTTGCTTCTTCTCATTGCTGATGACCGTGAACCAAATATGATATCCACCATCTATGTATACACCAGTCTATATAGTCATGGTCATGCCTTACTGGTTACCCATTTCCTTCTAATATGCCTAATTATTCATTTCTGTATGCTAACCATGCTTAATGCAGTTCTAACAACCTTCACCACTCTTTCCTAAATTTATGTACCATCTTTTATGCTTGTAATTCGTAATAATTGAATCGCTATTGGGCTCCATTTCAATTTGTGCATATGAGAAACTCATTTCCGATGGTCGGTTAATGGATGTCAAATGATTTACTCAATTTTTGAGCAATGTTGTCTGCCAAACTACGATTTCTTATTCCATGCATAGCATTTTTGTTGTTGGATTAAATACACTGAAAATTACAACTTACTGGATATTGACTTAGTTAATGTTTTTTTAATATTCTAGGTAAATATGCTTGTAATTTAAATTTGAAATCATTGTTCATGGCAGATTAACACTTACATGTTGGGACAAGGAACAAACAGAATATGTTCACGTTATTTACAATTCTGTAATGTCCCAGATTTTTGAATTAATTTCGAATATTTAAATATGTTTAAATATTAATTTGGCGATGTTAATGGATTATATATCGAATTTATTTATCAGAAAATGGAAATCGAATTTATAAATTTATTTAAAACGAGCTCGAAATGACGCGACAGTTCGTAATATTGAATTTTGAACTTCAATTGAATAAGTAGAGTCCGATTTATGTCGGATTTCTATGAAACAAGAACCGCTTGAACCTATGTGATTATATTTTCTGGTGAAAGAGAAAAATCGAGATTTCATTGTATAAATTGCAAGATTTGTCAAATTCAAATTTTGAAACAATCGCTATGGAATCATTAATAAATTATAACAATTTAATCAAATAAGTATAAGGAATTTCTATATATTTGGGTACCGTTTTAACCCGAATTTCTGAATATTGAGTTTCGGTATTTATATTGGCCGAGTTTGAAGATGTTCCATTGAAATATATTCACGATAATATTAATTTATTTTCATTAAATTGAATTATTTAGGAATTTAATATCATTTTAATGATATTTTATACGCTTAATAACCGTTTATCTAAACGATGTCCGTTTTCGACAAAACAAGTTTTATTGGAATGCGTATAATTAATTATTATTATTATTATTTCAGTTTGGAGTCCAATGGAGTTGTTTTGTCGGTAGGCGTAATTTAATGGTGAACTGACAATTTAAAATATTGTCGTTGTGCAAACAAAACCCGTTTTCAAAAAAATTAGTTTCATTGGACCAGATGGTCAAGAAGTGGCGGTGTGTACATTTTACGATAGCATGAATAGCGGTATGTATCTATTAACTGTGTACTAGATAAAGAACAAATGTGGATAGCTTAACACTTAACAAAAATAAAATAATAATTGTAGTGGCCTACTTGTAATTATAATTCCTTTGGCCTACTTTATTTTTCCTTTCCAAGATGCTAAGTGGAAACATACAGCACGAAGACAGTCTACACCCTCTGTTTATTTTTTTCACAAACAACCTTCTTTTCTTTTCAATCATGATGCGAAAATACACTGTTTTCTTCTATTTTTGTTTGCTACGTTTAAAGCTACTAAACAACTACCATCTATCATTCATACTGAAGAAAGAAAAGGAGACAGCATCATCTCCTATGTCTAAATCCTACTACCTACCCTAAACCTCAGCGCAATGAAATTACCCATCAGAAATCAAAACACTCTACAACTATATAGTTTCCACTGCTTTGTTTATTTTTCTTAAATCGAACCTACTTCGTATAGTTTCTTTTTCTAGCTCACCTACCACCAAATCTAATGCTAGAAATCTACACAAAGCCCTTTCTAAAATCCTTGTCAAATCCAAATTTTTGCTGAAAAATCTCAGCACATCGTTAACTTAATTTCAGCACATGTTGTGTCCCCTTCTTTCATTTCGAAGCAACTTTGTGTGGCAGCCTAACCTAAATCCTACATTGTACGACTGAGAGAGGACGTTATTCTTATCTTCTAATCGCTCTGCCTATATATACATCTATCCTGTTCGTCTATTTCATCCACAAGCCAAACTCACAGCATTTCCCTTTTATTCGAAAACCCTTAAAATATATACATACTGAGGAGTGGATTTTTGTGAAGAAACAGGACCAACTAAATTTGCGTGAAGATGGAGTAAGTGGAACTTGTGACATGCAGTAGGAGTTGGGTGCATATAAGGACTATGTAGTGCTGCATGGCGAGATTTCCAGGTTAGTGTAAATTTTCTATGAAATGTAATGATGTAGAAAACTGAAGTTGTATTGATAATCAAAACTGAATGAATAAAATGTACAGAGTAAACGCTATTTATATACATAGTGATAATAAAGCTTAAGTGGGCTGATAGAAGGCCCAAAACAAAGAGATAAACATAGCCCAATGGAAACCGAATATAGTTGGTTTGTATGAAAGAATGTTCATATCTTAACACGCCCCGTCAAACCAATCTAGGGTTTCCATGCTTTTGCTCTGCGCCGCCATTGAAAACATTCAACTCCTCTCTTAATCTCTCGAAATTACTCCTTGATAAGGCTTTAGTAAAGATGTCAGCCTTCTGATAAAAGGCTGGTATGTGCTTAATCGTGAGTTTTCTGCTTCCGTTCTTTCTCTGATGAAATGGAGGTCGATTTCGATGTGTTTCATCCTTGAATGCTGTATTGGATTGATGGATAAGGAGACTGTGCTCTTATTGTCACACCAGAGAACCGACTTCTTTGTAAAAGTTAACCCTAATTCACTGATTAGGGTTTCTACCCAGATGACTTCAGCGGTGGCTGACGCGATGGCCCTGTACTCCACTTCAGTGCTAGACCTAGAAACTGTCGGCTGCTTCTTCGTGCACCACGAAATAGGGTTTGGTCCCATAAATAAGTAATATACAGGTGTAGATCTTCGATCATCTGGATCATTAGCCCAGTCTGCATCACTGTAAGTGCTCAAATTAATATCTTTACCTGCTTTTATTGTTAAGCCATAATCTATAATCCCCTATAAGTAACGTAGAATTCTCTTGACCGCTCTCCAGTGCTCACTTAAAGGGTTCGCCATAAACTGACACACCTTGTTTACACTAAAACATATTTCTGGTCTCGTGATAGTTAGATATTGAAGTGCTCCAACTATACTATGGTATTGAGTGCCATTGTCAATGTTATCACCCTTGTGCTTTGACATACGTAAATTGCTAGTCATAGGTGTGGAAATGGATTTGGCTTTGTCCATGTTTGCTTTGATGAGAATTTCAGATATGTATTTCCTTTGAGATAGAAATATTTCTGACTTTGATATTCTCTGAACCTGTATGCTAAGAAATAATTTACTTCCCCCATGTATTTAATAGCAAAAGTTTTATCCAAGTGTGATATAACCTTGTTAATTTCAATATTGTCACTTCCTGTCATAAAAATATCATCAACATAAACAAGTATATAGACACTTCCTTGACTATGAGTTTTAGTGCATAAAGAGCTGTCTGACTTTGTTGCAGTATAACCCAAGTCATTTAGTGTGTTCTTTAGCTTAACATACCATGCTCTTGAAGCCTGTTTCAGTCCATATATGGCTTTGTGTAACCGACATACATAGTTTTCTTTTCCTTTGCAAACATACCCCTTTGGTTATTGCATATAGACAGTTTCATGTAGCTCCCCATTTAAGAATGCATTGCATACATCCAATTGTCTTATCTCCCAGCCATTGTAAACAACTAGATTCAGCATGATTCTAATGGTTGTTGGCTTGACCACTGGAGAGAATGTTTCAGTAAAGTCAAAACCATACTGCTGTGAAAAACCCCTGGCAACAAGTCTGGCCTTGTGTTTGCATATTTTTCCTTCTGCATCCTTCTTTAGTTTGTAAATCCATTTGCATGACACAATGTTCTTACCTTTTGGTGCAGCCACAAGACTCCATGTCTTATTCTTAACCAATGCATCATATTATTCATTCATAGCTTTGCACCATGATTTGTGTTTCATTGCCTGTTCATATGTAACTGGTTCTATGGTGTCTGCATTTTCAGTAGTTGCATTGTACACTATTGGTTTAAAAATGCCACTTTTGGCTCTTGTGATCATGTGGTGTCCAATTGGTTGATCTTGAGCATTGTTTTCTTCACTGCCACTGTCTGTTGCTTCATTTTTACTGCTTCGATGTTGATCATTGTTGTCATGACTATCATAGTTTTGTGCTTGATCATCATCTTCACTTAAATGCTCACTTGAACCGTAATCAGATCTGGTGCTAGAAACAGTTGGAGTAGCAATAGTCAATGGTGGTGTCTCATTATCATCAGCTTTTTCAATCTATTTAGTTAGTGTAGGAATAATTCCCATAGTAGTTCTGGACTGATCATGTTTTTGATTTCTATCCTTTTTCTTGTTTGCAAAAGGAAACACACACTCATTAAAAACCACATGTCTAGACACAATAATCTTTCCCTTATCATCCAGACATTTGTACCCCGTTTGATCACTTGCATACCATATGAAGGTACATGGACCGGTTCTTAAAGAAAGTTTATGATTGTTATATGGTCTGAAGCATGGAAAACACATGCATCCAAATGTTCTCAGAAAGGTGTAATTTGGTTTATTTCCAAATAAAACCTCATGAGGACATTTGTTTTGCAAAAAAATTGTAGGAATTTTATTTATTAGATAAACACTTGTGTTAAATGCCTCATTCCAATATTTTAAAGGTAAGGAAGACATAGACAATAATGTTAACCCGGTTTCCACTATGTGTATGTGTTTTCTTTCCACAATGCCATTCTGTTCAGATGTGTATAGGCAAGTGGTTCTATGAATAATACCTTTTTGATTAAAAATATGTTTAAGTGGTAAAACCTCACTTCCCCCATTTGTCTGTATGACTTTAATGCTGTAGTTTATTTGTTTTTCTATGAAATTCATAAACTGTAGCATTGCATTGTATGATTCTGATTTGGCTTTGAGAAAGAAAATCCAGGTATACCTGGTATATGCATCTACTATGGAAAGATAATACCCGTGTCCCTGCCTTGAGCTTAATGGTGCAGGTCCCCATAAATCTGAGGTAACTAATTCAAGGGGTTTAGAGTAAATAGTTTCAGATTTACCAAAAGGTAATTTGTGGCTCTTTCCAAGTTGACAGTGTGTGCAAATAGCAGGAACAGGTGAGTGTTTAAAAGAAATATTATTGCCTTTTAAAATATGCATTACAATGTCATAGCTAGGGTGTCCAAGTTTACAATGCCAAATGTTTAAATCATTTTGGACACAACTATTATTGTTAACAACATCAGAATTGTTTTCATTGTGATTATCATTACTAATCTGAATATTGACATTACAATACCAAGTGTTCTTCTCATTGCTCAATCTTGACTTCATAGGGCTGAACCTGTAAAGGCCATTACTCAACCAACCCTGTAATAATATTTCCTTGCTTAGCAAGTCTCTAATTAGGCAGTAATTAGGGTGAAACTCAAAATATACCCTGTTGTCATTAGTGAATTGGGATACACTAATCAAATTCTTCTTAACAGTAGGAACTCTAAGAAGATTATTGATATATAATTTTCTTTTACCTTTAACATATCCTGCTCCAACATGTGATATATTCATAGTTTCACCATTACAAGTATGAATAAATTACGTACCTGAATAGTTCTTGTTACCCAGATTTAGATTTTGAAGGTTGTTAGTAAGATGATTAGTTGCCCCAGAATCTGGAAACCAGTCTTCAGTATTTATGTCATCATTCTTTACACTATCATCACTGCCAGTAACTTGTGATGTGCCCCCCTCATTATTTTTCCTTCCTTGGAAGTTTGCCTTTGCTAAATTAGCATTCATGCCTCTCTGATTACTTTGTTAAGCATTTTTAACATCAGTATTAAATCTAAAATAGCATCTGTTTGCTGTATGTCCGGGTTTATCACATATATGACATTTTACTCTGTATGTATTGCTGCTATTATTGGATCTGCCTCTCCCTCTACCTTTTTGATTTTGATTACCTCTCTGTCCTTGTGGGTTTCCTTTGCCATATCCAGGTGTGTTCCTTTGTTGATTTTGATTAGTATTTCTTAAATTTGATGCTAAGTTTATGTTGTATTCACTCTGGATTGCCTTTCTTTGTTCCACTCTACCTTCATGTGCCAATAGGGCTGAATACACAGACGGTATATCTGGTAGGTTAGTTTGGGTAGCAATATAAGTGACAAGAGACTCATATTCTTCGTCTAACCCATTTGTTAGTGTCAAGATTTGTTCACTGTCTGAAATAACATGTCCAACAGCCTTGAGTTTATCACATAGGGTCTTTACTTTAGAAATATATTCACGCATATTCATATCACCTTTTCTTGCATTTTGAAATTCTCTCCTGTAGTGCATGATTCTTGCTGCTGATTGAGAACTAAAAATTTGTTGAATTGTGGACCAAATTTTATAAGATGAATTGCACCCTATGACTTGTGACAACAAATTGGCACTAATTGAAGATAATAGCCATGAGGACAGTAAGTTGTCTTGTTTTTGATGGTGAATGAATTATGGGTTGCTAATCATAATATTATGTGCATCTATGATCATTGCAGGCGGTGTGGTTTTAGTTCCTTTGACACAATCTTAGAGGTCGCATCCCTTCAAGGCTGTTTCAACTTGGAATTTCCACATCAAGTTATTGTCTTCATCGAGAGGAATGGTAATAACTTGGCTCTTTGGCTTCACTAGAGGCTGAGAAAAAAAGTGGTGGTGGACCATTGTTGTCGGTTCTTGAGGTGGCAGATAATTGTTCAGTGCTTCCACCGGCCATGATGCTGAAAACAGATTATCAGAGGTTGATGAACAGGGATATGGCGTGGTCACTGCTCTAACAGTGGCAGCCTATTCAAGATGATAGAAGGGAAACAAGTGAACTCAATGGTTCTTGTTTCTTTTCAAGGTTCAAGAATCTCTGTTTAACACAGAGGGGAAAAGAAACCAAAATGATGATATTATAATCTCTGATGGTCGGTGAAAGAACTGTTGTAGCCGCCGTGAATAAGTTCCGGCAAGGCACACACAGTTCTGATCTGATAAGAACAGAACACTGCACGATGAGAAAGGGATGATCTCCGTTGATGAAACCTCTCTGAGTAGACTTGCACTTTATCCTTCTTTCTGAATCAGAAATTCAATTATCTTGATTTTCCTTATTTTGATTTTGCTGTTTGGCTTATATGCTCTGATACCATGTAAATTTTCTATGAAATGTAATGATGTAGAAAACTGAAGTTGTATTGATAATTAGAACTAAATGAATAAAACGTACAGAGTAAACTTTTTTTTATCTACATAGCGATAATAAAGCTTAAGTGGGCTGATAGAAGGCCCAAAACAAAGAGATAAACATAGTCCAATGGAAACCGAATATAGTCGGTTTGTATGAAAGAATTCTCATATCTTAACAGTTAGAAGAAGTTGCATGGAGAAATGAAGTACGTAAGGATCTGGGAAGACCTGGGACTGTTTCGAATGCTTCACACGGTGGAGCTGAGTAGTAGCAAGAGGAGGGCACTGTCTCCATGCATAAATTGCACTACATGTAAAAATAATAATTAAAAATGAAGCTTGTGGGTTATAATGGTGAGGAAGAAATAAGGGTGTCAGCAGTAGTTAATGGTTGTGCGCGAAGCTTTGGAGCAAATGTCAACGGGTGGAGCTTGAAAAGCTGGAGCATTAAGGTGACAGTTTAACGGTGGGAAGCAGGTGTTTGCGCAAGGAAATTGGGAAAGAGTGAAAGGGTGCTAACCATTTATAACATGGAAGAAGTACTATAGCTAAATGTTGTTGCGCGGAATGACATATGCAGATTCGGGCTAAAGGTCTTTATGCGTGGGTTTGGTTCAGTGATGGACTGCGCGTGAAGGGCGATGACAGCAGCTCAGGTGTTTTATGATTGTAATGTCCCGTATTTTTGGTAGCAAAATATTTTATTTAATTTATTATTTTAAATATTATATTTGGAATATTAATGGATTTTAATATTTAATTCGTTTAATTAAATGAAGTTTGAATGTTATATATTTATATAATCGAGCTCGAAAACGCACGGTAGTTCGTAAAATGTAGTTTTGAACTTCAATTCAATATACAGGATCTGATATAATTCGGATTTCTGTGAAACAAGAAATGTTGGAATCGTGTTGATTATAATTTTCATATGAAAGAGAAAAATCCAGATTTCGTATTATAGTTTGTTATTTATGGCTAAATCAAATTTTGAAATAATCATTGTGGAAATCGTTATTAAATTATAGGCCTTTAAAATAGCCATTTTGCAAACGGTCTTCGATTTGATGAAATTAGTTTCATTGGGACCGTAACATTAAATTTTTGCACGGTGAAAAATGGCGTGGCAAACCGATGTCTTATGTGGTCACAGTAGCTGTAAACGCCCAGTTATTTTCTATAGCGCGTAATTTAATTAATTTAATTTAATAAATGGATATTCAAGTGTAACTTGAGCAGACGACCGAATTAAGCCGCGAAACCAATTCCGTTGAGTTCGTATCGTCGATTAGAGTCAGGATAAGCATATAGTTTGTTATTTTTGAAGATCGGTTAATTTGGTGTCCAAAAGAGCATTGCCGTACGCGTAAAAATAGCTTACCGGGGAAACAGTCTCAGAATGCGACGAAACTGGTGCCATTGGGTTCGTATTGAAGAATTATTATAGGATTGTAAGGTTTCAAGTTGATCTGATTTATCTGGTGATCGTGAAAAAATGAAACGCCTGTTTATTTCTGGTTTTATAAAGGAAATTTTTTCGAATGAAGTCGGAATTCGACGAAACTTGTCCCATTGGATCAAGAATATTTTTTTACACCAAGATTAAACTTTTTATCAGAGAACAGAAGTCAATAGAGGTTAGTTTTATGTGTTACTTCACCATAAGTTTTGTTTTAATAAAATAATATATCTCCTTCGCGTTTAAGAAAACCCAGCTTCCACCTACCATATTCTTCCCCTTCCCCAAATGTTACTACTATTGTATTTCACTTCAGCTGACCAAAAATTTCTGCTTTGCCAACCAAAATTTTCAGTTATCCTCTGCATGAAAAGAAAATACATAGCACTGTTGTATGCTACCTAATCTGCGATGTACCCATCGTGAAAGACAGTGTTCTTATCTATTTGTCTTTCCCCTATAAATAGTATGCCATACTCTTCGTTTCAGCGAAGCAAAGCTTCCCATTTCTTATTCCTCTCAACTCAGGAATGAGAATTGAACCCAAATATATTTTTATATATATAAAAGAGACCGAACCATCCTCTATAAAAATGAACCCACCAGGCTTTTAACGCAAGCTTTAAAAGAAAAAGAGAACAACATGAGCACAGACGTGGGAGGGGGAGAAGCAGTGGACGACTTGTTCGGGTGGGAGATAGGCGGCGGGAAGGCGAAGGTCGGGGGTGTCATGAATGGCCCACCGCTGGTCATGAGGCGCCCGGATTGGAGGGAGTTCGAGTGCGATGGACAATGGTTTTGGTCGAGTCTGGGAACGAAAATCACGAAGCCGTATCTTCTGAAGCTGGAAGGAAATGAACAGTATAGTTTAAACCATTGATTAATTGTTAATTAAATCTTAGTTTAGGGATTAATTAATCATTAGTTAAATTGTTTTTTGAATGTTATAGGAGCCTCGTGAGAAGTTGGATTCGAGGAGGATTGTTGCGTTGCGAGAATCAGATAAACTTTTGGGAAGAAGAGATAAAAGGAATGGACATTTACATATGTAATTAAATTATTAATCATGTGATTATCTCTAATAATTATTTTTTAGACTTAGATATAGCCCAAAGAAATGGGGCTTCGGCCCTGTTAATTTGCTAAACCAAAGGATTTCGTGACTTGTTTTATCTTTGGAAGCATTAGCTTAAACTAAATAGATCATAAGAAAAAAAGATAGGGCATGTTTTAAGTCTAACCAACGTAGTTATGTTTTAATTAAAAAGTAATTAAGTCCAAAAATAAATAAAAAGGTTTAGTTATATAGTTAGCTGAATATTTTATAGATGATTAGCAAAGTTTGGGCTTAGTTAAGGAATTAATAATTCAATAGAATTGTAACTAGTCTAAATATATGCTAGTTAAGAAATTTAATAGTTAGTTTAAACCAGGCTAATTAAGGATTTATAATTAGTTAACCATAATGATAATTAAGAGATAATTACATAAATTTAATCGTCTGTATTTAAACGTTAATAACTTTTTCTTACGACAACAGAATTGGACCAGAAAAGAGACATTGGAACCGTATGGACGATCTCTACATTGTGGAACAGATTTGAACAGAAATGGATATTGCTGGGATTTCTTGTTAAATTAAACGTTGTTTAATTTAACAGGAACTGCTTAAACGACCGATGGAAATTCGATGAGTTAAACTCACTCAGTTTTTTCCCATTTATATTTTATATAAATTGGGTTTTGATTTGTGTGCTCCGCTTGCCAATGGTTGACTGTTTGCTAGTTATATATCGATTTAACTGATGAAATTAAACCGTTGTTTAATTTCAGTGAAATACCAAATCGTTATTCTAACGATTGATCCCAATAATGGTAACTTACCTTGTTGGTCACGTTTATAAAATAAACGTGTTTAATTGGTCGAATTGTTTGAATTGCTTGTGATTGGAATTAAATGGTTGTTATTTATTATTATCAGTTAAATGAAATTGAACGATCTGTTTGGAGATAACCTTTTGTATACAGGGAAGAACAAGTTGGAGGGATCCAACCGGATTCCTCAAATATATTATTTATTTTCATATTATCATATATGAACTGTCATGATTGGGTAATTGATTTTGGTAGTGACCATTGACTGAAAAGTCAACCTGTGTTGTGTTTTAACCAATGGGCAGTATTGGTTGGGTAATTGGCAGTAAATGGCCTAAAAGTAAATTATTTTATTTATATCGATTTACCTTCAGGTAAATCGATCGAACTGAAGTTATAAAATTTACTTTATAACTAAAGATAGATTTTGAAAAATATAATTTGAATAAAAACTTATTTAAAGGGAAATATATATTTATGTTTATAATTAAGTGTAAATTGATTTTATAAAGTCGAATCTGATGTTAATCAGATTTGAAAATGTGAGAATAATAAAATTAACCTAACAGTTAAATTTGGATAATTGTGTTGTTGAGGAATAATTTAATGGAATTATTTAAATTAATTGATTATATTTTATTTAATTAATTTAAAGGGAGAACGAAATGGGAATTGGTAAAAGAAGTGAGTCATAGGATTTGATAACCAAATCCGAATCGTAAAATGAATTGGTTTAAAGAGGTAGAAATTAAAAAGTGGTGTATTATAAGGGGTTACTTAATTGAATTAAGAAATAATGGGATATTAGAGAAAGAGATTTTCAAAATGATAATAAGATTTACGAAATCATATTTTAAATCAAATAGTTAAATAGAATTTGTATCAGAAGGAAATATAAGTGTAATGGTAAAAGAGATTAGTAAAGTTTATTATTTCATTAGAGAAATAGTAACGTAACATTTGGGACGAAGATTTGGAATATATATATAATGAGAATTCCATGGTAAAGAGGAAAGAAAAGGAGTTGTTGCAAATATAACTATATTTTCAAGTTAGAAAGGAATTATAAAGTTGAGTTTTATTCTCTAAGAATAAACATTGGATTTGGTTTTCAAGTAATGGATAGAATATATCTCGTAACACTGTTTTATGAGAAATAAAATTGAATTGATTTCCCAATATGAGATAATAATGTAGCGAATGTTTTGAAAGTGGAAATAGGAAACTGGATATATAAAAGCGAATTTGTTTAAAAGAAAAAAAATTATGTTTAATAAGAAGTGAGAAAACTATATTTAAATATTTAAGATTTTTAAATGTACATTTGTTTTAATGAAAAGGCCAAGCGATGCTGAATACTGAACCAGTGAACTCATTGGATTTTCATGATTGAAACACTGATTGTTTTGATAGTTAAATCACTGACTATCAAATCTGTCCAATACGATTGTTGGTACGGAAAAACCGGGATCGAATTTATATTCGAAAACCATTCCGACCAATAAATACGTGGAGATATTAGAAGATGATCGAGATGGAGCATTAAAGACCGTAGATCTTCACAAACGGAAGAACCGCTACTAAATCTCCGGTTTAGCGGCTAGAGATAAACTGTGGTTCTATCGTGGTTGGAATCTACAGGTTGCAAGGACTTCTCGCTACTGATCCATAGGGTGATTCCTATATTGGATGCAGTAGGAGAGTACCTTCGGTTCATCCTGTTCCTGAATGACTTGTATGGACGAATGTCTGACAGAGTATTTCCAAAGGGATCACGTACGTTGATTTTTACAAACGTATTTCTGTTAGTGGCGGAGAACGGCACTTCTCTTAGCTTAACGACCATAGTATTTTGTAGACGTCAATTAATGATATCTGGTGGATCTGATGATGTGGCATTCAAAGTGAATGGTGACCAAATATTCCAAAAGGAAATTCAAACCTCAAGCCTCACAGCCGGAAAATGACAAAAATCGGGCAGGCGACATGGTTATGTGGGTCGCTCCCATTAGGGTGTATAGTCACCTATCTAGAGAAATTCCAATTTGCTTCTTTAATCTATTTCAATGTTGTCCCTTTTCGGCAAACGGTGGTTTGAGCCAAACCATTGGTGATATACATTCGATACACTCAAGCGAACCCAGTGTATTCGCTTCTAGAGATACACAATCCGCAGGTGGTCCCATACCTTGTCAAGGTCGAAATCAAATCTCCAATAAGCGCCCGCGGTTTTGGTTGTATACTATATATGTGGAGCGTAAGATGCAAGCGTTCCACTAGATTGATATTTACTTGTATTTAGACATTATTATAATATCAGAAAAGATATTGTTTTCAAACTGTTTTGGGTTATCATAAGGTAAGAACCGTCCCTGTTTATGTGTGAATTTGGTTTTACGATTGTCCTTCTCTTTTGAAAAGATTTTGAACTTTAAAATTATGTTGGATGATTTACCCTTAATATTGTGCAAGATTTACTCTCTCTGGTTCACCGGACTGACCCGGTGTTTTGTAAATGCTCGGGTTAGCCCGGGGTGTACAGGTTCCAGTTATCGAATGCTGTGCGGAGACGAGCTGGAAGAGTTCAGATGTATGATACTATATAGTTACCGTTCTGCTGTGTGTTGTATATGGGACAGTTTTTTATAACTGTCCAGAGATGTTGATGTACTCTGATAATTGTAAGTATTTATAAATGCTCTCAGTAAAGATTTATTTCAATATTATATTTTGTTCTGTTGCGATGTGAGACTCTGATTCTGTGTTGTGTTGATTCTTCTTCTTCTTTTATTTTAGTATTTCTTTCTTTCTTATCTCACCCTCTAAATTCTTTCTAATAATGCTCCAGTGTTTTCGGTGTTTGAAAGGTCGACATGAGGTACGGTAAAGGTATTTATGTCGATTTTCGGGGCCGGAAATCTTGTGTCATTACAGTGGTATCAGAGCTATTGGTTTAGTAATAACCTTGGCTCTGTGGTATAACTCGATAGAGATTGGGTTATTAATACCCTAGATCGAGATTGAGTGTATGTATATGAGAGCGTAGTTGTAAATTTTATATACAAATGTTTTGTATTGTGTTTGTTGATCGGTTCAAGTGTTGAGAAGCGTTGAACTAGCAACGGATACGGTATTGTTTTGAAAAGAGGGTAAATGAAATAATTTTACCCGAATTATATTTTTGTATAGAAAAGCAATAATTTTATTAAATTATTGATATATTACTGTGTTTGATTGAATTGAATAATATTCAAATTTGTGTTGAAATTTTGAATTGTAAACTTAACCTGGTTAAGTGAAAATTAGATCGATAATGATATTGAAATAAATAAATAAATTTGGAATATGAGTAAATAATAATCAAATAGAAATCAATCGAATAATCGATTGATGTTCAAACATGGGAAACCAAAAGAAATTATTAATATCAAGTGTAAATTCAATTGATTTGGTTGATTTCGTTGTATATTGGTTGTTGATTATGAATGTTTTATTATTGGGTGATAATTTGTTTGAATAGAAATAATCAATAGTTAACTAGAACTGAATGAATTATAAACTCAAGAATAATTTCTGGTATAATTTAACTGGAATCAAAGTGAATATGAATTGGAATTTATAATTTAAACCTATGTTTGATAAAGAATTGATGTTGTGTGTTTGATTCTAGGATTGGTATAGTTACGCCAGTTGATTACTGAAGTATTATTTCAGAATTTCACATATTTATTACTGATATGTGAACTGAGTTAAGTACAGGTGCCAGATGGCTGAGCAGATTGATACTGGTTGAGTAAATCACGTATACGTTAAGCAAATATGCTATATAGCGCTCGCAAAAAGGTACGTCTATGCGAAAATATAAAATTTTGGGTTTTGGGGTTTTGATTTTTTGTTTTTCGACCGTGGGTCGAAGTATATATATTTTTTGTTCCTGCGATATCGCAGATGTCACTCCATGCACGGGAGACTCTGCCGAATTTTTCCAAATTTTAAGGAGTTAGAAATTTTTTGATATTTTGAAAATATTTATTTATAGTATTAAATTGGCTTTCATTTTTAAAATAAATTGGATTTGGAAATTAACTAGTTTGTAATGTTCTTTCTTACCTTAGCAATTTCGAGGACGAAATTATTTTAAGGGAGGAAGAATGTAACGTCCTGTATTTTTGGTAGCCAAATATTTTATTTAATTTATTATTTTAAATATTATATTTGGAATATTAATGGATTTTAATATTTAATTCGTTTAATTAAACGAAGTTTGAACTTTATATATCTATATAATTGAGCTCGAAAACGCGCGGCAGTTCGTAAAATGGAGTTTTGAACTTCAATTCAATATACAGGATCTGATATAAGTCGGATTTCTATGAAACGAGAAACGTTGGAATCGTGTTGATTATAACTTTCATATGAAAAAAAAAATCCAGATTTCGTATTATAGTTTGTTATTTATGGCTAAATCAAGTTTTGAAGTAATCGCTGTGGAAATCGTTATTAAATTATAGGCCTTTAAAATAGCCATTTTGCAAACGGTCTTCGATTTCAACGAAATCAGTTTTATTGGGACCATAACGTTAAATTTTTGCATGGTGATGAATGGCGTGGTAAAACGATGTCGTATGTGGTCACAGTAGCTGTAAACGCCCAGTTATTTTCTATGGCGCGTAATTTAATTAATTTAATAAATGGATATTCGAGTGTAACTTGAGCAGACAATCGAATTAAGCCGCGAAACCAATTCCGTTGAGTTCGTATCATCGATTACAGTCAGGATAAGCATATAGTTTGTTATTTTTGAAGATCAGCTAATTTGGTGTTCAAAAGAGCATTGCGGTATGCGTAAAAATAGCCTACCGGGGAAACAGTCTCAGAATGCGACGAACCTAGTGCCGTTGGGTTTGTATTGAAGAATTATTATAGGATTGTAAGGTTTTAAGTTGATCTGATGTATCTGGTGATCGTGAAATTCAACACCTGTTTATTTCTGGTTTTATAAAGAAATTTTTTTCGAACGAAGTTGGAATTCGACGAAACTTGTCCCATTGGATCCGGAATATTTTTTTACACTAAGATTAACCTTTTTATCAGAGAACAGAAGTCAATAGAGGCTAGTTTTATGTGTTACTTCACCGGTAAGTTTTGTTTTGATAAAATAATATATCTCCTTCGCATTTAAGAAAACCCCAGCTTCCACCTACCCTATTCTTCCCTTTCCCCAAATGATACTACTATTGTATTTCACTTCAGCCGACAAAAAATTTTTGCTCTACCGACCAAAATTTCCAATCATCCTCTGCATGAAAAGAAAATACATAGCACTGCTGTGTGCTACCTAATCTACGCTATACCCATCGTGAAAGATAGTGTTCTTATCTATTTGTCTTTCCCCTATAAATAGTTGGCCATACTCTTCGTTTCAACGAATCAAAGCTTCCCATTTCTTATTCCTCTCAACTCAGGAATGAGAATCAAACCCAAATATATTTTTATATATATAAAAGAGACCGAACCCTCCTCTGTAAAAATGAACCCACCAGGCTTTTAACGCAAGCTTTAAAAGAAAAAGAGAACAACGTGAGCACAGACGTGGGAGACCGAGAAGCAGTGGACGACTTGTTCGAGTCGGAGATAGGCGGCGGGAAGGCGAAGGTCGGGGGTGTCATGAATGGTCCACCGCTGGTCATGAGGCGCCGGGATTGGAGGAAGTTCGAGTGCGATGGTCAATGGTTTTGGTCGAGTCTGGGAATGAAAATCATGAAGCTGTATCTTCTGAAGCTGGAAGGAAACGAACAGTATAGTTTAAACCATTGATTAATTGTTAATTAAATCTTAGTTTAGGGATTAATTAATCATTAGTTAAATTGTTTTTCGAATGTTATAGGAGCCTCGTGAGAAGTTGGATTCGAGGAGGATTGTTGCGTTGCGAGGACCTTATAAACTTTCGGGAAGAAGAGATAAAAGGAGTGGACATTTACTGATGTAATTAAATTATTAATCACATGATTATCTCTAATGATTATCTTTTAGACTTAGCTATAGCCCAAAGAAATGGGGCCCCGGCCCTGTTAATTTGCTAAGCCAAAGGATTTCGTGACTTGTTTTATCTTAGGAAGCATTAGCTTAAACTAAATAGATCATAAGAAAAAAAGATAGGGCCTGTTTTAAGTCTTACTAGTGTAGTTATGTTTTAATTAAAAAGTAATTAAGTCCAAAAATAAATAAAAAGGTTTAGTTATATAGTTAGCTGAATATTTTATAGTTGATTAGCAAAGTTAAGGCTTAGTTAAGGAATTAATAATTCAATGGAATTGTAATTAGTCTAAATATGTACTGGTTAAGAAATTTAGTAGTTAGTTTAAACCATGATAATTAAGGATTTATAATTAGTTAACCATAATGATAATTAAGAGATAATTACATAAATTTAATCGACGACAACAGAATTGGACCAGAAAAGAGACATTGGAACCGTATGGACGACCTCTACATTGTGGAACAGATTTGAAAAGAAATGGATATTGCTGGGATTTCTTGTTAAATTAAACGTTGTTTAATTTAACAGGAATCGCTTAAACGACCGATGGAAATTTGGTGAGTTAAACTCACTCAATTTTTTCCCATTTATGTTTTATATAAATTGGGTTTTGATTTGTGTGCTCTGTTTGCCAATGGTTGACTGTTTGCTAGTTATATATTGATTTAACTGATGAAATTAAACCGTTGTTTAATTTCAGTGAAATACCAAATCGTTATTCTAACGATTGATCCCAATAATGGTAACTTACCTTGTTGGTCACATTTATAAAATAAACGTTTTTAATTGGTCGAATTGTTTGAATTGCTTGTGGTTGGAATGTTTTGCCCAGAAATGTTTTGGTGACCAACTTCCATTCAAAAATGTTCTAGTGCATTCTTGTAATGTTCTATTTTTTCATTCTACAACTCCATTTTGTTGTGGAGTTCTAGAAAACGAGAAATTGTGAAAAATTCCTTTGTTCTTACAATATAAACCAAGCTTTTCATTTTCAAATTCACCTCCATGATCACTTCTTATGTTTTTAATTTTTAAACCTATTAAGTTTTGAATTTTTTATACAAATATTTTAAATTATCAAAAGTATCACTTCTATTTTTCAAAAAATATTATCCAAGTATATCTTGAAAAATTATCAGTTATTATAAACACATATCTACTGTGATTTATGGACTGAATTTGAGTTGGTCCAAATAAATTCATATGTAATAATTCAAGTGGTTGTAATGTTGAAATAACCTTTTTTGATTTAAAGGAAGATTTTGTTAATTTTCCAAATTGGCATGGATCACACAAGTTATCTGGTTTAAATTTCATTTTGGGTAAACCTCTCACAAGATCATTTTTAGAAATCTTTATGGTTTAAAAATCAGTATGACAGAATCTTTTGTGTCATAACCAAGGATCATTGTCTTTGGCTAGTGTACACATTACTTGGATTATTATTAACTAACATATTTAAAATATAAATATTTTTATCTCTGTTTCCTTCGAAAATATGATTATAATTTGAATTAAGTATACTACATTTATTTTCAGAAGATAATATTTTAAAACCTTTATCGCATAGTTGACTAGTACTCAATAAGTTATGTTATAACTAGTGAGACATCAGAAATAAGAGGTAAATTATATGTACCATGATTGCTCACATCGCCTTTGCCGATGATATATCCTTTCGAATTATTTGAAATGTGACAATTCCTTCTCTAGAGTATATAATATTGTTTAGCATTTCCTTATATCCTGTCATATGTTTCAAGCAATCACTGTCGAGTATCCATTTTCCTCTATTTTTGAGTGGGACCTGCAAAAGATATAAAATACGTCGGTACTCACTTCCTCCATTAGGGTCCTAAGAGTTAGGTCTTAGAAAACCAAACCCATGGGAGTTCAGTGTCCATTTTAAAAATATAATTAATATTATTATGCATGGTTTCTAAAGAATTTTTAATATATTTATTCCTAATTAGATAAATAATTGTTTTAGGAACCTATATGCTAATATTAATAGAACTCTTTTTCTTTGAAACAAAATATGGTTTCTTTATACTAGGAATTACAGGTTTGCTAGGTCTAGAATTTTTCTTAGTAATAATTTTCTGTACAAATCCAAGTCACTTTTTACTATAAGTAGGTTAAGAATTTTCTAAAAATTTACATAAATTCTCTCTTCCTTTTTTAAAATTATTGACAATTTCAGAAATATCATCTAGCTTTATCTTAAGACTTTATCTAATTCTATAATTTTAATCTTAGTACTTAAATCATGATTTTTAGAAACAAGCAGATTATTCTTTTTTTTTGTTTCAATTTCTTGACTCAATAAAGAAAGTCGAGAATTTGCATAAAAAAGAGATTCTTGTAATTTTCTAATTTCATCCTTAAATATCTCTTTTTCATTTTTCAGCAAATCTCTTTCAAAATTCTGCTTTTTTCTTATCATCATTTGCTTGTTTAAATTTTCTTTTAAAATTATTTCTAGATTCTAATATTTCTGTATTTATTTATACTATATATTTGAAAGTAAAATCACTAACCTCAGTTTCTTTTGCCATAAAGCACACATTATCTTGTTCGTTATCTCTTTCGTTATCACTTTAAGATGATGAAGAATCTGAATTATCCCAAGTTACTGAAAAAGCTCACCTCTTGTATTTCTCCTTTTTGTTGCCATTTTTCTTTAATTTTGGACAGTTTACTTGGTTATTCCCCGTTTTGTGATAATTGTAGCATTCAACTAAGGATGGATCTTCTTTATTACTCTCTTTTGTAGAATTCTTCTTCTTATCTTTCTCATTTCCCTTCTTATATTTCAGAAACTTTCTAATTTTTTTAGCAATGTAAGCTATGTCCTTTTCATCTGAATCTAATTCTTCTTTTTTTGCATGGAAAGTTAGATTTTTTTTATCTTGAGCATGAATCTTTTTAGCCTGCAAATTCACTTCTTATGACATTGGATTTCTTATTAAACCTTCGGGTTTCATGGTTGAAAGATCATTATCTTCTTCGATAGCCAAAATCTTTCTTTCTCATTCATCCGTCAAAGAGTTTAGGATTTTTGATACTATATCAAATCAGTATATTTTCACCTAGACCCAATAATGAATGATAAATATTTTGAAAATGTGAATACATACCATTCATAGATTCATTTTCATTCATTTTAAAATTCTGAAACTGAATTTTGAGCATGGATATCTTGCTTTGTTTGACATTGCTAGTTCCTTCGTGTGTGACTTTGAGTGTACGCCATCGTATGTTGTATTGCACATACAAATTAAACTTGTTTCTATCCAAGGCACAATGCGACATATTCATGGCTTTAGCATTAGCGGTAGCTTTTGCATTTTCACTAGTTGACCATTCAGTATAATTTGTAGTAGGTTGTGTGTATTCTTTTTGAGTGATGTTCCAAGAATCAAAACCATTAGCTTGCATATGTATTCTTATATGTGTAGCCCAATAACTATAGTTTGGCCATTGAAAAAGGGAGAGGTCGTGCAATAGATTGACCTTCTGTGAACCCAGTGTTTGTGCTTGTGGTAATGTTAGAGTTATTTCCATATTAAAGAAATATCAAATAATGGTCGTAAGGTTAAATGATGTCCTGCTCTGATACCAAATGAAAAGACACAGTAAAGTGACTTAAAGTAGGTCGACTTATATGGAATATGCGAAAGTGTATATGGTAATCTAACTTATCTAATAAAATAGTTATGCAAGTAAATCTTAGATAATGTAAGATATCACAGAAAAGTAATGCATTAGATAAAAAAGACACTAGGATTTTTTATACTGGTACAGAGCACTGCCCTACGTCCAGTCCCAGACTCCTTCCGGAATTCAACAATCAACACCTTCTCTTCACCCATATGTTCACAACACACCCGAGCAATCGAACGGAATTTTCTCTGCTTGAACAACTGAATAGGAATTTCAAAAAATACAGCAAGAGTTTGTCTTTGATTGTGTTCTTGAATAACACTGAGTAAACAACAGTTTGAGTGCACCCTTCCTATAATCTTATCCCGAAGTATATAATGTTTTTGTGAAGATTTGAAGGAAGTATATTTATTATGAATCAAGAGATATAAAATATATTCAAAGATTTAGAAACAGTTTGAATGATTGAGTAAGATTTTAGAATGCAAGAGAATATAGAGTTTAAGATCAGAAAATATAAGAAGATTCAGTGATTTATAAATCTAGTTTGTGATGTATATATAATGGTTGAAGAGTGGTCCACTTTCATGAAGAGTTTCAATGAAGAGAAGCAACCATTTCTATTAGAAATGAAAAGGTATCTCTTTATGAAAGATGGTGACTTTTCAGAAATATGGTTGTTATTGTCGTGGCAGTCAATTGGTATAAAAATCACCAGTCAACTGGCAGAAATATAAAACGTATATATATATATGTATATATATATATATATATATTTGAATAATGACAGAACAAAGTTGTTGTGGACATTTTCTTCTTTACCAGTCGACTGGTAGAAAATAAACCAATCAACATGTTCAGGGGCAAAAGCCCAATAATGGATGTTTCATGCCATTTTCGTGTGTATATATACACACACACACACACACACACATACATATATATATATATATATATATATATTTATGTGTTTTGTGCATTCACGTTATAATAAATAAGTATAGATTTTAGCAATGATCTAACACACTAAACACACACATAAATATATAAACTAACTCTTCAATTGATATTCATTTCTATGTTGTCGTGAATCAAAAATCTCATGAATCAACAATAGCCACGTAACAGCCGATCCGACCATCCTGGAGTTAGTGGTTAGCTTCTTTAAGTCATGGGGGACGTCCTCTCATATTTAGTATATGCCACGTATTCTCTAATCCAAAGAAACAGGGAGCAGTGACCAGGTCTTTAGCGAGCAGAACAGGTTAGAAGACAAACTCAGCCTTCAAGCAAGTGTTCGGTTCCACATAGCCGATCCGATCCAAAGATACTCCTTTTTCTTCTTAAGTCCAAGCCATTCTAAAAACAATGGGACCCATGCCAGGTCAATACCCTTTGAGCTGATCCTATGAGATGAAATGAAAAGATGGGGATTTTATTCGGATCTAGCTACACCGAGTTGGTCTTTGTCGATCCAAAATAAGGTGGAGTAGTGATATTTACTGGTCAATCCGGGTATGACGACCCGAATTGCACCGATCCGAAGAAAAGCATTGTTGAAGTAGGTTGAACAGACCCTACTAAACTGAAACCAAAGTTTATAAAACCTATTATTTTGAGTGTTTTTCCATTTAAATGAAGAAAGTATGAGCGCTCCTGAGCCTATTCCATATCCTAAACATTCCGATAGCTGAAATTAAGACTATGATGTGACTATCTTGCCAAAAGGTTGGTCAACGCTTTCCCCCGAAAACTTATCTTTTTTATGTGAGATGTGTTTTGAATAACCCAAAATCTATAGAAATCCAAAATAGAAGTCCAATATATGAAATCCAGAAATCCACAATCACGTCGGATTGTACTAATCGAAAACTTGAAAACCACGATCATTCCAGATCGTATTAGTAGAAAACCATAAATCCATGGTCGCACCGAACCATATTATTAGAAAACCAAAATTCTATGAAATTCAACGATTGTCCCAGATCATGCTGTAAGAGGTAAATCCAAGCCCAGAATATTCAACATCCATGAACTCGCCAAGCGGATCTAATGCATACTTGCAAATAAACCAAGTGAATATCTTTGCGAAATCCTAACAATGTCGTTTAGCCTTTTCAAACGTCAACCATGCTTGGAATTTCAGAGTAAGTATAGCCCATATTCAATCCATGATTAAATTGTCTTCACAAGACCTAATAAGATGGTCCAACCCTTCAGTTATAATCTATGCATGGAATCCAAACTGAGCATAAACTATACTAGAGTTTTGATTTAGCTTTCTCGTCAAGGCCAGATAAGAGGATCCACCTCAAAGGTATAAGCCATACCTAGAAATCCAAACTAAGTATAATCCATGCTCAAACCATGACTAAGCGATCCTGCCAAAATCTCACAAGATGACTAAGTTCTTCAAGCATAATCCATGCTTGAAAATCCATTTTATTAAATTAATTTATTACACAATAAAATAAAAACAAAGCAGTTTTTTTCGTCAGATGCAAGCCACACCTAGGGACTAAATTTTAATCCGTACGCGAGTACACCAACTTAGTCATTCCTCATTGGATTGTTTTATTGTCTAGCACAGGGCATTCCTTAGGATTAAATCCTAATCCCCGAGCATGAGTCAATCGATGTGGCCATCCGGAAAACCAAAACAATAAGAAATAAAAAACACATATCCCATATTATCCAAAAGTCCTGTGCGATCCAATGAAGATAAGCTAGTGACAATCCCACATGTGCTTGATTCTGGATCATTTCCTCTCTGGGGAGCAGTAGGTGGTAGTGTCGGTCCTAGCACTATTGGTTGCTTGACATATTCGGGTAGCTCTCCACATCTGACATGTCCCTCGATTAAGTCACATAAATGCCTACAGTTATTCATAGCATGACCAGCCATGTCATGGACCATGCATTGCTTTTCAAACTTTTGTTCCTTATGGATTTTCTCCTTCTTTGTAGGCTTTGGAAAAGGGAGTACCCCATTATTATCCAAGTAAATGTCTAACAACATGGAACTGAGGTCAGTATACTTTTTGGACTTAGGCCTCCAGGGACGAGACCCCTGATCATTCTTAGTCGGGGTTTTCCTTTGCCCTTATCCTTTTTTGGGTCATGTCAGCCCTTCAACCTTGGTCAGATTAACTTTGAGAATTTTCTTCTCAACCTGATCGCCTTCCTGATGCAGATTTATGTCTGCTTCGGAATATAATTCACTAAGGTCCCTCGGCAAATCTCATCATAACAAAATCTTAAAATGCAACGTATCCAAAATGCCCGAAACATCTACCATCAACACCTTGAACGGTTCAGGTTGACCCACCGACGATACTGCTGCATTTAACCTTTTCAAGGAAGACCGTAGTATCTCTTCAGACCTCTGCTTGATTGTCGTCAAAGTGATGACATTTTTGAGTCTTGCGATATGGACCTTAAACTATTCAATAAACTGGGCGACCAACACATTCAGTGGTAGATCGATTCAGATTTAAGCTGCCGAAACAACACAATAACAATATCCATCAGATATAACGAGAAGCATTAGCCATGATGTGCCGATAAACTTCCATGTGACACTCGTAGCGCATCAGATGCATGGTAGGATCCTTCCTGCCATCATATGCCTCCAAAGCTAGCAACTTGAACTCTAGTGGATCATAGGAATTTCAAATTTCCTATGTGAGTGGGCTATGATTGACACTATCCACATCATCTTAAGTTTCCCTCCTCTTGTAAACCATCGAATCACATCTTGAATTCAACTTCTATCTCCGAGTAATTGTTTCCAATTGTCCAATCCAATGCCGGTGCCTGTAGCATGCAATCCAGTAGCCGCTTGATGCTAATCCATATTCACTAGAGTCGGCTCGACCACCCCTCTATCCTTGGTTCATTATGGTGAACTAGTTCGGTTCAGTATAGTCAAACCAAGCTCCCGCAATTCCTTGTGCTTGAGCACCCATCCTATTGAGAGCAATATTAGACCGATCTAGGGCAGCGTTTCCAACATTCCCATCGAGAGCATCGTGAGTTGAAGTGTCCCAACGTAAATCAGTGTCTTTTGGGTGATCGCCCCCAGCGCCAATCGTGCTTAGTTTGAAATTGTTGGTAAGACGAACTGAAGCATCTTGTGGTGCAATTTGTGGCAAGCTCACTGGTAGAGCCACCACTGACTCTTCCATCCTCGCTACACTACTAGTCCCAGCTAAACTTTGGTCGTCAGGCCCTCCAAGTCCATCACATTTCATGAAGAAATTATTTAACATCTCCTCCTTCTTCCGAAGGAGTTCATCATGTCGCTCCATCTACGACCTCAATTCAGCAAAGACTCCATCCATCTCCTCTCCAGTGAGATAAGCAGAAGGACTACCATGGGAGAAAGCCTCCCGACTTTCCTCGATCCCAACGCCATTATTAACAACGTCTCCACCCTAGGAAAACGTTCCATCCTTATTTCGTTTCACCATCTTCAAATCCTGAAGCTAGCAATCTGAATCCTTAGCAATCCGAAAGTTATGTGCCCCATACCTAGTGCCAAATTGTTGACTTCCAAAAGTGGTTCTTTGACGATAAACCCCAAATAAACCGGATCACAAAATAATACAGAATATCACAGTAAATTCAATCACATAGAACAGTAAAATAAAGGGAATGCACAAACCTTTTATAGTGGTTCGATAATCCGGCCTATGTCCACTCCAAGTAATTTTTTATTATATTGTGTTGATTACAAATTATAGTTGGTTTTGTATGAAAGAATGTAGAGAATATAAGTGATTTTCGTGCTAAGTAATGTTCTTGCTCAGTTCGGCCAGCCTAGATATGTTCAGTCAGCCAAAAATCCCTTAAAATGTCCAAGGACCAAGCATGCATAGGAGGTGACAGGCTTAGGTCAACATAGCCACGTGTTATCCATTTCGTCCATCCTGGAGTTAGTGGTTCGCTTGTTTACGTCGTGAGAGGCGTCCTCCCCGGTTCGATGTACACCACATGTTCTCCGATCCAAAGAAAGAAGGAGCAGTGATCACGTATTTAGCTAACAGAATAGGTCAGAAGACCAAGTCAGTCTTTAGGCCAGTGTCAGGTTTGATACGTCGAACTGATTTTTCTTTGACATAGTCAATCTGATCCAAAGATACTCCTTTTTCTTCTTAAGTCCAAGCCATTCTAGAAACGATAGGATCCATGCCGAGTCGATACCCTTCAAGTCGATCCTATGAGATGAAGTGATAAGATGGGGATTTCATTTGGATACAGCTACACTGAGCCGGTCTTTTCCGATCTGAAACAAGGTGAAGTAGTGATATTTCCTGGTCAATCCAGGTATGTCGACCCGAATTACACTGGTCCAAAGCAAAGCACTATTGAGGTTGGTCGAACCGACACTACCAAACCGAAAACAAAGTTTATAAAACTCATGCATTTGAGTGTTTTTTCATCTCAGTTAAGAGAGTCTGGCCTCTCCTAAGCCTATGTCCAAATCTTAAACATTCTGATAGCCAAAAGTCCATGATGTGACTGCCTTGCTAAAGGCGGGTCAACATTAATGTTCCTAAAATTGGCTTTAGCTCTGCGATGATCACATTGAAACCACTTGAAATTGCTTCTTCCTTTCTTTAGCTCAGCCTCCCTCCTTTCTTCCTCTTTGCTCATGGTCTAAGATAGATGAGGCTTTGGGTCTTCTTGTCTCAACTTCAAACTTGTTGTGTAGTCCTCTAACAAAGAATTAAGAGCCTGAAAAGAGTTTAAGAGGATTTTGACATTTGATATTGTTTTGAAAAAGTCAGTAAGATGATCAGTATTTTTTAGTTTTTAGATTCCATTATTGGCATTGAGTGGAGTAAGAAATATAGAGTTTTAGTATAAATAATTTATGAAGAGAGGCGAGGTATTTATAGAGAAACTTAGGAAATAAAATATTGGTTGAAAAATTATCAAAACGCCCTCTCCTCTCTCCTTATTTTGACTAAATTCCCCTCTTCTCATTTCCCATGCTTTTCCTTTGTGTAAGAGGATGTGATGTGTGCATTTATACGAAAGGTTAGGGTATGTATATGGGAAGAGTATTATTTTATTATTATTTTGTGCTTACTTTTTCCTAATCTTTCTTACTTTGTTTAATACTTCACTAGACTAGTATATATGTGTTATCATATGTATATACACATGTATATGTATACATGTGTGGCTCGCAAAAGGGTTTATAATGGGCTATGACTTCCATTCTCAAACCATTGAGAATTCGGAACACGTTTATCGGTCATATTCCCAGTTTTCACCCAAACTATTTATCTGAGTAAAAAAATTCAAAAATAACTTTCTTATCACAGTTAAATAATTAAAATATGATTACTTATTCATTAAAACCATATTAAATAATGGGAAAGTCTATTTAGACATAAAATTTGACATAAACTAAGAGAAGCAAATTTTATATTACCCCTTGAATTCCACCCCTCATATAAGGACAAACTAATCTAGTGCCTGAGATTTTGTGTCTCTTAATTTATTTCAAATTTTTGTGTTCAAATACCCTCCCTTAAATAATATTTATTCATTATTTACAAAATTCATGATTTTATTGATAAATCGATAACGATTTTCTTTATGTTTTCAAGTTCGGTATATTCCTTTTTATGACTTTTTCACCATTGGTGTTTTATCATTGTATAACATTTTTAAAGGATTTCTTATTATTTAGAACATTATTTTAATAATTATAACAATTCTTAAGTCGGTAAATTCCTTATTTGAATCCATAAATCTTTTTTTTGGCAAAATCGTCCAGTTTTTAAGATGACCACAAACACCTTTTTATTATAACTAATATTAAAAAAATACCATATGGTATAGGTAACTATAGTTAACAATCAGCTACATTGGTTTTTAAGGTGGACTGTTCACCGCTTACGGAATTAAATGTGTTCCGTCCACTTAACCTAGCAGGCTTATAGTACAGGAGCTAGTCTAGTTTAACTAATCTATAATTTACATCTTAATATACAACACAATCTATCATATAAATCTTACATGGATACTATTACATGAACTGTTACATAATGATTCATAAAAATAGCCGGATTGAAGTGAAAGCACAACTGTAACAGTAACTTTCTTGAGCTCCATGCCAACGGACGAAGCTCGATCTGTCCTTGTAAGGCCATAAGTAGAAGCTCCATTAACAAGCCAAGCTGGAGTAAACAAGGACGAAAGGAGAAGATAACACCGCGATAATGAGTGCGTAAGCATCACCATGAATCAACAGTGTAAGCTAAATAACCAGTGCACCAAACTCTCAATACCCAATTTTGCACCTGATAATTACATGATCAGTACTGTACGGCATGACCAAGTACCAATGAAATTAAACAGAAATCACCACGATAGACACCAACTATGGTCAGTGCTTCGCATTTCGTACATAGTCGTTATCAAAGTGATGACCAAACATTTATACACCAAACATAATCAAAGCCAAACAGACTGCAGTTTCATAGCAAAGTTTGAACTCTAATTTACTGAATGAAAATTAACCAAACATCCAACCCACAAAGCCGTTAACCGGAATAACACATAGAAAAATTCGAGCTACCAACAAGACGATGCAAGGTTAACACTGAATACCCTACCAGCCGAAAATTACCATCACAGATGCTTAGTCGAAATGCGAAAACAATTCATACTAGTATGGAGTTAGTGCTCACTTAGGACCTTTGTCTCAATGTCAAAATCACTTCCAAGGCGAAGTCTTCCAGTTGAAGAACGAGCAGAGCTCGTAGTTGCTTGAAAAAGCCTTGACACAAAGGAAGAGAGGTCGCCCGTTGCTATAAAGGATAAAGGTGGATGCTTGAATGAGGTAGAGGAAATTGACGAAAACTAGAGTTCAAAACACTTACATGAGAAGCTTCAGATCAAAAGAGGAGTAGTTAACGTGAGAACCGCCACGTAGAGCAAAAGCAAGGAAAGATATTTGAGGTGATTAGAGATTAGCGGATTTATGGAGACGTAAGGCGAAGAAATCAGAGGTGGGAGAGAGAATAGAAGAAAGGGGCGATTTCCTTGATGCCATTAACGGTGGTTCTCACACAACGAGGCCTTGAATATTACTTGTCCATAAATCTATTATTTAATGTAAGTATTCTTATTGATGATGTCCTCAATATTTCCAAAAACAAAATATATATCATTTTATTGTATATTCTTCTTCAATTATGAAATTAAGTGTATGTATCTAGAACCGTTCGTGATCCTTATGGATAAAAATCATTTTTATTGACAAAACGATTTTAGTTATTTTATCAGTGTTTCCTAAGGAAATATTCTTTAGAATAATCTTCCAAAATGAATTCATTTTCCAACATTATATCGTTAAACTTGATAACATTTTAGAAATAATCCATATTTAAATCTCTTAATTGATTCAAATACCTATAATCGAGGTTAAATTTTGGGTTGTTGCAGGCGGTGTTACTTACCTGGAGATCCATTATCTTGTAAAGATATGTTCGGCATATATCGGACTATAAGATCATAGTACGCATAGGGCCTTTGGTAGGCTGGATAGGTGGATAAGTAAACATTTTTCATATTAGCTGTAGATTTTTATATATACTAGGATAGAGTTGCTTTTCGATGATACTTGTTACCGAATTACAGTCAGAGAGTGAACTCTAATCTTGTGGGTATACTATGGTTACAAGTAGAGTCCATTTACTTTTGGCCCCCATCTCAGCACAATACTTGTAGCAACCCATGGACTTTGGTCTAGTTTCAGAGCATACGATCTCAACGGTGCTTTGATCACAGAGCCTTTAACATATCTATCGGATAAAGATATTTCTAGTATCCCTATCCATGGACTATACTTTCCTTTTATGGTAATCAAACTACACTACTTATAAGATTAATTATCAAGTAAAATTATAAATTGATTTACAATTTTTACATGCGTACATAATAAACTGATAATAACCATAAATAAACAACAGACGTTAACGAAAACAAAAAACATAAATCAACTACATGTTATGTTCACTGTGTAACCCTTCTGAAACTCCATACACCCCTTAACTTAAACCAAAATGGAATCCCGTTAAGGAATGTGTAGCATTTGTTGGTATAAAGACATAAATACATCACAGAGACTAAAATTTCATAAGACATACATAAATAAAAAGACATAGGAAGAAGACAATTTACATAATGATAAAAAGAAGCATTTATTTTAGACCATTTATTTCAGCAAAACTAAATTGTCTCAAAAATCTCTGTCGAAAATAGCATCAGAGAGCATAATAATAATATTCTCTAAGTGGTCAAAAGAAAAAACTAGATCGTGGTAAAGAAACAAAAAGCAATACAACTTCTGCATAAATTCTCCAAGATAGAATCAGCAAAGAAATCTGAACTATAAACTTCTTTCCTATGATCTTGGGCGTAAGAAAAAGGAAAGAAGGAAAATTGGTCATACATAAAGTCTGTTGAACTATTATGATTACCAGCGCAATTGAATAAGCAGAGGAAAATAGGTGTAGTAGTAGTTATAGTGTCATGTAGGGTAAGAGTCTATGTACACCAGAAAGTGAACATAAACGACTACAGATAGGATTGTCTTTTCTCATTCAACAGAATTTGGTTGATGACCGTTTTTGCACTTCTACAATTTTAAAACGTAATATAATTAGGAAGAGTTGTCCTAATACTACACATTGATCTGTTGCTATACCATAGAGTGATAACCTATGCCCATTATCGGTTTGGGTTTATTAGGCCCTAGACCATCAACAAAAAGACATAGCGCTAATCACCGGTGTCACAGTGTCTTATTTCCATCATAGGACCAATGCACATACTGACCGTCAAAAAGTACCCGTACCCTCCTCTAATTTGGACCATATTACTACTCCCCCCCCAGCATGGTGCATCCCTCACCTCCTATATGAGACCTTATGAGATAAAAAGGGTATATTGTATGGTATGGATCTCCAGCAAACAATTTATACTCAGTCCAAAATCCCATTGATTTGACCCCTCATAGACCATTAGATTAACTATATAAATTAGCTTTTTAACTTATTGTTGTTTTTAAGTTCAAATCTAATTAAGCGTAACAATTAATTTATTTACCATAGGATAAAGCTAAATCACATGTCCCTATAGAACAATAGTAATGCCAAACCATATGGCCCCATATAAGGTTATAACTTAATACCCATTTTAAGTTCATTTTTATGTTAAGCCTAATTATTCCTCTTTTTAAGTCATGGTCATATTAGCAAATTAACTATTTAGGTTTATTATGGTTCTTAGAGCATCTATTTATGCAAATATTGATTCTAGTCTAATTTCATGTCATATTCTGTCTCATAGCCTTTTTACAACTCATATCTAGATGCCTTTTTATTCAGTCCAATTATTACCTTTTTATTTTGGTTTATAATATATCAAATTATCCCCAATTCAGTTATTTCAATTTAATTGAAAAAATTCCCCAAACGTGCGCAAAATGAAAGAATAATAATTAGTCGTGGTGCGCAAAATAAAGGAACAAATATCCATTATAGGCAAAAATAGCATTTAGATCTATGCCTAAAAAGTCGTATTCATATGCCTTTTTGGCATATATGGGCATAACCAAATTAAATTGGTAGTTCATAAAAAGAAAAGGGAAAAGGAATCTGAGAATAACAATTTACAGTTTCTAACTATTAATCAAATAGAAACTATAGAAATAGATAGAAAGACAACAGAGAAATTCTTATAGAAAGTAATTACATAAAGTAAGGATAAATTGAAACAGTAAATAGATCTATAAGAAATAATATCTAAAAACTAGAACTACCATGGTTCCATTTTACCCTAACCTATTACAAAACATGAAATAATCACAACAGCTCACCAAGAATTGCTTTCTACGTGGCCTAAGGTAGAATCTCCAAAAACATGTATCTAATTCTCTAGAATATGTGTATCTAAAATATTTTATTTTTAAAATTCCATTACTCTCAGAAAGAAAATTAGCCTAGGGGAGAAGAGATGAATTTTGTGAAATAAGGAGGGGCTATAGGTTTATCTATAGTTGGAGAGGAGTCACATCAGCAAATCTAGAGTGAACACATCAGCCCTAATTAGGTCCGAAAAATCATGATTATTCTTCGATTTCATGTCAAACAAAAAATTGTGCTTGGCCTCATGCTGGGTCCACCCCGTACCTAGTTAGGTCAACACATGGGTCGACCCACCCATGGCTTGGGTCGACCCATGATATACCTAGCCAGCGACCAGGTTGTCCCAGTAACATTTATAATTATTTCTATTTTTATTTCTTATTTAAATTTTGAATTTCAGATCACCTTAACTTCTTCATTTTAAGTCCGTTTTACGCAAACCAAATATCACACTGAACCAGAAAATCATAATGGAAACAATTTTCCCAATCACCGTTGTTAAATTCCCATTATTCTTCAATTACCTTTAATGTATTAATTTGTTAACTAATCATTTCATATCAAAATTTGGGTTGTTATATTCTTCCTTCCGTGAAGGATTTCGTCCCCAAAATCTCTAGGGCAGAAGAATAAGATAAGTGTTTCCACAACAATATCTACAACCATCTACTCATCTATAATCCACTAGCAACCATTGTCTTTAATTTGTCCTAATGCAATCTTTGTACTTATACAATAGTGTAGTGTATATGACCCTAAATAATGCAAAAGATTAAGTGGTCTACTGATTCAGTTGACCTCCTTTTTTATGCAATTATGTTGTGCCATGCATCTAAATATATGGAAAAAAATCCAAATGATAACGGGTAATTCTATATGTGCACATCAAACATCATCTGTATGCAACAACCATATGAGAAAATTCGTATATCACAGCCATAGAAATAAATAATTAAAATGCACACACATCCATATGCACATGTAAACTTCCTATCAGTCGATCGCCCTATAGTTCCTAGTTTGTGAATATGCATCCACTTGCAAACACTTGCATACGTCAAACATAACATGTTCCAACATCATGTTTTTATCACATCCTACCATTCATGGCTTAAATCCTATGATTATAAATTCAAAGGAATGGAAAAATAGAACCTATTAAAAACTAAGGACGGAGAAAGATCGAAGTATACCGTCCAAAAGAAAAGGACAAGAAACACGCATTTTCTCCTTTGGTACCTAAGTAACTTCGTTAGAATCTTCGCCCCATTGAACCTTTACCATCTTCACATCTTTATTCCTTAGCCTCTAGGTCTCAAAATCTAGGATTCACATAGGTGCTCATCGAATAAAGACGTCCCGCTCAATCTCTACATCCTCTAATGTACTAGGCTCTACTACTACTACTACTACTACTACTACTACTACTGAGTCACATAAGCACTTTCACAAGTGCAAAACATGGAATACATCATAAACACCCCAAGTGTCTCCGTTAGTCGAACATTATATGCCATCTACCCCACTCGCTCTATGATTGGGAATGGCCCAAAAAATCTCGATGCTAGCTTGCATGTAGAGCCAAATCTCACCACGTTTATTAACGACGATACAATGACAAAATCTAATTTCAACAAACTCTAGGTCAGTCTTCTCTTATCTACATAAGACTTTTTTCAATCATGTGTCGCCTGCATCCTCCTTCTAATTAGATCAATCTTATCAGAGGTCTTTCTAATCATATCCGACCGAAGAAGTAATCTGTCTATCGTCTCCCACCAACATGTCAAGGATTAGGGGTGAGCGTTTGGTCGGTTCAGTTGGTTTGGAAGTAAAAAACACAAATCGAATTGAAACTGAAAATTTTCTAAACCGAACCAAACCAAAATAATTTCGGTTAATTCGGTCAGTAACCGATTTAACTTCAACTGAATTTGAAGGATCTATTATTATTCAAATAATGGATTCACTCAAAATAAAACATAAATTCATGTTCGAAGAAATTTTATATGGTGAATTTTATGTTTATGATAAGATTTGATCTATTTGCAATAAAAGGCTTTATATTATATAACTAAACTAATTATTTAAAGTACTAAAATACCGTAAAATTAAATTGTAAATTTAAAGTTTGGTTAATTCGGTTAAACCGATAACCAAAAAATTATTTTACAAACCGAATTCAAACCGATTTAATTATAAATGAACCAGTTTGGTCGGTTAATTCGGTTTGAACCAAATATTGGTCAACCCTATAGGAGATACGCAAGGTCATCCGTACAAAGCCTCGAAGGGTATCATGCCGATTTGAAAGCTATTATTTTAAGCAAACTCTACAAGGGGTAAATTTTCCTCCCACGTCCCTCCAAAATCCTAGATACACAGATTCAATAGGTCCTCAAAAATCCAATTTACCCTCTCAGTCTATCCATCGGTCCGAGTGTGATAAGCCATGCTGAATTTGGGTTGTGTTCCCAAAATTTCTTGCAGACTTCTTCAAAAATCACTAATAAAGGTGAGACCCCTATCACTTACAATACAAGAAGGTACCCCATGAAGTTGGACAATCTCAACATATGCACAGAAGCCAACTATGTCGCCATCCACTTACTCTTAACTTGGATGAAATGAGCGCTCTTATTCCGTCCGTCCACGATGACCCAAATACTAATGTTTCCTTTCATCAACCTAGGCAGCCCATCCATGAAATTCATAGAAACTCTCTCCCATTTCCATAATGGAAAATCCAAAAGCTGAAGCTATCCACTAGGCTTCTTCCGTTCTACCTTTACTCTTTGACAAGTTACACACCTAAGCACATATTTAGCTATGTCTTTCTTCATACCCGTCCAGTTGAAGACTTGTCTCATATCACAATACATCTTATCACCACTTTTATGGATATTCATTCGAGAGTGATGAGCCTTGGCCAAAACCGCACTCGCCAAATCATTTGTGTAGGGTACACATAGTCTGCCATCATGTTGAAGCCAACCTCTGTTGTCCACATAATATCTAAGAAGATGCCTAAACACCTCTCCTCTACTCAATCTATGTAAACTATCTACAAGCTCTGAATCCTCTCTTTGCCTCATCCCGATCTGCCCTAGCAAGGTTGGTCACACCTAAAACGAAGCCAACAATCCCAGAGTATAGTTTGTAGATGGTCTAAAACATAGATATAAATACTAAACTTTTTCACTCCGCGAATAAGAATCAGCGACAAGCTCTGCATACTCAAAGCATCATACACTACATTCCCCTTGCTTGGCTCATAAGAAATCTCAAAATCATACGATGCTAAAACTTTTCCACCTCTATTATCTCAAATTGAGGTCCCTTCGAGAGAATAAATATCTAAGAGACTTGTGGACCATAAAGAGCTCGAATCTCTTGCCAAGTAGGTAATGTATTCAAGATTTAAGTGCGAACACTATAGCACCTAAATCCAAATTGTGATTAAGATAATTTCTTCCATTAACCCTTAACTGCCTCCAACCGTTACATTCTACCTTACCCTCTTATATCAACATTACACCAAAGCCAGTCCCAGAAGCGTCAGTATGTACCGTGAACATCTTAGAACCGCCGAGTAATATCAAAACTGATGCATTGGTGAGAGCCTTCTTTAACCTCTAAAAGCATCCTTGCAATCCATATCCCAAGAGAAAGCCAAATTCTTCTTAGTAAGTCGGGTTAGTGGTACCGAGATCCTCGTGAAGTTCTTAATGAACTTCCTATGGTAACCCGCTAGACCAAGAAAACGCCTCACCTTTGTTGCATTCTTCGGGGTTTTCCAATCCTGTACCGCCACCACCTTGGTGGGATCAATAGCTAACCCATCCTTTGAGACCATATTCCCAAAGAAATGCACTTCTTTCCATCAAATATGACACTTAGAGAATTTCGCCTTAAGATGTTGAGTCCGGAGAGTATGGAGAACCTCTCCCAAGTGCAAAGCATGCTCATCCTTACTCCTCAAGAAGACAAGAATATCATTCATAAAAAAATACTCTACTTATCAGGTCCATGAAATACATTGGTGAGTTGGTCAACCCAAAAGGCACAATCAACCACTCAAAGAATCCATCAGGAGTCTGAAACATCGTCTTGTCAATGCTACCCTCCGCTACACACAACTGATGAAAACCAGTGGCCAAGTCCAACTGAGAGAATGTAGATGCGCCTACCAACTGATCAAATAAATCATATATCCAAGGAAATAGGCAATAATTTTTCTTCGTGAGCTTATTCAACTCGCGATAATCTACACAAAGATGAAGGGAACCATCTGACATAGACTGGAGGTCCCTACTCAGAAATACTTCATATAATAAACTCTTTTAGCAAAAGCTCACCTGCTTGCTTACTAGGCTCTTTCCATTCCCTTGGATCCATATGTTGAATAGGTAACGCTACAGTCTTTATATTCTCACTAAGATAAATTCGGAAGTCGATCTCTCGCTTAGGTGGCATCCCTCTCACCTCCTCAAATACACCTGGATACTCACAAATAAAAAGTGCAGAATCGGTATCATCAATAGAAGAATTTAGGGAATAGGGAAAACTCAACATGACTGACCCTCACGGTGTCAAGAAATCTCAAGGGTCCTACCACTACATGTCATCAAATGAACGACCCTCCTCTCATAGTCTAGTACAGCCCCATACATGGCTAATCAATCCATTTCTAAGATCATATTGTACCCAGAAAATCCCAAAATGTAGGCATCACAATCTAACTCAAAACCTAAAATAGAAATTTGTAAACCCCTACAAACTATAGATAAATGTATTGAACCATGTATGGGGTGTGAAACTGCTATAGGATTGCTAACAAGAGAGATATCTAAGTGAAAACAGCCAACCAAGGTACTAGAAATAAATGAATGAGAAGCACTAGAATCGAAAAGAATGCGTACAGGAAATTCATAGATAGATATCAAAACTTCTACGAAAATTTTCCTACCTCTATCTGGGTCACTACTGGTTGGAGCTGCCTCCAACCCATGCATCTAAGATGTCAATGTACCCGTCCCTTGCCTAACTTGCCCACGGTTAAATCACTTGCCTTTCACCATTGACTTTCTAAAATTCTTTATGAATTGTCCTTCCATCCTACATCCATGACACTTGATTTTCATCTTGATCTGCCCCTTCTAAGAATTACCACCATGCTTTTTCTTGATTTTCTTGTTTTCCCACCATCTCTTTTTAGAACTTGAATACTTAGGAGTTCCACTCTTAACATCCTTGGTTTCTTCCATCTTATCCTCATGCATCAAAGCAATCTCAATCAAAGCCTCGAAATTTGCCCTCATTGGAATATGAGTCATCACCAAGCCTCGAAGAGGTTCATTCATTCATCTCAAAAACCAAACAGCCTTCTTGTTACCTATGTTAACCAAGTCCATACCAAATCTTGATAAATCTTTATAATCGTTGATGTACTCCCTAACAAAAAGGTTTCCTTTCTTCGAAGTTAGAAATTGATCCAATTGTATGCCTTCCTCTGTAGGTGATAAAAACTTCTTATCGGATCTATTTCGGAATGCATCCTAATCTATAACTCTCCTCTCAGCCTCCACAGTTTCCTACCAAAATGAGGCTCCTCCTTAAGTTATAGAGTAGCTAGTTGAACTCTCATTCTATCCCCATGCTTTGATAACTTAAAAATCCTCTCTGTTTCTATGACCCATGCGCGTGCTTCCACAAATGTCTCAGTGTCCGAAAAATTCTTGCCATCCAAACTCGAGAAATCCTTACAAAGTTTAAAAAAAATCGTAGCTGCCGGTGGATTAGTAGAAACCACCACAACGGGTGCTGGAGTCTTTGCAAGTTCTTGTCCTTCAGCTGGTGTTGTAGCCTCTAAATATCTGTTGAATCAATTAAGGAAAAAAACACGCTCGGTAATATTATGGGCTCCTAGCATGCTGCACTAAAGAAGGGAAATAAATTTAGATTTTGAAACAGTTCAAGAATATTGTGACTGACTAGAGGGGATATATTTTTATTTTCAAAATAACGTTTCGTTTCTGAAAAATATATTTTATTTCGAAAATATTCTCTTTTTGAAACAAAAGTTTGCTTATCTTGCAACCTTAGGCTCTGATATCAAATAAAACACCCCACACCCTTTAACGTTATCCAAAATAGGATCCCATTAAGGAATGTGTAGCATTTGTAGGTATAAAGACATAAATACATCACAAAGAATAAGATTTCACAAGACATAAATAAACAAAAACACAGAGGAAGAAAAATAATTTACATAATGATAAAAAGAAGCATTTATTCATACCATTTATTTCAGCAAAACCAAATTGTCATAAAAAATCTCAATCAAAAACAACATCAGGTTACATAATAATAATTTCCCCCAGGTAGTCAAAAGAAATAACCAACCCGTAATAAATAAACAAAAAATGATACATCTGTTGCAAGAATCCTCCAAGGTAGAATTATCAAAGAATATTGAACTATGCACTACCTCCCTGTGAGCCTAGGGAAAAGAAAAATGAAAGACAGAAGGAAAATGGGTCAAACATAAAGTCTGGTGAGCTATTATGATAACTAGCACGATTGAATAAGCAAAGGAAAATAGGTAAAATAGTAGTTCTAGTGTTATGTGGAGTAAGTGTCTGTGTACATCTAAAAGTGAACATAAAAGTTATAAATATGATCAAGGTTTTAAATCTCGGGTATCGGTCGTGTTTTGTCTCAGAGATTTCAGAGACTTGATCTCGTATCGGGGGAGATCTCAGATGAGATGAGTCTAAATTGAAAAAATCTCGGGGTACATGATATGTTAAAAACTAATATTCGTACATAATGATTTTTATGAATGTTATTATGTAACGACCCGGAAAATCTGAACCAATTTAAATTTTTAAATTGGCTATAATAGTGGATTTTAAATATTAAAAATAAATATTTTAAATAGTAATGATGAAAAGTAAATTTGAATCGAAGTTGAAAATAAATATAATTACTTTGAATTATAAACAAGGCCTGAAATGGCGCGGTAGTTTCAAAATTTGAATTCAAACTTTGACTGACTGTACCGGGTGCAAAACAAAACGGATTTGAGGGAAACCAAAAATATTTAAATTTGTTGGTGAATCCCTTTCTAACGAATCTGAAAAATCGAAGTTTCATAGCGGAAAGCAAAAGTTATGTCCAAATGAATTTTCAGAAAGGTCGCTATGGAATTTATATAGCCCGTGAAATTGGCCATTTTGCAAACGACCTCGGAATTCGACAAAACCACTTTTGTTGGATCCGGGATGTGAAGTTATTGCTAGGTTTCAAATTTCATGATTTTTGAAGCTAGTATGTGAGCGTGACAAAGGAAAATGTGTTTTGGCCAATTACAATTAAATTGGATCGACCAGAAATGGGCCATTTTTCAAACGATCTCAGAATTCGACGAAACTAGTTTTGTTGGGACCGTATCGTCAAAACATAGCTAAATTTATTTTTTTGGAATTTTTCAAATCAGTTTGTCGCCCTGGCAAATTGAAATGTACGTTCAAATCGAATATTGAATGTTTTATATTTTAATTTGAAGGAAAACTGACTGAAACAGTCGAATGGGCCTACGAAACATATCCTATTGTGTTCGGAATGGGGGTAAAATGCTAGGAACGACAGTCGTTGGGTTTGAATTGGAGTCCGTTGGTGAAAACCCTATTTTTAAAATTAATTATATAACGGACCAATCAGGAATTTCCTTTCATAAATTAAAATAAAATAAAAATCGAAAACCCCCCCCGTGTCCAGCGATTTCAACGATCCTCGTCCTCCCACGTTCAAGCTCACTTTCCCGCCGTCTCCGACCAAACTGAGCTCCGCCGCCACTAGAATTCGAGAGCTCTCCCTTCCCTCTTCAAATCCGACCAACCACCACCCTCCATCGTCGTCACCTCGACGAGCACGAGCCCCAGGAAGTCGACGACTTCACCGCCGTCGATCTCCCACGTCAGACCACCGAGTGGACCCCCACCACCACGTGCGCGAAGCCCTCTCCTCCCCCTTCGACGCTATACCCACCGATCGTCTCCACGCTTCTCGGATTTCACGAAAATTCGTGAACTAGTTTTGAACCAAACTGAGAGGTATACGGCTAATTTATTTTGAATTGATTTTTACACTTTTAAGTGTTGCAAACTTGTAAAAATCATATCTTTTTCGTTCCTTGTCGAAATCCAGTGAAACAAGAGGCAGTGGACCCGTGAGGACGTCTTCTACATTCTAGAAGAGACCGCATATTTTTCTGAGCCTTCTGCTATTTTTGGTGGAGTGGAACCCAATGTGAGATTTCTAATTTATAAACGATATGGAAAACAACGATGTATAAATTATATAGTCGATGTATGGGTTATATAAGCGTTGTACACCTCATGTATAAGCGTTGTATAAGTTGTACATTCGATGTATAAGTTATATATGCGTTGTAAAAATTATATATGTGTTGAAATAGAAGTGAAATGCTTATATATATATATATATATATATATATATACGCCGCTCGTCCACAAACCATGGACGATATTTATTGGTTGTGATTGGTGTGAAAATTGGTTGATTACGAATGGTTGATTAGAATTGTTTGTGGTTGAAATTGATAGATTGTGGTTGAAAAATACCCGTTTGTGGTTGAAAAATATTTGGTTGAAACCACATAGGATTAGTTTGTGGAAATGAAAAAAAATATACCTGCCGCCTGCGTGTGAACTAGATGCATGATTCCCCATTGTCAAAAGCTGCGAGGCTTTAAGGTAGAGCGAGGAGCCGTACTAGGGACAGTCCCGGTTTTAACTACCCTGCCGTTATGCTGCCGAAATTTTGAATAATATTCATGTGTTAGAATTATTTTCCTGTGTTGAAACTATATTCGTCTGTTGAATAGAAAACCTTCATGTGTTGAATAGAAATTCATTCGTTGAATCATATTCATGTGTTGAATGGCATTCGTGTTTTAAATAAATTGTTTTAACAATAAAAATCACATTTTTACCCTATATATACAAACTATAGAAAACCTTCATGTGTTGAATCGATATTCTTTCGTTGAATTGAAATTCATGTGTTGAATGGTATTCGTGTTTTGAATAAATTGTTTTAACAATAAAAATCACATTTTTACCCTATATATATAAACTATAGAAAACCTTCATGTGTTGAATCGATATTCATTCGTTGAATTGAAAATTCATGTGTTGAATGGTATTCGTGTTTTAAATATAAAAATCACATTTTTACCCTATATATACAAACTATAGAAAACCTTCATGTGTTGAATCGATATTCACTCGTTGAATTGAAATTCATGTGTTGAATGGTATTCGTGTTTTGAATAAATTGTTTTAACAATAAAAATCACATTTTTACCCTATATATATAAACTATAGAAAACCTTCATGTGTTGAATCGATATTCATTCGTTGAATTGAAAATTCATATGTTGAATGGTATTCGTGTTTTAAATATAAAAATCACCTTTTTATCTATATATATATATAAACTATAGAAAACCTTCATGTGTTGAATCGATATTCATTCGTTGAATTGAAATTCATGTGTTGAATGGTATTCGTGTTTTGAATAAATTGTTTTAACAATAAAATCACCTTTTTATCTATATATATAAACTATAGAAAACCTTCATGTGTTGAATTGAAATTCATTCGTTGAATAGAAATTCATGTGTTGAATGGTATTCGTGTTTTAAATATAAAAATCACCTTTTTATCTATATATATAAACTATAGAAAACCTTCATGTGTTGAATCGAAATTCATTCGTTGAATTGAAATTCATGTGTTGAATGGTATTCATATTTTGAAAGAAATTGTTTTATAATAAAAATCCTATTCTTATTGTCAATATGAACTATATAAAATAATCTTGTTTTGAAATAAATTGTTTTATAATAAAAATCCTATTTTGATCACCTATATTAACTATATAAAATAGACGTGTTTTGAAATAAATCGTTTTACAATAAAAATCACATTTTTATTATATACATGAATTGTTAAAAATAGTGAAGTGTTGAAATAGAAGACAGTTAGATAAAAATATCATTTTTATCAAAAGTATGAAAATCATATAGTTTTGAAACCGAAGAATCGATATATATATATATATATATATATATATAGAATTGAAATATATCGAATAACGAAGCTGTAGTTCGTATTTTAAAACCGTGATTTCAAACGATTATACCGGGAGATCCGACCATCGGATTTTCCCGAAACCGCAACTGTTGGGTTCGCTTTGGAAATATCTTTCCAACGGCACCAACTTTGTAAAAATCAAACGGTTGGATTGTCTGGAATGTTTAATTCAAATCTGAAGAAAAACAGCGCCAGAATCGATTATATTTATATATATATATATAAATATAATTATATTAAATCGAATAACGACGCTGTAGTTCGTATTTTGAAATCGAAACTTCAAACGATTATACCGGGAGATGCGACCGTCGTATTTTTCCGAAACTGGAACCGTTGGATTCGTTTTGAAAAGATCTTTCTAATGATGTAAATTTTGTGAAGATCCAACGGTTAGATTTTCAGATATGTGTAAATCAAATCTGAAGAAAAACAGCGCCAGGGCCGCGTTATGGCCCGAAGCGTCATTGTGAATAAATTGGCTATTTTAAAATAAATAAAAATAGCGATAAATCGTTATAAAATATTATAAACGGTATGGATGTGAAATTTAGAAACTAACTGAAGGTTGGCTAAGTCGAATGGTTTTCTGGATGTTGATCTGATGCTGGTTTCGGCCTTCGGGGTTAATATTTGGGAAATCGTTCTCTTACTGATTTACGTTTAGTGACTAATGAACTGGAATATGGCGTATGTGTGTTTGTGTTGCACTTGTTTATTATATACGCGAGTTGCTCAGAAAGACCGGGTCTATCCCATTCTGAATAACTGAATCGACGATAAGAAATCGAAGATGAAGACGGTGGTCGAAGACCGGATATTTTCACCTCGTTTGGATGGTAACTGATGTCCTGATTGGGAGGCATCTCAAAATATGGATAATGAGTGGTGATCGTCCAGACGTACGTGGAGGTCGATGGGTTTGCGAGGTATATAGTGCCTCCGGTTTCGTTCAGACCCAGGACGGACTTGTAAATGGACTGTGTGTCTGACATTGGAATTTATTCTATGTGATTGATAGCTATCAGTTGCATGGTGTGAATTGCCTGTGTGGCATGCTAAGATGCAGTGATCAAGGCTTCTGTTGAAAAGCAAAGTCTTGTGGTGATGATCAAAGCACCGCCTGTGTGGCATAGCTTTGTGTACAACGTGAATTCGCGAACCTCACACCCCAGTATGAACCAGAAACGGGAGAGGACCTCAGGGAGGACATGCATTTCTTTCTAGCTAGAAGTGGCGTCAGTGGTTTTACATGCCCTGACGAGTTTGACTTATGTGGTTGTTACTGTTGCGAGGCGCCTCGGTTAAATCGGACGATCCGGGTCCGATGGAGTCATTCGTTGGCTCATTTATGTCCCAAAGGGCGGGGAAACGTAGTGTTCAGGCATTATAATCCACTCCGTGTGGACCGGCCCTGTCGCTCCAAGGGTCGATGCGCTCTGACCCTGAGACATAGGCTAGATTGTCTCGAAGTCGGTAAGGACTAACTTTTTCCTTGGTTCACGACGGAAATCCAATTTCCAAATACGTGACTGTGCGGTTTTGATTGTATATATATATATATATATATATTTATATATATATATATATGGCGACATGATATATGGTACCCATGCCATCTATGATTGATAGTTATGATTGAAATTGTTTTCGAAACTTATAAACACTAGAAATAATATCAAATGCTTTTGTTTTATTCATATCAAGCATATTTTGGCCTTTATAAGGTAAAACTCTATCCTCCGGTTTACGTTGCATTGTGTGATGGGAACTGAGTCTTATAATGGCTTCATTTTTATAAAAAACATTGCGATGTTTAAAAGAATGATTTGTTTTAAAGCACTGGCAATCCAATGGAGTAAACCCGTTCCGCGAAAGTGGCGTAGTCCTGTGATTAGCCATATTTTAAATGTGTTGAGTAGATTTCTCATACCAGTCCCATGACTGACTCGTAGTTTGTTTCACTTTCAAACTCGGGTGCCCCTTTTTCTACACGGGCAGCCTTGTATTCAGGTTTCAGCAGGCTTTTTCTGGATAGCTGGAGCTGAAGATGGATCCTATCATTTGTCTCTTTTTATGATGTTCAGCTCCTATTGCACATATTATGTTTATTTCCGCTGTAGACATTTATGTATAGCTGAACTGTATTTGTACTAAGTATGATCCTGTATACTGTGTAACTCTGATGATTATGTTTATCCAGTGTATTATTTGTTCATTGTCTAGTGTATTTATTTAATTTTGTTCTTCTATTATCTGTTTCCGTGTTATATTCCAAAGATTACCCTTGCCGCCGTAAGTTCGAGGTTTGGGGTCGTCACATATTAAAAACATAGTAGCTTAAACCTGAATTGCAAAAGAAGTTTATTATTCATAATTCATGAAAGATCATCATACACTAAATTGTAATATGCTTAAAACAAAAATATAACACAATGCAAATAGATTAGTGCTTACTACATATGATCCATGAACATGAATTATTGTTAGACAAAAAAAATCCAAAACATTAAAAAGTTCAACATAAATAGAACATAAGATACATAATTTCATACGAAACATGTATGTAAAAAAAGTCAAATATGAAAATCATAAGCATTGTTGAACATATATGAACATAAAATATGGTCATTTAACATGAAAAATGTAAAATTATAAGAGATTATCATTGCAAGATTTGAGTTTTTATAATTATTGTTTTGGTTCAGGCATGGATTTAACTTTTAACCAGAAAAACCAAGATCTCAAACGATATTCCAGTGTCTCGTCTTGGATGATATATCGTTCAACATTGGAATATCTCAAGCGATATATTTCAAAGGAGATTTACACTGATGTTTACTGTTTCATTTCGGAAGGGGCCCAAACGAGATCTCAGAGGAGATCTCGGGCGATATTTTTGAGATCTAAAACAGTTGATATGATCCACCCATGGCCAGTACCCAGTTGGATCGACACATGGAGTGATCCACCTATGGCCTACGTCGACCCATGGGTCGACTTGGCCAGGGACTGGGTCGTTCCAGTAACATTTATTAATAATATTTTTTTAAATTTCTCATTTAAATTTTGAATTTCAGATCACCATAACTTCTTCATTTTAAGTCTGTTTTACGCAAACCAAATATCAAAATGAACCAAAAATCATAAGAGACACAATGTCGCAACCCCCATTGTCAAATTCCCGTTATTCTTCAACTTGTCCCTTAATTTATTAAATTGTTAATTAATCATTTCATATTAAAACTTGGATTTTTACAACTTCTAAAGCATTTCTAAGATGTCTTATCTCCTGTTCCTTCTCATTTGCATATGTGATGATCCTTGCACATAAATAGCCTTCTATCCATTATGAATTTTTGCAATCGAACAACCAAAATGGACGTATTTGGATTCTAAAGTCTTAGATGACCAAAATAGCCTTCTATCCATTATGATCTCTTGCCACAAAGAGTTTCGATGACCTTCTAAAGTCTTAGATGGTTAAGATTTGGGAACTCATAATAGATGTTCTCATAGTGTTCTTTTGATAATTGATAAGTTAATCCTTATTGCTATGCGGCTATTTGATGGTTGATGATCCACGTCAGAATCAATAGACAAAAAGATAAAAACCTTGATTGCATTATTGCGACTAATATATGAATATGAACTGTTCAGGAGCTACATGATTGTTTGAATAAATAGTTGTGAGGTGGAACGAGATTAAACCTCATGTATTTATATGCAATGATGTGTTTTCCTATGCTCGAGGACACAACTCTACTAACTGAAATGACTACACACTGCTAAATTTTTTGATTTGACAATGCACCTTGACAGTCACAACATCCAATAAATACATAATACGATAGTTTATGATGACATAATATAATGAGTATTATATAAAGAACCGTTATGTTTCGTTCCTAAGCTCAATATTACATAGAACCTTTAATTGTTACAAACCTCTTAAAAATTAAATAATTCAATTTAAGGATATCCATATCTCTCTAACCAGTTTTGACGTATAACATAAGCATTATTTCCAATAATAGCAGTCCAGTATTTTAACAAGTGACAAACTGTTGGTTTAAATAAATCTTATGGTATAACCTCATTAGTGACTGTTGTGTAATGTGTGCATTCCTTAATGCATTTTTCTTACGTGGTCTTCACTCTTCAATTGTACGTCCTAACCAACATTCCAGGTCGTTAAGAAAATTGTCCTAAAATGAGTAATCGCTATCTCCTCATTGTCACACATATGATCAGTTTGTATATAAGAATTAACTAATTGAAACACCCCACCTCCGTTAAGGTCACTCACAAAGGGAATGCCTTAATTTTGGTGGAGGTTTATAAGTAAAAGCCGCAGATAAACTCAAGACAGATATAAATACACATATTTTAAACAACAGAATCCAAATAGACTTTTTATTTCATTAATACGTGTTCAAAACATAACATTCCATATTTGTCTCAAAATACTTCCATCATTACAACCTCATAACTGTCTTGATTATTAAAGAAGCATAAAGCATAAATAAAGTGACAAAAATCCCCAAAGTGATATCCAAAGCCATTATCCGAGCAAAAGAGATCCAAATCATACATCTACGTTCTTGGAGCTTGTACAGAGCCTGACTGAGCTGAGTTGTTTCCTCCCTGTGGACCTGGGGGGGAACGGAAGAAAAGAAGACGAAAAGAAAATAGGGTCAGACATAAAGCCTGAGTAAATCTAGTAACTCTTCAGTATGTGAATAAGAAAAGTGCATGATAGATATATACTGAAAATAGGATAATGTCACAAGCTAAGGAAGTGTCGAATGTACTATCGCACCCATACTATATCTCTGCATCTACTTGAGTTTATTCTGACTGGCACCCCATGGTGAGGGTGAAGTGATCCCCATTCTTATTAAAAGATAGGCTCCTACTCGTGTTAACATGTGTCATACGGCCCCCAAGAATTGTAGATACCTATGCTGGTCCCACCATGGGGTGTATCAAGACCCATGGTGGCGGCCCCGACACAAATTCTAGAAGGCATAGGTTATATTACTGGTGTCCCCAGTGCCCTGGTTGTCTGCTCCGGAGTGTGTGCACGCCCGCACCCCGTTAGACCTGCACTGTGCACCCACCGCCGTCGTTTGACCGCTTACAATCAGCCCAGTAATCGTGTCCCACCCTGCCTAGTTTCAGGGTACCGTTGATACCTAAATTGGGTTACTGCTGAAACGGGTCCCTCGTTACCAGGATTTTCTAGTCAAACATGTTAAGTGGTTAAGTGTCTGTATTTACCTAACCCCACCCATCAATTCTTGTTAACATGTTGAATTTTGTTAAGTGTTATAGCTGACTTAACCCTACCACCCGTCCTTAGCCTCTTAGGAGCACCAAACCACTCACATTAGACAGGTATTGCTACGGTTACTGGATATGCCGATCGGTTCCGGGAAGGTTTACACCGTAGCTCAGTCTAACATCGGGTCTTTATTGGGCTCAATGCTTAACCACCCACATTGGATAGGTATTGTTCTGACTACTGGACGGCCGGGCGGTTCCGGGCAGGTTTACATCACAGCTCAATCCAACCTCGGGTTAAGCACGCCGTGTTTTCTAAATTTACATATTTTATTATTTCTCAATTATATATGTAAATGTCATATCTTTTATTTTTGGGTATAACAATTCATACCGCTTTAAATGTCATTGTCGTTGGCATGTGCCAAACATGCCAACATATATTTTCATGTTTTACACCCAACGTTATTACCCCCGTTTATACGTTCGCAACGTTATAACAAATGTTGGGCTTGACACAATTCAGCCCAACTTTATAAGCATAAGAAAAAGGGGAAATCAAGAACATGTAATATTTTACAACATATAAGGGTGTGTGGCGCATGAACTTGTAATTTAGCGATACCAACATAAATGATGGGTCATGTGAACTTGCATTCAAATCAAAGTATAACTAAGTAGGTGGCACATGAGATGGCATAGTTTAGGCTAATACAAACTTGTGTTTAAACATGTTTAATTTGGCATAATGTCAAACACAAAACTAGCATGATGTATATTCACCAAAATGTACAATTTTAACATCTAATCATATAGCCTATGAACTTGCATAGTTTATGAAACATAGATCCAATTATACTTGCAAATCAACATAATCTTGCATAGTTTATGAAGCATAGATCCAATTATACTTGCAAATAAACATAATCTTGCATAATTTATGAAACATAGATCTAATTATACTTGATGAAGCATAGGTCCAATTGTACTTGCAAATAAACATGAACTTGCATAGTTTATGAAACATAGATCTAATTATACTTGCAAATAAACATAAGAACGATATCATAGGTTTTGGATCATGTAGGCATAAAAGGTCTATAACATGTTTACATAAATTCCAACTTAGACTAAGGGAATATACATAGTCCATGCCATTGCCATATACATAAAATGATCAAATTCTAATTTTTGCCACAAACTTGCAAGTGCCATTGTTTTCATATACAATTGTTAAATAGGCTTGCATCAATTAATTTATGCCACAAACGTCAATACACAAGTCATGATAGAACCATCGCAACACAAAGAATTTATACAACACAATTCTATTTTCATTCACATCGAATCACATCACAATTTTTATTCATATTCTGAAAGGTTACTATACTTACAACGAATGCAGAATCTTGAATTCTGGATTCTGGATTCTGAATTCTGAAACTGAGATGCGCTCCTTTGGGTAGACTAACGTTGTGTTTATTAATTTTGATTAAACTTTTATCTTCTACTTAGTTTGATTCGTCTCTAAGCTTTAGTGTTGGCTTGTCTCTAGGCTTTCTAATTGGCGGCCATTCCTAGTTCCTTTCCAGCAGCATGACGGCTTTTGTATTCTATTATTTGTGTGAGTTTAGGGTTAGATTTGAGTTGCATTTATAGAATTTCAATCTAATTAAAGCCGTCGATGAAGCTAGAGTGAATCCAGACCGTCCATCTCAAGAGAAGCCAATCATAAAATGACATGTAAGCCCTAGTGACTCAGCCAAGCCTCAGAATTCGACCAGACCCTGATCAGGCCAGCCAGGACCTGACCAGCAGGTCATTCTGACCTGGGCGCACTTGGCAGGTGCACCAGGCTAAAAATGTACTGGCGCACTTCCCAAGTGCGCCAGTTCATTTATGTTCTGGCGCACTTCCCAAGTGCGCCAGTGCATTCTGACCCGTTTTCTGGTTTTTCTGCCCAACTTCGTTCGTCCATATCTTCTTCATACGATATCCATTTTACGCAAACTTGGACTCTATCTCAAGCAGAATTTCGAGTGGCGTAACCCATTTCCCTTGATTTCATCATTTATAATTAATTATAGTTTAATTTGTGAAGCTCAACGTTATAGAATTCACGGGGTGTTACATTCTCCCCCTTAAAAGGATTTCGTCCCCGAAATCTTCAAGTTAGGAAGAATGTATATCCTACCATCTAACAGTCAATCTATTCAACCAACAAACACAGGCATCCACTGTCCTTAAAAGACTTCTAATGCTTCATGATCATATGCATTGTGTGTGTGTACATGTCCTTATCTAATGCAGAAATCAGGCGGCCTACTGATTCAGTTGACCTCCTTAATGCGAATCATGTAAGTGTCATGAATCCATTATGTATGCAAATTTTTCCTACTCATAATTCTACATGAGTGCACAACTATTCATACAAATGCGATAACCATATGACAACATATCAAGTTTTCAACCATATACAAATGAGAATACATATATGCATATGCAATATGAAGTGACTGAGCCGATCTATAACCTAAGGTGTGTGTATATGCATCCACGAGCAACCACTAGCAATCACTAGCAACCACTTGCAGTCATCACCCATAACATGTTTCAAATACATGTTTACATCCAAAGGGGTTTCTACTTAAGGATAAAGTATCGAGGAGATATACCTAAAAAGATAGATACAAGCACAACTTAAGAAAAAAGAGAGGTCAAAGATGTGCCCTCAAAAATAAGAGGGTAGGCAGCGCGTATTCTGTCCTCAGTTTCCCGAGTCGCGTCTTCCTCCGCGTCGCTCCACTGGACTTTAACGAGTTTGACTTCGCGGTTGCGTAGCTTTTTCACTTCAATTCCTAAGATGCGGGTTGGAACTCTCCTCACAGTTGCTTCACATTCCACTTCGGCTTCTTCTAAAATGCTAGGTTCCACCCCTTCCGCAGACTCATGCAAACACTTCCAGAGGTGAGAAACATGAAAGACGTTGTGAACTCCGGCCAGTTTCTCGGGTAGCTCTAATCTATAGGCCATCTTCCCAACCTTCTCGATGATAGGAAACGGTCCTACAAATCTTGTTGCTAGCTTTCCTGCGGATCCAAAGCGAACGACATTCCTTAAAGGTGATACCTTAAGGAAAAGTCTGTCCCCTACCTCAAACTCAAGGTCGGTCCTTCTTTTGTTAGCGTAGGATTTCTGTCGTTCTTGGGCAGTCTTTATTCTCCTACGTATCAAGTCTACTTTCTCCGAAGTCTCTCGAATCATGTCTGGCCCAAGTATAAGCTTATCTTTAGACTCCCAACAACTAGTTGGTGATTTGCACGGTCTTCCATACAAGGCTTCGAAGGGTGCCATGCCGATGGTAGCTTGGTAGCTGTTGTTGTAGGAAAATTCCACTAAAGGAAGGTGATCCTCCCACGTCCCTCCAAAGTCAAGAACACAAAGTCTTAAAAGATCTTCCAAAACTCTATTCACCCTTTCCGTCTGGCCATCGGTTTGGGGGTGATAGGCCGTGCTCAAACATAACTGTGTGCCTACAGCTTCTTGCAGACTCCGCCAAAACTCACTTGTGAAGATAGGGTCTCGGTCACTAACAATGCTGGAGGGTATCCCATGGAGTCGAACTATTTCCTTGAGATAAAGAGATGCTAGAGATGAGGCGGTCCTTCTACTCTTGATAGGTATGAAGTGGGCGCTCTTAGTAAGCCTATCCACTATTACCCAAATGCTAGTGTTGCCTCTTCTCGACCTAGGCAGTCCATCAATGAAGTCCATTGAAATGCTATCCCACTTCCACTGTGGGACCTCTAAAGGATGAAGTAGTCCTCCAGGCTTCTTCTGTTCCGCCTTGACCCGTTGGCAAGCCATGCACTTAGAAACGAAATCTGCCACGTCTTGTTTCATGCCGCTCCAAAAGAAATTCCTTTTTATATCTTTGTACATCTTATCACCGCCAGGGTGTATGGTCATCTTGGAATGATGTGCTTCCTCGAGAACCTTCTTTGTCAACTCCCTTGCTTGTGGGACGCATAGTCTTCCGTCTCGCCTCAGCCAACATTTATCATCGATGGCGTACCTACTGAGGTGACTAGAAGTCTCACCCCTAATAAGTCTATCAATCACGTCAACAAGCTGGGGGTCTTCACGTTGTGCAGCCCCTATTGAGTCTAAGAGAGTAGGGCGTACTTCGAGAGATGCTAACAAACCCGGTACAAAATCTGAGGAGGGCCTAAAGTTAAAACTGGCTATATACTCCAAGCTTTGCCTCTCTACGAAGAGCAGGATTAAGGTCAGTTTCTTTCGGCTCAACGCGTCTGCTACCACGTTGCCTTTGCCGGGAGTATAGGAAATTTCAAAGTCATACGAGGCAAGGAACTCCATCCATCTTTGCTGCCTCAAGTTAAGATCCTTCTGCGAGAAGAGATATTTCAACGATTTATTGTCAGTGTATAATTCAAACTTCTCACCTTGGAGATAATGGCGTCAAGACTTAAGTGCAAAGATGATGGCGGCTAACTCAAGATCATGGGTTGGGTAGTTCTTTTCATGAGCTTCCAATTGTCTTCCACCATAAGCTACTACCCTTCCTTCTTGCATTAGAACAGCGTCTAGTCCCATTCCACATGCATCCGTGTATACTGTGAACATTTTGCTTCCATCTGGCAAGGTCAGAACTGGGGCTGTTGTGAGAGCCCTCTTTAATCGTCGGAAAGCAAACTCGCAGTCCAAATCCCAAGTGAACGCCAGATTCTTCTTTGTTAGCCTTGTGAGTGGGGCTGAGATTTTCGCGAAATCCCTAATAAACTTTCGGTAAAAACCGGCTAGCCCAAGAAAGCTTCGAACTTCGGTTGCATTTCTTGGTGTCTTCCAATCTTGTATTGCCACTACTTTTGCGGGGTCCACAGCCAACCCCTCTTTGGACACTATATGCCCCAGAAATCTTACTTCTTTTCTCCAGAAGTGACACTTGGAGAATTTTTCTTTTAGTTGATGAGCTCGAAGAGTTTCCATGATTTCTTTCAAATGCCAAGCATGTTCTTCCTCACTCTTTGAGAAGATTAAGATATCATCTACGAAGACAACCACAAATTTATTGAGGAATTCTCTGAACACCCTGCTCATTAGGTCTACGAAATAAGCGGGTGCGTTTGTCAAGCCGAAAGGCATGACAAGCCACTCAAAGAAATCGTCTGGGGTTCTGAACATTATCTTATCAATACTATCTTCAGCTACACTTAGCTGATGGAACCCAGTTGCCAGATCAAGTTGGGAGAAGACCGTTGAACCTACAAGCTGATCAAACAAATCGTCGATTCGGGGAAGAGGGTGCCTATTTTTCTTGGTCAATTTATTTAACTCCCTATAGTCGACGCAAAGGCGAAGCGAACCGTCCGCTTTGGTTGCGAACACCACTGGAGCACCCCATTCCGAAATGCTCCTTCTAATGAACCCTTTTTCGAGAAGTTCTTTAACCTGCTTACTGAGCTCCTTTCTCTCCCTTGGAGCCATGTGTCTGACAGGTAAAGCTACAGGCTTTGCGTTATCCATAAGATATATGCGGAAGTCTATTTCCCGCCTCGGAGGTAAGCCTTTCACCTCCTCAAAGACATCCGGATACTCCTGGACTACTCTAACTGATTGCAAATTCTCATCAGAAGCATCAAGCGACTCTAGATAACTAAGCATAACAGCATTCAAAGGATTACAAGAAATTTCTAGAGTGTTTCCAAGCCGAGTCAAGAGTCTAACTACTCTTTTCTCACAATCAAGAATGGCACTATTACTGGATAACCAGTCCATGCCTAAGATCAAACCATATCCCGAGAAGCCTAAGACAAAGGCATCACAACTAAACTCAACGCTGAGAATAGAGAATTTCAAACCCAAACAAACCATTAAAAAGTAAGCGGATCCCCCAATTGGATTTGAAACTACTAAGGGATCTTCTACCATACTAGTGTCTAGATGCAGAGATTCTACTAAGGCAGACGAAATAAAAGAGTGTGATGCGCCAGAGTCAAAAAGTGTACGAACTGGATGATCATAAAGATAAACTACATTTTCTACAGAAATATTACTACCTCGTTCCTGCTGAGGTGCCACTAGCGCATGAACCTGACCCCCTGAACTGGATCCGGCTTTCTATCCCTGCCCTTTCTTCTTTGGGCAGTCCTTAGCTTGGTGCCCAGTCTCTCCACAATGGAAGCAGCCACCCATCTTCGCCTTTCTTTTCAGACAGTCTTTTGATATATGGCCCACAATGCCGCAGAAATTGCACCTTCTCTTCTCACGGGGCTTATTGTTCTTTCCTCCTTTCTTGAAGTCTGTTTTCTTTGCTTGCAGACCCTCTTTCTTCTCTTCCCCCTTAGTTTCTTTCTTGCCGTGATCTTCCTCGTGTAGCAACGCTATGTCCACCAAGCTTTCATAAGTCGCTCCCGTGGATACATGGGTCATGGCAAGGCTCTGTAGAGGCTCATTCAAACCCTTGACGAAGCGAAGTGTCTTCTTGTGTTGGGTGTTCACTAAGTCTAACCCAAATCTGGCCAGCTGATTAAACTGATTAACATATTCTCTGATCGTCATGCTTCCCTGTTTCAGAGTTAGAAACTTCTCCATTTGCAGGATTCTTTCTGCTTGGGAGAGAAATTTCATTTCAAACCTTGTCCTGAAATCTTCCCACGTTCCCACCGCCCTCTGAGCATTGGTAACTTCCCACCAATAGGAAGCTTCATCCTTAAGCAACCATACCGCTAGTTGTATCTTTTGCCTGTCATCCACCCCGAAGATGACAAACAGATCCTCAGTCTCCTTTAGCCAGTTTCTTGCCCCTACAAAGGATTATGTCCCATAAAAGTCTTTTCCACCCATTGCCTTGAAGTCTCTACATGTTTTTGCGAAGGCATTTCCACGAGGAGGTGGAGGAGGAGGAGGAACCGCGGCCACTGGAGGAGGGATGTCTGTTGGGCTCGCACCATTGGCCCTTGCCTCTAAGTACCTCCTAAACCAGCCGAGAATTGGCACTCCTTCCGGGAGGTTAAGGTCTCCAGACATGCTGAAACAGAAAGAAAAGATTCAAAACGAAGGATAGAAAGAGATAGTGCATATGTCTTTAGGGGATTTTGTCTTTTATAAATATAACACTTTTTCTTGAAAAATGCTTCTTTAAACTTTCTTTTTGAAAACAATTTCCAAAAACTTTTATCTTATCTAGTAAACCTATGCTCTGATACCAAGTGAAAGACCCCACCTCCGTTAAGGTCACTCACAAAGGGAATGCCTTAATTTTGGTGGAGGTTTATAAGTAAAAGCCACAGATAAACTCAACACAGATATAAATACACATATTTTAAACAGCGGAATCCAAATAGACTTTTTATTTCATTAATACGTGTTCAAAACATAACATTCCATATTTGTCTCAAAATACTTCCATCATTACAACCTCATAACTGTCTTGATTATTAAAGAAGCATAAAGCATAAATAAAGTGACAAAAATCCCCAAAGTGATATCCAAAGCCATTATCCGAGCAAAAGAGATCCAAATCATACATCTACGTTCTTGGAGCTTGTACAGAGCCTGACTGAGCTGAGTTGTTTCCTCCCTGTGGACCTGGGGGGGAACGGAAGAAAAGAAGACAAAAAGAAAATAGGGTCAGACATAAAGCCTGAGTAAATCTAGTAACTCTTCAGTATGTGAATAAGAAAAGGGCATGATAGATATATACAGAAAATAGGATAATGTCACAAGCTAAGGAAGTGTCGAATGTACTATCGCACCCATACTATGTCTCTGCATCTACTTGAGTTTATTCTGACTGGTACCCCATGGTGAGGGTGAAGTGATCCCCATTCTTATTAAAAGATAGGCTCCTACTCGTGTTAACATGTGTCATACGGCCCCCAAGAATTGTAGATACCTATGCTGGTCCCACCATGGGGTGTATCAAGACCCATGGTGGCGGCCCCGACACAAATTCTAGAAGGCATAGGTTATACTACTGGTGTCCCCAGTGCCCTGGTTGTCTGCTCTGGAGTGTGTGCACGCCCGCACCCCGTTATACATGCACTGTGCACCCACCGCCGTCGTTTGACCGCTTACAATCAGCCCAGTAATCGTGTCCCACCTTGCCTAGTTTCAGGGTACCGTTGATACCTAGATTGGGTTACTGCTGAAACGGGTCCCTCGTTACCAGGATTTTCTAGTCAAACATGTTAAGTGGTTAAGTGTCTGTATTTACCTAACCCCGCCCATCAATTCTTGTTAACATGTTGAATTTGGTTAAGTGTTATAGCTAACTTAACCCTACCACCTGTCCTTAGCCTCTTAGGAGCACCAGACCACTCACATTAGACAGGTATTGCTACGGTTACTGGATATGCCGATCGGTTCCGGGCAGGTTTACACCGTAGCTCAGTCTAACCTCGGGTCTTTATTGGGCTCAATGCTTAACCACCCACATTGGATAGGTATTGTTGTGACTACTGGACGACCGGGCGGTTCCGGGTAGGTTTACATCACAACTCAATCCAACCTCGGGTTAAGCACGCCGTGTTTTCTAAATTTACATTTTTTATTATTTCTCAATTATATATGTAAATGTCATACCTTTTATTTTTGGGTATAACAATTCGTACCGCTTTAAATGTCATTGTCGTTGGCATGTGCCAAACATGCCAACATATATTTTCATGTTTTACACCCAACGTTATTACCCCCGTTTATACGTTCGCAACGTTATAACAAATGTTGGGCTTGACACAATTCAGCCCAACTTTATAAGCATAAGAAAAAGGGGAAATCAAGAACATGTAATATTTTACAACATATAAGGGTGTGTGGCGCATGAACTTGTAATTTAGCAATACTAACATAAATGATGGGTCATGTGAACTTGCATTCAAATCAAAGTATAACTAAGTAGGTGGCACATGAGATGGCATAGTTTAGGCTAATACAAACTTGTGTTTAAACATGTTTAATTTGGCATAATGTCAAACACAAAACTAGCATGATGTATATTCACCAAAATGTACAATTTTAACATCTAATCATATAGCCTATGAACTTGCATAGTTTATGAAACATAGATCCAATTATACTTGCAAGTCAACATAATCTTGCATAGTTTACGAAGCATAGATCCAATTATACTTGCAAATAAACATAATCTTGCATAATTTATGAAACATAGATCTAATTATACTTGATGAAGCATAGGTCCAATTGTACTTGCAAATAAACATGAACTTGCATAGTTTATGAAATATAGATCTAATTATACTTGCAAATAAACATAAGAACTATATCATAGGTTTTGGATCATGTAGGCATAAAAGGTCTATAACATGTTTACATAAATTCCAACTTAGACTAAGGGAATATACATAGTCCATGCCATTACCATATACATAAAATGATCAAATTCTAATTTTTGCCACAAACTTGCAAGTGCCATTGTTTTCATATACAATTGTTAAATAGGCTTGCATCAATTAATTTATGCCACAAACGTCAATACACAAGTCATGATAGAACCATCGCAACACATAGAATTTATACAACACAATAACACAATTCTATTTTCATTCACATCGAATCACATCACAATTTTTATTCATATTCTGAAAGGTTACTATACTTACAACGAATGCAGAATCTTGAATTCTGGATTCTGGATTCTGAATTCTGAAACTGAGATGCGCTCCTTTGGGTAGACTAACGTTGTGTTGATTAATTTTGATTAAACTTTTATCTTCTACTTAGTTTGATTCGTCTCTAAGCTTTAGTGTTGGCTTGTCTCTCGGCTTTCTAATTGGCGGCCATTCCTAGTTCCTTTCCAGCAGCATGATGGCTTTTGTATTCTATTATTTGTGTGAGTTTAGGGTTAGATTTGAGTTGCATTTATAGAATTTCAATCTAATTAGAGCCGTCGATGAAGCTAGAGTGAATCCAGACCATCCATCTCAAGAGAAGCCAATCAGAAAATGACATGTAAGCCCTAGTGACTCAAGCAAGCCTCAGAATTCGACCAGATCCTGATCAGGCCAGCCAGGACCTGACCAGCAGGTCATTCTGACCTGGGCGCACTTGGCAGGTGCGCCAGGCTAAAAATGTACTGGCGCACTTCCCAAGTGCGCCAGTTCATTTCTATTCTGGCGCACTTCCCAAGTGCGCCAGTGCATTCTGACCCGTTTTCTGATTTTTCTGCCCAACTTCATTCGTCCATATCTTCTTCATACGATATTTGTTTTACGCAAACTTGGACTCTATCTCAAGCAGAATTTCGAGGCGAACGCAATGGCGTAACCCATTTCCCTTGATTTCATCATTTATAATTAATTATACTTTAATTTGTGAAGCTCAACATTATAGAATTCACGCGGTGTTACACTAATAGCTCAAACTCACGAGATGAAAATGTCAAGTTTGACAATGTTTGAATTATTTAGCTTTCTTAACTATAGAAGATAATGAGGATTTATAAATATAGTAAATATCAGACGTGGTGGGTAAATGTCACATGTTGTCTCCATCCATTCAAAGCCCTATTATCCCCATCCATTTAAAAGCCCACAAAAAGGAGAAAAGCTGTGCAGCATAGCTATAGCGACCGATCATGAAAGGAAACTGTAGCTGAATTGTCTCCATCCATTCAGAACTAACATGAAATATAGTAGAGGTGCAACATGGCTATAGTAACTGATACTACTTGGAAATTATAGCTGATTTGTCTCCATCCATATAGAGCCATGTGATAATGTGCCAAATTGTCATAATGATTCAGAAGATCCAATGAAATATCTCACCAACCATACAAAGCCATGTGAACTGGCTATTAGAGAATGGAGTTTTGATGATAATAATCTTATTTTAATATTAATTGATTATAAAATATATACAAACACTTGTATAAAATATATATATATATACACACACACATATGCACAATTTATATACAGGAAATATTAATGAAGACTGTACAGTTTAAAACTATTAGAGAATCAGAGTTCAGAGAAATTTCAAGACTCATGAGTATTCAAGATTTCAAGAGTTGATCAAAACAGAATTGAATTAGGCAGAGTATAATTGTAGAAATCATAAAAATGATTAAGAATAATGATGTAATGGAAGAGAGTGAAGTTAGAGAAGAAGAGATGACTAAAAATTTGAATTTGGGCCCTTTTTATAGTGTATGAAAGGATGCCACGCTTCAGAACTATCAGAATTAGTGAAAAGATACTTCCTTTCAAATTTAAATTTTTGATAGTTATATGTCGACATATAGTTTTCTTTGTGTCGACATAGCCATTGAAGAAATTTGATTTTTGAATTTTTTCAAATTGTTTTGATATAAATATAATTCTAGAAATTCTTGAATTAAAAATAATGTTATAAACTAATATTATAAAGTAGGAAATCATATGAAAAACAAATATGAACTATATAAACATATTTATAAAATTATAAAGTTTAAAACTACATAAATATAAAATGTAAAAATATAAATATATGAAACTTATAAAACTTTGAGATTGAAAAAAAACACTTAAAATAAGAAAGGAAAATAGAAAGGATAGAAAATAAAATAGAGAGGATTTGAAGATAGAATTTGAATTTGAACCTGGAGTGCTTTTTAGAGTCTTACATAATCAAGACTCTATAACTATATTAGTCTCTTCTCTCTACACTATCTACTCTCTGAATCAAGTGCTATTGAAGAGTTATTGGGCTGTTTGTAATTTTTTTGGTTGTATTGGGTAATCGGTGGTAGCCCTTGTAGCTATGAAATCAAGGACGGGTAATCGTTGGTATCTCTTGTAGTCGTAAAATAAAGGATGGGCAAAACATGATCAAGTGTGTGTGTGCAAACGGTGGTATCCCTTGTAGCCGTCAAATCATGGAAGGCTGTAATTGGATATTGATATAGTAATAAAAATCTATGCAATCCAGCGTTGTGTGGGACTAAACGTAGGAGCAATCCGAACCAGTATGAAATCCGGCGTGTTCTTTCCTTTTCTGCATTTTTATTTCTATTTATTTTGCATCTGTGTTGGATTCGTTTGTTTATGTAGTGTTTGATTCATATAGTTTATAACATAAGTTTTAGATTTTCGTTAAATTCTCAAAAACACTATTCACCCCCTTCTAGTATTTGTTTTTCCGTAACGATCCTTTCCGCAATCCCTTACAATTGGTCCCAGGGCAAAAGGTTTTCCAAAAAGTTCATAATATGATTTTTGAAAATTTTAAAATGGAAATTTTTGGAATCTCTGTTAATACTAGTGTCAATTCATGCACTGTATCAATGTTGAAAGAGTTTGCATATAATAATGTTAAAGAGGCATGTGATCTACTTAAATATTGTTCAATCCAGAAAAAGATGAGTTCTATGAATTTTGAAAATTCAAAAGTTGAAAAGATGGGTAAAGTGGTTGTTAGCAATTCAAATTCTGAAAAGGCGACTGTTGGAAATTCAAATTCCAAACTGGTGTGTTACATGGCTATTGAGAATTCAAATTCTGGAAAGCAATGTATGGAAACGAAGAAGGACAAATGGATACTGGATAGTGGTTTTTCAAGACATATAACTGGAAATCCAGACCTACTCAATAATCTGAAATATGAAGATGGTGGAATGGTGAACTTCGAGATAACTCTAAAGGATACATTATTGGAATCAACAATGTCGGTAATTTTGAAACTGCTGCTACTTCTGATGTTTTATTAGTTAGAAGTTTAAAACACGACTTGCTAAGTATAAGTCAACTTTGTGACAAGGGTTCTAAAATAAACTTCGAAAAGAATAAATGTTTCATAGAAGATAGGAATTCAAAAGTTATATTCAAAGGAGATTGAAAGAAAATTATTTATATATTGATTATGAAAATCTCCAGTGAAAATCAATGTCTTATGGCCAATACAAGTGACCCCTGGATTTGGCATAAGAGATTTGGTCATATAAATTTCAAACATATTTCTAGGATATCTAAACTAGATTCAGTTAGAGGATTACCCAAAATTAAGTTTAGGGTCAATAACTTATGCGATGCTTGTCAATTCGGGAAATTAAAGAAAAGTTCATTTAAATCAAAAGAGGAAATCACTACATCAAAACCATTAGAGTTAATACACATGGTCCATCTCAAGTTCAATTGATAAACCATAATAGATATATTTACGTACTAGTTGATGATTTTTCTATATTTACTTGGACTTTGTTTCTTAAAAATAAAAGTGATGCTTTTGATCAATTTAAAACTTTTTCTAAAAGAATTCAAAATTTATAATCATTAAAATTAAAACAATACGTAGTGATCACGGTAGAGAATTTGAAAATGAATTTTTAAAAAAATATAGTAGTAAAAAGGGAATAACTCATAATTTTTCAATTCCAAGAACCCCTCAACAAAATGGAGTACTTGAACATAAAAATAGGACGATACAAGAATGTGCGAGAGCTATATTATCCGATAGTAATTTACCAAGAAACTTTTGGGCTGAGGCAGTTGTAACAGTTTGCTATATTATTAATAGAATTTCAATTAGGCCTTTAACTCATAAAACCCCATATTAACTTTTGTATAACAAGAAACCAAAAGTACCATATTTTAAAATATTCAGAAGTAAATGTTTTATACTAAATACAAAAGATAATTTAGATGATTTTGATTCGAAATCCGATAATGGAATATTTATTGGATATTCAAATATAAGTAAGGCATATAGAGTTTTCAATATTCAAACTAATACCATAGAAGAAATTCTAAATGTAATTTTGGATGAAAACTATACAATTCAAAATAGTGAAGATGATTATGAAAATGAGATTAATGAAATAAATCATGAAGATAATCAACCAAATAAAATAATTAGATTATTTAGAGATCATCCTATAGAAAATATTTTAGGAGATATTGAATCTGTTGTTAGAACCCGTAATCAATTAAATAATATGAGTAGTTGTGACGACCCCAAACCCCATACTGACGGTGGCAAGGGTAATCTTTGGAATATAACACATAAACAGATAATAGCAAAGCATAATTAAATAAATATACTAGATAATGCACAAATAATACACTGGATAAACATAATCATCAGAGTTACGCAGTATGCAGGATCATACTTAGTACAAATACAGTTCAGCTATACATAAATGTCTACAGCGGAAAACAAACATAATATGTATAATAGGAGCTGAACAGCATAAAAAGAGATAAATGATAGAATCCATCTTCAGCTCCAGCAATCCAGAAAGAGCCTGCTAAAACCTAAAGACAAGGCTGCCCGTGTAGAAAAAGGGGCACCCGAGTTTGCAAGTGAAACAAACTACGAGTCAGTCATGGGACTAGTATGAGAAATCTACTTAACACATTATATAATTTGGCTAATCGCAGGACCACGCCACTTTCGCGGAACGGGTTTACTCCATTGGATTGCCAGTGCTTTACAACAAGTAAATCTTTTAAACATCGCAATGCTTTTCATGAAAATGAAGCCATTATAAGACTCAGTTCCCATCACACAATGCAACGCAAACCGGAGGATAGAGTTTTACCTTATAATGGCCAAAATATGCTTGATACGAATAAAACACTTAAAATGTAAACTTTGTCGTTCAATTTTTAATCAGACTCCAACTGTAAATTAGTAAGAGAACGATTCCCTAAGTATTAACCCCGAAGGCTGAAAACAACATCAGATCAAAACCCAGAAAACCATCCGTCTTAGCTCGTTTCCAGTTAGTTTCTAATTTTATACACAATCATAAATATCAATCATAGATGGCATGGGTACCATATATCATGTCGCCATATATAGGTATACAATCAAAACCGCACATGTCGTATTTGGAAATTAGATTTCCGTCATGAACCAAGGCAAAAGATAGTCCTTACCGACTTCGAGACAATCTAGCCCATGTCTCAGGCGAGCGCGCAGGCAAGCCTTTGGAGCGACAGGGCCAGTCCACCGATGTGGATTATAATGCCTGAACACTACGTTTCCCCGCACTTTGGGGCGTAAATGAGCCAACGAATGACTCCATCGGCTTCACATAGTCACCGATAAATTCGAGGCACCTCGCAACAGCAACAACCACATAGGTGAAAATAATATAAATGTCAGTCAGTTTAAGCACTGACACCACCTCTAGCTAGAAGGAAACGCATGCCCTCCCTGAGGCCCTCTCCTGTTTTTGGTTCATACCGGGGAGTGAGGCTCGCGAATTCACGTTATACACAAAGCTACGCCACACAGGCGGTGCTTTGATCATCAACCACAAGACTTTGCTTTTCAACAGAAGCCTTGATCACTGCATCTTATCATGCCACACAGACAATTCACACCATGCAACTGATGGCTATTAATCACACAGAATGAATTCCAATGTCAGACACACAGTCCATTTGTAAGTTTGTTCTGGGTCTGAACGAAACCGGAGGCACTATATACCTCGCATACCCATCGATCTCCACGTACGTCTGGACGATCACCACTCATTATCCATATTTCGGGATGCCTCCCAATTAGGACATCAGTTATCATCCAACTGAGGTGAAGGTCTCCGGTCTTCAACCAATGTCTTCATCTTCGACTTCTTATCGTCGATTCAGTTATTCAGAATGGGATAAACCCGGTCTTTCTGAGCAACTCGCGTATATAATTAACAAGTGCTACACAAACACAACATATGCTTCATTTCAATACATTATTCACTAACCGTAAATCAGTAAGAGAACGATTTCCCAAATATTAACCCTGAAGGCTGAAACCAACATCAGATCAAAACCCAGGAAACCATTCGACTTAGCTAACCTTCAGTTAGTTTCTAAATTTCATATTCCACATCATTCATAATATTTTATAACGATTTATCGCTATTTTTATTTGTTTAAAAATAGCCAATTTATTCAAACGACGCTTCAGGCCATAATGCGACTGTGGCGCTATTTTTCTTCAGATTTGATTTACACATATCTGAAAATCTAACCATTGGATCTTCACAAATTTTATATCATTAGAAAGATCTTTCCAAAACGAATCCAAAGATTCCAGTTTTGGGAAAATCCGACGGTCGGATCTCCTGGTACACTCGTTTGAAGTTTCGATTTCAAAATACGAACTGCAGCGTCGTTATTCGATTTAATTTAATTATATTTATACATATATATATATAAATATAATCGATTCTGGCGCTGTTTTTCTTCAGATTTGAATTAAACATTCCAGACAATCCAACCGTTGGATTTTCACAAAGTGGATATCGTTGGAAAGATATTTCCAAGACGAACCCAAAGGTTTCGGTTTCGGGAAAATACGACGGTCGGATCTCCCGCACTAATCGTTTGAAATCACAGTTTCAAAACACGAACTGCAGCTTCGTTATTTTATTTATTTTGATTATATTTACATATATATATATATATATATATATACAAATATAATCGATTCTTCGATTTCAAAACCATATTCTTTTCATACATTCGATAAAAATGATATTTTTATCCAACCGACATTTATTTCGACACTTCACTATTTTTAACAATTCATGTATATAATGAAAATGTGATTTTTATTGCAAAACAATTTATTTCAAAACATGACTATTTTATATAGTTCATATAGATGATAAAAATATGATTTTTATTATAAAACAATTTATTTCAAAACATGACTATTTTATATAGTTCATATAGATGATAAAAATATGATTTTTATTATAAAACAATTTATTTCGAACACGAATACCATTCAATACATGAATTTCGATTCAACGAATGAATTTCTATTCAGCACATGAATGTTTTCTATTCAACACACGAATATAGTTTCAACACATGAAAATAATTCTAACACATGAATATTATCCAAAATTTCGACAGCATAACGACAGGGTAGTTAAAACCGGGGCCGTCCCTAGCACGGCTCCTCGCCCTACCTTAAAGCCTCACAGCTTTTGATAATGGGGATTTCATGCATCTAGCTCGCACACAGGCGGCATGTATATTTTTTTCTTTTCCACAAACTAATCCTATGTGGTTTCAACCAAATAATTCTCAACCACAAACGGGTATTTTTCAACCACAATCAATCAATTTCAACCACAAACAATTCTAATCAACCATTCGCTATCAACCAATTTTCACATCAATCACAACCAATAAATATCGTCCATGGTTTGTGGACGAGGGGCGTATATATATATAAGTATTTCACTTCTATTTCAACACATATTGTAGCGACCCGAACTTCCCCGGTCTCCGAAGAGATGAGAAAGAACGAATTACTGTGAGGACAAGACAAACCAGAACGCAGACGGAAGAACATTTCATTGCTATTACAACAATTCCATCAGATACAAGAATATACAGAGTATAAATGAATAAATTACATTCGATAAATATCAGAGATTACAATAAATTACATAGCAGCGGAAAATAATACAAAGCACAACTGAAGGTGATATACGGATACAGAGCTTTCCGGATATCATTCCAGCTGTAAACCAGGATCCTGTGAATATAAATCTGCAAAACCAAAACTACTAGCTGCCCGTGCGGAAAATAGGGGCACCCAGAGTTTAGGTTAAAACAATAAACTCCAGGTCTGTCATGTGACTGGTGTGAGAACTAAAACAGTTATTTAGAACTTTACTTTAAAAGAGAGAAATTCAAGGGACCACGCCGCATAACACGGAACGGGTTTCTTCCTACGAATACAAGTGCATAGAATAAACAACGCAATGCTTTTTCAAAAAATGAAGCTATTATAAGACCCAGGTCCCATCACACAATGCAACGCAAGCCAGAGGATAGGGTTTTCCCTTATAATAGCCAAACATGCTTGGTACGTTTAAAACAAATCATTTGATACTATTATAAGTGTATAGTGTCAAAACATTTCAATCATAAATATCAATCCTAGGCGGCATGGGTACCATCTATCATGTCGCCATACTAGGCTCTACAAATAAAACTGAGATACACGTATTGGAAATTGGATTTCCGTCATGAGTCGAGGCAAGGGGCAAACTCCTCTCCGCGTTCGAGACACTCTAGCAAATGTCTCAGGACTACACACTCTGGGCAATCCTGGATCTTCAGGGTCGGTCCTCACTTACGTTAGAGGATTAGTTATACCTGAACACACGTTTCCCGGTCCTTACAGACCTATAATCGAGGCGCCTCGCATTCCAACAACCACATAGGTGAAAAGTATATAAATGTCAGGGCTGGTAAGTCACTGACACCACCAAAGATAGAAAGAAACGCGGTGCTCTCCCTGCAGTCCGTATCCCGTTTTTGACTCATACCGAGGTGTGAGGCTCGCGAATTCACGTTATACACAAAGCTGCCACGTAGGCCGTGCTTTGATCATCAACCACAAGACTTTGCTTTTCAACAGAAGCCTTGATCCATGCAACTCAGCGTGCGACACAGGCAATTCATGCCATGCGATTGATATCTATCGATATATAACCTCTAAGCTCGTACGTCTCAGAGAAGGGCGTTAAGCAGAGAATAAATTCTCCGCCGCCAAACAGATATATATTTAACAGAAATCAATCAACACAGAATAAAATCCAATGTCAGACACACAATCCATTTACAAGTTCATTCTGGGTCTGAACGAAACCGGAGGCACTTTCCTTGCATATCCATCGATCTCCAAGTACGTCTAGACGACCACCAACTGATTCCCTCATCTTGGGTGTACAGCCCAATCAAGATCGTTAGTAATCACCCAAACGATGTGAAGACTTCCGGTCTTCAACCACCGTCTTCATCTTCGACATATCGTAGAATCGGTTATTCAGAATGGGTATAAATCCGGACTTTCCGAACAACCCGCGTATATTAAAAACAAATGTTACACAAACACAACATACGCCTCATTCCAATGTAGAATATCCTTTTATTCACGAAATCACATTCTTAGGGAAAGGTTCCCATTAATTTTATCCAAGATAAATTCTTTAAAATTTATCCTTTGATCTTCCTTTGGATGTCATTTCAAACCAAATTATGGTTTTCCAAACTAGTCGAGATTAGCGAACCACAACGAAGTAATTATTTATTTTATTTCCCAATCCCAACCTATTCATCCCATAAAGCAAAACTGGTAATACTCCAAATCTAATACCACAGTGTTATCGGTAAAATTGATTACCATTTCACGTTCAAATCTAATTAAAGATTTAACTATCGCTTTGGAGCAAAACTGGTGATACTCCATTCTCGCTCATTTTCTATATTTGATAATTTAAATTATCAATTCACATTTCAATTTAAGTGCAGATTCATTAAAACTCCTTTTATAGGGTTAAAGAACTAGTGTCATTTAAAACACAGTACACGATAAACCCAAATCACATTCTATTTATTACCGGGTTAAAGAACCAGTGATATTTAAAACACCGTTCACGATAAACCCATGAATCAATTCTATTTAAACCCATTTCAAATCCAATTTATTTATTTAAAAATAAATGGGTTTAATTTTAGTTCAACTAGTTCATTTCGATAAAAATCTATTTTTATCTTTTCAAATATGGAGTTTTTCACCCCAATTTTTCCCAAATCATTTCTTATGATTTTACACAAATTATCGATATTTTTAATAATTTTATCAAGGCCCGTACAGTCGATTTCCATCAACGGCCATCGAACTGCACTTACAACGACCTTTTCTGAAATTGTTTTGGACGTATCTCCAAATCCAACCGTTAGATTTCAAATTTCTAATATTCGTTAGAAAGCTCTTTTCGATACGAACCCAACGGTTTCGGTTTTAGGAGAATCCGACAGTCGGATCTCCCGTAATTTCCGTTTGAAATAAATGGTCGAAATTTACGAACTGCCGCGGCGCGGCGCGTTCTTTTCAGGCCATTATATTATATATATATATATAATATATGTTTCGTCGATTCCTATTTAAAGAGAATTTTATAAATAGTTTTGAATTCGTTTCAAAAACAATTTCAACTTCCATTTCAATTCAAATCAAAATTGAATTCTTCCTTATAAATTCGTTTTAAAATTCATTTCTATTCAATTCAAATTTCAATTCAATTTGAATTCATTTCAATTCGGTTTCAATTCAATTCGAATTCGTTTTCCATTCGATTCGAATTCGTTTTCAATTCAATTCGAATTCATTTTCAATTCAATTCAATTCAAATTGGTTTCCTATTCAATTCAAATTGGTTTTCTATTCGATTCAATTCAAATTGGTTTTCTATTCGATTCAATTCAAATTGGTTTTCTATTCAATTCAAATTCATTTCGTTTTCTATTCGATTCAAATTCAAATTGGTTTTCTATTCGATTCAATTCAAATTGGTTTTCTATTCAATTCAATTCAAATTTCATTTCAAAATATTCGATTTCGACATCACTTCAATATTCATTTTAAAATGAATAAAATCGATATAAATATCGTTCACGTCAAAATGGCGTCAATCTAATCAACACGGCTTCATATATTTCTATTTTCAAATATTCTATTTCAAATATTTCTATTTCAAAATATTTCGTTCAACACATGACTAATCTCAACGGATGAGTATTGTCAACACATGAACCTTTATTTTATATTGATAAAGAAGTAAATTTTATTATTAAAATATTTCGTTTAACACATGACTAATCTCAACGGATGAGTACTGTCAACACATGAACCTTTATTTTATAATATTATTTATTTTCTAAATTGGAATGAGGCCCAATCAATCACCATATAATATTAATTATATGGATTTTTCATACATCACACGTATATAATAGCATTGAAAAATAATCAACCATCAACCAAAGTGAACTACAATGTATAAGCATCAAATATAGATATCTAACGCTTATAACAGCCTGTCAATCAATCGATCGACATATTTAATCAATCAGGATGAGTGAACTTCAAATTTCATCCCAACACCCGTGTGGGGTTTCAAACAATCAAACACAGATTTTAGTTGTGCAGTTGGGCGATGTGTAAAATTTATCGACCCAATCAATATCAGTCAAATCAATGTATATAAACAAATCGACCAATTTGTTTATGAATATTTGTTTATTCACTTTCACATTAAAAATTATATTTTTAACGATAAAACATTTTTATTTCAACATATGAATTTCCATTCAGTTCATTCTTTAAATAAAATGATATTTTTATTTTTTCTAACTTATTTTAGAAAATTTCGACGGCATAACGGCACGATACTAGAAACGGGACAAGGCCTAGCCTTATCCCCGGTCTAGTGAAGGCCCACGCCATTCACCCATCAATCAAATCAATTTAATTTCACCAAACAATTCAATTCAACCCAAATAATCTAACCAACTATGCAACCAAACAATTAAACAAACAAGCCATCCATGATCTGTGGATGACGGGTGTCGGGTGCTACTAAACACCGTCTGCATCCTAGTATAAAAAGAAATTGAAGAGTGAGAAATTCTCACCAATAGCTATCCCAATTCCACGACTCTTCTTATGTAGAAATCTTCGTCGTTCTTGCCTCTTGTCACTTTCTTTGCCCGTATTATCTACATATGTAAAAATCGCATTTTTACTTCGCTATTCAATACAGAAAAATAAAATTTTTACTTTGCTATTCAATATATAAAAATCAAATTTTTACTTTGCTATTCAATATATAAAAATCGAATTTTTACTTTGCTATTCAATATATAAAAATCGAATTTTTACTTTGCTATTCAATATATAAAAATCAAATTTTTACTTTGCTATTCATATTTATTTTCGACTCTTCATTCTATATAAAAATTATACTTCTACTATCGCCATTCTCTATATAAAGACCTCGCCTTTTTTAAATATAAAGATTATATTTTAACTTCTTCTATAATATAAAAATTATATTTTTATTTCATCTATAATATAAATCAAACCTTTCTAATGAATAAAAATTAAACCTTTCTCTATAAAAGTTGAAACTTTATTATCAATAAAAATTTGATTTCATATTAATAATGAACAAAACTGATTTATACTATATGCTATTTTTATAAATTAAAATAAAAGCTATTTCATAAATTAAAAATCGTATTTAAATTTAAAACTACTTATATAAAAACCATATGTTTTTATTTTTAAAATAAATTACTTTATGTAAACACTGATTTTAAAACTGAAAATAAAAATGAATACAAGCTTACTGTTTTTTTCTGAGGAGTGGAACTCTCGGTGAACTGGAGGGGGCTGCGTCAAGATGGTGGCTGGTGGAGGGCGGAAGACCATCGAACAAAAGGAGGGGGTCGCGCACGAGGCTAGGGTTTCGCAGTGGGGCGGTGTACGGTGCTTCACGAGGTCTCGCTGGTGTGGTGGTGGGCTGGAGTCGCGGTCAGCGATGTGGATGGTGACGATGTGGTGGCGGCTAATGGGGGAGTGGCGGCAGCGGTTTTTGTAATTAGGGTTCGGGTAGCGGTTTAGAGGCGGAGAGAGAGAGGAGAGAGGGAGGGCGGCTGGCCAGAGGGGATGGTGGCGGAGGTCGAGCGATTGGGGGGGGGGGAAGTGGTGGCGTTCCGCCTGGCGGTGGCGATGGGGCGCAAATTTTTTTTATTTCTGATCGATTGAAAAAACGAGAAAGGGGGGGCAGAGGTATAGGAGAGGGTGAGGAGAGAGATTTAATTTTTATTATTATTTTTTTCAAAAAGTTGACTTTTACATACGACCTCTAAACGAGGCCTACCGCCTGTCGTCCATAGCTAATTACCCCCATTCCGAACACAATGAGATATGTACCGCAAGCTGATTCGACTGTTTCGATCAGTTTTCGTTAAAATCAACATATAACTCTTTATATTGAATTTGAGCGCGCATTTCAATTTACCGGGGTCGCATACTAACTTGAAAAATTCCCGAAAAATACTTTCTAGCTTCGTATTGACGCTACGGTCCTAACAAAACTAGTTTCGTCGAATTCTGAGACCGTTTGAAAAATGGCCAATTTCCAGTCGATTAAAATCAACTGAAAATGGTCAAACGCGTTTTCCTTTGCCACGCTCACATATTGATTCGAAAAATTATGAAATTTGGAATCTAGCAATAATTTGACATCGCGGACCCAACAAAAGTGGTTTCGTCGAATTCCGAGGTCATTTGCAAAATGGCTATTTTTAAGGGCCTGAATTCCATAGCGACTATTCAGAATTTTCAACTGGACATATCTTTTGATCCCCGCTATGAAATTTCAATTTTTCGGATTCGTTGGAAAGATATCATCAATTAGATCCTAATGTTTTTGGTTTCACTAAAATCCGGATTGTTTTGCACCCGGTACGTTCAATTGAAGTTTGAAACCAAATTATCGAACTACCGCGCCATTTTCAATTCCTTTTATAATTTAAATAATTATTTATTTTCTAACGACGACGCGTATAAATATATACGTTCTAATTATATTCAAAATAAATTTCTCGTCGATATTATTTAAAATAATTCATTTTAAATATTCAAAATTCGTTAAAATTGCCAAAATAAAAATTTTAAACTGGCCCAGAATTTCCTGGTTATTACAATCTCCCCCACTTAAAACTTTTCGTCCCCGAAAAGGAACAAAGTCGAAAGTGGTTTGATTAATCAACTCTACGTTCGATCTGGCTTTCATTCTCCAACTTTTCAGTTTCTGAGAATTTTCAAATTCTTCAAAAATTTGGCTAACACCCTAAATTTTCGAAAAATTTCGCCATAACCTCCCCTGCACCGGGAACCACGGGAAAATCCCAAAATTTCCATATAGGCCTTCAGATCTCAAAAAGAAAAAGCCAAGCGGCTAGCCAATAGGCTCATAAAATCATCATCACCCAAACAAAACTATGAATTATGTAGTAAACATGTACCTATTTGTCGGGCAAACAAATTTTATTCTTCTGCTCTAGCCTCCTTGCTATGACCTGTTCAATGTAAGTACATGTATATGCAAGCAAATGCGACCAATTTTCAATATAGTTCAATATTTGATGAAATTAGGCAAAATGGTTCAAAATTATCAAACAAATAAACAAACAACACAAACATCAATCAATTAGTGAGTTTAACGTTTCAAATTCATAAATTTGATATATACACTGAAAATCATGTTTTTGATGCCAAATCACAACAATAAATCTATCTATATAAGTTTTGGTTCTCACACCAGTCTAATGGAAATATATAGATATCACACCTTCGAAACACGAAAATAATTACTGATGATGACGCGTCAATCATCAGAATCAGGCCCGTGCGACTAGAGTGTGATTCTATATCTATCCAGTATATTAAAACTTCGAATATACGTTCATGACGCGTATGTGCAAAATCTTTATATACTAGATTGTCCAAATCAATGTAAATAAATTATTCAAATACGTGTAAAACGATTTAAATTTTCAAAACAAGATTTGTTTTCATTTGAAACAAATACTCTTCACACTCGTTCTAGGATACTACTAATCCCATCTCTAACGAGTCATTCTAATTGGATATTACTAATCCAATATTTGATGAATTCTTTTGTATGGTTCTAATGTGTCTTGTTCTCGAGCTCTGTAAACCAAAGCTCTGAGACCAAATGTGATGGCAAGGAATTTCGCTCAATCCGAATCAGTCGCTAAACCGATCTAGACCGTTCGAAACCCCTGATCGTTTGAGAACAGGACAAATCAGAACGCAGACGGAAGAACATTTCATTGCTATTACAACAATTCCATCAGATACAAGAATATACAAAGTATAAATGAATAAATTACATTCAATAAATATCAGAGATTACAATAAATTACATAGCAGCGGAAAATAATACAAAGCACAACTGAAGGTGATATACGGATACAGAGCTTTCCGGATATCATTCCAGCTGTAAAACAGGATCCTGTGAATATAAATCTGCAAAACCAAAACTACTAGCTGCCCGTGCGAAAAATAGGGGCACCCAGAGTTTAGGTTAAAACAATAAACTCCAGGTCAGTCATGTGACTGGTGCGAGAACTAAAACAGTTATTTAAAACTTTACTTTAAAAGAGAGAAATTCAAGGGACCACGCCGTATAACACGGAACGGGTTTCTTCCCAAGAATACAAGTGCATAGAATAAACAACGCAATGCTTTTTCGAAAAATGAAGCTATTATAAGACCCAGGTCCCATCACACAATGCAACGCAACCGGAGGATAGGGTTTTCCCTTATAATAGCCAAACATGCTTGGTACGTTTAAAACAAATCATTTGATACTATTATAAGTGTATAGTGTCAAAACATTTCAATCATAAATATCAATCCTAGGCGGCATGGGTACCATCTATCATGTCGCCATACTAGGCTCTACAAATAAAACCGAGATACACGTATTGGAAATTGGATTTTCGTCATGAGTCGAGGCAAGGGGCAAGCTCCTCTCCGCGTTCGAGACAATCTAGCAAATGTCTCAGGACTACACACTCTGGGCAATCCTGGATCTTCAGGGCCGGTCCTCACTTACGTTAGAGGATTAGTTATGCCTGAACACACGTTTCCCGGTCCTTACAGACCTATAATCGAGGCGCCTCGCATTCCAACAACCACATAGGTGAAAAGTATATAAATGTCAGGGCTGGTAAGTCACTGACACCACCAAAGCTAGAAAGAAACGTCGTGCTCTCCCTGCAGTCCGTATCCCGTTTTTGACTCATACCGAGGTGTGAGGCTCGCGAATTCACGTTATACACAAAGCTGCCACGTAGGTCGTGCTTTGATCATCAACCACAAGACTTTGCTTTTCAACAGAAGCCTTGATCCATGCAACTCAGCGTGCCACACAGGCAATTCATGCCATGCGATTGATATCTATCGATATATAACCTCTAAGCTCGTACGTCTCAGAGAAGGGCGTTAAGCAAGAGAATAAATTCTCCGCCGCCAAACAGATATATATTTAACAGAAATCAATCAACACAGAATAAAATCCAATGTCAGACACACAATCCATTTACAAGTTCGTTCTGGGTCTGAACGAAACCGGAGGCACTTTCCTCGCATATCCATCGATCTCCAAGTACGTCTGGACGACCACCAACAGATTCCCTCATTTTGGGTGTACAGCCCAATCAAGATCGTCAGTAATCACCCAAATGATGTGAAGACTTCCGGTCTTCAACCACCGTCTTCATCTTCGACATATCGTCGAATCGGTTATTCAGAATGGGTATAAACCCGGACTTTCGAACAACCCGCGTATATTAAAAACAAATGTTACAAAAACACAACATACGCCTCATTCCAATGCAGAATATCCTTTTATTCACGAAATCACATTTTTAGAGAAAGGTTCCCATTAATTTTATCCAAGATAAATTCTTTAAAAATTATCCTTTGATCTTCCTTTGGATGTCATTTCAAACCAAATTATGGTTTTCCAAACTAGTCGAGATTAGCGAACCACACCGAAGTAATTATTTATTTTATTTCCCAATCCCAACCTATTCATCCCATGAAGCAAAACTGGTAATACTCCATATCTAATACCACGGTGTTATCGGTAAAATTAATTACCATTACACGTTCAAATCTAATTAAAGATTTAACTATCGCTTTGGAGCAAAACTGGTGATACTCCATTCTCACTCATTTTCTATATTTGATAATTTAAATTATCAATTCACATTTCAATTTAAGTGCAGATTCATTAAAACTCCTTTTATAGGGTTAAAGAACTAGTGTCATTTAAAACACAGTTCACGATAAACCCAAATCACATTCTATTTATTACCGGGTTAAAGAACTAGTGATATTTAAAACACTGTTCACGATAAACCCATGAATCAATTCTATTTAAACCCATTTCAAATCCAATTTATTTATTTAAAAATAAATGGGTTTAATTTTAGTTCAACTAGTTCATTTCGATAAAAATCTATTTTTATCTTTTCAAATATGGAGTTTTTCACCCCAATTTTTCCCAAATCATTTCTTATGATTTTACACAAATTATCGATAGTTTTAATAATTTTATCAAGGCCCGTACAGTCGATTTCCATCAACGGCCATCGAACTGCACTTACAATGACCTTTTCTGAAATTGATTTGGACGTATCTCCAAATCCAACCGTTAGATTTCAAATTTCTAATATTCGTTAGAAAGCTCTTTTCGATACGAACCCAACGGTTCCGGTTTTAGGAGAATCCGACGGTCGGATATCCCGTAATGTCCGTTTGAAATAAATAGTCGAAATTTACGAACTGCCGCGGCGCGGCGCGTTCTTTTCTGGCCATTATATTATATATATATAATATATATTTCGTCGATTCCTATTTAAAACGAATTTTATAAATAGTTTTGAATTCGTTTCAAAAACAATTTCAACTTCCATTTCAATTCAAATCAAAATTGAATTCTTCCTTATAAATTCGTTTTAAAATTCATTTCTATTCAATTCAAATTTCAATTCAATTTGAATTCATTTCAATTCGGTTTCAATTCAATTCGAATTCGTTTTCTATTCGATTCGAATTCGTTTTCAATTCAATTCGAATTCGTTTTCAATTCAATTCAATTCAAATTGGTTTCCTATTCAATTCAAATTGGTTTTCCATTCGATTCAATTCAAATTGGTTTTCTATTCGATTCAATTCAAATTGGTTTTCTATTCAATTCAAATTCATTTTGTTTTCTATTCGATTCAAATTCAAATTGGTTTTCTATTCGATTCAATTCAAATTGGTTTTCTATTAAATTCAATTCAAATTTCATTTCAAAATATTCGATTTCGACATCACTTTTCAATATTTATTTTAAAATTAATAAAATCGATATAAATATCGTTCACATCAAAATGGCGTCAATCTAATCAACACGCTTCATATATTTCTATTTTCAAATATTCTATTTCAAATATTTCTATTTCAAAATATTTCGTTCAACACATGACTAATCTCAACGGATGAGTACTGTCCACACATGAACCTTTATTTTATATTGATAAAGAAGTAAATTTTATTATTAAAATATTTCGTTTAACACATGACTAATCTCAACGGATGAGTACTGTCAACACATGAACCTTTATTTTATAATATTCTTTATTTTCTAAATTGGAATGAGGCCCAATCAATCACCATATAATATTAATTATATGGATTTTTCATACATCACACGTATATAATAGCATTGAAAAATAATCAACCATCAACCAAAGTGCACTACACTGTATAAGCATCAAATATATATATCTAACGCTTATAACAGCCTGTCAATCAATCGATCGACATATTTAATCAATCAGGATGAGTGAACTTCAAATTTCATCCCAACACCCGTGTGGGGTTTCAAACAATCAAACACAGATTTTAGTTGTGCAGTTGGGCGATGTGTAAAATTTATCGACCCAATCAATATCAGTCAAATCAGTGTATATAAACAAATCGGCCGATTTGTTTATGAATATTTGTTTATTCACTTTCACGTTAAAAATTATATTTTTAACGATAAAACATTTTCATTTCAACATATGAATTTCTATTCAGTTCATTCTTTAAATAAAATGATATTTTTATTTTTTCTAACTTATTTTAGAAAATTTCGGCGGCATAACGGCACGATACTAGAAACGGGACAAGGCCTAGCCTTATCCCCGGTCTAGTGAAGGCCCACGCCATTCACCCATCAATCAAATCAATTTAATTTCACCAAACAATTCAATTCAACCCAAATAATCTAACCAACTACGCAACCAAACAATTAAACAAACAAGCCATCCATGGTCTGTGGATGACGGGTGTCGGGTGCTACTAAACACCGTCTGCATCTTAGTATAAAAAGAAATTGAAGAGTGAGAAATTCTCACCAATAGCTATCCCAATTCCACGACTCTTCTTATGTAGAAATCTTCGTCGTTCTTACCTCTTGTCACTTTCTTTGCCCGTATTATCTACATATGTAAAAATCGCATTTTTACTTCGCTTTTCAATACAGAAAAATCAAATTTTTACTTTGCTATTCAATATATAAAAATCGAATTTTTACTTTGCTATTCAATATATAAAAATCAAATTTTTACTTTTCTATTCAATATATAAAAATCGAATTTTTACTTTGCTATTCAATATATAAAAATCAAATTTTTACTTTGCTATTCATATTTATTTTCGACTCTTCATTCTATATAAAAATTATACTTCTACTATCACCATTCTCTATATAAAGACCTCGCCTTTTTTAAATATAAAGATTATATTTTTACTTCTTCTATAATATAAAAATTATATTTTTATTTTATCTATAATATAAATCAAACCTTTCTAATGAATAAAAATTAAACCTTTCTCTATAAAAGTTGAAACTTTATCATCAATAAAAATTTGATTTCATATTAATAATGAACAAAACTGATTTATACTATATTCTATTTTTATAAATTAAAATCAAAGCTATTTCATAAATTAAAAATCGTATTTTAAATTTAAAACTACTTATATAAAAACCATATGTTTTTATTTTTAAAATAAATTACTCTATGTAAACACTGATTTTAAAACTGAAAATAAAAATGAATACAAGCTTACTGTTTTTTTTTCCTGAGGAGTGGAGCACTCGGTGAACTGGAGGGGGTTGCGTCAAGATGGTGGCTGGTGGAGGGCGGAAGACCATCGAACAAAAGGAGGGGGTCGCACACGAGGCTAGGGTTTCGCAGTGGGGCGGTGTACGGTGCTTCACGAGGTCTCGCTGGTGTGGTGGTGGGCTGGAGTCGCGGTCAGCGATGTGGATGGTCACGATGTGGTGGCGGCTAATGGGGGAGTGGCGGCAGCGGTTTTTGTAATTAGGGTTCGGGTAGCGGTTTAGAGGCGGAGAGAGAGAGGAGAGAGGGAGGGCGGCTGGCCAGAGGGGATGGTGGCGGAGGTCGAGCGATTGGGGGGGAAGTGGTGGCGTTCCGCCTGGCGGTGGCGATGGGACGCGATTTTTTTTTTTATTTCTGATCGATTGAAAAAACGAGAAAGGGGGGGCAGAGGTATAGGAGAGGGTGAGGAGAGAGATTTAATTTTTATTATTATTTTTTTCAAAAAGTTGACTTTTACATACGACCTCTAAACGAGGCCTACCGCCTGTCGTCCATAGCTAATTACCCCCATTCCGAACACAATGGGATATGTACCGCAAGCTGATTCGACTGTTTCGATCAGTTTTCGTAAAAATCAACATATAACTCTTTATATTGAATTTGAGCGCGCATTTCGATTTACCGAGGTCGCATACTAACTTGAAAAATTCCCGAAATTTTTTTTCTAGCTTCGTATTGACGCTACGGTCCTAACAAAACTAGTTTCGTCGAATTTTGAGACCGTATGGCCAATTTCCAGTCGATTAAAATCAACTGAAAATGGTCAAAAGCGTTTTCCTTTGCCACGCTCACATATTGATTCGAAAAATTATGAAATTTGGAATCTAGAAATAATTTGACATCGCGGACCCAACAAAAGTGGTTTCGTCGAAATCCGAGGTCATTTGCAAAATGGCTATTTTTAAGGGCCTGAATTCCATAGCGACTATTCAGAATTTTCAACTGGACATATCTTTTGATCCCCGCTATGAAATTTCAATTTTTCGGATTCGTTGGAAATATATCATCAATTAGATCCTAATATTTTTGGTTTCACTAAAATCCGGATTGTTTTGCACCCGGTACGTTCAATTGAAGTTTGAAACCGAATTATCGAACTACCGCGCCATTTTCAATTCCTTTTATAATTAAAATAATTATTTATTTTCTAACGACGACGCGTATAAATATATACGATCTAATTATATTCAAAATAAATTTCTCGTCGATATTATTTAAAATAATTCATTTTAAATATTCAAAATTCGTTAAAATTGCCAAAATAAAAATTTTAAACTGGCTCAGAATTTCCGGGTTATTACAATCTCCCCCACTTAAAAATTTTCGTCCCCGAAAAGGAACAAAGTCGAAAGTGGTTTGATTAATCAACTCTACGTTCGATCTGGCTTTCATTCTCCAACTTTTCTGTTTCTGAGAATTTTCAAATTCTTCAAAAATTTGGCTAACACCCTAAATTTTCGAAAAATTTCACCATAACCTCCCCTGCACCGGGAGCCACGGGAAAATCCCGAAATTTCCATATAGGCCTTCAGATCTCAAAAAGAAAAAGCCAAGCGGCTAGCCAATAGGCTCATAAAATCATCATCACCCAAACAAAACAGTAAATTATGTAGTAAACATGTTCCTATTTGTCGGGCAAACAAATTTTATTCTTCTGCTCTAGCCTCCTTGCTATGACCTGTTCAATGTAAGTACATGTATATGCAAGCAAATGCGACCAATTTTCAATATAGTTCAATATTTGATGCAATTAGGCAAAATGGTTCAAAATTATCAAACAAATAAACAAACAACACAAACATCAATCAATTAGTGAGTTTAACGTTTCAAATTCATAAATTTGATATATACACTGAAAATCATGTTTTTGATGCCAAATCACAACAATAAATCTATCTATATAAGTTTTGGTTCTCACACCAGTCTAATGGAAATATATAGATATCACACCTTCGAAACACGAAAATAATTACTGATGATGACGCGTCAATCATCAGAATCAGGCCCGTGCGACTAGAGTGTGATTATATATCTATCCAGTATATTAAAACTTCGAATATACGTTCATGACGCGTATGTGCAAAATCTTTATATACTAGATTGTCCAAATCATTATAAATAAATTATTCAAATACGTGTAAAACGATTTAAATTTTCAAAACAAGATTTGTTTCCATTTGAAACATATACTCTTCAAACTCGTTCTAGGATACTACTGATCCCATCTCTAACGAGTCATTCTAATTGGATATTACAAATCCAATATCTGATGAATTCTTTCGTATGGTTCTAATGTGTCTTGTTCTCGAGCTCTGTAAACCAAAGCTCTGATACCAAATGTGACGGCAAGGAATTTCGCTCAATCCGAATCAGTCGCTAAACCGATCTAGACCGTTCGAAACCCCTGATCGTTTGAGAACAGGACAAATCAGAACGCAGACGGAAGAACATTTCATTGCTATTACAACAATTCCATTAGATACAAGAATATACAAAGTATAAATGAATAAATTACATTCGATAAATATCAGAGATTACAATAAATTACATAGCAGCGGAAAATAATACAAAGCACAACTGAAGGTGATATACGGATACAGAGCTTTCCGGATATCATTCCAGCTGTAAACCAGGATCCTGTGAATATAAATCTGCAAAACCAAAACTACTAGCTGCCCGTGCGGAAAATAGGGGCACCCAGAGTTTAGGTTAAAACAATAAACTCCAGTTCAGTCATGTGACTGGTGTGAGAAATAAAACAGATATTTAAAACTTTACTTTAAAAGAGAGAAATTCAAGGGACCACGCCGTATAACACGGAACGGGTTTCTTCCCAAGAATACAAGTGCATAGAATAAACAACGCAATGCTTTTTTGAAAAATGAAGCTATTATAAGACCCAGGTCCCATCACACAATGCAACACAACCAGAGGATAGGGTTTTCCCTTATAATAGCCAAACATGCTTGGTACGTTTAAAACAAATCATTTGATACTATTATAAGTGTATAGTGTCAAAACATTTCAATCATAAATATCAATCCTAGGAGGCATGGGTACCATCTATCATGTCGCCATACTAGGCTCTACAAATAAAACCGAGATACACGTATTGGAAATTGGATTTCCGTCATGAGTCGAGGCAAGGGGCAAGCTCCTCTCCGCGTTCGAGACACTCTAGCAAATGTCTCAGGACTACACACTCTGGGCAATCCTGGATCTTCAGGGCCGGTCCTCACTTACGTTAGAGGACTAGTTATGTCTGAACACACGTTTCCCGGTCCTTACAGACCTATAATCGAGGCGCCTCGCATTCCAACAACCACATAGGTGAAAAGTATATAAATGTCAGGGCTGGTAAGTCACTGACACCACCAAAGCTAGAAAGAAACGTCATGCTCTCCATGTAGTCCGTATCCTGTTTTTGACTCATACCGAGGTGTGAGGCTCGCGAATTCACGTTATACACAAAGCTGCCACGTAGGCCGTGCTTTGATCATCAACCACAAGACTTTGCTTTTCAACAGAAGCCTTGATCCATGCAACTCAGCGTGCCACACAGGCAATTCATTCCATGCGATTGATATCTATCGATATATAACCTCTAAGCTCGTACGTCTCAGAGAAGGGCGTTAAGCAAGAGAATAAATTCTCCGCCGCCAAACATATATATATTTAACAGAAATCAATCAACACAGAATAAAATCCAATGTCAGACACACAATCCATTTACAAGTTCGTTCTGGGTCTGAACGAAACCGGAGGCACTATCCTCGCATATCCATCGATTTCCAAGTACGTCTGGACGACCACCAACTGATTTCCTCATCTTGGGTGTACAGCCCAATCAAGATCGTCAGTAATCACCCAAACGATGTGAAGACTTCCGGTCTTCAACCACCGTCTTCATCTTCGACATATCGTCGAATCGGTTATTCAGAATGGGTATAAACCCGGACTTTCCGAACAACCCGCGTATATTAAAAACAAATGTTACACAAACACAACATACGCCTCATTCCAATGCAGAATGTCCTTTTATTCACGAAATCACATTCTTAGGGAAAGGTTCCCATTAATTTTATCCAAGATAAATTCTTTAAAATTTATCCTTTGATCTTCCTTTGGATGTCATTTCAAACCAAATTATGGTTTTCCAAACTAGTCGAGATTAGCGAACCACACCGAAGTAATTATTTATTTTATTTCCCAATCCCAACCTATTCATCCCATGAAGTAAAACTGGTAATACTCCATATCTAATACCATGGTGTTATCGGTAAAATTAATTACCATTTCACGTTCAAATCTAATTAAAGATTTAACTATCGCTTTGGAGCAAAACTGGTGATACTCCATTCTCGCTCATTTTCTATATTTGATAATTTAAATTATAATTCACATTTCAATTTAAGTGCAGATTCATTAAAACTCCTTTTATAGGGTTAAAGAACTAGTGTCATTTAAAACACGGTTCACGATAAACCCAAATCACATTCTATTTATTACCGGGTTAAAGAACTAGTGATATTTAAAACACCGTTCACGATAAACCCATGAATCAATTCTATTTAAACCCATTTCAAATCCAATTTATTTATTTAAAAATAAATGGGTTTAATTTTAGTTCAACTAGTTCATTTCGATAAAAATCTATTTTTATCTTTTCAAATATGGAGTTTTTCACCCCAATTTTTCCCAAATCATTTCTTATGATTTTACACAAATTATCGATAGTTTTAATAATTTTATCAAGGCCCGTACAGTCGATTTTCATCAACGGCCATCAAACTGCACTTACAACGACCTTTTCTGAAATTGATTTGGACGTATCTCCAAATCCAACCGTTAGATTTCAAATTTCTAATATTCGTTAGAAAGCTCTTTTCGATACGAACCCAACGGTTCTGATTTTAGGAGAATCCGACGGTCGGATCTCCCGTAATGTCCGTTTGAAATAAATGGTCGAAATTTACGAACTGCCGCGGCGCGGCGCGTTCTTTTTAGGCCATTATATTATATATATAATATATATTTCGTCGATTCCTATTTAAAACGAATTTTATAAATAGTTTTGAATTCGTTTCAAAAACAATTTCAACTTCCATTTCAATTCAAATCAAAATTGAATTCTTCCTTATAAATTCGTTTTAAAATTCATTTCTATTCAATTCAAATTTCAATTCAATTTGAATTCATTTCAATTCGGTTTCAATTCAATTCGAATTCGTTTTCTATTCGATTCGAATTCGTTTTCAATTCAATTCGAATTCGTTTTCAATTCAATTCAATTCAAATTGGTTTCCTATTCAATTCAAATTGGTTTTCTATTCGATTCAATTCAAATTGGTTTTCTATTCGATTCAATTCAAATTGGTTTTCTATTCAATTCAAATTCATTTCGTTTTCTATTCGATTCAAATTCAAATTGGTTTTCTATTCGATTCAATTCAAATTGGTTTTCTATTCAATTCAATTCAAATTTCATTTCAAAATATTCGATTTCGACATCACTTTTCAATATTCATTTTAAAATGAATAAAATCGATATAAATATCGTTCACGTCAAAATGGCGTCAATCTAATCAACACGGCTTCATATATTTCTATTTTCAAATATTCTATTTCAAATATTTCTATTTCAAAATATTTCGTTCAACACATGACTAATCTCAACGGATGAGTACTGTCAACACATGAACCTTTATTTTATATTGATAAAGAAGTAAATTTTATTATTAAAATATTTCGTTTAACACATGACTAATCTCAACGGATGAGTACTGTCAACACATGAACCTTTATTTTATAATATTCTTTATTTTCTAAATTGGAATGAGGCCCAATCAATCACCATATAATATTAATTATATGGATTTTTCATACATCACACGTATATAATAGCATTGAAAAATAATCAACCATCAACCAAAGTGCACTACACTGTATAAGCATCAAATATATATATATAACGCTTATAACAGCCTGTCAATCAATCGATCGACATATTTAATCAATCAGGATGAGTGAACTTCAAATTTCATCCCAACACCCGTGTGGGGTTTCAAACAATCAAACACAGATTTTAGTTGTGCAGTTGGGCGATGTGTAAAATTTATCGACCCAATCAATATCAGTCAAATCAGTGTATATAAACAAATCGGCCGATTTGTTTATGAATATTTGTTTTTTCACTTTCACGTTAAAAATTATATTTTTAACGATAAAACATTTTTATTTCAACATATGAATTTCTATTCAGTTCGTTCTTTAAATAAAATGATATTTTTATTTTTTATAACTTATTTTAGAAAATTTCGGCGGCATAACGGGACGATACTAGAAACGGGACAAGGCCTAGCCTTATCCCCGGTCTAGTGAAGGCCCACGCCATTCACCCATCAATCAAATCAATTTAATTTCACCAAACAATTCAATTCAACCCAAACAATCTAACCAACTACGCAACCAAACAATTAAACAAACAAGCCATCCATGGTCTGTGGATGACGGGTGTCGGGTGCTACTAAACACCGTCTGCTTCCTAGTATAAAAAGAAATTGAAGAGTGAGAAATTCTCACCAATAGCTATCCCAATTCCACGACTCTTCTTATGTAGAAATCTTCGTCGTTCTTGCCTCTTGTCACTTTCTTTGCCCGTATTATCTACATATGTAAAAATCGCATTTTTTACTTCGCTATTCAATACAGAAAAATCGAATTTTTACTTTGCTATTCAATATATAAAAATCGAATTTTTACTTTGCTATTCAATATATAAAAATCAAATTTTTACTTTGCTATTCAATATATAAAAATCGAATTTTTACTTTGCTATTCATATTTATTTTCGACTCTTCATTCTATATAAAAATTATACTTCTACTATCGCCATTCTCTATATAAAGACCTCGCCTTTTTTAAATATAAAGATTATATTTTTACTTCTTCTATAATATAAAATATATATTTTTATTTTATCTATAATATAAATCAAACCTTTCTAATGAATAAAAATTAAACCTTTCTCTATAAAAGTTGAAACTTTATCATCAATAAAAATTTGATTTCATATTAATAATGAACAAAACTGATTTATACTATATGCTATTTTTATAAATTAAAATCAAAGCTATTTCATAAATTAAAAATCGTATTTTAAATTTAAAACTACTTATATAAAAACCATATGTTTTTATTCTTAAAATAAATTACTCTATGTAAACACTGATTTTAAAACTGAAAATAAAAATGAATACAAGCTTACTGATTTTTTTTTGAGGAGTGGAGCTCTCGGTGAACTGGAGGGTGCTGCGTCAAGATGGTGGCTGGTGGAGGGCGGAAGACCATCAAATAAAAGGAGGGGGTCGCGCACGAGGCTAGGGTTTCGCAGTGGGGCGGTGTACGGTGCTTCACGAGGTCTCGCTGGTGTGGTGGTGGGCTGGAGTCGCGGTCAGCGATGTGGATGGTGACGATGTGGTGGCGGCTAATGGGGGAGTGGCGGCAGCGGTTTTTGTAATTAGGGTTCGGGTAGCGGTTTAGAGGCGGAGAGAGAGAGGAGAGAGGGAGGGCGGCTGGCCAGAGGGGATGGTTGCGGAGGTCGAGCGATTGGGGGGGGGAAGTGGGGGCGCTCCGCCTGGCGGTGGCGATGGGGCACGATTTTTTTTTTTTCTGATCGATTGAAAAAACGAGAAAGGGGGGCCAGAGGTATAGGAGAGGGTGAGGAGAGAGATTTAATTTTTATTATTATTTTTTTCAAAAAGTTGACTTTTACATACGACCTCTAAACAAGGCCTACCGCCTGTCGTCCGTAGCTAATTACCCCCATTCCGAACACAATGGGATATGTACCGCAAGCTGATTCGACTGTTTCGATCAGTTTTCGTTAAAATCAACATATAACTCTATATATTGAATTTGAACGCGCATTTCAATTTACCGGGGTCGCATACTAACTTGAAAAATTCCCGAAAAATATTTTCTAGCTTCGTATTGACGCTACGGTCCTAACAAAACTAGTTTCGTAGAATTCTGAGACCGTTTGAAAAATGGCCAATTTCCAGTCGATTAAAATCAACTGAAAATGGTCAAACGTGTTTTCCTTTGCCACGCTCACATATTGATTCGAAAAATTATGAAATTTGGAATCTAGCAATAATTTGACATCCCGGACCCAACAAAAGTGGTTTCGTCGAAATCCGAGGTCATTTGCAAAATGGCTATTTTTAAGGGCTTGAATTCCATAGCGACTATTCAGAATTTTCAACTGGACATATCTTTTGATCCCCGCTATGAAATTTCAATTTTTCGGATTCGTTGGAAAGATATCACCAATTAGATCCTAATATTTTTGGTTTCACTAAAATCCGGATTGTTTTGCACCCGGTACATTCAATTGAAGTTTGAAACCGAATTATCGAACTACCGCGCCATTTTCAATTCCTTTTATAATTTATATAATTATTTATATTCTAACGACGACGCGTATAAATATATACGTTCTAATTATATTCAAAATAAATTTCTCATCGATATTATTTAAAATAATTCATTTTAAATATTCAAAATTCGTTAAAATTGCCAAAATAAAAATTTTAAACTGGCTCAGAATTTCCGGGTTATTACACATATATAATTTTTACAACGCATATATAACTTATACATTGGACGTACAACTTATACAACGCTTATACATAAGGTGTACAACACTTATATAATTTATACATCGTCGTTTTCCATATCGTTTATAATTCAAAAATCTCACATTGGGTTCCACTCCACCAAAAATAGCAGAAGGCTCTGAAAAATATCCGGTCTCTTCTAGAATGTAGAAGACGTCTGCACGAGTCCACTGTCTCTTATTTCACTGAATTTCGTCAAGAAACGAAAAAGATATGATTTTTACAGTGAAATCAAAAACCGTAGCGCTTTAAAGTGTTATAGAATAGTTTAATTTAAAATCAGCTGTTACCTCTCTGATTTGTTCAAAACTAGGTATTGACCGTGAAGGGGTTGGACGATCGGGCAACGCAGCGTCGAAGGGCTTGGAAGTGGCTTGCCGGCGCCGCCCGAGTTGACCAGCTCGACGGCTGTGGTGAGGCTGGGCGGCGGCTTGAAGTCCCTGACTTCGGGTCGTCCGTTCTCCTTGAATGTTGAACGAAAAAATCCAATCCTGGTATGGATTTGAAGCTCGTCTCGAGCTCTTCAAAATCTTCAACTGGAGCTTTCGATATTGTTGAGTGGATTGGCCAGAAATTAGGAGAGATGGTTTCCACCCTTTTCCGTCGTCGGTTTTAGAGAGTCGGAGAGATAGAAGAATGAACGGGCCAATAGGATTTTTTTATTATTTATAAATTTAAAAAATCCAAAAATGCCCCTTATCTCATACGAACTCCAATCCAAACCCAACGACTGTCATCACTAGCCAAATACCCCCATTCCAAACACAATGGGATATGTTTCGTAGGCCCATTCGACAGTTTTAGTCAGTTTTCCTTCAAATTAAAATATAAAACATTCAATATTTGATTTGAACGTACATTTCAATTTGCCGGGGCCACATATTGATTCTAAAAATAAATCTAGCTATGTTTTGACGATACGGTCCCAACAAAACTAGTTTTGTCAAATTCTGAGAATGCTTGAAAAAGTGGCCCTTTTCTGGTCGATCAATTTAATAGAAATCGACCAAACACATTTTCCTTTGCCACGCTCCCATACTAGCTTCAAAAATTATGAAATTTGAAATCTAGCAATAATTTGACATCCTGGATCCAACAAAAGTGGTTTCGTCGAATTCTGAGGTCGTTTACAAAATGGCCATTTTCACGGGTTATGTAAACTCTATAGCGACCTTTCTGAAAATTCGTATGGCCATAACTTTTGCTTCCCGCTATGAAACTTCGATTTTTCAGATTCGTTAGAAAGATATTCACTAACAGATTTAAATATTTTTGGTTTCACTAAAATCCGTTTTGTCTTGCACCCGGTACAGTCAGTCAAAGTTTGAATTCAAATTTTGAAACTACCGCGCCATTTCATGCCTTGTTTATAATTAGAATTAATTATATTTATTTTCAAACGTCGATTCAAATACTTTTCGTCGTTATTATTTAAAATATTTATTTAAAATATTTAAAATCCACTAAAATAGCCAATCTGAAAATTTTAAATTGGTTAAGATTTTCCTGGTCGTTATAGTAATACAGCTTTTATTTCAACAATTGAACACAAAAATCCAAAGGAAGCATCTTTCGATGATTTATGGATACTTGCTATGCAAGAAGAACTGAATCAATTTACTAGAAATGATGTATGGGAACTTGTCCCTAGACCTGAGTATAAGACTATAATAGGAACCAAATGGCTCTATAAAAATAAAATGAATGAACACGGTGAAGTTGTAAGGAAGAAGGAACAACTAGTAGCACAAGGTTTTACTCAAGAAGAAGGAATTGATTACGATGAAACTTTTGCTCTTGTGGCAAGATAGAAGCTATTAGGATTTTACTAGCTTTTGCAAACCATAATAATTTTAAATTATATCAAATGGATGTCAAAAATGATTTTCTAAATGGATTTGTTAAAGAAGTTGTTTATGTAGAGAAACCACCTCTATTTGAAGACGAAAAATTACCAAATCATGTATATAAGTTAAAGAAAGCATTATACAGATTAAAACAAGCTCCTAGGGCTTTGTATGATAGATTAAGAAATTATCTATTACAATCAAATTTTGAAATAGGAAAATTAGATAATCTTTTGTTTATTAAGAAAAATAATAAAAATAATCAATTAGCACAAATATATGTTGATGATATAATTTTTGGGTCGACAAACGATAAGATGAATAAAGAATTTTCAGATGTTATGACTAAAGAATTTGAAATGAGTCATATGGGAGAACTATCATTCTTTTTAGGATTGCAAATTCATCAATTAAAAAATGGAATATTTATTAATCAAGAAAAATATGCAAGAGATCTAATTAATAAATTTAATCTAGTGACAATAAATGGGAGACCAACACCTATGGCAACTAATATAGCTTTAAGTAAAGATAATACATCAAAAGACGTTGACCAAAAACTATATAGAGAAATGACAGGATCATTATTGTATATAACCGCTAGTAAACCAGATATAATGCATAGTATATGTCTTTGTGCAAGATATCAATCACAACCTAAGGAAACCCATTTAAAAGCGGTAAAACGTATTCTAAGGTATTTAAAGCATACATAAGATTTTGGATTATTTTACCCTAAGGATAAATCATTTGAATTAGTTTCGTATTGTGACACTGACTATGCGGGATGTAAATCTGATCGTAAAAGTACTAGTGGAACATGTTACTTCTTAGTACATTCACTAGTCTCGTGGTTTAGTTAAAAAAACAAAAATTGTATCTTTGTCAATAATTGAAGCAGAATATATTTATGCTGCTTTGGCTTGTTAACAAGTAATATATATGCAACAAACTTTAAAGGATTTTGGTTTAAATATAAATAAATCACCTATATACTGTGATAATACATGTGCTATAAATATTTCTAAAAATCCAACTCATCATTCAAGAACTAAACATGTTGATGTGAGACATCATTTTCTAAGAGATAACATAAGTAAAGAAAAGATTTCACTTGAATTTATAGAAATCGATAAACAAATAGTAGATATATTAACAAAACCATTAAAAGAAGCAACTTTCACTAAATTTAGGAGAGAATTAGGCATATGTTCATTCAGTGAGTTAAAATAATTAAATATTTTATAATGTATACAAGTAACATAAAAATTTAGAAAAATAAATTTTAAAACTAAAGTATGTCGACAAAAAGTTTTTTATATGTTGACATGTAACTGCCAGAATTTCAAATTTAATTCCCACCGAAAGTTAGTTATTTTAATTATTTAAAACTTTTACTTTGACTTTTCTTCTTCATCTTCATTCCTCTTCTCTGTAAAAACTCTAAATTAAAAAATACAATGGCTTCCACTAATTTAAACACCCAAATCAACTCTGATTCACATGTTGGACCATCTAGGAGTCCTTTTCAACGATGTACACTATCTTGGGTTATCAAAATTGAAGAAAAGATGGAATATGTTCTGCAAATGATGGCTGAAATACAAGTACTCCAGATTAGGATGAATCAAGAGCAAAATAGGCAAGGGAAAGTAGTAAGGAGTCTACTTAAATACATAACGGATAATTAGGATAATCTGATTATCATTGATGATGATAATCAAGCCATGGAAGAGGAGGAAGAACCAGAGGAAGAACCAGAAGAGAAAGAAGAAATGATAGAGGAGGAAGAACAATAAGAGACTCAACCAACGATTACGGAAGAAGACGATAAGATTGTATGTGTAGGAGAGGTCTTATTTGACTAAAATGGGAATTTGATTGAAAAGAATGGAGAATTTTGTCTCCATTATCCAAATTGTCCAACTCACAATTCTCCTATTGTTAAAAATAATTAATGTTTAAGGTTATCTTTGATTTTTATTTTGTTGCACTCTTACGATTTATCTTACTTATATAAATTCGTATATTTGTACAAACTCAAGTTTAATGAAATTATCATTTATGTTATCATTAGTTATAACTCTATAAACATAAAATAATATGGATATAAGAATATGTTACTTAAGGGGAGTATTTTTACTTTAAATTATAGATTAAGGGGGAGTATTCTTACTTTAAATTAGTTATAGATTAAGGGGAATATCATAATTAGGTTAGTGACTTAAGTACTATTTAGATAGTTATATAATTTAGGGGGATTACTTTTAGAATTTCTTTTTGATAATGCCAAAAGGGGAGAAATTATAAAATATAGTAGAATTCATATAGTAAGAGGGAATATTTGAAGGGTCATCCTCAACAGGTATATATAGGCATGATATTTTATAAACTAAGGTTGTCATCATCAAAAAGGGGGAAATTATTGGAGAATGGATTTTTGATGACAATAACCTTATTTCAATATTAATTGATTATAAAATATATACTAACACTTTTGTATAGAATATATATACTCACATATGCAGGATTTATATACAGAAAATATTACTGAAGAGTGTACAGTTTAAAGATATTAGAGAATTAGAGTTCAGAGAAATTTCAAGACTCATGAGTATTTAAGAATTCAAGAGTTCAAGACTAGTATACTTATAGAGTCTAGATTATGTAAGACTCTAAATAGCACTCCAGATTCAAATTCAAATTCCGATTTTCAAATTCTGTTTTCAAATTCTATCTTCAAATCCTCTCTATTTTATTTTCTATCCTTTCTATTTTTCTATCTTACTTTAATTTTTGATTTCAACCTCGAAGTTTTATAAGTTTCATATATTTATATTTTTACATTTTATATTTATATAGCTTTAAACTTTATAATTTTATAAATATGTTTATATAGTTCATATTTGTGTTTTCATATTATTTTCTACTTTATAATATTAGTTTATAACAATATATTTTAATTCAAGAATTTCCAGAATTATATTTCCAGAAAAACACTTTAAAAATATTCAAAAATCAAATTTCTACTATGGATATGTCAACAAAAAGAAAACTATATGTCGACATATAACTGTCAGAAATTTAAATTTGAAAGGAAGTGTCTTTTCACTAATTGTAATGGTTCTGAAGCATAGCATCCTTTCATACACTATAAAAAGGGATTGAATTCGAATTTTTATTCATCTCTTCTTCTCTAATTTCAATCTCTTCCATTACACCATTATTCTTAATCATTTTTATGATTTTCTACACTTATACTCTGCCGAATTCAATTCTGTTTATATCAAACTTCTTCTCTCTACTCTATACTCTCTGAATCAAGTGCTATTGAAGAGTTATAGGGTTATTTGTAATTTTTTGGGTTGTATTTAGTAATTGATAGTATCTTTTGTAACCGTGAAATCAAGGACGGGTAGCCAGTGGTATCCCTTGTAGCCGTGAAATCAAGGACGGGAAAAACTTGATCAAGTGTGTGTGGAAATGGTGGTATCCCTTGTAGTCGTGAAATCAAGGAGGGTTGTAATTGGATATTTATATAGTACTAAAACTCTGCGCAATCCAGCGTTGCATGGAACTAGACGTAGGAGCAATCCGAACCAGTAAAAAATCTATTTTTGCATTTTTATTTCTGTTTAATTTGCACATGTGTTTGATTCTGTGTCAGTGTTTGTTTTTGTAGTGTTTGATTCATATAGTTTATAACATAAGTTTTAGATTTTCATTAAATTCTCAAAAACACTATTCACCCCACCCCCCTTTAGTGTTTGTTTTGTCTTAACGATCCTTTCCGCAATCCCTAAAACTGACAAGAAATTTGAATAGGCATGCAATGTGACTACAGTGATAGATGGTGATAGTACATTTTATCCGAGTTGTCTCCATCCATTCAAAACTGACTAGAAATTTGGATTGGTGTGCAGCAACAGTGATTAAAAGTGATAGGATACTATCAACATAATTAAGTAATAATGTGTCATGAGTCATGTGAAAATACTTCCAACCCAAGCCATTTGCACGTGCTAGAGTTTCAAATCAGTCAAAAGTTTAATTAAAGAACGTCGTGTACTAATTATTCGATCCGTGCAAAGCTATGTGATAATGTACCTACCGTAAAAAGCTATATGAAAATCTTACCCAAAATAAAGTATCCTATGTACATTTGTATAGCTTTTATATTTTCATACAATTTCTTATATAAGGTCATAAGGTTTCAAAGAATAGATCATCTCCTGATTACAGTTGATAGTAAAATGAAATCATCACCATTTCTTAAATGTATGAAAGCTTTTGACAGTGATTCTAAGGAAGAAGATATCCTTCGGGAGGATGCCAAAGGACTATAAAAAGTAAACAATATTTGTCGTGAAGCACGTGGTTCCACATTAAGAAAGCATGGTGGAAAGTTAAGTGGTCGAAATTTTATAAATTGTAATCGAATTGCTTTTCTTAAAACTCTCATGCAAGACTACTTCAATATCAAATTAGATATATTTAGAAAATGATACAGAATGAGAAAAGAACTATTCATGAGAATTTCGACAGGTATTCGAAATAATAATAAGTATTTTAATTCCAAGCCAAATGATTCAAAAATAGGGCCTTTAATAATAAATAGAAAATGATGGCAACAATGAAAATTTTATCTTATGGCACCCCCGAAGAAGCATTGAACGATGCATACATGATTGCAGAGTTTAAAACTTTTGAAAAGTTTTACAGATTTGTAGTTGATTTCTACAGAACTGAGTAACTAAGAGCTCCGAATGAAGTTGATAATATGTGATTTAGTGAAATTCATGAGACCAGAGGATGGTCGGCATGTTAGGAAGCCTCGACTATTATGCTTTAGGAAGTAAATAATTGCCTCACACATACCTAGTTTCTTGCAATGTCAAGGAAAGAAGACTGACTATCATTTGAAACTATAGGTTCATACATTTTGTGGATTTGACATGCTTTCTTTGGAATGTTTGGTTCTAATAATGACTTAAATGTTATTGAAGGATTACATTTGTTTAGTGATCTAGCTGTAGGTCAGGTAAATCCAGTGACGATTACACTTGAAAAGAATAGTAAACAAATATGAGTACGAATGTGCGCCACAATCACCAAATGTATTCCAAGATGACGTCCTTATTACAGAAGAAACTTTAAAAAGGGAGAATGATGAAAGAGGGAGAATGACGATATGAGTACAAAGGTGCGTCAGAAGCACAAAATGTTTTCCAAGATGGCGTCCTTATAACAGAAGAAACTTTCAAAATTCACCTGGACTGCCAATTTCCATTTAGAGATGAACAATAACACCACATGATATAAAAAGATCTTATGAAATATATATAGAATGACTTTGGCGATTCTTAGTTCCAACCGTACATGTTTAATTATATTTGTATGTAGTGTGTTGTATTTGTGTTGTAATACTATATTATGGGAGAATGTCTTTTGCTTAAAATGTTATTTAACTTAATTAGAAACTTGTATGAATGAAACTAAAATCAAGAGCTTATAACATAACTAAAAGATTCAGCTAAATAAATAATCCATTGATACTAATGCAGTTACTACATTGCAAATAATAAAACGAACTAAATTTGAGGGAACTTCATCCATTCCCATCAAATCATTGTCCATTATTTCTTGCTCCTATTTTTGTTATTTTATAGCTAACTTTTGTGCTTCAATTTATAGCTTTTGCTGCCCAATATCAACAAATCTGTTATTACATCTATTTTCTTTTGAGCAGGCAAACTTCTATCTTGATGTTGCTATTCATGAATTTAATGTGCGGCTATAACTTTCGCATCTATAATAGCATCAACTTTTGTCTTCCTCTTTGCGGCTTTGACGCCCATCGGTCTATAATCTTCACTAGTCATTAACTTAGCTCGTCAACTTCATTTTGTCTCTCTATCATAGAATCCCTTTTAGAAGACTCTCCCAAACAAGACGAGTAAGTTGATTTTGAAGGTTTTTTCTTTTCCTTTGGGGTTGTTTGAACATCATGGAGGCTTTTTGCGTTACCAGAGATTCACTTTGGTTGACCGATAAGCAGCTCATAACATTCAAAAATCAATAATAGTATGGTCCCTAAGCCCCATTTTCTCTCTCGGGTATATCCATGAAATCTTCTTTCGCCACCCTTTTATAATAACAAAAAAAATCTAATTCAATGATAAACTATAATCATGTAACGATCCGGGGGATTTGCGACCTTGGTTATCGACATAAACTCAATGTCGACTATCCAAGCATCGGAAATACCGGATAGTTAATGAAAGAAGTTAGAGGGTGAGGATAGATAAGATAGAAAATTAGAATAGAAGAAGAAGAACATACAATATCAAAGTAAACACAAATCTCACAGCGGAATGAATAAAGTGTAGTATACAACATAACATGGAAATACAAATATGTCATTTGATTATAACACTTGCATCACAGCGGAAATAAATAATAGCTATATAATCCTGAAGCCTCCTGCTCCATCTCTCCAAGTATATCTGTAAAAACCTGACTACTTGACTGCCCGTACAAAATTAGGCACCCAAGAGTTTAGAGAAATAAAACAAAATAAACTCTAGGTCAGTCATGGGACTGGTATGAGTAAAACCATTTAAAACAGTTCGAGCAATTAAACGATATCTCATAAGACCACGCCGTATAGCGGAACGGGTTTTTCCCTTATGAGAATCCAAAACACTTGATTTAACTTTCAAAATCCTTTTGAAAGAAACAATAAACTTTATATCAAAACTCTTTTGATATTATAATAATGTCTATCAGCCACAACTAAATAATCATTAGAAGAACACTTTCATCTCACGTTCCACATACATAATATATAATCAAAAACCGCGGGCGCTTATTAGTTAATGAATTCCAACTTGCAAGGTATGGGACCACCTTCCGACAGTGTATCTCTAGAGAGGAATACACCAGGTTCAACAAGAACATCTTGTAACCCAGGCTAAACATGACTGGTCACTCATTTCGCTTGAGTGTACCGAATGTATTATAACCAACGGTTGGGATCAGCAACCGTTTCCCGAAAGGGACAGCATCAAAATAATTTATAGAAGTAAATGGAATTTCTAGATCAGGTGATGATACACCCTAATTGGCAGCTAACCACTTAGCCATGCGACCTACCCGATTTTATACCATTTCCTGGTTGTGAGGCTAGAGGCCACGCTTATCTCTGATAGATCAAACATTTATTCACTTTGAATGTCACATCGTCATACTCGCCAAATCACAAATTGATTTCTCCAAAAATACCACGGGTATACAGCAAAGAGAAACAAATTCCTCCACCACCAAACGTACATATGTTTGAAGAGATCAACTTGTGCGATTTATTAAATATACTATGTCAGACATTCTTCCATACAGGTCATCCTGAGACTGGACAAACCGAAGGTACCATTCTGTAAATCCATCTTAGGCAATTTCTACCTAGGATTTACTGAACAGCCCTTGCATAACTCCATTTTTAATTATCTTCATTATATTTGACTCGTATCGCTAATGCCATATGGAGTGGTTTTCAGATAATATACCTGATCCCGGTCTCTCCGTATTTACAATGGAAATGGTCAAAATCTTTGATAGTCGGTGATTTAACTATCAAAGGAAAACATGTGTACAAACAACGGTCGTATTCCCAAATGGAAATCTTACCGATCAATCATCATTTCATTTCCCAATTTCCCATTTATCGTTTCCATATATTCATAAATTCCTTATTTTCTAAAATTAGAAAATATACATTATTAAATTTGGAAAACGTTTTCTTTTCTGACTCAAGCATCAATATCTTCCCATCTCTATCAGTCTCTAACTGTAAACTAATAAGAGAACAACTTCCCAAGCATAAACCCCGAAGGCCGAAACCAACATCAGATTGATACCTAGAAAGCCATTCAACTCAACTAATTTCCAGTCATTTTCTAATTTCAGTAACTCCATTTAAATTCCGAATTCAAACCCCAAATTCCTTTATAATATTTTATTTGCAAAATATTTACTTTAATCTAATTTTCACATAGAGTGTGAATAATATTTCTTTATATAATCAAAACAGTTCGATTTTGTATTTTAAAAACAATATCTCAAACCCAAATTCTATTTATATTTTTATTTGTAGAATTATTCATACAAATCTCCTTTTTATTTCTGACATTTAAATCTCATTTATAATTCCCTTTGTATAATTCTATTTATTTTTATAAATCCTTTTATATAATTCTATTCATTTTATATAAATCCTTTTATATAATTCTATTTATTTTATATAAATCCTTTTATATAATTCTATTCATTTAATATAAATCCTTTTATATAATTCTATTCATTTTATATAAATATTTCATTTTCAATATTCACTTTGAAAATTTCCTTTTTACATTCCAGTATTTCATATGGTATTTAAATTACCAAATAACATGACCAGTGTCATCATAATCAATCATAGATTTTATATCACATCATATGTAATAACCTGAAAATCTGGGCCAGTTTAAAAATTTTATTTTGGCAATTTTAGTGAATTTTGAACATTTAAAATAGATTATTTTAAATAATATCGACGAGAAAATTTATTTTGAATAGGATTCGACGTATATATATTATATACATATACGTCGTCGTTAGAATATAAATATTTATATATAATTATAAATAGAATTGAAAATGGCGCGGTAGTTCGATAATTTGATTTCAAACTTCAATTGAATGTACCGGGTGCAAAACAATCCGGATTTTAGTGAAACCAAAAACAATAGGATCTATTTGATGATATCTTTCCAACGAATCCGACAAATCAAAATTTCATAGCGGGAATCAAAAGATATGTCCAGTTGAAAATTCTGAATAGTCGCTATGGAATTCGGGCCCTTAAAAATGGACATTTTGCAAATGACCTCGGATTACGACGAAACCAGTTTTGTTGGGTCCGTGATGTCAAATTATTGCTAGATTCCAAATTTCATAATTTTTCGAATCAATATGTGAGCGTGGCAAAGGAAAACGCGTTTGACCGGTTTCAGTTGATTTTAATCGACTGGAAAATGGCCATTTTTCCAACGTTCTCAGAATTCGACGAAACTAGTTTTGTTAGGACCGTATCGTCAATACGAAGCTAGAAAATATTTTTCTAGAATTTTTCGAGTTAGTATGTGACCCCGGTAATTTGAAATGTACGTTTAAAATTCAATATAGAGATTTAAATGTAAATTCAACGGAAACTAATCGAAACGATCAAATCAACCTATGATACATATCCCATTGTGTTCGGAATAGGGGTAATATGCTATGGACGACAGGCGGTGGGCCTCGTTTTAAGGTCGAAAATAAAAGTTGCTTTTTGCTGAGAAATTAAATAATTAAATAATAAAAATAAAATAAAAATACCCTTCCTCCTTTATCAACCCCCCCCCCCCCCCCGATTCATTTTCAGATCAGAGAAAAAAAAACGAGGAGGACGGAGGGGCGGAGCGGCCTCCTCCACCGCCGCTGCCACCGCTGAAGGCGGCGCCCTCCGCCAGGGACTCTCTCCTCCCCCTCGCGACTCTTTCCTCACCCTCCCTGTAGCCGCCCCCTTCTCTTCTCCTTTTCCTTCTGAAACCCACCGCAACCCCGTCGCCACCTTCCCCTCCTCCTCCCACGACCATCGCACTCCCCCCCCCAGGCCGTCAGTCGCCCCACCGAACCCCTCGCGACTCTTTCCTCTCCCTCCAGTTCGAAGAAGCCACACCCCCTCCTGCGCGCAACCCCGTCGCCACCCACCTCCCTCCAGCGCCTCGCGAAGCCCCCCCCAGCAGCGAGGCAACCGCCGATGCCCTCCCCCCTCCTCTCCGATTCCTGTAAGTTTTTTTAATTTATTTTTCAATTTTAGTTATTGTTCTATTCGATTTTAAAACTGAATTTTTATAATTAACAAGAACTGATTTTTATTAATTTAAAAGCATTGATTTTTAGTTTAGAAAAGAATAAATGTTTATTTAGGAAAAATAGTTATTTTAAACTAGAAAGATGCGATTTTTATTAACTAGGTAAGATTAGTTTTTTTAAATCAAAATGATTTGATTTTGAAAAGTAAAGATTTGATTTTGAATTGTGGAAGTTAAGAATATAATTTTTGTATGATGTAGAAAGATAAAAATATGATCTTTACTATATAGAAGTGGTAAAAATATGATTTTTTATATTTTTAAAAATATAATTTTTACATGATAGGAATATTAAAAATATCATCTTTGTATATGTAGCAAAATAAAAATCTAATTTTTATTTTATATACGTTGAAATCAAGTGTTGATTTTTTATAAAGGCGAAAACTTGATTTTTTATAAAGGCGAAAACTTGATTTTTTATAAAGGCGAAAACTTTATTTTTGAAAGGGCGAAATCTTTATATAGAGAATAGCATGATAAAAATATAATCTTTATTATATGAACATCGTTGTAAAAATAGAATTTTTATCTATGTAATAGCGGTGTAAAAATGGGATTTTTATATATTGGATAGCATAGTGAAAATGGGATTTTTATATATTGAATAACGGAATAAAAATTCGATTTTTAAATATAGGAAGTGATTATAAAAAAAATATGATTTTTAAATTGAAAGTGAATAAATAAAAATGTGATTTTTATTTTAAAGATATCAAAATATAAAAATGTGTGATTTTTATATATGTAGTGACTACGGGCAACGAAGATGAAAAAAAGGCGAGAATAAAGTGTCGTGAAGTTGGATAGCTATTTGTGAGAACTTCTCACTCTAAACTTCTTTTTCTAGTTATATATATATATACTAGGATGCAGACGGTGCTTAGTAGCACCCGACACAATCGTCCACAGACCATGGACTTGTTTGTTTGGTTGCATAGATTAGTTAGATGATTTGATTTGAAATTGAATTGTTTGATGAATTGAATGGATTTGATTGATGTGTGAATGGCGTGGGCCTTCACTAGACCGGGGATAAGGCTAGGCCTTGTTCCGTTTCTAGTATCGTGTCGTTATGCCGCCGAAATTTCCCAAAATATGTTAGAAAAATAAAAATATCATTTTTATTGTATAAATGAACTGAATAGAAATTCAAGTGTTGAAATAAATATTTTTGTCGTTAAAAATATAATTTTTAACGTGAAAGTGAATAAATAAATATTTATAAACAAATCGGCCGATTTGTTTATATACACTGATTTGACTGATATTGATTGGGTCGATAAATTTTACACATCGCCCAACTGCGCAAACAAAAATATGTGTTTGTTGATTTGAAACCCCACACGGGTGTTGGGATGATATTTGGCGTACACTAATCCCAATTATTTAATTATTGTCGATCGATTGGTCGACAGATTGTGTAAGCGTCGATTATTTATATTTGATGCTTATGCAGTTGTGTGGTGCACTTTGGTTGATGGTTGATTATTTTTCAAAGCTATTATATACATGTGTTGTATGGAATCCATATAATTAACATTATATGGTGATTGACTGGGCCTCATTCCAATCAGAAAAATAATGAATATTATAAAAGAAAAATTCATTTGTTGAATATAAAAATAGTCATGTGTTGACGATGTTCATGTGTTGAGTGAAATATTTTATACAATGAAATTCACATCTTTATCATATTTAAAATTAGAACTACTTCCCAGTAGAAGACTAATTAAAAATCAAACGATAGATACCATAGTTTTATAAAATATTTTACATAACAACAATAGTGATGTGTTGACAGCACTCATGTGTTGAGATTAGTCGTGTGTTGAAAGAAATATAGATTCATGTGTTGAATGGGATAAATATTCATTTGTTGAATAGAATAAAGAAGTTGTGAAAAATATAAAGCCGTGTTGATTAGTTTTGCGCCATTTTGACGTGAACGATATTTATATCGATTTTATTCAAATTGAAATGAATATTATAGCAAATTCGAATTGAAAAGAAAACGAATTTGAATTGAATATAAAAGGACTTCGAATGGAATTGAAAATAAAACAAATTCAAGTTGAATTGAAAACGAACTGAAATTTAATTGAATTCGAATCGAAATTAAATTGAAATCAATTTGGATTGAATTGAAACGAATTTGAATTTGAATTGAATTGAGACAAATTTGAATTCGAATTAAATAAAATTGAAATGAATTCGAGTTGAATTGAAATCAAATCGATTTGAAATTGAATATAGAAGTTGAATTGTTTTAGAAACGAATTTAGAACTATTTATAAAATACGTTTTAAATAGAAATCGACGAAATATATATTATATATATTATATATATATAATATAATGGCCTGAATAGAACGCGCCGCGTCGCGGCAGTTCGTGAATTTCGACCATTTATTTCAAACGGACATTGCGGGAGATCCGACCGTCGGATTCTCCTAAAACCGGAACCGTTGGGTTCGTATCGAAAAGAGCTTTCCAATGAATATGAGAAATTTGAAATCTAACGGTTGGATTTGGAATTATGTCCAAATCAAATTTGAAAAGGTCGCTGTAAGTGCAGTTCGATAGCCGTTGATGGAAATCGACTGTACGGGCCTTGATAAAATTATTAAAAATATCGATAATTTGTGTAAAATTATAATATGTGAATTGGAAAGAATTGGGCTGGAAAATTCCACATTAGATGATAAAAATAGATTTTTATCAAAATGAACTAGTTTTGAACTAGAATTAAAATCGATTTATTTTTGAAATAAATAAATTGAATTTGAAAGTGATTTTGAAAATAATCGATATTTCCAATACGTGAATTGGACTGGAGTTAAATCGAAATTATCTTCGGAATATTTTGATGTTGGATTTCGTGACTATACAGATATTGTTATGGGAATTTGAAAGATATATTTTATATCGTTATTTCCAATACGATATTTGTTGGTTTCAGAATTTGGTATTGAATATAAGCCGATATATTTTCTATTCAGAGCCTTGTATTTAAAATCAAATGTGATTTGGGTTTATCGTGAATCGTGTTTTAGATGACACTGGTTCTTTAACCCAGTTAAAGGCAAGATATTGAATTTTGAAAAGATTAAAACTAAGTGGAGTCTTAATGAATCTTTAATTAGATTAAAATGTGAATTGATAATTTAAATTATCAAATCTGAAAAGTGATCGAGAGTGGAGTATCACCAGTTTTGCTCCAAAGCGATAGTTAAATCTTTAATTAGATTTGAACGTGGAATGGTAATTAATTTTACAGATAACACCGTGGTGTTAGGAATGGAGTATCACCAGTTTTTCTCCATGGGATATATAGGTTGGGATCGGCAAATAAACTAAATAATTACTTCGGTGTGGTTCGTTAATCCCGACTAGTTTGAAATGATATCCAAAGGAAGATTAAAGAATAAATTTAGAAGAATTTATCTTTGATAAAATTAATGGGAACCTTTCCCTAAGAATGTGATTTTGTGAATAAAAGAATATTCTGAATTGGAATGAGGCGTTCATTGTGTATGTGTAACATTTGTTAATTATATACGTGGGTTATTCAGAAAGGCCGGGTTTATACCCATTCTGAATAACCGATTCGACGAGATGTCGAAGATGAAGACGGTGGTAGAAGACCGGAAGTCTTCACATCGTTTGGGTGATTACTGATGATCTTGATTGGGCTGTACACCCAGGATGAGGGAAACAGTTGGTGATCGTCCAGACGTACTTGGAGATGGATGGATATGCGAGGAAAGTGCCTCCGGTTTCGTTCAGACCCAGAACGAACTTGTAAATGGATTGTGTGTCTGACATTGGATTTTATTCTATGTTGATTGATCTCTATTAAATATACATCTGTTTGGCGGCGAAGAATTTATTCTCTTGCTTAACGCCCTTCTCTGAGACATACGAGCTCAGAGGTCGTATATCGATGGACATCAGTCGCATGGAGTGAATTGCCAATGTGGCATGCGTAAGTGGCAATTGATCAAGGCTTCTGTTGAAAAGCAAAGTCTTGTGGTTGATGATCAAAGCACGGCCTGTGTGGCATAGCTTTGTGTATAACGTGAATTCGCGAGCCTCACACCTCGGTATGAGTCAAAAACGGGAGACGGACCGCTGGGAGAGCACGACGTTTCTTTCTAGCTAGGGTGGTGTCAGTGACCTACCAGCCCTGACATTTATATACTTTTCACCTGTGTGGTTGTTGGATACGAGGCGCCTCGGATATAGGTCTGTAAGGACCGGGAAACGTGTGTTCAGGAATAACTAATCCTCAAAAGTAAGAGAGGACCGGCCCAGCCGATTCCAAGGATCAAAGTGGGGTCCTGGGACATTTGCTAGAGTGTCTCGAACGCGGAGAGGAGCTTACCCCTTGCCTCGGCTCATGACGGAATCCAATTTCCAATACGTGTATTGCGGCTTTAATTGTAGAACTAGTATGGCGACATGATAGATGGTACCCATGCCGCCTATGATTGATATTTATGATTTGAATTGTTTTGACACTATACACTTATAATAGTATCAAATAATGTGATTTAAACGTATCAAGCATGCTTTGGCTGTTATAAGGGAAAACCATATCCTCCGGCTTGCGTTGCATTGTGTGATGGGACCTGGGTCTTATAAAAGCTTCATTTTTCTTTATTTAGCATTGCGTTGTTTATTCTATGCACTGGTATTCTTGGGAGGAAACCCGTTCCGTGTTATACGGCGTGGTCCCTTGATTTACCTAACTTTAAAACCAATATTAATAACTGTTTTAGTTCTCACACCAGTCACATGACTGACCTGGAGTTTATTGTTTTAACCTAAACTCTGGGTGCCCCTATTTTCCGTATGGGCAGCTAGTAGTTTTGGGTTTGCAGATTTATATTCACAGGTTCCTGATATACAGCTGGAACGATGCTCGGAAAGCTCTGTATCCGTGTACCACTTCTAGTTGTGCTTTTGTATTATTTTTCCGCTGCTATGTAATTTAGTGTAATCTCCGATATTTATCGAATGTAATTTATTCATTTATACTCTGTATATTCTTGTATCTGATGCATTGTTGTAATATACAATGAAATGTTCTTCCGTCTGCGTTCTATTTTGTCTTGTACTCAAAGTATTCGTGCTTTCCTTCACGGGGAAGTTACGGGTCCTTACATCATATATCACAATATATGGAAAAAAACAGTATTAAAATATTGAGGAATCCAGTTGGATCCCTCTAACCTGTCTCCCTGCATTCACAGATGTTAAACAATATAATTAACATCAATTTCATTTCTATATGAAATATTCTGATAAACAGAATCAATTAACGATTATATATATATAACTCTATCTATAATTTCAGCCAATTAATTAACAGTTCAACCAACAGTCAACACATATCAACCAATCAACATTTATCAATTCTAAAAATACGTTATAAAAATATAAACTGGATAGAGTTAGTGAGTTTTACTCACATTGGACAGTTCTCATTAAATAACGATAATTGTCGTTGATTCAGATCAGACAATTTATTTCGCTATAAATTGTAACGAGCTCCAATTCACTCCCCACCAGTTCCGTTGTGCAGCTATTGTCCATATGATCCCAATGGATCTTGTTTCGTCAATTTCGAATCATGTATGATGATGTTATGATTGTAATAAGATTACGGTTATTTAAAAATAATTAAATTTACTTAGTTATATACTTAACTAACTGCCCTCTTTTTTTATAATTAATCACGTGATATACCAAGGCCTTCTTCCCCAAATTCAAAAATACACAGCACGAGCAAACTCCGCCCATCCGTGATCTTCAATCCCCCGTTCTCCTTCGTCCCTTCATGAAAACCAAAACCATAGATCTCTCCCCCTTCTTGAACTTTGTCTTCCTATCCCCTTGTTGTTCAACTCGAAGTCTAAGAGAAAACCCCGAATTCATCTTCCACTTACAGTAATGAACATGTATTCATCCTCCTCCTGACATGCTTCATTCCTTAACGAAAATTAAAGCCGACTTTACCTACGTTCTTCGCTTCATCACCGCACTCCATCCGTACTGGTTCCCTAAACTCACACTCACATCTCCAAATGCATCGACAGGCATTCCCATGGCACCACCGCACAGGATGCAATCAATTTTGTCATGCAATACTCCCAGAATTATTCTGCAACAGCCATTCAACCTCCCGAACTCGAAACAAATACTCAAATCACGAATTGAAGCTTGAATCTCACCAATAGTTGAACCCTAACACCCTTCTGGCATGCACTGGAACGAACTCAGCTATACCAGTGTTGATCGAACACTTCAATACGGATATAGTCTTAAAGGAAATTGATCCAGGAATTCAAATATATAGGTTGTAGGATTTTATTTCGATTTCCTTTGATATTTGAAAATGGCGAATTGGTTTTGTTTTTACTGGAAGAAAGGAAAGAAGAGGCGGCCAATACTTGTTGACCGTGGAAATGAAAAATGACTTAGGTTAGAAAAGTTGAGGGATATACATAGAGAGAGGTTTAAATATTTTTATATTCATTAATTTATTTGTTTTTAGCCTCTCGCTATTTGCATTTATCATTTAAAAATATGTATGATCACATACGATATCCAAAAATCACGAAAATGGACATACACCTTCAGTTCGACATTACGGACCCTACGAAACTTGTTTCGTCGAATTCCGACTCTGTTTGCTCACACAACGTATTTTTAAAGTTAAATTATTGACTATTTTTCACATTAAATCCCGTACGGCCACATACTGACTCCAAAAATCACGAAAATTGAATTCTAACCATAATTTAATATTCTGAATCCAACAAAATTAGTTTCGTCGAAAACGGAGTTCGTTTGCAAAATGGCTATTTTTAAAGCACTAAATAAACCCATTTAAATATTAATATATTTAAAAATAGCTAAATTAAATATTAATAAATTAATATTACTGTATATATTCACACAGAATATCATTTAGCTCCAAAATATACATATCGGGATTTATAACTCGACATTTCAAAATCCCAGATTATATCGGTATTCAATTTATATTGAAAACCATTATATAATATAAATAAATCGCTATAAATTATAAAGGAATTCCATAACGACTTTTCGAAAATTTGATTTGGACAAAACTCACAATCTATACGACGAAATTCCGATTTTTCTCTTCCATTAGAAAAATATACTTCACCAGCTCCGAACGTTTCTTGTTTCATAGAAATCCGACTTAAAACGGATTTTGTATATTCATTTAAAGTTTGAATCGCCAAATTACGAACTGCCGTGCCATTTCGAGCTCGATTATAATTAAAATATAATTATACGTTCAACTGTCGTTTATACAATATATTCGTTAATATAATTCAACTCTAAACTGAATTATATATTATAAATGATCCAATTCACACAATATTGTGAATTCCACAATTTCCGACTATTTCGGAAATTAAATAGATTATTCTATTATTTATATTAATTAAATATTCAATATTATTTAATTCTGGTCATTTTAAATTACCAAACCATTATTTAAATAATTAAATAAATTTTTTATAATACCTTAAAAATACGGGTCGTTACATTCTTCCCCCCTTAAAATAATTTCGTCCTCGAAATTGCTAAGGTAGAAAACAAACCCTATTGATTGGGTTAAAAATTATTCATTTTACTTTTTAACTTCAGTTTCAACTGAACCAATTTATTTTAATTAAAATATTAATTCATTCTTATCAACGAAAATTTTCAAATATTCCGAAAAATTTCTAACACCTTAAATTTTCGAAAAATTTCGCCAGCACCTCCTTTGTACGGCTAAATCGGTAAAACAACTTGTCTCTCTAGGCCTTCTCCAACCCAAAAGAAAATCAAATAGCCAAACGGCTTGCTAATTCGACTCATAAATCACCAAACTCATATATAAGTAAACTTATACTTTTTTGTCGGGCATATCATTATATCATTTCCATTTGTTATCAATTCAGCATATACCAATATCATACCAATCGATTTATCCTCAACACAGCTATTGGTTTTATACCCAAAAAAAATTCCAATCCAACTCAAGTTCCATCCTCGATTCCAAATTCTTAACTCATCCATCCAATAACATTTCAAATTCTTACATCACAGAACCAGTGTTTTCGATATCATTCTAATACAATTCAATTTCTATTTAACGGTCTTTAACACAATTCAATTTGTTTTTCACAAATTCTATTTAATCTTTTCTAATTTCTAACAATCCTTTCCTTGGAGTTTTTAAACAATTTGGATTTTTTCTAAAATCAACAAATCGTTTCCAAAATTCACACAACTTGTTTTACTCAAAACAATTCAAAACAAAACCCTTGGTAGTACTCCGTCACTTTGAAACTCAAAAATGAATACTAATGATGTCCGGATCATCATCAGAATTATTTTCCAGTAATCCAAGTGAGTTCAATACTATATCACTTTCAAAACCATTCTTAAACACTTCTAATTTGAAATACATTTCAAAATACCATTCATAATGTTTGTAAAACAATTTAAAATCTCCCAGGATTTTAAAATTCTCATATATTAAATCCAGATTCATTCACAAACACTTTTCCAAATTTCCAGGTTTAAATTTCAATTCTGATTTTAATTTCATATTTAATTCATCTGATTTCATATATCACACTTATATAAATTTTGCTTGGTTATTTCTAACCTTTTCACTTATTATAATCTCATTTGATTATAATAACAACCAATATATCCAATATATTACAATAATTTCAATATAAATGTTTTCTTTATATCAAAATATACTTTGGGTAAAATTATTTTATTTACCCTCTTTTTAAAACATACTGTGTCGGTTCATCGTATTCAAGTGTTTAGAAACTCATACCGATACAGTGGATCAAACTGATCGTCCAGAACTCATAAACAACTCAATCAATAAATCTCTACAATATAAAACAATTTTTATAAAATCTGCAAATACGTTCACTTGTATATATACACTCAAACTCAATCTAGGGTATTGCTAACCCCATCTCTACTGAGTCACACCACAGAGCCAAGGTAATTACTTAACCTTAAGCTCTGATACCACTGTAACGACCCGGGGAATTCGCGACCTTGGTTATCAACATAAACTCAATGTCGACTATCCAAGCATCAGAATACCAGATAGTTAATGAAAGAAGTTAGAGGGTGAGGATAGATAAGATAGAAAATTAGAATAGAAGAAGAAGAAGAACATACAATATCAGAGCAAACACGAATCTCACAGCAAAATGAATAAAATGTTGTATACAACATAACTTGGAAATACAAATATGTCATTTGAGTATAACACTTACATCACAACGGAAATAAATAATAGCTATATAATCCTAAAGCCTTCTGCTCCAGCTCTTCAAGTATATCTGTAAAAACCTGACTACTTGACTGCCCATACAAAATTGGGCACCCAAGAGTTTAGGAAAACAAAACAAAATAAATTCTGGGTCAGTCATGGGATTGGCATGAGTAAAACCATTTAAAACAGTTCGAGCAATTAAACGATATCTCATAAGACCACGCCTTATAACGGAACGGGGTTTTCCCTTATGAGAATCCAAAACACTTGATTTAACTTTCAAAATCCTTTTGAAAGAAATGATAAACTTTATATCAAAACTCTTTTGATATTATAATAATGTCTATCAACCACAACTAAATAATCAATAGTAGAACGCTTTCATCTCATGTTCCACATACATAATATATAATCAAAAACCGCGGGCGCTTATTGGTTAATGAAATCCAACTGGCAAGGTATTGGACCACCTTCCGACAGTGTATCTCTAGAGAGGAATACACCGGGTTCAACAAGAACATCTTGTAACCCAGGCTAAACATGACCGGTCACTCATTTCGCTTGAGTGTACCGAATGTATTATCACCAACGGTTGGGATCAGCAACCGTTTCCCGAAAGAGATAGCATCGAAATAGATTATAGAAGTAAATGGAATTTCTCTAGATCAGGTGACAATACACCCTAATTGGCAGCTAACCACTTAGCCATGTGACCTACCCGATTTTATACCATTTCCTGGTTGTGAGGCTAGAAGCCACGCTTATCTCTGACAGATCACACATTTATTCACTTTGAATGTCACATCATCATACCCGCCAAATCACAAGTTGATTTCTCCAAAAATACCATGGGTATACAGCTAAGAGAAACAAATTCCTACACCACCAAACGTACATACGTTTGAAGAGATCAACTTACACGACCTATTAAATGTACTTTGTCAGAATTCTTCCATACAGGTCATCCTGGGACTGGACAAACCAAAGGTACTATTCTGTAAATCCATCTTAGGCAATTTCTACCTAGGATTTACTGAAAAGCCCTTGCATAACTTCATCTTCAATTATCTTCACCATATTTGATTCGCAATGCTAATGCCATATGGAGTGGTTTTCAGATAAAATACCTGATCCTGGTCTCTCCGTATTGACAACGGAAATGGTCAAAATCTTTGATAGTCGGTGATTTAACTATCAAAGGAAAACATGTGTACAAACAACGGTCGTATTCCCAAATGGAAATCTTACCGATCAATCATCATTTCATTTCCAAATTTCCCGTTTATCGTTTCCATATATTCATATATTCCTTGTATTCTAAAATTAGAAAATATACGTTATTAACTTTGGAAAACGTTTCCATTTCTAATTCACGCATCAATATCTTCCCACCTCTATCAGTCTCTAACTGTAAACTAGTAAGAGAACAACTTCCCAAGCATAAACCCCGAAGGCTGAAACCAACATTAGATCGATACCCAAAAAGCCATTCAACTCAACTAATTTCCAGTTAGTTTCTAATTTCAGTAATTCCATTTAAATTCCTAATTCAAACCCCAAATTCCTTTATATAATTCTAATTTCTAGTCAGTTTCTAATTTATATTTGTAGAATTATTCATACAAATCTCCTTTTTATTTCTAACACTTAAATCTCGTTTATAATTCCCTTTATATAATTCTGTTCATTTTATATAAATTCTTTTATATAATTCTGTTCATTTTATATAAATCCTTTTATATATTTCTGTTCATTTTATATAAATCCTTTTATATAATTCTATTCGTTTTATATAAATATTTCATTTTCAATATTCATTTTGAAAATTTCCTTTTTACATTCCAGTATTTCTTATGGTATCTAAAATACCAAATAACATGACCAGTATCATCATAATCAATCATATATTTTATATCACATCATATATCACAATATATGAAGAAAAAAAATTATTAAAATATTGAGGAATCCAGTTGGATCCCTCCAACCTGTCTCCCTTCATTCATAGATGTTAAACAATATAATGAACATCAATTTCATTTCTATATGAAATATTCTGATAAACATAATCAATTAACGATTATAATATAACTCTATCTATAATTTCAGCTGATTAATTAACAGTTTAACCAACAATCAACACACAGCAATCAATCATCATTTATAAATTCTAAAAATATTTTATAAAAATGTAAACTAGATAGAGTTAGTGAGTTTTACTCACATTGGACAGTTATCGTTAAATAACGATAATTGTCATTGATTCAGTTTAGACAAATTATTTTGCTATAAGTTGTAACGAGCTCCAATTCACTCCCCGTCAGTTCCATTGTGTAGCTGTCGTTCATACAATCCTAATGGATCTTGTTTCGTCAATTTCTAATCATTTATGACGATGTTATGATTGTAATAAGATTAGGTTATTTAAAAATAATTAAATTTACTTAATTATATACTTAACTAATTATCCTCTTTTTTTATAATTAATCACGTGATACACCAAGGCCTTCTTCCCCAAATTCGAAAACACACAGCACGAGCAAACGCCACCCAACCGTGATCTTTAGTCCCCTATTCTCCTTCGTCCCTTCAGGAAAACCAAAACCAAAACCATGGATCTCTCCCCCTTCGTGACCTTTGACTTCCTATCCCTTTGTTGTCCAACTCGAAGTCCAAGAGAAAACCCCGACTTCATCTTCCACTTACAGTAATGAACATGTATTCATCCTCCTCCAGACATGCTTCATTCCTCAACGAAAATTAAATCTAACGTACTTACATTCTTCACTTCGTCACCGCACTCCATCCATACTGGTTCCCTCAAACTCGCACTCACATCTCCAAATGCGTTGACAGGCATTCCCATGGCACCACCGCACAGGGTGCGATCAATTTTGACATGAAATACTCCCAGAAATATTCCGCAAGAGCCATTCAACCTCCCGAACTCGAAACAAATACTTAAATCACGAATTGAAGCTTGAATCTCACTGATAGTTGAACCCTAATACCCTTCTGGCGTGCGCTGGAACAAACTTAGCTATACCAGTGTTGTTCGAACACTTCAACACGGATATAGGCTTGAACGATATTGATCCAGGAATTCAAATATATAGGTTGTAGGATTTATAGGATTTTATTTTGAATTCCTTTGATATTTGAAAGTGGAGAATTGGTTTTGTTTTTGTTGGAAGAAAGGAAAGAAGCGGCGGCCAATACTTGTTGACCGTGGAAATGAAAAATGACTTAGGTTAGAAAAGTTGAGGGATATATATAGATAAGTTTAAATATTTTTATATTCATTAATTTATTTGTTTTAAGCCTCTCGCTATTTGCATTTATCATTTAAAAATCTGTATGATCACATACGATACCCAAAAAATCACGAAAATGGACATATACCTTCAGTTCGACATTACTGACCCAACGAAACTTGTTTCGTCAAATTCCGACTCTGTTTGCTCACACAGCGTATTTTTAAAGTCAAATTATTGACTATTTTTCACATTAAAATCCCGTATGGCCACATACTGACTCCAAAAATCATGAAAATTGAATTCCAACAATAATTTCCGAATCCAACAAAATTAGTTTCATCGAAAACGAAGTTCGTTTGCAAAAATGGCTATTTTCAAAGCTCTAAATAAACCCATTTAAATATTAATATATTTAAAAATAATTAAATTAAATATTAATAAATTAATATTATTGTATATATTCACACAAAATATCATTCAACTCCAAAATATACATGTCGGGATTTGTAACTCGACATTTCAAAGTCCCAGATTATATCAGTATTCAATTTATATTGAAAATCATTATATAATATAAATAAATCGCTATAAATTATAAAGGAATTCCTTAGCGACATTTTGAAAATTTGATTTGGACACAACTCACAATCTACACGACGAAATTCCGATTTTTCTCTTCCATTAGAAAAATATACTTCACCAGCTCCGAACGTTTCTTGTTTCATAGAAATTCGACTTAAAACGGATTCCGTATATTCATTTAAAGTTTGAATCGCCAAATTACGAACTATCGCGCCATTTCGAGCTCGATTATAATTAAAATATAATTATATGTTCAACTGTCGTTTATACAATATATTCGTTAATATAATTCAACTTTAAACTGAATTGTATATTATAAATAATCCAATTCACACAATATTGTGAATTCCACTATTTCCGACTATTTCGGAAATTAAATATATTATTCTATTATTTATATTAATTAAATATTCAATATTATTTAATTATGGTCATTTTAAATTACCAAACCATTATTTAAATAATTAAATAAATTATTTATAATACCGTTACGGGTCATTACAAATCAACTTATTAAATAGCTTATTAAATAAAAATCGTACCAAATGCCCCTCGCTACCTATTCCACACAGGTTGGCTTTCTTTATTTTATGCATCTGTAATTCATAAATTGAAGTTAGATGATTTATTTTTCGGAATCGACCCTGGATCCCTGACGTGGTATATGTGCTTTCGGGATGCTTGATATTGAAAGTATTCATAATTATATCCTAGGACTTATTATATCATTAGCCGTTGCCCTCGATCAAATCCATCGAATAATGACTTACATACTGCAAAGATCATAACCCTCATCACTGCGCAATAGAATGGTAGGTTGCTTGCTTGGAGGAGCACTTTGGAAATGTATGTGTCATCTTCGAAAACATAGCTTCCGGAGTACGTCGGATGTGTAAAATCTCCAAATGGTTAAGATATTATTCAGTTTTGTGTTTCATTAAGAATATTAAGAAGAAGGAAGAGAGGTTAAGGTGCAATTTTGATGTGTGGGGGATGGTATTTTACGGATGAAAATAGAGTCGTTGGAAAAACCTTGAGGGAGCAAGTTGGTGAGCCATTTGGCTAAGGGTGGTAGTTTAATCAGCGCCCTTAGCTCAGACGCCAAAACAACATCTAGAGCCAATTCAAAATTATGAATTGGCCCTTGAATATTTGTTTGAATATTCTAGCAAATGATCTTTGATGGGCACAAATAGTTCGCAAATTTAGAATATTATACCTGACTTTTCAAATGTTGGAATGACTCTTATAGGAATATTAACTGGATCTATTAAATAACTTATACAAAAAATTGTAAGCATTGTATATATATATATATATATATATATATATATATATATATGTAAATTTAAATATGTATTTGTATACAAACAAACATAATTATATATATACCCTACACCCATTCAAGACGCGGAGGTGGATCCCCGTAAACCCAACAAAACGGTTGGGGACATAAAGCCTCTCTTCTGGGCAAATTAAAAGGCGAACCACTGTGGTGGACATGTGAGTTCCCTAGTTTCCTTCGATTTCATTGGGCAATTTTCAAAAATATATGTATAAATATATACAAAATAAAAAATGTATGCTAATCTAAAAATAAAAGACAAAAGTATAGCAACAATTATAATTAATAGCTTGCATGGTAAAAAAAAGATAATAAAGTCATATATATATATATATATATATAACATCCTAGTAAATTAAGACTAATATCCTAATTAAGAGTATGTTTCAAATATGGTACAAGCAAATCAACAGAAAAATTAACTACAAAACTAATAACCTAATAAATTAGAGTTTGAAATCAAGGTGGTTAGTAAGAAGAACAAACTTCGAAAAAAATTATGTTGAAGGACATGAAATTTTATATTTGGGCCAAAGGATAAACTTTGAAAAAAGATTAGACTTAAATATAACTAACATTATATTTAGTTCTTACATTATACAAAAATACTAGTTGTGACTAGCAAACGTATCTAGTTTTACACTATAAAGAGGGCTAATTATATTAGCAATGCCTCTCAGTCTAATTTTTTCCATGGTCAATCCTTCAGCCTAAAAATGAATTGACGTCCTTCAGCTAATTTTTTTATAAAAAAAATCCCTGTTGTCCTTTTTCTCATTTTAAAATATAGTTATTAAAGTAAAAAACATAAAGTTTTAATGTAGTTCAGATTAATTAATTCATATAAATATATTGTAAGTTAAATATGTTGTTATTGTTTATATATATATATATATATATATATATATATATATATATATATATATATGTGTCAACTTACGTATCTTTGCTTCAATAAAATACGGTTGTTAACATGAACATAATGTACATGTCAAAAGTTTCATATCTTCATAATTTAGTAGATGAAATAACGAATAATGGTTAATTGGAATTATCTAGTTAGTTTAAATTTAAGCATTCATAATAAATTTAAATGTAATAATTGAAATAAAGTATTAGAAGAAAAGTGTTGTGTGATTTTGTGAAGATTATGGTAATTTTAAATGTATTTATCTGAAGTGAAAAGCGTATCTTTTTCAATGCAATCTACGATAAGTACTTTAAAACAAGTTAAATACAAATTAATCTTCTTATGTGATGTATATATTTTTTAATTTAAATTTATCTAATTAGTTTAAATTTAAATAAATTTTTATATCCTTTTTGTTAATACCAATATGGTGGAACTATTAATTTTTCGTATTTTTTTGATTTATTATAAATGAATAGTAGTTTACTAAATTTATCTAAATAGTTTTGGGATTATGTAGTTGATTCTATTATATAGGCGTAAATGTATAAATATTTTAAATAGGAATCGAGGGGTTTTGCAGATGGTTGTTGAAAAATTAAAATGTAGAAATCTAAAATAATCATTTATATAATTTAGCAATGCACGATATGATAATTTTTAATATTAAATGTAAATCATATTTATTATTACTGTTTATTTATATATTTTTGAGTTATGTGATCGCTTATATCTCTTTGCATTAACGAGTTATTTTGATCAATTTTATTAATATGAATATAGTATACATGTCGACGTTTTAATAAATATGTAACAATTAATGAATATTTTTATTGATGTCCCAATGTTGGCACAATACCCAAAGAGTTATGCGACAACAAAATTGAATCAAAACGAGGAATTTATGTAAAGAAAATGCAAGAAAACAGTTACACAACGTTTATAGTGGTCCGACTTGTCAAAGCCTATGATCACTCTCAAGTTTTAAGCACCTTATTGATGAACTTCTCAAGTTATAAAGCGGGATCAGTAGTACTCATTGAGCTTACAAAAGCAATGAAAAATACAAGTGCCAAAGTCCTATTCTTGCTCAAGATTGGGTATTTATACCTAAGAATTTGGAGGGAAGCAGGCAGGTATGCAGGAAGTGATCCCATGAGGGTCTAAGGCCACAAAATAATGTACCAGGATTGATACTAGACTTGGGATCAGTACCAGTCCCCTAGGACTTAGTTGTGGTTTTGGTGATTTGGCTTGATGATCTTGCTTCTTTTGACTTGTTTTGCCCTCTGGTAAATTTTTGTAAAGTTCTATTCGAAGGATCAGGAAGTACGAATACTTGAAGTTGGAATGAGTTGTTATATTCCGGAAGTCGTATTGATCCCTATTGTGTTGCTGAGCTATAAAACTCCTAAAAGTGTTGAGATATTTTGTGATGTTGAGGCGTTTAACGGCCCGTAATGCCTTTAGACTTATTTTTTTAGTTTTTGGAGTGCGGGGATTCATACCAATCCCAGAGTGGGATTCCCACCGATCCTCAAATACTTGTGCATCTGAGAGCTATTTCGGAAAGCTGAAATGGCCGTACTCGCACAAATCTGTCTGGACTTGATCTTTAGGTGTTTGAATGACACTTTTGAGTCCTCTAGCCATGCGATGGTTGAGTTGTGTTAGTATGGATTGCTTCTGATAGCCAGGCCAAAAGGAAAGGTAACACTTTCCCCCCAAAATATGTATTGCGTGAACATGACATGCTTTGAATCGAGACAAGTCTTTCAATATCCGAAAAGATCTCCAAGCTGTGTGTAGCGAGTGGTTGAAACTTTTCCATTAAGAAGTATAGACAAGAAAGTGTATCGCCTCCGAGTAGTTGCGACGCTTTGTCAAAGCTCATTGGTATAAGTGCATTTGGTGGTTCTGATTGGTTTCAAATTCGTTGCTATGATTGGAATTTGTCTGATTCCTCAAGTAAACACCTAATCTCTATTGATTCAAGAAATTAAATGCTAGTCTCCAATCCTTGCTTACACCGAAGAGTAAAAAAGACGTTGCCAGCACGGAGTCACATACGCACTCACACCTCCATAGGTGTGTTTGCGCGATACAATCGAAGTTGACAATATGAAGCATAATAAAGTTGATATGTTTGGGCATATGATTATGTAGGTTAATTTTCAAAGCGAACTCGAATCTGAATCTGATTGTCGAATACACATTCTTGAATTAATGATAGTGGAGAGTATGTTATTGGTTATCGACTCAAGTTTGTTTCAACGATTGGAGCTCTGAAAATTGGTGCATGCGATCATAACCATGGTTAGACTCAAAAACATTGATCCCCAAACTTCCTCTTCTTTACTCTCCCTTCACCTCTTTTCCCATTTAAAAAAAAATAGTATATAGGGATCGATGTCGATCAGGGATTGGTATCGATCGGGGATCAGTACTGGTCCACTAATACTTCGCCTTTTCTATGATTTTGGAGAATCTTCCTCCCTACCACTATATATATCTGGATATGTTTTTCCCCATTCATCTACTTTGTATCCCCAGTGCCAACGATTTTTCGGAGTTCCACAAACTCTTCCAAACCACGATTGCTCTTTTGTTTCACACCGAACTCCATGCCTTCATCTACTTGGACTTTTGACATCGCCAAAACCCTAACTTCGACCATCGCTCGTTGATTACATGTGGGTTTCACATCTCCTTTACCTTGATTAGATTTTAATACCATGACTTCGTGGTTCGTGAGGTGGAGACGGAGGGTGTTAGGAGATGGCGACGATCAAGGTCCAATGATGTCGTAGCCAAAGGGGAGAGCTTGAATTTTTTCATGAAACGGGGAGTGCATCAAAGTTGGATTCGGGAGAAAGGAGAATGGTGGGATAAAAAGGAGGGGAAGATGTTGTAGGGCCAATAGGAGGATTGAGTAGAAGTGGAGTGGAGAAAAAAAATCAAAGTATTCGGGTATAGGAAAAATTATTTCATATCCTGAATATTTGGTGTTTCTGGGTATATAAAATTAGTTTTGTTATCCCAAAACCTTGATGTTTTCGAGGAGACGAAATTAATTTTATATCCTTAAATCTAAGGATTTTTTCTTGACTTTTTCGGAAGAAGGATAGGGGAAATGGAGTGAAGTGGGAGGTTGAATTCGAGAAGGGAAGTGAAGTTTTTTCTTAGAGCATGAGGATATAAATATAAATTTTGTATCCTGGAAACTTAAGAAAAAAAAATTCGATTCCAAACTCGATTTTGTGAACTTGAACCTTTTCACAACGTTGCATGATTAGATTGAAATTTAAATCAAACATATCGCAGTCTAATGACTTAACACTCGAAAAGTGAACTTGTTTGAAATGACAATTCAGATGTGCACATAGGATTAGAGCATAAAACCAGACCGTGGACATATGACTGAACCATCAATTTCAAAACTCGATTCCCAATCCAATCACGACGTAATCGCGATTTGATTCAATAACTATGATGATGGTCAGCGATAACAATGGTTTTAGTTAGAAAATCTAAAGGTTATCACTACATCTCGAAGTGTTTATTATAATTGCGTCATCATGCACAACACTGCACGTTCCGCGTTTGTTCACACCAACGCGGGAGGCACATATTTTATCGTGCTAGCTATTGCAACTATTTAAAAGTATAGTTTGTTATGGCATCAAGGGTTTCCCGATACTTCAAGGATTATCAGCTAAAGCCTCAGAACCACCTTCAGACTGGAATGAATCTTCTTATGGTTCCTGCCCAATTTAAGCCGACATGAAACCTATGAAGCCTCCACTTATTCCCAACAAACTAGTCCACCTAATATGAAAAAGAGGAACAATCCAACAGATTGTAGCCTGAAGACCTATACGAGAATGAGAGAGCCTCTTAGGAAGTGCATGAAGAAGAAAAAGAAGGAGGCCCGCAAGAGGCTGGTAATGTAGGTGGTGGCCAGAGAGATGTTCCTATGACACCGGACGTGATGAGTGATGCAGTCATCTTAGAGAATCCCCCAAATTTAGTTTCCTCCCATATCGATGAAGCTGTGTTGAAACGGATTTGCAAGAGGTACGACATACCTTAGGATGAAGTCCAGGTTCCTGAGAGGAACGATAGGGCGTACGAACCCCCAGAAGGGTACACTGCATGGAACAGATGTATATGTTCCATCGGGTGCATAACCCCATCGTGCCCTTTCACTCGGGAAATGTTTTGCTTCTTTCGCTTGGATCCAACGCAGCTTCATCTTAACGGACACGCCTTTCTACTCGGACCTACATTTTGTATATAGAGAATATAAGCACAGAACCGACTGGAGCCGATATTTGATACCTCTACACCCTTAAGAGAAGAAACACCTACACCTCCCTTATCTACCTAGAGGCCCAGTACAAAAACTGCTTCATCTTGAGGGCGTGTAAGAAACTCAACTATTTCAATCATGGTTAGTTCTATGTTTGGTGCCCTCCTAGATTCACACGGGGATGGCTAGGCGGGGATAAGTGTTTCAATACTTACATTTTATTCCAAGTTACTTGAGTCATAAGATGCAGACCAACTTGAAATTTAATGTGGCAGGTATTCCTCACATTCCAATAGACAATATATATCTTCAGAAAGTCTTGGCAGATGAATGTAAAAAACAAATTCCATGATGCCTAGATTCTCCTTTCAGATCAACTTATCCAAATGGTGGGCTTACTTCTCGAAGTTCCCTTCATGAATTATAAGGATTATGATGAGGATAAAGATGCGAAATGTGATGACCCGAAAGAACGGCCATCGAAGCTCAGCATTCGACGCAACTCAAGCGTCAAACACCAAACTCCAAATGTCGGATTCTATATCGCCTTTGGGTATACAACACATAAGAACTGAAAAAAAGAACTTTTTCATTAATATCATCACAATATTACATCACACTACAAGAAGATATCATAGTACATCGTATATCCCTGAGTACAATAGTAAATACATGCACAACGGTAAATGTAAAACTTTGAGCGGAAGACTAAGAAATGATCCATAGTATAGCCCAAGCCATAATCCAGAATCCTGCTCTAAACTGAGTCCAAGGCTAAATTTGTAAAATCTAAACTACCAGGCTGCCCGGGTGGAAAATATGGGCATCCAGAGTTTAGGTGGAAGAACAATAAACTCCAAGTCGGTCATAGAACCAGTGTGAGAAACAAAATTGTTATACCCTTATTTTAAACTTAAGTAAATCATAAGACCACGTTGTATGACAAGGAATGAGTTTCCCCCCTATAAATACCAGTCATAAAAACTCGCAATGCTTTTTGAAAATGAAGCTACCATAAGGTCTCGTGGCACACACACTATGAAAAAGCAGACATGGGAAAGGTTTCTCCTTATGATAGCCAAACATGCTTGATACGCGAAATTCATTTGATATTATTAGTAGTGTCTAAATGTGGAAATCATTTTCGAAAATAAATGTATCAATCCTAGCCAACATAGGTACCATATATTATGTTGACATATAGGTTTACAATTAAAACCGTACAAACTCGTAAAGAAGAATAGATTTCTAACAAATAACCAGGCAAAGGAACTTCCTTACCGATAAGAACATCTCTAGAGGGATACCCCGAGAACAGTCATAGAATTAATTCTCTGTCAACACAAGGCCGGGAACTCCCTTAACTGGATCACACCTGAACATGTCATCTCCGGGTCGTTATCAACCTTAAACGGGGAACCCACAACATCAACAACCATAAAAGGTAGAATTCTACACATAAGTTATACCTAGGCTCCATAACATGGTGCATTTTTTATCTAGAAGGAGATGACACACCCGTATCCTTGTCGCAATTTCCTATTCCGCCATTTACCAGGGTATGGGGCTTGTTGAACTCTCATCACACAAAGCTACATTCTCTAAGCCATGCTTTGATCATCAATACCACATCACTTAGTATGCCACACTGTCATTCCATAATACGTAATTGATAATTACCAACGACATCACCTTTGAGTTCGTACGTCTCAAAGAAGGGTGTTAAGATAAGAGAATAAATTATGCGCCACCAACAGAAATATGTTTAGTAAAAATCAATCACGCATTACAAAACACGATGTCAGGCATACGTCCATACAAGTCCATTCTAGGTCTGAACGAAGCTGAAGGCACCTTATTCCTCGTCCAATAATGAAGAGAGGTCCGTGCAATTCAGAAATTCTCTAAATACGTCTGGACTTGTCACCACAATATGCATCTCAATATTGGAGCAACCCATTGAAGAGAAAATCAGCAGGCCAATCCATTCGATGAGAAGATTCCTGGCCTTTAACACCACCATCAATATCTTCCATTACATCGTATTCTTATTTGAAACGGTCTTCCGACATAAGTCTGATCCCGAACACTCCAAATAACAATCGCTCTATTAAAAACATATGGAAATACAAGATTTTTCTAAGTCTCTTCTCCATTTCGATTAGTTAATTAAAACCTTATCATGGAAATCATTCATGTAACACCCCGTATGTTGAATAACTTGCTATAATATAAAACAGGGAAGAATTAAATTTTAAAATCTGAATCAGGGGAAATGGGCTATGCCATTGCGTTCGTCTCGGAAAAATACGCAAAATAGAGTCCGATATTTCGAAAATCGGAGTCCGTATGACCCAGATATGGCCCGAAGAAGTTTCAGAAAATTAAAAAAAAACAGATTTAAAAACAGAAATTTCAAATTTCAGAAGTGGCGGGAAAATTCCTGCCAGACCCAGGGAGTCGACCTGGGGAGTCGACCTGCCCACCAGGTCGACTAGGGTGTCGACCCTAGTGTCGACCTCCCTGGTCGAGCCCAGGCGACCTGGGTGCACCAGTTTGGCTTTTGGGCTGTGTTTTGGTGGCTAGGACGAGATCTGACGGCTCTAACCTAATCTAGGGTTAATCTAAGGGCCTAAACTACATCCTAATTCTATAAATACACCCTAGTCGACTTCTACTTCTAATCAACTCTAGCAACTTAATCTTCTTCATTAAAGTGCTAATCAACAAGTTGTGAGTTTTCTATAACCTTAATGACCAATTGTTGAAATGATTATGATAGGATATAATGAGGTTATGGCTATGAATGTGGATCAATGCAAGATTGTGTTATCATGTGCTATGTGTTTGTGATGTTATGCAAGTTATGCAAGTTATGTGTTATGTGTTCATGATGTTATGCAAGTCATATGCTATGTGATCATGATGTTATGCAAGTTATGCAAGTCATATGCTACATGTTCATGATGTTATGCAAGTTATGCAAGTTATATGCTACATGATCATGATGTTATGCAAGTTATGCAAGTGTTAGGCTATGTGTTCATGATGCTAGTTGTCCAAATTGCTATGATAAACATTGATCCATTATGACACCATGATTATGCAAGCTCATATATGATATGTTATGCAAGTTTGGTGTATGATTATATGCAAGTTCATATATGACATGTTATGCAAGTTTGGTGTATGATTATATGCAAGTTCATATATGACATGTTGTGCAACACTACAAGAAAATGTGGATACGGTTGCTAAAGATGGTTGCGTTCATGTAAAACTGCAGCCAATTTTTTATTTCCACGGATTCCGTTGCGTTCATTTCTTTCCCCCCATTTTTTTCGTTTCCCCCCCAAAGCCTGGATTACTTTCCTCGTTACTGTATCGTTTCCTTTCATTCCAGCGAGAAATCCCTAGCTTCTCCTTCAATCCAGCGAGAAATCCCAAGCTTCTCCTTCAATCCAATCTTCTGAACGTTCTGTCCACTTAGATCGGTCTCCTCCTCGTCACGTTCGCTCCTTCTCCTTCAACCGACAGATCCACGTTTGCTCCTTCTCCTCTTCGATTTCTTTTAGATCTACGTATAGTTTTCTAACTAATTTTGTTTTTTGATTCACAGATCTACAGCTCTGCTTTCAAATATAGATTTTTGTTCAAGCGATTCAGATTAAGGTAACAAATCGGTCTAATTGATATTTTATTGTTCAAGATGGGTTGAGTTTATAGAAGATCAAAGCTCAAAACTATTTTACTCTAACTTTGTGTTTTATCCACTACTAAGTAGTACAAATGTGTACTTGAATATCGTATAGATTATTTGTAATGTATGGGTTCCAGTATTACCAATACTGTTAAAGTTATTCTTAAAACTGAATTATGTTTTGATGCTTGAATCCATGCAAATGGTCAGTCTATATGCAAATATATAAATTGATGATTGTTTTGGTGCAAATGTGATTTGCAATTTCAAAGTTTCATAGTATGTATTATGATATATACACTGGACTGCAAGACATTTTAATTTATCGCTTCATGTATAATAGTATATCTGTATTTGACATGGATTAGGAACACTAGTTACATGTACTTGTTAACTTCAAGATATTGCCTTTTTTAAGAGACCTGTTTTTTTTAAATAATGCTGCATGGGTCAGTATGACTGAATCTAATGTGTACATTATAATGGACATTTTGGTGCAAAATTGTTTTTTTAGTTACTGAAGCAAATAAATATTTATCCATTTGCATAGTTTTATACATACTTTATATAAATCAGTGTGTAAGTGCATGTGTATATACCTGTGTATGCACATGTGTCTCTTGGTAATATATATGTCTCAATGTATATATGATGTGTATGCTATATTCAATGAGTTGTTGAAGATATATAAGTAATGTGGTTGTTTATCCTATTACTTGTATATTCTGCAAGTAAATCCTTGTATGTAGATGTACTAAGGGCCAGTTTGAACCTATATCACAGATTATATATAGGTAGTAATAAGACTGGTGAAATGTACTCTACACTCATGTAGGCACACACACACACACACACACACACACACACACACACACATATATATATATATATATATATGTATGTATGTATGTATGTTTTTGGGCCAGCCTCAACCTAAAAATTGCTTTATATGTCACCATTCAGATAAGCATGAGACACCCTATTTTTATTGTATGCCTATACATATACATTGCTATATGCTTGCAGCACATAGCTGCATCATTTGTACATGTATAAATGCTCTACTGTATGAGTATATATAACATGTTGTTTGATGAATATACATGATGGGTTGTAGTTTAACAAAACATGCATTTGATCATCTACTTTGTAATGCTGATATTTATATTTTAATTCTTGCTACAAATGTTTTGAAAGCTTAAGCAAGTATGACCTGCTCTGGCTTTCATGTCGTTTTTACTTACAATGTAGAATATGGGGCATTGAATTAATATTAGAACTGCTGTTTATATGTGTTAATGCCTGGATTCATGTAGCAGGCTAAATGTGTATGTAAAATTAGGATATATCTGCCTGAACCAGAATTGTTTTCTATATAGATAAACTATTGGTTGATTATATATTAGCATGCATGATATGTTATATATGGTTAACACCTAAACTGTTGAAACATCACACTGTCGTATATTATATATATTTGTATGATAGCTTGTGAGAGCTACGAATTATGAATTTTACTGCATGTCTCTACCTATATCACGACATAGGATTTTAAAAGCCCAATTAAGTATGTATTAGGATTTTTTTACTGCATGTCTCTACCTATATCACGACATAGGCTTTTAAAAACCCAATTGAGATATATAATTCTAATCTGGTTTAGCAAATAGGATTGATATAAATATTTGACCAGGACATATATAATATTGCAAGTATAGCTTGTGTACATTCCTTTGGCTTTATAAGTGCTTGTGAATATACCTGAGTGTATAATTATCATGGATAAGTAGCTCATTATGTTTGAATTTAAATGCTTAAATATGGAAATCATTTGGACCCTGAAATATAATTTTATAATACTGGACCTAGAATGTATTCTTTTGCATGATAGGACATATATAATATTGCAAGTATAGATATTAAAAAGAAAATAACACTAATAATTTATCATTATGATCGATCCTTAAGAAGGATAAACTGAATTAAATCAAATGTCTTGACTGACATTAAAATTTAAGGATTGTCCTCATACAAAAGGAAACATAATTGTTTTTGAATATTTAGAAGATCTGTAAATATGGTTAATTTCACAAATAAAGAAGACATTTTATAGTTTAACATGATTATCTTTTATTTTGAAACATCAATAATAATTAGTGATATGTTGTATGTATCATTAGTAATTTGAACTATGAGTGTATGCCAACTTTTATAGCGGCTCATGATTATCTTTTATCATAGGACTAGTGATATGTTGAATGTATAATTAGAGATATGTTGTATGTATAATTAGTAATTTTAACATGATTATCTTTTATCTTTTATAGCGGCTCATGATTTATCATTTAATTTTTTTTTTAAATCCCAATATGAATCTTAAAGTGGAAAATATAAATTTGAATTATGAAACATGTAGTATTTTGTTTGATTAAAACAGAAAAACATATTCTACATCAAAGCTTGAGTAATTGCTTGACTGCCTATATCGCCGATGGAAAAAGATTGGGTGAATTTAAACAGGTAAGTATATAATACGTAAAATTTATTTTAAGAATTAACACATATACGTTAATATTAAAACTTAATTTTTGTTATGTTTTTAATTTTTTTCATAGGACTAGTGTAGAGTATCGGCAAGGAGCTTTGAATTTCGTGCGTGTGGCAAAGACAAATCTGAGAAATGTGGAGAAAATTTTGTGCCCATGCAGGGATTGTCGAAATCTTAGGCGTCATGATGACCACATCATCGTTGAGCATTTAGTTATAAAAGGAATGGATCCTAAATACAAGAGCAGTAGGTGGTATAGCCATGGAGAACAAATAAATGTAGATGAAAAGACAAATTCGTCCGACACGTATGATTTATTCAAGATGATTCACTATGAAGATGAAGATTTTGTGGATCATGATTTTCTTGCTGATGATGAAGATGATGTTGATTTTCAAAGAAGAGAGGATGAGTTGCTTAAAAATTTGAAAGATGCGGAAACTCCATTATATCCTGGCTGTGCAGATCATACAAAATTATCAGCCATCACTGTCTTGTATAATCTTAAATGTGAGACCGGTCTATCAGATAGTGGGTTCGACAAGCTTCTAAATGTGCAACAATTGTTTTTGCCGAAAGACAACGTACTTCCTAAGACCTTATACGAAGTAAAAAAAATTCTTAAAGAATTTGACATGGGTTTTGAGAAGATACATGCTTGTGAGAATGACTGTTGTCTTTTCAGAAAAGAATACAAAGATTTAGATGCTTGTCCAAAATGTGGTTCTTCAATATGGAAAATAAATCAAGATACCAAGGAGATTGTAGAAGGTGTTCCAGCTAAAGTCTTGAGATATTTTCCGATAATTCCAAGATTTAGAAGAATGTTTAGATCTCAGAAAATGGCAGAAGATTTAAGATGGCATTTCAATAATAAAAGCAATGATGGAAAAATGCGTCATCCTTCGGATTCTATGGCATGGAATATGGTGGATGAACGATGGAAATCTTTTTCTGCCGATCCACGAAATCTTAGACTTGGTCTTGTTACAGATGGATTTAATCCATTTTCTATGTTAAATTCTAAGTATAGTTGTTGGCCAGTAATGCTTGTGACATACAACCTCTCACCTACATTGTGTATGAAGAAGGAAAATATTTTGTTAACATTACTTATTCCCGGCCCGAAACAGCCCGGAAACGATATTGATGTATATTTGGCACCTTTGATTGAAGACTTGCATTACTTGTGGAGTGATGGAATTGATGCTTATGATGCATTTAGTAAAACGTTGTTTAAACTGCACGCAATCTTGCTTTGGACAATAAACGATTTTCCAGCCTATGGAAATTTAGCTGGATGTTGTGTGAAAGGAGAAAAAGCTTGCCCATCATGTGGTGTTAATACTCATCATCGTTGGTTGAATTATAGTCGAAAGAATGTCTACATGGGTCACAGAAGATATCTACCTGTATATGATGCACGGAGGAAACAAAAGACTTGGTTTGATAACACCGTGGAAAATGGTAACGCACCTAGAATTTTAACTGGAAGAAATATTTTTGAATTGTTAAAAGATTTTCCAAATAATTTTGGAAAAGAGAAAGAAAAGAAAAAGAAGAAGAAAAGGAATAATAAGAAAAAGGCCATTAAAATAAAATCCACGAGTATGAAGAAGAGAAAGATGAAGATTGTCCATGATACGGAAGACGAATATGATGAAGATAAAGATCCTATTAAATTGGAGTTAACAAGGTGGAAAAAGAGATCGATTTTCTTTGATTTGCCATATTGGAAGGTTGGTGGTAGTTTTTTTATTTTTTAATAATTTAAAATTATAATATAATATAATTATGAGTTACATTATTTATTTATAGGAACTTCCGTTAAGACATAATTTAGATGTAATGCATGTTGAGAAAAACATCGGTGAAAGCATCTTAGGATCAATGTTGCATGATAACAAATCAAAAGATGGAACGAACTCCAGAAAGGATTTAGAGGATTGGGGAATTCGACATGAGCTTCATGCACAACCTCGTGGGAAGAAAACATATCTTCCGCCGGCTCCTTATACGCTGTCAAATTCTGAGAAAAAAATATTTTGCAAAAGACTGTATGATTTCAAAGGACCCGATGGTTACTGCTCAAATTTGAAAAATCGTATATCGTTGGAGAATTGTAAAATTGGTGGCTTGAAATCGCATGATTATCATGTTTTAATGCAACACTTATTACCTGTAGCAGTAAGAGGGTTATTGTCAAAGAAGGCAAGAAAAGCAATAATTCGCTTATGTTCATTTTTCAACAAATTATGTCAACGTATCCTTGACAGAGAAAAATTGCAACAAATGAACATTGAGATTATAGAAATTCTATGTGAGCTTGAAAAATATTTTCCACCCTCATTTTTTGACATAATGGTGCATTTGTCAATTCATCTAGGTAGAGAAGCACTTATATGTGGACCAGTTCAATTTCGCTGGATGTATCCTTTTGAAAGATATATGAAAACACTCAAAGATTATGTAAGAAACTACTCACGACCCGAGGGATGTATTGCTGAATCTTATCTTGCGGAGGAATGCATGAATTTTTTTAGTGAATTCTTGAAAAAATCAGGGCACATTGAGGACACAGATGCTCGAAATGAAGATTACGAAAGCAATGTAATACTTGAGGGACGCCCAATTTCAGCGTCTAAGACAATTACGTTATCCCCAAATGAGAAAGAAAGTGCTCATTTAGCCGTATTAATGAATATGGCCGTGGTTGAACCATTTTTAGAGTAAGTATATATTATATTATGTTTCAATTATTTTACTGTATTTCTGCTAGTAAATATAACTTTACGTTTCTTGTTTTATACTAGTTTGCACTTAGAGGAATTACAAAATTCAAACAAGCGCATGGAGAGAAATTCAGCTTTGCTTTGGCAAACACATACAAAAAATTTTGCTGATTGGATTAAAAAAAAGGTTAAACGATTTTTTTTTAAATACACTCATTTTTTTAAAGAATATTATTCTAAAATAACCAATGAAAATCAAACTTTTTTATAGATACCTATTAACTCCAATGATCAAGATGAGATGCTGAAGTGGATTGCATATGGTCCGAAGAATGATGCTTTGTCTTACAAAGGATATATCATCAATGGACAACGATTTCACATAAAAGATGTAGCGAGACAAACTCAGAATAGTGGAGTGATTTACGATGCGACTACTTTGTGTAGAGCAAGTGCTAAAGATAATTCTCAAGTAGCCGATGTGGTCGCTTATTATGGAATATTGACCGATATAATTTTATTAGATTATCACATGTTTTATATTCCCATTTTTAAGTGTCATTGGGCGCATGTTGGAAATGGAGTAAAAGTTGATGAAGATGGTTTCACTCTTGTCAATTTACATCAAAACCAAACATCATTTTCAAAAGATCCATACATCCGTGCATCTCAAGCGAAACAAGTATTTTATTCAAAAGAAAACGATTCTTCAAGTTGGTACGTTGTAATGAAAGCACCGCCAAGAGGTTTTCTTGATTCGGAAACAAATGATTATGTGGAAGAAACTATCAATATTCCAGAAGATCTCGATGTAACCGATATGGAAGTTGACGATGTTAGCTATGTTAGAGAGGACTGCGAAGGCATACTCGAATAACACAATATTGCTGAATTTGTTACCCTATGGATAGTCAATAAATATTGTTACATGCATTAGTTAAAAGAGGTATAGGTACCCTTCACGCAAGACATTTTTTGTTTAGTTATATTTGACTATTTTATTTTTTTTGCAATAATTATTGTGTTTGATATGTGTTGATTTATATAAATGATTTTGACATCATCTTTTCCATTTCAATATCTAAATCAATAAGATACATTTAATTATGAATAGTTGGTGATCATTAGAAGAGTCATTGAGTTATATATCTCATAAAATTTGTTATTTCTTATATGCAGGCATCGAGTTATTGATTATCATAGAGTTTTTCATATTTGAAGACGCTCATAATCTTGATCATGAAGGTATGAATGAAGTTAGCTTTAAATCACTTTTGTCCCGGTGAAATATGTCAAGTTAGTTATCTAAAATTAATCTTTACCACATTTTTATTAGACTTAGCATGCAGAGATGATAATTGTGGTGTAAGCCAACAAGCTGCATGCAACTCATCATGACATAACCCATAAATTTCTTTCCTCGTTTTGTCTGTCCAGTTAAACAAGGAAAATTTTAAGGTGTAAGCCAATTTTAAGAAATTATTACGTGTTTAAGTCAGTTTTAAAAATATTTACAAAAATAAACCATTTTAGGCCACGTTTGCAATTTGTTGGTAATTCAGAAATCGCCAACACAAAAATTAAAATTAGTTGACGATTTTTGAAAAATCACCAACTAAAAATTCATATTCAGCTGCACACGTAGTCAAAAGTGGTATATTTTTGTAAATATTTTGTAAATGCATTGAAAACCCAATTCACATATCGGTTAATCATCGCAATTGAGGTATGAATGAGTGTTTTGGTCAATTTATTCGTTATTTATTTAATGAATTAGCTGTACAAATATGAATTCAGGAAAAATCAGGTTCATTTGTTTTTTTTTTAAATGGTAAGTTATTTATAACTAGGAAAATTATTTCTGTATCATGTTCCCTAAAAGGAAAAGATATTAACATGAGAACTCGTATCTGCTTTAAACGATGGAATAGTGTGAGCGTTAGCGCGTTGTGTGTATTTACTCTTGTGATTTGTGAATGAACCAAATAAGCAAGTTAAAGTGTATTTATGTTTGAATTGTTAATTTGTTTCCTTATGGTGTAGATGAACGTATTAGATTATTCATGAACGAAATTAATGGGTTACGTACAGGGATGAAATCAAGAAAAATTTACGTCCTTTTGGAAAATATATTTAAATGATTAGTTATTTCCAGTTAGAGAAGTAATAAGTGCCATTAATGCTTGAGAAAATAAAACAGGTCATATATACCTGCACAAGCAAGTAAACAAGTTCAGTTGGCCAGAGTACTGACATTATTTTTTAGCAACTGGCATTATTTTTTAGCCAAAGTACTGCAATGGTCCAGTAGTGCCATGAATCGGCAATTTCATTTCGTTTGTATCGATGTATGATGATAGGCTTTCTAATGAATTTTTAGCTATTCTTGATAAATTTTGGGCATTACAATGACCGTTTCAAATTTCTGAACTCATGCTTTCTACCTTCAGTTTTTATTCTACAATTTACACACACTTTGTTTTGAAGATTAAAAAGATAGGGCATTACGATGACCGTTTCAAATAATCACAATGCCATGATTTTTTATTACCAGGTTAATAAGAAGATTAAATCAATATTTGCATGAATGAAGTAAATAATTTTATTAGACAGTGATTTCGAAAATACGAACGGAAAGACAGTGATTTTGGGAAAATGAAAATTCAAGATTTTTATTAGAAGGAATTAAGGGTAGAACCATCTGCAAAGAAAAAGAAACTAAAACGCACGGCACTTGATTTTAAAATACACGCAGCGCTTTCGTAGAAAGAATTCTTTGTCAAACTGGACGAGGCGTCCGAGCTCTGAAAATCAAACCCACTAATAATGGTACAATATTGATTTTTCCAATGCTTCCCAAAAAGAGAATTTCTAAAACGTTCGTTTTTCACGATAAACATGCATTGTTTGCATGTTTGTACGAGGGAACACACAAAACTAAAAAGGATAAATCAAACACCAACTTAACAATTTGAAAAGTAAGAAAACACGAGTATGCATAGGCCTTGACAGTTTACAATTAACTGGGCATAACATGGTAAAATGCACAAGTGTGACGGTCCATGTGTGTCAAATATAAATTAATATGATACTGGCCTCATACATCAATTTTCTACCAATTACATATAAGAACATTCCCAATGGAACAGGTTGAGAATGGTCAATTCCAACCTGAAGTTTAGCCGGTTAAGAGTTCGTTAAGAACAAGTCGATTTAACCGGCTTTCTTTTAATCGGCTAAGCTAGAAGCCGATCAATTTCCAACCGATCTTCGACTGGAAATGCCCTTGGAATCCCCAACGTACACTTTTAATGAAAGATTCAAATGAAGTTGCAATCTACAAGCGGAAATAATTGCCAACTTGTACAGTAGGTTCTTTTTCATGTAGTAGTCAATATGTACAAGGAAAGTACGCATTTAAGCTCCCATGAAAAAGACTGCATCAATTTGCCTGTCTTAACCATCACCTTTGTTTCGATTTGCCATCTATGGAATGACGTTGAGAAAATGATCTTTTTAATTTATGTTTATGAATATCTGAGCAAAAGGCATCTGAGTGATGATACAAATGTTTTTAATCTTCCGTGATATTTAATTCAAAATGTGAAGTTGTATTATATTTAAGCATATTTTTGAGTTTTTATCAATATTAAAAATGTTAATTGAGCGCTCATCTAAATTTGTTGTGTTTGTTGATATTGTTTTCACAGAAAAAGGATATGGATATGCACAGAAGCTTAGTACGTACTCGCCAACAGTCGAAGAACGAGAAATCCCGAAAGTGTAAGCTAAAAGCCAAATATAACAAACCAACCGTTGAAGCTTGCAATGTAGACAAAGAACAAGAATTACGGCACAAGAAAATACAAATGCCATGTGCGGAAATTGAAACGGCTTGTGAAGAAAATGAAATGCACGAGGAAACTGATATGCTCCATGAAGAAAATGAAATACGTGAAGAAAATGAAATACGTGAAGAAGTTGAAATAGCTTCCAAAGAAAATGTTGATGCCGAAGAGGAAATCAATGGATCAAATGAAGTTAAAATTGCAAACATCGATGTGAAAAAACGTCCTAGAGGTCCAACAAGAGCAAAAAAACTTCCGTTAAGTCTTGCGAATCGAATTAAAATTGAAGTCAATGAGGTAGCCATACCCATAGGAGAGGGCTCAGTACATTTATCTTCTTATCTTGGGTCGCTTGTACGAGAACATGTACCGGTTACACTTGCCGATTGGAGGTTTCTAAGCCTTGAATTGAAAGTCGTATTGTGGGAATCGATTCAGGTATGAGATCTTAATGATTGCTTTGCTTAATAATTTGGGTAGGCAATTCACAAACACTTTAGATGCTCCATTTAGCAAATTTCTGATTATCTCTCCACCTTTTATTTTCTGATTATGCTGTTGAACTTGTTTGCTGCAGATGACGCTATAGTTTATGACTTCATACATGAAACACCTGACTGAAACAATGAAACACCTGACTGAAACAATGTACGTGATGAAACACCTGACTGAAATACCAAACTTAGTCGATTATAGTTTATGACTTCATATTTATTTCAGTCACCAATTTAGTTAAGTTTAGATATTACTAGATTCTTTTAATATGAAATTGCTTTCTTATTTCAGTCACTAATAGTCAGTAAACTGAAAATAATGCATGTTATCAAATTGCTTGCTTATTTTTCTTCTTATTTTTTACTTGTAGGCTAGATTCAACGTGGAAGAATGGCAAAAAACTTCCATATTTCAACAAATGGGAACTATTTGGAGATCATCAAAAAGCAAATTGGTCCGAAAATTAGTTAATGCAACGACGGAAGAGGAAAGACTTAGCTTGAAACCTTACAATATAAAAAACATGAGCGAGTGGAGATCGTTTGTAAAGGAGAAATTAAGTTTGGAATTTAAGGTATGCTTATATATTTTATTCAAAATTATTTGCTCTAAAGCTAAATTGTGGATTACACAAGTTTAGAGTCTAAGGCTAAATTATGTATTTTCAGGCAAAAAGTGAGAAATATAGATCCATTAGGAAAAACAATTGCCGCACACAACTGGACGTAGAGGAATGGCTCGATTTACCGACGATTTGGTTAGTTAATTAATCGTAGCGTTATTTTTCTAGCTAGCTAATAAATATCGACTGATTTTTTTTGTGTTTTTAAATTTAGAAAAACCATAATCAAGATTCATCTTCCATATCTAGAACAGATATTTGGGTTAAATCTCATACTAAAAAGAATGGTGAACCAGTGAATACGGATGTTGCCAATGTTATTGTAAGTATTTTTATTTTTTGTCACTAATTGAATATTGTGACATTTTTATCATTATATATAACATACACGTATGTTAATTTAAATAGGAAGAGATTAAAAAAATTGAAAATGCGAAACCGTCCGACTCGATAAAGAATATCCAAGAAGATGCAATTGTACAAATTTTGGGACAAGATAAACCAGGAAGGTTAAGAGCGCTTGGAAGGGGGTATACTAAAACCAAGTTAGCTTTGGCACAATCGAGGGATACTCAGATAACTCAGTGTCACAAAAGAATTTCAGAATTGGAGAATGTGGTTCGCTCTCTAATAAACAAACATGTATACATTTTAGTGCGCAATATATTAATTTATGCATTTTGTGTTCAGACTGTATAGTCATTGAATATGGACATCATGTCACTGCATTTGTTCCCATGCTCCAGTCTTAGTGCTACATGAGTAGTATGATGCATTGGACTATTCTAAAGAAGAAAAATCCAGAAATCGTCATGTACAGCTTTAGAAAATGTTATCATTACCTAGTGTAGATTAAAACTAAAGTGCATTTAAAACTAAAGTTGGTTAAAAACTAAATGTCTTGCAGCTTAAAAACTTAAAAACTAAATGTCTTGCTACATGAGTTATATTTTTCTAATATATGGTCTTCAATATTTATATGATGTGCAACTTAAAAACTAAATGTCTTGCAGCCAAGAGCAAAGCTAAAGAGCAGACAAAATATACTTTGCACCAATCTGTAATTGTAGAAGCTTTTAACTGTCAAGTTCATGTCTGTCCAAGCTTTAAAGCACTGAGTATATATGGTTTTGTTTTCTGATGTACGCATATTTTAAGTGCACATTATATCTACATATGTGAGATTTGATTAATACCTAAGTTCTTCGATATATGCTTGTTGAATATATAATTCCACGAGTATAAAGATTTTTGAATATCTATAAAAGTTTTGCAAGCAAAATTCATTTTAGTGTCAGTTTTGAGATTCATACGAATATGCAGTTTGATACATATCATATTGGAAGACATGCTGTCAGTATCCTTTTCCAGATGATGCATTATATACAAACATAAATTGAAGCACATTCAAAGTTTATGATATGTTCTATATCTTTACTATATTAGTAATCTAAATTCAACTATAAATTTCAACCGTATGTTTTAAGAATTCACAAAATACCCTTTAATGTATGAATTGGTGCATCATCTTCATTCAATCATTCTGCATCCCAAATTATATTGTTACACACTCTGTAAAATTCATTTCTCCACAAAATTAGTTGCAGCTGATCCATAACAAAGAAAAAAAATCACGTCCATCGTCAATATTCAACTTGATCGAGAAAGACTCGACGTGCATTTGTTGAACACGAGGTCCTCTTGATGGATTGTGATAGTGAATCATTTTTGATATATATATTTCTCCTTTTTCATGAAAAAAAGAAGAAGAAGTAGATACTGAATCATTTCACTGTAAGTTCATCTTTTTTGTATGTTGGTCTGTCAGATTGTTTTGAATCTACATTAGGTAATGATAACAACTGCTTTGTCCAATACTCTGGACATTTAACCAATTTGTAATGCACTTTAGTTTTAATCTACATTAGGATGAAAGAAAATCGACATAATCCATTTTCACATAGTTTAATATCAAGATCAGTGAGTATATGAATAGAAGTGGAGCCGGTTTTTGTACATCTGTTAAAGTAAAGAAACCAGTAGGAATCAGAACCTATTTGTTTATTCAAAATCAAAATTATTCCTTTTACTGATCGTTGCAGCAGGCAATGAATTTAACCTTCTTTTTTGTTTTCCTTCAAATTGTATGAAGTGAAGTTCCATTTTCTCATAATTGTCAACTCATGTTCGCAGCAAAAACACTTTTGTTTGCAATAAAAGCAGTCACAAGAATTGTATATAGAGAATTGAATGAGAAGAAGAGCATAAACATCAGAAAACAACTAGAGACACAAAAGTTTAGGGCTTTGTCGTAACATTTGAAGGATTTTAATGATTTTATTGCTTATTTTTTATTACAAAGGGTCAGATTAGATTCTGGCATACCATGAAGTTCAAGTGAAACAACAGCATAAAGATCTCTCAAATGAATATTACGGAGTAGACGAGATCGTCCAAAAGTTTCATGGTCCAACACCCAAATACTGAGGGTTTTGGAAAAAAAGATAAAATTAATGTAAATACTGAACAGCGGTGAAAAAATAATAATATAAGTAATAGATAAAATTTCTGTTAACCTCATAGCAATAATATGTTAGATAAAAAATAACTTGTATTATATAAAATATAAGTAATGGATAATAAAACTATATGTTCATGAAAAGGCTCGCAGCCATTGAATTGGGGCAGCAGCTAGCGTATTTTGTTCATCAACAAATAAATATAACACAAGAATTCCCTAATCAGTTCTCAGTATTTATTTGATATTCCAATATTCCATGAAATTATGGTCATTTTAACTTAGTTCGGCCACTCTTATATCTTGTAAAATAGTTCCCTGATGCACTGCTCAATGAATGTTAACATGTATTTTACCTTGACAATTTGGCAGGGTAACGAATGTTCGAAAGAAGGAAGCACACCTGAAATGGTATAAATCACTTGTATTGATATAACATCATTTCAAGTTTAGTTTTAAATCCAATAATCAGCATAATTTTTGACTGAATGATTGTAGAATAATGACAACACATGTGAGATGTTGAATTGGGATGGAACCGATGAAATTGTTGCTGAAGGGAGAGTGGTGTCCACCGATCCAAATGAAGTTGTCAATGACATTCGTATTGGACCAAATGCTGTGAAAGTTGTTATAGATTGCGTAAAGAGACCAGACACTTATTTATGGAGGCCTACATCTAGTTTATCGGTATTAGGAGAAGCCAAGGATAAGTCAGTGGCATGGCCTGCAAATCGTATTGTTCCGCTCGGAGGACACATGATAGAAGACATTACGGTAAAATTTATGATTCACGGTAACTATTTGTAGTTGTATATATTTTTTTCCATTAAACACAGTTATTGTTCTTTATAGAGTAAAACTAGTAGCACAAATAACAAATGCAAACTTTATGATTGGAATGAGGATGAGACGTTGGTTGCCGAAGGAAGACTTTGCCCGAGTGATTCAAAAATGATTGTGAACGGTATTCCGCTTGGTCCGTTAGCCGTAGTGGTTTGGGTAGACTGTGCAAAAAAAGAGGATGCTTATTTGTGGCGCCCCACAATAGATATGTCATGTATTAAAGAGGCCGTTGGCAATAAAATAGCATGGCCAAAGTCAAAAGTTGTAGCTGAAAAAGCAAGCATCTCGGATAATCCTTCCAAGGCTACAACGAACATTTCAACTTCTCCTTGCAAGGCTAAATCAACTCGTCAGGTAATTTATTTGACACTGAATTATAATGATAAAGAAGTAAAATAAATTGTATTTATATTATTTACATGGGCGAGTACTCCATTATGTACATATGCTCATTTTTCAAAAAAAAATTGATCTCATGCTTAACACATTAGCACATGCTTAGTATACCAACTTTGACAAGAATGTGGTAATGTATGCTTAACCTCTACGTGCATCCATCTAAATATTCACGGATATAACAATAAATATGAATTTAAAATAGATCACAACACACTTATACAGACTGTAAGAGCAAGTTGTAAATGCTTCATTTCTGTTTTCATAACTAATTATAATAGACTATATGAGTAATTTGTAAGCTAAACATAATATTCTTCTAGGTGATTACATGATATTTTGACTGCTCTATTTTGTAAAAAATGTTACTTTGGTTTAATTATCCAGAAAAGCTCGATTCTGGTAGCAAATAATAAATGCAAGCTGCTTGATGTGGCTGAAACGGGACGAGTAGTGGCCGAAGGAACTATCGCTTCAACTGATCCGGCATCAACGGTTCACTGTGTTCCTTTAGGAGATGATGCGGTAAAAGTTTGGGTAAACTTTGTGCGAGTTAACGACGCATTACTATGGAGACCTACATCGGAGTGTACATACATGGAAGATGCTTTTGGAACTACCGTAGCTTGGCCGACGGCATGTGTCATTGGGGAATCAAGTTCAAGTAAGTATATATTCTATTTTGACCATATTAAACAATATGTTGAACTGAATAGGTTGTACCAAAAAATATATAACAAAGGACGATATTTGTACAAAGTCATGGCGAATAGCTTCAAGAAATGCTCTGAAAAACTGATTAATATCCTTTTTGCTCCTTTTATCATGTTGGATATATTACTGTGTTGAGCCGACTGTAATGTTAGCAACCTAGCACAAATAAGTTGTTGGTGTTAGAAATTCTAGACAGACCTAGATCCATGTGAGCCGAAGTCAACACTAATTAAGTTAAAGATTAAATTTTGCATGAATAAGCAATTAAAGCGTTAACATTTGAATACTTGAATTTAATTAATCAGACTAACAATGTGGGAGGCTTATATCATAAATTCTCAAGATAATTGAACCTTAATAAATAGCATTTTAATGACAAATGAATTATATGATGATGAACAAATAAATAATATATTAAAGAATTTAGATAAGAACTTGTAAGAAAATTTAATTTTAGTTGAATTCTTGATGGTCATGGAAAAGTAAAATACTGTTGAGATAAATGTAGCGACTTATATGTTTGTGAATTTATAAACTACATAGTAAGGAAACTTCAATGTTCAAAACATTTGTGAACTTGAAATGCTAATGTTGAAAATGAGAATTTTAGTGAGTTCAAATGGTTGTCGGAATATTACATATGGATACAATATATACTTAGGTTCATTAGTATCCTATTTGAAATTTTAGTTCTATTTTAAATTGAAGAATGTAAGAATATGTGTGTTTTGAAACTTACAAATGATATGAATTTAGCATTTGTTGTTAAAATATGAAACTTAAGGGGAATGATCAATTTTGTCAGGAAATCAGATGTTAAGCTTAACCAATGCAACTCTTGACTGAGGTATGTGTAAGGTTCAACAATGAAATCATTGTATTTGTTACAAGGAATAAGCATGGCCAAACTGAAACCGGAGAAACCTTTAATACAAAGAAACTTCATTTTCTTATCATTCTACCCTCTACGGCAACATTATAATTACCTTAATTTTTGTAAATGTTGGAGGAAAGCATCCATGGTAAGAATATGAATTTGTAAGTTTGGATATTATCTGAAAAAAGAGGTTCCTTTATTTCAATAGGGTCTTCTTATAAGGGTGTATACTTTGTGGATCCACTGCATTAAAAATCTATACATCCGCAGGAGCAAGTATGTTTTATAAACATTTATCAGAGTTTTACTTATGTTCAACAAACTACGGCCATTTTAAATAAAGTTGATCGCAATCAAACATTTTGCTTCATAAACCCTTTCCGCTGCAAATTTAGATGAACTTAACTGATTAAAATTTTGATCTTAAGTACGAAAAACTGAGCAGCAGCAGTATCGCTGCTATTACATGAGAAAGCTGCTGTCAGTAGCAGCAGCAAGGCTGCTGCCGCCAACAACAGTGGCTGCAGCATCCGTGGCAGCAGCGGCTGCCACTGCATAACAAAAAAAAAACATGAAAATGCTGCTGCTGGCTGCAGCACAGCGGGAGCTGCTATTCTAAACTGCTGAAGGGAAATTTCTATTTCGAAATGCTATTAGACAGTTAAAAGTTGTTGGTTATGACACAGATGATAATCTGTAGTTTTATTCTAGCTGCAATCCTTTGTTCCTTGTAAAAATTATTTACAATTTGGTTTCGTTTCCAACGTTTTTTGATTGGTTTAAAATATAAATCTACATATGCTATATTCCCAGCATATCAATTTACAAATGAGTTTTTAGTAGTAAATTATTAAAGTTGAATGAGTGCTACTCCTAGCGTATCAATTTACAAATGCGTTTTCAGTAGTAAACCCAATTTTTAAGTGGGAAGAAGAACATGGTCTGCGAGCAATATGCATTTGTGGGCAATATGCATTCTGTGACAGAAGCCATTATTTTTTCTATTTTTTTACTTCTGGTTGTTCTTCAAAAAGAAGAAATGAGGAAATCAGTTTGGGCTGCATGAGTGTTCTGTTCTTCTTTTGGTTGGTTTGAACCTGCGTCACTGTGTTTATCAGTTCAACCTGCGTCACTGTGTTTATCAGTTCAACCTGCGTCACTGTGAATGTTAAGCCGCTGTGTTTATTAGTTCAACCCGCGTCACTGTGTTTATTAGTTCAACCTGCGTCTCTTTGGCTTGCACTTGCATCTAGGGATTGGGCCAGCAGCCGTTTGGTCTGCAGGTTCCTGAAATCGAACGTATAAGCGCAAGGCATAATGTTAAAGTAAAATAGCAGTATTTTCAGTTACATGTGAAATATATTTACCTCTCAATATTCAGTTAGACATCCATGTATATTTTGCCACCATATTGGTACAGTATATTTACCTCCCAATAGTCAACATGCATTTGCAGTAAAAAGAATATACCTTTTTCTGGCCCGCCAGATATGATCATACGAAGCCGTGTAACTTGTCATGAGTTCAAGTTAATGTACCTAAATGGTCTGTGTTAGAACAGATGGTGAGTGTGAAAAAATAAAATCTAGTCCAAAATTGGTCGTGTAACTTGTCATGATAAAACTACAGATTATCATCTGCCGGCTGGAGCACAGCGGGAGCTGCTATTTTAAATCAGAGGAACACATGGGAACACCATATTTTAAATGCACCATATGTATCGTCATAACACCATATTTTAAATGCACCATATGTATCGTCATAACGTACAATATCGTCCGAATGTTATTTGAATGTTATTTGATAATTCATGACAAATACTTATTGATGATTTTTTGAATGTTTTTACAGGTAATTAGCTTTTTCGGAGTAAAGACCACCATCAACAATGGACGTGACTTAAATTGTTATATGTATTATGATATTAGTCGGTACCTAAGTAAAACTCTTTGGGAATGCTTGTGGTATGTGAACTTGTTCATTTTGTCAAACAACTATTATGTAAATGGGTATGGATAATACTTATGTAATTAACGTGTTATCAATTATTTGAATATGTTGACTTTATGATTGGTTCATTGTTGGTTTGAATATGATAATTATATGATTGTTGCCGATTTTGGCAATACTATTACAAAGCTGGTTACTGGAAACAATGTAAGCCATTGACAGTATATGGTAGCACTTAAAAAATGCTACAAAACAATCAATACATTTCAGCAGCGTTTTTGAAATGCTACTGAAACAAACGTAAATTATTATCTGAATTTATAGTGGCATAAAATAAATGCAACAAAAAGTTTTCAGTTACATAAAATAAACGCTACAGAAAATCAAAGAAATGGACCAATTAAAAACGCAACCAAAAAATGTAAGTTTTGGTTGGATTTTTTAAACGCTGCAGAAAATTTTTGGTTGCTTTAGTTTGGCAGCGTTTATGGAAACGCAACAGAAAAAAACTGACTTTTAGTTGCGGGACCTGTAGTAGCGTTCTCTAAAACGCTGCTAAAGGCTTTGGTAGCGTTTTTTAAACGCTGCTAAAGACATTTTCTGGTGTAGTTTTGGTGTATGATTATATGCAAGTTCATATATGATATGTTATGCAAGTTTGGTGTTTGATTATATGCATGTTCATATATGACATGATATGCAAGTTTGGTGTTTGATGATATGCAAGTAACATGTGCAAGTTTACACCTTAGTATGATATGCATACATATGCAAGTTAACCCCTTTGTATGTCATACATACATATGCAAGTTTACCCCTTTGTATGACATAAATAACTTATGCAAGTTAACCTCTTTATGACATATGTGATTCATGCAAGTTTGGGTTGATTATTTATGCTAGTTGGGTTGATGCTATATGCATGTTGACACCTTTAAACCCATGTTGATGCTAATGTTATGCAAGTTGAACCCATTGTATTTGTGATGAATCTTCCCTTTTATGTCATGTTGGTGAATTACGTGGGGAACGATGGGGTTAATATACATGTTAATGAAATGGTGTGAAGTTGGTATGATTATGCATACCATAAAGTGGATGGACATAATTGAGTCAATTATGTACATCGTTAAAATTGGAATTAATTAGGGAAAATTAATTCGAAATATGGGGGTGATTAATTAGGTGTAATTAATCGACTAAGACACGAGGTTGGACCCTTTTGTAGCGTAAGACTGCCCGGAACCGACCGGCAAATCCAGCGGCTACAAATGATTGGCCCAATGTGAGAGGTCTTAGGCACAAACTAAATACGTGACAAGTGTATAGACACGAGGTTAGACTCGGTTATGGCGTAAGGCTGCCCGGACCCGACCGGCAAATCCAGCTGCCATAAAAGATAGTCTAATGTGAGAGGTCTTTACAACGGTTACGTTCTTAATCAATTAAGAAACACTTAACCATATTAACATGTAGAGGGACATGAGGGGTTAAGTGGGTGCCTTGGGTGGCATGTGGAAAAATCTAGTGGTTGCCTTGGGTGGCAATAGAAAATACGATTAGAATACTTAATCAAAGTGGAACATGTAATTAAACATGATTAAAGAGTTAAGTAAGTGCCTTGGGTGGCATGGGGAAAATCTAGTGGTTGCCTTGGGTGGCAATGAAAGATAAGATTAAAATACTTAACCAAAGTGGAACATGTAATTAAACATGATTAAAGGGTTAAGTAAGTGCCTTGGGTGGCATGTGGAAATCAAGTGCCTTGGGTGGCATGGGGAAATCTAGTGGGTGCCTTGAGTGGCAATTGAAATATGATTAGATGACTTAACCAAACTTTAAACATGTAAGTGGACATGATTATTAAAAAGGGTTAAGTGGGATGCACTAGAAAAAAATGACAAGCTTAGGTGGGTAGCTTGTGGGGGCCCATTTCAACCAGTAACTCATATGTATCTTATTGGGCTCGACCCATGTCGAGGACGGGACACGCGTACTGGGCTTGACTATAAGAGGCCAAAACGGGTTAGCGGTGGCAACGCAAGTCCAACGGGTTTCATATGCGTGTGTGGACCCGGGCTGGTAGGTAAGACGTTGTTGCATCGTGTAGGTATAAGCCGTGCACCGTTGATTGTATCGGGTTGCCACTTTGGGGAGTGATACACCCCACTGTGGGGCCAGCACGGGTATCTACGTTAGGGAGCCGATCGAATGGGAGTAGTGGGTACACCTAGTGGAGATAGGGGCAGACGGCACCTATGTAGTCAGCTAGGGGTACACGAGACTACTATTAAAATTACTAAGTTGTGGGTACACCTAGTGGAGATAGGGGAAGACGGCACCTATGTAGTCAGCTAGGGGTACACGGAACTACTATCAAAAATTACTAAGTACACTTAGTGGGATCAACCTTTAAGTAGGAATTACCCTTGGGTGGGTAGATCTGGTGTGGTGCAGTGTAGGAATTACCCTTGAGTGGGTAGATCTGGGGTGGTGCAGTGTAGTATTTATCCTTGGGTGGATAGGCGCGTCTTTACCGTTATCTTAGTTCATCCTAAGTCTAGTTGGCTGCTTAGTGTAGTCATTTATCCCCAGTCGTACCGTACTAGGTTTATATCGTACCCTAATTACTTTAATGATTGTATTGTTAAAGTTATAGGGCTCACTCAGACTTATGTCTGACCCCGTTGTTTTTATCTTTTTCCCCCAACCCTCAGGTTATCAGTGCGGGCCTAGCACTAGTGAGCTTTGATCGGATTGCTTTATCTATCTTTTGGAGCTTGGACTCTTGAAGAAAAGCTCGGTTATCTTTTCTATTATGGCTATTAGTATGTAGTGGGATTATGTACTTATGTTTTAACGAGATGGATATTTTGTACTTGACTCTTGTTGGTTTTGATATGTAACCAAACATGTTTACCTTCTACTGCAATGAAATGATGTTTTAAATATCAAGTATTACTTATATCTGTCTTGTTGTAATTTTTCAGTTCTATATTCACTTAAATACTCCACCGAAGCTAAGGCATTCCCTTAGTGAGTGACCTTAGCGGGTGTGGGGTGTTACACGTGGTATCAGAGCTTAAGGTTACCAGAACAGATAAAACTTTTAGAAAATTATTTTTCTAAAAACATTTTTGGAAGAAGTATTTTCAAAAACATGTTTTTAAGAGAAAAGTTTTTGAAAGAAAAGAACATAATCCCCAACAGCCATATATCCTTCCTTCGATTCTCCGTTTTGAATCTCTTCCTCTTTCTCTTTTTGAATTTCCCCTCCGCGTATAGATGTCTTTTTAAGATAAATAAGGACTTCCGTATGAAGGTCGGAAGAACCACTTCAAGGGACTAAGTCGTTCACCAGGCTAAGAAGTTAGTCCAAGGAGGTGGAGGGATTATGGGTACCTTTAAGATGGATGAGAGAGGAAGGTTCAAATAGCTATTAGGTAAATAAAGGACGAAACCTCATCGTGGTAAGAAGGCCACGAAAGGAGAATGTGAAGGGGAAGGCTAGTTGTTTTGGAGAAATAGGACACCTTGGGGTTGTCCAAAGAGGTAAGGACGAAGTACAGGATCTTCTGGAGGGTAGATGTATTCCCTCACGACGGGTATACCTGATGGGGGTAGGACCGACTAAGTTGAAATTCGGTTCTCTCGATCATCCTGTTCGAACTTTATTCGACTCTGGCGCATCACATTCGTTTATCTCATCATCATTAGTTGAGTCACTACACCTAGACACCAGTTTAGTAGATGATCCCTTGGTTGTTTCAAACCCAATTGGGGGCTCCACTTATTTGTCCATGATATGTTTGGGTTTGAAGATTTCTATACTTAGCGTTGAGTTTAGATGTGATGCTTTTGTTTTGGGCTTCACGGGCTATGGGTTGATTTTGGGCATGGACTGGTTATCCAGTAATGATGTCGTTCTTGATTGCGAAAGGAGAGTTGTTAGGCTCATGACCCGCTTGGGTAACACTCTCGAGATCTCTTGTAATCCCATAGATTTTGTTATGCTAAGTTATCTTGAATCGCTTGACGCTTCGGTCGAGAATTTGCGATCTGTTAGAGCGGTCCGGGAATACTCGGATGTGTTTGAGGAGGTGAAGGGCTTACCTCCGAAGCGGGAGATAGACTTCCGAATATATCTGGTGGATAATGCTAAACCTGTATCTTTACCAGTGCGCCACATGGCTCCTCGTGAGAGGAGGGAACTCCATAAGCAAGTAGGGGAGTTGCTTGAGAAGGGGTTCATAAGACGAAGTATATCGGAGTGGGGTACTCCAGTAGTTTTTGCCACGAAGGCGGATGGGTCCCTCAGACTTTGTGTAGACTATAGAGAACTCAACAAGCTCACAAAGAAGAATAGACACCCATTGCCGAGGATTGATGATCTTTTTGATCAGTTGGTTGGCGCCTCAGTGTTTTCGCAGTGGGACTTGGCCACGGAATTTCATCATTTGGGAGTGACTGAGGATAGTATAGAGAAGACCGCCTTTAGGACTCCGGATGGTTTCTATGAGTGGCTTGTGATGCCATTTGGTTTGACAAACGCCCCCGCATACTTTGTTGATTTGATGAGTAGAGTGTTCAGGGAGTACCTAAATAACTTCGTAGTGGTCTTTGTGGATGACATCTTGGTCTTTTCTAAGAACGAAATAAGTTTTCGTATGTGCTTAATAGGTTAAGCAAAGCCAGTTATTTGATCAACGGTGGTTCTGGAGTGAGACTGGCAAGGACATCCAGGCTTGGTCAAGGGCTTAATTATTTAGCCGTTTTTACTAGTATCATCTCACGTAGGTCGTTTGAATTCGAAGGAGGTGTCCCTTGGGTGTTTGTCTGATATTGGTTTAGGCCTTTGGGGCTTGCACTTGGGGCATGTTGAGTTCGACTAGGATGGTCTACGTGAGAGATGGATAGTTGTGACGATTTTGTATGGGAGAATATCCTAGTTTTCTCCAGAAGTGGAGAAAAGCATGCCCTACATCTTAGGGAAGTGTTGGAGACTCTTCGAGCGCATAGTCTTGAGACAGCAAAGGTGGATGGAGTTCTTAGCATCCTATGATTTCGAGATAGCGTATACCCCTGGCAAGGGTAACGTGGTGGCGGACGCCTTGAGCGGAAAAAGGTTGTCCTTGAGTCCATTGTTCGTGGAACGACGAAGCTTGGAATTTATCTCGATGTTTGATTTCAGACCTTCCGTTGACTTTATACCCGGTTTGCTAGCATCCTTGGAGGTCAGACCTACTCTTTTGAGACGGATTGGCGAGGCATAGCGGGACGACCCACAGTTGGTTGAGTTGGTAGAGAGGCTCATAAGGGGGAGTCGTCTAGCCATTTGAGTAGGTACACCCTAAACGATAAGGGGTGCTTGCGTAGAGACGGTAGACTTTGTGTACCGCAAGACGAGGGTTTAAGGAAGGCTATTCTTGATGATGCACACCGTTCTAGGATGACCATTTATCCCGGTGGGGACAAGATGTATCAGGACATGAAGCGAGTTTTCTTTTGGGCCGGTATGAAGAAAGATGTGGCCGAGTATGTTGCTAGATGCTTGGTGTGCCAACAAGTGAAAGCGGAGCAAAAGAAACCCGGTGGGTTGCTTCACCCATTGGAAGTTCCGCAATGGAAGTGGGATGGCGTCTCGATGGATTTTATTAATAGGTTACCTAGGTCGAAGAAGGGTAATACGGGAATTTGGGTTGTGGTAGACAGACTTACTAAGAGCGCCCATTTCATATCCGTGAAGAGCAAGAGGACTGCTCCAGGGCATATAGAGTGGATTTACCCGAGAGACTTAGTGGGGTACATGACGTATTCCATGTGTCACATTTGAGGAAGTGCCTACATGAGACCGCAGAGGTGGTAGAGCCGAGCTTTCTTAAAGAAGTGAAGGTAGAGCGTGATGCGACTATTCGACGAGCTCCTACCCGCATCCTTGGGTCAGAGATTAGGAAGTTGAGAAACAGAGAGGTTCGGCTAGTCAAAGTGCCAAGGGGAGATGATGAGAGTAATGCTACTTGGGAGACAGAAGCGAAGATGCGTTCATTGTACCCATTCCTTTTTGAGGGTATGTCTTTTAACTTCTCCTTTATCGTTTGTCTAGTACTTATCTTATCTTTAGTATGTCCTCTCATTAGTACCTTTGACCTTTAGATAGGGTAAACCTATGATTGAAACATGTGTTTGAGACATGTTATGATTGATGGATGCGAGTGGATGCAAGTAGTTACTAGTGGTTGCTCGTGGATGCATATACACACACTCTAGGCACTAGATCGGCTAAATCACTTCATATTGCATATTGCATAAAATTGTGTGTAGGTAGCTATATTAATGGATGTATAATGGTTGCGTTATCATATGGATGATGCATTTTGGTGTATGGTTGTGCACACATGTAGAAATAGTATGTGTCGATAGGGATCTTTCGCATACATATTGGATGCATGGCACTATCATGGTTTGCATTAAGGAGGTCAACTAAATAAGTGGACCGCCTAATTTTGCATTAGACAGGGAACATATACACACACTCTTTGCATATGTTCATACAACATTAGAAACTTTAAGGACAATGGATGCCAGTGTTTGATGGTTTGAGTAGATGGTTGTTTGGATGGTAGGATACGTTCTTCTTGACTTAGAGATTTCGGGGACGAAATCCTTTAAGTAGGGGAGAATGTAACACCCCGTATGTTGAATAACTTACTATAATATAAAACAGGGCAGAATTAAATTTTAAATTCTGAATCAGGGGAAACGGGCTATGCCATTGCGTTCGTCTCGGAAAAATACGCAAAATAGAGTCCGAGTTTTCGAAAATCGGAGTCCGTATGACCCAGATATGGCCCGAAGAAGTTTCAGAAAATTAAAAAAAACAGATTTAAAAACAGAAATTTCAAATTTCAGAAGTGGCGGGAAAATTCCCGCCAGACCCAGGAAGTCGACCTGGGGGTCGACTGGGGAGTCGACCTGCCCAGCAGGTCGACTAGGGTGTCGACCCTAGTGTTAACCTGGGGGTCGACCTCCCTGATCGAGCCCAGGCGACCTGGGTGCACCAGTTTGGCTTTTGGGCTGTGTTTTGGTGGCTAGGACGAGATCTGACGGCTCTAACCTAATCTAGGGTTAATCTAAGGGCCTAAACTACATCCTAATTCTATAAATACACCCTAAGACTACCCTAATTCATACTAAAATTGGAGACAACGTCGTTATGCCGTCAAAATGCAATTAGGAGGAGCCACCAACAAATTAAAGAGGAGGAAAGCTTCTCAAATCAACTTCTAATCAACTCTAGCAACTTAATCTTCTTCATTAAAGTGCTAGTCAACAAGTTGTGAGTTTTCTATAACCTTAATGACCAATTGTTGAAATGATTATGATAGGATATAATGAGGTTATGGCTATGAATGTGGATCAATGCAAGATTGTGTTATCATGTGCTATGTGTTTGTGATGTTATGCAAGTTATGCAAGTTATGTGTTATGTGTTCATGATGTTATGCAAGTCATATGCTATGTGATCATGATGTTATGCAAGTTATGCAAGTCATATGCTACATGTTCATGATGTTATGCAAGATATGCAAGTTATATGCTACATGATCATGATGTTATGCAAGTTATGCAAGTGTTAGGCTATGTGTTCATGATGCTAGTTGTGCAAATTGCTATGATAAACATTGATCCATTATGACACCATGATTATGCAAGCTCATATATGATATGTTATGCAAGTTTGGTGTATGATTATATGCAAGTTCATATATGACATGTTATGCAAGTTTGGTGTATGATTATATGCAAGTTCATATATGACATGTTGTGCAAGTTTGGTGTATGATTATATGCAAGTTCATATATGATATGTTATGCAAGTTTGGTGTTTGATTATATGCATGTTCATATATGACATGATATGCAAGTTTGGTGTTTGATGATATGCAAGTAACATGTGCAAGTTTACACCTTAGTATGATATGCATACATATGCAAGTTAACCCCTTTGTATGTCATACATACATATGCAAGTTTACCCCTTTGTATGACATAAATAACTTATGCAAGTTAACCTCTTTATGACATATGTGATTCATGCAAGTTTGGGTTGATTATTTATGCTAGTTGGGTTGATGCTATATGCATGTTGACACCTTTAAACCCATGTTGATGCTAATGTTATGCAAGTTGAACCCATTGTATTTGTGATGAATCTTCCCTTTTATGTCATGTTGGCGAATTACGTGGGGAACGATGGGGTTAATATACATGTTAATGAAATGGTGTGAAGTTGGTATGATTATGCATACCATAAAGTGGATGGACATAATTGAGTCAATTATGTACATCGTTAAAATTGGAATTAATTAGGGAAAACTAATTCGAAATATGGGGGTGATTAATTAGGTGTAATTAATCGACTAAGACACGAGGTTGGACCCTTTTGTAGCGTAAGACTGCCCGGAACCGACCGGCAAATCCAGCGGCTACAAATGATTGGCCCAATGTCAGAGGTCTTAGGCACAAACTAAATACGTGACAAGTGTATAGACACGAGGTTAGACTCGGTTATGGCGTAAGGCCGCCCGGACCCGACCGGCAAATCCAGCTGCCATAAAAGATAGTCTAATGTGAGAGGTCTTTACAACGGTTACGTTCTTAATCAATTAAGAAACACTTAACCATATTAGCATGTAGAGGGACATGAGGGGTTAAGTGGGTGCCTTGGGTGGCATGTGGAAAAATCTAGTGGTTGCCTTGGGTGGCAATAGAAAATATGATTAGAATACTTAACCAAAGTGGAACATGTAATTAAACATGATTAAAGGGTTAAGTAAGTGCCTTGGGTGGCATGGGGAAAATCTAGTGGTTGCCTTGGGTGGAAATGAAAGATAAGATTAAAATACTTAACCAAAGTGGAACATGTAATTAAACATGATTAAAGGGTTAAGTAAGTGCCTTGGGTGGCATGTGGAAATCAAGTAAGTGCCTTGGGTGGCATGGGGAAATCTAGTGGGTGCCTTGAGTGGCAATTGAAATATGATTAGATGACTTAACCAACTTTAAACATGTAAGTGGACATGATTATTAAAAAGGGTTAAGTGGGATGCACTAGAAAAAATGACAAGCTTAGGTGGGTAGCTTGTGGGGGCCCATTTCAACCAGTAACCCATATGTATCTTATTGGGCTCGACCCATGTCGAGGACGGGACACGCGTACTGGGCTTGACTATAAGAGGCCAAAACGGGTTAGCGGTGGCAACGCAAGTCCAACGGGTTTCATATGCGTGTGTGGACCCGGGCTGGTAGGTAAGACGTTGTTGCATCGTGTAGGTATAAGCCGTGCACCGTTGATTGTATCGGGTTGCCACTTTGGGGAGTGATACACCCCACTGTGGGGCCAGCACGGGTATCTACGTTAGGGAGCCGATCGAATGGGAGTAGTGGGTACACCTAGTGGAGATAGGGGCAGACGGCACCTATGTAGTCAGCTAGGGGTACACGAGACTACTATTAAAATTACTAAGTTGTGGGTACACCTAGTGGAGATAGGGGCAGACGGAACCTATGTAGTCAGTTAGGGGTACACGGAACTACTATCAAAAATTACTAAGTACACTTAGTGGGATCAACCTTTAAGTAGGAATTACCCTTGGGTGGGTAGATCTGGTGTGGTGCAGTGTAGGAATTACCCTTGAGTGGGTAGATCTGGGGTGGTGCAGTGTAGTATTTATCCTTGGGTGGATAGGCGCGTCTTTACCATTATCTCAGTTCATCCTAAGTCTAGTTGGCTGCTTAGTGTAGTCATTTATCCCCAGTCGTACCGTACCAGGTTTATATCGTACCCTAATTACTTTAATGATTGTATTGTTAAAGTTATAGGGCTCACTCAGACTTATGTCTGACCTCGTTGATTTTATCTTTTTTCCCCAACCCTCAGGTTATCAGTGCGGGCCTAGCACTAGTGGGCTTTGATCAGATTGCTTTATCTATCTTTTGGAGCTTGGACTCTTGAAGAAAAGCTCGGTTATCTTTTCTATTATGGCTAATAGTATGTAGTGGGATTATGTATTTATGTTTTAACAAGATGGATATTTTGTACTTGACTCTTGTTGGTTTTGATATGTAACCAAACATGTTTACCTTCTGCTGCAATGAAATGATGTTTTAAATATCAAGTATTACTTATATCTGTCTTGTTGTAATTTTTCAGTTCTATATTCACTTAAATACTCCGCCGAAGCTAAGGCATTCCCTTAGTGAGTGACCTTAGCGGGTGTGGGGTGTTACACGTGGTATCAGAGCTTAAGGTTACCAGAACAGATAAAACTTTTAGAAAATTATTTTTCTAAAAACATTTTTGGAAGAAGTATTTTCAAAAACATGTTTTTAAGAGAAAAGTTTTTGAAAGAAAAGAACATAATCCCCAACAGCCATATATCCTTCCTTCGATTCTCCGTTTTGAATCTCTTCCTCTTTCTCTTTTTGAATTTCCCCTCCGCGTATAGATGTCTTTTTAAGATAAATAAGGACTTCCGTATGAAGGTCGGAAGAACCACTTCAAGGGACTAAGTCGTTCGCCAGGCTAAGAAGTTAGTCCAAGGAGGTGGAGGGCTTATGGGTACATTTAAGATGGATGAGAGAGGAAGGTTCAAATAGCTATTAGGTAAATAAAGGACGAAACCTCATCGTGGTAAGAAGGCCACGAAAGGAGAATGTGAAGGGGAAGGCTAGTTGTTTTGGAGAAATAGGACACCTTGGGGTTGTCCAAAGAGGTAAGGACGAAGTACAGGATCTTCTGGAGGGTAGATGTATTCCCTCACGACGGGTATACCTGATGGGGGTAGGACCGTCTAAGTTGAAATTTGGTTCTCTCGATCATCTTATTCGAACTTTATTCGACTCTGGCGCATCACATTCGTTTATCTCATCATCATTAGTTGAGTCACTACACCTAGACACCAGTTTAGTAGATGATCCCTTGGTTGTTTCAAACCCAATTGGGGGCTCCACTTATTTGTCCATGATATGTTTGGGTTTGAAGATTTCTATACTTAGCGTTGAGTTTAGATGTGATGCTTTTGTTTTGGGCTTCACGGGCTATGGGTTGATTTTGGGCATGGACTGGTTATCCAGTAATGGTGTCGTTCTTGATTGCGAAAGGAGAGTTGTTAGGCTCATGACCCGCTTGGGTAACACTCTCGAGATCTCTTGTAGTCCCATAGATTCTGTTATGCTAAGTTATCTTGAATGGCTTGACGCTTCAGTCGAGAATTTGCGATCTGTTAGAGCGGTCCGGGAATACTCGGATGTGTTTGAGGAGGTGAAGGGCTTACCTCCGAAGCGGGAGATAGACTTCCGAATATATCTGGTGGATAATGCTAAACCTGTATCTTTACCAGTGCGCCACATGGCTCCTCGTGAGAGGAGGGAACTCCATAAGCAAGTAGGGGAGTTGCTTGAGAAGGGGTTCATAAGACGAAGTATATCGGAGTGGGGTGCTCCAATAGTTTTTGCCACGAAGGCGGATGGGTCCCTCAGACTTTGTGTAGACTATAGAGAACTCAACAAGCTCACAAAGAAGAATAGACACCCATTGCCGAGGATTGATGATCTTTTTGATCGGTTGGTTGGCGCCTCAGTGTTTTCGCAGTGGGACTTGGCCACGGAATTTCATCAGTTGGGAGTGACTGAGGATAGTATAAAGAAGACCGCCTTTAGGACTCCGGATGGTTTCTATGAGTGGCTTGTGATGCCATTTGGTTTGACAAACGCCCCCGCATACTTTGTTGATTTGATGAGTAAAGTGTTCAGGGAGTACCTAAATAACTTCGTAGTGGTCTTTGTGGATGACATCTTGGTCTTTTCTAAGAATGAAATAAGTTTTCGTATGTGCTTAATAGGTTAAGCAAAGCTAGTTATTTGATCAACGGTGGTTCTGGAGTGAGACTGGCAAGGACATCCAGAGTTGGACAAGGGCTTAATTATTTAGCCGTTTTTACTAGTATCATCTCACGTAGGTCGTTTGAATTCGAAGGAGGTGTCCCTTGGGTGTTTGTCTGATATTGGTTTAGGCCTTTGGGGCTTGCACTTGGGGGATGTTGAGTTCGACTAGGATGGTCTGCGTGAGAGATGGATAGTTGTGACGATTTTGTATGGGAGAATATACTGGTTTTCTCCAGAAGTGGAGAAAAGCATGCCCTACATCTTAGGGAAGTGTTGGAGACTCTTCGAGCGCATAGTCTTGAGACAGCAAAGGTGGATGGAGTTCTTAGCATCCTATGATTTCGAGATAGCGTATACCCCTGGCAAGGGTAACGTGGTGGCGGACGCCTTGAGCGGAAAAAGGTTGTCCTTGAGTCCATTGTTCGTGGAACGACGAAGCTTGGAATTTATCTCGATGTTTGATTTCAGACCTTCCGTTGACTTTATACCCGGTTTGCTAGCATCCTTGGAGGTCAGACCTACTCTTTTGAGACGGATTGGCGAGGCACAGCGGGACGACCCACAGTTGGTTGAGTTGGTAGAGAGGCTCATAAGGGGGGAGTCGTCCAGCCATTTGAGTAGGTACACCCTAGACGATAAGGGGTGCTTGCGTAGAGACGGTAGACTTTGTGTACCGCAAGACGAGGGTTTAAGGAAGGCTATTCTTGATGATGCACACTGTTCTAGGATGACCATTTATCCCGGTGGGGACAAGATGTACCAGGACATGAAGCGAGTTTTCTTTTGGGCCGGTATGAAGAAAGATGTGGCCGAGTATGTCGCTAGATGCTTGGTGTGCCAACAAGTGAAAGCGGAGCAAAAGAAACCCGGTGGGTTGCTTCACCCATTGGAAGTTCCGCAATGGAAGTGGGATGGCGTCTCGATGGATTTTATTGATAGGTTACCTAGGACGAAGAAGGGTAATACGGGAATTTGGGTTGTGGTAGACAGACTTACTAAGAGCGCCCATTTCATACCCGTGAAGAGCAAGAGGACTGCTCCAGGGCATATAGAGTGGATTTACCCGAGAGACTTAGTGGGGTACATGACGTATTCCATGTGTCACATTTGAGGAAGTGCCTACATGAGACCGCAGAGGTGGTAGAGCCGAGCTTGCTTAAAGAAGTGGAGGTAGAGCGTGATGCGACTATTCGACGAGCTCCTACCCGCATCCTTGGGTCATAGATTAGGAAGTTGAGAAACAGAGAGGTTCGACTAGTCAAAGTGCCAAGGGGAGAAGATGAGAGTAATGCTACTTGGGAGACAGAAGCGAAGATGCGTTCATTGTACCCATTCCTTTTTGAGGGTATGTCTTTTAACTTCTCCTTTATCGTTTGTCTAGTACTTATCTTATCTTTAGTATGTCCTCTCATTAGTACCTTTGACCTTTAGATAGGGTAAACCTATGATTGAAACATGTGTTTGAGACATGTTATGATTGATGGATGGGAGTGGATGCAAGTGGTTGCTAGTGGTTGCTCGTGGATGCATATACACACACTCTAGGCACTAGATCGGCTAAATCACTTCATATTGCATATTGCATAAAATTGTGTGTAGGTAGCTATATTAATGGATGTATAATGGTTGCGTTATCATATGGATGATGCATTTTGGTGTATGGTTGTGCACACCTGTAGAAATAGTATGTGTCGATAGGGATCTTTCGCATACATATTGGATGCATGGCACTATCATGGTTTGCATTAAGGAGGTCAACTAAATAAGTGGACCGCCTAATTTTGCATTAGACAGGGAACATATACACACACTCTTTGCATATGTTCATACAGCATTAGAAACTTTAAGGACAATGGATGCCAGTGTTTGATGGTTTGAGTAGATGGTTGTTTGGATGGTAGGATACGTTCTTCTTTACTTAGAGATTTCGGGGACGAAATCCTTTAAGTAGGGGAGAATGTAACACCCCGTATGTTGAATAACTTGCTATAATATAAAACAGGGCAGAATTAAATTTTAAATTCTGAATCAGGGGAAACGGGCTATGCCATTGCGTTCGTCTCGGAAAAATACGCAAAATAGAGTCCGAGTTTTCGAAAATCGGAGTCCGTATGACCCAGATATGGCCCGAAGAAGTTTCAGAAAATTAAAAAAAACAGATTTAAAAACAGAAATTTCAAATTTCAGAAGTGGCGGGAAAATTCCCGCCAGACCCAGGGAGTCGACCTGGGGGTCGACTGGGGAGTCGACCTGCCCAGCAGGTCGACTAGGGTGTCGACCCTAGTGTCGACCTGGGGGTCGACCTCCCTGATCGAGCCCAGGCGACCTGGGTGCACCAGTTTGGCTTTTGGGCTGTGTTTTGGTGGCTAGGACGAGATCTGACGGCTCTAACCTAATCTAGGGTTAATCTAAGGGCCTAAACTACATCCTAATTCTATAAATACACCCTAAGACTACCCTAATTCATACTAAAATTGGAGACAACGTCGTTATGCCATCAAAATGCAACTAGGAGGAGCCACCAACAAATTAAAGAGGAGGAAAGCTTCTCAAATCAACTTCTAATCAACTCTAGCAACTTAATCTTCTTCATTAAAGTGCTAATCAACAAGTTGTGAGTTTTCTATAACCTTAATGACCAATTGTTGAAATGATTATGAAAGGATATAATGAGGTTATGGCTATGAATGTGGATCAATGCAAGATTGTGTTATCATGTGCTATGTGTTTGTAATGTTATGCAAGTTATGCAAGTTATGTGTTATGTGTTCATGATGTTATGCAAGTCATATGCTATGTGATCATGATGTTATGCAAGTTATGCAAGTCATATGCTACATGTTCATGATGTTATGCAAGTTATGCAAGTTATATGCTACATGATCATGATGTTATGCAAGTTATGCAAGTGTCAGGCTATGTGTTCATGATGCTAGTTGTGCAAATTGCTATGATAAACATTGATCCATTATGACACCATGATTATGCAAGCTCATATATGATATGTTATGCAAGTTTGGTGTATGATTATATGCAAGTTCATATATGACATGTTATGCAAGTTTGGTGTATGATTATATGCAAGTTCATATATGACATGTTGTGCAAGTTTGGTGTATGATTATATGCAAGTTCATATATGATATGTTATGCAAGTTTGGTGTTTGATTATATGCATGTTCATATATGACATGATATGCAAGTTTGGTGTTTGATGATATGCAAGTAACATGTGCAAGTTTAAACCTTAGTATGATATGCATACATATGCAAGTTAACCCCTTTGTATGTCATACATACATATGCAAGTTTACCCCTTTGTATGACATAAATAACTTATGCAAGTTAACCTCTTTATGAAATTTGTGATTCATGCAAGTTTGGGTTGATTATTTATGCTAGTTGGGTTGATGCTATATGCATGTTGACACCTTTAAACCCATGTTGATGCTAATGTTATGCAAGTTGAACCCATTGTATTTGTGATGAATCTTCCCTTTTATGTCATGTTGGCGAATTACGTGGGGAACGATGGGGTTAATATACATGTTAATGAAATGGTGTGAAGTTGGTATGATTATGCATACCATAAAGTGGATGGACATAATTGAGTCAATTATGTACATCGTTAAAATTGGAATTAATTAGGGAAAACTAATTCGAAATATGGGGGTGATTAATTAGGTGTAATTAATCGACTAAGACACGAGGTTGGACCCTTTTGTAGCGTAAGACTGCCCGGAACCGACCGGCAAATCCAGCGGCTACAAATGATTGGCCCAATGTCAGAGGTCTTAGGCACAAACTAAATACGTGACAAGTGTATAGACACGAGGTTAGACTCGGTTATGGCGTAAGGCCACCCGGACCCGACCGGCAAATCCAGCTGCCATAAAAGATAGTCTAATGTGAGAGGTCTTTACAACGGTTACGTTCTTAATCAATTAAGAAACACTTAACCATATTAGCATGTAGAGGGACATGAGGGGTTAAGTGGGTGCCTTGGGTGGCATGTGGAAAAATCTAGTGGTTGCCTTGGGTGGCAATAGAAAATACGATTAGAATACTTAACCAAAGTGGAACATGTAATTAAACATGATTAAAGGGTTAAGTAAGTGCCTTGGGTGGCATGGGGAAAATCTAGTGGTTGCCTTGGGTGGAAATGAAAGATAAGATTAAAATACTTAACCAAAGTGGAACATGTAATTAAACATGATTAAAGGGTTAAGTAAGTGCCTTGGGTGGCATGTGGAAATCAAGTAAGTGCCTTGGGTGGCATGGGGAAATCTAGTGGGTGCCTTGAGTGGCAATTGAAATATGATTAGATGACTTAACCAAACTTTAAACATGTAAGTGGACATGATTATTAAAAAGGGTTAAGTGGGATGCACTAGAAAAAAATGACAAGCTTAGGTGGGTAGCTTGTGGGGGCCCATTTCAACCAGTAACCCATATGTATCTTATTGGGCTCGACCCATGTCGAGGACGGGACACGCGTACTGGGCTTGACTATTAGAGGCCAAAACGGGTTAGCGATGGCAACGCAAGTCCAACGGGTTTCATATGCGTGTGTGGACCCGGGCTGGTAGGTAAGACGTTGTTGCATCGTGTAGGTATAAGCCGTGCACCGTTGATTGTATCGGGTTGCCACTTTGGGGAGTGATACACCCCACTGTGGGGCCAGCACGGGTATCTACGTTAGGGAGCCGATCGAATGGGAGTAGTGGGTACACCTAGTGGAGATAGGGGCAGACGGCACCTATGTAGTCAGCTAGGGGTACACGAGACTACTATTAAAATTACTAAGTTGTGGGTACACCTAGTGGAGATAGGGGCAGACGGAACCTATGTAGTCAGCTAGGGGTACACGGAACTACTATCAAAAATTACTAAGTACACTTAGTGGGATCAACCTTTAAGTAGGAATTACCCTTGGGTGGGTAGATCTGGTGTGGTGCAGTGTAGGAATTACCCTTGAGTGGGTAGATCTGGGGTGGTGCAGTGTAGTATTTATCCTTGGGTGGATAGGCGCGTCTTTACCATTATCTCAGTTCATCCTAAGTCTAGTTGGCTGCTTAGTGTAGTCATTTATCCTCAGTCGTACCGTACCAGGTTTATATCGTACCCTAATTACTTTAATGATTGTATTGTTAAAGTTATAGGGCTCACTCAGACTTATGTCTGACCTCGTTGATTTTATCTTTTTTCCCCAACCCTCAGGTTATCAGTGCGGGCCTAGCACTAGTGGGCTTTGATCAGATTGCTTTATCTATCTTTTGGAGCTTGGACTCTTGAAGAAAAGCTCGGTTATCTTTTCTATTATGGCTAATAGTATGTAGTGGGATTATGTATTTATGTTTTAACGAGATGGATATTTTGTACTTGACTCTTGTTGGTTTTGATATGTAACCAAACATGTTTACCTTCTGCTGCAATGAAATGATGTTTTAAATATCAAGTATTACTTATATCTGTCTTGTTGTAATTTTTCAGTTCTATATTCACTTAAATACTCCGTCGAAGCTAAGGCATTCCCTTAGTGAGTGACCTTAGCGGGTGTGGGGTGTTACACGTGGTATCAGAGCTTAAGGTTACCAGAACAGATAAAACTTTTAGAAAATTATTTTTCTAAAAACATTTTTGGAAGAAGTATTTTCAAAAACATGTTTTTAAGAGAAAAGTTTTTGAAAGAAAAGAACATAATCCCCAACAGCCATATATCCTTCCTTCGATTCTCTGTTTTGAATCTCTTCCTCTTTCTCTTTTTGAATTTCCCCTCCGCGTATAGATGTCTTTTTAAGATAAATAAGGACTTCCGTATGAAGGTCGGAAGAACCACTTCAAGGGACTAAGTCGTTCGCCAGGCTAAGAAGTTAGTCCAAGGAGGTGGAGGGCTTATGGGTACATTTAAGATGGATGAGAGAGGAAGGTTCAAATAGCTATTAGGTAAATAAAGGACGAAACCTCATCGTGGTAAGAAGGCCACGAAAGGAGAATGTGAAGGGGAAGGCTAGTTGTTTTGGAGAAATAGGACACCTTGGGGTTGTCCAAAGAGGTAAGGACGAAGTACAGGATCTTCTGGAGGGTAGATGTATTTCCTCACGACGGGTATACCTGATGGGGGTAGGACCGTCTAAGTTGAAATTTGGTTCTCTCGATCATCTTATTCGAACTTTATTCGACTCTGGCGCATCACATTCGTTTATCTCATCATCATTAGTTGAGTCACTACACCTAGACACCAGTTTAGTAGATGATCCCTTGGTTGTTTCAAACCCAATTGGGGGCTCCACTTATTTGTCCATGATATGTTTGGGTTTGAAGATTTCTATACTTAGCGTTGAGTTTAGATGTGATGCTTTTGTTTTGGGCTTCACGGGCTATGGGTTGATTTTGGGCATGGACTGGTTATCCAGTAATGGTGTCGTTCTTGATTGCGAAAGGAGAGTTGTTAGGCTCATGACCCGCTTGGGTAACACTCTCGAGATCTCTTGTAATCCCATAGATTCTGTTATGCTAAGTTATCTTGAATGGCTTGACGCTTCAGTCGAGAATTTGCGATCTGTTAGAGCGGTCCGGGAATACTCGGATGTGTTTGAGGAGGTGAAGGGCTTACCTCCGAAGCGGGAGATAGACTTCCGAATATATCTGGTGGATAATGCTAAACCTGTATCTTTACCAGTGCGCCACATGGCTCCTCGTGAGAGGAGGGAACTCCATAAGCAAGTAGGGGAGTTGCTTGAGAAGGGGTTCATAAGACGAAGTATATCGGAGTGGGGTGCTCCAATAGTTTTTGCCACGAAGGCGGATGGGTCCCTCAGACTTTGTGTAGACTATAGAGAACTCAACAAGCTCACAAAGAAGAATAGACACCCATTGCCGAGGATTGATGATCTTTTTGATCGGTTGGTTGGCGCCTCAGTGTTTTCGCAGTGGGACTTGGCCACGGAATTTCATCAGTTGGGAGTGACTGAGGATAGTATAAAGAAGACCGCCTTTAGGACTCCGGATGGTTTCTATGAGTGGCTTGTGATGCCATTTGGTTTGACAAACGCCCCCGCATACTTTGTTGATTTGATGAGTAGAGTGTTCAGGGAGTACCTAAATAACTTCGTAGTGGTCTTTGTGGATGACATCTTGGTCTTTTCTAAGAATGAAATAAGTTTTCGTATGTGCTTAATAGGTTAAGCAAAGCCAGTTATTTGATCAACGGTGGTTCTGGAGTGAGACTGGCAAGGACATCCAGAGTTGGACAAGGGCTTAATTATTTAGCCGTTTTTACTAGTATCATCTCACGTAGGTCGTTTGAATTCGAAGGAGGTGTCCCTTGGGTGTTTGTCTGATATTGGTTTAGGCCTTTGGGGCTTGCACTTGGGGGATGTTGAGTTCGACTAGGATGGTCTGCGTGAGAGATGGATAGTTGTGACGATTTTGTATGGGAGAATATACTGGTTTTCTCCAGAAGTGGAGAAAAGCATGCCCTACATCTTAGGGAAGTGTTGGAGACTCTTCGAGCGCATAGTCTTGAGACAGCAAAGGTGGATGGAGTTCTTAGCATCCTATGATTTCGAGATAGCGTATACCCCTGGCAAGGGTAACGTGGTGGCGGACGCCTTGAGCGGAAAAAGGTTGTCCTTGAGTCCATTGTTCGTGGAACGACGAAGCTTGGAATTTATCTCGATGTTTGATTTCAGACCTTCCGTTGACTTTATACCCGGTTTGCTAGCATCCTTGGAGGTCAGACCTACTCTTTTGAGACGGATTGGCGAGGCACAGCGGGACGACCCACAGTTGGTTGAGTTGGTAGAGAGGCTCATAAGGGGGGAGTCGTCCAGCCATTTGAGTAGGTACACCCTAGACGATAAGGGGTGCTTGCGTAGAGACGGTAGACTTTGTGTACCGCAAGACGAGGGTTTAAGGAAGGCTATTCTTGATGATGCACACTGTTCTAGGATGACCATTTATCCCGGTGGGGACAAGATGTACCAGGACATGAAGCGAGTTTTCTTTTGGGCCGGTATGAAGAAAGATGTGGCCGAGTATGTCGCTAGATGCTTGGTGTGCCAACAAGTGAAAGCGGAGCAAAAGAAACCCGGTGGGTTGCTTCACCCATTGGAAGTTCCGCAATGGAAGTGGGATGGCGTCTCGATGGATTTTATTGATAGGTTACCTAGGACGAAGAAGGGTAATACGGGAATTTGGGTTGTGGTAGACAGACTTACTAAGAGCGCCCATTTCATACCCGTGAAGAGCAAGAGGACTGCTCCAGGGCATATAGAGTGGATTTACCCGAGAGACTTAGTGGGGTACATGACGTATTCCATGTGTCACATTTGAGGAAGTGCCTACATGAGACCGCAGAGGTGGTAGAGCCGAGCTTGCTTAAAGAAGTGGAGGTAGAGCGTGATGCGACTATTCGACGAGCTCCTACCCGCATCCTTGGGTCATAGATTAGGAAGTTGAGAAACAGAGAGGTTCGACTAGTCAAAGTGCCAAGGGGAGAAGATGAGAGTAATGCTACTTGGGAGACAGAAGCGAAGATGCGTTCATTGTACCCATTCCTTTTTGAGGGTATGTCTTTTAACTTCTCCTTTATCGTTTGTCTAGTACTTATCTTATCTTTAGTATGTCCTCTCATTAGTACCTTTGACCTTTAGATAGGGTAAACCTATGATTGAAACATGTGTTTGAGACATGTTATGATTGATGGATGGGAGTGGATGCAAGTGGTTGCTAGTGGTTGCTCGTGGATGCATATACACACACTCTAGGCACTAGATCGGCTAAATCACTTCATATTGCATATTGCATAAAATTGTGTGTAGGTAGCTATATTAATGGATGTATAATGGTTGCGTTATCATATGGATGATGCATTTTGGTGTATGGTTGTGCACACCTGTAGAAATAGTATGTGTCGATAGGGATCTTTCGCATACATATTGGATGCATGGCACTATCATGGTTTGCATTAAGGAGGTCAACTAAATAAGTGGACCGCCTAATTTTGCATTAGACAGGGAACATATACACACACTCTTTGCATATGTTCATACAGCATTAGAAACTTTAAGGACAATGGATGCCAGTGTTTGATGGTTTGAGTAGATGGTTGTTTGGATGGTAGGATACGTTCTTCTTTACTTAGAGATTTCGGGGACGAAATCCTTTAAGTAGGGGAGAATGTAACACCCCGTATGTTGAATAACTTGCTATAATATAAAACAGGGCAGAATTAAATTTTAAATTCTGAATCAGGGGAAACGGGCTATGCCATTGCGTTCGTCTCGGAAAAATACGCAAAATAGAGTCCGAGTTTTCGAAAATCGGAGTCCGTATGACCCAGATATGGCCCGAAGAAGTTTCAGAAAATTTAAAAAAACAGATTTAAAAACAGAAATTTCAAATTTCAGAAGTGGCGGGAAAATTCCCGCCAGACCCAGGGAGTCGACCTGGGGGTCGACTGGGGAGTCGACCTGCCCAGCAGGTCGACTAGGGTGTCGACCCTAGTGTCGACCTGGGGGTCGACCTCCCTGATCGAGCCCAGGCGACCTGGGTGCACCAGTTTGGCTTTTGGGCTGTGTTTTGGTGGCTAGGACGAGATCTGACGGCTCTAACCTAATCTAGGGTTAATCTAAGGGCCTAAACTACATCCTAATTCTATAAATACACCCTAAGATTACCCTAATTCATACTAAAATTGGAGACAACGTCGTTATGCCATCAAAATGCAACTAGGAGGAGCCACCAACAAATTAAAGAGGAGGAAAGCTTCTCAAATCAACTTCTAATCAACTCTAGCAACTTAATCTTCTTCATTAAAGTGCTAATCAACAAGTTGTGAGTTTTCTATAACCTTAATGACCAATTGTTGAAATGATTATGAAAGGATATAATGAGGTTATGGCTATGAATGTGGATCAATGCAAGATTGTGTTATCATGTGCTATGTGTTTGTAATGTTATGCAAGTTATGCAAGTTATGTGTTATGTGTTCATGATGTTATGCAAGTCATATGCTATGTGATCATGATGTTATGCAAGTTATGCAAGTCATATGCTACATGTTCATGATGTTATGCAAGATATGCAAGTTATATGCTACATGATCATGATGTTATGCAAGTTATGCAAGTGTTAGGCTATGTGTTCATGATGCTAGTTGTGCAAATTGCTATGATAAACATTGATCCATTATGACACCATGATTATGCAAGCTCATATATGATATGTTATGCAAGTTTGGTGTATGATTATATGCAAGTTCATATATGACATGTTATGCAAGTTTGGTGTATGATTATATGCAAGTTCATATATGACATGTTGTGCAAGTTTGGTGTATGATTATATGCAAGTTCATATATGATATGTTATGCAAGTTTGGTGTTTGATTATATGCATGTTCATATATGACATGATATGCAAGTTTGGTGTTTGATGATATGCAAGTAACATGTGCAAGTTTACACCTTAGTATGATATGCATACATATGCAAGTTAACCCCTTTGTATGTCATACATACATATGCAAGTTTACCCCTTTGTATGACATAAATAACTTATGCAAGTTAACCTCTTTATGACATATGTGATTCATGCAAGTTTGGGTTGATTATTTATGCTAGTTGGGTTGATGCTATATGCATGTTGACACCTTTAAACCCATGTTGATGCTAATGTTATGCAAGTTGAACCCATTGTATTTGTGATGAATCTTCCCTTTTATGTCATGTTGGCGAATTACGTGGGGAACGATGGGGTTAATATACATGTTAATGAAATGGTGTGAAGTTGGTATGATTATGCATACCATAAAGTGGATGGACATAATTGAGTCAATTATGTACATCGTTAAAATTGGAATTAATTAGGGAAAACTAATTCGAAATATGGGGGTGATTAATTAGGTGTAATTAATCGACTAAGACACGAGGTTGGACCCTTTTGTAGCGTAAGACTGCCCGGAACCGACCGGCAAATCCAGCGGCTACAAATGATTGGCCCAATGTGAGAGGTCTTAGGCACAAACTAAATACGTGACAAGTGTATAGACACGAGGTTAGACTCGGTTATGGCGTAAGGCCGCCCGGACCCGACCGGCAAATCCAGCTGCCATAAAAGATAGTCTAATGTGAGAGGTCTTTACAACGGTTACGTTCTTAATCAATTAAGAAACACTTAACCATATTAGCATGTAGAGGGACATGAGGGGTTAAGTGGGTGCCTTGGGTGGCTTGTGGAAAAATCTAGTGGTTGCCTTGGGTGGCAATAGAAAATACGATTAGAATACTTAACCAAAGTGGAACATGTAATTAAACATGATTAAAGGGTTAAGTAAGTGCCTTGGGTGGCATGGGGAAAATCTAGTGGTTGCCTTGGGTGGAAATGAAAGATAAGATTAAAATACTTAACCAAAGTGGAACATGTAATTAAACATGATTAAAGGGTTAAGTAAGTGCCTTGGGTGGCATGTGGAAATCAAGTAAGTGCCTTGGGTGGCATGGGGAAATCTAGTGGGTGCCTTGAGTGGCAATTGAAATATGATTAGATGACTTAACCAAACTTTAAACATGTAAGTGGACATGATTATTAAAAAGGGTTAAGTGGGATGCACTAGAAAAAAATGACAAGCTTAGGTGGGTAGCTTGTGGGGGCCCATTTCAACCAGTAACCCATATGTATCTTATTGGGCTCGACCCATGTCGAGGACGGGACACGCGTACTGGGCTTGACTATAAGAGGCCAAAACGGGTTAGCGGTGGCAACGCAAGTCCAACGGGTTTCATATGCGTGTGTGGACCCGGGCTGGTAGGTAAGACGTTGTTGCATCGTGTAGGTATAAGCCGTGCACCGTTGATTGTATCGGGTTGCCACTTTGGGGAGTGATACACCCCACTGTGGGGCCAGCACGGGTATCTACGTTAGGGAGCCGATCGAATGGGAGTAGTGGGTACACCTAGTGGAGATAGGGGCAGACGGCACCTATGTAGTCAGCTAGGGGTACACGAGACTACTATTAAAATTACTAAGTTGTGGGTACACCTAGTGGAGATAGGGGCAGACGGAACCTATGTAGTCAGCTAGGGGTACACGGAACTACTATCAAAAATTACTAAGTACACTTAGTGGGATCAACCTTTAAGTAGGAATTACCCTTGGGTGGGTAGATCTGGTGTGGTGCAGTGTAGGAATTACCCTTGAGTGGGTAGATCTGGGGTGGTGCAGTGTAGTATTTATCCTTGGGTGGATAGGCGCGTCTTTACCATTATCTCAGTTCATCCTAAGTCTAGTTGGCTGCTTAGTGTAGTCATTTATCCCCAGTCGTACCGTACCAGGTTTATATCGTACCCTAATTACTTTAATGATTGTATTGTTAAAGTTATAGGGCTCACTCAGACTTATGTCTGACCTCGTTGATTTTATCTTTTTCCCCCAACCCTCAGGTTATCAGTGCGGGCCTAGCACTAGTGGGCTTTGATCGGATTGCTTTATCTATCTTTTGGAGCTTGGACTCTTGAAGAAAAGCTCGGTTATCTTTTCTATTATGGCTATGAGTATGTAGTGGGATTATGTACTTATGTTTTAGCGAGATGGATATTTTGTACTTGACTCTTGTTGGTTTTGATATGTAACCAAACATGTTTACCTTCTGCTGCAATGAAATGATGTTTTAAATATCAAGTATTACTTATATCTGTCTTGTTGTAATTTTTCAGTTCTATATTCACTTAAATACTCCACCGAAGCTAAGGCATTCCCTTAGTGAGTGACCTTAGCGGGTGTGGGGTGTTACAATTCATTTCATAAATCACCTTTCAAAGCATATCTTTTTAAATCAAAGATAATTAAGCTTAAAAAATTAATAATCATTCATTAACTTTTTATTAAGATTCATTAATTCTTTATTTCTTTACTTTCCTTTTTAAATCCATCCCTAAATCAAAATCGTTAAACAATCATCTTCATTTATCTCTTTAGAAGACCCTAATCCTTTTCAAATATTCCTATATCATAAATAAATCTTAGCGGGTTAAAGAATAATGTTGTTTAAGACATCATTCACAACAAATCCAAAACCAATTCATAACTTAATCTTAGCAGGTCCAACCCAAAACCGATTCATAACTTAATCTTAGCGGGTTAGAGAATAATGTTATTTAAGACATCATTCACAACAAACCCAAAACCAATTCATAACTTAATCTTAGTAGGTTAAAGTATAATGTTATTAAGACATTATTCACAACAAACCCAAAACCAATTCATAACTTGATCTTACGGGTTGAAGAAAAATGTTTTTTCAGACATCATTCACAACAAACCCACCTAATCTTAGAGGGTTAAAGAAAAATGTTATTTAAGACATCACTCACAACAAATCCAAAACCAATTCATAACTTAATCTTAGCAGGTTAAAGAAACAATGTTATTTAAGACATCATTCATAACAAACCCAAAACCAATTCATATTAAATATAAGACTTAAACTGAAATTATATCATCTTATATTCAATACAAATTCTCGTGACCAACAAATACTATAAGTGGGATAACGATATAAATATCTTTCAAATTCCTCAAATAGTACCCATCTAAATAACGGAATTCAATATCCAATATTCGAGGATCCTTTCCATCCAAATCCAATTTATTTAAATTGGGAAAATTTTACCTTAATCAAAAAGATTTATCCAACATATATTTTCTTAAATTCCAAATCATACTCGATCTTAGGTTAAAGAATGATATCATTTAAAACACCGTTCACAATAAACCCAAGACCAATTGAATATAATTTATATTAGTTTATATTCAATACTCATCCTCAAATTAGCTAATACTATAAGTGGAATAACGGTACAAAATACCTTCCAAAATCCCTAAATAGTAAAATTTGAACTACAAGTTCAAATATTGAATATCTAAAAAATTATTTCCATTTTACTTCCCAAAATTCCAACCAAATTATATTGAGTATAAGAATTAAACAAAAATTGTATCAGCCTATATTCAATATTAATTCTCGCATTCAACACATACTGTAAGCGTAATAGTGGTATAAATACCTTTTAAATTCCCTGGATATTATAAGTTTCATCTATGGATCTTAAAACCAATTATATGGAGATTATTTCTATTCAATTTCAAATAAACCCTTTTATATGAAAACTCTTTGTATCCCTTAAGTAATCTTAATCCATTTAAAACCAATTTTTTTTTAATGTTTAGAACTTCTAAAAAAAATTATTTATCATTCAAAAATGATTACTTAAGTCATAGATGAAAACATATGAGTTTAAACCCTTTAAATAAATCCTTTTTAGAAAATGTTGTAATAGCGTCACATAAAGCGCTGCAAATAGGCTTATATTAGCTAGCTTAGTCAAAATGACTTTTATATTATTCAAAACTTCATTTTATCAATTTAAATCACTTTTAAATTATTTTACAAAAAAATCCATATTTTTATTTATTTAAAATTAGTTATTTCCCATTACGGTCAACGAATCACACTTATAAGGACCCTTTCAAAAACGATTTCACATAATTTGATATCTACATATTATATTTTAAATTTTCCATTTCCATTTGAAAAATATTGTCATTAGAAAGTAAACATTTTTTGTTTCAAAGGAATCTGATTAAATTTCCTTCTGTTATGAACGTTTGAAGTTTATAGTCGAAATTCGTGAACTTCCGCTGCGCGACTAGTTTTATTCAGACTATATTATAATTTTATATTAAAATAAATCCGATTTACTTTGAAATAGTTTATAAATCATTTTAAAACACATATATACTTATTTGAAAACAATATTTCAATTTTTTCTATAAAATTCAATATTCCTATTTAATGAATATTATTATATTATTATTTTTTATTAAAATAATGTTACTTTTCAAAACTTATCCTTTTGAACAATAACTTAGCAGGTATAAGTTTATTAATAAGCATAGCTATAAATGACATTTCCTATAAATGTTATTCTGTGTACAACCCCTTTCCCAAATCATGCACCAACTCGAATGTGTGTGTGTATATATATTAAATTCTTATTTTACTTAATTACATTTGATCCTCCCAACATGTTCTACTTAATTATTAAACTAAGTTTAACCTATTCAGATTAACATGTTTTGCATATTACCCCAATTATATAGTCATTGGATTTTATGTTTTAATATGCCTAATTCTCCTTCTTGTCATTTCAAGTTATTCCAATTTAACCCAATTTACGCAATTCTAACGTGAATAGCCTAGGTATAGCACAAAATAAAAGAGGAAAAGGAGAAAATATAGATATGATTCAGAAACACATAAACTGAATGAAATAGGCACAAGACTGTAATAAATCTAAAACAGAAAAGGGGATAATAAGGATATACATGTGACAAATAATAACTAAAAAATTGAATATGTAATTGACAGTAACATATAAACATTTAACTATTGTATAATCTTAGATTAAGATTATTTTACTATTAGAAACACTGTCTAATTATCAAATCTGAAAATGATTAGAACTCATAGTGATTCGATTGTAATTCAGAAAAGATCTCTTTTATATTGTTGTTTTAAAAAGATCAGAATTATCCGCTTTAATCTACATTTAGGAAGAACCTCAGCATCTTCTTCAGAAATGGTTTGAAGGAAGAAGAATCAAGAATGTTTGTGTGTAGGAAAACAATGGAGCCGCTAGCCTATTTATAGATTAGCTAGGATAATTCTAAACCCTTAAATTTTAGGTTTATAAATCCAACCGTACACCTCAGGCTGAGTAATCTTATGAACATTGTGAAGAAAACAGTCTAGATACAGATGTAGGAATTCTACCTGCATGCAGGTGGGTCGACCCACCTATACACTGCGTCGACCCTAGGGTCGACCTGCCTTAGACATTGGTCGACCCAGTTGGGCTGGGTCGCCCAGTAACTGTTGTTTTTTGCGCTGTTTAATTATAATTATATATATATATATATACATATATTACACTGTTTTTAGTTCAATCTTCTTAAGCCCATAAGTTCCTTATATTTAATCCGATTTACGAAAACTAAGAGCTTATCTAAACCAAAATTTCGTAATCGCAATGGTAAACTCTGTTTTACCTAGTTTTGAATATTTAATTAATTAATCTTTATTTTATTATCCTCTTAATAAAATTATTGTATATTAAAATATAGGGTGTTACATGGAGCTTTTGAGATGAATATGCTTAAAGCGGCCACCTTTCTATTCAAGCTATGAACATCCTTGATGTTCAGTGGAACTTTGATACCCCGGATAGCCTTGATATTTTAAGAATTAGCTTCAACCTCTCATGAATTGATAACGAAACGCAAGAATTTCCCAATGTAACACCAAAATAGCATTTCAGGGGATTGAGTTTCATGTTGTATTTGCGAAGAACACTGAACATCTTTATGGGGTCGTTGACGTGGTCGTTCGACATTCATTTTTCATGAGTATGTCATCCACATAGACTCTATGGATCTTCCGATTTGGTCCCTAAACATTTTTTTGACCAGTTGTTGATAGGTGGCTCCAACATTCTTGAGACTGAATGACATGACAACATAGCAATAGAGCCCAAGACCGGTGGTGAAGGAAGTATGCTCCTGATCGAGGACGCACACATGAATCTGGTTATAGCCCGAGTATGTGTCCATGAATGTTAAACACTGGAAGATGATAGTAAAATCAATGAGTTAGCAGATCTTCGAAAGCGGAAAGTTATCCTTTGGGCATTCATCATTCAAGTCGGAATAGTCGATGCATGTCCATCATTTCTCATTAAGTTTTTTTTACCAATACAAGGCTGGAGATCCATTTTGGATAGAGGGCGTCGTGAAAAAACCATTATCAAGTAGCTTATCCACCTCCTCTCTGAGTGATGTCGATCTTTCTGATCCTAAGATTCAGTGTTTCTATTTTATTGGGAGGAACTTCAGGTAGATACCAAGAATGTGACACATGATTCCTAGATCGATGCTACACATATCGTAGTGGGTTCAAACAAAGACATATAGGTTGGCCCGTATAAATTCAACGAGTTCCTCTCTGATTGCCAGATGGAGCTGTGATCCGATCTTCAAGACCCGAGACGGGTCAGCGGGGTTGATCGGAATGTTGACGGTGGGCTCCACTTGAGCAGTCCTTTCATACTTGGGCTCTTCGTTTTTTTACGGGAAAGATCTTGAGAAAAACAATTATGACGTCTGAGCCAGGACTCAGACTTTGTTGGTTGATATACGATGATACTTTTGGTGCAAAGTGTTGCATTTACACCTTTACCTTTTTCACGGTTTATAGCATTCTTCCATTCAACGAGGTAGAAGGCCCTCGCTGCCACTTGATCGCCTTGGATAAGTTCAATCTTGTTTTCAGTCGAGAACTTCATGAGTAAGCACCAAGATGCCATGCAAATTCGGAATTCGGCAAGGGTACGACGTCTCAGGAAGACGTTATAGAGAAGGAACGTCAATGATGATGAATGTGAGGATTCTGACTTTGCTTCGATCCTTATCTCCGAGTTGTACCTGTACTTCGATAAGCCCGATTGGACGGTTTGTAGAGTCGTTGAAGCCATAAACATTTGCATTGCAGGGATTCATATCTTCGGCCTCCAATTTCATTTAGTGGTCGGCCTTGTTGAAGATTATGTTCACTGAACTCTCCGAATCAACGAGGAAATTTTTGACATAGGCTGGGCCTATGTAGGTGGAGATGACAGGAGGATCTATAGATAGAGCCTCAACCCTTAAAGCATCCTTTTCTCTGAAGATGATGTTATCTCCCATGGTCTTTTGCATCTTTATCAGGGTTGTCCCATCCATGATAGAGCACCAGCACGCTTCATAGAATTGATGTATTCTTCCATATGTCTAAATCTTCGTTTGTGGGGTAAGTACCGTTATAGATAGTGCTAACAACAATACCCCACCGAGGGGGTCTTGGATTCGACGGCCATCAGCATCCATTTTTCAATTTCTTAGAGGCTGGCAAGCAAGAACTTAGGCCTGGTTTGTTGTCAGAAGCGTAGGCATCGAGTTCTGAATTATGATGGGTTGCGCTTGCTTAGTAGAGGGTTGAGAAATAGTCCCTTGATCGAGACCAGGCCCTAACTAGGAACGATTATGTTGGTGTGCTCCTTCTCTTATGATGATTCTGGAACCATATTGAGTAATTCTGCTTGGTTTGGTGCAATTACTGTGGAGGGTATCAGAAGAGGAGCTCTCAGAAACAGTTTTGAAGTTGGTTGAGCGCTCATATTAGTTTGATGGCGAGAAATGTCTCGTTGAGCGTTCTGTAGGAGCTGTTGTATCAACTCAAGATTCTGCTTGATTTGTTCACTAAGCAGGCTTTGAGTTTCCTCTAGCTTCCTTGTAACTTCAATAAGTTGTGCCTGAGTAACTAGAGCCTCGGTACCATGGGAAGTAGCCACATAGGCAGTGACTTGAACATTGGAAGGTAGTTGCTGGATGGATGCCTCTTAATCGACATTGGAAGGTCTAGCAGCGGAGGATTTTCCCTCCTTCACCATTTTATCAAGCTTGGTAAGTAAATCTCCGAAAATCAAAGTAGCACTCCAAACTTGGATGGAAGACGGTGGGAAAAGAGCAAGCTTTTCTTGAATTTCCCAATGAAAGCACTAGAATGTTGATGTCCAAATGTTGGCACAACATACGAAGAGTTCTACAACAGTATAACTAAATGAAAACGAGAAATTTATAGAGAAAATGTAAGAAAACAGTCACATAACGTTTATAGTGGTTTAGGTTGTCAAAGCTTATGTCCACTCTCAAGTTTTTAACACTTTATTGGTCAACTTCTCAAGTTACAATGCAGGATCAATATTACTCACAAAGATTACAAGAGATGAAAAACACAAGTGCCAATAGTCCTACTCTCGCTCATGAATGAGGCATATAGCTGAGATTCTGGAAAGAAACAGGCATGTGCGCAGGAAGTGAACCCATGAGGGCCCAAGGCCCCAAAAATAGTGCACCGATATCAATACCGATCCCCTAGGAGTTGATTGTGGTTTTGGGGATTTGGCTTGATGATCTTCCTTCTTTTGGCTTGCTTTGTCTTCTGGTAAATTTTGGTGGAGTTCTGCTTGAAGGACCAGGAAGTACGAATACTTGAAGTTGGAATGAGTTGTCGAATTTTGGAAGTATTGATCCCTATTGTGTTGCTGAGTTATACCGATCCTAGAAGTATTGAGACATTTTGTGATGTTAGGAAGTTGTACCAATTTCCAGTGCCTTAAACTTATTTACTGAGCTGTTTGGAGTATAGGGATTCATGTTGATCCCGGAGCAGGCTTCCTACCGATCCCCAAACACTTATGCATCTAAGAGTTGTTTTGACGAGCTGGAATGACCGTACTCACATGACTTCGTCTGGACTTGATCTCTAGGTGTTTGAATAACACTTCTGAGTCGTTTATTCACGTGATGGTTGAGTCATGTCGATTTGGATTGCTTCTGATAGCCGAGCCAAAAGGCCAGGTAACAATTACTAAGTTAAATTTGTCTAGTTGGTTCTATTTTAAGATAACTTAGTTAATTGAACTACATGCAATAAAATGTCAAATATTAGAAGAAAATTTTGGTAAATTATTATGAATTTTTTTAGTGTAGATATTTTAAGTTATGAATTCTTTTTAATACAGATATTTGAAGTAGAAATTCAATATTGTAATGTATGATAAATTCATTGAGATAAAAAAAACTTCAAATTATTATTATTTTATTATAATTGTTTTATTTGATTTACATGTCTTTATATTTAAACGAAAAAACAATTTTATAGTTTTGATAGTTACCAAAATTGCATATGCTTAAATTATAGTTATTTAGCATCTGTAAGAAATGAAAAATTATGGCACGTGCATTTAGATATGTACAAATGAAAATTATATATAAAATTCCTGCGTTTATTTAAAGAAAATAAACTAAAATATTTATTAATTGTTTTTTGAAAACGCAAACTTTTGATCCGACCGTAAACTTGCAAAATTATCTTTGATACATAGTTCTTTAAACAACCATCATTCTAAAAAATAGCATCCAAATAGAAAAGCTTTACTTTTTTCATATATGTTAACATCGCTTAAATTAGGATCTAGCAGATGTATTTTTTACGAGTTCAAAACGCTCTTTCATATATATTACCAAACTTGATACTATATCTAACAAATAAACTTCACATACATTTTCACAATTTATTAACTAATAATTAAAACAAAATTTTACACTAATAAACAAATAGTTGCAATTTAAAAATAAAAATCTACACCATATACACATGATTACGATGCAAAAACATTTGAAAATATTCTTAAAAAAAATCATTTTTTTTAAACATGTTAAACACATAATTTCTAAAAGAAAAATCAATTTATGTGTGAAGCATCTGCTGACATCACGCGCGTACCATTACGCTTGTTATAATAAACAAATTTTTGATTTTTTTTGTTGGAACATTGTTTAAACTAGTATCTTTACTTGCTTCTAGAAACTTACAGTTGAAAATAGACTTTAATATTTATTCTTGGTGAAATTTGAACTCATGAACTCTTCTTTGCAATAAGGATATTTTTAGAATTTTGCGATCAGACCAAAATTTTGTATTTCTATTCCATCTATTACTAAAGATATTAATAAATGTACTGTACTTATTTAGATAACTTAAATTTTATACTATTAATCTAAATGCATGTTTAAGTTAAAAAAAAAAAGGATGTTACAAACGAATTATATGTAAATAATTGTATAAAGTTTAAGAATGTTCGTACCAAAATGTAGAAAATGAAAGAGAATCAGTAGAATACAAGAATTAGTAAAATAATGAGTTAATTTTAAAATATATTATTTAGCAAGAGATTTGAGAAGAAGGGACCTCCTTAGGTGATGCCAGATATATGATCCGATTTTATTACATACATATACGTATGATAGATGATTGCCAATGCAAATATGCTTTGCAGTCACGACAAAGAGGTTTAACTTCGATGTCATGAGTTAAATTTTGTACAAGCCATATCACTGCAAGGAGAAACTGAAACTGAAAATGGAAAAGGATAATTCAACTAAAAACGCTTACATATTGTAAGCAAAAAATGCAATCTGGGAAGCAGAAGAGAAGAAAGAGGGGAAAAATTGCAATTCAATTCAAAATGTTCAAATCGCTTAACATGAGGTTTACATTATATATTAATCAACTCCTTAATGCTATTAAGGCATCTTTACCTGCCTATGATGTACACGCCGAACCTCCAAACATCGAGGAATAAGTTACAAGATGCTGCAGAATCTATCAAATATGTGTTATCACAAGAGGAAAATAGATGCTGTTCGATCATGTTCAATCTATAAACATTCAGAATTATAGCCTACGAGCTCACTGGAATGTTTAAATCTTCACTGCTGCTATTTTTTTTTTTTTTTTTTTACCTCTGTTGATGCCTTTTGGAAAACCGTGATTCCACTGTATCCGTAGTTAAAGCTGAAACTTGTATTTTACATGTAGAATGTGTCATAAGTTGGGAACTACTCTCCCAGTTTCATGAACTAGAACATGACAAAACCTGAATTATTTAACATTTCAATGAGCAAAACCTGCATTTTACAAAACTTGAATTAAGTTAGTACCCATCCATTCATGGATTAAGGGCTAGGGAGAAGGTAAATATAGGGACTGTGTATCATATATAACTTTCTTCATCCTTCATCCACATGCTTATTTTTCCCAAAAAAACAAAAAAAGGAAGAAGCAAAATGCATGTTAATTTCACTTTCAGTCTTGCTTTCATCTATTTCTTCATCTCTGCAATGATGGACTAATGGCAGATAGCCTTAGCCCATAATGTTTGGCAGGCATTTTATGTTAGTCCATAAATTTCGAAATTCATTTGCATCAGTATCTAAAAAGCGAATGAAAATGTATAGGACTATTAGACAAACATATCAGTTGTATGATGCTTCTTTAAACATAGATTAGAACGGTGAAACCTAAAACACCAAAATAAATGTTCGGTTTGAATAAAGTATCATTCGTACTATTAAAACTTAATAAATAAATAAATACCCAATATCCAAGAAAAGAAGATATAGATGCGGGTATTAAAGCACCTGCATCCAAAAATTATCCATCTTTTCATTGTCAAGATTATAATTTATACACCATGTTTATACTTTATTTTAGTATAGTGAATGGTATTTATTCTTTGGCTAATTTTATTTAAACTCATAAAATAGATGGGTATCAACGCAGAATTTTAAAAAAGAATAAAACAAATTTCTCTTATGTCATTCACTTGTCTTTTTACCATTCATCCTATTTTCCTATTTCAACCCTCTTTTTCAATAACAGCTTTGTAGTATAATTTAAGTAATTCTCAAATATCATGCTTGTTAATTGACGGTGATGATAATATAAATCAAATGAAATAAAAATGGGAAACCTTAAGTACAAAAAATAGAAGAGTGGAAGAACTGAGGGAACGAGTAGAAGATAGAGGGGACGAGGAGGAGGTTGGAGGGACGACAGAAGGATGAGTTGTCTCTCATCCTTCTATTATTTCCCAAAACACGCAAAATAAGAAGAAGTTGTCTTCCATTTATGTAAACGGTCGTTTTTTACGATATACATGTGCACCGTTTACACTTTTGTATGCGTGAAAACCTAAAACTATCAAGTTTAAACGAACATATCTTAAAACTTCAGAAAACAGAGCAACGAAAGTGATCATTCAAGTTGAGCTTTCTTTCTTTTCGGGAAATAGGGTTTTCATGGACGATGGGCGCTGGGAACACGATAGCCTAGTAATTAGGGTTATATAAATATTGGATTCGGGCCTTTTCAAAGCAATGAGGGTTTCTTTTCATGCTTCTGGATGTTGTTAACAAATGTTGATATTGGTGTACCTTTGCTAATATGGAAAATCCATAGGATTGTTTTTTTAGGATTTAAAGTTTATTTATTCGAGAATAATTTTTTCCACCACTCAACATAATATCGCGAATGCTATGCTGTAGATGTTAATTAGATTTAAGCAAATGAATTACTTTTGTTATTAAAGAAATATCTCTCACCATGGGATAACGGGGTTAAAAAAAACCTAAATCCTTTATAATATGAACTTTTTTTAATATAATTATTTACAGCTCCCTAGATACATTTACATACATAATAAGGAAGCGATAAACTCTTACTTAGGGCTTAGGAACTAGGGGCCTAATTGAAACTGCATCTCCTATGTCTTTTGGGATTCTACTGCCTAAGCACAACATTGATGTTTCCAGCACAGTGGTATACATGATGAGCATCACTGATCGTATGTCTCCCAAAGTGAAAGAATGGATCAAAAAAACTGAGTTATCATCCTAATAAACAAAAATCTTGTGACAGAATAGACCAGTGACTTCTTAAACACATATTAAGAAACACAGAAGCTGGGGAAACCTCCAAGTAAAAGAACTACCACTATTAATTGGCCAAAACCAAATGGCCATGAGCACTTGAATAAACCAGAAGAGATTCCCTTGATACTTGAGATGCTTGCACTTTAGCTAATTCCCAATTCACCCCAATGTTTTCCGTAGGAGGTTCCTTCCCCAACTCTAAAGATGAAGCATGGTTTGAGATCAACCAGAGAGGTCATCGTGCACCTATGAGGCTTCCTCAACTCCCTTTCTAGTCCCGTATTTGGGCAAGAGGAGGCATTATCTGTCGAAGCAGAGGGTAATGAACCATGCTACCTAGACTACTAATGAAGTCGCTTCAATAAATGTACTCAACTTAAGCTGCATAATTGTTCAATCGAATTGTCTTTCTGCTAAATAAACATGGATCAGTACAAATTATTTAATATCTAGAGCATGTATTCACACATATAAAATCGTATCAAAATATAAAGAAATATGGAACCAAAATCGAAATGGAATTTCCCTCATGAAACTAGAGATTTAAAAAAATCAAATGACCAAAATTAAATCGAAATTTTAAACCCTGGTTAATGATATTCTATTACCCGTACTTGACCTGAAATTCACTAGGTTGGGATCTCGTTAGTTGGGATTTTATGGCTCTCGGTTCTAATTGTCTATGTCAAAAACAAGCATAATCATTTTAAATAAAAACACACTCTTCATCTTAAACCACATAAATAATTAGCACACAATATATATTTATACATAAGCTCTTCTCCTTTGATTTATCACGTTTCTCTAGTCAACATAAAGAAAGGTTAACGAAAAATTATTAAACCTAAGTTTTGACAACGGTTATTCTCCTACCGAGTTGCCTCTCTTTGCTGGCCGGCTCATCTACTCCTTCGTTACTTACTTACCATATACACTCCTCTCTTCTTGGTCGGCTCCCTTTAAGTTACTTAAATTTTCATTTTATCCTATTTGTTTCTTCTTTTCGTTATTTGCTCCAACAATTCTCAATTTTTATAGTTTCATTAATTCTACAAGAGAAGCTAACAATTTGAAATCAACAAATTCTGTTTTAGCATCTGTTGCCTGGTACACGTTGCTTGTTTGATGTTGAAGCACTTCACTTTGTCCATGCGCTGTGGTTTTTTTTTTTTTTTTTTTTTTTTTTTTTTTTTTTTTTTTACTAGAATTACTTTGCCATTTTATTTTGTATTTTTATTTTTTATTTTTTGGCGTTATTTCCTGCTACTTTGATTGATCAAGATTTTTACTGTGATCATGAATTATGTTATTTCACTGTGTTCACAAACTGTAGAAGAACGCTAAATGATATGAAACTTACAAATGAAATACTACATTAGTCTTTTGCTTTGAGACGCGAAAAAAATATTATTATTTTCTACTTTATACTGTGGCAACTTAGAATTTGATACAGAAATGTTTGTATACAATATCTGAAAAATTCTCACAATCTTGGTCTGGTCATAAACTACTAGAACTGATTGATTACTAATCGAAGTCTATCTCTTAAATCATTCCCAAAAAAAACATGTTTCAGAACTTTATCTACAAATCAGAGATGTAGTTTTAGCATAACAAGAACAAGCTAAAAGGTATAAAAATATGTGGTTTATGTTTGGGAATATCGTATCTAAAAGGTATAAAAATATGTGGTTACCCTCCAAAAGTCCTAACAGATTGTTAAGTAAATCGCATTTTAAATCTTCTCCTCGGAATCCAACGAAATATTAATGTTTAGATACCCTTAATCCAGCATTTCACTTCTGTTAAATTTATATATCTAAGCATAAATTGTGATCTTGAGCGTTATCCAGTAGTATTTGACGCTGCTTTATGCTTTGAGACGTGAATGTATTCGTAAAATGATAGATTAAGAATATTGCGACAATAATATCTTGTTTGGATTTCTCTGAAAGATCTAGATCTGGCTAAATTATAAGTCCATGGGAAACTTTAAGAACGAGACCACGAACAGTGATTTTTTTTTCTACAATTTTCAGTTATACATTGTACTTACTAGTGTTGTTTCCAGCAACTTTCTTGCTTGAAACACTTTACTATGCTCACGAATTATGTTATTACACTATGTTCACAAATTGTCGAAGAATTTATGTTAAATGCTATGAAACTCTAATTGCCAATGAAATACCAACTTTTACTTTACACTAAGACGTCTACAATCAAATGTTGTCATTTTATGATTTAGAATAAAAAATTGCAAACAGTATTGAAATATAACCACACACACACACACACACACACACACACACACACACACACACACACACACACATATATATATATATATATATATATATATATATATATGTATGTATATATATAGGGATATATATATATATATGTGAGGGGGGTTATATGGCACCCCAAATTCTTGGCACCCCTTTTGCACCTGAACCAGAACCACCCATTTATAGTTAAATAAGTTAGTGGAGGGAGAGAGAATTAGTGGGAGGAGAGAGAAACGGGAACGTGTGGTGGAAATTAGGGGGGCTAAAAGGGTGCTGCACTATTTGGGGTGCTCTTGATCCTTCCTATATAAATATATATATATATATATATATATATTAATTATATGTATATATATAAAGAAGGGAGAAAAGGGGGGAGGGTGATATGGCATCCCTCTAGCATCCGAATAATAACCACTCATTTATAATTAAATAAGTTAGTGGGAGGAGAGAAAATTAGTAGGAAGAGAGAGAAAAAAGAATGTGGTGGAAATCAGGAAAGCTACAGGGGTGTTGCACTGTTTGGGGTACTCTTGATCTTATCTCATACACATACACACACAATATATATATATATATATATATATATATATGTGTGTGTGTGTGTGTGTGTGTGTGTGCGCGCGCGCGCGCGCACATGCACAATTGATCAGATGTAAGCACCGAACTAATCTACGCTAAACCGACTAACCCACAAACCAAGCCTGCTACCTAGCAATCTTTACAATGTTGCTTTTAAACGATTCAAAAAATACGCTTTAGAACTCCTCCATCTACAAAGCAGAAATGTGGATGTATTACAAAAGGACAAGATAACGATCGGTTTGTCTCGTCGTATGATCTTGAAGATGCAAATTACAAGGTGTTCCATTTAAATAAATATCCATCAGATTTGGTTCACTTTTGCGAAAATCATATTCAAAAGGTTCAAATACACAATAATCGCCTTCTAAAAGTCCTTGGGATTGTTAAGTTCATTTCAAAACCTTTTTGAAGATTTCAAACAAGATAATAATGTCAGAATAGCTTTGCTTTGGCATTTTACTTTTGTTATATTTATCCCACCACGAAGCATAAAGCAAATGGGATTTTGAGCATCATCTGATATCACCGCTTTGTACTTCGAGTTCGAAGTGCGAATAAATTTAACAGAAGTGAAATGATAAATTAAGATGATTTATTACTCTTAAAGTTTTGTACTTCTACAGCTCATGAAATCCAGCAAGATTTGAACACATGTTGAAATGGATGTAAACACAAATTCTTCAATTTACTAATTACAATTGTTCGATATCAGAAACTATGCTGACAATTACATTAGTTTTATTCAGTTCACTGATTATAGCTCAATATTAGAAACTGTCAATAATAGAGTTCGAGTTTTGATTAAATGATGCAAAAACACTCACTCATACTGGACGACATCTGGATGTACACTACATGTAAAAGTACAACTTCAGAGTATCTCGGATTAACATCGCAGGTCAAAATACGTCTTTGGAGCATCTTGAAGTTTCTCATGTCAGTGTTACTAAGGTGAGCGCCTAGGCGCATCCAAAGAGCAGACAAAGGGTTTGTACCTTTATGGGAGCTGAGGCATGTGTCTTACTCAAGGCATCCAAAAAGCGTCTTTTGTTGAAGCATCGAAGTTCCCTAAGAGTGTGCCTCGGGTCGAATTTGAACGCTTTATTATTTACAGTTTGTTGTTGCATTTCTATGTTTTTAGAGTTGTAAACTTGAATTTGACATCATTTTGTTAATGTTTTTAACACTAAAGTTATCATTTTATATAGCAATTTATAGTGCAGTTCTTTTAGAGCAAAAAAGCAGCAAAGCGGTTTGTATGGGACACAAAAAAGCTCAATATGCTAAAAAGTCAAACTGTCAAAGGCATGAGCTTGGCTCCTTTTTGCACCTTAGCGCCTTAATTTCCTTGCCTTACGTGTATGGAATTGACTTTTATTCCAAAGATCAACGAAAAGATTTTTGTTAACAACAGTTATCTTAAAAAATAAAAACAAAAATCGTAACATATTTGATTTGCAAAGAGAAAATTTGTTGCATTGGAAGATGAAGATTATTTTTCTAAGGAGATAGGTAGCCATGTTAAATGTTTGACAATGATTAAATTTCTCTTCAATTGAGCATAAAAGATTAAGAAATGAAGTTGACCCATTTAAAATATAAGAGAAAAGATGATAAAATAAATAAATGGGTCTTGACCAAAATCTTGGACTAGGAGCTCTGTTGATTTCAATTGGCAATTTACATCTCAAACTAAATGGGTATCAATTGCAGTATGAAGGAGATTCAATATTTCAGCTTGTCCAATTAAGAAACTGAGAAAGCAATCAAGACCGCTAAAGAGATGGAGAAGATATCTGGAGATGGAGGAGAATTTTGGCATGAGGGATATTTGAAACACTACAATCAAATAAATATTTGAAAGTTGGGCTTATTACACGTTAGCCTCCCCCAACGAACGTCGTATAAATGAAACACATGCCTTAGCATAAATATCCAAATCAGACGCAAATCAAATATTGGACACATACATTTATTTACAATCCTTTTGACACACAATAGAACGTTTGTTTGCTAAAAGCCTGAAACAATGCAAACAAATAATTGAGGAGAAAATTAATCTAATTTGACCAGCAGCTTATTCCAACCTCGTTAATCGGAATATATTCTACCTCAAAACAAAGCAGATTTTAATTGTTACCAAGTTAATTATATAAGCCTATAAATGACATAGGAGATAACATACAGAAGAAAATCAGGTATAATTAGCAGTCATACAAAGCAAATCAGGTAGATAAAGATGGATGTTTCCTTTGTGACAAGATAGATATAGGAAATGAAGACGGACAAAGCATGGAAACCGTTGTCTCGACATCATATTTCATATTTTATCATAAAAGTTACAGTGTATGGTAATACATTAGCTAACCACACTATCAAAAAAATGGCATGAAATTGCGAGTAACAACAAACAACGTATCCAGAACATAACAAGAAGTTTGTAATTCTAACCTTCAAAATGTAGCCAAAGCACAAAACACAACAGCCATCTTTATCACCTACTAACAATTTTTGCTTGTGGATCCAACTTCTCCAAAACCTCCAACGGCTTATCAGTCTCCTTCCTGATCCTCTTAATCTTTGCGCTCTCCAACCCTGTATGAGCAAACCCGTAGATCCTCAAAACTTGGTTATCCGCAAAATTAAAAGCCCTCTCCATGCTGCTCAAGCACCTCTCAACCGGATAATCTCCATAACTCCCACAAGGTTTGCATCCCACAAAATGTGTCACAAATGGCCATCTCTCATCTCCCAACCCTGGATGATACTTCTCCATGTTCTCCTCGTACTTATCAACCAAACCTGGCCAAAATCCATGCAAATAATACGAGTTCTCAATATATATTTTATCACCCCACTTTTCTCTCTGCGATAAAATCAAGTAAATCAAAGCTGACTGGTCATCTGCTTCAAAATCAGGCCGTCCCTTCAGATTTGCAGTTAAAATTCTTCCTGCCTCATCTCTCACAGGACCCTTTGGCCCCATTGGAGCCCAAGCATCAAGTAAATCCAAACTCCATTGACAGTTTCTGAACAAGAAACTACCAGTGTTCAATCCAATCCATGAATGCTGATCGAAAATTAAATCTGGGTATCCATGAATAATCAGGTTGTGATCAACGTATTTTTCAACTGGAACTTCAAACGTCATGTCTGTAAACAATGCATCTGAATCCATCCACCAGATCCACTCCACCTCTGGATGCGATACCATCAGCTTCCTAATCAAAGGCAGCTTAGCCCAATATCCAGCCAACTCCTTATCCAAATGCGCCATGTTATGAATTAACTCAATCCCATGTAACCTACAGTAATCGATCTTATTCTTTGTGCTTTTCAACAGGTAATGATCTCCGATTGGGTTGTCACACGGATTTGGTTGCGAACCTGTCACCAGCAAGATCCGAGGCTTCCCGCCCCGGATCTTGCTAGGGAAGTTAGGGTTTTGATCCAACCAATTTTTCCTCTGTGTGTCCCAATCTTCGATTTTGGGACCAAGAGTATAAGTGGAAGTGCTGAGAGTGACGTTGGCCGCGACAGCTGCTGTGGAGTTGGAAATATGAAGTTCGTCCAGTTCGTCGGGGTCCGAGTCGGAGCGGATCTCGCGAATGATGCGGTCGATGTCCTCAGCAACCTGAAGGTCGGAGGGAGAGGTGGAGGAGGAGGAGAGGTTGCCAACCCCAATGGTGCCACGGAGGACAAGGATGGTGACAAAACCGCAGAGGATTGTGATCTTAATGTTGTTGAACGTTTTCTTCATCTGACGGTTGCGGTTGCTGCCGGAGGGGCGGTGGTTCGCGGTGGTCGGCAGGCTGCTGCGACCGGATTTCATGTTGGGTGTTCTTGTGCTTGAGTTGATTTCTGGTGGAAATGTTTGGATCTGGAAGTTAGAGAGGAAGTCTGGTTTCCCTGTTCTATGTCTGTCGGTGTACGTACTTTTTGAGCGCACACGGTTCAAACGGAAGGACCAGTACTTGTAGAATCATGTGATTAGGATAGAAACCAAAGTTTGATTTTGGTCAAAAAAAACAATAATTAAAATATCATTCAAGTTTTATTATCATCCATTTTGATTATATGACTTTTTTTTATATTTTTAGGGAAATCGAATATTTTATATACAATTACTGAGTGTATATTACATGTTATTATAAGTTCAAATCATGTTGTGCAGGTCATCATCCATTTTGATTATGTCATTTTAAGACTTTTTTTTTAGAACATCATATATTTTATATACAATTAGGAAGTGCAAAGTACATGTTATTATAAGTTCGAATCATGTTGTATGGGTCATCATCCATTTTGATTATATGTCATTTTAGGGTTTTAATTTTTTTTTTTTTTTTTTTTTGGAAAATCAAATATTTTATATACAACTAGTGAGTGTATATTACATGTTATTATAAGTTCGAATCATATTGCGCAGGCATCGAACCTACTATCTTTTGCATTCAAATCGAAATGTCTAACCATTCGAACAAGGATGTGCATTGGTCTTTTTTATGATCATTTTGGAACATCAAACCAAATTTATAAATTCCTTTACAAACATTAAAATTTTAAATTTTAAACTTAGTAGGAAACGAAGACCTTATTTGGTTGTGAATTTCATTTTGGACTTTGATTGCGGTCGAAGTGTATTGGATTTTCAAAACAATTAATTGGAAAATTGTTGTAGTTATGAAATTGAAAATAACTTTTCCTTTCAAACTTTGGGCTATTTAAAGCATAAAATACTAATTTATCTTCATCCATGTCTTAAATTTTTTACGATTGTTAATCTTTTTACGTTCATTTTTGTAATGACCCGGAAATTTAGCGACCTTGGTTATCCGATATACAACACATATCGAACATCCAAGGGTCGAAAATACCGGATGATTAATGAAAGAAATTAGAGGGTGAGAATAGATAAGATAGAAACTTAGAATAGAAGAAGAAGAAGAAGAAGAACACAACATCAGAGTAACACGAACCTCACAGCGGAACGAATAACATATAATATATATAACATAACTTGAAATATACATCTGTACTTGAATATACATCATTATCAAAGTACAACACTTACAACACAACGGAAATAAACTATAGTTATATGATCCTGAAGCCTCCTGCTCCAGCTCTTCAGGTATATCTGTAAATTTCGACTACTTGACTGCCCGTACAAAATTGGGCACCCAAGAGTTTAGGGAAAACAAAACAAAATAAACTCCGGTTCAGTCATGGGACTGGTATGAGTAAAACAGTTTGAACAAGTAAACGATACCTCATAAGACCACGCCATATAACGGAACGGGTTTTTCCCTTATGAGAATCCAAAATATCTTTATATCAAAAAACTTTTGATATTATAATAATGTTTATCAACCACAATATAATAATCATCTAGCGGAAACGCTTTCATCTCACGTTCTACATATATAGTATACATTCAAAACCGCAAGCACGTATTGGGTAATGAATTTCCAACTATGACAAGGTATGGAACCACCTTTCGCTAGTGTATCTCTAGAAAGAAATACACTGGGTTCAACAAGAACATCTTGCAACCCGACCACACATGACCGACCACTCATTTCACTTGAGTGTATCGAATGTATATCACCAATGGTTGGGATCAGCAACCGTTTCCCGAATGGGACAACATCAACAATAGATTTTTAGAAGTAAATGAAACTCTAGATCAGGTGGTTATACACCCTACTTCGGAGCGACCGACTTAGCCATGTTGTCTGCCCGATTTATGTCATTTACCGGTTGATGAGGCTTGAGGTTACGCTTCATCATCACATTGGATTCACTTCGAATGCCACATTGTCATATCCATCGAAAATCACTAATTGACGTCTACAACAGTACATTACGTGTTAGCTAAAGAAGTTTCCTTCTCCGCTTCCACTCTGGGTACGGTTGAAGAGATTAATGTACGTGGCCTTTCTGGATATACTTTGTCAAATATTCATCCATACAAGTCATCCAGGAACAGGATGAACCGAAGGTACTATTCAGTATATCCATCTTAGGCACTGTTATCTAAGACTTATACAATAGCCCTTGCACCTTACTCTGTCTTCAATTATCTTTGGCATATATGATTCGCAACGCTTATGCCAATACAGAGTGGTTCTTTGGATAATAATCCAACCAGTCTCTCCATATTAACAGTGTTAAAATGGTCAAAACTTCGATAGTCTGTGATTTAACCATCAAAGAAAACACGTATGCAAACAACGATATTATTTCCAAAGCTTTGTATAAACCTGGCTCTGATACCAACTGTGACGACCCAGAATTTCGACCGTTGAAAATCGACATTTAATACCTACTTGTATTCGAATGTCGCAAATTCAAATGTCGGTTCCTAGTTGTCTGGGGATATAACACATTAGAATAATCACAATGAAACAAAACAACTTCTCATTTATATAACATGAGATTATATCAGAGTTTACAACAGATACATCATTAAGGTGCAACACTATTTACAATAACAAGATAACATAGAAGCAGCGGAAAAACTAATCAAGGTGAATCCAAAACCAAACTTCATCTTCACCTGGATAGCTCCAAATCACTAATGCCCACAAAAACCAAACGCTCCACAGAAACAACTAAAGATGATCCATGGTAATAGCAACTCCACCAAAGCAAAGACACACTTGAAAATGCTCCAAGATGTAGGCTCCAAACATAGCTATTAAACCTGACACTAGGCCGCCCGCATGGAAAATTATGGGCACCTAGAGTTTTGTGGGAAAACAAATAAACTCCAGGTCAGTCATGGGACTTGTGTGAGAACTCAATATATATTTGTTATGTGCAATAAAATTCGAAATGCTTTTTAGAAAATGAAACTAACATAAGGTCTCACGGCACACACACAAGGTAAACGCACACATGGGTGAGGTTTCTCCTCATGATAGTCAAACATGCTTGATACGCGGAAATCATTTTCCATGTTATTATTAGTGCATAGTGTGAAAACAATTTCACAAATAAATTTATCAATTTTACCCAACATAATTCCCCATCCCACTATGCCAACATATTCCTGATGGTAACCAGTAGGCTATACAAATGAAATCGTAGAAACTCATAGTGGATATTGAATTTCCAACAAATGAACAGGTAAATGAACTTCCTTACTAAACCGATGGGTACGCCTCTAGAGGGACGCCCCGAGAACCAAATCCGGTTCTCTGCCAACACGAGGCCAGGTTACCCCTTAACTGGGTAACTTAGAGCACGCTTGAGTATTTTACTTCCCGGTCGTTACCAACCTTTGAACCGAGGCCTCGCAACATCAACATCCATATAAAATAGAAGTTATCCACATTGGTTAATACCTGGGCTCCATACCATAGTATACCTTTTATCTATAAGGAAATGACTACCCTTAACCTCGCTGCATCTTTCCTGTTTTTGCCATTTATCAGGCTGTGAGGCTTACTGAGGTCACGATATACACAAAGCTACGCTTAAACAAGCCATGCTTTGATCATCCATAGCTCACACATAACTTAAGTGTGCCACATTGTCCATTCACAACGCATCACTGATTTCTATCAATATATAACCTCTAAGCTCATACGTCTTAGAGAAGGGTGTTAAGCAAGAGAATAAATTCTCCACCACCAAGCAAATATATATTTAACAGAGATCAGTGCTACGAATTCAATTACAATGTCAAACACACAATCCATACAGGTCCGTTCTAGGTCTAAATGAAACCACAATCCGGAATTCCTTCACATACGTTCGGGCTTCTTGCCACTTAGCTGATATAAAATCCATCTGCAAACGGGAGCTACCCATTTGAGACATTCAACAAGTCGTCCTTATGATATGAAGGGTCCTGGTCTTCAATATCATCTTCAATGCCTTCAATTTCTCCATAACGTCGTATTATTACTTGGAATGGTTTTTAGACATAAATCCAATCCCGGTCTTTCCAAATAATAGATGCAACTTTAAAACCATGTGGATATATAGGACCAACTCAAGTCTCAACTCATACTTCATGTTTTCAAACTCAAATTATAGTTCAAAATACTTTATTACTTGATAGAAATTATTTACTAAGGTTTGGAAAAGATTTATAAAGCTAGATCACGTAAAACTCAATATTTAACAAACTACATTACAAAAGTGTTTCAAAATACCAATATTGGCTAGTTTAAGTAAAATGACTTTTGTGTTCCAGCTGCTACAGCCACGTTGAATCTTTCAAGGAAGGATCTGAGCGTCTCTCCAGATGGCTACTTGATGGTAGATAGGAAAATAACACTTTTCGGTCTAGAGATATGTACTCGGAACTGCTCAATGAAGCGGGTGACTAGTGTGTTCCAGCTACTGATCAACTCTGTCTTCAGCTGTCGAAACCACATGCCAGCTATATCCGTGAGAAATAGGGGGAAGCACTTAGCCACGACGTTAGTCGATGCGCCAAGTACTTCCATATGTCGCATGTATCGCATGAGGTGGATGGTTGGGTCAGTGCGACCGTTGTATGGCTCGATAACTGGGAACTTGAAGTCTGGAGGGTTTCGGGAGTTTCTGATTTCCCTGGTGAAGGGGATGCAATTGACATTATCTATGTCTTGCTACGAGGAAGTGCCTTAAGTAAAGCATCGAATGATGCTTGCAAGCTGGCTTCCATCTCCGAGGAGTCGTTCCATGAATTTTGGCTTTGCATTCGGAAGAGCTTCTGTGCGCGGATCTGGCAAAAGCATGCTCGGAAGGGCGGTCGTTGACTGGTCTCGACCTCCGAGAGTTGAGCAAAAGTGTGAGGGAAGGTGAGATCTGGTAGGTGGTTCTAGGTAGAATGGACCCTCTCGAACCTGATGAGTAGTGGGTCAAGATGCACCCGTAACAGAGGGCCTAGGCTGATCCAGCATAGCATGTGATGTTTGGAGCTCAGAGGTGCCCCTAGTGGGAGTGAGGTTAGTAGGGTCTACGGTAGCATTTTCTTCTGCCGCTGTAAGGACCAGAACAGTTGGGTGGCTTCCTTGGTTCGAAGGGAAGGCCGCACCAACTCTTCATTGGAGATGAAGAGTGGTTAGACTGGTCTGTGGTAAGATTCCAAGTGGGAATGGCATTGATTCTTGAGGGACCCGGTGGCTGCACGACTGGTTCGATAGGTCGACCTGCTCCCAAGAGTGGGGGCAAAGTATTCGACCGACCTAGATCTTGATCGCGAACCTCCTGAGGTTCTGCTGCTGCAGCTGCGCTGGTTGCTGGAAGTGATACTCCTGGTTGTGATCGATCGGTTGGTGGGACCAAACCAGGATGAAATAAAGGTGTAGCCTGATCAGTGGTCTGATTCTGTGCAGCTCGAAGATCAGTTGTTGCCCCAGTCTCGGCCGGTGGAGGAATTGATGTTGAAGCGTTCAATCCCATCTCCAGTCGATCGAGAAGGTGATCCATCAACTGTTGTCGTTCGAGGAGTTTACCCTAAGATGTCATATGGCCTCTGAATTTGACCATGATTTTATCCATGTCGTCTCGAGTAACATGTCGAGATACATCTTCATGAGAGGAGGCTTCGAGACTTACTTTTGTGGCGTTGTTATCGCCAGCATTGGCAGTAGTGGGGCGAGAGGATGTTGCATCTTTCTTTCACTTGTTCACCATAATCAGAAGTGAGCTAAGGCTCTAACTTAATATCGGTGTGCTCTTCCTTCCTGGCGCGCTAAAGTGTTGACGTCAAAAGTTGGTCACTAGTGACAGTCAACCCCAATCGTGTGATGGACACACGAATAATGATTATAAAATGCAGAAAAAGGTAAAAAGAATGGGGAGCACACACAGAATTTTTATAGTGGTTCAGCAAAGACTATGCATACGTCCACTTTATATATTATTTATCTTTTTTGGATTACAAATACAATGTTTTTTTTCTATTTGAAGAAGAGAAAGAAGGCGGCAAGCTCCTCTTCCTTTTGGGAGAGATTGAGAGAAGTCAACTCCAAAAATGAAGTATAAAGGAGTCGGCTGAAAAGGTCCCTTTCCTCTTTAAGCTTAGAGGTATTTATAGGTGGAGATTGCAGCTTGGGCTGTTGTGATGTGGTCGGGCCATTCCGGGAAAGCCCGGACACGTGAAGTCCATTTCTTGGTTAGAATAGAGGCTGGAAGACTGATTCCACTATTCATAAACAGTATCCTCGGAAGTTGCGGCTGATGTGGCATGCTCTGTGAGGTACATTGAAAGTAGAGCTTTGTACAGATATGGTTGACCACTTTATTGCCTTGAGAGTCGGGATATACAGTGGAATAGCTCTATTGAAGATTTCCACGCTGGTCCGAGATATTTGGTCGATACGCTTTGTATGGAAGCATGATACTCAGTCGAGCGATTCTTTCAGAGTGAGTTATCAAAGGATGAGGTTGGACTTGGGCCGATATGTTGACTATTTCGGACCGTACATCAGCGCGGCATAATTCCAGTTATGCGTTTGGGCTTCGATCTGGCCCGTTGAAGCTCTTGCCAAAAAGAGGGTTAACAGTGTTGTCCAAATCTTCGTGATTTCACCATAAATCACTTTTAAATAATTAATTATGATTTAACAAACTTTTTCCATATTTTTAAATAATTTATAGCAGCCATTTTATAATTATAGTTAACTAGGTCCATTTATAGCGACCTTTTCTAAATTATTTTAAACATAACTTGAAAACTGTAAGTCGAAATTAAAATCTGCTCTCACCATTTGAAAGCTCTTGTTGATGAAAATCAAACATTTTTCGTTCCGTGGAAATTTGATTTAAGTTGCAAAAGTTATAAGCGTTTAAAATTTTTAACAAAAGTACGCTAAATTTTACTATAAATTCAAATAGTTTCAAATTAAAATTTGAATTTACCATCCCGTCCGTCGGATCAGTTAGGGATAGCCAGAGAGAGCAGGAAACTATATTTTTCAAACTCAAGCCTAGACACTATCCTCTCTATCATCCTAGATCATTCCGGAATTTATTTTGACAAACTCTATTTTTGACCATAATATAAGTTCCTTCAAAACAATTTAGAAAACCATTTTCAACTTTCAAATTGAATAAAATATTCATTTACAATATCGACTTGGTTCGAGACTTATTTGATATCCATATACATCCACATATGTGTGTATAACAAGTATAATGCACATATTATCACTAATAACAACCATGACGCATCCATTCATCCATCACACGAGAATATATGGGTGTATATATATAACAGTGTATATACAAGCGTTTTCCACTAAACGCTTATATTGCAATAATTACTAATTAACCATACCATCAATAACAATTCACATAGCATAAAAAGTGAACAAATATAAGTGTCGAGTTCTCACGTTGGGTTTCCACTCCACCAATCTTTATTGTAGGACCACTAGACCGACAATAGCTATCCCGGACTAACAGAATTTCCTTTCCGACTCTTTATAAACTAAAATAATCATTAAACTTCTTTTTCTTTTCCTTTTTAAGAGGAGGAAAGGTCAGAATTTGGGAGGAGGAGGAGGAGAAGATGGCTTTAGCGGAATTTAGGGAGAAAGAGGGAGGAGAACTAGGAGAGGAATAAGGAAGAAAGGCTTAGGAAGCCATGGATTTAAGGTAAAGAAGGAGGAGAAATGGAAGAGAAGAGTGGAATGGTGTTTAAGGGAGGAAAGGAGGTATATTTATACATGGAATGGAAGAATATTGTAATGACACCTCTTAGGACATGTGTAAATCATGCATGGAATGTGGCATGCAAAATTACAAGTGTCTTAACACTTGTAATAAGGAGAAGGTAGGTGTTTTTAGTAGCATTTACCTTAAAACGTTGTGGAAACTAAGAGCAACGCTTAATTATAGTGTTATTAATTCATGTTATCGTTGACAAATCCGATCGAACGACAAATAGTATTAACAAATCACAAACTTAATAATAATTTCCATATATAAAATCTATCATTTAACTTGTCAAAATTTCTAGACCATCACATTCACCCCCCTTAAGAAAGTTTCGTCCTCAAAACTGCATACGGGAATAATCAAAGGAAATAAAGAAACAGGCTTACCTAAGGTCGGAGTCATCTTGAATATCAACTGTACAGTTCGGGTAGAATTTATGCATCACCTCTTTCGTTTCCCAAGTACAATCTTTAGGATCATCGCTCCATTGCACTTTAACTAGCTTAACCGTCTTATTCCTTAGCCTTTTTTCATCTCGGTCGATGATCTCTATGGGGTCTTTTTTAATGGCTAGTTTAGGTGTAATTTCTAGATCTTGTTGAGCGGCTTCTTCCACAATCTGTTCAGGGTCATGAACATACTTTCTCAGATTTGATATGTGAAAAATATTATGCACACCTGAGAGCCATTCGGGTAACTAAACCTTATATGCCAATGGTCCAACTTTTTCCAGAATAGAGAATGGTCCAATGTAGCGGGATGCTAATTTTCCTTTTCTTCCAAATCTTATAACTCCGCGCATTGGAGAGACTTTTAGGAATAATGAATCCCCAACTTTGAATTCTAATGCCCGTTATCTACTGTCTGCATAACACTTTTGCTGATCCTGGGCCGTTTTCATCCTCTTTCTAATCAGATCCACCTTCTCTGTGGCCTCTCTAATCATATCAAGTCCTAGAATAATTTTATCTCCAGGCTCAATCCAACAAACTGGTGACTTTCATGGTCATCCATACAATGCTTCGAAATGTGCCATCTTAATATTTGCCTGATAACTATTTTTATAAGTGAACTCAACTAGAGATAAATAATTTTCCCATGAACCTCTGAAATTGAGAACACATGCTCGCAATAAATCTTCCAAAATTCGGTTACCTCTTTCTATTTGTACGTCTGATTGTGCATGATAAGCGGTACTAAAATTTAACTTGGTTCCCAAAGCATCTTGAAAAGCTTCCCAAAAACGACTGGTGAAAAGAGGTCGCGATCATTCACGATGCTGCTTGGTGTCCCATGCAATCGAACTATTTCCTTGATTTACAATTTTGCCAAACTTGCAGCAGTTCTAGATGTCCTTACTAGGATAAAATGGGCACTTTTAGTTAGACGATCCACTATAACCCAGATTCCCTCATTCCCTTTGCGGTGCAAGGTAAACCATCGATGAAATCCATTGAAACTTGATCCCAGTTTCATTTTGGTATTTCCAAAGGCTAAAGTAATCCTGGAGTCTTCTGCTGATCACTCTTTATTTGCTGACATGTAGCACAACGGCTAACATAGATATATATGTCCCTTTTAATCAACTTCCACCAAAATGTACGTTTAACATCACGATACGATTTTACATAATTTGAATATACATTGAATGATTTGCTTATTTATTTTAGTATCTAATTTAAATGAATAAATGTTTGAGATAAATAAAATAAAATAAAATAATCATTGGTACAAGTAGATTTCTTTGAGATGATTCGTAGACACAACTTTATGGAATTTAACGGGAAATTCGGAAAAGGAGAATCAAGGTGATTTAAACACACTCAGTTAAATTATTGGGAACTATTTTAAATAGTTCAATTAAATTTTTTGCTTGTTGGATGACAAATTGATTGATATAAAGTGAATAACAATATATATATATATATATATATATATAGTACATACATAATTAGTGATTGAATATATATATATATATATATACATATATATAGTTGGTGATTGGATATATTCCCGCATATATATATATATATATATATATATATATATATATATATGCGAATGAGACCCTATGCTCCCCACAATATTTAGTGGATGACCTTCTATCCCACGATATCCTACCTAGAAGCAGGATTGGTATTATTTATGTTGTCTAACATCTGTGGATGCATGTAAACAGGTTGGAGCGATCCAACTGGATTCCTCAACATTTAAATTATTTGTTTTCACCTATATGCTGATATACGTTGTGATTTATAACCTGTGATAGTTTATGATATATTTGGATGTGCAAGTAACACCGACCCTTGATTTTGAGAAATTTGAATACCTTAAATAATAGATGGATTTCAAAACTGAAATTGAAATATAAAGGAGTTTTAAGCGAAAATTTATTTTCAAATAGAAATGATTATTCAGAAACCGAATTATAAATAGAATTGAAAGGTAAAGATTTGTTTTTAACAAGATGAGACATGAAGTTGATTTTATAGGCAACGTTTATAAAGAATTGAATGTATTATCATTAGAGAATTTGGGAAAATATAATTTGAGTGTGAATTTGGAAGTGAAGTTGAAACTGGGTTTGAAAACCAATATTTTAAATGAATTTTTTCATTTACAAAGGAAATTATAAATGAGATTATATGAAATAACTCTGCAAGTTAGTTTGAAATCAAGTTGACTAAATAAGTCAAGTATGGATTTGTATTAAGAAATATTATTCACGATTAAGGTGAATAAGGAGAATATAGCAAACGGTATGAAAAATAGGAATTTGTTAGAAGAAAAGTTTGGAAGGGTTTTGAAATTATAAATTCTAACTGGACTTAAGATGAACTAACTTGAATAATGATATAGAATCTACTAAATAATTTTATATATAATTTATAGATAATGAATATTAATAGTAAAAAATTGCAAATGACATTTATATACGAATATTTTAAAATGGAATGAAGTTTGTTAAAATAAAACTGAGATGAGTGAAATAAAAATATACAGATGTTTATAAAGATTTTTTTATGGAAACAAGACTTTATATAGAACCTGGTTTTACGAGGGTTAAAAAGAAATTGAGTGGTTAATAAAACTATGTCATTATAAAAAGAGCCTTGTTCCAGTTCATAAATAAATAAATATTTAGCGAATGTTTTGCAAATCGTATCTTTAATGGAATATTCGATAATGGTTGTAGGAAACATTTTGTGAATCATATTTGTAAGTAAAATATTTGAAATAGTTATAAGTTTGAGATAAATATCTCATTTAAAGTGATAATTGTTATTTGGAATTTCTATTCGTTTAGAAGTTAAGAAATGGAGTTAAGGAAATTAGAAGCTGATTGGAGATTAGTCGAGTTGAATGGCTTCCTGAGTGTCAATTTGATGTTGGTTTCGGCCTTTGGCGTTGATACTTGGGGAGTTATTCTCTTACTAGTTTACGTTTAAAGACTGATGACCAAGACGAGAAATACGTTCTTAAAGTATTTTAAAATGAAATGGTTGAATATTCTTATATTAATATGAGAAGAGAATTGAGTATTCCAAATGTTAAAGAAGTTTTAATTAATGAATGATTTATTTAAAGAAGCTAAATGATGCTGAATATTGAATCAGTAAATTTATTTTTCTTTTATGGATGAATGGTTGTTTATTTGATAGTTAAATAACCGACTATCAAATTTGGCTTATATGTTATGCTCCAAAATCTCCCGATCTCCAAAGAGACTGAAAAGCTTGTACGAGAACACGACGCATTAGAACATAGAACAATAGAATATTTCATTGCTCTTACAACAATTTACATTATAGACAAAAATAACAGAGTGCGGAAAATAAATATACAGCAGAATTACAATAATCCGAGAAATAAATAAATTACATAACATCGGAAATGTTATACACGTAAATACAAAGCAGCAACTAACATAGCTGAAAGAAATACACGGATACAGAGCTTTCCAAATATAGCTCCAGCCGTACTCCAGGATCTTGTGAAAATAATCAATCTACAAAACCAAAACCGCGAACAACCTGTATGGAAAATATGGGCATCTAGAGTTTACGTCGAAACAATAAACTCTGAGTCGGTCATAGGACTGATGTGAGAGCTAAAAACAGTTATTAAATTTTCTACCGTATATAGGGTAAATCATGGGACCACGCCGTTTGTCACGGAACCGGTTCACTTCACATGAATAATAGTTTAGAATTTCAAATCAATGCAATGCTTTTAGGAAAATGAAGCTATTATAAGACTCAGGTCCCATCACACAATGCAACGCAAGCCGGAGAATAAAGTTTTACCTTATAATAGCCAAACATGCTCGGCACGCTTTAAAAACAAATCATTTTGATATTACTATAAGCGTAGTAAACAACTTCGAATATAAATGTATCAATCATAGACGGCATAGTACCCCATCCTACTATGTCGCCATATAGGTTTACAACTAAAAATGAAAAGCCATGTATTGGAAATTGGATTTCCATCATGATTCAAGGTAAGGGAAGTTCTCCTTACCGATTTCAGGCCATCTCTAGCGGGATGCCCAGGATCAACACACGTGACCCTTGGATCCTACAGGGCTGGTCAACTCTTACTTTTCTAGATTAGTTGTTCCTGAACAATGCGTTTCCCGGGCCTATCGTTTGGCCATTGTCCACCAATAATATCCGAGGGCCCTCATTATCCATCATCCACATAAGTAAAATGTCTTGGCCCCATACCATGACACCACTTCTAGCTAGAAAGAAGCGTATGCACTCCCTGCGTCCCATATCCCATTTTTGACTCATACATTGGTGTGAGGCTCGCCAATTAACGTTGTACACAAAGCGGCACTATTTAAAGCCATGATTTGATTATCATCCATAAGGCCCTGCTTTTCAACAAAAAGCCTTGATCATTCCATCTAAGCATGCCACATCGTCAATCCATACCATACCATCGATTTCCACCAATATATAACCTCTAAGCTCGTGCATCTTAGAGAAGGGTGTTAAGAAAGAGAATAAATTCCATGCCACCAAATGCAAACATATTTAGCAGAGATCAAGAAATACAGCATAAAGTACAATGTCAGACATACAATCCATTTCAAGTTCCTTCTGGGTCTAAATGAAACTGGAGGCACCTTATTCCTTTTCCTATATGTCCAATACAGGAGAGAGGTCCTCACATATCCGATCGATTTCCAAGTACGTTTTAGACTACCACCACTTATTACCTTGTCTTGGGTGTACGACCTAATCAAAACATCAGCAATAGCCCAAACGATGTGAAAATCTCCAGTCTTCAACCCCCGTCTTCATCTTTGACTTTAATCGTCGTAATAATTATTCAGAGTGGGTTAAACCTGGTCTTACCAAGTAACTTGCGTATCTTTATAATCATGTGCTAAATACACAAAGGTAACACTCATTTCATTCCAATCCAGAATATTCTTCTATTTAGATATTCATTACTTTAAGAAAAATGTTCCCATTAATTTTATCAAAGTAAAATACCTTTAATCTCAAAAATCATACCTCAATGATTATCCAATTCTTTGTAGAAATTAATCTCGTCTGACCGAGGTTAAAGAACAATCGCCGTTTAAAAGCCTTATTCACTATAAATCCAAAATGTCAATTTTCCATTCATTATGGGATCTTTATAAAAAAAATCTGGCTTGATTTAATAAATTAGGAAGAATTACCTAAATCTTATTTAAAAGATTCATCCTTTTCGTGGTTGGATTCAAGAACAATATTCTTAAAGATACCATTCACGACGAACCTCAAATCAGTTTATTACGTTCATGTATTAAATCTCACCGTAATTGCAAAATAGAAAATTTAGATAAAAATAATATTTATCTTTCAAATTTTGTAATTTTTTGCCCAAACTCCTTCCAAATCACTTATTATGATTTATCATAATTTATTTATATTTTTTATAATTTTATAAAGGTCCTTACAGTAGGTTTGCAATATCGGCCACCGAACTGCTTCCATAGCGACCTTTTTCAAATCTGATTTGGACATATTTTAAGATCTTACCATTCAAATTTAAACCACTTATGCTCGTTGGAAAGATCTTTTCGATATGGACCCAACGATTCCGGTTTTAGGAGAATCCGACGGTCGGATCTCCCGCTACGTCAGTTCGAAGTTACGGGTTGACGTTCGCGAATGGTTGCTACGCAACGCGTTTTATTCAAGCCCAAATTGATTTCATATTTTATAAATAAATTGAAACGTTTCTAAACTTCTTTATTTAATTATATAAAATTTATATAACTACTTCAGAAAATTCGTTATAGTCGTTGAAACGACCCAAACTCGCCCTTACGGGAAAGCCCGGATTGAGCTGAGAACACGACAAATCAGAACACAGACAATAGAACATTCCATTGTTATTACAACAATTTACATCAGAGTATAAGAATATAACAGAGTATCAATAAATATTACACATTGTGAAATATCAGAGATTTAAAATTACAAAGCAACAGAAAAATAATACATAACACAACTGGATGAAATACACAGATACATAGCTTTCCGATTATAACTCCAGTTATAAATCCAGGATCCTATAAAGAAATATCTTCAAAAAACCAACTACTAGCTGCCCATGTGGAAAATAGGGGCACCCGGAGTTTAGGTTAAAACAACAAACTCCAGGTCAGTCATGTGACTGGTGTGAGAACTAAAACAGTTACTTAAAACTTTACTTTAGAATTTGGTAAATCAAGGGACCACACCGTATAACATGGAACGGGTTTCCTCCCAAGAATACCAGTGCATAAAACAAACAGCACAATGCTTTTTGAAAAAATGAAGCTATTATAAGACTCAGGTCCCATCACACAATGCAACGCAAGCCGGAGGATAAAGTTTCTCCTTATAATAGCCAAATATGCTTGGTACGTTTAAAACAAATCATTTGATACTATTATAAGTGCATAGTGTCAAAATCACTTCAAATATATCATGTTGCCATACTAGTTCTATAATTAAAACCCCACAATGTGGTATTGGAAATTGGATTCCATCTGTGAACCAAGGCAAGGTATCATGCTTACCGCTTCGAGACAATATAGCACCATGTTTCATTTTTTCACACTCGTTAGAAAGATATAATTAAACAGATTCAAATATTTTAGGTTTTACTGAAATCCAATTTATTTTGAATCATGTACATTCAATTGAAGTTTAAAATGGAATTTTCAAACAGCCACGCTATTTCAGGCTCGTTTTATAATTAAAATAAATTTATTCATTCTACCTTCAATTAAAATAATTTTTTATTATTTAAATAAATCATTTTAAGTATACAAAATCCATAGCTAAAATAAAAAATTTAAATTGGTTCTGAAATTCCGGGTTGTTACAATCTCCCACACTTAAAATCTTTTCGTCCTTGAAAAGGAACGGAGTTGAAAGTTGTTTAACTAACCAACTCAACTTGCATTCTAGCGTTCATTGTTCAACTTTTCAGCTTCTAAGAATTTTCTAATTTCTCAAAAGTTTGGCTAACACCCTAAATTTTCGAAAAATTTCGCTATAACCTCATTTGTACGGGGAGACCTTTAAAACCGCAACTTGCCTCACAGGGCCCTCACCAATCCAAAAGAAAAAAAAACCAATTAGCTCATAAAATCATCAAAACCCAAGAAATACAGTAAACATGTACCGATTTGTCGGGCTTACAATTTTATTCCTCTCCTTAGCTTCCATGCTATGACTTGTTCAATGTATATACAGGTATATGCATGCAATTCCAAACAATTTTCAATTCAGTTCAATATTTAATTCGTTTTGGCTAATATTTTAACTTTGTTCTCTTATTGGTTTTATTATTCCAATATTTTAATTAATCAAACTAATTATCATACCACACAACCATCAATCAATTAGTTGATTTACTTTTCAAACATATATCTTCTATATATACTTAAAAATCATATTTTTAGTGCCAAATCACAATAATTTATTTTCACTATATTTTGGTTCTCACACCAATCAATTGGAAATATATAGATATCCCACTTTTGAAACTCGAACATAAATACCGATGGTGTCGTGGTCATCATCAGAATTATCTTCGAGCGACTAGAGTGTGATTATATCTATCAGTATATTTAAGGCTCTGTGTATACGTTCATGACGCGTATATGCAAAATCTCCATATACTCGATTGTCCAAAATCAAATAAAATAATATACTCAAATACGTATAATTAGATTAATTTTCAAAACTAAATTTGTTTTTAATAAATAATAACCTTCCAACTCATTCTAGGATACTACTGATCCTATCTCTAACGAGTCATTCTCCTTGGATATTACTAATCCAATCTCTGATGAATTCTTTCGTTTGCTTCTAATATGTCATGTTCTCGAGCTCTATAAACCGAAGCTCTGATACCACGTTGAAACGACCCAAACTCGCCCTTACGGGAAAGCCGGATTGAGTTGAGAACACGACAAATTAGAACATAGACAATAGAGCATTCCATTTTTATTACAACAATTTACATCAGATTACAAGAATATAATAGAGTATCAATAAATATTACACATTATAAAATATCAGAGATTTAAAATTACAAAACAGCAGAAAAAAATACATGACACAACTGGAAGAAATACACAGATAAAGAGCTTTCCGAGTATAGCTCCAGTTATAAATCCAGGATCCTGTAAAGAAATATCTGCAAAAACCCAACTACTAGCTGCCCGTGTGGAAAATAGGGGAACCCAGAGTTTAGGATAAAACAATAAACTCCAGGTCAGTCATGTGACTGGTGTGAGAACTAAAACAGATGTTTAAAACTTTACTTTAGAATTTTGTAAATCAAGGGACCACGCCGTATAACACAGAACGGGTTTCCTCCCAAGAATACCAGTGCATAAAACAAACATCGCAATGATTTTTGAAAAAATAAAGCTATTATAAGACTCAGGCCTGTCACACAGTGCAACGCAAGCCAAAGGATAGAGTTTTCCCTTATAATAGCCAAATATGCTTGGTACGTTTAAAAGAAATCATTTGATACTATTAAAAGTGCATAGTGTCAAAATCGCTTCAAATATAAATGTATCAATCATAGACGGTATGGGTACCATATGTCATGTCGCCATTCAAGTTCTACAATTAAAACCACACAATGTCGTATTGGAAATTGGATTCCATCTGTGAACCAAGGCAAGGGATCGTCCTTACCGCTTCGAGACAATCTAGCACGATGTCTCAATTTACTGAAATCCGATTTATTTTGAATCATGTTCATTTATTTGAAGTTTAAAATCGAATTTTCAAACTGCCTCGCCATTTCAGGATCGTTTTTATAATTAAAATAAATTTATTCGTTCAAACTTCAATTAAAATAATTTTTTTATTATTTGAAATAAATCATTTTAAGTATTCAAAATCCATTAAAATAGCTAAAATAAAAATTTTAAATTGGTTCTGAAATCCCAGGTTGTTACAGTTGTTTAGCTCCCAATTCAAATACTTCACTATTTTGTCCAATTTTACATTATTCTAATGAATAAAATAATATTGTTTTTCGATAGTTATCAATTTACGCTCAAAATTTCCTTACAATCGTAATTAAAAAAACGAGAAACTTCCGAATGAAAACTTCTTCTCAAACGTTTGCTACATATTCTAACCGAACTTCACTTTGAAAAGCTATTATTAATTCAAAATTCCAATATCTTAAATAGCCGTAAGTATATTAAAAATACTTCAAAATCATCCTTCACGGTTATGAATATTCATCGATTTTTCGATATAAACGTGTCCATCCAAAATCGGACATCAAAATTTATTTTCAGATTTGACCCCATATTTTATATTATTGAAATATTCATTTTTATTCTGGATTGAAATAAAATTCAACCATATATCATGCAATTTCACCCATCCAAATCCCATACATCCAACAATAGTCGCGAACAACCGTTAAACATCCAAATGACATCCAATGTGCATTTATTTTCATGCAGGCTTCAAAATAATTTAGTGGAGCTTGTTTCGTTTTGTTAATCGATTGATTAACACGCGAACTACAAACCAGGGAGATGTGTAAATCAAAAATCATCCCAAGACCCATGTGGGGTTTTCAACCATCAAACGATTATTTAATTAATTTTTCATTTCATCCCATCCATTTATTTAAATTGGTGAACATAAATAAGCCATTTGACTTGTAAATGGAATTTTTTATCGAATTTCAACACCACAAACAACTGAACATTATTTTCAACATGTTAATTATTTTAAATTCACATCATAACATAACCAATCATCCATTGTCATTTACGGCACCACAAAACGGCCATCAATATTGTTCGAAATACGAGTGTCGTATAATCAGACAACGCTTATAATAATAAATAACTGAGCGAATAGTTTGTGTTGAACTCAGGGAATATCGCATGTAATAGATAAACTAACTGTCCAAAATATTTTAAATGTCGCTTTAACTGTGACATATGTTGTTTTCTAACTTGCAGCTTACTTAACTTTGTCGCATTAACTTATAACTTAAAACGGTTAACTAATTAACTTTTGACAAGTCTTCTCAAATATACTAATGAAAGCAAGAATCTCTCATCCCAGCCATCAGAAAACTACACACTGCAATGTAGGACGTTTCGGTGCTCACTACCACCTAAAAATCCCGCCTTTTTGGTCGGAATGTCTTCAAACTTCCCGGCAACCTTTGTACACCTTCCAACTAGTGAATTAAGTAAGAAAGTGAAGATCTTTGGCCAATTGGAGGTCTCTGGAGATTAGGGCTTCGCTGTCCCATGAGGAAGAGCGGCTTAGCGACCTTCACAAGTTGACTTGGGGAACGTAGAGTTCATGGGAGAGGTTCTAAGGGTGCTATGTGAGGCTAGGACCCTTAAATGGAGCTCATTTTCATGTCATGGAGAAAATGGAGGAAGAAAAGAGGGAAGAGAGGAGGGGGTCGACGTGGGTAAGGGGTAGGGTGCGGCATGGGTAAGGGGATAGGGAGGGGGTAGGGTGCTGCAGCTAGTGTAGGGCTAGGGTTTGGGGGAGGAGGCCATTAATTAGAAAGAAGGAGGTTAGGAGTGAATAAGGGAAGTGAAGAAAGGAAAGGAGGAAGAGGATTAAGTAAAAAAATTATATCTCTCTCTCTGATTGCCCAGCTGCAAACTACCTCCGTTTGCTACAAAATTTTGGCATAAGATAATACACGTAATTATGAATCCAACGAATCAAGTTTCGTCAAAATTGTTTTTTTGATCTAGCTCAAGTTAGCTTCCAAAAATGTGATTTTAGCGTACATTTTCTTCCTGCACGCCACACGCTAACTCCAAAAATTATGAAACTTAGGATTATTCCATTATTTGACGATACGATTCAAAAAAAGTGTTGTCAAATCGTGGGGTCATACAGACAACGTTCCTTTGTAAACTGATCGTTAGTTTTATCTGAAACGGATTTATCGAGCACGACCACACGTTGATTCCGTTTGGCTCGAAATTCAAAACTTAACAATGATTTTCTATTCCGAATCCAACAAAATTGGTCTCGTCGAATTTTGAGTTTGCTAGCAAATTTTCACTTTTTAAGGGTTAGGCGATGATTCATAAATCGAATTTTTAAATTTTCAAACTCAAGTGCTATAAATTAATTTAATAATTTTACTGAGTTTGTTTTAAGTCAAATAAGATATGAAAACTAACTTAGAAATTATTCTCAAATTTTATTATACAAAAATAACCAATTTGTATACAATTTCACTAATATAGATTAAATTAAAATTTTAAATTGGTTCTGAAATTCATGTTTGTTACAGATACCACCCTGACACGTACCAAACCCCCGCTCCATGGTAGCAAGGTCTGTCTTTGGAAAATAATACACTAATCACATCAATAAATTACAAAATATAGCATAATACATAAGATCAGAGAATAATTTACATTATATCATGATAGCGGAATCATAATCATCAACATTGGAGTTACACAGATAAAGGATCATGCTTAGTACATTACAAGTTTCATCAGATATATAATAAGTTTACAGTGAAATCAAATATAAACATACATAAGGTAGTGTTTAAGAGTTCAAAAGAAAGGATAAAAAAGACAAGTCTTCATCTTCACCCAAAAGAGCACTCAATGTTGCGGTGCATACCTAGAAGAAAGCCAATCATCTGATCACTTGGCTGCCCGTGTAAAAATATGGGCACCTGAGTTTACAAGGGAAAAACAAACTATGAGTCAGTCATGGGACTGGTATGATAAATCCTACGGTTACTTAGCTTATTTAAGAATAAGGTAGATCACAAGACCACGCAATATGACATGGAAGAGTTTTCTCCATTGGATTGCCAGTGAGTAAAATAAAGTAAATCAATAAACAACACAATGGTTTTTAGAAAATGAAGTCGTTATAAGACTCAGGTCCCATCACACAATGCAACACAAGCCGGAGGATAGAGTTTTACCTTATAAGGGCCAAATTGCTTGATACGTAGAAAACAAAAATCATTTGGTATTATCGTAAGTGTCTAGATGTTTAAAAGAAATTTTCAACATAAATGTATCAATCCTAGACGGCATAGTACCCCATCCTACTATGTCACCAATAGTATACAACTGAAACCTTACGATGTCATATTGGAAATTGGATTTCCGTCATGAGTCAAGGCGAGGGATGTTCTCCTTATCAGTTTCGGGCCATCTCTAGCCGGATGCCTAGGATCAACATATGTGACCCTTGGATCCTGCAGGGTCATTCCACTCTTACTTTTGTGGATTGGTTATTCCTGAACAATACGTTTTTTGGTCCTATTAGACCTATCACTTGGCCATTGTCGACCAATCATATCCGAGGCACCTCGCATTCCATTAACCACATAAGTTAATATGTCTAGGCTCCATACCATGGCACTACTTCTAGCTAGAAAGAAAAGCATGCACTCCTTGCGTCCCTTATCCTATTTTAGACTCATACCGGGGTGTGAGCTCGTGAATTAACGCTACAACATAAAGCTACGCTATATCAAATCCATGGTTTGATCATCGACCACAAGACTCTGTTTTTAAATAAAAGCCTTGATCATTGCATCTTAGCATGCCACATTGACCATCCATGCCATACAAATGATGTCTATCAATATATAACCTCTAATCTCGTACGTCTCAAAGAAGGGTGTTAAGCAAGAGAATGAATTCTCCGCCACCAAACGAATATATATATTCAATAGAGATAAATTAATATGTAAAGAATTTCAACGTCAGACACACTATCCATCTACAAGTACGTTTTGGGTCTGAACAAAACCAAAGACACTTTATTCCTCGTCTGATATGTCCAATATAGAAGAGAGGTTCTCGCATATCTGGAAAATCAACAAGTACGTCCGGAAAACTACCACTACAACCCCTTCAAGGGAGCTACCCATATCCAAGGCATTAGTAGTAATCCATTCGATGTGAAGATTGATGATCTTGCTCCGTCTTCAGTTTCTTTAACTTTTAGTCATCGTTTAATTATTTGAAATGAGATTTAATTCGGTCTTTCCAAATAATTATCACATAAATAAATCAAATACAATTCTTTTCTTTGGTTAAGTTATTGTCCTTAACAATACATTTCACTACCTTATTAGAAGGGTTTAATTGAGAATTTAATTCGGTCATCAAATTAAATACTCATGTCATAACATCTCCAAAATTCATGCTAAGTTATACTTAGCCATTTTTATTTTATGAACCAAGTAAAATTGGTTCACACATATCCTAAATTACTTAAAATAATTTAAAATGAATTTTCGCTAATAGCTCAATTCAGTCGAAAGACGTTTTAGGTCATTCAATTGTACTGTCGCCACTTTCATTCAATTTTGAATTACACATTGGGTGCGTTTTCTATAGGTCCCTATTAAATTTCAAAATTAGGCTCACATCTGGTCATAAACTTATTATAAATTTAGTCCTTGTTTTCATTTTTACGTGTTATTCATAATATTTGCATACATGTATGCAACTATTCTGATGAATAGTTGCATACATGTATGCAAATATTCAAAATAGTTGCATTCATGTATGCAACTATTCTGAATGAATAATTGCATACATGTATGCAAATATTCAAAAAAATTGCATACATTTATGCAACTATTTTGAACGAATATTTGCATACATGTATGCAAATATTTTGAATTTTTGCATACATGTATGCAACTATTCTGATGAATATTTGCATATACGTATGCAAATATTCTGAATTTTTGCATATGCAAATATTCTGAATTTTTGCATACATGTATGCAACTGTTCTGAACGAATATTTGCATACATGTATGCAAATATTCTGAATTGTTGCATATATATATATATATATATATATATATATATATATATATATATATATGCAAATAAAGTTGAACTAACGTTGATGAATTGTTGCATAAATGTATGCAATTTTTCTAAATAGAAAAATAGGGACCTAATTTACAATAAGTTTATGACCGGACCTGAGCCTAATTAAGTTTCAAAATAGGGACCTTAGCCTAATTTCCACTTAAACATTTCTACATATCTAACATCTTAACATATTTATTATTGTCGGAAAGATCGTTTCGAAACGAATCCAACAGTTCTAAATTCAGGAAAATCCGATGGTCGGATCTCCCGGTATACTCATTTAAAATAACGAGTTGAAAACGCGAACTACCGCTATTCGATTTGTTTAATTTAATTTATACTTTTCGTATAAAAATATAATTCGTTAAATGGCTTTCAAACTATTTAATTGACTATATATTTGGCTAATGCTTTTAAATTTTGAAAAAATTCGTCACAACCTTCTTTGTACGGAGGGCTCAGAAAAACTATAACATGCCTCAACAAGCCCCAATAAATCACCATATCTCAATGCAACCATTGTCTATTGGGAGACGTGTAAAAATAAATCATCCCAACACACGTGTGGGAATTAAAAATCATATGAGCGACCATTGTGTAATGTGTGTGTGTATATATATATATATATGTATGTATCACAAGAGTGACGTGTTTTCTATCATCTCAAGACCTGTGTAGGGTTTATATCTGATCAATATGTTGCATACCTGATCTTCGGTCATTTGTTCTCATTGTATAGCATCAAATAACTGAATACAATATGGTTTACAACGTATAAGCATCAAGCAGCTACATGCTTATATGGGTATGTTGGGCTATGCTATGTAGTGTAGTCCAATACATGTTTTATATCCTATGGTGTTTGTTCAATTAATCCAAGAAACCATCACTCGGATAAAATTCACACACAGTAGGCACAAATAAATAAATCAACCACCAACGTTGCTCATGGCTCAATCGCACTGAAATAAATACAGATGTGGAGTTCAGGTATAGAATTCAAGTAAACATAACATATAATCGATAAAAATGATATTTTTATCTAACCAGTTAATACTCTATATATGAATGAACTCATGATAGCAAGGTTAAACATGATAAAGTATTTTCAATCGTTCATTAGTATCATGATAAATTTATCTTATATTTTCGCAGTTAGTTTCGTTGTTAACTACTATCAATTTAACACTCAATCGTTAATTTTTATATTTATTCAATTCACTAACTTATGATATCATGTGGTTTAATTCATGTATTTCACGTACTCAACCTAAATCGCATGTACTTCTTAAAAATGGTATTTTTAACTAACTAAATATTGTTTTATCACTAAGAAAATTTCATTTATTAGCTAATACTAATTTTTTGACTTTTCTAATCTACCCCTTTTCCATGTGAGTTTAGATTTATCACCGGGAGTTCCACTCCACCAATTCTTTAAATGCGGAGAAATGCGCCTTTGCCGAGCTTCAATGCGGCTATCTGAAGGTCCAAAGCATTCTAACCTTGCTCCAATGCTCTCTAACACTCGATGGAGATGAAATTAGGCACATATAGGGTACCCAAGACTTAGGTCTCTGTTGTTCGGATTTGTTGCGGCAAAAAGAAGGAGCTTTGGAAGTAGAAATATGGTTTAGAGGAGGTAGGAGGAAGGCTAGAGGGTGTACGAAGTTTTGGAAGGAAGAAAGATGGAGTTTTGGAGGAAGAAAAGGGGTGTAAGGGCAAGGGGGGTCGTGCATGCGCGGGGGTAGGGGGTGACGTAGGGTAGGGGGTGGGGGTGTAGGGTGGCCGCTATGCGGAGGGAGTAGGGGCTAGGGTTGGCTTGGGGGAAGAGGCCATTAATTTGGAAGAAGGAGAAAATGAAGAAGGAGCAAATAATGAAGGGAGAAAGGAGAGAAATGATTTAAGTAAAAGATTTCATCTCTCTTTCTCTCTGATTGCCCGACTGCAAACTATATATGTTTGCTTTAAAATTTCGGCACAAGATAATACACGTAATTATGAGTCCAACGAATCAAGTTTCGTCGAATTCCGATTTCGTTTGACCTTCCGTTTTTATTTTTCAATCTAGCTCAAGTTAGCTTAAAAAAATATGTGATTTTAGCGTACATTTTCTTCTTGCACACCTACACGCTAACTCCAAAAAATATGAAGCTTAGGATTCTTCCATTATTTGACGATACAAATTCGAAAAAAAAGTGTCGTCGAATTCTGAGATCGTCTCAATAACGTTCCTTTGTAAACCGATCGTTAATTTCTAAACAAATGTGTTTGCCTCTCACGACCACATACTAACTCCGTTTAACGTGAAATTTGAGATATAGTAATGATTGATTATTCTGAATCCAATAAAAAAATTCTCTGTAAATTCTGTGATCGCTGTCAAATTTTTACTTTTTAAGGGCTATGCGATGATTTAAAAAACATATTTTTAAATTCTGACGTAATTTCCCCCAAAATTACCTTAAAAATAAATTTTAAATTGGTTGTGAAATTCGGGTTGTTACAATCTCCCCCACGTAAAAACTTTTTGTCCCTGAAAAGGAAACAACAGTGAAGCAGGAAACGAAATAGTAATGTAACATAACATAAATGCACCTCTCACAAGAGCTAATCAGAGATGTTGACTCTGCACTTGGGATAAGCATGTTTGATTCTATCCTCTGTTTCCCATGTATCGTCTCTAGGATCTCCACTGCACTTTGACCAAATGCACCTTCTTGTTCCTTAGATTCCTAGTTTCTCTACCAATAATTTTTTCTGGGTCTCTATGCACAGCCGAATTAGGAGTAATATCCAGTATTGGTTGTGACGTCTCTTCCATGATTAAGTCTGGATCATGTACATGCTTCCGAACTCGAGAAATGTGGAACACATCATGCACTTCTAGCAACCAATCTGGCAACTGAACCCTGTAAGCTAGAGTTTCTATTCTCTCGAGTATACGGAACAGACCAATATATCTAGATGCCAACTTTCCTGTTTTCCCGAATCGAACCACTCCTCTCATCGGAGAAACTCTTAAATATATGTGATCACCAATAGAAAATGCTAAATCTAACCTTCTAAAATCTGCATAACTCTTCTATCGTCTTTGAGCTACTTGCAGTCGCTTCTTAATAAAATCCACTTTATCTAAAGCTTCTCGGATCATTTCCGGACCCAATACTAATCGATTACCAGGCTCTATCCAACAAGCACGAAATCTACATGGTCTACCATACAATGCTTCAAACGGAGATAATTCCAAACTTGCTTGATAACTATTATTTTATGAAAAATCAACCAAGTGTATGTGATCTTCCCAAGATCCACCAAAATTGAGAATATAAGACCATAATAAGTCTTACAAGACATGATTCACTCTCTCATTTTGGCTGTCTGTCTAAGGATCGAAACCTCGCTCCGATACCACCCTGTTACGCTCCGAAATTACCCAATCTCCAAAGAGATGGAAAAGCCCGGTTTGTATGAGAACACAATGCATTAGAGCACAGAACAATAGAATATTTCATTACTCTTACAACAATTTACATCAGAGTACAAGAATAACAGATTGTAGAAAATAGATATACAGTAGAATTACAATAATCAGAGAAATAAATAAATTACATAAAAGCGGAAATGTTATACACATAAATACAAAGCAACAACTAACACAGCTAAAAGCAATACACAGATATAGAGCTTTCCGAATATAGCTCCATCCATACTCTAGGATCTTGTTAAAATCAATAATCTGCAAAACCGAAACTGCAAACTTCCCGAGTGGAAAATATGGGCATCCAGAGTTTAGGTCGAAACAATAAACTCTGAGTCAGTCCTACGATTGGTGTGAGATCTAAAAACAGTTATTAATTATTTTACTATATATAGGGTAAATCATGGGACCACGCCGTATTTACCAAACGGGTTCACTTCACATGAATAATAGTTCAGAATTTTAAATCAATGCAATCCTTTTAGGAAAATGGAGCTATTATAAGACTTAGGTCCCATTACACAATGCAACGCAAGCCGGAGGATAGAGTTTTACCTTATAATAGCCAAACATGTTCGATACTCTTTAAAAACAAATCATTTTGATATTATTGTAAGTGCATAGTGTAGTAAACAACTTCAAAAATAAATGTACCAATCATAGATGGCACAGTACCCCATCCTACTATGTCGCCATATAGGTTTACAACTAAAACCGAAAAGTCGTGTATTAGAAATTGGATTTCCATCATGAGTCAAGGAAAGGGATGTTCTCTTTACTGGTTTCGGGCCATCACTAGCGGGATGCCCGGGATCAACACACGTGACCCTTGGATCCTGCAGGGTCAGTCCACTCTAACTTTTGTGGATTGGTTATTCCTGAACAATACATTTCCCCGTCCTATCGGACCTATCATATGGCCATTGTCAACCAATCATATTCGAGGGCCCTCGTTATCCATTATCTACATAAGTAAAATGTCTAGGCTCCATATCATGACACCACTTCTAGTTAGAAAGAAATATATGCACTCCATGCGTCCCTTATCCCATTTTTGACTCATACCGTGGTGTGAGGCTAGCGAGTTAACGTTATATACAAAGCGGCACTATTTAAAGCCATGCTTTGATCATCATCCACAAGGCCCTGCTTTTCAACAAAAATCCTCGATCATTGCATCTAAGCATGCCACATTGTCAATCCATACCATACCATTGATTTTCACTAATATATAACCTCTAAGATCGTGCGTTTTATAGAAGGGTGCTAAGCAAGAGAATAAATTCTCTACCACTAAATAGATACACAATTAGAAGAGATCAACAAATACAGTGCGAAGTACAATGTCAGACATACAATCCATTTTCAAGATTATTCTGGGTCAAAACGAAACCGGAGGCGCCTTATTCCTTGTCCCATATGTCCAATACAGGAGAGAGGTCCTCGCATATTCGACCGATTTCTAAGTACGTTTTAGACTACCACCACTTTATTCAACCGATTTCCAAGTACGTTTTAGACTACCACCACTTATTACCTTGTCTTGGGTGTTTGGCCCAATCAAGACATCAACAATAGCCCAAACGATGTGATAATCTCCGGTTTTCAACCATCGTCTTCATCTTTTACTTTTAATCGTCATAATAATTATTCAGAGTGGGTTAAACACGGTCTTTCCAAATAACCTACGTATCTTTATAATCATGTGCAAAATACACAAAGGTAACACTCATTTCATTCCAATCCAGAATATTCTTCTATTTAGATACTCATTGCTTTTAGAAAAACGTTCGCATTAATTTTATCAAAGGTAAGATTCCTTTAACCTCAAAAATCATACCACAATGATTATCCAATTCTTTGTAGAAATTAATCTCGTCTGACCTGGATTTAAGAACAATCACCATTTAAAAGCCATGTTCTTTAAAAACCAAAAATGTCAATTTTCCATTCATTATGGAATCTTTGCACCGAACTCCTTCCATTTCATTTATTATGGTTTATCATAATTTATTTATATTTTAAATAATTTTATAAAGGTCCTTAGGTTGGTTTCTGTAACACCCCGCCTCCGCTAGGGTCAATCGCAAAGGAATGCACTAGCTTTAGAGGGGCATTATTGGTAAACATGCACAGAAATATCACAAGACAACATATAAAATAACGGAAGTAAAATCGAACTTTCATAAACATTAATAATTAAGATCTAAAGCCTTTTACATCAGAGTACATCAAAACCTGTCTTGCAATAGTAAAGAAGCATACAGACTTTTTCATAAATTATTCCCCAAGTAAAACAGTAAAGTAGCCATAGCCAAGAAAAGTCCAAGCCATCCATGATGACCTTCAAGCAGAAGAAGTCCGAACTAAACAATAGTATTTCCTCCCTGTAACCTGGGGGGGAAACGGAAGAAAAGAGGCGAAACAAAACGGGTCAGTCAAAAAGACTGAGTAAGCCCTATCAATTATCAGCATAAAAACTAGTAAAGTTAACTGACATGAGAAACTGAGATGAACATAAGCATGATGACAAGATAGATAAGCTAAATCAAAATAACAGGATGAACTACTGAACTCAGATAAACTAAGGTGTCATGATAAAAATGCGATGTCAAGATAAAACAAGGTATCCCATCGTCAGGTTCCTATCAAGTATAATATCCCCAAGATATCTATCACGTATAACCTCCCATGGTATCTATCCTGTCTTTTAGCTCTGCACCTACCGTACTAGTATCCCCACCGTATCATGTGTTAACCATGAATGACCCTTACTCAAAAGTCGTGTAATGGTCCATGTCAACCTAATATATCGCATATATAGGTTACTCAACTCGTATGTTTTATTCCATGTAAATGTTCAGTCCCTTGCCGTAGACCATACGGGCTTTCCCATGAGATTCTATACTACTTTAACATAGTTCCATGATCCTTAAGATCGTTTTGGGCTGTCACCCTATATCTAACTAGGGTCTTTCAACATGAATCATCGTTTGTACAACGAGGACTTATGCTACCTAGGACTACTAGGGATTATGCTTACCTATTGCACGTTTTCGTATCTTGGTTTTGGTTCAACCACCCAGGGCCACTAGGAATTACGCTAACCGTCAACCGCGCCCTTTTTCCCACGCATTCACCGTGAATCGTTTTTCCATGACTGTATGCACATGTATCACATCGAGCCATCCGAGTCCTGTCACAGGGCAGATCAGGAAATACAGGACTCGGTCGGGAGCTTTCGATTTATCTGCCGATGCAGATGCTAAGGTCTGTTTTTTTCTATACGTGGCTATGGTCCCACGAGACCACTCCCTCAACTAGTGAAAGACAAGACAGGATAAATTCTGTATGAGAACACACTACTGGTCAACCCACAATCCTAGCCTTACCGCAACCATAATTAGATAGCAATTATGGTCTTTTGGGTGTTCTCTGCCTTTCCGTACGTACACGCTTGACCAAAGATGGTAGGTAGCCTGACGAAATGCTATCTAGGGTACGACCGTGTATCGTCGACTATCCCCTATCCATCCCCGTCTTTAGGTTGCTCGTATAGCAACCAAGGCATACTCTTGGTTCTTCTAACGCAGACCTTAACCTCTCATGAGCCTAGTATGATCACCTGGCAGCTCACAGAGGGATACCAAGAATATCCTCACGTTCCCCGAAGTCGCTGCTTTGTTACCCAGTTCGCTGGAGCCTTTATCTAAATCAGATACTTGCTCCTACTCGTATACTTAAACGATGACCTACCATATCAGGTTACTCATCTATCTATGAACTGGTCTAAATTTCCTTGACTAAGAATCATTACTTAGTTATTCTTCAACTAAGGTTTACCACTTAGCCTTATTCCCTTTATCCTTGTTAACTACGGTTATCCACCTAATCCTCAGAACTAGGGTTTACATAATGGATTAAGTGTCACTTAAGTTCATGACTTAACCCGTCTACAAATCATGTCAAAATTGGCTAAGTATCCAAGTTCAAGACTTAACCCTACAAACCATGCTCAAGTTGGTTAACTATATATTAACTTGACCCTATCAAATTACTGAGTCAAATCGGTCAAGCGTATTTAAGCGATTCGTGACTTAGCCTTATCATGTTTTCACGTTAGATTGGTTAAGTATAGGTTAACTTAACCTCGATAAATTAACGAGTTAGATTGGTTAAGTATAAGTCACTTAACCAAATCAAATCCTCATGTTAGATTAGTTAAGTGTTTAACTTAACCCCATTAAACTGCCAAGTGGGATTAATTAAGTCTAGGCTAACTTAACCCCATCCGATTTCCATGTTTAGACTAGTTGAGTCTAATCTTAACCCCATCCATTAACTGTATTTTTCAGTTAAGTGTCATTAAGAAAACTTACTTAACCTTACCAAATTATCGTGTTGGATTGATTAAGTGTTGGTTAACTTAACCCCGTCCACTAGTCATATAAAAATGGTTAAGTGTCATTAGGCAAATCAAGTTACTTAACCTACCCAACCTTGTCATGTTTTGTTAAGTATCATTGGCCTAATCAATTTACTTAACCCATTGTCCATGTCATATTTGGTTAAGAGTCATTAATCAAATTAACTTAACCCTATCATGTGGCATTAATTACTTAATGCACCTCAACGTCTCACATTAGACTTTGTTGTGGTTACTAGTTAAGCCGGTCGGTTCCGGGTAGCTTTACACCACAACTTGGTCTAACCTCGGGTTCAAGCACAACATGACCAACTTCTCACATTGGGTCCTATTGTTTGCAACTACTAGTTAGGCCGGTCGGTTCCGGGTAGTTTTACGTTTCAAACTCAACCCAACCTCGAGTTGGTCACTTTCATGTTTAGTCTAGTGTCATGTTCATATTCAAGTTTTTAAGAATATGGGTAGACCTAACTTAATAGGTAAATTCCCAATTCCATAGTATGGGTAGACCTAACTTAATAGGTAAATTCCCAATTCCATAGTATGGGTAGACCTAACTTAATAGGTAAATTCCCAATTTCATATTTTCAAACATACTCACATGTCAACTTCCATGTTATATTTCAAGTCATGTTTTCAAGTTGTATTTTCATGTCATTAGAAATTACCCATAACATAACCCAACGCTTTTAAACTCGCATATACGTTCACAACAACGTAATGGATTAAAAGAAGAGACTTGGCAAATGCATGACAAAAATGGATATTAAGCCACAAGTTAATCATGGTGGCAAATGAGGCACAAATGTGTTCATTAACTTGCATGTTGCATTCTTAAGCCTCAAAAACATGCATAAACCCAAACTTGGCACATAAGCGAATCATGGTGACAAAAGACATGGAATGATGACTAGTAACTCGCATATATCATCATATAAGGGTTATGACTTCATATGCAAGTTGACATAAAGGTTATGAGGGTTCTCATGTTGCATAATGCAACATTTCAACATAAAGGTTGTAGCTTTTAGCCCACAAGATCAAGATAATGACTTCATAAACTTGCATGACATGATAGCATGTATCATACTCAATGATCAAACCCAAACTTGCAACATGAACATTTAACTTCATAGTTAATATCTAAGAGTAGGAAAAGGGCTTACATTGCTATGAAGGCACAAATCGATTTAAATTAAAGATTGAGACAAAGCCTATGCATGCCATCATCCAAAAACCCAAAGATGAAAGCTCCAAATCAATAAAAACCCCATCTTGATGAACCAAGATCAAAGCTTTAGCCTTGAAATCAACTTGAGAAGCTCTCATACTAGCATAGAGACTCTCTAACACTCACATGATCATGAAACCTCTCATAGAAATTTACTTAGGAATTTTAGAATGAGAGTGGAGGCCATGAGAGTGAAAATTTTGCCATAGTTTAGTTGCATGAATGAATAATGAGGGTTTAGGGGTATGTTAGAGGCTTATTTATAGAGATTAGGAGTGATTAGGACCTTAGGATTAACCCTAGGATCAACCTGAACCATCAGATTTCGAACCAGGCCCAAAAACCTAGCCAAGACAGAAAATAGGTGCACCAGGCAAAACTGCCCGGCCACCATAAGTCGACCCCCAAGTCGACAGGGCTGTCGACTTGGGTCAAGCATTGTCGACTCCCAAGTCGACAGGGCTGTCGACTTGGGGTACCTGGCGGGAATTTTTCCCGCCTAGCTTTCCAGCCCTAATTTTCGAAATTAGAACTCGCTTTTGAACTTGAATTTTCTGAAAACTTCGTTGGACCATAACTTGGTCATACGGACTCCGATTCTCGAAAACTCAGACTCTATTTCGCATATTTTTCGAGACGGACGCAATGGCATAGCCCATTTTACTTGATTCAGAATTTAAAATTAAATTCTGCCTTGATTCTCGTTTTAACATGTTATCGAAATACGGGTTGTTACATTCTCCCCACCTTTTAGGATTTCATCCCCGAAATCTCCAAGTTAGGAAGAACATATCCTACCATCCATCATTCATCTACTCAAAACATCATCCACAAGCAACCATTGTCCTTAGATGATTTCTAATGCTGTATGAATATATGCAAAACGTGTGTGTACATGTTCCTTAGCTAATGCTAATGATCAGGCCTGAATAATCTTCTATTGCAAAATATGTATAGTGCCATGAATCCAACATGTATGCAAATAGTCCTAGTCATATAGATACTATATGTGTGCACAATCATTCATTCATATGCAACAACCGCATGATAATACATTCGATTTCATCCATTAACAAAAATACTCGTGCATATGCAATATGAAATGTGACCGAGTCGAGCTAGTATCTAATGTGTATTCGCGCATCCACGAGCAACCACTTGCAACCATATCAATCATAACATGTTTCAAATACATGTTTACATCCATAGGGTTCTACCTAGGATTCCCTGAAACAGGGCCGAGAAGATAAACAAGACAAACTCCTTACGGGGTTTGTAACAGAAAATAGGACCGAGAGGATGTCCACAAAAGATAGCCTACAAGTAAGCTCTACAGAAAACAGGGATCAAGGATATACTCCCAAAAAAAGATATCATGCGCGTATCTAGTCTTTAACCATCAAAGTCGTATTTCCTTGAGCTTAATTCCATTGTGCCTTGACCGTCTTTTAACTTCGCGATTTCGTAGCTTCTTATTTCCTGTTTCCATAACATGAGCTGGAACTCATTTCTTCGTCGCCTCTCGTTCCACTTGCACTTATCCTTTTTCTAGAATACTTGGCGCAAACATGACTGCGTACTCATGATCTCATGCAAGCTTTCCAAAATTCACTAATGAATCTTGGATCTCGTTTATATACTATAAGGTATTCCATGTAGAAGAACTTTCCCTAGAAAGTAAACAGATGTCAACCAGGTTATCATGCGCACTTACTAGGGTGATCTCTATAACCCACGCATACATGAAGTAAACCATCCATCTTATTGGCGAACACCACTCGATCGGGCTTCAAATTTCCAATAAAGGCATCAAGGGATTCTAAGTAACTAGTCATGACAGAACCTCAAAAAGGTTACACGATACTTCGAGGGTATTACCAAGGCTAGTCAAAAGGTCTAACTACCCTCCTATCAAAACTGAGAGTGGCACCCCCTACTGGATAACCACTTCATCCCTAGAATCCATCCATAGCTTATAAACATAAGCATTATTTCCAAACTCAACACTTGGCATAGACATTCTCAAATCCAAACAGGTCATGTATAAATGGACTGATTCTCCAATAGGACTTTGAGACAAAAATGGGATTCTCTATTACGCTAGTACTTAAGGTGCAGAGACTCAACTATCGAAGCAGACTTAAATGATACGAAAAACGAAGTCCTAACGGGATGATAGAGAAGAAAAGCTAAACCTTTAACAAGATCGTTACCCTCCTTCCGAGGTACCTTAGAAATGAGAGCATACTATTGCCCTCCCGATGATCTTGTCCTTGTCCCACAATACTTAACTATCCGCCCCGTTTTACCATGCCAAAGGTACTCTCTCGTCATGGGTTTCATTGTTCATCTTTCTCCCTCCTTTGAGGACTAAGCCATACCAACAAGTTGCTCATCCTTAAGCTCGTATCCTTTATCCTCTTTCTCACTATCCTTTCTTATAACGCTGCCACTGGTCTCTCGAGAACCACCTCCATCGTATGGAAAGCACTTTCGTAGATAGAAAAGATTAGTCGTGGTTAAAACCACTGTGACTACAGATGGAGTAAAGAAAGGAAAAGAGATTCAATTAAGGAAACAAGGATAGTGCTAATGGCCTTTGGGGAATAGCCTTTTTCTTTTAAAAGAAAATTTTCTTGAAAAATGCTTCTTTGTAAACGATTTTCAAATAGTTTTCAGAAGGTCTTTAAAAACTTTTGCCCAGTCTGGTAACCTTCTGCTCTGATACCACGTGTAACACCCCGCCTCCGCTAGGGTCACTCGCAAAGGAATGCACTAGCTTTAGAGGGGCATTATTGGTAAACATGCACAGAAATATCACAAGATAGAACATATAAAATAACGGAAGTAAAATCGAACTTTCATAAACATTAATAATTAAGGTCTAAAGCCTTTTACATCAGAGTATATCAAAACCTGTCTTGCAATAGTAAAGAAGCATACAGACTTTTTCATAAATTATTCCCCAAGTAAAACAGTAAAGTAGCCATATCCAAGAAAAGTCCAAGCCATCCATGATGACCTTCAAGCAGAAGAAGTCCGAACTAAACAACAGTATTTCCTCCCTGTAACCTGGGGGGAACGGAAGAAAAGAGGCGAAACAAAACGGGTCAGTCAAAAAGACTGAGTAAGCCCTATCTACTATCAGCATAAAAACTAGTAAAGTTAACTGACATGAGAAACTGAGATGAACATAAGCATGATGACAAGATAGATAAGCTAAATCAAAATAACAGGATGAACTACTGAACTCAGATAAACTAAGGTGTCATGATAAAAATGCGATGTCAAGATAAAACAAGGTATCCCATCGTCAGGTTCCTATCAAGTATAATATCCCCAAGATATATATCACGTATAACCTCCCATGGTATCTATCCTGTCTTTTAGCTCTGCACCTACCGTACTAGTATCCCCACCGTATCATGTGTTAACCATGAATGACCCTTACTCAAAAGTCGTGTAATGGTCCATGTCAACCTAATATATCGCATATATAGGTTACTCAACTCGTATGTTTTATTCAATGTAAATGTTCAGTCCCTTGCCGCAGACCATACGGGCTTTCCCATGAGATTCTATACTACTTTAACATAGTTCCATGATCCTTAAGATCGTTTTGGGCTGTCACCCTATATCTAACTAGGGTCTTTCAACATGAATCATCGTTTGTACAACTAGGACTTATGCTACCTAGGACTACTAGGGATTATGCTTACCTATTGCACGTTTTCGTATCTCGGTTTTGGTTCAACCACCCAGGGCCACTAGGAATTACGCTGACCGTCAACCGCGCCCTTTTTCCCACGCATTCACCGTGAATCATTTTTCCATGACTGTATGCACATGTATCACATCGTGCCATCCGAGTCCTGTCACAGGGCAGATCAGGAAATACAGGACTCGGTCGGGAGCTTTCGGTTTATCTGCCGATGCAGATGCTAAGGTCTGTTTTTTTTCTATACGTGGCTATGGTCCCACGAGACCACTCCCTCAACTAGTGAAAGACAAGACAGGATAAATTCTGTATGAGAACACACTACTGGCCAACCCACAATCCAAGCCTTACCGCAACCATAATTAGATAGCAATTATGGTCTTTTGGGTGTTCTCTGCCTTTCCGTACGTACACGCTTGACCAAAGATGGTAGGTAGCCTGACGAAATGCTATCTAGGGTACGACCGTGTATCGTTGACTATCCTCTATCCATCCCCGTCTTTAGGTCGCTCGTATAGCAACCAAAGCATACTCTTAGTTCTTCTAACGCAGACCTTAACCTCTCATGAGCCTAGTATGATCACCTGGCAGCTCACAGAGGGATACCAAGAATATTCTCACGTTCCCCGAAGCCGCTGCTTCGTTACCCAGTTCGCTGGAGCCTTTATCTAAATCAGATACTTGCTCCTACTCGTATACTTAAACGATGACCTACCGTATCAGGTTACTCATCTATCTATGAACTGGTCTAAATTTCCTTGACTAAGAATCATTACTTAGTTATTCTTCAACTAAGGTTTACCACTTAGCCTTATTCCCTTTATCCTTGTTAACTACGGTTATCCACCTAATCCTCAGAACTAGGGTTTACATAATGGATTAAGTGTCACTTAAGTTCATGACTTACCCCGTCTACAAATCATGTCAAAATTGGCTAAGTATCCAAGTTCAAGACTTAACCCTACAAACCATGCTCAAGTTGGTTAAGTATATATTAACTTGACCCTATCAAATTACTGAGTCAAATCGGTCAAGCGTATTTAAGCGATTCGTGACTTAGCCTTATCATGTTTTCACGTTAGATTGGTTAAGTATAGGTTAACTTAACCTCGATAAATTAACGAGTTAGATTGGTTAAGTATAGGTCACTTAACCACATCAAATCATCATGTTAGATTAGTTAAGTGTTTAACTTAACCCCATAAAACTGCCAAGTGGGATTAATTAAGTCTAGGCTAACTTAACCCCATCCGATTTCCATGTTTAGACTAGTTGAGTCTAATCTTAACCCCATCCATTAACTGTATTTTTCGGTTAAGTGTCATTAAGAAAACTTACTTAACCTTACCAAATTATCGTGTTGGATTGATTAAGTGTTGGTTAACTTAACCCCGTCCACTAGTCATATAAAAATGGTTAAGTGTCATTAGGCAAATTAAGTTACTTAACCAACCCAACCTTGTCATGTTTTGTTAAGTATCATTGGCCTAATCAATTTACTTAACCCATTGTCCATGTCATATTTGGTTAAGAGTCATTAATCAAATTAACTTAACCCTATCATGTGGCATTAATTACTTAATGCACCTCAACCTCTCACATTAGACTTTGTTGTGGTTACTAGTTAAGCCGGTCGGTCCCGGGTAGCTTTACACCACAACTTGGTCTAACCTCGGGTTCAAGCACAACATGACCAACTTCTCACATTGGGTCCTATTGTTTGCAACTACTAGTTAGGCCGGTCGGTTCCGGGTAGTTTTACGTTGCAAACTCAACCCAACCTCGAGTTGGTCACTTTCATGTTTAGTCTAGTGTCATGTTCATATTCAAGTTTTTAAGAATATGGGTAGACCTAACTTAATAGGTAAATTCCCAATTCCATAGTATGGGTAGACCTAACTTAATAGGTAAATTCCCAATTCCATAGTATGGGTAGACCTAACTTAATAGGTAAATTCCCAATTTCATATTATCAAACATACTCACATGTCAACTTCCATGTTATATTTCAAGTCATGTTTTCAAGTTGTATTTTCATGTCATTAGAAATTACCCATAACATAACCCAACGCTTTTAAACTCGCATATACGTTCGCAACAACGTAATGGATTAAAAGAAGAGACTTGGCAAAGGCATGACAAAAATGGATATTAAGCCACAAGTTAATCATGGTGGCAAATGAGGCACAAATGTGTTCATTAACTTGCATGTTACATTCTTAAGCCTCAAAAACATGCATAAACCCAAACTTGGCACATAAACGAATCATGGTGACAAAAGACATGGAATGATGACTAGTAACTCGCATATATCATCATATAAGGGTTATGACTTCATATGCAAGTTGACATAAAGGTTATGAGGGTTCTCATGTTGCATAATGCAACATTTCAACATAAAGGTTGTAGCTTTTAGCCCACAAGATCAAGATAATGACTTCATAAACTTGCATGACATGATAGCATGTATCATACTCAATGATCAAACCCAAACTTGCAACATGAACATTTAACTTCATAGTTAATATCTAAGAGTAGGAAAAGGGCTTACATTGCTATGAAAGCACAAATCGATTTAAATTAAAGATTGAGACAAAGCCTATGCATGCCATCATCCAAAAACCCAAAGATGAAAGCTCCAAATCAATAAAAACCCCATCTTGATGAACCAAGATCAAAGCTTTAGCCTTGAAATCAACTTGAGAAGCTCTCATACTAGCATAGAGACTCTCTAACACTCACATGATCATGAAACCTCTCATAGAAATTTACTTAGGAATTTTAGAATGAGAGTGGAGGCCATGAGAGTGAAAATTTTGCCATAGTTTAGTTGCATGAATGAATAATGAGGGTTTAGGGGTAGGTTAGAGGCTTATTTATAGAGATTAGGAGTGATTAGGACCTTAGGATTAACCCTAGGATCAACCTGAACCATCAGATTTCGAACCAGGCCCAAAAACCTAGCCAAGACAGAAAATAGGTGCACCAGGCAAAACTGCCCGGCCACCATAAGTCGACCCCCAAGTCGACAGGGCTGTCGACTTGGGTCAAGCAATGTCGACTCCCAAGTCGACAGGGCTGTCGACTTGGGGTACCTGGCGGGAATTTTTCCCGCCTAGCTTTCCAGCCCTAATTTTCGAAATTAGAACGCGCTTTTGAACTTGAATTTTCTGAAAACTTCGTCGGACCATAACTTGGTCATACGGACTCCGATTCTCGAAAACTCAGACTATATTTCGCATATTTTTCCGAGACGGACGCAATGGCATAGCCCGTTTTACTTGATTCAGAATTTAAAATTAAATTCTGCCTTGATTCTCGTTTTAACATGTTATCGAAATACGGGTTGTTACAGTTTCCAATACCGGCCACCAAAATATATCCATTGCGACAATTTTCAACACTGATTTGGACATATTTTAAGATCTAATTGTTCAAATTCAAATCGTTTATGTTCATTGAAAAGATCTTTTCAATACGAACCAAACGGTTCCAGTTTTAGATAAATCTGACGGCCAGATCTCCCGCTACGTCAGTTCAAAGTTACGAGTTGACATTCGCGAATGGTTGTTGTGCAACGCGTTCTATTCAAGCCCAAGTCGATTTCATAATTTATAAATAAATCGAAACATTTCTAAACTTCTTTATTTAATTATATAAAATTCATGTAACTACTTCGGAAAATTCGTTTTAGCCGTTAAGTTCCTAATTCAAATATTTCACTATTTGGTCCAATTTTACATTATTCTAATGAATAAAATAATATTATTTTTCGAAAGTCATCAATTTACGCTCAAAATTTACTTACAACCGTAACAAAAATAAATGAGAAACTTTCAAAAGAAAACTTCTTCCCAAACTTTTGCTACATATTCTAACTGAACCTCACTTTGAAAAGTTACTATTCATTTAAAATTCCAATATCTTAACAAGCCATAAGTATATTAAAAATACTTCAAAATCATCCTGCACAGCTACGAATATTCATTGATATTTCAATATAAATGTGTCCATCCAAAATCGGACATCAAAAATTATTTTCAGTTTTCAACCCATATTTTATGTTATTAAAATATTCATTTTTATTCTGGATTGAAATAAAATTCAACCATATATCATGCAATTCCACCCATCCAAATCCCATGCATCCAATAATAGTCACGAACAACCATTAAACATCCAAATAACGTCCAATATGCATTTATTTTCATACAAGCTTCAAAATAATTTAGTGGAGCTTGTTTTGCTTTGTTAATCAGTTGATTAACACGCGAACGACAAATCAGGGAGATGTGTAAATCAAAAATCATCCCAAGACCCATGTGGGGTTTTCAACCATCAAACGATTATTTAATTAATTTTTCATTTCATCCATTCATTTTATTTAAATAAGTGAACATAAACAAGCCATTTGACTTGTAAATGGAATTTTTTATCAAATTTCAACCACCACAAACAACTGAGCATTATTTTCAACATGTTAGTTATTTTAAATTCACATCATAACATAACCAATCATCCATTGTCATTTACGGCACCACAAAATGGCCATCCACATTGTTTGAAATACGAGTGTCGTATACTCAAACAACGCTTCTAATAATAAATAACTGAGTGAATAGTTTATTTGTTGAACTCAGGGAATATCGTATGTAATAGACAAACTAATTGTCCGAAATATTTAAAAGTCGCTCTAATTGTGACATATATTGTTTTCTAACTTGCAACTTACTTAACTTTGCCGCATTAACTTATTACTTAAAACAGTTAACTAATCAACTTTTCATAGTTAATTAAGCTACTCAAATATACTAATTAAAGCAAGAATCTCTCACCCCAACCATCAGAAAACTAGACACTGCAATGTCGGATGTTTCAGTGCTCGCTACTGCCTAAAAATCCCGCCTTCTATGCCCGGAATGTCTTCGAACTTCTCGACAACCTTGGTACACATTCCAACTAGTGAATGAAGCAAGGACATGAGGATCTTTGGCCAATTGGAGGTCTACGAAGCCTAGGGCTTCGCTGTCCCGCAAGGATGATGGGCTTAGCTGCCTTCACAAATTGACTCAGGTACGTAGAGTTCGCGGGAGAGGTACTAAGGGTGGTACGTGAGGCTAGGACTCTAAATGGAGCTTCATTTCATGTCATGGAGCAAATGGAGAAAAAACCAGAAGAGAGGAGGGGCCCGATGTGGGTAGGTGGTAAGGTGCGGTGTGGGTAAGGGGAGGGGGTAGGGTGCGGCGGCTAGGGGAGGGCTAGGGTTTAGGGGAGGAGGCCATTAATTAGAACGAAGGAGGTAAGGAGTGAATGAGGGAAGTGAAGAAACGAAAGGAGGAAGAGAGTTTAAGTAAGAATTTTATCTCTCTCTCCGACCGCCCGACTGCAAACTATCTCTGTTTGCTACGAAATTTCGGCGCAAGATAATAGACGTAATTACGAATCCAATGAATAAGGTTTCGTCAAATTCTGAACTTGTTTGACCTTCCATTTTATTTTTTGTTTTAGCTCAAGCTAGCTTCCAAAAATGTGATTTTAGCTTACATTTTCTTCTTGCACGCCCACACGCTAACTCCAAAAATTATGAAACTTAGAATTCTTTCATTACTTGATGATACGATTCCAAAAAAATGTTGTCAAATCGTAGGGTCATATAGACAATGTTCCTTTGTAAACTGATAGTCAGTTTTACCTGAAACGGATTTATTGAGCATGACCACACTCTGATTCTGTTTGGGGCAAAATTCGAAACTTTACAATGATTTGTTATTCCGAATCCAACAAAATTGGTCTCATCGAATTCTGAACTTGCTAGCAAAGTTTCGTTTTTTTAAGGGTTGGGCGATGATTCAAAAAACGAATGTTGATCAAGATACTGATCGGATAGAAGATAATAGATATTGATCGAGATGCTGATCGGATGGAAGATATCAGATGCTGATCGAGATAGAGCAATTGAAGACCTTGGATCTTCATAAAACGAAAGAACTACTTAAGATATCTGGATTCATGCATGGAGATATACTGTGGTTCTATCGTGGTTGAAATTTACGGATTGCATGGACTACTCGTTACTGATCTATAGGGTAATTCCTAGGATGTGGTACGAGAGTGCCTTTGGTTTTTTCAGTCCTAGGGCAACTTGTATGGACGGATGTCTAACAGACTTTTTCCAAAGAGGTCACGTACATTGATATTTACAAACGTACTTCTGTTTGGTGGCGGAGAAGGTACCTTCTTTACCTTAACACCTAGGGTATTTTTTGGGGACATCAATTAGTGATTATTGGCGAATCTGATGATGTGACAATCAAAGTGAATGATGGCCAGATGTTATAAAAAGGTAATTATAACCTTAAGAAGCCTCATCAATCGGGAAATGGTATAAAATCGGGTAGGTCGCACTGCTATGTGGGTCGCACCCATTAGGGTGTATTGTCACCATCTAGAGAATTTTCATTTGTTCTCCTTTTGTTTCTATATCTCCTGGAAAAACGGTGGTTGCGCAACCATTGGTGATAGCATATTCGGAACACTCAAGTGAAATAAGTGGTCGGCCATGTTTATCCAGGGTTTCAAGACGTTCTTATTGAATCCTAGTGTATTTCCTTTAGAAGTACATTGTGGAAAGGTGGTTCATACCTTGCCATAATTGGAAATCCATTCTCTAATAAGAGCCCGTGGTTTTGATTATAGATTATGTATGTAGAGCATTCGATGCAAGCGCGTTCTGCTAGATGGTTATTTATTTGATTTAGATGCTATTATAATATCAGAATAGATATGATTTCAAAATGGTTTTGGGTCATTGTACAATAAAAACCGTCTATGTTTATATGTGGACTGGTCTTATGATTATCCTTTCTTCCTAAAATGTAAAATCAATTCGATGATACCAATAATTTATTGTGTTTTCTCACACTGGTTCACCAAACTGATCTGCGGTGTTTGCATTGTTCGGGTCAGACCCAGTTTTGCAGGTTCAGGATAGAATGCTACGAACTTAAGGAAATAAGCTGGAGGAGTTCAAACATATGGTTCGTATATAGTTATTATTTCATTCTGTGTTGTAAATGTGGACAGACTGTTATATCTGTCTAGATGTGTTGAATGTACATTGTACTCTGATGATTGTAAGTATTATTTCAAGCTCTTAATAAAGATTTATTAAAATATTATATTTTATTCTTTTGCATGTGAGACTATATGTATTGTTAATCTGTTTGGTTCTTCTTCTTTTTTTCTATTCTTAACTTTCTTTCTTTTCTCATCCTCTAATTTCTTTCTTTTAGTTTTTTTGTATTTTTGGTACTCGAGTTTGGACACGTTAATACGATGGAGTTATTAGGGTTAAAAATTTGAGCATCGAATTTTTCGAGTCGCTACAGTTTACATTCTCAGATCTTTGATCTTTGATTATTGTTGCTCCTATTATTATGAATTGCACTTTTATCTTGAAAGGTCGATGAGACAGTATAAGAGAATCAAATCAAAGATAAATGGATTTCATTCAATTTGAAATTCAACACGGTATGGTTGATATTTTATCATAAAATAAAAGAGAAGAAAGAAAGAGCTCAAGAATGAAGAATATAACATTTAAAATTCACTCAGAAGAGTCAAAACACTAATATTTATAGAGAATTGACATATACTTCTATTCATGATTGCTTATAATGAATATACACTTCATTTGAAATTTAATTTTAGAAAAACTAGTTATGTCGACATACTTATATAGGATATGTCGACATATCCATTTAATTTTTGAAATTTAATTTATTTGGATTATTTTTAAAATGCATCACTTTATAAAATAACTTGAAACATTGTAAAGTCGTTTAAACATAGTTTATACATAAGTCAGTCATAATAAAACTTAATAAAAACTTCTAAAATAATTCTTGAAATATTAAATGTAATATGATGCATATATAATGTTTAAACTATTGAAAAATTATATGGAAATTTCCAAAGTTAAAATCACATAGGAATTCATAGAACCAAAGTATAAATAATAAAAAAGGTTTGAAATCAAAAGGGATGTTTTGAAAACTTATCACTTTGAAAATGAGTGTAATTTGAAAAACCATTTTGAAAGTCATTTGAAAAATAATTTTGAAAAAAGAGATCAAGTGTTGTCAGAATTTTAGCACATGCTCTAAGACTTTATACTCATCAAAAACATCTGGAAATTTTGAGCTCTTCAATACCTATTAGACTTCATTCTCTTACTCTTGAATCCCGGTATCAATATCATCATCTTGAATCTATACCTAATAGTACACAGTCTTCGTCATTAATACATGCTTATATCCTGCACTATAAACAACATATATATATATAAATAAACATTAGTATTTATATTTTATATTATTCTTGGGGTTTCTGCATTTAAAACCATTATCCATGGTACTAACAAACTTTCGTGCACCTCAACCTCCACTTTAATCATTGAATTCCATTACCATGACCAACTGAATATCCCACCCTCACCTTTTCCTCATGTCAGCACCATTGTTGTGCCCTTTGGTCGAGCAACTCAATTTCCGACCTATATATCAGAATGCGACAAAGAAACGTTTATTTTCTCCTTAAACTTCTGATCACCTCCAAACACTTACCGTAGTTGCATCTTGCCAGCCTGACCCCTCTGCAACCTCAGATCATCGAAAAAATGCCTCAATCAAGCCAAAACCAACACCCTAACTGCCCTATAAATTTCTATGGCTAATAAAGAAAACATCAACAACCCAAAACCCCTTTGATGATTTAAAAACATTATCGAAGCAAGATCTGACCCTATGATGTCACTTTGTCTCCTCTATTCTTATAGTTTTGAGAATAAAATACTATTTTTTCAATGGTTTTAGGTTTATTTCTAAATGCCACCATTTTTCAAATAATTCATCTACTATGTATTATCTATAAAAAAAAATGTTAACACTGCACTAACATGTGCCTTAAGGGAATGTGTCAAGGCAATCAAGTCACTAATATACACCTCTTGAATTCACCCCTTTTAAATTATATAGGGATAAATCAAGTATTTAAAATATGTTTTTTGTCTTTTAGTTAATAACTTTCATTCTTAACATGTGTTCTTTAGACACATACTAACAAAATCCATCAGTAAAAAAAGGGAATTTTCATTTAAAGGGCTTATCTATTTAGGGTAATAAGTTTTAAGGATAGTACTTATGAAAATTTAGTTTTAAGGACATTTTAGGGGGAAAAGATAAAAGACTTTATCATTTCTAATTATATATAAATAATGATAAAAGAATTTATATTTTTCTCTATATTACTTTAAAAGATAAAAGAATTTATCTTCTTCCTGTAAATTGTCCTTAAAATTAATTATTTAGTAGTGATGTCCTTAAAACTTATTACCTGGAATAAAATGCACTTCAACCTAATTTCCATGGTGAAAAATATATATCTCTTTTTATTCTCATCTATTCTAGTTTAAAATACTCTCATCTCATTGATTTAGAGATAATTTTTCCACTTAAACCTCTCTTTCCCCGTATTTAACAGATTACACTTATTAATTACTAACTCTGCATTTATTACACTTTTTTTCAATTTCCAACTTAATCTTAAATCCAGTCGCAATTACTTGTCACTGCTCATAATTTCTCCCGATTTACTTTCAAGGTCAACCTTCAATATTCTTTATACTTTCAAAGTCGACCTTTAACATTCTTCTACTAAGGTTATATCTTTAAACAACTTTAAACAATACCTTCAGTTTCCTCCTACGTTCGATTTTCTAGGAAGTCATCTGATTGTAGTGACATCAACAGAACAATTTGAAAATATTTTTTATATTCTTTTGATTTTAATTAACTATGTGATAGAAATGAAAATGAAATGCATAATTTTATGTAATGAGTTTAATGAATTTTATTTCCAATGTTCTTGCATCCTTTTATATCTTATTATAATCAATGGATCTTATTATCCAATATACCACATTTCCAGTTGTTTATGCGCAGCTGCAAATTTTAGTAGGGTTCTTTTTAACCTTTATGCTTTATCTTTTCTATATTCGTCTGACTTTTCAAATCACATGAGCTTGCAGTTTTTAGGAAAAATACATTTTTAATCTTTGATTCTGCATAAATCAACTAAATTAGACTATTTAATATATATATTTATATTTGTCTATGTGTGTGCGCGCACGCACTTCATTTTTATTGAAATTATTTCCCATTTATTTTACCCTTTTTAGTGCAATCACATGTAGTAACAATCAAGTGTCCATCAAGAATTTACTTGGTTCTATGTTTCTTGCAATTGCATTTGTTGTTGCATCGCTTTGATTTCCTCACTTCAGTCAGTAACACACTTGTTATTTAAACTTCGTCAACTATAGCTCAGGTCATATATTTTAATCCATTATCTATTGTTTTATTAATTTTGATTTAGCCTTATGCCAGTAGTTTGTGTTAATTTGTATAAAAAAGCGCAGATTCTATATTGAAAAAGGTTTACTGGGGGATGTGAGCCATCCACTAATTATCCTGTTTCCAGTTTTACTGAAAAATAGCCTAGTTGTTGCATGAAGATTTTTTTTTTATTTGGAGAGTGTAATGGTTTATTGGATTTTTATATTCTTTACTATAACCTTAACAAAATCTCAAAGTTATCTCATCAACGTGTAGGCAATCAACAAGGAAGTTTTTTAACATTGATTGAGTATAAAGAATAATGACTATTTATTTTGAATTTTATTCAAATTACTAATTTAAGATCATGTTGATCTACCCAAGAATGAAACAGAAACTATATACACGATTATTTTACATGTGTAGAAAATTAAATTCTAGCTTTACTAAAAGAAATTAAATCATTTGTTTGAACATTGACCTCATGACTTACCTTTAATTAGAATGCTAAAATGAGACCAAATCTCTTGTACCCAAATCCTCTGTACCCTTGTAACCAATCAATCAGGACCACTGATTTCCATCTTTTTGCATTTAAGTCTGAGGGCTTATTGCAAAAGAGTGGAAATCAACGGGTCCTGATTGGTTGGATATAGGGGGATAGGGAATTTTCGGTGCAGGGAATTTTATTCGTACTAAAAGTTAAACAAAGCACTACGTTAATATGCTATAATTTATTAAATGTAACAATAATAATAATCTTTTGTATGAAATATTACTAAATCCAATGGAAAATGGTTATTTTAATATTTGCAGTGCAAAAGTTGTCTATATCAAACATGTATTATGCATTTATCAAAGTTTAAATTTATTACCTCATGCAATTAAAAATATATAATATTTTGAAATATCCATATACAATGTACAATTGATTATATATTGATATGCATGTCTTTACATAAATCTCGCAAATTAATTAGCAAACATAAATTCATAAAGTTGGCATTAGTAAATGTAATAGCAATTGTAATTTTTTGTTTGAAATATTAGCGAACTCAATGGAAAATGATGATTTTAGCATTTGTGGTGCTAAATTTGTCCATATCAAACGTTTATTATGCATTTATTAAAGTTCAAATTTTTATTACCTCATGCAATTAAAAATATATAATATTTTGGAATATCCGTGTACAGTTAATATATATTGATACGCATGTCTTTACATAAATCTAGCAAATTAATTTTTGAATAGAATTTCATAAAGTAGGCATTTGTAATCATCGTAATATAAAAAGCAAAAAAAAAAAATCTATTAAGTATTTTGTAATGGCCTGGGTTTTTTACCATTCAAATCGGTAACGATCCTTAGATGTTAGTTAAACAAATCAAAAAGCGCAGATAGTTATCGGGATTAATACAAGAAAAAGAAGGAAACGATCATAGAATCTCGTGGCGGGAGGACAAAAAATAATAAATAAATAGCAGTTCATGAAGCTATTAAAACATACATTTGATTATACATTCATAACGATTATCAGAGTTAACTATCATAAAACATACCAAGATATGCAACAGAATAATAATAATAATTACATATGTTGAGGTCCATCATCATCTTCATAGCGACATCTTCAATAACTGAAACTCAGGCTGACCTAAGCACAAATGAAAAGACAAAAATACTCAGATTAGAACTAAAATATTCTCATATTAGTCAAATCAAAATCATGTAATAATATAAGTGCAATAACTTAAGAGATGTTACGGGAATTTCCATCTCTTAAGGATCCGTTAAACTAGATGCTATATAATACAATACGTTATTATAATAGTGTCTATGGTTAAATATAAAATATTAAAATAGCGTAAGCTGGATTACTGTAACGGCAAGGAATTTCGCTCGGTCCGAACCAGTCGCTAAACCGACCCAGACCGCTCGGAAACACCCTATCGTTTTGAGAACACGACAAAATAGAACGCAAACAGAAGAACATTTCATTGTTAATTAAAACAATGCATCAGATTTCAAGAATATACAGAGTATAAAAGAATATTACACAGAAATATCAGAGATTTAAATTACATTTAAATACATAGCAGCGGAAAATAATACAATACACAACTAGAAGTAGATATACGGATACAAAGCTTTCCGGATATCGTTCCAGCTGTAAACCAGGATCCTGTGAATATAAATCTACAAAACCAAAACTACTAGCTGCCCGTGTCAAAATAAGGGCACCCAGAGTTTAGGTTAAAACAATAAACTCCAGGTCAGTCATGGGACTGGTGTGAGAACTAAAATAGTTAATCTTTATTTTTAAAGTTCGGTAAATCAAGGGACCACGCCGTATAACACGGAACGGGTTTCCTCCCAAGAATACCAGTGCATAAAACAAACAGCGCAATGCTAAATAAAGAAAAATGAAGCTGTTATAAGACCCAGGTCCTATCACACAATGCAACGCAAGCCGGGGAATAGGGTTTTCCCTTATAACAGCCAAAGAATGCTTGATACGTTTAAAACAGATCATTAGATACTATAATAAGTGCATAGTGTATAAAACAACTTCAAATCATAAGTATCAATCATAGACGACATGAGCGTCCCATGCCACTATGTCGCCATGTATAGGTTTACAAATAAAACCGCAAATGTCACGTATTTGGAAATTGGATTTCCGTCTATGAACCGAGGCAAAAGATAGTCCTCAACCGATTCGAGACGATCTAGCCTACCATGTCTCAGGATCAGAGCTCGAGTGACCCTAGGAGCGACAGGGCTGGTCCACCGATGTGGATTAAAATGCCTGAACACTACGTTTCCCCGCCCTTTGGGGCGCAAATGAGCCATCAAATGACTCCATCGGTTCGAGAACGACCGATCAATCCGAGGCGCCTCGCAACAGCAACAACCACATAAGTCAAACTCGTCAGGGCGTGTAAAACCACTGACGCCACTTTTAGCTAGAAAGAAACGCAAGTCCTCCCTGAGGTCCGTCTCCCGTTTTTGGTTCATACCGGGTATGAAACTCGCGAATTCACGTTACACAAAGCTGTGCCACACAGGCTGTGCTTTGATCATCACCACAAGACTTTGCTTTTCAACAGAAGCCTCGATCTATTGCCACTTAGGCATGCCACACAGGCAATTCACTCTATGTGTTTGATATCCATCAGTATATAACCCCTGAGCTCGTACGTCTCAGAGAAGGGCGTTAAGCAAGAGAATAAATTCTCCGCCGCCAAACAGATATATATTTAATAGAAATCAATCACACAGACTAAAATCCAATGTCAGACACACAGTCCATTTACAAGTCCGTTCTGGGTCTGAACGAAACCGGAGGCACCTAGTACCCCGCATATCCATTGATCTCCAAGTACGTCTGGACGATCACCAACTGTTTCCCTCTTCTTGGGTGTACAGCCCAATCAAGATCATCAGTAATCATCCAAACGACGTGAAGACTTCCGGTCTTCGACCACCGTCTTCATCTTCGACACCACGTCGAATAAGTTATTCAGAATGGGATAAACCCGGTCTTTCTGAATAACTCGCGTATATATTATAAAAGTGTTACACAAACACAACATACGCCTCATTTCAATTCAGAATATTCTTTTATTCAAGTATTCCTATACTTAGGGAAAAAGTTCCCATTAATTTTATCCAAGATAAATTCTTTAAATTTATTCTTTAACCTCCTTTGAATATCAATTCAAACTAGTCGGGATTAGCGAACCACACCGAAATAATCATTTATTTTATTTCCCAATCCCAACCTATTCATCCCATGAAGTAAAACTGGTAATACTTCATATCTAACACCACGGTGTTATCGGTAAATTCAATTACCATTTCACGTTCAAATCTAATTAAAGATTTAACTAACGCCTGGAGCAAAACTGGTGGTACTCCATTCTCGATCATTTCAATCTAATTAAAGATTCATTAAAACTCCACTTAGTTTTAATCTTCGACTGGGTTAAAGAATCAGTGTCATTTAAAAACACAGTTCACGATAAACCCAAAGTCACATTCCATTGATTATCGGGTTAAAGAACGAGTGTTATTTAAAACACTATCCACGATAAACCCAAATCACATTCGATATTCAATACAAGGCTCTGAATAGAAAATATATCGGCTTATATTCAATATCAAATTCTACGACTAACAAATGTCGTATTGGAAATAACGATATAAATATATATCTTTCAAATTTCCATAACAACATCTGTATAATCACGAATTCCAACATCGAAATATTCCGAAGACAATTTCGATTCAAATCCACTCCAATGCAATCATTGGAAATTTTGGTTATTTTTAAAACCCTTTTCAAATTCAATTTATTTATTTAAAAATAAATAGAATTATAATCCTAGTTCAAAACTAGTTCATTTCGATAAAAATCTATTTTTATCTTTTCAAATATGGAGTTTTTCATCCCAAATCTTCACAAATCATTTCTTATGATTTTACACAAATTATTACTATTTTTAATAATTTTATCAAGGCCCGTACAGTCGATTTCCATCAATGGCCATCGAACTGCACTTACAGCGACCTTTTTCAAATTTGATTTGGACATAATTCCAAATCCAACCGTTAGATTTCTAATTTCTAATATTCGTTAGAAAGCTCTTTTCGATACGAACCCAACGGTTCCAGTTTTAGGAGAATCCGACGGTCGGATCTCCCGCAATGTCCGTTTGAAATAAATGGTCGAAATTCACGAACTGCCGCGGCGCGGCGCGTTCTATTCAGGCCATTATATTATATATATAATATATATATAATATATTTCGTCGATTTCTATTTAAAACGAATTATATAAATAGTTTTAAAATTCGTTTCAAAAGCAATTTCAACTTCCATTTCAATTCAAATCAAATCAAAATTGAATTCTTCCTTATAAATTCGTTTTAAAATTCATTTCTATTCAATTCAAATTTCAATTCAATTTGAATTCATTTCAATTTGCTTTCCATTCCATTCGAAATCGTTTTCAATTCAATTCATTTCGAAATCGTTTTCAATTCAATTCATTTCGAAATCGTTTTCAATTCAATTCATTTCGAAATCGTTTTCAATTCAATACATTTCGAAATCGTTTTCAATTCAATTCATTTCGAAATCGTTTTCAATTCAATTCATTTCGAAATCGTTTTCAATTCAATTCATTTCGAAATCGTTTTCAATTCAATTCATTTCGAAATCGTTTTCAATTCAATTCACTTCGAAATCGTTTTCAATTCAATTCATTTCGAAATCGTTTTCAATTCAATTCATTTCGAAATCGTTTTAAATTCAATTCATTTCGAAATCGTTTTCAATTCAATTCATTTCGAAATCGATATAAATATCGTTCACGTCAAAATGGCGTCAATCTAATCAACACGGCTTCATATATTGATATTTTCAAATATTCCATTTCGAATATTTCTATTTCAAATATTTCTATCTCTAAACTGGAATGAGGCCCAATCAATTACCATATAAAATTAATTATATGGATTTTCATACAACACATATATATAATAGCATTGAAAAATGATCAACCATCAACCAAAGTGCACTACACTGTATAAGCATCAAATAAAGATATCTAACGCTTATAACAGCATGTCAATCAATCGATCGACATATTTAATCAATCAGGAGGAGTGAACTTCAAATTTCATCCCAACACCCGTGTGGGGTTTCAAACAACCAAACACAGATTTTATTTGTGCAGTTGGGCGATGTGTAAAATTTATCGTCCCAATCAATGTCATTCAAATAGGTGTACATAAACAAACCGTCCGGTTTGCAAATGAATATTTTATTTTGTTCACTTCACTATTTTCATATTCACGTTAAAATTTATATTTTTAACGATAAAACATTTTATTTCAACCTATGAATTTCTATTCAATTCATTTATTCAATAAAATGATATTTTTATTTTTCTAACATATTTTAGAAAATTTCGGCGGCATAACGGCACGATACTAGAAATGGGACGAGGCCTAGCCTTATCCCCGGTCTAGTGAAGGCCCACGCCATTCACACATCAATCAGATTCACCAAACAACCAAATTAAAATCAAATCATATAACTAAGCTATGCAACCAAACAAACAAGTCCATGGTCTGTGGACGATTGTGTCGGGTGCTACTAAGCACCGTCTGCATCCTAGTATATATATATAACTAGAAAATGAAATGGAAAGGTGAGAAATTCTCACATATAGCTATCCTAGCTCCACGGCACTTCTAATGCAGGAAATCTTCACTGTTCTCCTCTCTAATTAGTTTCTTCGCCCATAGCCACTACATATATAAAAATCATATTTTTAGTTCGAAGTTCAATATATAAAAATCATATTTTTATACTACTATGTTGTATAGATAAAAATTATATTTTTATCACGCTATTTTCCATATAAAGATTTCGCCTTTTCAAAAATAAAGATTATATCTTTAATATTCCTACGATGTAAAGATTATATTCTTATTACTTTAAAAATACAAAAATCATATCTTACTCCTTCTACTTAATAAAATTTCCGTCTTTTCTCTTTTAAAAATATGATCTTTATTTTTTCCAAGTTCAAATCTTTTTTTTTCCTATTCAAAGTTCAAATCTTTTTCTTTCTATTCAAATCTTTTTCTTTTAAAAGTTCAAATCTTTTTCTTTTAAAAATTCTAATCTTTTAAAACCTTTTCTAAAATATGTTTTAAAAATTTTCTTAAAATCAGTTTTTCTTTTTAAAGTTTAAAATAAAAAAAATCAGTTTCTAAATCTCTTTAACAGTTTTTAAATCCTCCTTTAAAAATCAGTTTTAAAAGTAAAATAAAAATAAAAAAAACAGTTTTAAAGTAAAATAAGAAAACAGTTTTTTAAAGTAAAATAAAAAGACTGTTTTAAAGTAAAATAAGATAAAAAAAAAGAAATCGGTTTTACTTACAGAGGGGGGGGGCTGATGCGAGGTCGGCGGCGCTGGGGGGCTCCGATGGCAAACTACGGCGAGGGGGTGCGGAAATCGACGCGAAGGAGGGAGGACAGAGGGGAAGGAGGTGCGGTTCTTCAATTGGGAGAGGAGGGAGGTTCGACGGTGGGGGGGGGGGGGGGGGGGCTGATGCGAGGTCGGCGGCGCGATGGGGAGGCAGCTCAACTGTGTGTTGAACGGAGGAGGGCGGCGGCGGTTTTTTTGTTTCGACATTTTTTTTTTCCGATCTGAAGTAATGATTTGGGGGGGGGGGCAGAGCGGGTTAACGGGGAGAGGTTTTCTCTTTTTTTTTTTAATTAATTAATTTTCAAAAAGCTGACTTTTACATACGACCTCGAAACGAGGCCCACCGCCTGTCGTCCATAACATTTTACCCCCATTCCGAACACAATGGGATATGTATCGCAAGCTAATTTGATCGTTTCGATTTGTTTTCGTCAAATTTACATTTAAATCATTATATTGAATTTTAAACGTACATTTCAAATTACCGGGGTCACATACTAACTAGAAAAATTCCAGAAAAATATTTTCTAGCTTCGTATTGACGATACGGTCCTAACAAAACTAGTTTCGTTGAATTCTGAGACCGTTTGAAAAATGGCCAATTTCCAGTCGATTAAAATCAACTGAAACTGGTCAAACGCGATTTCTTTTGCCACGCTCACATACTAATTCGAAAAATTATAAAATTTGAAACCTAGCAATAACTTGACACTGCGGATCCAACAAAAGTGGTTTCGTCGTAATCCGAGGTCGTTTGCAAAATGTCCATTTTTAAGGGCCTGAATTCCATAGCGACTATTCAGAATTTTCAACTGGACATATCCTTCGATCCCCGCTACGAAATTTCGATTAGTCGGATTCGTTGGAAAGATACTATCAAATAGATCCTATGATTTTTGGTTTCACTAAAATCCGGATTGTTTTGCACCCGGTACATTCAATTGAAGTTTGAAATCGAATTATCGAACTACCGCGCCATTTTCAATTCTATTTTTAATTATATATAAATATTTATATTCTAACGACGACGCGTATAATATATACGTTCGAATTATATTCAAAATGGATTTTTCGTCGATATTATTTAAAATAATCTATTTTAAATATTCAAAATCCGCTAAAATTGCCAAAATAAAAATTTTAAACTGGCCCAGATTTTCGGGTTGTTACAATCTCCCCCACTTAAAACTTTTCGTCCCCGAAAAGGAACAAAGTCGAAAGTGGTTTGATTAATCAACTCTACGCTCGATCTGGCTTCCATTCTCCAACTTTTCAGTTTCTGAGAATTTTCAAATTTTCAAAAATTTGACTAACACCCTAAATTTTCGAAAAATTTCGCCATAACCTCCCCTGCACCGGGAGCATCGGGGAATTTCAAATAGCTTCCCCGGTCCTTCAGATCTCAAAAAGAAAAAGAAAAAGCCAAGCGGCTAGCCAATAGGCTCACAAAATCATCATCACCCAAACAAAACAGTAAATCATGTAGTAAACATGTACCTATCTGTCGGGCAAACAAATTTTATTCTTCGGCTCTAGCCTCCTTGCTATGACCTGTTCAAAAGATATATATGTATGCAAGCAAATGCGACCAATTTTCAATATAGTTCAATATTTGATTCAATTAGGCTAAATGGTTCAAAATTATCAACCAAATAAACAAACAACACAAACATCAATCAATTAGTTGAATTAGAGTTTGAAATTCATAACTTTGATATATTTACAAAAATCATGTTTTTGATGCCAATTCATAACAATGTACTCTAACTATATATAAGTTTTGGGTTCTCACACCAGCCTAATGGAAATATATAGAAAATCACACCTTCGAAACACGAACATAAATACTGATGATGTCATGACAATCATCAGTACCATCTCCGGGCGACTAGAGTGTGATGCTATATCTATTCAATATATTAAAACTTCGAATACACGCGGATCAGACGTATACACAAAATCTATATATACTGGATTGTCCACATCAATATAAATAAACAATCAAATACGAATAATTGATTTAAATTTTCAAAACAAAATTTGTTTTCATTTGAAAAATATACCCTTCACACTCGTTCTAGGATACTACTGATCCTATCTCTAACGAGTCATTCTAATTGGATATTACTAACCCAATATCTGATGAATTCTTTCGTATGGTTCTAATGTGCCTTGTTCTCTGCTTTGTAAACCAAAGCTCTGATACTAACTGTGACGAGAAGGAATTTCGCTCGGTCCGAACCAGTCGCTAAACCGACCCAGACCGCTCGGAAACACCCTATCGTTTTGAGAACACGACAAAATAAAACGCAAACAGAAGAACATTTCATTGTTAATTAAAACAATGCATCAGATTTCAAGAATATACAGAGTATAAAAGAATATTACACAGAAATATCAGAGATTTAAATTACATTTAAATACATAGCAGCGGAAAATAATACAATACACAACTAGAAGTAGATATACGGATACAAAGCTTTCCGGATATCGTTCCAGCTGTAAACCAGGATCCTATGAATATAAATCTGCAAAACCAAAACTACTAGCTGCCCGTGTCAAAATAAGGGCACCCAGAGTTTAGGTTAAAACAATAAACTCCAGGTCAGTCATGGGACTGGTGTAAGAACTAAAACAGTTAATCTTTATTTTAAAGTTCGGTAAATCAAGGGACCACGCCGTATAACACGGAACGGGTTTCCTCCCAAGAATACCAGTGCATAAAACAAACAGCGCAATGCTAAATAAAGAAAAATGAAGCTGTTATAAGACCCAGGTCCTATCACACAATGCAACGCAAGCCGGGGAATAGGGTTTTCCCTTATAACAGCCAAAGAATGCTTGATACGTTTAAAACAGATCATTAGATACTATAATAAGTGCATAGTGTATAAAACAACTTCAAATCATAAGTATCAATCATAGACGACATGAGCGTCCCATGCCACTATGTCGCCATGTATAGGTTTACAAATAAAACCGCAAATGTCACGTATTTGGAAATTGGATTTCCGTCTATGAACCGAGGCAAAAGATAGTCCTCAACCGATTCGAGACAATCTAGCCTACCATGTCTCAGGATCAGAGCTCGAGTGACCCTAGGAGCGACAGGGCCGGTCCACCGATGTGGATTAAAATGCCTGAACACTACGTTTCCCCGCCCTTTGGGGCGCAAATGAGCCATCAAATGACTCCATCGGTTCGAGAACGACCGATCAATCCGAGGCGCCTCGCAACAGCAACAACCACATAAGTCAAACTCGTCAGGGCGTGTAAAACCACTGACGCCACTTTTAGTTAGAAAGAAACGCAAGTCCTCCCTGAGGTCCGTCTCCCGTTTTTGGTTCATACCGGGTATGAAACTCGCGAATTCACGTTACACAAAGCTGTGCCACACAGGCTGTGCTTTGATCATCACCACAAGACTTTGCTTTTCAACAGAAGCCTCGATCTATTGCCACTTAGGCATGCCACACAGGCAATTCACTCTATGTGTTTGATATCCATTAGTATATAACCCCTGAGCTCGTACGTCTCAGAGAAGGGCGTTAAGCAAGAGAATAAATTCTCCGCCGCCAAACAGATATATATTTAATAGAAATCAATCACACAGACTAAAATCCAATGTCAGACACACAGTCCATTTACAAGTCCGTTCTGGGTCTGAACGAAACCGGAGGCACCTAGTACCCCGCATATCCATCGATCTCCAAGTACGTCTGGACGATCACCAACTGTTTCCCTCTTCTTGGGTGTACAACCCAATCAAGATCATCAGTAATCATCCAAACGACGTGAAGACTTCCGGTCTTCGACCACCGTCTTCATCTTCGACACCACGTCGAATCAGTTATTCAGAATGGGATAAACCCGGTCTTTCTGAATAACTCGCGTATATATTATAAAAGTGTTACACAAACACAACATACGCCTCATTTCAATTCAGAATATTCTTTTATTCAAGTATTCCTATACTTAGGGAAAAAGTTCCCATTAATTTTATCCAAGATAAATTCTTTAAATTTATTCTTTAACCTCCTTTGAATATCAATTCAAACTAGTCGGGATTAGCGAACCACACCGAAATAATCATTTATTTTATTTCCCAATCCCAACCTATTCATCCCATGAAGTAAAACTGGTAATACTTCATATCTAACACCACGGTGTTATCGGTAAATTCAATTACCATTTCATGTTCAAATCTAATTAAAGATTTAACTAACGCCTGGAGCAAAACTGGTGGTACTCCATTCTCGATCATTTCAATCTAATTAAAGATTCATTAAAACTCCACTTAGTTTTAATCTTCGACTGGGTTAAAGAATCAGTGTCATTTAAAAACACAGTTCACGATAAACCCAAAGTCACATTCCATTGATTATCGGGTTAAAGAACGAGTGTTATTTAAAACACTATCCACGATAAACCCAAATCACATTCGATATTCAATACAAGGCTCTGAATAGAAAATATATCGGCTTATATTCAATATCAAATTCTACGACTAACAAATGTCGTATTGGAAATAACGATATAAATATATATCTTTCAAATTTCCATAACAACATCTGTATAATCACGAATTCCAACATCGAAATATTCCGAAGACAATTTCGATTCAAATCCACTCCAATGCAATCATTGGAAATTTTGGTTATTTTTAAAACCCTTTTCAAATTCAATTTATTTATTTAAAAATAAATAGAATTATAATCCTAGTTCAAAACTAGTTCATTTCGATAAAAATCTATTTTTATCTTTTCAAATATGGAGTTTTTCATCCCAAATCTTCACAAATCATTTCTTATGATTTTACACAAATTATTACTATTTTTAATAATTTTATCAAGGCCCGTACAGTCGATTTCCATCAATGGCCATCGAACTGCACTTACAGCGACCTTTTTCAAATTTGATTTGGACATAATTCCAAATCCAACCGTTAGATTTCTAATTTCTAATATTCGTTAGAAAGCTCTTTTCGATACGAACCCAACGGTTCCGGTTTTAGGAGAATCTGACGGTCGGATCTCCCGCAATGTCCGTTTGAAATAAATGGTCGAAATTCACGAACTGCCGCGGCGCGACGCGTTCTATTCAGGCCATTATATTATATATATATTATATATATAATATATTTCGTCGATTTCTATTTAAAACGAATTATATAAATAGTTTTAAAATTCGTTTCAAAAGCAATTTCAACTTCCATTTCAATTCAAATCAAAATTGAATTCTTCCTTATAAATTCGTTTTAAAATTCATTTCTATTCAATTCAAATTTCAATTCAATTTGAATTCATTTCAATTTGCTTTCAATTCCATTCGAAATCGTTTTCAATTCAATTCATTTCGAAATCGTTTTCAGTTCAATTCATTTCGAAATCGTTTTCAATTCAATTCATTTCGAAATCGTTTTCAATTCAATTCATTTCGAAATCGTTTTCAATTCAATTCATTTCGAAATCGTTTTCAATTCAATTCATTTCGAAATCGTTTTCAATTCAATTCATTTCGAAATCGATATAAATATCGTTCATGTCAAAATGGCGTCAATCTAATCAACACGGCTTCATATATTGATATTTTCAAATATTCCATTTCGAATATTTCTATTTCAAATATTTCTATCTATAAACTGGAATGAGGCCCAATCAATTACCATATAAAATTAATTATATGGATTTTCATACAACACATGTATATAATAGCATTGAAAAATGATCAACCATCAACCAAAGTGCACTACACTGTATAAGCATCAAATAAAGATATCTAACGCTTATAACAGCATGTCAATCAATCGATCGACATATTTAATCAATCAGGAGGAGTGAACTTCAAATTTCATCCCAACACCCGTGTGGGGTTTCAAACAACCAAACACAGATTTTATTTGTGCAGTTGGGCGATGTGTAAAATTTATCGTCCCAATCAATGTTATTCAAATAGGTGTACATAAACAAACCGTCCGGTCTGCAAATGAATATTTTATTTTGTTCACTTCACTATTTTCATATTCACGTTAAAAATTATATTTTTAACGATAAAACATTTTATTTCAACCTATGAATTTCTATTCAATTCATTTATTCAATAAAATGATATTTTTATTTTTCTAACATATTTTAGAAAATTTCGGCGGCATAACGGCACGATACTAGAAACGGGACGAGGCCTAGCCTTATCCCCGGTCTAGTGAAGGCCCACGCCATTCACACATCAATCAGATTCACCAAACAACCAAATTCAAATCAAATCATATAACTAAGCTATGCAACCAAACAAACAAGTCCATGGTCTGTGGACGATTGTGTCCGGTGCTACTAAGCACCGTCTGCATCCTAGTATATATATATAACTAGAAAATGAAATGGAAAGGTGAGAAATTCTCACATATAGCTATCCTAGCTCCACGGCACTTCTAATGCAGGAAATCTTCACTGTTCTCCTCTCTAATTAGTTTCTTCGCCCATAGCCACTACATATATAAAAATAATATTTTTACATCGATGTTCGATATATATAAAAATCATATTTTTAGTTCGAAGTTCAATATATAAAAATCATATTTTTATACTACTATGTTGTATAGATAAAAATTATATTTTTATCACGCTATTTTCCATATAAAGATTTCGCCTTTTCAAAAATAAAGATTATATCTTTAATATTCCTACGATGTAAAGATTATATTCTTATTACTTAAAAAATACAAAAATCATATCTTACTCCTTCTACTTAATAAAATTTCCGTCTTTTCTCTTTTAAAAATATGATCTTTATTTTTTCCAAGTTCAAATCTTTTTTTTTTCTATTCAAAGTTCAAATCTTTTTCTTTCTATTTAAAGTTCAAATCTTTTTCTTTCTATTCAAATCTTTTTCTTTTAAAAGTTCAAATCTTTTTCTTTTAAAAGTTCTAATCTTTTAAAACCTTTTCTAAAATCTGTTTTAGAACTTTTCTTAAAATCAGTTTTTCTTTTTAAAGTTTAAAATAAAAAAAATCAGTTTCTAAATCTCTTTAAAAAAAAAAAACAGTTTTTAAATCCTCCTTTAAAAATCAGTTTTAAAAGTAAAATAAAAATAAAAAAAAACAGTTTTAAAGTAAAATAAGAAAACAGTTTTTTAAAGTAAAATAAAAAGACTGTTTTAAAGTAAAATAAGATAAAAAAAAAAGAAATCGGTTTTACTTACAGAGGGGGGGGGGGGGCTGATGCGAGGTCGGCGGCGCTGGGGGGCTCCGATGGCAAACTGCGGCGAGGGGGTGCGGAAATCGACGCGAAGGAGGGAGGACGGAGGGGAAGGAGGTGCGGTTCTTCAATTGGGAGAGGAGGGAGGTTCGACGGTGGGGGGGGGGGGGCTGATGCGAGGTCGGCGGCGCGATGGGGAGGCGGCTCAACTGTGGGTTGAACGGAGGAGGGCGGCGGCGGTTTTTTTGTTTCGACATTTTTTTTTTCCGATCTGAAGTAATGATTTGGGGGGGGGGGGGGCGCCAGAGCGGGTTAACGGGGAGAGGTTTTCTTTTTTTTTTTTATTTAATTAATTAATTTTCAAAAAGATGACTTTTACATACGACCTCGAAACGAGGCCCACCGCCTGTCGTCCATAACATTTTACCCCCATTCCGAACACAATGGGATATGTATCGCAAGCTAATTTGATCGTTTCGATTTGTTTTCGTCAAATTTACATTTAAATCATTATATTGAATTTTAAACGTACATTTCAAATTACCGGGGTCACATACTAACTAGAAAAATTCCAGAAAAATATTTTCTAGCTTCGTATTGACGATACGGTCCTAACAAAACTAGTTTCATTGAATTCTGAGACCGTTTGAAAAATGGCCAATTTCCAGTCGATTAAAATCAACTGAAACTGGTCAAACGCGATTTCTTTTGCCACGCTCACATACTGATTCGAAAAATTATAAAATTTGAAACCTAGCAATAACTTGACACTGCGGATCCAACAAAAGTGGTTTCGTCGAAATCCGAGGTCGTTTGCAAAATGTCCATTTTTAAGGGCCTGAATTCCATAGCGACTATTCAGAATTTTCAACTGGACATATCCTTCGATCCCCGCTATGAAATTTCGATTAGTCGGATTCGTTGGAAAGATACTATCAAATAGATCTTATGATTTTTGGTTTCACTAAAATCCGGATTGTTTTGCACCTGGTACATTCAATTGAAGTTTGAAATCGAATTATCGAACTACCGCGCCATTTTCAATTCTATTTTTAATTATATATAAATATTTATATTCTAACGACGACGCGTATAATATATACGTTCGAATTATATTCAAAATGGATTTTTCGTCAATATTATTTAAAATAATCTATTTTAAATATTCAAAATCCGCTAAAATTGCCAAAATAAAAATTTTAAACTGGCCCAGATTTTCGGGTTGTTACAATCACCATTATTACCCTTACACCGTTTATGCCGTTGCCGTACAGTTTGCATATAACACAACGTTATGTCGGCCAATAGGGATGCGCCATGATACGAAAACGTTAAATCAAAACCGTTGGGGGCTCGATCATCATAATATGACAAGACACACGAGGAATGTCTAGAGTAGGAATATACTAGTTACATGCCCGGACTGGTGATAACGCATAACCGTGACTACCTCCCACCTCGAACAACACTTCCAAATCAAGGATATGCATCTTTCAAATCAAATCAATAGAGGGACTATTGTAATAAAGGAAGAAGTGTTGCCGATGGAGGTAGCTCATCCCACTTGGTCCGGTATAACCCTGTTTTAGTCATTTTAATTATGACCCGAAGGTCAAGGACATCCATCATCATTCTCTTACTTCATTCAGTTGCGTTAGCCAACCAACCTACTTCATTCTGGATTCTCCACCTCGTAAACAGTTGTTAAAGTGGTTTTAGGTATTGGCAGAGAGTATGACAATATCCGATCCCAGTCTCTTTAACAACCAAACTTTTACATTTTTCACACCGATTAGCTCTTTTCATTTCAAAGAGGTTCATACATTATATCAAAATATCAGATTTTCTTAAAACTCATTTCATTATTCAAGCTAGAATATTATTCATATTAAAATCTCCACTTAAAAACCCAAACTTAGAATCTTGAAACAATTCCAATTCCAAATAATTTAACTATTTAAAATAGTAGAAAAGTATGTTAAAATAATTTATATATATATAATAGTTAGGAAATAAATAGTTATAAAATAAAATTTTAAAAATAAAATAGTGTTTATCAAAATTTTGTAAAATACATATATATAGTAAATATAAAGTAGTTGTAAAATAGATAATTGGTTATTAAATAGTTTACTTAAATAGTAAAATTATATATAAGGCAAAATAATTTATAAAGATAGTACAACATAAATATATGTTAAATGGTATAGTTTGTAAAATAAAATAAATATTTAGTAAATAGCTTATAAAATGGTTTAAAATATTATAATTGGAATTGGTATTGTTCCTTCTGAATAACTTGTAGTCAAGTTTCAATTTCAAATCGATGCAGCTCAATTTCAATATGTCAATTCGATTCAACCTTTCTTTTTTCAATTAAATTCAGAAAATCTAATGCATATTAATAAAGATTTAATATAGAATTTTCTTTCGGAATCATTTCAGTTCATAACAAATCCACAGGTCACAAATCAAATATTACTTTAAATAAGGTAAATTTAAAGTAAATTTTAAAGATGGATAATTGTTTATATTTTTAAACAATTTAATTAAATAGGTTCAATTCATGCTAAATTTAAAAATATTTAGCTTCAATTAACAACAAAATAATAATGATAATAATAATCATTTAACTTTAAATTCCAAAATTTTAAAGTTCAGTTTCGAAGGAATCAATTCATAAAATCTCACTTATACTGACAATATTTCAAAATTCAAAGTTTAAACAAAATTTATTTAACCAATCGTTGTCATTATATAATTTTCTATCCTATAGCCAAATAATACTTAAAATTTAATTTTAGTATTTTGGGAAAGGATATATATCATTTCAATCCAAATCAAGGTCATATGTGTTTATCATTTCAACCTATGTTCTTAGTTCATTTTTAACGATTAATCCTGGGTTTATTTGATGCCTGTAACATCTAGGGTAACGGTTGGGATTAATCAACAAAATCAATAAGCATATATAAACAATGTCAATAACAAGATGAATTACACATATATGCAGTAAATATATAAATCCAAGGCATCCATCAACATCAATACACCTAAACGGTTCAATAAAATATCAGTTTACCAGTCGTTAGTTATAAGATTTTTAAACTAGAAATTAAATATAACTATAGAATTTATATTAACACTTAAATTAAATTATATTGTCTATGCATATTAACCCAATTCAAACAACCAAACAACAAACAATACAATCGTATCATTACACAAATTTAATTTAACTAACAATCAAATATTTTAGTTAGGTGTGAGTGGGTTTAATCACCCACCTCTAGTTCTGAACGCTTTTGAAATCCAAAACAAGCCCCAAAATTTAATTGTCGCATAATCTATCCAAATCAGGCAATTGCAAACAGCTCGTTGATACGATTCTAACGCAACAAACTGCGTGTCAATTGGAGCTCGTATAAAAAAGTTACAAGTGTTAACGCGATTGAATTTCAAAACAAAAAATAATTTAATATTTCTCCTCACCCAGTCACGTTTCACCATGTCAGTGCCCTTTATCTCCCTCCCCTTTTTTCTGCAAATCATGCTACAGAAAACTGAAAGGAATGAAACCCATCTCCGACCGTTTCCTCCCTAAATCACGTACCCACATCGGACCACTGCTCGTTGATCAGACGCCACCACCAGGAGCACAGCCTCAAACTATGCCGTTGACTAGAAGCCGAGCCCACCTCGAACAGCGTCTGTTGACTCTAACCGTTCAAAACCTGCACGACTTCATGCCCCGATTCTGACAAATATATATTGCTAAAATTTGATTCAACCGTATAGATTGAAAGCTTTCGCGAAGGTCTATGAATTTCACTTTGGAAGTTTTCAAAATCGTTGAAAGGATTGAGAGATCTTAAGCAAGAATGTTTGGAATGTTTTCATATTTCAAAAATAAACGGAGGCTATAGAATAGATTAGGTTTTTGAAAACTTTTATTTATTTAATTATCGATTTGCATATTTAAACCAAAAATTGGACTGTGTCCAAATCAGGCCTGCTTACAGCCTACCAATAGGTTTTGACGCCTTCTTAACACAATGAAATTGGTTTCAAAGCTCAATTCCGAAGTCTTAAGCAGTTTCTTCTAAAACTCGCTTATTTAATTAAATTATACACACAAATTTCTACACGTTTTAATTTCATATGATCAAACAATAACTCTGATGGCTACGAAATTTTAGATCATACAATAGTTTACAATTCCGTTTCCAATCAATTTTATTTTTGAGATTGTTTGCAATAATGTCAAATTTCACATATTTATTAATAAAATATTCAGTTTTAACTTATTTACTTTAAAACTGAATTCAACAGTTTATAATCTCTAATCAAATCAAAAATAGAATTCAAATAAATTTCATAAATAAAATTTCTTTTTTTATGTGTTATTGATCATCAAAATACTTCAATTTTTGTATTTCAATTATAATTTACGCAAATCAAAATATTTCAATATTAAGTTTCAACTTTCATTATTTATCAATATAAACTAGTTCTAAATTTTGTTTGCAATCAATATAAGCCTCTATTGTCAAAATAAGTTAAACCTAATTACTTAATCCATTATAATTTGTTAATCCAACGTTAACTTCAAATTTATATATAATTAAATTGTCAAGCAGAGGTCATTATCATATATAGCCAATGTACTTTGTTGTTTAACAAGTCAGTCTTAGTCCATACATTATCAACATACAACATAAATCATTAGTTTTAATATTTAAAACAATTTTGTTCAAAATCACATTAAATTATATATTTTAAATTGTCACAAAATCTCGGCATGTTACACACATCTTAAAGGATGGATCTCTTCTATTGTTGAATATAAAAGGGAATGTTTATCTCTTTGTATTATTCCTTGATTTTCATTTCAAATTATGTTCTTTCCTTAATTTTTCTTTTCCATTGATATTCATTCTAAGTGTCACTATTTTATTAACTTGACAAAATGTATTTCTCTTACATTTAAACTAATCTATTTTACTATGTACAAAATATAATATGTCACCACTTGAATTCATTCACATCTCTTTACTCAATTAATTATAATGGATTCAAGGGCCAAATTTGCATTTAGGTTCTCTATTTCTTCTATGTTGATTTCCATGATGACTTATTAATCTTTTCTAAAATATTACATCAAATATCCATGCGTCTCATTAGTTTTTAAAGAGAAACATTAGCCTTTTTAATCCTCTTTATCTCTGTCATTCCATTTCCCCAATTATTCTCTTTAATCTATTATCAAAGTTTTTTTTCCATAACCATGAATTTCAATGAGATCCAATTGATTCTTAGCTTTAATATCTCCATATTCTACACTACCTAAATACTTCATCATCCTCTGGTCAAATATTAAATTAATTTGTGTAACAACCTGGATTTTCAGAACCAATTTAAATTTTAAATTTTTGCTATTTTAATGGATTTTGAATATTTAAAATGATTTATTTTAAATAGTAATGACTAAAAAATTATTTTACTCGAAGTTAGAATGAAAAATTTTATTTTAATTATAAAACGAGCCTAAAATGGCGCGGTAGTTTGAAAATTCGATTTCAAATTTCAAATGAATGTACATGATTCAAAATAAATCGGATTACAATAAAATCAGAAATATTTGAATCTGCTTAATTATATCTTTCCAACGAATGTGAAAAATCCAGATTTCATAACGGGAATAAAAAGTTATGGCCAGTTTAGAATTTAAAATAGTCGCTGTAGAATTTATATATTTTTTATATAATATATAGCCCTTAAAAATAGTCATTTTGCAAACGACCTCCATTTTCGATGAAACCACTTTTGTTGGATCTGGAATGTCAAATTATTATTAGATTCCAAATTTCATAATTTTTGGAATTAATATGTGAGCGTAGGAAATTTAAATGTGTTTGGTAATTTCAATTTGAATTTAATCGACTGGAAAATGGCCGTTTTTCAAACGGCCTCCAAATTCGATGAAAATAGTTTTGTTAGGACTGTATCGTCAAAACATAGCTAGATTTATTTTTTTGGGATTTTTGGAGTCAGTATGTGGCCCCGGTAAATTTTAATGTACGTTTAAAATCCAGTTAATTAATTTATATTTTAATTTAAAGAAAAAATGATCGAAATAGTCAAATTGGCTTACCAGATATATCCCATTGTGTCCAGAATGGGGGTGATTAGCTAGGAATAATTGTCGGTGGGCTCGATTTGGGGTTCAAACGGAAAAGTTATATATAGATTTGCTAATCCTAGTTTTTCATAAATAAAAAAACCCTAGGCCCTGCCCCCCCGATCATTCCCAAATCGCCCTCCCCCAAATCGAACGCCTCCCTCCTCCAACAGTCACAACACCCCGCCTCCAGACCACGCCGCCGTCTGCTCCACCACCCCCCCTTGCCGTCGAACCCTAAGCCGCCACCCCCTCTTCTAAAACCGCCCCAACCCTCTCTCCACCTAAATCAGCCGCCCCATGCCCCACCCGCCACCAGCTCAACGCCGTGACAACCCCTAGCCCCCAGACCTCCGGCACCACCATCACCGTCACCCATCTCCGACCATGGGTCCCCCAATCACCAAAAATCCAAATTTTAATAATTTCAGTATTTGCAAATAACACCCCGACCTGTTTCAACCCATATCTTCCAAACCGAGCCACTATGGCCAAAACTCCACAATGCTAATATCGAAGAGCACGATTTTCTCTTCGATTTGGCTATATGGAAGTCATGCTTTAGACTGTGGAATTGTTCAGAAAACGCGTCCAAAGTATGCTGTCTGGATTATGTCCTTTCGGGAATTCTGGCGAAACTGACCAGTTTCGGGAAAAAATCCATTAGGCAAAAGTCGTCCGGAATGGCGCGCTTAGGCTAGAATTAAAGATGACGTGAAGATTGGAGCTCGTTTGCAAATTTTGGGATTAGAACTGCAATTAAGAACGTCAGAAAAGCACGGGAGGGTGGATCCCAATGTGAGAGCTCCTTCTCACTTAATTTATTTTACAGTTAAAAATATTTTAGGTTGCAGACGGGGCTTAGAAGCCCCCGACACTATTTATTGTATAAACTATGTTGTTTGTTTTGGATTTGTATTGTGGAAATTTGGATTGTAGTTGTGAAATTGATTGCGAATTGTTTTGGAATTGTTTGCATTGATTGTGATTGATTTGTATGGCGCGAGCCAATATCAGGAAAGGGGTAACGCTAGACATTACTCCGGTTTTAATATCGCACCGTTATAATGCTGAAATTTTCTGAAGTAAATATTTATTCACTTAAAATATAATTTTTAATGTGTATATGAACTGTATAAAATATTCTTGTGTTAAATAAAATGTTTGGACAATAAAAAATCATTTTTATTGAATGTATGAACTGTTAAAAATATTCGTGTGTTGAAATAAATATTTTATCATTAAAAATATAATTTTTAACGTATATATGAACGGCATAAAATTCCCTTGAAATGAAAATAAATATTCATTTACAAATCGGACGATTTGTTCATGCACACCATTTAACTGACATTGATTGGGATGATAAATTTTACACATCGCCCAACTGCCAAAATAAAATATGTGTTTGTTGATCGAAATCGCACACGGGTATTGGGATGATATTTGACGTACACTAATCCCAATTGTTTAGTTGTATTGCAATCGATGGGTTGACAGACTGTTGTAAGAGTTAATTATTTATATTTAATGCTTATGCAGTTGTGTAATGCACTCTGGATGATGGTTGACTGTGTATGATTATAGTTGTGTACATGTGTTGTATGAAATCCATATAAATAAATTATATGGTAATTGATTGGGTCTGATTCCAATTCAGGAAAACGAATATTTTAAAATAATGAATATTTTAAAATAATATTCAGTAAAGGATTAAAATATGATTTTGATATCCGATTTGGGATGGACACGAAAATATTGAAATATACGAAGCGGTGTTGATTAGATTTGCGCCATTTTAACGCGAACGATATTTATATTAATTTTATTCATTTTTATAATGATAATCAAAAAGGAAATGATTTCAAAATCAAATATTTTGAAAATATTATCATTTAAATATTATAATGATATGAAATATTCAATTTTGATTTAAAATTGAAAATGAAGTAGAATCGTTTTAAAACGAATTTATAAATGATTTATAAAATGCATTTTAAATGGAAATCGATGAAATATATATAATATATATATTATTTATATTTAATGGCCCAAATAGAACGCGCCGCGCCGCGATCGTTCGCGAATTTCGACCATTGACTTCGAATTGATATTATGGGAGATCCAAACGTCGGAATCTCCTAAAACCAGAACTGTTGGGTTCATATCGAAAAGAGCTTTCCAACTAATGTAAGAGATTTGAAATCTAATGGTCGGATTTGGAATTATGTCCAAATCAAATTTGGAAAAGGTCGCTGTAAGTGCAGTTCGATGACCGTTTATGGAAATCGACTAAAAAGGCCTTATTAAAAATATTAATAATTTGTGTAAAATCATAATAAATGATTTTGAAAGAATTGGGATGAAAAATTCCATGTTTGTAAAGATAAAAATATATTTTTATCAAAATGAACTGGTTATTAACTTGATTTGGAATCCAATAATTTTTAAATAAAATCAATTGGATTTGTGAATGGTTTTAATCTAACCGGGAATTTCCAATATATGAATTGGAATGGATTTGAATAGAAATCATCTTCGGGATATTTCGATATTGGATTCTGTGATTATACAGATATTGTGAGGAATTTGGAAGATATATATATATATATATATATATCGTTATTCCCCATACACTATGTGTTGGTTTCAGAATTTGATATTGAATATAAGCCGATATAACCTCTATTCAGTGCCTTATATTTAATATTAAATTGGATTTTGGGTTTGTCGTGAACGGTATCTTAAATAACACTGTTTTTAAACCCCATGTGAAAAGAATAAATCTTTTAATTAAGATTATTAGAATTTCCAATTATATTTAATAATTAGAATAAAATGAAATGTGAATTGGGTTTATTGTGAATTGGGTTTATTGTGAACTGTGTTTTTAACGACATTCGTTTTTTAACCCGATTAACAGTGAAATGTGATTTGGAATGTATAAATCTTTTTATTAAGATTTAGTGGAAGTTCTCCAAAGTAAAGTTTTCGAGTTTAATAAAATAAATTGGGGTTGAATGGAATTCGATTTGGTAATAATCGATGTGAGCTTCTATGGAGGAAGACTATTAATATATATGGGATTTATAAGGCTTTGTCGTTATTCCATTTATATTATTTGTCGGATACGAAAATTGATATCGATTATATATATTGTTTTGTTTTCGTGAAGATTCCATAATTAATGGAATGTGATTTTGGGTTTATCGTGAACTATATTTTAAATGACATTGGTTCTTTAACCCAGTTAAAGACAGGATTTCATGTCCAACATTGTATTTCGAACTATATTGTTGATCTCTACTAAATGTATATCTGTTTGGTGGCGGAGAATTTATTCTCTTGCTTAACACCCTTGTCTAAGACGTACGAGCTTAGAGGTGATATATATCGGTAGAAATCAATGGTACGATGTAGATTGTCGATGTGGCATATTTGTGTTTCCAAAGTTAAATAATCATTAACTAATGGTTGTTGGAAGATTAAAACTAAGTGAAGTTTTAATGAATCTTTAATTAGATTAAAATGTGAGTGTGATAATTTAAATTATCAAATTTGGGAAATGATCGAGAATGGAGTATCACCAATTTTACTCCAAGCGATAGTTAAATCTTTAATTATATTTGAACGTGAAATGGTAATTTAAAACTACCAATAACACCGTGGTGTTAGATGTAGAGTATTACCAGTTTTGCCCCATGGGATAAATAGGTTGGGATTGGGAAATAAAGCAAATGGTTACTTCGGTAAGGTGCGCTAATCCCGACTAGTTTGGATAAACCTTAATTTGGTTTGAATTAATATCTAAAGGAAGATTAAAGAATAAATTTAAAGAATTTATCTTTGATAAAATTAATGGGAACGTTTCCCTAAAGATGTGAATATTTGAATAAAAGAATATTCAGAATTGGAATGAGGCGTATGTTGTGTTTTTTATAGCACTTGATAATAAGATACGTGAATTATTCGAAAAGGCCGGGTTTATACCCATTCTTGATAATTGATTCGATGATAAGTCGACGATGAAGATGGTGGTTGAAGACCGGTGGTCTCCACATCGTTTGGATGATTACTGATGTCTTGATTGGGCTGTGCACCCAAGACAAGGTAATAGGTGGTGATCGTCCAGACGTACTTGGAGATCGACCGGATATGCGAGGACCTCTCTCTTATATTGGACATATGGGACGAGAAATAAGGTGCCTCCAGTTTCGTTCAGACCTAGAACGAACTTATAAATGGACGTGTGTCTGACATTGGATTTTATTCTGTGTTAATTGATTTCTATAAAATATATATATGTTTGGTGGCGGAGAATTTATTCTCTTGCTTTACACCCTTCTCTGAGACGTAGGAGCTTAGAGGTTATATATCGATAGACATCATCTGCATGGCGTGAATTGCCTGTATGGCATGCTGAGATGCAAATGAACAAGGCTTTTATTGAAAAGCTAAGTCTTGTGGTTGATGACAAAAGCACGACTTTAAATAGCATAGCTTTGTGTATAGCATTAATTCGCGAGCCTCACACCTCGGTATGAATCTAAAACGGGATCATGACTGTAGGACGTGCATGATGTTTCCTTCTAACTATGGGTGGTGTCATGGTATGGAGCCCAGACATTTATATATATATTTTTACTATGGGGATGATGGATTGCAAGGTGATTTGGATATATCGGTTACTACAAAACCGATGGATTGGTCCGATAGGACCGGGAAACGTGTGTTCAGTAATACTAATCCACTAAAGTAAGTGAAGATCCAAGGGTTGCCCCGCGGTGTATAATCCTGAGACATTTGCTAGTGTGTCTCGAATCGGTGAGGAGCCATCTCTTGCCTCGACTCATAGATGGAATCCAATTTCCAATACGTGACATTTCGGTTTTAATAGCAAAACTAGTATGGCAAAATAGTAGGATGGGGTACTATGCCGCCTATGATTGATACATTTATATTTGAAGTTGTTTCATACACTTTACAGTTATAATAGTATCAAAATGATTTGTTTTAAACGTACCAAGCATGTTTGGCTATTATAAGGGAAAACTCTATCCTCCGGCTTGCCTTACATTGTGTGATGGGACCTGAGTCTTATAATAGCTTCATTTTTTCAAAAAGCATTACACTATTTGTTTTAGGCACTGGTATTCTTAGGAGAAAACTCGTTCCGTGTTATACTGTTATACGGCGTGGTCCCTTGATTTACTTTATTTTTAAAGCAAAGTTTTAAATGACTGTTTTAGTTCTCACACCAGTCACATGACTGACTCGGTGTTTATTGTTTTCGCCTAAACTCGGGGTGCCTCTATTTTCCACATGGGCAGCTAGTAGTTGGGATTTTCAGATATTATTTTCACAAGATCCTGGATTTACAGCTGGCGCTATATTCGGAATGTTCTGTATCCGTGTATTTCTTACAGTTGTGTTATGTATTGATTTTCCACTACTTTGTAATTTGAATCTCTGATTTTTTTCAAATGTATATTATTTATTCATACTCTGTTATATTCTTGCACTTTCATGTAATTATTGTAATAAGCAATGAAATGTTCTTCAGTTTGCATTCCGATTATTCTTGTTCTCAAAGCAATCCGCCTTCTTGTTCGGTTTAGGCCGGCCGGGAAGTTCGGGCTCTACAATTTGAGTCACCTCTAATATCTCATTCTTTGCCAAGGACGCCAACCTAATACAGTAGTTAAACACTATATGGATCTCTTGCTTATAACTTAAAAAACTCAGAATCCTTATTTTTCTAATCTAGTAATTAGAATAGTCATTTCTTAGATTTTCATTTGTTAAACTTTCAAATCTTACTCAAACTTTTATCTTTAATATATTTAGGTCTAACTCTGATTTGAATTTTCCATTCTCGATGTTGTAAGCATATTGAACTTTTAATTTTAGTTAGAACTGAGTATTACATTTCAAGCATATATAATTATTTTAGAATTGAATTAGGTGAATGTTTTAATTTATGTGATCGGTAAATAGCTCTGTCTAGTATAGATATTATATAATAGGTGTTTTCACATCTATTATATGATCGACCGTCAAAATATTTAAGAATTTTAAAATTGATTTTCTTATTGAAATAGTATTAAATTACATGGAAAAAACTTTTATTTCTCATAGTAGTTTTATGTGTAAATAACTATACAAATATTTTCTTACATTCATGTTTTGTATAGATTTAATGAAAAAGATGTGTAATTTAAAAAATATAAATTATAGTAATGTACTTTTTTCTTTTTTTGATGTTGATGGTATATAAAGGCATATTGTCATGTTTTCTATCTTTGAATAAACTTTGCAAATTGATACTGAAATGGGTATGCTCGTTAGAGGTATTATTCCAATTTCACTACAGTAAAAGAGTATTAATAATTACAGCATTATTGTTTAATTATTTATCCGATTCAAGTTGGAATCAAGTCAAAAATGTACTGATTTTATATTAAATGCAGTTAACCATATTTCATTCTCCATTTTTTAAAAACTCAAATTAAAAAAAAACTAGTTGTTATAATTTAGTTACACTAGCATTTCATGTAACAATGAAAAGTTTATTTTTTCTTTGGTGATACTAGAATTTCTTATGCATACAGTAGTCATATACAAATTGGTGTGAAATTAATGTCATCTATATAACATTTCAAATTATGGTAGACATGTCCACCACCTAAATTTAAGCAAGAATACAATAAAGTTAGTTTCCCTTAATTATCATTTTAACTATATAAGTTAATCCAACTTTTAATTAGAGTCACATCTAATAATATTAACATATAGTCGACAATAGGATTTAATTAATGATCATTTAATTTAAGAGGCTGCACTATGAGAAGTGAATTGCTTCAAAGAAAATAATAATATATAGTTGATGTTAGTGGTTGCATAAAACCATTACCTCCAAGTTTAAGTTATACGTTGTGCCCCTGGAATTATATAATCATATTTTTTTAGAAGTTTCTGAAAATAGTCGACAAGAAAAATTAGGTGGTGTCTGGGTTATCCTTTTGTGTTTTGGGGTTTCTTGCATATAAAATTACAAATGCAGCATGTATACTGTGAAAAAAAACCGTTTTGGAAAACGAATTTAATGTATAAAATAACAAACAGTTATAATTTATTTTTGGTGTTTTAAGAGTAATGAAAGAACGAGTGGTAACTCATGCCTTCGTTGTTCCCTCATTCTGAAACGACCTAAAATCCCCCTTACAGGAAAACCCGGATTGCTTTGAGAACACAACTTTTCACAAACAAACAACAGAACATTTCATTGTTATTACAACAATTACATCAGAGTACAAGAATATATATCAGAGTTCAAATAATATACAATAGAAAAATATCAGAGATTTAATTACATAACAGCGGAAAATATATACATAAATATTATGTACAGCGGAAATCATCTACAACCACAACCGAAAGAGATATAAAGATATAAAGCTTTCCGGATATAGCTCCAGCTGTAATCCAGGATCCTGTGAAAAGAAATATCTGCGAAAACCAAAACAACTAGCCACCCATGTGGAAAATATGGGCACCCAAAGTTTAGGTAGAAACAATAAAATCCGAGTCAGTCATAGGACTGGTGTGAGAACTAAAACAGTTATTAAATCTTTACTTTAAAAGTTGGAAAATTTTTGGACCACGCCGTATAACATGGAATGGGTTTACTCCACATGAACCTCAGTTTAAAATAAAACAACACAATGCTTTTTGGAAAATGAAGTTATTATAAGACTCATGTCCCATCACACAATGCAACGCAAGCCGGAGGATAGATTTTTTCCTTATAATAGCCAAATATGCTTGGTATGATTAAAACCAATCATTTTGATATTACTATAAGTGCATAGTTGTTTCATAAAACAATTTCAACATAAATGTATCAATCGTAGACGGCATAGCTACCATATACTATGTCGCCATATAAGTTTAAAATCAAAATCGAAAAGTCATGTATTGGAAATTGGATTCCATCTATGAGTCGAGGCAAGGGATGGCTTCTCACCGATTCGAGACACTCTAGCAAATGCCTCATGATTACACACTGCGGGGCAGCCCTTGGATCTTTAGGTTTGGTCCACACTTACTTTAGTGGATTGGTTATTCCTGAACACACGTTTCCCGGTCCTATCGGACCTATCTCTGAGCCACTATGGACTCAATAATCGAGGCGCCTCATTCCATCATCCACATAAGTAAAAATGTCTGGACTCCATACCATAACACCACTCCTAGCTAGAAAGAAACATCATGCACTCCCTATAGTCACTATACCATTTTTGACTCATACCGGTGTGAGGCTCGCGAATTAACGCTATACAAAAAGCTATGCTAATTAAAGTTGTGCTTTGATCATCAACCACAAGACTCTTCTTTTCAAAAAAAACCTTGATCATTTGCATCTCAGCATGCCACACTGGCAATTCACACCATACAATTGATGTTTATCAATATATAACCTCTGAGCTCGTATGTCTCGGAAAAGGGTGTTAAGCAAGAGAATAAATTCTCCACCACAAAACAAATATGTATATTTAATAGAAATCAATCACACATAATGAAATCCAATGTCAGACACACATCCATTTACAAGTCCGTTCTGGGTCTGGACGAAACCGAAGGCACCTTATTCCTCGTTCCGTATGTCCAATACAGGAGAGAGGTCCTCGCATATCCGGTTGATCTCCAAGTACGTCTGGACGATCACCACTTATTACCTTGTCTTGGGTGTACAACCCAATCAAGACATCAGTTATCATCAAAATGATGTGAAGAACTCCAGTCTTTAACCACCATTTTCATCGTCGACTTTTAGTCGTCGTATCAGTTATTCAGAATGGGATAAACCTGATCTTTCTGAATAACTCACGTATTTTATAATCAAGTGCTATAAAAACACATCATACGCCTCATTCCAATTCAGAATATTCTTTTATCCAAATATTCACATCTTTAGGGAAATGTTCCCATTAATTTTATCAAAGATAAATTCTAATAAAATTATACTTTATTCTTCCTTTGGATATCATTTCAAAAGATTTTATTCTATCATTTAACAATTCTAAACCAAATTAAGGTTTATAAACTAGTCGGGGTTATCGAGCCTTATCGAAGTAATCCTTTATTTTATTTTCCAATCCTAACCTATTCATCCAATGGAGCAAAACTGGTAGTACCCCATATCTAACACCCTTGGTGTTATTAATAAAATTAATTACCATTTCTCTTTTCAAATCTAGTTAAAGATTTAACTATCGCTTGGAGTAAAACTGGTAGTACTCCATTTCGAAACATTTTTCGAATTTGATAAATTAAATTATCTCATTCTCATTCCAATCTAATTAAAGATTCATTAAAACTCCAACTTGATTTTAGTATCAAAAATCATTACTTTATGATTATTCTACTCTAGGAGAATTAATCCTGTCCTTGACTGGGTTAAAGAACCAATGTCATTTAAAACACAGTTCACAATAAACCCAAATCCTCTTCCATTAACTACGGAATCTTCACGGAAAACAGATCAATATATAATCGATATAAATTTTCGTATCAGGCTAATAATATAAATGGAATAACTACAAAGCCTTTTAAATTCCATATATAGTAATGGTCTTCCTTCGTAGAAGCTCATCTCGATTATTACAAATCGAATTCCATTCAACTCCAATTTAATGTATTAAATTGGAAAACTTTACTTTGGAAATTTTCCATTAAATCTTAGTAAAAAGATTTATAAATTCCAAATCACATCTTTATTGTTAATTGGGTTTTAAGAACAAACGTTATTTAAAAAACATTTCACGAGGAACCCAAAATCAACTTCCATTTCAATTCCAATTAAATTGATTAATTGGTAAACTTCATTAATCTTAATTAAAAGATTTACTCTTTTCTCAACTGGTTTTAAGAACAGCGTTATTAAAGACACCATTCATGACAAACCCCAAAATCCAATTTGATATTAAATACAAGGCTCTGAATAGAAATTATATCGGCTTATATTCAATATCAAATTATGAAACTAACGGATATCGCATTGGAAATAACAATATCTGTATCTTCCAAATTCCTCAACAATATCCGTATAATCACGGAATCCAATAAAGAAATATTCCGAAGATTATTTCCACTCAAATCCATTCCAATTTATTCGTCGGAAAATTCTGGTTATAATAAAACCATTTACAAATACAATTTATTATTTCTAAAAATAATTTGATTTTTATTCTAGTTGTTAACTAGTTCATTTAGATAAAAATATATTTTTATCTTTTCAAAACTGGAAATTTTCACCCAAAAATTTTCCAAATCAGTTACTATGATTTTACACAATTTTTCCATATTTTTATTAATTTTATTTAGGCCCTTACAGTCGGTTTCCAATAACGGCCACCGAACTGCATACATAGCGACCTTTTCTGAATTTGATTTTGGTATAATTCCAAATCTAACCATTAGATTTCAAATCACTTATATTCATTGGAAATATCTTTTCGATATGAACCCAACGGTTCTGGTTTTAGGAGAATCTGACTGTCGGATCTCCTGTTACATCAGTTCGAAGTTAATGGTTGAAATTCGCGAGTGGTCACTGCGCGACGCGTTCTATTCAAGCCATTAAATATGTATATATATATATTGTCGATTTCCATTTAAAATGCATTTTATTAATCATTTATAAATTCATTTAAATCGATTTCAATATCATTTCCAATTTTAAATCAAAATTGAATATTTTATATCGTCATAATATTAAAATGATAATATTTTCGAAATATTAGATTTGGAAATCGATTCTTTTCGATATCCATTATAAAATGAATAAAATCGATAAACAAATCCATTCGAGTTAAAATGGCGTGTATACTTAACTCGGCTTCATATATTTTAATATTTTTATGTCCACCCAAAATCAGATATCAAAATCATATTTTGATCTATACTGAATATTATTTTTAAAATATTCATTGTTACAAAATATTCGTTATTTCTGAATTGGAATGTGACTCAATCAATTACCATATAATTTCATTTATATGGATTTCATACATCGCATGTATTTAACAATAATGATGAATAAGCATTACACATTCAAACATCATCCGGAGTGCGTTTTACAACTATATAAGCATTAAAATAAATAAATAAATAAATAATGCTCATCACAGTCTGTTAATCAATCGATCGACATACAACTAATATTGGGATTAGTGTATGTCAAATATCATCCAAACACCCGTGTGGGGCTTTCAAACAACAACGGTCTATTTAAAATAAATCATTGGTTAATAAATTTAACCAAATTCAATTCGGTTTGAATTATTTTCCTAATTAGCCAATTTTCACTGTTTAAATTATAAATGGATATTTATAATTTAATTTCAACAATCATAAATTTATTAACATTATTTTTAATACGTTAAGCATTTCAACAACACAATCAACACACAATACAGTCAATTAAATCGTCCATGGTTTGTGGACTAGGGAAGTGAGCTAACAGGAACCGTATACATTTTATAACGATTAAATTGATAAAAATCCCACTGGCAATTCAATATATGCAGTTATAAAATAAATAACTGTACAAAAATTTTAGTGAGAGAGTTCTCACTTTCATTTCCACTCCATCATTCTTTATTTCTGTATTGTTCTATTTTGATTTAAAATCGCCTCAAATTCTAATTTGCTCCAAATCGCTTCTAGTCAGTTCCATGTTGTAGAGCTCTTCAACACGATTCCAACGTGAGTGAAATCGTCGGATTTGGACCTCGTATGAAGAAGTTACACTATTAATTACGTTAATTACTTAATTAATAATTTAAAAAAATCTTAATTACCCTTCTTCTACAAGCCCGTTGCTCCTTTTGAAACCAACGCACCCATCGTCACTTCCTTCATCAGATTTGCGCCGCCCCTCGGACCAACGTGACCCCTATCCGCTCCCTCAACGACACGCGCCTCCGCAGGCGCCCCCCATCGCCACCGCCATGTCGGATTCGAAACCCCCCCCTCACGGCTGCGAAATCGAGATCGAACGCTGCAACTTTGGATGGCAATTACCCCCAATTCACTCAACGAATTTTGATCATCACCACCATTTTGAAGAGCTTGAAAATCTCTTCAAGATTTGTAAAGAAATTATGATCCAATTTAAAACAATTTGGGTGTGATTAATGATTCAATCTGGAGCGATTTTGGCTGTAAAAGCGATAGGGACGGCGACTCAATTAATGAGTGCTAGGGTCTCGAAATTAAGGGGGTATTTATATAAAATATATTAATATTTAATTCAATAACTTCTCAAACATAAATTTAAATGCTCCGAACTCCAAATTAAACCCAACGACTGTCGCTCCAGCTAAATACCCTCATTCCGAACACAATTGGATATGTCTTGAAAGCCAATTTGACCGTTTCATTCAGTTTTTATAAAAATTAAATATAAACCAATATATATTGAATTTAAACGTACATTTTAATTTACAGCGGAAACATACTGACTCCAAAAATTACAGAAAAATAAATCTAGCTACGTTTTGATGATACGGTCCTAACAAAACTAATTTCAGCGAATTTGGAGATCGTTTGAAAAATGGCCAATTTCCAGTCGATAAAGTTCAAACTGAAACTGACAAAACACATTTAAATTCACCATGCTCACATTTTAATTCCAAAAATTATGAAATTTGAAACCTAACAATAATTTGAAGTTCCGGATCCAACAAAAGTGGTTTCGTCGAATACAGAGGTCGTTTGCAAAATGACTATTTTTAAGGGCTATATATTTATTAAAATATATACAAATTCCGTAGCGACTATTTTAAATTTTAAACTAGACATAACTTTCAATTTACATTATGAAATCTCAAAATTTCACATTCGTTAGAAAGATATTGTTAACCAGATTCAGATGTTTCTCTTTTTACGGAAATCCGATTTATATTGAATTCTGTACATTTATTTGAAATTAGAAATCGAATTTTCAAACTACCGCACCATTTCAAGCTCGTTTTATAATTAAAATAAATTGATATGTTCTAACATCGATTTAAATTAATTTTTAGTCGTTATGATTTAAAATAAATCATTTTAAATATTCAAAACCCATTAAAATAACTAAAATAAAAATTTTAAATTGGTTCAGAAATTTGTTCTAACTTCGATTTAAATAAATTTTTAGTTGTTATTATTTAAAATAAATCATTTTAAATATTCAAAACCCATTAAAATAGTAAAAATAAAAATTTTAAATTGGTTCAGAAACTCCCAGGTTGTTACACATTCCCTTTATCGTCCCCTTTATCGTTCTTCAATTTCCTTCATTGGTTCTAATTTTTTTTAAGTTAATGTTGAAAACTCAAATACGAAACCTAATATAAACCAAACACCACATTAGATTTTAAATGCATATTTTCATCTTCATAAAACCAAAAAAACTCAAATTATAAATCAAAATATTTTGTGAACTCCAACGTGCATAGCATGGGTCCGCATTATTCTCAATGAAAAGGGAATATGAACATTCCATGTTATATGCAACTCTTTTCAATATTATTTGTTTGAAGAAAAATTCAATTTAATTCAACGGACATCAAACATATATTAAGTATATTTAAGAAAATTGATTATGATTTAAACTTAAAACCCAATTTCATTGTTTATACCAATAATGGTACAATACTAGAGTGAAACACCCCACCTCCGTTAAGGTCACTCACAAAGGGAATGCCTTAACTTTGGTGGAGCATTATAGGTAAAAGACACAGATGATTTACAAGATAGACACAAATAAGCAACGGAAAGACTAATTTTATTTCATAAGTGGTTCATAACAAAAGCATTACAGCAAACTGTCTCAAAACAACTTCCAAATCATTACATCAAAATATCTGTCTTGATTATAAAATAAAGAAGCATAAAACATAAATAAAACTGCATAAATCCCCAAGTGTAGTGTGACCAAAGCGATAGACAAAGATAAGAGGTTCCAACCCATACATCACATAGTCTTCAAGCTTGGAAAGATGAAGGGTCCAAATTAACCTGAGTTATTCCCTCCCTGGCTACCTGAGGGGGAGGGAACGGAAGAAAAGAAGACGAAAGAAAAATGGGTCAGACATAAGTCTGAGTAAATCCAGTGATTTTTCAGTGGTGTGAACAAAGAAAATGGTCATGATAGGAATAAACTGAAAATAGGACAGCACCAGAATAACAAACTAACATAAAACTAGATAAGGCAATTAAAAAAGAATATACATCGCACCCATGTCTATTTCTCTGCACCTACTTATACTTGTCCAACAAGCACCACGTGTTCCTGGTGAAATGATCCCCTTCTATCGATCGGCTCCTACTCGCATGCATTTATAACGTTTGTCATTCAGCCCCTGCTTGATTGTAGATACCTATGCTGGTCCCACCACAGGGTGTATCAAATCTTATGGTGGCAACCCAACACGATTCAAGATGCACAGTGTGTGACTAATGATGCCCAGTGCCTACTTTTTCCATTCCGGAGTACGTGCACGCCCGTACTCCGTTGCAACCTACACTGACGCACCACCCGCCGTTGTTTTTGACCGCTTATAATCAGCCCAGTAATCGTGCCCCACCCTGCCTATTTCAGGGTACCATGATACATCTATGTGGGCTACTACTGAAATGGGTCCATGCTACTAGGGTTTCCTAATCAACATGTCAAATTAGTTAAGTGTCCAAGTTTACCTAACCCCACCCATCAGTTTAGTTAACATGTTGAATTGATTAAGTGTTACCTTAATTGACTTAACCCTACCAATCTTGACTTAGCTTTAATTCATTTCATTAAAGCAACAACTACTCACATTAGATAGGTTATTGTTGTGGTCACTGGATGTGCCGGTCGGTTTCGGGCAGTTTTACACCACAACTCAGTCTAACCTCGGGTTCTTTCGGGCTCCATGTGCTAACCACCCACATTAGATCTATATTTTTACGGCTGTTGGATTTGCCGGGCGGTTCCAGGCAGTCTTATACCGTAACTCAATCTAACCTCGGGTTAGGCATATTCGTCTTTTTCTAAATTTACATATTTATCCTTTTATGTTTATATGTAAATTTGTCAACAATTTTTTGTCATGGCCCATTTTCCCTCTAAATCAAGTTCATAATTTTTAGGTATAAAAAATTATACCATTTTCATGCCACTCATCATGATTATGCCAAACATGCCAATTACATGTAATTTCAAGTTTTTCCCCACGTTGCCCCCGTTGTACGTTCGCAAAATTTTATGGAATGTTAGGCTCGATATTTTAGCCTAACTTATAAACTAAAAGGGGAAAAAGAGGAACTTGCAACATTCCAACATCATACAAAAATATGGATTTAACTACACATGTGTCACATGAATTTGGCATAGAACAACGTACTTTTAATTATGAACTTGCAAACCAGATCTACGCAACATGAATCATAAGTATATGAATTTACATAAAACTACACAAATTAGACTTGGCATGTAATTGTGAACTTGCATAGGAATAGAATCAAGTTAACATAGATCTAACATAGAGGCATATGGATCTAGCATCTAAGGTTATAAATCTAAACATATAGGTTTACATAATCCTACTTTTGCCTATAAACTTGCATGTATCATAACATGATAGCATTACCAAACTTACAAATAACATGATAATTTTACTCCCAAAATTTCTATTCAACATAATAGGTTTGTCCACCAATTTCTACATAACATGATAGGTTCGATAAACCACAATAGTTCATAGGCATACATGACAGAATAGACATAAATTAGCATCACATACAACTTGGTACAATTCTATTTTACAATTCATTACAGATCATGTCTTTAATTTATTCACATCTGAAAGACAACTACACTTACAAACAAAAGGAAAATATTGATTTCAGGGATCTGTATTCTGAAACTGAATTGCTCGCCTTTGATGTAGACTAATCGTTGCTCTAAATTAGATTTGATTTAATTTAATTCTTGATTCTATCTTGCTTTTGAGTTGAAAGAGAATGGCGGCTACTCTAGGTTCACCATTGAAAGCATGACAGCTCTTGGTATGAATATTTGTGATTTTAGGTTGAGGGTTAAGGTTGCTTATATAGAATTTTAATTAAATAAGAGTCGTCAGATTAACCTAGAAGCAATCAAGACCATCCAGACAAGATAGAATAGCCACATCAGCCCTAATGACTCAGTAATAGGTCAAAAAGGACTCAGCAATGAGTCAGAGTCGTCTCAGATTAGGATCTGGGCGAGGGGGGTAGATCGACACCCAGGTCGACCCCCAGTTCGACCTATATGGGAGGAGGTCGACCCCCTGGTCGACCCCTTGGTCGACCTGGCCTTGGGTGGGAAATTTCCCGCCCAGCCCGCTTCTACTTCTAAATTTGAATTTCGAATTTTCTAAACTTTATTCTGAGCTGTTTATTTAAATTACTGAAACTTCTGAAGGCCATAACTTCTTCATACGAAGTCCAATTCACGCAAACTCGGACTCTATCTCAAGCAGAATTCCGAGACAAACGAAATGGGGTAACCCATTTCTATTAATTCTCACATTTGAAATTAAGTATTCTTTAATTCGTTACTTTAATGTTAACTGAAAATACGGGGTGTTACATTCTCCCCTCCTTAAAGGATTTCGTCCCCGAAATCTTCAAGTCAAGAAGAACGTATATCCTACCATCCAATCGTCCATCTACTCAACCATCAAACACAGGCGTCCATTGTCCTTAAAAGACTTCTAAAGCTTCATGATCATACCGTAGTGTGTGTACATGTCCTTATCTAATGCAAAATCAGGCGGTCTACTGATTCAGTTGATCTCCTTAATGGAAATTATGTCGGTGTCATGAGTCCATTATGTATGCAATTATCCCTAATCATATTTTTCTACATGAGTGCACAATCATTCATACAAATGCAACATCCATATGATAACACATCAAGTTTCAATCATATATAAATACACATATGCATATGCAATATGAAAAGTGACTGAGCCGATGTAACACCTAATGTGTGTGTATATGCATCCACGAGCAACAACTAGCAATCACTTACAACCATCAACCATAACATGTTTCAAATACATGTTTACATCCATTGGTTTCTACCTAAGGATAAAGGATAGGACCGAGGAGATATACTTAAAAAAAAAAGTAGATACAAGCATAAACTTAAGGAAAAAGAGATCAAGGATGTACCCTCAAAAAGAAAAGGGTAGGCCGCGCGTATTCTGTCCCCAGTTTCCCAAGTCGCGTCTTCCTCTGCGTCGCTCCATTGAACTTTAACAAGCTTGACTTCACAGTTGCGTAGCTTTTTGACTTCTGTACCCATGATACGAGTTGGGAATCTTCTCACAGTCGCTTCTCGTTCAACTTCTACTTCCTCTAGTATGCTTGGCTCCAACACTTCTGTAGACTCATGTAAGCACTTCCGTAGGTGAGAAACATGAAAGACATTATGAACTCCAACCAATCTTTCGGGCAGCTTTACTCTATAAGCCATCTTTCCAATCTTTTCAATGATAGGAAACGACCCTACAAATCTCAATGCCAACTTTCCTGTGGATCCAAAGAGAACGAAGTTCCTCAAAGGAGGTACTTTAAGTAAAACCATGTCTCCAACCTCAAACTCAAGGTCAGTCCTCCTTTTGTCTGCGTAGGACTTCTGTCTATCTGGGGCAATCTTCATTCTTCTTCGTATCAAGTCCACTTTCTCTGAAGTTTCTCTAATCATATCTGGTCCAAGTATGAGCTTGTCTGTAGACTCCCACCAACAAGTAAGTGATCGGCATAGCCTTCCATATAAAGCTTTGAAGCGTGCCATGCCTACGGTGGCTTGGTAGCTATTGTTGTAAGCGAATTCCACCAAAGGAAGATGATCCTCCCATGTCCCTCCAAAATCAAGAATGCATAGTCTCAGGAGGTCTTCTAATACTCTGTTCACCCTTTCCGTCTGACCATCGGTTTGGGGGTGATAGGACATGCTTAAGCATAACTGTGTGCCTACTGCCTCTTGTAAGCTCTTCTAGAACTCGCTCGTAAAGAAAGGATCTCGGTCACTCACAATGCTGGAGGGTATCCCATGGAGTCGAACTATCTCTTTAAGATAAATAGATGCTAAAGATGAGGCGGTCCTTCTACTCTTGATGGGCATAAAGTGAGCGCTTTTTTGAGCCTGTCCACTATTACCCAAATACTGGTATTGCCCCTTCTTGACCTAGGCAACCCATCAATAAAGTCCATCGAAATGCTATCCCATTTCCACTGTGGGACCTTTAGAGGATGAAGCAGACCACCAAGCTTCTTTTGCTCCGCCTTTACTTGCTGGCATATCAAGCACTTAGAAACAAACTCAGCTACATCCCTCTTCATGCCATTCCAAAAGAAAACCCTTTTAATGTCTTTGTACATCTTGTCTCCACCGGGGTGTATGATCAACTAAGAAATGGCGTGCCTCTTCGAGAACCTTCTTCACCAAATCCCTTGCTTGTGGGATGCATAATCTTCCATCCCGCCTCAACCAACCCTTGTTATCGATAGAGTATCTATTGAGGTGACTAGAAGTCTCACCCCTAATTAGCTTATCTATCACATCAACTAGCAAAGGGTCTTCATGTTGCGCATATCCTATTGAGTCCAAAAGAGTAGGCCGCACCTCTAGCGATGCTAACAAACCAGTCGCATGATCGACAGAGGGTCTAAAGTCAAAGTTGGCTATGTACTCCAATCTTTGCCTTTCTACAAAGAGAGTGCTTAGGGTCAGCTTCTTTTTACTCAAGGCATCTGCTACTACATTGCCCTTGCCAGGAGTATAGGAAATCTCAAAATCATATGAGGCAAGAAACTCTATCCATCTTTGCTGCCTCAAGTTGAGATCTTTCTACGAGAAAATGTACTTCAACGATTTATGGTCAGTATACAATTCAAACTTCTCACCTAGGAGATAATGGCGCCAAGACTTAAGAGCGAAAACAATGGCAGCCATCTCTAGATTGTGGGTTGGGTAGTTTTTCTCATGTAATTTCAACTGCCTTCCACCGTAAGCTACTACCTTCCCTTCTTGCATCAAGACAGAGCCTAGTCCCGTACCACATGCATCTATGTACAATGTAAACATTTTGCTCCCATCAGGCAATGTCAGAACTGGGGCTGTTGTTAGAGACCTTTTCAAGCGTTGGAAAGCAACATCGCAATCCAAATCCCAAGTGAAAACTAGGTTCTTCTTTGTCAACCTTGTAAGTGGAGCTGAGATTTTCACAAATTCTTTGATGAACTTCCGGTAAAAGCCCGCTAGCCCGAGAAAGCTTTGGACTTCGGTTGCATTCCGTGGAACCTTCCAATCTTGCACCGCAATGACTTTTGCGGGGTCCACAGCTAACCCTTCTTTGGACACCACATGCCCAAGGAATCTTACTTCTTTTATCCAAAAATGGCATTTTGAGAATTTGGCTTTCAGCTGATGTGCACGGAGAGTATCCATGACTTCTTTTAAATGCTGAGCAAGCTCTTCCTCACTCTTCGAGGAAATAAAAATGTCGTCTACAAGACCACCACAAACTTATTGAGGAACTCTCTGAACACCCTGCTCATCAAGTCAACAAAATAAGTGGGTGCGTTTGCCAAGCCGAAAGGCATGACAAGCCACTCGAAGAAACCATCCGGGGTTCTAAATGCGGTGTTATCAATATTGTCTTCAGCCACTCTTAGCTGATGGAACCCGATAGCCAGATCTAGTTGGGAGAAAACCGATGCACCTACAAACTAATCGAACAAGTCGTCTATTCTTGGAAATGGGTGCCTATTCTTCTTGGTCAGCTTGTTTAGCTCCTTATAGTCAATGCATAGGTGAATGGAGCCGTCCTCTTTAGTTTTGAACACTACTGGAGCACCCCATTCAGAAATACTCCGCCTTATAAACCCCTTTTCAAGCAACTCTTTAACTTGCTTGCTGAGCTCTTTTCTCTCCCTTGGAGCCATGTGTCTAATGGGTAAAGCAACGGGTTTTGCATTATCAACGAGGTATATGCGGAAGTCTATCTCTCGCTTCGGAGGTAACCCCTTCACCTCTTCAAACACATCCGAGTATTCACGGACTACTCTAACAGACTGTAAGTTCTCAACAGACGCATCAAGAGATTCTAGATTGCTAAGTATAACAGAGTTCATGGGATTACAAGAGATTTCGAGAGTGTTACCGAGGTGAGTCATGAATCTAACCACTCTCTTTTCATAATCGAGGACGGCACCCTTACTGGATAGCCAATCCATGCCTAGAATCAACCCATAGCCCGTGAAGCCCAAAACATTGGCATTACATCTAAACCCAACGCTTAGTATAGAAATTTTCAAATCTAAATAAATCATTGACAAATAAGCTGAGCCCCCAATTGGATTTGAAACAACCAAGGGATCCTCTACTATACTGGTGTCTAGGTGTAGAGATTCAACTAAAGCAGTAGATATAAAATAGTGCAATGCGCTAGAATCAAAGAGTATACGAAAAGGATGATCAAAAAGATAAACTAAACTCTCAACAGAAATATTTCTACCTCGTTCTTGCGGAGATGCAATGAGAGCGTGAACCTGCCCTCCATAAGTAGACCCAGTTCTCTGCCCTTGCTTTCTTGGGCAGTCCTTAGCCATGTGTCCGGTCTCGCCGCAATGGAAACAACCACCCATCTTTCTCTTCTTCTTTCTGCAGTCCTTAACCAGATGTCCAGGAATGCCACAAAAATTCCACTTTCTCTTTTTATGAGTTTTGTTGTTCTTCCCACCTTTCTTTGAATCCGCCTTCTTGTTCTGTGATCTCTCCACCTTTTTATCTTGAGGTTCTTCCACCTTTACCACTTTCTTACTATCCGTGTTTTCTTCGTGTAACAGTGCCATGTCCACCAATCTTTCATAAGTCACACCCATGGGTATGTGGGTCATAGCTAGGTTGTGCAGTGGCTCATTCAACCCTTTAACAAAGCGGAGAGCCTTATTATGTGGAGTGTTTACTAACTCCAGTCCAAATCTGGCCAACTGATTGAATTGGTTGACGTATTCTTTGACCGTCATACTTCCTTGCCTAAGAGATAAAAACTTCTCCACGTGTAGGCTTCGTTCAACTTGTGAGATGAATTTCATTTCAAACCTCATTCTGAAATCTACCCAAGTTTCAACTGTTCTCTCAGCATTGGTAACTTCCCACCAATAAGAAGCTTCGTCTTTAAGCAACCACACCACCAACTATATCTTCTGCCTATCGTCCACTTCGAAGATAACGAACAAATCGTCAGTTTCTTTGAGCCAATTCCTTGCTTCCGCGAATGACTCAGTTCCATTAAAATTCTTTCCACCCATGGCTCTAAAGTCTCTACATATCTTTGAGAAAGCATTTGCACGAGGAGGAGGAGGAACTGTTGCAGCAGGGGGAGGAGGACTGTCTGCTGGGCCTGCGTCATTAGCCCTAGCTTCTAGGTACCTTCTGAACCAGCCAGGTACCGGTACACCCTCTGGAAGGTTAAGATCCCCAGTCATGCTGAAATGAAAAAGGAAAGATTCAAAACAAAGGATAGAAAGATAGTGCATACGGCTTTGGGGGGTTATGACTTTCAAAATAAAATAACACTTTTTCTTGAAAAATGCTTCTTTATACTTCTTTTTGAAAAACAATTTTCAAATTTTTTTATCTGATCTGGTAAACCTTTGCTCTGATACTAAGTGAAACACCCCACCTCCGTTAAGGCCACTCACAAAGGGAATGCCTTAACTTTGGTGGAGCATTATAGGTAAAAGACACAAATAATTTATAAGACAGACACAAATAAGCAGCGAAAAGACTGATTTTATTTCATACGTGGTTCATAACAAAAGCATTACAGCAAACTGTCTCAAAACAACTTCCAAATCATTACATCAAAATATCTGTCTTGATTATAAAATAAAGAAGCATAAAACATAAATAAAACTGCATAAATCCCCAAGTGTAGTGTGACCAAAGCCATAGCCAAAGATAAGAGGTTCCAAGCTATACATCACAGAGTCTTCAAGCTTGGAAAGATGAACGGTCCAAATTAAGCTGAGCTATTCCCTCCCTGGCTACCTGAGGGGGGGAAATGGAAGAAAAGAAGACGAAATAAAAATGGGTCAGACATAAGTCTGAGTAAGTCCAGTGATTTTTCAGTGGTGTGAACAAAGAAAAGGGTCATGACAGGAATAAACTGAAAATAGGACAGCACCAGAATAACAAACTAACATAAGACTAGATAAGGCAATTAAAACCGAATATACATTGCACCCATGACTATTTCTCTGCACCTACTTATACTTGTCCAACAAGCACCACGTGTTCATGGTGAAATGATCCACTTCTATCGATCGACTTCTACTCGTATGCATTTATCACGTGTGTCATTCGGCCCCAGCTTGATTGTAGATACCTGTGCTGGTCCCACCATGGGGTGTATCAAATCCTACGGTGGCAACCCGACACGATTCAATATGCACATTGTATGACTACTGATGCCCAGTGCCTGCTTTTTACATTCCAAACTACGTGCACGCCCGTACTCCGTCGGAACCTACACTGACGCACCACCCGCCGTTGTTTTTGACCGCTTATAATCAGCCTAGTAATCGTGCCCCACCCTGCCTAGTTCACGGTACCATGATACATCTATGTGGATTACTACTGAAATGGGTCCCCGTTACTAGGGTTTCCTAATCAACATGTCAAATTGGTTAAGTGTCCAAGTTTACCTAACCTCACCCATCAGTTTAGTTAAGATGTTGAATTGGTTAAGTGTTACCTTAATTGACTTAACCCTACCAATCTTGACTTAGCTTTAATTCATTTCATTAAAGCACCAACCACTCACATTAGACAGGTATTGTTGTGGTCACTGGATGTGCCAGTCGGTTCCGGGAAGTTTTACACCACAACTTAGTCTAACCTCGGGTTCTTTCAGGCTCCATGCGCTAACCACCTACATTAGATCTATATTGTTACGGTTGCTGGATTTGTCGGGCGGTTCCAGGCAGTCTTATACCATAACTCAATCTAACCTCGGGTTAGGCATATTCGTCTTTTTCTAAATTTACATATTTATCCTTTTATGTTTATATGTAAATTTGTCAACAATTTATTATCATGGCCCACTTTCCCTCTAAATCAAGTTCGTAATTTTTAAGTACAAAAAATTATACCATTTTCATGCCACTCGTCATGATTATGCCAAACATGCCAATTACATGTAATTTCAAGTTTTTCCCCACGTTACCCCCGTTGTACGTTCGCAAAATTTCATGGAATGTTAGGCTCGATATTTTAGCCTAACTTGTAAACTAAAAGGGGAAAAAGAGGAACTTGCAACATTCCAACATCATACAAAAATATGGATTTAACTACACATGTGTCACATGAATTTGGCATAGAACAATGTACTTTTAATTATGAACTTGCAAACTAGATAGACGCAACATGAATCATAAGTATATGAATTTACATAAAACTACACAAATTAGACTTGGCATGTAATTGTGAACTTGCATAGGAATAGAATCAAATTAACATAGATCTAACATAGAGGCATATGGATCTAACATCTAAGGTTATAGATCTAAACATATAGGTTTACATAATCCTATTTTTGCCTATAAACTTGCATATATCATAACATGATAGCATTACCAAACTTACATATAACATGATAATTTTACTCCCAAATTTCTATTCAACATAATAGGTTTATCCACCAGTTTCTATATAACATGATAGGTTCAATAAGGCATGAATTAGCATCACATATAACTTGGTACAATTCTATTTTACAATTCATTACAAACCATGTCTTTAATTTATTCACATCTGGAAGATAACTACACTTACAAACAAAAGGAAAATCTTGATTTCAGGGATCTGTATTCTGAAACTGAATTGCTCCCCTTTGATGTAGACTAATAGTTGTTATAAATTAGATTTGATTTAATTTGATTCTTGCTTCTATCTTGCTTTTGAGTCGAAAGAGAACGACGGCTACTCTAGGTTCACCATTGACAACATGACGGCTCTTGGTATGAATATTTGTGATTTTAGGTTGGGGTTAAGGTTGCTTATATAGAATTTTAATTAAATAAGAGCCGTCAGATTAACCTAGAAGCAATCAAGACCATCCAGACAAGATTGAATAGCCACATTAGCCCTAATGACTCAACAATAGGTCAGAAAAGACTCAGCAATGAGTCAGAATCGTCTCAGATTTGGATCTGGGCGAGGGGGTAGCTTGACACCCCGATCGACCCCCAGTTCGATCTGTATGGGGGGAGGTCGACCCCCTGGTCGACGTCCTGGTCGACCCCCTGGTCAACCTGGCCTTAGGCGGGAAATTTCCCGCCCAGCCCGCTTCTGCTTCTGAATTTGAATTTCGAATTTTCTGAACTTTATTCTGAGCTGTTTAATTAAATTACTAAAACTTCTGAAGGCCATAACTTCTTCATACGAAGTCCAATTCATGCAAACTCGGACTCTATCTCAAGCAGAATTCCGAGACGAACGCAATGGCGTAACCCGTTTCCATTAATTATCACATTTGAAGTTAAGTATTCTTTAATTCGTTACTTTAATGTTAAATGAAAATACGGGGTGTTACATAGAGAAAGTACAGAAGAGAATGAAATGATGAATGAAAAAATTAATTTGATTCAAAAAATTTCAAACATATATTAAGTAATTTTAAGAATATCGAATATACTATAAACATAAAACTAACTTCAGTGTTTAAACCAAAAAATGTCATAAACACCCGAGAAAATAAAGTAGAGAATGAAATGAAAAAAGTTAATGGAAAGTGAAGTAAAAACGGGACACATAAAGTTTTTTGTGGTTAAGACAGCTAATGTCCATGTCCACTTAACTGTTATAACCGAATGTGAAGATGATGTTAATGGAGATATCTCATCATTTCAAGTTTGGTTTAACTACTATGAAAATCATTTCAACTTTGGCAATGATACACAAAAAATGAAAAAACATCTCTCTATATAAAATCATGGAAATAACATAATATTTTTGAATATAAAAGTGTACGTAGATATAAATAAGCATCTCTATCTCGTTATCCCGCTTCTAAGTCCCCACCGGTCTTCTCTACCAACTTATCGGAGTATAATAAAAAGAAAAAAAACGATAGAGAGGGTCATACATACGTATGATGAGTGAAACACATCATATTAGCGAGTAATAATAATAAACTAGCATATCAACTTATACTCAAAAATCATACGTTGTACCGTGTCATCTGCGCCTAACAAGTTAGCAAACTATGATATAATATTTCAGTGACATCATATGTTGACATCTCAACTAAGATCCAAATTTGTATTTAATCATGCCCACGGTTAAACACAAAGTCCTAGTCTCGCTATTGACAAAGCATATTTTAAGAACCCAACTCTTCTAATCGTAACATACATCATATTGAATATCAATGACTCAAATCATCATGCTATCCTATATTGAGGACTCGGTCCTCAGTTTATATACTGTGGAATTAATTCCTCGAACTATCTTGAGAACTGGCTCCTTGGACCATATGATGACTCGGTTCCTTAGACCATCATATCGTCAAATTACAAATAACGTATAATAAGTCTACCTATTTAGTGCTAATATTGATAATGAAAATGGTATTAATATTTGTCATTCAGATAAACATGAAAAATGTACCTCTTCATTTTACAATTTTATTAATTTTCTGGGTTTAATGTGATTTTTTTTTTAAAAAAATGTGAAAACTAATGCCTCTATGAAAACGAAAATTCGTATGTGGTTAATCAATCATGATAGACAAAATACTATTGAATTTCTTAGTTTAAAGAATATTTTTACTGATAAGGACTGTAACTTTTGCAACAACAATTTGGAAAATACAATCTATTTATACTTTGTTTGCAATCAGGCCCGACCCTACTGTTTTTGATGCCCCAGGCAATTTTTTTTTTGAAAAAGACTTAAAATGAACATGCTAGGTCTCAAACCTAGCCTACATGATTCTAATTCAAGACCGAAAACTACCAAGGAACGTCATCTTTTGACAACCTAATGCCATATTATTTTAAACATATCATATCTTAAAATGTTTCCATCCCCACATGTTGCTACCCTCATCATCTGCTGCTGCCCTAGGCGGTTGGCTCGGCAGCCTACCCCTAAGGCCGACCCTGTTTGCAATATAAGAAAGTTAATTATAATTAATATTTTTGAAGTTTTTGATTTTGATCTAATTTATAATCGATTTAATTGTGAAATTTATTATAATTATTTTAGACTTCGTTATAAGGATTTCGAAAGGTATCGTCTTAACTATATTTTTTTAATGATTTGTTGGTATATTTGGTTTGAGAGGAAACAATGTACTTTTCTAATTCTTATTCGGATTTAGTTATCCTAGTCTACATTATTTCTTTATATTGTTTCAATCAGATTTCGAATTCTAGTTACAAATTTCATAATAATGAGTGTTTCAAAGAGCTTCTTAAAAGTTGTAGAGTTTGTATAATATCTTACAACATAAGTTAAATTTTAATAGTAAGAAAATTATTATATATCATCCTTAGGTTTCTTTTGTATTGATTTTTATTTTTGTTGTTTGCATTCTCTTTATCTTGTTTATCTATTTTTTTGTTAAGAATGTCTAAATTTGTATTGGTTTTTAATTTCGTTGTTTATAGTTATATGGTGTTGTTTGTTGTTTGCTATAAAATCAAGCTTTGACTGTTATTCTTTGTATTATGTTATCTATGTTGCTTATGTTCCTATATCCATACATGTTGCTAGGATGTCTATATATCTTTAACATTTATGTTGAGCTTATTGGACCTATATTTGTTTATGCATGTGTTTGTATTTCATTTAGCATTCTTGCCGATCACAGCCGGCCCTTTACCAAAGCGGCTGAAGCGATCGCTTTGGGCCTCAGCAAAAATCAAGGCACCGTATGCTCATGAGCTATCAAAAGAAAAAGAAAAGGTGAAAACAAACCAAGGTCACGCAGCCGTAGCACTTGAATCGAACTCCGTGAAGATCAAAGTCCGAACTGAATGCGATGGTGATGGGAGCGCTACTCGACTGGTGTAGAGAACAGTTAGTTCTCGACAAGACAAGGCAAAGTCACAATCGTTTGGTCTTCACCGATTGAAATCACCTGGTCCGAAATCCCCAGGTCCGCCTGGACCAAAACAATCTGACCCCCTGATTTCAGGTGGGTCCCACCTAAATCAATGGGTCATATTGTTTTGGCCCAGGGGGATTAAGGAATATGGGACCAGATGATTTGAACCCGATCTTCACTCCTCGGTCCACACCCGTAGGATTGCGCGTCATATTAGTCGATTAGGATTAGATTCAGTGATGAACGATTCACAATTGTTTGCTTTCCTGGCCTCCTACCTATTTATGAAAGGTATTTCATATTTGTCGATTCAATTTTGACTGACTGAGGATATTGCTGTTAAGTTTTAACTTTTTGTCCTTGTTTTTATGTAGTGTATATTATAATTTAGTAATCTGTAGCTACGATTAGTGTTCTCGCTTTCAGTGATACCCTATTCCATTTGTTCTTATTTTGATATCGTGAATAGTAAAAAAAATGTTGTGTTTTAGATTCCAGTGACAATTCAGTTTTGATCCTATTCAGTTTGTTAAGTTTTGATTTGCAAAGATAACTATTGTATTCTAGATTGCTGTGATTTAACTATTCTCTTTTGATCCAAAATTCATATATTTTAATTTTGTGTTAGTTAATTGTAAATTATGGATTGATTTGTATAATATGAATTAAATCAAAATGGGTGTGTCTAGTTTGTTATTTGAAATAAATAGGTAATATACAATGATTTGATAATTATTAATGGATTTTTCAATAGTTAATTATTGTAAAATTTATCCATAAACAATTAAACTTGTTTTTGTATTTAATGTTTTTTAGTCGAATCTTTTAGAAGAATTTTGGTTTCGAATTACATGCAAAATATTTGTTATAATTTATAATGATAATTGCATTATTTTCAATATGAGGGCCTCAATTCTGCAATTTGCTTTAGGTACCAACACTCTTAGGACCGGCCCTTGTTGCCGATCTGTTTAATGCAACAGTTGCCTTTCCTGATGTGGTTTGCAGTGTTCTACTATGTGCTTATCATATGTTTTTTTAATTATTTTTCTATCAATTTCTTTCTTTCTAGGTCTTAGTTTTGTTTCATTCTTTTCAACCTTTCTTTATGGTTCTATCTGTTTTTGTTCATTACTCATTCTTATATATATATATATATATATATATATGTGTGTGTGTGTGTGTGTGTGTGTGTGTGTATGTTGTGTGTGCGCGCGCGTGTATACGCACTCACTTTCTTTTGTACTATTGCAAATTTTAGGATAGTGATTTTTTATTCTCTGTACCTTACCAAATGTATTTGTATACTCTGGACTCCAGTATTTCAGGTTCGTGCAGGCTTTTTATTTTTAGTTTTCTTTTTGTAAGGGAGGATAAAATTAGGTAGGTGTTCTTTTCTATGTGAGGGTCACTCATTTCTCTTAAAAAAGCCTAATTATTTAATTAAAACCTTTTCTAATAGTTTCATAAAACATAGCAAACAATAATTTAAAATATTTCTTATTCTACAATGACCACAATGCAACAAGCCGCATGTGAAACAGAGGTCATATGTAAAAGTTATAAACATTTTAAATTAAATGAATTATTTAAATTAAATAGTTATTAATTATACGTTAACTAAATTAATTAATCACCAATATCATTGTTATCCCATGCATTTACCTTTACAACGCCTCTTCTTCCTTGATTGAAGTTAAGGTCAACATTTCGATTTCCCACCACGATGATGTTGAATTAAATATGACACCACGAATCACCTTGCCATGCCATGACATCGCTCCCTGTACCAAATCCACAATTTATGATTTGTCAATGGTGATCTCAATGCCACCATGAAAGTTTGAAGATCTACAACCATCCATAACAATTGACTCGATAGGAAACCATTGTGCTAGTCTGCTTGACCTCCTCTATAAATCTGATTTCGAATCATCAAAATATTGTCTTTGTACAGTTAGATAAAATTAATGGTCCAAGTTCGATGAACTTGCTGTTAGGATTGCCTCGCATGTTGTTAAGGAGGGATGATGGTTTGGAATTAATAGTCCCACATCATGGAATAAATTGAAGGAATTGTGTACAAATATGAGCTGGTAGGCACGTAACAACAGGGATTCCTTTTATTATACGGGAGTTGTGTGTCAGCTCATATGCATGCAAGTAAGGGGGGCTTTGTTCCGACCGTCGTTACATAACAGTGGTATCAGAGCCGAAGGTTCGGACTGGGCCATGCGGGCAAGGCAATGCTCTCAAAAGATACTCATAGCATGCGAGTCAAGGGGGAGATTGTTAGGATTGCCTCGCATGTTGTTAAGGAGGGATGATGGTTTGGAATTAATAGTCCCACATCATGGAATAAATTGAAGGAATTGTGTACAAATATGAGCTGGTAGACACGTAACAACAGGGATTCCTTTTGTTATATGAGAGTTGTGTCAGCTCATATGCGTGCAAGTAATGGGGGCTTTGTTCCGACCGTCGTTACATAACACTTGCATCGCATTTTCATATCAATCTGTTTATCCAATTAACGAATAAACACAACCAGTGGATTTGTATAGTCGAATACTACAATTATGATACATAACATGACTAATTTGGAGCAGTTCCATACTTTTGCACATTATAAGTTAAAATGGACATTGATTGTTGCTAATTATAGTCAATACAAATAAGTTTCTTAGTTAACTAGTCATGGCATACTAATCCTAGTTAGGTGAAAATATAGAAAATTTGTTTGTTTATTCACTATTTGTTTCATTCTAACATGGTTTAAGATCGTAAGGATAAATTACTACACATTCCTAATACTATATACAAATATGAGAAATCTCACTCACCGATTATCCTTAAAATCTTCTCCTGTTTATGTAAATCCTTCCTCTCCTTCGTTGTCCAAAAACTACACATATCTAAAGTGACAAATTACTTGACAGTTCCTACTTATTTGCATAGATCACTTCACTGCTTCCGATTACATATATAAATTTAGACCTGATTTGATCGATTAGGAACTGATTAGAGAATTTATGATTAGGTTTAGGAAATACGATTTTAGGAATAGAAGTTAGGTCACTAGAGAAAAAACATAGGGATTAGAGATCCATTTATAGGCTAAAAATATAATCTGTAGACTAAATTCTCGTATTCCATATATTATGGAAATACCATTAACTTTTATTTCTTACTATTTTTAGCCCGTTTAACAAAATTTAGCAAATTATATAATACGTTTTCTGTTTTTAGACAGCGTTATGCATGCAATGGAATAGGTCCATAGTCTCAATCCAACTCCTGTATAAAATTACTATTCTACCCCTTATATTAACATTACGTTTTTACATTTTTTATTTAAGTATTTAATTTCGTAAAAAAAAGTTTTTTACATGTAATCTTCATCACACCGCATTGAGTTTTCACATTAGAAGTAATGCATAGTTTTTAATCTTTTTGACATTGATTTTTGTTGAGTTTTGATAGATATGGCTAAGCGACATTCTTGGTCTCTCTCTATTTTAGTTGTAGGTTCATCATTCGTTGAGTATGCTTAATCGATACCATATTGTGCTTGACCACAATTCCATCTACATGGCATACTATGGCACGTCTAATGCCTCAACTTGTAAACCCATAAGTGAAACAACTTCCTCTTCTAGAAGTTCCCTTTGAATATGTAGAAAGCCCCGAAGTTAAGGCTGATCCTTACACACTTGATGATGCTAACATACTAGACGATCACATAGATTCCATAACATCAAAATTTAAAGAAGGACCGCTCAGAAGGATTTACAAGAAAAACAACATTTCGTTTGAGAACGTGTCAGTTACTATGTGCTACCAAAGGGAATACCATCCCCCAACTGGGTATATCACATGCAACAAATACATATGCTCAGCAGAGTGCATTACTTCATTTAATCAGTTCATCCAAAGTTATGCACCTCATGAGGTTGGGTCCAACTTAGCTTCATCCCAACAACTATGCATTCATATCATGTTTATTATCTTCGCCCTTCACCTAAACTAATTCCCAACAACGAGGAGATTCGATGTAATGACCCGCATTCTACGCATCGGAGGATCGTAGAATATTTATTTCTTTCCCAAGTGAAGTCGTATGGTCATATAACTTTGGGAAACATCTATTAGAGTCATTTCCCATGTTCATGATTTTTGCCGATTTTTAAATGACCATTTTGCCCCTAGTTGGTACTGTTTTGGCCATAACTTTTGATTGGAAAGGAAATTTGACCTGAAACCACTTCCATTTGAATCGTTTGATGGTTTACCTTTCCGTAGAGTGGTCACATTAGCCAAACAGACTTACCGTTTGGGAGATATGGCTGAAACAAGGTTTGGAGGGTGAAAAACTACCTAACTGGGCCAAATTGGGTGATTAGCGAGTAGGCCCATAACCCATTTCGGGATTAGGGTTATAGGAAGGCTGAAATGAGATGGAGAATCATTCCATTTCAGTTTTCTAGCCTCCACTTATCACCAAGGATCCCTAAAAATGGCCTCTAACCTCTAAATCACCTCCAAATCATCTTTTGGTCAAGGATTTGGCTTAGCAACCCCTAATCAAGGAAGATCTTCATCAAATCAACAGAGGAGCTGCTGTTGGCATTGAGATTCACATCAAATCAGAGAATCATTTCAGATCTTAGTTTATTTTGTGGCTAAGGTGAGTGATTTGCATAGTTTTACACTAATTATGGCTAATTAGGGGTGATTAGTGCTAATTAGCGAATTTAAACATGATAAAATTCGGGAAAAATGTTCATAAATTCCTAAATGATGTTTTAGACCTCTGATATGAATTTGGGTTAATTTGGTTAAGTTTTGCTAATCCTATCAATAGTTTCACCTAAACATGCTTAAGGGGAAATATGGGATTTTGGGTATGTTTGATCCATTTTAACCTATGATATTGATGTGAATGATGTTTGTGGTTGATTATGTATGTTTCTATGACTGTATGAAATGCTTTGTGATTGATTTCAATAGTTAGAATGGTCGAAAACGTCGTCGAATGGCGTAAACACTTGCTGGAACAGTTTCAGAAACAGTGCAGGGTTCGGATCGGATCGGATAAGGGGACTCGGATCGGATATGTAGAACTGAGCAAAAAATCCGATCGGATCGGAACCCAACACTTGGGAAAAGTGGCAAAAAGGAAGGCCACGCTAGCTGAACTGGGATCGGATCGGATAGAGGAAGACAAATCGGATCGAGGAGGACGGATCGGATCGGATCGGAAGCACGAAGATGAATCAGAGCAGGAGCACGGAAGCGGATCGGATAGGAGCATGAAGACGGATCGAAAACGCGAACTAGAAAGACACCCGACCCGAAGGAAAGCACCCGACCCGACCCGAAGAGAAGCATCTGACTCAAACCTGAAGGAGACCCGACCCGAACCGCACCTGAAGGAGACCCGACCCGAACGGATGAAGAACACCGACCCGAACCGATAATTTGAGGAGGAACCCGACCCGACCCAGTATTGACCAATAACCCGAGATGCAAATGTAGTCCAATAGGGGAAGTTAGAGCTCAGGATCCCGGAACCAGTTGGGAACCAATGAGTTCACTTCATGGTTGGACTTTGCTGCGGGACGTGTGCTAAGGAGTTGTCGACGTTCATAACTTCGATTCACCACTAAGAATGAATGATGGGCTACTTATCAGTGCAGTAGGGTCATTATGACCTGAGGGGCAAGGTGATGGTAGCAACACTACGTTATCAGTGCAGTAGGGTCATTATGACCTGAGAGGCAAGGTGATGCGTAGTAAGACTATGAGCCAGCGCAGATGGGGTGAATAACTCCATGGGGCAAGTGGACATAGTAAGGATTGGTAAGGCTATGAGCCAGTGCAGTGGGGTTCTTGTGACTCCATGGGGCAAAGTGGACATAGCGAAGGATTTGTGGCTACGTTATCAGTGCAGTGAAGCCATTTATGACTTCATGGGGCAAAGTGATCGTAGCAAGGTATGTTGGGTGATTGAAGTGGTGAATATCGTATGCTTTACGCACCGAGTGAGAGATGTGAGGATGGATGCTATGCTTGATTGTTTGCCATTATTATGACATGCACACCTCACCCACCTCCGTATCTTTATACCGTTTGATATGGTACCTTAGAGTGTTGTACAGTATGTAGTGCTAACTCTTTGGTTGCAGGTCTAGGTTCAGGTATGTTTTAGTCTACCTGTTATTGTTCACTTTAGATGCTTATCGCTCATACCAGGCTTTATGTCTGACCCAGAGTTTTATGTCTCCTCTTATTACTCTGGGTGCTCACACGAGCAGACTAGAGACAGGTTAGCTGGTGATGTGCGAGTAGCTGATTCGGAGGCGGGCAGGAGGCTTCCACGTATTATATATGTATACACATTCTCCCTGTGTCGATGGTGGTCGCTACTTGGGCATTAGTAGTGTACCTCATTTACCTTACTTTGCTTTGAGACAGTTGAAAAGTTGTAATAAGCTGTATTTTGGATTTCCGCTGCTATGATGTTTAGTTCTGATTTTCAGCTTATGCACTGTCTCTCCTGTTTTATGTCAAGTATGTTATTATTATATTTTGTTAGATGCGTTGTGAGACATTCTACAGGTTCTTTGTATAATCATTTCCTTCTTCCATTTCCTTCTGGCGACCCGTTCCATGCTAACTGGACATGTGTACAGCGCACTTTTGGAGTAAATGTCGGGTGGTGCGGGGTGGGTTGTCACATTCGACATTTGTATATCATCGAATTTTGTAAGGGAAACCCCATCGTTCAATTTCTTAGAGTCATCCAGGAGTTGCAAATCACGAGTGGTACCTAGAGCAAGTTAAGCTATTTCAAAAATGAGTACCTTTTCGTTTGATACCCCTTTAGATTGTGCAACGATGGCTATCTTGACTTAAGTATCATTTTTGTCTTTCCATGCAAGTCCATTTTCACAATTTTCTTAGCTTTAATATCTTTCTTGTTCTTTTAAATCTACCAAATGAGCCTAAAAGTGTATGTAAAAGTCTATAATTTCAACGATTAAGCGGTTAATGATTTATTTAAATATTTAATCATTAAACTACGGATTTCCTTTTATTCTCAATTTTTACATACGATCGAATTAAGACTTGAGACCACTTTCATTGGGTCAGGATTGATGGTGCGAACTTAATTGAGCATAAGCATTAACATATTTCGATAGATGAAATTTTAGCTAGTAGCCTGCGATTGGTTCGTATATTAATCTGAAAAGCTAACTTCTACATATGATGGAATTAGTTCTGAAACCGTTTTCGTTGTGTCCAGGAATGGATTTAAGGGTAAGTTTGAGCATAAGGTTCGTTATGTTTAGAGTTTAAAATTTTCTAGAATGAATAATGCTGGATGGAGTGGATTTAGGCTAAACCCTTTAACTAGCCTATAAGTGACTAATTTCTCTCATTCACATTCATTATTTCTCCCCTTTCTCCTGTGGTATCATAATTACTCCTTAAACACCAAGCCCTAACGACTCCAAATTTTGTTTCTAAAATCAAATAAAATTACTGTAAATTTTCTTTTCTCATTCTCTTCAAATCCACAAAGGAATTAGGTTCAATCAGATTTGGAGAGAGATCTCAATTTAAAACAATAGGAAATAGACTTTGATGATTTGGATTTTGACTTGGAGAAGAAGATGTGAGAATGATGATTTACCCATTATTGTGTATTTTACTTTATTAATTTGTTTTATATATAATTCTAAAATATTACGGAATGATTTGGAGATTCCTATGCTAAGGTCTAGACTTGTATTCATGTTATTAACATGTTTCCCTTAGCTAATTAATTGTTTGATGTGAAGATAGTTAGTAAGCCCTAGAATTGATTTGGGTTAATTGGATGATCTGTTGCGATGATATTATTTGATTTGGGGAGCAATTATGTGCATGTCACTAATAACTACTAATTAATCTATTTGAATTGATTTATAAATCGGTTTGAAGATTTTATGAAAGAAGATTATATTTTATAAATAAGATATGAGATTTTATAAAATAGTAATATGAAGTATAATCAATCTGAAGTCCAATAATTTAGTATTTAAAGGCTTAAATTTAATATATAAGCTAATGATATGTTTTGTAAGTAAAAGAAAGATTTGATCTAGTAATGGTTAACTTGCTCATTCCAATGTATGTGTATGTGCACAAGCAAGTATACATGTATATGCATTTGATGTAAAGCGACATTGAAACAAATATTGAATTGAAGTTAGAATTGTTGTATATTGCTTTTTGTATATCTATATAATTGTTTGATAATATATACAAGTTATTAGATGTATCTTAATTAATGTAGTCATAGCGACCAATGTAATCTAAGTTACATGAGAGTCCACTATAAAGTAATTTCCCGAATGAAGTCCAAAATGTGAATTATTAAGTTTTGTGTGTTCAGTTGTGAAACCAATCTATTTCCAAAGATTATTACAATATATGAAATCAAGTAATAAATTCTCCCTTTCTTGGATGATCTATAACATGGGAATAGATTCATGCGGGAATTGTTTGAAGGGTGTAACCAATAGTACAATACCATACATCAAAGATACTATGGTTGAATCAACTAATTTATGTTTGTTTTGAATTTCAGAACGATCCCTCGAATCACCATAATCGATATTCATCCCATGATGAAGTCCTTGATTATGTGAAATCGATTATGAATGAATATGTTGTTTCGTCATGTCGTCAAGTTACCAATTTAAGAAATGTGTTCATTAATGGAAAAACAATGTCCCAACAATGTATCTCGATTATATAGACTCATGCATCGAAAGCATTTCGGGAGAGACCGTAACGACCCAGTGAATTTTCGGCCCCAAAAATCGACACAAATACAATTACCATATCTAATGCCGACCTTCCAAGCACCGAAAACACAGGAACGTTATTAGAAAGAATTTAGAGGGTGAGAAAAGAAAAAATAATAGAATAAAAGAAAGAAGAAGAACATCACATCAGAATCTCACAGCGGAACAGATAAAATATAATATAACAAATCTTTTTATACCAAAAAGAATTGTATATACATACCAATCATCAGAGTACAACATATATTAGTCATAGCGGAATAATAACTTTATATAACTAGCGGTGAAGCCTCCTGCTTCCAACACCTGAAAACTCCAAGCGAACCTAACCTGGAAATACACTCGGTCTGACCCGAGCATATTTGAAGCAAAGCAAAATTCACTGGGTCAGTCTGGAATACTTTCAGTGATAAATTCACAGCACAAACATCTTGTTTAACTTTGGAAAATTCTTTTGAATAAAAGGACAATAGTAAGACCAGCCCACACATAAACACGGACGGTTTTTACCTTACTATAACCCAAACCAATTTTTAAAATCATACTTTGTTCTGATATTACAATAGTGTCTAAATACAAATAGATAATAATCTAGCGAAACACTTGCATCTCACGCTCCACATATATAGTATACAATCAAAACCGCGAGCGCTTATTGGAAATTGGATTCCGACAATGACAAGGTATGGGACCAACTGCCGATAGTGTATCTCTAGAGGCGAATACACTGGGTTCAACAAGAACGTATTGCAACCCGGCCCACACATGACCGACCACTCATTTCTCTTGAGTGTTCGAATGTATATCACCAACGGTTGGGTGCGACCCACCGTTTCCCAAAAAGGGACAACATCGAAATAGATTAAAGAAGCAAAAGGAATTTCTCAAGATACGTGATTATACACCCTAATGGGAGCGACCTACATAGTCATGTCGCCTTCCCGGTTTTTGTCATTTCCCGGTTGATGAGGCTTGAGGCTAGATTTTAACTTTTAAAACATCTGGTCATCATTCACTTTGAATGCCACGTTGTCAAATCCGTCAAATCACTAATTGACATCCACAAATATACTCTGGGTATAAAAGAAGTGCCCCTCTTTGCCACCAACTCGGTATATTTGTTAAAATCAACGTACGTGGTTTTATGCAAATACTTTGTCAGACATTCGTCCATACAAGTCATCCAGGAACAGGACGAACCGAAGGCACTCTCCTTCTTCATCCAATATAGGAATAACCCCATGGATAAGTAGCGAGTAGTCCTTAAAAATCCTTAGATTTCAACCACGACAGGATCACAAATCAAATAACTCTGGTTGCAAGCTAGAGAAATTCGACAAGTAGTCCTTCCGCTTATGAAGATCCACGGTTTTCAATTTCTCTATTTCAATTACCATCTTCATGTATTTGGTTGTTTAGAATGGTTTTCGAATATAATTTCAATCCCGGTCTTTCCGTACCAACAATCGTATTGGTCAGTTTTGATAGTCGATGGTTTAACTATCAAATAACAATCGTGTCATTAAAATGATTTCACTGATTCAGTACTTGGCATTTCTTGGCTTATTTAAAATAAATAAATATAAATCAACCCTTCATTCTTCCAATATATTTTAAAATATTTTATTTAATTCTTAATTATAACAAAACTATTTTAAATACTTTAGACCATGTATATATATATACACCCAGCTTTCCATTTCTTTTGGAAATATCGATATATTTCTTTAAAACCTTTTTCTTTATATTCGAGCATCTCACGATATACATACATGTATAATACTTAATGGTATATACCATATTACCCATTTCTGATATGATAAATCAAATGTTAAATTTTATAATTTAATATCAAATATTCTTATTTACTTTGAAACTAGTATTTATATTAAAAAAAACTCGTACTCATGTTCAATATTCCTCGTATGGAATAATTTACCAATTACAGCACCTTTCCCTCGTTTTAAACTATAGTGAAGCCAATCAAGTCGGGGTATTTTATTTACCTCTCAGACCTTAATCAACAATGTTCTTACCTTAGAATAGTATTAGTTTGTCACTTCACCACTGATATTAAAATCTCCTTTACCATCTTGATTTCAAATCTGGTTTTATAAACCGTTTCTTATATTTGAAATCCTCGCTCAATAATCCCTTTACTTAATTCCTTTAATTAAGTAAATAATCACTAAACCATAACTTTTAACTTCAAACATAATTTCACTTATAAAATTTTGATTTAGAATATAAATCCTTCGTCAAATAATTTGATTCCATTAAAATCCGCTTACACCTACTTTAAAATAGAACCTTTCTAACTGGGATTTCATTCCCAAATATCCATTTACTAATATTTAAACCAACCCAATTGTATATATTTTCCCTTACATTTGAAGTCCTTATCTCAATTACATGTTTTTCCCAATTCAATGCTTTAATCCTTAAGGTCCTCCTTTTGGTTTAAAAAACCCTTTTAAAATCTTGTTTGGATTTCTTCCAAATCACCTATACAAATTTATTCACCATTTCTATATTTTTATCCATTCTTAATCTATTAACCCTTTTTCCTTTAAAATCTCATTTCATTTGAACTCTCTTTACTTAATTTAGAAATTAAGTAAAACTTCTTTTAAATTCTTACATTCACCGACAAATCCCATTTAATAATCTTATTTGAACACTTGGATTATAAATCCCTTATAACTCTTATAAGTCCTTTTTATCAAAGCATAACGCCACTTAATCACTTACCCAATGAATTCCAATTAAAAACCATTGTTTTAATTATTTTTAATTAAAACAATAATTAACTTTAAATATTAACTATATAAAAATAGTTAACTTGGCTGTTAATTAAAAATAGTATCATTATCATTTTTAAAAGCTGATTAAATAATAATTACTTGATTTACATTAACCAATTCAATGATTTCATTAAATTATAGTTAATCGGAGATTAACTAGTATTTTAACACTAAACACTTCAATAATTCCCTTAATTTATAGTTAATCAGAGATTAACTAATATTTTTTATTATTCATTCAATCTGACGAATATTCAGAAAATTTAAATCAAATTAACTCCATTATCAATTTCAATTAAACACGGTTGATTTTGTCAACCGTACACATCAGTTAACTATTGACTGATTTTCATTTTTCATTTCCCCTTTTAAATTAAAAACTTAGTTAATTTAAAATCACTATTTAATTTCTTTAAAACAATTATTTTATTTTACCAACCCGTAGGTAAATTCTTGGGTTTCTGCTTTTAACTTGCATAAACCATTTCAATAATTTCTCTTATAAACTCGATTTAAAATATTTATTTATAAATTTCTAATTTAATTATAATATAGAATAATTGAAATTCTTCAATCCAGTTATAAAATAATTTATAACTTTAAAACTACATCAATCCACCTGATGGTAGACCGATGTTTAAAACAATATATTTCAGGCCATTTACTGCCACTTACCCAATCAATACTGTTGATTGATTTCAAACATAACAATGATGAATATATATTCAACCATCAACATTAAACCATGTTTAGTGTCAGTCAGTGTGAACAGTTCATATATGAATAATATGCACCACAAATAAAAATACAGTTTATTGAGGAATCCGGTCGGATCCCTCCAACCTGTGCTTCTCTGTATCACAGATAACAGTTATACAAATTAAATTTTAATAATCTACTATTTAAAACTGATGGGTTTAAATAACAACAATCAATCAAACAACTAACAACATCCATAGCAGCCAATCAACCAATTTCTACTGTTAACAGTCAATTATATTTTTCTATGAATTTAACACATCACAGAATTCCAGAGGGTGTGAGAATTAACTCACCAGATTTAATTCTGGTTGACGATTGACGCGTTTTCTCCATTTAATTTGAAATGAACGTTCAAAATTATCTGAAATTCCAAATAGCTCCAATCGAATCCCAGTCAGCACCATCACCTAGGCCCGTCCCTTTGATCCCAACGAATCCAGCTTCGCTGAATTTCGTAAACGAATGAGTAAGATATCGCATTTACAAGTTATAACGTATATTATATAAATTATATTATAATTAATAAATAATTACCTTATTAATTAACCTAATCACGGCCACGTCATCAGCGTACAGAAGGGGGAAAAACGCGTCTTCCCCAATTTGATTTTCCAAAGCCCGATTTCCTCTTCCACCTTTCGAAGCAAACACCGTGCCCCCTAATTCTCCTACCTCCGCCGCCGTAAGCCACCTAAGACCACCGATGCCACCTCACCGCAATCGCCACTCCACGAACCACCTTCACCAAAAACCACCTGCTTCAATTTGCAACAGCCGCTGGGAAAATCACCTTCAACCAATTTCCGTTCATCGACGCGCTGGCCCCATCACCCGCCACCGAAGGCCACCGGACCACCACTGTTGCCACGACCATCCTCCACTGATTCTTCCCCCTTTAGACCGCGACCGTGAAACCCCTTCCAAAGCCTCCTAACGACGGATTTCTGATTGTTACTCCAAAACTAAGCCCCCAAAAACTGTTCTGTTCTCCGTTCAACTCCATGTCGCGACCACCTCCGACCATGTCAGACCCCCAGACCAGTGCCAAAAGAAAGCCTCATCTCCCTACTTCATTTTTCCCTAGGTCCGAACCTTCCAAATCGATCCAATCTCCCTTAATCCACCAAAGAACGGAACTTCCTGATCTCGGTTTTCATGAAATTCTGACCACCACAGGTGGTGTTTGACCACCAAATTTTTACTGGAGGTGGGCAGCAATGAGATCTTCAATTTTGCCTCAGATTCCACTAGCCAATTCCTTCAGGATTTGGAGTTATAATTCATTTTACATTGGAGGGGTTTTCTTCAATTTGGGACACTAGAAAAATGTTTGGACGAGAATGGACTAAAATATGGGCTGAAGGTAGTGTATATATAAGGAAGAAATGATATTTATTTAGGTTGATGTGACGAACGATATTTTTCTTCGTGTCTATCGCAAATTCGAACACTGTTTATTAGCTCCTGTGCTCACATACAAACCCCGTTCATGATGCGAAGGGACGTCATAGTATATTTTGACGTTACGGTCCTAATGAAACTTGTTTTATCGAATTCCGAGTCCGTTTGCTCAAACGGTGCTCGTTCACGTCCAATTGATCGATTTATTTGCATTTTATTTTGCCACGCTCACAGAACCATCGAAATATAAATATATTCAATCATCGAAATCATCACTATAAGTTCAATAGAATCAATATAAACCACTTTAAATTTCCCGATCACAGTATATTTCAAATTCTACATTTTTCCAAATATTTTGGAATTAAAATATTATTATATAATTAATATAAATAAATATTCAAAATAAAATATTTAAGTCCAATTATTTAAATTCAAATAAATATTTAAATAATTCATATAATTAGGCAAAAAATACGGGCCGTTACATTCCTTCCCCCTTAAAAGAATTTCGTCCCTGAAATTGCTAAGGCAGAAAGAACGTTGCAGACTATTATCTTTGCAAAAATATTTAATTTAAAATTCAAAATTTATTTTTAAACTAACCCAATGAGTTTTAAACCTATTTATTCCAAATAACAGAATTTTCCAAAAATCTTCAAAAAAATTCTAACATCTTAAATTTTGGAAATTTTTTGGTAGAGTCTCCCCTGTACGGAGGGCCATCTTGAATAACGCAGGTTCGATAAATATATACCTCGACCAACACGGTCGGAAAAAATCAAAATCCAAATAAAAAATCAAAATTTTATATTCTGCGTAGGCGTACCTTTTTGCGAGCACTATTATGCGATAAGCAATATATTATACACGAGCTTGCTAAATTATCGTGTAGCTCTATTCAAACTGGATTCGATTAACTCCAGAATTTCCTTGGCTGGGTTTTAAAGCTGAATTGGCACTTCCGCACCTGTTCTTAACTCAAATGAATTTCATTAGTCCGAAAACAATGTTAATCAGGTTCAGAATATCCATACCATCTATTTTGACCAATTCTATACACAATTCAATCCACATGAGAATATAATTATTTATACCCAAGTCTTAAAAATCCATTTATTTCTATAATTATCCATTCAATTTCATTAGACTTTAATTCATTACTTGGTCCTCAATCTAGTTTCAAGTCAATATCCATGCAACTAACTATACCATTTAAATAATTCACTGATTTCCAAATACTCCATTGACTTACGGTTTTCCAATCACAAATCAAATTATGAAATTTTCAACTATGATTATATCTTTTACGGTTTACCTAGTATAAGGAAGATTAAATACTAGTATTTCCATTAACACATACCATATTTGAGATTTTCTTTAAATATCCACTCAGATTTATCAAATTTGGATTGATTTTTCTAACTAATTTATCTCAGATTGGTTTTAACCAAGTCTATCATTTTCAGATTTATATTCAAGCAATCAACAACAGAATCCAAGCATATCATTCAAATCAATATTAACAAATCCGATTGATTTTCCATATGATAATTATTTGGGAAAATCATTACTTTTATTATTTTATAAATTAAATTGGGCAAAAATAAATTTCAAAAATAACCTTATATCAAACTACAAAAACGCGCTCTCTTTTATATATACAAACTCAATCTAGGGTATTACTAACCCCATCTCTATTGAGTCACACCACAAAGCCAAGGTTATCACTAAACCAATAACTCTGATACCACTGTAACGACCTAGTGAATTTTCGGCACCGAAAATCGACACAAATACGATTACCGTATCTAATGCCGACCTTCCAAGCACTGAAACACAGGAACGTTATTAGAAAGAATTTAGAGGGTGAGAAAAGAAAGAAAGAAATATTAGAATAGAAGAAAGAAGAAGAACATCACATCAGAATCTCACTGCGGAACAGATAAAATATAATATAACAAATCTTTTTATACAAAAAAGAACTGTATATACATCCCAATCATCAGAGTACAACATATATCAGTCATAGCGGAATAATAACTTTATATAACTAGCGGTGAAGCCTTCTGCTTCCAGCTCCTGAAAAATCCAAGCGAACCTAACCTGGAAATACACTTGGTCTGACCCGAGAACATTTGAAGCAAAGAAAAATTCACCGGGTCAGTCTGGAATACTTTCAGTGATAAATTCACAGCACAAACATCCTGATTAACTTTGGAAAATTCTTTTGAATAAAAGGACAATAGTAAGACCAGCCCACACATAAACACAGATGGTATTTACCTTACTATAACCCAAACCATTTTTGAAAATAATACTTTGTTCTGATATTACAATAGTGTCTAAATACAAATAGATAACAATCTAGCGGAACGCTTGCATCTCACGCTCCACATATATAGTATACAACCAAAACCGCAAGCGCTTATTGGAAATTGGATTTCAACTATGACAAGGTATGGGACCACCTGTCGATAGTGTATCTCTAGAGGCGAATACATTGGGTTCAACAAGAACGTCTTGCAACCCGACCCACACATGACCGACCACTCATTTCTCTTGAGTGTATCGAATGTATATCACCAACGGTTTTGTGCGACCCACCGTTTCCCAAAAAGGGACAGCATCGAAATAGATTGAAGAAGCAAAAGGAATTCCTCTAGATAGGTGATTGTACACCCTAATGGGAGCGACCCACATAGCCATGTTGCCTGTAACAGCCCGCACCTCCGTTCATGCAAGATAGTGTCCCCAATTTAGTCACCGTATAGGTGTGGGGTTTTGTTCCTCAAAAGGCCTCGGCGTTAGTAAGAGATGGACTCTACTATATAAGTACCCACTTCACATAGACTTCCACGATGTGAGACTTAGGGGTGCTACATTCTCCCCTCCTACAGAGCCCAACGTCCCCGTTGGCTCACAAACACCTCACCCAGGCGTTGTGGTCCACATAGAAGACACAATTCCGGCTGGGTATTTTCTCTGATACCACTGTAACAGGTGTAACAAATATAACAGAAGAACAGAATGATATAAGCTATTGTTTTACACTTCTCTGTACTAATACTAGTATAACAGAATTAGGTGTCACCCTAATGTCTAAACTGAAACAGAAACGGGTACAAAATAATATAACAGAAACAGAATGCTAATAATGGGCCTTTACTACCTGATCAGAAACAGACAGAAGCAGAAACAGATTAATCCCTATGGAAATAGAATGTAGAATTAGGTGTACACTATTTTATCTGTCTTGTAAGTTTCTGTTCTGTTTACTAAAATGCTCCACCAAAGTTAAGGCATTCCCTTTGTGAGTGACCTTAACGGAGGTGGGGTGTTACATTGCCTGCCCGATTTTTGTCATTTCCGGGTTGATGAGGCTTGAGGCTAGATTTTAACTTTTAAAACATCTGGGCATCATTCACTTTGAATGCCACATTTTCAGATCCGTTAAATCACTAATTGATGTCCACAAATATACTCTGAGTATAAAAGAAGTGCCCCTCTTTGCCACCAACCGGTATATTTTTGTAAAAATCAACGTACGTGGTTTTAGGGAAATACTTTGTCAGACATTCGTCCATACAAGTCATCCAGGAAAAGGATGAACCAAAGGCACTCTCCTACTTCATCCAATATAGGAATCACCCCATGGATAAGTAGCGAGTAGTCCTTGCAAATCCGTAGATTTCAACCACGACAGGAACACAAATCAAATAAATCTGGTTGCAAGCCAGAGAAATTTGACAGGTAGTCCTTCCGCTTATGCACGATCTTCAATTTCTCTATTTCAATTACCATCTTCATGTATTTGTTGGTTTAGAATGGTTTTCGAATATAAATTCGATCTCGGTCTTTCCGTACCAACAATCGTATTGGTCAGTTTTGATAGTCGGTGGTTTAACTATCAAATAACAATCGTGTCACTAAAATGATGTCACTGATTTAGTACTTGGCATTTCTTGGCCTATTTAAAATAAATAAATAAATGGTAATCAACCCTTAATTCTTCCAATATATTTTAAAACATTTTATTTAATTCTTAATTATAACAAAACTATTTTAAATACTTTAGAGCATGTATATATGTATATACCCAGCTTTCCATTTCTTTTGGAAATATCGATATATTTCTTTAAAACCTTTTTCTTTATATTCGAGCATCTCACGATATACATACATGTATAATACTTAATGGTATATACCATATTACCCGTTTCTGATATGATAAATCAAATGTTAAATTTTATAATTTAATATCAAATATTCTTGTTTACTTTGAAACTAATATTTATATTCAAAAAAAAAAACTCGTACTCATGTTCAATATTCCTCGTATGGAATAATTTACCAATTACAGCACCTTTCCCTCGTTCCAAACTAAAACCATTCCTCGATAATAGCGAAGCCAATCAAGTTGGGGTATTTTATTTACCTCTCAGACCTTAATCGACAATGTTCATACCTTAGAATAATATTAGTTTGTCACTTAACCACCGATATTAAAATCTCCTTTACCATCTTGATTTCAAATCTGGTTTTATAAACCGTTTCTTATATTTGAAATCCTCGCTCAATAATCCCTTTACATAATTCCTTTAATTAAGTAAATATTCACTAGACCATAACTTTTAACTTCAAACATTATTTCACTTATAACATTTTGATTTATAATATAAATTCTTCGTCAAATAATTTGATTCCATTTATTTGGGCATTTCTATAATAAAACTTTTACCTTGGATTTTTCAACTAAAATCCTCTTTCACCTACTTTAAAATAAAACCATTCTAAATGGGATTTCATTCCCAAATATCCATTTACCAATATTTAAACCAACCCAATTGTATATATTTCCCCTTACATTTGAAATCCTTATCTCAATTACACATTTATCCCAATTCAATGCTTTAATCCTTATGGTCCTCCTTTTGGTTTAAAAAAACCCTTTTAAAATCTTGTTTGGATTTCTTCCAAATCATCTATACAAATTTATTCACCATTTCTATATTTTTATCCATTCTTAATCTATTAACCCTTTTTCCTTTAAAATCTCATTTCATTTGAACTATCTTTACTTAATATAGAAATTAAGTAAAACTTCCTTTAAATTCTTACATTCACCGACAAATCCCATTTACTAATCTTATTTGAACACTTGGATTATAAATCCCTTATAACTCTTATCGGTCCTTTTTATCAAACCTAACACCACTTAATCGCTTCCCTAATGAATTCCAATTAAAAACCTTCATTTTAGTTATTTTTAATTAAAAAAATAATTAACTTTAAATATTAACTATATAAAAATAGTTAACTTGGCTATTAATTAAAAATAGTATCATTATCATTTTTAAAAGCTGATTAAATAATAATTACTTGATTTACACCAACCAATTCAATAATTTCCTTAAATTATAGTTAAATGGAGATTAACTAGTATTTTAACACTAAACACTTCAATAATTCCCTTAATTTATAGTTAATCAGAGATTAACTAATATTATTCATTAAATTTGATGAATATTCAGAAAATTTAAATCAAATTAACTCCATTATCAATTTCAATTAAACACGGTTGATTTTGTCAACCATACATATCAGTTAACCATTGACTAGTTTTCATTTTTCATTTCCCTTTTAAATTAAAAACTTAATTAATTTAAAATCACTATTTAATTGTTTTAAAACAATTATTTTATTTTACCAACCCATAGGTAAATTCTTGGGTTTCTGCTTTTAACTTGCATAAACCATTTCAATAATTTCTCTTATAAACTCGATTTAAAATATTTATTTATAAATTTCTAATTTAATTGTAATATAGAATAATTAAAATTCTTCAATCCAGTTATAAAATAATTTATAACTTTAAAACTACATCAATCCACCTGACGGTAGACCGATGTTTAAAACAATATATTTCAGGCCATTTACTGCCACTTACCCAATCAATATTGTCGATCGATTTCAAACACAACAATGATGAATTTATATTCAACCGTCAACATTAAACCATGTTTAGTGTCAGTCAGTGTGAACAGTTCATATATGAATAATATGCACCACAAATAAAAATACAGTTTATTGAGGAATCCGGTCGGATCCCTCCAACCTGTCCTTCTCTGTATCACAGATAAGAGTTATACAAATTAAATTTTAACATTCTACTATTTAAAACTGATGGGTTTAAATAACAACAATCAATCAAACAACCAACAACAGCCATAGCAGCCAATCAACCAATTTCTATTGTTAACGGTCAATTATATTTTTCTATGAATTTAACATATCTCAGAATTCCAGAGGGTGTGAGAACTAAGTCATCAGGTTTAATTCTGGTTGACGCGTTTTCTCCATTTAATTTGAAACGAACATTCAAAATTATCCGAAATTCCAAATAGCTCCAATCGAATCCCAGTCAGCACCATCGCCTAGGCCTCGTCCCTATGGTCCCAACGGATCCAGTTTCGCTAAATTTCGTAAACGAATGAGTAAGATATCACATTTACAAGTTATAACGTATATTATATAAATTATACTATAATTAATAACTAATTACCTTATTAATTAACCTAATCACGGCCACGTCATCAGCGTACAGGAGGGGGAAAAACGCGTCTTCCCCAATTTCATTTTCCAAAGCCCGATTCCCTCTTCCACCTTTCAAAGCAAACACCGTGCCCCCTAATTCTCCTACCGCTGCCGCAGTAAGCCACCTGAGACCACCAGAGCCACCTCACTGCAATCGCCACTCCACGTACCACCTTCACCAAAAACCACCTGCTCCAGTTTGCCACAGCCTTTGGGAAAATCACCTTCAACCAATTTCCATTCATCGACGCGCTGGCCCCACCACACTCCACCGAAGGCCACCGGACCACCACTGTTGCCATGGCCATCATCCACCGCTTCTTCCCCCTTCAGACCGCGACTGTGAAACCCCTTCCAGAGCCTCATAACGACGGATTTTCGATTGTTACTCCATACTCCAAAATCGAGCCCTCGAAAACTGTTCTTTTCTCCGTTCAACTCCATGCCGCAACCACCTCTGACCATGTCAAACCCGCAGACCAGTGCCAAAAGAACGCCTCATCTCCCTACTTCATTTTTCCCTAGGTCCGAACCTTCCAAATCGATCCAATCTCCCTTAATCCACCAAAGAACGGAACTTCCTGATCTCGGTTTTCGTGAAATTCCGACCACCACAGGTGGTGTTTTTGACCACCAAATTTTTATTGGAGGTTGGCAGCAATGAGATCTTCAATTTTGCTTCAGATTCCACCAAATTTTTATTGAAGTGGTTTTCTGCAATTTGGGACGCTGGAAAAATGTTTGGACGAGAATGGACTGAAATATGGACGGAAGGTAGTATATATATAAGGGAGAAATAATATTTATTTAGGTTGATGTGATGAACGATATTTTTCTTTGTGTCTACCGCAAATTCGAGCACTGTTTATTGGCTCCTGTGCTCACATACAAACCCCATTCGTGACGCGAAGGGACGTCATAGTATAACTTGACATTACGGTCCTAATGAAACTTGTTTCGTCGAATTCCGAGTCCGTTTGCTCAAACGACGCTCGTTCATGTCCAATTAATTGATTTATTTGCATTTTATTTTGCCACGCTCACAGAATAACTCTGATTGAAGCAGAACTTGATAATCTAGCAATAATTTACTGTTGCAGTCACAATAAAATTTGTTTCGTCGAAAACGGAGGTCGTTTGAATAATGTCCTTTTTAAAAGGTCAAATTTGAATTAAAATAAATCAATTTTAAAATACTTCAATATAAAATAAATAAAATATTGAAATTGGCCATACACGAGCAGAATTTCAAATACTACCAAAGTAAAATATCCCGGGTTGAATTTTAAGCCAAATCAATATTTAAAATATTAAAAAAAACATTTATTTTATATAAATAATCATTATAATTTATATAGGAATTCCATAGCGACTATTTTAAAATTTTATTTGGACATAAAACAAAATTTACGCTATGAAAACTGGATTTTTCTCTTCGGTTAGAAAAATACTATCCAACAGATTCATACATTTCTTGTTTCAAGAAAATCCGACTTATTTTGGATCCTGTATAGCCGTTTAAATTTCAAAACGCCAAATTACGAACTGCCGCGCCGCTGCAGCTCGTTTTATATTTAAAATATAAATATATATATTCAATCATCGAAATCGTCACTATAATTTCAATAGAATCAATATAAACCACTTTAAATTGCCCGATCACAGTATATTTCAAATTCTACATTTTTCCAAATATTTTGGAATTAAAATATTATTATATAATTAATATAAATAAATATTCAAAATAAAATATTTAAGTCCAATTATTTAAATTCAAATAAATATTTAAATAATTCAAATAATTAGGCAGAAAAATACGGGCGGTTACACAGACCCTTTAAAAACTTGTTAAAATTTTGTGATTTGAGGACTCTATATTGTAGATATTTCTTCCATGATTGAAATGGAAGAAATTACGAGTCATTTGGAGTTTCAGATCAAAAAAATATGTTCATTTGAAGTTCAAAAGTGAAGTAGTTGTTCCTAAGCAGCTAGATGTTCGATTTTATCACCATGATATCTGGCTAACTGGAGAAAATAACAAGGAAGTTTGGTCATACGTTTGACCTAATGGCTCATAACTTTGTTTGTTGTTTTGGACATCTGGTTCCATATTTCATATATTTGATCTACTACTAATCACCTGATTTTGATGAAACTTCAAAACGCAATAACTTTCGCATACAAAGTCAGGCTAAGGTGCAGTTTAAACCATTATTCATTATTATTTAGGGATATAACTTAGGAAAAATTGACAGGTTTTGGAGATTTCAAGGCCCATATGGGACCCACTCCGGGACATATTTCAAAACCTGAATTTTGAGGTATAATAGGAGGATATACTTAAGGAGTATTGTGACGGTGAGGTATTGCATTCGACTAAATTGCAATCTAGTTAGCATAGTGTCTTTGTTACATCGTGCGGTGGGTTGCTAGATTGTGGGGACTAGGGCCATGCGTGGCGATCCTATACTACTATGATGATAGTGAGATGAAACAAGAAATTGCTTAGTAGCATGTCATCTTTGATTTTTATTATAGAAGGTTGAAACATGGAGTTGCTTTGTAGCGAGTCATATACAATTTTTGTGATAGTGGACCGAGACATGGAGTTGCTCAATAGCGAGTCGTATACGACTTTGGTGTTTGCGGGCTGAGATATCGAGTTTCTTAGTAGTGAGTCATCTAAGATTTTGATGGTAATGGACTGGGACATGGAGTTGTTATGAATCATCCACGATTTTCTCTTATAGTAGTGGCCACTTATAGTGTACCATTTTGGTCTTATAATAGTGACCATACCCATTGTGGTGTATCATTTTGACCTTATAGTAGGGACCATATGCATTGTGTCATAAACTTTTTTCTTATAGTAGTGACTATATGCATTGCGACATATCCATTTTGTCCTTTAGTAGTGACCATATGAATTGGGCGTATATTATCGATCTTAGAAGTATTGATTGTTGTTTTTAGGTCACATGTTGATCTGGATTATTAGTACTATATTGTTAGTAGTTTAGGCTAGCATAGTGCAATGATATATATTGTGCAAACTTATTATTACAAAAAAGAGAAGGTGATCCTTTATCATTAAGATGGATTTACCATACTTTTTTGTAGATAGCCCATATTTCTCTCGATCCACATTTGCAGAGAAGACTGGCTAAGATTTTGTAATTCCTATTTATTTGTATATATAGTTTTAATATGCAATATTTTGAGATAGTTCCCTCATACCAGAATTTATGTCTGACCTATTTTTTGTCTCTATCTACTTACATCATAACAACTCTCAAGTACTCGATTGAGTAGTTCAGGAGTCAGGTGCTTTGGGGATATGCTACCAGAGTGCACAACTGAAGCGTTTTAAGGCACGATGTCATTGTTTTGATATATATATATATATATATATATATATACTTGTTATATTATTGTACATTACAGATCTTAAATGAAACTATTATATCAAATTTTATTGATAACTTTGTGCGATTTGGAGATGTATTCTGGCTATTCTATAATAATATCCATTTCTCAGTTTCTCCCGCTAGTGGAGTCTCTTAATGGTTATCTATTTATGTTCATGTATATTCTATGTATTATATGTTGTCTTCCATTGAGAGATCTTCTTGATATTCATTTTAGTGTTTTGTTCAAATTTTGCCTCGATATTCTATCTTTTATAGCATTAGAAAGTAATGTGATAATGTAAGGTGCCGACTTCTGAGTACCATGAAGGGAGGGTCATTACATGCAGCCTAGGAATATACTCTTAGGAAACTTCATGAAGTCTCATAGGAAGGAAAAGAGGCTAAAACATCACTCAGTGATGAGAACCTATGGGCATTTAACTTGTTGGGTACATATAGTAGTGTTGGCGATGCTCCAACTGCCACTGATAGTGATGGGGATGGCTTTTCATCTATGGATAATGGGGATGATCCACAAATACCCTAGGTACAAAGTCTAGTGGTCAAGACTAGTGACATACAAGAGCATACTGAAGAAGACAAGATTAGAGAAAAATATGAATGTGAAGGTGGGAGTGATGGTAAAGGTGAAGAGAAGGCCACATGTTGATACTGATGCAAGCCATAAGTCATCAACCAATGTAGAAGATAGCAATGAGGGGTTCTATATATAAAAGCAACTAAAAATCAGGATTACCCTGGTCCGACCTCAAATGCATTATCTGTCATCTTCTGTAGTTGAGAAGACTGTCACTCTATCATCGGGAGATATTTCTCCTCCCTAGACCTAATTCCAAAGGTGATACTATCTTTTAGGGTAGGCAAGATGAGCATTAGCGATCACAGGCCCTTCATTCATCTAATTGGTGGCATTCCATCCACATAAGAGTGGGAAGATTACCCCTCTTGGCAAAGCTTCAACTTAAAATTTGTCAGGAGCACTAGGAGACTCACATGCATGTGCACTGCACTACAGTTTAGCTCATGCGTTATCTAATTAAAACTTATTCTTATTCATTCATTGGCTGATTTCATTGAGCAAAGGTTTATGTTTGAGTCCTTGGAGGATAATGTGTCTCACTACCAAAGAAACCTTCCGTGGATGCTGTTGAGTACAGTAATATGATATATTTTTTATGATAGCAAGATTTTTTGAGTAAGATGGATGTGTAGCGCGAGACTACACAACCGATTAAGCATTATATTAAATATGTAATAATAAACCAGTTGACAAGCCCAACTAGTGGCTTAGAGTTTGCAAAATAGAAATTCAACAGCACCAAAATACCCGAAGGTAGATAACAATACATCAACTACAACATAGAGTCTTACTACCATATCATGTACATAAACAAGCCAAAATAAGTACCCATTAAAGACACAACCAGACCAAACAGGAAAGATTAAGAACCATCTTAATGAAGATCAGGATTGGAATCACTATAATTAGAACCAACAGATTCAGCAGGACTGTTATTGACTGGTTCAGTCTGCATAATCATTGAAAATGCTTCAGTGGTTTTTTAAAAACGAATGCATTCCTCTCCTTCAGTATACACCAAAAAAATATAGGTAAGTAGAAATCAAGCGCAGACTTAAACTGACTGCTCTGCCAATAATGAAACACTGATGAAACATTAGGGATGAAACATTAGGGATGAAACCAAGCAAATATGTACTGGTTGTAGCTAAAATTGGGTAGGTGAAGTCACATTCGAAAACAGATGCTGTATAGATTCCTCGTGAGATAAGCAAAATGCACAGCGAGCATCAGCAAGAAGATTGAGCCTGTAAACCTCGCTTTACAGTTTATTTTTCCATGGATTAAACACCAAGTAAAAAGCAGCACTTTAGGAGGCAGTCGAATCTTCCAAATCCTTGAAAATGAAAAAGATCTACAAGAAAAATTAAGATAATGATACACTGAAGCAACGGTAGTGATAAAGCCCAAACAAATTTATCACGAGATTGAGAAAGATAGGTATAAACAATTAAATTGGAGACATAAAGAAGATTATCAAGGATATGACCATCAAATAGACAAGGATGGCAAAGTTGTGAAGGATCATTATGAACTACATTAGCAATTGAAGAGCAATGATCAGAGATAAGAGGGAAAAGATTAGCTAAAGCAAGGGAAAGGGGAATCCGGCAATGCCAAATATCATACCAGAATAAACAATGTTCACCATTACCTAGACTAACATGAAACAGACTCTTAATGCGAGGAATAACCAAAATTACACCTGTCCAGAATGGGGATGATTTAACTAAAGGAAGATAGTGTAAAACCCAATGGGAATTACTAGAGTAATAAAGTGATAAGATCCACTCTTTCCATATGAACGAGCCAGGAGAAACTATACACCACAACCATTTTGAAAGAAGAGCCAAATTGAAATTAGAAAGATTAATTACACCCAAACCTCCTTGATTAGTATGTAAGCACACTGTGTGCCAATTAACTAATCGTTTAGCTTTGCTACCATTCCATAAAAAGGAACTTCTAATTGAATCTATTTTAGAAATTACACACTTTGTAAGTTTATGAAAAGTCATTCAATATGTTGGCAAAGCAGACAAAACTGATTTAACCAACACTAAACGACCTGCAGATGATAATGAATTTGCTTTCCATGAAGATAATTGTAACACCCCGTATTTTCTGTGAACGTATAAGTAACAAATCAGAGAATAATTAATTTTTAAAATAAGAATAAAGGGAAACGGGTTGCGCCATTGTGTTCATCTCGAAATTCTGCTTGAAAACGAGTCTGAGTTTTCGAAAAAACGGAGTCCGTATGACCAAGTTATGACCCTCCGAAGTTTCAGAGAATTTCAGAATCGAAAACAGCTCGAAAATTCAGAATTCAAATTCGAATTCAAAATCCCAGAACAGGCTGGGCGGGAAAATTCCCGCCCATGGACCAGGTCGACCTGGGGGTTGACCATAGTGTCGACCTCCCAGGGCCAGGTCGACCATAGTGTCGACCTGGGGGTCGACCTGCCTCCCGAACCCACTTTCTGAACCTGATGCATTCTGATGTATTTAGACTCGTTTTCTGTCCGGATTCGTCTACCTAATCCTATATAAATAGCCCCCTAGCCTCATTTTCTCTACACAATTTCATTCTATCTATATTCTGCCTCTGTTCTAATTAAAAATAAAAATGGCGTCGCTACTCTGCTGGAATCAAAACTTGGACTGATGCATCTTCTTCCAACCTGAATAGAATTAAAAGCTAAATCAAATCTCAAATCAAAGTCTAGAGCTACGACAACAATTAAAGAGAAATAATTCAGCATTTCTGCATCAACAACAGTTTATTATCCTTTCTTAAAACCACAAAAGGCAAGTACTGTTATTTTCCGCTATAAACTGTAATTATAATTGTGACATGATTATAAATCTGAGTCTGAGGTTATGTATATTCTTATCTGTCAGATCTGTTTTTCTGTGACTATTATGTACCTCTTTCTTCTTTCTGTTCTATAGCCAGGCTACTACGAGCCTGTGCCGAATCTCATAAGAGATTAACGCACGAACGCTAAATTTTGGGACAAATAATAATGCATAATTAGACATGAAATTGTAGCCTATGAGACTATTGCCTATGACTATGATTCATTGACTATGAGACTATTGCCCATGACTATGATTCATTGACTATGAGACTATTGCCTATGACTATGATTCATTGACTATGAGACTATTGCCTATGACTATGATTCATTGACTATGAGACTATTGCCTATGATTATGATTCATGACTATGAGACTATTGCCTATGACGTTGAATACGAAACTATTATGATTAGTCGCCCATGACTATTATGGTTAGTTGCCTATAACTATTGTAGTTAGTTTCTTATGCCTATTCCCTTAATGATGTTGGATCTCATATTTAGTATGTATCTTTGCTAGTTTATTCCCATTCACTGTTATGTACATCGAGCCTATAGGGCCATTTCATGAGTATTTAGAGAACTTGTGGAAACATGTTATACGGGGATTGGGCTAAGCTTAATTACGTAAATCTGGCATAGCAAATATGTTGGCATGATCTGAATTGGCTATAATAGAGAATGGTTTACATGGACATAGTGGTAAACTAGAATATTAGATCTAGTTTTTACATGGACTGTAAATGGTAATATTAAGATTAAAATTTGGAGCATATATTACATTATGAATTATGACCTTGATTTAGGCATGTAAGTTTAGGCTAAATTTATGATTAGGCAAGATATGATATATGTATAATCTGCTAAATCTGTTATCTGCTAAATCTGTTATATTGCCTAATCTGCTAGTTCTGTTATATTGCCAAAACTGCTAATTAGATTGAATTGCCTAATCTGCTAATTATGTTAAATTGACTTATTTGCTAAATCTGCTAAATAGCCTAATCTGCAAGATCTGTTATCTGTTTAATCTGTTGAATGACGTAATCTGTTGGAACTGAAATGCTGAAATATGAAGTATGTGAATCTGTAGGCTCGACTTAAAATTGAGCAAAACTTGTTAACAGAACCTCGAATAATCTGCTGTAACTTGTACAGAAGTTTAATCTGTTAAATAAACAGAATTAGTCTGATATCTGAAAAATCTGTATTGGAATGAATTGGCTATGACGAGGTTAGACTCTGTTTGCGGTAGAAGCCTGCCCGGAACCAACCGGCTTAACCAGCGACCGCAAACTGTCAATCTAATGTGAGAGGTCGTAGGCATAACCAAAATATGCTTAGACACGAGGTTAGGTCTGGCTAGTGGCAGAAGTCTGCCCGGAACCGCCCGGCATATCCAATGGCCACAAGCTACCGACCTAATGTGAGAGGTCTGTGCATTAATATTTAATTAATGCAAATCTGGGATAAATATGATGTCTAAAACGTGTTGGGTGGATAGGATTAAACCAATTGGACTAATGAATTAAACAAACCCGTTTCGTGTTGTGTACATGTCCTTATCTAATGCAAAATCAGGCGGTCTACTGATTCAGTTGATCTCCTTAATGGAAATTATGTCGGTGTCATGAGTCCATTATGTATGCAATTATCCCTAATCATATTTTTCTACATGAGTGCACAATCATTCATACAAATGCAACATCCATATGATAACACATCAAGTTTCAATCATATATAAATACACATATGCATATGCAATATGAAAAGTGACTGAGCCGATGTAACACCTAATGTGTGTGTATATGCATCCACGAGCAACAACTAGCAATCACTTACAACCATCAACCATAACATGTTTCAAATACATGTTTACATCCATTGGTTTCTACCTAAGGATAAAGGATAGGACCGAGGAGATATACTTAAAAAAAAAGTAGATACAAGCATAAACTTAAGGAAAAAGAGATCAAGGATGTACCCTCAAAAAGAAAAGGGTAGGCCGCGCGTATTCTGTCCCCAGTTTCCCAAGTCGCGTCTTCCTCTGCGTCGCTCCATTGAACTTTAACAAGCTTGACTTCACAGTTGCGTAGCTTTTTGACTTCTGTACCCATGATACGAGTTGGGAATCTTCTCACAGTCGCTTCTCGTTCAACTTCTACTTCCTCTAGTATGCTTGGCTCCAACACTTCTGTAGACTCATGTAAGCACTTCCGTAGGTGAGAAACATGAAAGACATTATGAACTCCAACCAATCTTTCGGGCAGCTTTACTCTATAAGCCATCTTTCCAATCTTTTCAATGATAGGAAACGACCCTACAAATCTCAATGCCAACTTTCCTGTGGATCCAAAGAGAACGAAGTTCCTCAAAGGAGGTACTTTAAGTAAAACCATGTCTCCAACCTCAAACTCAAGGTCAGTCCTCCTTTTGTCTGCGTAGGACTTCTGTCTATCTGGGGCAATCTTCATTCTTCTTCGTATCAAGTCCACTTTCTCTGAAGTTTCTCTAATCATATCTGGTCCAAGTATGAGCTTGTCTGTAGACTCCCACCAACAAGTAAGTGATCGGCATAGCCTTCCATATAAAGCTTTGAAGCGTGCCATGCCTACGGTGGCTTGGTAGCTATTGTTGTAAGCGAATTCCACCAAAGGAAGATGATCCTCCCATGTCCCTCCAAAATCAAGAATGCATAGTCTCAGGAGGTCTTCTAATACTCTGTTCACCCTTTCCGTCTGACCATCGGTTTGGGGGTGATAGGACATGCTTAAGCATAACTGTGTGCCTACTGCCTCTTGTAAGCTCTTCTAGAACTCGCTCGTAAAGAAAGGATCTCGGTCACTCACAATGCTGGAGGGTATCCCATGGAGTCGAACTATCTCTTTAAGATAAATAGATGCTAAAGATGAGGCGGTCCTTCTACTCTTGATGGGCATAAAGTGAGCGCTTTTTTGAGCCTGTCCACTATTACCCAAATACTGGTATTGCCCCTTCTTGACCTAGGCAACCCATCAATAAAGTCCATCGAAATGCTATCCCATTTCCACTGTGGGACCTTTAGAGGATGAAGCAGACCACCAAGCTTCTTTTGCTCCGCCTTTACTTGCTGGCATATCAAGCACTTAGAAACAAACTCAGCTACATCCCTCTTCATGCCATTCCAAAAGAAAACCCTTTTAATGTCTTTGTACATCTTGTCTCCACCGGGGTGTATGATCAACTAAGAAATGGCGTGCCTCTTCGAGAACCTTCTTCACCAAATCCCTTGCTTGTGGGATGCATAATCTTCCATCCCGCCTCAACCAACCCTTGTTATCGATAGAGTATCTATTGAGGTGACTAGAAGTCTCACCCCTAATTAGCTTATCTATCACATCAACTAGCAAAGGGTCTTCATGTTGCGCATATCCTATTGAGTCCAAAAGAGTAGGCCGCACCTCTAGCGATGCTAACAAACCAGTCGCATGATCGACAGAGGGTCTAAAGTCAAAGTTGGCTATGTACTCCAATCTTTGCCTTTCTACAAAGAGAGTGCTTAGGGTCAGCTTCTTTTTACTCAAGGCATCTGCTACTACATTGCCCTTGCCAGGAGTATAGGAAATCTCAAAATCATATGAGGCAAGAAACTCTATCCATCTTTGCTGCCTCAAGTTGAGATCTTTCTACGAGAAAATGTACTTCAACGATTTATGGTCAGTATACAATTCAAACTTCTCACCTAGGAGATAATGGCGCCAAGACTTAAGAGCGAAAACAATGGCAGCCATCTCTAGATCGTGGGTTGGGTAGTTTTTCTCATGTAATTTCAACTGCCTTCCACCGTAAGCTACTACCTTCCCTTCTTGCATCAAGACAGAGCCTAGTCCCGTACCACATGCATCTATGTACAATGTAAACATTTTGCTCCCATCAGGCAATGTCAGAACTGGGGCTGTTGTTAGAGACCTTTTCAAGTGTTGGAAAGCAACATCGCAATCCAAATCCCAAGTGAAAACTAGGTTCTTCTTTGTCAACCTTGTAAGTGGAGCTGAGATTTTCACAAATTCTTTGATGAACTTCCGGTAAAAGCCCGCTAGCCTGAGAAAGCTTTGGACTTCGGTTGCATTCCGTGGAACCTTCCAATCTTGCACCGCAATGACTTTTGCGGGGTCCACAGCTAACCCTTCTTTGGACACCACATGCCCAAGGAATCTTACTTCTTTTCTCCAAAAATGGCATTTTGAGAATTTGGCTTTCAGCTGATGTGCACGGAGAGTATCCATGACTTCTTTTAAATGCTGAGCAAGCTCTTCCTCACTCTTCGAGGAAATAAAAATGTCGTCTACAAGACCACCACAAACTTATTGAGGAACTCTCTGAACACCCTGCTCATCAAGTCAACAAAATAAGTGGGTGCGTTTGCCAAGCCGAAAGGCATGACAAGCCACTCGAAGAAACCATCCGGGGTTCTAAATGCGGTGTTATCAATATTGTCTTCAGCCACTCTTAGCTGATGGAACCCGATAGCCAGATCTAGTTGGGAGAAAACCGATGCACCTACAAACTAATCGAACAAGTCGTCTATTCTTGGAAATGGGTGCCTATTCTTCTTGGTCAGCTTGTTTAGCTCCTTATAGTCAATGCATAGGTGAATGGAGCCGTCCTCTTTAGTTTTGAACACTACTGGAGCACCCCATTCAGAAATACTCCGCCTTATAAACCCCTTTTCAAGCAACTCTTTAACTTGCTTGCTGAGCTCTTTTCTCTCCCTTGGAGCCATGTGTCTAATGGGTAAAGCAACGGGTTTTGCATTATCAACGAGGTATATGCGGAAGTCTATCTCTCGCTTCGGAGGTAACCCCTTCACCTCTTCAAACACATCCGAGTATTCACGGACTACTCTAACAGACTGTAAGTTCTCAACAGACGCATCAAGAGATTCTAGATTGCTAAGTATAACAGAGTTCATGGGATTACAAGAGATTTCGAGAGTGTTACCGAGGTGAGTCATGAATCTAACCACTCTCTTTTCATAATCGAGGACGGCACCCTTACTGGATAGCCAATCCATGCCTAGAATCAACCCATAGCCCGTGAAGCCCAAAACATTGGCATTACATCTAAACCCAACGCTTAGTATAGAAATTTTCAAATCTAAATAAATCATTGACAAATAAGCTGAGCCCCCAATTGGATTTGAAACAACCAAGGGATCCTCTACTATACTGGTGTCTAGGTGTAGAGATTCAACTAAAGCAGTAGATATAAAATAGTGCAATGCGCTAGAATCAAAGAGTATACGAAAAGGATGATCAAAAAGATAAACTAAACTCTCAACAGAAATATTTCTACCTCGTTCTTGCGGAGATGCAATGAGAGCGTGAACCTGCCCTCCATAAGTAGACCCAGTTCTCTGCCCTTGCTTTCTTGGGCAGTCCTTAGCCATGTGTCCGGTCTCGCCGCAATGGAAACAACCACCCATCTTTCTCTTCTTCTTTCTGCAGTCCTTAACCAGATGTCCAGGAATGCCACAAAAATTCCACTTTCTCTTTTTATGAGTTTTGTTGTTCTTCCCACCTTTCTTTGAATCCGCCTTCTTGTTCTGTGATCTCTCCACCTTTTTATCTTGAGGTTCTTCCACCTTTACCACTTTCTTACTATCCGTGTTTTCTTCGTGTAACAGTGCCATGTCCACCAATCTTTCATAAGTCACACCCATGGGTATGTGGGTCATAGCTAGGTTGTGCAGTGGCTCATTCAACCCTTTAACAAAGCGGAGAGCCTTATTATGTGGAGTGTTTACTAACTCCAGTCCAAATCTGGCCAACTGATTGAATTGGTTGACGTATTCTTTGACCGTCATACTTCCTTGCCTAAGAGATAAAAACTTCTCCACGTGTAGGCTTCGTTCAACTTGTGAGATGAATTTCATTTCAAACCTCATTCTGAAATCTACCCAAGTTTCAACTGTTCTCTCAGCATTGGTAACTTCCCACCAATAAGAAGCTTCGTCTTTAAGCAACCACACCACCAACTATATCTTCTGCCTATCGTCCACTTCGAATATAACGAACAAATCGTCAGTTTCTTTGAGCCAATTCCTTGCTTCCGCGAATGACTCAGTTCCATTAAAATTCTTTCCACCCATGGCTCTAAAGTCTCTACATATCTTTGAGAAAGCATTTGCACGAGGAGGAGGAGGAACTGTTGCAGCAGGGGGAGGAGGACTGTCTGCTGGGCCTGCGTCATTAGCCCTAGCTTCTAGGTACCTTCTGAACCAGCCAGGTACCGGTACACCCTCTGGAAGGTTAAGATCCCCAGTCATGCTGAAATGAAAAAGGAAAGATTCAAAACAAAGGATAGAAAGATAGTGCATACGGCTTTGGGGGGTTATGACTTTCAAAATAAAATAACACTTTTTCTTGAAAAATGCTTCTTTATACTTCTTTTTGAAAAACAATTTTCAAATTTTTTTATCTGATCTGGTAAACCTTTGCTCTGATACTAAGTGAAACACCCCACCTCCGTTAAGGCCACTCACAAAGGGAATGCCTTAACTTTGGTGGAGCATTATAGGTAAAAGACACAAATAATTTATAAGACAGACACAAATAAGCAGCGAAAAGACTGATTTTATTTCATACGTGGTTCATAACAAAAGCATTACAGCAAACTGTCTCAAAACAACTTCCAAATCATTACATCAAAATATCTGTCTTGATTATAAAATAAAGAAGCATAAAACATAAATAAAACTGCATAAATCCCCAAGTGTAGTGTGACCAAAGCCATAGCCAAAGATAAGAGGTTCCAAGCTATACATCACAGAGTCTTCAAGCTTGGAAAGATGAACGGTCCAAATTAAGCTGAGCTATTCCCTCCCTGGCTACCTGCGGGGGGGAAATGGAAGAAAAGAAGACGAAATAAAAATGGGTCAGACATAAGTCTGAGTAAGTCCAGTGATTTTTCAGTGGTGTGAACAAAGAAAAGGGTCATGACAGGAATAAACTGAAAATAGGACAGCACCAGAATAACAAACTAACATAAGACTAGATAAGGCAATTAAAACCGAATATACATTGCACCCATGACTATTTCTCTGCACCTACTTATACTTGTCCAACAAGCACCACGTGTTCATGGTGAAATGATCCACTTCTATCGATCGACTTCTACTCGTATGCATTTATCACGTGTGTCATTCGGCCCCAGCTTGATTGTAGATACCTGTGCTGGTCCCACCATGGGGTGTATCAAATCCTACGGTGGCAACCCGACACGATTCAATATGCACATTGTATGACTACTGATGCCCAGTGCCTGCTTTTTACATTCCAAACTACGTGCACGCCCGTACTCCGTCGGAACCTACACTGACGCACCACCCGCCGTTGTTTTTGACCGCTTATAATCAGCCTAGTAATCGTGCCCCACCCTGCCTAGTTCACGGTACCATGATACATCTATGTGGATTACTACTGAAATGGGTCCCCGTTACTAGGGTTTCCTAATCAACATATCAAATTGGTTAAGTGTCCAAGTTTACCTAACCTCACCCATCAGTTTAGTTAAGATGTTGAATTGGTTAAGTGTTACCTTAATTGACTTAACCCTACCAATCTTGACTTAGCTTTAATTCATTTCATTAAAGCACCAACCACTCACATTAGACAGGTATTGTTGTGGTCACTGGATGTGCCAGTCGGTTCCGGGAAGTTTTACACCACAACTTAGTCTAACCTCGGGTTCTTTCAGGCTCCATGCGCTAACCACCTACATTAGATCTATATTGTTACGGTTGCTGGATTTGTCGGGCGGTTCCAGGCAGTCTTATACCATAACTCAATCTAACCTCGGGTTAGGCATATTCGTCTTTTTCTAAATTTACATATTTATCCTTTTATGTTTATATGTAAATTTGTCAACAATTTATTATCATGGCCCACTTTCCCTCTAAATCAAGTTCGTAATTTTTAAGTACAAAAAATTATACCATTTTCATGCCACTCGTCATGATTATGCCAAACATGCCAATTACATGTAATTTCAAGTTTTTCCCCACGTTACCCCCGTTGTACGTTCGCAAAATTTCATGGAATGTTAGGCTCGATATTTTAGCCTAACTTGTAAACTAAAAGGGGAAAAAGAGGAACTTGCAACATTCCAACATCATACAAAAATATGGATTTAACTACACATGTGTCACATGAATTTGGCATAGAACAATGTACTTTTAATTATGAACTTGCAAACTAGATAGACGCAACATGAATCATAAGTATATGAATTTACATAAAACTACACAAATTAGACTTGGCATGTAATTGTGAACTTGCATAGGAATAGAATCAAATTAACATAGATCTAACATAGAGGCATATGGATCTAACATCTAAGGTTATAGATCTAAACATATAGGTTTACATAATCCTATTTTTGCCTATAAACTTGCATATATCATAACATGATAGCATTACCAAACTTACATATAACATGATAATTTTACTCCCAAATTTCTATTCAACATAATAGGTTTATCCACCAGTTTCTATATAACATGATAGGTTCAATAAGGCATGAATTAGCATCACATATAACTTGGTACAATTCTATTTTACAATTCATTACAAACCATGTCTTTAATTTATTCACATCTGGAAGATAACTACACTTACAAACAAAAGGAAAATCTTGATTTCAGGGATCTGTATTCTGAAACTGAATTGCTCCCCTTTGATGTAGACTAATAGTTGTTATAAATTAGATTTGATTTAATTTGATTCTTGCTTCTATCTTGCTTTTGAGTCGAAAGAGAACGACGGCTACTCTAGGTTCACCATTGACAACATGACGGCTCTTGGTATGAATATTTGTGATTTTAGGTTGGGGTTAAGGTTGCTTATATAGAATTTTAATTAAATAAGAGCCGTCAGATTAACCTAGAAGCAATCAAGACCATCCAGACAAGATTGAATAGCCACATTAGCCCTAATGACTCAACAATAGGTCAGAAAAGACTCAGCAATGAGTCAGAATCGTCTCAGATTTGGATCTGGGCGAGGGGGTAGCTTGACACCCCGATCGACCCCCAGTTCGATCTGTATGGGGGGAGGTCGACCCCCTGGTCGACGTCCTGGTCGACCCCCTGGTCAACCTGGCCTTAGGCGGGAAATTTCCCGCCCAGCCCGCTTCTGCTTCTGAATTTGAATTTCGAATTTTCTGAACTTTATTCTGAGCTGTTTAATTAAATTACTAAAACTTCTGAAGGCCATAACTTCTTCATACGAAGTCCAATTCATGCAAACTCGGACTCTATCTCAAGCAGAATTCCGAGACGAACGCAATGGCGTAACCCGTTTCCATTAATTATCACATTTGAAGTTAAGTATTCTTTAATTCGTTACTTTAATGTTAAATGAAAATACGGGGTGTTACATAGAGAAAGTACAGAAGAGAATGAAATGATGAATGAAAAAATTAATTTGATTCAAAAAATTTCAAACATATATTAAGTAATTTTAAGAATATCGAATATACTATAAACATAAAACTAACTTCAGTGTTTAAACCAAAAAATGTCATAAACACCCGAGAAAATAAAGTAGAGAATGAAATGAAAAAAGTTAATGGAAAGTGAAGTAAAAACGGGACACATAAAGTTTTTTGTGGTTAAGACAGCTAATGTTCATGTCCACTTAACTGTTATAACCGAATGTGAAGATGATGTTAATGGAGATATCTCATCATTTCAAGTTTGGTTTAACTACTATGAAAATCATTTCAACTTTGGCAACGATACACAAAAAATGAAAAAACATCTCTCTATATAAAATCATGGAAATAACATAATATTTTTGAATATAAAAGTGTACGTAGATATAAATAAGCATCTCTATCTCGTTATCCCGCTTCTAAGTCCCCACCGGTCTTCTCTACCAACTTATCGGAGTATAATAAAAAGAAAAAAAACGATAGAGAGGGTCATACATACGTATGATGAGTGAAACACATCATATTAGCGAGTAATAATAATAAACTAGCATATCAACTTATACTCAAAAATCATACGTTGTACCGTGTCATCTGCGCCTAACAAGTTAGCAAACTATGATATAATATTTCAGTGACATCATATGTTGACATCTCAACTAAGATCCAAATTTGTATTTAATCATGCCCACAGTTAAACACAAAGTCCTAGTCTCGCTATTGACAAAGCATATTTTAAGAACCCAACTCTTCTAATCGTAACATACATCATATTGAATATCAATGACTCAAATCATCATGCTATCCTATATTGAGGACTCGGTCCTCAGTTTATATACTGTGGAATTAATTCCTCGAACTATCTTGAGAACTGGCTCCTTGGACCATATGATGACTCGGTTCCTTAGACCATCATATCGTCAAATTACAAATAACGTATAATAAGTCTACCTATTTAGTGCTAATATTGATAATGAAAATGGTATTAATATTTGTCATTCAGATAAACATGAAAAATGTACCTCTTCATTTTACAATTTTATTAATTTTCTGGGTTTAATGTGATTTTTTTTTAAAAAAATGTGAAAACTAATGCCTCTATGAAAACGAAAATTCGTATGTGGTTAATCAATCATGATAGACAAAATACTATTGAATTTCTTAGTTTAAAGAATATTTTTACTGATAAGGACTGTAACTTTTGCAACAACAATTTGGAAAATACAATCTATTTATACTTTGTTTGCAATCAGGCCCGACCCTACTGTTTTTGATGCCCCAGGCAATTTTTTTTTTGAAAAAGACTTAAAATGAACATGCTAGGTCTCAAACCTAGCCTACATGATTCTAATTCAAGACCGAAAACTACCAAGGAACGTCATCTTTTGACAACCTAATGCCATATTATTTTAAACATATCATATCTTAAAATGTTTCCATCCCCACATGTTGCTACCCTCATCATCTGCTGCTGCCCTAGGCGGTTGGCTCGGCAGCCTACCCCTAAGGCCGACCCTGTTTGCAATATAAGAAAGTTAATTATAATTAATATTTTTGAAGTTTTTGATTTTGATCTAATTTATAATCGATTTAATTGTGAAATTTATTATAATTATTTTAGACTTCGTTATAAGGATTTCGAAAGGTATCGTCTTAACTATATTTTTTTAATGATTTGTTGGTATATTTGGTTTGAGAGGAAACAATGTACTTTTCTAATTCTTATTCGGATTTAGTTATCCTAGTCTACATTATTTCTTTATATTGATTCAATCAGATTTCGAATTCTAGTTACAAATTTCATAATAATGAGTGTTTCAAAGAGCTTCTTAAAAGTTGTAGAGTTTGTATAATATCTTACAACATAAGTTAAATTTTAATAGTAAGAAAATTATTATATATCATCCTTAGGTTTCTTTTGTATTGATTTTTATTTTTGTTGTTTGCATTCTCTTTATCTTGTTTATCTATTTTTTTGTTAAGAATGTCTAAATTTGTATTGGTTTTTAATTTCGTTGTTTATAGTTATATGGTGTTGTTTGTTGTTTGCTATAAAATCAAGCTTTGACTGTTATTCTTTGTATTATGTTATCTATGTTGCTTATGTTCCTATATCCATACATGTTGCTAGGATGTCTATATATCTTTAACATTTATGTTGAGCTTATTGGACCTATATTTGTTTATGCATGTGTTTGTATTTCATTTAGCATTCTTGCCGATCACAGCCGGCCCTTTACCAAAGCGGCTGAAGCGATCGCTTTGGGCCTCAGCAAAAATCAAGGCACCGTATGCTCATGAGCTATCAAAAGAAAAAGAAAAGGTGAAAACAAACCAAGGTCACGCAGCCGTAGCACTTGAATCGAACTCCGTGAAGATCAAAGTCCGAACTGAATGCGACGGTGATGGGAGCGCTACTCGACTGGTGTAGAGAACAGTTAGTTCTCGACAAGACAAGGCAAAGTCACAATCGTTTGGTCTTCACCGATTGAAATCACCTGGTCCGAAATCCCCAGGTCCGCCTGGACCAAAACAATCTGACCCCCTGATTTCAGGTGGGTCCCACCTAAATCAATGGGTCAGATTGTTTTGGCCCAGGGGGATTAAGGAATATGGGACCAGATGATTTGAACCCGATCTTCACTCCTCGGTCCACACCCGTAGGATTGCGCGTCATATTAGTCGATTAGGATTAGATTCAGTGATGAACGATTCACAATTGTTTGCTTTCCTGGCCTCCTACCTATTTATGAAAGGTATTTCATATTTGTCGATTCAATTTTGACTGACTGAGGATATTGCTGTTAAGTTTTAACTTTTTGTCCTTGTTTTTATGTAGTGTATATTATAATTTAGTAATCTGTAGCTACGATTAGTGTTCTCGCTTTCAGTGATACCCTATTCCATTTGTTCTTATTTTGATATCGTGAATAGTAAAAAAAATGTTGTGTTTTAGATTCCAGTGACAATTCAGTTTTGATCCTATTCAGTTTGTTAAGTTTTGATTTGCAAAGATAACTATTGTATTCTAGATTGCTGTGATTTAACTATTCTCTTTTGATCCAAAATTCATATATTTTAATTTTGTGTTAGTTAATTGTAAATTATGGATTGATTTGTATAATATGAATTAAATCAAAATGGGTGTGTCTAGTTTGTTATTTGAAATAAATAGGTAATATACAATGATTTGATAATTATTAATGGATTTTTCAATAGTTAATTATTGTAAAATTTATCCATAAACAATTAAACTTGTTTTTGTATTTAATGTTTTTTAGTCGAATCTTTTAGAAGAATTTTGGTTTCGAATTACATGCAAAATATTTGTTATAATTTATAATGATAATTGCATTATTTTCAATATGAGGGCCTCAATTCTGCAATTTGCTTTAGGTACCAACACTCTTAGGACCGGCCCTTGTTGCCGATCTGTTTAATGCAACAGTTGCCTTTCCTGATGTGGTTTGCAGTGTTCTACTATGTGCTTATCATATGTTTTTTTAATTATTTTTCTATCAATTTCTTTCTTTCTAGGTCTTAGTTTTGTTTCATTCTTTTCAACCTTTCTTTATGGTTCTATCTGTTTTTGTTCATTACTCATTCTTATATATATATATATATATATATATATGTGTGTGTGTGTGTGTGTGTGTGTGTGTGTGTGTGTGTGTATGTTGTGTGTGCGCGCGCGTGTATACGCACTCACTTTCTTTTGTACTATTGCAAATTTTAGGATAGTGATTTTTTATTCTCTGTACCTTACCAAATGTATTTGTATACTCTGGACTCCAGTATTTCAGGTTCGTGCAGGCTTTTTATTTTTAGTTTTCTTTTTGTAAGGGAGGGTAAAATTAGGTAGGTGTTCTTTTCTATGTGAGGGTCACTCATTTCTCTTAAAAAAGCCTAATTATTTAATTAAAACCTTTTCTAATAGTTTCATAAAACATAGCAAACAATAATTTAAAATATTTCTTATTCTACAATGACCACAATGCAACAAGCCGCATGTGAAACAGAGGTCATATGTAAAAGTTATAAACATTTTAAATTAAATGAATTATTTAAATTAAATAGTTATTAATTATACGTTAACTAAATTAATTAATCACCAATATCATTGTTATCCCATGCATTTACCTTTACAACGCCTCTTCTTCCTTGATTGAAGTTAAGGTCAACATTTCGATTTCCCACCACGATGATGTTGAATTAAATATGACACCACGAATCACCTTGCCATGCCATGACATCGCTCCCTGTACCAAATCCACAATTTATGATTTGTCAATGGTGATCTCAATGCCACCATGAAAGTTTGAAGATCTACAACCATCCATAACAATTGACTCGATAGGAAACCATTGTGCTAGTCTGCTTGACCTCCTCTATAAATCTGATTTCGAATCATCAAAATATTGTCTTTGTACAGTTAGATAAAATTAATGGTCCAAGTTCGATGAACTTGCTGTTAGGATTGCCTCGCATGTTGTTAAGGAGGGATGATGGTTTGGAATTAATAGTCCCACATCATGGAATAAATTGAAGGAATTGTGTACAAATATGAGCTGGTAGGCACGTAACAACAGGGATTCCTTTTATTATACGGGAGTTGTGTGTCAGCTCATATGCATGCAAGTAAGGGGGGCTTTGTTCCGACCGTCGTTACATAACAGTGGTATCAGAGCCGAAGGTTCGGACTGGGCCATGCGGGCAAGGCAATGCTCTCAAAAGATACTCATAGCATGCGAGTCAAGGGGGAGATTGTTAGGATTGCCTCGCATGTTGTTAAGGAGGGATGATGGTTTGGAATTAATAGTCCCACATCATGGAATAAATTGAAGGAATTGTGTACAAATATGAGCTGGTAGACACGTAACAACAGGGATTCCTTTTGTTATATGAGAGTTGTGTCAGCTCATATGCGTGCAAGTAATGGGGGCTTTGTTCCGACCGTCGTTACATAACACTTGCATCGCATTTTCATATCAATCTGTTTATCCAATTAACGAATAAACACAACCAGTGGATTTGTATAGTCGAATACTACAATTATGATACATAACATGACTAATTTGGAGCAGTTCCATACTTTTGCACATTATAAGTTAAAATGGACATTGATTGTTGCTAATTATAGTCAATACAAATAAGTTTCTTAGTTAACTAGTCATGGCATACTAATCCTAGTTAGGTGAAAATATAGAAAATTTGTTTGTTTATTCACTATTTGTTTCATTCTAACATGGTTTAAGATCGTAAGGATAAATTACTACACATTCCTAATACTATATACAAATATGAGAAATCTCACTCACCGATTATCCTTAAAATCTTCTCCTGTTTATGTAAATCCTTCCTCTCCTTCGTTGTCCAAAAACTACACATATCTAAAGTGACAAATTACTTGACAGTTCCTACTTATTTGCATAGATCACTTCACTGCTTCCGATTACATATATAAATTTAGACCTGATTTGATCGATTAGGAACTGATTAGAGAATTTATGATTAGGTTTAGGAAATACGATTTTAGGAATAGAAGTTAGGTCACTAGAGAAAAAACATAGGGATTAGAGATCCATTTATAGGCTAAAAATATAATCTGTAGACTAAATTCTCGTATTCCATATATTATGGAAATACCATTAACTTTTATTTCTTACTATTTTTAGCCCGTTTAACAAAATTTAGCAAATTATATAATACGTTTTCTGTTTTTAGACAGCGTTATGCATGCAATGGAATAGGTCCATAGTCTCAATCCAACTCCTGTATAAAATTACTATTCTACCCCTTATATTAACATTACGTTTTTACATTTTTTATTTAAGTATTTAATTTCGTAAAAAAAAGTTTTTTACATGTAATCTTCATCACACCGCATTGAGTTTTCACATTAGAAGTAATGCATAGTTTTTAATCTTTTTGACATTGATTTTTGTTGAGTTTTGATAGATATGGCTAAGCGACATTCTTGGTCTCTCTCTATTTTAGTTGTAGGTTCATCATTCGTTGAGTATGCTTAATCGATACCATATTGTGCTTGACCACAATTCCATCTACATGGCATACTATGGCACGTCTAATGCCTCAACTTGTAAACCCATAAGTGAAACAACCTCCTCTTCTAGAAGTTCCCTTTGAATATGTAGAAAGCCCCGAAGTTAAGGCTGATCCTTACACACTTGATGATGCTAACATACTAGACGATCACATAGATTCCATAACATCAAAATTTAAAGAAGGACCGCTCAGAAGGATTTACAAGAAAAACAACATTTCGTTTGAGAACGTGTCAGTTACTATGTGCTACCAAAGGGAATACCATCCCCCAACTGGGTATATCACATGCAACAAATACATATGCTCAGCAGAGTGCATTACTTCATTTAATCAGTTCATCCAAAGTTATGCACCTCATGAGGTTGGGTCCAACTTAGCTTCATCCCAACAACTATGCATTCATATCATGTTTATTATCTTCGCCCTTCACCTAAACTAATTCCCAACAACGAGGAGATTCGATGTAATGACCCGCATTCTACGCATCGGAGGATCGTAGAATATTTATTTCTTTCCCAAGTGAAGTCGTATGGTCATATAACTTTGGGAAACATCTATTAGAGTCATTTCCCATGTTCATGATTTTTGCCGATTTTTAAATGACCATTTTGCCCCTAGTTGGTACTGTTTTGGCCATAACTTTTGATTGGAAAGGAAATTTGACCTGAAACCACTTCCATTTGAATCGTTTGATGGTTTACCTTTCCGTAGAGTGGTCACATTAGCCAAACAGACTTACCGTTTGGGAGATATGGCTGAAACAAGGTTTGGAGGGTGAAAAACTACCTAACTGGGCCAAATTGGGTGATTAGCGAGTAGGCCCATAACCCATTTCGGGATTAGGGTTATAGGAAGGCTGAAATGAGATGGAGAATCATTCCATTTCAGTTTTCTAGCCTCCACTTATCACCAAGGATCCCTAAAAATGGCCTCTAACCTCTAAATCACCTCCAAATCATCTTTTGGTCAAGGATTTGGCTTAGCAACCCCTAATCAAGGAAGATCTTCATCAAATCAACAGAGGAGCTGCTGTTGGCATTGAGATTCACATCAAATCAGAGAATCATTTCAGATCTTAGTTTATTTTGTGGCTAAGGTGAGTGATTTGCATAGTTTTACACTAATTATGGCTAATTAGGGGTGATTAGTGCTAATTAGCGAATTTAAACATGATAAAATTCGGGAAAAATGTTCATAAATTCCTAAATGATGTTTTAGACCTCTGATATGAATTTGGGTTAATTTGGTTAAGTTTTGCTAATCCTATCAATAGTTTCACCTAAACATGCTTAAGGGGAAATATGGGATTTTGGGTATGTTTGATCCATTTTAACCTATGATATTGATGTGAATGATGTTTGTGGTTGATTATGTATGTTTCTATGACTGTATGAAATGCTTTGTGATTGATTTCAATAGTTAGAATGGTCGAAAACGTCGTCGAATGGCGTAAACACTTGCTGGAACAGTTTCAGAAACAGTGCAGGGTTCGGATCGGATCGGATAAGGGGACTCGGATCGGATATGTAGAACTGAGCAAAAAATCCGATCGGATCGGAACCCAACACTTGGGAAAAGTGGCAAAAAGGAAGGCCACGCTAGCTGAACTGGGATCGGATCGGATAGAGGAAGACAAATCGGATCGAGGAGGACGGATCGGATCGGATCGGAAGCACGAAGATGAATCAGAGCAGGAGCACGGAAGCGGATCGGATAGGAGCATGAAGACGGATCGAAAACGCGAACTAGAAAGACACCCGACCCGAAGGAAAGCACCCGACCCGACCCGAAGAGAAGCATCTGACTCAAACCTGAAGGAGACCCGACCCGAACCGCACCTGAAGGAGACCCGACCCGAACGGATGAAGAACACCGACCCGAACCGATAATTTGAGGAGGAACCCGACCCGACCCAGTATTGACCAATAACCCGAGATGCAAATGTAGTCCAATAGGGGAAGTTAGAGCTCAGGATCCCGGAACCAGTTGGGAACCAATGAGTTCACTTCATGGTTGGACTTTGCTGCGGGACGTGTGCTAAGGAGTTGTCGACGTTCATAACTTCGATTCACCACTAAGAATGAATGATGGGCTACTTATCAGTGCAGTAGGGTCATTATGACCTGAGGGGCAAGGTGATGGTAGCAACACTACGTTATCAGTGCAGTAGGGTCATTATGACCTGAGAGGCAAGGTGATGCGTAGTAAGACTATGAGCCAGCGCAGATGGGGTGAATAACTCCATGGGGCAAGTGGACATAGTAAGGATTGGTAAGGCTATGAGCCAGTGCAGTGGGGTTCTTGTGACTCCATGGGGCAAAGTGGACATAGCGAAGGATTTGTGGCTACGTTATCAGTGCAGTGAAGCCATTTATGACTTCATGGGGCAAAGTGATCGTAGCAAGGTATGTTGGGTGATTGAAGTGGTGAATATCGTATGCTTTACGCACCGAGTGAGAGATGTGAGGATGGATGCTATGCTTGATTGTTTGCCATTATTATGACATGCACACCTCCCCCACCTCCGTATCTTTATACCGTTTGATATGGTACCTTAGAGTGTTGTACAGTATGTAGTGCTAACTCTTTGGTTGCAGGTCTAGGTTCAGGTATGTTTTAGTCTACCTGTTATTGTTCACTTTAGATGCTTATCGCTCATACCAGGCTTTATGTCTGACCCAGAGTTTTATGTCTCCTCTTATTACTCTGGGTGCTCACACGAGCAGACTAGAGACAGGTTAGCTGGTGATGTGCGAGTAGCTGATTCGGAGGTGGGCAGGAGGCTTCCACGTATTATATATGTATACACATTCTCCCTGTGTCGATGGTGGTCGCTACTTGGGCATTAGTAGTGTACCTCATTTACCTTACTTTGCTTTGAGACAGTTGAAAAGTTGTAATAAGCTGTATTTTGGATTTCCGCTGCTATGATGTTTAGTTCTGATTTTCAGCTTATGCACTGTCTCTCCTGTTTTATGTCAAGTATGTTATTATTATATTTTGTTAGATGCGTTGTGAGACATTCTACAGGTTCTTTGTATAATCATTTCCTTCTTCCATTTCCTTCTGGCGACCCGTTCCATGCTAACTGGACATGTGTACAGCGCACTTTTGGAGTAAATGTCGGGTGGTGCGGGGTGGGTTGTCACATTCGACATTTGTATATCATCGAATTTTGTAAGGGAAACCCCATCGTTCAATTTCTTAGAGTCATCCAGGAGTTGCAAATCACGAGTGGTACCTAGAGCAAGTTAAGCTATTTCAAAAATGAGTACCTTTTCGTTTGATACCCCTTTAGATTGTGCAACGATGGCTATCTTGACTTAAGTATCATTTTTGTCTTTCCATGCAAGTCCATTTTCACAATTTTCTTAGCTTTAATATCTTTCTTGTTCTTTTAAATCTACCAAATGAGCCTAAAAGTGTATGTAAAAGTCTATAATTTCAACGATTAAGCGGTTAATGATTTATTTAAATATTTAATCATTAAACTACGGATTTCCTTTTATTCTCAATTTTTACATACGATCGAATTAAGACTTGAGACCACTTTCATTGGGTCAGGATTGATGGTGCGAACTTAATTGAGCATAAGCATTAACATATTTCGATAGATGAAATTTTAGCTAGTAGCCTGCGATTGGTTCGTATATTAATCTGAAAAGCTAACTTCTACATATGATGGAATTAGTTCTGAAACCGTTTTCGTTGTGTCCAGGAATGGATTTAAGGGTAAGTTTGAGCATAAGGTTCGTTATGTTTAGAGTTTAAAATTTTCTAGAATGAATAATGCTGGATGGAGTGGATTTAGGCTAAACCCTTTAACTAGCCTATAAGTGACTAATTTCTCTCATTCACATTCATTATTTCTCCCCTTTCTCCTGTGGTATCATAATTACTCCTTAAACACCAAGCCCTAACGACTCCAAATTTTGTTTCTAAAATCAAATAAAATTACTGTAAATTTTCTTTTCTCATTCTCTTCAAATCCACAAAGGAATTAGGTTCAATCAGATTTGGAGAGAGATCTCAATTTAAAACAATAGGAAATAGACTTTGATGATTTGGATTTTGACTTGGAGAAGAAGATGTGAGAATGATGATTTACCCATTATTGTGTATTTTACTTTATTAATTTGTTTTATATATAATTCTAAAATATTACGGAATGATTTGGAGATTCCTATGCTAAGGTCTAGACTTGTATTCATGTTATTAACATGTTTCCCTTAGCTAATTAATTGTTTGATGTGAAGATAGTTAGTAAGCCCTAGAATTGATTTGGGTTAATTGGATGATCTGTTGCGATGATATTATTTGATTTGGGGAGCAATTATGTGCATGTCACTAATAACTACTAATTAATCTATTTGAATTGATTTATAAATCGGTTTGAAGATTTTATGAAAGAAGATTATATTTTATAAATAAGATATGAGATTTTATAAAATAGTAATATGAAGTATAATCAATCTGAAGTCCAATAATTTAGTATTTAAAGGCTTAAATTTAATATATAAGCTAATGATATGTTTTGTAAGTAAAAGAAAGATTTGATCTAGTAATGGTTAACTTGCTCATTCCAATGTATGTGTATGTGCACAAGCAAGTATACATGTATATGCATTTGATGTAAAGCGACATTGAAACAAATATTGAATTGAAGTTAGAATTGTTGTATATTGCTTTTTGTATATCTATATAATTGTTTGATAATATATACAAGTTATTAGATGTATCTTAATTAATGTAGTCATAGCGACCAATGTAATCTAAGTTACATGAGAGTCCACTATAAAGTAATTTCCCGAATGAAGTCCAAAATGTGAATTATTAAGTTTTGTGTGTTCAGTTGTGAAACCAATCTATTTCCAAAGATTATTACAATATATGAAATCAAGTAATAAATTCTCCCTTTCTTGGATGATCTATAACATGGGAATAGATTCATGCGGGAATTGTTTGAAGGGTGTAACCAATAGTACAATACCATACATCAAAGATACTATGGTTGAATCAACTAATTTATGTTTGTTTTGAATTTCAGAACGATCCCTCGAATCACCATAATCGATATTCATCCCATGATGAAGTCCTTGATTATGTGAAATCGATTATGAATGAATATGTTGTTTCGTCATGTCGTCAAGTTACCAATTTAAGAAATGTGTTCATTAATGGAAAAACAATGTCCCAACAATGTATCTCGATTATATAGACTCATGCATCGAAAGCATTTCGGGAGAGACCGTAACGACCCAGTGAATTTTCGGCCCCAAAAATCGACACAAATACAATTACCATATCTAATGCCGACCTTCCAAGCACCGAAAACACAGGAACGTTATTAGAAAGAATTTAGAGGGTGAGAAAAGAAAAAATAATAGAATAAAAGAAAGAAGAAGAACATCACATCAGAATCTCACAGCGGAACAGATAAAATATAATATAACAAATCTTTTTATACCAAAAAGAATTGTATATACATACCAATCATCAGAGTACAACATATATTAGTCATAGCGGAATAATAACTTTATATAACTAGCGGTGAAGCCTCCTGCTTCCAACACCTGAAAACTCCAAGCGAACCTAACCTGGAAATACACTCGGTCTGACCCGAGCATATTTGAAGCAAAGCAAAATTCACTGGGTCAGTCTGGAATACTTTCAGTGATAAATTCACAGCACAAACATCTTGTTTAACTTTGGAAAATTCTTTTGAATAAAAGGACAATAGTAAGACCAGCCCACACATAAACACGGACGGTTTTTACCTTACTATAACCCAAACCAATTTTTAAAATCATACTTTGTTCTGATATTACAATAGTGTCTAAATACAAATAGATAATAATCTAGCGAAACACTTGCATCTCACGCTCCACATATATAGTATACAATCAAAACCGCGAGCGCTTATTGGAAATTGGATTCCGACAATGACAAGGTATGGGACCAACTGCCGATAGTGTATCTCTAGAGGCGAATACACTGGGTTCAACAAGAACGTATTGCAACCCGGCCCACACATGACCGACCACTCATTTCTCTTGAGTGTTCGAATGTATATCACCAACGGTTGGGTGCGACCCACCGTTTCCCAAAAAGGGACAACATCGAAATAGATTAAAGAAGCAAAAGGAATTTCTCAAGATACGTGATTATACACCCTAATGGGAGCGACCTACATAGTCATGTCGCCTTCCCGGTTTTTGTCATTTCCCGGTTGATGAGGCTTGAGGCTAGATTTTAACTTTTAAAACATCTGGTCATCATTCACTTTGAATGCCACGTTGTCAAATCCGTCAAATCACTAATTGACATCCACAAATATACTCTGGGTATAAAAGAAGTGCCCCTCTTTGCCACCAACTCGGTATATTTGTTAAAATCAACGTACGTGGTTTTATGCAAATACTTTGTCAGACATTCGTCCATACAAGTCATCCAGGAACAGGACGAACCGAAGGCACTCTCCTTCTTCATCCAATATAGGAATAACCCCATGGATAAGTAGCGAGTAGTCCTTAAAAATCCTTAGATTTCAACCACGACAGGATCACAAATCAAATAACTCTGGTTGCAAGCTAGAGAAATTCGACAAGTAGTCCTTCCGCTTATGAAGATCCACGGTTTTCAATTTCTCTATTTCAATTACCATCTTCATGTATTTGGTTGTTTAGAATGGTTTTCGAATATAATTTCAATCCCGGTCTTTCCGTACCAACAATCGTATTGGTCAGTTTTGATAGTCGATGGTTTAACTATCAAATAACAATCGTGTCATTAAAATGATTTCACTGATTCAGTACTTGGCATTTCTTGGCTTATTTAAAATAAATAAATATAAATCAACCCTTCATTCTTCCAATATATTTTAAAATATTTTATTTAATTCTTAATTATAACAAAACTATTTTAAATACTTTAGACCATGTATATATATATATACACCCAGCTTTCCATTTCTTTTGGAAATATCGATATATTTCTTTAAAACCTTTTTCTTTATATTCGAGCATCTCACGATATACATACATGTATAATACTTAATGGTATATACCATATTACCCATTTCTGATATGATAAATCAAATGTTAAATTTTATAATTTAATATCAAATATTCTTATTTACTTTGAAACTAGTATTTATATTAAAAAAAACTCGTACTCATGTTCAATATTCCTCGTATGGAATAATTTACCAATTACAGCACCTTTCCCTCGTTTTAAACTATAGTGAAGCCAATCAAGTCGGGGTATTTTATTTACCTCTCAGACCTTAATCAACAATGTTCTTACCTTAGAATAGTATTAGTTTGTCACTTCACCACTGATATTAAAATCTCCTTTACCATCTTGATTTCAAATCTGGTTTTATAAACCGTTTCTTATATTTGAAATCCTCGCTCAATAATCCCTTTACTTAGTTCCTTTAATTAAGTAAATAATCAATAAACCATAACTTTTAACTTCAAACATAATTTCACTTATAAAATTTTGATTTAGAATATAAATCCTTCGTCAAATAATTTGATTCCATTAAAATCCGCTTACACCTACTTTAAAATAGAACCTTTCTAACTGGGATTTCATTCCCAAATATCCATTTACTAATATTTAAACCAACCCAATTGTATATATTTTCCCTTACATTTGAAGTCCTTATCTCAATTACATGTTTTTCCCAATTCAATGCTTTAATCCTTAAGGTCCTCCTTTTGGTTTAAAAAACCCTTTTAAAATCTTGTTTGGATTTCTTCCAAATCACCTATACAAATTTATTCACCATTTCTATATTTTTATCCATTCTTAATCTATTAACCCTTTTTCCTTTAAAATCTCATTTCATTTGAACTCTCTTTACTTAATTTAGAAATTAAGTAAAACTTCTTTTAAATTCTTACATTCACCGACAAATCCCATTTAATAATCTTATTTGAACACTTGGATTATAAATCCCTTATAACTCTTATAAGTCCTTTTTATCAAAGCATAACGCCACTTAATCACTTACCCAATGAATTCCAATTAAAAACCATTGTTTTAATTATTTTTAATTAAAACAATAATTAACTTTAAATATTAACTATATAAAAATAGTTAACTTGGCTGTTAATTAAAAATAGTATCATTATCATTTTTAAAAGCTGATTAAATAATAATTACTTGATTTACATTAACCAATTCAATGATTTCATTAAATTATAGTTAATCGGAGATTAACTAGTATTTTAACACTAAACACTTCAATAATTCCCTTAATTTATAGTTAATCAGAGATTAACTAATATTTTTTATTATTCATTCAATCTGACGAATATTCAGAAAATTTAAATCAAATTAACTCCATTATCAATTTCAATTAAACACGGTTGATTTTGTCAACCGTACACATCAGTTAACTATTGACTGATTTTCATTTTTCATTTCCCCTTTTAAATTAAAAACTTAGTTAATTTAAAATCACTATTTAATTTCTTTAAAACAATTATTTTATTTTACCAACCCGTAGGTAAATTCTTGGGTTTCTGCTTTTAACTTGCATAAACCATTTCAATAATTTCTCTTATAAACTCGATTTAAAATATTTATTTATAAATTTCTAATTTAATTATAATATAGAATAATTGAAATTCTTCAATCCAGTTATAAAATAATTTATAACTTTAAAACTACATCAATCCACCTGATGGTAGACCGATGTTTAAAACAATATATTTCAGGCCATTTACTGCCACTTACCCAATCAATACTGTTGATTGATTTCAAACATAACAATGATGAATATATATTCAACCATCAACATTAAACCATGTTTAGTGTCAGTCAGTGTGAACAGTTCATATATGAATAATATGCACCACAAATAAAAATACAGTTTATTGAGGAATCCGGTCGGATCCCTCCAACCTGTGCTTCTCTGTATCACAGATAACAGTTATACAAATTAAATTTTAATAATCTACTATTTAAAACTGATGGGTTTAAATAACAACAATCAATCAAACAACTAACAACATCCATAGCAGCCAATCAACCAATTTCTACTGTTAACAGTCAATTATATTTTTCTATGAATTTAACACATCACAGAATTCCAGAGGGTGTGAGAATTAACTCACCAGATTTAATTCTGGTTGACGATTGACGCGTTTTCTCCATTTAATTTGAAATGAACGTTCAAAATTATCTGAAATTCCAAATAGCTCCAATCGAATCCCAGTCAGCACCATCACCTAGGCCCGTCCCTTTGATCCCAACGAATCCAGCTTCGCTGAATTTCGTAAACGAATGAGTAAGATATCGCATTTACAAGTTATAACGTATATTATATAAATTATATTATAATTAATAAATAATTACCTTATTAATTAACCTAATCACGGCCACGTCATCAGCGTACAGAAGGGGGAAAAACGCGTCTTCCCCAATTTGATTTTCCAAAGCCCGATTTCCTCTTCCACCTTTCGAAGCAAACACCGTGCCCCCTAATTCTCCTACCTCCGCCGCCGTAAGCCACCTAAGACCACCGATGCCACCTCACCGCAATCGCCACTCCACGAACCACCTTCACCAAAAACCACCTGCTTCAATTTGCAACAGCCGCTGGGAAAATCACCTTCAACCAATTTCCGTTCATCGACGCGCTGGCCCCATCACCCGCCACCGAAGGCCACCGGACCACCACTGTTGCCACGACCATCCTCCACTGATTCTTCCCCCTTTAGACCGCGACCGTGAAACCCCTTCCAAAGCCTCCTAACGACGGATTTCTGATTGTTACTCCAAAACTAAGCCCCCAAAAACTGTTCTGTTCTCCGTTCAACTCCATGTCGCGACCACCTCCGACCATGTCAGACCCCCAGACCAGTGCCAAAAGAAAGCCTCATCTCCCTACTTCATTTTTCCCTAGATCCGAACCTTCCAAATCGATCCAATCTCCCTTAATCCACCAAAGAACGGAACTTCCTGATCTCGGTTTTCATGAAATTCTGACCACCACAGGTGGTGTTTGACCACCAAATTTTTACTGGAGGTGGGCAGCAATGAGATCTTCAATTTTGCCTCAGATTCCACTAGCCAATTCCTTCAGGATTTGGAGTTATAATTCATTTTACATTGGAGGGGTTTTCTTCAATTTGGGACACTAGAAAAATGTTTGGACGAGAATGGACTAAAATATGGGCTGAAGGTAGTGTATATATAAGGAAGAAATGATATTTATTTAGGTTGATGTGACGAACGATATTTTTCTTCGTGTCTATCGCAAATTCGAACACTGTTTATTAGCTCCTGTGCTCACATACAAACCCCGTTCATGATGCGAAGGGACGTCATAGTATATTTTGACGTTACGGTCCTAATGAAACTTGTTTTATCGAATTCCGAGTCCGTTTGCTCAAACGGTGCTCGTTCACGTCCAATTGATCGATTTATTTGCATTTTATTTTGCCACGCTCACAGAATCATCGAAATATAAATATATTCAATCATCGAAATCATCACTATAAGTTCAATAGAATCAATATAAACCACTTTAAATTTCCCGATCACAGTATATTTCAAATTCTACATTTTTCCAAATATTTTGGAATTAAAATATTATTATATAATTAATATAAATAAATATTCAAAATAAAATATTTAAGTCCAATTATTTAAATTCAAATAAATATTTAAATAATTCATATAATTAGGCAAAAAATACGGGCCGTTACATTCCTTCCCCCTTAAAAGAATTTCGTCCCTGAAATTGCTAAGGCAGAAAGAACGTTGCAGACTATTATCTTTGCAAAAATATTTAATTTAAAATTCAAAATTTATTTTTAAACTAACCCAATGAGTTTTAAACCTATTTATTCCAAATAACAGAATTTTCCAAAAATCTTCAAAAAAATTCTAACATCTTAAATTTTGGAAATTTTTTGGTAGAGTCTCCCCTGTACGGAGGGCCATCTTGAATAACGCAGGTTCGATAAATATATACCTCGACCAACACGGTCGGAAAAAATCAAAATCCAAATAAAAAATCAAAATTTTATATTCTGCGTAGGCGTACCTTTTTGCGAGCACTATTATGCGATAAGCAATATATTATACACGAGCTTGCTAAATTATCGTGTAGCTCTATTCAAACTGGATTCGATTAACTCCAGAATTTCCTTGGCTGGGTTTTAAAGCTGAATTGGCACTTCCGCACCTGTTCTTAACTCAAATGAATTTCATTAGTCCGAAAACAATGTTAATCAGGTTCAGAATATCCATACCATCTATTTTGACCAATTCTATACACAATTCAATCCACATGAGAATATAATTATTTATACCCAAGTCTTAAAAATCCATTTATTTCTATAATTATCCATTCAATTTCATTAGACTTTAATTCATTACTTGGTCCTCAATCTAGTTTCAAATCAATATCCATGCAACTAACTATACCATTTAAATAATTCACTGATTTCCAAATACTCCATTGACTTACGGTTTTCCAATCACAAATCAAATTCTGAAATTTTCAACTATGATTATATCTTTTACGGTTTACCTAGTATAAGGAAGATTAAATACTAGTATTTCCATTAACACATACCATATTTGAGATTTTCTTTAAATATCCACTCAGATTTATCAAATTTGGATTGATTTTTCTAACTAATTTATCTCAGATTGGTTTTAACCAAGTCTATCATTTTCAGATTTATATTCAAGCAATCAACAACAGAATCCAAGCATATCATTCAAATCAATATTAACAAATCCGATTGATTTTCCATATGATAATTATTTGGGAAAATCATTACTTTTATTATTTTATAAATTAAATTGGGCAAAAATAAATTTCAAAAATAACCTTATATCAAACTACAAAAACGCGCTCTCTTTTATATATACAAACTCAATCTAGGGTATTACTAACCCCATCTCTATTGAGTCACACCACAAAGCCAAGGTTATCACTAAACCAATAACTCTGATACCACTGTAACGACCTAGTGAATTTTCGGCACCGAAAATCGACACAAATACGATTACCGTATCTAATGCCGACCTTCCAAGCACTGAAACACAGGAACGTTATTAGAAAGAATTTAGAGGGTGAGAAAAGAAAGAAAGAAATATTAGAATAGAAGAAAGAAGAAGAACATCACATCAGAATCTCACTGCGGAACAGATAAAATATAATATAACAAATCTTTTTATACAAAAAAGAACTGTATATACATCCCAATCATCAGAGTACAACATATATCAGTCATAGCGGAATAATAACTTTATATAACTAGCGGTGAAGCCTTCTGCTTCCAGCTCCTGAAAAATCCAAGCGAACCTAACCTGGAAATACACTTGGTCTGACCCGAGCACATTTGAAGCAAAGAAAAATTCACCGGGTCAGTCTGGAATACTTTCAGTGATAAATTCACAGCACAAACATCTTGATTAACTTTGGAAAATTCTTTTGAATAAAAGGACAATAGTAAGACCAGCCCACACATAAACACAGATGGTATTTACCTTACTATAACCCAAACCATTTTTGAAAATAATACTTTGTTCTGATATTACAATAGTGTCTAAATACAAATAGATAACAATCTAGCGGAACGCTTGCATCTCACGCTCCACATATATAGTATACAACCAAAACCGCAAGCGCTTATTGGAAATTGGATTTCAACTATGACAAGGTATGGGACCACCTGTCGATAGTGTATCTCTAGAGGCGAATACATTGGGTTCAACAAGAACGTCTTGCAACCCGACCCACACATGACCGACCACTCATTTCTCTTGAGTGTATCGAATGTATATCACCAACGGTTTTGTGCGACCCACCGTTTCCCAAAAAGGGACAGCATCGAAATAGATTGAAGAAGCAAAAGGAATTCCTCTAGATAGGTGATTGTACACCCTAATGGGAGCGACCCACATAGCCATGTTGCCTGTAACAGCCCGCACCTCCGTTCATGCAAGATAGTGTCCCCAATTTAGTCACCGTATAGGTGTGGGGTTTTGTTCCTCAAAAGGCCTCGGCGTTAGTAAGAGATGGACTCTACTATATAAGTACCCACTTCACATAGACTTCCACGATGTGAGACTTAGGGGTGCTACATTCTCCCCTCCTACAGAGCCCAACGTCCCCGTTGGCTCACAAACACCTCACCCAGGCGTTGTGGTCCACATAGAAGACACAATTCCGGCTGGGTATTTTCTCTGATACCACTATAACAGGTGTAACAAATATAACAGAAGAACAGAATGATATAAGCTATTGTTTTACACTTCTCTGTACTAATACTAGTATAACAGAATTAGGTGTCACCCTAATGTCTAAACTGAAACAGAAACGGGTACAAAATAATATAACAGAAACAGAATGCTAATAATGGGCCTTTACTACCTGATCAGAAACAGACAGAAGCAGAAACAGATTAATCCCTATGGAAATAGAATGTAGAATTAGGTGTACACTATTTTATCTGTCTTGTAAGTTTCTGTTCTGTTTACTAAAATGCTCCACCAAAGTTAAGGCATTCCCTTTGTGAGTGACCTTAACGGAGGTGGGGTGTTACATTGCCTGCCCGATTTTTGTCATTTCCGGGTTGATGAGGCTTGAGGCTAGATTTTAACTTTTAAAACATCTGGGCATCATTCACTTTGAATGCCACATTTTCAGATCCGTTAAATCACTAATTGATGTCCACAAATATACTCTGAGTATAAAAGAAGTGCCCCTCTTTGCCACCAACCGGTATATTTTTGTAAAAATCAACGTACGTGGTTTTAGGGAAATACTTTGTCAGACATTCGTCCATACAAGTCATCCAGGAACAGGATGAACCAAAGGCACTCTCCTACTTCATCCAATATAGGAATCACCCCATGGATAAGTAGCGAGTAGTCCTTGCAAATCCGTAGATTTCAACCACGACAGGAACACAAATCAAATAAATCTGGTTGCAAGCCAGAGAAATTTGACAGGTAGTCCTTCCGCTTATGCACGATCTTCAATTTCTCTATTTCAATTACCATCTTCATGTATTTGTTGGTTTAGAATGGTTTTCGAATATAAATTCGATCTCGGTCTTTCCGTACCAACAATCGTATTGGTCAGTTTTGATAGTCGGTGGTTTAACTATCAAATAACAATCGTGTCACTAAAATGATGTCACTGATTTAGTACTTAGCATTTCTTGGCCTATTTAAAATAAATAAATAAATGGTAATCAACCCTTAATTCTTCCAATATATTTTAAAACATTTTATTTAATTCTTAATTATAACAAAACTATTTTAAACACTTTAGAGCATGTATATATGTATATACCCAGCTTTCCATTTCTTTTGGAAATATCGATATATTTCTTTAAAACCTTTTTCTTTATATTCGAGCATCTCACGATATACATACATGTATAATACTTAATGGTATATACCATATTACCCGTTTCTGATATGATAAATCAAATGTTAAATTTTATAATTTAATATCAAATATTCTTGTTTACTTTGAAACTAATATTTATATTCAAAAAAAAAAACTCGTACTCATGTTCAATATTCCTCGTATGGAATAATTTACCAATTACAGCACCTTTCCCTCGTTCCAAACTAAAACCATTCCTCGATAATAGCGAAGCCAATCAAGTTGGGGTATTTTATTTACCTCTCAGACCTTAATCGACAATGTTCATACCTTAGAATAATATTAGTTTGTCACTTAACCACCGATATTAAAATCTCCTTTACCATCTTGATTTCAAATCTGGTTTTATAAACCGTTTCTTATATTTGAAATCCTCGCTTAATAATCCCTTTACATAATTCCTTTAATTAAGTAAATATTCACTAGACCATAACTTTTAACTTCAAACATTATTTCACTTATAACATTTTGATTTATAATATAAATTCTTCGTCAAATAATTTGATTCCATTTATTTGGGCATTTCTATAATAAAACTTTTACCTTGGATTTTTCAACTAAAATCCTCTTTCACCTACTTTAAAATAAAACCATTCTAAATGGGATTTCATTCCCAAATATCCATTTACCAATATTTAAACCAACCCAATTGTATATATTTCCCCTTACATTTGAAATCCTTATCTCAATTACACATTTATCCCAATTCAATGCTTTAATCCTTATGGTCCTCCTTTTGGTTTAAAAAAACCCTTTTAAAATCTTGTTTGGATTTCTTCCAAATCATCTATACAAATTTATTCACCATTTCTATATTTTTATCCATTCTTAATCTATTAACCCTTTTTCCTTTAAAATCTCATTTCATTTGAACTATCTTTACTTAATATAGAAATTAAGTAAAACTTCCTTTAAATTCTTACATTCACCGACAAATCCCATTTACTAATCTTATTTGAACACTTGGATTATAAATCCCTTATAACTCTTATCGGTCCTTTTTATCAAACCTAACACCACTTAATCGCTTGCCTAATGAATTCCAATTAAAAACCTTCATTTTAGTTATTTTTAATTAAAAAAATAATTAACTTTAAATATTAACTATATAAAAATAGTTAACTTGGCTATTAATTAAAAATAGTATCATTATCATTTTTAAAAGCTGATTAAATAATAATTACTTGATTTACACCAACCAATTCAATAATTTCCTTAAATTATAGTTAAATGGAGATTAACTAGTATTTTAACACTAAACACTTCAATAATTCCCTTAATTTATAGTTAATCAGAGATTAACTAATATTATTCATTAAATTTGATGAATATTCAGAAAATTTAAATCAAATTAACTCCATTATCAATTTCAATTAAACACGGTTGATTTTGTCAACCATACATATCAGTTAACCATTGACTAGTTTTCATTTTTCATTTCCCTTTTAAATTAAAAACTTAATTAATTTAAAATCACTATTTAATTGTTTTAAAACAATTATTTTATTTTACCAACCCATAGGTAAATTCTTGGGTTTCTGCTTTTAACTTGCATAAACCATTTCAATAATTTCTCTTATAAACTCGATTTAAAATATTTATTTATAAATTTCTAATTTAATTGTAATATAGAATAATTAAAATTCTTCAATCCAGTTATAAAATAATTTATAACTTTAAAACTACATCAATCCACCTGACGGTAGACCGATGTTTAAAACAATATATTTCAGGCCATTTACTGCCACTTACCCAATCAATATTGTCGATCGATTTCAAACACAACAATGATGAATTTATATTCAACCGTCAACATTAAACCATGTTTAGTGTCAGTCAGTGTGAACAGTTCATATATGAATAATATGCACCACAAATAAAAATACAGTTTATTGAGGAATCCGGTCGGATCCCTCCAACCTGTCCTTCTCTGTATCACAGATAACAGTTATACAAATTAAATTTTAACATTCTACTATTTAAAACTGATGGGTTTAAATAACAACAATCAATCAAACAACCAACAACAGCCATAGCAGCCAATCAACCAATTTCTATTGTTAACGGTCAATTATATTTTTCTATGAATTTAACATATCTCAGAATTCCAGAGGGTGTGAGAACTAAGTCATCAGGTTTAATTCTGGTTGACGCGTTTTCTCCATTTAATTTGAAACGAACATTCAAAATTACCCGAAATTCCAAATAGCTCCAATCGAATCCCAGTCAGCACCATCGCCTAGGCCTCGTCCCTATGGTCCCAACGGATCCAGTTTCGCTAAATTTCGTAAACGAATGAGTAAGATATCACATTTACAAGTTATAACGTATATTATATAAATTATACTATAATTAATAACTAATTACCTTATTAATTAACCTAATCACGGCCACGTCATCAGCGTACAGGAGGGGGAAAAACGCGTCTTCCCCAATTTCATTTTCCAAAGCCCGATTCCCTCTTCCACCTTTCAAAGCAAACACCGTGCCCCCTAATTCTCCTACCGCTGCCGCAGTAAGCCACCTGAGACCACCAGAGCCACCTCACTGCAATCGCCACTCCACGTACCACCTTCACCAAAAACCACCTGCTCCAGTTTGCCACAGCCTTTGGGAAAATCACCTTCAACCAATTTCCATTCATCGACGCGCTGGCCCCACCACACTCCACCGAAGGCCACCGGACCACCACTGTTGCCATGGCCATCGTCCACCGCTTCTTCCCCCTTCAGACCGCGACTGTGAAACCCCTTCCAGAGCCTCATAACGACGGATTTTCGATTGTTACTCCATACTCCAAAATCGAGCCCTCGAAAACTGTTCTTTTCTCCGTTCAACTCCATGCCGCAACCACCTCTGACCATGTCAAACCCGCAGACCAGTGCCAAAAGAACGCCTCATCTCCCTACTTCATTTTTCCCTAGGTCCGAACCTTCCAAATCGATCCAATCTCCCTTAATCCACCAAAGAACGGAACTTCCTGATCTCGGTTTTCGTGAAATTCCGACCACCACAGGTGGTGTTTTTGACCACCAAATTTTTATTGGAGGTTGGCAGCAATGAGATCTTCAATTTTGCTTCAGATTCCACCAAATTTTTATTGAAGTGGTTTTCTGCAATTTGGGACGCTGGAAAAATGTTTGGACGAGAATGGACTGAAATATGGACGGAAGGTAGTATATATATAAGGGAGAAATAATATTTATTTAGGTTGATGTGATGAACGATATTTTTCTTTGTGTCTACCGCAAATTCGAGCACTGTTTATTGGCTCCTGTGCTCACATACAAACCCCATTCGTGACGCGAAGGGACGTCATAGTATAACTTGACATTACGGTCCTAATGAAACTTGTTTCGTCGAATTCCGAGTCCGTTTGCTCAAACGACGCTCGTTCATGTCCAATTAATTGATTTATTTGCATTTTATTTTGCCACGCTCACAGAATAACTCTGATTGAAGCAGAACTTGATAATCTAGCAATAATTTACTGTTGCAGTCACAATAAAATTTGTTTCGTCGAAAACGGAGGTCGTTTGAATAATGTCCTTTTTAAAAGGTCAAATTTGAATTAAAATAAATCAATTTTAAAATACTTCAATATAAAATAAATAAAATATTGAAATTGGCCATACACGAGCAGAATTTCAAATACTACCAAAGTAAAATATCCTGGGTTGAATTTTAAGCCAAATCAATATTTAAAATATTAAAAAAAACATTTATTTTATATAAATAATCATTATAATTTATATAGGAATTCCATAGCGACTATTTTAAAATTTTATTTGGACATAAAACAAAATTTACGCTATGAAAACTGGATTTTTCTCTTCGGTTAGAAAAATACTATCCAACAGATTCATACATTTCTTGTTTCAAGAAAATCCGACTTATTTTGGATCCTGTATAGCCGTTTAAATTTCAAAACGCCAAATTACGAACTGCCGCGCCGCTGCAGCTCGTTTTATATTTAAAATATAAATATATATATTCAATCATCGAAATCGTCACTATAATTTCAATAGAATCAATATAAACCACTTTAAATTGCCCGATCACAGTATATTTCAAATTCTACATTTTTCCAAATATTTTGGAATTAAAATATTATTATATAATTAATATAAATAAATATTCAAAATAAAATATTTAAGTCCAATTATTTAAATTCAAATAAATATTTAAATAATTCAAATAATTAGGCAGAAAAATACGGGCGGTTACACAGACCCTTTAAAAACTTGTTAAAATTTTGTGATTTGAGGACTCTATATTGTAGATATTTCTTCCATGATTGAAATGGAAGAAATTACGAGTCATTTGGAGTTTCAGATCAAAAAAATATGTTCATTTGAAGTTCAAAAGTGAAGTAGTTGTTCCTAAGCAGCTAGATGTTCGATTTTATCACCATGATATCTGGCTAACTGGAGAAAATAACAAGGAAGTTTGGTCATACGTTTGACCTAATGGCTCATAACTTTGTTTGTTGTTTTGGACATCTGGTTCCATATTTCATATATTTGATCTACTACTAATCACCTGATTTTGATGAAACTTCAAAACGCAATAACTTTCGCATACAAAGTCAGGCTAAGGTGCAGTTTAAACCATTATTCATTATTATTTAGGGATATAACTTAGGAAAAATTGACAGGTTTTGGAGATTTCAAGGCCCATATGGGACCCACTCCGGGACATATTTCAAAACCTGAATTTTGAGGTATAATAGGAGGATATACTTAAGGAGTATTGTGACGGTGAGGTATTGCATTCGACTAAATTGCAATCTAGTTAGCATAGTGTCTTTGTTACATCGTGCGGTGGGTTGCTAGATTGTGGGGACTAGGGCCATGCGTGGCGATCCTATACTACTATGATGATAGTGAGATGAAACAAGAAATTGCTTAGTAGCATGTCGTCTTTGATTTTTATTATAGAAGGTTGAAACATGGAGTTGCTTTGTAGCGAGTCATATACAATTTTTGTGATAGTGGACCGAGACATGGAGTTGCTCAATAGCGAGTCGTATACGACTTTGGTGTTTGCGGGCTGAGATATCGAGTTTCTTAGTAGTGAGTCATCTAAGATTTTGATGGTAATGGACTGGGACATGGAGTTGTTATGAATCATCCACGATTTTCTCTTATAGTAGTGGCCACTTATAGTGTACCATTTTGGTCTTATAATAGTGACCATACCCATTGTGGTGTATCATTTTGACCTTATAGTAGGGACCATATGCATTGTGTCATAAACTTTTTTCTTATAGTAGTGACTATATGCATTGCGACATATCCATTTTGTCCTTTAGTAGTGACCATATGAATTGGGCGTATATTATCGATCTTAGAAGTATTGATTGTTGTTTTTAGGTCACATGTTGATCTGGATTATTAGTACTATATTGTTAGTAGTTTAGGCTAGCATAGTGCAATGATATATATTGTGCAAACTTATTATTACAAAAAAGAGAAGGTGATCCTTTATCATTAAGATGGATTTACCATACTTTTTTGTAGATAGCCCATATTTCTCTCGATCCACATTTGCAGAGAAGACTGGCTAAGATTTTGTAATTCCTATTTATTTGTATATATAGTTTTAATATGCAATATTTTGAGATAGTTCCCTCATACCAGAATTTATGTCTGACCTATTTTTTGTCTCTATCTACTTACATCATAACAACTCTCAAGTACTCGATTGAGTAGTTCAGGAGTCAGGTGCTTTGGGGATATGCTACCAGAGTGCACAACTGAAGCGTTTTAAGGCACGATGTCATTGTTTTGATATATATATATATATATATACTTGTTATATTATTGTACATTAAAGATCTTAAATGAAACTATTATATCAAATTTTATTGATAACTTTGTGCGATTTGGAGATGTATTCTGGCTATTCTATAATAATATCCATTTCTCAGTTTCTCCCGCTAGTGGAGTCTCTTAATGGTTATCTATTTATGTTCATGTATATTCTATGTATTATATGTTGTCTTCCATTGAGAGATCTTCTTGATATTCATTTTAGTGTTTTGTTCAAATTTTGCCTCGATATTCTATCTTTTATAGCATTAGAAAGTAATGTGATAATGTAAGGTGCCGACTTCTGAGTACCATGAAGGGAGGGTCATTACATGCAGCCTAGGAATATACTCTTAGGAAACTTCATGAAGTCTCATAGGAAGGAAAAGAGGCTAAAACATCACTCAGTGATGAGAACCTATGGGCATTTAACTTGTTGGGTACATATAGTAGTGTTGGCGATGCTCCAACTGCCACTGATAGTGATGGGGATGGCTTTTCATCTATGGATAATGGGGATGATCCACAAATACCCTAGGTACAAAGTCTAGTGGTCAAGACTAGTGACATACAAGAGCATACTGAAGAAGACAAGATTAGAGAAAAATGTGAATGTGAAGGTGGGAGTGATGGTAAAGGTGAAGAGAAGGCCACATGTTGATACTGATGCAAGCCATAAGTCATCAACCAATGTAGAAGATAGCAATGAGGGGTTCTATATATAAAAGCAACTAAAAATCAGGATTACCCTGGTCCGACCTCAAATGCATTATCTGTCATCTTCTGTAGTTGAGAAGACTGTCACTCTATCATCGGGAGATATTTCTCCTCCCTAGACCTAATTCCAAAGGTGATACTATCTTTTAGGGTAGGCAAGATGAGCATTAGCGATCACAGGCCCTTCATTCATCTAATTGGTGGCATTCCATCCACATAAGAGTGGGAAGATTACCCCTCTTGGCAAAGCTTCAACTTAAAATTTGTCAGGAGCACTAGGAGACTCACATGCATGTGCACTGCACTACAGTTTAGCTCATGCGTTATCTAATTAAAACTTATTCTTATTCATTCATTGGCTGATTTCATTGAGCAAAGGTTTATGTTTGAGTCCTTGGAGGATAATGTGTCTCACTACCAAAGAAACCTTCCGTGGATGCTGTTGAGTACAGTAATATGATATATTTTTTATGATAGCAAGATTTTTTGAGTAAGATGGATGTGTAGCGCGAGACTACACAACCGATTAAGCATTATATTAAATATGTAATAATAAACCAGTTGACAAGCCCAACTAGTGGCTTAGAGTTTGCAAAATAGAAATTCAACAGCACCAAAATACCCGAAGGTAGATAACAATACATCAACTACAACATAGAGTCTTACTACCATATCATGTACATAAACAAGCCAAAATAAGTACCCATTAAAGACACAACCAGACCAAACAGGAAAGATTAAGAACCATCTTAATGAAGATCAGGATTGGAATCACTATAATTAGAACCAACAGATTCAGCAGGACTGTTATTGACTGGTTCAGTCTGCATAATCATTGAAAATGCTTCAGTGGTTTTTTAAAAACGAATGCATTCCTCTCCTTCAGTATACACCAAAAAAATATAGGTAAGTAGAAATCAAGCGCAGACTTAAACTGACTGCTCTGCCAATAATGAAACACTGATGAAACATTAGGGATGAAACATTAGGGATGAAACCAAGCAAATATGTACTGGTTGTAGCTAAAATTGGGTAGGTGAAGTCACATTCGAAAACAGATGCTGTATAGATTCCTCGTGAGATAAGCAAAATGCACAGCGAGCATCAGCAAGAAGATTGAGCCTGTAAACCTCGCTTTACAGTTTATTTTTCCATGGATTAAACACCAAGTAAAAAGCAGCACTTTAGGAGGCAGTCGAATCTTCCAAATCCTTGAAAATGAAAAAGATCTACAAGAAAAATTAAGATAATGATACACTGAAGCAACGGTAGTGATAAAGCCCAAACAAATTTATCACGAGATTGAGAAAGATAGGTATAAACAATTAAATTGGAGACATAAAGAAGATTATCAAGGATATGACCATCAAATAGACAAGGATGGCAAAGTTGTGAAGGATCATTATGAACTACATTAGCAATTGAAGAGCAATGATCAGAGATAAGAGGGAAAAGATTAGCTAAAGCAAGGGAAAGGGGAATCCGGCAATGCCAAATATCATACCAGAATAAACAATGTTCACCATTACCTAGACTAACATGAAACAGACTCTTAATGCGAGGAATAACCAAAATTACACCTGTCCAGAATGGGGATGATTTAACTAAAGGAAGATAGTGTAAAACCCAATGGGAATTACTAGAGTAATAAAGTGATAAGATCCACTCTTTCCATATGAACGAGCCAGGAGAAACTATACACCACAACCATTTTGAAAGAAGAGCCAAATTGAAATTAGAAAGATTAATTACACCCAAACCTCCTTGATTAGTATGTAAGCACACTGTGTGCCAATTAACTAATCGTTTAGCTTTGCTACCATTCCATAAAAAGGAACTTCTAATTGAATCTATTTTAGAAATTACACACTTTGTAAGTTTATGAAAAGTCATTCAATATGTTGGCAAAGCAGATAAAACTGATTTAACCAACACTAAACGACCTGCAGATGATAATGAATTTGCTTTCCATGAAGATAATTGTAACACCCCGTATTTTCTGTGAACGTATAAGTAACAAATCAGAGAATAATTAATTTTTAAAATAAGAATAAAGGGAAACGGGTTGCGCCATTGTGTTCATCTCGAAATTCTGCTTGAAAACGAGTCTGAGTTTTCGAAAAAACGGAGTCCGTATGACCAAGTTATGACCCTCCGAAGTTTCAGAGAATTTCAGAATCGAAAACAGCTCGAAAATTCAGAATTCAAATTCGAATTCAAAATCCCAGAACAGGCTGGGCGGGAAAATTCCCGCCCATGGACCAGGTCGACCTGGGGGTTGACCATAGTGTCGACCTCCCAGGGCCAGGTCGACCATAGTGTCGACCTGGGGGTCGACCTGCCTCCCGAACCCACTTTCTGAACCTGATGCATTCTGATGTATTTAGACTCGTTTTCTGTCCGGATTCGTCTACCTAATCCTATATAAATAGCCCCCTAGCCTCATTTTCTCTACACAATTTCATTCTATCTATATTCTGCCTCTGTTCTAATTAAAAATAAAAATGGCGTCGCTACTCTGCTGGAATCAAAACTTGGACTGATGCATCTTCTTCCAACCTGAATAGAATTAAAAGCTAAATCAAATCTCAAATCAAAGTCTAGAGCTACGACAACAATTAAAGAGAAATAATTCAGCATTTCTGCATCAACAACAGTTTATTATCCTTTCTTAAAACCACAAAAGGCAAGTACTGTTATTTTCCGCTATAAACTGTAATTATAATTGTGACATGATTATAAATCTGAGTCTGAGGTTATGTATATTCTTATCTGTCAGATCTGTTTTTCTGTGACTATTATGTACCTCTTTCTTCTTTCTGTTCTATAGCCAGGCTACTACGAGCCTGTGCCGAATCTCATAAGAGATTAACGCACGAACGCTAAATTTTGGGACAAATAATAATGCATAATTAGACATGAAATTGTAGCCTATGAGACTATTGCCTATGACTATGATTCATTGACTATGAGACTATTGCCCATGACTATGATTCATTGACTATGAGACTATTGCCTATGACTATGATTCATTGACTATGAGACTATTGCCTATGACTATGATTCATTGACTATGAGACTATTGCCTATGACTATGATTCATTGACTATGAGACTATTGCCTATGATTATGATTCATGACTATGAGACTATTGCCTATGACGTTGAATACGAAACTATTATGATTAGTCGCCCATGACTATTATGGTTAGTTGCCTATAACTATTGTAGTTAGTTTCTTATGCCTATTCCCTTAATGATGTTGGATCTCATATTTAGTATGTATCTTTGCTAGTTTATTCCCATTCACTGTTATGTACATCGAGCCTATAGGGCCATTTCATGAGTATTTAGAGAACTTGTGGAAACATGTTATACGGGGATTGGGCTAAGCTTAATTACGTAAATCTGGCATAGCAAATATGTTGGCATGATCTGAATTGGCTATAATAGAGAATGGTTTACATGGACATAGTGGTAAACTAGAATATTAGATCTAGTTTTTACATGGACTGTAAATGGTAATATTAAGATTAAAATTTGGGGCATATATTACATTATGAATTATGACCTTGATTTAGGCATGTAAGTTTAGGCTAAATTTATGATTAGGCAAGATATGATATATGTATAATCTGCTAAATCTGTTATCTGCTAAATCTGTTATATTGCCTAATCTGCTAGTTCTGTTATATTGCCAAAACTGCTAATTAGATTGAATTGCCTAATCTGCTAATTATGTTAAATTGACTTATTTGCTAAATCTGCTAAATAGCCTAATCTGCAAGATCTGTTATCTGTTTAATCTGTTGAATGACGTAATCTGTTGGAACTGAAATGCTGAAATATGAAGTATGTGAATCTGTAGGCTCGACTTAAAATTGAGCAAAACTTGTTAACAGAACCTCGAATAATCTGCTGTAACTTGTACAGAAGTTTAATCTGTTAAATAAACAGAATTAGTCTGATATCTGAAAAATCTGTATTGGAATGAATTGGCTATGACACGAGGTTAGACTCTGTTTGCGGTAGAAGCCTGCCCGGAACCAACCGGCTTAACCAGCGACCGCAAACTGTCAATCTAATGTGAGAGGTCGTAGGCATAACCAAAATATGCTTAGACACGAGGTTAGGTCTGGCTAGTGGCAGAAGTCTGCCCGGAACCGCCCGGCATATCCAATGGCCACAAGCTACCGACCTAATGTGAGAGGTCTGTGCATTAATATTTAATTAATGCAAATCTGGGATAAATATGATGTCTAAAACGTGTTGGGTGGATAGGATTAAACCAATTGGACTAATGAATTAAACAAACCCGTTTCGTGAATCTGTAGGCCCAATTACAAAGTTAGACAAATCTGTAAATCTGTTAAATCCGTATATTTGATCCGTTAGTCTGAAAACTTGTCTGATCTGTGAACTAGTTAATCTGAACTCTGTATGTTTGAACTTGTAAACAAGTTAATCTGAAATCTGTTAGTTTAGGGACACAAGGTTAGGAGGGAAATTACTTGTGTCATCTTTTGTTTGGGACCCATATTAGTCAGTAACCCTTTCTGGTATCAAAACTTTGACCCAACAGTAGGTAGGTTCAGGGCATGCTTACTGAACTAATTATAAGTGGTTCATTCTGATAATGGCGAGGGGTGTTGATGGTGCGTTCCAACCGGGTCATGTGCGTGCATGGATCCCGGTCTGCCTCTGAGGATGTAAGACGCCGTGACATCTGTAAATAGGCCTGTGCCAATTGGTTGTCACTTTAGGGAGTGATACACCCTATTGTGGAGCCGACACAGGGTATTTATGTATTAGGGAGCCGATCGCTTGGGGTAGGGTTTTAGGGTATACTTAGTCCTGTCTGTTTCTGTTGGTACCGTCTGTTTCTGTTGGGTGGCAACACCTGTCTGCGTGGTACCGTCTGTTCGGGTGGTAAAGGCCCATTTACTAGTGTACACCTAATTCTACATTCTATTTCCATAGGGATTAATCCGTTTCTGTTTCTGTACTTTCTGTTCGGGTGGTAAAGGCCCATTATTAACATTCTGTTCTGTTTGTCTCTATTCGGGTGGTAAAGGCCCATTATTAGTATTCTGTTTCTGTCCGTTTCTGTTGGGGTGGTAAAGGCCCATTACTTGCATCTTCTTCTGTGGAAATTTTTCTGTTCCCGTTTCTGTTTCAGTTTAGACATTAGGGTGACACCTAATCCTGTTATACTAGTATTAGTGCAGAGAAATGAAAAGTAATATTATTCTGTTTCTTTTGTTTAACCTAAGTACGTCTGCTGCTCCTGTTACTGTTATCTCTTATCCAGCTTATTTTCATTTCATGATTATTATTATCTGTTCATATGCTGAAAGCCATTGGACTTGCCAGACTTTATGTCTAACCTTGCTTGTTTTCGCCCCTTTTCTTCCGTTCCCCCCCCCCCCCAGGTTTTCCAAGGAGGGAACAGTTTATCTTGATCCGTATTTCTTCTGATTGAAGTACTTAGAGTGCTTAAAGTATGGCTTGACTTCTTATGGCAGCTTCTGTGGGGATTATGATTTTAAAGTTTTGTACTCTGATGATTTTATGAACAAGACTGATATTTATGTACTTGAGTTTTTCTGGAAAGATGTAACCAAACTGATTTTTGTTTTCCGCTGTAATAAAGTTATAATTTCTCAAGTATTGTTTATCTGTCTTGTAAATTTCTGTTTTGTCTACTAAAACGCTCCACTAAAGTTAAGGCATTCCCTTTGTGAGTGTCCTTAACGGAGGTGGGGTGTTACACTTGGTATTAGAGCTGAAGGTTACCAGACTGGGTAAAGTTTTTGAAAACTATTTTCAAAAAGGTTTTAAAAGGAAGTATTTTCAAAAAGTAAAGCTTATTTTTGAAAAAAAAACATAATCCCCAAAAAGCCATATATCTATCTTTTGATCCTCTGTTTGAATCTTTGTTTCCTTCTTTCTCCGGGGCTCCCGGCTTTCTGGGAGGTAACCTCATCGCGACATGATTCTGTAGGCTTGATAAGACTACGACACCGGTCAAAGGGAAAATAAGCGCCTGATCTGTAGCCGCAGTAGTCTCACCTACGGTTAATTTTCTTTCGAGCTTTAAAAGATTTTCCGTGCAATGAAGGCCGATTTCGAGGGACTTGTCAACGTGTTACACACAGATAGTGAGGATGAGAAATTCATGGATATGGACTTGGTTCACAAAGGAGGCAAAGAAGGAAGAACCACAGAACAAGAAAGCATGGCCCAAAAAGGAAACACAAAAGAAGGGTGAAAAGTCTGAAGATAAGAAGGAGAAAAAGTGCTTTACTTATGGAAGCTCGACTCATCTGAACAAGGATTGCAGAAAAAGAAAGGGCACTTGCTTCAACTGTGGTGAGATGGGACACTTAACTAGGGACTGTCAGAAGAAACGAGGGCAAGGGCAGAGGGCAGGACCAACTTCTGGAAGGCAGGCGAACACTCTCGAGGCTAGTGGATAGGATAGAAATTGGAAATCTTTCTGTAGGAGGTTTAATTTCTTTATCTGATTTTTGAGTTGAAACTCTTTTCTGATTCTGGCATTTCGATTCTGTAATCGGTACTCTGCACTTGAATACTAGTATTGTTTCTGGTTCCGCTGTAGACTCAGACTCATAAGGGTTATGACTCCTCCAATTATGATAAGCTGGGTATCTGAGTTGGGCGTTAAGTTGACTATGACGCATACATTCTGTTTTTTTATCATGCTTAGTTTCCTAAGAATCATTTAGTAATCTGATCTGTACCGATAATCTGTAAATATCTAAATATTTCTGCTAAGGTTGAGATTTCCAGTTTTGACATTGTCTAAGGAGGGTAATCCTCCGGGTATCAATCTGATGTTGATTTCGGTCTTCGGGGTTGATACTTAGGGGAGTTTGTCTCTCAACCAAGGTCTAATGGAAACCAAGTTTTTGTTTTATCTGTACTCGCTTCCATCATTCGACTGTATCCTATCGGTCGAATCTTCAAACTTTAGGTAGAAACTAATGGGTGAAAACATGTGTTTGAGACATGTTATGTTTGATGGTTGCAAGTGGATGCAAGTGGTTGCTCGTGGATGCATATACACACACTAGGCACTAGATCGGCTCGAATACACTCTCAAACTGCATATGGATGTGTGAGCATTTTCAATTTCTGTGGATGCAAAATGATTAGCTCATCACATGGATGTTTCATATGAATGAATGGTTGTCACTCATATAAGAATGATATGTATCAAATAAGAAAATTGCATACATGTTGGACTCATGGCACTGACATAATTCGCATTAAGGAGGTCAACTGAATCAGTGGACCGCCTGATCTTTGCATTAGATAAGGAACATATACACACACTTTTGCATATGTTCATACGACATTAGAAGTTTTCTAAGGGCAATGGATGATTTTGGATGATGGTTGAGTAGATGGATGACTGGATGGTAGGACACATTCTTCTTAACTTGAAGATTTCGGGGACGAAATCCTTTAAGGAGGGGAGAATGTAACACCACGTATTTTCTGTGAATGTATAAGTAACAAATCAGAGAATAATTAATTTTTAAAATAAGAATCAAGGGAAACAGGTTGAGACATTGCGTTCGTCTCGAAATTCTGCTTGAAAACGAGTTTGAGTTTTCGAAAAACGGAGTCCGTATGACCAAGTTATGACCCTCCAAAGTTTCAGAGAATTTCAGAATCGAAAACAGCTCGAAAATTCAAATTCAAATTCAAATTCGAATTCAAAATCCCAGAACAGGCGGGGCGGGAAAATTCCCGCCCATGGACCAGGTCGACCTAGGGGTCGACCATAGTGTCGACCTCCCAGGGCTAGGTCGACCATAGTGTCGACCTGGTCAGGCCAGGTTTACCATAGTGTCGACCTGGGGGTCGACCTGCCTCCCGAACCCACATTCTGAACCTGATGCATTCTGATGTATTTAGACTCGTTTTCTGTCTGGATTCGTCTGCCTAATCCTATATAAACAGCCCCCTAGCCTCATTTTCTCTACACAATTTCATTTTGTCTATATTCTGCCTCTGTTCTAATTAAAAATAAAAATGGCATCGCTAATCTGCTGGAATCAAAACTTGGACTGATGCATCTTCTTCCAACCTGAATAGAATTAAAACCTAAATCAAATCTCAAATCAAAGTCTAGAGCTACGACAACAATTGAAGTGGAATAATTCAGCATTTCTACATCAACAACAGTTTATTATCCTTTCTTAAAACCATGAAAGGCAAGTACTGTTATTTTCCGCTATAAACTGTAATTATAATTGTGACATGATTATAAATCTGAGTCTGAGGTTATGTATATTCTTATCTGTCAGATTTGTTTTTCTATGACTATTCTGTACCTCTTTCTTCTTTCTGTTCTATAGCCAGGCTACTACGAGCCTGTGCCGAATCTCATAAGAGATTAACGCACGAACACTAAATTTTGGGACAAATAATAATGCATAATTGGACATGAAACTGTTGCCAATGAGACTATTGCTTATGACTATGATTCATTGACTATGAGACTATTGCCCATGACTATGATTCATTGACTATGAGACTATTGCCTATGACTATGATTCATTGACTATGAGACTATTGCCTGTGGTTATGATTCATGACTGTGAGACTATTGCCTATGACATTGAATAAGAAACTATTGTGATTAGTCGCCCATGACTATTGTGGTTAGTTGCCTATAACTATTGTAGTTAGTTTCTTATGCCTATTCCCTTAATGATGTTGGATCTCATATTTAGTATGTAACTTTGCTAGTTTATTCCCATTCACTGTTATGTACATCGAGCCTATAGGGCCATTTCATGAGTATTTAGAGAACTTGTGGAAACATGTTATAAGGGGATTGGGCGTAGCTTAATTAAGTAAATTTGGCATAGCAAATATGTTGGCATGATCTGAATTGGCTATAATAGAGAATGGTTTACATGGACATAGTGGTAAACTAGAATATTAGATCTAGTTTTGACATGAACTGTAAATGGGAATATTAAGAATAAAATTTGGGGCATATATTACATTATGAATTATGACATTGATTTAGGCATGTAAGTTTAGGCTAAATTTATGATTAGGCAAGATATGATATATGTATAATCTGCTAAATCTATTATATTGCCTAATCTGCAAGTTCTGTTATATAGCCTAAACTGCTAATTAGATTGAATTGCCTAATCTGCTAATTATGTTAAATTGCCTTATCTACTAAATCTGCTAAATAGCCTAATATGCAAGATCTGTTATCTGTTTAATCCGTTGAATGATGTAATCTGTTGGAACTGAAATGCTGAAATTTGAAGTATGTGAATCTGTAGGCTCGACTTAAAATTGAGCAAAACTTGTTAATAGAACCTCGAATAATCTGCTGTAACTTGTACAGAAGTTTAATCTTTTAAATAAACAGAATTAGTATGATATCTGAAAAATCTGTATTGGAATGAATTTGCTATGACACGAGGTTAGACTCTGTTTGCGGTAGAAGCCTGCCCGGAACCAACCGGCTTAACCAGCGATCGCAAACTGTCAGTCTAATATGAGAGGTCGTAGGCATAACCAAAATATGCTTAGACACGAGGTTAGGTCTGGCTTGTGGCAGAAGTCTGCCTGGAACCGCCCGGCATATCCAGGGGCCACAAGCTACCGACCTAATGTGAGAGGTCTGTGCATTAATATTTAATTAATGCAAATCTTGGATAAATATGATGTCTAAAACGTGTTGCGTGGATAGGATTAAACCAATTGGACTAATGAATTAAACAAACCCGTTTCATGAATCTGTAGGCCCAATTACAAAGTTAGACAAATCTGTAAATCTGTTAAATCCGAATATCTGATCCGTTAGTCTGAAAACTTGTCTGATCTGTGAACTAGTTGATCTGAACTCTGTATTTCTGAACTTGTAAACAAGTTAATCTGAAATCTGTTAGTCTAGGGACACAAGGTTAGGAGGGAAATTACTTGTGTCATCTGTTGTTTGGGACCCATATTAGTCAGTAACCCTTTATGGTATCAAAACTTTGACCCAACAGTAGGTAGGGTTCGGGCACGTTTACTGAATTAATTATAAGTGGTTCATTCTGATAATGGCGAGGGGTGTTGATGGTGCGTTCCAACCGGGTCATGTGCGTGCATGGATCCCGGTCTGCCTCTGAGGATGTAAAACGCCGTGACATCTGTAAATAGGTCTGTGCCAATTGGTTGTCACTTTAGGGAGTGATACACCCTATTGTGGAGCCAACACAGGGTATTTATGTATTAGGGAGCCGATCGTTTGGGGTAGAGTTTTAGGGTACACTTATTCCTGTCTGTTTCTGTTGGTACCATCTGTTTCTGTTGGGTGGCAACACCTGTCTGTGTGGTACCGTCTGTTCGGGTGGTAAAGGCCCATTTACTAGTGTACACCTAATTCTACATTCTGTTTCCGTAGGGATTAATCCGTTTCTGTTTCTGTACTTTCTGTTCGGTTGGTAAATGCCCATTATTAACATTCTGTTTCTGTCTGTCTCTGTTCGGGTGGTAAAGGCCCATTATTAGTATTCTGTTTCTGTCCATTTCTGTTGGGGTGGTAAAGTCCCATTACTAGCATTCTCTTATGTGGAAATTATTTTGTTCCCGTTTCTGTTTCAGTTTAGACATTAGGGTGACACCTAGTCCTGTTATACTAGTATTAGTGCAGAGAAATGAAAAGTAATATTATTCTGTTTCTTCTGTTTAACCTAAGTACGTCTGCTGCTCCTGTTACTGTTATCTCTTATCCAGCTTATTTTCATTTCATGATTATTATTATCTGTTCATATGCTGAAAGTCACTGGACTTGCCAGACTTTATGTCCGACCTTGCTTGTTTTCGCCCCTTTTCTTCTGTTCCCCCCAGGTTTTCCAAGGAGGGAACAATTTAGCTTGATCCGGATTTCTTCTGCTTGAAGTACTTAGAGTGCTTAAAGTATGGCTTGACTCCTTATGGCAGCTTCTGTGGGGATTATGATTTTAAAGTTTTGTACTCTAATGATTTTCTGAACAAGACTGATATTTATGTACTTGAGTTTTTCTAGAAAGATGTAACCAAACTGATTTCTGTTTTCCGCTGTAATAAAGTTATAATTTCTCAAGTATTGTTTATCTGTCTTGTAAATTTCTGTTCTGTTTACTAAAACGCTTCACCAAAGTTAAGGCATTCCCTTTGTGAGTGTCCTTAACGGAGGTGGGGTGTTACAGTAATCTTTTTTCAATTTTGTAAATGAGAGGCATCCAATCAGATCTATGAAGCTTAGAAGGTCTAAGGGGAATGCCTAAATAAGTTAAGGGAAAATTGTGAATGGGACAGTTAGGGATAGAAGATATTGACAATCCCAAATAATCAGCTTTGCCTAACATAACTATGTAACTTTTTGAAAAAATGATAGAGGGACCAGATATGAGCTCGAAAACATATAAGACACTTTTAAGACACTTGATGTGATTAAGATATGGAGATGAAAAGATGATGGTACCATCAGCAAATTGGAGGTTGGTGATTGCCATAGACGAATTAGGAATGTGAATACCATCGAAATAATTATTTGCAATCACCCTCTTTAACATTTGATTAAATACATCTGCAATCATCATAAAAATAAGGGGTGATAACAGATCTCCCTATCGAAGCCCTCTTTTTGATTTAATTAAACCTCCATTGTTTCCATTAATGCAAATAGATGAATAGCTAGTCCTTAAAATACAATCAATCCAGTTACACCAACGCTGAGAAAATCCTCTATGACTGATCATCTGAATAATAAATTCCCAATTTACAGTGTCAAAAGCTTTTGAAAAATCCAATTTTAGAAGTACACCTAGTGTGGATGAGTGATGGCAAAAGGAAATTACCTCTTGAGTAGCTGAAATACAATCGTGAATGCAACGCCCATGAATGAAAGCCGATTGCTTAGCACCAATAAGATCGGAAATCACAGATTGAAGACGATTAGCAAGGGTTTTGGTAATGATTTTGAAAGTGGTATTGAGCAAACTGATGGGACAAAAGGAGGAGAGATAGTTAGCACCAGCGAATTTGGGAATGAGCACGATGGAGGCATAATTAAGACGAGAGATGAGACCAGGGTTATTATAAAATTCAGTACACATATCTATGATATCATTTTTGACAACAACCCAAAATGATTAAAACAATGATGGCCCAAAATCATCTGGGCCTTGGGCTTTGAAATCGTGCATTTCATTTAGAGTGGCCCAAATCTCATTTTCTAAAAAAGGACGGTCAATAGAGACAGAAGAAGGAAAAGGATAAAGCAAATTCCAATCAATAGAAGGAATATTAGAAGATGAATGACCAAGAATAGAGCAATAAAAGTCAGAAAAAAGATGAAGGATGTCATCTTGGTTTGAAAACAACTAACCATTATGAGAGATTTCCGAAATGCAAGTGGCTCTTCGTCTGCCATTTGCAATTCTATGAAAGTAAGTTGTATTCTTGTCCCTTTCTTCAATCCATTTAGATTTAGATCTTTGTTTCCAACCAATTTCCTCTTGTTTAAATAGTCTCTCTAATTCAGATTCCAGATTCAATAGAGAAGAACTTTCTTCATCATTCAAGGGACAGGTTTCTTCAAGAATATTGAGATTCAATATAGCATCTTGGATATTTGAAATGCGAGTACGAATAGATCCCTAAACAGATTTAGCGCATGGTTTAATTAATTTTCTTAAGGATCTAAGTTTGAGAACGATTTTATGGGATGCAGATTGAGATTGAACAGGGTGCTCCCAAACTGTTTTGATAAAGTCTTTAAAAGAAGTTTCAAGCAACCACAGACATTCAAATCTAAAGGGGTGTTTGAAATTGGTCAACGAACCTGAGTCTAGAATAATAGAACAGTGATCAGAGATAATAGAAGCAAGACCAGAAACAGAAGATAAAGGATGAAGGTCTTCCTAAGAAGAATTGAATAGAAATCGATCTAACTTGGCTAATGAAGGGAAAGCTCTATGACTTGACCAAATGAAAGGGCGATTATTAATAGGAGGATCAATGAGACAGCAGTTAAAGATAAAGGAGTTAAAAGCATCAGTGTTTGTTGAAACAGTATCTGATTTTCTCTCATAAATGTTTCTAATTGTTTTGAAATCGCCCCCAGTATCCACAGACCATCAAAAGAATTAACCAATTGTTCACAATGTTCCCAAAGTTCCATTCTCTCATGAGCATCTTGAGGACCATAGATGTTTGAGAAGAAGTAAATAGTATTAGAAGCAATATGATTAAGAGCAAAATGTAAGTCAGATTGAATGGAAAAGGTTTGATGCAAAGCCCATAGAGATTCATTCCAAGCAATAAAAAGACCACCTCTAGTTTCAATTGCATTGACATATTCCCACCCAGACAAAGATGATCCACCAATCGTTTTGAAATGGTAATTTGATGGATAAGAAAGTTTAGTTTCTTGAAGAAAAAGAACATCTATATTAAGTGGGGACAAAACTAGATTAATAACATAACATTTTGAATGGTCCCCCAAACCCCGTACAATCCATGTGACTATTTCCATTGATGGTTATTAATACGCTCCTGCTCTAAGGCTTGCATAGCTTTATAATGTGAATCACATAAACTAACACCCATGCAACTTGATATCCTTTTATTTAAGCGTTTATTAGTAGAAGAAAATACAACAGGGGTCAGAAAACTACCAGTGACTTCATGATTGTTGTGTCTGCCACTTCTACGCACAAAGATAGGAGAAAGGTACTGAGGTCAGCATGATCATCTGACCATGGTTGCTGAGAAGAAGTAAATAACTTTTGATGGGAAAGAAATTTTGACTTGAAACCACTTCCATTAGATTCGTTTGATGGTTTACCTTTTCGTAGAGTGGTCACATTAGCCAAACGGACTCACCGTTTGGGAGATATGGCTGAAACAAGTTTCAGATAGTGAAAAACAGCTTAATTGGGCTTAACCGGGTGATTAACAGCTAGGCCCAAAGGGGAATTTTTGGATTAGAATTATGAGAGGGCTGGAAGGGTTAGGAAAATCATTTCATTTCAGTTTTCTCAGCTGTAACACCCCGCCTCCGCTAGGGTCACTCGCAAGGGAATGCACTAGCTTTAGAGGGGCATTATTGGTAAACATGCACAGAAATATCACAAGACAGAACATATATAAATAGCGGAAGTAAAATCAAACTTTCATAAATTCAATAATTAAGGTCTAAAGCCTTTTACTTCAGAGTACATCAAAACCTGTCTTGCAATAGTAAAGAAGCATAAAGACTTTTTAATAAATTATTCCCCAAGTAAAACAGTAAAGTAGCCATAGCCAAGAGAAGTCCAAGCCATCCATGATGACCTTCAAGCAGAAGAAGTCCGAACCAAACAGCATTGTTTCCTCCCTGAAACCTGGGGGGGAACGGAAGAAAAGAGGCGAAACAAAACGGGTCAGTCAAAAAGACTGAGTAAGTCCTATCTACTTCCAGTATAAAAACAGGTAAAGGTAACATGACATGCATAAACTGAAAGTAAACATAAGGATAACTACAAGATAGATAAACCAGGGTAGCCGGTTGAACTACCGCGGCAAGGTAAACTAAGGTATCATGATAAACTATGGTGTTATGATAAGTCAAGGTATCACATCGTCAGATTTCTATCGAGTACATTATCCCAAGGTATCTACCCCGTCTAACATCCCACGGTATCTATTATGTATATTCTTCCTAGCTCTAACATGTATATTTGCTCTGCACCTCTCGTACTAGTATCCCTACCCGCGTCATGTGTTAACCATGAATGTCCCTTGCTCAAAGTCGTGTAATGGTCCATGTCAACCTAATATATCGCATATATAGGTTACTCAAATCATATGTTTCTCTCCATGTATATAAGTCCAGTCCTTTGCCGTACCTCGTACGGGCTTCCTCATGTCGTATTATCCTTGAAATCGTTTGGACTGTCACCCTTGTTCTAGCTAGGCTCTTCCATATGAATCATCGTTTGAACTACTAAGACTTAAACCACCTAGCACCACTAGGGATTACGCTTACCTATTGCACGCTTTCGTATTTCGGTTTGGGTTAAACCACCTAGGCCACTAGGGATTACGCTAACCCTCAACCGCGCCCTTTTTCCCACGCATTCATCGTGAATCGTTTTTCTATAACTGTATGCACATGTATCACATCGTGCCATCCGAGTCCTGTCACAGGGCAAACCAAGAAATACAGGGCTCGGTCGGGAGCTTTAGATTTATCTGCCGATGCAGATACTAAGGTCTGCTTTTCTACACGTGGCTATGGTCCCACGAGACCCCTCCCTCAACTAGTGAAAAGCAACACAAGAGAAAATCTTGCATGAGAACTACACTCCGGCCAGCCCACATCCTACGGCCTACCTCACCCATAATTAGATAGCAATTATGGTCTGTTGGGTGTTCCCTGCCTTTCCGTACGTACACGCTTGACTCAAGATGGTAGATGATCGACGAACTTGCTATTTCGGGCACCTTATGTATTCGCCGACTCACTGCTATCCACCCCAGTCTTTAGGTCGCTCGCATAGCAACCAAGGCATATTCTTGGTTCTTCTACCGCAGACCTCAACCTCTCGTGAGCCCAGGATGATCATCTGCGACATCACAGAGGGATACCAAGAATATCCTCACGTTCCCCGAAGCCGCTGCTTCGTTACCCAGTTCGCTGGAGCCTTTATCTAAATCAGATAGCCTGCTCCTACACGTATACTTAAACGATGACCTACCGTATCGGGTTACTCATCTATCTAAGAAGTGGTCCAAATTTCCTTGACTAAGAATTATTACTTAGTTTCCCTTAACTAAGGTTTACCACTTAGCCTTATTTCCCTTATCCTTGTTAACTATGGTTATTTACCTAATCCTCCGAATTAGGGTTTATCTAATGGGTTAAGTGTCACTCAGGTTCACAACTTAACCCGTCTACAAAACATGTCGAAACTGGCTAAGTATCCAAGTCCAAGACTTAACCCTACAGACCATGCGTCAAGTTGGTTAAGTATATCAAGCAATCCATGACTTAACCTCGTTTAATTATCATTTTAGATTGGTTAAGTATATATTAATTTGACCCTATCAAATTACCGAGTCAAATCGGTCAAGCGTATTCGAAACGATTCGTGCCTTAGCCTTATCATGTTTTCACGTTAGATTGGTTAAGTATAGGTTAACTTAACCTCATTAAATTAACGAGTTAGATTGGTTAAGTATAGGTCACTTAACCTCATCAAATCATCGTGTTAAATTAGTTAAGTGTTTAACTTAACCCCATTAAATTACCACGTTAAGTTGGTTAAGTATTGGTTACTTAACCTCATTGAATTACCAAGTTTAAATTGGTTAAGTGTTTAACTTAACCCCGTCGAATTACCGTGTTTAGATTAGTTAAGTGTGGATTACTTAACCCCATCTAATTACCGTGGTTAGGTTAGTTAAGTCATAATTACTTAACCTCATCTAATTACCCAGTCGGATTAGTTAAGTGTAAATTACTTAACCCCATCTCCTAATTATCTTGCATGATTAAGTGTCATTAAGGAAATCAAGCCCGGTCCCACTTAACCTACCCATTTGTGTCATATCGGTTAAGTGTCATTAGTCAAATTTACTTAACCTTATCATGTGGCATTAATTTAATTAATGCACTTTCAACCTCTCACATTAGACCTTGTTGTGGTTACTAGTTAAGCCGGGCGGGTCCGGGTAGATTTACACCACAACCTAGTCTAACCTCGGGTCTTAAGCGCGACATGACCAACTTCTCACATTGGGTCCTATTGTTTGCAACTACTAGTTAGGCCGGTCGGTTTCGGGTAGTTTTACGTTGCAAACTCAACCCAACCTCGAGTTGGCCACACTTAAATTATCTAAGTTCATCATGTTTCCAAAACATGTTACAAGTTTTCAAGCATTTGGGTAGACCTAACTTAATAGGTAAATTCCCAAAGGGTAGACCTAACTTAATAGGTAAATTCCCAAGCTCATGTTTTTATGCATACTTACATGCCAACTTCCATGCTATCTTTCTAGTCATATTTTCAAGTATAAACACATGTCATATTCAAGTTAAGATTTCGCGATATGTTCATATTTATCTAACTACCCAAAATCGTGTTTTCCCAACGCAAGCAAAGCGAGTCAACATAGTAAGAATACTATGTCACATATTGGTCTCAAAACATGCATGATGCCAAAAAGGGATTGGCTTCCACATGCATAACATCATAAAGGGATTGGCCATAAACATGCATAGTGTCATAAGGTAATTTGGCCACAAACATGCATATTATCAAAAAGGGTTTGGCCATAAACATGCACAACTTAAAAGAGGGGATTGGCCACGAGCATGCATAATCTCATAAAGGATTTGGCCACAAACTCGCATGTTACCATAAGGGGTTTGGGTTCATAAACATGCATAAGCCCCAAAATCTTGTCTTAGCCAATGTTTCACACGTAAAGTGGTTCCTAAAGGTTCATGCTAGCATTTCATGCATAAAGATCCAAACTTGCAAGTTAAACTAGGTTATGCATAGCATGAGAGGCATGATTAAGTCACTCACATGGCCTAAATTCATAAACATGAACACAAGAGGCAAGGTAAGGTTCATATAGGTTCGCATAATCATGTTTAGCCTCATTTTATCCCATGTCAACATTAAAATACCGTTTTGATCCAAAAGTAGCTAGAACTTACATAGTTAGGCCTAGGCAAAGAAGCATGGATCATCTTGGCTAAGAAAGGTGCCTCCTTTGTTGAAGAATCGTCATGGAACTCGCATAGCAATGTTGATTTGGCCTTGATTTGGTGTAGCAAGCTTGCACCTTTTGATTTGAACTTGATTTGAGTGCATAGGCTCTAGGGATTTGAGATGAAGGCCATGATCAAAATTGATTTTGGCAGCACTTAGTTGCTAGGTTTGATTTTTAGGGATTTAGGTTAGGTTTAGGGTCTTTTTATAGAGATTAGGATAGTTTTAGGCCCTTAGATTAACCCTAGGATAGATTAGGACCATCAGATCTCGGAAGCTTCCAGAACCAGCCCAAGAACAAGACCAGGTGAGACAAACAGGTGCGCCAGGCAAATTGCCCCGGCCACCCCCTGTCCACAGGCAAGTCGACAGGGCTGTCGACTTGGTCTGGGCCCAAGTCGACAGGCCTGTCGACAGCCCTGTCGACATGGCCCAGGCGGGAAACTTCCCGCCTAGCCCCAGATCTGATTTCCAAAACTGTTTCCGAAATTCAAATTTCCAGAAATCTTCTTTGGGCCTTTAACGGGTCATCCGGACTCCGATTCTCGAAAACTCGGACTCTATTTCGCGTATTTTTCCGAGACGAACGCAATGGCACAGACCGTTTCATTTGATTCAGAATTTATAATTTAATTCTGTCTTGATTCTCGTTTTAACATGTTATCGAAATACGGGTCGTCACACGAAACACGGGTTGTTACATTCTCCCCTCCTTTTAGGATTTCGTCCCCGAAATCTCCAAGTTAGGAAGTACGTATCCTACCATCCATCATCCATCTACCCAAAACATCATCCACAAGCAACCATTGTCCTTAGATGATTTCTAATGTTGTATGAATACATGCAAAGATTGTGTGTATATGTTCCTTAGCTAATGCTAATGATCAGGCCTGAAAAATCTTTTGAATGCAAAAAAATGTTTAATGCTATGAATCCATCATGTATGCAAATAGTCCTAGTCATATACACTATATGCGTGCACAAACATTCAACCATATGCAACATCCGCATGATAACACATTCAATTTCATCCATAAACAAGTATAAATACTCGTGCATATGCAATATGAAATGTGACCGAGTCGAGCTAATATCTAATGTAAATTCGCGCATCCACGAGCAACCACTTGCAACCATATCAATCATAACATGTTTCAAATACATGTTTACATCCATAGGGTTCTACCTAGGATTCCCTGAAACATGGTCGAGAAGATAAACAGGACAAACTCCTTACGAGGTTTGTAACAGAAAATAGGACCGAGAGGATGTCCACAAAAGATAGCCTACAAGTAAGCTCTACAGAAAACAGGGATCAAGGATATACTCCCAAAAAGAGATATCATGCGCGTATCTAGTCTTTGACCATCAAAGTCGTCTTTTAACTTCGCGATTTTGTAGCTTCTTATTCCTGTTTCCATAACATGAGCTGGAACTCATTTCTTCGTCGCCTCTCGTTCCACTTGCACTTATCCTTTTCCTAGAATACTTGACGCAAATATGACTGCGTACTCATGATCTCATGCAAGCTTTCCCAAAATTCACTAGTGAATCTCGGACCTCGTACCACAGGGTATTTCTCATAGAAGAACTTCCTCTTGAAAGTAAACAGATGCTAACCAAGTTATCAAGCGCACTTACTAGGGTGATCTCTATAACCCATGCATAAATGAAGTAAACCATCCGTCTTATCGGCGAACACCACTCGATCGGGCTTCAAATTTCCAATAAAGGCATCAAGGGATTCTAAGTAACTAGTCATGATAGAACCTCAAAAAGGTTACACGATACTTCGAGGGCATTACCAAGGCTAGTCAAAAGGTCTAACTACCCTCCTATCAAAACCGAGAGTGGCACCCCCTACTGGATAACCACTTCATCCCTAGAATCCATCCATAGCTTATAAACATAAGCATTATTTCCAAACTCAACACTTGGCATAGACATTCCCAAATCCAAACAAGTCATGTATAAATGGACTGATTCTCCAATAGGACTTTGAGACAAAAATGGGATCCTCTATTACGCTAGTACTTAAGGTGCAGAGACTCAACTACCGAAGCAGACTTAAATGATACGAACAACGAAGTCCTAACGGGATGATAGAGAAGAAAAGCTAAACCTTTGACAAGATCGTTACCCTCCTTCCGAGGTACTCTAGAAATGAGAGCATACTACTGCCCTCCCGATGATCTTGTCCTTGTCCCATAATACTTAACTATCCGCCCCGTTTTACCATGCCAAAGGTACTCTCTCGTCATGGGTTTCATTGTTCATCTCTCTCCCTCCTTTGAGGACTAAGCCATACCAACAAGTTGCTCATCCTTAAGCTCGTATCCTTTATCCTTCTTTCTCACGATCCTTTCTTATAACGCGGTCACTGGTCTCTCGAGAACCACCTCCATCGTATGGAAAGCACTTTCGTAGGTAGAAAAGACTAGTCGCAGTTAAAACTACTGTGACTACAGATGGAGGAAAGAAAGGAAAAGAGACTCAATTAAGGAAACAAGGATAGTGCTGATGGCCTTTGGGGAATAGCCTTTTTATTTTTAAAAGAAAATTTTCTTGAAAAATGCTTCTTTGTAAACGATTTTCAAATAGTTTTCAGAAGGTCTTTAAAAACTTTTGCCTAGTCTGGTAACCTTCTGCTCTGATACCAAATGTAACACCCCGCCTCCGCTAGGGTTACTCACAAGGGAATGCACTAGCTTTAGAGGGGCATTATTGGTAAACATGCACAGAAATATCACAAGACAGAACATATATAAATAGCGGAAGTAAAATCAAACTTTCATAAATTCAATAATTAAGGTCTAAAGCCTTTTACTTCAGAGTACATCAAAACCTGTCTTGCAATAGTAAAGAAGCATAAAGACCTTTTAATAAATTTTTCCCCAAGTAAAACAGTAAAGTAGCCATAGCCAAGAGAAGTCCAAGCCATCCATGATGACCTTCAAGCAGAAGAAGTCCGAACCAAAAAGCATTGTTTCCTCCCTGAAACCTGGGGGGGGGGGGAACGGAAGAAAAGTGGCGAAACAAAACGGGTCAGCCAAAAAGACTGAGTAAGTCCTATCTACTTCCAGTATAAAAACAGGTAAAGGTAACATGACATGCATAAACTGAAAGTAAACATAAGGATAACTACAAGATATATAAACCAGGGTAGCCGGTTGAACTACTGCGGCAAGGTAAACTAAGGTATCATGATAAACTACGGTGTTATGATAAGTCAAGGTATCACATCGTCAGATTTCTATCGAGTACATTATCCCAAGGTATCTACCCCGTCTAACATCCCACGGTATCTATTATGTATATTCTTCCTAGCTCTAACATGTATATTTGCTCTGCACCTCTCGTACTAGTATCCCTACCCGCGTCATGTGTTAACCATGAATGTCCCTTGCTCAAAGTCGTGTAATGGTCCATGTCAACCTAATATATCGCATATATAGGTTACTCAAATCATATGTTTCTCTCCATGTATATAAGTCCAGTCCTTTGCCGTACCTCGTACGGGCTTCCTCATGTCGTATTATCCTTGAAATCGTTTGGACTGTCACCCTTGTTCTAGCTAGGCTCTTCCATATGAATCATCGTTTGAACTACTAAGACTTACGCCACCTAGCACCACTAGGGATTACGCTTACCTATTGCACGCTTTCGTATTTCGGTTTGGGTTAAACCACCTAGGCCACTAGGGATTACGCTAACCCTCAACCGCGCCCTTTTTCCCACGCATTCATCGTGAATCGTTTTTCTATAACTGTATGCACATGTATCACATCGTGCCATCCGAGTCCTGTCACAGGGCAAACCAAGAAATACAGGGCTCGGTCGGGAGCTTTAGATTTATCTGCCGATGCAGATACTAAGGTCTGCTTTTCTACACGTGGCTATGGTCCCACGAGACCCCTCCCTCAACTAGTGAAAGGCAACACAAGAGAAAATCTTGCATGAGAACTACACTCCGGCCAGCCCACATCCTACGGCCTACCTCACCCATAATTAGATAGCAATTATGGTCTGTTGGGTGTTCCCTGCCTTTCCGTACGTACACGCTTGACTCAAGATGGTAGATGATCGACGAACTTGCTATTTCGGGCACCTTATGTATTCGCCGACTCACTGCTATCCACCCCAGTCTTTAGGTCGCTCGCATAGCAACCAAGGCATATTCTTGGTTCTTCTACCGCAGACCTCAACCTCTCGTGAGCCCAGGATGATCATCTGCGACATCACAGAGGGATACCAAGAATATCCTCACGTTCCCCGAAGCCGCTGCTTCGTTACCCAGTTCGCTGGAGCCTTTATGTAAATCAGATAGCCTGCTCCTACACGTATACTTAAACGATGACCTACCGTATCGGGTTACTCATCTATCTAAGAAGTGGTCCAAATTTCCTTGACTAAGAATTATTACTTAGTTTCCCTTAACTAAGGTTTACCACTTAGCCTTATTTCCCTTATCCTTGTTAACTATGGTTATTTACCTAATCCTCCGAATTAGGGTTTATCTAATGGGTTAAGTGTCACTCAGGTTCACAACTTAACCCATCTACAAAACATGTCGAAACTGACTAAGTATCCAAGTCCAAGACTTAACCCTACAGACCATGCGTCAAGTTGGTTAAGTATATCAAGCAATCCATGACTTAACCTCGTTTAATTATCATTTTAGATTGGTTAAGTATATATTAATTTGACCCTATCAAATTACCGAGTCAAATCGGTCAAGCGTATTCGAAACGATTCGTGCCTTAGCCTTATCATGTTTTCACGTTAGATTGGTTAAGTATAGGTTAACTTAACCTCATTAAATCAACGAGTTAGATTGGTTAAGTATAGGTCACTTAACCTCATCAAATCATCGTGTTAAATTAGTTAAGTATTTAACTTAACCCCATTAAATTACCACGTTAAGTTGGTTAAGTATTGGTTACTTAACCTCATTGAATTACCAAGTTTAAATTGGTTAAGTGTTTAACTTAACCCCGTCGAATTACCGTGTTTAGATTAGTTAAGTGTGGATTACTTAACCCCATCTAATTACCGTGGTTAGGTTAGTTAAGTCTTAATTACTTAACCTCATCTAATTACCCAGTCGGATTAGTTAAGTGTAAATTACTTAACCCCATCTCCTAATTATCTTGCATGATTAAGTGTCATTAAGGAAATCAAGCCCGGTCCCACTTAACCTACCCATTTGTGTCATATCGGTTAAGTGTCATTAGTCAAATTTACTTAACCTTATCATGTGGCATTAATTTAAATAATGCACTCTCAACCTCTCACATTAGACCTTGTTGTGGTTACTAGTTAAGCCGGGCGGGTCCGGGTAGATTTACACCACAACCTAGTCTAACCTCGGGTCTTAAGCGCGACATGACCAACTTCTCACATTGGGTCCTATTGTTTGCAACTACTAGTTAGGCCGGTCGGTTCCGGGTAGTTTTACGTTGCAAACTCAACCCAACCTCGAGTTGGCCACACTTAAATTATCTAAGTTCATCATGTTTCCAAAACATGTTACAAGTTTTCAAGCATTTGGGTAGACCTAACTTAATAGGTAAATTCCCAAAGGGTAGACCTAACTTAATAGGTAAATTCCCAAGCTCATGTTTTTATGCATACTTACATGCCAACTTCCATGCTATCTTTCTAGTCATATTTTCAAGTATAAACACATGTCATATTCAAGTTAAGATTTCGCGATATGTTCATATTTATCTAACTACCCAAAATCGTGTTTTCCCAACGCAAGCAAAGCGAGTCAACATAGTAAGAATACTATGTCACATATTGGTCTCAAAACATGCATGATGCCAAAAGGGGATTGGCTTCCACATGCATAACATCATAAAGGGATTGGCCATAAACATGCATAGTGTCATAAGGTAATTTGGCCACAAACATGCATATTATCAAAAAGGGTTTGGCCATAAACATGCACAACTTAAAAGAGGGGATTGGCCACGAGCATGCATAATCTCATAAAGGATTTGGCCACAAACTCGCATGTTACCATAAGGGGTTTGGGTTCATAAACATGCATAAGCCCCAAAATCTTGTCTTAGCCAATGTTTCACACGTAAAGTGGTTCCTAAAGGTTCATGCTAGCATTTCATGCATAAAGATCCAAACTTGCAAGTTAAACTAGGTTATGCATAGCATGAGAGGCATGATTAAGTCACTCACATGGCCTAAATTCATAAACATGAACACAAGAGGCAAGGTAAGGTTCATATAGGTTCGCATAATCATGTTTAGCCTCATTTTATCCCATGTCAACATTAAAATACCGTTTTGATCCAAAAGTAGCTAGAACTTACATAGTTAGGCCTAGGCAAAGAAGCATGGATCATCTTGGCTAAGAAAGGTGCCTCCTTTGTTGAAGAATCGTCATGGAACTCGCATAGCAATGTTGATTTGGCCTTGATTTGGTGTAGCAAGCTTGCACCTTTTGATTTGAACTTGATTTGAGTGCATAGGCTCTAGGGATTTGAGATGAAGGCCATGATCAAAATTGATTTTGGCAGCACTTAGTTGCTAGGTTTGATTTTTAGGGATTTAGGTTAGGTTTAGGGTCTTTTTATAGAGATTAGGATAGTTTTAGGCCCTTAGATTAACCCTAGGATAGATTAGGACCATCAGATCTCGGAAGCTTCCAGAACCAGCCCAAGAACAAGACCAGGTGAGACAAACAGGTGCGCCAGGCAAATTGCCCCGGCCACCCCCTGTCCACAGGCAAGTCGACAGGGCTGTCGACTTGGTCTGGGCCCAAGTCGACAGGCCTGTCGACAGCCCTGTCGACATGGCCCAGGCGGGAAACTTCCCGCCTAGCCCCAGATCTGATTTCCAAAACTGTTTCCGAAATTCAAATTTCCAGAAATCTTCTTTGGGCCTTTAACGGGTCATCCGGACTCCGATTCTCGAAAACTCGGACTCTATTTCGCGTATTTTTCCGAGACGAACGCAATGGCACAGACCGTTTCATTTGATTCAGAATTTATAATTTAATTCTGTCTTGATTCTCGTTTTAACATGTTATCGAAATACGGGTCGTCACACGAAACACGGGTTGTTACATCAGCCGCCACAAACCTTCCTTAAGCTCTAGCAATGGCCTTCATCTTCTAAAACACTCCAAAACACCTTTTTGTCGACTCTAATCACATATTAGCCTAATCTACATCAAATCAAGGCGGATTAGCATAAGGATTGGGATAGAGCTGCTGGAACACATAGAGATTGGATCCAAATCATAGATTATTTCAGATCTATAGTTTACTTTGTGGCAAAGGTGAGTGATTTGCATTGTTTTCCACTAATTACGGCTAATTATGGTAATTAGCGAAGATTAGCGAAATTATAACTCAGAAAAATCCAGAAAAATTTCTAAAATATCATTTTATAGCTCTGATATGAATTTGGGTTAATTTTGACCAATTTTGCTAATCCCGGAATTTAGGGGATTAAGGGGTGATTAGTGATAATTAGCGATATGCATGTTAAAAATCTGGGAAAATATTTATAAATTGCTAAATATTATTTTAGGCCTCTTAGAAAATTTGGCTGATTTGGTTAAGTTTTGTTAATCCTATCATTAGATTTTCTTAAACGTGATTAAGAGGGATTAAGGGAAAATATGGGGTTTTTGGCTATGTTTGATCCGTTTTAACATACAATATTGTTGTTTTGCTGTTTGTGGATGTATATACATGTTGCTATGACTGTATGGTATGCTTTATGATTGATTAGAAAGGTTAGAATGGTCGAAAACGCCATCGTATGGCGTAAACAGTCGTTGGAAAAGTTGCAGAAAAACAGTGTAGGTTTTCAGATCGGATCGGAGGAACGGGCTCGGACCGAAGAGAGGACTGGGCAAGGGATGACCGAACCGAGGTTTGGAACAAGGGGAAAGTGTGGCAAAAAGGAAGGCCAAAATGGTTGAACTTGGATCGGATCGAGCTAGAGAAGGGAGGATCGGATCGGAGTGGATGGGAATAGGAATGGGGATCGGATCGGACCAGAAGATCAAGCAAGGGACGGAAGGAAGACAGTTGGGGAACCGACCCAATGCGACATGGAGGACGCGAACCGACCCGATGCGACATGGAGGACCCGAACCGACCCGATGTGACATGGAGAACCCGAACCGACCCGATGTGACATGGAGGACCCGAACCGACGTACTACTAAGGGACTTGGAGACCCCCGATCCGAACCAAAGTACTTGGAGGATACCGATCCGAACCGACAGAGAAAAAGGATAGAGAACCGAACTGATCCAGTGATGACCAATAAACCGAGATGCAAAGGTAGTCCAAATGGAAGTTAGAGCTCAGGATCCAGATGGGAACCAATGAGTTCACTTCATGATTGGGCTTTGCTGCAGGACATGTGCAAAGGGGTTATCGGTATCCGTAACCTTGGTGCACTATTGACAGATAGATTAGGGGCTTATAGTGATAGTTGTACGGGATTGGATTCCGTCATGGCCCAAAGGATTAGGTGACCAAAGTAAAGGATATCGTATGCTTTACGCACTGAGTGAGGGATGTGAGGATGATTGCTATGCTTGATTGTTTGACATCACTATGACATGCACTTCCCCGCCCCCGTATTTCTTACACTGTATATTAGTGACACCATAGAGTATTGTACGGTATGTAGTGCTAACTCTTTGTTTGTAGGTCCAAGTTCAGGTATGATTGGATTATACATGTTATTGTTTTGTTTGTTGCTTATCGTTCGTACCAAACTTTTTGTCTGACCCAGATTTTTATGTCTCTTCTTATTACTCTGGGTGCTCACATGAGCAAACTAGAGATAGGTTAGCTGGGTATGCACGGGTAGCTGATTTGGAGACGAGCAGGAGGCTTCCACGTATGATATATATAGTATTCTCCCTGTGTTGTTGAAGATCACTGCTTGGGCATTAGTCATGCATCTTCTACTTTAGCTTTCTTTTGTTTTAGAGACAGTAAATTTGGAAAGTTGTAATAAGCTGTATTTGGATTTCCGCTGCTATGTTGGTTTAGTTTTCAGCTTACGCACTGTCTCGCTTGTTTATGTCAAGATTATGTTATTACTATATTTTGTTCCATGCGCCGTGAGACATTCTACAGGTTCCTTGTTAGTTCATTTCCTTCTTTCCTTTCCTTCTGACGACCGTCCCGTGCTAACTGGACATGTGTACAGTGCACTTTTGGGATAAATGTCGATTGGTGCGGGGCGGGACGTCACACTTGGTATTAGAGCTAGGTTGCGTAGTTAACCTAGGGAAGTCATCAGGGAGATATAGTATAAATATATGAGGGCGCGTATTTGTGATTACTTTGGTTTTCAAAAGCTATATATATATATATACTATTAGTAGTATAAGGATGAAGTCGTACTGCACTGGCACCACTATTGAGATGGTTAATCATTTTCTCTTTACAGATTTGACGATGAGCCGAGACACGAGGGGTGCTGGTAGAGGGGCTAATAATGGGAATACTCCTGACATGAGGACGATGTTCACTAACTTCATGAGGGAGATGCTTAGGGATGTTCTGGGAGCAGTTCCCAATCCCGGAAATGGTGGTGGTCCAGTAGTGCAGGCGCCTAGGCCCGATTTCGCCAAGTTGTGCAAGGATTAAACTAACCTTGGTGGGAAGTCGTTTACCAAAACGGAGTCGGCCACAGATGTTCAGGATTGGTTGGATAGCTGTGATCGTATCTTCGACGACTTGGGTATTGGGGATGCGATGAAGAGAAGGCTAGCGTCTCGTCAGCTGCAAGGGCGAGCGATGAATTTATGGAATGCCATTAGAACAGCTATTTTAAAAGATCAGGTTACTTGGGATCAGTTCAAGGCTCGCTTTAGCGAGAAGTTCATTCCAGCTGCTCAGAAGTCAGTGTTGTTTAAGAGATTCTTGGAACTCAAGCAGAGTGGTAGGGCAGTCTCGGAGTATATTGCTGAGTTTGACACATTGTCGAAGTATGGATTATCCCTTATCGATAGTCCCGAGAAGAAGAACGAGACGTTTATAACAGGATTGGATCAGTACTTGGGGGAAAAGCTTATTAACCACATCGATGAGACGTTTGAATCGATTGTGGGGAAAGCATTGAGGTCAGAGAGTCTTTACCCTAAGCCAAAGACTCAGGTTGCTATTACATCTGCAGGGGAGCCAAAACCGCAAGCGGGCGGTGGAGGCAAGAATAATTCCCAGGACAAGAGGAAACAAGACCAAACCATGGATGGTCGGAATAAGAAAAATAAGAAAGATGGCGAGTGCTTTAGTTGTGGTAAGAAGAGCCACTATGCCAGAGATTGTCGGGAAAAGCCTGGGGAAAGGAAGTGCTTTAACTGTGGCCAAGCAGGACATCACAAGAATGAATGTCCACAACCTCCTAGGGAGAAGCAAATCGTGAAAGCATATGCTATCAACACTGTTCCTTCTTCGTCGAATGCCCCAACTGCGGCGCAGAAGGAAAAAGGTGTCGTTATTCGAGGTATGCTTTCTATTTAAGATGTTTTGATCGGGTTTTTTTTGACAAACCTGAGATAGTTGATAGACCTTTAGTAGTGACGAACCCGATTGGTGTTTCGACTTGCCTCAGTATGATTTACCGTAACGTGGTCTTATCGAGTCATGAATGTATGTTTGTTTGTGATTATTTTGTTTTGGACTTTACTTGGTTTAGCATTATTTTGGGGAGTCGATCTACTCTAAAGGAATGGAGTGGTATTAGGTACCTACCTAGTGATGGTGGTAACAACTGGAGTTAGGGAAGCTGAGAGGTTATCGTTGTCTCTGGGAGGCAAATGAGTGCTCCAGTGCTTAGTTGTTTCGCTAGTATCACTTCACGTGGATTGTCCGAATTCGGAGGAGATGTTCCTTAGGTGCTTGTCTGATATTGGTTTAGGCCTTTGGGGCTTGTGCTTGGGGAATGTCGAGTTTGACTAGGATGGTTTGCATGAGGCATAAGTAGTCGTTGTGATTTTCATTGGATGATACCTTGGTTTACTCGAGGAGTGATGGGCAGCTGTGACAGGATAAGACTATTCGATGGTATGGACTGCCCCGAGCTGGACTCGATAAGGTTATGAGATGACTCGACTGGGACTCGAGAAAGATGCAAAGTAATGGATTGTTTAGGACCCTATGCTGATGTTCTCTTTGGATAGTAGAACTTTGAAGGAATAGGATGAGTTCGTTGATCATGGAAGATGCAATGAAGGTTAGGACGATTCAAGTTGGACTTGAACTCGTAAAAGAAAATAGGTATTCGTTGATCTAGGAGCTGCAACGAATAGGGGGACGACTCATGTTGGACTAGGGTTGGTAGGTAATGGATACTCAAGACTGGGTCTGAGTTTAATGGGTAATAGATTGACTCGAGTTGGACTCGAGAAGGTTGCAAGGAATTGGATCGACTCGAGAGGGCAGCAAGATAATGGATAGACTTGGGTGGGACTCAAGTATTTCAGGCGGACTAAAAGCAGGGGTATCTGGGGACGTCCACTTACCTTGGATCCATTGGACGTGATCTAGTTATTCTTGGAGGATAAACGTACGTTGGACATACGGTAGTCCGTTTGGAGGCAGAGTTTCCATTAGTTATTGATGTTGGTTGGACCAGACATATAGGTATTGACGTATTCATGGATTTAGCAGGTGATAGATAGGATTTGTTTGATGGATGTTATGGTTGTTGTGTTTGTTCTTACCTTTCTTCTCTTGAGTATCACCTGTAGGATCCTGTTGAATGGAAATAGGGTAAGTTCGTTGATCATGGTGATATGACGAGTGTAAGATACTTTACGTTAGACTTGAAGTATGTTGGGCATTGTGGAGCGTCCGTTGTCTTGGAGATTCAACGGATATAGGAGTTTCAGTTAGACTTGGACTCATAGGTAGAGTACCTAGATTCATTGGATGAGTCTAGTTCACCTTTGGAAGGTGAATGTACGTTGGACGTACAATACGGATATAGGTAGAGTACCTAGATTCATTGGATGAGTCTAGTTCACCTTTGGAAGGTGAATGTACGTTGGACGTGCAGTATGAATATGGGTAGGGTACCTGGGTTCATTGGATGAATCTAGTTCACCTTTAGAAGGTGAATGTATGTTAGACGTACAGTGCAGATGTTAGTGTAGTGCCTAGGGTCATTGGATGGGTCTAGTCTGCCTCTAGGAAGTGAATGTACGTTGGACGTGCAATACGAATGTAAGAAGGACTCGAGTTGGACTTGAAAGGACATTTGGAATGTAGTTGAAAATTTGGCATATAGGTTTGGATTACCTAAGAAAATGACAGTATAGACGAATGCCATAGTATCAGACTGGGTGCGATAGCTGATGCATTGAGTAAGAGACGTGCCAGTTTAGAGGCTATTTTTTTTTCTGGAATGGAAGCAACTAGAGCATACCACGGGATAAGACTTCAGACCTAAGTGTGAATTGGATTCAGAAACGCTAGTAAGCTTGACGATTAGATCGATCATGATTAAGTGGATCGGTTCCAGTTAGAGGGACGATCCCAACCTAATGGAAGTTACCTCTAGGGAAAAGATGGGAATCGATGGAGAGAGAACGACTGTACTTGGGAAGTAGAGAATGACATAAGAAAGCCGTATCCAAAGCTCTTTGCCTGGTAAGATTTTAGCGGCGATGATTCTTCCCTTGTTAGTAAACCACATGTTAGGGCAGAATGGTTCTGTTTGCTTTGCAAGTTTGATTGTTGTATATGGTTGGTAGGCATGCGGGATCCTTTGTATGTTTTAGGTTAAGGAATTTCGGGGACGAAATTTCTTAAGGGGGGGGGGGAGAATGTAACAACCCGCATTCTACGTATCTAGGATTGCAGAATATTTATTTCTATTTCGTATGAAGTCGTATGGTCGTGTAACTTTGGGAGACAACCATTGGGGTCATTTCCCATATTCACGATTTTTGCCCATTTTTAAATGACCATTTTGCCCCTAGCTGATATTGTTTTTGTAACACCCCGTGTATTATATAACAGTGAAATTCACAAATTAAAGTATAATTAATTTCAAATCAAAGAATTGAGGGAAACGGGATACGCCATTGCGTTCGTCTCGGAATTCTGCTTAAGATAGAGTTCGAGTTTGCGTAAAACGGACTCCGTATGAAAAAGATATGGCCTCCGGAAGTTTCAGAATTCAGTTTAAAATTCAAACAGACGAAAACAGCTCAGAAAAACAAATTTAAAATTCAAAATCGGGCCCAATTGGCCAGGGCGGGAAAATTCCCGCCCAAGGCATCCAGGTCGACTTGGCAGTCGACCTGGGGCTAGCCAGGTCGACTGGGCAGTCGACCTGGGTAACCCGTGTCGACTGCCAAGTCGACACAGTGTCGACTGGGGTGTCGACCTGGCCCCTGAGCCAGGTCGAACCCAGCCCACCCTGGCTGGCCTGGTCTATGTTTGGTCGATTTTCTGAGCCTTGCCTTGTCACTAGGGCTAGGTGTCAGCTCCTGGTTGGTCTCTCCTTTGAACGAATGGCTATTATTAAACCAAGCTCCATCGACGGTCCGAATCAGCTCAAAAACACTATAAAAAGAACCTAAGACCTAGCCTAAATCATACTATTTCATTTTAGCCTCAGGCCGCTGCCATTAAACCTAGAGCTCTAAATTAAAAATACAAAGAACAAAATTATAGAAGACGAAGGACGATTCTTGAAGGCTACAACTAGAAGCTACAACAACTACAACGCTTTAGACAACGGATTTGGGGCTATTTGATTTGGAATTTTTTATTTTGATTACTTGCTTCATATTGTAAGTTCTATGTCACTTTTTAGGAAAAAACGCTAAAATAACATGGACATGCCATGAATTGAAATCGGATTTAGGAACTATTATTAATCCATGTTTATATTGTTTAACATTGAATCATAATTCGGGAATATTGCTATGTCAACGTTGCAAGTTAAACTTATCATGATTTTGATGTTGTTATGAATCACTTGGGCTTAATTGTATGGCAAGTTGGACTAATACATGTCCATGGAATCACTATGTTTATTTAAATCTTTATGTTGATTAAATCATGCCTATGATGCAAATTAAACCATGTCTATGATGTTGATGGAACTATTCCTGTGATGTTAATATACCTATCATGTTAATGACAAATTGGGAATTGCTAGGTTAAGATGAAAAGTTGGAATCATTATGTTTATAATGCTAGATGAGAATCATTATGTTAAAAATGCAAAATTGGAATCCACTATGCCTATTAGAATTACCATGCCTTTAATGTTTCATGTTTGTAATAAGATTATTATTACGCCCGCAATGATTATTATGCAAATGATGTAAAGTTGAAATCATCATGTTAAACTAAGTTGGAACCATTACTATGCCAAGTTATCATCATGCTAGTATTGAAAACATGTGATATGTTATAGCCTGTTTATTATGCAAGTGATGTTGGAATTGTCACATATGCCTATCACATGTTTGGTGTTATTCCCCTTTATCTCTTGAATTGTTTATGCTTGTGAATGAAGTACGTTTATATACGTTGGGGATACGATTGGGTAGAATAGGAAAAACTTGAATTGATTATAATCAGAAACCGTGAAATTTGGCATAAGTAGAACATGAAATATGGCACGAAAACTTGACTTGAACATGCCATAACTTGACTTGAAAAACATGCCTTAGTTGGGCACGAAGTTGACATATGAACATGCTATGGAAATAGCACGAATTTGATAAGAACATGGGCATGACTTTAGAAAACAAGAAAGTGACCAACTCGAGGTTCGGTTGAGTTTGTAGTGTAAATCTGCCCGGAACCGCCCGACAAATCCAGTTGCTACAAACAATAGGATCCAATGTGGGTAGTTGGTCTTATCGCGCTTGAAACCCGAGGTTGGGTTGAGTTCGTAGCGTAAACCTTCCCGGAACCGCCCGGCAAATCCAGTGGTTACGAACAATAGGATCCAATGTGAGTGGTTCGGTGCATTAACGAATCAATTGATGCCAATTAGGGTTAAGTCATGAACATGAAAAAGACAACTTAACCAACTTGAACACGATTTGTAGGGCTAAGTCATGAACTTGAAACGACAACACTTAGCCAACTTGACATGACACGTAGGTGGGTTAAGTCGCGAATTTAAACGACATACTTAACCCTCTTGACATGACTAGACTGGAAGAGGATTAAGTCACGAATTACATGACTTAATCGGTTAGGCGGGTTAGGTCACGAATTACATGACCTAATCTGTTAGGCGAAACCCTAGACACGACCCTTTTCAGCAGTAACCCTCTAGATGTATCAAGGTACCCTGGGGCTAGGCCGGGTGGGGCACGATTACTGGGCTGATTGTAAGAGGTGAACGATGACAGTGGGGTACGCCAGTGTGGGTTCGGTGGACTACGGTCATGCACGTATTTCGGGGCAGACACTGGGTATCTGTAGATTTATTTGTGCATCTTGAATCGTGTCAGGGGTTGACACCCTAGGGCTGATACACCCGAAGGTGGACCCAGCACAGGTGACTACATTCGTGATTAGCCGTATGACACAGACACTTGACGAGCTAGAACTTGTAGGGAGCCGATCGACTAGATAAGCGCTCCGTAGGACCCCGTACTTGGGTCAGACCTCGTTTCAGGGTCGTTTCACGATATTGGGCCGTGGGATTTATTTCGTGATTAACTCGTGACATGGGCTTAGTATACTAGTACAGTCGATGCAACGAATCTTGAACATGTGATGTTTTATTTGACTTGTCTTGACTTATCATGATCACCTTAGTCTATCTTGTCCACCTTTACACCCTTCTTGAGTTTAGTTCCAGTTCATACATGACATGTGGTTTTAACCGTTTTTACACTGAAAGTCACTAGGACTTACTCAGTCTTTATGACTGACCCTTTTCCTTTCGCCTCTTTTTCTTTCGTCCCCCCCCCCCCCAGGTTCTCAGGGAGGGAATACCGCAGCTTGACCAGTTTTCACATCCAGCTTGAAGAGAAAGAATGTATTGCTTGGATCTTTTCCGTTTTGGACTATGGCTTTGGACAACAATTAGGGAACTTTTGCAGTTTATTTATGTTTTCTTTATGCTTCTTTAAATAATGTAATCAAGACAGTTATGATTTTGGAAGTATTGTAAGACAAATTATGACATGGTTTGTGAACACGTATTATGTTGAAATAAAAGTTGTTGTTGTTTTTCCGCTGTTCAAAAATATGTGTTCTTATATCTGTCTTGTATATCTTTGACTTATACTTATAAACCTCCACCAAAATTAGGGCATTCCCTTTGAGAGTGACCTTAATGGAGGTGGGGTGTTTCACTTGGTATCAGAGCATAGGTTTACCAGATAAGATAAAAAGTTTTGAAAATTTATTTTTCAAAAAGAAATTTAAAGAAGCATTTTTAAAAGATAAAATATTATTTTATTTTAAAAAGGCAGAAAACTCTCAAGGGAAGAAAGAGATAAAGCCCAACGATTCTCAGAATAAGAAGGTAGACTCCGAGAAAGGAGGCAAGAACGAGAACTCACGTGATAAAAGGAAATGCAATTTCTGTGGTACGGAAGGGCACATAGCCAAGGATTGTAGAAAGCGGAAGAGAAAGCAAGGTGAATGTTTTCATTGTGGGGAGACTGGACACATCAGCAAAGACTGCCCTAAGAAGCAGACCGGACCTTCTGGGGGTACATCGTTAACTTCTCCTAGATGCTTTGTTTTATCTTGTTTCTCTCCTCAATCCTATCTTGAGAACCATAGGTAGAATCTTTTTGGATGTAAACATGTTATTGAAACATGTTATGATTGCGAAATGGTTGCAAGTGGTCGCAAGTGGTTGCTCGTGGATGCATGAATACACATTAGGCACTAGATCGGCTCAGACACATTTTCTTGTTGCATATGCATAAATGTATTTATTCGTATATGGATGAAGTTTAGTGTGTTGTCATATGGATGTTGCATTTATATATGAATAGTTGTGCACTCATGCAGAATCATGAATAAGAAAATTTGCATACATAATGGATTCATGGAACTTACATGATTCGCATTAAGGAGGTCAACTGAATCAGTAGACCACATGATTTTGCATTAGATAAGTACATGTACACACACTTCGCATATGATCATGAAGCATTAGAAGTCTTTTAAGGACAATGGATGCTCGTGTTTGATGGATGAGTAGATGGATGTTTGGATGTTAGGATATACATTCTTCCTAAACTTGAAGATTTCGGGGACGAAATCCTTTTAAGTGGGGGAGAATGTAACACCCCGTGTATTCTATAACAGTAAAATTCACAAATTAAAGTATAATTAATTTCAAATCAAAGAATTGAGGGAAACGGGATACGCCATTGCGTTCATCTTGGAATTCTGCTTAAGATAGAGTCCGAGTTTGCGTAAAACGGACTCCGTATGAAAAAGATATGGCCTCCGGAAGTTTCAGAATTCAGTTTAAAATTCAAACAGACGAAAACAGCTCAGAAAAACAAATTTAAAATTCAAAATCGGACCCAATTGGCCAGGGCGGGAAAATTCCCGCCCAAGGCACCCAGGTCGACTTGGCAGTCGACCTGGGGCTAGCCAGGTCGACTGGGCAGTCGACCTGGGTAACCCGTGTCGACTGCCAAGTCGACACAGTGTCGACCTGGCCCCTGAGCCAGGTCGAACCCAGCCCACCCTGGCTGGCCTGGTCTGTGTTTGGTCGATTTTCTGAGCCTTGCCTTTTCACTAGGGCTAGGTGTCAGCTCCTGCTTGGTCTCTCCTTTGAACGAACGGCTATTATTAAACCAAGCTCCATCGACAGTCCGAATCAACTCAAAAACACTATAAAAAGAACATAAGACCTAGCCTAAATCATACTATTTCATTTTAGCCTCAGGCCGCCGCAATTAAACCTAGAGCTCTAAATTAAAAATACAAAGAACAAAATTATAGAAGACGAAGGACGATTCTTGAAGGCTATAACAACTACGATGCTTTAGACAACGGATTTGGGGCTATTTGATTTGGAATTTTCTATTTTGATTACTTGCTTCATATTGTAAGTTCTATGTCACTTTTTAGGCAAAAACGCTAAAATAACATGGACATGCCATGAATTGAAACTGGATTAGGAACTATTATTAATCCATGTTTATATTGTTTAACTTTGAATCATAATTCGAGAATATTGCTATGTCAACGTTGCAAGTTAAATTTGTCATGATTTTGATGTTGTTATGAATCACTTGGGCTTAATTGTATGGCAAGTTGGACTAATACATGTCCATGGAATCACTATGTTTATTTAAGTCTTTATGTTGATTAAATCATTCCTATGATGCAAATTAAACCACGTCTATGATGTTGATGGAACTATGCCTGTGATGTTAATATACCTATCATGTTAATGACAAATTGGGAATTGCTAGGTTATGATGAAAAGTTGGAATCATTATGTTTATAATGCTAGATGAGAATCATTATGTTAAAAATGCTAAATTGGAATCCACTATGCCTATTAGAATTACCATGCCTTTAATGTTTCATGTTTGTAATAAGATTATTATTACGCCCGCAATGATTATTATGCCAATGATGTAAAGTTGAAATCATCATGTTAAACTAAGTTGGAACCATTACTATGCCAAGTTATCATCATGCTAGTATTGAAACCATGTGATATGTTATAGCCTGTTTATTATGCAAGTGATGTTGGAATTGTCACATATTCCTATCACATGTTTGGTGGTATTCCCCTTTATCTCTTGAATTGTTTATGCTTGTGAATGAAGTATGTTTATATACGTTGGGGATATGATTGGGTAGAATAGGAAAAACTTGAATTGATTATAATCATAAACCGTGAAATTTGGCATAAGTAGAACATGAAATATGGCACGAAAACTTGACTTAAACATACCATAACTTGACTTGAAAAACATGCCTTAGTTGGGCACGAAGTTGACATATGAACATGCTATCGAAATAGCACGAATCTGATAAGAACATGGGCATGACTTTAGAAAACAAGAAAGTGACCAACTCGAGGTTGGGATGAGTTTGTAGTGTAAATCTGCCCGGAACCGCCCGGCAAATCCAGTTGCTACAAACAATAGGATCCAATGTGGGTAGTTGGTCTTATCGCGCTTGAAACCCGAGGTTGGGTTGAGTTCGTAGCGTAAACCTGCCCGGAACCGCACGGCAAATCCAGTGGTTACGAACAATAGGATCCAATGTGAGTGGTTCGGTGCATTAACGAATCAATTGATGCCAATTAGGGTTAAGTCATGAACATGAAAAAGACAACTTAACCAACTTGAACACGATTTGTAGGGCTAAGTCATGAACTTGAAACGACAACACTTAGCCAACTTGACATGACACGTAGGTGGGTTAAGTCGCGAATTTAAACGACATACTTAACCCTCTTGACATGACTATACTGGAAGAGGATTAAGTCACGAATTACATGACTTAATCGGTTAGGCGGGTTAGGTCACGAATTACATGACCGAATCTGTTAGGCGAAACCCTAGACACGACCCTTTTCAGCAGTAACCCTCTAGATGTATCAAGGTACCCTGGGGCTAGGCCGGGTGGGGCACGATTACTGGGCTGATTGTAAGAGGTGAACGACGACAGTGGGGTACGCCAGTGTAGGTTCAGTGGACTACGGTCGTGCACGTATTCCGGGGAAGACACTGGGTATCTGTAGATTTATTTGTGCATCTTGAATCGTGTCAGGGGTTGACACCCTAGGGCAGATATACCCGAAGGTGGACCCAGCACAGGTGACTACATTCGTGATTAGCCGTATGACACGGACACTTGACGAGCTAGAACTTGTAGGGAGCCGATCGACTAGATAAGCGCTTCGTAGGACCCCGTACTTGGGTCAGACCCCGTTTCAGGGTCGTTTCACGATATTGGGCCGTGGGATTTATTTCGTGATTAACTCGTGACATGGGCTTAGTATACTAGTACAGTCGATGCAACGATTCTTGAACATGTGATGCTTTATTTGACTTGTCTTGACTTATCATGATCACCTTAGTCTATCTTGTCCACCTTGACACCCTTCTTGAGTTTAGTTCCAGTTCATACATGACATGTTGTTTTAACCGTTTTTACACTGAAAGTCACTAGGACTTACTCAGTCTTTATGACTGACCCTTTTCCTTTCGCCTCTTTTTCTTTCGTCCCCCCCCCCCCCCCCCTCCCCAGGTTCTCAGGGAGGGAATACCGCAGCTTGACCAGTTTTCACATCCAGCTTGAAGAGAAAGAATGTATTGCTTGGATCTTTTCCGTTTTGGACTATGGCTTTGGACAGCAATTAGGGGACTTTTGCAGTTTATTTATGTTTTCTTTATGCTTCTTTAAATAATGTAATCAAGACAGTTATGATTTTGGAAGTATTGTAAGACAAATTATGACATGGTTTGTGAACACGTATTATGTTGAAATAAAAGTTGTTGTTGTTTTTCCGCTATTCAAAAATATGTGTTCTTATATCTGTCTTGTATATCTGTGACTTATACTTATAAACCTCCACCAAAATTAGGGCATTTCCTTTGAGAGTGACCTTAATGGAGGTGGGGTATTTCAGTTTTGGCCATAACTTCTGATTGGAAAGGAATTTTGACCTGAAACCACTTCCATTAGATTCGTTTAATGGTTTATCTCCTCGTAGAGTGGTCACATTAGCCAAAACGGACTCACCGTTTGGGAGATATGGCTAAAACAAGTTTTAGATAGTGAAAAACAGCTTAATTGGGCTTAACCGGGTGATTAACAGCTAGGCCCAAAGGGGAATTTCGGGATTAGGGTTATGAGAGGGCTGGAAGGGTTAGGAAAATCATTTCATTTCAGTTTTCTCAGCCGCCACAAACCTTCCTTAAGCTCTAGCAATGGCCTCCATCTTCTAAAACACTCCAAAACACCTTTTTGTCATCTCTAATCACATATTAGCCTAATCTACATCAAATCAAGGCGGATTAGCATAAGGATTGGGATAGAGCTGCTGGAACACATAAATATTGGATCCAAATCAGAGATTATTTCAGATCTATATTTACTTTGTGGCAAAGGTGAGTGATTTGCATTGTTTTTCACAAATTACGGCTAATTATGGTAATTAGCGAAGATTAGCGAAATTATAACTCAGAAAAATCTAGAAAAATTTCTAAAATTCTAAAACATCATTTTATGCCTCTGATATGAATTTGGGTTAATTTCGACCAAATTTGCTAATCCTGAAATTTAGTGGATTAAGGGATGATTAGTGATAATTAGCGAATTTATGCATGTTAAAAATCTGGAAAAATATTTATAAATTGCTAAATATTATTTTAGGCCTCTGTTAGAAAATTTGGCTGATTTGGTTAAGTTTTGTTAATCCTATCATTAGATTTGCTTAAACGTGATTAAGAGGGATTTAGGGAAAATATGCGGTTTTTGGCTATGTTTGATCCGTTTTAAAATACAATATTGTTGTTTTGCTGTTTGTGGATGTTTATACATGTTGCTATGACTGTATGGTATGCTTTATGATTGATTAGAAAAGTTAGAATAGTCGAAAATGTCGTCGTATGGAGTAAACAGTCGTTGGAAAAGTTGCAGAAAAACAGTGTAGGTTTTCGGATCGGATTGAAGGAATGGGCTCGGACCGAAGAGAGGACTGGGCAAGGGATCACCAAACCGAACCAAGGCTTGGCACAAGGGGAAAGTGTGGCAAAAAGGAAGGCCAAAATGGTTGAACTGGGATCAGATCGAGCTAGAGAAGGGGGGATCGGATCAGAGCAGATGGGAATAGGAATGGGGATCGGATCGGACCAGAAGATCAAGCAAGGGATGAAAGGAAGACAGTTGGCGAACCGCCCCGATGCGACATGGAGGATGCGAACCGACCCGATGCGAGGAAGACCCGAACCGACCCGATGTGACATGGGGACCCGAACCGACCCGATGTGACATGGAGGACCCGAACCGAACCGATGTACTACTAAGGGACTTGGAGACCCCCGATCCGAACTGAAGCACTTGGAGGATACCGATCCGAACAGATAGAGAAAAATGATAGAGAACCGAACCGATCCAGTGATGACCAATAACCCGAGATGCAAAGGTAGTCCAAATGGAAGTTAGAGCTCAGGATCCAGATGGGAACCAATGAGTTCACTTCATGATTGGGCTTTGCTGTGGGACGTGTGCAAATGGGTTATCGGTATCCGTAACCTTGGTTCACTATTGATAGATAGATTAGGGGCTTATAGTGATAGTTGTACGGGATTGGATTCCATCATGGCCCAAAGGATTAGGTGACCAAAGTAAAGGATATCGTATGCTTTATGCACTGAGTGAGGGATGTGGGGATGATTGCTATGCTTGATTGTTTAACATCACTATGACATGCACTTCCCCACCCCCATATTTCTTACACTGTATGTTAGTGGCACCATAGAGTATTGTACGGTATATAGTGCTAACTCCTTGGTTGCAGGTCCAGGTTCAGGTATGATTGGATTATACCTGTTATTGTTTTGTTTGTTGCTTATCGCTCGTACCAGACTTTTTTTCTGACCCAGAGTTTTATGTCTCTTCTTATTACTCTGGGTGCTCACACGAGCAGACTAGTGACAGGTTAACTGGGTATGCACGGCTAGCTGATCTGGAGACGAGCAGGAGGCTTTCACATATGATATATATAGTATTCTCCCTATGTTGTTGAAGATCACTGCTTGGGCATTAGTCGTGCATCTTCTACTTTAGCTTTCTTTTGTTTTAGAGACAGTAAATTTCGAAAGTTGAAATAAGCTGTATTTGGATTTCCGCTGCTATGTTGGTTTAGTTTTTAGCTTACGCACTGTCTCGCCTGTTTTATGTCAAGATTATGTTATTACTATATTTTGTTCCATGCGCTATGAGACATTCTACAGGTTCCTTGTTAGTTCATTTCCTTCTTTCCTTTCCTTTTGACGACCGTCCCGTGCTAACTGGACATGTGTACAACGCACTTTTGGAGTAAATGTCGGTTGGTGCGGGGCGGGCCGTCACAATTGTGGAGGAGGGATTGATCCAATGTCAAAAGGGATAGATTGAATAGGGATAATGGAAAAGGCATTAGGCTGAGGAACAATTTGATTGGGAGGAGGATTCAGGTCAACATGCATTTCCTGATTAACTTCATCTTGTAAAGGTTGCTCCATCTCTTGATTGTCATCAATAAAAGGACTTAAATTAAAATTTACTTCATGATAAATGGATGGTAAAGGAGGAAGCATCACCGCTTCTTCAATCATCGCATCAAATCGGTCTTCCGAATTTGATTCATGAAAATTATGGATACAAGGAACTACTTGCTCTTCTTCATTACCAATAAAAACAAGCTCTGGTCTTGTACCCGGGTGTTCATGTTTGGTATGCATAACTTTAATACTATGAACTTTGTTGTTAAAGCGTGCTGCAAATTCATTCCTTGAACCTATTCCTTCATAAAATTGCAACTTCACCAGAAAATATCCATGATCAAAATGACACCAATCACAATCATCAACAACAAGAACCCTACCCAATGGTTTAAGAATCTCCTTCATAGCATCGTCATTATATTTAAGGAATTCTGGGAACCCCTCCACCTTAGCCCACGATTCAGTTTCCAATGCCGGCTCTAGTTCTCTCTCATCTTCATCCCATGCTTCTTGATATATGGCAGCTCCTGGCTTAGTCAGTACTTTCAGAAGTAAAGCGTGATCTCTTTTACCATATGTAGGGCAGTGAACTAAGAAGGAATTCTTAGAGATAATCGACATAGGCTAGCAGTCATAATCAAGGTAAACTTCTAAAGCTTGATGTAAGGTTTCTATACTCCACTTTCCAACAAGGGATTTAGCTACAATACATTTTGAAGAATCTGCCATTTTGAAATGCTTTGAGGGTTGGGAGTGTGGAGATTGTAAGGGAGATTGTTGAAAATTAGCCTCAGTAAATTGCTTAATGCTTGAATATACTTGGTAATTATCGTGACGGGTGGCAATACGAAGCGATGGTTGATGTGAAAATTGTGCAGAGAAATTATGTTGCTTAGGGACCTAGCGTGCATTATGATTTTTACTGTTAACATTATGTGCGTGTGCAGAAGCCGAAGCATTTACAATGTTATTAGTCCTTTTTGAACATCGAGATACCGAATGACCAATTGAGCCACATTTGAAGCATATTTTTGGGTCTCTGCACGCGCTAGCCGCGTGACCTTTGCATGCACACTGTAAACATCTCTTCTCCTTTTTCAGTTAAGAAACAATGTTAAAGATGGAGACAAATTTTGGTAATGGTAGTTTGAACCTAGTTTTTAGAGGAGGTTTCGGCGATGATGAAAGCGGAGATGTTGCTACCTGAGCGTAAGACTTAGTTGCATTTTATGGTTGATTGTTGGAAAGAACCGAAAACCGATTAGAAGAGGATAAAAGGATGGGTGGGGCTGATGAGGACGAGATGGATTAGGAACAAACTCAGGGGCAGGCTTAGGAAGGACCAAAGAATGGTAGGCACGAAGAGAAGAGGATGGAGCACGAGCAGGAACGGAAATGGGATTTGGACGATGAACAGGGATATAGGAATGGGAATGAGCAGAAGGAGAGGATACAGGATGAAACAGAAGAGATGAAGCTGAAAGAGATGAACGAGGAAGAAGGAAAGGCCGATATTTAGATGGATTTTCAATAGAAGAGGAGGAGACTAAGGAAGAGTGGACGCCACTAACGAAGATAGCAAACATATATATATATATATATATATATATATATATATATATATATATATATATATATATATATATATTATAAATGTGTTTTACAATTGTACACTACATATACAGAAATAAATATTTAGATTAAATAGAATACAATTGCACACAATTTTATATTCAAACAGTAATTTTATTTAAATAAATATTGTATTTAAACATCTGAAATATTACAAATTTCTGACTCCATTATTTACAATTCACCATCAATCACATATGCATTGGTTCCTCACTTCATTTCTCTCTATTCACTAAGTTATATATATACACAATTTTATACACAGACTCAATTACATATTCAAACATCGACACACTGAGTCTTCACATGCTTTAGATCATGTCCAGCAACCTACATACCTATCACAAAAACACACACAGTAAAATGAAAAAAATAGAATTAACTGTAGACTAGTATAAATTTGAATTTTATTTGCCTCAGATTTCTGATGTGTTTCTTATCATTTTCTAGATTTGTTCTGATTTTCTAATATAGACTGCTTGTGATATTCACAGTGATACACTGTAAATACCACAAGGCAGACTGATCTCTAGTTCCCATAGATCATCCCCGACACAACCATACTAGTTTGGTGATCAGAACCAACAACTAAAATTAGCTGATTCTGAACAACAATAACTCAGCTACAGTGGTATGCTGAATTTTTATACTCACACTTTTAAAGAAAACACAAATGGATCAGAATTATCAAACAGGTTAAGGAGAAGCAAGTAAATGGCTGAAAATAACATGCACAAGTAATGTAATGCTAAGCTAGGAATACAAGTCAACCCAGCATAACAAAGTTCAAGTCCAAAAATGAGTACAAGTGCAAACTCAAATAGGAAAGGTACAAGAGAAATGTAAAATGGTGTAGCATGTACTTTGGCAGTAGTATTATAGAGAATAAATCCAAATACACATGAACCCTTAACTACCAAGATAAGTCGCAGCATGGACATGGGCAGATAATGAGAAATGGTGCGACAGCACAAACATATACCATGCATATGTATAAGGAGCAAAAGTTATGGGTGATGAAAATGGTCAATGGCATTACACAACATATAGACATGCACAACATGAACAGGGCAGGCTCAACTCAAACCATTAAAGCCATGCAGGCACACAAACTAGACATAAATAGAGTAGCTATTCAAAACTGAATAGTGAAGCACAAGGTGAACCCAAAGAAGCAAGCCAGAGGCATAAGTAGCACAGTAATAAAAGCACAAGCAAATGTACAAGAGAACGGGTTCAACTAATATGCCAGGGGAATAATGCGAATGTACACAAATGTTCAAAAGAATGGAAAACACCAAGCAAGCAAGAATGCAAAGTGCATAGTTCACATTTCAAATAGCAAGTGCCAAGGTCTAGGGGCACGAAGGTAGTAAAAAGTTTCCATGTTTAAATGCACAAATGGCACAAAGCAGAGTTCACATAAAGTGGCAACTGGATATATAAAAGTTGACTACACATGCAGGATCTGTAGCGTGAAGCATGGAAGATGCAAGAAAGCCGTTCACATGTACACAATGCAGTATTACATAAGGAGGGTGGCAGATGCAAGAAAGCAGTTCACATGTACAAGGTGTAGGCTACATGGAAGTAAGTTGTGACAAAGCACCAATGCAACAAGGCAACATATTATATTCAAGTACAAGACAGAGTATTTTCAGAAGATTTCGTTTTTAAATAGTGTTGAAGGTGTCAATAGTAGGATTGAAGTTCCAAAAATCACCAAAGTTTTTTTAGAAAAATAAATATACGACAAAGCGTAATTCGATATTTTCGAAAGAAAAAATATTCAGATTGCCAATCCAATCACAAGAACAACTCAAGCCATTGAAAACATCCAAAATAAGATATTTTAAGGATTTAAAACCCTATAAATACACATGAATTCATCATTGGCAGTGTGCAAAATTAAATCGAACAATCGGGCATAAATCGAAAGTAAAGGGGCAAACATCACATACTAATCTCAGAGAGCAATATCATCTCGACAAGTTCAGATTTGGAAACGCATCAGAGCGAGAGAGCTTTCGATCAGTCAGTGGTGAATCTGATTCCAAAAGGAACCCTAGAAGGCCATTAAAGGAAGCCGAATTCACGAGCTAAATAATAAAAGGGGCCAACCGATTTTTTGTGTTAAACCAAGTTTAATTAGCCTAGAATTTATATTTTATTTTTTTATTTTTGATTTAGTTTGAAAAACAAAAGTGAGTCAATAACTATAGGGTTTGTAGTTGGAAAAATCACAGCTTAGGGGATTATTTTTGTTAAGGTTTTGAGCGTAGGGTTTAAATAGTCGGGAGCGAGCGTCGTAAGTTTACAATAAGTACAGAGATGGTTTTAATTCCTAGTAGAAACCCTGAATGCAGCAGTAGGCAGGTATTTGCCAAAGTCGGGTATCTTCTGTATGTGATTTTCTTACTACAAGTTTTTCTGTTATTTTATGCTATTTTATTTCATTTTTTAAAATTATCTAAATTGCAATAAACCCTATTCATCCCTCTAGGCTTAATTTGGTTCCTACAAGTGGTACCAGAGTGGATATTTTAAATCTAGAGTCACGAATATCTAATAATGCTTTTTAGGAAGGACAATCCATAGCTAAACCACCTATGTTTAATGGAAGCGATTATGCATACTGGAAAGCTAGGATGAAAACTTATTTAAGTTCAGTTGATTATGATGTGTGGGATATTGTTGAAACATGTTATAAGTCTCTCATTACGATTATTAATGATGTAGATATTCCTAAGACAAAAGATAAGTGGGATGGTAATGATAAAAAATATTCTCATCTAATGCTAAAGTAATGAATGCTTTAATCTTGCTCTCGTTAAAAATGAGTTGAACCGAGTATCTCATTGTTTAACTACATAGGAAATCTGGCAAACTTTGGAGGCCACGCATGAAGGGACTTCTCAAGTTAAGGAATCTCATCTTGTTCTACTCTATAACGAATATGAAAAATTTTAGACGCTCAAAAAGGAAGATATAAAAGGGATGTATGGTTGAATCTCAACACTGGTTTATAATGCAAGGGCTCTTGGTAAAATTTATAATGAAATGGAATTAGTGTGTAAAATACCGAGAGTGTTATGAATGAACTTTGAAGCTAAAGTGACGGCTATTCAAGAATCGAAAGATCTAAATAAGTTGAGAATGAAAAGTTGATTGGAAACTTGATAACTTATGAAATGGAGCTAAATTTCAAAGAACATGGTGATTCAAAATCAAAGAAAAAGTCAGTTGCTCTAAACAATATTCTTGAAAGTAATGCTGAATATGAGAATCCTATTGAAGAGGTCGTCATGGTTATTAAAAAGTGGTCTAACAAAAAATACAAGTCACGCAAGAAGAATTCAAAATCCAACAAATTCAAAAATTCAGACAACTCAGATGAAGAAGTTATGTAATTGCAAGAAACCGGAACATATCGAACAAAATTTCCTACAACTTCAGAATGAAAGAGGGAAGAAAAAGAAGAAAAAAGCTATTGTAGCTACATGGGATGATGATGGAGGATAAGAAGTTTCTGACAATGATAAAGAGGAAGCTAATTTATGCCTCATGGCACAGTCAGGTTCAGAAAATAATGAAGAGGATTCTAGTGAGGTATCGAACTACACTTACAAAGATTTAATTTTAATGTGTCCTGATCTTACAAAAACCATTGATTCCCTTAAGCTAAAAGTTAAGAAATTAAACTCTGATAGGTTAAAATTGGTTTACGTTAACAACAAGTTAGATACCGAGCTTGAAAAGTTACAAATATCCAAAATCTTGATTGTGAAAACCGCAAGCATTTAAAACTAGAGCTAAGTAAATTTAAGACAAAATTTGAAAATATTAAAAAAGAATACTTGATCTTAAATGAAGGTGATGACATAAAAAGGAAAAATTTCATAAATAGGTGCACCTCACTTGTGACTGAAAATGCAGCACTTAAAACCAAAGTAAAAAATCTTGAAATAACATTGAGTAAGTTTTCAAGAGGAGAAATGTCATTTAGAATGTTGCTTGGAAATTAGCTATACGCTAATAATAGAAAAGGACTAGGTTTTGGGAAAACACAAATTAATATAAATGATAATGCTAAAGGTAGAAGTGTTTTTCCTAGGTTTATAAATGTGGAAAAATTGGACATAGCTATGATAAGTGTGAAAGTAGAAACATGAATAGAAAGTTTATACATATCTGGGTTTCAAAAATTTGATAAATAGCTATTATAGAATTGGATTGGTTAAAGTGTTAAACAAATTTGGGTTCCAAAAGGATCTATTATTCAAAATAAAAAATGCAGTCACTAATATCATTAGACCTATGAGTTTCTCTAGGTCATCCTCTTTTTCTCGTGTGTAGGTATGTTGGCGGGCTAAGGAGCAACAAGAATGGTACTTGGATTCAGGTTGTTCCAAACATACGACAGGAGATAAATCAAAGTTCCTTAGCCTTGAAAAACATAAAATTGGGAATGTGATAATGGGTGATAACGTAAATGTAAAATTATAAGTAAAGGTAAAGTAGGTAATAACAGTTTCTCCTAAATTGATGTTTTATACGTCGATAATTTGCATCATAATCTCATCTCCATAAGCGAACTATGCGTTAAAGGTATAAATGTTGTGTTTGACAGTGAAACTTGCAAAATTATTGAGAAATCAACTAGTAATATAGTATTCACAGGCAAAAGAAAAGGAAATGCCTATACACTTTCATTTGATGATTTACTCTCTCTTGATGTTTAGTAGCTACGGAAGAAGAGGCTTTTTATGGCATAAGAGATTAGGTCATGTTAGTATGGGACTCTTAGAAAAAGTTGAAATAAGAGAGTTAGTAAGAGGATTGCCACATCAGAAATTTAAAAATAGTAAAGCATGTAAAACATGTACTATGGGAAAATTCAGTCGATCGTCTTTTCGTCCCAAAAATGTTGTTAGTACTACTAGAGTACTTGAATTAATTCATGTGGACTTGTTTGGACCAAATGAAATTGCGAGCTTGAATGGAAAACGTTATTGTTATGTGTTGGTTGATGATTATTCCAGATTTACAAGGGTTTATTTTCTAACCAAAAAGTCCAAAATTTTTGATTGTTTTCAAAATTTGCAAAACTTGTTCAAAATGAAAAGGTGTTTCAATAAAAAACTTCGAGAAGTGATTACGGTGGTGAATTTGAAAATTTTCATGAAGAAAATGGTTTTAAACACGAATTTTCTACTCCTCAAACCTCAACAAAATGGGGTAGTCGAAAGGAAAAATCATACATTACAAGAATTGGCTAGATCTATGTTAAGTGAATATAAATTAACTTTGACTTTTTGGGCAGAGGCAGTTAGTACACCATGTCATGTAATGAATAGAGTAAAGATGAGACAATTACTTAACAAAACATCCTATGAATTATGGTTTGATAGAAAGCCTAAAATTTCATATTCTAGAGTTTTTGGATGCCCATGTTATGTTCTTAGTACAGGTGACCAGCTCGTAAAGTTTAAATCAAAGACCGACGAGTTGATTTTCATGGGTTACTCTTTAAGAAGAAAGGCTTATCGAATTTTCAAAAAACAGACAAAAACCATTGTTGAACCCATTAATGTGAAATATGATGAATCTTGGATACAGAGGTCGAAAAGAAAAATGGTGAGGTAATTGGATACGATGGTGAAAAAGAAAATAACGAAGAAAAGATTTTCAATGATGATCCCACGAAACCAACAATTAAAGTCAAGAAATTGAAAATCAAATCAAATCATCCTCAAAAATTGGTAATAAGAAATCCAATGATAGGTATACGAACTTGTTCACCATTTAATAAAAATATTTGTACTTTTTGTATTCACAGTTGTTTTATTTCTAAAACTGAACCTAAAAATGTTGAATTTGCACTTAGTGATGAAAGTTGGATTTTAGTAATGCAGGAAGAACTTAACCAATTAGAAAGGAATAAAGTTTGGAAATTAGTTCCTAGACCAAATGACTATCCAATAGTAGGAACTAAATGGGTGTTCAAAAATAAGCTTGATGGATCCAAAAATATAATTAGAAAAAAAGCTAGGTTGGTTGCAAAAGGTGTAATCAAATTGAAGGCATTGATTATGGTATATAATCAAATTGAAGGCATTGATTATGGTGAAACATTTGCACCAGTAGCTAGGTTAGAAGCCATTAGAATTTTGCTCAGTTTTGCTTCTTATAAAAGTTTCAAACTTAAACAAATGGATGTAAAAAGTGTCTTCCAAAATGGAGAATTAAAAGTAAAAGTTTTTGTAGAACAACCCCCTGATTTTGAAAATCATGAATTTCAAAATTATGTGTATAAACTTGGAAAAATATTAATTATATGGTCTTGAACAAGCTCATAGAGGTTGGTATGATTGCTTTAGTGCATATATTTTGGAAAATGGTTTTAAAAAGGGAACTGCTGACATGACATTGTTTCTATTACATGAAGGTTATGATTTCTTGATAGCTCAAATTTATGTTAATTACATTGTCTATGGTGCTACTAACGAAATTTTATGTGAGAAATTTGGAAAAGTCATGCAGGATAAATTTGAAATGAGTTCAGTAGGTGAATGAAAATACTTTCTTGGATTTCAAATCAAACAAAGCAACAATTGTATTTTCATATCACAAAAAGAATATGTGACTGAATTGCTAAAAAGATTTGGACTCGAAAATGTTGAGTCACTCAGAACACCGATGAGCCCTTCAACCAAACTTGAAAAAGACAAGAAAGAAGTTGTTGTTTATCATTAAAATATCGCGAAATAATTGGTTCACTTCTTTATCTCACTGCATATATTATGTTTGTTGTTTATTTTTGTGCACGTTTTCAATCTAATCCAAAATAATCTCACTTAAAAGCCACAAAAAGAATTTTAAGATATCTTTTGCACAAACACAAATTTGGTTTATGGTACTTTGCATGCAATAATTTTGAATTGGTTGGTTATTCTATTGCTAATTTTGCTGGATCTCTTGTTGATAGAAAGAGCACTAGTGGAACTTGTTTTATGCTAAGACACTCATTAGTTTCATGGTCAAGTAAAAAACAAAATTGTGTGGCATTTTCCACAACTGAAGCTGAATACATTGCTTTAAGAATTTGTTGTGCACAAATTTTATGGACGATGCAAATTCTCTCACATTTTGGCCTAATATATAAACAAGTACCCCTGAAATATGACAGTAAAAGTGCTATAGATTTGTCTAGTAATCTTGTTCACCATTCACTCACTAAACACGTAGATGTGAGACACCATTTTATTAGAGATCACAGTTCACAAGAGGATATTTGTATTGAATTTATTTCAACTGATCTTCAAATCATTGACATTTTTACAAAACCCTTTCCTGAAGATAGATTCTCACGCTTACGCTTAGATTTGAGTATCATAGAAAGTAATTGATCATTATTCATTTTTTTAATGTTCTTGACTGTTTATTCAAAATTTAAATGATTGATCATTTGAATTTTTTGGAACTCATCAAAATTATTTTAGATTTTGAAATTGTGATTAGTAATGGCTATAAAATATTTCATAATAATAGGAAATATTATTTAAATTCTCATGATGATTGAGCAGATTTTATAATATCTTTAAATTGGTGCTTATTTCAAGATTATCTTTTGATACTGCCATATTTCTGTCATTCATACTGATTTTATATAATCTGGAGAATTTGAAACTGTTTATTTTGAAAAAATAATAAAAATATTATTGAAATTATTGTGAAATAATATTATTTGATCATTGGTATTCACTCTCATTTAAATGTCCTCGCGCGTATGCATGGGTGAATCACCTTAATCTCTGTATGCGCTTCCATTCTTGTTTAAAAGCCCTAGCGGTTACACATGGATTGAACTCATATAAGAGAGGATAAAATTAAGTATTCTTCTAATTTCATTTAAAAGTCCTAGCGGTTATGCATGGTTAGAAAATACTTAACAAATTTAAATTACTACTAACCCCATTTAAAAGTCCTAGCGGTCACGCATGGTTAGAAAGTGCTTAATGTATTTTGTGCTTAAATTTAAAATTTATTTGGAAATTATGGAATTCATAATCCTATTTGAAATTTGAAAAACTCTCCTCATTTATAAGATCAATCGTAAATCCATCATTCTAAAAAGTAAAATTAGCTTTTGAAGAATATTATGATTTTTTTTTTATTAAATGATATTTACGATATATATTTTCCCTCTTGATTTGAATCTATATTTCTAGTCTATGTTCATCACTATTTCAATTTCTATTGCTCTTTTGATGAAAACAAATGGGGGAGAATGATTAATATTTTGATTGGATGAGTAAACGTTTATAGAATATTTCATAAATTTGTTTTTATGATTGATGAATTTCTTAGTTCTCAAATTTATGCGTCTATATAGGGGGAGTTTGGTTGTAGGGGGAGCATATAAATAGGGAGAGTACTATATTTCATATTCAAGCACATTTATCATACTCAAAATCTTTTTGTATATTTGTCATCATCAAAAGGGGGAGATTGTTGAGTATAACAATATGATTTTTGTTTGATGATAACAAACATATATCTTTACTAACAACGCAAATACTTCAAGAATGGTGAAGCTTTTTTGTACTTCCAGAAATGTCCATGGTTCATATTTTTACGTAGTAAAAACATCTTGGCTCTTTTGTCTTTTCATCTTATGTTTATCCACTTTCTTCGAACATGGTTCCAACACGATCTCCAAACTGCCCTATTTTCTTCCGTTTTCCTCTCTTCTCAAATCCCTTTTTTTTTTTCTCAAATCCCCATTTTCTTTGAACATTGTTTCAGTCATCCTCGAATCCTTCCGCTTACACAAAATTCTCTTCTCTACTTTTCTAACGTTCTCAACTTTGCTTGGAATCAAAAAAAGATAGATAAAATTCGTATGCGAGTGGTTTTGAAGGTCGAGATCTATCGTGTTTCAGGAAAATCAGGTATGGCTACAAAATTTGAATTTTGCATTCAAAAATTTATTTTTTATCTTTGTAGATGTTTTCTAGCAATTTAGTTGATGAATTAATAAACGTATTATTGAATCTAATCACGACCTCGCTAAACTTACTATTTACAAGCTTTGTTTTTCTTCCGGTTTGACAAGTTCAAGTTCAAAAACTTACCAATATATTCCAGTTACGACTTTTCTTTGGAATTTTCTTACATGTTATCATTTATTATGTTTGATTTTGTTTATCACTTTTTATTATTGTCCTTATGTTGATTTCATTATTTACTGATCCAACTGTATTATAATTTGTGGAATTTTAAACAAGTGTTTAAAGGGATTATTTTGACATTTAATGAAAATTTAATTTAAAGGCTTTTTTTTGGCTTCCCCTTTTAAATGGGGCAAATTCTATTCAAACTCACAAAATTGCTGAGTTGCCCCCCTTTCAATCTAAAATTTATCTGACGAAATTACCCTTTTAGCGGTATATTTTTTTTAATGTTCTCAGCTTACCTCGTAGTCCAACTGCGTGGTTTCTCCACGAACCACGCAATGTGACTATGTGGTACACTAACTAACCTCATAGAGACACTACGAGGTTAGTTAGAATACCACGTAATCATAATGCGTGGTATGTGAATAAACCACGTAGTAGGAATGCAAGGGGGGCATTTTTGACTTTTTTTTAAAAAATCGGGGGGGAAACTCAGCAAAACTGGGAGGAGACTATTTTTTAAAAAATTAAGGGGGTAACTCAGCGATTCCAGCGGTTTAAATAGAATTTTCCTTTAAATGGCTGTCGAAAGCAGCCAATGTTTACGGACATGAACCAGGCTAGAAAGCTTCCAACGATGACATTAATGGTTCGTATATTGTTTTACAAATTCTTGATGTTGACTGTAGATATGAAAATTGGGTTGGCGATATAGTACATCTAATATGGGCGAAAGGTAATAAGTTTATTTTATAAGTTTATGTATATTTCGGTTGTTTCTTTGTACTTTAAGGAAAAACATTGGCCAGAGACACTTGCACTGTCTTAGATATAATATAAAAATTGCAAAAGTTAACATGTTGGATATCTGTAAATTTTTTAATGATTTATTTACTTTTACCAGAACCAAGAAGATGAAGAGTCTCCCAAAGTACCATTACATTCCAGTTACGAATTAAAACATGTGAAGGTTTACAATCTTGGTTTATTTACATTTGCATACTACACTAAGCCTTTGGGTAAAAATAATTTGCGTTAATTAGAGAATACAAATATGACTGTAAAATAGCCATATAGTCCTATTATATTACAGTATTCGAAAAATCCATCTATTTTGTTAAGGAAATAAAAAGTGTTATTCTTGGCTTTGGGCTAGGCTTCTTTTATCAGTTGAGGCAAGGTTTTCGTACTGTTATTTATTATACATGCAGGCACATGTGAAGGGACAACGAAAAATGCATGACATGCATGTTGGGTTGCTTTTACAAAATGAGGTAAGTTTTACACACTGTTTTTTTTAAGCATGGAACACTGTACGATATACGCTCTTTCATAGATTCTCAATTTCACACTGCATTCTATTTATGTTATGTAAGGCCATGATAAGAACTAAAGAACATCAATCAACTTGAGAGGAAATATGTTTATAAATTTCAAATTGGTTATAGATTTGTATTTTTTTCTTGAATGATCAATTTTCATTTATTGCTCAATTTTTCTCTCCAAGCGGTGTGTGTAGAGAGAGACTTATGCAATCTTGGGTATGAAGTCAAAAAACAACACTAAGCATATATGTTTCTAATAATAATTCGAGTATAGTGATCCTATAAATAGAAAACTATACGGATGGTCCATGATGGTGTTCTACTATAATAAATCATTGATTTTCATGATCGTAATCAACTTCTCCCTATGTAACTTTGAAGAACTATCAAGAGATTGAGAATGTTATAGTCCTTGCTGGCTACATATGAATCCAAGGCTGGGGTTCTTATTGGTTTCATGCAAGAGATACTTCAATTTAAGCATCATTGTTATATTTTTAGTTTAATATTAACTCTGTTTTTCTTTAACAGTTTTTTATAATTAATATTTTTAACATTTCACACTTAATAACATAATTATTAAAGTAGGCAAACAAACATTGAAGGACGTTGTCAGTTTGTTAGAATATTTGATATTGTTTGTCCTGTGGTTTTTGTAGCGGTAGCTTTAGTGAAATTATTTGCTTATTTGTGTTGGAAATTTTATGTGAATTATTAAAATATTGAGATAAGTGTATGAATGACTTCCATATGTGAATAGTCCCACATCATGGGATTATATGGAAGAGAAAAGTATTTATATTTGTTTCTAAGAAATCTTGCTGGGGCCTTGGGCTCCCAATGCATGATTTGTTGTGAGGAGGGAGACCATGCATCATGACCACCAAACATGCGCGCGCGATCGATCGACCAACCTGACCCGGCCCGGCCCAGTTCGGGCTTGGGCTTGGGCCTTGGCTTTGTGGTGTAAATACTTATATTTTTGGTCCAGAAAACACTGTGTTTTTTGAACTATTTTTTAATTACAGAAAATATTTCTGAGCCGATGTTTTACTTATGAAGTGGTAAATTCTTGACCCAGTATTTTCAGCAAATCTTATATTTCATCCTTTGCCCAGTATTTTCGATTAACCCTAATCTCCGTTTATATATTATCTTTAGTTGTAGACGAGATTACTACAGAAAAATTATACTATTTCTCTCCTCCGCCATTAAAATATTCTTATAGAATCTTTCGAGCAGTTATTAATTTCGAAAGTGCAAATCTGCACTGATTTGTTGTGCAAAGCAAATCAGTTATTAATTTAAGAGAGGTTGTTTTATCCTAGAGGCGGCGGCGGAAGTACGAACTTGTTTTGCACCACCGACCAGATCGCCGAATCGTCTTCAAGAGAGCGACCTAGTCCGCGACTCAGCCATTGTTTCCCAACAATTTTGAAGATGAAAAATGAAACAATGGCTTTGTCTGCTGCCCCATTCAGTCTCGGCGACCTAATCTCAAATCGCACTGCTTAAGAAAAAATTCAGTCAACTTGATCAGCATCTGGATCCTCGAGCCAGCGGTAGGGGTCGGAGATCTGGACCCCATGGTAGTTGTCGATGATTCATCGCGATAAACGGTTGGATAGTGAAGAGTTGGAATTAGCGAGCAGAACAAATTGGACCTGCTAGAGAGACTGCTCATCAAATTGCAACCGGACAGTTGCATTATTTTCCAACAAAGTTCTGTCGCAAGTGGTAGAAGAAGCTGGATAATAAAAAGGAGTAATCACTTGGAGAATCAGACTTCATGAAGGTACATTCTATTAACGGGATTTATTCTCTATGCTGATTATGTGCAATAAAACAAATATGGAACCATGAATGGTAGACAATTTTTAAACAGGATGCTGCTCATAATTGTTAGATCTAGGAATTTTCAAGTTACACCTAAGATAGTTCCAAATTTGCTTGGAATATGAGCAGTTAAGATAAAGAAGTTTTATGTCTTCATGAAGGTATTGAGCACAAATTACACTTAGGATCGGTAGATACATTCCAAGTGATAATTTTATCTTTGGTAGTGAACTTATTATTTGAAACCAGCAATGCGTTTAAGGACATTCTGGGAGCACATGTACAATCCCAAATCAAAGAATTTGACCGAACATGGTTCCATACTGAATTAAAATCAAAGTTTTCAGTACTAATAGGCATCTAATGCTAGATATCACTGTCTTTTGTGGGATTTCCTCTGTGAGATACATAGCGTAAAGAATGCTTATGCAGATTTTGATTTTCTGACTAAGATCGAGATTGAGTTCTAAGTATCTATTAAGACTGATAAGTAAAAATGCAGAAATTAATTTTCTATGTGATTCAATTATGTTAACCTCTGAGTTTATGAATATTTTCCTATGAGAAAATATAAATTCTCAAACATATGAACATTTAAAATAGTAAGCATCCACAACCGGGCAGTAAATAACAGAATGGAATCCGCAAGGAAACCGTAAACGACAGAAACAACCAACCCAAATGAATGATTCTGGACAGTTATTCTATAATACAAATGTAGAAAACCAGGTCATATGGCACAAAAGTGTCAGAATAGGCCAGACCCTGCACTGCAGGCAAACCTAACTGAGGAGCCTCTAACGGCTATGATTACTGAGATTCACCTTGTTGCTGAATCAGAGGGTTGGTGGGTAGACATTGGTGTTTCTCGCCATGTTTGCTATGATCGTGATATATTCACAATATACATGGTTGCTGACGATCAGAAAGTGTGTTGTGAGATCCTCACACCACTTAAGCTGTAGAGACTGGTAATAATGAAAATAAAGCATATGATTGGAAAGACATTGATTCTTAAAGATGTGATGCATCTGATATGTTTGAAACATTCAAAATTGAAATCAAGCAAATAGGAAAATTAAGAGACTACATAGTGATAGAGGAACAGAATACGAATCAAATTCTATTCTGGATTTTTTATGTGATATATTGTACATAAGAGAACTGCACCCTATTCACCTGAAATGAACGGTAAAGCTGAAAAAATAGGACCTTTACTGAATTAGTAATTGTCATTTTATTAAATTTCGGTACAGTAAAACATCAGTGGGGGGATATTTTATAGACTGTATGTTATGTTCTGAATAGAATCCTCAAATCTAAGAATGAAATTTTGCCTTATGAAATTTTAGAGAAATATAAATCCAATATGTCATACTTTAGAGCTTGGGGTTGCTTAGCATATGTTCGCATTCCAGACCCTAAGAGAATAAAATTGGCAAGTAAATCATACGAATGTGTATTTATAAGCTATGCTGTTAATAGCAAAGCATATGGAATTTATGACCTAAATACACATAATATATTTTGAATTTAATGATGCCAATTTTTATGAAACTAAATTTCCTTTTAAATTAAGGAATAGTGGGGGCACATCAAGTATGCCTATTAGAACAGAACTTAATAAAAGTTCTGAAACTGAACCTAGAAAAAGTAAAAAGAGCAAGAACCGTAAAAGATTTTGGTTCATATTTTTTGTGATTTTACTATAGAGGAGGATCCCTTAAACCTCCAAGAGGCATCTTCTTTAGATGCTTTTTTTTGGCAAGAGGCTATAAATAATGAGATGGATTCTCATGAATCCAATAAGACTTGGCATTTGATAGATTTACCTCCTGGTTGTAAATCTATAGGCTATATATGGTACTAAAAAAGAAATTAAAAAACCTGATAGCACAATTGATAAATATAAAGTACGACTAGTAGCTAAAGGTTTTAGACAAAAAGAAAATATAGATTTCTTCGATACTTTTTCACCTGTAACTAGAATAACATCCATTCGAGTATTAATCTCACTTGTCTCTATTCATAATTTATCAATACACCAAATGGATGTGAAAACCGCATTTTCAATGGTGAATTAGACGAAGAAATTTATATAGACCAGTCTGAAGGAATTGTAGTACATGATCAAGAACATAAAGTATGCAAATTAGATAAATCATTATATGGTTTAAAACAAGCAACTAAACAATGGCATGAAAATTTTGATAACTTTAATCATTTCACATGGTTTTAAAGTTAATGAAAGTGACAAATGCATTTATTACAAATCTGAGAATGACATTTGCACTATTATATGCCTTTATGTAGATGACCTACTCATTTTTGGGTCAAACATTCATGCCATAAACTCAGTCAAATCCTTATTAAGTGCCAGTTTTGATATGAAAGATCTAGGTGAGGCGTGTGTAATCCTTAATATTAAAATTACTAGGTCCGAAAAAGGGATTTTCTTTGGATCAATCTCATTATATTGAGAAGTCTCTAAAGAAAGACAATTACTTTGACTGTAAATCTGCATGTACATCATACGATCCCAGTGCAAAGATATTTAAGAACACTTGTGAAGGTGTAAGACAGTCAAAGTAAGCGAACATCATTGGCTGCCTTTGGATGCCACTGATTGTATTAGACCCGACATTGCCTATGTCGTGGGATTATTATGCATGTTTACTAGTAGACCTAGTATAGAGCATTGACATGCTATTTAAAGGGTCATAAGAAACCTTAAACGAGCCATGAACCTTGGATTACATTATGAAAAGTTTCCGGCTGTACTTGAAGGATATTCTGATACAGACTGGAATACTTTATCTGTTGATTCAAAAGCGACCAGTAGCTATATATTTAGCATCGCTGGAGAAGCTGTCTCTTGAAAATCCAAGAAACAGACTATTTTGACTTAGTCTAATATAGAGACTGAGATAATAGCACTAGCAACAGCTAGTGAAGAAGCAGAGAACTAAAGAAATCTGCTAGTTGAGATCCCTATATGGGAAAAATAGACACTAGTGGTGTAATCGATTGTGATAGTTCCGCGGCTATTGCAAAAAGTATAGAACCGTTATAACAACGGTAGAAAACGACGTCGTAAGCACAATACTGTAAAAGAACATCACATATATAGTGATGAAAAAATTTGACGACTATTGAAAGAAAAACAGAACCGATATTACAACGGTAAGAAATGACAGTCGTATGCACAGTATTGTTAGAGAACATCACATATAAGATGATGATAATTTGGCAGAACCTTTGACGAAAGGACTGTCCAGAAAGAAAGTCCTTAATAATTCTAAAAGAATGGGACTATTGCCCTGTGATTGTGGAATCACGCACAATGGTAACCCGGCCTAAATGACTGGAGATCCCAAGAACTAGGTTCAATGGGTAAAAACAAGTTGTGTAGTGATAGTAGATGAACATGCTAAATTTTAGATTAAGAAGCATGTATTCCTGAAGTGATTAGAGGATGAGTTAATAAAAACTCTTAATGAGATCTATACTTTATTTGGAGTGGAGTACCTACCTTTAGGAGTGCTCTTGATAGACTCACCTTTGTGAATGTGGAAATGTGGCCGTTTCCTATGAAGTTTTGGGCAAAACTTCTAGAGCATTCACTAAACTGGGATAGATGTGCATGGCCATAAACGCATGGGCTTATTTGATTGCACTATAGAAAAGATTGTGTGTGGTTTGATGTCAGGAATAGAGTTCAAGACTACGTGTCACTTTAGTAAAAACTGAATCTTATTCACTACGCAAAGGTTCAAGTCAGATGACACCTTTGTTTATGCACAGTCTTATGTTTTTAGAAACTGCTCGATAATATTTTAAAAATTCAAGTGGGGGATTGTTGGAAATTTTATGTGAATTATTAAAATATTGAGACAAGTGTATGAATGACTCCCTTATGTGAATAGCCCCACATCATGGGATTATATGGAAGAGGCAAGTATTTATATTTGTTTCTAAGAAATCTTGTAGGGGCCTTGGGCTCCCAATGCATGCTTTGTTGTGAGGAGGGAGACCATGCATCATGACCACCACACACACGCGCGCGCGATCGACCGTCCGACTCGACTCGACCCGACCCGGCCCGGTTCGGTTCGGTTCGGGCTTGGGCCTTGGCTTTGTGGTGTAGACACTTATATTTTTGGTCTAGAAAACACTGTGTTTTTCGAACTATTTTTTAAATACAGAAAATATTTCTGAGCCGATTTTTTATTTATGAAGCGGTAAACTCTTGACCCAGTATTTTCAACAGATCCTATTTTTCTTCCTCTGCACAGTATTTTCGATTAACCCTAATCTCCGTCTATATATTATCTTCAGTTGTAGACGAGATTATTACAGAAAAATTATACTATTTCTCTCCTCCACCATTAAAATATTCTTACATAATCTTTCGAGCAGTTATTAATTTCGAAAGTGCAAATCTGCACTGATTTGTTGTGCAAAGCAAACCAGTTATTAATTTTAGAGAGGCTGTTTTATCCTAGAGGCGGCGGCGGAAGTACGAACTGGTTTTGCACCACCGACCAGATCGCCGAATCGTCTTCAAGAGAGCGACCTAGTCCGCGACTCAGCCATTGTTTCCCTACAATTTGTGCTTTATCTCAAGTGTAAAAAATAACATACAATAAGGATTTTGTTTGTTAGTATATGTCCATATATAAATTGACAATTATTGTCAGAAATTCTTTCATGGATTAGCTGCAAATATGTAAATACTAAATCAATATTTTATAAAAAAAAAACTTTTCTACTAAATTTTTGAGAAAAATATAATAGTAATTTCTATTCATTTCTTCTATTGAACGAGTGCATAGGAGAAGGCCAAAGGGAGGGTATAAGGAAACAAACTTGGAAGCTACATTCGAAAAGGCTCCAGGGTTGGTGATGTCTAACACATAGATGATGGAGTCATCTAATGGTGTGGATGGGAGGATGGGGATTGTAACACCCCGTAGTTCTATAACATTAAGTTTCACAAATTAAAGTATAATTAAATTTTAGAAGAAGAATTAAGGGAAACGGGTTACGCCATTGCGTTCATCTCGAAATTCTGCTTGAGATAGAGTCCGAGTTTGCGTAAATCGGACTACGTATGAAGAAGTTATGACCCTCCGAAGTTTCAGGAATTTTCAGAATCAAAAACAGCTCGAAATTCGAATTCGAAATTCGAATTCAAACCCCAGGGCAGACTGGGCGGGAATTTTCCCGCCTAGGACCAGGTCGACACTATGGTCGACCCTATGGCCAACTTCAAAGGGACCAGGTCGACCTGGTGCCAAAACCTGCTTTTCAGCCAGGATTCATTCTGATGTTTTTGGACACGTTTTCAGTCCAGATCATGACTCTAAACCTATATAAACAGCCCCTAGCCTCATTCTCTCTACACCATTTCATTATTCCTTATGCTGCCTCTGAGAAAATAAATAAATTAATTAATTAAAAATAAAATAAAATATAAATCTAAGACAAGGATATGCTGCTCAAGTTTTTCAAGAAGAGATTCAAATCAAGTTAAAGCTTCAAAGAGAATGTAACGACCCAAAAAATCTGAACCAATTTAAAATTTTTAAATTGGCTAAAATAATGAATTTTAAATATTTAAAATAAATATTTAAAATAATGGCAATGAAAAGTGAGTTTGAATCGACGTTTGAAAACGAATATAATTAATTATAATTATAAACAAGGCCTGAAAAGCCGCTGCAGTTTCAAAAATTGAATCCAAACTTTGTCGGACTGTACCGGGTGCGAAACAAAACGGATTTGAGTGAAACCAAAAATAATTAAATCTCTTAGTGAATACCTTTCTAATGAATCTGAAACATCGAATTTTCATAGTGGAAAGCAAAAGTTATGGCCAAATGAATTTTCAGAAAGGTCGCTATGGAATTTATATAGCCCGTGAAATTGGCCATTTTGCATACGACCTCGGAATTCGACGAAACCAATTTTGTTGGATCCGGGATGTGAAGTTATTGCTAAGTTTTATATTTCATAATTTTTGAAGCTAGTATGTGAGCGTGGCAAAAGAAAATGTGTTTTGGTCAATTACAGTTAAATTGATCGACCAGAAATGGGCCTTTTTGCAAACGGTCTCAGAATTCGACGAAACTAGTTTTGTTGGGACCGTATCGTCAAAACATAGCTAGATTTATTTTTCTGGAATTTTTCGAATCAGTTTGTGGCCCTGGCAAATTGAAATGTACGTTCAAATTGAATATTGAATGTTATATATTTTAATTTGAAGGAAAACTGACTGAAACAGTCGAATGGGCCTACGAAACATATCCCATTGTGTTCGGAATGGGGGTAAAACGCTAGGGACGACAGTCTTTGGGTTTAGATTGGTGGTCGTGTTAGAAAACCCCTTTAAAACCCACCGGCCAATCAGAATTTAATAAAAAAAACAAAAGAGAAAAATCCTTTTTTCTCTCTCCCCGTAACAGCCGATTGACGGCGAAAACCATTCTCGCCGTTCCCATCCACTTTCCGAGCAAACCAGGCAAAATTATCCCCTCCTCCAGTTGAAGATTTTGAAGAGCTCGAGAAGATCTTCAAATCCATATATAGTTTGTATTTTTTTCGTTCAACATTCAAGGAGATATCGAGCTCGAAAGTTTCGAGCTTCCAACCGCCGCCGCCACTTCCTGCCAGCGTCGAACTGGCCAACTCCCCCTGGCGCCTGAGCACCTCTCCTCCCCCTTCGACACTGCGTAGCCCGATCGTTCTATCGATTCACGGTTTCACGAAATCGCGTGACCTAGTTTTGAACATTTCAAAAAGGTATATGGCTATATATATTTTCAACAGTTTTAACACCTTTAAACCGTTGCAAACTTTGAAAAATCATATCTTTTTCGTTTCTTGACGAAATTCGATGAAATAGGAAACATCGTAACCGTGTGGACGTCTTCTACCTTCTAGAAGAGACCGCATATTTTTCTGAGCCTTCTGCTATTTTTGGTGGAGTGGAACCCAATGTGAGATTTCTAATTTATAAACGATATGGAAAACGACGCTGTATAAATTATATAGTCGATGTATGGGTTACATAAGTGTTGTACACCTCATGTATAAGCGTTGTATAAGTTGTACGTTCGATGTATAAGTTATATATGCATTGTAAAAATTATATATGTGTTGAAATAGAAGTGAATTGCTATATATATATATATATATATATATATATATATATATATATATATATATATATATACGCCCCTCGTCCACAAACCATGGACGATATTTATTGGTTGTGATTGGTGTGAAAATTGATTGATAGCGAATGGTTGATTGAAATTGTTTGTGGTTGATATTGATTGATTATGGTTGAAAAATACCCATTTGTGGTTGAGAAATATTTGGTTGAAACCACATAGGATTAGTTTGTGGAAATGAAGTAAATATATACATGCCGCCTGCATGCGAACTAGATGCATGATCCCCATTGTCAAAAACCGCGAGGTTTTAAGGTAGAGCGAGGAGCCGTACTAGGGACGGTCCCGGTTTTAACTACCCTGCCGTTATGCTGCCAAAATTTTGAATAATATTCATGTGTTTGAATTATTTTCATTTGCTGAAACTATATTTATTCGTTGAATAGAAAACCTTCATGTGTTGAATTGAAATTCATTCGTTGATTAGAAATTAATGTGTTGAATGGTATTCGTGTTTTAAATATAAAAATCACCTTTTTATCTATATATATAAATTATAGAAAACCTTCATGTGTTGAATCGATATTCATTCATTGAATTGAAATTCATGCGTTGAATGGTACTCGTGTTTTAAATATAAAAATCACCTTTTTATCTATATATATAAACTATAGAAAACCTTCATGTGTTGAATCGATATTCATTCGTTGAATTGAAATTCATGGGTTGAATGGTATTCCTATTTAGAAATAAATTGTTTTATAATAAAAATCACATTTTTACCATCTATATGAACTATATAAAATAATCTCGTTTTGAAAGAAATTGTTTTATAATAAAAATCCTATTTTTATTACCTATATAAACTATATAAAATAATAGTGTTTTGAAATGAATTGTTTTACAATAAAAATCATATTTTTATTATATACACGAATTGCTAAATATAGTGAAGTGTTGAAATAGAAGACAGTTAGACAAAAAATATCATTTTTATCAAATGTATGAAAAGAATATAGCTTTGTAATCGAAGAATCGATATATATATATATAGAATTAAAATATATCGAATAACGACGCTGCAGTTCGTATTTTGAAACTGTGATTTCAAACGATTATATCGGGAGATCCGACCATCGGATTTTCCTGAAATCGCAACCGTTGGGTTCGCCTTGGAAATATCTTTCCAACGGCACCAACTTTGTAAAAATCCAACGGTTGGATTGTCTGGAATGTTTAATTCAAATCTGAAGAAAAACAGCTCCAGAATCGATTATATTTATATATATATATATATATATATATAAATATAATTATATTTAATCGAATAATGACGCTGCAGTTCGTATTTTGAAATCGAAACTTCAAACGATTGTACCGGGAGATCCGACCGTCGGATTTTCCCGAAACTGGAACCTTGGATTCGTTTTGAAAAGATCTTTCTAATGATGTAAATTTTGTGAAGATCCAATGGTTAGATTTTCAGATATGTGTAAATCAAATCTGAAGAAAAACAGCGCCACGGTCGCGTTATGGCCCGAAGCGTCGTTTTGAATAAAATGGCTATTTTAAAATAAATAAAAATGGCGATAAATCGTTATAAAATATTATAAACGATATGGATGTGATTTAGAAATTAACTGAAGGTTGGCTAAGTCGAATGGTTTCCTGGGTGTTGATCTGATGTTGGTTTCGGCCTTCGGGGTTAATATTTGGGAAATCGTCCTCTTACTAATTGACGGTTAGTGACTAATGAATTGAAATGATGCGTGTGTATGTTAGTGTTGCACTTGTTTATTATATACGCAAGTTGTTCAGAAAGACCGGGTTTACCCCATTCTGAATAACTGAATCGACGATAAGAAATCGAAGATAAAGACGGTGGTCGAAGACCGGAGATCTTCACCTCGTTTGGATGGTAACCGAGGTCCTGATTGGGAGGCATCCCGAAATATGGATAATGAGTGGTGATCGTCCAGACGTACGTGGTGATCGATGGGTTTGCGAGGTATATAGTGCCTTCGGTTTCGTTCAAACCCAGAACGGACTTGTAAATGGACTGTGTGTCTGACATTGGATTTTATTCTGTGTAGATTGATCTCTGTTAAATATACATCTGTTTGGCAGCGGAGAATTTATTCTTTTGCTTAACGCCCTTCTCTGAAACGCACGAGCTCAGAGGTTGTATATCGATGGACATCAGTCGCATGGCATGAATTGCTAGTGTGGCATGCCTAAGTGGCAAATGAACAGGGCTTCTGTTGAAAAGCAAGGTCTTGTGGAGATGATCAAAGCACCGCCTGTGTGGCGTAGCTTTGTGTATAATGTGAAATCGCGAGCCTCACACCCCGGTATGGACCAGAAACGGGAGCAGGACCTCAGGGAGGGCATGCGTTTCCTTCTAGCTAGGAGTGGCGTTAGTGGTTTTACATGCCCTGACGATTTAAAAATTGGAGAATGGAAGCTAGATCGAACGTAGAGTTGATTAATCAAACCACTTTCGACTTTGTTCCTTTTCGGGGACGAAAAATTTTAAGTGGGGGAGATTGTAACGACCCAGAAAATCTGAACCAATTTAAAAAAATTTAATTGGCTAAAATAATGAATTTTAAATATTTAAAATAAATATTTTAAATAATGGCAATGAAAAGTGAGTTTGAATCGACGTTTGAAAACGAATATAATTAATTATAATTATAAACAAGGCCTGAAAAGGTGCTGCAGTTTCAAAAATTGAATCCAAACTTTGTCGGACTGTACCGGGTGCAAAACAAAACGGATTTGAGTGAAACTAAAAATATTTAAATCTGTTAGTGAATACCTTTCTAACGAATCTGAAAAATCGAATTTTCATAGCGGAAAGCAAAAGTTATGGCCAAATGAATTTTCAGAAAGGTCGCTATGGAATTTATATAGCCCGTGAAATTGGCCATTTTGCATATGACCTCGGAATTCGACGAAACCAATTTTGTTGGATCCGGGATGTGAAGTTATTGCTAAATTTCAAATTTCATTATTTTTGAAGCTAGTATGTGAGCGTGGCAAAGGAAAACGTGTTTTGGTCAATTATAGTTAAATTGGATCGACCAGAAATGGGCCTTTTTGCAAACGGTCTCAGAATTCGACGAAACTAGTTTTTTTGGGACCGTATCATCTAAACATAGCTAGATTTATTTTTCTGGAATTTTTCGAATCAGTTTGTGGCCCTGGCAAATTGAAATGTACATTCAAATTGAATATTGAATGTTATATATTTTAATTTGAAGGAAAACTGACTGAAACAGTCGAATGGGCCTACGAAACATATCCCATTGTGTTCGGAATGGGGGTAAAACGCTAGGGATGACAGTCGTTGGGTTTAGATTGGTGGTCGTGTCAGAAAACCCCTTTAAAACCCACCGGCCAATCAGAATTTAACAAAAAAAAAAGAGAAAAATCCTTTTTTCTCTCTCCCCGTAACAGCCGATCGACGGCGAAAACCATTCTCGCCGTTCCCATCCACTTTCCGACCAAGCCAAGCAAAATTAGCCCCTCCTCTAGTTGAAGATTTTGAAGAGCTCGAGAAGATCTTCAAATCCATATATATTTTGTATTTTTTCGTTCAACATTCAAGGAGATATCGAGCTCGAAAGTTTCGAGCTTCCAACCGCCGCCGCCACCTCCTGCCAGCGTCGAACTGGCCAACTCCCCCCAGCGCCTGAGCGCCTCTCCTCCCCCTTCGACACTGCGTAGCCCGATCGTTCTATCGATTCACGGATTTCACGAAATCGCGTGACCTAGTTTTGAACATTTCAGAAAGGTATACGGCTATATATATTTTTAACAGTTTTAACACCTTTAAACCATTGCAAACTTTGAAAAATCATATCTTTTTCGTTTCTTGACGAAATTCGATGAAATAGGAAACATCGTGACCGTGTGGACGTCTTCTACCTTCTAGAAGAGACCGCATATTTTTCTGAGCCTTCTGCTATTTTTGGTGGAGTGGAACCCAATGTGAGATTTCTAATTTATAAACGATATGGAAAACGACGATGTATAAATTATATAGTCGATGTATGGGTTATACAAGCGCTGTACACCTCATGTATAAGCATTGTATAAGTTGTACGTTCGATGTATAAGTTATATATGCGTTGTAAAAATTATATATGTGTTGAAATAGAAGTGAATAGCTATATATATATATATATATATATATATACACGCCCCTCGTCCACAAACCATGGACGATATTTATTGGTTGTGATTGGTGTGAAAATTGGTTGATAGCGAATGGTTGATTGGAATTGTTTGTGGTTGATATTGATTGATTGTGGTTGAAAAATACCCGTTTGTGGTTGAGAAATATTTGGTTGAAACCACATAGGATTAGTTTGTGGAAATGAAGTAAATATATACATGCCGCCTGCGTGCGAACTAGATGCATGATTCCCATTGTCAAAAACTGCGAGGTTTTAAGGTAGAGCGAGGAGCCGTACTAGGGACGGTCCCGGTTTTAACTACCCTGCCGTTATGCTGCCGAAATTTTGAATAATATTCATGTGTTTGAATTATTTTCATTTGCTGAAACTATATTTATTCGTTGAATAGAAAACCTTCATGTGTTGAATTGAAATTCATTCGTTGATTAGAAATTCATGTTTGAATGGTATTCGTGTTTTAAATATAAAAATCACCTTTTTATCTATATGTATAAACTATAAAAAACCTTCATGTGTTGAATCGATATTCATTCGTTGAATTGAAATTCATGTGTTGAATGGTACTCGTGTTTTAAATATAAAAATCACCTTTTTATCTATATATATAAACTATAGAAAACCTTCATGTGTTGAATCGATATTCATTCGTTGAATTGAAATTCATGGGTTGAATGGTATTCCTATTTAGGAATAAATTGTTTTATAATAAAAATCACATTTTTACCATCTATATGAACTATATAAAATAAACTCATTTTGAAATAAATTGTTTTATAATAAAAATCCTATTTTTACTACCTATATAAACTATATAAAATAATAGTGTTTTGAAATGAAATGTTTTACAATAAAAATCATATTTTTATTATATACATGAATTGCTAAATATAGTGAAGTGCTGAAATAGAAGACAGTTAGATAAAAATATCATTTTTATCAAATGTATGAAAAGAATATAGCTTTGTAATCGAAGAATCGATATATATATATATATATATATATATATATATATATATATATATATATAAGTAGAATTAAAATATATCGAATAACGACGCTGCAGTTCGTATTTTGAAACCGTGATTTCAAACGATTATACCGGGAGATCCAACCATCGGATTTTCCTGAAATCGCAACCGTTGGGTTCGCCTTGGAAATACCTTTCCAACGGCACCAACTTTGTAAAAATCCAACGGTTGGATTGTCTGGAATGTTTAATTCAAATCTGAAGAAAAACAGCGCCAGAATCGATTATATATATATAATTATATTTAATCGAATAACGACGCTGCAGTTCGTATTTTGAAATCGAAACTTCAAACGATTGTACCGGGAGATCCGACCGTCGGATTTTCCCGAAACTGGAACCGTTGGATTCGTTTTGAAAAGATCTTTCTAATGATGTAAATTTTGTGAAGATCCAACGGTTAGATTTTTAGATATGTGTAAATCAAATCTGAAGAAAAACAGCGCCACGGTCGCGTTATGGCCCGAAGCGTCGATTTGAATAAAATGGCTATTTTAAAATAAATAAAAATGGCGATAAATCGTTATAAAATATTATAAACGATATGGATGTGATTTAGAAATTAACTGAAGGTTGGCTAAGTCGAATGGTTTCCTGGGTGTTGATCTGATGTTGGTTTCGGCCTTCGGGGTTAATATTTGGGAAATCGTTCTCTTACTAATTGACGGTTAGTGACTAATGAATTAAAATGATGCATGTGTATGTTAGTGTTGCACTTGTTCATTATATACGCGAGTTTTTCAGAAAGACCGGGTTTACCCCATTCTGAATAACTGAATCGACGATAAGAAATCGAAGATAAAGATGGTGGTCGAAGACCGGAGATCTTCACCTCGTTTGGATGGTAACCGAGGTCCTGATTGGGAGGCATCCCGAAATATGGATAATGAGTGGTGATCGTCCAGACGTACGTGGTGATCGATGGGTTTGCGAGGTATATAGTGCCTCCGGTTTCGTTCAGACCCAGAACGGACTTGTAAATGGACTGTGTGTCTGACATTGGATTTTATTCTGTGTAGATTGATCTCTGTTAAATATACATCTGTTTGGCGGCGGAGAATTTATTCTTTTGGTTAACGCCCTTCTCTGAAACGCACGAGCTCAGAGGTTGTATATCGATGGACATCAGTCGCATGGCATGAATTGCTAGTGTGGCATGCCTAAGTGGCAAATGAACAGGGCTTCTGTTGAAAAGCAAGGTCTTGTGGAGATGATCAAAGCACCGCCTGTGTGGCGTAGCTTTGTGTATAATGTGAAATCGCGAGCCTCACACCCCGGTATGGACCAGAAACGGGAGCAGGACCTCAGGGAGGGCATGCGTTTCCTTCTAGCTAGGAGTGGCGTTAGTGGTTTTACACGCCCTGACGATTTTGACTTATGTGGTTGTTGCTGTTGCGAGGCGCCTCGGTTAGATCGGACGATCAGGGTCCGATGGAGTCATTCGTTGGCTCATTTACGCCCCAAAGGGCGGGGAAACGTATTGTTCAGGCATAATAATCTGCTTCGGTGGACCGGCCCTGACGATCCAAGGCTTGCCTGCGCGCTTGCCTGAGACACGGGCTAGAGCGTATCGAATTCGGTAAGGACTATCTTTTGCCTTGGTTCATGACGGAAATCCAATTTCCAAATACGACATTGTGCGGTTTTGATTGTATATATATATGGCGACATGATATATGGTACCTATGTCGTCTATGATTGATAGTTATGATTTGAAATTGTTTTCAAAACATATAAACACTAGCAATAATATCAAATGCCTTTGTTTTATTCGTATCAAGCATATTTTGGTCGTTATAAGGTAAAAACTCTATCCTCCGGTTTGCGTTGCATTGTGTGACGGGAACTGAGTCTTATAATGGTTTCATTTTTATAAAAAGCATTGCGATGTTTAAAAGAAAGATTTGTTTTAAAGCACTGGCAATCCAATGGAGTAAACCCGTTCCACGAAAGTGGCGTGGTCCTGTGATTAGCCATATTATAAATGTGTTGAGTAGATTTCTCATACCAGTCCCATGACTGACTCGTAGTTTGTTTCACTTTCAAACTCGGGTGCCCCTTTTTCTACACGGGCAGCTTGTATTCAGGTTTAGCTGGTTCTTTCTGGATAGCTGGAGCTGAAGATGGATTCTATCATTTATCTCTTTTTATGTTGTTCAGCTCCTATTGTACATTATGTTTGTTTTCCGCTGTAGACATATATGTATAGTTAAACTGTATTTGTACTAAGTATGATCCTGTATACTGTGTAACTCCGATGATTATTCTTATCCAGTATATTCTATTGTTCATTATTTGGTGTATTTATTTAATTCTGTTTTGCTATTATCTGTTTCTGTGTTATATTCCAAGGATTACCCTTGCCACCGTCAGACGGGGTTTGGGGTCGTCACAGAGAATTAAAGACTAATTCAACGGCTTTAAGCAACATCACGCGAATCATAGCAACGCTATCTTATTATCCTTTTCTGAAACCGATCAATGTAAGTACGTTACTTTTTAGATTTGAACGTCTAAATCTTTCTGTGACATGAAATTTAATGGATATAAGAATATGCCTAATCTTTCCATCTAAATCTGTGCTTATATATGTTTTCGGATTTGATTAAGAATTATTGTGACTAGGGATCCATAAGTCTATGCATATGCCTATGACTATGAACAAAAGACTATTGCCTATGACCATGATTCAATACCTATGACTATTGGACATAAGACTATTGTCTGTGACTATGACTTTGAGACTATTACAGTCAATTGCCTATGACTATTAAGGATAATTGTTTAGGACTATTTTGGGTTAATTATCCATGACTATTGTGGCTAATCGCCTATGATTCATAACTATTAGACTATTACCCATGACCATGACTATGACTATTATGGTTAAATATCTATGACTATTATGTTTAGTTGCTTATGCCCTTAACACTATAGTTACCGATCGTGATTGTACACCAAACTGGCATTATGCTGGATCAAATCACCTATGTTCCCTTTGACTATGTTGGATCTCATACATATGGTGTAATTTACTTAGTTTATTCCTATTCGCTATTATGTACACCAAAACCATTGGATCCATCATCTTTGTATTTGGCTCACTTTTGCAAGCCTATTCTGTTATGTCAAGTCTCATGTTATCCTCTATTCCCTTGTTAGTTTCATTTCATAGAAAACTAGTGAAATCATGGTGTATGTACGTTTTGAATACGGGGGTAATTGGGTATAACATGAAATCTATATTATTTGGCATAATTTGGGACATGTATTATAATGTGACTATTAATATGCAAATTAGGGTAATTCGATATGAATTATAGAATATGAAAATTGATACATTGAATCTAATATTGGCTATAAACTAAGTTTTAGGCATAAATGGTAAACTAGAATAATAAATCTAGTTCGGGCATAAATTGTAAACTAGAATATTAAATCTAGTTTTAATATGCACTGTAAATAGGAATACTAGATCCAAATTGGCATAAAACTGCAAGTTGGGTTAAGTGATAGGTAAATCAAGACTTGGGCCTAGAATATAAGTATATTCATAGGCATGACAAATAAATATGATATAGGCCAAATTTATTTAAAAGGGAAAGTGAATAAATTGTTAACAATTCACATATAGACAAAAAGGATAAATGTGTAAATCTAGGAAAGACGGATATGCCTAACTCGAGGTTAGATTAAGTTACGGTATAAGACTGCCCGGAACCGCCCGGTAAAATCCAGCAACCGTAACAATACCTATCTAATGTGGGTGGTTAGAGCATTGAGCCCAAAAGGACCCGAGGTTAGACTGAGTTGCGGTGTAAATCTGCCCGGAACCGACCGACACATCCAGTGACCGCAACAATATCTGTCTAATGTGAGTGGTCGGTGCTTTAATAAATAATTTAAAGCTAAGAAATAGTTAAGCTAGAATGGGAGGGTTAAGTCCATAGGAATACTTAACCAACTTAACATGTTAACAAGACAAGATTTGTAAGAGGTTAAGTAACTAAAGAAAACACTTAGCCATTATAACATGTTAACTAGACAAGTGGGTAAGGTTAAGAAAAAGGTTTAAGCGTTATAACATGTTAACTAGACTAGAAGGTGGGGTTAAGTAAACTTAGAACACTTAACCATCATAGTGTGATAAATGAACAAGGTTAAGTTAAAACATGAAGGGACAATACTTAACCATTAGAACATGTTAATTAAACAGATGTTAGGGTTAAGTTAACTAAGGGAACACTTAACCGTTATAACATGTTAGTTAAAGCAGATGGGCAAGGTTAGGTTAAAAGGGACACTTAACTAATACAAGGTGAATGGGTAGGGTTAAGTAATAAGAAATACTTAACCAATATAACTTGGTTTATGATAAGGTTAAGTCAACGTGAATTACTGATAACACTTAACCAGTTTAACATGACAAATGAATGAGTTAAGTTAACTTGTATCGACTAATGACACTTAACCAATCCAACTTGACGAGAAAGAGAACTAAGTAGTAAACCTTAGTTGAAAGGGGCTAAGTAGTAAACCTTAGTTAAGAAAACGATGATTCAGGAAACTAAGTGGTAAACCTCAGTTAGGAAAACTAAGTAGTAATCCTTAGTATAACACGAGGAGGAGCGAACGTCCATCTGATCTTTAAGAAGGCTCCAACGAATTGGGTTACGAAGCCCGAGGCTTCGAGGGGACGTGAGGGTACTCTTGGTATCCCTCTGTGAGAATGCAGATGATCCGCCTGGGCTCACAGAGGTTAAGGTCTGCGTTAGAAGAACCAAGGGTATGCCTTGGTTGCAATATAAGGCAACCTAAAGACTAGGATGGACCACTGTGATTCGGCGGGACAAATGGCCCTGTGATAGCGACCCATCGTCTACCTACAATCTTGAGTCAGTCGAGATATGCATGCGGAAAGGCAGAGTACTCCCAACAGACCATATACTTGCTATCTAGTTACGGGTGAGGCTGGCCAATAGGAAAGTGGGGCATAGGTGGCAGGAGTATAGTTCTCGTGCTTGATTTTCTTGGATTGCCTTTCATTAGTTGAGGAAGGGGTTATGTGGGACCAAAGCCACTGGAAAAGCAGACCTTAGCATCTGCATCGGAAGATATCTGAAAGCTCCTGACCGAGTTCCGTGTTTCTAGAATAGCCCTGCCACGGGACTCGGGTCGCACATTTCAGGACATGTGCATCTAGACAGCGATAAACGATTCACGACACATACGTGGGGAAAGTCTAGGAACATATACCACTCTAGGTAGTGTTTCCTAGACTAGGGGCATCGTTCGACAGGTAGCATAATCCCTAGTTAGACCTAGGTGGCATAAATCCTGAATCCGAGAAGTATTAGATAAGTCGCATAAACCCTAGTTGAATCTAGGAAGCGCTCGATAGAAAAACCCTAGATTAGATCTTGGTTATAAATAATAGATGTACACCTGAAAACAACCACAACTTTGGGGATTGGGATCACAGATTACTAGTTGATACACTAGTTAGGTGGTGCAGACATATAGAAACCAGAATAACAGGGTAATAGCGAAGCAAAGAAAGTAGTGAAGCATATATTATCTTGTCTTAGCATATCTTGCATTAATCTTAAGTTATCTTGTTAGCCCTATAATCATGGTATTATATTGTATTCAGTTAATTCATGTCGTGTTGCTTTTACCTGTTCATATGCTGAAAGTTACTGAACTTACCAGACTTTATGTCTGACTCTGTTTTCTTTCGCCTTCTTGTCTTCCGTTCCCCCCCCCCCAAGGTCCGCAGGGAGGGCATGTTACTACTTAAGCTCAGTTTTCTTTCCAAGCTGAAGATTAGTCGAAGTTTTGCTTGGATTCTCTTTCCCATTGCTATGGCTGTGTAACACCCCACCTCCGTTAAGGTCACTCACAAAGGGAATGCCTTAACTTTGGTGGAGCATTTTAGTAAACAGAAACAGAATACTACAAGACAGATAAACAGTATTTGAAAAATTATAACTTTATTTCAAACAGAAGCTTGGTTACATCCTTTCAAATCACAATATCAGAATTCAAGTACAAAATATCAGTCTTGTACAAAAGCCTTCAGAATGCATAGTTTAAAATCATAATCCCCACAGAAGAAGACAATCCATACTTTAAGCACTGCAAGCGGAAGAAAGATGGATCAGCTAGAGTATTCCCTTCTACAAAACCTGGGGGGAAACGGAAGAAAGGAGGCGAAACAACAAGGGTCAGACAAAAGTCTGGCAAGTCCAGTGATTTTCAGTTATGAACAGATAATAATAACATGACATGAAAATAAAACTGGATGAGAGATAACTGTAACAGATGTAGTAGATATGACAGAAGAACAGAATGATATAAGCTATTGCTTTACACTTCTCTGCACTAATACTAGTATAACAGAATTAGGTGTCACCCTAATGTCTAAACTGAAACAAAAACGGGTACAGAATAATTTAACCGAAACAGAATGCTAATAATGGGCCTTTACTACCCGATCAGAAACAGACAGAAGCAGAAACAGATTAATCCCTATGGAAACAGAATGTAGAATTAGGTGTACACTAGTAATGGGCCTTTACCACCCGAACAGACGGTACCACGCAGAAACAGACAGGTGTTACCACCCAACAGAAACAGACGGTACCAACAAAAACAGACAGAACTAAGTGTACCCTAAAACCCTACCCCAAGCGATCGGCTCCCTAATAAATAAATATCCTGTGTCGGCCCCATAGTAGGGTGTATCACTCCCTAAAGTGACAACCAATTGGCACAGACCTATTTACAGATGTCACGACGTCTTACATCCTCAGAGGCAGACCGGGATCCATGCACGCACATGACCCGGTTGGAACACACCATCAACACCCCTCGCCATTATCAGAATGAACCGCTTATAATTAGTTCAGTAAGCGTGCCCGGACCCTTCTTACTGCTGGGTCAAAGTTTTGATACCAGAAAGGGTTACTGACTAATATGGGTCCCAAACAATAGAAGACACAAGTAATTCCCCTCCTAACCTTGTGTCCCCAGACTAACAGATTTCAGCTTAACTTGTCTACAAGTTTCAGACATACAAAATTTAGATTAACTAGTTCACAGATCAGACAATCAAGTTAACAGGTTTTCAGACTAACGGATCAGATGTTCGGATTAACAAGCTTACAGATTAACTGGTTACAGATTAACAGACTTACAGATTAACTGGTTACAGATTATCTAACTTTGTATTGGGCTTACGGATTCACGAAACGGGTTTATCAGATTCATTGGTCCAATTGGTTTAGCCTTACCCAACACGTTTTAGACATCATAATTATCTCAGATTTTCATTAATTAAATATTAATGCCCAAACCTCTCACATTAGACTGACAGTTTGCGGCTACTGGTTAGGCCGGTTGGTTCCGGGCAGGTTTCTGTCGCAAACTGAGTCTAACCTCGGGTTTCAAGCACGTTATGACTAACTTCTCACATTAGAACCTATTGTTTGCGGCCACTGAAAAATGTCGGGCGGTTCCGGGCAGAATTACGCCGCAAACTCATTCTAACCTCGAGTTAGCCATGTTTATCTTTGCGGCCAAGTAATTAATGATTCAACATTTATACCCACGCCTAATATACATGTCAATTATTCATAACTATAGCCAATTCAGATTATGTTAATAGCGGACTAATTATATCAACTCAACAGATATTGTAGATAACAGATTTTTCATATTAGGCGACTTAACGGATTTAGCAGATTAAGCAAACTAGCAGATCAAGCATATAACAGTTTAGGAATCTTCAACAGACTTAGCAGATGACAGATTTGGTATATGAACAGATATAGCAGATTATAGCAGAACTAGCAGATTAGGCAATATAACAGAACTAGCAAATTAGGCAATATAACAGAATAAGCAGATTAGGCCATATAACAGATTTAATCATTCCTTAAAGTTTCATAAACATATCTTGCCTAATTATAAATTTGGCCTAAGTTTGCATGCCTAAATAGTTGTCATGATTCACATTATGATCATATACCCCACGTTTGCATTGAATTTACATGGCACAGATTATGGTCATAATTTACCATATAACACACGTCTCAAATTTAGTTAAACTTGCCTAGTACAAAAGATTCACATATAAATTATACCAAATATAGCCATTGATTTCAATGCATGTCATATATTCAAAAATCTCCCACTTAGGTGTTATTCACATTTAATAGTTATCAAATTTTAACATAAATCTTCACACCTAATTCATATTCCCTTTTTATCCCAAATCATGAATTTCTATATAAACAATATGCCCAACAATCTAGAACTTTAAATTATAACAAATCTTTAATTCAAAAATATGCGTTATGTCCAATGTCTCAAGTCACATGTTAATATACAATGGTTCCTCTTCTTCCAATTCACAGAATATGCACAGATCTAAATCTAGTTTACAACCTATGTCCTTTTAGTCACAGATTAGCCGTGTCCAATTATGCCATCATTCATTATTTATCCCAAAGTTTAACGTTCGTGCGTTAATCTCTTATGAGATTTGGTGCAGGCTCGGGGTAGCCTGGCTATAGAACAGAAAGAAGAAAGAGATATAGAATAAAATAGATCAGAACAGAACATACGCAATCTCAAATTCAGATTTACAATCATGTCACAATTATAATTAAAGTTTATATCGGAAAATAACTGCACTTGCCTTGGTTGGATTCTAAAAGATAGAGGTGTTGTAGCCGTTCTCTTTTAATCCTAATCAGAATTGGAGGAAGAAGAAGCACAAGTCCTAGCTTAGGTTTCAGCAGAGTAGAGATGCCATTGATTTATTTATTTTTAGAGAGGAAGAGAACAATGGAGGCTAGAGAATTGTATATGAGATTTATGTTTAGGTCAGGGATGTATATATAGGTGTAGGAAGTTATTTAGGACCATTAGATTAACCCTGAATCATGAGAACCATTCAAATGCAAAATCTGCATTTGAGCGAATCGGCCCACGGGATGACAGCCAAACACCCTGGATTAACCCCTAGTCAACCCAGCAGGGCTTGGGTCGACCTCAAAAATGGGCCGGTTCGGTTATTCCCCCTCCCAATTCACTGTTTTGAACCTTTTTGCATGTTTATTTATTTAATTTTTATATATATCTATATATATTTCTCTCATATGCATATAAACTTCAAGGCTTAATAACTTCTTCATAATTAACCATTTTTTTTAATATTCTCAGAAAATACGGGGTTTTACATTCTCCCCTCCTTAAAGGATTTCGTCCCCGAAATCTTCAAGTTAAGAAGAATGTATCCTAACATCCAACATCCATCTACTCAACAATTCAATCACAGGCATCCATTGTCCTTAAAAGGTTTCTAATGCCGTATGAACATATGCAAAGTGTGTGTATATGTTTCTTATCTAATGCATAATCAGGCGGTCTACTGATCCAGTTGACCTCCTTAATGTGAATCATGTTATTGTCATGAGTCCAAATATGTATGCAAGAAATCCTATTTGATACACATCATTTCTATATGAGTGCATAACCATTCATCCAAATGCAACATCCATGTGAGGAGTCAATCATTCTGCATCCACAAAAATTGAAAAATGCACACACATCCATATGCAGTATGAGAGTGTTTTTGAGCCGATCTAGTGCCTAGTGTGTGTATATGCATCCACGAGAAACCACTAGCAACCACTTGCATCCACTTGCAACCATCAAACATAACATGTCTCAAACACATGTTTACACCCATTAGTTTCTACCTAAAATTCGAAGATTCGATCGATAGGATACAAACTAACGATGGAAGCGAGTACAGATAAAACAAAAACTTGGTTCCCATTAGACATTGGTTGAGAGAATAATTCCCCTAAGTATCAACCCCAAAGACCGAAATCAATATCAGACTGACACTCAGAGGATTACCCTCTTTAGACAATGTCAAAACTGGAAATCTTAACCTTATCAGAGATATTCAGATATTTACAGACTACTAGTACATATTAGATTACCAAATGATTCTTAGAAAACTAAGCATGATAAAACCCAGAATGTATGTGTCCTCCTTGACGCCTAACACAGATATCTCTCAAACCCCAATTTATCACAAGTAGATGAGTCATAACCCTTATGGGTTTGAGTCTACAGCGGAATCAGAAACAATACTAGTATTAAAGTGCAGAGTATCGATTACAGAATCAAAATGCCAGAATCAGAAAGAGTTTTAACTCAACAATCAGATAAAGAAATTAAACCTCTCACAGAAAGTTTTCCTAATTCTATCCTATCCACTAGCCTCGAGAGTGTTCGCCTGCCCTCTAGAAGTAGGTCTTATCTTCTTCCCTTGCCCTCGTTTCTTCGGGCAGTCCCTAGTGAAGTGTCACATCTCACCACAGTTGAAGCAAGCGGCCTTCTTTGGATCCACTTTCTTATCGTGTGTCCTATCCATATCTCCCATGTACGTTCTCCATTCGTGACCTTCCACCAAAATGAAGCTTCATCTTTCATTAACCAAGCAGTTGGTTGAACCTTCCTCCCATCGTCTATCTCAAAGGTACCAACAAGTCCTCTACTCCGTTGAGCCAACTTCTAGCCTCGACAACGTCTCGGTCCCATAAAGCGGTTTTCCGCCCATCGCACGGAAGTTCTTACATATCTTAGAAAAAGCATCTATACGCGGAGGAAGAGATTCAAAAGGGAAAGAGGAAGGAACTCGAAACAAAGAATCGAAAGAAAGATATATGGCTTTTGGGGATTATGTTTTTTTTTTAAAATAAGCTTTACTTTTGAAAATACTTCCTTTTTAAAACATAGTTTTCAAAAACTTTTTATCAAATCTGGTAACCTTCAGCTCTGATACCAAGTGTAACACCCCACCTCCGTTAAGGTCACTCACAAAGGGAATGCCTTAACTTTGGCGGAGCATTTTAGTAAATAGAAACAGAATACTACAAGACAGATAAAGAGTACTTGAAAAATTATAACTTTATTTCAAACAGAAGCTTGGTTACATCCTTTCAAATCACAATATCAGAATTCAAGTACAAAATATCAGTCTTGTACAAAAGCCTTCAAAATGCATAGTTTAAAATCATAATCCCCACAGAAGAAGACAAGCCATACTTTAAGCACTGCAAGCGGAAGAAATCTTGATCAAGCTAGAGTATTCCCTTCTACAAAACCTAGGGGGAAACGGAAGAAAGGAGGCGAAACAACAAGGGTCAGACAAAAGTCTGGCAAGTCCAGTGATTTTCAGTTATGAACAGATAATAATAACATGACATGAAAATAAAACTGGATGAGAGATAACTGTAACAGATGTAGCAGATATGACAGAAGAACAGAATGATATAAGCTATTGCTTTACACTTCTCTGCACTAATACAAGTATAATAGAATTAGGTGTCACCCTAATGTCTAAACTGAAACAGAAATGGGTACAGAATAATTTAACCGAAACAGAATGCTAATAATGGGCCTTTACTACCCGATCAGAAACAGACAGAAGCAGAAACAGATTAATCCCTACGGAAACAGAATGTAGAATTAGGTGTACACTAGTAATGGGCCTTTACCACCCGAACAGACGGTACCACGCAGAAACAGATAGGTGTTACCACCCAACAGAAACAGACGGTACCAACAGAAACAGACAGAACTAAGTGTACCCTAAAACCCTACCCCAAGCGATCGACTCCCTAATACATAAATATCCTGTGTCGGCCCCACAGTAGGGTGTATCACTCCCTAAAGTGACAACCAATTGGCACAGACCTATTTACAGATGTCACGGCGTCTTACATCCTCAGAGGCAGACCGGGATCCATGCACGCACATGACCCGGTTGGAACGCACCATCAACACACCTCGCCATTATCAGAATGAACCGCTTATAATTAGTTCAGTAAGCGTGCCCGGACCCTACTTACTATTGGGTCAAAGTTTTGATACCAGAAAGGGTTACTGACTAATATGGGTCCCAAACAACAGATGACACAAGTAATTCCCCTCCTAACCTTGTCTACAAGTTTCAGACATACAAAATTTAGATTAACTAGTTCACAGATCAGACAATCAAGTTAACAGGTTTTCAGACTAACGGATCAGATGTTCGGATTAACAAGCTTACAGATTAACTGGTTACAGATTAACAGACTTACAGATTAACTGGTTATAGATTATCTAACTTTGTATTGGGCCTACGGATTCACGAAACGGGTTTATCAGATTCATTGGTCCAATTGGTTTAGCCTTACCCAACACGTTTCAGACATCATAATTATCTCATATTTTCATTAATTAAATATTAATGCCCAAACCTCTCACATTAGACTGACAGTTTGCGGCTACTGGTTAGGCCGGTTGGTTCCGGGCAGGTTTCTGTCGCAAACTGAGTCTAACCTCAGGTTTCAAGCACATTATGACTAACTTCTCACATTAGAACCTATTGTTTGCGACCACTAGAATATGCTGGGCGGTTCCGGGCAGAATTACGCCGCAAACTCATTCTAACCTCGAGTTAGCCATGTTTATCTTTGCGGCCAATTAATTAATGATTCACCATTTATACCCACACCTAATATACATGTCAATTATTCATAACTATAGCCAATTCAGATTATGTCAATAGCGGACTAATTATATCAACTCAACAGATATTGCAGATAACAGATTTTTCAGATTAGGCAACTTAACGGATTTAGCAGATTAAGCAAACTAGCAGATCAAGCATATAACAGTTTAGGCATCTTCAACAGACTTAGCAGATGACAGATTTGGTATATGAATAGATATAGCAGATTATAGTAGAACTAGCAGATTAGGCAATATAACAGAACTAGCAAATTAGGCAATATAACAGAACTAGCAGATTAGGCCATATAACAGATTTAATCATTCCTTAAAGTTTCATAAACATATCTTGCCTAATTATAAATTTGGCCTAAGTTTGCATGCCTAAATAGTTGTCATGATTCACATTATGATCATATACCCCACGTTTGCATTGAATTTACATGGCACAGATTATGGTCATAATTTACCATATAACACACGTCTCAAATTTAGTTAAACTTGCCTAGTACAAAAGATTCACATATAAATTATACCAAATATAGCCATCGATTTCAATGCATGTCATATATTCAAAAATCTCCCACTTAGGTGTTATTCACATTTAATAGTTATCAAATCTTAACATAAATCTTCACACCTAATTCATATTCCCTTTTTATCCCAAATCATGAATTTCTATATAAACAATATGCCCAACAATCTAGAACTTTAAATTATAACAGATCTTTAATTCAAAAATATGCGTTATGTCCAATGTCTCAAGTCACATGTTAATATACAATGGTTCCTCTTCTTCCAATTCACAGAATATGCACAGATCTAAATCTAGTTTACGACCTATGTCCTTTTAGTCACAGATTAGCCATGTCCAATTATGCCATCATTCATTATTTATCCCAAAGTTTAACGTTCGTGCGTTAATCTCTTATGAGATTTGGCGCAGGCTCGGGGTAGCCTGGCTATAGAACAGAAAGAAGAAAGAGATATAGAATAAAATAGATCAGAACAGAACATACGCAATCTCAAATTCAGATTTACAATCATGTCACAATTATAATTAAAGTTTATATCGGAAAATAACTGCACTTGCCTTGGTTGGATTCTAAAAGAAAAAGGTGTTGTAGCTGTTCTCTTTTAATCCTAATCAGAATTGGAGGAAGAAGAAGCACAAGTCCTAGCTTAGGTTTCAGCAGAGTAGAGACGCCATTGATTTATTTATTTTTAGAGAGGAAGAGAGCAATGGAGGCTAGAGAATTGTATATGAGATTTAGGTTTAGGTTAGAGATGTATATATAGGTGTAGGAAGTTATTTAGGACCATTAGATTAACCCTGAATCATGAGAACCATTCAAATGCAAAATCTGTATTTGAGCGAATCGGCCCACGGGATGACAGCCAAACACCCTGGATTAACCCCTAGTCGACCCAGTAGGGCTCGGGTCGACCTCAAAAATGGGCCGGTTCGGTTATTCCCCCTCCCAATTCACTGTTTTGAACCTTTTTGCATGTTTATTTATTTAATTTTTATATATATCTATATATATTTCTCTCATATGCATATAAACTTCAAGGCTTAATAACTTCTTCATAATTAACCATTTTTTTTAATATTCTCAGAAAATACGGGGTGTTACAGGCTGGCTCATGCTACATTGGGGAATATAAACTGTTATTTTATGCTTCTTTATTTTGTAAGACAGATATTCTGGTGTTGGAAAACAATTGTTGTACAAACTATTTTATCAATAAAGTAATGTTCTATTTTCCGCTGTTTTAAATTTTGTCTGTCTTGTAATTTTTCTGCATCTTTTACTTTAAATGATCCATAGAACTTAGTGCATTCCCTTTGTGAGTGACACTAACGGATGTGGGGTGTTACACGTGGAATCAGAGCTGAAGGTTACCAGATCAGATAAAAGATTTGAAAAATTATTTTCAAACGGTTTTAAAAGAAGCATTTTCAAAAGAAAAGTTTTGTTTTAAAAGCATATTCCCCAAAGCCATACGCACTATCTTCTTATCCTCTGTTTGAATTCTTATTCCCTTCTTTCTTAAGCCTTCGGGGCTCCTGGTTTTCTGGGAGGTAACCTCATCGCGGCACGGTTCCGTAGGCTTGATAAGACTACGATACCTATCGAAGGGCAAAGAAGCGCCTGACTTCCATCTATAGCCATAGTAGTTTCACCTATGGCTAGTTTTCTTTCAAGCTTTGTGGGGTTTTATATGCGGTGGTGGCAGCTTTCGAGAGACCTGTCAACATATTACACAAGTAAGAGGATGAGTTTGGCTAAGGAGCACAACCCAAGGATGAGAAATTCATGGATATGGACTTGGCTCACGAGGGAGGAAGGAATTATAAAACCTAAGACGAGAGGAAGTATCTTTACTATGGTATAATAGGGCATATAATTAAGGACAAAGGGCAAGAACGAGGGACAGGATTCTTAGAAGGACAAGTACGTGCTCTCAACACCAGCATACCTGAGAGAGGGATAGTAAAAGTCTTTGTTGGAAAAGTTTAGCTTTTCTTTTGATCAACCAGTTAGTACTCTTTTGATCTTAGCGCTCCGCGTTTGTTTATATCTACTTCCATAGTTGAGTCTCTACACCTTAGCACTTGTATAGTAGAAGATCCCATTAGCATCTCAAAATCCAATTGGTGGTTCGGCCCGTTTATCTTTGGTTTATAAGGATTTGAGAATAACTATATTAAGTGTTGAGTTTAAGCGTAATGCTTATGTTTTTGGTTCCATGGGCTATGAGTTGATTCTAGGCATGGGTTGGTTGGCTGGTAATTCTGAAAGATGGGTAGTTAGACTTTTGATTTGCCTTGGAAATACCCTCGAGATTTCATGCGATCCTAAAGGATCAGTTAGGCCTAGCTACCTAGAATCACTTGATACATCTGTCGACGGTTTTCGATCCGTTAGAGTAGCCCATGAGCACGTAGATGTTTTGGTTGGGTTAGAGGTTTGTCCCCTAAAACGCGAGATGGACTTCCGCATATATCCAGTTGAAAATGCAAAGCGAGCTATCCGATCAACGACAGTTTTGGAAATGGAGGTCAAGAAACTTCGCAATCGTGAAGATTAATTAGATAAGGTACAGAATAGTGAAGCCCAAGAAGATGCAACTTAGGAGACTGAAGACTAGATACACGCATCATACCCTTTTTCCTAAGGGTACATCCTTGATCTCTTTTTCTAAGAATTTTATGCATACTTTCTAGCTTTTAAGGTATATCCTCTAGGACGTATCATCGATCCTTAGGTTGAAGCCAATGGATGTAAACATGTATTCGAAACATGTTATGATTGATGGTTGCAAGTGGTTGCTCGTGAATGCATATGCACACCATAGGCGCTAGAGCAACTTAGTCACTTTCATATTGCATTCGCATATATGTATTTGTTTACAGATTGAACTCAATGTGTTATCATATGGACGTTGCATTTGAGTGAATGGTTGTGCACTCATATAGAAATGATATGTATCATTAGGATTGCATACATGATTGGACACATGGCACTGACATAATTCACATTAAGGAGGTCGACTGAATCAGTAGACCGCCTGATTTTGCATTAGATAAAGACATATACACACACTATGCATATAAATATGAAAGCATTTAGAAATCTTTTTAAGGACAATGAATGCCTGTGATTGAATGGTTGAGTAGATGGGTGATTGGATGGTAGGACACATTCTTCCTAACTTGAAGATTTCGGGGACGAAATCCTTTTAAGAGGGGGAGAATGTAACACCCCGTAGTTCTATAACATTAAGTTTCACAAATTAAAGTATAATTAAATTTTAGAAGAAGAATTAAGGGAAACGGGTTATGCCATTGCATTCGTCTCGAAATTCTGCTTGAGATAGAGTCCGGGTTTGCGTAAATCGGACTCCATATGAAGAAGTTATGACCCTCCGAAGTTTCAGGAATTTTCAGAATCAAAAACAGCTCGAAATTCGAATTCGAAATTCGAATTCAAACCCCAGGGCAGACTGGGCAGGAATTTTCCTGCCCAGGACCAGGTCGACACTATGGTCGACCCTATGGTCGACCTCCCAGGGACCAGGTCGACCCTATGGTCGACCTGGTGCCAAAACCTGCTTTTCAGCCGGGATTCATTCTGATGTTTTTGGACACGTTTTCAGTCCAGATTCATGACTCTAAACCTATATAAACAGCCCCTAGCCTCATTCTCTCTACACCATTTCATTCTGTCCTTATGCTGCCTCTGAGAAAATAAATTAATTAATTAATTAAAAATAAAATAATATATAAATCTAAGACGAGGATATGCTGCTCAAGTTTTTCAAGAAGAGATTCAAATCAAGTTAAAGCTTCAAAGAGAATTAAAGACTAATTCAACGGCTTCAAGCAATACCACACGAATCATAGCAACGCTATCTTATTATCCTTTTTCTGAAACCGATCAATGTAAGCCAGTTACTTTTTAGATTTGAACGTCTAAATCTTTCTGTGACATGAAATTTAATGGATATAAGAATATGCCTAATCTTTCCATCTAAATCTGTGCTTATATATGTTTTTGGATCTGATTAAGAACTATTGTGACTAGGGACCCGTAAGACTATGCCTACGCCTATGACTATGAACAAAAGACTATTGCCTATGACCATGATTCAATACCTATGACTATTGGACATAAGACTATTGTCTGTGACTATGACTTTGAGACTATTACAGTCAATTGCCTATGACTATTAAGGATAATTGTTTAGGACTATTTTGGGTTAATTATCCATGACTATTGTGGCTAATCGCCTATGATTCATAACTATTAGACTACTACCCATGACCATGACTATGACTATTATGGTTAGCTACCTATGACTATTATGTTTAGTTGCTTATGCCCTTAACACTATAGTTACCGATCATGATTATACACCAAACTGGCATTATGCTGGATCAAATCACCTATGTTCCCTTTGACTATGTTGGATCTCATACATATGGTGTAATTTACTTAGTTTTTTCCAATTCTCTATTATGTACACCAAAACCATTGGATCCATCATCTTTGTATTTGGCTCGCTTTTGCAATTCTATTCTGTTATGTCAAGTCTCATGTTATCCTCTATTCCCTGTTAGTTTCATTTCATAGAAAACTAGTGAAATCATGGTGTACGTACGTTTTGAATATGGGGGTAATTGGGTATAACATGAAATCTATATTATTTGGCATAATTTGGGACATGTATTATAACGTGACTATTAATATGCAAATTGGGGTAATTCGATATGAATTATAGAATATGTAAATTGATACATTGAATCTAGTATTGGCTATAAACTAAGTTTTAGGCATAAATGGTAAACTAGAATAATAAATCTAGTTTGGGCAAAAATTGTAAACTAGAATATTAAATCTAGTTTTAATATGCACTGTAAATAGGAATACTAGATCCAAATTGGCATAAAACTGCAAGTTGGGTTAAGTGATAGGTAAATCAAGACTTGGGCCTAGAATATAAGTATATTCATGGGCATGACAAATGAATATGATATAGGCCAAATTTATTTAATAGGGAAAGTGAATAAATTGTTAACAATTCACATATAGACAAAAAGGATAAATGTGTAAATCTAGGAAAGACGAATATGCCTAACCCGAGGTTAGATTGAGTTACGGTATAAGACTGCCCGGAACTGCCCGGCAAAATCCAACAACCGTAACAATACCTATCTAATGTGGGTGGTTAGAGCATTGAGCCCAAAAGGACCCGAGATTAGACTGAGTTGCGGTGTAAATCTGCCCGGAACCGACCGACACATCCAGTGACCGCAACAATATCTGTCTAATGAGAGTGGTCGGTGCTTTAATAAATAATTTAAAGCTAAGAAATAGTTAAGCTAAAATGGGAGGGTTAAGTCCATAGGAATACTTAACCAACTTAACATGTTAACAAGACAAGATTTGTAAGAGGTTAAGTAACTAAAGAAAACACTTAGCCATTATAACATGCTGACTAGACAAGTGGGTAAGGTTAAGAAAAAGGTTTAAGCGTTATAACATGTTAACTAGACTAGAAGGTGGGGTTAAGTAAACTTAGAACAATTAACCATCATAGTGTGATATATGAACAAGGTTAAGTTAAAACATGAAGGGACAATACTTAACCATTAGAACATGTTAATTAAACAGATGTTAGGGTTAAGTTAACTAAGGGAACACTTAACCGTTATAACATGTTAGTTAAAACAGATGGGCAAGGTTAGGTTAAAAGGGACACTTAACCAATACAAGGTGAATGGGTAGGGTTGAGCAATAAGAAATACTTAACCAATATAACTTGGTTTGTGATAAGGTTAAGTCAACGTGAATTACTGATAACACTTAACCAGTTTAACATGACAAATGAATGGGTTAAGTTAACTTGTATCGACTAATGACACTTAACCAATCCAACTTGACGAGAAAGAGAACTAAGTAGTAAACCTTAGTTGAAAGGGGCTAAGTAGTAAACCTTAGTTAAGAAAACGACGATTCAGGAAACTAAGTGGTAAACCTTAATTAAGAAAACTAAGTAGTAATCCTTAATATAACACGAGGAGGAGCGAACGTCCATCTGATCTTAAAGAAGGCTCCAACGAATTGGGTTACGAAGCCCAAGGTTTCAAGGGGACGTGAGGGTACTCTTGGTATCCCTCTGTGAAAATGCAGATGATCCGCCTGGGCTCACAGAGGTTAAGGTCTGCGTTAGAAGAACCAAGGGTATGCCTTGGTTGCAATATAAGGCAACCTAAAGACTATGACGGACCAGCATGATTCGGCGGGACAAATGGCCCTGTGATAGCGACCCGTCGTCTACCTACCATCTTGAGTCAGTCGAGATACGCATGCGAAAAGGCAGAGAACTCCCAACAGACCATATATTTGCTATCTAGTTATGGGTGAGGCTGGCCAATAGGAAAGTGGGGGCATAGGTGGCAGGAGTATAGTTCTCGTGCTTGATTTTCTTGGATTGCCTTTCATTAGTTGAGGGAGGGGTCAGGTGGGACCATAGCCATTGGAAAAACAAACCTTGGCATCTGCATCGGTAGACATCTGAAAGCTCCCGACCGAGTTCCGTGTTTCTAGAATAGCCCTGCCACGGGACTCGGGTTGCACATTACAGGACATGTGCATCTAGACAGCGATAAACGATTCGCGACACATACGTGGGGAAAGTCTAGGAACATATACCACTCTAGGTAGTGTGTCCTAGACTAGGGGCATCGTTAGACAGGTAGCATAATCCCTAGTTGGACCTAGGTGGTATAAATCCTGAATCCGAGAAGTATTAGATAAGTCGCATTAACCCTAGTTGAATCTAGGATGCGCTCGATAGAAAAACCCTAGATTAGATCTAGGTAATAAATAATAGATTTACACCTGAAAACAACCACAACTTTGGGGATTGGGATCATAGATTACTAGTTGAGACACTAGTTAGGTGGTGCAGAGATATAGAAACCAGAATAATAGGGTAATAGTGAAGCAGAGAAAGTAGTGAAGCATATATTATCTTGTCTAAGCATATCATGCGTTAATCTTATGTTATCTTGTTAGCCCTATCATCATGGTATTATCTTGTATTCAGTTAATTCATGTCGTGTTGCTCTTCCCTGTTCACATGCTGAAAGTTACTGAACTTACCAGACTTTATGTCTGACTCTGTTTTCTTTCGCCTTCTTGTCTTCCGTTCCCCCCTCCCCCCAGGTCCGCAGGGAGGGAATGTTTCTACTTAAGCTCAGTTTTCTTTCAACGAATGTTACTACTTAATTTATCTGCATCTTTTACCTTAAATGCCCCACAGAACTTAGTGCATTCTCTTTGTGAGTGACACTAACGGATGTGGGGTGTTACAGGGATGCTCCTGGGATAGGCTTCTTGTACTTCCTCATTCTTTATTGTGGACAACTACTGCAGTTATCTATGGTTAGTGCGTTGGTGGAATTTCTATATAAGAAAGCGACGTGCCTAAAACATGATATGATTCATGCGGGAATTGTTTGAACGGTCAGATATTAGGGGGACTTGAGTTAGTAGTTTGCCGACTGAATTAGTGGGAAAAAAGAAGGACCGGACTATTGGAGCTACTAAAAAATAGAGAGCAAGTATAGGAAAGCAATGCCTATGAAAGCAATACATTAATCTGTATGTAGGAAAAGTAGTTGATAATCAACTATTATTGTTATTATTTTTGGCAAGGCAATCAATTATTATTATTGTTTGGACCTAGAAAGAAATATCCTTTCTGTTCCTATACCCTAATTTGTTTGTAATTTCCATGTTTTTATTTTGTCATTTTCAGGTTTTTGTACATTTTAACCAATTATTGCATCTCATAAATTACTGTAATATATTTTTGGTATCACATAAATTACTGCAATATATTTTTGTGTGTTAAATGTGCGTTGCATGATAAAATGTATAATCACGTTTTCTTATGCAGCGATAATGTTGGAGAAGTTCATAGTTTAACGCTTTTCAAGCTTGGATCACATTTATCTATGCACAAGTCCATCGGAAGTACCTCCATATTGGTATATATAATTATATAAATGTGTTTGTGCTATTCTACACCACATATACAAAAATAAATATTTAGTTTGAATAGAATACCATTGCACACAATTTTATATTCAAGCAGTATTTTTATTCAAATAAATATTTTATTTCAACATATGAAATATTACGAATTCCCGACTCTACAGTTTACAATTCACTGTCAATCACATAGACATTGGTTCCTCGCTACATTTCTCTCGATTCAATCAGTTATATATATATACACACAATTTTATATAGAGACACTGAACCACTGAGTCTTCACGTGCTTCAGAACCTGTCCAACCACCTGCATACTCGTCATAGAAACACACATAGTAAAATGAAAAAAATAGAATTAACAATAGAAAAATATAAAATTGAGTTTTATTGCCTTCGATTTCTGGTGTATTCCTCATCATTTTCTAGATTTGATCTGATTTTCTAATACAGACTGCTTATGATATTCACAGTGATACACTATATTACTGTAAATACCACAAGACAGACTGATCTCTAGTGCCCACAGATCAGCCCCGACATAACAATACTGGTTTGCCAATGAGAACCAATATTTAAAATTTGCTGATTCTGAATAGCTATAACTCGGCTATAGTGGTCTGCTGAATTTTCATACTCACATTTTTCAAGAAAACACAAATGGAGCAGAATTCACAAACAGGTTAAGGGGAAGCAAGTAAATGGCTCAAAATAACTTGCATAAGTGATATAATGTCAAGCCAGGAATACAAGTCAGCCCAGCATAGCAAAGTTCAAGTCCAAAAATGTGTACAAGTGCATACTCAAATAGACAAGGTACAAGAAAAATGTTAAATGGTGCAGCATGTACTCTGGCAACATTATTACGAAGAATAAATCCAAATACACATGCACCCTTAACTGCCAAGATAAGTAGTAGCATGGACATGGGAAAACAAAGAGAAATGGTGCAGTAACACGAACATATACAATGCACATGTACAAGAAGCACAAGCCAGGGGTCATGAAAATGCTAAATGGCATCACACAACATTCAAGACATGCACAACATGAACAAGCCAGGATCAACTCAAATCATTAAAGCCACATGCAAGCACACAAATGGAGCAGCTATCCAAAACTCAATAGTGAAGCACAAGCTGAACCCAAAGAAGCGAGCTAGAGGCATGAGCAGCACAGTAACCAATGTTGTGATTTGTGATATTCAATCACATGTGTTGAAGAAGACGATGTTTGGAAGTGCTTTGTGATAGATGAGGAAATGCAGCAGAAGAAGAGGCAGGTTTCCTATTTTGACCAGTTATTTTTAGGAATATTGAGGAAGAGGCAGGTTTCCTGTTTTGACCAGTTATTTTAGGAATATTGAAGAAGAGACAGGTTTCTTGTTTTTGACCGGTTATTTTAGGAATATATTACTAAAATAGATTCTGAGGGGAAAATTGGATATTTTACCTAGGCCTTCTATTCTCCTATAAAAGCATCATCTAGGATTGGATTACAGTATGATCAGATTGAGTTGAGAGATTGAGAGGTTGTGTGCATTCAGGGCTTGTACCCAAGAAAGGAAAATTAAGAATTAGGGCTGAGAGAAGCGATTCCTTGGTGCCTTCAGGTTGATCCAAGGGTTTGTCATCGTTCTTCATTGTTCTCCTTCTCCAATAATAGGTGTAATCATCTAGATCTTCTTTGCCTTTCTCAATAAGGTTATTGATTCAATTGTACTTTGTTTACTTATTGTTTTTTATCCATTAAGTGTAAACAAAATTTGTTTTTGTGAATCAATAAAGAGGGTGGTTGGGTGGAATATCTTGTGTTTATGCATGTAATTTTATATCTGTGTTGTTTTTCCATAGAAATCATCTTTAAATAATTGGGTGAATAAGATCCTAGTCGCTTCCGCAAAAAGTCACAATTTTCCTAACAACCAAAGAACAAGCAAATGTGCAAGCGAACAGGTTCAACTAACATGCCAGGAGAATAATGCAAATGTACACAAATGTTCAAAAGAATGGAAAACTACAAGCAAACAACAATACAAAATGCATACTTCACATTTCAAACATCAAGTGCCAAGGTTAACAGAGATAGTGAAATGTTTCTAGGTTTAAATGCAAAATAGCACAAAGCAGGGTTCACATAAAGTGGGAACTGGATATATACAAGTATACAACACATGCAGGATCAGTAGCATGAAGCATGGTAGATACAAGAAAGCAGTTCACGTGTACACGATGCAGTATTACACAAGGAGGGTGGCAGATGCAAGAAAGCAGTTCACATGTACAAGGTGTACATTGCATGGATGTAAGTTTTGAAAAAACACCAATGCAACAAGAAGCATATTATATTCATGTAAGAGACAAAGTATTTTTAGAAGATATCATTTCTAAAATAATGTTGAAAGTGTCGACAAGAGGACTGTAGTTCCAGAAATCACTAAAGTTTTTTTTTCCAGAAAAATAAATATACGGCAAAGTGTAAATCGATATTTTTGGAAGAAAAATAATTCTGCCAATCCAATCACAAGAACATTTCAAGCCATAGGAAACATCTAGAATAATATATTTTAGGGATTTTAAACCCTATAAACACATACGAATTCATCATTGGCAGTGTGGAAAATTAAATTGAACAATCAAGCATAAATCGAAAGTAAAAGAGAAAAAATCACATACTAATCTCAGAGAGCAATATGATCTCGACAAGTTCAAAATTGGAAAATCATCAGAGCGAGAGAGCATTCGATCAATTGGTTGTGAATCCGATTCCGGAAGGAACCCTAAGAGGCCATTGAAGGAAGCCAAAGTCACGAGTTAAATATAAAAGGAGCCGGCCCATTTTTTTGTGTTGACCCAAGATTAATTAGCCTAGGATTTATATTTTATTTTTTTTTATTTTTGATATAGTTTTAAAAACAAAAGTGAGTCAATAACTACAGGGGTTTGTAGTTGGAAAAATCACAGCTTGGGAGATTAAGTTGTGTCAAGGTTTTGAGCGTAGAGTTCGAACAGTCGGGAGAGAGTGTCGTGATTTTTTAGGGGATTGTAAGCGTAGAGAATGTTTTAATTCCTCGTAGAAGCCTTGAATGTCGCATTAGGCAGGTTTTTGCCGAAGCTGGGTTTCTTCTGTGTGATTTTCTTACTGCAAGTTGTTTTGTTATTCGTTGCTATTTTGTTTTAGTTTTTATATTTATTTAAGTTGCAAAAAACTCTATTCACCCCCTCTCTAGGGTAAATGTAGATCCTACACATGCATCCCGAAAGCACTATAGCCAGGGCTTTAGGCTTCAACTAGCAGTCCGTCTATGATAGGGATAGCCGAGACAAGGGTTATCAATCATGTGGGACATCATCCAAACGTCAGTTAAGACCTAAGTCCCTTCCATCTAGAGGTTCAGAAATGTGTCCTATCACTATAGAGTTGTCTTATCACACGACGTCTTTTAAGCACCATGTTTAGCCTCACTTGTTATGGAACATTCAGTGCCCGCTTGTATTAGCCGATTTTATAGTGTTGGGCTCAAAACGACATTAATAAATTCTACATTAAAGAGGAAGAAATCTATCGAGGCTCTGACCGTCACAATGAAGCAACTTATTGCAAATGCCATTAATTTTGTTGCCGATATGAAGTATGTTTGTAGGAAGCGAAAGTATGGATCTTAAAGCTAATTTTGCGCTAAAGGCGGTGATCAGTTATGAACCATTTTGACTTTTTTTGAAATTGATGTTGAACAATGCAAACTTAATGATTACAAAGGCAAATACAAATCAAAGTAAATTCAACAAAAGTAAAATGTAAAGAGTTGGAGAGATCATACCAGGATTTTTATACTATTTTGGAGTTAGCTTAAATCCACTCCTATACAGTCATTTGTACAAGTTTCTTTTCAAATGCTAAAATTTCAATACATTCTAGATTTCAAGGCCACGAGACACACCCTTTAGATTTTCAAGGCTTTGGGTACACCTACGTCATTTACTAAGCTACGAAACACACCCACTTGATTTCTTGGGCAACAAGCACATGCACATGGATTTTACGGGAAAAAAAGCGCACCCATGATTATCCAAGTATGGTTTAGTAGAATTTACTAATTTAGTTTCTTGATATATTGAGTACAACAGATCTGATAGCCTCTTTAATAGCGTTTTGGTCGTGATTTGAATGAGAGAGATCAGTAAGTAATCATTAGAGAATTAAATTATTTTTTTGAATTCGATAAAAGTTTGAGCATATTTTCTTTTTGAAATCAAGAGAGTGAAAGAGGAGAAAACAATGAGAAGTCATTTATTCACGAAGTGGTTTAATTAAAAGATACTTCCATTCAAAATCCGAATTTTGAAATTATCAGTATTTATGTAGACATACTCATTATATATATATATATATGTTGACATATCCATCTACAATTTGAAAATAATTTTTATTTTAACTTTTTTTAATTTTAAATCTTGTAAAAAAATTTGAAATTTGTAGAATCATTTAAACATATATTATAAACATTTCAATCTTATGGAACTTGACAAGACTTTATGAAATAATTTCAAAATATTTAAATATATAAAAAGGATAAGTTTCTTATGAAAAACAAAATATACAAGTAATATATAAAGTATAAGTAAATGTATACCAACTTAAAAGTGTTAATGAATATGAAAACAGCAGGAACATTTGTAAAATATAAAGCTAAAAGCATACTAAGATAAAATACTTAAAAATTTAATTACCCAAGATATAGTAAACTTGTAAATATTTTTTTAATTAAGTTGACAACTGTATGGAAGGATTTTTGAAATTTTATTTTGAAAATAGTTCTTAAAATATTTTGAAAACTGAGATATTTAAAAATCATAAAATAGGTTTTAAATTTTTTTTATTTTTTATTTTTGGAAAGAGAAATCAAATAAGCGCCGCTAGGTTTTTAACAAAATAATCTGTCAATCTATAAATTATCTTAAATCTTGAATCTTTAAAATCACAAGCTTCCATTCTCTAGGTCTTGAATCTCTACATCAGCCTTTATCTCAGCCTCTTAGATCTGGTCTTGATATTGTACAATCTTCTCATCACCACATATTTAATATCTTGCACTATATGTTATATACTAGTGCGAACCTATGCCACACACACGGCCACCCAAGCATTGCTTAATTATGTTAATATCTAACTAATCATGTCATTATCTTTATTCTTATGTCGTTGTTTTCTAGTAACTTGTTATTAGTTAGATCGTTTCATTGATGTTTTACACCATGCAGGAAATTTGAATTCTTTGTTGATGCAGTTCATTCCTAGCCGGTTGAAAATAAGAACCCGTGCAATCACGCAATTAAAAGTCAACCATTGATGATCACTTAAAATTAACGATAAGTTCTTTAATAGTTATGCTAAATGATTGAATAATCGATACCATAAGATCATACTATGTGTTGGAAATGAATGAGCAAAGAAAGAGGAAATTGGGAAGAAGAAAAGATAGCAACATTTAAAGTCCCACATCATGGAACTATTAGCACAATCTCTCCTAATATATTAGAAGCCAAATAGGCTTATGTAAAATAGAAAGGAGAGGGATTATATGAAGATGTGGGCTTGGCCATGATATAATAATACATTAAAATGTCAAAGATAGGGCCTTGGGCCTCGAGATTCTAGGGGTCTCTTGATTGAATATGCCCGTCGGTTGTTGATTGAGCTAGTGCGCTAAAACGAGAATTTTTTCTTAGGATTTTAAAGGGTATGTCTGTTCAAACCAGAATTCGAAAAGCATGTCTGTTAGCTGAATAAGTACAACCATTTGAATTCTTAGCATAAGCGCATTAATAACCGGGTGGTTAAAGGGTCGCAACCTTTCCAATTCTCTCGGTTACAGATGCATATGAATAGGCACCTCCTCCTTCCTATGTATAAACTTCCCAAAACAAGACAGAATTATGACTTTTCATGTCTCATTAATTATTATTCTTCTTCAGAGTTCAGAGTAATCCTCCGATCTAGTTTCTGTGATCTTCTTTCGTTCATCAGAGCTCCATTTGCTGGCACTAAGCTGCGGAATTGGTCCACTTTATCTTGGGAAACAAATTGCAGCTACGTCAGTCAACCAGTGCATACAATGACAATATTTTTTCAAGGAAACGGATTATTTTCTGTACTTGGACATTACTGGAAAAAGAATACAATATGTATTCTTTAATCGATTGCACAATCGGTTACGCTTTCTGTGATTATTGTAAACACAGTTTATTGCGATAATTGTTGCATAATTATTGAGCAACATTGATTGTTGTTACTGTTTACTTTGCAATACAATCATGTATTGACAAAAGATATAACTTTGTAACACAATCGTGTATTGACAAAAGTTCTAACAATTTGTTATTACTGTTTACGTTGCAATACAATCATGTATTGACAAAAGATATAACTTTGTAATACAATCGTGTATTGCCAAAAATTCTAACAATCTTGAAACAATATTTTACTTGCTTGAACGTATGATATAGACTCAGGTACGTTTTACTGTTGATTCAGATTAAATCAACCTGAGTTTTCATGTTCAGATCTAAAAACATTGTATTTCCAACAAGTGGTATCAGAGCCACTCATGGTTAATTCTATTGAGAAATCTTTGTTTTTATTCAAGACGTGAATTATTGAAACATTTGAATCTTAAAATACGTTGAATTTTTTTGTATTTGTACTGATATTCCTAAAATTCATTTTTTCCCTTTGAATCAGTGGTTGCAAACATCTTCAAGTATTAAATGATTCATTTGTATTCAAACACATCATCAGATAAAGGTCACATGTATACATTATCAGACTTTTCTTCTTCTGAAATTTGAAACTTGTGTGAATTAAATATGAAATTCTTATGTTGCTAGCAAACATCTGACTCTTCCTATCTAAAATCATTTATTCTTTAAAAGTCTATTAAATAAATCATTTTGGCTTATAATGCATGACATGTTCAGCATATTCAAATCTTAGTGTGAATTATATGAATTATATTATGAAATTGCTTTTTTGGCTTGCTTTCCAAAGTTTGACTTTTTAATATTGTCATGTAGCTTGCAATTTTTTTTAGGTAATGATAGCATTTGAGTGCTTAAACAATACAAAACGGAAGTTGAAAATCAACTCAATAAGAAAATAAAAAGAAAAATGAGGAAAGGAAAGCAAACAGAAGTCCCACTTTATGAAATATGAGTACCCACTTCTCTATAGGCTTATATAATATAGGAGAAAGGGGCTTGTAAACAGGTGTGGCTAAGCCAAGACACAATATCATATTGATGTCAAATTGGGCCTAGCTCCTTGGGACTCTTGGAGTCCATGACACAATATTTTATTGACGTCAAATTGGGGCTCTCAAATGTATGCTTTATGGTTAGTTTCTGGCTTGCCAGATAACTTTTGGGGAGAAGCTATTCTTTCGGAAAATCATATTTTAAATAAAATACCCCAAAAGAAAACTTCTAAGTCTCCTCATGAACTTTGGAAAAACAGACCACCATCCTACAAATACTTAAAAGTGTGGGCGGTGTCTTGCCAAAGTAGAGGTACCAAAACCAAAGAAGATCAAAATTGGACCAAAAACAATTGATTGTGTATTCATCGGATATGCACTAAATAGTGCTGCATACCGATTTTTGATACACAAATCTGAAATTGATGATATTCATGAAAATACCATCATTGAGTCGAGAAATGCTAGATTTTTCGAACATATTTTCCCCTTGAAACAATGAGACCAAGGGAGGATGGAGTTCCTTATTCTCTTGAGAATATCGAACAAAATAAAACTCAACAAAGTAGTGTAGAGCAGCAAGTGGAGGAACCAAGAAAAAAAGAAAAAAGAAAAAAAAGGTCAAGTACCTTAAAAAACCTTTGGATCGAACTTCTATACTTTATGTTAGAAGATGATTCATTGACATACAAATAAGATGTGTCTTCCAGCGATGCCCCTTATTGAACAGAGGCGATTAACAATAAGATTGAACCATTATGTCCAGTCATACATGGAAATTGGTCAATTTACCTTAAGGGCGTAAGACCTTAGGTAATAAATGGATATTTAAAAAGAAATTGAAACCTGATGGTTCAACAGACAAATACAAAACAGCAAATTCTGATGAACAAACTTTTGTAGGCCATTCATCTACTTCAAAGTGGAAGGCAAAGGAAAAATTGTGTTGAAACTGACTTCTGGAAAGGAACTAATGATGTTCTCCATGTTCTAGAAATACGCTAAGCAAGCATGGTTTCAAATTAATCTTTGAAGCTGATAAATTTGTATTTTCCAAGAATGGAGTGCACGTTGAAAGAGTATATGCGTGTGATGGTTTGTTTAAAGCAAACGTAACCATTATTGTACCACGCACTGATATAAATAAAAGTGAATCTTTTGCTAATATTGTTGAATCTTCTAACATATGGCATTCTAGATTAGAGCATGTAAACTTCCATACATTGCGAAAATTGATTGATTTAGAATTTATACCAAAATGCAATATAAATTCCAACTATACATGTCAAGTTTGTGCAGAAGCAAAATTGACAATTACCTTGTTTCATCATGTTGAACGAGAGACTAAACCTCTAGACTTAATACGTAATGATGTATGTAATTTGGAAAACGTATCAAACTAGAGGTGGAAAAATGTACTTTATTACATTCATTGACAAATGTACCAGATACTGTCATGTATATTTCCCTAGAAACAAGGATAACGTCAATAAGAATGCTTATTGCAATTACATCCATACATGACTTAGAAATACATCAAATGGATGTTAAAACTGCACCTTTGAATGGTGAATTGGAGGGAAAAAATCTATATGAAACAACCTGAAGGATTTCTAAGCTCTGAAAATGACAATAAAGTTTGCAAACTGTAAAATCACTTTATGGTCTTAAGCAAGCTCCAAAACAGTGGCTTGAGAAGTTTGATAAAACTATATTATGAAATGGATTCACGATAAATGAATCAGACAAATGTGTGTACGTAAAAAACACACATATTGGATATGTCATTGTTTGTCTCTATGTTGATGACATGTTGCTCCTAGGCAATAACAAGGTCATAATAACATCTACAAAGGATATGTTATCCTCTAGATTGGATATTAAAGACCTAGAACTGGCTGATGTGATATTGGGTGTAAAAATTCTAAGAACACCACAGGGAAATACATTATCCCAATCACATTGCATCAAAATATTTGAAAAATTCAAACAATATGATGTAACTATCGCAAAATCACGCAAAATTGGGTAAAGAACATTGGTGATGATATCTACCAATTGGAATACTCTCGTATACTAGGAAGTGTCATATATGTTATGAACTGTACTAGGCCTGATATCGCATATGTTGTAAGCGAACTAAGTAGATTTACCGGTAATCCTGGTAAACATCATTGGAAAGCGATAATCAGAGCTCTAGGATATCTTAAGTATACGCAGAGCTATCGTCTATACTATACAAAATATTCTTCAATAGTGGAAGGATACAGTGATGCAAATTGGATCACTGGATTACATGATACAAAGTCTACAAGTGGATATGTGTTCACATTATGAAATGGAGCACTTTTATGGAAATCATCCAAGCAGACTTGTATCACTAAATCTACGATGGAATTGGAGTTAATTGAACTAGATAAGACTACAGAATAAGCAGAATGGATTTGAATCTTCTTAGAAGACATTCCTAATTGAAGCAAACATATACCTCCAATATGTATACATTGTGATAGTCAATCTGCTATTGGAAGAGCTAATAGTACACCATATAATGGTAAATCTAGGCATATTTCATCGTAGACATATAAGACAACTTCTCTCTAATGGGGTTATCAAAAAGATTACATCCAATCTAAAGATAACTTAGCGGATCCACTTAAAAAGGCTTGCCAAGAGAGAAATTTCAAACCTTATCGAAGGGAATGGGGCTAAGGCCTATAAACTAAAGGTTTTTCTAAAATGGAAACCCCACCTAGTTGACTGGAGATCCCAAGATCTAGGTTCAAAGGGACAACGAAGTTTAAGAGAAACTTGATGGCACTGTTATACACAAACCATTCATTCCTATGAAAAGTCAGTGCATTATATGTTGAATAAGGATAAGTAATAGTACTTTTAATGATGTCTGTATTTGAGGAATTAGAAAAATTCCCTTTACAAAATCACATACGTAAGTGCGAAGGCGCCGATTCAAAGAGAATTATGAGGCCAAATTCTCTAAGCACTTATGAGACTAGGCAGGTGTTCAAGGAAAAAACGAACACATACAGAGAACGAAGGGTTATAAGAAACATTTATCATGTGGTATCTACTTTGGAATTACACAAAAGGCAAACAGTTCATGGACAGTCTATGTCTACTGATTCGCCTGTGATTCAAATAGGTAATCACTAGGAAAGTTCAAGGCCCATGTGCTATTTTAACTGATGCAATAAATGGTTTCTGAATCAAGATTGACTGCTCATTCATGTTGGGGATTGTTGGAAATGAATAAGCAAAGAAAGAGAAAATTGGGAAGAAGAAAAGATAGCAACATTTAAAGTCCCACATCATGGAAATATTAGCACATTCTCTCCTAATATATTAGAAGCCAAATAGGCTTATGTAAAATAGAAAGGAGAGGGATGATATGAGGATGTGGGTTTGGCCATGACATAATAATACATTAAAATGACAAAGATATGGCCTTGAGCCTTAGGGCTCTAGGGGTCTCTTGATTGAATATGGCCGTCGGTTGCTGATTGGGCTAGTGCGCTAAAACAAGAATTTTTTCTAAGGATTTTAAAGGGTATGTCTACTTAATCTGGAATTCGAAAAGCATGTCTGTTAGCTGAATAAGTACAACCATTTGAATTCTTATCATATGCACATTAATAACCAGGTGGTTAAAGGGTCGCAACCTTTCCAATTCTGTCAGTTATTAATGCATACGAATAGGCACCTCCTCCTGCCTATATATACACTGCCCAAAACAAGACAGAATTGATACTTTTCATGTCGCATTATTTCTTCTTCTTCTTCAGAGTTCAGAGTAATCCTCCGATCTAGTTTCTGTGATCTTCTTCAGTTCATCAGAGCTCCGTTTGCTGGCACAAAGCTGTGGAGTTGGTCCATTTTATCCTGGGAAACAAATTGCAACTACATCAACCAGTGCATACGATGGCAATATTGTTTCAAGGAAACAGATTATTTTCAGGACTTGGACATTACTGGAAAAAGAATACTATATGTATTCTTTAATCAATTGCACAATCGGTTACGCTTTCTGTGATTATCGCTAACACAGTTTGACATGACAATTGTTGCATAATTATTGAGTAATATTGATTGTTGTTACTATTTACTTTGCAATACAATCATGTATTGACAAAAGATATAACTTTATAATATAATCGTGTATTGACAAAAGTTCTAACAATTTGTTGTCATTGTTTACGTTGCAATACAGTCATGTATTGACAAAAGATATAACTTTGTAATACAATCGTGTATTGACAAAAATTCTAAGACTATGCATGTCTCCAAGTACATTTAAATAAATAATAAAATAAAAACCTGAGAAAAATTCTAGTTTGAATAAAGACTAAGTGAAATTCCATGTATAGAATTGATAACATAAATCTACGCGGAGCGCATAGTTTCAGTTTGCCAAATCATATAGTTTGTTAAACCATACAACTGATGAGTTTGCATGTAAACAAATCAATACACTAAACATTTAATATTATCAAGTCAGTACCAAATAAAAACATTGGGAAACAGTATGGCATTATAGTATCATTACACGGCGTGTATGATCCAATGTTTTAATAACCCGATCGTGAATCGAACCGTGAGGAGTCAGGGTCCAAGGTTTTGAAGGTCTGACCAGTCGAACCGTCAAGAACTGCGCGTGCTTGTTAATGGTGGAAATGTGGATAATCAAGTTTTATGTGTACTCAAACAAATAAATAGTAAAATTTAAAAGTCGTCTATTTATTCATTAACATTAAAAGATTGCATGATATAATCAAATAGCAAGGGCACAAATAAACACATGTTTTTAGAATAAAGTGGTAAAGTTTACAGTTTAGATGTTGGAACAGTTATACTTTTTTAAATATTTTATTTGTTATTTTCAAAACAATACAAAATATGATATCATCAGAGAGAATTACACAATGAGAATTAGGAAAAACCAAAAAACATGGTTTAACTGTGTAAAATTGAAGGTTGGACCCTGGTTTGAAGGTCCGATCAGGGTTCATGCTTGAATGAGGTCTGATTGAGTTCCGCGCCGTGATGGTCCAAGGTTTAAGGTTATTCGAGGCTGGACCGCGGCAGGATTGAGTTATGAAAACTATGCGTGTATCACAATTTTATCATAACTTTTTACACTCATTTCTGCTATTTACCATTGCACTAACTTGTTGCTTTAATTTCAAACTATTCTTTATCTACACTATTAAAAGCTGATCCAGGTTGAATATGTCCCCTAACTCTGGTTGACATCAGATCCAACTCCACTTTGTGTTACATAAAGCATGAATTGTATTAAGTTTCAGAATAATTCCATGATAAGCATACACATATGAGAATCCTGGCGAAAACAGCAGAAAGCTATATGAAAATGGTCATGTTGAATAATAAATATGAAGTGTAATAGAATCAAGCACATATTTCCTTAAAATTAATTTTAGCTGTAACCTAAAATTTCTCCATTTTATGTTTCAAATGTTATCAAGAAGGCATAGTTATTGCAGCATCCACAAAAAAGTATATACTCAAAAACTTGTGAGTCCAAACATCCCTGAGCCGATTCACACATAGTTGATAACATATTTTTGTCATCAATTATTCTACAAAAATATAGATAAGCTAAATTTATAATAGTGCATGAAAAGGCGTTTAATTTGTACCATGTTTTTAAGCTCTAACTATCTTTAGTTTGTGTTACTAACAGTCAATTGCAACGTTTCCTGGTCGTTTGTCGGTCAGTAAATCATGAAGCTTGAGTATATAAAATTTCATGTTCACATGTTGTAGATAACAGGTTAATCGAACATGTCAACGCCACCCCTTGAGTTGCACATACGGCCTGCTCAACGAAGAAGACAGAACAACAGAAGTAGGAATACCAAGGTCCAAGAACTTGATTAGTTTCGATTTCAATCTTTTATAAATTTGGAGATCTCCATCTAATTCGTTAATTTGAGAGTTTAGTTTTGATTTCAAAACTCTTTAATTATTTTTCATATAGTAACACATATATTTGCTTAATGGCAAATTCTATTTAAACTCATAAACTTGTTGAGTATACCCACGTTTTTTGTAAATACAATTACGAAAAAACTTCCCCTACTCGATAGTATTTTTTAAATTTCTCAACACACCTCGTAGGGCAACTACGTGGTGTCTTTAGGGCACCACGTAGGACCACTACGTGGTACCATGAAGGCACCATGCAAGGGAACTACGTGGTATCCTAAAGGCACCACTTAGTTGCTCTATGAGGTGCCTTTAGGGCACCACGTAGGGTTCCTGCGTATGAGAGCAAAATTGTCTTCTTCTTTTTAATTATGCAAGGGCAAACTCAGCAAAAAACCGAGTTTTACCTTTTTTCCAAATTTCATAGGCATACTCACCAAGTTTATGGATTTAAATAGAATTTTCCTTGTTTAATTTATCAAAACAAAATGTGTAATTTATTTTCAATTGAAAAATAAGAGATAAACAGAAAATTCAAATTAATTTATACATATTTATAACAATCAATGCTTATTCGTTATTTCGTCGCCCGCCTTTTGCTTTGTTGCGCCATTCCTATATCTTGTGATTCTCTACGGTTACTAAGCTAAAATATCATATTTTGAATATTCATATGTATCTAAAAGTCAAATTAATTCTCATGTTGATTTTCTTGTGTTTTTGAAATTAAATAGCTTTTTTGTTGAGCTTCCATTCTGGTTTTGTTTCACTTCATGCCTTGGTAGAACCGATTTGACATGATAGAAATCATAGTGTTTTGGTTGAAAGCTCAAACATTGAAGGATAGTACTACATTTTCGATTTATTTTTTTATTGTATTTTTAGCATTCAGTGCAATCTAAAAATCCAAGCTTCATCAGATAGTTTATGTGTTTCTTTTTCTTTCTCATCAGCTATTGTAATTAGAATTAAAAATTTAAATTAAAAATTTAAATTAAAACTATAATTCTCACAACCTAAATGGTAAAGTACCCATTTTCAAAAATTAAAACACAAAAATTGACTTAACTATTAGGGAACTTCAATACCTTAATGAAAGGGCATTGTTATTGACACTCCAAATATTGTTAAGGAGGGTCGACCAATTTTTTTTATTTAGAAAAAATAATTGTTAAAGGAAGTACCAATCAGGGAAGTAGCCCTTTAACAAATAAAGTTAATTTTAATGGTTAATCAACACCATTAGTTGTGGAGAAATCAAACCCTAACCAAAAACATGATCGAAAAAGAAAATAATATGATATTGACACAGAAGAGTGAGTGTTATGTTGTAGTTGATCTAAGTGATGAGATGGTAAGATCTAATTTCAATTTATTAAATCAAATGCACATGTTGTTAGGGTTAAGATCTAATTTCAGTTTATTAAATCGTATGCATATGATATCGGCTATCATTTCATATTTTACCCTAAAGTTTGTCCTTACGGTTAAAATTTTAGCCTCTTGTCCTTATAGTTAATTTTTTTATTAATCTTGTCCTTCATAATATTTTCCTGATTTGATTTTATGGTGCGTAAGTTTTTAAAAGTAAAGGTAAAAGTGTAAGAAGTTCAAAACATTATCTATCGACATTGACCCTCCTTAACAATTTAAAAAAAGTGGAGTGTCCTTGAAATTTTAGCCCTTCCTTAACATAAATTGGAGTGTCAATAACAAATCCCTAATGAAATTCACTCTTTTGACATGACTTTAAAATGTTTTCTAATCTGATAATTTTTAAACTTATTTAGGCTGTGGACAATTTTTCTTAAAAGGATTTCACGCATCACTTAGATCTGATAAGATGCATGTACTGAAATATTGTCTCATATCACATTTTTTTTATTTGATATAATTGATAGTTGATTTATTTCGTCTTGATTGAAAGTTTCAATTCATTTCTTCTTTAATGTGCGATAATATATGAAGTTATAGTGGTTTTCATTTGAAAAAATAATTTTCCAATACATGGTAATAAATATTATTCGTAAATATTCTAGACTAATATTATTATCCAATATTTTGGATGAAGGGTTAACCCGCTTTATTACAATGAAGCAATGTTATGTTTTGTTTGATGTTTATGGTGAAATACCACGCTAACTATGTCAAGCATACGAGTTTACAAAATTTTAGAACGTTCTCCATTTTCGTTGTGATTTTAAGAATTAATACATGCACTAAACTTGTAATATGTTTTTTTTAGTTAGTGGCTTTTTGTAACTAATAAATGATGAGTTTTTTTTTTTACTTTTGTTACTGTCTACCAAGTGTATACAGAAGAAAAAATATAGTATAAGTTACTAATTGCAATGTTGATGGCTTAAAAAAACGGATCGATTGTATTAGATTTTGCTACGTATATAACTCCAAACTATGACCATATGTGAAATTTCAAGTCATATACACAACAATTAGATGGCTGACTTGAAGTTTCATTTAATTACCTAAATTTTGCTTTAATAAAATAGATTTATTTTTGCAATGGGAGCCGGTACCATATAAGAAATTGTATACTTCTCATTATCTGGCTCATATAACAAATATGGAATCATTGATTTCATAAGGATAAGTAGCAATCAGTAAATATTATTCTATATTATAAATTATGTTAGATATGGAATTATTTCTTCAATAAGATAATATTGCAGTCAGAATAAATAATTCCATATAACAAATTATGTCAATTAAGGAATAGTTTATTCGATAAGGACAAAGTCGAAATTGGAAGGTATATTCTATTAAACAAGGATATTCTCTATTAACAATCAACCTTGGTGAACAATTGATATTGTATCCTTAGAGGATTATGGCCCCTCTCTCTGCCTATAAATATAACCTTATATCCATTGGGGTTATCAAAAAGACATCAAAAACTAAAGTACGACTAAGGGAGAGAAGGAAAATTCCAGATCTATAACTTACAAAATCTATCTCTTTTATCTTCTTCTCATGATGTGTATAGGTATGTATTTATTTATTTTGTATCTAAGATTATAATGAAAAATCCTTTATGCTTACATGTGGTATCATAGCAGGGTTACAGATCATATTATTAGTTCTAATTCAAAGCGGAATCATGTTGATATTATGTTTTCCGTAATTTATTAGCTTGATTCTTGCATATTGTCATGTGTTTATTATGTTTTTTCAAATTACATGTCAATATTGTTGTTTTTTTACCTGGTTTATTGATTTATTATGATTATGATGCAATAATATTTTTGGGTCTATTTTTCATTATTTATTGAAAATCAGGGTTCTTTCACAATTAGGAAAAAAACAAACCTTTTGTGTTAGAATTGAATGAAATTTTCATAGTTGATTGGAAATGGTTGAATGAAATTTTCATTGTTGATTGATCGACGCTTTCCCATGGAATTAGAAAAGCGCAAATTATGTAATAATAAATTCTACAAGCGCAAATGTTGTGTGGTAAGCAGGTCGAACACAATGAGCTATTTTAAATTTATTATTTATGTAATTTCGTAGGCGAGTTAGAGAATATTTGGAGATGGGATTTGAAATAAGGCTATTGAATTTATTATGGATCTGAATCTAATCATATCAATACTAAATTCAACAACTAAACAAAAGGAACAAATTATTAGGAAAATAAAACAGCAAACAGAAACAACAGAAAATTAAATTAGGATTGTCGTTGAATCTAATCAAACGGTCAATCGCTGATAAGAAAAATAAATTGCAAAGACAACTTGTGTATTTTTGCTCTAATCTAATTATATAGACGACACAAGTTGCTTAAAAAATAAAACTGCAGAGAAATAAAAGAAAAGCTTTATTAATGAAGAAGAACAAAATACAGAATATGGAATAGAAGATTTACTATGAATACAATGGGTATTTATGAGGGATGTAGTCTCCTATCTCTGAGAAAAATTAGGCCAAGAATAAATCTCTTGAAATAATCTATTTACAAATAAAAGAGATATGAAGATAGATTTAAGATATTCTATGCAGGTTCCCTCTTTCTGATTAGTGACATGTGGCAGATTGATTGGCTTTTCCTTAGCAATAATTTAGTCAAATCTTCTTCTACATGACAGTTGAAAATGAATGATTTGATTTTCATGAAAAGAATATGCCCAACTCTTCAAATCTTTATTAGTGCGTATATTATATACATACATATGAATAAAGAGGGCTTGACAGGGATTGAACTCAGGTCACTCTATCCAAATTTCCAAGCTTTTACCAGTGTGCTACAACTTCCTTTGTGATTGAAAACTTGTTGATATGGGAAAGTAGTTTTTTTTCTTAGTAGTTCAACTTTAATTGAATGAAGGAGACATTTACTAGACCTGTGAAAACACATGAAAAAATACCCGAAGTAATATTTATTTATTTAAAGAAGATAAGATATAGGAGCATAAAATGAACATATTTCTATGTTAATCAAATACCCCCGCACTTATCTTTTACTCGTCCTTGAGTAAAAAAATGAAAAACTAACTAGATAGTCACACTTTCGTAGAAAACCCGATAGCATTGAGCGTATACAACAATCCATTAAACCTCTAGGTGTCCCTAGTAGGACGAGTGGTGTCTCGTGAGGGTTTTCAGCAGATACTACCCACAAAATCCAGATGCGGTGTTATGATTCTAGTGCAACTACATGAATGCAACAGACATAAGCAAATGAAAACAAAAAAAAAATGAAACATTACTTAATTCAGGAAAGTGGTACAACAAATCAAGTTAACAATTTCTAGCCAGTTGATTTTATTTCAAATACCTCAACTTGTCACAAATTTTCAGTATAATTCAAGTTTTCAATTGTTATGTTCTAGTTTGGCCAGATGGTTCTGAAAGAGGCTATATAACAGTAGGATCGTGTAGAATGAAGAATATGATGTGGTGTATATATTAGAGTAGTAAGCAATAAATCACACAGTCGATTTATACTGGTTCGGACCATTGTCCTACGTCCAGTCCCAGACTCACTTCTGGTATTTCACTAACACTAAAACCCTTACTTCACCCGGTGGAATAGGTTCACAATTACCCGAACTGCCGAACGGGATTTTCTTTCCTCAACCACTGAAGAGGACTTTCACAATACAGAATAATTGATGACTTGTTTGCGTTCTTGTTAACACTGATATGTCAATATATAGTACACCCTTCCTATAGTCTTTCCTTGATGATAAACGTGAAGCTTGTGAAAGATTATAGAAGATAATATTGAGAATAGTATGCTTTTTGAAAACTAGAGAGCTTTGAATAATATAGAGAGAGATAGAATAAAATTCGGTGATTTGATCAGTTAATCAAGTCCATATTTATAGTATACAAAGAGTTGTAACTAACCATGAAGAGATTCCATCAAGAGAAACGATTTAGAGAGTTGTGACTCTTCAGAATAGGTTGCAACTTTTCGTAATCAGATGTCTGAAAATTTTATTCAGATGTCTGTTTTAAATTGAAAAATGAAATAGCAAAGAAACAGTGCATTTGTAGCAGATTCAGATGTCTGAAAAATTCAAAATAGACGTTTGAATATTATGGTTAATTTAAATTTTGTCTCAGCAAGTAGACGTCTGTTTTCTGGGAAAAATATATTTTGCCTCTTTTAAATATGAAAACATATATATGTGATATGTGTGTGTGTGTGTAATCATCAAGGAAGACTTTAACATGAATATCTAGGACTAACAGACCCTTACAACGTATTCAATCTTCATTTTGGTGTTCTTAAATCTGTTTGTCGAATATCTGCTTGCTAAACAAGGTTAAATGATAATACATATGCTTATGTATAGTTGTCTTAGTCAAAACGCTACGTAGCAAGATTCAACATTCTCCCCTTTTTTGACTAATGACAACTATATAAGCTTCCCCTGTTAATATGCATATAATGTTACTCGTTTCTCCCCCTTTGTCATTCGACAAAAAGGAATACTTATTAAAAAACTTAAGCACATATGCAATACACACAAACATACAACAGAAACGGACATGATATATCAACAAGCATACAATCAGACATAACATATTACAGCACATACTAGAGTTTTGTGCAAAACATAAAGAGAAGTACCAAAATATATTACACACCATTTAGATGATTAAAGAGTTTTTAGGCAAAATACGTAGACTAGCATACCGTCAACCATGCTTACCATCCCTCCAAGGTAGATGCTTCAATAGTTGTCCCACCGTCTTTTGGAGATCTTGTTCGGAATCAGGAACTTCTTCGGCCGAACTTGAAGACCATTGAAAAGGAGCTGGAGTTTGAGCTTGGCTCAAAGAAGTGCCAGTGCAAGAAAATTTCTCCCAAATTTTCTCCCAATTTCTTTGATGCGTAAGGAGGGAATGTTAGGTATATTTATTTCACAAGCAGCAAGGATCAGAGTAATATACATACCATAGTGTAAAGTCTTATATTTGCGCTTATACGTGATATCGATCCATTCGTCCATGATAATTTTTGCTCAGTTGATTTGCTTGTTGGAGTATAGGGCGTAGAGAGCTTGAAAATCTCTTTTCTAAACTTTTTCATAGCTTCCTTTGCGGGGTTGAATGGTTCGGACTAGTATACGATTAAGTAAACGAGCTTGTGGTCAAAGATGACTAGAAGTAAGCTCTTGCATATTAATGAGTTTATCCGAGGGAAATTTGTATGAAGTCTCATCCCATGTAGTCATATTTACTTCTATTGTGTCTATATCTAGACTTTGCCAACCACATTCTAAAATTTGGCCTGGTCGTTGCATTGAAACAAGCACTCGTTTTCCAGAAACCCAAGAACAAATGGTATCCTTTTTGACTTGTGGTTTAGTATTGTCAAGATTTAAGTTTGCTAGAAACAATTTCACTAGTAGAGGATAAATTTTGACATCATTTTTGGTATAATCGACAAGTGATTCGAAGTGAAAGTGTCTAGAATATTGTTGAATTCGATAATTTGAAAAAGCATCAAATTTTACGAAAGCACCTTCGAAGAATTTGGAGTCATTCATCGCTTTATATCTTGCCTTGGCGGTATCATCACATAGCCACTTTTGGATTAATTCTTCGGAAGGAGGAAGTGATTCTTCTTCTCTTGTTCTTTTTCCTAGATTTGCCATGATTTGGTTTTGAAAAGATGAAGTTTTATTGTAATTTTTTATTTTGGGGGCTATGGTTTTTATGGGAGGTAAAAGGATGAAGAGGTAAAACTGAAAAGATGAAGAGATGAATGGCTGTGATGTTTGGGAGGAGTCATATGCCCTTTTAAAAAACACGTCATTTACTAGTCAGATGTCTGAATTGGAGGAAAACAGACGTCTGTTTTGTGTTTATTTTGAACCCGAGAGGAATTAGTTTAAAATAGGGTTGTTTCAGACGTCTGTTATTTTGGTTCGGACGTCTGAATCTGCTATAGGGAAAATTGTTGCCGTTGAGACATACATCTGAAATTTTTAATCAGACGTCTATTTTTGAGCAATTTTTAACCCGCAAGCTTTTAGTTTATTTTATTACCATTTCAGATGCCTATTTTATTTTGTGCAGATGTCTGATTTGAGGTTGGAATTTCTTCCCTCCATTCAGTCAGACGTCTGTTTGTTTTTTCTCAAACGTCTGTTCGATGAAATTTTTGCACAATCAATTTTTATTTCGTATAAGGATTAAATAACAAGTTAAATATAGAAATATAGTAAATGAAACTTTAATTTTTATAAGGTGGAGTCTTTATGGTGTTGATGAAATCGTTCCTTCATTGGCTTTGTAATTCTTCTCCCATGAGTTTGGAATATAAGGTGGTCGTTGTGGATTGAAGTTATAGTATTTTAACATGGGGTTTACTGGGTTATTCTCATTACGATAAGAGGAAGATAGATCAATAGGATTTGGCGGAATTGGTAATGGTGAAGTAATATCCTTTGCTTTTGAACCACAAAATTTGTAGATCATTTTTTCGAGAAGGCTTAAGCGAGTAGCGGTAACTTTTTGTTCGAAATACAACTCTTTCTGTAAAGCTATTTGTTCTGTCTGATAGTGATGAAGGTCATCTATTTTTCGTTTTGTATCTGGTGATGAGAAGAGAGTTCTTTTAGCCTTCTTTGCTTCGGGAGTATATCCAGTGTGATAATTTCCCCAATGGTATTGCGGTTCATATCATAGTTGCACACATCTCCTTTGCCAATGATAAATCCTTTTGAGTTATCTCCGAAGGTGACTGAGCCATCATCAAAGTATAAAATATTGGTTAGCCTATCTTTGTCTCCGTTCATGTGTTTTGAGCAACCACTGTTAATATCCATTTTCTCTTTTTTGAGTAGGACATGCAAAAAAATATTAATAAGCACATTGGTACCCACTTTTTGATAAGGTCCTAAGAGTTAGGTCTTAGGAAGCCAAACCCAAGTGGGTTTAGTATCCCTTTTATATAAATAATTTCCATTATTATGCGCAAATTCCATAAATGAGTTAATATGTTTGTTTCTAATCAAACTATTATTAGTTTTTGGAATTCATATTTTAATTTTATTTATGGTAGAGAGCAGTGGTTATAGGTTACGTACCTATAACCACTGCTCTGATATTGATTTTTCTTTAATTTTTGAATCAATTTTCCTCTTTAGTTTAGCAATTTTTATTAGAGGAATTTTTTATTCTTTTTTAAATCCTAATCCATGTTTATTTGAAGATGGTTGAGAACTTTCTATAATTTTTGACAAATTTTCTCTACCCTTATTAAAGTTAGAAACATTTTTAGAGATGCTTTCTAACTTAGTTTGAATACTTATTTTCTAATTCTAATTCTTTTATTTTGGTTTTCAACATGTGATACTCAGAACTAATTTCATCATTCTTTGTCTTTTGAGTTTCGATTTCTTAATTCAAAAGAGAAAGCTGACTGTCTGAATTTGTATGAGTGTCTTGAACTTTTTCAAGTTCTTCTTCCAGAATTATTTTTTCATCTTTCAACATGTCTCTTTCAAATTCAGCTTTATTCTGATTTTCACGAGTTTCTTTAAGATTTTTCTTTAGAGTTTTTATAATACTTAAAAGTTCAGCATTAACATCTATTAATTCTTCATGAGATAATTCACTTACTTCAGATTCTTGAGCCATGAAATACGCATTTGCTTGTTCGTTTTTGCTTTCACTACCACTGTCACTATCTGATGAATCTGAGTCTGAGTCGTCCCATATAACAGAAAAAGCCTTCTTCTTGAATTTATCTTTCTTACTTTTATTGAAGTTTTTCTGATTTTCTTTCATTTCTGAATAGTCTTTTACCATACTACCCTTCTTATGACAACTAAAACATTCCAATTTTGAGGATGAAATTTTGTTTGAGGTATTCTTTTTGAAGTTTCCTTTTCTATACTTTAGAAATTTCTTAAATTTTTTGGCAATAAAGGATAGATCTTCCTTTTTTGATTCAGATTCCTCTTTATCAGCATGAAAGGCCACATTTTTCCTTTCTTGGGCTAATTCCTTTTTTGCTTGAAGATTTACTTCATAAGACATAAGATTTTCTATTAGCTCTTCTGGTTTCATAGCTGATAAGTCATTTGCTTCTTCAATGGCTAGTACTTTTCTTTCCGAGTCGTCAGTTAGAGAATTTAGTACTTTTGAAACGATGTCAAAGTCACTATATTTTTCTCCTAGTCCTATCAATGCATGTAAAATGTCTTGAAATCGTGAGTACATTTCATTGACAGTTTCATTTTGTTTCATCTTGAAGTTCTGTAACTGGTTTTTGAGCATTGAAATTTTAGTTTGCTTGACTTTGTTTATTCCTTCATGGATGGTCTTGAGTGTTTTCCCTATTTGATATGCTGATGTACAAATGCTAACACGATTGAACTCATTTCTATCTAGTGCATAGTATAACATGTTCATAGATTTTGCATTTGCATTAGCTTCCTGTTTTGAACTGTTGTCCAAGTTGAATATTCTGTTGTAGGTGCCGTAAATTCTTTTTGAGTAGCATTCAATGCACTAAAACCACTTGTTGGCATATAAATCCTCATTCTTGTAGCCCAGTAGTTGTAGTGTAGCCCATTGAATAAAAGTGGTCTTTGAATAGATTGTCCTTCGGCAAAGGTAGTTGAGCTAGTACTTAGTTTATTCTCCATTTTATCAAAGTATCGAATAATGGTGTTACGGTTATAGGATGGCCTTGCTCCGATACCAAAAGAAAGAGGCTATATGACAGTAGGATCGTGTACAATGAAGAATAGGATGTAGTGTATATATTAGAGTAGTAAGCAGTAAATCACACAGTCGATTTATACCGGTTCGAACCACTGTCCTACGTCCAGTCCCAGACCCACTTCTGGTATTTCACTAACACTAAAACCCTCACTTCACCCAGAGAAATAGGTTCACAATTACCCGAACTGCCGAATGGGATTTTCTTGCCTCAACCACTGAAGAGGACTTTTACAATATAGAACAATTGATGACTTATTTGTGTTCTTGTTAACACTGATACGTCAATATACAGTACACCCTTCCTATAGTCTTTCCTTGATGATAAACTTGAAGCTTGTGAAAGATTATAGAAGATAATATTGAGAATAGTATGCTTTTTGAAAACTAGAGAGCTTTGAATAATATAGAGAGAGATAGAATAAAATTCGATGATTTGATCAGTTAATCAAATACATATTTATAGTATACAAAGAGTTGTAACTAATCATGAAGATATTCCATCAAGAGAAACGATTTAGAGAGTTGTGACTCTTCAGAATAAGTTGCAACTTTTCATAATCAGATGTCTGAAAATTTTATTCAGATGTCTATTTTAAATTGAAAAATGAGATAACAAAGAAATAGTGCATTTCATAGCAGATTCAAATGTCTGAAAAATTTAGAACAGACATCTGAATATTATAGTAAAATTTAAATTTTGTCTCAGCAAATAAATGTCTGTCTGATTTAAATCAGACGTCTGTTTTCTGGGCAAAATATATTCTTTGCCTCTTTCAAATATGAAAACATATGTATGTGATATGTGTGTGTAATCATCTAGGAAGACTTTAACATGAATATCTAGGACTAACAGACCCTTACAACATATTCAATCTTCATTTTGGTGTTCTTGAATCTGTTTATCGAATATCTTCCTGTCAAACAAGGTTAGATGATAATATATATGCTTATGTATAGTTGTCATAGTCAAAACGCTATGTAGCGAGATTCAACCGGTTCGATTGATAACATAGTGCTGCTATGAAATAAATTCTTAGTTTTCTTATCATAGCTCGCAAAGTGGTATTCTAATTTCCTTGCGTACGACTAGTCAAATCAATAAGGTCAAGAAGTGTTTGAGATTCATCGCTTATTCTCTATCTCTATAAAAATTGAAATTTATGATTAATTACAAACACCTAACTTAAAAGACCAAGTTATACTACCTATGACAAATGGAATAGAGCTTTGCGAATTGTGCAGATCGACGCTGACTTTGTCAATAACATGTCGGTAATCCTTAAGTTCCAACTCATAATATGGTACCAAGATATACCGACGCTGACTTTGTCAACAACATATCGGATAGAGCTTGGCGGATTTGCACACCAACGCTAGATTTACAGGCAATGTTGGATACCCTTGGATTATTGCTATTGTTACTGAAAATTTAAGAACAAGAGAGATTACGCGAATTCTGCTTAAGACAACTTAGTTTTAAAGCTCAAAAATCCAATATAAGTATTTTATGTCCTTCACTCATTAAATAAGACTACAATTTAGAATAAACTTCATGACCATCACCTAAGAATCTTCCTATACACCAGTTACACTATTATCCCTCCAAATTCAACTTTTCCTTAAATTTCTTATTCGATCTTAGTTGAGAGAAAATAAATCTATCAACTGACTTACAATTGTTACGTGATGGTCTTATATAAATAGAAAAAAAAAGTATAGAAAAATGAAAAGAATGCAATGCAGACTCTCCCCACACTTGATCTAAACGTGTCCACACTGTAAACACATTTCCTAAATGTAAAAGAGAGTACCCAAAGATGGATTAGATGCAAAATGATTTGTAGAATGAAATGCAATTTAACAACTATATGAGTGTGAAAATTAAAAGCAAAATAAAATCTACGATGATGAAGAATGTTTGGCCAAGAATGATGTTTCCTTTTCCCCCCATACTTGCCTCTATCGAAAATGATGCACAATGGTTTTCTATTTGATTTGTGAGGTGCAACAGACATGTCAATGAATTATGAAATGAAAATCCTTCCTATGAAAATTCTGTCGTGCCAATGATTAATACAATTCAGATGCAGATTATCATGATTCCATAAAGTTGAATGTCGAACCATAATTTTCTTCGATGAAATGGAACTACGATTATCTTCAAGGCATTTTCTCGATTCATTTTCATCATAGTCCCATCCTAATTCCTCTTTATTTTCCCATAAAATTTTCAAAGGTTTGTTTTCTTGGTCCTTGGTAAGATCAGAGGCTAAGATTACAGGAAAACTTTCTGTAGAATCCAAGTAAGCGTACTTAAGGTCTTGTGGCTGGGGATTGAGGTCCAACTTAGGATGTTCTTGTGTGCTCACATTGGTAACCATTCCTTTGTAAGATCAGGTGACGGGGGTTTCAAATCAAGAAATTCATTTAGTTCAGAAATGTATTCGAGCTCATCGAAATTGGAGTTCAAATGGTCATAATACATTTTCAAGGCTTTAGAAGTGACATTAGAGGTTTCATTAACTGAGTTTTGAATCATGTCAATTTCGTCAATCTCAAAATCCCTACGTTGTTGGTTGAGATTAAAGATGTTTAGCTCAATGGTTAAGTGCCCATAAGAATGTCGAAGTTGACCGTTCCTATAATTTATTTTAGCATTGGAGGTTGCTAAGAAGGGGTGCCCTAATATCAATGCGATTTGAACATCGGGATTTAAGACAGGCTCGGTTTCTAAAACTATGAAATCGGCTGGGAAGTAAATTGTTCGATTTGTATGAAGACGTCTTCGGTTATTCCCAATGGCTTTTTGACAGATCGATCAGCTAACTGAAGATTGATGTTTGTTGGTTTAATCTCCCCTAATACAAGTTGACGATAAAAAATGTAAGGAAGAAGATTTACGCTGGCACCAAGATCAAGTAAGGCATGAGAGATGTGAGTATTTCCTATTTTGCAAACAATTTTAGGGCATCCAGCGTCCTTATACTTGATGTGCGACGGATTTGAGAAAATAGAGCTAGTGTTCGCAATCAAGAAGGCAGTTCTAGGAACATAAGTGGCTCGTTTTCGGGTGCATAGCTCTTTGAGACACTTGGCATATTAAGGAATTTGTTCGATGGTGTCTAAGAGTGGAATATTGACACGAACTTGTTCGAAGATTTCAAGACTTTTTTCGAAATTCGCATCCTTCTTTTTATTGCTAAGTCTGTGAAGATAAGGAGCTATTGGTTTATAGACTCTTTCAGAATTTTGATCATTTGAAGAAGAAGGTTTCAATATGGAAAGTGAAGGAGGTACAGGAATAAAAGGTGAGATGCTGGGATCGCCAACATTAGAGGAGGAGATATTGTCGGTGTTGCCGACATTAGAAGAAGAGATGTTGGGATTGCCAACATTCGAAGAAGATTGGGGTTCATAAGGTTCCAAGGAGTTGGCATTGGTTGCCAATGGGTGAGACTCAGGATCTTGATTCAGAGTTGGGATCGAAGGATTATCGGGATTGCTGACATTATTGCCAAACGTTTTTCCAGACCTAAGGGTATTGACAGTGTTAACCGAATTATTGTTTCCATCCTCACAAGAATTCACAGTACGAGAATTATATTTTGGATTCACCTTGGGCTGACTAGGTAATTTCCCTTTCTCGTTACTTTTTATTAGTTCCTTCATAATATTCATCATTTGTTCAACTTGTTTCTCTAAACGCACAATTTCTCATGACGGTTGAGAAGATTGAGCGGATTGGGTTGATGATTGAAAGTTGGGGGTGCCTATAAGGTTGTTTGGATTGAGGTGCAACTTGGGAGGTTTGAGAATTGGAAGATGGAGCTTGGTAACTCGGATTTGGAATAAAGATTGCATGTGAAATGGGTTTGCCGAATTATTAGGATTTGACCTAGAAAAATTTGGGTGGTTCCTCCAACTAGGGTTGTACGTGAGTGAGTAAGGATTATTTTGAGCAATAGCATTGACTTGGTCTTGAGGATAATAATGGGGTTGTCCTTCTAATCGAGTAGTTTGAGTTTCTAAGGCAATATGAATTGGATCCACAATATGCACTCATCTAGTAGAAGTACGAATGGGAACACAAATTGACTCCCATTGCATGTCCTTTTCTGAATAATCTTCTAAGAATTACCAAGCTTCATCGGCCGTTTTAAACATAAATTCTCCTCCACACATTGATTCGAGTTGTGTGCAAGTTTGATAGTTTATACCTTCATATGCAATTTGGCATAAATGATGTTTGGGAATTGCATGATGAGAATAACTATATAGAAGTTGGTTGAATCTTTTAAAATATTTTGAAAATGTTTTCCCCTTGTTTTCAGAAAACTGATTTATTTCAGTTTGGATCTTTAAAGTTTTATGGAAAGGGAAAACTTTCTTCAAGAATATAGTGACAAATTCATCCCAACTTCTTATGGAATGTTTTGGAAGAGAATTTACCCATTGTTTAGCGTTTTCAAGTAGTGCGAATGAAATTTGCCTTAGCTTGATTGATTCGTGAGATAATTGTTGCATTCTAGTTGTGGATGAATACAATTCAAATTCACTTAAAAATTCATAAGCATTTTCAAAACGAGTAAATTTTGGTCATCTGACTGTGTCCTCGACTTCTCGCTCCAGGGCATCTGTAACACCCCGTATTTTCTGTGAACGTATAAGTAACAAATCGGAGAATAATTAATTTTTAAAATAAGAATCAAGGGAAACGAGTTGCGCCATTGCGTTTGTCTCGAATTTCTGCTTGGAAACGAGTCCGAGTTTCGAGAAACGGAGTCCGTATGAGGGAGATATGGCCCTTCGAAGTTTCAAAGAATTTCAGAATCGAAAACAGCTCGAAAATTCGAATTCAAATTCGAATTCAAACCCAGAAGCGGGCTGGGCGGGAAATTTCCCGCCCAGGACCTAGGACGACTGGGTGGTCGACTGGGTAGTCGACCTCCCCATGGCCAGGTCGACCGTAGTGTCGACCAGGGGGGGACCAGGTCGACCATAGTGTCGACCTGGGGGTCGACCTGCCTCCCGAAACCCACTTTCTGAACCTGATGCATTCTGATGTATTTAGACTCGTTTTCTGTCTAGATTTGTCCGCCTAATCCTATTTAAACACCCCCAGACCTCACTTTCTCTCCACACCATTTCATTCTACCTATGCTCTGCCTCTGTTCTAATTAAAATAAAAATGGTGTCGCTACTCTGCTAAAATATGAACTGGAACTAGGACTAAAGCATCTTCTTCCAAACTGATTAAAATTAGAAGGGAACAATTGCAACTCTTCTTCTTCTTAATCCAATCAAGGCAAGTACAGTTATTTTCCACTATAAACGTTAATTATGATTGTGACATGAACTGTAAATCTGAATTTGAGGTTATGTCTGTTCTGTTTTGTTCTGATCTATTTTATTCTGCATCTTTTACTTCTTTCTGTTCTATAGCCAGGCTACCACGAGCCTGCGCCAAATCTCATAAGAGATTAACGCACGAACGTTAAACTTTGGGACAAATAATGAATGATGGCATAAATGGGATATGGCTAATCTGTGAATGATTTAAGAAAAAGGATATAGGTTGTAAACTAAATTTAGATCTATGCATATTCTGTGAATTGGAAGAAGAGGAATCATTGTATGTTAACATATGACTTGAGACTTTGACATAACGCATATTTTGAATTAAGATCTGTTATAATTTAAAGTTCTAGATTGTTGGGCATATTGTTTATATAACAATTCATGATTTGGGATAAAAAGAGAATATGACTTAGGTGTGAAGGTCTATATTAAGATTTGATAACTATTAAATGTGAATAACACCTAAGTGGGAGATTTTTGAATATATGACATGCATTGAAATCGATGGCTATATTTGGTATAATTTATATGTGAATCTCTTATACTAGGAAAGTTTAACTAAATTTGAGACATGTGTAATATGGTGAATTATGACCATAATCTGTGCCATGTAAATTCAATGTAAACGTGGGGTATATGATCACATTGTGAATCATGACAACTATTTAGGCATGCAAACTTAGGCCAAATTTACAATTAGGCAATATATGTTGATGAAACTTTAAGGAATGATTAAATCTGTTATATTGCCTAATCTGCTAGTTCTGTTATATTGCCTAATCTGCTAGTTCTGTTATATTGCCTAATATGCTAGTTCTGTTATATTGCCTAATCTGCAAGTTCTGTTATATTGCCTAATCTGCTAGTTCTGTTATATTGCCTAATTTGCTAGTTCTGCTATATTGTCTAGTCTGCTAGATCTGTTCATCTGCTAAATCTGTCATTTGCTACGTCTGCTGAAAATGCCTAATCTGTTATATACTAAATCTGCTAAATTGCTTAATCTACTAAATCTGTTAAGTCGCCTAATCTGCGAAATCTGCTATCTGCTATATCTGTTGAGTTGATATATTTAGTCTGTTATTGACATAATCTGAATTGGCTATAGTTATGAATAATTGACATGTATATTAGGCACGGCATAAATGGTAAATTACTAATTAATTGGCCGCAAAAATAAACATGGCTAACTCGAGGTTAGAATGAGTTTGCGGTGTAATCCTGCCCGGAACCGCCCGGCACATCCAGTGGCCACAAACAATAGGTTATAATGTGAGAAGTTAGTCATAACGTGCTCAAAACCCAAGGTTAGACCCAGTTTGTGGCAGAAACCTGCCCGGAACCAACCGGCCTAACCAGTAGCTGCAAACTGTCAGTCTAATGTGAGAGGTCTGGGCATTAATATTTAATTAATGGAAATCTGAATAGGATGTCTAAATCGTTTTGGGTGGATAGGGTTAAACCAATTGGACTAATGAATTTGATAAACCTGTTTCATGAATCTATAGGCCCAATACAAAGTTAGACAATATGTAAGTCTGTTAATCAGTAATCGGTTAATCTGTAAGTCTATTAATCTGTAACCGGTTAATCTGTAAGTCTGTAAATCCGTATATCTGATCCGTTGGTCTGAAAACTTGTCTAATCTGCGAACTGGTTGATCTGAATTCTGTATGTCTGAACTTGTAAACAAGTTAATCTGAAATCTGTTAGTCTGGGGACACAAGGTTAGGAGGGAAATTACTTGTGTCATCTGTTGTTTGGGACCCATATTAGTCAGTAACCCTTTCTGGTATCAAAACTTTGACCCAACAGTAGGTAGGGTCCGGGCACGCTTACTGAACTAATTATAAGTGGTTCATTCTGATAGTGGCGAGGGGTGTTGATGGTGCGTTCCAACCGGGTCATGTGCGTGCATGGATCTCGGCCTGCCTCTGTCGATGTAAGACGCCGTGACATCTGTAAATAGGTCTGTGCCAATTGGTTGTCACTTTAGGGAGTGATACACCCTACTGTGGGGACGACACAGGGTATTTATGTTTAGGGAGTCGATCGATTGGGGTAGGGTTTTAGGGTACACTTAGTTTCTTTCTGTTTCTGTTGGTACCGTCTGTTTCTGTTGGGTGGCAACACCTATCTGTGTGGTACCGTCTGTTCGGGTGGTAAAGGCCAATTTACTAGTGTACACCTAATTCTACATTCTGTTTCCGTAGGGAGTAATCTGTTTCTGTCTGTTTCTATTCGGGTGGTAAAGGCCCATTATTAACATTCTGTTTCTGTCTATTTCTGTTCGGGTGGTAAAGGCCATTATTAACATTCTGTTTCTGTCTGTTTCTGTTCGGGTGGTAAAGGCCCATTATTAACATTCTGTTTCTGTGTGTTTCTGTTCGGGTGGTAAAGGCCCATTATTAACATTCTGTTTCTGTCTGTTTCTATTCGGGTGGTAAAGGCCCATTATTAACATTCTGTTTCTGTCTATTTCTGTTCGGGTGGTAAAGGCCCATTATTAACGTTCTGTTTCTGTGGAAATTATTCTGTTCCTGTTTCTGCTTCAGTTTAGACATTAGGGTGACACCTAATCCTGTTACACTAGTATTAGTGCAGGGAAATGAAAAGTAATATTATTTTATTCCTTCTGTTTAACCTAAGTACATCTGTTGCTCCTGTTACTGTTATCTCTCATCCAGTTTTATTTGCATGCCATGATTATTATTATCTGTTCATATGCTGAAAGTCACTGGACTTGCCAGACTTTATGTCTGACCTTGCTTGTTTTCGCCCCGTTTCTTCCGTTCCCCCCCCCCCCCCCCCCAGGTTTTCCAAGGAGGGAATACTTTAGTTTGATCCGGATTTCTTCTGCTTGAAGTACTTAGAGTGCTCAAAGTATGGCTTGACTCCTTATGGCAGCTTCTGTGGGGATTATGATTTTAAAATTTCGTACTTTGATGATTTTTTGAACAAGGCTGATATTTATGTACTTGAGTTTTTGGGAAAGATGTAACCAAACTGATTTCTGTTTTCCGCTGTAATAAAGTTATAATTTCTCAAATATTGTTTATCTGTCTTGTAAATTTCTATTCTGTCAACTAAAACAATCCACCAAAGTTAAGGCATTCCCTTTGTGAGTGATCTTAATGGAGGTGGGGCGTTACACTTGGTATCAGAGCTGAAGGTTACCAGACTGGGTAAATTTTTGAAAACTATTTTCAAAAAGGTTTTAAAAGGAAGTATTTTCAAAAATAAAGTTTGCTTTGAAAAACAAAATCCCCAAAGAGCCATATATCTTACCTTCGGTCCTTTTTGTATTGAATCTTTCCTTTTTCGTTTCAGCATGTCTAAATCATCTGAGATACCAGAGGGTGTTCATGTACCCGGTTGGTTTCATCAATATCTTGAGGCTAGGACCACTGCCGCAGGTCCAGCAAATGATCCCCCTCCTCCGCCCCCTCCTCGTGCAATTGCTTTCTCAAAGATCTGTAAAGATTTTAGGACCATGGGTGGAGAGGAATTCAAGAGAACTGAATTATTTGTAGAAGCAAGAAACTGGCTCAAAGAAACTGAGGATCTGTTCGTTATTTTCGAGGTGGATGATCGGCAGAAGGTACAATTGGCGGTATGGTTGTTCAAGGATGAAGCTTCCTATTGGTGGGAAGTCACTAACGCCGAGGGGCCGGTTGAAACATGGATGGATTTCAGAATAAGGTTTGAGACAAAATTCCTCTCGCAAGCAGAACGAAGTCTACAATTGGAAAAGTTCTTATCTCTTAAGCAAGGAAGTATGACGGTCAGGGAATACGTCTATCAGTTCAACCAACTGGCTAGGTTCGGATTATATTTGGTCGACACCCAGCATAAAAAGGCTCTCCGCTTTGTTAAGGGATTGAACGAGCCACTTCACAGCCTAGCCATGACCCATGTACCCATGGGAGCGACTTACAAGAGATTGGTGGATATGGCACTACTGCACGAGGAAGACAACGACAAGAAAGAAGATGCAAAGAAGGAAGAACCACAGAACAAGAAAGCATGGCCCAAAAAGGAAACACAAAAGAAGGGTGAAAAGTCTGAAGATAAGAAGGAGAAAAAGTGCTTTACTTGTAGAAGCTCGACTCATCTGAACAAGGATTGCAGAAAAAGAAAGGGCACTTGCTTCAACTGTGGTGAGATAGGACACTTCACTAGGGACTGTCCGATGAAACGAGGACAAGGGCAGAGGGCAGGACCAACTTCTGGAAGGCAGGCAAACACTCTCGAGGCTAGTGGATAGGATAGAAATAGGAAAACTTTCTGTGGTAGGTTTAATTTCTTTATCTGATTGTCGAGTTGAAACTCTTTTATGATTATGGAATTTTGATTCTGTAACCGATACTCTGCACTTTAATACTAGTATTGTTTCTGCTTCCGCTGTAGACTCAGACCCATAAGGGTTATGACTCATCTGTTGGTAATAGGTTGGGGGTATCTGTGTTAGGCATCAAGTCGATTGTAATGCATACATTCTGGGTTTTGAGGGATATAGTGGGATTTTCCCATGCTTAGTTTTCTAAGAATCATTCGATAATCTGATCTGTACTAGTAGTCTGTAAGCATCTGGATATTTCTGAAAAGATTGAGATTTCCAGTATTGACATAGTCTAAAGAGGGTAATCCTCTAGGAGTCAATCTGATATTGATTTCGGTCTTCGGGGTTAATACTTAGGAGAATTTGTCTCTCAACCAAGGTTTAATGGAAATCAAGTTTTTGATTTATTTGTACTCGCTTCCATCATTCGACTATCCAATCGATCGAATCTTTGAACTTTAGGTAGAAACTAATAGGTGTAAACATGTGTTTGAGACATTTTATGTTTGATAGTTGCAAGTGGATGCAAGTGGTTGCTCGTGGATGCATATACACACACTAGGCACTAGATCGGCTCGAAAACACTCTCATACTGCATATGGATGTGTGAGCATTTTCAATTTCTGTGGATGCAAAATGATTGACTCATCACATGGATGTTGCATATGAATGAATGGTTGTCACTCATATAAGAATGATATGTATCAAATAGGAAGATTGCATACATGTTGGACTCATGACACTAACATAATTCGCATTAAGGAGGTCAACTAAACCAGTGGACCGCCTGATCTTTGCATTAGATAAGGAACATATACACACACTTTTGCATATGTTCATACAACATTAGAAGTTTTTTTAAGGACAATGGATGCGTGTGGATGATGGTTGAGTAGATGGATGACTGGATGGTAGGACACATTCTTCTTAACTTGAAGATTTCGGGGACGAAATCCTTTAAGGAGGGGAGAATGTAACACCACGTATTTTCTATGAACGTATAAGTAACAAATCGGAGAATAATTAATTTTTAAAATAAGAATCAAGGGAAACGGGTTGCGCCATTGCGTTCGTCTCGAATTTCTTCTTGGAAACGAGTCCGAGTTTTCGAGAAACGGAGCCCGTATGAGGGAGATATGGCCCTTCGAAGTTTCAAAGAATTTCAGAATCGAAAACAGCTCGAAAATTCGAATTCAAATTCGAATTCAAACCCAGAAGCGGGCTGGGCGGGAAATTTCCCACCCAGGACCCAGGTTGACTGGGTGGCCGACTGGGTAGTCGACCTCCCCATGGCCAGGTTGACCACAGTGTCGACCTGGGGGGACCAGGTCGACCATAGTGTCGACCTGGGGGTCGACCTGCCTCCCGAAACCCACTTTCTGAACCTGATGCATTCTGATGTATTTAGACTCGTTTTCTGTCTAGATTCGGCCGCCTAATCCTATTTAAACACCCCCAGACCTCACTTTCTCTCCACACTATTTCATTCTACCTATGCTCTTCCTCGGTTCTAATTAAAATAAAAATGGCGTCGCTACTCTACTGAAATATAAACTGGAACTAGGACTAAAGCATCTTCTTCTAAACTGATTAAAATTAAATGGGAACAACTGCAACTCTTCTTCTTCTTAATCCAATCAAGGAAAGTACAGTTATTTTCCGCTATAAACGTTAATTATGATTGTGACATGAACTGTAAATCTGAATTTGAGGTTATGTCTGTTATGTTATGTTCTGATCTATTTTATTCTGCATCTCTTACTTCTTTATGTTCTATAGCCAGGCTACCACGTGCCTGCGCCAAATCTCATAAGAGATTAATGCACGAACGTTAAACTTTGGGACAAATAATGAATGATGGCATAAATGGGATATGGCTAATCTGTGAATGATTTAAGACAAAGGACATAGGTTGTAAACTAGATTTAGATCTATGCATATTTTGTGAATTGGAAGAAAAGGAATCATTGTATGTTAACATATGACTTGAGACTTTGACATAACGCATATTTTGAATTAAGATCTGTTATAATTTAAAGTTCTAGATTGTTGGGCATATTGTTTATATAACAATTCATGATTTGGGATAAAAAGAGAATATGACTTAGGTGTGAAGGTCTATATTAAGATTTGATAACTATTAAATGTGAATAACACCTAAGTGGGAGATTTTTGAATATATGACATGCATTGAAATCGATGGCTATATTTGGTATAATTTATATGTGAATCTCTTGTACTAGGAAAGTTTAACTAAATTTGAGACATGTGTAATATGGTGAATTATGACCATAATCTATGCCATGTAAATTCAATGCAAACGTGGAGTATTTGATCACATTGTGAATCATGACAACTATTTAGGCATGCAAACTTAGGCCAAATTTACAATTAGGCAAGATATGTTGATGAAACTTTAAGGAATGATTAAATCTGTTATATTTAGTAATCTGCTAGTTCTGTTATAATGCCTAATCTGCTAGTTCTGTTATATTGCCTAATCTGCTAGTTCTGTTATATTGCCTAATCTGCTAGTTCTGTTATATTGCCTAATCTGGTAGTTCTGTTATATTGTCTAGTCTGCTAGATCTGTTCATCTGCTAAATCTGTCATTTGCTACGTCTGCTGAAAATGCCTAATCTGTTATATACTAAATCTGCTATATTGCTTAATCTGCTAAATCCGTTAAGTCGCCTAACTTGCGAAATCTGCTATCTACTATATCTGTTGAGTTGATATATTTAGTCTGTTATTGACATAATCTGATTTGGCTGTAGTTATGAATAATTGACATGTATATTAGGAACGGCATAAATGGTAAATTACTAATTAATTGGCCGCAAAAATAAACATGGCTAACTCGAGGTTAGAATGAGTTTGCGGCGTAATCCTGCCCGTAACCGCCTGGCACATCCAGTGGCCGCAAACAATAGGTTCTAATGTGAGAAGTTAGTCATAACGTGCTCGAAACCCGAGGTTAGACTCAGTTTGTGGCAGAAACCTGCCCGGAACCAACCGGCCTAACCAGTAGCTGCAAACTGTCAGTCTAATGTGAGAGGTCTGGGCATTAATATTTAATTAATGGAAATCTGAATAGGATGTCTAAATCGTTTTGGGTAGATAGGGTTAAACCAATTGGACTAATGAATTTGATAAACCCGTTTCATGAATCTGTAGGCCCAATACAAAGTTAGACAATCTATAAGTCTGTTAATCTGTAATCGGTTAATCTGTAAGTATGTTAATCTGTAAGTCTGTAAATCCGTATATCTGATCTGTTGGTCTGGAAACTTGTCTAATTTGTGAACTGGTTGATCTGAATTCTGTATGTCTGAACTTGTAAACAAGTTAATCTGAAATTTGTTTGTCTGGGGACACAAGGTTAGGAGGGAAATTACTTGTGTCATCTGTTGTTTGGGACCCATATTAGTCAGTAACCCTTTCTGGTATCAAAACTTTGACCCAACAGTAGGTAGGGTCCGGGCACGCTTACTGAACTAATTATAAGTGGTTCATTCTGATAGTGGCGAGGGGTGTTGATGGTGCGTTCCAACCGGGTCATGTGCGTGCATGGATCCCGGCCTGCCTCTGTGGATGTAAGACGTCGTGACATCTGTAAATAAGTCTGTGCCAATTGGTTGTCACTTTAGGGAGTGATACACACTACTGTGGGGCCGACACAGGGTATTTATGTTTAGGGAGCCGATCGCTTGGGGTAGGGTTTTAGGGTACACTTAGTTTCTGTCTGTTTCTGTTAGTACCGTCTGTTTCTATTGGGTGGCAACACCTGTCTGCGTGGTACCGTCTGTTCGGGTGGTAAAGACCCATTTACTAGTGTACACCTAATTCTACATTCTGTTTCCGTAGGGAGTAATCTGTTTCTGTCTGTTTCTGTTCGGGTGGTAAAGGCCCATTATTAACATTCTGTTTCTGTTCGGATGGTAAAGGCCCATTATTAACATTCTGTTTCTGTCTGTTTCTGTTCGGGTGGTAAAGGCCCATTATTAACATTCTATTTTTGTGTGTTTTTGTTCGGGTGGTAAAGGCCCATTATTAACATTCTGTTTCTATTTGTTTCTGTTCGGGTGGTAAAGGCCCATTATTAACATTCTGTTTCTGTCTGCTTCTGTTCGGGTGGTAAAGGCCCATTATTAACGTTCTGTTTCTGTGGAAATTATTCTGTTCCTGTTTCTGCTTCAGTTTAGACATTAGGGTGACACCTAATCCGGTTACACTAGTATTAGTGCAGAGAAATGAAAAGTAATATTATTCTGTTCCTTCTGTTTAACCTAAGTACATCTATTGCTCCTGTTACTATTATCTCTCATCCAGTTTAATTTGCATGCCATGATTATTATTATCTGTTCATATGCTGAAAGTCACTGGACTTGCCAGACTTTATGTCTGACCTTGCTTGTTTTCGCCCCTTTTCTTCCGCTCCCCCCAGGTTTTCCAAGGAGGGAATACTTTAGTTTGATCCGGATTTCTTCTGCTTGAAGTACTTAGAGTGCTCAAAGTATGGCTTTGACTCCTTATGGCAGCTTCTGTGGGGATTATGATTTTAAAATTTTGTACTCTGATGATTTTCTGAACAAGGCTGATATTTATGTACTTGAGTTTTTGGGAAAGATGTAACCAAACTGATTTCTGTTTTCCGCTGTAATAAAGTTATAATTTCTCAAGTATTGTTTATCTGTCTTGTAAATTTCTGTTCAGTCTACTAAAACAATCCACCAAAGTTAAGGCATTCCCTTTGTGAGTGATCTTAATGGAGGTGGGGTGTTACAGCATCTGACTGCATCCTTGACTTCTCGCTGTGCTCCCCTCGGGAACCTCTAGGTTATCCCTATCTGAATTAGAAGGTATTCATAAGCAAATGCATTAATTTGCACTGTGTACCCACTGGTGTCAACTGGCTAGACCCCAGGTATATATTCCATTCGATACCTAATAATCGGTTAATATGAGACTAATTAGGGTTGAATAAATGAATGCTTAAGCTCAAAATTGTTTCCTTCAGTAGTGGGAACACAGTGACAGATGGTTGAATGGTCTTAGTTGGATAACATCGCTCTCGAAGAGATAAGGGTCTATCCATTTCACTGCAAGAAAAATGATTTTTTGTTGCAAAAATCAGTGGCGTTTATTTGCAAATGCAAGAAAAGGTGTTTTCACTCATAATATAAATGCACCAAAAAAAATTCACTTTCCCGCCTAAGAAAAAATAGTCCGCGTGGTCCAAAATAAACGTGACCACGGATTTTCTATTCCTCTCCCGCTCATACTTAGAATTTTTTAACCCTCGTCCCTTTTCCCCAAATGGCTTTCTACCATAAAAAACCCTAGCTTTTGTCCACTTTCGTCGTTTATTCAATCCAGTGCTTCTTATTATTTCTCAGTTGATATGTTGCTATCTTTTCATTCCCGACGTCCATGTTCTTCCTAATCATTCATTTTATTAGATCCGAGTTTCTTTAATAAGGCTAGGATAGTTTTTGTTTCATCGATGTTGCTAGGGATTTGCTCGATGTGCTTGGAGTTGGCCTGTTTTCAAAGTGTTGTTGGGGATTTTATCGATGCGTGCATAATCCGGTTGGTCCGGATCTGTGGTGAGATAAGCTTTCTTCTTTATGGTTATGTTGTTAAGATGTTGATTTGGGTGTTCCCTCCTGGTTTATGTCATTTATTTGCTCTTCGTTTAGCTGGGTATTCATATTTTCTACGTATCAGCCAATTTTTCTGTTGTAGCTTTTTGTTTATCTGTCTTTCTATGGGTTCACCCTACGTGGTGATTAGTTAAGGTGTTTATGTGATGTTTTATTTTAGAGTTTTCAGCACAGTCAGTTTTTAGATCCATATAACTGTTTAAATACTTGTACATGAATCTAAGATGTCTCTGTGGTCCATAATTCTATTTGAGTCCACAATTCCAGATGAAACTTGATAACGCTGAAGTCATAACTAATCAGAATTAGATTTCAGTTTAGGTATTGATTTCAGTTTACAAAAATGGAATTGAGTTTAGGTATTAAAGTATAATTGCTTAGTGCATTTGAATTGATTCCAATTACAAAAATTGTTACTTAATTATTTCAAATAAACAATGACTGAAATCAGAATTAGAGTAGAGTAAAAATGAACCATAAAGATTTTTTTTTCCAGAGTAATATGTTAGCTCATAAATAATCAGAAATAGTTGAATTGAATTGAGTTTAGGTATTATATTATTTGCGGCTCCTTATGCATATTCAAATGCAACATTATCAGATAATGATCTAAATAATATGAATGTAGGCTTCCTTTTAAAGTTTATTCATCAAATTCAGTGGCAGATGTCTTGCAGTCTAAAATACTTTTGTTGTCAAGAGTTTTTTTTAAATTCTGGTATGCTGTTATTTTTTAACTGCATGCTTTTCCACATAAAAACACCACTGATTATTCAATATGTTGAGCATAGAATGCATGAAGTTAGATCTTCATGTGGTTACTTAAATGCATGCCTCAACTCTGACTTTATTTTGTTACCGTAGGGAGTGACAAAGAAGAGAGCCATTTCAAGTAATTCTATGAAAATTTTTTGTGTCCTTCCATAGCTGAAAACTATGCTAAGTTAGATAAAGAAGTTGGACATAGTATAACGAATTAGCCATTTATGTTCCTTTTTATGCTACCAGGATGCCAGTTCTAAAAAAGCGTCAAAGGTTTACCAAGAAAATGACAAAACAATCGAAAATGGTAATATTTGTTAATTTCTCGGTCACTTGCTTCATAATGCGATTTGCAAACATTACTAATCTTCCATTTATGTTTAGAGTATAAAATTGGAGAATGGATATGCGTTTATATATGAAACTGGTTACTGTGGTGAAGTTGTATGGTAACTGAGATGGAAATAGGTTAATGATGCTCGATTGAGGGCAATAGGGGAAGCTTCTCAATGGATAACTAAAGAGTAAGGAGGATTGGACAGAATGAATGAGACATTTTAGCATTGAACAGTAGACATGTGCAAGGCTTGCACAATCGTAGGTAAAACAATTATTCGTAACTTCTATTCCATGTTGTTGGCATTTGCATTAAACAGCCTCAGATTTTACCAAGAACATTCTCCAATGTATGGTTTTCAAAATGTGGTCTGAATTGTAAATAGTGGATTTAAAGTTTTTGATAAAATGATGAAATTGATGATATCACCAATAATGTACACTGGCATAGTTCAATAGCCATTCTTGTAACTTAACTGTAAAGGTTTGCTAAATTCTAATGAAAGACCTTGATTATTAATCAGCTTAGACATTGAATTAGTTTGTTTTCTTCAATGCAATCATATATAATTTTAACTATAGTTAAAATAAGTAATCGGTATCTTTCGTCCATAATAAAGAGAGGACTTTATGGTTGCTGGCCGATTCAGATCTGCTAATAGTACTAAATATTCAAGTAGCAAACATTAAGTGCTATTGTACTTGGATTTCATGAGAAATGACTAGTACAATAAGTTGAGGTGAGTTAACTGAATTTGTTAGTGAAGTCAAAACATCATATTTAGTTCACTATGTGTCGGACATTCAGCCCTTCAGCAAACCGCAAAGCTTTCTTATGCGGAGTATCTACCAATTCCAATCCAAATCTTGCTATTTGGTTGAATTTGTTCTAGTGTATGATAGATACTTTTATCCTACTCAAAATGTTTATTATAGCCTCTACTGCGGAAACAAAAGGCCAAATGAAGTAACAAGTTGATTCTATACTCTTAGTTCCCATTTACATTTTCAAAACTTCATACTCATAAAAAGAATCTCAAACTAGGCCATATACACTGCTTCCTGTAAATATACATAGAGCTCCAGTGCAAAGGAACCACCCCCAGAATTTAGTAATGTAGTAGGAATAAAACAAATTATTCAGTCTGATGCATGTCTTATATTTTAGGCTCTGATCACCTAAGAGATGTCTTTGGTCACAAGGGTTTGAGTGACAAGGATATTATTGCTTTCTATGCTGGCCACAAGCTGGTTAGTTGTACACTTATCAAATCCACATTTTTTTCTGAGAGATTTTTTCCCATTATGTGTAGATACCTTTTTATAGAAAACTAATTTCTTATGATTAGTCTAGAACATATTGTTCATTTTCATTTAACTTTGATGTAGTTTCTTGTCAGCATTATCGTATATCGAATCATTCATATCAAAGCGCTAGAAAAATAAGAAACTATATGATGGCTATAAACATTTTAAAAAATCTTGTGGTTTATGGTTTTTCCCAAGTGGTGACTGTAATGTTTTTTTAGTACATGTCGTGAAGGACGTGAATTAATCTTCCTTTCTATAATTTCATAGATGTGAGTGTACAAAACTTATCCATTGGCTATGGTTCATTTCCTTATCATTTATGTGCATAAATTCTTGTGGATATGGTTCTACAGAGGTAGTTGATGTGTCCATAACATTAGCTTGTGGACAAAGTGTCACTTGCAATTTTGATTTATCAGTTTCCCCTTTGAGTGGTCCTTGTTTCATAAGTATCGAAGTACATTTTGAAACCCAAAAGGACCCAGTTTTATATTTTTATATGCACTTAAAAAAAAAGATTAACCATTTTGCTAAGCTGCGTATCACTCTTTACTGAATGATTTGTCAACAAAATAACATAAAATCACCGACAGGTTTTGGAAATGTGGGGAAACAGTTAACTATGTACATATTAGCTGATTGGATTAATGATTTTTTTTCCTCAGGTCCCTCCTCAAATAGAAATTAACACAGAAAAAATAGCCAAATCGAAATGGTCACACAAATTAAAAAAACAGTGTGATAAGCAAGCAATCAGGCGGTGACATAAGATTAGAATGGAAGCAATGTAGTAAAACATCGAAACTGAAGCTCATAACGAATGGTCTGCTTCTGGTTGAGGGAATCGCATGTTTGTCTAAAGGCAGAGATGTTATTGGCACTAAAGTAGCCATGGCATGCTATATGGCTTTCCAGAGCCTATGTATTTGTTTTTTTACTGTATGTTATTTAATGTTGTTTGCATTTATCATATTTTTGCAGTTCATTTCTTCATTTATTTTCCCAATTATGTAGGTACCAGTAAATTATATATGCCTTCATTGTGTAAAGCCAAGTTTGAGACCACTTTCTATGGCCATGTCAACCATTTCTATCCACATTTTTTGTGATGTACCTTAAGCAGCACTGGTTGGAGTGATGCAGGTTTGCTTCTTTTAGTTTTGTACACTTGTATATCTGATGTTCTTTCGATTACACTAGTATCATTGGTCTTTATTCTATATTTACCAACTGGTTAAGCCCTGACACTTTTTGTTCTACTGATAGGCATCGCATGATCATTTAAACGACTGGCGTGAATCTGTTCTTATGTTGACCTCGTTTCTTTTCATTGCAGTCGTTGTGTGGTTTATAGTTATATTCTCTTGCATATTAGTTGTACATGTTTCAATTAAAAAGTTATACATATTTGTCAAGTGAGATAAACATGTTTATGCTTGAGCTGATATGTGTATATAGTCCTATGTTGATTAACTTCATGCTATAAACTAAATACTTATGTCCAGATTATTCTTAAAATATGTATGTATGGTTTTAAGTCGCGAAAGTCATTTCTGGTCCACTTTTGGGTCCATTCATTAGGCAAATAGATTCATCAAATTATCTAAAGCTACTTTTTTGTTTAGAAAATAAAACTCCATGCATAACTTTTTCAAATATGCTAGTACTTCCAAAATAATGTTCACCATATAGTAATATGTATGATAATGTGATCTATAGATCGTACTCCACCTTAGCAATTTACACCACCTTAGCGTTTTACAATTTTTAATATAAACTATAGATCGTTCAGCTTCAGCATTAAGCACTCTTGATTGAAATGTAAATCTTTTGTTATTTGATCCATATAGTTAATCTTTTGTTATTTTTAAAAATTATCAATTTTTATTTCTGGTAACGAACCGGAGCTTGGCATGGGGATCGGATCGGATTATAGCTAGGGAGCGGGATCGAACCAGGATCTGGAGGCAAAGGAGCGCCGAATCGAACCAAGTCTAGAGCACCACCCGAACCGAACCCGAGGGAGATGACTGAATCAAACCGACCTGAAGTGGAACACCGAAACAAACGGGAAGCCTGGGGACGATGTATTCAAACCGAACCTACTGAAGCAGATCGAACTGAATTAGGTTTGAACCTCTATTGCTACTACGCGATGACTCTTCTGAAAACCAACTCCAATTCGACCAAAACCCGAGATGCAAAGGAAGTCCAAGTGAGAAGTTAGAACTCAGGATCCAGATGAGAACCAACGAGTTAACTTCATGAGTTGGACTTTGTTGCGTGACGTGTGCAAAGGAGTCATCGATGTCTATAGCTTTGACTCACCACTGAGAGACGGATATTGGCTATGGATCAGTGCAGTGGAGTTGTCATAACTCCATGGGGGCAAAGTGATTGTAGCAGGGCTATGAGCCAGTGCAGTGGGGTTGTCATGACTCCATGGGGCATAGTGGACATAGCAAAGTATTAGTGGTTACGGATCAGTGCAGTGGAGTCGTCATGGCTCCATGGGGCAGAGTGATTGTAACAAAGGATTGGGTAATCAAAGTGGTGGATATCGTATACTTTACGCACTGAGTGTGAGATGTGAGGATGATTGCTATGTTTGATGTTTGCTATCACCATGACATGCACATCCCCTCCCCATTATTTTCACACCATGTGTTAGTGTCACATTAGAGTATTGTACATCCTGTTATGCTAACTATTTGGTTGCAGGTCCAAGTTCAGGTATGGTTATATATACCTGTTATTATTCTGTTTTTGTTGCTTATCGCTCATACCAGACTTTTGTATGACCTAGAGTTTTATGTCTCTTCTTATTACTCTGGGTGCTCCTAAACGAGCAGACTAGAGATAGGTTAGCTGGTTATGCACGAGTAGTTGTCCGGAGATGAGCAGGAGGCTTACACGTATTATTCCCATATATTACCTCTGTGTTGTTACTGGTCACTACTTTGGGCATTAGTAGTGTACCTTCCTATTTTTCTTTAGAGACATTTTTAAAAGTTGTAATAATGATGGTTTGGATCATAAGCTGTATTTTGAATTTTCCGCTGCTATGATGGTTTAGTTTTCGGCTTATGGACTGTCTCGCCTGTTTTATATCAAGTTATGTTATTATTATATTTTGTTCCATGCGCTGTGAGATATACCACAGGCTCCTTGTTGGTCCATAGTTTCAAATCCCTTCCTTTTTCCTTTCATTTAACGACTGTCCTGTGCTGGTTAGACAACGGCACAACGCGTTTCATTGGAAATGTCTACCGGTGGGGGGCAGGCCGTCACATTTGGTATCAGAGCTCTAGGTTGCGTAGTTAACCTAGGGAAAGACACCAGGGAGAGATAGTACGTATATGAGAGTGCATATTTGAGATATTTTGGTTTTCAAAAGCTATATATATATTATTAGTATATCTAAGAACGGAGTTGCACTGCAATGGCACCACTGTAGAGATGGTTAATCGTTTCTCCTTACAGATTGAATGATGAGCCGATATACGAGGAATACTGGTTCAGGAGCCAATAATAGGAATGCTTCTGATATGAGGATAATGTTTACTGACTTCATGAAAGAGATGCTTAGGGATATTCAGAAAGCAATTCCTAATGCTGCTAATGGTGGTGGTGCAGTGGTGCAGGCGCCTAGAGCCGATTTCCCCAAGCTCTGCAAGGATTATACTAGTCTTGGTGGAAAGCTGTTCCATGGAAAGGAATCGGCTACAGATGTTCAAGATTGGCTCGATAGTTGTGAGCGCATCTTCGAGGACTTAGGCATCGATGATGGAATAAAGAGAAAGCTATCATCGCATCAACTGCAAGGACGGGCTATGAATTGGTGGAATGCTATTAAAGTAGCTACTCCTGAGGATCAAGTTACTTGGAATCAGTTTAAGACTCGCTTCAGTCATAAGTTTATCCCAGCTGCTCAGAAATCAGAATTTTTTATGAAGTTCATGGAGCTTAAGCAGAATGGTAGGGCAGCCTCGGAGTATATTGCTGAGTTTGATACTTTATCGAAGTATGGATTATCCCTTATTGACGCTCCCGAGAAGAAGAATGAGAAGTAAATAGCAGGCTCAGATCAGTACTTGCGGGAAAGGCTTATAAATCATATTGATGAGACTTTTGAATTGATTGTTGGGAAAGCATTGAGATCAAAGTGCCTTTATCCTAAGCCCAAGACAGAAGTCGCTGTTGCATCTACAGATGGGCCAAAGCCGCAGGCAAGCGGTGGAGGCAAGAATAATTCTCAGAATAAAAGGAAGCAAAGTCAGACCAAGGATGGCCATTAAAAGAAAGACAGGAAAGAGGTAGAGTGCTTTAGCTGTGGCAAGAAGGGCCATTATGCTAAAGAATGTCGAGCAAAGCCGGCGGACAGGAAGTCCTTCAATTGTGGCCAAGTGGGACATCATAAGGAAAAATGTCCACAACTCCCTAAAGAGAAGCAGATTGTGAAAGCATATGCTATTAATGATGTTCCTTCTTCGTCGAATGTCCCAACTGTGGCGGAGAAAGGAAAGAATGTCGTCATTCAAGGTATGCTTTCTGTTTAGGATTTTCCTGTTCGAGTGTTGTTTGATACCAGGGCTTCCCGTTCCTTCATATCTAGTGACCTGGTAAATAGGTTGGGATTGGAACCCAAGATAGTCGATAGACCTTTAGTTGTGATGAACCCGATTGGTGGTTCGACTAGCCTTAGTATGATTTGTAAAAATTTGGTCTTATCGAGTCATGGATGTATGTTTGCTTGTGATTGCTTTGTTTTGGGCTTTACTGGGTTTAGCATTATTTTGGGAGTCGATTGGCTTCAAAAATATGGGGTGGTAGTAGACTATGAGGGATTTTCGGTGACTATTAGGGCGGATGATGGGCGGAGGGTAGTGTTTAGTGGCCTACCTAGTGATGAGGTGATGGCTAGTTTTCTAAATTCCCTCGACATCCCACAGGACGAGTTATTAGAGGTTCCCATTGTTGGCCAGTATCCGGATATCTTCGAGGAAGTGACTGGACTTCCACCACACCGAGAGATTGAGTTCCGTATTGATTTAGTGAAAGATGCCAGACCTATAGTGATGCCACTTCGTCGTATGGCACCAAGAGAGCAGCGAGAGCTCGAGATGCAAGTAAGTGAATTTTTGAAGAAGGGATTTATCAGAAGAAGTGTTTCCGAGTGGGAAGCACTAGTCATATTTTCCACTAAGGCAGATGGTTCCCTTCGTTTATGTGTGGACTATCACGAGTTGAATAAAGTGAGTAGAAAGAATAAGCATCCACATGAACGGATATATGATTTGTTTGATTAACTGGAAGGAGCAAGAGTGTTCTTCCAATTGGACCTCGCGACAGGATTTCATCAGTTCCGAGTAGCAGCTGAGAGTATTCCTAAAACGACATTTTGGATGCCGTCTGGATTCTATGAGTGGTTGGTCATGCCATTCGAGTTGACCAATGCACCAACATATTTTGTGGATCTTATAAATAGGGTATTCAGGAATCAATTGAATAAGTTTGTCCTTATGTTCGTGGACGATATCCTTGTTTACTCGAGGACAGAGGAATAACACAAGGAACATTTGAGGATAGTGATGGAGGTGTTGAGAAAACAACAATTGAAAGCAAAATTTTCTAAGTGTCACTTCTGGATGAGGGAAGTGAGATTCTTAGGCCATGTTGTTTCAGAGAATGGTATTGCCGTGGACCCTGCAAAGGTGGCTATGGTACATGATTGGTCTACGCCCAAGAATGCAACATACATAAGAAGTTTCTTGGGGTTAGCTGGATATTATCGTAAGTTCATCCAAGACTTCTCCAAGATAGCAGCACCATTAACTCAGTTGACCAAGATGGATCAAGCTTTCGTCTGGAACGAGAGGTGCGAGAATGCATTCAAGAGTCTAAAGGAAAAGTTGACGTGTGCACTGGTGTTAGTCGTTCCTAAAGGGAATGAAGAGATGACAGTATACATGGATGCATGTGGCACAGGTCTAGGTGTTGTATTGATGCAAGGAAGTAGGGTAGTAGCTTACGCTAGTCGGCAACTGAAACCGCATGAGAAAAAATATCCTACCTATGATTTGGAATTGGCAGCGATCGTGTTAGCGTTGAAGGTGTGGAGACATTATCTCTTGGGAGAAAGATTCGAGTTGTTACCGATCATAAATCATTAAAGTATCTTTTCTCTCAAAAGGATCTAAACCTCTGTCAGTAGAGGTGGTTAGAATTCTTGGCTTCCTATGAATTAGATATCGCATATACACCAAGAAAGGGCAATGCGGTAGCTGATGCATTGAGTAGGAGACATGCTAGTTTAGGGGCTATGTTTATGGAATGGAAGCAACTGGAGTACATCGCTGGGTATGATTTCAAACCAAAGTGCGAACTGGATCCAGAAATGTTAGCAAGTTTGACGGTCAGACCCACATTGATTGAGTGAATTGGTTCCAGTCAGAGGGACGATCCTAATCTATTAGAAATCATCTCCAAGTTAGAAATGGGAATTGACGAGGAGGTGAACAAGTATGGGCTTGATCGAGATGGATGGCTTAGAAAGAATAGGAGACTAGTTGTGCCCAATGTCAATGGATTGAGAGATGAAGTGCTTAGAGAATGTCATCACTCAAAACTGACTAAAAATCCCGGTGGTAACAAAATGTATCGAGACCTGAAGCAGACCTACTACTGGAAAGGAATGAAAAGAGACACTGGGAAGTTTATATCCAAATGCATGAACTGCCAGCTAGTTAAAGCTAAACAAAAGAAGCCTAGTGGTTTGTTGCAACCATTAGAAATTGCCGAATGGAAATAGGAACAAGTCTCAATAGATTTCATTGATGGTTTACCCAGGACTAGATCGGGCCATGATAGTATTTGGGTGATTGTGGATCGATTGACCAAGAGTGCAAGGTGTATACCAGTCAAGTCGAACAGAACGGCAGCTAAATTAGCAGAACTATATATGAAGTGGGTAGTAAGATTCCATGAAGTACCCAAAAGCATTGTGAGTGACCGAGATCCGTTGTTTACTAGTGGGTTTTGGAAGAGCTTACAAGAGGCTTTAGGGTCAGAATTACATCTCAGTACCGCGTACCATCCTCAAACCGACGGTCAGACAAAGAGGGTGAATCGCATATTGGAGGATCTCTTGAGAGCTTGTATATTGGATTTTGGAGGATCATGGGATGACCATTTGCATCTAGTGGAGTTCGCATATAATAATAGTTATCAATCCAGTATTGGTATGGCTCACCATCATGTTGGTTAGAAACCGGTGAGAAATTTGTGCTTGGGCCAGATGTGATAAGAGAAACATCATATAAGATCAAGGTTATCCAACAACGAATGAAGGCTGCCCAAGATAGGCAGAAGAGTTATGCTGATAAGGGACGAAGAGAATTGAAATTCTCCATTGGCGACTTGGTGTTTGTCAAGATTTCTCCATTAAAGAGCATGATTTGATTTGGTAGGGGAGGAAAGCTTGCATCAAGGTTTGTTGGTCCATTCCCAGTTCTCAAACAAGTTGGTAATTTAGCATATAATGTTGGATTACCTGACAAGATGGTAGGAGTTCACAACGTATTTCATGTTTCCCAATTAAGGAAGTTCGTACACGACCCTGATATGACTATTTCACCGGACGCGGTTGGGAACCGTAGACCGATCCCTATTGTCGAGTACGATACAAAGCAACTTCGAAGGAAGACGGTGCAACTAGTCAAGGTCCAGTGGGGTGATAACGAGAATGACTGTACATGGGAAACAGAGGAGAGCATAAGGAACTTGTATCCAGAACTCTTTGCCTGGTAAGATTTTAATGACCATTCGGTTATCCTCTTGCTAGTAAACTGCATACTAGGATAGGCTTGTTATGTTGCTATGTATGTTTGGTTGTTTGTAAATGGTTGATAGGCATGCGGGACCCATTGTTGTTTCTTAGTTAAAGAATTTCGGGGGGCGAAATTTCTTGGGGGGGGGGATCACTACAAGAAATTTGACTTTTACCTACCAATATTTTACCTACTAATAGATATGGGTAGGTAAAGAGAACTTTTATCTACCAATATTCAATGGTAAAATCTATTGGTAGGTAAATATTTTCAATGTTATAAAATTGTTAAGGGATGATTATCTACCAATAATTATAGGTAGGTAAATTGTATTATCTACACATATACAGAAGGGGAAGTTTCTTTTGCGATTAGCCTCTGCATTTTTTTCATATCATTTTAAACTTTCATTGAAAATAATGCTGAGTCGTGTGATAATGCGTCAAAAAAGTATATTCTGGTTTTTTTTTTTGAATTGAAGATTTCATTTATATATCTTAGCAATGTTTTTTTTGTAAAATCATTTCTTTATTAATTATTAGTAATTATTTAGACAAAATAATTAACAGTTAATGAATTGACAAACAATAATTAAATTGTAAATAACTAATATTAAATAATCATTCATTAATAACTTATCATACATTGTCAATTTTTTCAAAACAATTGATGTACTTTAAATTTTTCTGAAATGTTTCACAATTTCATGCTAATATGTCATCATTTGAAATTAATAAAACATATTTTCTCTAGTTTATTGCAGAGGCACAATCTATACCGTCTTCTCGGTTATAAATTTAACAGCTTATTTTAAATTTAATCTAACGGTACAAATGTTAATATTCCACGTGATCACTTTTATGGCCTCAATCCACGTAGTCTCTTTTGATTGGCCATAACATAAACCACAAAAAATGTCACTACAAATAAATACCAATCTTCTTGATGAAACTATTTATTATAATTGCTATGTTTACATTCCTTTCTAAAACAAGCGAGTCATTCTTACTTTAAAACTTAATCGATTTTGTTTTCTTTCTAAAAACATGTTTCATGAAATACCCCAATAACTATATTTTTCACCTTTTTATTCATACATGAATTTGCACAATAACAACAAAATAACAAAATAACAATGATGTGGGCATCTGATAAATTTGCATCTATGTATTTTGCAGGCCAAATTAGTATATTTTCTAGCTCCAACTCCAAAATAATTGTCTGAATCAATTACATTCATGCGTATAAGGAAAATATTCAATGATATAAGGAAGTGATTCATGTGTATAAGGGAATTAATTACATTCATGCATATCCTTTTATTCTTACACATGATATTTGGATAATATAATATACATTCAACTCCATTTTAATATTAGATTTATATTTACAGACATACGAATCAATTTCATCTTTTGTGTGTGTGTGTGTATATATGTATATATATTAAGAGTTTGTGTTAATTAACATACGTCTTTTTTCTTTAATTCCTTTTCCATTTATTTCATGCTTATTTTGTTAAAACATGGTTGACGTTAGCCTTGCTTAACGTTTGTGTTAATTTATCAAGAGTTAACATTTAATGTTTGTATGAAATAAATGGTAACATATTAACGTTGATTAATTTGTACATGGTAGACTCTATACTTGATATAAATGGCAACATAGTAACGTTTGTGTTAATTTATTTCATACCTGTATAAATTAACTGTAGTTGATTAACATTAATTAACATTAATTTATATATGGTAGCATTTATAAATGGCAACATTTGTATAAATTTTTTTATTTAATAGATGGTTAACATTACAAGGTACCATGTTAATTTATAAATTAAATGGTACCACGTTGATTTACATATAAATTAACGCAAATTAATATGGTACCATTTATTATACGGTAACATATTATTTGTATAAATGGTTACATGTTAGCATTTATTAACGTTAATAACTGCTTACATTGTGTAAATTAATGTTAATCAACTTCCTATTTGTATAAATTAACGTAAACATGTTACCATTTAATGTTAGTTAACGTTAAAACAAGAATGGAATAAATGATAACATATTTACGTTTGAGTTAATTTATTTCATACTTATATATTAACATTAATATGTTATCATTTAATATCTAATTTATATCAACGTTAATTAATTCTCATATATTTATTTCATTTTCAATGCTAATTTAATTACCTTTTATTGGAAGGAAAAAGCTAATGATGCATGATTGAGGAACTTAGTAAAAAGAGAAATAAATGCATATTTTATTCTAGATGAGGATTGTTTTGGTAAATGTATGATGTATTTAAGTAAGAAGTTGTGTACATGATAATTAATTCTTTTTTTGTGTATGCAAGGTTATTTGCGGTGTGTAAATAAAATCTACCAAATAAATATTTGTTGCCTAGTATTATGAACTGTCAGTCTTATATATGATAAGTAAATATTTATTGCCTAATAATACTGTTTAAAATAACATATTCACACAAAGTAAATCTTCTGATTAAATATGCTGTAAATCTTTACTAATTATCCCTCTAATCATGCATTAATTAATTTACTTCAATCAGCGTTTTCGAAAATACCCATATTAATTTGTTCAACCTTTCACGGTTCTTTCCTCACCTTCGTTGCTCCCTCTTCTACCCGTAGTAACTTCATCAAAAAAAAAAAAAAAAAACAATGGCGGAAGAGTTTATGTAGATTGGAATTAGTGCCTGCGAAAATTTTAAAAGTAAGATCGAAATTTTACCTTACCGTTTTATTTTTTGTGTTTCATTTTCCCTCTCTTATGCTACCATTCAATTTCTTGATTATTTTTAATATCCAAAATTATGTTCAGATTTAACTCCTTTTTTACTGCAACCGACTTAATCACTGTACAAGCGGCTATATTTCTAGCAGTAAGATCAGTAAGTTACGTACTAATTTTGTTTTTATGGTTTTGTTTTCCCTCTTATGCTAAGATATAATTTTGGGATGTTTACAATATGGCGATTAATTCTCATATTTGAATCATTTCGCTTCTGCAAAGGATGGCTTCATATTTTTTTTTCACAAAACCTGTTCAACGATTGAGGTCCATGAAAAATTGGGTAACTCAAGTCATCAATTATGCTATTTAATTCACCTCTTCGAACTATAATTCAGAAACCTTTCCACCATTTTCAACCCACATGCTCATATTCAACTCAGAGTAAGGCAATTAACCATACACTATGATAGTGGGTTTTTTCCTATTGTACAATTAACCATATACTATGACAAATAACAATTTGAGCATGGATTGACAAATTGTTATAAATGACTTAATATATGATTATGTTATCATGAATACTCAAGTTTTATTTATTTATTTTTCTTTGCAGCAATTTGAGAAATGAATCGCCTTTAGTTTGCCTAGCTATGTACTCCTGCCTCATTAAACATGAAAAACTCTACTTATTGAAAGCAGCTGATGCAAAAGAAATGATGAAAGCAAGAGCCAATATGGAGGAAGGCTTTGAGGCAATGAATTATGTACCGATTAAAGATAGATCTTTGCATTGTACTACATACTTAATATGTTTGTTGTGCCATGTATAGATTAAAATGCTTGCGAACTATGTAATGTATTTTGTAATGTTATTTTTGCTATTACTGTTGAACTTTGAAGTGTAACATACCATTGTAATATCAAAACTTGTTAACTTTGGTCTTTGTGTTGCATCTATAAAAAATATTTGGTTTAATGATCTTCTGTTGTGATATCATGTTAAATTTGCCAATTTTTATATTGACTATGAAAATTAAATGAATTTGGTATGGTAAAATAGTCAAAATGTAAATAAAAAATTAAAAAATATGCAAATTTGCAATGGCCATAAATCATTTCTAAATAAAAAAATAGCAAGATTTTTTAAAAAATAACGTCATATAATGTAGACCAATAACATAATGCCATGTAACAATTAGATATTCCACATGGACTAATCAAATAATGCCATGTGGCACAAAAAATGATGTCATAAGCACTAATCAAATGATGACATGTGGGCAAATTATTGTTTGACACATGAACCAACCATTAAATGCCAAATGTTGGCATTAATATATGCCATGTGTATACTTCTATGACAACCATGTCAGCAACCATGCAGGATGACAAATCATCAACCATATCAGCAGCCATATACGATGACACATCATTAAACACATCAGCTGTTGACTCATCATTTGAGTCATAATGTAGTAGGGTCCATTGATTCTTTTACCTACCAATATCAATAAGTGTAGGTAAAACTTTTTCTCTACTAAGCTTTACCTACCAATTTCTACCAATTCCATATTGGTAGCTAAAATGTATCACCCACCATTATGTTAGTTTTACCTACACTTACAATTGGTAGGTAAAGACCTCATTTTCTTGTAGTGGATGTAACGACTTGCATTCTACGCATCGGAGGATTGTAGAATATTCTTAAGGAGGAGGGAATGTAACGACTCGCATTCTACGCATCGGAGGATCGTAGAATATTTATTTCATTATCATAGGAGGTCGTATAATTGTGTAACTTTGGGTAACGACTATTGGGGTCATTTCCCATGTTCACGATTTTTGCCAATTTTTAAATGACCGTTTACCCCTGGTGAATCTTGTTTCATCCATAACTTTTGATTGGTAAGGAATTTTGACCTGAAACCACTTCCATTGGATTCAGATGATGGTTTGAGTGGTCACATTAGCCAAAAGGACTTACAATTTGGGAGATATGATTGAAATAAGGTTTAAAAGGTGAAAAAACAGCTTAACCGGACCTAATTAGGGTGATTAACATCTAGGCCCATAAACCACTTCGGGATTAGGGTTATAGGGAGGCTGAAATCAGTTAGGAAACAGTTTATTTTTCATTTTATCAACCGCTTAAAACATTTCTTTAATCCTAGCAATGACCTCTACCTTCTAATTCACCCCCCAATCACTTTCTAATCGTGTATTAGCTTAATCTACATCAAATCAAGGCAAATCAACACCCAATCAGAGTTGGAGTTGCTGTGTTGCATAGGAATTCGACCCAAAATAGTAGTAAAGTTCAGATCTATAATTCAATTGTGGCTAAGGTGAGTGATTTGCATTGTTTTCACTAATTACGACTAATTAGGGGTGATTAGTGTTAATTAGCGAAATTATGCATGTTAAAATTCTAGAAAAATTTGTAAAAATTCTTAAATATTACGTTAGGGCTCTGATAGAAATTTGGGTTAATTTGGATATGTTTTGCTAATCTATCATTAGTTATGGTTTAACATGATTAAGGGGAAAACCATGGTTTTTGGGTATGTTTGATCCATGTTAACATGTTAGGTTGATGTTTTGGTATTTATGGTCGACTCTCTTTGTTGTTATTACTGGTTGGAATGTTTTGTGGTTGCTTAGTGAAGTTAGATTGGTCAAAACGGCCGTCGTATGGCGTAAATAGATTGCTGGAAAAGTGCCAGGATTCCGGATCGGATCGGGATAGGGGATCGGATCGGACATATCTGAACCGAACCGAACCGAACCGGAGTAGTGTTAAGTTTTGTGCACGGCAAAAAGGAAGGCCACCTGCATTGAATTGGAATTGGGATCGGACTGGAGCTTGGCATGGGGATCAGATCAAATTAGAGCTAGGGAGCGGGATCGGACCAGAATCTGGAGGCAAAGGAGCGCCGAACCGAACCAAGGCTAGAGAACCACCCGAACCGAACCGGAGGTAGATGACTGAACCGAACCAACCTGAAGTGGAACACCGAACCAAACGGGAAGCCTGGGGACGTTTTATTCGAACCAAACCTACTGAAGCAGATCGAACCGAACCGGGTTTGAACCTCTATTACTACTATGCGACGACTCTTCTGAAGACGAACTCCAATTCGACCAAAACCCCAGATGCAAAGGAAGTCCAAGTGAGAAGTTAGAACTCAGGATCCAGATGGGAACCAACGAGTTAACTTCATGAGTTGGACTTTGCTGCGGGACGTGTGCAAAGGGGTCATCGACGTCTATAGCTTTGACTCACCACTGAGAGACAGATATTGGCTATGGATCAGTGCAGTGGAGTTGTCATAACTCCGTAGGGAAAAGTGATTGTAGCAAGGCTATGAGCAAGTGCAGTAGGGTTGTCATGACTCCATGGGGCAGAGTGGACATAACAAAGTATTAGTGGTTATAGATCAGTGCAGTGGAGCCGTCATGGCTCCATGGGGCAGAGTGATCGTAACAAAGGATTGGGAGATCAAAGTGGTGGATATCACATACTTTACGCACTGAGTAAGAGATGTGAGGACGATTGCTATGTTTGATGTTTGTTATCACCATGACATGCACACCCCCTCCCCATTTTTTTCACATCATGTGTTAGTGTCACCTTAGAGTATAGTACATCCTGTTGTGCTAACTCTTTGGTTGTAGGTCCAGGTTCAGGTATGGCTATGTATACCTGTTATTGTTCTTTTTTTGCTGCTTATCGCTCATACCGGATTTTTGTATGACCCAGAGTTTTATGTCTCTGCTTATTACTCTGGGTGCTCTTAAACGAGCAGACTAGAGGTGTAACGACCCGCATTCTACCCATGTAACTTTGGGAGACGACTATTGGGGTCATTTCCCATGTTCATGATTTTTGCCAATTTTTAAATGACCGTTTTACCCCTAGTTGATCTTGTTTCGGCCATAACTTTTGATTGGTAAGGAGTTTTGACCTGAAACCACTTCCATTAGATCCGGATGATGGTCTACCAGAGTGATCACATTATGCAAATGGACTCACCGTTTGGGAGATATGGCTGAAACAAGGTTTAGAAGATGAAAAACCGCTTAACTGGGCCTAATTAAGGTGATTAGCAAGAGGGCCTATAACCCATTTCGGGATTAGGGTTATAGAGAGGCTGAGAACAGTAGGAAAACGACCTATTTTCATTTTCTCAGCTGCCTAAAACATTTCCCTAACCCCAACAATGGCCTCCAACTCCCAAATCACCTTCTAATCACCATTTAATTAAGTTTTAGCCTAATCTACATCTAATCAAGGCAAATTAGCATCAAATTGGGAATAGAGCTGCTGTGTTGCATAGAGATTCAACCCAAGTCAGAGATATTTTTAGATCTAAGTTTTATTTGTGGCTAAGGTGAGCGATTAGCATTGTTTTTACACTAATTACAGTTAATTATGGTGGTTAGTGTTAATTAATGAAATTATGCATGTTAAACATCTGGAAAAATGTTTAGAAATTCTTAAATATTATTTTAAGCCTCTATTAGAAGTTTGGGTTAATTTGGTTAAGTTTTGCTAATCCTATCATTAGATTTGCTTAAACATGCTTAAGGGGAAAATATGGGTTTTGGGTATGATTGATCCGTTTTGACATATCAAATTGTAGTTTTGGTGTTTGTGGTCAATTCTATATGTTGCTATGACTATATGGTATGCTTTGTGATTGATTAGAACAGTTAGAATGGTTGAAAACACCGTCGTGTGGCGTAAAATAGTCACTGGAAAAGTTGCAGGAAATATGCAGGGTTTCAGATCGGATCAGGTCGGATCGGGTCGGATATGGGGCTCGGATTGGATAAGAGATCTGGGCAAGGAGGATTTGATTCGGATCGGAACTTGGAACTAAAGGAGGCTTGGCAAGAAGGAAGGTCATTTGCATAAGAGTTGGAGTTGGGTTCGGATAGGGAGCAAGGAAGGGGTTGTGGATTGGATCGGAGAAGAGGAGCTGGAGTAACGGATGGGATCGGTTCGTCGTAACCAAACCAAACCAGATGGAGGTGACCACCGACCCGAACCAAGTAAGTGTGACTGGACCGAACCAAGGAGGAATGGAGCACTGCGCATACCTAAACCAAATCAAGGCGTGGGCTAGGACCACCGAACCGAACTGGGTTATGAGTACCGAACCGGATTGGAAGTACCGAACCGAACCATATGTATACTCTTACTTCTACGCGGCGACTCTTTTGAAGACCAACTCCAATTCGACCAAAACTTGAGATGCAAAGGAAGTCCAAATAGGAAGTAGAACTCAGGATCCAGATGGAAACCAACGAGTTAACTTCATGAATTAGACTATGCTGCGGGACGTGTGCTAAGGGGTTATCGACGTCCATAACGTTGATTCACCACCAAAACGGATGTTAGGCTACGTATGTGCAGTAGGGTAGTTATTACTCCGTGGGGCAGAGTGATCGTAGCATGGCTATGAGCCAGTGCAGTGGAGTCATCATGACTTCATGGGGCAGAGTGGACATAGCAAGGATTAGTAGTTATGTATCAGGGCAGTGGAGTCGTCGTGACTCCATAGGGCAGAGTGATCATAACAAGGATTTGGGTGATCAAAGAGGTGGATATCGTATGCTTTACGCACTGAGTGAGAGATGTGAGGATGGTTGCTATGCTTGATTGTTTGCCATCATTATGATATGCACACCCCCACCCCCGTATCTTTACACCATATGTTAGTATCACTTTAGAGTATTGTGTATCTTGTTGTGCTAACTCTTTGGTTGCAGGTCCAGGTTCAGATATGGTTTAGTATACCTGTTATTGTTCTGTTTTGCTGCTTATCGCTCATACCAGACTTTTGTCCGACCCAGAGTTTTATGTCTCTTCTTATTACTCTAGGTGCTCTTAAACAGGCAGACTAGAGACAGGTCAGGTGATTATGCACGGGTAGCTGTGTCGAAGACGAGCAGGAGGCTTCCACGTATGATATACATATATATATATATATATATATATATATATATATATATATATATATATATATATATATATATATTCTCCCTGTGTCGCTGTTGGTCACTATTTTGGGCATTAGTAGTGTACCTTTCTTATTTTTCTTTGGAGACAGTTTTAAAAGTTGTGATAATGATGATGTGGAACATAAGCTGTATTTTGGATTTTCCACTGCTATAATGGTTTAGTTTTCAGCTTATGCACTGTCTCACCTATTTTATGTCAAATATGTTATTATTATATTTTATTCCATGCGCTGTGAGACATTCTACAGGTTCCTTGTTAGTTCAAATTCCCTTCTTTCTTTTCTTTGACGACCGTCCCGTGCTGGTTGGACATTGGCACATCGCACTTTCATTGGAAATGTCGGCTGGTGCGGGGCGGGCCGTCACAAGAGGCAGGTTAGCTGGCTATGCATGAGTAGCTGTTCGGAGACGAGCAGGAGGCTTACACGTATTATTCCCATATATTCTCCTTGTGTTGTTGCTGGTCACTACTTTGGGCATTAGTAGTGTACCTTCCTATTTTGCTTTAGAGACGGTTTTAAAAGTTGTAATAATGATGGTTTGGATCATAAGCTGTATTTTGAATTTTCCGCTACTATGATGGTTTAGTTTTCGGCTTATGCATTGTCTCTCCTGTTTTATATCAAGTTATATTATTATTATATTTTGTTCAATGCGCTGTGAGATATACTACAGGTTCCTTGTTGGTTCATAGTTTCAAATCCCTTCCTTTTTCCTTTCATTTAACGACCGTCCCGTGCTGGTTAGACATCGGCATAGCGCGTTTCAATGGAAATGTCGGCTGGTGCGGGGCGGGCCGTCACATGGTCGTACGGGCAAGATCAAATCAACGAATCAGATTGAAGGATATCAAGAGACGGGAGTCAAACTTTGACTTGAAAAATCGAAATTACACCTTTACAAGGGGGCAAATGTTATTACCAAATTCAATACAGAAACCAGCTATCAGTGAAGGGGTATCAAACTGCAACTAGCTCAAAATGATGATCTGAAAGCATAAGGAAGACAAATCACTTTAAGCCGGAAGCAAATAAGAAAGAAAGGACAAAACCTTACAACCTAAAACCAAAGTCATTACAGGAAGCATCAAGCCTAACAAAGGGAGACGAAAGGGCTATCGACACTAATTTACTTAGTACCGATACAGAAGGAGTTGAAGACATTAAATGCATGAGAAGCCAAAACGCCCATAACATATCCCGGAAGATAGCTAATGAATTCAAAGCTTGTCGACCATCGAGAGACAACTTTAGAAATCATCAAGAGACGTACCGGAAGCTCACTATCGGAAGATCGAAACCAATTCCGGGGAATCACCGGAAGCAAATCGAAGTTTCTAAGAAGAAAATCAATCTGCACAAACTCGCTTAATGTCGATAACGAAAGGGGTGACGGATCCCCAAACATGGGAAGTTGAAGCACGAAAGCAAATACTATGAAAACTTAAAGACAAAACCGGAAGCTTATTACCGAAAGCCATTCCCAAAGCTATCTATACCAGCGGGCTTGGTATCGATACGAAAGGTAGAGGCAACAACAAAGAGAAGCACCAAAGACCGAGACTAGTTACTTGAATGCTCAGTCCGACACACCAAAGGCTATGTTATATCCATTAATAGTGTCAAAAGAGCAGCCGAAATCAAGTCCATCGGAACCGAAAAATGAAGAGCGGTCGACACATAGCTGCCATACTTGAAAGAGACCTCTGCTGGACTAATGATAAAAGGAGTCCCGATTTGTCTATAAATAAGATCCCAAGGGTCACATTTTAGGGGACTTTTTTCTCATTCCTTAATCTTGTACTCATTTCTTATAGATTAAACCCTAATTTCTAAATCAATTTGGGGATTCCTTTTGTAAATATTTATGTACTCAAATCAATGAGCAATAAAAGGGTGGATCGACACTTAATATAATTTCTATGATTTATCTAACTATTTCTCTCGTATATTACCTTATGCTTTCTCCACGACAAGGATCTTCTACACAAGCTATGGTCTTTTCCAAGATTACCAAAATTCCCTTCCACAAGCCGTTAAGCTTCCCAACTTGTGTTATGCTTAGGAAACCCTCATCTCAAGGTAACTATTGGTTGTTGAGTTTCATTAGTGTGATACTCACTCCTCGAGGGAAGAGTAATTAATCTTCAGGCTCAAAATCTTGATACCTAAGAAATGGTGAACTAACTCAAGCTTGTGGGGAACTGAATAATTCCTTAATTCCCTTAAGTCCTCCTCCTTAGACCTATATCCGGTGTTGACGAAAAATATCGTTAACACTATTGTTTGTATCATCTTGCATGGATTGTCTCACGTCGAGAGAGATATCTCTTGGGTGCTTGTTTGATGTTGGTTTAGCCATTCAGGTCTTGTGCTTGGGAGATGTTGACCTCGATTAGGATGGTCTACGCTTGATTACTGGTTGCTATGGATGTACTATTTGTTTCTTCTCTAATTCTTTGGGAAAGACTATCACTCTCAGTTGTGGAGGAGACAGGTTGGGGTTCTTCTCTGCTGATGTGCTGATAGATTAGATGAGTAATCTACCTACTTCTCATGTACTTTATTGATGATGTTAGGTAGCGGTTTTTTCGCTCATTAAGACTATTGTCTGACTCAAGGTTTATTGTTTCCCTCTTATTACCTTGGGTTGTTCGTCCATATTGTGGATGTGCAGACTAGTTAGTGGTGGTAGGTAGAAGATCTTGATGAGGGCAATGCTGCTGAGCGACGAAGAGCTGTAGGCTTACATATTAGTTTTCTACTATACATATTATGTTGTTTTCCGCTGCTATTGTTGAATGCTACCCTGAGTGAACTTGTAGTTAGGCTTCTTGTACAGATTCTAATGATGTAATCCTTTGATGTATGGGTGTTTTCATGATGATATAGAAAGTTTTAGATTCTACACAATTGTGATTCAATAATACTGCCTGTAGTATATTTTCTATTATGTTTTGTCCCCTTGTTGTGAGTTATACGATAGGTTTTCGCTTATGTTTTCTTCTTAGATGATTGTCCCGTATTGACCTGGCACGTCATGCATCACACTTCATCCCTGGTTTGTGCGGGAGGTACGGGTCGGTCGTCACATCATTCAAGCACCCCAACGCATCCATAGAAAATCGTGTATGTCGCCCTTCTTTCACAGCTACAGGAAAGTAGTGATCTCGGTATGCTTCAAAATTCACAAAAATACAAGGCAAGATGCAAAAATTCAATATAAACTTAAATCTCATCTCAAACTTGACTAATTCGCCTTGAACCCATGACAACTCAAGCCCTAATCTATTGAGCCTAACGCCACTTGTTGTACCTCTCGTCGCACCTATCAATAAGCATAGGAAATTAAAACTCTTGCTATTTCTAACTCAAAGACACAAGCTTTCAAATTTTAGTTTTTTTCTATGAATTTCTTTCGAATTTTAAAACCTACGCTTTCACTTGGTTTTCATTTAAACCAACGGCATGGGAAAAGGAAGAAAAGAGAGAGGGGGGAGATGTGAGTTTTCTAATTTTTAGAAGCACTGGGAGTATATTATATAGGCAAACAAATATAATATTATTTTATTCACATGCATTTATCACCTAACATTTTCATCTCGTACACTCACACAAAAGTTCCTATTGTCACGAAACTGGAAACCTTACAATAGTTTAACAACCAAGACCCAATGAAACTGGTTTCATCAAATTCCGAGATGTTATATTTGAAAATTGTCTATTATAATTTCAAATCATTAATCACTATGTGTTTATATCGCGCATGATCACACAACAACTCCAATTGATACGAAATTTGAAATCTTATGATAATTTACTATTTTGGATCTGACGAAATTGGTTTTTGCCAAAATCCAAGATCGTTTGAAAAATGACTGCCTCCATGTGTTACATCAAATCGATAAAATCCAAATCGATTTCAAACACTCAAATTCATCGATAAAAATTTACTTTTATCGTGTGTGTGTGTGTGTGTGTGTGTGTGCGTATATATATATATATATATATATATATATATATATATATATATTCAAGTAGTGTGTTTCACATAGCAAAATATATTTAATTGATTTGTAAACTCAATATTTACAATTATAAGATAAAACGACAACCAAATTCTCATTTAAATAAATGTCAAGTCATTAAATCTTAAATTAATCGTTTTAAATATTTAAATTAATTAAATATTCATTAATAGAAATTTGAGTTGTTATATTCTTCCCCCTTCAAAGGATTTCGTCCCCGAAATCATAAGTTAAGAAGATTGTTACAAACCGGTTGATTTTACTTCAAAAACATTTCTAATTTATATTTGTTAAATTTTTCTAGCATCTGGAATTCTCGGAAAATTTCAGTAGCACCTTCTTTGTATGGCTCTATCTGGAAAATTCCACAACAACAATGTATGACACTGTACATCTCATCTCAATGACGAGGTATCCCAAACCATGAGGAAACAATATATAAGACAAACATATGGTATGTAATCCAAAATACATATCATTTTGTCAAGCAAACATATCTTTACCATGAAACCAAAAGCCATAAGCAAGCTTGCAAGCTTTTTCTTCCAAATACCTGTATATACTTACATAACCCACAAGTGAGTAAAGCAAAATAGACAAGTAACACAACAAACAACTAACATATGTACAAGCAACATACCAATCGAATGCAACCGCCAAACATGATGCAACTAACAATAATGATGCAAATCAGCAAACAACACAATTGTAACTTGAGGTTACATGCAACAACAATCAATCCACACACATTAATATAATATAGTGCTACAAACACTAATAATCTTAACTCATGGTTTATTCAGAGTATAAACCTCCTCATCCACCAAGATGATAAACAACCTATTAAGCGTTACCATTCGCTCAACAACCTCGGGTTATTACCTAACCAACCATCTATGCTACCAAAAGCAACTTAAAAATTCAAATTCAAAATTCATCACAAGTCAATAGTCCAAGGAGGTATATTTTATTAAGTGAAATTCCTATTGTAATTTCTTAAAAAAAAATCCATTTTATTAAACTAATCATTTTAGTTTATAAACACCATACCGTGGTTTTTCTGGAAATTTGTTTTTTCCATAAATCAAAAACTGCAAGATAAAATCTTAATTTTTCTCTTTATGAAAAAATTATAATCCAATATATTCAGATGATTCTTGTTTCAAAGAATTCCGACTTATATTGGATCATATACACTCAGTTGAAGTTTAAAATGGAGAATTGCGAACTGCCGCTATGCGATTGTGAACTCGTTTTAATTTAATTTAATTAATTCGTTCAAACTTCATTTTAAATATTATTTTATGGTGGACTTGTGATAAGGCGATTTTCTATGATGGCCTTATGATTATGCGATATTCTATAGGCCCTTGTGATTAGGCATTATTCTATGGTAAGTGTATGAACTGTTATGCTTAATAAATATTGAAATTAAAATGACATTTAAGTTAAAAGCCTAGTTCTGTGGTTTCTATAGGGGAACAAATCAATGGAGTTTTGGGTCGAGTATAATTTTTTTGTTGGGAATACATACCAAACAGCATACCATTTTATAACATATGGTCTCACTAGGATGCACGGACACGCACCGTGTTGTGCTATGCAGTAAGTTGGTCCAAACTAGAGGTGGGCATGGGTGCGTTCCCAGGGTCAATGTGCATGCATTGAGCCAACAAGGGAAAATAGATATTGTAACACCTGTGATTAATGCTACGTCTTTTGCTAATGGGTCGGGCCTGATAAGCCCGAAGCCTATAGTAGGCATAGGTTATCACTCTATGGTACTGACAACTAATTTATTTGTAGTATTAGGAAAATCTTCGTTATTATTATGTTCTGAGATTGGTAGAAACGCAAACAGTCAAAAGTGAATGAGGACAGTCAACCACCATATTTGCAAACTTTTATGTCATCCTATATGTTCACTTCATGTGTGCACAGACACTTACTTTATTTGACACTAGAACTACTATTTACCTATTTCTCTTACTTATCAATCATGACAGTAATCATAACAGCTCACCAAACCTGATCCTTTTTTTTCCTTCTTTCCTTTCCCCCTCAAGCTCATAGGGTGGAAGTGCATAGTTCGGATTGTTCAGCAAATTCTGTCTTGGAAGATTTTCTTTGCAGTAGATGTATTGCTCTTTGTTTTTTCTTTTCCGTGGTTTGATTGTATCTATGGCTATTTGAGGAATATTATTATGTACTTTGATATTATTCATGGTTGAGATTTTATCTTTATGAGACATGGTATTTGGTGACAATTGGTTTTTCAAAAATAAATGGTTATGTCACTATTTTGAATTGTCCTCTTCTTCCGTTGTATTTTACTTTATTTATGTTTTTTGAATCCTAGTCACTGTGATTTATTTCTGTTTTTATACCAACAACGCTTCATATTCTTAACGGGACCCTAATTTGGGTGATGCTAAGGGTATGGAAAGTTTGAGACTTGGATTTTTTTTTTTTTTTTTTAATTATTATCGGTGTGTTGGTGAATTATGACGGTCAAGTGATTAATCTTGCTGAAATTTAATTTTTTAGAATTCGGAAAAACATATTGTGGTAAAAGGCACTTTCCAGATATAATTAAATTAGGGAAAATTTGTTAACTAAAAAAAAAAAAATTCAAAATTTGGACAATGCAATGGACAAGTTTATTAAGCTATTGCCTATTTAAAAGTTTGAGAATTGATCAAACTATGTTTTATTATTGAAGTGCAAGATGTCATTAGGTGGCTTATTTGAGGAAAAAGAATTCCTTCGGTGGTTCAAGGAGCCTTTGATTACTTGCGTTGTAAGACTGATTTTGTTCCGCCTTCTTCTTTTTTAGTACTTTCCACGCTTTGTTGTGGCAACAGCCACATGAAAACTCACCAGACGAGTATAATGGATGATAATAATGTCAAAGTCCATTCGAATGGTTGACGCAGGATATTTTTGAAGATGAAGTTGGTTAAGGCTTTGGTTGGGTATCAAGTTAGAACGATAAATTCATAGATATAATATATCAAATCATAAAATAAAATCATTAGGAGAACAAAAAAAAAAAAAAAAAGATAAGTAGTCGCTTGGGATTATGTATTAAAATATATGGGAGTCTATAGTTCAAAGTCGAATTAAAATGCAGTAGGTGGCGTGCGCGTCACAAAGATCCAACAATTGATTGTCAAACTGACCGTTAGGGAGATTTGCTTATTGTTACTTGGCTAAAATCAACTTTTCCAAAGCCCAAAAAACATGAAACATGTCTATAGTATGTATCTTTAGAACTCTTTTACTTAATTTCATCCATTTTTTGTCTCCTTAGATCTTTCTAATTTTAAATATTCTCTAGAATATTATTTTTTGATGTTCAACTAAGATTAATAAAAAAAAACTAGTTTTTTTTTTAAACTATACAATCTAACGGTCAGATTTCCATTGTTAGAGAGTTTTTTTTTTTTTTTTTCATTAATCATTTTTTTATGTTTAATTTGCATACTATCTTGACAAAAATCAACATTTTCAAAGCTAAAAATAATCTGGAACATGTTTCTTTAAATCTCTTCAATTAAATTTATGTACATAATTCTCACTGGTTTAATTCACTTAATTCTCTCGACATTTGTCACTTTAAATCTCTCAAATTTTATCTATCACATTATTTTTTGATATTTAACAAAGAATTGTTAAAAAAAAAAAAAAACTAGTTTTTTTAACTAATCTTTCTAAAGTTCGGTTCTCCACCGCTGTATGGTTGTACTAGTTAGGTCTAGAACTAGTTGAGTACTTAAACACATTTATACACTTGGAACAAAAACCTGTTGAGTCTAAATAGTTGATCGCTTGAGCTTTAAACTGTCCATTTCATTTAAGTGATTGACCTTGATTCATGTTGGTCAACCGCTAAGAGTTGGGCAATGTACGTTTACAGATGCAGTTTTGGTTGGATTCCTGAGATTTTGCTATTTCGTTGGTTAGATATTCTCTCGGATCCTACGCACAATTGAGGCGTACATGCATAAAATCATTCTTTTAGGGTCATTCAGACTTGTATTCATCGAATTTTGTATCCTCTATTAAGATGTCCATAAACTGAAGTCCTAAAATCTGCAGATTCATTATAACATAAAAGTAATAATCTATCCTGAAATGCAAAAAAGAAGAATCAAGTAGCTTGCATTTCTTAAAATGCTACATTCAATGCAATAAATAAAATAGTAGAATATTTAACATATTGTTTGGAGAAGTAGGTTCAGTTGGATTCTGAGATTTAAATATTTCGTTGGTTGCATCTTCTCGTGGATTCTACGTATAAGTACCGTTTGCAAGCGAAATGCTACCCAGATAAAGTTAGGGTCTGTGCGTCGAACGCATCTCGAGTGGGGCCCAAACTCTTGCCCATTCAGATTGAAACGTTGGATAATAGTCGTTTGCGTTTGACGCGTCCGACGCATCAAAACGCCAAATGGCTATTCCCCACCATTTTTTTCCCTTTCAAATTCTACATATACCTTACCATATATCACTATTTTCTTCACCAAACCAATGTCAATCCGAGATTTCTTCATTTTTTCGGTGATTCTACGTCAACATTTTCAGGTAAACGTTGTTATTTTTATGTTTTTCATCTCAATATTTGTCACACATGTTTTTTGTGGATTTTTTTTTTGATTTTTTTCCTTTAGAATGTCAGGTAGTCAATCGTCTTCTACCCGCACTATCATCGACTGGAACGACAAATAAACCAACACTTTTATTGACGTTTGCATGGAGATTTTACCGCTACATCAAGGATCTGTGGCACAATGGTATGAGGACATTGTCGTGCTCTTCAACCAGCACACTAACCTCAACTACAATGGAAGCCAAATGAAGAATAAGTTTGACAATCTAAAGAGGGACTGCTTTTCGTGGAAACGCCTACTACATATCTCTAGCGGATATTCGAACGAGGAGAAGGACACCGTTGGTGGAATCGACGAGTGGTGGGATACGGTACCCGCACAGTGCCGCAAGTACAAGCATGCATCTCCTACCAGATTCCGAGATATGAACGCTCTTTTTGGAGGCTGCATGAATACAGCAGAGTGCAGTTTATAGTTCCATGAGCCCCCCGGTTAATATGCAGTTCCCAGCCCAACTCTACAGCGGTTTCATCAGAGCCGATACTGCTGAGATCTCTAGCCGTCCGACTCATCGACATGCTAGGCAGAGTGTCAGTCCGTCTTATTCTGCTTCTCCTACCATGTCACAGGACGATATTATCGCTGCTTGCATGGCTGTTGCTTGCGACACAGACAACTATGATGATTAGGAGGTGGCGGTGTGCGCGACGGAGTATCAAAGCAGATGGCACAACCCTTTTCTTTCTCTACCGGACAAGCCGGAGCAGCTCAGGACATGTGTCTGTTATTCTATTGATAAGCTTAGGAGAAATGCTCTGTAGTGTTGTTTTTGTATTTTCTGCTTTTTAATTCTGCATTTTAAGTTTTGCACTTTGTATTTTGCACTGTTTTGTATCCTGAAATTTGAATTCTGCAATTATATCCCGCAATTTGTATTTTGCATCCTACTACTTTATTAAACAAAAAAAAATAACAATACCCATTTCAATTTGTCCTTTTGTAAAAAAAAAACGCAATTGTCGTTCGTGAAAATGCCCATTCCCAATGCTTCGTTCGGTTCGGTTGCAAACGCACTCATAGTTGAAATGTATACATATGGAAACATTACATCATGATCTCATTTAGAGTTGTTTTGATGGATGCTCATACTACCAACTTTTCAAAGACGATGTTGTTATGTAATGGAAGTTAAACCAAGCTTGCCATCTTCAACTCACTGTGTACTCATATAGGTTGGCACAATGTTATTGTAACAAAAAGAATCTCCGATGTTACATGTTAGTCAATCCGTATTTACATACCATCTCTCCATCAAATTTCAACAATATAGGACTATTCCAGTTCCAAAATTGTCGTTCGTATTTCCGTGTGTGAAACAACCCCAACTATTTCCCCTTAACGCACAAACCCTTGAGTATTTTGAGAGTATTATTTCTTCTACATGACTCGTTTGGTAACACTCTGCTTTAATTCCGCCCATTAAGGTTTACCTAGGACCATACACTATTAGATTTTAGAATAAACAAAGGTAACGAAAAATTGTGAATTTTTTTCCTTAAAACAATTATTGACTCATAAAAATATTACAAAAAAACTCAATTTGTTGTAATATATATGAGTGAATACGCTCTTGTCATATTCTATTTAGTCCCACATCATGGGAATAAGTCTAACATCAGCTGTAAAGCCTATATATAAAGGAACCAATGTAATAGAAATTGTACACACTTGAAACAATAGAAATAAAAGTCTCTCCCCTAACTTTTATGTTCTCTCTAATTGCTTCTTGTTTAACATATGTTCTTTTTTATTTTATAACACGTTATCAGCATGAAGCTCTAACCGATCAAATTATAGATCTCAAAATGGTAGGTTATTTTTCTGACCTGATTGATTTCATTTTTCAAATCTTCATTTTTGTTAGGTCTTATCTCATTCTAGATTTAAATCTACTGTGTTATCTTCTAGATTTTTTTTTTTTTTTTTTGGTCTTATAATTTTAGAACTCATATAGATCCACACTTTGAGATCTGATTCTTATTTGGTTAATCATATTTCAGATCTCACTTTATTATAGATCTGATTTTTTTTTTATGTAATCATACTGTTGATCTCAAAATTATACTCAAATTATATACATTTGAGATCCCTACATGATTTAGAAATGAGATGTTGATTGTAGTGATTTATCTTTTCGGATTTGACAAATTTTTACTCTTCTTTATTCAAATAAATTCATTGAATTTAATTTATTTTTGTTACATAATTCATATTTCCGAAAGAAATGTTGTATTGTATCTTAGAGAAACAAACATAAATATAATACGTATCTAGAAGTTTGTATTAAGTTCAGATCTAATATTGATATATCACCAAAAGTGAATTATGGAAAATAAACAAATGAAAAATCATAAAGTATATTAATTGTTTGGAATCTGAAATAATATGAACTTGATATACATATGTATGTGTATATATATATATGCATAGAATTAATCAATGAACTTGAAATACTTCGTAATTTAAAAGCCTGAAGCTTTATTGAAACTGTGTGAAATAATAACATTATACTTTTTAAAGAAGTTACATCAAATTCGACAATGATAATGCATCTAAAGATTGCACAATTTTCAAAAATGAGTATCTTACTTATATATTTATATTTACATATTGCATTGAAGAATAAATTTTAACAACTTGAAGTTGGTTATATATTTTATTTGAATCAGAAGTTCAATATAGTGGAACCAGAAATTCAATACAGTGGAACCAGAAATTCAATACAGTGGAACCAGAAGTTCAATACAGTTGAATCAGAAGTTCAATACAATTTAACAAACTTGAAATTGTTTATATATTATTTGAACGAGAAGTTCAATATAGATTAGCAACTCGAAGTTGTTCATATAATTCATTTGAACTAGAAGTTCAATATAGTTCCAAATCAGATATTTTGGATATTATGATACGATCTTAAGATTCGCATTGGCATTGCATGATAAACAAAAATTAATGATTGGAACCTTATGAACAAATTGTTCTAAAATAGGTAACTCGAATGAAAAAAATATGCAAATCAATTACATATCGATTACGTGGACGCACATATATACACATATATGCGAATATTTAATTAACAACCTAAAGTTGTCATGAGCTCATATTATAAATTATGCATATATTATTAAATATTTCAGAAAGTCGATTGACATCAATATTGAATAACCTAAGTCATGTGCATAATCAAATGATAGAAAATTCCTCCAAGTCATCAGATTAATGAAAGGGAATAAGCAATACAATATGAACGCATGTTATCAAGTAATAAGAGCATTATCCTCCTGCAATTAAAATACATCTAATGTATTTGCTAGCTAGATTGCGATATTGTATCAAAAATGAGTATTGAAAGAAAGTTTATTATTTAATGTGACAATGTTTGTCAACATTGAGGGGGAGGATAAAGGGATCATTGGTGTTGAATATTTATTAACATATAAAATTATGCCAAGTATTAAGTAACTTGCATAAATTAGACCCGAATAGACTTTCTCCAATATAGATTTGAATCCGTGAAGGATCAAAAGTGTAAATCACAACTGAAAATGTGTTATAAAAGTTGGTTCAAAATATCTTTGGAGTAAGTCATAAAGACGCAAAATAAAGGGGGTGAGTGTTCCTGAAGAAACACTTAAGGGTGCTTTGAAAGAAACCCATGACATGATTGTCAAAATAACCCCAGAAGTGGTTTAGGTACCTAAAGCATGATAAGTTTTGAGATCTCAATAAATTATTTATAGAACTGACAAGAAATAATCATCGATGGTAAATTAATAAATAATAAAGCACTTATATTATAAATGGATTAAAAATCCCATATTAGAGAAACATGATTGGCCATCATGAAATTCTCCTAAATAAGATATATGGACATGTAGTCCATAAGATATGAACCTGTAGTTCATAAGATAAAAATAGAAATATATATAATGACAAGCACATGGAAGTTACTGAAGCACCATAGAGTGTCAACAACATGTTAAGTGCCATGAGCATTGTATTTTTAGAGATAATTGAATTGATTAAAGTGGTGAAAGTGTTTAAAACACTTACAATACCATGAAGGTATAAACGATGAAAGTATACAAATTACAAAAGAATTTAAATAACTTTGGTAGTGATAAAGAGCAAGAAATGTAGATTACAACATTCTTTTAAGTATTGTTGTGATGAAAATCTTGAAATAATTCATGATGAGTAGATCACTTTCTGCTTTCAAGAATTGCTGTAATGAAACTCTTAATATCCATTGAAGTGGTAGTTGTGATATGCAAAAATTATAGTAATATATAAGTTCCTAAAGAACATAAATAACATTTGTTATTATAAAGAAACCAAGAACATGGATGATAGATTACAATATTCTTCTAATATTGTTGTAACGAAAACCTTGATATACTTCAAGATGAGTAGATTACTTCCTGCTTAGTGTTGTTGTAATAAAAATCTTGATATACTTCATTCTTCTAAGTATTGTTGTAATGAAAATCTTGATATACTTCAAGATGAGTAGATTACTTCCTGCTTTGTAATGAAAGTTGTCTTATTCATCAAATATGTATTACAACATTCAAGTCCAATAGAAACAGAAAATTATAAGCATATGCAGTGTATTCATAAATGAATATTAGTAGCATACAAATAAAAAAAAGAAGTCATTTTAAATAAGAAAATATGCCTGAAGCATGGAAATACACATGAAGTTTATAAAGAAAATCTTTATAAAGAAGTATCTGTAAGCAATTTGAGAATACAAATTCAGAGGAAATTATTAAATCAAGGGGAGCATCAATAAGTATGTTATAATGCACTCTTTTTCCTTAACTAAGTTTTTTCCCATTAGGTTTTCCTAGTAAGGTTTTAATGAGGCAATGTCATGATCCAGAAGTATCAACCCACAAGTAACATAAAAATAAGTTATAATGTACTCTTTTTCCTTAATTAAGATTTTTCCCACTGGATTTTTCTTATTAAGGTTTTAACGAGGCATTACATTGATCTAGAAGTATCATATTACTTTTGACATAGTAAATATGACATTGTATATTGCACTCTTTTTCCTTCACAAAGATTTTTCCGATCTGGTTTTCTTAGTAAGGTTTTGATGAGGCAACATTTTGATCCAGAAGTATCAAACATCTTTTGATGTAGTAAACTATTATTTATGAAGACAAGGCAGTTTGCATGGCTCAGATTCAAGTGAATTATATCAAAGGTGATAGGATGGAGCACATTTCTTTTGAATTTCTCTTAACACATGAATGAAAGGATAACAAGAAAAAGGAGAAACAATTTCAGTTCAAGAAAACGGGTAGATCTGTTCTCAAAGGCAATTTCCAAATCAACATTCCAAAAGATGATGTACAAAATTGGCATGCATCGACTACATCAATAGATTTATTGAATAATGAGTTATAAATAAGGGGGAGCATATAATATTATGCTATAATGTACTCTTTTTCTTCACGAATATATTTTTCTACTGGGTTTTTGTTAGTAAGGTTTTTAATGAGGCATTACCTTGATCCTGAAGTATCAACCCTTATGGTAACATTGTAAAACATGTTACCTAAAGATGAAATAAATTTGCACTCTTTTCCTTATTTATGATTTTTCCCACAGGGTCTTTTATAAAAAGGTTTTGAATGAGGCATTGTTTTGATCCTGAAGCATCAAACTCTTTTAAGAAACATCATTTTAATATGATATTCATAATGTCAGACGTTGTACTCTTTTTCTCGTTCAAGGTTTTTCCCATTGGGTTTTCCTGATAGAGTTTTGAAGGCAACAGACAATAGTTGTATCGACTGAATGGATATATGCAAGCAAGATAATTATAAAGGGGAGCAATCATCATATATGTTTTAAAATGGACAACTTCAAGTTAGCGGAGCATTCAAGATTTTGAAGACGCATATTCAAGGGGGGTGTTGTAATATATATGAGTGAATATGCTCTTGTCATATTCTATTTAGTCCCACATCATGGAAATAAGTCTAACATCAGCCCCAAAGCCTATATATAAAGGAGCCAATGTAATAGAAATTGAATGCACTTGAAGCAATAGAAATAAAAGTCTCTCACCTATCTTTTCTTTTCTCTCTAATGGCTTCTTGTTTAACATATGTTCTGTTTTATTTTATAACACAATTTCCAAAATCCTAGAAAAATAAAGTTTTCCCACGCATATCTTGTGAATCCTAAACATGCATATTTATAATAATATTAAAAAAAATCCTTTAATCGGTAGTTTATCACTTCCACCTTCCAAAATAATTCTTTCTCATATAGATAATTCATTTTATTCTTGAATGCAATAAAAGGTGCAACAAATATTCTGTAACCACTCTCTAAAATCTACAAGATGTACAAAAGAGAGAATATATTTGATTCATGATTCCACATTCACAATATCTTCAAAATCCACTTTTATTTAGAATTAGTATCATCAAAATCCAATAATTTACGCATTGATACTATATTCCCATAAATGTCGTTCTAACTTGTGAAGACCCTCAACTTCCCCGTAAAGGAAAGCGTCGGATAGTTCGAGAACAAACCACAACAGAACGCATACAGAAGAACATTTCATTGTATATTACAACAATGCATCAGATTACAAGAATATACAGAGTATAAACGAATATTACACAGAAATATCAGAGATTTAAATTACATTTAAATACATCGCAGCGGAAAATAATACAATACACAACTAGAAAGAGATATACGGATACAAAGCTTTCCGGATATCGTTCCAGCTGTAAACCAGGATCCTGTGAATATAATCTGCAAAACCAAAACTACTAGCTGCCCGTGTCAAAATAGGGGCACCCAGAGTTTAGGTTAAAACAATAAACTCCAGGTCAGTCATGTGACTGGTGTGAGAACTAAAACAGTTTTTAATCTTTATTTTCAAAGGTAAATCAAGGGACCACGCCGTATAACACGGAACGGGTTTCCTCCCAAGAATACCAGTGCATAAAACAAACAGCGCAATGCTAAATAAAGAAAGATGAAGCTATTATAAGACCCAGTTCCCATCACACAATGCAATCGCAAGCCGGAGGATAGGGTTTTTACCTTATAATAGCCAAGAATGCTTGATACGTTTAAAACAAATCATTTGATACTATATTAAGTGCATAGTGTATAAAACAACTTCAAATCATAAGTATCAATCATAGGCGGCATGAGCGCCCCATCCCACTATGTCGCCATATATAGGATTACAATTAAAACCGCAAATGTCACGTATTTGGAAATTGGATTTCCGTCTATGAACCGAGGCAAAAGATAGTCCTCAACCGATTCGAGACTGCCCAGCCCGAGTCTCAGGATCAGAGCTCGAGTGACCCTAGGAGCGACAGGGCCGGTCCACCGATGTGGATTAAAATGCCTGAGCACTGCGTTTCGCCGCCCTTTGGGGCGTAAGCGAGCCAACGAATGACTCCATCGGACCCGGATCGTCCGATCTAACCGAGGCGCCTCGCAACAGCAACAACCACATAAGTCAAACTCGTCAGGGCGTGTAAAACCACTGACGCCACTTCTAGCTGGGAGGAAACGCAGGCCCTCCCTGAGGTCCTTTCTCCCGTTTTTGGTTCATACCTGGTGTGAAACACGCGAGGTAAACGTTACACAAAGCTACGCCACAAAGGCCGTGCTTTGATCATCAACCACAAGACTTTGCTTTTCAACAGAAGCCTTGATCATTTGCATCTTAGCATGCCACACAGGCAAGCCATCCTATGCAACCGATATCAGTCACACAGAATGAAATCCGATGTCAGACACACAGTCCATTTACAAGTCCGTTCTGGGTCTGAACGAAACCGGAGGCACCTAGTACCCCGCATATCCATCGATCTCCAAGTACGTCTGGACGATCACTAACTGTTTCCATCTTCTTGGGTGTACAGCCCAATCAAGATCATCAGTTATCACCCAAACGACGTGAAGACCTCCGGTCTTCGACCATCGTCTTCATCTTCGACTTATCGTCGTATCAGTTATTCAGAATGGGATGAACCCGGTCTTTCCGAATAACTCGCGTATATTTTAAATAAGTGTTACACAAACACAACATACGCCTCATTCCAATTCATTAGTCACTAACCGTAAATTAATCAAGAGAATAATTCCCCAAATATTAACCCCGAAGGCCGAAACCAACATCAGATCAATATCCAGAAAACCATTCTGCTTGGCTAACCGACAGTTAGTTTCTAAATTTCACGTTCAAATCTAATTAAAGATTTATCTATCGCCTGGAGCAAAACTGGTGATACTCCATTCTCGATCTTTTCAATCTAATTAAAGATTCATTAAAACTCCACTTAGTTTTAATCATTATCTGGGTTAAAGAATCAGTGTCATTTAAAACACGATTCACGATAAACCCAAAATCACATTCCATTAATTATCGGGTTAAAGAACAAGTGTTATTTAAAACACTGTTCACGATAAACCCAAAAATCAATACCAATTCAATTCCAATTAAATATCATTTAATTGGTACACTTCATTAAATCTAAATAAAAAGATTTAATCTTTTCTCAACTGGGTTCAAGAACAGTGTTAGTGAAGACACCATTCACGACAAACCCAAATCACATTCCATTAATTATCGGGTTAAAGAACAAGTGTTATTTAAAACACTGTTCACGATAAACCCAAAAATCAATACCAATTCAATTCCAATTAAATATCATTTAATTGGTACACTTCATTAAATCTAAATAAAAAGATTTAATCTTTTCTCAACTGGGTTCAAGAACAGTGTTAGTGAAGACACCATTCACGACAAACCCAAATCACATTCCATTAATTATCGGGTTAAAGAACAAGTGTTATTTAAAACACTGTTCACGATAAACCCAAAAATCAATACCAATTCAATTCCAATTAAATATCATTTAATTGGTACACTTCATTAAATCTAAATAAAAAGATTTAATCTTTTCTCAACTGGGTTCAAGAACAGTGTTAGTGAAGACACCATTCACGACAAACCCAAATCACATTCCATTAATTATCGGGTTAAAGAACAAGTGTTATTTAAAACACTGTTCACGATAAACCCAAAAATCAATACCAATTCAATTCCAATTAAATATCATTTAATTGGTACACTTCATTAAATCTAAATAAAAAGATTTAATCTTTTCTCAACTGGGTTCAAGAACAGTGTTAGTGAAGACACCATTCACGACAAACCCAAATCACATTCCATTAATTATCGGGTTAAAGAACAAGTGTTATTTAAAACACTGTTCACGATAAACCCAAAAATCAATACCAATTCAATTCCAATTAAATATCATTTAATTGGTACACTTCATTAAATCTAAATAAAAAGATTTAATCTTTTCTCAACTGGGTTCAAGAACAGTGTTAGTGAAGACACCATTCACGACAAACCCAAATCACATTCCATTAATTATCGGGTTAAAGAACAAGTGTTATTTAAAACACTGTTCACGATAAACCCAAAAATCAATACCAATTCAATTCCAATTAAATATCATTTAATTGGTACACTTCATTAAATCTAAATAAAAAGATTTAATCTTTTCTCAACTGGGTTCAAGAACAGTGTTAGTGAAGACACCATTCACGACAAACCCAAATCACATTCGATATTCAATACAAGGCTCTGAATAGAAAATATATCGGCTTATATTCAATATCGAATTCTACGACTAACAAATGTCGTATTGGAAATAACGATATAAATATATATCTTTCAAATTTCCATAACAACACCTGTATAATCACGAATTCCAACATCGAAATATTCCGAAGACAATTTCGATTCAAATCCACTCCAATGCATTCATTGGAAATTTTGGTTATTTTCAAACCCATTTCGAATTCAATTTATTTATTTAAAAATAAATAGAATTATAATTCTAGTTCAAAACTAGTTCATTTCGATAAAAATCTATTTTTATCTTTTCAAATATGGAGTTTTTCATCCCAAACTTTCACAAATCATTTCTTATGATTTTACACAAATTATTACTATTTTTAATAATTTTATCAAGGCCCGTACAGTCGATTTCCAACAACGGCCATCGAACTGCACTTACAGCGACCTTTTTCGAATTTGATTTGGACGTATCTCCAAATCCAACCGTTAGATTTCAAATTTCTAACATTCATTAGAAAGCTCTTTTCGATACGAACCCAACGGTTCCGGTTTTAGGAGAATCCGACGGTCGGATCTCCCGTAATGTCCGTTTGAAATAAATGGTCGAAATTCGCGAACTGCCGCGGCGCGGCGCGTTCTATTCAGGCCATTATATTATATATATAATATATAATATATATTTCGTCGATTTCTATTTAAAACGAATTATATAAATAGTTTTAAATTCGTTTCAAAATTCATTTCTATTCAATTCAAATTTCAATTCGTTTTCAATTCAATTTGAATTCGTTTTCTATTCGATTCATTTCGAAATCGTTTTCAATTCAATTCATTTCGAAATCGTTTTCAATTCAATTCATTTCGAAATCGTTTTCAATTCAATTCATTTCGAAATCGTTTTCAATTCAATTCATTTCGAAATCGTTTTCAATTCAATTCATTTCGAAATCGTTTTCAATTCAATTCATTTCGAAATATTCGATTTCAAAATTACTTTTTAATATTCATCTTAAAATGAATAAAATCGATATAAATATCGTTCACGTCAAAATGGCGTCAATCTAATCAGCACGGCTTCATATATTGATATTTTCAAATATTCCATTTTGAATATTTCTATTTCAAATATTTCTATTTTTAAAACTGGAATGAGGCCCAATCCATTACCATATAAAGTTAATTATATGGATTTTTCATACAACACATGTATATAATAGCAACGATAAATAATCAACCATCAACCAAAGTGCACTACACCGTATAAGCATCAAATATAGATATCTAATGCTTATAACAGCCTGTCAATCAATCGATTGACATATTTAATCAATCAGGATGAGTGAACTTCAAATTTCATCCTAACACCCGTGTGGGGTTTCAAACAATCAAACACATATTTTCATTCGTGCAGTTGGGCGATGTGTAAAATTTATCGACCCAATCAATGTCCTTCAAATAAGTGTACATAAACAAACCGTCTGGTTTGTAAATGAATATTTATTTATTCACTTTCACTATATTCATATTCACGTTAAAAATTATATTTTTAACGACAAAACATTTAATTTCAACATATGAATTTCTGTTCAATTCATTCTCTAAATAAAATGATATTTTTATTTTTCTAACATATTTTAGAAAATTTCGGCGGCATAACGGCACGATACTAGAAACGGGACAAGGCCTAGCCTTATCCCCGGTCTAGTGAAGGCCCACGCCATTCACACATCAATCAAATCAATTTCACCTCACCAAACAATTCAATTCAAACAAATAATTCAACTAATCTATGCAACCAAACAAACAAGTCCATGGTCTGTGGACAATTGTGTCGGGTGCTACTAAGCACCGTCTGCATCCTAGTATATATATAAAACTAGAAAAGAAATTGAAAGGTGAGAAATTCTCACCAATAGCTTTCCAATGACACGATTTTTCTTAATAGAAACCTTCGCCTATTTCGCCTTCTTGTTGCTTTCGTTGCCTGTATTCTCTACATAGGTAAAAATCGAATTTTTACTATGTTATTCAATATATAAAGATTGCATTTTGACTTCGCTATTAAATATAAAGATTATATTTTTATTATCCTTATGATGTAAAAATTATATTTTAATTATTTTAAAAAAATACAAAAATCATGTCTTCCTCCTTCTACATAATAAAAATCCCGGCTTTTCTCTTTTTAAAAATATGATCTTTATTTTTGCAAGTTCAAATCTTTTTCTATTAAAAGATTAAACCTTTTTCTTTTAACAGATTAAACCTTTTTCCTATTTTAAAGTTCAAACCCCCTTTTTTCTCAAACCTTAAAATAAACTCAGTTTTTACTTTCTTTTCAAAAATTCTGTTTTTATCTTTTATAAAAATGCAGTTTTTATCTTTTTCAAAAATGCAGTTTTTATCTTTTATAAAAATGCAGTTTTTATCTTTTATAAAAATGCAGTTTTTTTTTTTGCTCTTTTAAAAAATGCAGTTTTTATCTTTTTCAAAAATGCAGTTTTTATCTTTTACAAAAATGCAGTTTTTATCTTTTTCAAAAATGCAGTTTTTATCTTTTATAAAAATGCAGTTTTTATCTAAAAAAAAAAAACAGTTTTCATTTCTAAAAAAAAACAGTTTATAAAACCTTAAAAAAAATCAGTTGTTTTTATATTCTTTTTCATCTTAAAAACCCAGTTTTTAAATTTAAAAATAAACCAGTTTTCATTTCTAAACAAACAGTTTTCAATTTACTGTAGAAAAAAAATAAAAACAAAGATAAAATAAAATAACCTAAACGCTCACCGAGATTTCGAAGTGGAGGAGGGAAGAAGAGGCGTCGGCGGTGGCTCAGTGGTGTCGCGATGTGGTGTTCGAGGTGGAGGCGTCTTCGAGGTAGTGGGGTTGCTTCGATTCGCTGTCGCGACTGGGTGTCTCGAGGTAAGGGCGGCTTCGAGGTGGGGGGGGGGGGGCAGCGTCGAGGGGTTGTTCGGCGGTGGGTTCTGGCGGCGGCTCAACTAGATTAGGTTTTAGGTTTTTTTTTTTTTTAAATCGTTTCTGTATAATGAAACGGGGGGGCCAACGAAGAAGAAAAAAAGGGGGGAATTCTATTTTTTTTATTATTATTTAATTATTAAATTTTGCCAAAGGGTTGACTTTTACATCCGACCTCGAAACGAGGTCCACCGCCTGTCGTCCATAGCGTTTTACCCCCATTCCGAACACAATGGGATATGTATCGCAAGCTGATTTGGTCGTTTGAATCAGTTTCCGTTAAATTTACATTTAAATCACTATATTGAATTTTAAACGTACATTTCAAATTACCGGGGTCACATACTAACTAGAAAAATTCCAGAAAAATATTTTCTAGCTTCGTATTGAAGATACGGTCCTAACAAAACTAGTTTCGTCGAATTCTGAGGCCGTTGGAAAAATGGCCATTTTCCAGTCGATTAAAATCAACTGAAACTGGTCAAACGCGTTTTCCTTTGCCACGCTCACATATTGATTCGAAAAATTATGAAATTTGGAATCTAGCAATAACTTGACACTGCGGATCCAACAAAACTGGTTTCGTCGAAATCCGAGGTCGTTTGCAAAATGTCCATTTTTAAGGGCCTGAATTCCATAGCGACTATTCAGAATTTTCAACTGGACAGATCTTTTGGTTCCCGATATGAAATCTTGATTTTTCGGATTCGTTGGAAAGATATTCACTATTAGATTCCATTATTTTTGGTTTCACTAAAATCCGGATTGTTTTGCACCCGGTACATTCAATTGAAGTTTGAAATCGAATTATCGAACTACCGCGCCATTTTCAATTCTTTTTATAATTATATATAATTATTTATAATCTAACGACGACGCGTATAATATATATACGTTCGATTTATATTCTAAATAAATTTCTCGTCGATATTATTTAAAATAATTCATTTTAAATAATCAAAATTCACTAAAATTGCCAAAATAAAAATTTTAAACTGGCCCAGATTTTCCGGGTTGTTACAATCTCCCCCACTTAAAACTTTTCGTCCCCGAAAAGGAACAAAGTCGAAAGTGGTTTGATTATTCAGCTCTACGCTCGATCTGGCTTCCATTCTCCAACTCTTTAGTTTCTGAGAATTTTTAAAACTTCAAAAATTTGGCTAACACCCTAAATTTTTGAAAAATTTCGCCATAACCTCCCCTGCACCGGGAGCATCGGGGAATTTCAAATAGCTTCCCCGGTCCTTCAGATCTCAAAAAGAAAAAGAAAAAGCCAAGCGGCTAGCCAATAGGCTCACAAAATCATCATCACCCAAACAAAACAGTAAATTACGTAGTAAACATGTACCTATTTGTCGGGCAAACAAATTTTATTCTTCGGCTCTAGCCTCCTTGCTATGACCTGTTCAATGTAAGTATATGTATATGCAAGCAAATGCGACCAATTTTTAATATAATTCAATATTCGGTTCAATTAGGCATAAAGGTTCAAAATTAGCAAATAAATGAACAAACAACACAAACATCAATCAATTAGTTGATTAGAATTTGAAATTCATAATTTTGATACATATACAAAAATCATGTTTTTGATGTCAATTCACAACAAATAAATCTATCTATATAAGTTTTGGTTCTCACACCAGTCTAATGGAAATATATAGAAAATCACACCTTCGAAACTCGAATACCAAATCTGATGATGTCTAGACTATCATCAGAATCGTCTCCGGGCGACTAGAGTGTGGCTCTATATCTATCCAGTATATTAAAACTTCGAATACACGCGGATCAGACGTATACGCAAAATCTATATATACTGGATTGTCCAACTCAATATAAATAGATAATCAAATACGAATAATTGATTTAAATTTTCAAAACAAAATTTGTTTTCACTTTAAAAATATACTCTTCACACTCGTTCTAGGATACTACTGATCCCATCTCTAACGAGTCATTCCCGTTGGATATTACTAATCCAATTTCTGATGAATTCTTTCGTATGTTTCTAATGTGTCTTGTTCTCTAAGCTTTGTAAACCAAAGCTCTGATACCAACTGTGAAGACCCTCAACTTCCCCGTAAAGGAAAGCGTCGGATAGTTCGAGAACAAACCACAACAGAACGCATACAGAAGAACATTTCATTGTATATTACAACAATGCATCAGATTACAAGAATATACAGAGTATAAACGAATATTACACAGAAATATCAGAGATTTAAATTACATTTAAATACATCGCAGCGGAAAATAATACAATACACAACTAGAAAGAGATATACGGATACAAAGCTTTCCGGATATCGTTCCAGCTGTAAACCAGGATCCTGTGAATATAATCTGCAAAACCAAAACTACTAGCTGCCCGTGTCAAAATAGGGGCACCCAGAGTTTAGGTTAAAACAATAAACTCCAGGTCAGTCATGTGACTGGTGTGAGAACTAAAACAGTTTTTAATCTTTATTTTCAAAGGTAAATCAAGGGACCACGCCGTATAACACGGAACGGGTTTCCTCCCAAGAATACCAGTGCATAAAACAAACAGCGCAATGCTAAATAAAGAAAGATGAAGCTATTATAAGACCCAGTTCCCATCACACAATGCAATCGCAAGCCGGAGGATAGGGTTTTTACCTTATAATAGCCAAGAATGCTTGATACGTTTAAAACAAATCATTTGATACTATATTAAGTGCATAGTGTATAAAACAACTTCAAATCATAAGTATCAATCATAGGCGGCATGAGCGCCCCATCCCACTATGTCGCCATATATAGGATTACAATTAAAACCGCAAATGTCACGTATTTGGAAATTGGATTTCCGTCTATGAACCGAGGCAAAAGATAGTCCTCAACCGATTCGAGACTGCCCAGCCCGAGTCTCAGGATCAGAGCTCGAGTGACCCTAGGAGCGACAGGGCCGGTCCACCGATGTGGATTAAAATGCCTGAGCACTGCGTTTCGCCGCCCTTTGGGGCGTAAGCGAGCCAACGAATGACTCCATCGGACCCGGATCGTCCGATCTAACCGAGGCGCCTCGCAACAGCAACAACCACATAAGTCAAACTCGTCAGGGCGTGTAAAACCACTGACGCCACTTCTAGCTGGGAGGAAACGCAGGCCCTCCCTGAGGTCCTTTCTCCCGTTTTTGGTTCATACCTGGTGTGAAACACGCGAGGTAAACGTTACACAAAGCTACGCCACAAAGGCCGTGCTTTGATCATCAACCACAAGACTTTGCTTTTCAACAGAAGCCTTGATCATTTGCATCTTAGCATGCCACACAGGCAAGCCATCCTATGCAACCGATATCAGTCACACAGAATGAAATCCGATGTCAGACACACAGTCCATTTACAAGTCCGTTCTGGGTCTGAACGAAACCGGAGGCACCTAGTACCCCGCATATCCATCGATCTCCAAGTACGTCTGGACGATCACTAACTGTTTCCATCTTCTTGGGTGTACAGCCCAATCAAGATCATCAGTTATCACCCAAACGACGTGAAGACCTCCGGTCTTCGACCATCGTCTTCATCTTCGACTTATCGTCGTATCAGTTATTCAGAATGGGATGAACCCGGTCTTTCCGAATAACTCGCGTATATTTTAAATAAGTGTTACACAAACACAACATACGCCTCATTCCAATTCATTAGTCACTAACCGTAAATTAATCAAGAGAATAATTCCCCAAATATTAACCCCGAAGGCCGAAACCAACATCAGATCAATATCCAGAAAACCATTCTGCTTGGCTAACCGACAGTTAGTTTCTAAATTTCACGTTCAAATCTAATTAAAGATTTATCTATCGCCTGGAGCAAAACTGGTGATACTCCATTCTCGATCTTTTCAATCTAATTAAAGATTCATTAAAACTCCACTTAGTTTTAATCATTATCTGGGTTAAAGAATCAGTGTCATTTAAAACACGATTCACGATAAACCCAAAATCACATTCCATTAATTATCGGGTTAAAGAACAAGTGTTATTTAAAACACTGTTCACGATAAACCCAAAAATCAATACCAATTCAATTCCAATTAAATATCATTTAATTGGTACACTTCATTAAATCTAAATAAAAAGATTTAATCTTTTCTCAACTGGGTTCAAGAACAGTGTTAGTGAAGACACCATTCACGACAAACCCAAATCACATTCCATTAATTATCGGGTTAAAGAACAAGTGTTATTTAAAACACTGTTCACGATAAACCCAAAAATCAATACCAATTCAATTCCAATTAAATATCATTTAATTGGTACACTTCATTAAATCTAAATAAAAAGATTTAATCTTTTCTCAACTGGGTTCAAGAACAGTGTTAGTGAAGACACCATTCACGACAAACCCAAATCACATTCCATTAATTATCGGGTTAAAGAACAAGTGTTATTTAAAACACTGTTCACGATAAACCCAAAAATCAATACCAATTCAATTCCAATTAAATATCATTTAATTGGTACACTTCATTAAATCTAAATAAAAAGATTTAATCTTTTCTCAACTGGGTTCAAGAACAGTGTTAGTGAAGACACCATTCACGACAAACCCAAATCACATTCCATTAATTATCGGGTTAAAGAACAAGTGTTATTTAAAACACTGTTCACGATAAACCCAAAAATCAATACCAATTCAATTCCAATTAAATATCATTTAATTGGTACACTTCATTAAATCTAAATAAAAAGATTTAATCTTTTCTCAACTGGGTTCAAGAACAGTGTTAGTGAAGACACCATTCACGACAAACCCAAATCACATTCCATTAATTATCGGGTTAAAGAACAAGTGTTATTTAAAACACTGTTCACGATAAACCCAAAAATCAATACCAATTCAATTCCAATTAAATATCATTTAATTGGTACACTTCATTAAATCTAAATAAAAAGATTTAATCTTTTCTCAACTGGGTTCAAGAACAGTGTTAGTGAAGACACCATTCACGACAAACCCAAATCACATTCCATTAATTATCGGGTTAAAGAACAAGTGTTATTTAAAACACTGTTCACGATAAACCCAAAAATCAATACCAATTCAATTCCAATTAAATATCATTTAATTGGTACACTTCATTAAATCTAAATAAAAAGATTTAATCTTTTCTCAACTGGGTTCAAGAACAGTGTTAGTGAAGACACCATTCACGACAAACCCAAATCACATTCGATATTCAATACAAGGCTCTGAATAGAAAATATATCGGCTTATATTCAATATCGAATTCTACGACTAACAAATGTCGTATTGGAAATAACGATATAAATATATATCTTTCAAATTTCCATAACAACACCTGTATAATCACGAATTCCAACATCGAAATATTCCGAAGACAATTTCGATTCAAATCCACTCCAATGCATTCATTGGAAATTTTGGTTATTTTCAAACCCATTTCGAATTCAATTTATTTATTTAAAAATAAATAGAATTATAATTCTAGTTCAAAACTAGTTCATTTCGATAAAAATCTATTTTTATCTTTTCAAATATGGAGTTTTTCATCCCAAACTTTCACAAATCATTTCTTATGATTTTACACAAATTATTACTATTTTTAATAATTTTATCAAGGCCCGTACAGTCGATTTCCAACAACGGCCATCGAACTGCACTTACAGCGACCTTTTTCGAATTTGATTTGGACGTATCTCCAAATCCAACCGTTAGATTTCAAATTTCTAACATTCATTAGAAAGCTCTTTTCGATACGAACCCAACGGTTCCGGTTTTAGGAGAATCCGACGGTCGGATCTCCCGTAATGTCCGTTTGAAATAAATGGTCGAAATTCGCGAACTGCCGCGGCGCGGCGCGTTCTATTCAGGCCATTATATTATATATATAATATATAATATATATTTCGTCGATTTCTGTTTAAAACGAATTATATAAATAGTTTTAAATTCGTTTCAAAATTCATTTCTATTCAATTCAAATTTCAATTCGTTTTCAATTCAATTTGAATTCGTTTTCTATTCGATTCATTTCGAAATCGTTTTCAATTCAATTCATTTCGAAATCGTTTTCAATTCAATTCATTTCGAAATCGTTTTCAATTCAATTCATTTCGAAATCGTTTTCAATTCAATTCATTTCGAAATCGTTTTCAATTCAATTCATTTCGAAATCGTTTTCAATTCAATTCATTTCGAAATATTCGATTTCAAAATTACTTTTTAATATTCATCTTAAAATGAATAAAATCGATATAAATATCGTTCACGTCAAAATGGCGTCAATCTAATCAGCACGGCTTCATATATTGATATTTTCAAATATTCCATTTTGAATATTTCTATTTCAAATATTTCTATTTTTAAAACTGGAATGAGGCCCAATCCATTACCATATAAAGTTAATTATATGGATTTTTCATACAACACATGTATATAATAGCAACGATAAATAATCAACCATCAACCAAAGTGCACTACACCGTATAAGCATCAAATATAGATATCTAATGCTTATAACAGCCTGTCAATCAATCGATTGACATATTTAATCAATCAGGATGAGTGAACTTCAAATTTCATCCTAACACCCGTGTGGGGTTTCAAACAATCAAACACATATTTTCATTCGTGCAGTTGGGCGATGTGTAAAATTTATCGACCCAATCAATGTCCTTCAAATAAGTGTACATAAACAAACCGTCTGGTTTGTAAATGAATATTTATTTATTCACTTTCACTATATTCATATTCACGTTAAAAATTATATTTTTAACGACAAAACATTTTATTTCAACATATGAATTTCTGTTCAATTCATTCTCTAAATAAAATGATATTTTTATTTTTCTAACATATTTTAGAAAATTTCGGCGGCATAACGGCACGATACTAGAAACGGGACAAGGCCTAGCCTTATCCCCGGTCTAGTGAAGGCCCACGCCATTCACACATCAATCAAATCAATTTCACCTCACCAAACAATTCAATTCAAACAAATAATTCAACTAATCTATGCAACCAAACAAACAAGTCCATGGTCTGTGGACAATTGTGTCGGGTGCTACTAAGCACCGTCTGCATCCTAGTATATATATAAAACTAGAAAAGAAATTGAAAGGTGAGAAATTCTCACCAATAGCTTTCCAATAACACGATTTTTCTTAATAGAAACCTTCGCCTATTTCGCCTTCTTGTTGCTTTCGTTGCCTGTATTCTCTACATAGGTAAAAATCGAATTTTTACTATGTTATTCAATATATAAAGATTGCATTTTGACTTCGCTATTAAATATAAAGATTATATTTTTATTATCCTTATGATGTAAAAATTATATTTTAATTATTTTTAAAAAATACAAAAATCATGTCTTCCTCCTTCTACATAATAAAAATCCCGGCTTTTCTCTTTTTAAAAATATGATCTTTATTTTTGCAAGTTCAAATCTTTTTCTATTAAAAGATTAAACCTTTTTCTTTTAACAGATTAAACCTTTTTCCTATTTTAAAGTTCAAACCCCCTTTTTTCTCAAACCTTAAAATAAACTCAGTTTTTACTTTCTTTTCAAAAATTCTGTTTTTATCTTTTATAAAAATGCAGTTTTTATCTTTTTCAAAAATGCAGTTTTTATCTTTTATAAAAATGCAGTTTTTATCTTTTATAAAAATGCAGTTTTTTTTTTTTGCTCTTTTAAAAAATGCAGTTTTTATCTTTTTCAAAAATGCAGTTTTTATCTTTTATAAAAATGCAGTTTTTATCTTTTACAAAAATGCAGTTTTTATCTTTTTCAAAAATGCAGTTTTTATCTTTTATAAAAATGCAGTTTTTATCTAAAAAAAAAAAAAACAGTTTTCATTTCTAAAAAAAAACAGTTTATAAAACCTTAAAAAAAATCAGTTGTTTTTATATTCTTTTTCATCTTAAAAACCCAGTTTTTAAATTTAAAAATAAACCAGTTTTCATTTCTAAACAAACAGTTTTCAATTTACTGTAGAAAAAAAATAAAAACAAAGATAAAATAAAATAACCTAAACGCTCACCGAGATTTCGAAGTGGAGGAGGGAAGAAGAGGCGTCGGCGGTGGCTCAGTGGTGTCGCGATGTGGTGTTCGAGGTGGAGGCGTCTTCGAGGTAGTGGGGTTGCTTCGATTCGCTGTCGCGACTGGGTGTCTCGAGGTAAGGGCGGCTACGAGGTGGGGGGGGGGGGGGGCAGCGTCGAGGGGTTGTTCGGCGGTGGGTTCTGGCGGCGGCTCAACTAGATTAGGTTTTAGGTTTTTTTTTTTTTTTTAAATCGTTTCTGTATAATGAAACGGGGGGGCCAACGAAGAAGAAAAAAAGGGGGGAATTCTATTTTTTTTATTATTATTTAATTATTAAATTTTGCCAAAGGGTTGACTTTTACATCCGACCTCGAAACGAGGTCCACCGCCTGTCGTCCATAGCGTTTTACCCCCATTCCGAACACAATGGGATATGTATCGCAAGCTGATTTGGTCGTTTGAATCAGTTTCCGTTAAATTTACATTTAAATCACTATATTGAATTTTAAACGTACATTTCAAATTACCGGGGTCACATACTAACTAGAAAAATTCCAGAAAAATATTTTCTAGCTTCGTATTGAAGATACGGTCCTAACAAAACTAGTTTCGTCGAATTCTGAGGCCGTTGGAAAAATGGCCATTTTCCAGTCGATTAAAATCAACTGAAACTGGTCAAACGCGTTTTCCTTTGCCACGCTCACATATTGATTCGAAAAATTATGAAATTTGGAATCTAGCAATAACTTGACACTGCGGATCCAACAAAACTGGTTTCGTCGAAATCCGAGGTCGTTTGCAAAATGTCCATTTTTAAGGGCCTGAATTCCATAGCGACTATTCAGAATTTTCAACTGGACAGATCTTTTGGTTCCCGATATGAAATCTTGATTTTTCGGATTCGTTGGAAAGATATTCACTATTAGATTCCATTATTTTTGGTTTCACTAAAATCCGGATTGTTTTGCACCCGGTACATTCAATTGAAGTTTGAAATCGAATTATCGAACTACCGCGCCATTTTCAATTCTTTTTATAATTATATATAATTATTTATAATCTAACGACGACGCGTATAATATATATACGTTCGATTTATATTCTAAATAAATTTCTCGTCGATATTATTTAAAATAATTCATTTTAAATAATCAAAATTCACTAAAATTGCCAAAATAAAAATTTTAAACTGGCCCAGATTTTCCGGGTTGTTACAATACTCCACGTATAACCTCAAATTTCAAACAATACCCAATATTATCATGGAAATGACTTTATTCCAAAAGTAAGCTAACCTTAAAACCTTCAAATTATGATTCCTCTTAAGTAATCATGTATATCAACAAATCAGAAATGCTTATGATAACACAACGACCACCGTATGGACTTTATAGCTTTCCATTGTTAGTTCCATCTTGAATCAGATGAATTTGCCTCTTTGATGCCAGTTTGAGAAGTTCCTTTAATCTTCACCATTTTCCAAGAAATTTTTATACATTTTTTCTTTTTATCTTTGCATTGCATACACCTCCCTGCTATCTTTCGTAATGCCACCGTAATTCGAAAGGTTGATGCGTTTTACCTCCAATTGTCCAGCCGGAACAAGATTATTTATAATTATTGAGATGTGCCTAACTCCTATAAGCTTCATCACTCTTCAGTAATCCATCTGCAAACTAATTAAAATTATGCCTTAACATATAGATTTCCATTATTAGTTGATTCCACCTTTGCATCTTTCTCACGAAAATCATTGAATGATTCCATTTAATTGCATTTGTGAAAATAAGAACTAGAATCAAGCAACCAACCTTTTCTTTTGCCTTTTCCCATGCATAGGACATCATCATCAAATTCCTCACCAAAATGCACATCACCATCATTGTTATTCCTTTTCAATTTGGTCCTCTTCCAATCTTTTCATCATCCCTTTGTCCTTTTTGATCTTGTAAAATCTCATATTATGACCTAGTATGTCACAGTAATAGAAGATGAAATCACTTTCCACGTTCGATCTACTTGGTGGTCTTCCCATATATGGATGGTTACCCATCTTTACAAGAAAACCTCCTCCGCTGAATTTCCACTTTCTTTCTCTTCACATCCTTTTTTCCAATGAGATTCATCATCTGTATATCCTCATTAAGGAGACTGAACTCGTTAATATATCCGCATTTAAATTTAATTTTTTTAATGCAACCACAGGTGTTTCTCAACCCTCCGGCGATGAACATACCAACATCAAGACTTATGACACATTATTCGCCTTGTTGTTAATGACCGCTAAATGGTTCACAATTTCCTAAATCATTAAGATGCTTTTTAATTGACCCGCCATCTTTAAGTTTCATATTCAATAATCTTCACATAAAAAGAGCCTTATTTGTTGCAGAATTCTTTGCATAAATTCCATTTAGTTGATTTTAAATTAAATAAGTGAATATTTCATTATCAACAATATGAAACATCATATTCTTCAAAAGAAAAATACTAGACAGTCGTCGCAGCCTTTATATCTAAGATCTTCTGTTTTGCTTCAAATTGGTTACTAGGTTTCTCCCCTTGTTCTTTAATTATTGGTGAAGATTATTGGGATATTATAAAAAAATCCTCAACCTTTTCCTTTCATAAACCCAGTTCCTCTCATTAAGTTTTCCAACGCTTTTCTTCTCCATACAAAAACTCTCTTTAAAAAAATTATGCTGTAGTGTAATGACCCGCATTGTCAGGGGTATTATAATTTATTTATTTAATTATATATATCGTGATGTAGTGAATTAAATAGAAGTTTAATTAAATAATATGGAATATTTAATTAAATTAAATAATTAAATAATATATTTAATTCAGAAATAATCAAAAATATTGGGAATCACAATATTCTGTGAACGGGGTCGTCCCTTAGATTTAATTCAGCTTAGAGTTGAATTATATTGACGAATATATTCAATCGACGACAGTTTGAATGTAGAATTATAATATAATTAAAATAGAGCTTGAAATGGCGCGGCAGTTCGCTATTTGTCGATTTGAACTTCAACTGAATATACAGGGTTCGTTTTAAATCGGATTTCTGTGAAACAAGAAACGTGTGGAGCTGGTGGAGTATATATTTCTAGTGGAAGAGAAAAAATCCAGATTTCATCGTGTAGATTTTGATTCACATCCAAATCAAATTTTGAAATAGTCGCTATAGAATCGTTTATCGACCGTATCGGTTTATTCGATATAACTAGAGATAAGTTTTGAATTTAGACAAGGTTCTTTTGGGAAGTAGTGATAATTTAATTTTTAGAATTTTATGGTAATTTTTAATTAATTAAATAAGCAACTTTTTGTTTGGAGTATTTGGCACCCTGTATCGACATTTCGGGGTTTCACAATATGAGTCCATCTACCGGTATTATTACATTTTTGGGACCAGAGCACGTCACTCATTTAAATGGTATCTTTGTTTCTGTCCATAGCAGTCCCTACGTGAACAGGGTATTTCATAATACGGTACACTATGTTTTTAATTTGAAACAAACTAAACTGAATGGTTAACTGGTCAAACGAACTCGAAATTCAACGAAACAAGTTTCATACGAAACCTTAGGAAGAGGTCTAGTGAAACGTCATAGCCTCATATTTTTAGGATTTTTTCTGTAATTTTTATGAATTAATGCTCGGTGTTTTTCATCGATATTTTCTAAGGGGTTTTTGCAAACGGTGTCGGAATTCGACGAAACCTGTCCCATTGGATCCGGAATATTTTTTCTATGCTAGGATTGACTTAGTTTGTCAAAAACAGAATTCGTATGGATTGGTTTCAAGACAAAACTTCACGAGTAAGTTAATTTATTTAATAAATAAGAAATGGACCAAATTAACCCCTATAAATAACCCCCTTAACAGCTAAAACCTAATTCTCTTCATTCATTAGTCAAGGGTTTTTCCGCCGCTGAGTTCTTATTCCAAACAGGATTTCGATCCTCATTAAAATCATAAAATCTCAAAAAATAAATCTCGTGAGCTCGTCATAAAAAGGGCTTCAACCCAGTAGTCTGAGATTTTTGTGCGATGGCTTCCATGGTGTCTCGATTTCCGTGCAGCACGTATTAGGCTTGGGGTTTTCACGAAAAGGAAGAAGCTTGAGGCTTGATTCGTATTTCAGTTATTTTGTTTGTTTGACGAAGGGTGAATACATGCTGTGTGAAGTTCAGTAGGGAGGGGATGGCACTCGCGTGAATAGCAGGAGGGGGTTTCGGAATTTGAAGGAGTTGTGTGCTCGGATGATGGGGAGAGGATCGAATGAAATTGCTGTGTGTTTATTTGATAAATGTGAGGGAGAAATAGTTGATTGAGTATGTGAGGAGAGGAGGGGTGTCTCATGTACTTTACTGAAGCATGCGGGGTATTGTTTGTGAGGGGAGGACAAGCGGTTGTACAGGGTAAAAATGTTGTTCAGAAATGACAAAGAGGGAGTGCAAGCGGTATGAAGGGGAGACGACCAGGAACTGAAATGAGCGCGAGTGAAGGGCTTGCGTTGGTCCGCTTGGTTCAAAGAAATGTTGCTGGGGGATCTTGCGATGATGAAGTCAGTCCGTAGTGTTCCAGAATGATGCGGTTCCGGGACTCCTAAACGCATGTGGTTATGTGATGGGCACGTATAGATGAAAAAATGCATGTTGAAGATAACCAACGTAATGAAGGTTCTATCCCGAACGACAGGCATGAAAGAAACCAAAGGCCATCGAAATAGAGTTAGAGGAGACACTCATTAATATGTATTTATCGGGTACTCCCAACGTAGAGTGTGGCGTTAAGAGTTTGAAAACAAATAGAAGTAAATCTATATGCCAATTCAAAATAGACGTGAGGGAGGCAGGCGTTCAAAAGAAAAATGTGTGCAGAATGGAATACAGACTGGAGCGAAATGATTCAGAACTCGTTGAAATTTATTGCAAAATAAATTGTGTGATCAGAACCGACATTCGTAAATCGTTGGTTAACGATTTCTGACAATGTGAGTAAAACTCACCAACTTTGAACAGTTATATTTTTATAATGTATTCTTAGAACTGTTAATCATGTTGATTTGATGTGTGTTGGTTGATTGATTGAACTGCTAGTCAGTTAGTGAAAATTATATATATATATATATAAACCGTTAAATATTTATATATTGATTCTGCTATCAAAATAATTTATATTGAACTGAAAGTGATGATAATCATATTGTGTAACATCTGTGGATGCAGGGAGACAGGTTGGAGGAATCCGACTGGATTCCTCAACAGTTATTTTATTGTTTTTCATATATTGTTATATGATGTGATATAAAATCTATGGGCGATTATATTTGCTTGGACGATATTGAACATCGTGATTTGATATGATTGAATACCATAACATACCGAAATGTTGATAAGGGGATTTTCAAAGTGATATTGAAAATAGAATATTTATAAAATGGGATATTTATAAATAAGAGATATTTATAAAGTGAAATATTTATAAATAAGAAATGTTTATAAATTGGAATATTTATAAATAGGAGATATTCAAAAAGGAAATAATTTCAAACCATTTTCTTTTTGAATGGAAAGGCATGTGTGGCGGGTTTGGGGATTTTCCCGATGCTCCCGTTACAAAGGAGGTTATGGCGAATTTTTCAGAGAATTTAAGGAGTTAGAATATTTCAAGAATAAATTTGAAAAGGAAATATTTGTAAACCATTTACAAATAGAATTGAAAATGAAACGTTATAAAAAGGAAATCATTTTTAAAGTGTAGAACCGTTATTTAAAAGTAAATCTTTTCAAATGAATAAAACGTTGTTAAAAAGGAAATCTTTATAAAGTGAATAAAGTAAATCGAATATGGTATTCGAAAGGAGTTAAATCGAATATGGTATTCGAAGGGAGTAAATCGAATATGGTATTCGAAAGTTAGTAAAACGAATATGCTATTCGAAAGGGGTAAGTCGAGTCGAGTTAGTTGAATAGAGTTAACTAGATCAGTTAGAGTTAACCAGTTAGAGTTAATCAGTTAGAGTTAACCAGTTAGAGTTAATCAGTTAGAGTTAACCAATTAGAGCTAATCAGTTAGAGTTAACCAATTAGAGCTAATCAGTTAGAGTTAATCGAATTAGTTATTCGAATAGAGTTAAATAAATAAGAGTGATTCGAATTAGTTATTCGAATAGAGTTAAACACAAAGGAGTTATCGATTAGTTTAATCGAAAGGAGTTATCGAATCTAGTTATTCGAAGGAGTTATCGATTATTAGTTAATCGAAGTGAGTTATAGAATATTAGTTAAAGCAAAAGGAGTTAATCGAATATAGTTTATTCGAATAGAATAAAGGAGTAAATCGAATATAATTTATTCGAATAGGTTAAAGTAGTTATCGAATCTAGTTATTCGAAAGGAGTTATCTATTAGTTAAATCGAAAGGAGTTATCGAATTTAGTTATTCGAAAAGGAGTTATCGATTTGTTAAATCGAAAGGGAAGATTATCGAATATCGTTTATTCGAGAGGAGATTATCGAATATAGTTTATTCGAAGGAGTTATCGATTTTTAGTTAATCGAAGTGAGTTAATCGAATATAGTTTATTCGAATATAGTAAAGGAGTTAATCGGATATAGTTTATTCGAATAGAGTTAGAGGAGTTAATCGAATATAGTTTATTTGAATAGAGTTAGAGGAGTTAATCGAATATAATTTATTCGAATAGAGTTAGAGGAGTTAATCGAATATAGTTTATTCGAATAGAGTTAGAAGAGTTATCGAATATAGTTTATTAGACAGGAGTTAAGTGAATGGGGTTAATCAAATAGAGTTAATCAAATAGAGTAAATCAAATAGAGTTAACCCAATAGGGTCAGTCCAATAGAGTTAATTGAAAAGAATTAATCGGATATAGTTATTCGAAAGAAAGGTTAAGTAAGGAAGTTAGTTAAAGAAATATAAAGTGAACTTTGCCTATTTCAAGGTTAGAAGTGTTGTTCAGTTAAGGTATGAGAGGTAGTTCTACCCCAACTTGATTGGCTTCGTTTTTAACTGAGGAATGGTTAAGGTTCGGCAGTAAAGGATGGTAAAGTGAATTTAGTAATTAAAGAAAATGGTTGAGTTGGCATAGCGATGTTTATCTAAACATCTGTTTAATCCAAACGTAGGAGTTTGGAAATGTTTTCCCAACAAGAATCAGAAATGTTTTCTAAATACAGAAAACAAGGAATGGAAATGTTTCCAGTGTTAATAACGTATATTTTCTAAATATAGAAAATAGCAAATGTTGAATGTAGGGAAACAGGAGATGTAAAATGAACTAAAGAGATAAATGTTAAATGATGTTTGTTTGATATAATTTCCATCTGGAAATAGTATCGTTGTTTGCACACTTGTTTTTTTTTGATAGTTAACTCACAGACTATCGAAGTTTTGACCATTTTAACGTTGTTAATATGGAGAGACCGGTTGGATTATTATCCGAAGAACCACTCTGTATTGGCATAAGCATTGCGAATCATTTATGCCAAAGATAATTGAAGACGGAGTAAAATGCAAGGGTTGTTGTATAAGTCTTAGATAACAGTGACTAAGATGGATATACTGAATAGTACCTTCGGTTTGCCCAGTCCCAGGACAACTTGTATGGACGAAGGTCTGACAGAGTATATCCAATAGATCGCGTAAGTTGATCTGTTCAAACGTATTCACGTTTGGTGGCGGAGGAATTCGTTTCTCTTAGCTGTATACCCGTGTTATTTTTGGATAAGCCAATTTGTGATTTGGCGGGTATGACGATGTGGCATTTTAAGTGAATGAAGATGGATGTCTGACAGAATATTTCCAGAAAGGTCACGTACATTGATTTTTTCAACCGTACCAAGAGTGGAAGCGGAGAAGGAAACTTCTTTAGCTAACACGTAATGTACTGTTGTAGACGTCAATTAGTGATTTTCGATGGATCTGACAATGTGGCATTCGAAGTGAATCTGATGTGATGATAAAGCGTAGCTTCTAGCCTCATCAACCGGTAAATGACACAAATCGGGCAGGCAGCATGGCTAAGTCGGTCGCACCGAAGTAGGGTGTATAATCACCTATCTAGAGAATATTCATTTGTTTCTTAAATCTATCAATGTTGTCCCATATATATACGGGAACGGTTGCTGATCCCAACCGTTGGTGATGTACATTCGATACACTCAAGCGAAATGAGTGGTCGGTCATGTGTGGCTGAGTTACAAGATGTTCTTGTTGAACTCCAGTGTATCGTTCCTAGAGTACACTGATCGGAAGGTGGTTCCATACCTTGTCATAGTTGGAAATCCATTATCCAATACGTGCTTGCGATTTTGATTGTATACTATATATGTAGAACGTGAGATGAAAGCGTTTCTGCTAGTTGATATCTATTTGTACATAGACAGTATTATAATATCAAAAGGTTTTTGATATAAAGATATTTTAGATTCTCATAAGGGAAAAACCCGTTCCGTTCTACGGCGTGGTCTTATGAGATATCGTTTACTTGTTCATATACCTGTGTTAAACTATTTTACTCACACCAGTCCCATGACTGACCCGGAGTTTACTTTGTTGTTTTCCCTAAACTCTTGGGTGCCTAAATTTGTACGGGCAGTCAAGTAGTCGGGATTTATAGATACGTTGGAGAGCTTGGAGCAGGAGGCTTCAGGATTCTATAGCTATTATTATTTCCGTTGTTGTTGTAAGTGTTGTACTCTGATAAGTGCTATTGTATATATAACTATTTGTATTTCAAAAGTTATGTTATATTTTATTCGTTCCGCTGTGAGATTCATGTTTACTCTGATGATGATGTTCTTCTTCTTCTTCTATTCTATTAGTTCTATCTTATCTTTCCTCACCCTCTAATTTCTTTCATTAATTACCGGGATTTTTCGATGTTTTGGTTATCGGCATCGAGATTATGTCGATAACCAAAGTCGCCGAAAATCCGGGTCGTTACATGTAGCCTCTAATATGAATTTTTGTGTAACAATTATCGGACTAAGCTCGTCATTTTTAACACATGACTTACGCATATTGGTTGCCATGCATTTATCGCAACAAAACGAACCTTCAATATTACATGCCTACTAACTCAGGTCTATTGAAACGACCCGCAAATCCGAGCTATCTGAGTTGACTAAATACACCACACGTCCAACCCCAAATAACACAGAAATATGAACCATTAATAGAAAGAAGTTAGAAGATGAGAAATAGAAAGAAAGAAATATTAGAATATAAGAAGAACGAAGATCACCACTCACAGCGGAACGAATAAAATATATTATATAACATAACTTTTGAAATACAATTAGTAACTTTATATACATACCATCATCAGAGCACAACAGTCATTTCTGGAACAGTTATAAACACCTGTTTCCAGATACAAACAAGGTCCACAGCGGAATATATGATAGTCTATAGCTAACCGGTGAAGCTTCCTGCTTCCAGCTCCTCCAAATGAATCTGTGAAATCCCGACTACTTGACTGCCCGTACAAATTTGGGCACCCAAGAGTTTAGGAAAAACAAAACAAAATAAAACTCTGGGTCAGTCATGGGACTGGTGTGAGTAAACTCCAACCACTTGTTTAACTTTCAAAGATCCTTTTCAAAAGAAAAGATAATAGTAAGACCAGCCCACACATAAACATGGACGGTTTTTACCTTACTATAACCCAAAACACTTTGATATGAAAACCTAGTGATATTATAATAATGTCTACATCAAGTAAATAACCAAATAGCAGAACGCTTGCATCTCACGTTCCACATACATAGTATAAAATCAAAAACCGCATGGCGCTTATTGGAGATTGGATTTCCAACATGACAAGGTATGGAACCACCTTCCGACTGTGTATCTCTAGAGAGGAATACACTGGGTTCAACAAGAACATCTTGTAACCCGGCCCACACATGACCGACCACTCATTTCGCTTGAGTGTATCGAATGTATATCACCAACGGTTGGGATCAGCAACCGTCTCCCGACTGGGACAGCATCGAATAGAATAAGAAATTAAATGAACCTCTAGATAGGTGATTATACACCCTAATGGGTGCGACCCACATAGCCATGCTGCCTGCCCGATTTTTGTCCTTTCCCGGTTGTTGAGGCCTGAGGCTACGATTACTTACCATTCATTGATAACACAATCACTTTGAATGCCACATTGTCAGATCCGTTAATCACTAGTTGAGTTTGCACAAATATTCTGGATATTATGCTAAGGGATAAATCCGTTGCAAGCATATATATTCATACAGACCAACCCATTTGATCATTGGAAATACTCTGTCAGACATTCGTCCATTTACGTTCGTTCTGGGATTGAACGAAACCGAAGGCACAATTTCTATAAATAGAAAAGCCCTTGCACTTTACTCCGTCTTCAATATATTCAGCATACTTGGTTCGCAACGCTTATGCCGATACGGAGTGGTTCTTCGGATAATAATCCAATCGGTCTCTCCATATTGACAACGATGGTTAAAACTTCGATAGTCTGTGATTTAACTATCGCATAAAAACAAGTGTTCATCCAAACATATCAAACAAATCACTGGGCTCTTTAATTAATATTTCATTAATTAAATCTCTTCTATATTCTCTTATCAATATTTGTTAACCAAATATTTCAATAACCATATTGGCCCTTTACGCTATTTTTGATTTCGTTTCCTTGTCAAATTCTATATATATCGATATATAGATTTCTAATTGTCAAATTTCTTAAAAATATTCTAACTCCTTAAATTCCCGGAAAATTTCGCCATAACCTCCCCTGTATCGGGAGCATCGGGAAATTTCAAATAGCTTTCCCGGTCCTTCTAATCTCAAAAAGAAAAAGAAGAAGCCAAGCGGCTAGCCGATACGGCGCATAAAACGCATATATGAATTTAAACATGTACCTTTTTGTCGGGCACATAAATAAAAATCTTCATATACTCCATCCCATATCTGTTTAACACCTGTTCACCTGTTTCCAATTCAATTCAACTCAATCCGTTCGTTTTAATTAAATTTTGAATCGTTTGAATTCAGTTTCGCTCAATTATTCTTTAATTAGCCTTTTTGCCTATTTCACTTCTTTGTTGAACATAACATGTTCGAACAAAATATTTAACTCGTTCATAACCAAATCGAATTTCGATTTCAATTCTAGTTTCCTTTTCTATTTCGAATATAAATTTTCAAATCGAATTCACTTATTTAAGGCCCAATATCCATTCAAAAGCTCCTTAACTAATTTCTATTCAATTTAGTTAATTCCATTCAATAAATCAAAATCTGGTTTCTGTTTCAAAAAATCATATTCATTTACACAACTTGAATTCGCATATATTTTACAACTCACTCTGAAATTTTCTAAATAGAACTTCGGATTTCCTCTCTTAAAATCCTTTTATAATGTTAAATAAACCATTATGGTTTTAAACGATTCTGGCGCTGCTTTTCTGAAAATTTGATTTTGACATAACTCAAAATCTATACGACGAAATTCATATTTTTCTCTTTCATTAGAAAACTATTATCAAACCGGTCCTGACGTTTCTTGTTTCAAAGAATTTCGACTTCAATTGGGTTCTGTATATTCAATTGAAGTTCGAATCGCTAATTTACGAACTGCAGCGCTGCGGCGAGTTCGTTTTAATTATATTTATATATATAAACTTTTAAACTTCGTTAAATGAATTCAACTCACTTCTAATATATATATATATATATATATATTCCAAATTCCATTTGAATCTTTACATTTCAAATTCCATAGTTTTAAATCTTTATTCGAATTCCATTCCAAATCCTCTATTCGAATTCCCACTTTAATTCAACTCCTTTTTGAATTTCTATATTTGAAATTCATACTTGAATTTAGATATTCAACTCCATTTTGAATTCCCTTTTGAAATTCAAATATTCAAACCCCATTTGAATTTCTATGTTCAAATCTATTTCCAACTCTATTTGAATTAAAATATTCCAATTTTCTTTCAAACACCATTGAATTCTAAATTCGAATTCATTTACAAATACCATTTGAATTCTAAATTCAAATTCATTAGTTAAACTCCACATTTAATTTTCTTGAATCCCAATACCTTAATTTATTCCTTTGAATTAAATTCCACTTTAAATTCTATAATCAAATCCCTTTTGAATGGTTATATTTGAAAATCATATTTGAATTTAAATATTTAAACTTCATTTAAATTTCTATTTGAAATCTCATATTTAAATCCCATTGGAATTTCTTTATTCAAACCCATTTGAATTTCTTTGAATTCAAATTCCATTTCAAACCATTTGGATTTCCTATTCTACCTTGAAATCCTATTTTCAAAGTTTATTTCAAATTCTATTTTGAAATTCTATATTCAAATCCCTATTTGAATTTCTTTATTCAAATTCTATTTCAATTCTCTTATTCAAATTCCATTTTGAACTCTCTTATTCAAATGCTGTTTGAATCTCTTATTCAAACTCTATATTTAAAATTCCATTTGAACTTCCATATTCAAATTTCTATATTTGAATTTCATTCGAATTCTATATCCAAATCTCTATTTGAATTTCCTTTATTTGAATTCCTTCGAATTCAAATTATATTTTAATTCCTTGAATTCAAATTCTATTTTTCATTCTAATTTCGTCTATTCAAATTCTATTTGAACTTCTATTTGAATTTCTAATATTCAATCCCCTTTTAAAATTCAAATATTTAAACTCCTTTTCTAATTCTACTATTCAATTGTTATACTCAAATTTCATTTGAGTTATATATTTAAAATTTCCTTTTCACATCTTATTTTGAAATTCCATTTCAAATCCCAATTCCATGCTTGTATTTCTATTTCTGAATTATCAAATGATAATTCTTTTTACTTCATTTATAACTTCGTTATAAAAGAACTATTTATAAACTTCGTTTAAAAAGAAACTACTTGTTTTATTTTTCAAAACAAGTTTATATTTTTATTTCCATTAAAAATTCAAATTCTATTTAAAAATAGAATTTCCCCTTTTAAAATCTCAAATATCCTTCCACGATATTTTAAATAAATTAACATTTAGCCCAGTGATATTTAAAACAATCAAACCATTCAAATTTCAATCATTTGATTTATAGCACGTCATATATGAATATATATGAAATCAAGAAAACAAACAAACAGATAATATATTTTTGAGGAATCCAGTTGGATTCCTCCAACCTGTTTTCCTGCATCCACAGATGTTAGCACATAAATAATACCCATTCTGCTTCGTGGCAGAATATCGCGGTATAGAAGGTCATCCACTAATCATAGCGTGGGGCGTATAGGGTAATCATCCGCTATGAAACTGCGGGCATCCGCTAATGAGACTGCGGGAATCCAACCAATCAATCAACCCAATATATATATATATAATAGCCTAAATAACTAACATATATATAAAACAAGCAGAAAAATCCAAACGAGCAACAACAATTATTTTTAACGAAATAAAAATAATTATAAATAAAAGGTGAGTGAGATTTACTCACCAGGGTGTCTATATACGCTGAATACCCGATGAAGACTATTATGTAGATTGTACAGTGGTTCCTCCATTTCACTGTTTTTCAATGTAAAACAAATAAAATTTCAATTATCGAAGTATACTAATTTAATTAACTTTTCAGATGTAACAAATTTCTAATTTAACCTTAACCTTTCTCGAATGGTTAGTCTACACATTTTATTTCTTTATTAACTAATTTCCTTTGTAACCACTAATTATATCAACTAATTTATTTTAATCAAATACCAATAAAAAAATAATTTCCATGTATTAAATTAAAATCATTTTACAGTAGTAAAATGCCTAAGTTAATTTCCTATCTGGAAATAATTTCCGTACCTAAATCACTTGAATTAAGTAATTGAATTACACCTTACTAAGCCTAAAATTTCTTGACTGAAATAAATAAATAACTAAATTAACTAAATTAAGATAATTACCTTAATAACCAAATTAAATCCATTTTCATTCTCGGTCCTTCACCAACATGTTGAACTCGATGTTCCTCCCCTTATTCACGATTTCAAACCCCAACAAATTTCATTTCCTGTTACAGGCATCGAACCCTTGGTTCGAATTCTCCTTCGTGACCTGTACCTCGCTCCACCCACATCTGTCTCCCTTCAAATCCTAACATCGCAATCCTGACAATCCTCATCTGCACCCTTTCCAAAGGCGGCGCCTCCCCCTTAAACCGCAACAATGACCATACTCCATCGCTAAACTCTAGCTCCAAGCCAATCGCGACACCGTTGCTCGAGTTACAGGCGCTCGCAATTACTGGTGAAGCCGAACACCCTCTTTCTCTTAGCACTGTCGATCTCCCCCCAAACGATGCCACACAATTTAAATTGCACCCAAAATAGAAGAACAGACTTTATCGACCTCCCAGAACACGTTTCACCTCCCATTTGGATTTTTAAAATAATCGATTCGGAATGAAGTGGCTTATGGGCTTTTTGTAGCGAAAGGGGGATTTTCGATTTTTACTGAAAAAGAATTGAATGGAAACTTGAATGGCTCTCGTGGGTTGGAGAAAAATGGTAAACGAATGGCAGAGGACTGATTATATAGGTGTGCGAGAGCAGACAGGGGTACGAGGCCATTAATTTGTTGCCTTCTTGATATGAAGAATAGCAGACAATTTAGTTGGCTCGAGAAGAATAGGGTGGCGAGGTTTTTGGGTTTTTAGGTCGGCTGAAAGATTTGATTTTATTTTAATTAAAAACTAAAATATCTCATAGTCCCTTATTTTAAAATCCTGAACCGCTATTTAGTCGCAACGACCGACGTTTTCAAGCTTATACAATAATTTGAACTTAACAGAATCGGTTTAAAATGAAATAACACCAGTAAATTAAGTTAAACCGTTTAGAATGTAAATCGATTTCTGAACAAATAAATTCATCGAAAATAAATTATTATCTTTTTAAGTCAATACAGAATTTATATTAGTCGACTGAATCGTTCTGATTTAGTGTTACACTGGGAATTCAATTGTTACTATTACGATAATTAAATATATTCGATATTAAATCATATATCGATAATTAAATTGACAAATCCAATATAAAATTCATTTATATTATGAGTTCAATATTTAAAACCATACTAAATATTTACAATAAACTGTTCAAAAATCTGGGTCGTTACATTCTTCCCCCCTTAAAATAATTTCGTCCTCGAAATTGCTAAGGTAGGAAAAATGGTACAAATCCATTACTTTTCAAAACTTCTTTATGTTGAAACTCATCTCTTCACATTTCAACAAATTTAGTTCCACCAAAACTTTTGGTTCCCATTCATATGCATTCTAATTCATATTCATTTCAATTTATTTCAAATTGATTCTAGTCAATTTACTCACCTCGAACCATTTAACTTGCTTAAGTTAAATTTTAATTCCAGAATCCAAATCCCAGGGTTTTCATTTCAAATCCTTTGGAATACATAAATGTATACTTATATTTATTTTCATCTCAATTCAAAACATTTGAATTTTCAATCTACTTGTTTTCTTTCAAAACAAATTTCCATCAAAAACTATCTAAGGTAGCAATCCATCACTTAGAAACTCGGAAATGAACACTGATGATGTTGCAATCATCATCAGAATTATTTCCCAGCGACTGAAGTGAGTTCAGTGCTTTATTATTTTAAAAATCAATTCAAAATGATTTTCATTCAAAAACCCTTTCAAAATAAAACTATATTATTTTAATTACTTTGAAAAATATTTTTCAACTTCCCAGGATTTTGAATTCTTAATTCTGGTTTGAATTTAATTCTAATTCATCTCATTTGTATATATTTCATTCATATACAAATTCAGTTTGGTTATAAATAACCATTTCAATTTTTATAATCTTATCTGATTATAATGATATCAATCAACACATCCATATAACATAATAATTTCAAAAATTTCTCTTTCTATATCAAAATATAATTTTGGGTAAAATAATTCCACCCACTTTAAAACAATATCGTGTTCAATCTCCTGTTCAAGTGTTTAGAAATCCCTATCGACTTTGTGGCGTCCCACTATCCGACCAGAATTCATAAACCACTCAACAGACTAGCCAACACAATATAAAACAACTTTTATATCAACTAACAAATACGCTCTCTCGTATCTATACACTCAACTCATTCTAGGGTACTACTGACCCTATCTCTAATGAGCACATGCCACACAAGCCTAGGTATTCGCTTAACCTAAGCTCTGATACCAACTGAAACGACCCGCAAATCCGAGCTATCTGAGTTGACTAAATACACCACACGTCCAACCCCAAATAACACAGAAATATGAACCATTAATAGAAAGAAGTTAGAAGATGAGAAATAGAAAGAAAGAAATATTAGAATAGAAGAAGAACGAAGATCACAACTCACAGCGGAACGAATAAAATATATTATATAACATAACTTTTGAAATACAATTAGTAACTTTATATACATACCATCATCAGAGCACAACAGTCATTTCTGGAACAGTTATAAACACCTGTTTCCAGATACAAACAAGGTCCACAGCGGAATATATGATAGTCTATAGCTAACCGGTGAAGCTTCCTACTTCCAGCTCCTCCAAATGAATCTGTGAAATCCCGACTACTTGACTGCCCGTACAAATTTGGGCACCCAAGAGTTTAGGAAAAACAAAACAAAATAAAACTCTGGGTCAGTCATGGGACTGGTGTGAGTAAACTCCAACCACTTGTTTAACTTTCAAAGATCCTTTTCAAAAGAAAAGATAATAGTAAGACCAGCCCACACATAAACATGGACGGTTTTTACCTTACTATAACCCAAAACACTTTGATATGAAAACCTAGTGATATTATAATAATGTCTACATCAAGTAAATAACCAAATAGCAGAACGCTTGCATCTCACGCTCCACATACATAGTATAAAATCAAAAACCGCATGGCGCTTATTGGAGATTGGATTTCCAACATGACAAGGTATGGAACCACCTTCCGACTGTGTATCTCTAGAGAGGAATACACTGGGTTCAACAAGAACATCTTGTAACCCGGCCCACACATGACCGACCACTCATTTCGCTTGAGTGTATCGAATGTATATCACCAACGGTTGGGATCAGCAACCGTCTCCCGACTGGGACAGCATCGAATAGAATAAGAAATTAAATGAACCTCTAGATAGGTGATTATACACCCTAATGGGTGCGACCCACATAGCCATGTTGCCTGCCCGATTTTTGTCCTTTCCCGGTTGTTGAGGCCTGAGGCTACGATTACTTACCATTCATTGATAACACAATCACTTTGAATGCCACATTGTCAGATCCGTTAATCACTAGTTGAGTTTGCACAAATATTCTGGATATTATGCTAAGGGATAAATCCGTTGCAACCATATATATTCATACAGACCAACCCATTTGATCATTGGAAATACTCTGTCAGACATTCGTCCATTTACGTTCGTTCTGGGATTGAACGAAACCGAAGGCACAATTTCTATAAATAGAAAAGCCCTTGCACTTTACTCCATCTTCAATATATTCAGCATACTTGGTTCGCAACGCTTATGCCGATACGGAGTGGTTCTTCGGATAATAATCCAACCGGTTTCTCAATATTGACAACGATGGTCAAAACTTCGATAGTCTGTGATTTAACTATCGCATAAAAACAAGTGTTCATCCAAACATATCAAACAAATCACTGGGCTCTTTAATTAATATTTCATTAATTAAATCTCTTCTATATTCTCTTATCAATATTTGTTAACCAAATATTTCAATAACCATATTGGCCCTTTACGCTATTTTTGATTTCGTTTCCTTGTCAAATTCTATATATATCGATATATAGATTTCTAATTGTTAAATTTCTTAAAAATATTCTAACTCCTTAAATTCCCGGAAAATTTCGTCATAACCTCCCCTGTATCGGGAGCATCGGGAAATTTCAAATAGCTTTCCCGGTCCTTCTAATCTCAAAAAGAAAAGGAAGAAGCCAAGCGGCTAGCCGATACGGCGCATAAAACCCATATATGAATTTAAACATGTACCTTTTTGTCGGGCACATAAATAAAAATCTTCATATACTCCATCCCATATCTGTTTAACACCTGTTCACCTGTTTCCAATTCAATTCAACTCAATCCGTTCGTTTTAATTAAATTTTGAATCGTTTGAATTCAGTTTCGCTCAATTATTCTTTAATTAGCCTTTTTGCCTATTTCACTTCTTTGTTGAACATAACATATTCGAACAAAATATTTAACTCGTTCATAACCAAATCGAATTTCGATTTCAATTCTAGTTTCCTTTTCTATTTCGAATATAAATTTTCAAATCGAATTCACTTATTTAAGGCCCAATATCCATTCAAAAGCTCCTTAACTAATTTCTATTCAATTTAGTTAATTCCATTCAATAAATCAAAATCTGGTTTCTGTTTCAAAAAATCATATTCATTTACACAACTTGAATTCGCATATATTTTACAACTCACTCTGAAATTTTCTAAATAGAACTTCGGATTTCCTCTCTTAAAATCCTTTTATAATGTTAAATAAACCATTATGGTTTTAAACGATTCTGGCGCTGCTTTTCTGAAAATTTGATTTTGACATAACTCAAAATCTATACGACGAAATTCATATTTTTCTCTTTCATTAGAAAACTATTATCAAACCGGTCCTGACGTTTCTTGTTTCAAAGAATTTCGACTTCAATTGGGTTCTGTATATTCAATTGAAGTTCGAATCGCTAATTTACGAACTGCAGCGCTGCGGCGAGTTCGTTTTAATTATATTTATATATATAAACTTTTAAACTTCGTTAAATGAATTCAACTCCCTTCTAATATATATATATATATATATATATATATATATATTCCAAATTCCATTTGAATCTTTACATTTCAAATTCCATAGTTTTAAATCTTTATTCGAATTCCATTTCAAATCCTCTATTCGAATTCCCACTTTAATTCAACTCCTTTTTGAATTTCTATATTTGAAATTCATACTTGAATTTAGATATTCAACTCCATTTTGAATTCCCTTTTGAAATTCAAATATTCAAACCCCATTTGAATTTCTATGTTCAAATCTATTTCCAACTCTATTTGAATTAAAATATTCCAATTTTCTTTCAAACACCATTGAATTCTAAATTCGAATTCATTTACAAATACCATTTGAATTCTAAATTCAAATTCATTAGTTAAACTCCACATTTAATTTTCTTGAATCCCAATACCTTAATTTATTCCTTTGAATTAAATTCCACTTTAAATTCTATAATCAAATCCCTTTTGAATGGTTATATTTGAAAATCATATTTGAATTTAAATATTTAAACTTCATTTAAATTTCTATTTGAAATCTCATATTTAAATCCCATTGGAATTTCTTTATTCAAACCCATTTGAATTTCTTTGAATTCAAATTCCATTTCAAACCATTTGGATTTCCTATTCTACCTTGAAATCCTATTTTCAAAGTTTATTTCAAATTCTATTTTGAAATTCTATATTCAAATCCCTATTTGAATTTCTTTATTCAAATTCAATTTCAATTCTCTTATTCAAATTCCATTTTGAACTCTCTTATTCAAATGCTGTTTGAATCTCTTATTCAAACTCTATATTTAAAATTCCATTTGAACTTCCATATTCAAATTTCTATATTTGAATTTCATTCGAATTCTATATCCAAATCTCTATTTGAATTTCCTTTATTTGAATTCCTTCGAATTCAAATTATATTTTAATTCCTTGAACAAATTCTATTTTTCATTCTAATTTCGTCTATTCAAATTCTATTTGAACTTCTATTTGAATTTCTAATATTCAATCCCCTTTTAAAATTCAAATATTTAAACTCCTTTTCTAATTCTACTATTCAATTGTTATACTCAAATTTCATTTGAGTTATATATTTAAAATTTCCTTTTCACATCTTATTTTGAAATTCCATTTCAAATCCCAATTCCATGCTTGTATTTCTATTTCTGAATTATCAAATGATAATTCTTTTTACTTCATTTATAACTTCGTTATAAAAGAACTATTTATAAACTTCGTTTAAAAAGAAACTACTTGTTTTATTTTTCAAAACAAGTTTATATTTTTATTTCCATTAAAAATTCAAATTCTATTTAAAAATAGAATTTCCCCTTTTAAAATCTCAAATATCCTTCCACGATATTTTAAATAAATTAACATTTAGCCCAGTGATATTTTAAACAATCAAACCATTCAAATTTCAATCATTTGATTTATAGCACGTCATATATGAATATATATGAAATCAAGCAAACAAACAAACAGATAATATATTTTTGAGGAATCCAGTTGGATTCCTCCAACCTGTTTTCCTGCATCCACAGATGTTAGCACATAAATAATACCCATTCTGCTTCGTGGCAGAATATCGCGGTATAGAAGGTCATCCACTAATCATAGCGTGGGGCGTATAGGGTAATCATCCGCTATGAAACTGCGGGCATCCGCTAATGAGACTGCGGGAATCCAACCAATCAATCAACCCAATATATATATATATATAATAGCCTAAATAACTAACATATATATAAAACAAGCAGAAAAATCCAAACGAGCAACAACAATTATTTTTAACGAAATAAAAATAATTATAAATAAAAGGTGAGTGAGATTTACTCACCAGGGTGTCTATATACGCTGAATACCCGATGAAGACTATTATGTAGATTGTACAGTGGTTCCTCCATTTCACTGTTTTTCAATGTAAAACAAATAAAATTTCAATTATCGAAGTATACTAATTTAATTAACTTTTCAGATGTAACAAATTTCTAATTTAACCTTAACCTTTCTCGAATGGTTAGTCTACACATTTTATTTCTTTATTAACTAATTTCCTTTGTAACCACTAATTATATCAACTAATTTATTTTAATCAAATACCAATAAAAAAATAATTTCCATGTATTAAATTAAAATCATTTTACAGTAGTAAAATGCCTAAGTTAATTTCCTATCTGGAAATAATTTCCGTACCTAAATCACTTGAATTAAGTAATTGAATTACACCTTACTAAGCCTAAAATTTCTTGACTGAAATAAATAAATAACTAAATTAACTAAATTAAGATAATTACCTTAATAACCAAATTAAATCCATTTTCATTCTCGGTCCTTCACCAACATGTTGAACTCGATGTTCCTCCCCTTATTCACGATTTCAAACCCCAACAAATTTCATTTCCTGTTACAGGCATCGAACCCTTGGTTCGAATTCTCCTTCGTGACCTGTACCTCGCTCCACCCACATCTGTCTCCCTTCAAATCCTAACATCGCAAGTCTGACAATCCTCATCTGCACCCTTTCCAAAGGCGGCGCCTCCCCCTTAAACCGCGACAATGACCATACTCCATCGCTAAACTCTAGCTCCAAGCCAATCGCGACACCGTTGCTTGAGTTACAGGCGCTCGCAATTACTGGTGAAGCCGAACACCCTCTTTCTCTTAGCACTGTCGATCTCCCCCCAAACGATGCCACACAATTTAAATTGCACCCAAAATAGAAGAACAGACTTTATCGACCTCCCAGAACACGTTTCACCTCCCATTTGGATTTTTAAAATAATCGATTCGGAATGAAGTGGCTTATGGGCTTTTTGTAGCGAAAGGGGGATTTTCGATTTTTACTGAAAAAGAATTGAATGGAAACTTGAATGGCTCTCGTGGGTTGGAGAAAAATGGTAAACGAATGGCAGAGGACTGATTATATAGGTGTGCGAGAGCAGACAGGGGTACGAGGCCATTAATTTGTTGCCTTCTTGATATGAAGAATAGCAGACAATTTAGTTGGCTCGAGAAGAATAGGGTGGCGAGGTTTTTGGGTTTTTAGGTCGGCTGAAAGATTTGATTTTATTTTAATTAAAAACTAAAATATCTCATAGTCCCTTATTTTAAAATCCTGAACCGCTATTTAGTCCCAACGACCGACGTTTTCAAGCTTATACAATAATTTGAACTTAACAGAATCGGTTTAAAATGAAATAACACCAGTAAATTAAGTTAAACCGTTTAGAATGTAAATCGATTTCTGAACAAATAAATTCATCGAAAATAAATTATTATCTTTTTAAGTCAATACAGAATTTATATTAGTCGACTGAATCGTTCTGATTTAGTGTTACACTGGGAATTCAATTGTTACTATTACGATAATTAAATATATTCGATATTAAATCATATATCGATAATTAAATTGACAAATCCAATATAAAATTCATTTATATTATGAGTTCAATATTTAAAACCATACTAAATATTTACAATAAACTGTTCAAAAATCTGGGTCGTTACATCTATACACCATCAAATTTTAGAAATGTGATAATTCCATATCCAACGTTCATATTCCACATGCAAGACAACCCTAATAGATATATATTTTCATATTGATTTTATTTTTTAAATTGGTTAGTTATATAGTAGTATGTAGTATACTACAAATCTTGGGTATTGTGTGATAGTACATAGAGGTGGAAAGCTCAGCTTGTTAAAACTGACTCAAAAAGGGTATATTGGAAAGTTGGTTTCTCAGTTTTGCATGGATAAAACAAAATTCATTAGTACAGTAACATTACTAGATATAAAACTTTTTGAAAAAGGCTCGCTAATCTTAAATGAAGACAAATCTATAAAGAGAAGATGTCTTGTACTATTGTGATTGGTAATCTTATATGCCATGCGACTTGTATTGACTTGACATTATGCATGTAGCTAGAACCGTTAGCCAATATATGGGCAACCTTAAAATTTTATGTCAAGAAGTCTTTAAAGTTATTTTAAGGCATCTTGCAGGAACTTAGGATCTCAAGATTATTTTTAGTGATAGTTGAAAGAATTATAGTTTGACTGATTACTGTGACTATGATTATATTGTGGATAGAAATCGAAGGATATTTGTTGAAATTTGTGATACGCAAATCACAATTGTGGGAAACAAATTATCTATGCATATTTTGTGGAGAGATTTGCTGCTATATTTGTGGGATATCTAAGGCAAGGGTTATATGATGTTTATCCAAATAGTTTTTTGACATATATGAAGATAATTTGGGTGTCAAGTTTGCTTGGGTGTCATGAAAACTTGGATATGAAGCAATTCTCTCTATAAAAGGCCTAGTTGACATCTTCATTAGGTATGGAAAATTTGTCATTGTTCTTCATTATCTTTCTCCTCAAATTGTTTAGCCATTAGATATTCTCTACCTATTTCTGAATAAGGTTATTGGTTCAAGTTGTGCTTGTTTGTAACGATAGTTGAGATCGGGTGTAACCAATATTTCGGTGAATAAATAAAGACGGTGGTTGGGTGGAATACCGTGTGTTCATATTTCCGATATTGTTTGTGTCGTTGTTTGTTTTTCAATCACATTCATCTCCAAGTAATTGGGTGAAAAAGATCCCTATTTTTTGGATGTTTTACTAAGCTTCCACTGCACACAAAACCCCAACAGTTGGTACCGGAGCTCAAATCATCGCATAGCTTGGAGTGTTTGTTGGATTGGAAAAATTGGTTTTTTTTTGGAAAAAATTGATTTTTATTTGAAAAAGTTGAATTTTTTTCTGTCGGAGATGATGATGTTTTCGAAGATGGCTATTTTGAACGAGAATAATTAGGGTATATGGAAGATGAAGATGGAGGACGTTTTATATCTCAATTATTTGCATGATCCCATTGATGGAGATGGGAGAATCCCTCGAATATTGATGAGGGAAAGCGGAAGAAAATGGACATAAAGGCGATTGCGTTGATTCGCCAATATTTGAATGATTCGGTGTTCCACCATGTGTCTAGTTGTGAATCCGTGAAGGCATTGTGGGACAAATTAGTATCACTATACGAGTCAAAGAGTGTTACAAGTAAGACTTTTCTAGTACGAAAACTGGTACAGCTAAGGTTAGATGAGGAAAAGTCGATTGCAGAGCATTTGAACAAGTTTCAGGATTTCGTCAATCAATTGGCAAACATGAGGTCAATTTTGATGATGAGTTATAGGCTCTTTTGTTGATGAGCTCTTTTGGAAAGCTGGAAGACTTTGGTTGTTCCATTGAGTAATTCCAATGCTAATGGAACTCTTTCTTTAGAAACGGTTTGAAGCGGTCTTTTGAATGAGGATCTAAAGAGAAAAGGGTTGGAGTTGAAATTGGTTCAAAGTGAGGTGATGGTAGCAAGGGACTCGAAGGATACAGTTTGGAAGAAAAAGGGAGCCAAGGATAAAGGTGTAATCACTTGTTTCCATTGCAAGAAGGAAGGTCACAAGTGCATTGAGTGCTATTCATATATACGAGATATAAAGAAGAAGAAGGCACAAGCTGATAATAACAGCAATGAGGCACAACCAGACTTTGCTGAAGGTACCGAAAACGATTCTTCGTGTGATGTCCTATTTAGTGTTGTGGAAACTTGGAAGATGGAATTAGGAGCCAGTTTTCATATATGTCGAGATATGAAAAGTTTTTCTTCGTATGAGAAGAGTGTTAGCATGATAAAGATGGTTAACGGAGTGGAGCTACCAATTTATGGAGTTGGAGCTGTTAGGTTTTAGATGCATGATGGAATGGTGAGAGAAGTGACCGGTGTGAGCAACATACCCACCTATTTGCATAACCTCATATCTCTCAGTCAGTTAGATCGCTGCGATTGTACTTACGATACTCAAGGTGGAGTTCTGAGAGTGAAGAAGAGTGGTTGTGTGATGATGCGAGGTGTTTTGGAGGAGGGAAACTTATATAGTTTGGTCGGTTCGGTGGTCGACAGTGGAAGGTGGGTGACAGTTGAAGAATCTAGTCCACAGCAAGGTGGAGAGCTTAATATGGTCACTGCTGATGGTCCTAAGGTGGAGGATCATGGTATCGACAAGAGTCTATATGTTGATGATGCTCGAGGGATCCCGAAGATGAAGAGATCATGTCAAGCGACAGACGGATGTCGAGTTGTGAAATCCACAAAGACGAGATGGAGGTCTTTGTGGTATTACAAATGCTTTTGAAGATCGCTATTAGCGAGGTGCACGGATGAGGGAGGTGCACCATTAGTGGGTGATGTTGGAGGTTTGTAATGATGTTAATTTAAAAAAAGTAGGTTGAAAGTTAGAGCTAAGTTGGCTGGTGTTGAGTGGAGGAGATGTTGTGATTTGGTATCAAGGTGGGGTGTTGAAATTTATGATACACAAATCACAATTGTAGACAACAAATTATCTATGCAGATTTTGTGGAGAGATTTGTTGCTATATATGTGGGATATCTAAAGCAAGGAATATTATTAGAAACAATAAAGCATCTGTTAGAAAGTAAACCCAAAGAGAAGCATGTCTATTCAGTGAAATGTCATGTCTATTGAAGCTAAAGAGTTGTGTCCATTCATCAAGAGTCATATCTGTTCGTCAAGAGTCATGTCTGTTCGTTTAAGAGTCATGTCCATTAGTGTTGTGTCTATTTGAAAAGATGTGCAGTCCACTATATATATGTGGTCATTCGTATTGTTGATAGAGATGCAAGATATTAAATTATAAGTAATCTAATTTATCTTCTTCCAACAAAGTGGTATCAGAGCCATAGTACTCATAAGAGTTTTCTGATCTGGGGTGTTATCTACCAGCGGCGGTAGACACTGTAAAATGATTGTCGTCCGCCGGATCGCAAAAAAGGAAAAAAGACGAAGTAGAAGTTAATTGACATGACTCTGGTGGCCTTTTTCAGATCAGCAAGATCGGATTGCATAAAATAGTTGAAGTGGCTTGTTGAATATGTGTTCTTTGGTGCCTTCCTTGTTTGTTGGACATCTCACCTTAGTTATGCCGAAAATTGTGATTACTGAAGCTGTTACAAAAGAAAATATTGTATCAAAAGAAACAAAGGTGGAAGAGCCAAAGTAAGAAGCCATAGAAGAGGTCGGACCAAAGCAAAAGGAAGGAAAACATGACCAAATTTAACCTGACAAAGTAAAGAAATATGAGAATATAAGAGAAAGAAAAAAACTACAAATAATGAGGCAATCCAGAATGAAGCAACTGATCAAATGGAGAGATGCATGGCTATCCAGGAAGTATATAGATGTTGCAGTGGAGAAGATAAACAGAAACAGAAATATAATTGCAGTAGCAGTATTGGGATTCACTGTTGGGTTATACGTATCGCGTAAGTTGAAAGCAAGGAGTGGTTGATGTGAACATATTACAACAGGTGGAACTTTTTCATATTGTTTAATCACATGATTACTGCATATTTTACACTCGGTCCAAGTTTGAAAAATTATAAAAGTCATATTCAGTTCAGTTGACTACATTACAAAGTATAGCCCTTTGGTATAAAAAAAAAAGAAGAAGATGGAGATAGCAAATGTCCCTCTGAATTTGCAGAAAAGAAACTATAGAAAATACAGATGAAGCTGAAATGAAAGATGCTCAAGCCAACCATCCTAAAAAGGTAGAAGACACTGAAACTGAGTAGTCTGAAGACAAGCCCGTTGAAGAAGCAGAAAAGAAAGGAACTACAGCCAACAAGGCCGTACAGACGCATGCTAAAGCAAATTGAGAACCCTATGTCAAAATGAAGATGTTCAACTAAAAGCTTGCAGTAAAGTGCTGCTATGAAAATGATGTGAATATAAAGATGAAGACGACGAAGGGATGAACGTCGCTTATGTGGTTGGATATTTGTGAATGCTCGAGAGAAATGTCTAAAGATATACCTATTTGAAAATAGGTGCTTGCCTACAAGTGACGTAGGTGTGAGTGAAACATACTTGGTTTTATCCAACAAGCAAAAGAAAAAGAGCCGCAACTCTAATTTGTTCAGAGAATGACAGATACAAAAGTATCTAGTGACGACCCGAGCGGAGAGGTCGATGAAGAAACCAAGAGTATTTGTTGATGGTCAGAAGAACCAATCAACTGAAACAGTTGAGCATGCCCAACCAGATACATATGAAAGTTGTGAGTAAGTTTGTCTACGGAAGACAATGAAAAAAAAACAGCAGTTCGATGCTTTGTAAACTTGATATTAACACATCAAGTCTAAGGGAGGGCGTTAGAAACAATGAAGCGTCTGTTAGAAAGTAAACCCAAATAGAAGCATGTCTATTCAGTGAAATGTCACATCTATTGAAGCTAAAGAGTTGTGTACGTTCATCAAGAGTCATATCTGTTTGTCAAGAGTTATGCCTGTTCGTTTAAGAGTCATATCCATTAATGTTGTGTCTATTTGAAAAGTTGTGTAGTCCACTATATATATGTGGTCATTCGTATTGTTGATAGAGATGCAAGATATTAAATTATAAGTAATCTAATTTCTCTTCCTCCAACAATTATTTGGTGTTTATAAAAATAGTTTTTGGACATATATGAAGATAATTTGGGTGTTAAGTTTACTTGGGTGTCAAGAAAACTTGGGTATGACGCAATTCACTCTATAAAAGACCTAGTTGACATCTTCATTAGGTGTGGAAAATTTGTCATTGTTCTTCATTATCTTTCTCCTCAATTGTTTAACCATTTGATATTCTCTACCTATTTCTCAATAAGGTTATTGGTTCAATTGTACTTGTTTGTAAAGATAGTTGAGATCGGTTGTAAATAATATTTTGGTGAGTCAATAAAGAGGGTGGTTGGGTGGAATATCGTGTGTTCATATTTCCGATATTGTTTGTGTTGTTGTTTGTTTTTCAATCGCATTCATCTCCAAGTAATTGGGTGAAAAAATCCCTATTTTCTGGTGTTTTGTCAAACTTCCCACGTACAAAGCCCCAATGTCAACTTTGGTTGGGTACTTACTCTTGGTGATATACCTATTGATTGGAAAGTAAGGTTGTCATCAATAGTCGCTTTGTATATAGAGGATGAGTTGACTGCTAGATATACGGGAGTCTAAATTATTGATTGGAAGGATGTCAACTTGCTTTGTATATATACAGGAGTAGACTCTAAATTGCGAAATCTAATTATAATGCAGTTGTTGGCATGCACGTCAAAAACAAGGATACAATAGTTGACGGTTAGATCCTGAACCTGTTAAGCACTTAGTACATTTATACACTTAAAACAAAAAAAAAACAGTTGAGCCTAAGTAGTCGACCGTTGGGATTTGAGCTGTCCAGGTCACCTAATTAATTGGCCTTAACTCATGTTGGTCAACTCCTATTTGATGTTTTTACAAATATATAAACGATAATTCGGTCAAAAATTAACATTTAGTTTAATCATAATTAATACATTATTAATTTGAATAGAAATATGTGCAAATATATGTAAATAAATGCAAACTTTTGTTTAACTTAATTAAATTTAATAAAATGTTAGACTATTTTTTTTCTACAAGTACATGTTAAAAAAGTCAACAAAAAAATTAGTTTTAGTTTTTTTACAATGTATAAGTATCATTTTCTGTTCATTTCTTTTATAGAAGAATTTAGCAGGAATAGCGAAAATAACGGGACACATCGAAAATAATGGAATATAGTAGAACTTAAAGCAAAAATGTTATTTTTGAAACTATCAGGGAATACTATAGCGATAGAGATTCACTACAAGATATGATGGAGTAATTGCGGAGCGTTAGCTGCACTTGTTTATAAATTTTGTTTTGGCTAGAATTCTGATATTTTGGTATTGCACAGGTCTTGTACGTACATAAATTTATTCTTTTAGTGTTATTTTGACTTGAATTCATCAATTTATTAAGAAAGGCTCTATTATATCAATGTGTATCATTTACTCGTCCATTTTATTATTTAGCCTCAATTATATCAATTTTTATCCTTTTTCTATAAAAATCTCTTAATAATAATTTTCTTTCTTCTCGAAGTGGTACTATTAGCCTGCTTTGTGACCAGACTACCCAAATCCCAAGAAATCTATCAGGAAGTCTACTCAGGGCTTGAGTATGAACTAGAAGAGATCGGCATTTGCTTGGACAAAGTAACAAAGGATGGGAAAACTTGTATTTCTGCGCACATAAGCTTCGGGTTGGATTCCATCATTTCGGATCAAGCTAAGGCAAATATTTCTGACTGACCAAATCGGATCGGGTCATCCGGATCGGGCCGGAGTGGAGGGATCCGACCTGTCAGGGATGATGAATCTTGGGCAGTTAAAGACCATTATCCAATGTTCTCCACTACTTCTGAAATCCCCTCTGATGCCGCCACATGGCATAACCGACCCAACATTTGCCCGCAGCTATAAATACATGAGAATACAGCGAATTAAGGGGACTTTTGGCACTTCATTTATTCATGGCATCCATGGCTGAATTCCTCCATAGATAATTACCTTCTTCTCCAATGAAGATCAATGAATTCAGAGAGAATTATTCATGGTACTTGAGTGTTTGAGTGTCAATATTCATTGTAATTATAATTCCGAAATGGAATGAGAACTTATAAAGTGGATGTATGTTCATTAACGCCGAACCACTATAAATCTCATGTGTTGATTGATTTTTCTTGTTTTTAGTTCATGATTTCTCATTATTCTCCGCAAAACATGATCAATTGGGTGTTATGACCATTTTTTGGTCTAACAGATACATATCATCACATTAATTTTCTTGAAAGTACTTGGGCATAGTAATACTACCAATCTTAGGTGGTATATTTCATAATACATTTCAATATATGTCCCATGATTTGAATCACAATACACAAATTTTAAACATGTGACATGTCGAACCAATGTCGGAGCGCAACTGGAAGTCATGGACCACGCTATTGAACAATATAACATCAATAGTGAAACCATCATATTTTTTTTAGACTTATATAGCATTTAGTTGTCTTCAACAAATAATGATTAGTGATACATTTGAAAATTTGAATATCCCACTGAGGAAGTGATTTCTCATAAAGATACATTGGACGTGTCTTATTAATTAGTATTTTTTTACCTGTTGTAAGCATTATATGAAGTGCATGTAAGCAAGTTATGGCAGAATTTATTATATTTGTGTGATTAAAACAATACATTTAGGATAAGAATGTCTGCTTTTGTTGTATATTACAACATATTTCTTGTAAGGGAGATTTTATAATTTAACGGTTGTGTATGAGATAGTATGGCATAATCTTGCATAAGCACGAAAATGGTTCGATATGCGAGAAAATCAAAGAAAAATTATTCGAGGAAGAACAACAAATTTAAAAGAGTCAAGAGGGATGTTCTTTGTGCTAGAACACTAAAAGATAGATTTTTTACCTAAAGGTTTTGAGATCATATTAATTGGCATTCAGTAATTTATATTTAAAAGTAATCGGTGAAGCAGAGAAGTTTTATTGTAATATATGTAATAATCAAGCCCGACCTATAGATTTGTATGCCCCAGCCCAAACTAATTATAAAAATTTAGTTCATAAACAAAATATTACATATCATAGTAGTAAACTGGTGCAAGGATTCCAGTACTAGTCACAAAATATATAACTTTAGCATCATACCACTCCGCCACTACTACATTTGTGAAATTAGAAACTCATAATATATGTAAACTAATTTTAAACATCACACGTCTTTACGTTGTCCTACGAGGTTGCTCCAACCCAAGAGTCTGGTGGACTGTCCACTGGATCGGCTCTGATAATAATCATTATACTAGTGAATTACAGAAATATTTTATTTTGTATTGGTTATTACGAAGTTCAAAACCAAGATCAAACAAGTATTAACAATTTAGTACCATTATACTAGTGAATTGAATAGAAGTTAATTGACTGGACGCTCATATTTTGTAATGTATTCTTATTATCTCAGTCTTTCCATTTCATGTTTAAACTAGGTAGATGATCCAAAAGTAGAAAGCTGAACATAACTGCATTCGTGTTTTGTTTAGTAGAATTGCCGAAAAATACCCTTATTAGTTTTTCACAGCACAAATTGATCGCTCTTAAAATTTACAGCAATAAAATCTAGTACAAATTCATTATAACACAGAATTAGTAATCTATCCATTAATCAAATGTAAAAAAGAAGAATCAAGCAGCTTGCATTGTTTAAAATGCTACATGCAACAAAAATAATAATAAAATATTGAACATCTAGTATGTTTATATGATTTGATTTCAATGAAATATAATCTTTTTATAGCTACAAGGTTATTTTACAGAAAACATATAAATTTAAAATAATTAAGCTCGTAGTACTAGAATAATGCAATAAAATGAAATATCAACTTATTCATGCAACGGTACCAGTGCAATGTACAAGAAAAACAGTTAATTTGTGTACACACACATTTTTATAAACACTATTTGTTAATAACATTTATTTTTACCGTAAATATTATATTACTTCCATTGTTAGATTTCATGATACAATATTTTCATTTGCAGAAGATTTGGAAGATATTATCGATTATGGTGATACAACATTTCCATTTAGAGAAGATTTGAGAAATATTGTTAATTTGAATAATATAATATTTCCAACTGTAGAAGATTTGGAAGATATCAGAAAATTTATTGCCTCTTTTGTAAAATTAGATAGGGCAATAAATTACCTACATAAGTGGAATATGAAGAAGTTTCTTTTATGATATTGAAGTAAGGAATTGATTCTCTGATTGGTTTATTACACAAGAAATCTTATCATGAACAAATAAATTGGAGAATTAATTAGGCATTGATTTATAATCTTAAATCGATTACTTAAACCCCAAGTATTAATCCTTATATAAGGATAGGGATTAGGTAAATGTATGAATCATGTCTAAAAGCTGTATTTCTTCTTCTTCCTCCCTACTGATTTGTAATATTTTCTTATTTAAAAAAGTAATAAAATCTCCTCTCCCCAAATGGACGTACATTAATAAGACGTTAGTGAAACCACTATAAATCTCTTGTGTTCTTTCTTTCATTGTTTGATCCGTGATTGTTTTGCTGGTGAATATTTGTTGTTTGTTTTGCCTCACCATCAGTTCGTTCCTATTTGTTTTTCCGCAAGATTGGGTTTTATTCCCAAGGCATTTTTTGAGAAATCCCCCCCCCCCCCAACAATTGGTATCGGAACTACAAGGTTGATTGAGAAAGAGTGTTAGGAATTATGGCAGGAGATGAGGAGAATTCAACAAATGTATCAAGATCATATGTCAAAGGGACGTATATGGCAGCAGGATCTCAGTTAGCAATAGAAAGATAGAATGGGGATAAAAACTTCGAGAAGTGGCACTGAAGGATGAAAGCTGTTCTGATGAGGAACAATATTCATCTTGTGGTGTTTGCTCTTGAGGAGTTGACATATAATATTTTAGCCGTGGAAAGGAAGAGATGGAACGATAGGCACTTACTACTTTACAATTAGCAATGGGAGAAAATGTCATTTCAGAGATTAGCGGTGAGACCACTACTAAGGACATTTGGACCAAGCTGGAAAAACTTTATTTAAAGAAGTCATAACCAACTGTCTGATTTTGTTGAAGACGTTTTTCACCATGTGAATGGGAGAGGGTACTTCAGTGAAGGCACATCTAAGATTCTTCTATGATCTTGTGATGAAGATGAAGACTGTTGACTTGAAAGTGGAAGAGGAGCAAATAGCAATGATTCTTTTGTGTTCTTTTCCGAAGCGATACACAGGTTTCGTTAACAGTCTTATCTATGCCAGAGATACACTAACAGTAGATGACGTGAAGGCAGGTCTTCTGTCTGAGGACTTGAGGGATCAGATGAAGGGGTTGAGTGAAGGTAGAGGAGGAAGTAGTACGAAAGCCTTATTAGCTGGTATGGATAAAGAGGAGGAGGAGAAGAAGATAAAGTCAAGAGATGGGAAATGCTATATTTGCAAGAAACCAGACCATTGGAAGAGAGATTATCCGGACTTAAAAAAAAAATTGAACCTGGAAATTCATCGGTTGCGGTGGAGGAATTTTTGTTTGATGACTTGTTGACAGCGGTAGTATCAGATGTATCAGACCATTGGACGCTAGATACGGGGGTGTCTTTTCATATGACACCTAATAATTATTTCATTTTTTGAAAGAAAACGAGGGAAACTGATTCTTATGGGAAATGATGCTAGTTTTAGAGTCATGAGCGAATGTACTGTGCAGATTCACTTGTATGACAGGGTAATGCGCACCTTGACAGGTGTTCGTTATGTTCCAGGTCTTCGGAAGTCAATGATATCTCTTAGGCAGTTGGCATCCAAAGAATGCGAGGTGACTATTGATAAAGATAGTTTAAGGGTTTCTAGGGGTGCATTTGTAGTAATAAAGGGAGACATGTTTCATAATTCGTATCTCCTGAGGGGAAACCCTATACTTGGAGAGTCAAGGGTTGAAGTCTACAGTTCTCGTGAAAAACATGTCAAAGCTAGGCATACGAGAAGGGACTTTGAGTTTCTACATAGGAAAAATATGATCAAAGGGGAAAACTTTAACAAGGTGCTATTTTGCCAAAAAGGATGTGCTTAATAAGCGGAAGAAGAGATCGTCTGAAGTTGGTCATAGATCAAAGGAGAAAGCAGTGGATATGCATAATTCCTTACAGACTGCTAAGTTCGGGCGTTGCTCGAGTTGGAATCGCTTATCGAAATGCTAGATGTCACGTGGTGGTACGGTGTGGGGAGAGAGTTGAGATGGTTCATGGAGAAGTTTGTTTTCATGGTGAAGATTGATAGGTCTTACATGAAGGGGGTATTTTGAACACTTTACTAGCAAGCAGTGGCGTTGCCGGAGTTTGTTAACAAAGTACAATGGGCGATGGCCATGCCGAAGCTCATGGGGGGAAGTAACCATGGTGTCTTGTCCGAGAAGATGCTTAGTGTAAGAGGATGTAGATGGAGTTGGTATGCTTTCAAGGAAATATAGTATCAAGGTGGAGATTGTTAGATTTAATGATATAATATTTCCATTTGCAGAAGATTTGAAATATATTATTGATTATGGTAATACAACATTTCCATTTAGAGAAGATTTGGGAAATATTGTTAATCTGAGTTATCCAACTGTAGAAGATTTGGTAGATATCAGAAAGTTTATTGCTTTTTTTGTTAAATTAGATAAGGCAATAAATTACCTACATAAGTGGAAGAATATGAAGAAACTTTTTTTTGGATATTGAAGTAAGGAACTAATTCTCTGATTGGTTTATTAAACAAGGAATCTTAGCAAGAGCAAATAAATTGAAGAATTAATCAGACATTGACTTATAACCTTAAATTAATTACTTCAACCCCAACTATTAATCCTTATATAAGGATAGGGATTAGGTAAATGTATGAATCATCTCTAAAAGTTGTATTTCTTCTTCTTCCTCCCTATTATTAGTCTTGTAATATTTTCTTATTTAGAAAAGTAATAAAATCTCCTCTCCTCAAGTGGACGTACACTAACAAGACGTTAGTTGAATCACTATAAATCTCTTGTGTTCTTTCTTTTATTGCTTGATCCGTGATTGTTTTGTCGGTGACTATCTGTTGTTTGTTTTGCCTCACCATCAATCCGTTCCTATTTGTTTTTCTGCAAGGTTGGGTTATCCCAAAGGCATTTTTTTGGGAAATTTTTCCCCAACATCCATGACCCAACAAACTTTGATGTTGCCTTTTTTAAAATGATTAAAAATGAGTATACTCTGAATTTCGTAAGTTCCAAGGTTGCTTTATATTGCTTGATAATGCAGTAGATTTCTTCCTTTTCTGTTATAGAGAAAATTCCTGGAGTGAAAACATAATTTTCACTTGCTTATAAGAGCATTTCTAGCAATATGATGAAAAACGAGAGGAGGAGATGAAATAAAAATGTCAATTTTCGCCACTTCTTTAACGATTATTTATTTTCTATAAACGGATTTTTGTTCCCCGTTTATAGAACAGACAGAATTCAAAAACTTGTTCATAGGGCTTCTCAGAGGAAAAAAAAAAAAAAAAAAAAAAAAAAAAAAAAAAAAAACACAAACCTGAATGAGGTTCAGAAACCCATTTTTACTATAAACGGGTTTCTGAACCCCATTTATAGATCGACGTTTTGAAGGAAAATAAAAGGACAACGCTCCATTTTAATTCGGTTCCCCCGGAATGTAGAAATGAAATAAAATGTGGCAAAACCCCATTTTGGTATTTCTAGCCACCGCCAGAGATGTTATTTAGATAGGCCATGTTTACATATATTTTTGACTGTAAATATGTTATTTAGATAAGCCAGCCTGTAAACATAATGATCGCAACTAAGAGATCCACAGACGGATCTGATCTGACCTAAGGAGATCCAACATAAGTGTGGCATGCACGTTCTGATGTTTATTTTGTTAGTTGCACGTGTTTTGGTTTAAAATGAATCAAAATACCAGATCTGCACAGACCTGAACACCCTTTCAGAATATCCCTCTCCATTATTGACAGAAAACATAAATTCCATTTCTCCAATAATGCAACTCAAGAGGTTCCAATGTAAACGTGGAGAAAAGAAGTAACATAATGTTAAGCTACAAATACAATGCATGATATTGAATGCACATCAACTTTGCCAACTCCACTAATAAAATGATAATGTCCCGTAGTACAATACCATCTATTGCAATACAAACATTCAACAACTCAAGCACTATCAATATAAACTAGCTTTTAAATATTTCAATAATATTTGCTTGCTCAAATGCAAACTATTCTTCTACTTCAACTAGCTTACCACGCACCCACTTTTTGGTCTTTGTTACAGTTGAAGGTTTCGCCTTCTCCTTGGTTGAACCATTGATTTTGGGCTGATTTGACATGCTTCCTTCTTTAGTGCTATCTTGAAATGTTAATTTATCGGAAGCAAACTCTTCCATGTTCATCTGATCATGTTTCAGGTTGTGTGAACCATTCACTACTTGATCATCAAAAGATTTTTCATTCTCTTGTGATTCGATTGTGAACTGATTTGAGCTGTCCGTTGAGTCTTCTGTTTCGAGTTTGCCGCTTTCTATGCTTTCGATTGATCGAATAGCTTCGGAAATTAGTTTTCTTGTTTCTATAAGTGAAGCTTTAGCTAGAGGGCTTTTCAGTGCTGCAACTTCAAGTGCTTTTGCTGCTTTCTCTGCTTCAGCTATCAATAACCTGAAATATTGGTAAAAGCAGGTCATCTGCGGTTTAAATTACAGATAGGGAGGAATGACAAATTATCAAGTATGAAAATGTATAGATAAAAAGGATATTGTTTGCTTGATTTCAGGTATTTATACAGAGTCTAAAAATGTACACAACTAACTTAGGTTGAAGAAAGACAACTACCTCGAGTTGGACTTAAATGTTGAGAATATCATCACACACAGTCATGAATTCATATTAACCACTCGTTCCTGGACACCAAAACTGCAAGTAAACAGTCAAGACTCACCTCCACTTTTGATGGAAGCAAAAGCATGTCTTACATCTATGGTGTAGGAACTGATGGAAAAAGATTACTGACGAGCAAACAATAGGACATCGAAAATGAAATCGTCACGATAACGGTGCAATTTATGATGTTGTTAGTTGTTTGTTCCCTAAGGTTAAAACAACAATCCATTAAACTTGTACACTCAAAGATCAAATGATTTAGATATTTGCACAAGCTATTGTTCAAAAAAAGGGAAAAAAAAAAAAAAAAAAGGATTGTTTGGATGATGGTTTTATTGTTCTATTTTTTTCCTTTTACATGTAACCTCAAACTAATTAAGCCAATAAATGGTCATCTTAAAGTGAAAACTATTGTAGAGCGTAAAACTATCGGAAAGGTATCAAGATGTAAGTTTTGATTTATATAATGAATTTATTGTAGTTACCCACGTGCAATACATAATGGACCTTTCAAATGGCATCTGATACAAGGTTTTAATTTATGATCAATGATGACTGTCCAACAACATTGTCCTAATGGTATTATGTGCTCTGGTTTTGATCCATGAGCTCACATAATTGAATCATGCATCGTACGTATGTTGGCTTGCAGTATGCTAGATACCACCAAAAACTGATAGTATAATTACGTATTACCATCTGGGTATCCAATTTCAGTTGTTGTTGTTGTTTTTTTTTTTTTTTTAAATAACCGATTGTTAATTACAATTTTACTAATCACATGAGCAATTGTGTAAAACAATGATAATGACAACAGACCGTTACAACCAAAAAAAAAAAAACCTCAAACCCAAAAAGCAACCAAACAAAAAAGATCTCAGCAGTCAGACCGGACACCAATCGTGACAATACCCCACAATCTAGCAATGTCCAGAAACACATATTCACTACCTAGGGCTAGCAATTTGAACCGAAAACCCGAACCAAACCGACCCGAAAAGACTTGAATCCGAACCAAACCGACCCGAAAAGACTTGAATCCGAACCGAACCTGATGGGTCTCAGGTCGGGTCTAGATGATGAAAAATACACTTAAGACCCGACCAAACCCAACCCGAAAGAACCAACCAGAGCCGGTCCTGGGAATTACGATGCCCAGTGCAATTTATAAAATTATGCCCCTATTGTAAAAAGATGTAAGATGATACTATAGATAATATTCTAATTTACAAAGCAAAGCTAATTTTTAAAAACTCAATGCTGCTATTACAAACTAACAACGCAAACAAGACAAATAAAAATAACACGGTTATAATGCAAAAAATTATGAAAAATAAACCCGAAAATGAAGAATTTTACATATAAAACTTGGATTGTTCTTATGTTAAAATTCACATGGTTGCAACTAAAAATATCATTGCTTTCATTTAACCTTTGTGTTTTTAAAATATAATGTCAGATTGAATTGCACTACGGATTATCGCTTTTTTTTTGTTGAATATAGAAGAGTAACAAGCCAATTACTTTAAAATACTAATTTGGTCATTTAGCATTCAGCATTCAACTAAGCGAATAGTAGTTTCATATATATCTCATAGACTGAATCGCTATTCTCTTTTATAGTTTAATTAACATTAATCCAATATAATCGGCGCAAGAGCTTTAGCAATCTCGTACAAAAAAGGGTCTCCAAGAAGTTTATATAACAACTCATTAAGATTTTTCACAACATCAGTATCTAAGAAACTTTCACGCCATTAGACGAATCCAATTCTTGAAACAATAATAGTTCCAACTAGAACTGCTGAGCCCCAGGATTAAAATCCCTAGGACATGAATCCGAAATAGTGGGATTTGCTTCCAATCTGCAGTTCTGCACTTCTTTAATTTAGTGTTTCAAGAGTCTTCCCCACCGAAGCGAACCGAGGTTGAGTACTCAGAAACAATAATGGCCGAAGTGCAAAAGTAGATTTTGTTGTTACTGCTATTTTTCAGGTTGAACCAAAGACACATAAGATCGACGAGCATTCAGCATTCATTTAGACAAAACAAATTGAGTAATTTAGAAACTAGGGTTATGGTTACTTATTACAGATCTCAGATTGCTCAAATTCTTGTTCCTTGCGCACGCCTCTTCTTGTTCCTTGCGCGCTCCTTCTTCTTCCTTGCGTGCGACCTTTGCTTCAACGTTCAATTTCATAAACCTGCGCTTTTATTTTTTCTGCACTTTTATCTTTTTGGCGATTTCTTTCTGCTTGTGTTCTGCTGATGTCTGAATGTGCACCAATTTTTATGCCCTAACATGTTTTGCTGCCCCGTGCAATGGCCCAGTTAGCACTGGGCCAGGGCCGGCTATGGAACCAACCAAAAAGCATTGAAATACATGTATTTTTAGTTTTTTATAATCCAACCGAACTCGAACCGACCCAACCCAAACCGAAGCTCGGGCCGGGTCCAGATTTTGAAATATATAATTCAGACCCAACAAAACCCGACCCGCCTAGAACCGAGACCCGCCGGATCGGGTCCATCGGGCCGAGTCTAATTGCCACCCCCCTCACTAAACACCATTAACCGAACTATCATCCACTGAATTTCATTGAGTTCTTATTAGCGAACACACCCTTCACATATTTGCTTAAGTTAAGATACAACAGAAATAGTATACCACGAATGGTCACATTCACACATTAGGAATTCTAATTACACAAAAACCTGTATACATTATGAAAAAGTTTTACCGTGCATTACCGGCTGGTTTAGTTTATTCAAGTATTCATACAATCTGCTTCTCCTTTCCTCTGCCTAACCATCCCTACTCAAGCTGACTCGCAACTAATTGATTTTTCTCTGGGTAATACTGGTTTTTAAACCAACTTTTGAATTACTAGTGATAGGTATTCTTTGTTTTTTTTTTTTAAAAAATAAGTAAATCTACATTGATAAGAGTAACTGCACATTACAACCTTATGTCGTTTAAAATTTAAGAAAAAAAATCCAAAAGGTACAAACGAAGCACATATATTGTTATAATTTTGATTTTGGTTCACATATCCAGTTTTATTCAAAATTGTGATGTAACATTCTTACAAAGAATATTCAATAATGAATGAATCGCAAGTAGCTCGTCCAAATTTCGGTTATAACTGTAAACTTGTAACCGGCGTAATTGAGATGAAATGAAATTGTCTTAGAAGGGTTACTAACATTGGTAAATAGTGTGAAATTGATTTCTTTTGTTGATAGTAGAGATTAAAGATAAGAGTTTAGGTACTAAATATCCTTCAGTCTCCGTCCAAACATTGAGGTCATGGGGCTGAGTGCATCAGTAGAATCCTTTAAAACAAAGATAAATATGATACATGAAATTACCATAATCAACGAAACATGGAAAGGCAACCGAATAGACCAGACATGAAAAAGGAATACATTTGTTTTTACTGTGACAAACCCGGTCATCAACTGAGATTTTGTCATAAATTTAAAAGGGATAAGGAGAAGATGAAGGCATTGGAGGAGTCAGATGAACAAGATAATAACGGTAATGAGGTGAATTTTGGTGAGGAGATTGAAGGAAATGTTTTGTGTTAATGAAGGCGAAAACAAAGATTGGATACTTGATTCAGGAGCTTGTTTCCACGTGTGCCATCAAAAGGAAGCATTTATTGATTATGAAGAACAAAGTAGTAAAGTGGTATCCGCTAACGGTCGAGATTTGCATGTTAAAAGCATAGGCTCAGTACGATTGAAGATGAATGATGGAAAGGTGGTGAAGTTAACGGGAGTTAGGTATATCCCAGAAATTAAGAAGAATCTTGCTTCAATTGGACAGTTGGAACAAAAAGGTTGCAATTTCTCAACTAGAGGTGGAGTTACAAGGGTTTGAAGGGGTAACAAGGAGCTTCTGCGCGCAAAACGGAGATATGATAACATATATAAATTGCTTGGAAAAACGGTGAAGAATGTTATGAGTTCTCAAATTGGATTAGTAGAGGCGAGTTCATCTGAATCAAGGTGGAGCCATCAACGTAACGCTACAAAGTCTACATGGAGGCCATTGTGGTATTACAAGCAATTTTGAGATCTTTTATGTGGTGTATCTCATTAGGAAAATGCATAGTTTGGCGGTGGTTTTTAGATTTGTTGAGTGTTGAAGTGATTTCATATCAAGGTGGAGTGTTATGGTTTGTGATATTCATCACATGGATATTAAAGTGGATATATTGGAAGTTTTTTAGGGAAAGTTTTTTTTTGAACAAGTTTTAAGGAGTATTTATTTCTGAGATATTTTAGGGTCCAATTAGGTTTAAACCTAGTCTTACTATTTGCCTATATAAGCATCTCATTAGGGAGAGATTTACTTGTACTTGAAGGAAAGGAAAAATAAAAAAACTTGTTTTTTGGGATTGAGATAAATTCTCAATTATTTTTTTAGGCTTTCATTGTAAAAATTTGGTGGATTAATAAACGTTTTTTGGAGGTATTTGCTTGTTAATGTTATATTCTTCCCTCTTTCAAAATCTAATTGTGTAGTGATCTTGCGGAAACCCTAACACAGGCAACTATAACTAACATCCAAATTTGCAAGGGAAACTAATCAGTTCAAAGGAGTTAAAATGCACAACAAAAAAACATTTCAACACCATCACAATAAATAGATCAGTACTTACTTTGCCCTCTCAACAGCCTCTTTCTTCTTGGTCTCCATTTCTGCCCTTTCTTCCCTAATTCTTCTTATCATTTCAAATTTCAAACTAGCATTTGGATCTTTATAAGAAGGAGCTGCATTTTTCCTTCGTTTCATGGGAACTTTCTTAAAAGTCATTGACTCGTCATCACTCCCTTTTGATTTAGTAGGTTTTCTTGGTGTGCGCTCTCTTTTTATGGATGTATTTCCACTTGATTTTCGCCTTCTTTGTCTTCCTTCACCAACAGTAACACCATGATATTTCGAAAGTGCAGAACACACCCGTCCACGATATTCCTAGCATAAACATCATAACTGAATTTAACTACAAAAATGATGAATATATTTTTGGTCATTTTATGGATAGTAGCCTGAGACTTTAAAATTTCACAAAATAATATAATTTTTGTTTACTTATTAATTCTACTTGCGTGTTCACCCTCGAAAAGCAGAGTACTAAACCAACAATTGTTAGGAAAATATAAGATCACAGGATACATTTTGGAATATTTGTTGATCACCTGAAGAAAAAAACTTTCTATGTCAAAAGTCAAGATCCCTTTTTCTAAAATAACTTTGCACGGTACACTTGTTGGCATTGCAAACAAGATTCAAATTAATACTCAAGCTTCAAGAAAATTGAGTAGCTACTAAAGGTTTATAACCTCTTTCACTTCATGCTTCCCAACATTGTGTTTGGGATTGATTAATGATTAAATATTTTCTCTTAATTAATCATGACAAAATAAATATGGGTGCTTCAAATAAAGAAAACGGGTTCACAGGAAAGCCTTTATGATCATGATGTTTTTACTCTATTAGCTGATAACATAATTGCATTTAGATGACAATCAAAGCATCGGATTTTGCTGTCAACATTTAGTAATTTTGGTTTCAAGAGCTGGACCCACAATGGTTCCGTTTATATAATTAAAAACAGGGATATATAACCTGCAATAACAGGACGATGAAGATAAGGAAACATAGCCCTCTAAGTATCATATATAATACCAGAAATGAATATATCGAAGCTAAACCCAATTTGTGCAGTAGTAAAAATTTACTGCAAATGTTATGGCATATGGGGTAAGTCAAATAAAATTAACATTAGGAGGGTAAATCTAGTATCCTTATTTGGCAGGATTATATGAAAATATCTCACAAAAATAACTTGAAGAAAAGGATGAAGTGTTCTTACAGGATCTGCCCATTTAGCAGAGATAGCTTGGGAAATTTTTCTTCGTTGTTCTAGCGATTTAGGCGCTCTCTTGCTGCCTTTTGGCCTACACATCGTTTTTCTTCTCTCAACACTCTCTATCCACTCTTTCTTTAGCTTTTCATCTATTGTCTTATACGAATCCCACTGCAGCTCATCCTCGTCAGCATTGCCTTTTCTAGAAGCTTCCGCTACTATATTTTGCCATTCAAACAAACAGCTCTCTTGAACCATTAACATGTCACGCCGTCTTTGCCAACCCTCGCGAACTCCTAGTCCAATTTTTTTCCTTGTTTCTTCACTACAAGAATAGTGTAATGCTTGAATTAGTTGCTGTGCTTTGGAAACAGGAAAAAATAAGGTGATAATAATTCTAGGTCAAGCATGACAAAATATAAAATACTAACGTCGTATCACCCAATGGATCCACCGCATACTACTAATGGCATTTTGACCCATTGTTGGAAAGTCGTAAAATTTTGAAAATACGAAATATTCTGCTTTGATGAATAACCCTTTATACATCACATAATCCAAATTTACCATTTGGCCACATTTTTCATGACATGCAAAGCCATGTTAAACATGCATTGAATCGGTAACGGTGGGATGATTTCTCTCTTCATTTCTTCTTTGATGTACGGCCTATCATGTGCAAACATGTTTCTGGGTCTATGACTGTATGACTGTCTGAATTTTTCAAAGCTACCATTCATATGGAATTCCACGAAGCTCTATGACTGATAACATATACATAATGATTTCTTGTGTGTTCTTAAACATGCAAAGATGCAAATGGTTGTCTCAAACAGAATGGTGAAGTTTTAAATCACTCAAATAACGGATATGATATATAAATACAACTTCATCGTCTTATTATATATGTGTGCTCTCTTCTTTTTAGAAGATCACACATTTTTTGCTCAGAAAAAAAAAAAAAATTCGTCTTAGTTCACTCATCTATGGAACTCTATTTGATATTGAGTTTATCTATTTGTTGACCCTTTTTGGGATGAATATAGATTGAACAGGTTTTTTTTTTCATTAATTTTTCAAAATAGGCCTAATGAGCTCAGAGCATAGGTTATTGGGCAATACTTGGTCCCAAGACGTTTACCGGTTGAACCCAGATCAAAAAATCAGTTTAATAGATGTTAATGGTGATACTCATTATGAGCTATGTCATTTGGCATTATAATTATTAAGCATGACATTACAGAAACACTTACTACTTCTATCAAATAATTCAAAAACCTACCCACCTCTGTGCATGTCCCAAATTCATTAACTTCATTTTTACCTGCATATCAAAATATTCGTTAGTATGTTTAAACTCAATTTATATCAATTTTAGCTCTGCAATAATGGATACATAGAAATGCACTGTCAGCTGATGTGGATGGCCTAGAAAACTCAAATGTGTATATGCCTCTTCTAAAGAGGACACTAAATCAGTATTCCCATTTGCAGCTAGCCAGCATATTTCATGACAATAAACAGAGAATTTGTCGACGGTTTACCATTCATAAATATTTTCACAACTTAGCAAAAAGAAGTTTTAAAATAAAACCACATAACTCTCAAAAAAACTTGATAAAGGTTATTTTGAAGCATTTAGTTGGCATAATGTCAGCAAATAAAGAATAAAAGAGAGTGCTTTCCATATATAAAAATGAGAAGACTGAAATAGTAATTGATGGAACCAAGGAACCAAAGTTCACATCAAAAACCACTCCACCCATACGCTTAAGTTAACTGAACAAGTTTACAAGCAATGTAATTTGCACATCTCTTACATGACATCACCTTGGGATTCTGCATTGCTAATCTTGTTCTTTCTCGTATCCTTTGAAGAGTTTCTGTATGAATTTCGAAATATCAGAATGAGTGAGGACATAACGACACGCGAATGTGCGTGCACTCACCCTATAAGTATACATAGTCTATTAGTTAAGAGGATATAATATATTATCTACCTGGACTGTGTTTCCTTCCTTTGTTCCATGGAACATTCCCACTATTAGCTTTTGAAATTCTCTTTCTTCTTAGTTTTTCTTTATCGTCGATCTTGGACGATACATCATCTGTAGTAATCATCCCTAGAGATCCAAATTCAGATTCAAAACTTCGACCAAGGTTATTTTGATCATTATGCCTAAGAAGAGAAACTTCTGGTTCAACCATAGTCACTGCTTTGGTAACATGTACATTGTCCTTCTTTAGAGACAGTTCCTCGAAAATGTATGTTCTAGATTTTTGATTATAACTCTTTCTCGCAAGAACATCTTCATGTGGTGATTTTCCATACAACAAGAGTTTCATGTTTGTTACATATAATTGACCGGAGAAAGTAGATCGTGTACTGAATATATCTGCAATGAAATAACACGATAAATTAAGTTTATTTATACTGCAACAGCATTTGATTTGTACACAAAATTCAAATAAAAGTAACATTTTTTACATAATAAAAATGAAAACTACTGTGCTGGTTTTTAAGTTATAGCATTACGTATATATCTAAACGTGACCGGAGAAAATGATATGCTTACCCATACATATTTCAATGTAAGCCTGCTTAAATATCACAGTGCTTCAACCAACAGGCCATTAAAAGCATTAGATATACATGGATCTTGAAAAGACACATTATCCATGCTTTCTGCAAGTGTTTTGCAAGGTATTTTTATCTGCAAGTGTTTGATGTCCAGTCTACATTGATGAGTTGGGAATCTCATTCTATAGGGAGATAGCAAAAATGACGTCGCATGTAGCACAGTTCACTATAAATATGTACATCTACTGTTTACTCATGCATCTTTGGATCTGGTTCCGTGGATGCTTGATTAGTACAAAATAACAGGAATAGCCTTTCTAATAATGTGGGTAAGATTTCATACAACTTGCTCAACTTAGCTAGTACTCAAGTGGAAACCTTGTTTATTGGGCAGGTAATGATGATGGTTTAAATTCAGTTTACTCTTATTGAGTATATTATTCACGGTACTTTAAAATAGATCCCACTAAAACTTATCAAGGATTTGAAGCACAGTCCTCCAATTTCCCTGAGCTCAGGACTGTTGCATAATATAACCAAGGTTATCACGACGCCAAGTCGAGCCACTACCGTCTAGAAGACTAGTCGACAAATCGTCTGACTAGTCGTGACTAGTCGACAAATCTTTTATATACATATATATATATATATATATATATATATATATATATGACCTAAATATATAATATAATTAGATATAATTATAAATTTATAATAAGTTCAAATTTACATTTGTTTAATATAGTGGCATACTTGTTCTCTAGTGAGCGTAAAACCAAAAAATAACCCCACAAAGGCTTACAAGCCCAAATAAAAGCCAGCCCAACCAGAAACTAGGGAATACAGTGCCCAGCCCAACCAGAAATTAGGGAATACAGTGCCATACAGCTGTTTCTTTCTCCCATCGGCCACGCAGAAAATAGGGCTCCCAGTCAAATCGCAAAACACGCAGATAGTTTCAAAAAGGAAGGGAAAAAAACTTAATCGTATTCGACTTCGCATGCGCCTTCGACTTCACATTTGCCTTTTCCAACTTCGCATTCGCCTTCGACTTCGCGAGGAGGAGCAGCTGTCGATCCGAGAAACTAGGGTTTCTCGTCCAGGTAAAATATCGATCTCGTTTTACCGCTGTCGATCCAAAAATTAGGGTTTCTGGGCCGGGTCAAGCCCATTAACGTCGAACTGAATAAGTCGATCATCGTCGAAATTGATCGAGCAACAGGTCGACTAGTCGTCGACGTGATAACAGTGAATATAACACTAAATAAAGTGGTATATTTTTTTCATTAGTCCATGGATAAAAAGCATATTTTAACCTTCAGTGTAACTCAATTCCATGCTTCGGAGTTATGACAGTCTAGATTCATATTATACCTTTTTTGTTTCCACAAAACCTCTTGAGCTAAGTATTCAAAACTTTACAAAGAAAAATTTGGGAAAAGGTACTTCTGCTTGATTCGTAATAACAAAGGGTCATCGAGCTTTTACCACAATTTTGATACATTTTCCACAAGCAGGTGCAACTTTTATAGTTTGCACAAGTAGACTGTTTATCCTGATTGATACAAATACAATTGGCATTCTCAACAATATTATTTCAATTTGCAAATAAATACTGCTGAAAATAGTCTGGCGCTGTATGCAAGAATACTGTTGGGAAAATAGGGTATATTTTTCCTGTTTAAACTAGATTATGCACAATCACTATGAATAAAAACTCTACAATAAACATACAAAATTGTGATATTGGAAATATAATGCTGAAAAGAGACTACAGCAGATAGCAACGCTAAAACAAAGAAGTTAAGAGCACCAAAATTTTAACAAAACTTGTGTTAACCACATCATGGACGTTTGATGGCCACTTTCATCATATAGAGACGGATGAATGAAAAATGGCAAATTTTATTTGAACTTATGAAATTGCTATGTTGCCTCCCTGATTTTCAAAAAAAAACAGAAAATCCACCAATCTGCTGAGTTGCCCTCCATTTCAAAAAGAAAAACACTCACCCTCGCAGTGCAACTGTGTGGTGTCTTTAGAGAACCACGCGGTGCATGGTGCTCTAAAGACACCATGCACTGGCACTGCGAGATGGACAGAAAATAATAAAAATGAAATGTAAATTTAAGCAGAAAATAAACGAGGGGTATTTTCATCATAAAAAAGGGCAACTCAGCAAATTGCTGTGTTGATATAGAATTTACCATAAAAAAAGGTTATTAGTCACTCACAAAATATATTATTATAATAAGTTGAACACTGAGCTAATCAGTCACCTACAAATAAAATGAGAATTATACAAGAGGAAAATACATTAGGGTACGAAAAGAAGTGCACCACGGGTTTATTTATAGCCTCAAGTCCTATCTCACATCAATACCTATAATGAATCAAACTCCAACAAATCTCTGCTTTGACAACTTAATGTCCCAAACAATATCTTCGATTCAGAGATGGTAACGTCAACTCAAAATTGTAGGCTGTTGACCAAGTCCAAATGACAGCTTGCTTTTTGTCACTATGGTCGTTATCTTGGGGATCCTCTACAGTATAAATTTTTGAAGTAGTATTCCACCGTCAATAATTTCTTGCATAAAATGATGATGAGTGCCAATATGTTTTATGTGCATGGTAGACTTAGTTCTTTGCTAAGTGAATAACGTTTATGATTATCAAATACAATTGATGTGCTTCTAATAGCCTCTCAAATCTTAAGCAATCCCTGCAACCAAATAGTTTCCTTCAAACTAACTGTAACTATCATATTGTTCTGCCAAGGTTTTCAAAATGAGATTCAAAACGTAAAATACAAATTTTGAATCGAAAAGGGATTTAGACCATAAATCATGGATTCGAAAAATCTAGGCTGTGTCCGGTTCATATTTTTAAATTTTGAATTTTCGTACATACAAAAGGACGGATGACGCACATATATCATGAAAAACGATCGTTTTACAAAATGAAGTTAACACAAAAAACAATTTTTTATTATTTTTCGTATTTTAGAAAACAACGGAGGAACGATAACAAATTCATCCATTCACCGACATTCCGTCCTCTCCGTCTTTGGTCCGTCACCTCCGATATACTTCAAATCTTCACACATTCAATTAACGTTGAAAACTCAAAACACAAAATAAACCAAACACTACCCTATATTTTAAAAGTGTTTACACACATTGAAACTGATTTTGATCTATGAACTTCTACATCCGAACTTAAAACATCATTTTCTCTCTTGTTCCGGTTTTATTTTGTATAGAGATGTTTAGAATTGGAATTGTAGATTAAAGTAAGTAAATTGAATATACTAATTTGGGTTGAATGATTTTTCTAAAGTATGGTATAAGCTGAGTTTGAATTGAAATATAAATTGAATCGTAAAGGGAGGGATTCGATTTGAAACAGGATTCAAATCGTAGTATTTTAATATTTTTGACAACAATGCTTTGCCTCTATAGCAGATAATAAAACAATTATAGACCGCAAAGTAGACTATTCAACTATTGGCGCTCTACACAACCAATTGTTGACATTCGTTTATTCATATTGTTGGAATCACCATATCCAACTAAGGCCGACTGATGAGCTATCCCAATAGGCACATTCCCCCAAGGGGCAACTGGCAACCCATGCGTCAAAAATAATAATAAGTTTGTTAAAACCCCTAAATTCAATCGTACTCTAATTTCTCTCCATCTTCAAGCAGTCGCGATGTCACTACAATAAACTACTTCATCGCCTGGCCATGACCTTCAACTGCTTCAAGGTGCTACCACACATTGGTTATTCCAGTCTACCACTAATTAGTGTCGTTTTTTAATTAGTTTATGCAGTCACTTCCCCTTTCCTTCTTTTGCCATTAGTTTTTCTGTGTGTTGTTTGAGAGATTAAATAATTTAACTTCCTGCTTTGATACATGTATACAGGCTTAAGGTTTATGATTATCTTTTGCATGTCTTTAAGCTGTTGGAAATAATGCAAAAACCCGTCAGTCTTAAATCCTATGTGATTTATCAGTTATTCCAACTCCTCATGTTTATATTAATTAATGTTGCATATAAATATATGTCGTGTAAACAAAACTTTTGATGTTGATTATTATATGTTATTTACTCTCTAAAAAGTTAGTCCAGGTATTATTTAACTCATTATGAACTTTAACGCTATTCAAATGGTCCATACCTTTTCAAAATTCAATTATCCATTATTACTTATGCAATTTACAAATTGAATAAAAGATTTGCAACTACGATAATATCGAATATGGTTATATGGAAGTATGAATTAGCTAAATAGCTAAAACTCATTTCATACTAATTTGTGCAAAGTTTTGTTGCTCGTGGAACCAGGCGAACCCCTTTTACATGCAGAAGGTGTTGTACTTGGAGAGTTGTAGGTGCAGATATGATTGATTCGGACTGAAAAATTATAGAGAAGATCGAAAGACCATGTCGCATGCCTTCATAAAATTTGGACCAGAACGCAACCCATAAGAATCAATACCGATCATTACAGCACAGGAATCAACACTGATCTGACCATAGTTGTGAAAGGCGCGCCATAACGCATGGCACGGCGCGGCGTTTGCACCATTTTTGCTTGCGGCGCAGCGCATATGAAAAGGCGCACCAAATGGTACATGGCGTGAAATGACACGTCTTTTCTTTCTTTCATGGTTTTTTTATGCATTTCAAACTGCTATAACCTTACAAATACCTATCATCACTACAATTACTATTATTATTATAATGACATGAAATGTGAATAACTTTGTTAATATCTTTTTTCAGTTATATGAAAACATAATTACATCATTATTGTTTCCTATTCGATTATCATCAACGAGTTAATAACCTTACAATTATGCAATCGACTGACCTTAGCATGCCAACATTTAGAATTGACATATGTTATATCTGTTAGAAATCTGCTATTAGAAGCTACAATAAAACGTTTCATTTACCTTTAACGTTATGTGGTTTCTAATCTTAATGTGACCTTATTAATTGGGTCATAAATAGAACGTTTCATTTTCCATTATGCAATTTCTAATCTTAATGTGGACCTATTAATTGGGTCATAAATAGAACATTTCATTTTCCATTATGTATTTTCTAATCTTAATGTGACCCGATTAATTAGGACATAAATAGACCGTTCATATTTAGAACGTTAGGTCTGTGATTAATTTTAAGCGTTGAATTGGCATATGATGGACGTACCAGATAAAGAGTTAAATGTTATATAAAGGATTAGGTCCTTTCTCTCCCTAAGTCAAGAGTTGTATTCTTCTCCATCAAAGAAACAAATACGAAAATAGGGTAAGAGAGAGAAACCAAATTCTTAGAAGAAGAGTAAACATTAGAAGTCAAAGAAAGAAGATTACAGCAATTACATCTTCCGTTGTTAATCAAGGTACGTCATCTTAAACAATAGATCATATCAAGTTTGTCCCTTTTGTTTGTGAAATATTTGGTATTGGTGATCCTAGGGCTATTTAATTGAAATGTACATCATTAATCATGAAAGATCGAATAATAAAGAAAATTCTATCATTTGGTATCAAAGCGAACCAATAACTGAATATTTCATATGATTGCAATTGATCTATTCTATGTTTTACTCATGATGTTTAATCGAGTATGTGTAATAAGTCATTTATGCACATGAGATTTATGATTTTGTTAATCAGCAAAGTGGTCAAAATCAGAATAATCATTTAGTGACATAATGATATTGACAGAAATTGTCAGTCATAAGTATACCAATCAAAAAATAAAAAAAACTGGCGTCACTAATGATAGAACCTGAGAACTTACCCAAAGCAAGGTCTTGTTCTATAACTAGTTGACATGATGAAGTTTAATAGATATTTTGATTAAATAAATATTGATCATCCAAAGATGTCGGCTCTATTTAATTAAATATATTTATTACTCACATATGTTTTGGTATTTAATTATGTTAAGTATAAGATAGTATCTACCCAAAGGAGTGCTATATTATATTGTTACATACATATCCGAATCTCGTTAGTTATGGGCTTATAGTTATTCCAATTTTTATTTGCAGTAGTTCTTATGAATACACATGTTTCATCTGTTACATTGTTCATTGTTGTGTTAATTTTTCTGAATGGAGAGAAGCCAACTTCCATTTAGGTGTTCAGGATCTTGACTTGGCACTCCTTAAGGATAAACCTGTTGCTCTTACAGCAGCTAGTACTGAGGCAAAAAATCAAACCATAAAGCATGGGAACCTAGTAACAAACTGAGCCTTATGTTTATCAAGATGATTGTTGCTAACAACATCAAGTCAACAATTCCGCAAACAAAATGTGCTAAAGAATATATGCATTTTGTGGAAGAGCATTTTTGTTCAGCTGACAAGTCACTCGCTGGTACTCTTATGGCAAAATTCGCGACTATGAAGTTTGATAGATCGCGAACTATGCAAGAACACATTATAGCGATAACTAATCTTGCAATAAGGTTAAACTCCCTTGGGCTTACAGCAGAGGAATCTTTTCTTGTCCAGTTTATTCTGAACTCGCTACCTTCTGAATATGGACATTTCCAAATTAACTATAACACTATAAAATATAAATGGAATGTTAATGAATTGGCCAGCAGACTTGTTCAGGAAGAAGGACGTTTGAAAAATCAAGTGAATCACTCAGTAAGATTTGTGAGTAATAAAGTTGGTAAAGAAAAAATGGAAAATCAAGTCATTTCAAAAAGAAAAAAGCACCTGCTAAGAATGGGCAGGACAAGGAAAAGATGAAACTAAAGGATATTCGATATCATTTCTGTAAAATGAAAGGACATTATCAAAATGACTGTCCGAAAATGATAGCTTGGTTCGAAAAGAAAGGTAATCATCTATCTTTCGTATGTTTTGAATTAAATTTAGTTGAAGTTCCTATTAATACATGGTGGCTTGATACTGGTGCTACAACACATGTTTCCAATAATGTGCAGAGATTTCTTATGATCCGAACTATAAATCCAAATGAACGACGTTTTCACTTTATGGAAAACGGAATGAAATCCACAATAGAAGGCATTGGGACTTATCGTCTATTTCTAGAAAGTGGATATGTATTAAACTTATACAGTACCCTTTATGTACCTTTATTATCTAGAAACCTTATTTCCGTAAGTAAATTGGATATTTCTAGTTTGAGATATATGTTTGGATCTGGTTGTTTTGATTTACATAAGAATACCGATGATGTTGGTTCTGGTATTCTAATTGATGGTCTATATATTGAAACCGAATGACAATTATGTGAATTCCTTGCTGAATGTAGTAAATAATGTTGGATGCAAATGTAGCATGTTGAATGAAAATTCTGTTTTCTTATGGCATAAAAGACTAGGTCACATATCCAAAGAAAGAATGATGAGATTAGCAAGTAATGAAATTTTGTCTAATTTAGACTTTAGTGATCTACAATTATGTGTGGATTGTATTAAAGGTAAACAAACCAAACATAATAAGAAAGGAGCCACTAGAAGCAGCCAGCTCCTTGAAATAATTCACATTGATGTTTGCGGACCTATGGACACTCCAACCTTTAATGGAGAAAAATATTTCATCACTTTTATTGACGATTTTTCCCGTTATGGTTATGTATATTTGCTTCATGAAAAATCTCAATCTGTGAATGTCCTTGAGACGTTTAGGCAATTAGATAAAAATGTGAAAATCATAAGGCCTGATAGAGGTGGTGAATATTATGGCAAACATATTGAGTCAGGCCAATGTCCACATCCATTTGCAAAATTCCTCGAAAGTCATGGCATATGTGCGCAATACAATGTCAGGTACACCACAGCAAAATGGTGTAGCAGAAAGGTGCAATGGGACGTTAACATATATGATTAGGAGTATGATGTCAGATTCTACAATACCTAAGAATTTGTGGTCGTATGCTCTCAAAACCGCTAATTATTTGTTGAATAGGGTTCCTTCCTAGTAAAGCTGTTCAAAATTCATTTTGAATTATGGACTAACAGGAAACCTAGCTAAAGAAACCTGCATGTTCGGGGTTGTCCAGCGGAAGCGAGAATTTATAATACACATGAAAAGAAATTAGATTCTCGAACGATTAGTGGGTACTTCTTAGGTTACCCTGAAAAGTTTAAAGGGTATGTGTTTTACTGTCCTAATCATAGTCCAAGAATTGTAGAAAATGGTAATGCTAGATTCATTGAGATTGGTGAAGTCAGTGGAAATACTAGAAGAGAAATACCAGAAATTAAGGAAACATGGGTAAATGTTACTGCCTAGAATAGTTCCTCCATCGACTGTTACTCCAAATGTTGTTCCAGCTGTTGAAGAACAACATGATGATGAACAACATATAAATAAAGAAGTACTTCCTGAAGGAAATGACTTACATAATGCTGATACGCATGAACCACAACAAGTAGCATTAAGAAGATCTCAAAGAGATCGTAGATCATCTATTTTTAATAATTATGGTTTATATGCAAGAATCATATTATGATATAGGAATCAATAAGGACCGGGTTTCGTTTTCACATGCTATAAAAAGTAAAGAGTCAAATGAATGGATTAATGTCATGAAAGAAGAACTGAAATCCAAGCAACAGAATGCAGTTTGGGTTCTCGTTGAGTGACCACATGGGTGTAAAAGAGTCGAATGCAAGTGGGTTTTTAAAACCAAACACGACTCTAGTGGTAATATCGAACGGTATAAAGCTAAAATTGTCGCTAAGGGTTACACTCAGAAAGACGGTGCTGACTACAAAGAGACGTTTTCTCCTGTTTCGAAAAAGGACTCACTAAGAATTATAATGGCATTAGTAGCTCATTATGATTTGGAATTGCATCAAATGGATGTGAAAACAACCTTTCTGAATGAAGATCTTGATGAGGAAATTTATATGGATCAACCTTAGGGTTTTTCTGTAGAAGGTAAAAAACAATTGGTGTATAAACATAAGAAGTCAATATATGGACTTAACAAACATCCCGGCAACGGTATATTAAGTTCAATACCATTATTACGTCTTTTGGTTTTAAGAAAAATATGGTTGATCACTGTTTATACAAAAAGATCGGTGGAAGCAAGTTTATTTATCTAGTCCTTTATGTTAATGACATCTTGCTTGCTGCAAATAATTTAAGCATATTGCATGAGACTAAGAAATTTCTCTCAATGAACTTTGAAATGAAAGATATGGAAGAGGCATCCTATGTGATTTGAATAAAAATATTTCGTGATTGATCACAAAGAATATTGGGATTGTCTCGGAAATGATATATCGAAAGGATTCTAAAGAGATTCGAAATGAGTAAATGTTCACTTGGGAAAGTTCCTGTACAGAAAGATGATAAATTCAATATCATGCAATGTCCTAAGAATTATGCTAAACGAAAGAAAATGGAATCAATTCCATATGCACATGTAGTTGGTAGCCTAATGTATGCTCAAACATGTACTAGGCCGGATATTAGTTTTGCGGTCGGTATGTTAGGGAGGTATCAAAGTAATCCAGGAAGGGAACATTGGCAAGCTGCAAAGAAAGTTTTGAGATACAAGGCACGAAAGATTACATGATCATGTATAGTGGATCCAATGAACTGGAGGTAATTGGATATAGCAATTCAGATTTTGCTAGAAGCATCGATATTAGGAAATCGATTTTTGGTTACCTATTTATGTTTGCTCAAGGTGTCATATCATGGAAAAGTGCGAAACAAACTATCGTTTCTTCATCTACTATGGAGGCAGAATTTGAGGCATGTTATGAAACCACAATTCATGCATTATGGTTGCGGAACCTTATTTCAGGACTTGCGGTTGTCGACACCATTAGCAAGTCGCTGAAAATTTATTGTGATAACTCTGCAACAGTATTTTTCTCAAAGAACGACAAGTACTTTAAAGGTACCAGACATATGGAACTAAAGTATCTTGTTGTGAAAGATGAGGTTCAGAAACAAAGAGTGTCAATCATGCACATCAGGATAAAACTTATGATTGCAGACCCTTTGACGAAAGGGTTACAACCAAAACAATTTGAGGAACATGTTCAAAGAATGGGTTCTGGTTGTATTAATAATGATTGATGTGTGACATTCTGAGCTCTTTTATGTGTTTCTGATATACAATTATGTGTCTCTTGTTTTAATGTAGTAGTACGTACTTTATGTAATTTTAAACAAGAAAGAGTCTTATAAAGATATTATGTTTAATCATTATGATATAAGACATTATGCGGAACATTATGTAGTTTTATATAAATTACAAATGTAAATTGATGGATTGCTGATATTGTAGTATATGGAAGGGAATGCATTAAATCAATAATGCACAACCGCCATAACTCTCAGCAATTTATCATAATATGATGTTCAACGCTTGATATTATGAATAATCAGGTCAAGTAGGAGAATGTTAGAAATCTGCTATTATAAGCTGCAATAAAACGTTTCATTAACGTTATGCGGTTTCTAATCTTAATGTGACCATATTAATTGAGTTATAAATAGAACGTTTCATTTTTTATTATGCATTTTTTAATCTTAGTGCGACCCTATTAATTGGGTCATAAATAGAACGTTTCATTTTCCGTTATGCATTTTCTAATCTTAATGTAACCCGATTAATTAGGACATAAATAGATCGTTCATATTTAGAACGTTAGGTCTCTGATTAATTTTAATCGTTGAATTGGTATATGATGGACGTACCAGATTTCGAGTTAAATGTTATATAAAGAATTGGGTCTTCTCTCCCTAAGTCAAGAGTTGTATTCTTCTCCATTAAAGAAACACATAAGGAAATAGGGTAAGAGAAAGAAACCGAATTCTGAGAAGAAGAGTAAACATTAGAAGTCAAAGAAAGAAGATGACAGACATTACATCTTCCGCTGCTAATCAAGGTACGTCATCTTAAACAATAGATCATATTAAATTTCACCCTTTTGTTTGTGAAATATTCGGTATTGGTAATCCTAGGCTATTCAATTGAATTGTACATCATTAATCATGAAAGATCGAATAATAAAGAAAATTCGATCATTATCATCCAACATGGTTTAGATTCCTTTTAATATCGTCAGTAGTATATAATGTAATATATATAAAAGATCATAAACTATTGCCTAGCATATATGCAAAAGCAAATGAATGGGACTGAGAATCCGTGAATGATAAATTAAGAGAAGCAGCTTTGGAGGAAAAAAACGCATTCTTCGAAAATAACCATTCAAACAACCCTGAAACATACCCTTGGATAGATTTTTTTTGCATATACGTGAATATGTCCAATATGTTTGTACGATTTGTCTGCAACATAAAAAATTTCATGATTTAGTATTTGTTAAATGCAATCGAACATTAAAAAGAAGATAATATTTGTGACACCGTTTATCCGGTACCTTTGAATGATATTGATAATTGTAATTTATGGTTAACTGGAACAGCAGGCGCAGAGGAAGCTAGATATCCAAGTAGAAAAACATCCACATCTAGAGGTTTTTGAGCATCTGCTTCAGCTATTCACGAAGAAAAAATAAATTTAAATGATACAGAGGAGGAAGATGCTAAAGCTTACGAATCCGATGATACAGACATTGATGTGGAAAATATAATTACTGGATCAGATTCAGATTTCTAGTTTATCATTAACGTATATTATTGTTTTGGATTTGAAAATTATAGTGCTTGAAATTTTACGTTTTGTCTTTTTTGTAAAATGCATAAAAATCTTTGTTGCGTATATTTTAGCAAATATTGATTTTTCTTAATTTTTTGTTGAAATATTGAATTTATTTTAAAAAGTAAACATGCACAATAAACTAAAAAGGTGTGCGCCAAGTCTCCAGGGAGGATTTGCGCCGTGCGCCATTAATAACACTGGATCTGACGTGTCATTTATTTATATGTCATGATCCCTGCAGTGGGATCCTCATGCTTCATAGATTGGGCCGTCATACTCTATTGCTCAAGTGGTCAAGGTGAAAATTGAGCAAATGAGTGACTTTTGTTAAGTTGAAGTGTATGTTTATATCGGAGGATGTATATCGATTTAATGCCTAAAAGAAGTTCAAATCCATACTTTGCCAATTTAAGAGCGTCACTTGAGTGGATCCACTTAATCGTAATTTCATATCTTTATCCGTATTTGAGTTTTAACCTAGTTTATCATCTTCTCGGGTTTTCTACCTTAATGATCGAGAAGTCCACTTTGTCAAATCCAGGGTAGTCAAGGTGCTCGCCTAGGCGCCAAAAAGCCCTCGGCGCCAGCCTAGGGCTTTTTCCCTAGGCGAGGCGCCAGCCGTGCTCGAGGCGTCAGAAAAGCGCTCGAGGCGCCAAAGCCCTAGGAAAGCATTGGTTAAAAAAAACGCTTCAGTGAAAAAAAATCGTTTGAAAATAAAATATACGTTATTTCGAGGCTCAAAACCGACCCAGCCGACTTATGAATTAGGGTTACCTCCATCGAGCCATCAACAACAAAAAAAGATCAAAACTTCAGAAATCTCGATCCCGAGCCCTTTAAAAAAAAACAATTTGAATTTGCTCAATCCCCCTCGCCCCTTTGAAGCTCAGTTGCTCGATCCCCCTCGCCTCTCCTAAATCTCGATTTTCTCTACTGCTTTTTTTTGGGTAAAATGTTTTTTTTTAGGTACAACACATTTATTTTTCAAGGCAAAGTGTTTTTTATAGAATTAAAATGCAGTTTTAAATTTTTTGAAGAATGTTCCAATATTGCATTTATATGCACTTTTTAAAAGCCAAAATTTGAGTTTTAAACCATTTTTTAAATGCGGTTTTTTGGTTGTAAAACAGCAAAATTGATGCATAAGGCGTCCAAAAAAGCCCTGGGCGCCAAAAAGCGCTAGGCGCCAGCCTGAGGATTTTTGGGACTTTTTCACCTTGACTACCTTGGTCAAATCCGACATGTAACGGCTTACAAAAAGTCGGGTTAACATGTGGCTTGTTAGTGATATAAAATACTTTCATCTTTAGTGAGAGAAGTAGCTATTGTTGACATACTAATATCTAGCTGAACATCGTAATTTTATGTATTGTGTATTTTGAGTGTATTTTGTCACTCATGTGACCTCAAGAAGAAGAAGAAAAATGGTAATCATTAAGACAACCAAAATCTTTTTCTCCTTAGCAATCCAAACATCAAGGTCGGCCTTGTATCCAAATATACACTGATAAACTGTATCATCCTGCTCAAATATTAAACCAATGTTTCTAACATTTAGAACGTAACATCAAATACATTTCACAGCTAGTCGATGTCTTTTACTAAGATCATGTATGTATCTTCTTTCTACTCCAATTGCTATAAAGTGACTATAAGCTTGCAGGTTTAATATTTTTTATTGATAACCTTGAACTTTTCTGATTGAATCGCAAAGATTTCCTCTTTCAAGTCACCATGCAGAAATGCAGACTTCGCATTAAGTTGAACTGTTCGAGATTCAATTATGCTACCAAGTACCAAGGCCAATAAAAATTTAATGGAGGCATGCTTCACAGTTGACGAAGATACCTTCATAATAATAAAGTCTCCCCTCTGAATTGTAACCCTTAGCCACCAACTTTGCCGGACATTAACTTTGATTGGAAATCCTTCTTTGCATATATTCACTTGCGTCCAATTATCTTGAGTCAAGTATTTATGCAGACTATAATGTATTGTTATTATGTAGAAACAACAATCCTACTTCCATTGTTTTCTTCCATTTTCTACCTTCAGAACTTACCTTCAGAACTAAGTATAGTTGCTCCTTATGTGGAAGGGACATCCTCATGTGCAATTAAACTAAAAGTGCATGGGTCATCACATGGCTTTAAATATGATATTACATCTTGTCCAAGATCTTTTCACACCAAGGCCATCTAGATGAGACGAGACATCAAATCTCATTCATATGTAATTCGACATCTCGTCCAAAATATTCAAATCTCAACTGAAATATGTATGAAAATCTCAATTTGATATCTAATTCGATTTTTTTCCTTTTTTCCTTAATATATTTCTATTTTCATATAGGTTTAAAAGTGCTACTCAATCCAATTACTATTTACCAACTACCCAAATATATATATATAGAGAGAGAGAGAGGAGCATTCAATGACACCCCAAATAGTAAGCACCCCATTTGCCCCCTTGTATAAATCAAGCATTTATATTAGAATAAGTGAGTGGAAGGTGAAAGAATGAGTGAAGGGAGAGAGAAACGGGATATCTGGTGGTAATCAAAGGGCATTTAGGGATGCTGCACTATTTAGGGTGTCATTGAACGCTCGCCATATATATATATATATATATATATATATATATATATATATATATATATATATATATATATATATATATATATATCGGTTATCATAATGGGTCACAACAAAACACTTCATTTTTTAATGTTCACAAAACACATTATTCAATCAACGTCAAATCAATTAAGTTAATCAAACTATCACTCTTCTCCAAAATATCAACTTCAATTTTTTTCCATGCAAATCAAGCATGTTACAATTTTATTTTTACTTCAAAAAATATAATTGCTAAATAAATTATTAAACGTCGCTTTAGACATGTAAGTTACTTCGATGTCTTCCCGAACTATGCTTTAAGACCCAAGATATCAACCCAAGCCTTTAGGTGAAGATTCAAAATACACTCATCTCATTTGATATCTCATCTCATTCGATATTTCATCCAATAAGATATTTGCTTGTATGAAATTTCACAATGAAGATGACCATAATTTAAGATTTAACCCTTAATCGGTACCAAATCAATTAAGCCAAAAAAGCTATCACTCTTCTCCAAAACGTCAAATTGTTTTTTTATGTAAATCAAGTATGGTCTAGTTTTTATTTTTACATTAAAATTTATAGTCGATAATTAAATCATTAAAAGTTGATTTTTGAGGCATGTCTCTGAGATGTCTCAAGATGTACTTCAAAATCCAAAATATCAATCTAAGATGTATACCTAAGATCCCTTAATCGATGCTAAATCAACTAAGCCAATCAAGCTATCACTCTTCTCCAAAACATTAAATTGTTTTTTCTACGTAAATCAAGTATGTCCTAGTTTCATTTTTACATTAAAATTTATAATTGATAAGTAAATCATTAAAAAGTTGATTTTTGGTGCATGTCTCTAAGATGTCTCAAGATGTACTTCAAAAGCCAAAATATCAATCTAAGATGTATACCTAAGATACACTTGTCCCGTCTAATACACTTCTGATATGAGATAGCTTATGCGAAAATTTCAAGTTGAAATGTAATTGAAATCCAAGATTTGAAACCTTTGGCATCGTGTTCTTAAAATAATGAGGTAGTTCGCAATATGTTCAGACTAAACAAACATCACAGTCTATTAATTGTAATTTTTTGTTTAGTGATGTGACAGTTATTAGGTTGATACCTCTACTTCCTTTGACTCATCTTCCAAACAATAAATGATCAACTTTTTTCTTCATTTCATTAACTACGTCAATGGTTCTACCTTTAAGCTCAATGAAGCAATTTCAAAATTTTCTCCACCTATCACAAAGTTGTTAGGATTGTTTGGCATGTTATTAAGGTAGGAATGGCGATTTGAATAGATAGTCTCACATCACGGAATAAATTAAAGGAGTGAAGTACAAATATGAGTTGGTAGACACGTAACACTAGGGATTCCTTTTGTTACAATGAAGTGCGTGCCGACTCATATGTGTGTGCCCTATGTAGGAGGAGAGGGACTTTGTTCCGACTGTCATTACATAACAATGGTATCGGAGCCGAAGGTTACGGACTGGGTCATGCAGCAAGGCGGTGTGCTCTCAAAAGGTACTCGTAGGATGTGAATCAAGGGGGAGAATGTTATAATTGTCTCGTATGTTGTTAAGGTAGGAATGACATTTGAATAAATAGTTTCACATCACGGAATAAATTAAAGGAGTGACGTACAGATATGAGTTGGTAAGCACGTAACATCAGGGATTCATTTTGTTATAAGGATGTGTGTGCCAATTCAAATGTGTGCGCCCTATGTAGAAGGAGGAGGGCTTTGTTCCGACCATCGTTACATAACAAAAGCTTCATCCACCATCTCAGCTACCTTGTTCAACGGGATAGATTCATTATGGGTAACATTCATGTTGAAAGCTTTCTTGTTTTAAAGCACAATATATAATATCTATTATTACCAAAGACGATCATCATTTAAGTAAATTTCTTAGCTCTCCATAACATGAGTATATGTTGTAGAACCAAGAACATGTTTAAACAAAAAATGTCTAACATGTTTCTAAGCCACATCTCCATGGTTGTTTTCCCTCCTTATGTAGATGGAGGCAGACGGTTGATCAATTGACACACAAACATCGACCCAAGGCTAATTGCCTAAGCAAGCATCTGACAACTTACCCCGAACATTTCTCCACCAAAGTTTAGTTTATATGTTTTAAAACTTCGTTTTATTATTATTATTTTAATATTGAATGTAGCATAATGTCTTCATCTTCATATATTCTCATAAATTGAATTTTTGTGTGTACTTAATCCCATTACCAATCTTGTGTTCGTTGTTATTTCTATCAATTGAAGTTCTGTTCATCATCTTCAAGTTTAAGAAAAAAATCTCAACAATCTGCCTCAAGAAGTCCCAAGAAAAATCTCAACGCTTTGTATAATTTGGATTACTGTATTAATCTCAACACTTCTTCAAATTTGATGTTGATTTGGCTTATATTGTGTTACGTTTAATATGATGTTAAATTTAATTTGAATTATTCAATTCAATCCAATTTCTTATAATTAAATTTAATCTGATTATAATTTAATGTAAAATTTAACCTAATTTCAAACATTCAAAACCGGGACAGAAATAAAGCCAGAACCAAAACTTCCAGAATTTTTGAAGTCGTCTCAAACTAAAAAAAAAAATCAAATGCCCGAAATCCAGTTTTCAAACCTTGGTATGTGTACATCAAGGTTTAAATTTTTATTTTTCACTTCTGCTCCAGACATCGAGAAATTTTAAATTTTCGGTTTGGTTTTGAAAATTTTAAAAATTCCATTTTATAGATTCTGGTATTTTTGTAAATATGTAAATTAGTAACCTATTTTCATATAAATAGCTTGAAATTTATACAAGAAAAGCAATTATTCATTATATTTGCTATAATGTAATGTAGTTTATTTTGTTATAATATGTATCAAATCAAAATTTCAACCCGTATACTAATATATATATATATGTGTGTGTGTGTGTGTGTGTGTGTGTGTGTGTGTGTGTGTGTGTGTGTGTGTGTGTGTTTGTGTGTGTGTGTACTTTTAGCAGCCCAGCATAGCCCAAGAAAGTAAAAATATACTAAACCCAACTTGTTGGCTGCTTCATAAAACAAAGAAACCTTAATGAATTTGCCGCCTACCTCCGTCTGTTTGTTGCATCTTACTTTCACTATGGTCGATATCGCCTTCTCCCCTTCCAACATGATGTTGCCTTCTTTATCTTACTCTCTCTCTCTTCTCACATGTATCTGCCTCTCTCTTTTTCTGTTGGATTACCCAAAACTGGATTTCAAGGCAAGTTCTGGTCCGGCCATCGTTGAAACTAGACCAGAGTTGTTGGAATTCCGACATACTGGCCCAAATCTTGAACCATGGAATACACATATGTGTGTGGATGCTCTATGTCGTCAATAACATAAGCGTCTCATATTAGATTGTCACATATGAAGCTCACATTGTAAATGTGAATTTCCATTGAATAAATATGAAAACCAAAATATAAAATTAATTTAAATACAAAAATTATGTCATAATACATAATTAAACATATTTAAAAGAAACTTAATTTGGATAATATACTCTATTTTTTTGTTAATATTCACTAAATATAATTTATGCAAACATTTATTTCACACACATAAAATAAAGATCTAGAACGAAATTAATAAAGGAAAAAAATTGTTCTTTTTACCCCACTATCAATGCACCTGATACAACAGTAATTTGGTGATGTCTAAATCTTTATTCCCCTCGAAGACTGATGTTGTTAGTTGTTACCCTGATTGCTATGCTACCTAAGTATCAAGATAGTAATACGAGTTATTCTTGACTACCTTTCATCGTCACAAGTTCTTTTGAGTTCAAAACTCCAAAAGAAATCAGATTACGTCTGAAAAGATCATGGTTGAGTCATCTTGATTCAAACAAATTCCAAAAATTTGCATGGACGATCATTGTCCATGAAAACAACTTCATCGTCCAGTAATTAAAAATAAATAACCAATTCCTATAATGAGACATATGGAAGATACAAGTGAATCCAATACCTAGTCATAGGGATGGGCTATCGCTGATGACCCAGCCAATATGCACTTGAAATTTTGAATCAATATTATTTTCAACTGCAAACACATTGATTGATGCAGATTTTCCTTTCTTCTGCACCTTGAAATAAGTTTTCTTCCAATGACATTTTTCATGACAAACGACATGCTCATCTTTATTAAAGCTTCTTTTTTCCTCTTGAAAGAGGTCTATCTTTTCTTCTTTTCTGTTGTTTTTGCGAACAGCTTCTTACTTTCAGTGTCTCCACTGCTTCATTCTTGTTTTCCCTTTTGTCTTTCTTTCTGATATAAATATACAGAACTAGTAAAAAAAAATCAACAAAGGACGCTTCCTATTTTCATGAGTAAACATGTAATAATGAGCAACCTCTTACTTTCAGTGCCTTAATTGCTACACTGATGATTTTCCTTTTATCTGTCTACTTTCATCACCATACAAAGAAGTGCAAACTTCAACAAATGAAACTTTATCTTTTCCAACGAGTAGGCTTGTAATGAGATGATCAAACTTATAAGGATGGAAGGCCAACAGTAAATCCATGTTTTTAAAAATTAACCCAAATTTTGAAGAACAAAAATTCAACTACTAATTTATTGAAAGCGATAATGTGGTCGTTTATTGTATTATTTGGAAGAAAGTCAAACTGGAAAACTTCCATCTATAAGTAGGGATGATTTTGACCACTCTCACTATGAACTTGTTCTCCAATTCCTTCCACAACTTAATTGGATATGTCTCCTTCAGGATTTATTTTTTCTTCAATAAAGACGAGTGAATTGTACAATAAGCCAAGTTGTTGATATTTATTCACCCAATTTCATTTACTCCATTTGGTTTCTCCTGTTCCACAGCAATGTCAAGACCTTGTTGAAACAAAATATTTTGAAATTCACCTTGCCACATGTCGAAATGACCGGTTCCATCGAACTTTTCCACTTCAAATCCTATGATCATCAAGGCTATCTTATCTAACATGGATGGTTAGGAGGATGAATCGACTTTAGTTGGGATATACTATATCATTTCTTGCACCTATCAATTATATTCCAATAGAAAATGGAAGGAACGCAAACAAAAGCCTAGGTGGAAACCGTTGAGTGTAATATCAAATATCCACAAAATGAAAGAAGAAATCATACAAAAGAAGAATACGCTACAGTTTGGTATACATAAACAAGTGCACCATATGCTATATTTACACCCTCAAGTCTCCTTAGCTCATGTCAAAACTTATGATACGGAAATAATCAGGACCCAAACTGCAATGGGTACAATACCACAAATCCGAAAACATGTTGACATTGATATTTGTATCCCACAACTGGATGCACTGAGATATTACTCTATGCGTTGCCACTTCTAACAAATACTTAGCATACAATAATACACTGCCTCCACTATGCATAGAGAGCCAACACCTATACATTGTCATGTACGTTTAACATTCAGAATCACATAATTATCTACTATTTACCATTCAGCTTTCTAAATAAATTGCAGCCGCCTTAAACTACAACATCTAACTACCCAAGGGATTATTTATTTTGATCCTGCTAGTGCATCTGTTATCATGACTATTGAGTCAATTTTGGCAATCCCAACTATATCAAAAGTCAAAACATGAAATAAATTAAATGTTGCTCAAGGTATAAACTTGATAAATGATAGCTTAATTGACCTACTTATACATAACTTACAAACTAATCAAGATCTCACAGCTTTTGAAAAATATTTACTATGATTTAGTTAGAAAGCTGTTCAGAATGAATTATACTGCCGAAGAGCCAATAAAGTATGATAAATCTCTCAATTTAACTGATTTAACTGATTCATAAGAAAATGCAAATTCTATTCAAACCCTAGAAATTACTGAGTAGCCTCCCAATTTTCAAAAATAAAACACATTTATGTTGTTAGTTTTTTAGCTTTGTCCAACACGCTTTTGCTCTATGAGGCGCCTTCAGGGCATCATGCAGTACTACAGCGTGGTATCCTAATGGCACCACGTAGTAACTATGTTGTGCCTCCAAAGGACCAGACAGACGCCCAACGTGATGCCTTCAGGGCATCACATAGTCTAGTGTTCAGTATTTTTTGTCTTTTTTTCTTTCTTTTTTTTCCAGTGCGGCGCTACTCAGTAAAATCATGAGTTTTTCTGAAAGGAAGGAGGCTACTCGGCATACTGCTGGGTTTATAAACATCGCAAACCTCATTCATTCACTTCACAGGCCCCGTTATAGAGTAATCAATAGTATATACACTTTAAGATTACACATTATTAATACAAACATACACCAAAATCCAAATAGTGAAGGAGAAAATTGGGTATCCATACCAAACATTCTGGGCTCTAGACTGAACTGACGTTTCGGGCAACAAAAGAAGAAGTCTTGCCATGGATTAACAGAAGAAGGTGAGTAATATGATGAAGCCATTGGTCTTTAGTTTACACTAGATAAACAAATGGGTAAAACCCCAAATTCATTGATGGAGTTTTAAGTGCTTTTTTTTCCTTAAGAGGGGAAAATTAAGTGAAGCTTGAAGACAAGGGAAACATAGAGCGAGAGACGATATCTTTGATAAAGCGATATCAGCCGTATATTTATTTTTGACGGTGTTAATACTTCCAGGCTTTTACACGTTGGTCATATCTGTTAACACCTCATAATTCTCCTTTCTCACCATAAGAATAGCACCCCACGATTTTTTATTCTTACCCGCTTTTATACCAATTTTGTCCTTCCTATTTCCTATTGTTTCATTTTTCCTTCTTTTTACATTTAATTCTATATCTCTATCTTCACATTTTATTTTTACTACACGAAAGTTAATATGAAGACTTAGTCAAAGTTTTGTCATTGTCTATAAACTAATTTTTAAATAGCAAAAAGAAAAATTGTTCAACTTTCTTATAACTTGGAGTTTATAATATATTTGTTTTAAATTTCAAAATGGCTATATACATTTTGGAGTTTGCGGAATTGAATCATAATTTTATTTATAATAGGTTTATTAGGTAAATCTAGATATAATCATTTAACTTTACAATATTTTCATCGAGTTTAGAAATAGTGAGTAAGAAAATGAAAATTATGGCATACTGTTCAGAGTTTAGAATGACAAACAAGGTATTTTATCACTTTTAGTTGTAGCTGGTGTGGGGAAGAAAAACAACGTGATGCAAATAGATTTAGCCTTATATGTTTGTACTTTTACGTAGGGTTGTTATGGTAATGGTTATCGTTACCATTTGACAAATACCATTACCGAACCTTTTTACTAGTAAGCCAAAATTATTTATTGTTATCGTTGCCAGTCAACTGGTATACTGAAGCCTGATATACCGATAATCTGTTAACCGTTACATTGATAATGGTAAATTACCGTTTGTCTGTCAAAGTTTATACTTTGACATGTTTTTTGTACACAGTGCATTTTATTATACGATATGTAGCGTTAGTTTAGAAGAAAAAAATATAAATGAGAAAGAAAATAAGTGTATTTGGAATTAGCATAGCCGGCCCTGGCCCAGTGCTAACTGGGCCATTGCACGGGGCAGCAAAACATGTTAGGGCATAAAAATTGGTGCACATTCAGACATCAGCAGAACACAAGCAGAAAGAAATCGCCAAAAAGATAAAAGTGCAGAAAAAATAAAAGCGCAGGTTTATGAAATTGAACGTTGAAGCAAAGGTCGCGCGCAAGGAAGAAGGAGCGCGCAAGGAACAAGAAGAGGCGTGCGCAAGGAACAAGAATTTGAGCAGTCTGAGATCTATAATAAGTAACCATAACCCTAGTTTCTAAATTACTCAATTTGTTTTGTCTAAATGAATGCTGAATGCTCGTCGATCTTATGTGTCTTTGGTTCAACCTGAAAAATAGCAGTAACAACAAAATCTACTTTTGCACTTCGGCCATTATTGTTTCTGAGTACTCAACCTCGGTTCGCTTCGGTGGGGAAGACTCTTGAAACACTAAATTAAAGAAGTGCAGATTGGAAGCAAATCCCACTATTTCGGATTCATGTCCTAGGGATTTTAATCCTGGGGCTCAGCAGTTCTAGTTGGAACTATTATTGTTTCAAGAATTGGATTCGTCTAATGGCGTGAAAGTTTCTTAGATACTGATGTTGTGAAAAATCTTAATGAGTTGTTATATAAACTTCTTGGAGACCCTTTTTTGTACGAGATTGCTAAAGCTCTTGCGCCGATTATATTGGATTAATGTTAATTAAACTATAAAAGAGAATTGCGATTCAGTCTATGAGATATATATGAAACTACTATTCGCTTAGTTGAATGCTGAATGCTAAATGACCAAATTAGTATTTTAAAGTAATTGGCTTGTTACTCTTCTATATTCAACCAAAAAAAAAGCGATAATCCGTAGTGCAATTCAATCTGACATTATATTTTAAAAACACAAAGGTTAAATGAAAGCAATGATATTTTTAGTTGCAACCATGTGAATTTTAACATAAGAACAATCCAAGTTTTGTATGTAAAATTCTTCATTTTCGGGTTTATTTTTCATAATTTTTTGCATTATAACCGTGTTATTTTTATTTGTCTTGTTTGCGTTGTTAGTTTGTAATAGCAGCATTAAGTTTTTAAAAATTAGCTTTGCTTTGTAAATTAGAATATTATCTATAGTATCATCTTACATCTTTTTACAATTGGGGCATAATTTTATAAATTGCACTGGGCATCGTAATTCCCAGGACCGGCTCTGGGAATTAGTTTACCTGATAATTGACCTAAATATAATCATTTATTTGGTTCTAAATGCATGTAATAAAGCATATCATATGAATATACATATGTTTTAAATTAACTGGTAAAAGTACCATAACCGCTAGTATTAAATAAATATTACCGATAATTTACTTTAAAATGGTAAATTTACTGTTACCATATTGTTTTAACTAATATACTGATTTCAATCAAAAATGATTACCGATCGTCTGGTAATGGTACGGTAATGGCAAATTTACCGTTACCATAGCAGCCCTACTTTTACTAATTGACTCGCGCTTATGGAGGGTCTAGTGGTAGCTCGTCTCGGACACTCTTTCAAATGAGATCCCCAAATGTATATCTTTAAAAGGGATTTTTTTTTTAAAAAAAAACTGGGTAAATCGCCTCGTTAAAAACCTGTACATGTACTCAGCATAAGTATATGATAGAAAAAAAGAGTGTGGCGCGTTATTGACATCGCATAAATAAAATTGTACAAAAGTACAAGGGTATGTAAACATCGCATAACCTCACTTGCTCAAACCCAAATAAGAAAAAACACAATTATAGACCAAACAAGGCCCAATACAAAACCCAAACAGTATAGTCCATTTAACCACACCACATGTAATATTTGTGTAGACACACAAAAGGAACAAACAGTTTAATCGAATTCAGAATTGGGAACCCTAGAAATTATGCGTTAATGGCGACGGCATCAACCAGGATCAAAGGATCAAAGCATTGGATTCCTCAGTTCCGAAGAGTCTTCTCACTTTTGCTCGCGTTTTTTCTTCTTGTCTTCCTCATAAGGTATTTAATTTCTATTTCTACATGCTCCCATCGTTTGAATTTATCCATCAAACCGTTACCATGAATTCTAGAATTTCTCTCAGTCCATATATGATAAACTGTTGTAACGATGTTGCAGAAGGCTAATTCTTGTGTTATGTCAGCGACAGTGTATTTGGATTTCAGAAAATCCATCTCATCTTCCAGAATCAAAGCACAATTCGCAGTGGGGGTGAATCCAGTTTCATTCTACATTTAGTCCATAGGTTCGATGAATACGGGTAAGTGAAAAACAGGTGATCTCTGGAATTGTCATTTTGATTACATAAAACACATATGGGATTGACATCACACTACACCATAATTCCAGTTTTGCCACACCAAAAATGGAGTGTTTGCCATGGTTTTGGATCGTGGCAATTTTGGAACGAGTACGAGTCGTGGCAAATTGAATTAGCATGGCCTTGGACCGTGGTAGATTTGGAATGGCCTTTTCCCGTTCTAATGTTACTGGGAAAAAATTTCACCACTACGTACGTTCCTCCGTCACTTCCTGTCCCACTTATCTCATGCTCCTAAAACAAAAACAAAAAAATATCCTAAAAATATAGCGTCCCTTTCAGATCTACTTTTGCGATGCATCGATCTACAAACTTACAGCCGATTAAAGTTTAAATCGAAACCGCTTCTCTTTCGAATTCCAATCCAACTGATTTTCGGTAACACGATTAATGTTCGCGAGTCGTTTTGTTTAAATTGTCGTATAGTTTTAGCAATCGAATCAAGGATGATGATGTGAACGGTCTTTTTTTTTTTTTTTTTGCAGTTTTACGGAACTGGAACCGTACGTCGTATTGTTTCAGCTATCGAATTAAGGAGTTAATGTGAGTTGAATCCTCACAAGATCTATTTTTATGTTTCTTATTACATGTGTTTTATTTTATTTTCATTGAATGATTATAAATAAAAGGATGATTTTGTGTCTCAGTTGTTGCAAACTTACGTTTTATTCATAGTTCAGTTAGGTTTTATCGTAAAATTCATGTTATGAATACTTTGGGCACATAATTAAGCGGGTTACGTTTTATTCATAGATCATGATGATGATTAAGGTATTCATAGATCATGATGATAATGTTTGTTGTCTTTTTTTAGTTTAACAACTAAGTCTATTGCATTGTTTTATGGATGATTAGCAGTTTAGCACACTTGTTATTCATATTTCCCTGTATATTTTTCTAATATAGTGTAAATATGTGACACTTTATAAATATAAATATTTTATATCTGAGTAAATTATACAACTGTCCTAGCGTCAAAATATATGATTTGCTGGAAATTGAGGCTATTAGTTTTATTGGTCCATTAATAACCTTATATGTCTGGGGATATTAACCATCTTCTATCTTCCTTAGTGTCATCTTATAGCTCTTAGCTTTTTCAATGTTGATCTCATTTGTATGGTTTTCTCATTTTGCAAGTTTGTAAGCTCTAATAAATTTATGTGCATTATGTATAAAGTATCATACTTTTAACCCAACTGGTTCATTTATTTGTAAAATTGTTCTAGTATGCAAATTCATTAATTTATAGCCAATGATTTAATAAATTCCCATGCATATTTTATTGCACCAGGTGAATATTTGTAGGTTATCTTAATGATTTTCAGGTCCACTAATAACCTTATATGAGCTGTTGTGCAAAAATTGCACAAATGCGAAAGCAATACAAAAAGAGAGGATCTAGCTTGTCGAATAATTATCAACCGCCAACTCAATGAAAAATAATCACCGAAAAGAACAAAAAATAGAAGAGAAGAAAAAGACACAAAGTTTTGACGTGGTTCGGCTATGCCTACGTCCACAGACCCAACAACTATTTTTTATTTTACTGAGGAGAGTACATAAGAGAAGAATGCAAACACTCAATATATTTCTCACTCTATAATTTATACAGAAATACACTACAACAAAAAACACTTTTCGCAACAGGCAATATCTGTTGCAGTAGACCAATTGCAACAGACCCACGCCTGTTGGTATAGCCGAAGTTGCAAAAAGTTCGCAACATTTTCCGCTTGTTGCAATAACCTGTTGCGGTAGACTTTTTTGCAATAGACTTTTGCTGTTGCAACAGATCCTTTTGCAACGGATTCTGCCCGTTGCAATAGATTCATAAATCCATATAAAAAAATTATAGCATATAGATATTATATATTAAATGTATTCATTTTAGTAATAATGTATATCACAGAATGAAATAAACAAATAAAATTTTTATTTTAACAAAGTTTTAATAGTACAGACAATTACAACAACAATTTCTACAATTTTCATACATCATTCATATACAACAATTTCTTCTCTCAGAAAACACCTTTTTTTTTTAATAAAGTATATTCTAATCATATTTCTACTCTATCATACATGTACTATAACAAGAGAATAAATATCATCGGTTCATTGGAACAAATTTGCGGTTCACGCTCCAAGTTTGTTGTCGATCATAAACATGCACATATCTATCCAGGAATATGTATGTCATTGCAGCGAACTCTACATCAAATAAAAGCTTAGAACCGACAACACCTTATGTACTTCCTTGCAACCCATTGATATGCAACACTGCAAAATCCAACTATTTTGACTGACTTGTTTCAACAAATCTATGATGCTTTCTTAACAAAAAAAAAAAGTAAATTACTTGGCGATGACCAAAATCAGTTGCTTTAACAGATAAAATATTCATTTGCTTCCCACAATGGCACAACCACAGGCAAGGTAATACATATGCTGCAAGGCCAAAGAAAAGAATAGAATGAGCAAACAAAACAGTGGAGAATCAACAAAAATAGAAGAGTTGCGAATAGAGAAAAGCAAATCGAACAAGTTATAGGGTTATATATAGTGTTGGTTACAAATCAACCTAGTTTGAAAGAAATATATAAACAATGAAACAAATATAAATAATGTTCAAGTGGATATATAGGTGCATGTAAAGAGGAAGATACGGCATGTAGGACAAGTAGTATTGCTGGCTTTGATGAGTATTGAAACAAAGAGTATTTAACAAGTTATACGGCTATACCCACCTTGATTTCTGTAGTTACCTATATCCCTCTTAGTACCATATCCTTCTTTATTGCCAATTTTTAGTCTCACCATCTATCAAACATTTAATTTATAATTCCAACTAATTTATATAGTACTTCACTAATAGTATTAATGTATCTTGCTACAACATTTTCTCCATATAGTTAACAGTATAATGGTTATGAAAATTGATTAGAGGTTGAATATCGCATTTGTTTATATCAAAATTGTACAATATTTTTTATGAACAGAACTGATTTTTTTTCCATTGGAATGACTTGGATGCCAAATTGGTGTGATATGCATTTTTGTCCATGATCAGTTATAAAAACAGTATTCTAAAATTATGACTCAAACTAGTACATATAAGCTGTCTGACATTAAGTGACTGCTATCATATGAAGTTTCTAGTGGTATTCATTTTGCATTAGAGTAAATTTGAGAGTTGATTACTATATGATTGAAATCCAAACAAACTTACAGTGTATTACATTTTTCTCTTCATTTACCCATTTCCTTCTACAAATTATTCTTGTCGTGATTCCACTCCTTGATCTTTCTTTTCATCATTTCTGTACTTACATAAGTGATTTCACGCTTATGAAATGGTAAGGTACTCCTCTGCTGCTACCTTTTATTCATCGTACTGGCAATAGTTGCAATATTTGAGTGGTTCGATACCTTTCACACTATGATACTGAACTAACCAAAAACTAATTAGATACTAGTCGATTAACATTCGATTAATTAAATTGCTGCTAATTGAGACAAATTAGTCTAGAATAAACAAAATTCCCTCGAAATAACCTCACTCCACAACTCAACAAAACGATAAGATGCAAATTGGCAAACTCATAGTCAAACATAGAACATACACCCAAAACCCAAAACTAAATAACGTACCTAACCCTCGATCTGTTGGAAGCCAGTCATGTGAGAGGGACAGTAGAACTTAAATTGGCCTTAAAGGTCTCCAAGCAGATCTGGTTCAGCGCGCAGGATTGAAGGTTGAAGATCATCAAACAAAATCGTGAGTGTGAAGGTAGCAAACCGAGACGAACCCATGAAATAAGGACTGAGGATTGAGAGGAGTGCTTCAGTAAGATAACAGGCGTGATGAAAGCAAGAAGAATGTTTGATGGAGAAAGGAATTGAAGAGCGGAGGTTATCGAAGAGGGAGACTGAACGAAGGGAGAAACAGGCGGCTTCTTGTCGCCATTTCTGATATGTTGGAATTAGATTTAGAACGAGGATTTGGGAGAGGAGAGAATCGATGGCTTGGATTTAGATTTAGAATGAGGAATTGGAAATACCAAGCAAAGCAGGCACGAAGTATTAGTGCAAAGCGGTATTGAATTTTCTGGAGCGCCCGCCATTTAATTTTCGTAGCCCGCCATTTCATTTTACACTATGAGTGCCAAGCGGTCAAAATTTGTATCCTATACTTTTGCTAAGCAACTAAAAATTAAATTTGTTATAAAATAATATTTCAAAAGATCATTTAAGAGAAGTTATTAAATAAATATAATAAATAATAAATGTTAGTTATTAAACATTAAACAAGTGTTAATTATAAACTATTTAACAGTATTTATTTTTTTAAAGTACCAAAAATTGAATATAATCATCAATTATAATTATTAAGTTAAAGATATGATTATTGCAACCAGTACGAAAAGATAATTGTTAAAAATACGTTTATGTCATTTGGTAAAAAAGGATGATTGCTAAAATTTCGTTTATTGCAACTGACTTATGCCACCATTATATAATATTATTTGTTAATAATTATATTCATAGATTATAATTAGTGGTTATAAGTAATTTATTACTAATTATACATTGTTTATAAATTATATATAGTGTTTATTTTTTTAATCATAATTACTGGTTAAAATTATTCATCAATTAGTAAATTAATTATTAAAAAACTATGATAAATATTAATTACTAATATATTAAATTACTAAAATATTAAATATTAACTTATTAAATTAAGTACGTATTAATTATTAATTATTATCCATTAGTTTTTTATTGTTACTTAATAATTAATTAATTAATTAATTTTTTAATGTTAATTATTATTATTTGTTAATTATAAATTATTATTATTTAATTCTCTGTTATAAATATCACTTTATAATACTTAAATTTTATTTATTATTAAGTATTAATCTTAATTATTATTTGATTACTAGTAGTTATTCATTTAATAATAACTATTTAAAATTAATTATTAAAAGCTAATCATGAAAAGCTGATACTTATTTTTAATAGTATGTTTTTGCAACTGGCTTTACAAGTTGTAAAAAATGTAGTTACTGCAAGTGGCCAAAACAATTGCTAAAGATATTTTTTCGCAACTGACTTGGAAGCGCAGTTGCAAATGATATATTTGTTGCAACTATTATGGAAGCACAGTTGCTAAAAGTATGTTTTTGCAACAGGAAGAGAAGCGCAGTTGCTAAAAATATGTTTTTCGTAACAAGAAGAAAATGTCTATTGCTAAATCTCTTTTATTGCAATGGCTATAATAGGTCTATTGAAAAATATCATTTACTGCCACTGTCATGTGTCGCCTGTTGCAAATAGCTAGTTGCAATAGGGTAATTTTCTTGTAGTGTGGGGATCTTATTGTGGATATGAAGAAGTCAACATTATTGGCTTATGTATTGAAGGATGTGCAAACGCCCGCAATTTATAAAAGTAAGGATGAAGGCTTGCCTGAAGATAACCATGAGAACTTTCCATATTTCCTTAATTTGAAAATCTTGCATATTTTGATAGTTTCCCCGTATACGTATATTTGATTGATTGCTTAAATCAAATAAAAAACTTCTCATTCCATCCAAATATGTTGCCACTTATACCAAGATTTGATTGATTAATCAAATCAAATATCTCTCCCCTATCTTGTAGATTTATTGCCCAAAATTAACTGATTATAAGAATCAATTAAAATCTTCTCCATAATTGGCATAGATTTAAATCGTCCAATTTTAACACTCCACCATGATTTAAATATGACAATCTCTCTTTATCACCAAATCTCAAAAAATTGTTGAGTCTACATCATCAAGCTCAATGTGAACTACTTTGGGAAATATTGCCCAAACAGAGCTTCCAAATCTTTCCCAAGCATAAGAAATATAATATGCACATCAACAAACAAAATGCATATGAACAAATATCAAAATTCTTCAGAAAATCCGATGAAGGAGACAAACTTGTAGATACATAAATCTGTGAGACTAATGGAGGCTTTATAGCGTGCTTTACCTTCTCCATTCTTTATTGAGTGAGGACATACTTAATATTATCTACTTCAACCTCCTTTTCAAGAATTTTGCTCGACTTCACCAAATCTACCTTATTAAACTCAACACCAAGCTCCGCAACATTCAAAGCATAAGATGAATAATCATCGTTACGAATATGCTTACCAATAGGGCCAACTGAACTAAAAGGCCTTAACTGCGACTGAGCACCACCTAGAATCTGAACCTCTGAAATTTTCTCATCAACCATGGTACCGTCGAAAATACCACTTTCTCTCAAAATATGGAAGCAATCTGATGACTCCAAATGTGTTTGGAAATTTTGTGTCCTCTTAACGTCATCACTTGATAGAGACTCCACCTTCAATAAAGACCTCTCATCAAATATCGCATGCCTGCTAGTCACAATTCTCTTGGTTGTTTTGCACCACAACCTATACTTCTTCATTCCTTCTCCATAGCCTAACAAAATGTGCTTGCTTCCTCTAGGCTTCAACTTATCATGTCTCTCATCTTCTAAATAAGCTGAACAACCAAACACTTTAAGGAATGAATAATCAACATGCTCTCTTTTCCATACTTCTTCTGGGATCTTCATATCTATGGCAATAGAAGGTGTACGGTTAATAGGAAATACTGCCATAGATAACGCTTCTGCCCAAAATCCCTCTTCTAGACTAGTAGTCAGTCTCAAGCTCATAACTCTTTCCCATAATATCCGACACATGCTCTCCGCCACTCTAAAAGAATGTGACTTCGTAAAAAAATCTCTAAATACATGCTCGGATGCACAAAAGTTAGTGAATTCTTGTGATGCAAATTCACTACTATTGCCAAATCTAAGAACTCTCAGCTGTTTTCCTGACTTTTTTTTAACTAAGGTCTTCCACTTTGGAAATTGGGCAAATATTTCGGATCTAGTCTTCATGAAATAGACCCAAACCATACGAGAGAAATCATCCACAAATAAGATGAAGAAACTAGCTCCACCTAAAGATGTAATTGGCGTGGGTCCCCACACATAAGAATGAACATACTCTAGAAACACTATAGCTCTAGGTCTTCCAACATCAAATGTGACATGCTTCTCCTTTCCGAAAGAAAAATCTTCATAAGAGCTAGGCTTTAATTGAGAATCAACAACAATTAACCTATGCTTCTTCAATAGTTCCAGGCTCTCCTCATCAACATGACTTAAACGAAGGCGCCATAACTGAGTAGAATCTGAAACACTAGAATCGATAGAAAGTATTGAATCTCCTAAGATTGTCTCTCCACGAAGCATATAAATATCATCGACTCGCACCCCTTTCATCACCACCAAGGAACTCTTCGCCACTCTTAAATTCTCTCCATCTATTATTATCCTCATACCAAGTCTACTCAAAGCTCCAACTGATAAAAAACTCTTTTGCAGCATCGGAACATGTCGAACATCCGTGATAGTCCTAATAACACCATCATGCATCTTAAACCTCACACTTACAACTTCCATAACATGACAAGATGTGTCATTCTCCAAACGAACTGCTTCGCCATTAATCTTCTCATAACTGACAAAATAGCTCCTATCTGGCATCATATGACAAGAGGCTCCAGAATCAATCACCAACTTGTTGTCTCTAATGGTGAAATAATGTATAAAAATAATGATGTATCACTATCACATCTATCTGCATCTGGTCTAACTGCTGCTAAAATTGAAGCTTTCTTCTCTCTCTTCTTTCTAAGAGCTGAACAATTTCGTATGAAATGTCCATTCTTCTTACAATAATAGCAAACACCTCTTCTAGAACCCATGAAGTGGGTCCTAAGCATATCTCCTCCAAGGCGCTTCTGCACTTTATCTCTTCCTCCAGGTGAATGAAGTTGTTGCTGGGGAACACCGTCATTAGTCTTCACTTTAACCTTCCATGTCCCAAAAACATTTCTTCTAACAAATTTGGTGACGCCATAATTTTACATACCACTACTAGAAGAATTAGCCATTTGTAACTAATCCAGAACAAGACAGCTAGCTCTCGTACCAAACTGTTATGCAAAAATTGCACAAATGCAGAAGCAATACAAAAGGAGAGGATCTAGCTTGTCGATTAATTATCAACCGCCAACTCAACGAAATATTATCACCAAAAAGAACAAAAAATAGAAGAGAAGAAAAAGACACACAGATTTAGCGTGGTTCGGCTATGCCTACTCCACGGACCCAACAACTATTTTTTATTTCACTGAAGAGAGTCCATAAGAGAAGAATGCAAATACTCAATATATTTCTCACCCTATAATTTATACATAAATAGGGATCTTATTGAGGATATGAAGAAGACAACATTATTGGCTTGTGCATTGAAGGATGTGCAAATTCCTCCAGTTTATAAGAGTAAGGATGAAGGCTAGCCTAAAGATAACCATGAGAAGTTTCCATATTTCCTTAATTTGAAAATCTTGCATATTTTGATAGTTTCCCTGTATACATATATATATGACTGATTGCTCAAATCAAATAAAAAACTTATCATTCCATCCAAATATGTTTCCACTTATACCAAGATTTGATTGATTAATCAAATCAAATATCTCTCCCATATCTTACAGATTAAAATCTTCTCCATAATTGGCACAAACTTAAATCGTCTAATTTTAACATAACCTATATGTTGTGCGAGAAGATTGCGTGAATGCGAATGCACAATAAACAAGATCAGATTTTTTAAACAATAATGTGTGATCTTCTGAAGAGAAGAGAGCACACATATATATGTAATAAAATCAAAGATATAGAGTCTGACTATAGTACATAAGAATACAAGATAAAACCTAACACAACTCTAGGGAAGTAGGGATCGTAGATAGATGAGCTCCGGATAAACCACCGCCTATCTACTCCAATATCGAGTTCCGGCCAGGCCACCCCCCCCCCCCCGATATTGAAGTATATCTACTCCCATACAATAACCCATACTCTCTATGTAATAACAAAAATAATGAATAAAAACATCAAAAAACCCTCTAACAAAAAGCCCAAATGAATAGCGAATCATCAATCCAACCAGCAATCCTCTAAGTTCCACAGTAATATCCATCAACCTGAACACAAGAAAAGTACATAACTGCTACCAATCCATTCAGCTATCCGCTAAGTACTTCCTGATAATCCACAACCTGTATCTGCGAAAAGCTCAACAAAACTATCAGTAATTTGCCAAACATATATATATATATATATATGGAAGTATATGTGTATAAATATATATATATATATATTATAAGTATATATATATATTCAAACATATTTGTCTACCATACATATATGTGTAGAAGAAAAATACAATGAAAAAACTAATAAAAGAAATTAACAACCAATGCGATATCTATTACGAAAAAAACAGCTGATTCTAATAAATAGATACAAATTAAATCTAACCTTAATCAATAAACTCTCAAAGCCCACTTTCTCGAATAGCTTGTAATGTGAATTAGACATCCATTCCAAACAAAAATAAACTGTTTTAATAATTAAATTATCCGTAGAAATAGAATTAGACTGAAAACATCTCTGATTTCTCTCAAACCAGATGAACCAACTTATGATAGTGACTAAAGAATCTAGAATGTATCTTTTACTACCATTATAAACAATTCTATAAGAATCCCAATATTCGACACAACTATTGTAAGAATTAGGCCAATCAAAAACAAATATCCTTAAAACCGTATTAAATATAAAATTTGTGATATTGCATGAGAAAAATAAATGATCAACATCCTCGTTCAAAAGATTACAAAAATAACACTTAACATCAAAAATGATATTCTTTCTCTTTAAAAGCTCAACCATATTAAGTTTCTTATGAATGATTAACCACATTAGAAATTTGGCCTTAGGAGGAGAATTAGATTTCCAAATAAACTTAAAAGGCCAAAATGAGATTCCCGAAAAGTTTATAAAGTTATACATAGAATTAACCGAATAAACTTGACTCTTATCCATACCCCAACTAATAGAATCCCTATACTCATCAATGTGATATAATGATAACTTAGCATATAATAAAGCTAATTGTCTTAACATTTCCCCTTCTAAGATATTAACAAAAGAAAACTCCCATGGGGGGAGGGTCCAAATCTCTTCTAAAAACATCTTTAATCAACGCATTTTTAAAACTACAATTATTAAAGAGTTCCCTGAATTCAATTTTAAGTGGTAATCTAGAATTCCAAATATAATGCCAAAAGTAAGTCATATCACCCGAATGAACAATCACCTTATAACCTAAGTTAAAAAAATCAAAGCACTTTAATACTGACTTCCAAAAGTAAGATAATCTATTATACCAACTTTCCCTAGATCCCACAATAAACTCTCCTCCTGAATAGTAAAATTTTGATACAATAAGCTTCCACGTAGTCGATACTAAAGGACTCCTGAATTTCCACAACCACTTGGCTAATAAGGAAGAATTAAAATTAACTAAATTAATGACCCCCAATCCCCCATCTTTCTTAGGCTTACAACACACCTCCCAGTTTACTAAACAATTGAAAACCCTACAAATAGGATCTCTAACCCCACTCCATAGGTAATTACATCTTATTCTATCAATCTTTTCAATAACCCATTGAGGAAATCTATGTATAGACATCCAATAAGTAGGGATAGCAGATAGTACCGAATTAACCAAAACTAATCTACCTGCTCTAGACAAAAATCTATTGTTCCAACTAGATAGTCTACTATTAATCTTATTGATTATGACTAGCCAATCCTCCTTCTTTAGTTTCGAAGGCCTAATCCTAAAACCAAAATAATCAAAAGGGAATTTCATGATCGAACAGTTTAAGGTGTTAGCAACCATAGCCTCTACATTATCAAAATCATTAATGACCATAACAGAACTCTTGTCAAAATTAATCCTAAGTCCTGATAACATCTCAAAACAATAAAGAATAAACTTGAGAGCAATAATGTGCTTAGGTAGGTGAGATGAAAATAACAAAGTATCATCAGCGAATTGAAGTATAGATAGCTCATTGTTAAATTCCTCATTACCAATATTGCCCAAAACACCTAATCTCCCCGCTCTCTTGATAATTCTAGAAAAAACGTCAACCGCTAAATTAAACAATAAAGGTGACAGGGGATCTCCCTGTCTAAGTCCCCTCTTAGATTGAATCTTCTTTCCCATAACCCCATTAACAACGATATTAGAACTACCAGACCTAAGTAAAAGCATTATCCAGTTAATCCATCGGACACTAAAACCGCTAGCAAGACATACTTCACATATGTAATCCCAGTCTATAGAATCAAGAGCTTTCTCAAAATCTATTTTCAAAATAGCACATGAAAAATTATTTTTAACACATACATTCAAGTACTCTTGAACAGCTGCCACTCCATCCACAATTTGTCTACCTTTAATAAAAGAAGTTTGCGAATGATCTATAAGATCATTCATCTTCCTACTAAGCCTATTCGCTAGAACTTTAGAAATGATCTTAACAGATACATTTATCAAAGAGATATGTCTAAAATCCTTTAAAAACTTAGCACCCTCTCTCTTCTTAATAAGGATAACATTAGCAAAATTGAAATTACCTAGACACAACACACCGCTATAAAAATCATTAAACAATCTAATAACATCAGATTTCAAGACCTCCCAAAACTGTTTGTAAAACAGAACAGAAAAACCATCAGGCCCCGGAGCTTTGTCACTAGGCATATCACAAATAGCCTTCCAAATATCCTGTTCAGAAAAAGGTTTATCTAAATCTAATAACTCTCCCTTATCATCATTAGGGTAGATTTCCTTCCAATTAACGTTAATTCTTCTCTTGATCCTAGTCCCAAAATTTTGTTTGTAATAATAGGTGAAAGCTTCATTTAAATCATGTTGAACTGTCAATTCCTCATTATTTAAGAAAATAGAATGTATTAAATTATCTCGTCTCCTCTTATTAGCCATATTATGAAAAAAAAAACATGTTATTATCCCCTTCCTTAATCCATTGAACACGTGATCTTTGCTTCCACATTATTTCTTCTTTTTCCAAAATCAATTTGAGATCATTTCTGAGGTTATAAAGCCTATCTCTCTCAACTAGATTAAGAGTCTTAGATTCACTTAACTTATCTAAGTCTAACATCTCACATAAAATCTTATCTTTCTTAATTCTAACACTACCAAAAACAAATTTATTCCACCTCTTAAGAAAAAATCTTAATTTACCAAGTTTTGACACAAAAATGTTGCCATTGTACAAATTATTAAAATAGAATAACGAACTCCACTTAACAGTAACAAGTTTAATAAAACTGGTATCTAGTAACCACATCTTTTCAAATTTGAAACTGTTACTAATTAACATACTCGAGTCACACGAAAGGATTAAAGGACAATGATCCGAATATAAAAAAGGTAACCCTTTTACTTTACAAATTGGAAATCCTTCATCAACCTCCGTACTTATAAAAAATCTATCTAATAAGGCAAAAGACGGACTATCACTAATATTAGACCTAGACCAAGAAAAAGATCTATTGCTAAGCGGAATCTCAATCAAATTATTATCAAGAATGAAATCATTGAATTCTTCCATATCAGAGAAATCTCCTTCTCGAGGAGCTCTCTCTCCTAAAAACCTAGTAACGTTGAAATCCCCCCCCCCCACAATCCAAAGACTAGGGGAAAGGTTCCTAAAATCCGAACATTCGTCCCACAAACGTCTCCTCTCAATCTTTGTGTGAGGGTCATACACATTAGTAATTCCCAACGAAAAGTTATAATTAAGTGAAGCTAATATAACGTGTAATGAATGTAACTTAGGAAATTCCTGTACAAGTCTATATTGATTATCTTTCCAACCGATCATTAGCCCCCCTGCACTACCAATTGCCGGTAGGCAGACCCAATTACGAAAATGGGACCCACCTAACCCAGCATAAAATCTAAAATCTAAAATCTGGGCTTTCAATTTTTGTCTCTTGTAACAATACAATGTCAATATGATGATCAACAAAGAAAGTCCTAACCTTAGCACATTTTTTAGGTTCATTTAAACCCCTAATATCCCAGCTAACAATCCTCATCTACTCATAGAAGAAACTCTCTCTAATTCCCTACTCCTAATAAACTCAGTATCTAGCTCAATATCCATGAAAATAAATGTTGTATCATTAGCAAGCTGAGATAGCTGAGTAGACGAAAGGCTACCCAGAGCATAAGGAGAATAATCACTACCGTAAACAGAAATCATACCTGAGCCCATAACCGAATTGCTACCACTAGCATTCGGACTCTGGGACCTACCTCGAAAAGGAGAAGAGCTAGATCTGATCCTAGCACTGGGACGAATAAAACCAGAACTAGGAACAATTCTCTTGCGCCTCCCCCTCCTGGACGAAGAACAAGGAGCATCTCTACTCTGAAAACGGCCCCCACTAGGCTTAGAAAAGGTAGCAACACTACTCTGAAAAAGACCCCCACTAGTCTCCATCATACTATCACTGCTCGAGATACTAGTGTCAACCACAGAAACAAACATCGAACGTAAAAACTCTTCCTCCCAACCACATAAACCATGGCTCGGTCTCATATACATACAAAGAAGTTTCACAAACTTCTCGCTAACAACAACCGAACAAGGGTCCATGTCCCATGTAATAATAAAACCACACGGCTGACTATCTGAATTAGAAACGGGACCCACTAAACCATTAGCCACAACTGTTAAATCTTCACTGGAAGGCCAACTAACGACTGTACCACCCTCACTAAGCAGTTCCCTTTCCTCTTTATTCAATCCTGACAATTTTTCCGCCATTACATTTTCCATGAGCTCACAGTTGTTCGTATGCTTCCTATTCAAACTGTCCATATTAACATTATACCCTGCTTCCTTTATCACATTCAAGTACATACCCGTCTTTGCCTTGTCTCGCTCACATCCCCTATATCTCCTATTCTTCAATAGAGACAACCTGCTATGTTTTAGCCTTCTCATTCTAAAGCCTTTCCTCGATCAAGGACCATACTTCGAGGCCGCCACCTCTTTAGAAAACTCTAACCCCACCTTCCTCGAGTCCATTCTCTCATCACATTCCTTTAATACTTCGAACCTGTTAGAAAGATAAACATCTTTTGCTACATACCATTCAATCCCTTCCTCCCCCTCTACAGCACAAATCTGCTCTAACACAGAGACTTGATCTGAGGCATAGTTTCCCATGTCAACAACATCCACTCCTGTCACCAGTTCATTAACCCTCTCTTTAGTATCAAACATACCCCCCTTAAACCCACCAACAACCGAATTCTCATCGTGATGACCTATACATATTAGCACAAACGGATCAACTAACATAGGATCACACGACGACGACCAATACAAACCCACATCATCCCGTATCTCTTCTACAGTAAAGACCTCTCCCTCATTCACCACATCAGAACTTACACCCATAACATCAATCATCTGACCACTGTTACCCCACGCCGGAATAACTGGTACATACTGCCTATCCCCACCATCACAGTTAATGACTGTAATTTAATATATCAAAATGCTCTAAAATTTTGTCCAATAACCAAAAGGCTGCCCTCATATTTCTAATATTCAATTCAGTGTATAACCTTCTCAATTTGATGAGATTCAAACTGAAAGCAAAGGCATGCTCTTTTCTTGTCAATGGCTTGGGTAATGGAGGATAAACCTTCATAGTATCAACGCGCTTGCTCCACAAAATTCCATCAACCAGCCCTTCCAAATTCCACCCCAATAGCAGTATCAGGTAAGCCCCTTCATTCTTTTTAATTGGAAAATCAAGTGGATACAATTCCAGCAAATCCATCATTCTCTGACAAATCATCAAACAGTTGAAGTGCATCGGCTCCTTAACTGTTTTACCAGAGTATCTCGCTGAACAACTATCCTTGCGGTGCCCCGTTCCACCACAATTGAAACATCTCAACCCATTTCTACAATCCTTTGCTGTATGATTTGTATCACCACAACGAAACCACAGACGATCACCCACAAATTTCCGAGAACTAGCCTTTTTAAACGAATTCCAGATTGGTATGGAGGACATTGGTTGTCTTACCACTTCAGCAAAGGAACGATTAAAATTTGTATTATTCTGCCTTGAGTAGCTAACCTTGCTTGGTATGTAATACAGCCTCTCCTCTTCGTTTGAAATCATACACTGTCTGAATGTCAAATTCAGTCTCCCCTCTTTCAAATTGGTTCTCATTCTAAGTAAATTAGGAGGTGTATCTTTGTAAATGCCCTTTATGCCGTGAAATATATCTCTCGATTTACCACCAAAGATGAGGACATCCCCTGATTCAAGTATAATTTTCCTTTCCAGACCTTTGAAACTCTCCTCCCTAAACACAAACTCGGCTGAATCACCGATTGAGAAAGAAACAACAGGAAGACCACGCAAAATACTTTCATTACTTTCGTCCTTATCTTGATGCAATCCCAATTTACCATCTAAGTTGTAATAGTTTACAATACAAACATCAGGAGACATTAGCGGTAAATCCACAGCTTTTCCACCATTGCTCGTTATTTCTTTATGCGCTAATATCATTGACCAACATTTTGAAGTCTAAAGGAATTTCTGGAGGGATAACACCATCATAATACCGCCTGTCTTCATATTGTCTAGATTGAGGATTCCAATTTCTACCCAAACACATCATTAGAAGATTTAGCATTGCACCATTCTCATAACCCGGTCTATAAAAGCCACCATCATTAAAGCCTAATTCTTGACATTTATTGACAATTCGAATCTGATCATCAAGGCTTATGAAATTCTTTAATAAAATCGTACCAGAGTTAAGTATCTGATACTGAGCTTCTTTGGTCTTTTCCAGACTATGCCAAGAATATACACCCCCTGAAGAAATCAAACAATTGCCGCTTTTGTGTCCCAATCGACCACAAGAAAAACATCTGATTTGATTACAATTCCTCGCAAAGTGATTTCTATTTCCACAACGAAAACAATCTTCTGGCCGAGCCTGAGAACTCGACGGAGCCCTTCCAGTACGAGTAGATGCGCTCGATTTGATCTCCTCTAAAACCAAATTTGATTTACCCAGCAATTGAGAAGAACGCGAATTAGTTCGAGAATTGTTAATCAAGAAAGAACAAGAATTTGCAGCCGCCATTCTTGTCAAAATTCTTCATGTCTATCTTGTAATTTATCGGCATCTTTTACCTATAATGCTTCATTGAAGTTAAACAAGATCAGATTTGCCAATTGAATATCAATCTAATCTGATAGCAATTATTCTATTACATTAAACAAATAGTTAATAACTATAACAGAGAAACAAAGAGACGCATAATATTTATACCGGTTCCACTATCATCGAGATAGTGTACGTCTAGTCCAAAAGAGAGAGATTTTATTCCATATGAAAGAATTACAAGAGATTACGAAGTAAGAGTTTACATATGCAAACCTCAAATAGGCCTAACAAGAAGAGACACCATTGGGGATCACTGACGCCATGCCAGGATGGGTTTACAAAGAAGTCTACCCCTCAATATATAGCTAGTGTAAATTTATGTGAGTCATCAATTAAATTACCAACATATGGTAATAATATAATGGAGGCAAATAACCATTGCAACAAATGTGCAAACATAGGAAGTAAATCAATCCATTTCTTTATCATAGATGGAAGAAATTAATGCCTGCATTTATTTCTTTCCATCTCATGAAAATGCAATCAATTAATCCATGCATTTGCATATTAAACAAATATTTACTTTCCATCTATTTATGATTTTGTATCACCTAAACTTAACATGTGCTTGTGTGAAAATGAGGGAGTTTTGTATGAGAGTTGAAGAGGATATGATGCTGAAGTAATTGTGAACTGCAATTCTAAGGTGAAGGGTAATGAAGGTTGCAAAGATGAGTGATGGACTAGGCATGCTTGAGTGTGAAGATGTTTGTAGTCCTTGGTGTTTAATAATATGTTTTTGATGTTAAAGAAGTAAATATGGTGTTTCCATGAAGTTGAAGTTGAACTGTGGTTTTCCAGGTGAGTTGCTTACACAAGTAGAGAATGGTTGTGTGTTTGGGATATACTAGTATTGAAATGTAGTGATGTTCACACTATACCGCTGTCAACAAAGGCATCATATCAATTTCATCTTTCTTGGTTTGTTCACTATGTGCTTAAGCTTCGGTGTGGGTCTCATCTCTTTAATTTTTTCTTGGATTTACACATGTGAGGTTGAAATCTCTTACATTACAAAATGGATCAGTTTTTGGATACGTGCTTCTATCATGCATGGATTTGGTTTGAACTTGACTTCATGCTTGCTTTGGCATGAAAGGCAGACTGCCTATTGGAATCAGTAAGCAATATTTTTGTAAGCATGGAAGCATTGGCATCTGATTCATCCTTTGATGATTGTACCGATTATCAGATGTATTGATAGTAAGTTTTGACTGTCAGTTAGTGTAGCGGTTTTGATTGGTGTTGATATAACCAATCATTATATGATTAGTGTAGCGGTCGATACCAATAGAAAATTTAATCCCAAGTAGTTGTCATATTATGAATTTACTTTAATTGGATCACACGCAGATGCTTCAGCCTTCATGCTTAATATAGAACCTTGGGTTTCTTATATTTATTATTCTGTTTTAACAAAGGAATGGTTTGTTATTTTGTTTGAGTGGTAGATGAGATCACAGATAATATTTGGGTCCTTTTTCTAGTGGTAGATATACTTTCCAATGTAGTAATAGACCATTACATTGCAAATATAGCTGGAATTTGTTTCTCTATGGGTCTGTTTGAAGTCAAAAGGTTTTCACCGATCATTATAACCATGGAATTTGAATTGATAGATAACTGAAACTCTTGATTAATTGGTAAACCTTAAATTATTGGTTATTCTACCTCGTCTTATATATATATATATATATATTGATGGGAAAAATTGTCGCATGCCAACACCCAATGTGTATGTGTGAACAATTATTCAAATAAGTAGTAAATGATGAAAGTACGGGGAAACACAGCTTTTATAGTGGTTCGGCACTAACGCCTACATCAACTTTATAATCCTCATTCATCATGTCTTTAGTCGATTACAAGGTTGTACAAGTTCAGACAATAGCTAAGTTCGAAGGGTTACAATAGAGCAACAAAATATATGTTTGTTCTACATTTTGACTAAATTGCCCTTCTTCTTCTTCATTGAGAAGTGTTGACTTGGTCAACAATATCCAAGTTTAGTGGTCATGTCCATGAAGTTCAAAGGTAGCATAACAATCCTTGTTAATGTTCAAGTGTTGATGGGAAACATGCATGCCATGTTTTAATTATCCATGCCATATCCAATGGCCATGATGGAGGTGTTGGAAGCCATTAATGAGCGTTTGGTGCTCTCAAAGTCCAAAAATTCTAAGGGAGAAGGATCCAAATAAAGGCCAAGGCTTAGGGTATTTATAGGAGGAAGGTTAGGTGGGAGTAGGGAAGAAATAGGACCCATAAGAAGCGATTTTCGTACCCCAAAAGCAGCCTCGTAACAGGAATTTCGACCCCAGGAATTTCGACCCTAGGAGTTTCGACCCCAGGAATTTCGAACCCCGAATTTCGAGCCCAGAATTCCGGCCCCAGGAATTTCGACCCCGGGAATTTCGAACCCAGAATTTTGAACCCAAAATTTCACACCTAGAATTTCAAATCCAGAATTTCGCACCCAGAATTTCGCACCTAGAATTTCGAACCCAGAATTTCGAACCCAGATGTGACGTAACTTTTTGGCGCTTGAGCGCATCGCTCACCAAATACTTGACGTGTGACATCTTTGACTAAAAAGCATGTCAACAATATATATATAAAAATATATATGTGTGTATATGTACATATATACTATTGTACTACTTGATCGTTTACTGGGGTTTACGAAATCATACAAGATGCATTGAGGTTGGCTGAAATATTGAAGCTTAAAGAAGTTACATGAAAGGTACAACTTTTTATTTTCATTGGGATATAACTCACGTTAAGTGAAGGGTGCATGATTGAGTGTTGCAATGCTAAAAATGTTATGTGAAGGGTACAACTTTTTATTTTTCAAATTTACTAAATTCAGTTGTAGAACATACTTACATAGAATTGATTTTTTGGACAAAACTGAATTTAGTTCACCCAGTTTTATAAATCTGATCCCCCTCGTGCGTTCCTAGTGTAGTTGCCTTTCAATATTTCCAATATAAGCACATGCCTTCAGATAGAATTCTGTAACATATAGAGTTGTTTTCCCTCTTTGCAGATGGCAATACATGACTGCCTTCACAGTTAAAATTGTCCAGCCAAACCAAAATCAAGGGACAGGTTAAACTCAGCTCACAACAATTCAAAATCATCTCTAGTTGTTCGGATTGTCGATGCATCAACGAATACTAGTTAAGTACTTGTGCTAACAAATGGTCTAGTTGGGGGGCTTTTTAGATTGGCACACATGTTATTCACGAGATACTGACAAGAAGAACCTTACATTTTTGTTTTAATTTTCCACCACCTCATTTTTTTTAAGCTCGCCTTCCCCTGTTGCTCTTTCTTTATCCTGTTTTGCATGAAATTGCCCTTGCTTACTTCCTTTTTCATGTTTATCTGTCAAAACATACCTAGTAAGTCCATTTGTTCACCATGGAATATTATATAACAAGTGGAGATCATATTTTGCTTAAAATTTGATTTTTTTTAACCCCTTTCTTTCTCAGTCTCATATTGATTTTTGTCAGTGTACTTAATTTAAATTTGGTTCCAGTAATCGTATCATTAAAATTCTAGTATTCTGGATTTGAAGGATATTTAGTTGAATTTTGTAACTTTTGTCCACCTCGAAAATAAGTTTGAAGTATTTTAGAGAATTTGAGAAATTGTAAATGAAAAGATAAAAGTTACACTTGTCATACTTTTAGGTACCAATTTGCCAGGCAAAAAAATTCAAACATATTTCTCTCATTGTTTATATTGCATAATGAAACTATACATGGGGTTGGTTATACGTTGCCTATTGAATGTTTGTTATGTCAAAATATTCTAGAGTATCATTTAAGAAATTCAGGTTTTTTTTGCAGCAATTGAAATGCATTTGGGCAAGTATTTCTAAAAGCTTATGTAAAAAAATCAATTTAAAAAAATAACGTTACATATAAAACTGAAAAAGACTTTTTCTCATTTTCGAAAATTTCAAGAATACGAATAACTACTGCTACTTTCCACCCAAAGTTCAAACCAAAAACGACATTACCATCTTGGATGAAGTGTTTTGAAAAATGAGTATTTTGAAGTGCATTTTCTGTCGATAATTCCATGTGGTGCATTTCAGTCGGAAGTTCTTCGTATAAGTATAACAAGCCTATTGTTATTCCTTTAACGATTTTCAAACGCATGCCCCAATCTAGAGCTGGGTTATCCACTGTCTGGTTTTTTGGATATGGAAAAGATTAAATATGATATGTTGAAAGTAGCTAGGTCCATGTATACTCAAAGATTAACTAATCTAGTCATTGATTCCGAGTAGATATTACAGTAATACTAAATGGTAAGTCTGGAGTAGAGATTAGTCGTCTATGATTATTAGATGATTTATTGAAATTTTACATCACGTTGAGATTAGTCGTCTATGATTAGTTCATCTATGATTAATTCAGAGTAGAATTGGTTCTCCCATAGTCCCCTTTTGTTGATAACAGACCTGCGTTAATTGGATTTGGGTTTGTTATTAAAAATAATGATTACAAATTAATGAGATTCGAGGTATTCAGAGCAGAGTTGGGTTCTCTCAGGTCGTAAATGATGATAGGACTTTTCTATATGATGTGTAGTGTGTAATTAAAGGTTATTTAATTTGAAGCTTGAGGTAATTCCTAGTTTGTAGAGATATTACATACATTTGTAGCTTAACGGCACTTTTATTTGTAGAGCCCGTTCTATACATTTGTGGTTACATGTTATTTACGTTTGCAGAGATTTTACAGAGGAGAAATGTGCTAATGAAAATTAGCAGAATCTGCATTTATATATTGACTGAATTCCAACTCCATAAACGACTAGTTTGAACCCGTTTCTGTTTGATGTATATAAGAGCTTGGATCCATGAAAGCTGATTTAGAACATTAATATTGTGAAAGCACTGTTCCAATTGGGTGAAACTTTAGTTTTATTAATTGTTGTATCTAGAGATGAAGGGGAAAAAGGGATAAGGAGGAAGCCATGCCCCTATATTTAGTTTTGAGTAAATTGATAACTGGGCTATTAGGTAACTAAGTCAAGCTTGAAGATTATCCCTAATTAAATTATTTATTTTCTTCATGATAGTTTATTGGTCTAAGATATTAATATATCCTATTTAGTTGATTAGAATGATTAATTTGAAAGTGCCATGCCAAAATTCTTTGGAATGGTAGCATTCACAAAAATAAAATGGTTGCTTGTTCATTCAATAAACTGAAGTTTCCTAAAAGTAAGGGAGGGCCTGGTATTATGGAATAAAGTTGTTTTTTCAAAGCATGTGATCTTAAGCATAAAGACTAATATGTGGATGAATGGTCAGTCAAGTATAGGCAGCCAGAACTTTTGGCAAATGCAAACTTCTCATAATAGCGATAGGAGATAGAGGAACTTAAGCTCTGAGAATTTGTGCTTCATGGTACCAGATATAAAGTTGCCAATAATGGTGTAACCGACATTTTAGCTAAGGTTTATTTTTTTTTTTTTTGTAATTCCCAAACATATTAATAAACTGGTAGGGTTCAGTTTAATCCGTTGGTTTTGTCAAAAATATATAAGTACTCAAGATGATGCCAGGTTAGAATGAGGAGAAAATCTTTCTTTCGATGAAAGAAGGCAAGAAGCTGGAAGGTCTATTGATGTTTGGCAGTAATGCTCATTTGGATGCATGTCCATGAATCGGAAGGAGAGATATTAAACTTGCAAGAACTGCAATGTGGGTTACCAAGTAGTTTAGTGTTAATCAAAAGTTTAAAGACTGCATACCGGCTTCCAAGCATTTGAAAGATAAATGAAGTTAGGAGTAAATACAACTATCTCTTTGCAGTCCAAAACTAACCCAAATAAGTAGTTGAGTACCACGGTGGTTGTTCCAAGTAGTTTTAGCTAAAAGGTCCAAGAATTAACTAACTAATAGTGGTATGTGCAGTGGGGATGAGGTCCATACAATTTGAATTGAGGAATGAATTTAAAAAGATATTGTTGTGGCTTCTTCTAGCGTATTAGATAAGTGACAACTTCTAAAGAATGAGTTTAAAAGTATACCATGATAGGGAAATTCCAAGTAGTACTAGGTATGGTAAGACCTTACCGAGAGGTTAAACAAGTAATGCGAAGGGGCATAGTATCAATTAATTTAATGTAAGCCTTAAAGAATGGAAGGTGGCTTGCCACAAGGCGTAGGAGTAAATGAGCTAAGAAATAATAGACTAAAGAAGTACCAATAAAGAAGGGAAACCACGTGAGGTCTTCATAGAGAGTGTAGTATTTTATACATAGATTTATAAGTAATTTAATTCAGGACTTGAATGAGACCAATGCAGAGTGCACAATAGTAAAGAAAATCCAGTTTTAGCGCACAATAGTAAAGAAAATCTTCTTAATGTAGCACAATAGTAAGTACGTCCACTTATTTGATGGTTGTGTAATTCAAGATGATTTTTTATGCATGTTTCATTTGATCAAGATTGCATCTTATTTCTTCTTGCTTGTTGGACACTTGTTGAGAAATCGTGGTTGAAAAAATAAATTGCCTTTTTTTCTTGTGCAGTTAAAAGATAACTATGAATACATTATACCTTTATGAACAATGATGCCATGATTTGATCTTAGGTTCGTCTTACAACTATTCAGCCATTCTCTTTATTCATCAAATGTGCATTTGAAGGTGCATTTTTTTATGATGCCATCTTATTACTCTTTGAGCTTGATTGAAATCTCAAATATGTAGTGAAGATTGGAGGTGCAATATTTTATACTGTAAATATTGATTGATTATTTCATTTGTTCAACAGTGTCATGTAGTACAATGTCTTGATAGTGGTCAACAAAATTATAGTATTGCCATCATCCATGTAGCACGCTTCTTAATTTGATGAAGTAGAGGCCAACACCAAGAAGCTCCGTTCAATTTCGATAGTGTAAGCAGTCACAAACTATTAAAGGAGAGATAAATATCCACGTTGTTTACTTTGCCTGCATTATATTATAAAGGGTATGTTATCATACACTTTTTGTTAATGTTCAGCTTTAATTTTCAAATATAAACAGTTTCTTTTTTTGCCGATATTAGAAATAAAGGTGTGCTTTTAAACATATATTGGAGAAGGGTTTTTGACTGTCAAATCCGAAAATAAGGGACAGAACAAAATTTCCACATTTAAAAATAACCATATTACAATAAACTAATACTGAATTGTGCATTTAATATTGCCTAACTAGTACAACCGCACAACGGTGGAGAACCAACCCTTGGATTGAATAAAAAACAGTTTTTTTCATTAATTTTGGTTAAATTTCAAAAAATAATGTGATAGATAATATTTAAAAGGGGTTTTTAGCCTCAAGGACAAAATGGACAGAAAATTGTTCCATAAGGACAAGGGTAAAATTTTATCCATAAGGACAAATTTTAGTGTAAAAGGAGGAATTCAGGGGCCCACTATAATTCTACCTTTTATACTAAAATTTGTCCTTATGGACAAAATTTTAGCCTCTTGTCCTTATGAAACAATTTATTTTTCATTTTGCCCTTCAGGGTATTTTCCTGTATTTAAAATTTGAGAGATCTAAAGAGATAAATGTTAAGAAAATTAAGTGAATTAGAACAATTAGTATTAAGTAAATTAATTTGAAGGGATTTAAGGAGACATGTTTCAGTTTTTTTGCTTTGGAAAGGTTGATTTTTGTCAAAACAGTATGCAAGTTAAACATTAAAAAATAATATGATTAATGAAAAAAACCTTCCTAACATTAAGAAACCGACCCTTAAATTGTACTGTTCCATATTTTTTGGACTTCGGAAAAATTGATTTTGGCCAAGTGATAGTAACCTCCCTAACAGTCGGTTTAATAAAATAGAATTTATATGATTTTATTGGAATATGTTTTTTAAGTCAAGTGTTTGATTCTTGCAGTATCCATTGGTACCATGTTTTTGAATATGGAAATATTTTGGTATTAAGTATCATTGACAAAGTGTAAATATTTGTAGAAAACTCTGCAACATACCTGCAAAGTTCTTTATAAATAATTACGTTCTAGAGATTTTAAAAATTTTCCAGTTGCTTTGCAAATAATTGTTTAGTTGTTTGCAGATGTTTGCAGTGTTTTCAACAGATTCATATGTAAATAGATTCTTGTGGATGTAAACTGAATTTTTTCAATCACGTTTTGTCAATTGAAAAAAGTATTGAACAACTTAGTAAAGCAACAAAGCTAGTGGAAAATAGAATTGGTGAATAACTTGGGTTTGGTTAGAACATGATAATCGTAACTTTTGAAATTTGAAAGTGATGTTGTTCCATCCTTTTTAATTAAACCAAACATAAACTGAACCTTATATGAATGTAAATCCTATTCATTTGCTTATGCATCCAAGTACCTTGATACATCTTATTTAAGCTTAAACTGAACCGCCAGTGACCAGGACATTCTTTACATTCTTGTTAATGCTGTAAAACTTGACGCTTGCGGATTTCAATGCTTAGAGGCGGTGCATGTCGCCTTCGGTAGTTCCGCTGCCTACACTGCTTTTACTTCGGCAGGCCTTTTGGCTGTGCATCCCTGATTTGCTACTACATACTCTGCTAGTCCCCTGCATTCTGTTTTTTCTTACATGTTTAGAAGTTGAAGTAGGGGTTGGCATGGAAAGTAGCAAGTGGGTGGAGTTTGTAAACGAAAGGGAAGAAGTTGATGGACTGGTTTGCATGGTGGGTTGTGAATAACATTATGGGCTTGGGCCCTGCATTAAAAAAAGGTATACATAAAAGAAGAAGGTTCTGCTGTGATAACGGGCGAAGTTCGGTAGGCTACTGTAGTGGGCACGTGAGTTGTTTGGGAGTAGAAGAGATGTATGGGAGGCGACTGTATATTTGTGCTATGGGCTGAGCATCATGTTCAAAGAAAGAAAAAAGCAAAATTGCTATTTCAACCAGGAATCCATTAGTCAAAAAGTGCGGCAGCTGAAACAGTCGTTCGATTTCCTTCCACTTTCTTCCACCCATGAATTGTTGTCGTGAATTCCATGATCCGGTTAGATTCCACTTTCTTCCCTTGGATCGAGATCGTCAGAATACGGCAATGGCGTCTGAGCCAGGACCCAAACTCCAGTGGTTGCTATGCATTGGCGGTTTTGGCACAGTGGATTGGTTTTGCGCTCTTTCCCTTCTCTTCGTTGATGGCATCTTTCCATTTGGCGAGATAGTTGGCTCTTGCGATGGCATGGTCGCTCTTGATAGTCCCGATATCGTTCTCAGTTGAAACTTCATGTGATACCCCATGTCCGTTAATGTCACTCATTAAGAGAATGCATCAAGTTTCGTGAAGCGTTATAGGTAAACAGAAACAGAAACATTACAAGAAAAATATAAAATAGCAGTGGAATAAAAACAAACTTTATTAATCATAAAGCATCGTGGTTCAAAACATCATATGTCTGAATTACATAAAAACCAGTACATCATAAAAACTTATGTCTTGTACTTAAAACATCGGAGTACAAAATTAAAGAAGCAAAATTCCCAAATAAAAACATAGCCATAGTAGCAAATATAGGAGCTTGAGAAATACATCTAAGAAGCTCCAGCAAATGATAGCAAAATCCTGGTCAAGCTTGAGTATACCCATCCTGAGAACCTCGGGGACGGGAGGAGGGGGGAACGGAAGAAAGAAAAGGAAACAAAAATGGTCAGACATAAAGTCTGGCGAGTCCAGTTACTTTTAGCAAATGAATAAGTAAAAGTATCATGATAGGCATATAAAGTGGATAAGAAAGATAATATAACAAAAGGCAAGCATGACAAGGTAAACATGATAGAGTGTATATTTTTCTCTAATGATTACTCTGCACCAATACTAGTATAACCAGAATGAGATGACTCCAACAACTATAAAATGGTAGACTTAGGCATACTTCTGGTGAGAGTTTTTAACCCCATACAATCCACAAGCAACTCAACCTAACAGGCTCCTAAACTTTACCAGAGTCTGGACGTACCCTAACTACTACCCTAATCGATTGGCTCCCTACTTCGTAGATACCCTGTGTCGTCCCCACAATAGGAGGTATCACTTTCTAAAGTGGCAACCCTTCGTTGACGTGCACAACCATATCTACAGGTGCCACGGTTGTCTTATCCCCCTCTGCCCGAACCATGCACGCACATGGCCCCGCTCTGTTTGCGCCGCCCACATCGTCCTCCATGTTTGGATCTCTTATAATCAGCCCAGTAGGCATGTCCCGACTCCGACCTAGTGCAGAGTACTCGTCCGATACCGTTCTATGGGTTACTGACTGAAACGGGTCCCTCACACAGGATGATACACGCTCTCCCCTTTGTCTTGCATCCCCACTAGGATTTCCATAGGTTATGCTTACCTAACGGTGTTTTAATTATGTAACCCCCAACCGGTTAAGTTTGTGAGCCTATATATATGTATATGTATATGTATATATATATATATATATATATATATTACCCACCCTACCTAGATATACTTAACCTTCCCACTGTTTCAACCAAGTTCACTTAACCCTTATTCAAATTCATGTTTATACAATCCCTATGGATTTAACTAGGTTAAGTATTCCAACTCATTACCATGTCCATTTATGGTTATAATGTGCTAGACCCCTTGCATTAAGCCTACCACTTGTGGACGCTGGATATGCCGGTCAGTTCCGAGCAGGCTTCTTCCACAAGTCGGGTTTAACCTCATGTCTTAGCACGTCTCGTATTTGTGCACCTAGACCCCTCACATTAGATTCACCACTTATGGTCGCTGGATATGCCAAGCGGTTCTGGGCAGACTTCCACCACAAATGTAATCTAACCTCGTGTCTAGGCGCAGTTACAGTTTCTAATTACTGTAATCCTAGGCATTTCATTATTAGCCAATTTTACCTATGTCGTTATAGGTTTCTATGACCCTTTCGCCAAGTCATGTTCATAATAAAATATATGCCCAAATTCATATTCATACGTTTTATTCAGGTTATGCCCAAATTCCCGATTACAAGTTATGCCCAATTTCAATGTTTTTCCCCTCATTCCTCGTTTAACGCATTCACATATTTCAGCGGCATGTCTAGGCTTGAAAGGTGCTAGGCTATATAAAATGAAAAGGGAAAGATGACAGAAATTATCATATTAACTAAATTGACATATAATGGCATAAACATATAGCGACATAATGACAAGATAGGCACATAGGAACAGATTTAATGAACATATGATAATAGAAATGATTCTAACATAATAGGAACATCATAACATGCATGATAAGATATAAACAACGATTTAGATACGCAACTAAAAATAGATCCAATTTAACCACAAACATGAAAGGTATAAGGCGCGATCTAAACAGTGAAACAATGGCATATCTGACATGATAAATAGGTGAAGGTTTGGATCTAAGTCATAATCATGTCATAACATCATAGATACACAGGTTATAGCAGATTTGATTTGATTCAAATGGTCATAGGCATAGATCCAAGTTAATGTCATATCAAGTTTAACTTTTAATTATTCAGATCTAAAAGTAACTTAAACTCACAGTGTTTGGATCTAGAAAAATAGAAGGAGAAAAGCAGATGTTGAATCATAGATCTACACTTGAATAACTCTAACTTGATTAACTCGATTGCAGAAGAAGAAAAAGGTTTGATTCAGTTCGGCAGTGACAGCATCTAGTCCTCCATTAATTTCAGTGTGAAGAAACTAGAGAAATGAGACCATATTTATATCCAAAAAACCCCGAACCCTTAATCTGTCAGTCTGTTGCAAGGGGGTCGACCCCCCTCCTTATGCGGTCGACCCATGGGTCGACACCCCTAGGTGGGAAATTTGTCGCTCACGGAATTTCGATTTTCAAACGGTTTTATGATTTTTTGCATTTAATATTATATTTATATATTCTTCTTACGCGTATACATCTTCAAACCTTCATAACTTCTTCATACGGTGTCCGTTTTACGTAAACCAAATGTTTATCTTGAACATAATTTCGAGACGGACGCAATGACGCAGTCTGTTTCCCTTAATTCTGAATATTAAATTAATTATTCTTTAATTTGTCTTCTTTAGTTTTGTTAAAATTACAGAGTGTTACATTCTCCCCTACTTAAAGGATTTCATCCCCGAAATCACCAAGTGACGAAGAATGTATATCCTACCATCCATACACATATACTCATCCACCAATCACAGACATCCATGGTCATTAAAGACTTCTAATGCTTATATGAACATATGCAAAGATGTGTGTATATGTCCCAATACTATTGCGAAGATCAGGCGTCTACTGATTCAGTCGACCTCCTTAATGCAATGTATGTTAGTGGCATGAATCCCACTTGTATGCAAATAATCCTATTATAACACGTAAGTTCTATATGTGTGCACAATCATCCGTCCAAATGCAACATCCATATGATGATACATCCATTTCCATCCATTAAAAGAACAAAAATGCACATACATCCATATGCAGTATGAGCATGATTGAGTCGATCTAGTGCCTAATGTGTGTGTGTGTGTGTATGCATCCACGAGCAACCACGAGCAAATACTTGCATCCACTTGCATCCATCAAACAAAACATGTCTCAAACACATGTTTACATCCATGGGATTTCTACCTAAAGGTCTAAGATTCAATCGATTGGTCATACTTTAATGATAGAAACAAGCATAAATAAAAGCATTGAAAAAGGAGTTAAGAGCATACTCTCGAAAAGAAAAGGGTACGATGCACGAATCATGTCTTCGGTTTCTCAAGTCGCATCCTCTAGGTTATCTCCCCATTGAACTTTCATCAACTTGACTTCTTTATTGCATAGCTTCTTAACTTCTGATCCATGGATAGAGGTAAGAACTCGTCTGACTGTCGCCTCTCAGTCCACCTCTACTTCTTCCAATATACTCGACTCAACTACTTCTACGGTATCATGCAAGCACTTCCGCAAATGAGAAACGTGGAAAACATCACGAATGCCGGATAGCCTCTCTGGTAGCTTTACCCTATAGGCCATTTGGCCAATCATTTCTGTTATGGGAAATGACCCTACAAATCTTGGTGCCAACTTCCCTACAGATCCGAAGCGAGCCACATTCCTCAAAGGTGACACCTTAACGAAAACCATGTCTCCTACTTCAAATTCAAAGTCATTCCTGCTTGTAACATCCCGTATTTTTACGGTATAATAATTAATTAATTTAATTATTTAAATAGTGATCCGGAGAATTAAAGGTTTATTTAATTAAATAATATTGAATATTTAATTAATATAATTAACAGAATAATATATTTAATTTTGAAATAATCAGAATATAGCTAAAATGGCAATATTATGTGAATTGGATTATTTATAATATTTAATTCTGTTTAGAATTGAATTATAATAACGAATATATTATTTAAACGAAATTGGAATGTATAATTGTATTATAATTATAATCGAGCTCGAAATGGCGCGGTAGTTCGCAATTTGGTGATTCGAACTTTAAACGAATATACAGAATCCGTTTTAAGTCGGATTTCTGTGAAACAAGAAACGTTCGGAGCCGGTGAACTATATTTTTCTAATGGAAGAGAAAAATATAGATTTCGTCGTGTAGATTTTGAGTTGTGTCCAAATCAAATTTTCGAAAAGTCGCTATGAAATTCGTTTATAATTTATAACAATTTATTATAAATGGATTTTTAATATAAATTGAATACTGATTTAATCTGAATTTGAAATGTCGAGTTATAAATTTAGATAGGAATATTTTGGAGCTGTATTATATTCTGTGTGAATATATACAATACTATTATTTATAAATATTTAATTTAATTATTTTTAAATATATTTAATATTTAAATTGGTCTATTTAGAGCTTTAAAAATAGCCATTTTTACAAACAAACTACGTTTTCGACGAAACTAATTTTGTTAGATCCGGCATATTAAATTATTGCTAGATTTCAATTTTCATGATTTTTGGAATCAATATGTGGTCATATGGGATTTTAATGTGAAAAACAGTCAATGATTTGACTTTAAAAATATGTTGTGTGAGAAAACAGATTTGGAATTCGATGAAACAAGTTTCTTTGGGTCCGTAATGTCGAACTGTATGCGTATTTCCATTTTCATTGAATTCGGATATTATATGTGATCATATGAATTTTTAACGACAAAAATGAATAGCGATACGATAGAAATTAATATTTAAATCGAATATAAAAATAATATATTACTTCATAAATACCTTCACCATTCTATTGTAAACCTAACTTCATTTCTCTGGTTAAACATTTACCACCATCGTATTCTTTCTCAAACCAAATGCGAATTGAAAAAAATAGAAAACAAATTTAATAAAATCTTATAAATCTCATAACAAGTATATTTGTGTTAGTGGGATCATCCTCTTCATTCTAACGTGGGTTTCATCATGCTCGATGGGGTTTTCCTGTAGTCATGTTTCAGCAATAAACACTAGGGTTCGAGATTTTGGAATGGTTGAGCTTCAATTCATGTTTGTGTTGTTTATTTTGGATTGAGAGCATCGAATGGCGTTTCTAAGTGGATTTTGAGAGTGTTCAAACTAAAAATAGTTCGCTGCCTGTGCTTCGAGGGACTCGCGATGCTATCAATCTCACCTAAAATGGTGAAATCGGGTTCGATTGTAAGGGTATAGGGTGGAAGAGAGTGTAGCGAGGGTCATTCTGGTTGGTGGAAGTCGACCTGAAATGGAGTTCGACGCAGTGGAAGGGCTGTGTCGAGTTGCATGTTATGGGTACGGAACGAGGATCGAGAACGTGAACTGATGCTTGAGTTCAAGTTTCAATCGGTGGGGGAGGACATTGTAGAGTTCAGGAAGGGGAGCTTGTTAGTGATGAGCTTGTGGAATTTCATGGCAAAATGGAGAAGAAGGATGGGATCAAAGGATACGAAAATGGCAAGGGTATTGGCTGAAGTTCGGATTCGAGATTTGAGGAAGAAGGGCACTGTGCAGTTGTTGGTGTCGAGTTGAATTATGTTGGGCCAGGAACGAATGGGTATGGTCCATAATTGAATTTAATTAATCTTAAAATTAAAAGAAAATAGTGTATTAACTTAACGTTTCCATATCTTGCTCATACTATATCGGAATTCATCAAAACAAGATCCGTTGGGATCGTGTGGATGAGCGCGACACAATGGAACTAACTGGGAGTGAATTGGAGCTCGTTACAATTTATAGCGAAATAAATTGTCTATCTGAATCAACCGACAGTTATCGTTATTCAACGATGACCGTCCAATGTGAGTAAATCTTACTAACTCTGTACAGTTTATATTTTAATAAATAAACTTTAGAATTGATAAATGATGGTTGATTGCTGTGTATTGTTGTCTGGCTGAATTGCTGATTTATTGGTTGAAATTATAGATAACAATATATATAAATCGTTAATCAAATATTGATTCTATTTATCAAAATATTTCATATTGAAATGAAATCGATGTTATTTATATTGTTTAACATCTGTGGATGCAAGGAAACAGGTTGGAGGGATCAACTGGATTCCTCAACATTTATAATACTGTTTGTTTCCATATATTGTGATATATGACGTGATATATAATCTGTGATTGATTATGATGACACTGGTCATGTTATTTGGTATTTTAAATACCATATGAGATACTGGAATGTAAAAAAGGAAAATTTCAAAGTGAATATTGAAAATGACATATTTATATATAAAATGAATAGAATTATATAAAAGGATTTGAATAAAATGAATAGAATTATATAAAAGGATTTATATAAAATGAATAGAATTATATAAAAGGATTTATACAAATGAATATAATTATATAAAAGTATTTATATAAAATGAATAGAATTATATAAAAGGATATATATGAAATGAGTAGAATTATATAAAAGGATTTATATAAAATGAATAGAATTATGTAAAAGGATTTGTATAGAATAAATAGAATTATAAATGAGATTTAAGTGTTAGAATTAAAAAGGAGTTTTGTATGAATAATTCTGCAAATAAAAATATAAATAGAATTTGGATATTTGTTTTTAAATACGAAATCAAACTGTTTTGATTATATAAAGAAATATTATTCACATTCTATGTGAAAAAATAGATTAAAGTAATTATTTTGCAAATAAAATATTATAATGGAATTTGGGGTTTGAATTAGGAATTTAAATGGAATTACTGAAATTAGAAACTGACTAGAAATTAGTTGAGTTGAATGACTTTCTGGGTATTGATCTGATGTTGGTTTCGCCTTCGCGGTTTATACTTGGGAAGTTGTTCTCTTACTAGTTTACAGTTAGAGATTGATAGAGATGGGAAGATATGGATGCATGAATCAGAAATGGAAACGTTTTCCAAAGTTAATAACGTATATTTTCTAATTTTAGAAAATAAGGAATTTATGAATATATGGAAACGATAAATGGGAAACTGGGAAATGAAATGATGATTGATCGGTAAGATTTCCATTTGGGAACATGACCGTTGTTTATACACATGTTTTCCTTTGATAGTTAAATCACCGACTATCAAAGATTTTGACCATTTCCGTTGTCAATACGGAGAGACCGAGATCAGATTTATTATCTGAAAACAACTCCGTATGGGCATTAGCGTTGCGAATCAAATACGATAAAGATAATTGAAGACGGAGTTTTGCAAGGGCTGTTCTGGCGATCCTAGGTAGAAATTGCCTAAGATGGATTTACAGGATAGTACCTTCGGTTTGTCCCGTCCTAGGATACCTGTATGGAAGAATGTCTGATGGAGTATATTTAATAGATCACGTAAGTTGATCTCTTCAAACGTATTTACGTTTGGTGGCGGACGAATTCGTTTCTCTTAGCTGTTTACCCGTGATATGTTTGGAGAAATCTATATGTGATTTAGTCGGTACGACGATGTGATATTCAAAGTGAATGAAGACGTGGTTTGTAAAGCATACGTTATAGCTTCTAGCCTCACAACCGGAAATGGTATAAAATCGATTAGGTCGCATGGCTAAGTGGTTAGCTGCCAATTAGGGTGCATTGTCACCTGATCTAGAGAAATTCCATTTACTTCTATAATATATTTCGATGCTGTCCCTTTCGGGAAACGGTTGCTGATCCCAACCGTTGGTGATAATACATTCGGTATACTCAAGCGAAATGAGTGACCGGTCATGTTTAGCCTGGGTTACAAGATATTCTTGTTGAACCCAGTGTATTCCACTCTCTAGATACATTGTCGGAAGGTGGTCCCATACCTTGCCAGTTGGAATTCATTACCCAATAAACGCCCGTGGTTTTTGATTATATATTATGTATGTAAAACGTGGGATGAAAGCATTCTTCTAGTTGATTATTTAGTTGTGATTGATAGACACTATTATAATATCAAATGAGTTTGATATAAAGTTTATCATTTCGTTCAAAAAGATTTTTGAAATGTTGACTCAAGTGTTTTGGATTCTCATAAGGGAAAACCCGGTTCCGTGTTATATGGCGTGGTCCTATGAGATATCGTTTATTTTCTCAAACTGTTTTAAATTGTTTTACTCACACCAGTCCCATGACTCAACCGGAGTTTATTTTGTTTGTTTTACTCTAAACTCTTGGGTGCCCAAATTTGTACGGGCAGAAGTAGTCAGGTTTTACAGATATACTTGGAGGGCTTGGAGCAGAAAGCTTCAGGAATATATAGCTATTATTTATTTCCGTTGTGTTGTAAGTGTTATACTCCGATAATGTTACTGCATATACTGATTTTATTTCAAAGTTATGTATCTATTATATATTGTTCGTTCCGCTGTGAGATTCGTGTTTACTCTGATGTTGCATGTTCATCTTTTTCTTCTTCTATTCTAACTTTCTATCTTATCCATTCTCACCCTCTATTTTCTTTCATTAACTATCCGGTATTTCTAATGCTTGAATAGTCGACATTGAGTTTATGTCGATTACTCAGGATCACGAAAACCCAGGCCATTACAGTGGTATCAGAGCTGAAGGTTAAATAATTTCCATGGCTCTATGGCGTAACTCAGTTGAGATGGGGTGAGTAATACCCTAGATTGAGTTTGAGTGTATATATACGCGAGTGAACGTATTTATAGATTTTATAAAAATGGTTTTATATTATGGATATTTATTATGTTTATGGATTCTGGTCGATCAGTTTGATCCACTGTATCGGTAGGAGTTTCTAAACACTCGAATACGATAAACCGGCACTGTATGTTTTGAAAAAAGGGTAAATGGAATAATTTTACCCAAATTATATTTTGATATAAAAGAATGGTTAATATTCGGAGTATTATAGTATATTGGATGTGTTGGTTGTTATTATAATCGAGTAAGGTTATAAATTAATTGGTTATGTATATAACCAATTAGAATTCATATAAGTGTGATTTGTGAAATCAGATAAATTAAATCTGAATTTAAATTAGAATTGGAATTAAAGTTCCTGGAATTTGAAAAAAGTGTTTTTAAAATGAATTTGGATTAAATATATGAGAATTTTAAAATTTTAGGAGATTTTAAATTGTTTACAAGCATTGTGAAGGATATTTTGAAAGTGATTTCAAAATGATGGTGTTTAAAATGGTTTTGAAATTGTTATAGTATTGAACTCACTTCGATAGCTGGAAAATAACCCTGATGATGATGGCCACATCATCAGTGTCATTTTCGAGTTGCTAAGTGATGGATTACTACCAAAGATTTTGTTTTTGAATTGTTTTGTGGAAAGCAAGTTGTTTTGAATCCTGAATAGGGATATCTGGTTTTATAAAAGCTAAAATGTTTAAAATTCCTTAGGAAAGATTGTTCGAATTGAAAAAAATTAAATATGAATTTGTGAAAGAAAATTGGAATTAAAGTAAAGCCAGTTAAGTGGTAATTGAAATTGAATGATACCAAGTAAAATTGGATAGTGAGATGGGAATCTGGAATTATATTGGACTGGTAAGTTAAGAGTTGAAATTGGTAATGGCATTGAGTTAAGAATGAAATTTGGCTTGGATATAAGCGAATAATTGTGTTGAGATTTGATTGATTGAAACTGATTGGACATCGATTGGTATAGATGGATATATGATCAGCAGGTATTGAGTAGAAGCAAGTGCAAGAAATAAAATGATATGCCCTACAAAAAGGTAAAAGTTTATTTATATATGAGTTTGTTGATTTATGAGCCGATTTGGCAAGCCGCTTGGTTATTTGATTTTCTTTTGGGTTGGAGAAGTCATAGAGCGGCGAGTCGTAGTTGTACCGATTGACTTGTACAAAGGAGGTGCTGGCAAATTTTTTCGAATGATTAAGGTGTTAGAAAATTTTCAGAATTTTTGAAAATTTTCGTTAGAAGTAATGAATAAATATTTAATTGAAATTAAATTGGTTCGGTTGAAGCTAAAGTTAAGAAGTGAACAAATAAATTTTAACCAATCAATAGGGTTTGTTTTCTACCTTAGCAATTTTGAGGACGAAATTATTTTAAGGGAGAAAGAATGTAACGTCCCGTATTTTTACGGTATAATAATTAATTTATTTAATTATTTAAATAGTGATTTAGAGAACTAAATGGTTGTTTAATTAAATAATATTGAATATTTAATTAATATAATTAACAGAATAATATATTTAATTCTGAAATAATCAGAATATAGCTGAAATGACAATATTATGTGAATTGGATTATTTATAATATTTAATTCAGTTTAGAATTAAATTATAATAACGAATATATTATTTAAATGAAGTTTGAATGTATAATTATATTATAATTATAATCGAGCTCGAAATGGCGCGATAGTTCGCAATTTGGCGATTTGAACTTTAAACGAATATACAGAATTCGTTTTAAATTGGATTTCTGTGAAACAAGAAACGTTCGGAGCTGGTGAACTATAAAAATCTAGATTTCGTCGTGTAGATTTTGAGTTGTGTCCAAATCAAATTTTCGAAAAGTCGCTATGAAATTCCTTTATAATTTATAACGATTTATTATAAATGGATTTTTAATATAAATTGAATACTGATTTAATCTGGATTTGAAATGTCGAGTTATAAATTTAGATAGGAATATTTTGGAGCTGTATTATATTCTGTGTGAGTATATACGATATTATTATTTATAAATATTTAATTTAATTATTTTTAATATATTTAATACTTAAATTGGTCTATTTAGAGCTTTAAAAATAGCCATTTTTACAAATGATCTCCGTTTTCGACGAAACTAATTTTGTTGGATCCAGAATATTAAATTATTGCTAGATTTCAATTTTTGTGATTTTTGGAGTCAGTATGTGGTCATACGGGATTTTAATGTGAAAAACAGTCAATGATTTGACTTTAAAAATACGCTGTGTGAGCAGACGGATTCAAAATTCGACGAAACAAGTTTCAAGGGTCCGTAATATCGAACTGTATGTGTATGTCCATTTTCATTGAATTCGGATATTATATGTGATCATAGGAATTTTTAACGATAAAAATGAATAGCGTTACGATAGAAATTAATATTTAAATCAAATATAAAAATAATATATTACTCTATAAATACCCTCACTATTCTATTTTAAACCTAACTTCGTTTCTCTGGTCAAACATTTACCGCCATCATATTGTTTCTCAAACCAAACGCGAATTGAAAAAAATAGAAAAAAAATTCAATAAAATCCTATAAATCTCATAACAAGTGTATTTGTGTTAGTGGGATCATCCTCTTCATTCTAACGTGGGTTTCATCATGCTCAATGGGGTTTTCCTGCAGTCATGTTTCAATAGTAAACGCTAGGGTTCGGGATTTTGGAATGGTTGAGCTTCATTTCATGTTTGTGTTGTTTGTTTTGGATTGAGAGCATCGAATGGCGTTTCTGAGTGGATTTTGAGAGTTTTCAAGGTAAAAATAGTTTGCTGCATGTGCTTGGAGGGACTCGCGATGCGGTCGATTGCACCTAAAATGGTGAAGTCGAGTTCGACTGTAAGGGTATAGGGTGAAGTGTAACGATCCGTGATTTGCGACCTTGGTTATCGACATAAACTCAATGTCGATTATCCAAGCATCGGAAATACCCGATAGTTAATAGAAAGAAGTTAGAGGGTGAGAATAGATAAGATAGAAAATTAGAATAGAAGAAGAAGATACAATATCATAGTAAACACGAATCTCACAGCGGAACGAATAAAATATAGTATACAACATAACTTGGAAATACAAATCTGTCGTTTGAGTATAACACTTACATCACAGCGCAAATAAATAATAGCTATATGATCCTCAAGCCTCCTGCTCTAGCTCTCCAAGTATATCTATAAAAACATGACTACTTGACTGCCCGTACAAAATTGGGCACCTAAGAGTTTAGGGAAAACAAAACAAAATAAACTCCGGGTCAGTCATGGGACTGGTATGAGTAAAACCATTTAAAACAGTTTGAGCAATTAAACGATATCTCATAAGACCACGCCGTATAACGGAACGGGTTTTTCCCTTATGAGAATCCAAAACACTTGGTCCAACATTTAAAAACCTTTTGAAAGGAATGAGAATCTTTATATCAAACTCATTTGATATTATAATAATGTCTACCAACCACAGTATAGTAATCATCTAGCAGAGCGCTTTCATCTCATGTTCCACATACATAATATATAATTAAAAACTGCGGATGCTTATTGGTTAATGAATTACAACTGGAAAGGTATGGGATCACCTTCCGATAGTGTATCTCTAGAGAGGAATACACCAGGTTCAACAAAAACATCTTGTAACCCAGGCTAAACATGACCGGTCACTCATTTCGTTTGAGTGTACCGAAGGTATTATCACCAACGGTTGGGATCAGCAACCGTTTCCCGAAAGGGACAGCATCGAAATAGATTATAGAAGTAAAATCGAATTTCTCTTGATCAGTTGACAATACACCCTAATTGGTAGCTAACCACTTAGCCATGTGACCTACCCGATTTTATACCATTCTGGTTTGTGAGGCTTGAGGCCAAAACGTACAGATCACACCTTTATTTACTTTGAATGTCACATCCCCATACCCGCCAAATCACAAATTGATTTCCTAAAAAATACAACGGGTATACAACTAAGAGAAACAAATTCCTTTGCCACCAAACATAAGTACGTTTGAGGAGATTAATGTATGCGATATATTAAATATACTTTGTCAGACATTCTTCCATACAGGTCGTCCTGGGACTGGACAGACCGAAGGTACTATTCTGTAAATCCATCTTAGGCAATTTCTACGTAGGATTTACTGAACATCCCTTGCATAACTCCGTCTTCAATTATCTTCATCATATTTGATTCTCAATGCTAATGCCATACGAAATGGTTTTCAGATAATATATTTGATCCCGATCTCTCCATATTGACAACGGAAATGGTCAAAATCTTTGATAGTCGATGATTTAACTATCAAAGAAAAACATGTGTACAAACAACGGTCGTATTCCCAAATGGAAATCTTACCGATCAATCATCATTTCAATTCCCAATTTCCCATTTTATCGTTTCCATATATTCATAAATTCCTTATTTTCTAAAATTAGAAAATATATTTTATTAACTTTGGAAAACGTTTCCATTTCTGATTCACGCATCAATATCTTCCCACCTCTATCAGTCTCTAACTATAAACTAGTAAGAGAACAACTTCTCCAGCATAAACCCAGAAGGCCAAAACCAACATCAGATCGATACCCAGAAAGCCATTCAACTCAACTAATTTCCAGCCAGTTTCTAATTTCAGTAATTCCATTTAAATTCCTAATTCAAACCCCAAATTCCTTTATAATATTTTATTCTCAAAATATTTACTTTTATCTAATTTTTCACATAGAATGTGAATAATATTTCTTTATATAATCAAAATAGTTTGATTTCGTATTTAAACCCAAATATCCAAATTCTATTTATATTTTTATTTGCAGAATTTCTCATACAAATCTCCTTTTTATTTCTAACACTTAAATCTCTATTATAATTCCATTTATATAATTCTATTTATTCTATACAAATCCTTTTATATAATTCTATTCATTTTATATAAATCCTTTTAAATAATTCTATTCATTTTATATATAAATACGTCATTTTCAATATTCACTTTGAAAAATTCCTTTTTACATCCCAGTCTCTCATATGGTATTTAAAATACCAAATAACATGACCAGTGTCATAATAATCAATCACAGATTATATATCACACCGTATATCACAATATATGAAAACAAACATTATTATAAATATTGAGGAATCCAGTTGGATCCCTCCAACCTGTTTCCCTGCATCCACAGATGTTAAACAATATAAATAACATCGATTTCATTTCAATATGAAATATTTTGGTAAACAGAATCAATATTTGATTAACGATTTATATATATCGTTATCTATAATTTTAACCAATAAATCAACAATTCAACCAAACAACAATACACATAATCAACCATCATTTATCAATTCTAAATTATATTTATGAAAATATAAACTGTACAGAGTTAGTGAGATTTACTCACATTTGGCAGTCATCATTAAATAACGATAATTGTAGGTTGATTCAGATAGACAATTTATTTCACTATAAATTGTAACGAGCTCCAATTCTCTCCCAGTCGGTTCCATTTTGTCGCGCTCGTCCATACGATTCCAGCGTGACTTGTTTTCATGGAATTCTGATTTTATATGAGAGAGTTACACATTTTATGAGTTATAATCAAATTAGTGGTCGTTAACAATTTATTTATACACATATAATTACCCTTTTTAAATCTTAAGCCACGTACAAAAATCCTTCTTCCCTGACGATTTTGAACATCACTGCTCCTCGCCATTATGGCTCGTTCCCTCCACCATTTCAGGAAGCAATGAAATCACCGAATTACTCCACTCCAATTACATTCCCTAATCCAATCTCTGTCTCCCTAAATATTTAATTATCTTGAACCTTCACTAAATCTCCCCTTTTAAAATCTTCCTCCTCTCATACATCTGCCCCACTGTTCGTAAACCACTCCAGGAAAAAATATCTTTCGTGATCCCTTCTTCCTGAACACAGATCACCGCACAAAATCTCCAAATAAATCCCTACACTTACTGATACAAACTCATCACATTTATATATATTAATTCTTCCTATCCATCGCAACTACCTTCCCTTAAAAACAGGCGATCAATTCCAAAACCAACCTACCAGAGATCATACAACAGAATGCCAAATTCGATCACTTGTCTATATTTTTTTCCCATTTTTCAAACTGACTTTTCATTGATCGAAATTTTAAAAACCTGTTACTGTCAAAAGATAGAACACCCTGGTTCTCACTCCCAAACTCACTGCATCATCCAGTCGTTTAACCGACCAATTCTGCATCCCAAACAACTTGCGATATTGGAATCGAACTAAGCTTCACCGCGGCAAACGGAAGCTCATCAGTGACCATTACGAGAAGCGCCTCACCTTCCTTATCCATCGCCAGAAGTTACCAACAGACCGACTTTGCCAATACGCAGATATCCGCAACCCTAGGGCACTTGGGAGGACGTCGCGAGCCAGAAGGTTAATCGAGCTCAACGCAATACTCATTAGATTGAAGAAATTTAGCACAGGAATCTAAATAAACATGTCGTATAATTTATAGAATTTTGTTTGGAATTTCTGCAAATTTTTGAAGCTGTTTTCCTTAGGTTTGAGGAAGAAACGATGGCGGCTACGAAAATTGACCAGAGAAAATTTTGCTTAGGGTTTTAGAGAATGGTGGATTATATATAGGATAATTTTATTATTTTTATACTCGATTAATATACCTTTTTAATCAACTACTGTCTGTATTTACCATTTAAAAATTCCTACGATCACATATAATATCCAGTTTTAAGAAATTGGACATGCAGCTACAATTTGACATTACGGACCTAATGAAACTTGTTTCATCGAATTCCGAGTCTGTTTGCTTACACATCGTATTTTTGATGTTAAATTATCGACTATTTTTCAAATTAAAATCTCGTACTGCCACGTACTGACTCCAAAAATCACGAAAATTGAAATCTAACAATAACTTAATATTTCAGATCCAAAAAAATTAGGTCACGCTGGAATGTGAGTAACTCTCACTAACTCTGTACAGTTTATATTTTCATAAATATAATTTAGAATTGATAAATGATGGTTGATTATGTGTATTGTTGTTTGGTTGAATTGTCGGTTTATTAGTTGAAATTATAAGTAACGATATATATATATATCGTTAATCAAATATTGATTCTGTTTACCAAAATATTTCATATTGAAATGAAATCGATGTTATTTATATTGTTTAACATCTGTGGATGCAGGGAAACAGGTTGGAGGGATCCAACTGGATTCCTCAATATTTATAATAATGTTTGTTTTCATATATTGTGATATACGGTGTGATATATAATCTGTGATTGATTATTATGACACTGGTCATGTTATTTGGTATTTTAAATACCATATGAGAGACTGGGATGTAAAAAGGAATTTTTCAAAGTGAATATTGAAAATGACGTATTTATATATAAAATGAATAGAATTATATAAAAGGATTTATATAAAATGAATAGAATTATATAAAAGGATATATATGAAATGAATAGAATTATATAAAAGGATTTATATAAAATGAATAGAATTATATAAAAGGATTTGTATACAATAAATATAATTATTTAAAGGGAATTATAAATGAGATTTATGTGTTAGAAATAAAAAGGAGATTTGTATGAACAATTCTGCAAATAAAAATATAAATAGAATTTGGATATTTGGTTTTAAGTACGAAATCAAACTGTTTTGATTATATAAATAAATATTATTCACATTCTATGTGAAAAAATAGAATAAAATAAATATTTTTCAAATAAAATATTATAAAGGAATTTGGGGTTTGAATTAGGAATTTAGATGGAATTATTGAAATTAGAAACTGACTGGAAATTAGTTGAGTTGAATGGCTTTCTGGGTATCGATCTGATGTTGGTTTTGGCCTTCGGGGTTTATACTTGGGAAGTTGTTCTCTTACTAATTTATAGTTAGAGACTGATAGAGGTGGGAAGATATGGATGCGTGAATCAGAAATGGAAACGTTTTCCAAAGTTAATAACGTATATTTTCTAATTTTAGAAAATAAGGAATTTATGAATATGTGGAAACGATAAAATGGGAAATTGGGAATTGAAATGATGATTGATCAGTAAGATTTCCATTTGGGAATACGACCGTTGTTTGTACACATGTTTTTCTTTGATAGTTTAATCATCGACTATCAAAGATTTTGACCATTTCCGTTGTCAATAAGGAGAGATCGGGATCAAATATATTATCTGAAAACCATTCCGTATGGCATTAGCATTGAGAATCAAATATGATGAAGATAATTAAAGATAGAGTTATGCAAGGGCTGTTCTGGCGATCCTAGGTAGAAATTTCCTAAGATGGATTTACAGGATAGTACCTTCGGTTTGTCCTGTCCCAAGACGACCTGTATGGAAGAATGTCTGACGGAGTATATTTAGATCGCGTAAGTTGATCTCTTCAAGCGTATTTACGTTTGGTGGCGGAGGAATTCGTTTCTCTTAGCTGTTTACCTGTGATATATTTGGAGAAATCAATATGTGATTTAGCCGGTACGACGATGTGATATTCAAAGTGAATGAAGATGTGGTTAATAAAGCATACGTTATAGCTTCTAGCCTCACAACCGGAAATGGTATAAAATCGATTAGGTCGCATGGCTAAGTGGTTAGCTTCCAATTAGGGTGCATTGTCACCTGATCTAGAGAAATTCCATTTACTTCTATAATATATTTCGATGCTGTCCCTTTCGGGAAACGGTTGCTGATCCCAACCGTTGGTGATAATACATTCGGTACACTCAAGCGAAATGAGTGACCGGTCATGTTTAGCCTGGGTTACAAGATGTTCTTATTGAACCCAGTGTATTCCTCTCTATAGACACACTGTCGGAAGGTGGTCCCATACCTTACCAATTGGAATTCATTACCCAATAAGCGCCCGCGGTTTTTGATTATATATTATGTATGTAGAACGTGAGATGAAAGCGTCCTGCTAGTTGATTATTTAGTTGTGATTGATAGACACTATTATAATATCAATTGTGTTTGATATAAAGTTTATCATTTCGTTCAAAAAGATTTTTGAAATGTTGAATCAAGTGTTTTGGACTCTCATAAGGGAAAAACCCATTCCGTGTTATACATCGTGGTCTTATGAGATATCGTTTATTTTCTCAAATTGTTTTAAATTGTTTTACTCACACCAGTCACATGACAGACCCGGAGTTTATATTGTTTGTTTTACCCTAAACTCTTGGGTGTCCAACTTTGTACGGGCAGTCAAGTAGTCAGATTTTACAGATATACTTGCAGAGCTTGGAGCAGGAGGCTTCAGGAATATACAACTATTGTTTATTTCCGCTGTGTTGTAAGTGTTATACTCTGATAATGTTACTGTATACATATACTTATTTTATTTCAAAGTTATGTATCTATTATATATTGTTCGTTCCGCTGTGAGATTCGTGTTTGCTCTGATGTTGTATGTTCGTCTTCTTCTTATGTTCTAACTTTCTATCTTATCTATTCTCACCCTCTATTTTCTTTCATTAACTATCTGGTATTTCCGATGCTTGAATAGTCGACATTGAGTTTATGTTGATTACTCAGGATCACGAAAACCCGGGCCGTACACTTCTCTTGTCTGCGTAGGATTTCTGTCTATTTTGAGCGGTCTTCATTCGTCATCTAATAAGATCAATTTTCTCGGACGTTTCTCTAACCATATCTGGTCCAAGTAATAGCCTTTCGATAGATTCCCACCAAAAAGTTGGTAACCTACAGGGTCGTCCGTATAATGCTTCAAAGGGTGATGCTAGTTTGATAACTGTTGTTGTAGGTGAACTCTACTAAAGGAAGATGCTCTTCCTAAGTCCCTCCTAAGTCTAGGATACACAGTCTCAAAAGATCCTCAAGAATTCTGTTCACCCTTTCCATCTGTCCATCGGTCTGTGAGTGATAAGCAGTGCTCAAACACAACTGTGTACCTAATGCTTCTTGCAAGCTCCTCCAAAATTCACTAGTGAAAATGGGGTCACGATCACTTACGATGCTTGAAGGTACTCCATGAAGACGGGCTATCTCACGAACGTAAATTGCTGCTAACCATGCTGTCATCCTCTTACTCTTAACTGGAATGAAATGAGCGCTCTTAATAAGTCTGTCCACCACAAGCCAAGTACTGGTGTTGCCTTTCCTTGATCTAGGCAAACCATCTACGAAATGCATAGAAACGCTCTCCCACTTCCACTGTGGAACCTCCAAAGGATGACGTAAACCACCGGGCTTCTTTTGCTCAGCTTTGATTGCTGACAAACTAGACATTGAGAAACAAACTCTGCCACATCTTTCTTCATCCCAACCCAAAAGAAAACCCTCATCATATCCCTATACATCTTATCGCCATCTGGATGAAAAGTCATCTTAGAATGATGGGCTTTCTCTGGGACTGTCTTTAACAAACTTCCATTTTGGGGAACATAAAGCCTTCCATCTCATCGTAACTGCCCTTTATCGTTTATGGAATATCTATTTAGGTGACTAGAAGTCTCCCCCTTACTGAGCTTATCGAAGATGTCTGAAATTTGTGGATCATCTCGCTGTGAAGCTCCTATCTGATCCATAAGAGTAGGTCGTATCTCTAGCGATGCAAACAAACCAGGCAAAAACTCGGTGGAGGGTCCAAAATCAAAAGTCGATATGAATTCCATGCTTTTCCTCTCCACAAACAGAGGACTTAAGTCCATCCTCTGACTACTCAGTGCATCTGCCACCACATTACCCTTGATAGGAGTATAAGCAATCTCGAAATCATAAGAAGCTAGGAACTCCATCCACCTTTGTTGCCTTAAATTAAGATCATTCTGCGAGAACGAGTACTTGAGAGATTTATGATCGGTGTACAACTCGAACTTCTCTCCAAGCAAATAATGACGCCACATCTTAAGCACGAATACTATGACAGCTAGCTCTAAATCATGGCTAGGTAAATTCTTCTCATGAACTCTTAGTTGTCTACCCCCATAACATACTACCTTTCCCTCTTGCATCAGAATCGCACCAAGCCCTGTACCACATGCATCGGTGTAAACTGTAAACACTTTATTCGCATCAGGAAAGGTCAAGACTGGGGCTATTGTCAGAGCCCTCTCCAGTTATTGGAAAGTAACATCACAATCTAAATCCCATGAAAACGCCAAATTCTTCTTCGTCGGCCTGGTGAGTGGGGCTGATATCTTTGCGAAGTCCTTAATGAACTTCCTATAATAGCCTACCAATCCAAGAAAGCTTCTCACCTCCGTTGCATTTTTTAGAACTTGCCAGTCTTAAATTGCGACTGCCTTTGCAGGATATACTGCTATCCCATCTTTGGAAACCACATGCCCTAGAAATTTCATCTCTTTTCTCCAAAAATGGTATTTGGAGAACTTTGCCTTAGCCTGATGCGCACAGAAAGTTTTCAAAACTTCTCTCAAATGTTGGGCATGCTCTTCTTCGCTCTTTGAGAAGATCAAGATATCATCAACAAAGACCATGACAAATTTATTTAGAAACTCCCAAAACACCTTACTCATCAGATTAACAAAATAGGCGGGTGCATTCGTCAACCCAAAAGGCATAACTAGCCATTTGAAGAAACCATATGGAGTCCTAAAAGCGATCTTATCTATATTGTCCTCATCCATCCTCAACTGATGGAACCTAATGGCTAAGTCTAACTGAAAGAATACCAAGGCACCAATAAGCGGGTCAAACAAGTAATCTATCCTCGGAAGTGGGTGCCTGTTTTTCTTAGTGAGCTTATTCAACTCTTTACAGTCCACTCATAAGCGAAGCGAACCATCCGCCTTAGTCGCGAATACTACTGGAGCACCCCGTTTAGATATGCTTCGCCTAATAAACCCTTTCTCATGTAGCTCCCCTACTTGCTTGCAGCTCCCTCCTTTCCCTTGGAGCCATATGACGCATTGGTAATGCAACTGGCTTTGCATTGTCCGCCAAATATATACGAAAATCGATCTCGCGCCTTGGAGGTAAGCCCCGTACCTCATCAAAAACATCAAGATAATCTCAGACTATTGGCAGAGATCACAAATCATCGAAAGATGCATCTAGAGGCTCTAGGAATCTAAGCATGACAGACCCTTATGGGTCACAAGAAATCTCAAGGGTCCTCCCATGGCAAGTAAAAAGTCTAGCAACCCTCTTCTCACAATCTAGAATGACACCATACATGGTTAGACAATCCATACCTAGAATCAAACCATAGCCCATAAAACTGAGCACATGCGTTGCACTCAAACTCGACGCCTAACATAGATATTCTCAAACCCCGACAAATCATGGAAAAATGAGCCAAACCGCCAATGGGGTTTGAGACAACTACGGGATCCACTACCATAGTAGTATTTAGGTGCAGAGACTCAACCACAGAACTAGATATAAATGAATGTGAAGCAACATAATCAAAAGGAGTTCTAATAGGATGACTGGAAAGAGAAATCAAACCTTCCACAGAAACTTTCCTATCTCTATCTAGAGCACTGGTCGTGAGAGTATGCATCTACCCTCCAGAAGCTCCTGCCCGTTGAACTTGTCCCTACTTATTCGGGCACTCCTTAGCAAAGTGTCCAACCTCTCCACAATTGAAGCAAGTATTCTTCCTTCTTTTGCAGTCCTTGATCAAATGACCCTTGTGTCTGCAATTATGGCACTTACTCTTATCCTTAGCCTTGTAGTTCTTTCCGCCCTTCTTTTGTTGTTGTTCTTGTCCCTTCTTGGGCCACACTTCCTTGTTTTGTGTTTCCTCAACCTTGGCTTCTTTCTTTTCACATTTATTTGAACTTTATCTATGTTCCCTTCGTGGGCCATCACTTTTCTTATCCTTGCGCTATGCTCCTTAGCCCTAACTTCCTTATTCTCCTTTTTACCATCCTTGCTAACAAGTCTCTCGAAAGCTGCCTCCATTGCATGGAAATCCTTACGAAACTCGAGAAAATTATCCGTAGGTGAAACTACTGCGGCTATAAATGGAGGTTAGGCACTTCTTTGCCCTTCGACATGTGCTATAGTTTTAACATGCCTATGGAACCATGCTGCAATAGGGACACCTTTCAGGAAGAATCGGTTCCCCAAACAAAAAGGAAAAAGGAATCAAGTGGAGAATCAAGAGATATTACATATGGCTTTATGGAATATGTTTTTCAAAACACAATTTTCTTTTGAAAATGCCTTCTTTTAAAACCTTTTTGAAAACAATTTTCAAAATCTTTTATCCGATCTGGTAACCTTCAGCTCTGATACCAAGTGTGGCACCCCACGTCCGTTAATGTCACTTGTTAAGAGAATGCGTTAAGTTTCATGAAGCATTATAGGTAAACAAAAACATTACGAGACAGGTATAAAATAGCAGCGGACAAAAATAAACTTTATTAATCATAAAGCATCGTGGTTCAAAACATCATATGTCTAAATTACATAAAAACCAGTACATCATAATTTTTTGTCTTGTACTTAAAACTTCAGAGTACAAAATAAAAGAAGCGAAATTCCCAAATAAAAACATAGCCATAGTAGCAAAGATAGGAGCTTGAGCAATACATCTAAGTAGCTCTAGCAAACGATAGCAGAATCCTAGTCAAGCTTGAGTATTCCCACCCTGAGAACCTTAGGGGGGAACAGAAGAAAGAAGAGGAAACAAAAAGGGTTAGACATAAAGTCTGGCGAGTCCAGTTACTTTTAGCAAATGAATAAGTAAAAGTATCATGACATGCATATAAAGTGGATATTAAAGATAATATCACAAAAGGTAGGTATAACAAGGTAAACATGACAGAGTGTATACGCTTCTCTAGTGATTACTATGCACCAATACTAGTATAACCAGAATGAGATGATCCCAACAACTATAAGATAATAGACTTAGGCGTACTTCTGATGAGAGGTTTTAACCCTATACAATCCACAGGCAGCCCAACCTAACAGGCTCCTAAACTTTACTAGAGTCTAGATATACCCTAACTACTACCCTAATCGATTGACTCCCTACTTCGTAGATACCCTGTGTTGGCCCTACAGTAGGAGGTATCACTTCCTAAAGTGGAAAACCTTCGTTGATGTGCACAACCATATCTACAGGTGTCACGGTCGTCTTATCCCCCTCTGCCAGGACCATGCACGCACATGTCCCCTGTCGGTTTGCGCTGCCCACACCATCCTCCATGTTTGGATCTCTTACAATCAGCCCAGTAAGCGTGTCTCGACTCCGACCTAGGGCGGAGTACTCGTCAGATACCGTTCTATGGGTTACTGATTGAAACGGGTCCCCCACACAAGATGATACGAGCTCTTCCCTTTGTCTTGTATCCCCACTAGGATTTCCACAAGTTATGCTTACCTAACGGTGTCTTTAATTACATAACCGCAACTGGTTAAGTTTGTGGGCCTGCATATATATATATATATATATATATATACATATATATATATATATTACCCACCCTACCCAGATATACATAACCATCCCACTGTTTCTGCCAAGTTCACTTAACCCTTATTCAAATTCATGTTCATACAATTCCTATAGATTTAACTAGCTTAAGTATTCCAACTCATTACCATGTCCATTTATGGTTATAATTTGCTAGACCCCTTACATTAAGCCTACCACTTGTGGACGGTTGATATGCCGGTCAGATCCGGGATGACTTCTTTCACAAGTCGGCCTTAAACTCGTGTCTTAGCACGTCTCGTATTTATGCACCTAGACCCCTCACATTAGATTCACTACTTATGGTCGCTGGATATGCCGGGCGGTTCCGGGAAGACTTCCACCACAAGTGTAATCTAACCTCGTGTCTAGGCGCAATTACAATTTCTAATTACTGTAATCATAGTCATTTCATTATTAGCTAATTTTACCTATGTCGTTATAGGTTTCCATCCCCTTTTTCCTAAGTTATGTTCATAATAAACTATATGCCCAAATTCATATTCATACATTTTATTCAGGTTATACCCAAATTCCAAATTATAAGTTATGCCCAATTTCAACGTTTTCCCCCTCGTTCCCCATTTAACGCATTCGCATATTTCAGCGGCATACCTAGGCTCGAAAGGAGCCAGGCTATATAAAATGAAAAGGGAAAGATGAAGGGAAGATGACAAAAATGATCAAATTAACTAGATTGATATATAATAGCACAAACATATAGCGGCACAATGACAAGATAGGCACATAGGAACAGATCTGATGAACATATGATAATAGAAATGATTCTAACATAACAGGGATGTCATAACATGCATGATAAGATCTAAACAATGGTTTAGATATCCAACTAATAACAGATCCAATTTAACCACAAACATGATATGTATAAGGAGATCTAAACAATGGCAGATCCGACAAAATAAATAGGTGAAGGTTTAGATCTAAGTCATAATCATGTCATAACATCATAGATACACAGGTTATAGCAGATCTGATTGGATTCAAATGGTCATAGGCATAGATCCAAGTTAATGTCATATCAAGTTTTGCTTTTAATTATTTAGAACTAAAAGTAACTTAAACTCACAGTGTTTGGATCTAGAAAAATAGAAGGAGAATAGCATATGTTGAATCACAGATCTACACTTGAATAACTCTAACTTGATTAACTCGATTGCAGAAGAAGAGAAAGGTTTGATTCAGTCTGGGCAGAGACAACATCTAGTCCTCCATTAATTTCAGTGTGAAGAAACCAGAGAAATGAGGCCATATTTATAGCCAAAAACCCCCGAAACCCTAATCTGCCAGTCTGCCGCAAGGGGGTCGACCCATGGGTCGACACCCATAGGCGTGAAATTTGCCGCTCATGGAATTTCGATTTTTAAACTATTTTCTGATTTTTTGGATTTAATTATATATATATAAATATATATTCTTCTTATGCGTATACAAACTTCAAACCTTCATAACTTCTTCATACGGTGTCCGTTTTACGCAAACCAAATGTCATCTTGACCAGAATTTCGAGATGGACGCAATGGCACAATCCGTTTCCTTTAATTCTGAATAATAAATTAATTATTCTTTAATTTATCCTCTTTAATGTTGTTAAAATTACGGGGTGTTACACTTCATGAGAAGGGACCATAGTGCCATGCAAACATGAACTATGCAAGGAAAGGATGTCCTAGAAAGACGTTGTAGGGAGACGTGACATCGATAACTATAAAAGCGAGGATCCGAACTCCTGAAACACCCCACCTCCGTTAGGGTCACTCTCAAAGGGAATGCCCTAATTTTGGTGGAGGTTTATAAGTATAAGTCACAGATATACAAGACAGATATAGGAACACATATTTGTAAACAGCGGAAGAACAACAAACTTTTATTTCATAAAGTCAAATACGTGTTACAACAACATCCTTTCCAAAAACATAACATAACACTTTCATAATCTGTCTTGAGTACATTATTTAAAGAAGCATAAATAAAACATAGATAAACTGCAAAAGCCCCATAGTGGATTGTCCAAAGCCATAGTTCAAAACAGGAAAGTCCAAGCAATACATTTCTCTTCTTCAAGCTGGATGTTAAGGTTGGTCAAGTTGCTGTGTTCCCTCCCTGTGGACCTGGGGGGGGGGGGAAACGGAAGAAAGAAGACGAAAGAAAAGTAGAGTCAGACATAAAGCCTGAGTAAGTCTAGTACTATTTTGTCTATGAATAAAGAACTGGGTATGATAAGTATAACAAGAAGTGGGCATGCACTATAAACTTGGTTAAGTTGTCTAGGGTCGAATATACTATCGTACCCCATGTTGATCTCTGAACCCATATAAACTAGTTTCCAACTGGCACCCCATAATCAGGGTGATGTGATCCACTTTATAATGATCGGCTCCTACTCGCATAGTTACATGTGTCTTACGGCCCCCGATGTTGTAGTTACCTATGCTGGTCCCACCATGGGGTGTATCAAGTCCCATAGTGGCAACCCGACACAACCTTAGAGTGCACAGGTATGCTACTGGTGTCCAGTGCCTTATTTTTCTGCGCCGGAGTGTGTGCACGCCCGCACTCCGTTAGAACCTACACTGCTACACCACCGCCGTCGCTTTGACCTCTTACAATCAGCCCAGTAATCGTGCCCCACCCTGCCTAGTTTCAGGGTATCCTGATACACCTTCTAGGGTTACTGCTGAAAAGGGTCCCCCGTTACTAGGTTTTCTATCTCTAGCCAACATGCTAAGTTGGTTAAGTGTTTCCTAACCTAACCCCCACCAGTCCGTTTTGTTTAGCATGTTCCATTTTTGATTAAGTCTTTAGTTCACTTAATCCTGACTCAGCCTTAATTGTCTTATTAAGGCCCTGACCTCTCACATTAGACAGATATTGTTGTGGCTGCCTGTTGCCGGTTGGTTCCGGGCAGTCTTACGCCACAACTCAGTCTAACCTCGGGTCCTTATTGGGCTCCATGTTTAACCTCCCACATTGGATAGGTATTGTTGTGACTACTGGACAGCCGGGCGGTTCCGGGCAGGTTTACATCACAACTCAATCCAACCTCGGGTTAAACACATCGTATGTTCTACATTTACATATTTTGTCTTTCTTCTTTATTTATATGTAAATATTTGCGGCCCATTATTAAGTTAATGGTGTAAAGGTTACACCAATCATGGGCCCAACCCATACTTGAACTTGGGCCCTTCTATTTTATATTTTCATTCATTAATTATTTTTAACCCAACGTTATTTTCCCCCGTTTTACACGTCCGTTTATATATTTTGGGCTTGGCCTTTTAAAGCCCAAATTAGCCATGCGAAAAGGGGAGGCTTAAAGCGTAATTACAAACGCAAAGAGGGGAAGGTGAGCGCATGAACTTGCAATATGACGTTGGGAACACAAAATAGAAACTGGTGTACTTGCATAGTGGTAACATAGGTGACATGAATCAAAGCATATGAACTTGTAATTGAGATATCATTATTGTCACATGAACCCATATTTTTATTTAGGCATAATGTCAAACATAAGCATGGCATAAATATTTCTAGCATAAGCATGACATAATGTCAAACATAAGCATGGCATAATATCAAACATAAGCATGGCATAAGTATAGTTAAATTTGTTCACATAACCATGGCATAAATATTTCTAACATGAAATCATGATTCTTACTTTAGTCATGTAAACTTACAAAAAGGGACCTTTTGAACCTAACCTAGCCATGTACCACATATGTCATCATATAATTCTTGTAAACAAGATAGACCTAATCATGGTTTTCAATTATGCCAAATATCATTCATAGCCTAGCCATATTCATAAATTTGCAAATAGGTTTTCTAAAAGCATGGCTTAATACATGATGCCAAAGTCTCAACATAATTTTATATGGATAATAACCAAACTTGTTCCAATTACCTACAACATGATTTATGCACAAAAATATACATCATGGTGGCATAGAAGCAAACCCCAAACTTGCATGAATTTAAATCAACTACATACATGTAGCTTCAACATGGATTACATAATTTGCGAAATATTCCAAACGTATACTTGCATAGAACTACCGCATGTAGTTCTTTATAATGAATAACATAATTCATAAATATCCAAACGTATATAATATTTCAAATTGATAAGAACGCACAAATATGAATTACTTTATTGCCACAATTCAAGCATACAAACCAACACAATTGTTTATTCATACCAAAGTAATACTCTACTTACAATGGTGTGATGAATTCTCTAGTTTAGGGATTGAAGACGCAAATTCCTTTGTTGAATTGATTTGTTTAGGTTGCTTTAAGCTTTAGAATCTTCCTCCTAATCCTCTCTCCAATTTGGTGGCTACTCCTAGTCGTTCCCCAGCAACATGGCGGCTATGTTCTTATTTTTGAATGAATAGATTAGGGTTTAGTCTAGGGTTGTTTATATAGAGGTTAGGAACTGATTAGGACCATTGATGTTGCTTGGATTGATCGTAGCCATTCATTCGCAAGAGAGACCAATTAGAGCCTGCCACCTAGCCCTAATGACAAAGCAGACCACAGAAAATCGACCAAACACAGACCTGGCCAGCCAGGTTGGCTGAGCTCGACCAGGTCGACACCCCTGTCGACAGGGCTGTCGACAGCCCTGTCGACATGGGTAGCCCAGGTCGACAGCCCAGTCGACCTGGGTGGCCTAGGCGGGTGTTTTCTGCCCTGGCCCATTGGGCCCCATTTTCGAATTCAAATTTGATTTTCTGAGCTTATTTTATTCTGTTTGAATTTTAAATTTAATTCAAAACTTCCGAAGGCCATATCTTCTTCATACGGACTCCGTTTTTCGAAAACTCGGACTCTATTTCGCGTATTTTTCCGAGACGAACGCAATGGCGTATCCCGTTTCCCTTAGTTCTTTGATTTCAGATTAATTATTTGTTAATTTCACAGTTATAGAATTTTCGGGGTGTTACAACTCCGCTGTGATCCCCTTTTCCAAGCTCAACCAATTGGTTTACCTTACCCACTGGCTGGTTGTAGGAGCCGTTGAAGCCATGGACTATGACATGGCAAGGCTTCAAGTATTTGGCCTCAAGTTTCATTTGGTCTTAGGCCGACTTGAAGATTATATTAGCAGAGCTCCTTGAGTCAATAAGAACTCCCTGAATATAGGTCGGGCCTATGGTAGTAGTTATGATGAGGGTATCTATGGTTGGAATGTTGATTCCGGTAGCATCTCTATGGTGGAAAACTATGTCATCCTTCATAGTCTTCTAAAGCATGGGCGTGACAAATTCATCCAAGGCAGAGCATGCTTCCAAATCAAAATGCTTGATAGATTTGGTGTACTCCTCCATACACTGGAAGCTTTCTTTTACGGGGTGAGGTCCCCCGCAAATGGTGTTAATCATGATTCTCCTACGAGGAGGTCTCGGATTGGACGACCCTTGCCCACATGAGCTAGAGGAAGTGCTGGGGTTGAAGGGGTTGAAGGGCTTGAAGTTGCTTCTTAGGGAGAAAAGTCTTGAACATACTGTTCTAGGTTCTTCTGTCGGATGTGCTTCTCGATTGCATTCCTAAGGTAATGACAGTCATTCGTATTATCGCCGAACATGTCGTGCAATCTGTAGCATTTGCCGGAATTCTTCTCCGGGTCGGTAGACTCCCTAATGTTCGGCTTCTTGTACTAGATAGTGTTACAGCTCTCTAAATAGATTGTCTTCAACTTAGAGTTAAGTGGGGTGTAGACCTTGTATGTTGAATAGCGATCATGCTTCTTCATATCTCCAGGTGCCTGGTTGTTACAGTCGCCTGACTTGTCGTTGTTATGCTTGGGCTTGAATGGTGTTATCCCCTTACCCTTGTTGGAAGATTCCTCGACTTTCTTTCCCTTGAAGTTGTCCTGAGAAGTGCTCGCGTATGGGTTGTGAGGATGGTCTGTCTGAACTTCCCTTTTTCTGCACGCTTCTTATTGGGATAGAAACTGATTTGCCTTTTCGTAGAAAGCCTCCAGAGTATTTGCTGCTTCCTGTTGATCCAAACTCCAAATTTGGTGTTGGGCATAGTGCCCTTAGCAAGATAGACCAAAACAGTGCGTGTTTCTAGGTATTCAACCTCCGTTAGGGCGTTGTTGAAACATTTGAGGTAACTCTTGAGAGTTTCCCCTGTGCCTTGGTAGAGGTTAGAGAGAGTTAGTGTGTCCTTCAGCCTTGCGACATGCATTCTATATTGCTTCACTAGTTCAAAAGCAAGCTGCTCGAATGTAGAAATGTATCATGCTAGAAATTGGGAGAACCAGAGGAGAGCGACGCCTTCGAGGAACACTGGAAAGCATTTGCATTTGACGGCGCCATTGGCTCAACTTGAGTCTGTATGCCATTCATAATGGTTCAAGAAATTGTTGGGATCAGTCTTCCCCGAGTAAGTTGTTGTTGGGGTATATTGATGTTGAGGCCATTCGACATCTTGGACAACTCGATTGAAGGGGATACACCTTGTATTGGTTTCTCAAACGTCGATGGCGCACCCCCGCGTTTCTCCCATGATCCTTTGAATCATGCTAGTGAGAATTGCGGGCTGAACCTCTGCTAGATTCCTGCGGTCGTGGTTTAACTCGGGAGTTTGGATCCATGGCCACCTTCTTGGATGAACATCATGTCATCAACCTCGGCTGCATGATTCTATTGAGGTTGATTGGACTGCAATTGGGCTGCTGGACGCATAAGCGCCAAGTCCTAAGCGACGATAAGTAGGTTCTGCAAAGGAAGGGGTTATGCACTAAGTCCTTCTTTGTCGTTAACACACAATGGGGAACGGTCGCATTGACGCATTCCCTCATTGAAGGTCATAATAATTTCATTATGTTTTCGTTGCCTTTACCGTTGACATTGGCGTTACATTAGTGTGGACGTTGGACCTCCTCCTTTAGCTTCAGTTCCCATGGTGAGTGTCGGAAGAAAATCTTTCCAAGACATTAGGTAGGGGACGAGTATTCCTGTTGAGTTCAAGGCAAGTGACATCGCGTTGACTCTCTCGAAGTCGTCGCATCATCTTGATGTTTGTTCTCAATTGGTTGTTAAGTTCTCTTGTCCTTTCTTCCGACTTCTTGTTAAGTTCGAAGAGTTGGCCTTGGGTTGTCGGAACGTCAGAATTGTAGGAGGGAGTGATTTCCATGTCGATCGGATTTTCCGAAGGTTTGGGCTGATGAGAAGTTTTAGTGTCAGCTGCATCGGAAGTTCTGATCATTTGGGACTTTCTTTTCTACCCATCATAAACAAACTCAGAAGGTAGGTCGAAATGGTCTAAGTATCACTTCTAGGTTGATATAAAAGTCGGTCAGAAAGAAGCGAGTCTAGGGGCTTCGAGTTTCTCAATGAAAGTACCAAAGTGTTGACATGAAAAATTGGTGTCACACCCAAAGATTCACAAGTTAACGAGAACAAGGTCACGCGCACAGAAAATAAAGTGCGGAAAGTAGAAACACAAGATTTATAGTGCTTTGGTTCATCTTGAACCTACGTACAGTTTGAAGCTTTTGCCGATTTTATTCGCTATCGAAGGTTTACAGTGATGGACATCATCATTACAATGGTTTACAATATTTGACTAAGTTTTAGAGAGTCACTATTCTCACGTTCAAAGCCTTGATAAAAAAATGGTTCTTCTTCCTCAAAGCTCAAGAGGCCATTAATGGTGTCCAAGGTCCTTTCAAGGTATCAAGTCAGGCAAATTCCAATCCCCCTCAAGTATGAGGTAAGGGGTATTTATAATTGTGGATTAGGTGGAAGCAGGTGAGAAGTGGGGGACCACATGCCGAATTTCGCATCCTAAAGCAGTTGCATTGGAAATTTCGCATCCCGGAGGGGGATTTGAATTTCACATCTGGGGGATGTGAAATCCGTATCCCTTGGGATGAAAAATTCGCATCCTGGAGGGGAATTGGAACTTCGCACCCGGGGATACATAATTCGTATCTCATGGGAATACTAATCTCGTATCCCGTGGGGATAAGAAGTTCTTATCCCAAGGTTTACGAGATGCCCGGAGTCCAATAGGATCGGGGGATGCATAACATTGTGCTATTGGAACTTTTGAATGGCTATGAGGCCTATGTTCGCGTGTTTCCCTTTGAGCCTGGATCTTGAGTGTTTTGGCAACACTTCGGGTTTTTGTACCACGCAATGGGCCGAGCCGAGTGGGTCTGATATGTTTTTGGGAACTGGACCAAAAGTATGGCCAACAGTATGTGAAGAAATGGAAGAGTTATGCCTTAATTTATTGACACGACAATCAAGCTCATCCATATGACTTAATAATATTAAATTACTTGCCTCCAAGCTTGAGTTTACCTTAGTCGACATATGGAGGTAGGCCGACCTCCCCTACCAACCGCCCATAAATGGTTGTCGTGAGATTACTTAATTAAGATTAATATTTGTTTTCTTGGTATTTTCATTACAAATTCGTTTTTCATTTATAACATCATAGTGCTAACTCTGGTTGCTAAACCCTTAACATGAAAGTTCTTAAAATTTAGCCATAAACACAATGGAGCAAATTTCATGGTCGAATTCCACTTTTCGCACAAATTTCTTTTTTGAGACCAATTAACTAATTAATTAAAATAGAAAATAGGCATAAAGACAAACTAAAAAAAATAGCCAGAAGGATAGTAAGTTTTAGACTAAAGAACAAACTTTTGATAAAATTAGACTAAAGGATAATGCTAAATATAACTACCATTTTATACGATGTAAAACTGAATATAATGCTAGTTATAACTAGCATTTTTGCATGGAGTAAAAATTGAATATATTTTTTGTTAGATTTAGCATTTTCGTTTAGCATAATTTTGTGTAAAGTTTGTCCTTCAGCCTAATAACCAAACTAGTGTCCTTTGGCCTAATTTTTTCTCAATGTTTGTCTGTTTCCCCAATTTTCTCTTAATTAAATAACTAAGTCAAAATTACATGGTGTTATAATTTCAAAGTTAATCGTTGAACCAATTTACATGGTACGAGTCACTCAACCGAGATGAAAAATTCTATTTAGACCAAATGATCTGATTACTTTATAATTTCTATTAATTAATATTTATGAAAAATGAATTATAATTTTTTTGAATGTGAATTGAGAAATAAATATTATTGTACATAATTACAAATATATTGATCGATATGCGATATCAACAAGCAATTAAATCAGTTTTTATTAACAATATTTATTTCAGTTATATAAGATGTTAGTCCATAATATTATGGTGTTAATTTAATAACACAGACTATTCAAGTAACGGAAAAAAGATAGAGGTGTATTTGAGATGGTTGATCTATAATGAGAATTAGTACGAAATGTGGCCCATATTTGTCTCTATTTCGTCTGTTATATAAAGGCCTTTGACCCTAAATGTTAGGCGACATTATCGATTTCATTTCTTCTCAATATTACATGCCTATTCACCATTTCAAAGTTGTAAAAACTTAACCTCAGATCAAATCAAAAGATGACAACTATTAGATATTCGATGGTTTATGATTCAAGGTCTAATAGTTCAACTAATCGAGGGGATTCAAAGGAAGGGGGTTCATCATTACAAGGTGTTCTTTAAAGGATAATTCACCAGTTACAACCCTAAGATCTCCAAGATTGAGATCAAAATCTTTGCACGTAAAAGTGACTCTATTTAATTCTTGGGCATAATCTTTTCGAAGATTCGGTTCTTTCCCAAGATGATTTCTAGTTAGGAGGACTACAGCATTCCCTTTGAGAAAAAATTTAGCGATTCTATTTATTATTGCACTTATACGAAATGTTATGGAGCTATTTGGGCTTGTACAAAAGGTCATGGGAGTCACTTTGTACAAAAAGTGAATGACCCATTATGGAGCATGATGACTCAATACCGAGTTATAGGGGATGACTCAACACTGATTCTTGTACTTAACATGTTTTCATACCAAATTTACTGAGCTTCTTCTTAGATTTTTCTATATATTTCTTCCAAGTAAAAATTCATTTTAGTATCTCTTTGATGTTCTGGCTTGTCTAAGTCTCTATTTGGAAAAAGAGCGATTAACTCTAATCAATATATCGGGGTAACACTAACAAAAGTATCGAGATACCAAACGAGAGATGGAAGAGGTTACCTTCAAATATCACTATTAACTTCTTTAATATGAAATATGCATCGAGGGCTTGATGTATGTACTTTTTTTATAATGTTTATTGGATAAAGTTATTGCATATGGTAACTGAATGGAAAAAAAAATCTCAAATGGGAAATTTTGTTTAAGAGATAAATTCTCAAAGTTTTTTCAATAACAAAGACAGCCTATTCAAAATTTAATCATAAGAACAATATTTAAAATGATATTGTGTTATATGAAAAGAGTATGCAAACTTAATACTATGCACATTGACGTTCTCAATAAATTTTTGTCCGTCACAATATTTAATTGCAAAAGTTGTCGTTTTCCCTGAAAAATTGAGAGTATGTCCTTGAAGGTAAAAAGTTGATGAATTTTGTCCTTCACACTAGTTTCCTGTAAAGCATGATCATAATTTATGAATTAAGCAGGGTTGACATCCTATCATTCAAGAAAAAGTTATTATATAAAAACGGTCTATCCATGTACATTATTATTTTCACTAGTGTTAGGGAACACACTTTGTGCGTGACGATGACATATGCTTCACACCTGAATTGTTTTATACAAATTATATGTGATTAGCATATTTAGCAGAAATTAAAATGCATAAATATTTGGTCATATTTACATGTTGAAACCATGAGTAGTTAATTTAAAATTTTGTTTCTAAGTTGCAACATCTATTTTTTTTATTAATTTGAATTCATTTATAATTTTGTAAATGATGTTACTATTTATAAATTTGTTATTATCTAGTGAAAAATGGTTTGAATTTACAAAGAAAGTGTAATTATCAGATCCGATTTTCAAAGGATATAGGAGAGCATTTGCTTGAATGATTCTAAAGGAACTGTAATTTAACATTTAAAAATATATACGACCAAATTTTTTTTGCCTCGAAGCCAACTATTAATAAAGATGAATTCATTTATAAATTTATAAATGATGTTAATCAAACCGATCGTTAAGGAGGTTTTCAAACCGACCGTTAGGGAGGTTTGCTTACTGTCACTTGGCTAAAATCAATTTTTCCGAAGTCCAAAAAACATGGAACGTGTCTATAGCATGTTTCTTTATAATAATCTAATTTACTTAATTCCTGTCAAACCGACTGTTAGAGGTTTGCCTACTGTGGGTAATAATCAATTTTCATCTGAAGCAAAATTTCACGCCATATTTTTTGGGGATTGTTATTGACACTCCAAGTATTGTTAAGGAAGGGATCAACTTAAAAAAAGAAAGAATTTGTTAAGGGGAGTATCAATGCAGAGAGTGCCCCCTTAACAAATAAAGTTTATTTTACCAAATTAGTCTTCTTTACAATAATCCTTTTTTTTGTTAATTAAAGAAATTTATACGGTATATTAGTCGAACTACATCAGATTTTTATACCAAAATATCAATAATCTCATTTGTCGATCGCTTTTTTTAAAATAATTTCATTTCTCATCTATCGATCATTTTTTTCAAATAATTTCATTTCTCATATTTTAAATTATCAATAGTCTCATTTGATTCACGTTCTTCATTTGCGCCATTATTTCTCCCCAAATGATCCCTCTTTTTTTATTTGCAAATAATTTAGGGATTTTTTTTTTTTTTTGCATTTGAAAATGATTGGGATTTGGATGGTAACTTAAGTTATTACCAGGGTTAAAAGGGAGCATAAAAAATTAAGTATCTAAATCCTGCTAACATTTTTTTGTGATTGGAGTGTTTTTAAATTTTGATCCCCTTTGATAACAAACCCTATTTTTTCCTTCTGCTTCGTCCGCATCCTCTTTCGTGTTCTTCTCGATTTGAGAATTCAGCTGTGTGCCCTTTCCTCTCTGTTGGTCTCCGCATGCATACCATTTCTATCGGTATCCGCAAATATCTTTTCTAATATCCCACAAGTTTTATGTTAAATTCTTCGATTCATAGATAAACCTAATCCTAATCGCCCCTAATTTCAAACTTCCTGAAACAGCTTTAGGCTTCGTTGGTACGAAGTTGAATCGGTCCATCTTCGTGTAGAATCTATCAACCGAATCTCATCATCACGATTAAACTAGTGTGGTGCTAAGAGCACCCCAATATTCTCTTCCTAATACCACAATTAAAAAAATAAAATTCATTAAATTTTGTATGCTTCCTAATACCACGTTACCTCTCCATTCTAATCTCTCACTCAACCAGTATTTGCCGAACTAATCAAGTAGTCAGCCCTAATCTGAAAACTGTAATCAACAACAATCGTTATCTACTTCATCTTTCCCGCGGGAAAATTCAAATTTTTACCATTTGAAGTCCAAAACTTACTTGATTGAGTTGCCTGAGGTTGAGACAATGATGTATCTGCAGCTTTCTTCTTTCTCCGCATTGCTGCGGCATCGAACAATTTATCATTGATCGATCGATTAAAGAACTAGAGTTTCAGAATGGAATAAAAGAGGAACGAATAAGAGATGAGAGGGAAATAAGGTAACAGTGATGTGGTAGCCCCTATTTTTACGTGAGATATTAAGAAGAGCTTAATGATAATTCTTGTGGTATTTTTTAGTAGTGGTAATAGGAAGAGTAAATTGGGGTGCCCTTAGCACCACACTTAAACTATACCCTAAAGCCATTATTCCCTATTGCATCTACACTAATTCTCATTATTTTACCCCAAATCAGGTAACCCGAGCACCTTTGCTGTTTCCACTAATTCTGTCATCGCCATAGCAGTCCCTTTTAACGAGTTGCGGAAGCAGCTGGAATTACGGGGACTCCATGTATGCAGTTTTTCAAAAACATGGAAATGCTTAGGTGTGATTAAATCTTATCTTTCAGCTATCTTGCTGGTTCAATTGCCTTAATAGTTAATTAAAGTATACCATTAAATTGACTTGCTTAAGTTGCTTCAAATTGCAATGTAACTACAGTCAATTTGGGTGCAAAAGCGCCTGCTAGTTGCATCTGGCTATCAACTTGGCCACTAACACATACATGCTACCAGTTAGAAACCCATCAATTTTAGAAGTACAGGTATGGATATTAAAACTCAATTGCCTCATTAAATTTTTCTATATAAATTAGAAATTTTTACAAAACAATATGCGGTGAGCGAATTTTTACAGAACAATATGAGGTGAACAAATAAAGGGTGCTACTATTCACACCCCTGTTTACACTACCGGCCACCAAAACTAAAAGCACCCAAAATATTTCTCTTTTCCTCTACTGGCCACCATCTAAATTAATAACGTAAAAATGGAGAGGCCACCATCTCCCTCATCTAAACGAACGTTGTTTTACCGAACATCTTCCATCGTATTATTACAATCATCATGTTTATCATCTAAAACAATAAGGACGTTGTCCAATTTATCATCATTCAAATACTATCTATCAAGCAACAACAAAAATTAATGTATAAATTTGTTAAAAAAAGCGTAAGTTATATAGATAAAAACCATACAAGTCAATACTTACATTGTCATTCTATATTACAACATCGTCAAATTAAATGTCCTCCAAGCTTGAAATTTCCAATGGTGCGGAAAAATATATCATAAAACGCAATGGAAAACCCTAACTATAAAAAAAAACCTAACAACACGTTCTATAAAATAATAGAAAACAATAGAAATCAAGAAAATCTAACATCTTTTTTATCTTCATCTTTTATCTTTATTAGACACAAAAAAATATCTGCTTTTGTTAGGGTTTAAGGTTTGAAATTTTAGATAAGTATGTGTTTTTTTGGAGTAGTACAGTGGTGAATAATTGAATGAAGTAATAATATATGGTGGTCAGAAGAATATAAAAAATAATCATTTGTATTAAATTTATAGAGGTGGCCAGAAGTGTAAACCGGGGTGCGAATAGTAGCACCCCAAATAAAAGAACGTGAACTTATCAAAAATAAGTGAGTGGATTTTTTCTCTATCAAAACAGCATTTTACACCTAATTATTTTACATGTTATCATTTAGATTTCAGCACCCGTGCAAAATTTAGTGCCAAATTTGTATGCCTTGGCAAGTGGTTATCAGCAAGAAATGTTTGAACTCATATAGTCTAATTTCTTCTAATCAATATGAGGTGCACACTTATATAATATGAAGTTGACTGAGTAATTTTTTTTTACCATATTAGTTTCTAATCTATTAGAGATAAAATAATCAGGAGATGGTTCTGCAATAGAATTGATAAGAATTGAATCCATGGAATACAAAATGGATGCCTACAATTAAATTTGTAAAAGCGCTCTGAAATAATTATAAGGGCAGCTAACATAATCTCAGTTGCATCACATTTATTCTTTCATCGAATAATGGCACAAGACGACTTTCCTTTGTAGATTGTTTGGGATCTTTCTGAGCAACCTTATTTTCTGAAGCTGCAATGTTTAACTTTTTTGAGGGTTTATTGTCATCCACAAGATCAAATTACCAAGTGGGTAAGGAAAAGGGAAAGTAATGTTTCATTGTTTGAGTTAACTAAGTATTTGAGTGATTGCGATCTCTCAAAACCCTAGTGGGTAAGCATCTAGCTATTTGCCCTATTGCTTACCCACTAGGTAATTTAAATGCCTACCCTGTCATTGGCATGACAGGGTCAGATCTACTAAATGAAATCAAAGTAAGTTTACATGTTAAGCTTACTTAATTGTTTAATTATTAAAATATTTTTTTGCTTGCTAAAATGAATTTTAGTTTGCTAATTATTTTTATGCCTTGCTCAGGAATCACTATCTCTGAAGGATATTCCTGTTATTATGTCTTTGAGAATTAGCCTTCAAGGATTAATAGGTATGCATTTCTCCTATTCATATTCTCGTTGCTTGCAATATTGGTATAGCTAATATTACTTTAGTTGTTAACATGATGTTGAACTGAGTAAGACTACTAAACTCCTTACGAAAGTAAATTGTTATTACTTCACAAAATTTTGTTCTTAAAGGAATGTAATGACTTCTTGATTATGGACAGAGGCATGTAATGACTTTTTTAAGCATGTAATCTTCTCAACTCGATGATAAGATAAAAAAAAGTACATCAATGTTAACCAGCATATAGTTGCAGTAGAATGCTAGCAAATCTTTTTAGATAATGTTGAATAGCATTAGAAAAGGATATTTTTATTCAAGCTAATTAATACGATGTATTCAATTCCTCAAAGTTTATTAGATTTGATCATTTTCTTAACATTGACAACATAGAAATTGATGGAACTTTGCTGAATTCTGATATAATATTTAACAAATGGTTGAGTTCCATTAAACTAAATGAGATGAAATTCAAATATTCTGAAATCTCACAAAGTTAAACACTTTACAAATTATAACAGAGAAAGTTAGTTAGCTCTTATGAACATTAGGTGGCATTACCAATATTTCTCTTCTTAATTATTTAGTTTAGTTTTTATATATCTTATTTGTCCTGCAAAATCTGGTTCGAAGACGATTACCAATTTTCTTCTTCTTTCTTGATGGTGGTTTCGCCAAGTTTTGTTTTGTATGAGGATAAAACAGTAAATCATTTTATTTTGTTCCAATTATAATGTATCCCATAACAATTTCTTTTTCTTGGTGGAGTTATCTTAAACTTGGACCTGCTTATCAAAAAATAGATTCCATTAGAGATTGCCTTTTTTTCCCACTATAGGTTGTTGAATGACATTAAAGTACCTAACGTTGATTCTTCTTTCCAAAGTAATATCCTAATATACTTTTAAAATTCCACAGTAACGCTTGATTTTCTCTCTTTTTCGTCTTCATATTTAAATGAAATGAAAATAAAGTTATAACATTTGAATTGTATACTCATGGAAAGGTATCTTATTATTTTCTATTTCGAGTGATTTCCTTAGTCGTGGTTTCGAATCATTAATGTTGAGAATTAAATTGTATTTTTATAGTTATTTTATTACACCCATGCCTTGAAAATTGATACTTCATCAACTCAAATTACAATTATAAAGGCCAATCTTATGACCATGTTTACAATATGGGTATGCCAACTTAAAAAATTCTCAGAATATAAGTGGTCTGCTGACTGTTATTACATTGACTTCTATTTCCATATCTTCCCATTAGGTCATTCTGAAGGGTTACTAAATGGTAAACTACAGTTATTGATAAACTTCAGATGCTGACCAATCCAAAATACTAACTGTTTTTTCTATCTTTTTGTGATTGTTTTCCATCTACAAAACTATACACATTGATTTCCAAGCAATTATTTGGCACTATGATAATAAAAGTTTCATCATTTGTGCCTCACAGGATAGAAGGCATAGGCAAACCAAGGCAAAGAGCACCGACCTCGAATTCAGATACATACAAAAAAAAATCGGGAATCCAAACTTACTAGCTCAAAAACTATGTCATCTTTAGACCAATTAGGGTCTACCGTACCATGGATTATGACATCACATATCATATTCAGTTTCCTAAATTCTTTGATTTTCCTGAAATCCCAAAATCTTGACCATTTTTCTTGGTATTTTTTTGGGTTTCTTTTAGTGTGCATGTTGTAGATCGTTATTTCATGTTATATGCATGTAGAGTCGAGGTTGGAAAGTTATGCTTCTACTTCACTGTTGATTACTAGGCTGGCATATTGCTGTTATCGACAATTTTGTATTGAAAAGTTAAAGTGTCCAGTGTCATAGCTTCAGTATTCGATTATTATATTATTTGCGTATAATTAAAATTTATTGCACACTTTGTTAAAAAAAATCTGTTTTACTTGAACCATTAGCAAACTAATTTATTCTTTTATTAACCAATTTACTCTAAACAGGTTGCGTACTCACTACCGTTGGCACTTTTGTTTATGTTACAACTATTTTTACCTTTTGTCCACAGTCAGACATTTGCATAATCAAATCTTGTACCATATTGAAAAGCTTTGTTCTTTCTTTTACAGGAATTAAAGTAAATAGTCAGCTGACGAAGAAGCCGAAAGAGATATGTGCAGGGGATCAAGGGCATATGTTTGGGTATGCAACTGATGAGACACCCGAGCTTATGCCATTGACACATGTGTTTGCCACTAAGCTTAGTGCCAAGTTGATTGAGGTTTGAAAGAATGGGACCTGCAAGTAGGTCTATCCTGATGGCAAATCTCAGGTTTGCACTTTTACATTTCTAAACATGTTTGTTTTCCTTAAAAGAAGTTTTAAATTTGTAACAGTGATTTAGACGAATAGGCATTCAACCCCTCTGCCGCTCAAACATATCAATTTGAAAGGTAATAAAAACTAGAGGAAATTAGGATCATCCCATCATTTTCATACTTAATATCTGAAAAACATTTCTTAAAAACAAGTTTTAGAGAACACCATATCAATATTTCAGTAAAAATGTGCAGCTTGGAGTGCAAATATTTGCAATTTAGACTATAAATTTTTTATTTCTACGATCACCACATTAACATAAATTTGTCTATTTCATTGATGCTGATATGTATAATATTATCAAAGTTAGGCAACTGTATATTATATAGAATATATGATCCTTTCGGCCCTGAACGTGAACTATAATCACATACATATAACAACAGTCGTTGGCTGCAAATAACAATTTTAGATAAAGAATACAACCTCAGTGTCTATAGGGATGGTTGTTTAACCGTAGGTATTTCATGATATGATATATGTGCGCTGAAACAAGGTTTTTATTGGCTGCAAATAATTACAATTTTAGATAAAGAATGCAACCTCAATGTCTATAGAGATGCTTGTTTGATCGTAGATATTTCACGATATGATATATGTGTGTTGAAACATGGTCTTTAAAATTGGACTCAAATCATAGATTATAAGATTCAAACTTTAAATCGAATCGGGATATTAATCGTAAATCGTAATTTGAAAAAGTCTATTTATCTAGATTGAATTATTACTCTAAACTGCATTATGTAGTTTTGAATGGAAATGTAAACCATATTTTATTGACAGATGCTACATTTGAATGATTTTGATATTTTTGACAAGAATTCACCAAACAAATAAACTATGGTCATACGATGATTTTATATAGGGAATATTATTGTTCTGGTACAGTTTTGCATCATTGGTTGATGTTTTGCAAAAAATTGGTTGCCAGTTAGATTACAGTTTCCTAAAGTGATTTACATATTTTTCAGCTCAGCAAATTTTCTAATGGATTACAACCTTGTTGTAGCAGACTTTAGAGTAGCTTGGTTCTTGAATCAGGGTGGAGTCATGACAGCTGAGAGCGGAACATATAAATGGATGGCACCCGAGATCATGAATCACTAATCTTATGACCAGAGATCAGAAGTATTCAGTTTTTCCATTGTACTTTGAGAGCTATTGACTTTGAAGTTACCTTATGAGAACATGACCCCCTTGCAAGCTGCAATTGGAGTGAGGCGGGGAGAACGGCCCTTGATACCCACAAACACACAACCTAAATTGGTAAGGCTGATTCAAAGGTGTTGGGATGCAGATCTTTCGATACGACCTTCTTTTTCTGAAATTGAACTTGAATTCAAATGGCTTTTGGAGCATGCTGGGTCTTCTTGTTATGAAAATTGAGCATATGCGGAAGCACAATAAATAGGATATAAATTTGCCAATTGAATACCAATCTAATCTGATAGCAATTATTCTATTATATCAACAAAATAGTAAATAACTATAGCAGAGAAACAAAGAGACACAATATTTATACTGGTTCCACTATCCTCGAGATAGTGTACATCCAGTCCAACAGAGAGAGATTTTATTCCACATGAGAGAATTACAAGAGATTACAACATAAGAGTTTACATATCCAAACATCAATCAGGTTTAACAAAAAGAGAAACCATTGGGAATCACTGGCTCCCAGCCAGGATGAATTTACACTAAAGTCTACCACGCAATATATAGCCAATGCAAATCTATGTGATTTATCAATTAAATTACTAACATATGGTAATAATATAATGGAGGCAAATTACCATAACAACAAATGTGCAAACATAGGAAGTAAATCAATACGTTTCTTTAGTATAGATGGAAGAAATTAATCCCTTCATTCATATCTCTACCACCTCATCAAATGCAATCAATGCATTCCCATTATAAAAATATTTACTTCCCATTCTTTGCAAATTTGTTCCAACCAATTTGTGATTTTGTATATCCAAATTTAACACTCCACCTTGATACAAAATCACATATCTCCAGCACCCCACCTTGAGTCAAATTTTAAATTTTCTTCTCATCATAAAACTCTTTAACAGAACTCCACCTTCAATCAAAATCTCACACTGAGATACACCAAAGAATGAATATTTACCAAATGGGTTCCAGCAAAGCCACCCCCCATCACACAATTGTTAACGAACTCAGACTACGTCCCCGCCCGCCAACAAAATGTTGCAAATATCCAAAATAAAAAAAGGTAGATTCCAAAGTAATCACAACACCACCAAGACCAAAATGTTATTCTCTCAATTAAAACCAACCTCGATTTCAGGGCAACGAGATACACCCAGTCGATTTGAAAGGACTACGACCACACCTCAATTACAAACACAACCCATTGCTTGCAAAAGATGCATCTACCACCTGGGCTGCACCGTGCATCAACCAACGGTCTAAAAAATGCTTGCAATATCACAAGATCTCCATCGTCTTTGTGGATTTCAAAACTTGACATTCGTCTTCTGTTTGACATGATCTCTTTATCTCCGGGATCCCTCGAGCATCATCAACATCTAGACCCTTGTCGATACCATGATCCTCCACCTTAGGACCATAAGCAGTGACCATATTAACCTCTCCACCTTGTTGTGGACTAGGTTCTTCAACCGTCACCCGCCTTCTTCTTCGTCTTCTTCCATCTTCCCTCATCCATATCAGAGGGCTTCTTCATAATAAACTCCACATCACGTTAAAGTTCCCAGATTGGAATGCTCTTCACTCTCGACATAATCTCCTCCACCAAAGTCTCCTTTTCTCCAAAATAGTAATAGCATAATCACCACTGAATCTACCAACCTTTGTAGAAACAATTGATGCACAATTTAAAACAAATCGCCTTGCTCCGATACCATTATGTTATGAAAATTGAGCATATGCGGAAGCACAATAAATAGGATCTAGATTTGTCAATTGAACACCAATCTAATCTGAAAGCAATTATTCTATTACATCAACAAAATAGTAAATAACTATAGCAGAGAAACAAAGAGACACAATATTTATACTGGTTCCACAATCCTCGAGATAGTGTACATCCAGTCCAACAGAGAGAGATTTTATTCCACATGAGAGAATTACAAGAGATTACAAAATAAGAGTTTACATATCCAAACCTCAATCAAGTTTAACAAGAAGAGACACCATTGGGGATAACCGGCTCTAGGCCAGGATGGATTTACACTAAAGTCTACCCCTCAATATATAGCCAGTGCAAATCTATGTGAGTCATCAATTAAATTACCAACATATGGTAATAATATAATGGAGGCAAATTACCATAACAACAAATGTGGAAATAATGGAAGTAAATCAATCTGTTTCTTTAGCATAGATGGAAGAAATTAATCCCTTCATTTATATATCTACCACCTCATCAAATGCAATCAATGCATCCCCATTATAAAAATATACACTTTCCATTCTTTGCAAATTTGTTCCAATCAATTTGTGGTTTTGTATCACCAAATTTAACACTTCTGGTGAAACAAGCGACAAAGGAAGAGCATTTCCAAATGAATCTGAGGGACTGATGGTTTCAAGTTATAAGAAATGTACATTTTGCGAAAAATAGCAAGGAAACATCAACACTCTCCATTCTTAAAGCTTATGTTTGTTAATAAGAAAATGCTTTGCATTGTACGTCTACACATCATTGTTGGTGTGCAATTTATGTTACTTGTAGCTTACAACTGTATAAATACTCTTGGCTCTTGTTAACTTATTTTACTTGATGTTTATAGTGATACTTAATTTTAACTTTACGTATTTCATTACAAAACATATTGGGTTTAATACTTAACTAGCTTTCGTTGTTTTACATATGTCAGTCTTATTATCTAATAGTACCTTATCACTTGAAATGAGCAATTAGCTATAGGATTTGCATCATAAATATGACAACTTATGCCTGAAAATAATTAGTTTATATTGAAATCAATAATGGGGAAGTATGCTGAGCATGACCTATGATCATTGGCTGTGGCTAGACAAGAGGGTCCTGAAAAGAGCAAGGATAATCCTGGGGGACCAAGGCAATTTATTGGGTTGTTGCCACTCTTTGATCCACTACAACATGATAGTGTTGAAACTATCCTTAGAGCTTCAAATCTCGGTGTAACTGTTAAGATGATCATTGGTACCTTATTTCACTATGCCTTATCATATTACAACTGAATTTTAGCTTCTTTAATTGATGATGTGTGTACATGCTTCAATTCTTTTCAAGCGATCAGCTTGCTATTGCTAAGAAACTAGTAAATGACCAGCTTGTAAGTACTGAACTTTCATTCAATACAACAAAGTAAAAACATCATAAAATGCATCCAACTATCAGCAAAGAACATCTATTTTTAGCTGCTTATCACATGCAAGTGGTTGCCTTGCTTAAGGAAAACAAGGCTGAAAACACCAACAAAATTGAGCATGACTTTAATCCCAACCATGAATTTATTTAGTATCTACAACAATGGCAAGCGTTCGGTTGCACCCAAAAAATGGAGCACCCCAAATGCCCCCTGATTTCCACCACCCGTTTATATTAAAGAATGTGAGTGGGAAGTGAGAGAGTGAGTGGAAGGAGAGAGAAGGGGAAATACTTGGTGGAGACTGAGGGGCATTTGGGGTGCTGCACTGTTTAGGGTGCTCTCGAACCTGCCTCCTACAACAATACGTAACTCGTTATATGTTAGTGCTAATGTATCTCACAATTTATTGCCATATAGAATCTAAAGAAAAAAGAGTGTTGTTTTTATAAAACTAAAAAAATGAGTATCATAGCAGTAATTTTTTTGTTCAGATCTCTGTCTCTCTCTGTTTTTTCTAGTTTCTTCAGCTTCTCCCTTTTTTGTTAAGGTATCTTACTTTTCTTATTCTGTTTTCCCTCTTTTATCACTATTTTGTTTAAATATTGAGCTTTATTGATATAAGCGTTAAATGATAAACCTTTTGAAATTTTAGTATAAATATTTTATTCACTATAGTATAAATCCCTCTAGGATCCCATATTTTGAAACTCACACCATGCAACTTCATCCATGCATGCATTACGCTTAATAGATTTTTTTTAGCTTACATACTCGATGTAAGCTTGTATATAATAATGGGACAATAGTAACAAAATTGTGTATAGTAGTTAATAATGAGAAAATAAGAAAGATAAACTTGAGTTGAACCATACTTTAACCTAAGTATATTTCAGCCGTTTCAGTTTTTCAAATTAGTTTGGAATGTATTTATTACATCTTACTCTTATATTCTTTTTATTTCAATTAAATATTCACTGATATAATGATATGTTCTGAGCTTATATTTGTTTCGTTTCACTTTTTATTTTTTCATTTCACTAAACGTTTATAGTTGCAAAATAACTAAATATTAAGATTACAATGATCATACTTTATATATAATAAAAATGCATGTATGTTTTTGTGAGTAATTTGAATCAATACATTGATAGTATATTCTTGTCTCAAGATGGTTTACATGTAAAATTCAGTTTAATTGAATTTATACTTTATTAGTTACTTTCTTTTTCTCTTAAATTACCCTTTAATTTTTAAAATAAAATCTAATTTGGAATAGTTTTAACAAATAATTTTTATTTCATACTAAACACTAACGGTCGGTTTTTCCCACCGTTGTACGGTAATACTAGTTACTTTTGTCTTCTTAAATCTCTCTTATTTTAAATTCTCTAGCATTAATCTAATTTACTTAATTCTCTCCACTTTTGTCTCCTAAGATCTCTCTAATTTTAAATATTTTCTAGCATATTATTTTTTGATGTTCAACAAATATTAGTAAAAAAAACTAGTTTTCTATATCTTTTTTAAACCATACAATCTAACGGTCGGTATCCCACCATTAGAGAGTTTTCTTTTTTCATTAATCGTACTATTTTTTGATGTTTAACTTGCATACTGTTTTGACAAAAATAAACTTTTCCAAAGAGCAAAAAAACTGAAATATGTATATAACATGTCTCCTTAAATCTCTTCAATTTAATTTACTTAATACTCACTGGTCTAATTCACTTAATTTTCTCAACATTTGTCTCTTTAGATCTCTCAAATTTTAAATACTAGTACAACCGCGCAATGGTAGGGAACCGACCGTTAGATTGCATATTTAAAAAAAAAATCTAATTTTCTATTCATCTTAATTGAAAATCAAAAAATAATATGATAGAGAATATTTGAAATTAGAGAGATCTAAGGAGATAAAAGTGGAGAGAATTAAGTGAATTAGATCAGTAAGAATTGAGTAAATGGAATTGAAGAAATTTAAGGAGATATGTTGCAAACATGTTCCATGTTTTTTTGGCTTCACAAAAGTTTATTTTGCCCAAGTGACAGTAAGCAAACTTCCCTATCGGTTTGATAAGTGACAGTAAGCAAACCTTCCTAACGGTCGGTTTGAAAAGTTTATTTTGCCCAAATGACAGTAAGCAAACCTCCCTAATGATCGGTTTGATTATTGATCACATTATTTTTTGATATTTAACAAAGATTAGTGAAAAAACTATTTTTATTTTTTTCAATCCAACGGTCGGTTCTCCACCATTGTGCAGTTGTACTAGTATTTCTAAATTTTAGCTTGATTTGTTTGTCTTCGATAATATTTTATATTTCTGAAAAATGTTAGGAAAAAAATAGTTAAATTTAAGTTAGTAGTAAAATGGAATTTGCTTCATCAATCACCGTAATAAATGAATTACAGCATGGAAGGAGGGCAGTTAAATAAAGACTATACTAGTATTACCGCACAACGGTGGGAAAACCGACCGTTAAAATATTCAATATGAAATATAAAATTATTTATTAGAACTTATTTCAAGTTAGATTTCATTAAAAAAAATTACATGATAACTTAAGGGAAAATAAAAGTAATTAAAAAGGTGAAAGTTCAATTAAACTGAATATTACATGTAAACAAATTTAGAATAAAAACATATTATCAATGTATTAATTTGAATAAGTCACAAACATATACAAACAATTTTACTATATATCTAGTAGGATCAATGTAATCTTCATGTATGATTATTTTGCAAATTCTTCTTTTGCATATGGACATGCTTCATGCTAGCGCACCATTTGTCAAGATTCAAGTAACAAAACAAAAGCACATATATAAAATAACCAATCTCCATGCAGCTGAAAATCCACAAATATAAAATATAAAATAGATAGAAATAAAAGTACATTGTTAGGCAAATGTGACATAAATAGTACAGGTGAAAATTTACAGTGTTATTTGCATGTAGGAGATGCGTCATGTTAATGCAATATGAAGTTTAGCAATCCTTGTTAACTCCAAGGTCCCGTACAAGTCTCTTCGCATTCACTATAACAAAAGATTAAAATTTCTTTTCACACTTGACAGAAATCAACTACTAAAGGGCCAAATTCTCATACAAATAAATGTGACCAGTGTGTAACGTTACTAAAATAATTCCAACCCAATAGATAAGTGCTTGCCTTCAACCAGTTTTAACCCAGTTTGCTCAGCATCACACTTTGTAACGGTGGTATTCACTAGACCAGTCGAATGGGTTAGGTCAAATCGAAATGGATCAAGTCAAAATTGACCCAGCCCATTTAATATATTTATTAAGAGGGTCAATTGACCCAACCCTCTTCATGTATGGGTTAACCCATCTAAAACATGAGAATTTGAAAAATGAGAAAATTGCATACGAAGCTAAATCGAAACCACATACGAATATAGTTCTATTACATATAGAAACTGAATATGATAACAGTTTTACCTTATATTAGCAAACTGCATACAATAATACAGTAAACAAGATGGATAAAACATCATCAAACACATAATAAGAACTGCATAAAGTAATTGTTTTCACTAAAACAATTCTAAATATCATGAAAACAACAATGTTGCAAAAACTACACCAAATAAGTTTTAAAACTAACAAGCAAATGATACTAATAATGCATCAAATTACATGTAATTTGAAATATAAATCCTTAAGCAACCAAATCATAACCTTCTCAGCTTCATACTGCACCCTTGTATCTTTTTCTAACACCTGCAAAACAAATAAACATATGTCAATTACTATCCCGAGGGCAACAATTAGCATTCTGTGAATAAATATATTTTTGGCTAACAATTAGCATTTCCACCTAAATATATTTGGCTAACGATTAACATTATGTGAACAAATATATCTAACAAATTGCATAAATGGCTCTGTTTATTGGCCAGTAATGTATGTGAATATTCACCATATCTCACAAATTGTATGTTCAACTAAACCCATATCCACAATTGTGAGCATACAAAATATTAACCATGACAATAGAGATTTAAGTGTGTGTGTCTCTATTTATTTCTTAACTGAACAAACAAGAAGATGGTGATTTTATCCTAAAACATGCAACTCTGAAGCAAAAGAACATACATAGGTCAAAGGTGTAGCATCTCTAGGCTGTCTATGTAGGCATAATAAAATTGCATTATCGGTTACAAGTACCATTAACAAGTTATTGTACTGCATTATCGGTTGCCTATAAGATTCCTCCTTTTACACTTTGTGACGACCCCAAACCCCAAACGACGGTGGCTTGGGTAATCTTTGGAATATAACACATAAACAAATAACAGCAGAACAGAAATAATTAAATACACTAAATAATGTACAATAGAATACACTGGATAAACATAATCATCAGAATTACACAGTATACAGGATCATACTTAGTACAAATACAGTTCAACTACACATAAATGTCTAGAGCGGAAAACAAACATATTATGTACAATAGGAGCTGAATAGCATAAAAAGAGATAAATGATAGAATCCATCTTCAACTTCAGCTATCCCGAAAGAGCCTGCTAAAACCTGAATACGAGGCTGCCCGTATAGAAAAAGGGGTACCCGAGTTTGCAAGTGAAACAAACTACGAGTCAGTCATGGAACTAATATGAGAAATCTACTTAACACATTTTATAATATGGCCAATCACAGGACCACGCCACTTTCGCGGAACGGGTTTACTCTATTGGATTGCCAGTGCTTTAAAACAAGTAAATCTTTTAAACAATGCAATGCTTTTTATAAAAATGAAACCATTATAAGACTCAGTTCCCATCACACAATGCAACACAAACCGGAGGATAGAGTTTTACCTTATAATGGCAAAAATATGCTTGATGCGAATAAAACAAAAGCATTTGATATTATTGCTAGTGTATATATGTTTCAAAAACAATTTCAATCATAAGTATCAATCATAGACGACATTAATGCCCCATACCACTATGTCGCCATATATAGGTATACAATCAAAACCGCATGATGTCGTATTTGGAAATTGGATTTCCGTCATGAACCAAGGCAAAAGATTGTCCTTATCGAATTCGAGACAATCTATCCCATGTCTCAGGACCCAGACATAGGTGAGCCCTTGGATCGTCAGGGCCGATCCACCGATGTGGATTTAAATTCCTGAACACTGCGTTTCCCCGCCCTATGGGGGCGTAAACTGGTCATATCTGACCACACCATCGGCTCTAACGAGACCGAAGCAAACCGAGGCCTCACTTTCCATCATCCACATAAGTAAAACACCCGGGCGTGCAAAACCCAAAGCACCACTCCTAGCTAGAAGGAAACGCATGTCCTCCCTGATGTCCTCTCCCGTTTCTGGCTCATACCGGGGTGTGAGGCTTGTGAAACAACGCTATACACAAAGCTATGCCACACAGGCCGTACTTTGATCATCAACCACAAGACTTTGCTTTTCAACAGAAGCCTTGATCGTCTGCCACTTAGGCATGCCACACAGGCAATTCACTCCATGCGACTGATTTCTATCGATATATAACCTCTGAGCTCGTACGTCTCAGAGAAGGGCGTTAAGCAAGAGAATAAATTCTCCGCCGCCAAACAGATATATATTTAATAGAGATCAATCAGCACAGAACAAAATCCAATGTCAGACACACAGTCTATTTACAAGTTCGTTCTGGGTCTGAACGAAACCGGAGGCAGTCAATACCTCGCATATCCGTCCAATCAACAAGTACGTCCGGACGGCTACTACTTCAGCCCCTTCAAGGTAGCTACTCCTATCATGAGCATCAGTAGCACCCCTCCATTCGACGTGAAGATCATCGGTCTTGCACCGTCTTCATATCTTCGACTTTCACTCGTCGATCAATTATTTGAAATGAGAATCAACTCGGCCTTTTCAAATAATTCACGTACATTTAGAATTTCAAATCAATTCATTTCAATGGTTAAATTATTCGATATCACTAATTCTGTTCCTTAATGTAATTTTCACGCCAAACACATTCAACCATCAAATATCACATAAACCGAGAAAATTCAGTTTATTTCCATTCCATATCGTTTATAATATTTTATCATGATTTATTGCTATTTTTATTTATTTAAAAATAGCCAATTCATTCAAACAACGCTTCAGGCCATAACGCGGTCGTGACGCTGTTTTTCTTCAGATTTGATTTACACATATCTGAAAATCTAACCGTTGGATCTTCAAAAAAAATTATATCATTAGAAAGATCTTTTCAAAACAAACCCAACGGTTTCAGTTTTGGGAAAATCCGACGGTCAGATCTCCTGGTACAATCGTTTGAAGTTATGATTTCAAAATACGAACGGCGGCGTCGTTATTCGATTTAATTATATATATATATATAATTGATTCTGGCGCAGTTTTTCTTCAAATTTGAATTAAACATTCCAGAAAATCCAACTGTTGGATCTTCACAAAGTGGGTGTCGTTGGAAAGATATTTCCAAAGCGAACCCAACATTTTCGGTTTCGGGAAAATCCGATAGTCGGATCTCCCGCGCTAATCGTTTGAAATCACAGTTTCAAAACACGAACTGCAGCTCCGTTATTCGATTTATTTTGATTATACATATATATATATATATATAAAAATATAATTCATTCTTCGATTTCAAAACCATATCCACTTTATATATTTGATAAAAATGATATTTTTATCATCAAAAATATTTATTCAACACATGAATATTTTTAGCACTTTATATTCACAATAAAAATGTAGATTTTATTGTTCAATCTATATATTCAACACATGAATGTTTTCAACTTCACACACACATGATAAAAATATGATTTTTATCGTTCTAGTCTTTTACTCAACACACAAATATTTTCTATTGTTGATATATATAATAATAATGTGATTTTTATTGTTAAACAATTTATTTCAAAACACGATTATTTTATATAGTTCATACATAAGGTACAAATGTTATTTTTGGTGTTAAAACAATTTATTTAAAATATTAATATTTTATATAGTCTATATATATAATATAAATGTTATTTTTATCTTTCAAAGAATTTATTCAATACATGAACTTCATTCAACATGTGAATTTCTACTCAACACATGAATTTCTATTCAACACACGAATATAGTTTCAACACATGAAAATAATTCTAACACATGAATATTATTGAAAATTTCGGCAGCATAACGGCAGGGTAGTTAAAACCGGGACCGTCCCTAGTACGGCTCCTCGCTCTACCTTAAAACCTCGCGGTTTTTGATAATGGGGATTTCATGCATCTAATTCATACGCAGACGAGCATGTTTATTTTTCTTTTCGACAAACTAATCCTATGTGGTTTCATCCAAAATAATTCTCAACCACAAACAGGTATTTCTCAACCACAATCAACCATTCATGATTTTCACCAAATTTCACATCAACCAATAATCCAAACAATATCACAACCAATAAATATCGTCCATGTTCTGTGGACGAGGGGAATATATATATATATATATATATATTCGTATATAAATATATTTCAATTTCATTTCACTTCACTTCAATCATTTCAATGCATATTTATATTTTTTACAACGCATATATAACTTATACATCCAACGTACAACTTATACAACGCTTATACATGAGGTGTACAACGCTTATATAACTCATACATCGACTATATAATTTATACATCGTTGTTTTCATATCGTTTATAATTCAGAAATCTCACATTGGATTCCACTCCACCAAAAATAGCAGAAGGCTTAGAAAAATATCTGGTCTCTTCTAGAATGTAGAAGACGTCCTCACGGTCCCGGCATCTCTTGCTTCACTGAATTTCGACCACAAATGAAAAAGATATGATTTTTATTGTGAAATCATAAACCGTAGCGCTTTAAAGTGCTATAATCAGTTGAAATTATATTTGGCCGTTACCTTTCTGTTTTCTTCAAAACTAGGTCACAATTTTTCACAAAATCCGTAGCACAATAGGAAGATCCGACCAGACCACGCTCTCTGGCTTCGAATCGCGCGCCCAGCGAGGCTGGTGCGGTGGCGTATGTTGCCACGATGGAGGAGGAATTGCGATCGACGTGAGGTGACTTGACATGCTCGATTCGAGCCAAATACTGCACGAGGGAAGGTGATTCTGGTATGGATGTGTAGAGGAGATCGAGCTCTTCAAAAAATCCCACTGGGCCAGGGGCTACCGACGATCGTGGTGGCCGAAAAGTGGAAGGGAAGCGGTGAACTCTTTTGCGTCGTCGCCTAGGAAATTACCGGGGAGAGAGAAAAATGTTTTTTCTATTTTTTTATTTAAAAAAAAAGATTGTTCCATGCTTTTATAATTTCAAAAATACCCCTTATTCCATACGAACTCCAATCCAAACCCAACGACTATCGTCCCTAGCTAAATACCCACATTCCGAACACAATGGGATATGTTTCGTAGGCCCATTCGACTGTTTCAGTCAGTTTTCCTTCAAATTAAAATATAAAACATTCAATATTTGATTTGAACGTACATTTCAATTTGCCGGGGCCATATACTGATCCCAAAAATTCCCGAAAAATAAATCTAGCTATGTTTTGACGATACAGTCCCAACAAAACTAGTTTCGTCGAATTCTGAGACCGTTTGAAAAATGGCCATTTTCTGGTCGATCCAATTTAACAGAAATTCACCAAACACATTTTCCTTTGCCACGCTCACATATTCACTTCAAAAATTATGAAATTTGAAACCTAGCAATAACTTCACATCCCGGATCCAAAAAAAGTGGTTTCGTCGAATTCCCAGGTCGTTTGCAAAATGTCCATTTTCAAGGGCAAGATATTCTCTATAGCGACCTTTCTGAAAATTCATTTGGCCATAACTTTTGACTCCCGCTATGAACCTTCGATTTTTCAGATTCGTTAGAAAGATATTCATAACAGATTTAAATATTTTTGATTTCACTAAATTCCGTTTTATTTTGCACCCGGTACAGTCAGTCAAAGTTTGAATTCTAAATTTGAAACTGCCGTGCCATTTCAGGCCTTGTTTATAATTTAAAATAATTATATTTATTTTCAAACATCGATTCAAACATACTTTTCGTCTTTATTATTTAAAATATTTATTTTAAATATTTAAAATCCACTAAAATAGCCAATTTAAAAATTTTAAACTGGTTCAGATTTTCTGGGTTGTTACACACTTCTTACTACAGTTCATCGCATTCTCTGATCCAAGAATACTTTTCCATGACAAGCAAATAGTATTTGTTAACATGGTTAGGTTTTTTCAATTAGGGCTCATAATGGAGGGCTTATAGCGGTGAACTCTTTTATAATTACCGAGTTTACAATGGAGGGCTCACAACGCTCTAAAATTTGTCTTCTTAATTAAAGCTGAATCGTCTCACCTCTTCCGTATTGCTCTTTCCCTTCACCAATTCATACCCAGTTCAGTTTTAAGAGCATAAAGCCTCTTCGCTGTTTACTGATTTGAAGAGTCGTGCTTCCTCTTTCTCTGTTTTTTTTGCCCTTTCGAATAGTACAGCAATATCTGCGCGTTTCTTACGAACATCTGTAAAGCAGATACCCTACCATGGAGTAGCCACTCTTTTACCCTTTTTTCTCTTTATCCTCCGCTTCTCCTTTCTTCTCTTCTCCTCAAATTCCTGGATATTTACGTCCTCAAATTTGATTGTCCCTTAATCTTATTTTCCGACATAAAATATTCTTCCTTCCAATATCAAACCCTGAAACCCTTGGCCGCCTTTCTCATCTTTGGTGCTGATAAAATAAATTCGCATGATTCAACCTAACCCAATTTATTCTTTTCGAAATCACTTATTTGGTAACAATCTATTCAATTGCTATCACGGATGAGCCTAACTACTGTTCATCCTACCCTTGCCAGTTCAAAGCGGTTCAATTTATTTCATTTTCATTGGATCATAACTTTTGTGAACGAGTTCTGACTGCAAATTGTCATCAGTAAGGTATGTTTAACCGACCATAAATGATGCGTTCTTGAAGTTCTTCAACTTCACGGCGATGTAGGTTACCATACAAAAAGCTATTTGGTAAGATAATTGATTCCGATTTTGAACAAAATTGATCTTCCTTTAAACAATTGTGAACTGAAAATTTAATTTGGTAATATGCTTAATATTGTAATGATTGATTTTAACATGCAAACCTGATTTGGTTTAATTAGGTGGGTAGGAAGATGCTCCATTCAAAGGAAGTCCTCATCATTTCGAGAAAGCTGTGTTGGTGTTTCAAAGCAATGATTGCTGGAGTTTTTAGGACATGGTTGGATGCTGCTAAATTTTGAATTCGGAACCAACATGGTTAAATTTTCTAACATTTTTTGCTTGCATATTTACCAAAGGTGTTAACATGCATACTTTTTTTAGGAACTTATATAGGCATAAAAAATGGTGAGTTGATTTTTGATCCATACCAATACATATATTAGTATATCCATATGTTAATATCGTTTTTTATGTATAATCATTGAGGTCCACACACTAAATATAGATTCATCTTTTTTCTTCAAATGTCAATATTTATATTATTTGTCAATAGTTTGCTGCCTAAGTCATTTCTTGCTTTGAATATAGATGTCATTTTAGGATATGATGATGCTAATGATCTTTTAATCCTACCATGTGAGATCAAGTAATATTTCTTTTAGATATTTAAATGTTTTTTTCGTTCGATGGTAGTCTAATATTCACAAACTAAAGAAAGAAGATTTAGGAATATAAAATTTTGTATTCTTCTCAAATTCTAATCACCAATGCATAATATTTAGAATGTTTCGCTATATTATTTTTAGCTTGGAGCATTCATATTGTTATTACACGTATTATACATGTAATGGCGATAACCTTTGTGAATAAAAAGTGTGTGTGTGTGTGTATATATATATATATATATATAGTTACAATTTTGCAGAAGCTAGAAAAGACAATTTTTGGAAATATTAGATGTTAGTTGTAGGAAGGTAAGACAGGCTAAAAAGGGTAACTTTGTCTTTCCAAAGAGACACATGATTAGAAAAAATAGTCTTCGTTGCTAGAGACTGTTTGGTTTGAAGCATTGTTTTTGGATCTTTCATTTTCCATTTTTGTATGAGCACTCTGCAAAATTAATGGTTCTTTCTCTTTATACCGTTACTGCATTCCAGAAGAGAAATATATAATTTGATATTTACTTTGCCATCAAACTGTTCTTTTCCTCGGTTAAATAACTTGCAAGATTCAACGTTTCATTCATTTGATTTGAGAACTTGGTTTCCACATTATATTCCTACTCTTTTATTGTTTAATTTGAAAGCTTTGTTCCCACATTATATTTTTCCTGCTCTTTTATTGTTTAATTTGAAAGCTTGGTTTTCATCATTTAATTACTTCATGACTTTCATATTGCAAGATTCAAGGTACGCTTTCTTCCGTTTATTAAAAGATTGATTGGTAAAGATGGAAGGGGAAACATATATTGTTTTTTTTTCATTTATGTTGATCAAATTTGAGAAAACTATGTTTGAAATGGGCAAGAAGGGAAATTTCACATTTAAGTAATTTATTAGAGTAGGCTAAAGAGGAACTTGGGAGTTGAGTAAAGATATAATCTTTATATTAGAAAAGCAATATATGTTTCCCTTTTAGTATATTAGAAAATCAATACAAATAAGGGAAGAAAACATTATTTGTTTCCCCATTAATATAGTAGACTTCGCTGATTAGCAGGCTAAATTTTGTTTAATTGTTATGTTTTGTATTCAAACGTAATCTTCTCAAATTTATTCAATACAAACGGAAGAAAAACAATATATGCTTTAATAAATGAAATTTCTCCTTCCATAATTTAGATAGCAAATACACTATAGGCATAATTTTTGGAAAACCACAATTTTCTTCAGCTCTAATATGTTAAACGAATTCACTGTCTGTTAACTAAATTAAATTTCATATTTAATTTGATCCATCTTGCCTTTTATTAGACAAGAAACACTAAAAGCCTTACACACACGCATACATACGCGCGCGTGTGTATATATATGCTTTGGAAAATCAACATCACCCTACACGTTATAAGGGATATGTGGTATGTTTGGAGTTTTCACCTGAACTTATTCAATGTCACTATTCGTTTTGGCTTCTTTCCTTCAATCTCCCTTTTCACATATAAGAAAGTGGGATCTTCTTTTATTATTATATTCTTCCTTAATCTTAATTTTCTTCAGTAAATATGGCGAACTAACCCAGAAAAATTAGATATTCTGGCTTCAACTTTATGTTTAAAAATCTAAATTTTGAAGCCTGAAATCAGTGTGCATTCTTTTACCGTTACCTTATTGTTTGATTTGCTATCATTTTCTATATGATATTGAATAAAACAAATTACAGTTTCCTCTAGGATCAAACATGATGCATGTAACTCGAAAGGCTGATCCACAGCAGGAACCGCAAACATCTCCTTAAAAAAAAAAACTAAAGCCAAAGTTGATGCTCAATCAACCCCTACAGCACCAAAAGTCGATTTTGCTACCATTCTTTTCAATATGATTTCCAAGATCCCTTTTGGTGAATCAGCTTGAGTTCTCTCTGTGTTGTGATGACAATGCTTGGGATGGATTCTAATGTAAACTTTATTTTTTTTTACTTTTTGTAATATAGTAAAACGTTGTCCATTTTTTTGTTCTTCAAAATGCAGTAACAGAAGTAATAATGAATGCTGAGAAAAGTTACAATGACATAGCTGCTATAAAGCTAGAGGAAAATAAACCTCAAGTTCCATCATAAGGGATAGAGGAATTGTTTACATGTTTATCACCAGTAACTCAAACTTTCGCTCCCCAGAAAGCACACACAGAGCAGTAAAAAATGACATTATGAGCCTTTTTGACAGGGTACATTGCATTCTTTCAATCCACTAATTACTTACCAATATATCCAGTTATAAATCATGAGCTTCTGGGATCTTAGATTAGTAGTTGGTAATCCAGTCAACTATGGTATCACCATTTGCAATGCATCAGCAGCAACTTGAATGTTTTTTTTTTTCAACTAAAGTATTTTGAAAAGCTGAAAATATAAAATTATACTAAAACATGAATTCAGAAAATTTTATATTTTTTAATAAAAAAAATCAATATCTGAATATAAATGGAATTTAAAATAATTTCATTTTAAAGGACTCCAATTTGTGAAAAAAATCTCTTAAAAATAAGACACTTAAAAAAAATTAGAAGCCAGAAAATGTAGAAAAGGAACAAAATTTTGGTACAAAGTAAAAGAAAGGTTTTCTGGAAAATTGAAAAAATACTTGGCTAAGTCAATGACCCGAAGGGACTATTACTTGAAAACAATAAAAATAAAAGAAAAAAATTGAAAAATCATAACAGTTGGAATAATAAATTAATGCGGAAAAATACGCTGAAGATTACTTTTTATAAAAACTCAACTACCTGGATTTTTTTACAAAAAGGGAAGTGGATAAAATAAATTATTTTGAAATTTTTAGAAATGTTTCATATTTTTGGGTTTTACAATTTTTTTTTTTGTCTATTTTGGAATGTCTACAATTTCCTTACTTATTGAATCTGTAACGACCCGCCTTTTTGCCCGATTCTCGCCGGTAATTAAACCGACTCAAATCGTTCATAAAGACGAATTGTTATGGGTACTTACATATATTGAACAAAACAACAGAACTTTTCATTGAATAATTCAATTACTACATCAGAGTTACATGAATATCAGAGTTACACATAAATATACACAGCGGAAGAAATAAAACTCTCAGCGGAAGAACATTATCTGATACAGCGGAAGCTCCAACTCTAGCGTGAACTCTAACTCCGGAAGCACTCTGAATCTTCTTCAACGATCCATAACTGCAAAACTAAACACTAGCTGCCCGAGTGGAAATTAGTGGGCACCCAGAGTTTAGGAAGGAACAATAAACTCCAGGTCAGTCGTGGGACTGGTGTGAGAACTCAAAACAGTTATCATTTAGGTTTCATTTTAAAGTTGGGTAATTCAACGGACCACGCCGCTAATGCAGAACGGGTTTTACTCCATATGAATTCCCGTGCATAGAAATACGCAATGCCTTTCGAAAAATGAAGCTATCATAAGCTCGTCCCATATCACACAATGCAAGCGCACACCAGATGGGCGAGTTTTGTCTTATGATAACCAAACATGAGTTCATACGTGAAATTCCTCTTTAATATTATCATATAGTGTGGAAAACAATTTCGCAATTAAATGTATTAATCCTAGACGGCATGAGTGTCCCATACCACTATGTCGCCATATATAAATACAATCGAAATCGCATGGCTCGTATTGGAGATTTGGATTTCCAACTTGATGATTCCTGGCACGAAAGATCAATCAGGGACTTGAGCGAAGTGTAACGCAACAAATCGCCAGGGCAGTATCTACGGTTTTCGACCAGACGCGGCCCCCCGAACATACCCCATCCCCAGTTCACAAGTGGTTTCCCACTGCTGCAGCACTCATCATCGAATCATATATATATACAGACCAAACCGCCAGTTTCTCATCATCCGGTGTGTGAGGTTTGTCGATGTCACGTCATACACAAAGCTACGCTTCGATAAGCCATGCTTTGATCATCCTTAGCTCATATCATACTTGGGTATGCCACATCGTCAATATCTCCACATATCACTGATTCGAATTAATACATATTCTCTAAGAACGTAACTTAGAGACAGAGATATTCAATTGCCACAAATCATATGTATATTCACACGAATCAGTGCTACGTGGTCAATTACGACGTAAGACACACCATCTATACGAGTCCGTTCTGGGTCTGAATGGAACAAATCCGAAATCTCCAAATATACCCAGATCTCCTGCCACCCTCGTATCGGGTGTACGGCCCGATCCGAGATGTCAGCAATCGATCCAAATAATCTGGACATTTCCGGTCTTCTCTTATCGATTTCAAATCTTGAATTACTTCATAACGTCGTAATATTACTTGGAATGGTTTTCGGACCTATATCCGATCCCGGACTTTCCAAGTAACAACGTATCTTAAAACAATAGTTACAAATCACGCGGGTTTCTCAATTCAAAACTCCTTTCCAACATTTCCAATTTACTTTGAATTAAATGTCGGATTTAATTCCCCGGAAACCCATTATCCTTAATCCTTTTCTCAAATTCAACATTTATTTCCAAACTTCAATTTCAACAACTTAATTAATCCGTCGACACTTGAGTAACCAAATCTTTATTTGGATTTCCTTTTAAACACCTATATTTCAAATATCGGTTTGTATAGAATCAATCGACTTGTACTTGATATTGATTCACAAATTCAGGCAATATAATCAGAATCATGATATGAATACGTTTAATATTCTGATCGTATTTGTCTGCCACTGTAAATCCACATCGACTATCTGACGACTGATCCTAATCAAAACTCATTCTTACTTCAATTCAAATATTATTTCAAATTTCCTATCCGATAGTTAAATTCATTTTCATTTTCAGATATTACATTTTTATTTGTAAAGTTCATATTTTCTATCGACGGAAAATCTCTTGTACTTTTCTCAAAATAGCACCACACTTTCGCTACGCACTCTGATTTGGCGTATCCCAGTTTCAAACTAGTATTGTTTTAATATTACCAAATCGAATGTATTTCAAATTCCTTTGAAACCAAATTCTCAAGTATATATATATATTCCATTTTCCTAAATCTTCTTGCATACGACGGATTCAACATTTTTTTTTCTATGTTAATTCATTTCCAAGGTGACATAGTATTATGAAACAACAACTCGAGAATTTATTTGTAAAATATTTCACTTTTAATTCAAAAATCAAGTTTGTCCAAATCGCTTAACATTGTCAAACCTTCAATTCCAATGATATATGGATTTCATGTTTTTCAAAACTTGTTTCATTTCAAATAATCGTTAAAATTTTGGTTCGCCTCAAAATCCATATTAAACCCATATTTGAATCATTTCCAAATTTCGAAATTTAAACCTTTAAATAATATATGAGAATTGAAGCTTATTTTCAAAACACTTCACTCGAAAATTAAAAATTGATATTCGAGAATATATATTACTTGATGCGATAAATTTAAAACACCAATTTATTCTAAATTTAAATAAATTAAATATTCAATATATATTTATACGCCTGATATCAATAAAATAAAATTTGTTCAATCTCCTTTAAATTTCAAAATTTTAATTTTTTTTTTCTTTTTCTTCTTTTATTCAAACAATCATTCTTAGTGTTATCGATAAAATCGACGCTAAATCTCAGATCATTTTAAGGGCAACCAGAGCTTAATATTTCATTGGAAATTTCCAAAATTATTCATCTTGAATTTGATTTCAAATGGTTTCAAATTAACTTTCAACCAATTTTCCAATCGTTATTAAAATAAAAATATTTATTTAATTAAAGGAGTATTTAAAATCGGTCACCCGTAAGATCTGTAACTACGGTGCATACGACTTTACTTAAACAGAACAATTGCAATAACATAACTAAACAACCTACACCATCCATTCATCGCAACCACAAAATAAATCAAGTGTGTACGAAGCGTTATTGTCAGTAACGCTCGGTGTTTTACGGTGTTACTACAGCATACATATCCATCGATCAATCAGCGACATACAACCATAACATTTCAAGCATCCACAACCACTGATTTTCCATCAATTATTATAATCATAAATAAATTATAACAAATTATTTCTACCCAAAATGAAATAATTAAAGTGGAGTTCTCACCTGCGCTGCGCTCTGGTTTCACTGACGAACCCGGTATCAACTGCATATCGGTTCACGAACATTATAATTGGCAAGCGCGCACCGTTCTTCGCAACGCGTCTTCATGCACCGTACATCGTTTTGTATTTCTTTTTTTTTCTCTTTTTTTTTTTTTTTTTTCTTTTCTCTTTCTCTCGGAATGGTTGGACAAAGTACAACCGAACTAAGACATGCGACAGCATACCGCATGGCACAACTTTTCTCTCCTTCTTCCTTTTATTTCTTTTCGCATTTTCTTTTTTTTTTCTTTAAAAAGACTGAGCGGACTTGCATGCGATGGCGGACTGCGCGGATGTGGAGTTTAAATGAAGACGATGCACTGGCGGACGGATAGACCAGCGGAGAACTTAAGTTGAGCGGATCAAAGCGATGCATGCAAGCTAGAACACGCTGCTAAGGAAGGAAGTAAGAGGAGAGGTGTGAGGCCGTGGGTTGCAAATGGAAAAGAGGAAAGAGAAGTGGACGTTGGGGGGCAAAGGATGGGTGGTGCATGCGTTCAAAGTGGAAGGGGCGAGAGAATGGACTGGTTTGCGGGCGCGAAATGGAGAGGAGGCGGACAAGTGTGGTTTCACTACAAGGAGGGAGAGCATTTCACGTGGAGTGTTTAAGGGTGGAAGGCGAGAGCTTTAGGGGAAGGAGAAGAAGTTGCGGTGCACAAAAGAGGGAGGTGCGGATCTTTTATGGAGTACTAAATGGCGGCGAGAAGTGGAAATGGCTTTTGGAGAGAGGAGAGGTGAAGTGAGAGGGAGAGGGTAGTGCGGAAAAGACGGAAATGAAGGGAGAGGAGGTGTTGCGAGAAGTGGAAGGCTGAGAAATGGGATGCATGGTGCGGGTGTGATAAAGGAAAGAAAGAGTGAGGAAGGACACACGTCCATGCTACAAATTCAATTGCCATGCATCATTACACGTATGCACACGTGTCCTCTCTTATACATGCATTAGGCCATCTCATAAGAACACATTTTCTACTTCCAACGTGAGAACAATCCATGCGTTCCACCTTTTCATGAACACATCCATCCATATTTTTAAGTCCAACATAGTGTATATATTTTGTTCACTTCCAATTTTTGATTTTTAGAGTTATTTACCGCGAGTTGCACTGAAATAAAATCATCGTCGTAAACAACAACACGTTCTGATTTGAAAACAGTAATAAAACCGGTCTGATTGATAAATTTTGTAAAGCGTCTAAAGGACCACATTTATACCCAAAATACGTTGAAAAAATTATCTGCTTATTTTTCAAAATAAAAATTACAGAAAAATTCTAAAAATTATTTTAAAACAGCGCGTGCAGAAATCGGATGAATATTTTTAACTGATATTTAATTATAATTTATTTTCAAGTCAAACAACTATTAAAAATTAAAAATCCATATAAAATCCATATCTAATTGTTTTAAAATCTTTATATATTAAATATTTCTTAAAACAAATCTTTCAATTATAAAATTCATATTATAAAACATTTATATATATATATACAAAAATATTACTATCCATAAATTAAAAAAAACATTATATATAAAATTACAAAAATCATTTTTATACAAAATCTTTAAAATAAGTCTTATACAAAATAAAGATAAATTTTCCAAACCAAAAAAAAAAAAAAAAAAAAAAGAAGGAAATTTCAAATATTAAATCTTATTAACTCCAGAAATATGTATTCAGAAGATCTCAAAATGTGCTATGGAAATTCATATTTAAATTTAGAAAATTCTGGTTCGTTACATTCTTCCCCCCTTAAGACTTTTCGTCCTCGAAAAGGAAGATAGTGAAATTTTAAACCTCAATATGAACTATAAATCAATTTTTCTATAAGCTTTGGAACAGATTTTTACAATATTCAAAACAAACAGATTTAAATTAAATAGTGGGACACGCATATCATAGTCGGTCCAACATATCATGTCATATCGATCTCTCAAGTCAGCATGCAAAACACATCTAACCCTACCTGAGCACATACTACGTACTTGGGCAGTCAAAAATACAGTCATCAAGGGTGCACCTAGCTATCTGTTACTAGTCCTCAAAACCATACTAGCCCAAAACAACTCAGTGCATCTGGGGTCTTAAGACAACATATAAATGCTATATACATACAAGGTCCAGACTCATCGCAACTAATCATCTGTCGACCCATTATCTGGTGGATCGGTCAAGCCAATCTCCTTGGGTTCTTCATCAGCTAACGGCTCTTCATTGTCTGCCATGAAGCCATCATCATCCACTCCCACGATAAATTTATCGTGCTCATTACCCATAAATCCATCTTCATTAGCCTTGTCTAAGGGCTGGTCTATATCCTCCAATTTCTCATCAAACTCATCATCTCCTATCTCTGGAAGTGGGTCATCCTTGAATGTAAGTCATTCAAAATCACCCTCATCGGCTACAACATTATTATCATCTACCACAACATTATCGCCATGTTGGGGTTTCTCCACCTTTTCTATAACATCGTCAAATCCACCATTTCCTGCTTCTAGGAGTGGGTCGTCTTCAGCTATAACTGCTGGTTATCCCATTTCATGCATCAACATTTCTAACTGCTCAACAAATACAGGATCTATAGGCCAATTAATGTCTTCTGGTGCAGCCTGTGCTAGTGTGGCGTTTCCTAACAACTCTTGATTGCTCTGGTCTAGGATCTACTACCCAAAACTCTAATGCATCATTATAAATCTATGGGGGACATTAAATCCAAAGTAGGCTGCTGCCTTATCCCTTACCCTCTAGTCAAAATCACGGGTCCTAGCACATACTCATACATTCTTACAGGGTCGTCCTACTGCGGGTTTGGACCTATTCTTAACACATCAGGATAAAGATCAGAACTACTGTCCATGTTACTGCTGGGGACTTGGTCTGGTCCTGAATCAGGTTGGAATTTTTGATGGAATCTCAATTATCCTATGGTTACCCTAGTTACAGGAAATGATTGAAATCTCGGTTACCGCTACCCTTAGGCTGGACTAAGCAAGCTATTATCGTACACTTAGCCGTTTACTTCCTTAGAGTTAAAAGTTTAAGCTCATGGGTCGTCCAAACCTACTCATCATTAACTTAACCAAAACGATTCACATTAAGTGCTTATACCCAAAATTTCTCCTTTTAAGGTTCTTAAAATTTGCAAAGGGGTTTACCAAAATCAACATATGGTCAAGGGTCCAAATTGGGTCATCCTAATTCCTACCAAACCAACAGAAATCATTACTTTACGCAAAAGAATTAGTGAAATTTACTTAAGTTTCAGTGTATTCCCACATTTTCTTAACTATTATTGTAAGAATTTATACTCAAGTTATTCATCCAATTTCTAGATTCATAAATATTCCCTACTCATCTTGGTTCATTTGTGAATTACATTTATATTCTTCATTTTTAAGAAGAAGAAAAAACCTATATTTCATTCCTATTTTCAAGTTACTATATCAACTCTCACTTTAAATTCATTAACAATTTCAAACACTTATGAAATGGTTTTCAAGTATTCTCGACGTTTAAATCAGAAGCATATGGTCATCCCATTTTTGAAACTCGAGAATAATCACTGACGATGTCCGGATCATCAACAGAATTATCCTCCAGCGACTAGAATGGGATTCTATATCTATCTAGTATACACCGAACTTCGTATATACGTTGATCAGACGTATATTCAAAATTCTTACATACTCGATAGTCCAATTATGACGTCGAATAACACTCGAAATCCTTATTTCAAATTATTTTTCAAATAATCATCGTTTCAAAATGATTTACTTGTTCAAAAATACCTTATATAGGTTTCAAAAATATACGCTCTCTAGTCATAATATTCCGAGATCTCATTCTAGGGTATTTCTAACCCTATCTCTAATGAGATAATATAACTCTGAGGAGTCCTATTCCTTTGTTCAAATATGTACGTACGCAATAGCTTTGTATAACCAAAGCTCTGATACCAACTGTAACGACCCGCCTTTTTGCCCGATTCTCGCCGGTAATTAAACCGACTCAAATCGTTCATAAAGACGAATTGTTATGGGTACTTACATATATTGAACAAAACAACAGAACTTTTCATTGAATAATTCAATTACTACATCAGAGTTACATGAATATCAGAGTTACACATAAATATACACAGCGGAAGAAATAAAACTCTCAGCGGAAGAACATTATCTGATACAGCGGAAGCTCCAACTCTAGCGTGAACTCTAACTCCGGAAGCACTCTGAATCTTCTTCAACGATCCATAACTGCAAAACTAAACACTAGCTGCCCGAGTGGAAATTAGTGGGCACCCAGAGTTTAGGAAGGAACAATAAACTCCAGGTCAGTCGTGGGACTGGTGTGAGAACTCAAAACAGTTATCATTTAGGTTTCATTTTAAAGTTGGGTAATTCAACGGACCACGCCGCTAATGCAGAACGGGTTTTACTCCATATGAATTCCCGTGCATAGAAATACGCAATGCCTTTCGAAAAATGAAGCTATCATAAGCTCGTCCCATATCACACAATGCAAGCGCACACCAGATGGGCGAGTTTTGTCTTATGATAACCAAACATGAGTTCATACGTGAAATTCCTCTTTAATATTATCATATAGTGTGGAAAACAATTTCGCAATTAAATGTATTAATCCTAGACGGCATGAGTGTCCCATACCACTATGTCGCCATATATAAATACAATCGAAATCGCATGGCTCGTATTGGAGATTTGGATTTCCAACTTGATGATTCCTGGCACGAAAGATCAATCAGGGACTTGAGCGAAGTGTAACGCAACAAATCGCCAGGGCAGTATCTACGGTTTTCGACCAGACGCGGCCCCCCGAACATACCCCATCCCCAGTTCACAAGTGGTTTCCCACTGCTGCAGCACTCATCATCGAATCATATATATATACAGACCAAACCGCCAGTTTCTCATCATCCGGTGTGTGAGGTTTGTCGATGTCACGTCATACACAAAGCTACGCTTCGATAAGCCATGCTTTGATCATCCTTAGCTCATATCATACTTGGGTATGTCACATCGTCAATATCTCCACATATCACTGATTCGAATTAATACATATTCTCTAAGAACGTAACTTAGAGACAGAGATATTCAATTGCCACAAATCATATGTATATTCACACGAATCAGTGCTACGTGGTCAATTACGACGTAAGACACACCATCTATACAAGTCCGTTCTGGGTCTGAATGGAACAAATCCGAAATCTCCAAATATACCCAGATCTCCTGCCACCCTCGTATCGGGTGTACGGCCCGATCCGAGATGTCAGCAATCGATCCAAATAATCTGGACATTTCCGGTCTTCTCTTATCGATTTCAAATCTTGAATTACTTCATAACGTCGTAATATTACTTGGAATGGTTTTCGGACCTATATCCGATCCCGGACTTTCCAAGTAACAACGTATCTTAAAACAATAGTTACAAATCACGCGGGTTTCTCAATTCAAAACTCCTTTCCAACATTTCCAATTTACTTTGAATTAAATGTCGGATTTAATTCCCCGGAAACCCATTATCCTTAATCCTTTTCTCAAATTCAACATTTATTTCCAAACTTCAATTTCAACAACTTAATTAATCCGTCGACACTTGAGTAACCAAATCTTTATTTGGATTTCCTTTTAAACACCTATATTTCAAATATCAGTTTGTATAGAATCAATCGACTTGTACTTGATATTGATTCACAAATTCAGGCAATATAATCAGAATCATGATATGAATACGTTTAATATTCTGATCGTATTTGTCTGCCACTGTAAATCCACATCGACTATCTGACGACTGATCCTAATCAAAACTCATTCTTACTTCAATTCAAATCTTATTTCAAATTTCCTATCCGATAGTTAAATTCATTTTCATTTTCAGATATTACATTTTTATTTGTAAAGTTCATATTTTCTATCGACGGAAAATCTCTTGTACTTTTCTCAAAATAGCACCACACTTTCGCTACGCACTCTGATTTGGCGTATCCCAGTTTCAAACTAGTATTGTTTTAATATTACCAAATCGAATGTATTTCAAATTCCTTTGAAACCAAATTCTCAAGTATATATATATATTCCATTTTCCTAAATCTTCTTGCATACGACGGATTCAACATTTTTTTTTCTATGTTAATTCATTTCCAAGGTGACATAGTATTATGAAACAACAACTCGAGAATTTATTTGTAAAATATTTCACTTTTAATTCAAAAATCAAGTTTGTCCAAATCGCTTAACATTGTCAAACCTTCAATTCCAATGATATATGGATTTCATGTTTTTCAAAACTTGTTTCATTTCAAATAATCGTTAAAATTTTGGTTCGCCTCAAAATCCATATTAAACCCATATTTGAATCATTTCCAAATTTCGAAATTTAAACCTTTAAATAATATATGAGAATTGAAGCTTATTTTCAAAACACTTCACTCGAAAATTAAAAATTGATATTCGAGAATATATATTACTTGATGCGATAAATTTAAAACACCAATTTATTCTAAATTTAAATAAATTAAATATTCAATATATATTTATACACCTGATATCAATAAAATAAAATTTGTTCAATCTCCTTTAAATTTCAAATTTTTTTTTTTTTTCTTTTTCTTCTTTTATTCAAACAATCATTCTTAGTGTTATCGATAAAATCGACGCTAAATCTCAGATCATTTTAAGGGCAACCAGAGCTTAATATTTCATTGGAAATTTCCAAAATTATTCATCTTGAATTTGATTTAAAATCGGTCACCCGTAAGATCTGTAACTACGGTGCATACGACTTTACTTAAACAGAACAATTGCAATAACATAACTAAACAACCTACACCATCCATTCATCGCAACCACAAAATAAATCAAGTGTGTACGAAGCGTTATTGTCAGTAACGCTCGGTGTTTTACGGTGTTACTACAGCATACATATCCATCGATCAATCAGCGACATACAACCATAACATTTCAAGCATCCACAACCACTGATTTTCCATCAATTATTATAATCATAAATAAATTATAACAAATTATTTCTACCCAAAATGAAATAATTAAAGTGGAGTTCTCACCTGCGCTGCGCTCTGGTTTCACTGACGAACCCGGTATCAACTGCATATCGGTTCACGAACATTATAATTGGCAAGCGCACACCGTTCTTCGCAACGCGTCTTCATGCACCGTACATCGTTTTGTATTTCTTTTTTTTTTTCTCTCTTTTTTTTTTTTTTTTTCTTTTCTCTTTCCTCGGAATGGTTGGACAAAGTACAACCGAACTAAGACATGCGGCAGCATACCGCATGGCACAACTTTTCTCTCCTTCTTCCTTTTATTTCTTTTCGCATTTTCTTTTTTTTTTTCTTTAAAAAGACTGAGCGGACTTGCATGCGATGGCGGACTGCGCGGATGTGGAGTTTAAATGAAGACGATGCACTGGCGGACGGATAGACCAGCGGAGAACTTAAGTTGAGCGGATCAAAGCGATGCATGCAAGCTAGAACACGCTGCTAAGGAAGGAAGTAAGAGGAGAGGTGTGAGGCCGTGGGTTGCAAATGGAAAAGAGGAAAGAGAAGTGGACGTTGGGGGGCAAAGGATGGGTGGTGCATGCGTTCAAAGTGGAAGGGGCGAGAGAATGGACTGGTTTGCGGGCGTGAAATGGAGAGGAGGCGGACAAGTGTGGTTTCACTACAAGGAGGGAGAGCATTTCACGTGGAGTGTTTAAGGGTGGAAGGCGAGAGCTTTAGGGGAAGGAGAAGAAGTTGCGGTGCACAAAAGAGGGAGGTGCGGATCTTTTATGGAGTACTAAATGGCGGCGAGAAGTGGAAATGGCTTTTGGAGAGAGGAGAGGTGAAGTGAGAGGGAGAGGGTAGTGCGGAAAAGACGGAAATGAAGGGAGAGGAGGTGTTGCGAGAAGTGGAAGGCTGAGAAATGGGATGCATGGTGCGGGTGTGATAAAGGAAAGAAAGAGTGAGGAAGGACACACGTCCATGCTACAAATTCAATTGCCATGCATCATTACACGTATGCACACGTGTCCTCTCTTATACATGCATTAGGCCATCTCATAAGGACACATTTTCTACTTCCAACGTGAGAACAATCCATGCGTTCCACCTTTTCATGAACACATCCATCCATATTTTTAAGTCCAACATAGTGTATATATTTTGTTCACTTCCAATTTTTGATTTTTAGAGTTATTTACCGCGAGTTGCACTGAAATAAAATCATCGTCGTAAACAACAACACGTTCTGATTTGAAAACAGCAATAAAACCGGTCTGATTGATAAATTTTGTAAAGCGTCTAAAGGACCACATTTATACCCAAAATACGTTGAAAAAATTATCTGCTTATTTTTCAAAATAAAAATTACAGAAAAATTCTAAAAATTATTTTAAAACAGCGCGTGCAGAAATCGGATGAATATTTTTAACTGATATTTAATTATAATTTATTTTCAAGTCAAACAACTATTAAAAATTAAAAATCCATATAAAATCCATATCTAATTGTTTTAAAATCTTTATATATTAAATATTTCTTAAAACAAATCTTTCAATTATAAAATTCATATTATAAAACATTTATATATATATATACAAAAATATTACTATCCATAAATTAAAAAAAAACATTATATATAAAATTACAAAAATCATTTTTATACAAAATCTTTAAAATAAGTCTTATACAAAATAAAGATAAATTTTCCAAACCAAAAAAAAAAAAAAAAAAGAAGGAAATTTCAAATATTAAATCTTATTAACTCCAGAAATATGTATTCAGAAGATCTCAAAATGTGCTATGGAAATTCATATTTAAATTTAGAAAATTCTGGTTCGTTACAGAATCCTACATTATTTTATGGTGCATTGTGTTTTTTTTTCAACTTTTTTGACTTTGATTTCTTTGAAAATTTTGAATCATGAATATTATAGTACAAAAAATATAAATATGAATAAATCATTTTGAAAAGAAAATGTCATAAATAATATGATCCAAGAAAGATAATTTTCACATTTTTCTTCGATAAGGGTTATTGATTTCAGTTCTCAGAAACGAATTTGTTAACATGGTTAGGTTTTTTCAATTAGGGCTCACGATTTAGGGTTTTCCATGAGGGTTTAAAACAGGGTATGTTGCTTAAATTTTGGAATAACTTGAGACAGGGAAATTGAGTAATAATACATTTTGTGTTTCTCAATTTACATGGAACATGTGAATCAACTATAATTGTGATTAGCCATATATTAGCCATATAAAAATTCATTGAATTTTAGCCTTCTGTTTTATTTGTTGCATATCCATCCATATAGATTATGATTCTAAACAACATCTTTTTTTTTTTTTTTTGCATAGTAGAGATTGATTCGGAGAATACTTCTGCGAATGTAAGTCATATCCAGGCAAGACATAGTGTATAGCTTCTTATTGAAGAATTGAGAAATGTTTGGTTTGTCCCTATTGTCATAACTTATCCTGTTGCATCATCTTTCTTGAGCTTATTACAGTTAGTCAGTATTTATTTATTTATATATATATATATATATATAATTTTTTTTTTTGAACAGTAGAGATCGATTCAAATAATACTTCTGCGAATGTAAGTCATATTCAGGCAAGACATAGTAGTATAGCTTCTTATTAAAGAATTGAGAAATGCATTGGTTTGTCCCTATTGTCATAACTTATCCTGTTGCATCACCTTTCTTGAGCTTATTAAAGTTAGTCAATATTTATATTTTCTGTTAAACGAAAAAAGAATTTATTTTTGTTCCCACGAAATAATGGTATATGGTTCTTGAAACATGTTAAGGTTTTTTTTTTTTTTTTTTTTTTTTGCAGTTGTGCTATTTCAACTGTTGGATCCATTTAATTTATGGGGATTTTTTAAAGGGACTCTAATCATGGTGAAGAAAAAATCAGAAAACGGTTGGGTCTGATAAAGAATCTAAATAGCTAAAATAAGTGTTCAATATTAAAAAGGTTTTTAATGTATATTCAAAGAACAAGAGTGTTTATATTAAAAAAAAACTTAATGAATATAATGAATAGAAATAAAAAGAATAAGAGGTTAAAATAGGCTAAATTCCTCGAAGGTAATCATTCGTACTACTTATATAAGTTTATCGTTTCATTTTTGTAAGTTCTACTATAATTGAGCATGACAAAGCGGTCTCTTCCACTCCTCCAAAGATAAAATTCTTCTTTCTCAAAACGTGTGTTTAATTAGTTTTAGCATCGATTATATTTCACTCTTAAAATTGATTTCTTTCTCGATCAATATTAGATTAACACCTGCGCCATTAATATAAATTTCAAAAACTATTTGATCATAATAAATTTCTCTATTGTAATGGTATGATCTATTAAGATAATGGGTCATTTTTATTTGCATTGCTGAATTTCTGCTTGCGGGAGTTTTTCAAGCATGGCACTAACTTTCAAATATATAGATGATACTCTTATAGATGCAAATATGGCTATCATAGGATCTAACTAAGCCGAGTGCATGCTTAACCAAACCTATAGAAAGGCTCAGTGTTAATCCAGTGTTATTTCCTTCTTTAATGACATCACGTTGTTTAGTAATTTAAAGACTGAACGATACTATTTTGTCAGGAAGAGTTTCATAATCATATAAGCTTATGTTTTTTTTCATGCTAAACAACATGATTTAGTGGGAAATATTGTAAAATAACGTGAAAATATGAGTCTACTTGCGTTATAAATTTTATCAAATTAGACAGTCATCCCATATTCTTTTATGGTTGTATAACGAAGATCTAAGTTATGGAAACATATTTTAACATGGTTAGACATTTATTATATATAACCGTAATGTATATTTTCCAAATTAAAGGCAGGTTAAAGAACCCAATGGAAGTTACTATGTGATTGTTGACATTGTATAACAAGTCATATTAGTAGTGCAATACATAGCTAATATCACATTAAAATATCATAGGTTAATGAGAGACAGACACATTATAACAGAGCCGAGCTTTTCTCTTAATTTTCTTTATCAACAGATAGGAAAAATTAGAACAAATAGCAATAACATACTGATTCATCAATAAGCATCACTTTTTGTTATACATATCCATCATAAATAATTGGTGCAAATATTTTTTGTGCACAACTTTATGTATGGAGTTATGCATCAAATTTTTAGAAGGCGTATATGTTTTGGTTTCATCTATTTTAATTGTCTTTTATATCAAGATATGCTTATACATATTACTGGAATATGCAGTATAAAAAAGTAAAGTTTTATTACATGTTAGTCTTATAGCTAGATAAATGCACTAAAGCACAAACAGATGATTATATACAATGCTACAATATACATCATAGATGATATGTGAATTTTGACATTATAACAATTTAAACCTATTGGTTTCAATGCAAAATCAAGTAATTACCACTACATGTGAGCTGTTAGGATGAAGATGGGCATTGCAAATTGTTTATGTTGCTAAGATTATATTCATCTGACTAATTCTATTTTGCATGCACAAAGCGTCAGAAAGATGTTGTAAAACTTTTTCTGCACCATTTTATTTATTTGATTGATGGTCATACTACGCATATAGTTGTAAAATATCCTTTACAGTTTCTCTATTTGTTTGCTTCCAACGTTTGGTGCGGTAAACTATTTATATATTTTTTAATTTGTATAATCATGATTTGTAGTACAAGTGCTTCTCTTACTTTTAAACAATTTGTACAGTTACTGTGCTTGACTACAAAGTGCTGTAGTTTTACAAAATATCATCTGAGCACATAACGTTACTTTGGTCATTATAACAGCTACTTAGCTTTTTTTTTTTTTTTTGTAAACCAGTGTTAGCTTATTTCTACTAACTGTGTATGCTACATATAATCACACTCTTGAGGATGCAATTATAGTTATGGATAAGACTAGAGCACCAGTTAGTGTAGATCAAGTAAAGTTCTTCTCACACTGATCAATTTCTTCTCCATTATTTGGTGTTTATTTACAATAAACAGTAAAATGTTTTTTTTCTTCTAAAATTCCTGATTGTGTGTTCTTCTATGTGTGTTACTACAAAGGTGTACAAGATCAGTAAGTATATTTGATGTTTTGCTTTATCATCTATCTCTTAAAATTTGTACATAAACCTATATCTACATGCATCAAGATGACTAATTTTGGATAAAATCTAAATTGACTGACCAAACTGACTCATCCGATCAAGTGGTTAAGTTATTTGTTAGATATATTTATACTTGGTTAGTAAGATAATTTTATTATGTTGTCTCTTTAATCAAACTCACAAAAATTTTGTTAATAGAATTTATATATTAAATTAAATCAGAGTTACTTATATCTCAAAAGGTCTGCCATACACAACGTAATTCATTTTCCAGACCATACATCGATCCAAGTAACAAACTAACTTTCCTGCATCTGCCAGGTTTGGAAATATTCCTGCACATAGAAAGAATTGAAGCAAAAATTAATCGTTGGAAACTAACATTCTTTATCAGAGCGAGTAACTGCACAGCTGCATCAACAAGGTAAGCGACTTCACCACATGTACCTTGGCTGTCAAGTGACCGTAAATGTTGTTCATTCCGTCTGAAGTATGCGCATTGCAAGGGAGGATTACTCAATGTGCAGAGTTTACACAAATTATTCGATATCACTAATTCTGTTCCTTAATGTAATTTTCACGCCAAACACATTCAACCATCAAATATCACATAAACCGAGAAAATTCAGTTTATTTCCATTCCATACCGTTTATAATATTTTATCACGATTTATTGCTATTTTTATTTATTTAAAAATAGCCAATTCATTCAAACAACGCTTCAGGCCATAACGCGGCCGTGGCGCTGTTTTTCTTCAGATTTGATTTACACATATCTGAAAATCTAACCGTTGGATCTTCAAAAAATTTATAACATTAGAAAGATCTTTTCAAAACGAAACCAACGGTTTCAGTTTTGGGAAAACCCGACGGTCGGATCTCCCGGTACAATCGTTTGAAGTTATGATTTCAAAATACGAACTGCAGCGTCGTTATTCGATTTAATTATATATATATATATATATATATATATATATATATATATATAATTGATTCTGGCGCCGTTTTTCTTCAAATTTGAATTAAACATTCCAGACAATCTAACTGTTGGATCTTCACAAAGTGGGTGTCGTTGGAAAGATATTTCCAAAGCGAACCCAACGTTTTCGGTTCCGGGAAAATCCGATAGTCGGATCTCCCGCACTAATCGTTTGAAACACGGTTTCAAAACACGAACTGCAGCTTCGTTATTCGATTTATTTAATTATATTTATATATATATGAATATAATTCATTCTTCGATTTCAAAACCATATCCACTTTATATATTTGATAAAAATGATATTTTTATCATCAAAAATATTTATTCAACACATGAATATTTTTAGCACTTTATATTCACAATAAAAATGTAGATTTTATTGTTCAATCTATATATTCAACACATGAATGTTTTCAACTTCACACACACACACGATAAAAATATGATTTTTATCGTTCTAGTCTTTTACTCAACACACGAACATTTTCTATAGTTGATATATATAATAATAATGTGATTTTTATTGTAAAACAATTTATTTCAAAACATGATTATTTTATATAGTTCATACATAAGGTAAAAATGTTATTTTTGGTGTTAAAACGATTTATTTAAAATACTAATATTTTATATAGTCTATATATATAATATAAATGTTATTTTTATCTTTCAAAGAATTTATTCAACACATGAACTTCATTCAACACGTGATTTTCTACTCAATACATGAATTTCTATTCAACACACGAATATAGTTTCAACACATGAAAATAATTCTAACACATGAATATTATTGAAAATTTCGGCAGCATAACGGCAGGGTAGTTAAAACCAGGACCGTCCCTAGTACGGATCCTCGCTCTACCTTAAAACCTCGCGGTTTTTGACAATGGGGATTTCATGCATCTAATTCGTACGCAGACGAGCATGTTTATTTTTCTTTTCCACAAACTAATCGTATGTGGTTCCATCCAAAATAATTCTCAACCACAAACAGGTATTTCTCAACCACAATCAACCATTCATGATTTTCACCAAATTTCACATCAACCAATAATCCAAACAATATCACAACCAATAAATATCGTCCATGGTCTCTGTGGACGAGGGGAGTCTATATATATATATATATATATATATATATATATATATATATATATATATATATATATATATATATTCGTATATAAATATATTTCAATTTCATTTCACTTCACTTCAATCATTTCAACGCATATATAATTTTTTTACAACGCATATATAACTTATACATCGAACGTACAACTTATACAATGCTTATACATGAGGTGTACAACGCTTATATAACTCATACATCGACTATATAATTTATACATCGTTGTTTTCATATCGTTTATAATTCAAAAATCTCACATTGGATTCCACTCCACCAAAAATAGCAGAAGGCTTAGAAAAATATCTGGTCTCTTCTAGAATGTAGAAGATGTCCTCACGGTCCCGGCATCTCTTGCTTCACTGAATTTCGGCCACAAATGAAAAAGATATGATTTTTATTGTGAAATCATAAACCGTAGCGCTTTAAAGTGCTATAATCAGTTAAAATTATATTTGGCCGTTACCTTTCTGTTTTCTTCAAAACTAGGTCACGATTTTTCACAAAATCCGTAGCACAATAGGAAGATCCGACCAGACCACGCTCTCTGGCTTCGAATCGCGCCCCCAGCGAGGCAGGTGCGGTGGCGTCGGTGCCACGATGGAGGAGGAATTGCGGTCGATGCGAGGTGACTTGACAGGCTTGATTCGAGCCAAATACTGCATGAGAGAAGGTGATTCTGGTATGGATGTGGAGAGGAGATCGAGCTCTTCAAAAAACCCAACTGGGCCAGGGGCTATCCACGATCGTGGTGGCCGAAAAGTGGAAGGGAAGTGGTGAACTCTTTTACATCGTCGCCTGGGATATTATCGGGGAGAGAGAAAAATGTTTTTCCTTTTTTTTATTTAAAGAAAAAGATTGGTCCTTGCTTTTATAATTTCAAAAATACCCCTTATTCCATACGAACTCCAATCCAAACCCAACGACTATCGTCCCTAGCTAAATACCCCCATTCCGAACACAATGGGATATGTTTCGTAGGCCCATTCGATTGTTTCAGTCAGTTTTCTTTCAAATTAAAATATAAAACATTCAATATTTGATTTGAACGTACATTTCAATTTGCCGGGGCCATATACTGATCCCAAAAATTCCCGAAAAATAAATCTAGCTATGTTTTGACGATACAGTCCCAACAAAACTAGTTTCGTCGAATTCTGAGACCGTTTGAAAAATGGCCATTTTCTGGTCGATCCAATTTTAACAAAAATTCACCAAACACATTTTCCTTTGCCACGCTCACATATTCACCTCAAAAATTATGAAATTTAAAATCTAGCAATAACTTCACATCCCGGATCCAACAAAAGTGGTTTCGTCGAATTCCGAGGTCATTTGCAAAATGTCTGTTTTCAAGGGCGATATATTCTCTATAGCGACCTTTCTGAAAATTCATTTGGCCATAACTTTTGACTCCCGCAATGAAACTTCGATTTTTCAGATTCGTTAGAAAGATATTCATAATAGATTTAAATATTTTTGATTTCACTAAATTCCGTTTTATTTTGCACCCGGTACAGTCAGTCAAAGTTTGAATTCTAATTTTGAAACTGCCGCGCCATTTCAGGCTTTGTTTATAATTTAAAATAATTATATTTATTTTCAAACATCGATTCAAACATACTTTTCGTCGTTATTATTTAAAATATTTATTTAAATATTTAAAATCCACTAAAATAGCCAATTTAAAATTTTAAACTGGTTCAGATTTTCCGGGTTGTTACACACTTCTTACTACAGTTCATCGCATTCTCTGATCCAAGAATACTTTTCCAAGACAAGCAAAATAACAAGTAATTTGGCATAACGGACAAAATACATGACAGATAATTTGTGTAAAGTTAATTATTAGCTTCCCGTATATACAGAACATTCATTCCTTATTGCACATAGCTAAGTTGCTCCCAAAAATCCATTCATGTAAATACCGCACACAATATAATCAGTATAACTAGAATAAATACATCTCCGCGGCACTAAAATAGCCTCAATGCATACATAAAACACTCATCATCAGCAAAAATTAAACAAAGATCATTTTTCTTAAAAAGCAAAAACAGGTAATTGATGCAATGCACGGTGTAACTAAGTTTAAGAGAATTAATTAGCAAATATCTGATTTGAGAAAGCAACCCTTCAAATTCTTAACATCTTAAAAAGTTCATCCATTAGTATCACGATCAATCGTACTAAAAACTATAATGTCAAAGTAGGTGAGGCCATCTGGAACTCACATTTCTTTAATTAGTTATGCCTTGCTACTAATTTATTTTATATTAATACTCTGGGCCTTAATGGGGTCGATCTTGTTTATAGATGGAATCATCACTCATGTAAGTAATGAAACATTGATGTCAAAGTTTCATATAAATAAATTTGTTTGGGAAAATAATACACTAGTTTAGTTCATCTCAGAAATGAAAAGAAATACCATGCTTGCTTATATATGATAATCTCTTTGCAATTGCATCTCTACCAAATTGTCCCTATATTGTTTCATCAAGCTTCAAAATGCACTTTACCATACAAAGCATGCTCCATATGGTATTTGATATAAACAAGTTATTCAAGTGATAATCAAGTACAATATCTTCCACCTTAGAACTTGTTTATTCAATTTTACTTTTAGACAACCAATGTAACTCACATTGACTTCTAACTTATTTAATCCCTCCAACTCATGGTGTATCAGAACAGGACTAATGGCTATTCAATCCATATGCCTGTGTCACCAATAAACTATAAATGTACGTCTAGTTACAAAGCAACACATGCCTGTGTCACCAATACAGAAGAATATACAATCACATAGTATAAGTAGAATACACTGAGTCAGAAAGGAATAGATAAGAATACACTAAATCTCTGTAACTATCAGAAAATACTCTAAGCTTAAAACCCCATTGTGGACATTGTAAGGACAACCATAAATTTTGACATCTTATTTATACACAGCTATAGCAAAAACAATAAATTAAAGGGGAAAAAACCAAACTAACAATATTCAAGTAATAAAAGGCTAAGAAAATCATTCTAATGTTCAATCGAATCGAGGCAAGTGAAAATCATACCAATTTTTCAACCCAAAAGCAGCCATCTTCTCCACTAATGCATAAATGTTGACTTCCATCATCAGTTAATTGTACAATTTCATAACCATCCCTTTCCATGATGCATAGAAGTTGATTTCCCATCATCAATTAGTTTTAAAGTTTCATGCTTTTCTCGTCACCTTATGCTTAATTTCAGATGAAATAACATAAAGAAAGAAACTGAAAAATGCTAAATATATCTATATATAGTAGATTCCTATGAAAAAAAACGAACCTTCACCGTCAGTAGATAAACAAAGAAACCAACCTCAGAAGTAAGCTAGTGCAACCGTTAAAACAAAATCTCGATAATATATTTATTGAAGGTATATATGCAGTTATATATTTTCAATATTTATGCATAGCAAATAATAAATCTAAATCGCTAAGAATAATGAAATATATCTTTTGTTTGGTTATTTTGTTCATTGATAAGAACATGAATGGTTTAGGAAACAAATTAAAACTTTGTCAAGTAATCGAATTGCTTTGTTAATAGAGATATATCTATGCACCTAAAAAGTATACAATTTATTCCTTTATTAATATAGTAACACAAATATGATAAAAGCTTATTAATGTTACCAAACAAAAAAACATTTGAAAGTGGGTATTAAGGGTTGTGTAAAATTAATACAAATACTTATGCTTATTCCACATTAACTGTTACATCAAAACTGAACACTACATCAAAGTTATGCTAATGTGTGTGTGTGTGCATGCGTGTGCATGCGTGCGTGTATATACATATATCGTGGATATTTATTTACAGTAATTACCATTTGCCTATTGTCATATCTAATTATAAAAAAGCGTAACTCAAGGCGCAAACTGAACATGAAGACACATGCTAATTGCTAAATGCTAATTTGGTGGTTTTTGAATTCGAGCATTTATCATATGGAATCATTAATTTCTAAAATAAAACATCTAGAAACATATAACACATAATAACTTGATTGATTTTGTGGATCTTTCTTTTTTGGATCTGATTTAGAAATAAAAGTAAAATAGAAGAAAAAGAGAGCAACAAGATAAACTTATTGAATATATGCATATAGAAACCAATAATCTTATTCTCAGAATTTATCTTCTTATATAAAAGAAAGATTTTAAAAGTTAAGAGAATTTAACAATATAGAAATATCTATGTTATTCATCCAATATACATGCCAATTCAATAACAGAAAACAAAATCCACAAGTTTGATATATTACTATATGAAAATGTTTAGAAATTTATTTTTACTATTATTTATAGTAAGTAGGATACATTAATACCTTTTATATATACAAGTGCGAACCCGTGCTACGAACACGGAAGTTGTCATATTTGTCTTCTTGATGATACATTGTATAAATTCTTTGCATGGTACCATAGATTATTTTAATAAAGTGTTGTAGATGATTGTAGTCTTTATAATTTAGAGTAGAAAAATAAATATTAAAAATACATTTTAAAATATCAAATTGCCTTGAAACTTATTGAAGTGAAAATTGCTTTTGGATATTGTCAAATTATAATTTACAAAGCATGTAAATAGTTTAATCATCATCTAACTTAAGTTCATACGAAATCAAGGAGGCACATAGAGTGTACTGCACAGGTAATATGCTTAAATGTTTCACAAAACTAAAAGGATGTATTCATGAACTATCTTGGTTTAGTTTTATTGCAATTGGTTCCCTATTAGATTAACTTGGATCATTTTTAAATGTTGAGTGTTAATTTATGGCACGATGATTTCAAATCCAAACAATAACAATTTAGTAGTTAAACATCAAAGAGAATTTCAGGTCCAAGGATGTAGTTTGTAGATTTAGTAGATAAACATTAATTTCAGCCCCTAAGTTTGTGTCCTTTAAAAGCCATTTGTGACATGAATCTGCGCTATGCGCACAGATCAATTCTTAAACTTTATAGTTGTTTCACGGGTATCGAAAATGTTAAGCGGATGGAACAACAACAAAGACATAGATTAGTGTACATCACTGTTTAAACTCATCATTTAGAGTCTAAATGAAACTTTGTATTTAATGAATAATTCATTAGTTAAGAAATCTGAATTTAACATACCATTAAATAATTCATGCACATCCCTTTAAAAACGTAATTTGATCACATGTAGAACAAATATGTAATAAAAAGCAACCTCCGACCTACGTACTATTAGTAATGCTTCGTATGCTCAGATTTGTTAAACAACTGACATGTCTTTCAAGATTAATAGGATTTAACACAATTGTTAATAATTACTCCATAACATAATGTGCAAAAATAATTAACGTACAACAAAGTTAACCCAACATAATTGATATTTACACAATAATCAAGCAAGCATGTATCATAAATAAGAGCTTGAACTGAATTTATATGGTTTGGCTCAAAATTTGATGTAATGGAAGAATCAAGCATAGCACTCTTGGTCAGAATCAGATAACAAAACTACATTAACCGATTCAGCAGTTAACCCTTCAAATAGATAGTAAACAAACAATAAGCAGTCGAATCTAAGTAACTTAACATGCCAAACATAATATATATTTTTAAGAAAGAATAATTTATTTTTAGAATAATGTATCAATTGTAAACAAAGCTAGATATCACATTGATAGTTAAAAGAACGAAGTTGTGATACCAGACAGAACTAAGCCTTGGCTTGAACTTTTACCCATTTATGACATCAAGAACAAAACCATTTCTATCTTGGGTTCCAGTCCATCATCTTTTCTGCAGCTTCTTTATTTACTGGTTTTTCTACTTTAATCAATTGTAAGTCTGTGAAAGCTTGCAAATAACATCTCAGTAGTAAATTAAACTGGGTATCCATCCTGCACATTCCTGTTTGCATAAAATTACCGCTCGAATCCCGGACGATCTAGCAGCATCCTTATATATTTGATGTTGAAAAGGTAGTTTTACCCTTAGTCCTTGTTGTCTAAGAAAATGGACCATAGTTTCAGCTGTGGATTTCGCCCTTAAATTCCTTCCTCATGATCAAATGCACCTTCAACAATTGCCTCTTCACTCCCAAATTGCTCAAAGAGAGCGTTGGTAGAATTGGTAAAATAAATAAAAATATTAGTCATATTCGGAAAATTGTAATGGCTGCAAATTTAAAGATATTATGAATTATGAAAAACTAACATCTAGTTAGTTGGAAGATAAACCGACATTGTGTCTTGACGATTCAAACGACAAAGGGTATATTTATGCATTTCATGAACATGATGACTAAAACAATGAATGTTCATTCAAATATCAAATATATAATAGAAAGTGCATAGTGATGTATACAATTTCATTTGTACGAAATACGATAAAATATTCAAATTCAGCAAATTAGTCCAAATATGAACATAGCAATATATGCATACTCCTATTTATGTTCAGATATTTTCCTATGTTTCTCCTATTTAGAAAGTGAAGAAAATTGATGTGAGTTCACTGATTATGAATATAGAATAAGCAAGGATGGGTATGAAAATGACATCAACACTTTTTGTACATCTACCGAAATCCAATTATTATAATATGAAGGAGGAAAATAATTGTTGATATTTTCTAGTTCTACAACAACGATAACATTCATGGTTTTGATCCGGTCGAACTCCATTGCCATGGTAGTATGTTATATACCACCAAACTTGTGTATATAAGTACCTCATTTCTAAAAAAACTTCTAGTGCGGGAAAGTCATAATATTTGTTGTCTTCTTCCTCTAACCAACTTCTTTTTATTATATTCATATAAGCTAATAGATAGCGGCAACTTCTCAATTCATGTTTTTGCATAAAATTGAAAACAGAAATATGATCAATGGAATACATCGTAAATACCAAGGTAAAAAATAGTTGTCATATGCCATTAAACCAAGCAAGTAGGGAAGAACATTCAATTTCCCTTGCAGTAGGGAATGGATGAACAACTGCAAGGGCACTTCGGTAAATATAACACTATCTGTTTCATTTGATTTGAGCAATCATAAAACTGAAAATATAAAGACCCTTATAGCTAAAATAATTTTTGAATAAGAAGTTTGTTTCTTCTGATAAACTTCAAGTAGGAGAAACCCTTAAAAACACTCATCCATCTATGAAAACTATTCTTTTTTGTTAAACCAATTATATATATATATGTATGTATGTATGTATGTATGTATATATATGTATGTATGTATATGTGTGTGTGTGTGCGCGCGCACGCGTATGTTGACTACCCTCATGTGTTTAGCATTACGATTAAGATGACAATGCATATTATAATTTGAATCATTTTATGTTGACTGAATGACATAGATTGACTAAGACAACAGTTTCAATGCCTTGCATTAAATTTTTCATAATTGCAAATTAATAAACATAACTGATTTTTTTATTCCTTTTGAAAAAAATCATGCATAATCATCATACTTATATATATCAAATTCTTAAAGAGGCTCGTAAACTATTTTACCAAATATATATTATTTGGTCAGTATGTGTGGAAACGGCCTATTACGGGTTTCACATATGACTGTAAGATTTGTAGCCAAAGCTACAAAGATTAATAATCCTGCAAAGCACATGCACGTATCAGTTAGAGCAATTTTCATAAAATTTGAAACCATGCTTGTCGAAATCATATCATAAACAAAGAAAACACATGTAAAATAATTTATAACGATAAGAATAATTATCAACAAAAATATTAACTTTTCGTAAAGGAAAATCTAAAATGAAACAAAATTAATGTAGGATAAAGAAACTCATAAAATAAAATAAAAACTTGGAGTGCAATATGTGTGGTTTGAGCTAATACAATTTTATGTCCCAAGACAAAAACAAAAAATTCAGCTGGACATATTATATAACTCATTGCACACAGCCTGTACCAATAACTTGATGAAGTAATGGTTTATGTCACCTATAACACCTTAAAGAAAAAAAACAATTACTATTTCTTACAAATATCGCCTAGTAATGTAATAATAAAATCTTCCTATGGGTATGCACCCTTTTTTAACGTTTTCATGTAGGTCTGGTGTTAGTTTACATTAAATTTCCGTGGTATAAATTTCATTACAAATAAGTCAAGTCAAGTGAAATACATGAAGTTTATGTACAACTAATAGTTTAAATACACCCGACGGTAATAAAAACAGATTATATGAAAGTAACACTGTAATTAAGTTAGTACTCCTATCTCCTATTCGTGTTAGCTTCATAGCAACATAAGCAGTTTCATCCTTATATATGAACTAACATACGGCTGCATCGATTTATTTGTTTTTCAAATATATAAAAATGTATTATTATTATTTGTAATTTCAATGTTGTATCTATCAGAGATCTAGATTACAAAGGTTAATGAATGCAAAATTTCACAAATACATGAAAAACAAAGAGCTGTGCACATCGGGAGTAGAACTGGTACCTTTCATGAGAACTTTTCCACATCGCCTCACCAACAGGTCGCCGGAAAGTTGGAAAAGATGGATATTTGCCAATGACGGAATTAGGAAGATCTAAAGAAACAACGTGGTGGATTTACTTGTCACCAAATTCATCAGACTTAGCTGGTTCACTGGTGTCAGCAAAGACGATTAAATATTTTCAATATTAGGGGGACGGTGGAATATTTGGCTGTAATAAAATCTAGGGCTGTCAAGGTGGAAATGGAATGAGGGCGAACTTAATCATTTAAGTTAGGCTTTAACAAAACAATATTTCATTTTAAAAATAAATGTTGTAGGCTTCAGCGTTAAAGAATCAATATTGAGCAATTATAGTATAGTATAGATTCTAATGACTTAATTAAAACATATCAAGTGACTGATAGGAACGCTAAACTTTTTTACTATGATTGACAGTTTTAAGCAGCAAAGTAAGAAACTTTTTGCAGTACCAACATGTAAAGAAATTACTCCAATCTATATGATATTTGCCTTATTAGTTTATTGTTTTCAAAATGCTAGCAGAAGTGTATGATTTTTTTTTTTTTTTTTTTGCAAGGCTAAGTGTAATATTGATTTCAACGCAGTCTTAAGTATATAAATTATTAGAAAATGTGCATGCATCGAGATGGAAGATAGCAGATAAAAAACACCAATACAGACTATACAGTATACGAAAAATCGTTTGTATATATCTATTAAATGCTGGGATAAAGTAAGAAAGGGCAGAAATGGCACCACAGAATCATTGGAGAACAAAATTTAACTTTTACCGCAATTAGCTGCCCAAAACGTGAACAATAATGAATTAAAATTTTCCAATTCAGACCTTTTCAATTCAACCTCAACTTGACAAAAATATTAAGAGAAACCTAGACAGTGAACAAACATGCGTAAGCGGAGGGATCATATAAATTCAATGCCAGGCAAAAAATGAAACTACAAAATCCTGGAAGCCAAAAATGGTATAGCATATAATAGAAATTAAATGTAAGGCAAAATAAAATGATTAAATTTATATATTTGTATGTACAAAGGCCTTGAAATCCTGAGCATTAGGGAGAATGTGACACCATTTGGATCTCCAAAATTGATCCTAGTTCCGCATGTAAATAGAAATTGTCAGTGAAAAACAAAACAAAAAGCCATAGTTCACTCAAGTGCAGTTAGAAAAAAATTGAAATAGCAAAACTGATGAGTTAATGCTAAAGCAAATAGGCCTCGGTATTTTTTGATGTCGACGAAGTCCGATAAATGTTTTGGCAACATTAAATAATAGCGGTTCGAACGATAAATCCTAATAATAGGGAAGTTAATTTATAAATTAAAGAATACCTGAAGAAAATTGATATTGGAATATGAAAAAATTGATAAGTTTAGATGCATATAACTTAACTAATAATTGTATATAAAAGCAAAGGTATCATAAAGACCTCCATTTATAATGACATATACTTCAACTTCAGTGAAATAATTATTCAGTTAACAGATAATGTATGAAAAGGAAGCAATTTTCCAGCTATAAACTAGGATGTTGGACATGTGCAGTGTCACATTGGAGCCTCTATACCAAAGTTGAGCGTTTGTAAATATGAGCAGTTTTTTAGTCTCAACCTTATATTCCATGTTCTACAGTTTATCTCAATCATTAAATTACTTGCCTTAATTCTAAAATACTTTATATAGGACTGCTAATCAACAAGATAAAATATCATTCAATTCCTGCTATATTTCAACATTTTTTTTCCTTTTTCTAATTGTTTTCGAATCAAAGAACAGACAATAAAGATTTTCTGGCAGTAAGTGCATCTAGAAGGAAACAAAAGTTCAGTTTTATGAAACGAATCATATATGATCCTATTCAAGAGTACATAAGAAAGTGCCAAATATACATTGCAACAATAAAAGACTGTCATATTTGTATTGCAAGAATAAAGGATTATGCCAATCGTATTAAAATTTTACTTTTCCCAACATCGAAACAAGCAAGCATCTCAGTATGAACCATGGATCAATGTTGTAATAGGAAACAGATCTTAAACTGCTAAATTTGGGTCATTCTCGTAAGATATAAAGGTGACTGTTCTATTTAGGCTAATGGTAGACAACATTTAATTTTATTCCATCGTTATGCATCTACATGTCTTGATCATTGGTTACTAATTGAATCTTAAGATTCAAAGAACAAAAACATTTAAATATAAAAGATAGATGGCTAAGTAACAGTAAATTATTGTAAAAAAATTATTTTTATACCAAACCAATAAATTTACGAAATCCAACAGTATGTTGATAAAGTTTTCTAGCAACGTATTTCTAAAAATTACATTGTTAGTTATTTGAATAAAAGTATCATATGTTCATTGCTAGATTTGAATCATTAGATAAAACTTTACCTTTGCGAAACAAATCAGAGTATGATCTCAATCAAGATAACATAAGGAAATCTCAAATACACATTCCAAAAAATAAAGAGTTCGCCAAATATACATGGTAAGAATAAAGGGTTTCCCAGTTACATAAAATTTTACTTTTCAAATATGAAACATATGAGTGTCATACCATTTACTATGGATTGCTATCATAATGGAAAATATATCCTAAACTGCTTAATTTGGATTATTCTTATGAGATGCAATGTTAAAAATGAAGTAAACGACATTGTTCTATTTTGTGTTAATGTTAAGCAACAATAAATTTGATTCAATCAAATTGCTTTTAAATATCCTAATCCTGCTGTGCATTAAGATTCATGAAAACAAATATATTTAAGTAAAGAAGATAGATGGCAAAGTTATATTAAATTATTAAAGAAACTTTGTTTAAATACCAAAACCAAAAACTTACCAAAGCCAGTCCAATATATGGATAAAGTTTGTTAGAACATATCTAGAAAATTATCTTTTTATTTATTTGTATTAAAGTATCACAAGTCCAAATTACCATAGTCAGATTAAGGAAAGAAGTCAAAATGAAGAAAAGGGAAAAGATTAACACGCTAATTGTGGATGGAACCCATTGTGCATAGTATTAGGAAGTTAGGATAATTTTTTTAAAATGTAATTTATATATGCATACATGTTTGCATACTTTGCATGTGTGTTACATGCCAATTACAATACATATAACGTTTAGGAAACAACTAAAAGCAGGAAACAATTGAAGTGAACATGCGTTCACATTAAATCATGTGAACAAAGGAATAGATCCCAAAAATGAATAAGTTAAATAATTTTGCCATAAACTAATCTGTTTTTCTTTATGCAAAATTAATCATACCTTTTACCAGACATCCTCAACCCCTCTATATCAGACTGTATAGTAGTTCATGATTCAATCACGGCCTTCTATATCGATGTATACATGTCAAGGAAACTCTACCTCAGTTTATATAATATAGCAAATTGAGTTTATTAATATCGAGCAAAAATTGAGTGTCAAAAAGCAATAGCATTTGCATAAGAAGTAACAGTTGGTTGCATTACAAAATTATATATGCACATAGCCTTTGAAAGACCCTTTGAGTAGAATTTTCGATCCAACTATGAAAAAAGATTAATTTATATCTAAGTCATATATTATACATAGAATTAAAAATGAATCACAATTCACAGGCAATGTCAAAAGACATGAACTCAAAAAGTCTCCTTCATTGGTGACATGATGCCATTGCAGATGAGGAAATTTAAACTTCACAGCAAATGAAAAAGAAAGCACGGGAAGAAAATAATTACATTATCTAACCTGAATGATTTATCTATGATTTATGCATCAAAGAGTCAGCCAGCATCATGTTCTAAATATCTACACCATAAAATATGAATTAAATAACCAATGTATTCAAATGTCTAGAATTTTAGTAAACCTCAAGGAATACATTTAGAAGGCAATGAGGGAGAGAAAAGAAAATGAAAGTTATCTTAAATTTAAAATATCATATCTTATACCCGGATATCTTTCACTTAACTTTATTTATTAGTTGTTGTTATAAAACCGCTGAGATGTCATCATTTGCATAAGATAAAAGATCATGTTCAGTACATACATAATAGTTAAATTGACCCCAAAAGATTACATTCAGTGTCATTGTTGTCCCTGGGTATAAATGCATGCCCGCGTGTACATTCGTAAATGAAAATTATTTTTATATGTACAGTGTACCGAAAAAATGTCCTTTCATAAAATGCATGAAAACAGAATGCAATACATGCTGTTAATATCAGACTAATTTTTCCAACGATAAAAATTAAACCAAAGACTAATCACTCGAGTGAACAAAGATTAAACCAATATTGGCATTTAAATCTAAGGTAAAAGCATTGGAAGCTTTGAAAGACGTTACTTTAAAAATGGATTACTATAGCTATTATGTTTCCTCAATCTTTCTCATACTTCCAGTAGGCATGTAATCCATATCTTTTCATACTGAACCAAGAACATGAAATAGTTTAGTTTAGGACTCTCTCTCTCTCTCTCTCTATACACACACACACACACACTCACACTCACACTCACGCTCACGCTCACACTTGTTTGAATTGTAAAGCTTGAAATATACATAGGACTATTCATTTTATTTCATTATCAACATATTTTTGAACCAAATAAATTTGCAAATATTTAGCATAAAAGTATATCCAATCTTAAAATGGGAAAATTAGGAGTGGTTGACGCCGTCGCTGAATTCTTAGGTTCATTTCTGGTGTTAAACTTAGTATTGCAAAATTATGAATAAAATAATCAATTGCTTATGAAACATATTACACCCACAATATCAAATTTTGGAGCAAAAGACTGTAAGAGTCAAATTTTCAATAGCATATCAGTGCTTAAAGATAATAAGTATTAAAAGTGAATTATTAATAGATACAAATAGAAATTTCAATGACATAAATATGCCCCTTCATGCCATTATATATATACCTAAATAAAGATATATGGTTAGCAAAATGCATCGTAGGTAGACTAAAAATTTAGGTTATCGCGTAAGGTACTTCATTTATTCCAGTATGCTCTCATTGACGTTCCATGGAAAAGTTAGCAAAATTATCATGATCACACATGTGGGTACAAAGAAAAATGTTGATATATATATATATATATATATATATATATATATATATATATATATATACACACACAAACACGAAAACACACATCTAATATTTTGAATCAAAAGATATTATAGTTCTTAGCCTTGTCCCTGATGTATGCATGTATAACGGATAAAAGAAAATTTTAAATATATGTGTTTGGATTAATATTAATTTTAAACAAAAGAAATTCAAATAATGACTAATGTTAGCATATTAGAATGAGAACTTCGTTGATTAATATTTAATGCCCGGTATGTAGATTAAATTGGAAATAATGACATTCTGCAAGAACGACTTTACTATCAAAATAAATGCCGTTTGATTTAGCGAGCTCATGCATTATCAGAAGAAATCAATAATAAACATTTCATATAATAGTGATAATTTATGACAAATATATATATCAAAAGGAAGTAACTTGAGTTGACATGTTTAGATATCATCATAGTTTAATAAGTCCAGCAACTCAGTGATACTGTCACATGGAAATTACTGGTGAAAAAATCGATTCAGTGAACTATTATACAGGGTATTACTATAAGCAGAACATTGATTTTAAGCCAACCTAACTTTCATTAGGGGGACCTTCTCCGTAGAATAAATTCAGAATTAGTTCAAAAAAATTGGCAGATACGTAAACAAATGAACGATGTGGAAATATGATAGACAGATCACCTACAACCGATGACTTGTTGATGCCTTTAGGGCAAATCGACGGGCGTTTATGAAACAGTGGTATCCCGGCCCTGAGCCGCCGTTGATAGGGTGGAGAAAAACATAGCGCAGTAATGGAGCGAGGCTTCATTGGGACAAAATCTAATCGTTTTCAATTTAGGGCTTAGGCTTGAAGATCGGGAGTGATGGGAAAAGTAACGAAAAAAAAAGAAAGGAAAAGAGAGATGATTTGGCATAAGGGTAGAGATGTATGTTACTCAATTGGATGGGGAAACGCTATTTTCTCATTCAATTTCCTGGGAGAGACGCTTGAATTTTATTTAGTGACATGACCACTAAATGCAATAAAATATTTCTCCATACAGTAAACGACAATTACAGATTAGCCCTTGCTAATATTAAATGACCTGATGGTTCATTATTGGAGTAGACAACTGAGCGACACCATTTCCCAAAAAAACACTGATGGTGATTACTGCATGGAGGAAATTTTTACTGCATTTAGCAAGGGCATAGAAAACAAGTGAAGGATATTATAGTAAATTAGACCAATTTTTGATTACTGCATGAAAATTTTTTTTACTGCATTTAGCACCACAGTGAGGAGGCATGTGAATTGAGGGTATAATGGCTGGATTTACATACTTGGAGTATAGTATGTTACTCAATTGGTTGCCTTTCATCAGGAGAGACGCTTGAATATAGTATAGATTGTCAACATTCCATTTGTATGCATGCTCTCATACTTGGAGTAAGCAATTTTTATAAATTAAGAAACTTAAGCATGAAATAAATAAAGCAAGCAAAGATGGATATGTTAATATACTTGTAAAATTTTACACCGTATAATATTAAATGTGTCAATTAGTATTTATTAGTAAACAAATTTGAAGTTTTACACACTTTGTACATCTTCCAAAAAAATTGCAGTGATAAGGGTCCACGTTTGACAGGCACACTTTTATGTACAAAGTTTAAGTTCCATGCTTGTATTCTCATGTGATGGAGATTGCAAGAGAGTTTGAAGAACTCAAACAGCATGAAAGGCAACCAATTAAACCTGGAACTATTGGGTGCTAAATATCATTTTCCGTATTTTGAATAATTCTAAGGGACTCTGCCATGCTTATATTTCCATCACGATTTGTATCAAATATGTGAAATATTATCTCAAAAGCATTATCAGTTAATGGCACACCACAAACCTGAGATGCATCTCTTTTAAAATATTCCTTCGTCAGGCAACCATTTACTTTTCCACAACTAATTTGTGTTTTAATGATTGTTTCAAACTGTAAAATAAGCAAATAAATTGCAGGTTCAAAAATAAGCATCGGAAATGTTGCAATCAATATGAAATGTCACAAGAAGTAGGTAAAAAAATTTAGACAGCATCAATTTTTTATATAAAAATGTTATGTAAACAATTGTTTAATACAAAATTGACAAAAAATCAAAGCTACAAATGGCTACAACCTAAAGCATCAGGTTTTGTGGAGCATGAACACAGTAGAAGATAAAAGAAAACCATTAACTTTGCGGGTTGTTAACCATGAATATATGATAGACGGTAGTCCCTTGTCCTCTACATTTTTTTAAATACATATCAAACCACATTAGTCATTTAACTACACCAAAACACGAAATCTTAAAAAAAGATCAATCAAAGGAAATCCTAATCTTAGATTGAGGGTACAATGGCTGGATCTACATACCACTTCGTTGTTGCTAGGAATGACAATGGGGTGGGTTGGGGCGGGTTTCTCGTGCCCTAGACCCGACCCAGACTTTTTAAACCTCGCTCCAGACCCGCCCCGTAGACCCGGTGCGGGTCTGGAATTTCGCCCCATACTCGAAACCCTTACGGGTCAGGGTAGACCCGCCCCGCCCCGCGACCCGATGATATTGTATTCTAATGTACACAAATTTATATACTTATGTTTTTTATCACTAAATGATAAATTATATACATATTATAATGTGTTCACAATGATAAGTGAATATAATTAAATGAGTTGTAAAATAATAGTTCAAAATATATGTATTTGTTTATGTATGATTATCATTGATGCAACCTAATACTATGAAAATTTTATAGTTTATTGATTGAAAGAATATAATATTCAAGTTATAACCATGTATATCTAAGAAGATTAACAAGTAATAATTATAGTTATAAAGTGTTTTAATGATGTTTCAATGATGCGGGTCGGGTTGGGGCGGGTTAGCCGTGCCCTAGACCCGACCCTAGACCCAGACCTCCAAAAGTGGGTCGCGGGTCTACCCGACCCGAAGACCCTATGGGGCGGGTCTAAATGGGTCAAAACAGGGGCGGGTCAAGCGGATTTGGACCCTAGACCCGCCCAATTGCCATCCCTAGCTGTTTCTTTATCGCAATTATCGCATTTTAAACGTGAATCGCAATCTTCATCTTTTGCACAGCTTGCATCTATCTAGAGGGGGATTTTTCCCACAAGGACAAACTCATCCAAAAACTTGCCCAAAAGGACAAGAGCCCAAAAACTTGCCCAAAAGGACAAGTTTTAGTGCAAATGGTGGAATTCAGGGGGGTCCCACGTTTTTCCACTTTGCCCTAAAACTTGTCCTTTTGAGCAAGTTTTTTACCTCTTGTCCTTTTGAGCAATCTTTTTGGTCTTTTTGTCCTTCACAATTTTTTCCTGTATCGTATCTATCATCTATCTCTAGAGAAGAAAAAAGAAGCAAAATAAAAATTATTTTCAAAATCCCCCTTTTGCTATCAAAGATGATCATTCAAAACTGAGATAGCAAACAAAACCATAAAAATTTAAGAAAACCTACCAACTAAAGTACTTAACTATTGTATACCTAATAATACCACGATATATATATATATATATATATATATATATATATATATATATATATATATATATATATATATATATATATATATATATATATATATATATATATATATATATCCTTACCCTAACTTAATTCCAAGTCTTTTGTTTTTGATACATCGATGTGATTAAGTAAAACCAAATTGCTATGCATAACAAGTGTGGATGCATATGATGACAGACTGATGGACAAATCGATTTAGATAGATAATACCGATGCAACTTTGATGTAGGGCGTTATATTAGGGTCTTTGGAGAAGAACTGTGAAACACGACCAATGATGATGAACGTAGGAAGCTAAGCGGAAGCTCAAAATTCGAATGTATAAATGGGTTTGATACACGACTCGATTTAGGAAAATAATTGTTGAAGATTTTATATAGAAAACGACTGAGCAGATTTTGGGGTTCAGAACATATTTTAAGGTTAAACAGATTGAAATAGGCAACGATTGAGCAATGAACAAAGAGAAGCATGCGACAAGTTACAGAAATGAGCTAAGAAAAAACTAAAAAAATTATAAGGGGCCCAGAAATGCAGCCCACATCGGATTAACGTGTCCGAAAATTAAACGTATATCAGACTTATCAGTAAATACGAATATACGATGACGGCCTAAAATCAGCGTTGGGCACAAATTCGTATGGCATTTACTGTTCAGAAACCCAAGATTTGAGACAGCACGTGAGTTCGGAATTAATAACGGGGAGAAAACATAAAAGAAAGTCCGTGTCAAACACGCACATTGATTCGACCAAAACACAATCTGCTACCGAGACATGTTGCATCGCTCCCGTATCAATGTTATTTTTGATCTTATTTTTAAACTCTTTAATTTGTACATTGATCATGTTTAACGTTGGTAGCTCGTATTACAATGCTTACGGTTTTATGGATTTTGCACTATAAATTTGAATCGTTTACGGCTACAGCATTTTGTGAAAATACGCATGTCAATTTAGGTAGCAATCTTTCTTCTTTTGGGCAGTTCGCGTTCCCGTCTTCGTCCAACGCGTCGGGCATGAGACCCATCAAAGTGTTTGATCCGATCAACTAAAATATTGAAATATTATCAGTTCATGTTCAATGCATCAGACACAAGTTTGACGCAAATCCAACAATCATATCTTTTTACCCTCTACACAGTGTTATCAGGACACGACTGAACGGCCGGTTGGACCTATTAAAACCGTCGACCGTTGATGATGGCGGCCCGGAAGTCACTTGAACCACAACTTAGATTGAACCTCAATTTAACAGCATTAAAACCTTATAAACCTTAATAGAGCCGCAGATTATTGAAGAATTTTTATATGATTTATGTATTGATTTGAATTTTTGAGATAAAATTGATAAAAGTATCGTTTTAGGAGGAGAAGAGAAGATGTAAGCTCTGCTAGACTCTTAACTTTACATTAAAAGCCTTCTGTATATTTTTATTTTTCGTTGTCTTTTTACATTTAACGCAGTTTTAATTAAAAAATTGTTTTATTCTATTTTTTATTTTATTTAGTGGTAGAAATATATATATATATATATATATATATATATATATATATATATATATATATAAGTTAGGAAAAAAAATAATGTAAGGTTCTGACGGTTCGACCGGTCCGACTTTTTTAAATCTGCTCGCTTTAATGTTAGGAAAAATATATACAACTGCATCGAGGTATCACATGTACAGACATGCCACACCTGCTCGCTTTAAGCACTTGGACGTGATTTTTAGTGGATGCGTACGAATTGCCAAATGTGAGTTCGTTATTGCGCAGCATCCTCTCATTCACCAGCAGTTTGATGCACGACTTTATGACGACTATCTTCAGGGTGATGTTGAAGGGATCACCATTACCAAAGCGCCAAGACCACAATCATCTGGTGGGCCCTCTAGAGCTGGTCGTAGTTTGTCGCATGATTTGATTCTTGATAAGTGCATGACAGCGAGGCAGAAGAGCAATGACTACGAGGAGTGGGAGGTCGCGATTTGTTTAGCTGGTTATAACACAAAATGTTACAATTCTTTGTATGCATTGCTGGACAAGTCCAAATAGTTTAGAAAGACTGCTATTTTTTTGTTGGGAAATTGAGAAGGAGAATGTAGTTTGTTTTGTATTTTATTTTCTAGATTTTAATTTTTAGCACTTTTATTTCTGTATTTGTATTCTATATTCTAAAATATAACCTTTTATTTTGTATGTCGTATTATATATTTAAAAATAATTAACATGAATAAAATAATAATATAAACAAACAGCAAAATAATGCATTTTCCTTCGCGAACTTAAACAAAGCTGAAACTAGCACACATCTGTCAAAATAACGAGTTATTCCTTGAATTCATCATCAATCAACAAAACAAAGAAAACAACAATACAATATATTCTCCAATTAGTAGATATACGTACACAAAGGTAAACAAAACTACAAATACATATTTGAATGTTTAACAAAATTACAGTTATCATATATATAAATTTATTCCATATTCATACATATTACATATTAATAACTCTGTTGCTTTGCCTTTCTCTGCATGGAGCCTACGATAGACACTAAGCCACCAAAAGGCGGTCTCATCTTTGCTCTATAAACCAATTCATCGTAGGGCCTTCTGTACAACTTCAAATACATCATGAAAGAATCTCTATCCTTCTCCAATTTACTCTCCTTCTTCCCAAAAGACGAAAAAATCATAGACGGAGACTGCAGAAAGGATGGCCTAGGTGTCCTAGGTGGCTGACGTGGCACATGGTGGGTCCTGGGGGTTGACCTTGAGCTAGGAGAGGCGAAGGAGACAGATCGAGCGTTGATCGGGGAAACCCCTATCAATGAAGGACTGGATGTTGTCGGTACCACCGAGCTAAGGTACCATGGTTTTAGAGAGTCCAGGTTTGTGGACACGGTGAAGGCGAACCGTGATGATGTGGAGCCTGTTCTGCCGTTGGATTTGGAGGGATGATCGAATCGGAGGGATGTTGTTCCAGTTGGATAGAAGGGCCTGTCTTCTAAGGAATCTGGGTAGTCTGGTTTGGAGATCAGGGTCGTGCTTGACCATAGGTCCACAAACGGCCGTGCACCCTGTAAATTCAAATTCAAATTCAAATTCAAACTAAAAATTTTAATCATTGTATTTTGTTATATCATACGTTGAAAAGGTTTGATTTTTGGTTTGAAATGTTGAAATGATGGCGTACCTTCCACAAACAATAAAAGATGGACGGAGGGTCGATGACAAAAGCTTTATGCAGTCTTGAAGGGTAGAATTCTGAGATTACTTTGAGCGTCCCCATGAGCAGGTTTAGAAAAGCAGGGGCTGATCTGAAAAAGCCTGCAGTGTTTTATAGATGAAATGCACGCCTTGTTAGTCATTATTACTCGTTAATCACTACACCTTGCAGCATTCAATTCATTTGCTTATATTTATATTTATGCTACACTGACTACACTTGATTCAAATGTAGGAATTTGTGTATATTGTATGTAGCTTTTGATTCTCTTCTTTATTTAGTTTGCATTGCATTGTGTTATCTTAAAACAAATATGAATACTCAAGAAAAACTTATGGCCAATGGTTTATGATAAAGCATTTTTTTCCTTCTTTCGCTATTGCCAATTATTTATGTTGCTATAAACCAGCTAGATGACAATTGGACGGTTTACCACAATATGCATTTGATTAATAAGCACCAAACTCCAACAAACAAGATTTTCATAACACTAGATCGTGTGCTAATAGCGTTTTTAGCTAAACTAAACATACAATCAATCCTACAACGTATAGTCATATAGGTATCTAAATTGACATACAAGCATGAAGTCTTCAAGCATAAAATTCGTTTTCTGATGCTTAAAAAACAGAATTGCATAACAAAAGCATTGTAGAATAATAAAAGAAATCTGCATTAGCTATGCAACCTGCTCTTCAGATAATTAAGTACATAACATACGCCAGTCTCATGAAATGATTCCTCTATTCTGAATTTGTTGACTAGATGAACTACACATTTGAATAATAGTTTCTTTTGTTAGGCAGAAAAACAGAGTTTGAATCTTATTTGCAACGCTTACACTTAAATTTAGTACATAAACAGAAAACAATTACCAGTGGTAATTCTTTTATATAAAGTTCCATTGAGTCACAGTCACCAAACCTAAGACTGGACTAAGAGTTTTTTATTTTATTTTCCCATACTTTTCTCTTTATACTCAAACTTATAGTTCAGGTGTAACTCATGTAGCTTTTAAAAGGAAATATATGGAAATCAAGGTAACATGAAACAGTACATACTTGCATCAAAAAGAAGAACAAATTGGTCCACAAAGCGCGACATTGAACAGATGGCTACTTCAAGTGTAAAAGCCAACAACCGCAAATACCTGCAACAAACGAGTACTAATTCTTCAAAACCAAGCACAATTGGTCAACATAGCACTTCAATGACCTCATTCTACACTTTTTTTGGGAAACAAACACGTTTAAAAAGAATTCTCAATAATGAGCTTTTCTTTCCAAAACCAAAACTGAAAAAAGAAAAAGCAAAAGTAGAGAGTACTCACGATTTTTGTGTGTGAAATTTGAAATAATCTTGTTTTATCCGGAATACCTGCAGATCAAGAAAAGATAAAATCGTCAGTATTAATTAAATTGCTGTAGCAAAAAAAAGACAATGGTTGGTATGTCGGGAAGATAAATTACCAAAACAGGGCGAGCCTCGTCGTCATAGCCTGCCAGATAGGCAACTCCTTCGGCGATTTCCGACGAAAACTCATCTGCTATCAGATGATCTGAAATTTTATTTCGGAAACAGAAAAAAACCATCAGTCGATCTTCATATCGAGAATAGAAAATTTTATAGTACATTATGTTGGATAAAATACCAATTCCAATGTTTTCTCTCCAAGAAAGAACAGATCTCAACTGCTTCGCAGCCTTCTTCACGTTATCCCCTCTCGCTTTCAGTATTCTCTGTACACATGCATCGTTGCAATATTTTTCCTGTTTTTTTTTCCACATTTTGCAGAGTAATTGAGTATGAAGTGTGAAATCTGTAAACATAGAGGCTCAAGATGACAAAAAACAGAGACGAAGGCCGAATGTTAATTCGACGCTTGGGTTATACCTGTTTGATCGTGAGAGGAGCGTGTTTTTTCAGAATCTTGAGAACATGATCGATTCTTTCTCGATCAATCGCCATTTTTAAAAACTGAAACTTCGATTCCAATGATATGGGTGAAAGATAGAGAGAGAGAGTGAGAACGCGAGCTTGCAGTAGAAGAAAATGGAGTGAGAGAGTGTAAGAATGTTATTTATACGAGGGAGGGGTAACGGAGGCCGTTATGTAGCATGTGCATTTCAACGGTGGGATTTGACGGCAGTTATTAACGTGGACGGAGAATATATTTTTTTAATTTTTTGGAAAAAGAAGGATAATATTTCATTTTTGTATCCGTTTTGTTTTCTCTTTTACTTTTCTGGGGTGGCTTTAAATTTAATGTTTTTTGTGATACCATTCCTTTTGCTTTTATAAATTCTAGCGTTTTTTCTGATGTATAACGGTTTTCAATTTGTGACGTACTTGTGGGCTTGTAGTAGTAGGCAATTATGTAAATAACCTAGAAAAAGATGACCTATATATGAAGACAAAAAGATAGAGGGCTAAAACGAAAATATCTACCTTCAGGTGCAACAACGCACCAATCTCCTATTTCGGTAGCATGGTGGAAGATGCATCCAATTTTTACTTTATGGGTCAAATCTCATGATTACCGTCGTCTACTATTTATCGCTAACAGTTAATTTGTTTATATTATACATTGGTGTCTACTTGTAGTTCATTGAATGTTAGCTGTTGATTACCTTCTAAATGTCAAAAATTATAATATGTTTACTGCAAGATAATTAATTAACTAGTGTGTATACATTGATTGACTAATGCGTTTAGGGCTTGCTTTGGTTATTTAGTGCGGACAAACATGATTTAGTGTATGTGTTAATGACAATAAATTTTATATAATGATTAACTAATTATAACTTTAAAAAAATGTGTATGTGATAAACTGGGTATACCTTAGTTTAATTCAATATACATAACCGTAAATTACTATATTTTTTGAAAGGCAAATGAACTTCATTCACAACAGAGTAACAATTTACATGCTAACTACGAGACTATACCACAAATCTGTACACTATACATACACCAAATATCGTGGTATTGAGAAAAAAATGAGATACAAATATCCACACAAAATAGAAAAGAACTCACTACCACACTTGAGCTAGCTACTGTATCACTATGAAGCATCAAGAAACGTCCTTAGCACTTCATTAACATTCAACCAACTGCCATTTGCATCAACAATTCATGATTAGCACTTCAACTCTAACCAAAATACTAACAGCACTAACCAAAAACCAAGAAGCTCAATCATCTCAGCAAATCAAACACCATCAACAAGCTTTTATATTTCATAATATTCCTATTAATAACAACAAATAACTCATTCAATTTAAAGAAGAATTAGAGAAAATCCTTCTATTCCTTTCAGCCCAAACCTCATACAAGAAAACCATCAACAACAGCATGCTTCTTCTAGTTCTTCATCTAGTAGCCTTGAATAAGGTGAACCATTCATCTCTGCTAACTAAGGATGGCCTATGCATGTTACCCACAACAAGAATTCTTCTCCAGATCTGATGAACAAAGGTACAATCAAAAAACAAGTGTGTATTACACTTAGCTTCAACTCTACAAAAGACACACAGTTGACCAGGAATAAGACCCATCTTATATAATTTGTCTTTAGTATTAGCAACATTCATTATTTTCCATAACAAGAAATTAGATTTAGCAGAACTCATATAATTCCATATTCTCTTATACCATGGAAATACAGGCTTATCCCCATTCAACAGATCATAAACATAACTAACAGAAAGAATTCTACCTCTCGAAGAAATAGATAAATCTCCACTAATCTTGAATTTAGAAGAAATATCATTCCAAAGCATACGCAGAGATGCGGAACAACTATGTGGCAAAACAAGTACTCCATCATGCAAAGCATCTTCAACTTTTACATTCTCAGGTATTCCACTATTACATCTCAGATTATACTCCACCAAATTTCCTAAGATTAAACCACATCCAACCCAAGGAGAGTACCAAAAAGAGAGACCATGCAACTACGAACATTGCACTGTACTAAGGGTAGAAAAACACACTCCTTAGTTTGAGAATTTGCCTACAGCTGAATATCCATTATCCAAAAGTTCTTCCTACCAATAAGGTTGCTCTTAACAAATCTAGTCCATAAGTTTTTGTCATCAGAGAACGGTTTATTAATATATACTGAAATAGCTGCTTGATTCCATAGTAGAAGATTAATGATTCCAATCCCACCACTTTTCTTATCTTCACACAATTTTGCAAAAGAAATAGGAGTAATTTTCTTAGCAAACGGATCACCATGCCATAAAAATTTGTTCATTGCACTCATAACATGTTAATTAACTTCACAGGAAGAATATAATGCCTAGTATAATATGTAGTCATAGACGAAATAATAGATTGAATAACATTAGCCTACCTGCTTGAGACAAACTGCAGGAAGGCCACTGCTTCATTCTGTCAATGATCCTTTCATACAGCATCATACATTTATCTTTAGTAATTCTTCCACTAAAGAGAGGAAGACCTAGGTACGTTGCATTATCACGTACCTCCTTTAGTCCAGACAGTGCAATTAGCTCAGCTTTCTTATCAAGTGGCAATTAAGCTATTTTAATATGCGACTTGCTCAAGTTAACTTGTAGCCCAGTGATCTCATATAAGGTTTGAAAAATGGAGAGTATGCAGTTTATATTGGAAAAGGTAGGTTTGGTAAATAAAATGAGGTCATCTGCAAAGAGCAAATAAGTAATTGTTGGATTTTTACAATGTGGATGCAAATCAAGATCACCATTCTGCACCTTTTCAACTACTAAGCAGTTAAGCAATTCCATAACAACTATGAAGAGATAAGATGAGATGGGGTCCCCCTGTCTTACTCCTTTCTTACTCTTGAAATAACCATGCAAACACCCATGTCTAGAAATAGAGAACATAGGGGATGATATGCAAGTGTATTTCCAAGCAAGGAAGGGTTTAGGGAAATTCATTCTTGACAATATAGCTAATATAGAAGACCAGGAAACACTATCAAATGCTTTCTTAATGTTAAGCTTCTACATGCATCATGGAGAAATATTCTTCCTATCATATCCATTGAGCAACTCTTGAGTTATCAATATATTGTCACTTATAGATCTTCCTAAGATATAGGCAGATTGATTGCAGGAAATCACTAAGGGAAGCAATTTATGAATTCTATTAGAAAGAACCTTTGAAATAATCTTATAAAAGACACTACAACATGAAATAGGTCTAAAATCTGAGACAGAAGAGGGATTATCCACCTTGGGAATTAAAGCAATTGAAGTGGCAGAAAAACTTGAAGGAAAGGTATTATTCAAAAAGAAATGCTGAACAATAGCTATAATGTCATTACCAATTATAGGCCAACATTTTTGCAAAAAACAAGCATTAAACCCATCATGTCCACCTGAACTAGTCGAATGCATATTAAAAACAACAACTTTAATTTCATCCCTAGAAATATAAGATACTAGCTCACAGGATTGAAGAGCAGAAATTTGAGGAAGCACTAATTGGAAAAGAGGTTATATATTAGTTGAAGGTAAGGAATTAGGTGCAAAAATGGATCTAAAATAATCAACAAAAGCCTCATCAATTCTAGCCTGAGAAATTAGAGTTTCACTATTCTTATCAATAATCATGTATATAGCCTCCTTTACCTTGTTTAACTTCAAATAATTATGGAAAAAATTGGTATTTCTATCAGCCTCCAAAATCCTCTTCAAAAAGGAACTTCGCCTGGCTGAATTGTTGTGATGGCCCGAAAATCCATACCAATTTGAGCTGACTAATATCCTACACATTCAACTCAAAGTGCACGAAAATTCAGATCATTAATAGAAAGAAATTAGAGGATGTGATGGAAAAGATAGAACTAATAGAATAGAAGAAGAAGAAGATCACAACTAAACTAAATCAGAGTAAACACCAACTCACAGTGGAAGAATAAAATGTATTATACACAACTTTGAATTACAAAATTGTATTGTATATACATACCATATCAGAGTATAATACATGATATATCACAGCGGAAATAATCTTTAAATACTAGCAGTGGAGCCTCCTGCTTCGAGCTCCTCCAAGTGAATCTGCAAAGCCTGAAATACTTGACTGCCCGTACAAATTTGGGAACCCAAGAGTTTAGGGAAAAACAAACAAAATAAACTCTGGGTCAGTCATAGGACTGGTGTGAGTAAATTTCAACCATGCTGTTTAATTTTTGAAAATCCTTTTGAACAAAAGGATAATAGTAAGACCTGCCCACACATAAACATGGATGGTTTTTACCTTACTATAACCCAAAATATCTTTGATATCAAAATTCAGTGATATTATAATAATGTCTACTCAATTAAATAACCAAGTACTAGAACACCCGCATCTCACGCTCCATATATATATATATAGTATAAAATCATAAACCGTAGGGCGCTTATTGGGGATTGGATTCCAACAGACAAGGTATGAGAGCACCTACCGATCAGTGTACTCTAGAGGGTATACACCTGAGTTCCACAAGAATGTCTTGCAACCCGGCCACACATGACCGACCACTCATTTAGCTTGAGTGTATCGAATATATTGCCACCCACGATTGTTGGCCATCCAACCGTCATCCGAAGATACAGAATCGAAAAAGAAGAACAAATATGAATTTTCTCTAGATCGGTGATAATACACCTTGCTTGGGGATGACCCAACTAGCCATGGTGCCTAGCCCAACTTTTGTTACTTCCTGGTTGTGAGGCTAGAGGCTATGTCTATCTTCAGAACATCTGATCACCATTCACTTTGAATGCCACATCGTCAAACCCGTCAATTCACTAATCGATTCCCAAAAATATCACGGTATAAAAAGCTAAGAGGAACGAATTCCTCCGCCACCAGACATAATACCTTTAAGAGATCAACTGTACGTGATTTGTTAGGTATACTCTGTCAGACACTCGTCCATACAAGTTGTCCTGGGACTGGACAAACATAAAACACTATTCTGGAATAGGACGACCCTTGCATTTCACTCCGTCTTCAATTATCTTCAGCTTAATATAATTCGCCGCGCTTATGCCTATACAGAGTGGTTTTCGGATAATATATCCAACCAGTCTCTCCGTATTGACAATGATGGTCAAAACACTTCGATAGTCGGTTCTTCAACTATCGAAGTAAAAACAACATTCATTCAAACGTACAACGAATCATCACACAATCACTGACCCCTTTTTATTTATGTTAATTTTCCAACTTCTCATATCCCAGAAAATATACATTATTAATCTTCGAAAACATTCCTATAATTTTCCCCATTTCTTATTTTCTTTATTTTAAAAAATATACCTTATAAATCTTTGGAAAACATTTCCAGTTCTCATTTAATCATTTCAACCTGCAAATTATTTACTTAACTCTTCATTCTAGAAATAAATACCCTTACAGGTTCATATCCTATCTACCGACTTCCTTTTATAATTTATATTCCTATTCTATTTGATAAACTCTATTTCTAAGTCAGGTTCTTATTAAATCAATATCAAGTTTATAACTAAATATCAATTTCATACCCTACTATAATTTATTGGTTTAAAGCCAAATATTAACTATCCTATCAAATTATAATTTCTAAAATAAATTGCTTTAATACATTTCGTAGGGAGTAGTGCTATATATAAAAATCACGCTTAAGCTTGGTCAACAACGCTAATTTATCGCTATAGTTCAAAAACTTGTCATGCGCTGTAATATTCCCCTTTATAACTAATCTTGACATAACAATCACGCTTAAGCCTAGTCAACAACGTTATTTTATCGTTATAGTTCAAAGACTTTTCATACGCTGTAATATTCACCTTTGTAACTAGTTTTGACATAACAGTCACGCTTATATAAATAATAAAAACCAACAGTAGAGATAAATATCGTGAAATCCGGTTGGATTCCTCCAACCGGTTTCCTGCATCCACAAATGTTAGTCCATACAATTTACACTAATTTCATACTATGGAATCTTATAATCGATGGGATCAGTATCCAACAAATGATGTGTGTATACACGACGATATTCAACCAATTAAATTGTAATTTACCTAATCAACCATCACGCAACATTCAACCAACATTAAAATATAATTATAATATTTTAAAACAGATCAGAGTTAGTGAATTTACTCACCTGGCGCGTTAACCATTACATAACGATTTGCGTCGGTACACCGGATCAGACGTTATAATTTCCAACGAGCTCCTAGTGGTTACAGACCAGTTCCAATATCCTCGGTTGCGTTCATCCCTTCATTGCAAATCTTTGCGTGATCCATCCGTCATCGCTACTTCACAAAACTCAAGGGCCAAAGCATCGTTTCCTTTCTCTTCGAACACTCCTTCATTTCCGTTCACACACTGACCATCGTTCATCTGTCCGAGATCACCACGGACTTCCGTTTGATCAAAGTTTCCATCTCCAGTAATTATATATCCAAGAAAAGACAACTTCATAGGCATTTATTAAAATTTTCTACTTCTGTGCTCCACATAGAATTTAACCGGCCCAATACCTCTTCAAACAAAAAGAGCCACATCCGTGTGTACTCCTGTAGCCCGTCTTCCCCTTCAACATATTTCATGCCCAAACTTCTACTGATCCTTCTTCTCACTTTCTAGAAAACAAACATCTTAGTGTTGCGTGTAAACTCATTCCCTTATGTGAACCGTTCGTACTGCCCTTCCGCCTTAATTAGTTCTCCATCAACTGTTTCATCAAACACCATGCACTTCAAAATTTACGGATCCACCCCATGTATTCCCATTGTCGCAACCGCTCCATCAACTACATACCATATCACGTCCACTCTTTTCCCTCACCCAAGAACCCACGTTCTTCATGCCTTCAGTATGTTACTTTGATATACCCCATGAAATTCTCTGCTCAAACCTTCAGAATGAATGAAGCTACTATGCTTCTTCTTTCTTCAACTTGCCATTCCCGTTCTCAAAGTTTTGAAAGTGAGCAACAGCTCATTCCCTCACGTCAGTACTCTCTTTGATACCTTTATCTTGAGTTGCAACAAAGAAATGATGTGCATTGTCTTTTCCGACAACTGAGTGTAGACGCTTTTCAGCGTTTACCCTTTTTTCTGATCATTATCTTACTGTTCTACTCTCCACTTCACGATCTGACTTCCACCATACATGCAGCTCTTTATACGTATATTTCTTTCCAGTATGAGGTGATTCATTCCGCTCCTATATAACACCATTCTCAGATATTTCCAAGCCTTCCACCCAGAACCATTCGCTACTACCATTTACAAACTTGCGCCCCTCCCATTTTCTTCCATCTTGCATTTAAATTTTTTCACTCCAATTTCACCTATATCGCAACTCCATGCATTCACCCCTATGCTCTCTTGTCCATCTCCATGCCATGCGTTAACAATACCCCCCCTTAACTCCTCCACGCAAATCCGAAAACTCTTACTGGCAACCGTAGTCCATCAGGTGTGAACACTCTTGCGTGCCCAACTTTACTCATACACGTGACCCCCTTTTCTGTTTTTAGTTTGGTTTCTTCCCACTTCGAACCCTTTCATAACCACATAGTAACCATGCTTCCTCCCCATCGATGATCAACTTATCGTGAACTACTGCGCCCGCTAAGAGAAAACAAACGAACTAAAACAGTCTGGAAACTTCTCAAACTTTCTCTACGTGTGCGCCTTGATGGCCTGAACCTCATAGTGACATCGATTCAGCCTTTAACTCTGCTGAGCGGCCTATCCTTCCCACGCAACGCTTTAAAAAAAGATGCGAACATCTTCCTCTTGGAGCTCCGCGAAATGTACATTGAAGATCTGGTTTGAAATGTGGTTTCGATCTCTATATTGAGCTTTGGATGTAGGAACTGAAACTTTCTAATAATATAGAGAGACAAGTAGATTTATTATTATATTTTTTCTGATGTTTGAATTCAGGTAGCTTCGGTTTTGGTTATGTTCAGTAGAAAGGAATTGAAGGATTTATCTTGTGGGTTTAAAGAACGCATGATGTTCTGTATATATAATATGAATTGCTTAATGATGAAGCATGAGTAGCTGTTAGCTTAGGGTATGGGTAATGGGTTTGATTTGACTTCCATGTGTTGTCTACGTTTTTAATACATAGGCTTAGGTTATGCCTTGATATTTTAATTGAGTAGATGACTGCATTTTTCAACTTAGATGTGAGTATAGGGGAATGGTTTTTTATTAGGTAGTCTGTGTGTTTCTTTTCGAATTGATTGTTTAAGCTTCCAAGGTTGGCTGTAGAAGTTAGGGTAGATGACTATTCTTTTATATTTTACTTAAGGACAAATACTTAGAAGCTAAGTTTTGGACATAGGCAACTGCTCATGTACGTGAGTCTCAAATATAGGGTAGTAAGGTGCCATGACTTGTTTAGTTGAAAAGGAGTAGTGTATGATTTACTTAGCAGGTAAGGTATAAGATTTTTATTAGTATATATATGCTTGGACACTTAAAGAAGTAACCCTGCGTGATGTTTATAGACAACTAGGATGTGTGAATGACGCTTATGTACGGACAGAAGTAAGAGTACAGTCGCGCTCAACGAGGTGTCACGACCCCAAAAATATAATAATATCGGTAGATTAACTTATATTGTGAAATCCCAAAATGTTGATATAGGGTGCACAATACTCCAAATAAAAAGTTGCTTATTTAATTAATTAAAAATTACAGTAAAATTTTAAAAATTAAATTATCACTACATCTCAAAAGAACCTTATTTAAATTTGAAACCCATATCTAGTTATGTCGAATAAACCGTTACGGTCGATAAACGATTCTACAGCGACTATTTGAATATTTGATTTGGATATATCTTGCAATATATAATTCAGAAATTTTATTTTTCACCTCTAATAGAAAAATACAGTTCAACAGATTCCAAGTTTCTTGTTTCGCAGAAATCCGATTTAAAACGAGTCCTGTATACTCAGTTGAAGTTCAGAACGTTAAATTACGAACTACCACGACATTACGGGCTCGAGTATATTTAATATATATTTTTATACATTCAACTTCGTTTTAATTAATATATAAATCCACTTATATTATGAATTCGATATTTAAACTGATTTAAATATTCAAATACAAACCGATAAAATGCGGGGCGTTACATTCCTTTCCCCTTAAAAGAATTTCGTCCCCGAAATTACTAAGGTAGGAAAAATGCTAGAATCCATATTATAACTAGGTTAAAAATCTTTTATTTCATTTCTTAAATTCAGTTTCTACCGAACCGGTTAATACTAATTAAAATATTAATTCCTTCATATTAACGAATACTTTCAGAAATTCTAAAATTTTCCTAACAGCTTAATTTTCAGAGAAGTTTGCCAACATCTTCTCTGCACGGCTCATTCTGTACTACTACGACTTGCTTCTCTGGGCTTTCTCCAATTCAACAGAAAATTAAACAGCCAAATGACTTGCCAAACAGACTCAAAAATCTTCTACTCCATGTAATATAAATTTGTACCCTTTTGGTTGGGCATTCAACTCTGCCTCTCCTATTGGCTACCAATCCAATCTATACTCCAGCATTCCAATTGATCTCAAATCCATTAATCATCAAACCTATAATCTTTTTATACTCAAGCCAAATTCTATTTCAACTCCAATTCTATTCTCAATTCCAACTCTTAATTCATCAGTTCGAGTCTATTCCAGATTATTTCTAATCCAAAGCAATTTTTATTTGACTTAATTAAATATTTATTTATTTACTTCATAAGTAAATTTTTAAATTTCGGAATTCAAATTCTTGGGTTTTATTTCAAATTAGTTTGAAATCTATATAATAGCAATTCAAAACATTTGAAAATAACTCAAAACAAAATCATTGGTAGTAATATGTCACTTTAGAACTCGAAAATGGACACCGATAATGCCGCGGTTCATCATCGGAATTTATTTTCCAGTCATCGAAGTGAGTTCAATACTATATTAGTTTCAAAACACTTATTTTCAAACATTTTCATTTGAAAATCACTTCAAAATATCTTTTCAAAATGCTTGGAAAATATTTCCAAATCTCTCCCAGGATTTTAAATTTTCCATATATTCAATTCAAAATTTATTTACTTTCCAATTTTCTAGAGTTTTATTTCAAATTCTGGTTTTAAATTCAGATTCAGTTCATCTAATTTTGCATATTATACTTATATAATATTTTGATTGGTTATTTATATAACCAACTCAATTATAAATCTTATTTGATCATAATTACAATCAACACATTCAATATATATTAGATAATTAAAATATATGTGTTTTCTTTATATCAAAATATATTTTTGGGTAAAATTATTTCATTTACCCTCTTTTCAAAACATACTGTGTCGAAATACTATGTTCAAGAGTTTAGAAACACCTATCGACACAATTTGCATTACTGTTTCGACCAGAATTCATAAACCACTCGACTGACCAGTCAACACAACAGTTTTTATATTAATTTACAACTACGCACTCATATATATACACTCATACTCATTCTAGGGCATTACTAACCCCATCCCTATTGAGTTACACCATAGAGCCAAGGTAATCACTTAACCAATAGCTCTGATACCAACTATGATGGCCCGAAAATCCGTACCAATCTGAGCTGACTAATATCCTACACATTCAACTCAAAGTGCACAAAAATTTAGATCATTAATAGAAAGAAATTAGAGGATGAGATGGAAAAGATAGAACTAATAGAATAGAAGAAGAAGAAGATCACAAGTAAACTAAATCAGAGTAAACACGAACTCACAGTGGAAGAATAAAATGTATTATACACATAACTTTGAATTACAAAACTGTATTGTATATACATACCATATCAAAGTATAATACATGATATATCACAGCGGAAATAATCTTTAAATACTAGCAATGGAGCCTCCTGCTTCGAGCTCCTCCAAGTGAATCTGCAAAGCTTGAAACACTTGATTGCCCGTACAAATTTGGGCACCCAAGAGTTTAGGGAAAAACAAACAAAATAAACTCTGGGTCAGTCATAGGACTGGTGTGAGTAAATTTCAACCATACTGTTTAACTTTTGAAAATCCTTTGGAACAAAAGGATAATAGTAAGACCTGCCCATACATAAACATGGATGGTTTTTACCTTACTATAACCCAAAATATCTTTGATATCAAAATTCAGTGATATTATAATAATGTCTACTCAATTAAATAACCAAGTACCAGAACACCCGCATCTCACGCTCCATATATATATATATATATATATATATATATATATATATATAGTAAAAAATCATAAACCGCAGGGCGCTTATTGGGGATTGGATTCCAACAGACAAGGTATGGGAGCACCTATCGATCAGTGTACTCTAGAGGGTATACACCTGGGTTCCACAAGAATGTCTTGCAACCTGGCCACACATGACCGACCACTCATTTAGCTTGAGTGTATCGAATATATTGCCACCCATGGTTGTTGGCCATCCAACCATCATCCGAAGATACAGAATTGAAAAAGAAGAAAAAATATGAATTTTCTCTAGATCGGTGACAATACACCATGCTTGGGGATGACCCAACTAGCCATGGTGCCTGGCCCAACTTTTGTTACTTCCTGGTTATGAGGCTAGAGACTACGTCTATCAGAACATCTGATCACCATTCACTTTGAATGCCACATCGTCAAACCCGTCAATTCACTAATCGATTCCCAAAAATATCACGGGTATAAAAAGCTAAGAAGAATGAATTCCTCTGCCACCAGACGTAATATCATTAAGAGATCAACTATACGTGATTTGTTAGGTATACTCTGTCAGATACTCGTCCATACAAGTTGTCCTGGGACTGGACAAACATAAAACACCATTCTGGAACAGGACGACCCTTGCATTTCACTCCGTCTTCAATTATCTTCAGCATAATATAATTCGCCGCGCTTATGCATATATATAGTGGTTTTCGGATAATATATCGAACCAGTTTCTCCGTATTGACAACGATGGTCAAAACACTTCGACAGTCGGTTCTTTAACTATCGAAGTAAAAACAACATTCATTCAAATGTACAACAAATCATCACACAATCACTGACCCCTTTTTATTTATGATAATTTTCCAACTTCTCATATCCCAAAAAAATATACGTTATTAATCTTCGGAAACATTCCTATCATTTTCCCCATTTCTTATTTTCTATATTTTAGAAAATATACCTTATAAATCTTTGGAAAACATTTCCAGTTCTCATTTAATCATTTCAATCTGCAAATTATTTGCTTAACTCTTCATTCTAGAAATAAATACCCTTACAGGTTCATGTCCTATTTATCGACTTCCTTTTATAATTTATATTCTCATTCTATTTGATAAACTCTATTTCTAAGTCAGGTTCTTATTAAATCAATATCAAGTTTATAACTAAATATCGATTTCATACCCTACTATAATTTATTGGTTTAAAGCCAAATATTAACTATCCTATCAGATTATAATTTCTAAAATAAATTGCTTTAATACATTTTGTAGGGAGTAGTGCTATATATAAAAATCACGCTTAAGCTTGGTCAACAACGCTAATTTATCGCTATAGTTCAAAAACTTGTCATGCGCTGTAATGTTCCCCTTTATAACTAATCTTGACAGAACAGTCATGCTTAAGCCTAGTCAACAACGTTATTTTATCGTTATAGTTCAAAGATTTGTCATACGCCGTAATATTCACCTTTATAACTAGTTTCGACATAATGATTATGCTTATATAAATAATATAAAACCAACAGTACAGATAAATATCGTGAAATCCGGTTGGATTCCTCCAACCGGTTTCCTGCATCCACAGATGTTAGTCCATACAATTTACACTAATTCCATACTATGGAATCTTATAATCGATGGGATCAGTATCCAACAAATGATGTGTATATACGACGATATTCAACCAATTAAATTGTAATTTACCTAATCAACCGTCACACAACATTCAACCAACATTAAAATATATTATAATATTTTAAAACAGATCAGAGTTAGTGAATTTACTCACCTTGCGCGTTAACCATTACATAACGATTTGCATCGGTACACCGGATCAGACGTTATAATTTCCAACGAGCTCCTAGTGGTTACGAACCAGTTCCAATATCCTCGGTTGCCTTTATCCCTTCATTGCAAATCTTTGCGTGATCCGTCCGTCATTGCTACTTCACAAAACTCAACGCCCAAAGCATCATTTCCTTTCTCTTCGAACACTCCTTCATTTCCATTCACACACTGACCATCGTTCATCTGTCTGAGATCACCACGGACTTCCGTTTGATCAAAATTTCTATCTCCAGTAATTTATATATCCAAGGCAAAACAACTTCATAGGCATTTATTAAAATTTTCTACTTCTGGGCTCCACATGGAATTTAACCGGCCCAATACCTCTTCAAACAAAAAGAGCCACGTCTGTGTGTACTCCTGTAGCCTGTCTTCCCCTTCAACATATTTCCTACCCAAACTTCTACTGATCCTTCTTCTCACTTTCTAGAAAACAAACATCTCAGTGTTGCGTGGAAACTCATTCCTTTATGTGAACCGTTTGTACTGCCCTTCCACCTTAATTAGTTCTCCATCAATTGTTTCATCAAACACCATGCACTTCAAAATTTACGGATCCACCCCATGTATTCCTATTGCCGCAACCAATCCATCAACTACATACCATATCGCGTCCACTCTTTTCCCATACGCAAGAACCCACGTTCTTCATGCCTTCAGTATGTTTCTTTGATATACCCCGTGCAATTCTCTTCTCAAACCTTCAGAATGCATGAAGCTACTGTGCGACTTCTTTCTTCAACTTGTCATTCCCCTTCTCAAAGTTTTGAACGTGAGCAACAACTCATTCCCTCACGTCAGTACGCTCTTTGATACCTTTATCTTGAGTTGCAACAAAGAAATGATGTGCATTGTCTTTTCCTACAACTGAGTGTAGACGCTTTTCAGCATTTACCCTTTTTTCTGATCATTATCTTACTATTCTACTCTCCACTTCACGTTATGACTTCCACCATACATGCAACTCTTTATACGTATATTTCTTTCCAGTATGAGGTGATTCTTTCCGCTCTTGTATAACACCATTCTCGGATATTTCCAAGCCTTCCACCCTGAACCATCCGCTACTACCATTTACAAACCCTCACCCCTCCCATTTTCTTCCATCTCGCATTTAAAATGTTTCAATCCAATTTCACCTGTATCGCAACTCCATGCATTCATCCCTCTGCTACCACGTACATCTCCATGCCATGCGTTAACAATACCCACCCTTAACTCCTCCACACAAATCTAAAAACTCTTACAGGCAACCGAAGTCCATCAGGTGTAAACACTCTTGCATGCCCAACTTTACACATACACGTGACCCCCTTTTCTGTTTTTAGTTTGGTTTCTTCCCACTTCGAACCCTTTCGTAACCACATAGTAACCATGCGTCCTCCTTATCAATGATCAACTTTCCGTGAATTGCTGTGCCCGCCAAGAGGAAACAAACGAACTAAAACAGCCTGGAAACTTCTCAAACTTTCTCTACGTGTGTGCCTTGATGGCATGAACCTCATAGTGACATCGATTCAGCCTCTAACTCTGCTGAACTTCGGCCTATCCTTCCCACGCAACGCTTTAAAAAAAGATGCGAACATCTTCCTCTTGGCGCTCCGCGAAATGTATACTAGAGATCTGGTTTGAAATGTGGTTTCGATCTCTATATTGAGCTTTGGATGGAGGAGCTGAAACTTTCTTATAATATGGAGAGACAAGCAGATTTATTATTATAATTTTTCTGATGTTTGAATTGGGGTAGCTTCGGTTTTGGTTATGTTCAGTAGAATGGAATTGAAGGATTTATCTTGCTAGTTTGAAGAACGCATGTTGTTCTGTATATATAATATGAATTGCTTAATGATGAAGCATGAGTAGCTGTTAGCTTAGGGTATGGGTAATGGGTTTGATTTGACTTCCATGTTTTGTCTACGTTGTTAATACATAGGCTTAGGTTATGCCTTGATATTTTAATTGAGTAGATGACTGCATTTTTCAACTTAGATGTTAGTATAGGGGAATGATTTTGTATTAGGTAGTCTGTGCGTTTCTTTTCGAAATGATTGTTTAAGCTTCCAAGGTTGGCTGTAGAAGTTAGGATAGACGACTATTCTTTTATATTTTACTTAAGGACAAATACTTAGAATCTAAGTTTTGGATATAGACAACTGCTCATGTACGCGAGTCTCAAATATAGAGTAGTAAGGTGCCATGACTTGTTTACATCGTAGAAAAGGAGTAGTGTACGATTTACTTAGCAGGTAAGGTATAATATTTTTATTAGTATATATATGCTTGGACACTTAAAGAAGTAACCCTACGTTATGTTTATAGACAACTAAGATGTGTGAATGATATTTATGTAAGGACAAAAGTAAGAGTATAGTCGCGCTCAACGAGGTGTCACGATCCCAAAAATATAGTAATATCAGTAGATTAACCTATATTGTGAAATCCCAAAATGCTGATATAGGGTGCACAATACTCCAAATAAAAAGTTGCTTATTTAAAAAATTAAAAATTACAGTAAAATTATAAAAATTAAATTATCACTACATCTCAAAAGAACCTTGTCTAAATTCGGAAACCATATATAGTTATGTCGAATAAACCGTTACGGTCGATTAACAATTCTACAGCGACTATTTGAATATTTGATTTGGATATATCTTGCAATATATAATTCAGAAATTAGATTTTTCACCTCCATTAGAAAAATAAAGTTCAACAGATTCCAACATTTCTTTTTTCGCAGAAATCCGATTTAAAACGAGTCCTGTATACTCAGTTGAAGTTCAGAATGTTAAATTATGAACTGCCGTGACATTATGGGCTCGATTATATTTAATATATATTTTTATATGTTCAACTTCGTTTTAATTAATATATAAATCCACTTATATTATGAATTCAATATTTAAACTGATTTAAATATTCAAATACAAATCGATAAAATGCGGGACGTTACAATTGTATTCAAAATCCAATAAATCCTTTAATTTATCCTGCGGTTCTTTCTCCTTGCATTGAAGCTGCAAATCATAGGGCCTACTTATCAAAAAACTCTGCACCTTGATTAGCTCTTCACGCACACTAAAATATTAAATAGAACCAGTCCCAAATTTATGATTAGACCAAGCTTTAAGGCGGATCTTCAATAACCTCAATTTGTATAATAAAATATCCATTGGATTATTCCTATGATAACTGCTCCAAACCTGCATCAAAATACTAGAAAAATCTTTATGAGATAACCAAATATTAAAAAAATTAAAAGAGGACTTCCCGTTAACAATGGCGTCAACATTCCCCCAGTATAAAAGAAGAGGACAATGATCTGAAATGGATGGAGGAAGAGTATGATAAAAAGCTTTGGGACAAATGATAAGAAAAGAGGAGTTTACAAAAATGTGATCAAGCTTGCATAAAGTGGGATTACCAGAGTGACTCTTATTAGACCAAGTGAAGGTAGAACCAAAACAAATAAGAGGAATTAAACTGGATTTAATAATAGCTTGATTAAGCGGAGCAATGTCACTAACAGAAAGAGGGCATCCGCCTAACTTTTAGGAGGAAGAATACATGCAGTTAAAATCCCCTCCTAAAATCCAAGGGTCACCAAAAGAATGGACATGACAAAGATTATTTAAAAAAGAATTCCTCAAAGACGAAGCATTGTGAGCATAAACGGATGTGCGAAAGAATACAGAATTAGAAGGAAGATATACACATTTGAAGTGAAGATGCTGATCTGAAGAAAAAAGTTTGGTAAGGCTAAAAATCTGTGGATTCCACATTATCAAAAGATGACCAAGACATTGAATATTAGCAACGAAAAGAAATTGGAGGCTTACTGAGTGAACATTTTTATAATGATGTACACTTATTTATTGAATTCGCTTTAAGCAACAGCGAAAAGGACAAAGAAATCCAGTGTCTATATAGTGAGTGTAAATTGTTGAAACATTTGATACACGTCATAGTTAGAATTCATTTGCATCAGTACGGTTTTGTATCGAATTATTTGGTACGAGATCTTCATTGAGAACTTTTATCACTCAATCTTGTGCAATCAGAGAAAATAGTGAGTAATGAAACTGTAACGACCCGCATTTTTTTGCCATTCAACTTTGAACATTTAAAATTTATTTTAAATGTTGAATTGAAAATATAAATATATTTTTGTATGGAGTTTATCAATTTAATAAGCAAAATACGATTTAATTTCGAAAATCTCAAATTATCGTAATACGAAAACGAGAAATAATTGAATTCCAAGTTAAAAGGTAAATCGAAATGATTCTAACAATTAATATAAATTCTATTTGAAAATATACGATAATAACAATTTATTATCAATAGATTTGACTGTTTCGAAATCGATTTGTGGTTTATCGATTTAATTTAACACTTGAGAATAGTCATTTTTCAAATGACCTCAGATTTCAACGAAACCAAATTTAAAAGATCTGTAATTGTTAATTATTATAAGGTTTCCAGTTCCAGATTAATCAGAGTTATCAAGTGATCATGCATAATATAAACGCATACCGATTTACGTTTGAAATTAAAATAGCCATTTTTTGAACATTCTCGGAATTCGACGAAACCAGTTCCATCAGGTTCGGAATATTAAATTATTGTAGGGTTTCGAACTTCGTTTCAATCTGAGATGTATGTGGTTGTGCAAGCTTAAAAAGCCGAGCGCGAATATAATTGAAACAAATAATAAAATATCTGAAAATATCTACACTATAAATTCATCTCAAACTCCCTTACCCTAACTTCATAACTGCTACCTCGACCTTTCTTCACGATCACTAAACGAATTTTTTCATCAATCTAGAGACCGAATTAGTGTAAGTCATCAACTGGAAAGTTGTAGGAGATGATGAGATCGACATGCTAGTGGAATTTAGTTGCACTCAGTGCTCTGGTATGGCCGAAATTTGTAGTTGAACGAGAGGAGGCAGTTTTTGGGTTTTGAGCTGCTGCGCCCTCGTCATTGGTCGTGGGGTCTGGGTGTCCAAAGGAAAAGGTCGGGAAGATGGAGGGTTGTTGAGCAGTAGTGGTCTGTTTAGGTGCAATGGAGCGTGGTGGCCTAGAGGGCTAGATGAACGGAAATGGTTATTTCTGATTTCTAGTGATTTGGTGGAGCGTTGGGGGTCGGGTTTTCTGGTGTAGGCATGGCTTGGATTGGCCGAGGTGGTGGTGTAGGTGCGGTGGCTCCAAGTGGTCGCGAGGAGGCACGAGGAGTAGAAGGGGTCATATTGCTTTTGTTTGAAGGCATAGGGTTGATCGAGAGTTTAAATGTGGACGAAGCACGCTAATGACGTGGATTAAGAGCTAATCATGATTAAGGTTAATTAGTTAGTTAATTCACCTTTTAATTTGTATCAAACTTGTAACGACGATATTTTTTTCATACGATATCAGATTTGAGCGAAACAAGATTCGTTGGAATCGTATGGACGAACACGACACGTATGAGCTGGATTGGTTGGATTTGGAGCTTAATGGAATTTTTTCAATTTAAAATGGTCATTTAAAATTAAATGAAACAATGTGAAATCGTCGATCGAAAATGAAACGTAAGATAACTTTCACGCTTTTTGAAATACTATGATATGGTAAAATTCATATAATTATAATCCATTTGTTCTTAGTATAAATTATGTGTTTGGATACTTTGGATGATTATTGTTTGGTTGATAATTATCGATATTTATATTTCCATCATCTTAAATGAAGTAGGTTAGAATTTCTATTTCATATGCATTTATTAAATAATATTATGAGCTTTGATGCAGGGAGAACATGTTGATTACTCAAATATTTAGCTTGTTACTTGTTTACATGTTATTCATATATGAACTGTTTAACCCAAGTAACGTTAAAATCTGTTTCGATGTTGATTGTTAAATTGAATTCAACATCGATGTGTTATTAATCAATAGACGATATTGATGAAGTGATTGGAAGTAGATGGCTTAAAATCCATATTTTTAAGATGTTTATTTGCCATTAGGCGAATTGATGAAATTAAAGTTATAAAACATTTTTACAACTGAAGCAAGGTTATAGATTATATTTAATATAAAATAGAAGTTTTAAAAATAATGAATATTTTTTAATTTGTTTTTATATAGTAATTATAAATGATTTTTATAGCAACTTCTTATGTTCTAATATATTTATGAGCAAGAAAGTCAAAATTTAACCTAAGGGCTAATAGTTTGAAATAAATATTTTAAGAAAAAATTAAGTGAGATATTATTAAATTAATTATATTATTAATTAATTTTAGAGGATGGATTAGTGGAGATCAGTTAATAAGTTAACTATGTTTTCAAGTTGTCTAAGTTAATTGTTTTTAATTGGAATTGGTTATTAAAGTAGTTTGTTTTAATTAATCAAATAGAAATAGCTTTATCAAATAGTTGTTTAAACTTAATAAAGTTTCATAAAGGTTAAGTAACTTTCTAATTAACTGTATAGAAAGATAATGATTGAATTGTTAATTATAATAAAATAAGTTATTATCCTAATAAGGTTTCAAAAGAAATTAACTATTTTATTTAGTTAATAATGAAGTTAGCTACTTTTTAAGTAAACGTTGAAGTTAATTGTTATTAATAACAGTTAAAGTGATTTCTTTTTTGTTGGAATTCAGTTAAGAACGTAATCAAGTATTTGATAAGACTTTAGTTGAATCTGGTAGAGGGTTTATGAAGGGATTTTATAATAAATCCATTTTTATGCACAAGGTTTATAAAAAGAGTAAAAGCTAATGTGATGGTTTTAAGTAGGAGTTACATAAAAACCAATTTAAGTAAAAACGATTGTAATCCAAAGAATATTTTCAAGATGCAAAGGAAAGATGCTTAAATGGATTTTTTACAAAAGTTTGTAAATAGACATTTGAAATAAATCCAGGTTAAGTTATAATAAGATACTAAAATGGATTTGTTTAAAGTATTTCATAAATGGATTTTTGTAATAAATCCAAAGTGTGGACGAATTGTATAAAGAGTTTTAAGGTTAAAGGTTGAGTTTTGGTAAGTGATTACTTAATGGTATAATTAAGTAAAGGTAATTGTAATTAAAAGGAGATTTTCCAAATATAAGGTTTGGTTTATAAAATCATATTTAAATGAAATAGTAAATGAGATTTGTGTGATATTATAGTTAATATCAGTTTTTGAGTTGCAAACTTTCACCAATCTTAAGATAATAACGTTGCCGAATCAAGGTCTCAAAGGTAAATAAAATATCTCAACTTGAACGACTTCATTATTATCCAAGGGATAGTACTAGTTTGGAATGGTAAAGATATTGGAAGTAGTTATTATTTCTATAAAGAAATATCGCAACTTTATTTTGCAAGGTTTAGAAATTTAATAAACTATTGAGTTTTGTAGTAAATAATGTATCACTTGACATTGTTTGGTCCAGATATGAAGTGTGACCACACTAATACCATTTGGTTAAGTATATGACACTATTTTCTAAGTATTGAATATAGTTTGGTTTGCGAATACACTTATTTCTAAGACATAAGTATATGGTATGGTTTTTGAAGAAATGAAAACAAGAGGTTGTACTGTTTTGAAATGGAAATGAATATTGGAAATTTAATCATTATTTCCATAAGTGTTCTTGCAAACTTTAATATGTAAAGTTTGGAAGTTAAATAAAATGGTCTGAAGTTCATATAATAAACAATGTGGCACATGACATTGTTTTGGGCCATATAAGAATTGGTGATTTGACTTATACCATTAGGTTAAGTATATATATAGCGATATTTTCGAAGACAGGAAATAAAAAGGGGGTTTGGTCAATACATTTATTCTTAAGATATAAGTGTTGGTTATTGTTTTCAAAGTAATGAAAACAGGAGAGATTTGTGAGATAAGTATATGGAATTGATTTTGAAGAATCGATGAAATGATTTTAAATGAATGATTTAAATAAGAGGGCCTGTGTTGTTAATGTATTTAACTGTACTGTTTGATTTGATAGTTAAAGAACCGACTATCAATAAGTATCCCTTTTGACTATTAATGTGTTAGTTCGAGGAGACCGGGATGGAAACTTGTAACAACCCAGAATTTTAGCAATAATTAAATTAGTTATTTGGTTCCAAAAATGAAATTTCTGCAAATAATGGAATTTGACGACGAAACTTGCACTGTTGCGTCCGTTATGGATTTCTCGTAAACTTTCATGTTTGGAGTTTCGCCAACGGAGTCCGTATGAAAAGAAATATGAAAATGGGCAGAAAATAAATCAAGGGAACCTTTAATTAATATAAACCATTTTGTAACCGGCCTTCACTAGGCTAAATCAACCCAGAGCGGTCGTGTAACAACCTGGAAAATCAGAGCAAATTTAAAAAAAATTAATTTGGCTATTTTAATGAATTTGGAGTAATTAAAATAATTTATTTTAATTAAATAACGAGTTAGAAATAGCGCGGTAGTTTGAAAATTTGAATTCGAACTTTGACTGAACGTACAAGATGCAAAATAAAACGAATTTTAGCAAAACCAAAAATATTTATTTCTATTTAAGAATATCTTTCTAACGAACCTGAATCGAAATTTCATAGCGGGAATCAAAAGTTATGCCTAGTTGAATTTTCAGAAAGGTCGCTGTGGAATTAATATAGCCCTTGAAAATAGACATTTTGCAAACGACCTCCGTTTTCGACGAAACCACTTTTGCTGGATCCGGGATGTCAATTTATTGCTAGGTTTCAAATTTCATAATTTTTGGATTTAACGTGGGAGCGTGGCAAAGGAAAATGTGTTTGGTGGATTTCAGTCAAATTGGATCGACCAGAAAATGACCATTTTTCAAACGGTCTCAGAATTCGACGAAATCAGTTTCATTGGGACCGCATCGTCCCAGCATAGCTAGATTTATTTTTTGGGAATTTTTTTTGAGTAGAACGGATGTGTAGCGCGAGACTACACAGCCGATTAAGCATAATATTAATATATATAATCCAGTTGACAAGCCCAACTGGTGGCTAATAATACGAAAGTTTAAAAGATATAATTATACAATAGGTTACAAAATAACAACTGTAATGACCCGCATTTTTAGAGATAGAATAATTAATTTATTTAATTATTTATAAAGTGATTTAGAGATTTTAATGGTCGTTAATTAAATTATATTGAATATTTAATTAAATAAAATAATTAAATAATATATTTAATTTCTCAAATAATCAGAAATAGTGAATTGACATTTTAATGTGAACTGGGCGATTCAGAATATTTAATTCAGCTTAGAGTTGAATTAGAATAACAAATATATTTAAATATCGGTAGTTTGAACGTATAATTATATTATTATTATAATCGAGCTCGAATGGCCCTGCAGTTCGCGATTTGGCGATTCGAACTTTAAACGAATATACAGAAGCCGTTTTAAATCAGATTTCTGTAAAATAAGAAACGTTGGGGGCTGGTGAAGTATATTTTTATTGTGGAAGAGAAAAATCAAGATTTCGTCGTGTAGATTTTGAGATATGTCCAAATCAAATTTCAGAAAAGTCGTGGAATTCCTTTATAATTTATAAAGGAATTAATTATATTTTAAAAAGGGATTTCATTATAAATTGAATATCGATTTAATCGGGATTTGAAATATCAAGCTAGAAATTCATATAGGAATATTCTAGAGCTGTATGATATTCTGTGGTAAGTATATATGATAATATTTATTTTTAAATATTAAATTTAATTTTATTCAAATATATTTATATATTTAAAAGGGCTATTTAGAGATCTAAAAATAACCACTTTTGCAGACGACCTCAGAATTCGATGAAACTAATTTTGTTGGATCCGCAATGTCAAATTATTGCTAGATTTCAAGTTCCGTGATTTTTGAAATCAGCAAGTGGCTGTACCGATTTTTAGAATGAAAAACAGTCGATATTTTGACGGTTAAAAATACGCTGTGTGAGCATACAGAGTCGGAATTCGACGAAACCAGTTTCGTTGGGTCCACAATGTCGAACTGTAGCTGCGTGTTCAGTTTCGTGATTTTTGAATGTCGTGTGTGATCATAGGAATTTTAATTTACAAATACAAGTAGTAGTTGCCTATAAATAAATAAAATAAGGAATATTAAAATAATATATATACTCCTTGAAAAATCTCCTAACCTTAAGTCAATTGTTTCTCTGGTCAATCCTCTTCGTGGCCGTTGTTTTTCCTTACAGCAACAGATCAAGAATTATATAAATCAAAAACAAATTATACAAAAATGGATAAATCATGGGAGTTATATTTTTGGATTCCTCAAGCCTTTATCTTGTTTTCCGCACCAGTTTCAGTAAGTGCAATGCAAGTCAGAGAGCTCATCGTTCTTCAACGGCAGTCTAGGGTTCCGGGTTTTATTCGATTGAGGAAGTGGAAACTCGATTTGAGTTCGTTTTTGGGTTCAAGGTTGTAAACCGCACCTATGTGAGGAGTTTGGTGTATTTCAGTGAACAAAAAGGTCGATGGTTTGCTATAGCGAGGCAGGCGGGTCTGGTGATTGTTGTGATAATCAAAATGAGTTCGAGTTGGATTTTTATGTGAGGAGTTGATGGAGTTTTTTATGGGAAGAACAACCGTGGTTTCTGTTTTATATTTCATGGCGAATTGAAGGAGATTTGATGGCCAAAAGGAGTTCGAAGTTTTTGTGGAGGTTGCTGTAACGAGTTCTATGCACGATGGAGAAGGAGTTTGGGTGGTGAAGCAAATGGAGACAGTGCGGTTTCATACTCCTTGGACGTGGGAACTGTTGCGAGTTATACTGAGGGGTGTGAAGAGGTTTGAGCTAATGAAGAAAAGAGGAGTTAAACGTGAAATAGTGGAACGAGTTTCTCAGCATGATGAAGTTGGAAGGGACGACTGTGCAGATGTAAAACACTGAAGTGGGTTGAGAAATACTGAACAGGGAAGGATTGGGGTTTTGTTTGTGAACTATTGGAGTGTGAAGTCTTCGTTGTCGTGGATGGATTTAGTGAGGAACGAGATCGGTTATGGTTGGAGTTTTGTACAGGGAGTCACGGAAAATTCTTGGTTTGGGGAAGAAGAGTCTCATATGGGTTTGGTATTGTATGGTAGTGGGCCGGAGATTTAAAGTAAGCCCATTTAAAATAATCTAGTTTTATTTTAAATTTTTAAATAGCGTATTAACTTGTATAACACATATCTTTGTCCTACGTTATCAGAATCACGAACCGTAAGTTGCGTTGGGACCGTATGGACGAGAGCTTCACAATGAAGCTAGCTGGAAGTGGATTGGGGCTCGTATGAATTTATGACGAAATAAATTGTTTGATTCAAATCAAACAAACAGCTTATCGTTCTTTAACGATGAACTGCCAAAGTGAGTAAAACTCACCAACTCTGAATAGTTCTATTTTTATAACGTATATTTAGAACTGATAAATGATGACTGATTGCTGTGTGTTAACTGTTTGGTTGAATTGTTTGTGTATTGATTGAAATCATAGATAACGATATATATATATATATATATATATATATAAATCGTAAATCAAATATTGATTCTGTTTAGAAGAATATTTCATATTGAAATAAAATGGATGTTAATTATACTGTTTAACATCTGTGATGCAGGGAAACAGGTTGGAGGGGTCCAACTGGACTCCTCAATATTTATAATACTGTTCTGTTCATATATTGTGTTATATGATGTGATATAAAATCTGTTGATGATTTTATATGTTTGAATGACACCGATCATTGTTATATGGTACGTTAAAATACCATAAGAAATACTGGAATGTAAAAACGGGATTTCAAAGTATATTTTGAAAATGATTTATTTATATAAAATCAAAGGATTTTATATATATAAAAGAAAAAGGATTTTTGAAAAAGGAAATATATTTGTAAATCAAGTATCGAGGAAATATATTTGTAAAACAAATATAAAGGGAAATATATTTGTAAAACAAATATAAAGGAAAATATTTGTCAAACAAATAGAAAGAGAAATATTTGTAAACCATTTACAAATAGAATAGAGATAAAAAGGAAATATTTGTATAACATTTACAAATAGATTAACTGGGATTTATTTGTTTATTTAGGGAATAAATAAAAGTAAAAGGATCTATATATTTAGGAAATAAATAGAATTAAAAGGAGATATTTATTTGTTAAATAAATAGAATAAAAAGGAATATTTATTTGATAAATAAATAGAACTAAATCAAAGGAATATTTAGAAAATGAATAGAAAATGGAAATCTGTTTTTAACAGATAAATGGAAAAGATTAATTTATAAATAACAGTTTATAAATTAAATTAAATATTTATCATTCAATAAATGGAATATATAAGTCTGAACTTATATAGAGCCGAGATATTGGTTTTAACACCGATAGTTTTAAATAGAATGGGTACACAACACTTGTATAAGTGAAGTAACGTTACTAAAGAGAACATTTATAAAGTGAAGAACCGTTACTAAAAGTAAATCTTTATAAATGAATAAACATTATCAAATAGGAGTTTTTCGAATAAGAGAAGTCGTTTAGAGTTAGAATTTACCAGTTAGAGTTAGAGTTAACCAGTTAGAGTAAATCAAGTAGAGTAAATCGATTGAAGTCAAATCGAACTAGAGTTATTCAAATGAAGTTAAATCGGACTAGAGTTATTCAAATGGAGTTATTCAAGAAGAGTAATCAAATATAGTTTATTCGAGAAGAGAAATCGAATAGAGTTCATCCAAGAAGAGTTATCGGATATAATTTATTCGAAGAGGAGTTATCGAATATTGGTTATTCGAAGTAGAGTTGATCGAATATTAGTTATTCGAAGTTAGTTAATCGCATATAATTTATTCGAGAAGAGTAATCAAATATAGTTTATACGAAGGAGTAATCGAATATAAGTTATTCGGAAAGGAGTTAATCGAGTGTAGTTTTATTCGAATAGAATTAAAAGAGTTAATCGAATATAGTTTATTCGAATAGAATTAAAGGAGTTAATCGAATATGGTATATTCGAATGGAGTTAAAGGAGTAATCGAATATAGTTTATTCGAAAGGAGTTAAGTGAAAAGAGTTAATCAAATAGAGTAAACCAGTTAGGGTAAATCAGTTAGAGTTAACCAAACCACTTAGGGTTGATCAGTCAGAGTTAATCAATTAGAGTTTATCAGTTAGATTTAGAATTAACCAATAGAGAATTTAAATAGAGTTAAAAGGAGTTATCGAATATTAGTTATTCGAATCAAATCAAAAGGAGTTATCGAATATTAGTTATTCGAATCAAATCAAAAGGAGTTATTGATTAGTTTAATCGAAAGGAGTTAATCGAATCTAGTCATTTGGAAGGAGTTGTCGATTAGTTTAAATCGAAAGGAGTAATCAAATTTAGTTATTCGAAAAGGAGTAATCGAATATAGTATTCGAAAAGAGAGATTATCGAATATCGTGTATTCGAAAGAAAGAGAAATCGAATATTAGTTATTCGAAGTGAGTTAATCGAATATTAGTTATTCGAAGGGAGTTAATCGTCGAATTCGATTATATCGAATTCGGGAAAGTACTTATAATTTCCGGTTTTTAAATCAAGATTTATTATTTAGGAGTTAGGTGTTTATTTATTTATTCGAAATAAAGAATAAAAGTTATAATTGAAGTTGGATATTTCGGAAGTAGGGATTATAACGTTATCGTTATAATCAGTGTTTTCAATAAAGAAATGAATTCGTAAATAGAATCCGAGAGTTTCGTAAGGAAGTTTGTTAAAAGTTTAAAAGATAATCTTTGACCATTTCGAAGTTAAAACGTTGTTCAATTAAGGTCTGAGATGTAATTATACCCCAACTTGATTGACTTCCTTCTTAACTAAGGAATGGTAAGGTTTGATCGTAAAGGAGTTTGGAAATGTTTCCAAATAAGAATCAAATTTTTTTTTCTGATAATAGAAGGTAAGAATTGAGAATATATGGAAACATGAGATAAGAAAATTAATGAACTAAAGAGATAAATGTTGAATGATGATTGATCGATATAATTCCCATCTGGAGATAATATCGTTGTTTGCACACCTGTTTTTCCTTGATGGTTAAATCACAGACTATCGAAGTTTTGACCATTTTAACGTTGTTAATATAGAGAGACCGGTTGGATTATTATCCAAAGAACCACTCTGTATTGGCATAAGCGTTGCGAATCATATATGCCAAAGATAATTGAAGACGGAGTAAAGTGCAAGGGCTATTGTATAAGTCTTAGATAACAGTGCCTAAGATGGATGTATTGAATAGTGCCTTCGGTTCATCCTGTTCCTGGGTGACTTGTGTGGAGGAATGTCTGACAGAGTATTTCCAGAAAGGTCACGTACATTGATTTCTTCAACCGTACCAAGAGTGGAAGCGGAGAAGGAAACTTCTTTAACTAACACATAATGTACTGTTGTAGACGTCAATTAGTGATTTTCGATGGATCTGACAATGTGGCATTCGAAGTGAATCTGATGTAATGATAAAGCGTAACCTCAAGCCTCATCAACTGGTAAATGACAGAAATCGGCCAGGCAGCATGGCTATGTAGGTCGCACCTATTAGGGTGTATAATCACCTGATCTAGAGTTTCATTTACTTCTAAAAATCTATTGTTGATGCTGTCCCATTCGGGAAACGGTTGCTGATGCCAACCGATGGTGATATACATTCGATACACTCAAGCGAAATGAGTGGTCGGTCATGTGTGGCCGGGTTGCAAGATGTTCTTGTTGAACCCAGTGTATTCCTCTCTAGAGGTACACTAGCGAAAGGTGGTTCCATACCTTGTCATAGTTGGAAATCCATTACCCAATACGTACTTGCAGTTTTGATTATATACCATATATGTAGAACGTGAGATGAAAGCGTTTCTGCTAGATGATTATTATATTGTGGTTGATAGACATTATTATAATATCAAAAGGTTTTTGATATAAAGATATTTTTGGATTTCTCATAAGGGAAAAACCCGTTCCGTTATACGGCGTGGTCTTGTGAGATATCGTTTTGTTGCTCAAACTGTTTTAAACGGTTTTACTCATACCAGTCCCATGACTGACCCGGAGTTTATTTTGTTTTGTTCTCCCTAAACTCTTGGGTGCCCAATTTTGTACGGGCAGTCAAGTAGTCAGGAATTTACAGATACTTGAAGAGCTGGAGCAGGAGGCTTCAGGATCATATAGCTATAGTTTATTTCCACTGTGTTGTAAGTGCTGTACTTTGATAATGATGTATATTCAAGTACAGATTTATATTTCAAAGTTATGTTATATCTATTATTCTGCTGTGAGGTTCGTGTTACTCTGATGTTGTGCTCTTCTTTTTCTTCTGTTCTAAGTTTCTATCTTATCTTTCCTTACCCTCTAATTTCTTTCATTTAGTTTCCTAGTTTCTAGTGCAATTTGGGGTTGGACTTGTGTTATTTGGTCAGATCAAATTGGACCGGATTTTCAGGTCACTACAGTTGGTATCAGAGCTTAAGTTAAGTGATTTACCTTGGCTCTGTGGCGTTACTCAGTAGAGATGGGGTTAGTAATACCCTAGATTGAGTTGAGTGTATATATACGAGTGAACGTAATTGTTATTTGATATAAAAATTTATTTTATATTGTGGAGCTTTATTGGTTGAGTGGCTTATGAATTCTGGTCGATAGTGGGGCACCACAATATCGATAGGGGTTTCTAAACACTCGAATACGATGAACTAGCATGATATGTTTTGAAATTAACATAGTATAATTGGTTGTGTTGGTTGTTATTTAATCGAATGAGATTATAATTGAAGTGGTTATATAAACAACCAAGTGGAATTCATATAAGTATAATATATGAGAATTTTAAAATCCTGGGAGATTTTAAATTTGTTTACAAACATTGGAAGGATATTTTGAAATGGTTTCAAAATGGAAGTGATTTAAGAATGAGGTTTGAAAGTGATGTAGTATTGAACTCACTTCGGTCGCTGGAAAATAATTCCGATGATGACTGCGCAAAATCATCAGTGTTCATTTTCGAGTTTCTAAGTGACGGATTACTACCAAATATTTTGTTTTAATTATTTTACGAAAACAAGTATTCAGAAATTCAAAGGTTTTGAATTGTTATTATGATTTCAAATTGATTTCAAATAGAAACCCAGGAATTCAAATTCTAGAATTTGAATTTAACTTGTGAAGTTAAATAGGATGTGAAGGTAAAAGTAAATAAATAAACTAGAATTTAACTTGAACCAAGTTAAAAAAAACTGGATTTGATTAGAGAATAATCTGAAATGGAATTGAGATGTTAAGTTAAGAGTATGGAATCATGAATAAAACTTGAGTTGAAAAGGGAATTTGGATTGGTTAAAAGCAAATGGTTGTATTGGAGGTAAAAGTGATATGATTTGATTGGGATAACATTTGTATACGTGGAAATAGTAACAGATGGAAAGGATGTATTGATATGCCCGACAAAAAGGTACCAGTTTATATTATATAGTGGGTATGAGATTTTGATGAGCCGAATTGGCAAGCCGCTTGGTTGTTTGATTTTCTTTTGGGTTGGAGAAGGCCTAGAGAGGCGAGTTGTGGTTTTACCGATAGGGCTGTACAAAGGAGGTTATGGCGAAATTTTCCAAAAATTTAAAGTGTTAGAAAATTTTCAAAATTTTTGAAAATTTTAGTTAGTCGGAAGGAATTAATATTTTAGTCGATATTAATTGGTTCGGAGAAACAGAAGATAAGAGGAAAACAGATAAATTTTTACCCAGTAGATAGGGTCGTCCTCTACCTTAGCAATTTCGAGGGCAAAATTATTTTAAGTGGGGAAGAATGTAATGACCCGCATTTTTAGAGATAGAATAATTAATTTATTTAATTATTTATAAAGTGATTTAGAGATTTTGATGGTCGTTAATTAAATTATATTGAATATTTAATTAAATTAAATAATTAAATAATATATTTAATTTCTGAAATAATAAGAAATAGTGAATTGACATTTTAATGTGAACTGGGCGATTCAGAATATTTTATTCAGCTTAGAGTTGAATTAGAATAACAAATATATTTAAATATCCGCAGTTTGAATGTATAATTATATTATTATTATAATCGAGCTCGAATGGCCCTGTAGTTCGCGATTTGGCGATTCGAACTTTAAACGAATATACATAAGCCATTTTAAATCGGATTTCTGTGAAACAAGAATCGTTGGGGGCTGGTGAAGTATATTTTTCTAGTGGAAGAGAAAAATCGGGATTTCGTCGTGTAGATTTTGAGGTATGTCCAAATCAAATTTCAGAAAAGTCGCTGTGGAATTCCTTTATAATTTATAAAGGAATTAATTATATTTTAAAAAGGGATTTCATTATAAATTGAATATCGATTTAATCGGGATTTGAAATATCAAGCTAGAAATTCATATAGGAATATTCTAGAGCTGTATGATATTCTGTGATAAGTATATATGATAATATTTATTTTTAAATATTAAATTTAATTTTATTTAAATATATTTATATATTTAAAAGGGCTATTTAGAGCTTTAAAAATAGCCACTTTTGCAGACGACCTCGGAATTCGACGAAACTAATTTTTTTGGATCCGCAATGTCAAATTGTTGCTAGATTTCAAGTTCCGTGATTTTTGAAATCAGCAAGTGGCCGTACCGATTTTTAGAATGAAAAACAGTCGATATTTTGACGGTTAAAAATACGCTGTGTGAGCATACGGAGTCGGAATTCAACGAAACCAGTTTCGTTAGGTCCGCAATGTCGAACTGTAGTTGCATGTCTAGTTTCGTGATTTTTGAATGTCGTGTGTGATCATAGGAATTTTAATTAACAAATACAATTAGTAGTTGCCTATAAATAAATAAAATAAGGAATATTAAAATAGTATATATACTCCTATAAATACTCCTTGAAAAATCTCCTAACCCTAAGTCAATTGTTTCTCTGGTCAATCCTCTTCGTGGCCGTTGTTTTTCCTTATAACAAAAGATCGAGAATTATATAAATAAAAAACAAATCATACAAAAATGGATAAATCATGAGAGTTATATTTTTGGATTCCTCAAGCCTTTATCTTTGTTTCCGCACTAGTTTCAGTAAGTGCGATGCAAGTCGGAGAGCTCGTCGTTCTTCAACAGCAGTCTAGGGTTCCAGGTTTTATTCGATTGAGGAAGTGGCAACTCTATTTGAGTTCGTTTTTGGGTGCAAGGGTGTAAACCGCGCTTATGTGAGGAGTTTGGTGTATTTCAGTGAACAAAAAGGTCGATGGTTTACTGTAGCGAGGCAGGCGGGTCTGGTGATTGTCGTGATCATCAAAATGAGTTCGAGTTGGATTTTTATGTGAGGAGTTGATGGATTTTTTGATGGGAAGAACAACCGTGGTTTCTGTTTTAGATTTCATGGCGAATTGAAGGAGATTTGATGGCCAAAAGGAGTTCGAAGTTTTTGTGGAGGTTGCTGTAACGAGTTCTGTGCACGATGGAGACGGAGTTTGGGTGGTGAAGCAAATGGAGACAGTGCGGTTCCATACTCCTTGGACGTGGGAACTGTTGCGAGTTATACTGAGGGGTGTGAAGAGGTTTGAGCTAATGAAGAAAAGAGGAGTTGAACGTGAAATAGTGGAGCGAGTTTCTCAGCATGATGAAGTTGGAAGGGACGACTGTGCAGATGTAAAACGCTGAAGTGGGTTGAGAAATACTGAACAGGGAAGGATTGGGGTTTTGTTTGTGAACTATTGGAGTGTGAAGTCTTCGTTGTCGTGGATGGATTTAGTGAGGAACGAGATCGGTTATGGTTGGAGTTTTGTACAGGGAGTCACGGCAAATTCTTGGTTTGGGGAAGAAGAGTCTCATATGGGTTTGGTATTGTATGGTAGTGGGCCAGAGATTTAAAGTAAGCCCATTTAAAATAATCTAGTTTTATTTTAAATTTTTAAATAGCGTATTAACTTGTATAACACATATCTTTGTCCTACGTTATCAGAATCACGAACCGTAAGTTGCGTTGGGACCGTATGGACGAGAGCATCACAATGAAGCTAGCTGGAAGTGGATTGGGGCTTGTATGAATTTATGACGAAATAAATTGTTTGATTCAAATCAAACAAACAGCTTATCGTTCTTTAACGATGAACTGCCAAAGTGAGTAAAACTCACCAACTCTGAACAGTTCTATTTTTATAACGTATATTTAGAACTGATAAATGATGACTGATTGCTGTGTGTTAACTGTTTGGTTGAATTGTTTGTGTATTGATTGAAATCATATATAACGATATATATATATATATATATATATATATATATATATATAAATCGTAAATCAAATATTGATTCTGTTTAGCAGAATATTTCATATTGAAATAAAATGGATGTTAATTATACTATTTAACATCTGTGATGCAGGGAAACAGGTTGGAGGGGTCCAACTGGACTCCTCAATATTTATAATATTGTTTTGTTTATATATTGTGTTATATGATGTGATATGAAATCTGTTGATGATTTTATATGTTTGAATGACACCGATCATTGTTATATGGTACGTTAAAATACCATAAGAAATACTGGAATGTAAAAAGGGGATTTTCAAAGTATATTTTGAAAATGATTTATTTATATAAAATCAATGGATTTTATATATATAAAGGAAAAAGGATTTTTAAAGGAAATATATTTGTAAATCAAATATAGAGGAAATATATTTGTATAACAAATATAAAGGGAAAAATATTTGTAAAACAAATATAAAGGAAAATATTTGTCAAACAAATAGAAAGAGAAATATTTGTAAACCATTTACAAATAGAATAGAGATAAAAAGGAAATATTTGTAGAAAATTTACAAATAGATTAACTGGGATTTATTTGTTTATTTAGGGAATAAATAAAAGTAAAAGGATCTATTTATTTAGGAAATAAATAGAATTAAAAGGAGATATTTATTTGTTAAATAAATAGAATAAAAAGGAATATTTATTTGATAAATAAATAGAACTAAATCAAAGGAATATTTAGAAAATGAATAGAAAAAGGAAATCTGTTTTTAACAGATAAATGGAAAAGATTATTTTATAAATAACAGTTTATAAATTAAATTAAATATTCATCATTCAATAAATGGAATATATAAGTCTGAACTTATATAGAGGGGAGAAATTAGTTTTAACACAGATAGTTTTAAATAGAATGGGTATACAACACTTGTATAAGTGAAGTAACGTTACTAAAGAGAACATTTATAAAGTGAAGAACCGTTACTAAAAGTAAATTTTTATAAATGAACAAACGTTATCAAATAGGAGTTTTTTGAATAAGAGAAGTCGATTAGAGTTAGAATTTACCAGTTAGAGTAAATCAATTAGAGTAAATCGATTGAAGTTAAATTGAACTAGAGTTATTCAAATGAAGTTAAATCGGACTAGAGTTATTCAAATGGAGTTATTCGAGAAGAGTAATCAAATATAGTTTATTCGAGAAGAGAAATCGACTAGAGTTCATTCGAGAAGAGTTATCGGATATAATTTATTCGAAGAGGAGTTATCGAATATTGGTTATTCGAAGTAGAGTTGATCGAATATTAGTTATTCGAAGTTAGTTAATCGCATATAATTTATTCGAGAAGAGTAATCAAATATAGTTTATTCGAAGGAGTTATCGAATATAAGTTATTCGGAAAGGAGTTAATCGAGTGTAGTTTTATTCGGATAGAATTAAAGGAGTTAATCGAATATAGTTTATTCGAATAGAATTAAAGGAGTTAATCGAATATAGTATATTCGAATGGAGTTAAAGGAGTCATCGAATATAGTTTATTCGAAAGGAGTTAAGTGAAAAGAGTTAATCGAATAGAGTAAACCTGTTAGAGTTAACCAGTTAGGGTAAATCAATTAGAGTTAACCAGTCAGAGTTAACCACTTAGGGTTGATCAGTCAAAGTTAATCAATTAGAGTTTACCAGTTAGAGTTAGAATTAACAATAGAGAATTTAAATAGAGTTAAAAGGAGTTATCAAATATTAGTTATTCGAATCAAATTAAAAGGAGTTATCAAATATTAGTTATTCGAATCAAATCAAAAGGAGTTATTGATTAGTTTAATCGAAAGGAGTTAATCGAATCTAGTCATTTGGAAGGAGTTATCGATTAGTTTAAATCGAAAGGAGTAATCAAATTTAGTTATTCAAAAAGGAGTAATCGAATATAATATTTGAAAAGAGAGATTATCGAATATCGTTTATTTGAAAGAAAGAGAAATCGAATATTAGTTATTCGAAGTGAGTTAATCGAATATTAGTTATTCGAAGGGAGTTAATCGTCGAATTCGATTATATCGAATTCAGGAAAGTACTTATACTTTCCGGTGTTTAAATCAAGATTTATTATTTAGGAGTTAGGTGTTTATTTATCTATTCAAAATAAAGAATAAAAGTTATAATTGAAGTTGGATATTTCGAAAGTAGGGATTATAACGTTATCGTTATAATCAGTGTTTTCAATAAAGAAATGAATTCGTAAATAGAATCCGAGAGTTTCGTAAGGAAGTTTGTTAAAAGTTTAAAAGATAAACTTTGACCATTTCGAAGTTAAAACGTCGTTCAGTTAAGGTCTGAGTCCTTCTTAACTAAGGAATGGTAAGGTTTGATCGTAAAGGAGTTTGGAAATGTTTCCAAATAAGAATCAGAAATGTTTTCTGATAATAGAAGGTAAGAATTGAGAATATATGGAAACACGAGATAAGAAAATTAATGAACTAAAGAGATAAATTTTGAATGATGATTGATCGATATAATTCCCATCTGGAGATAATATCGTTGTTTGCACATCTGTTTTTCTTTGATGGTTAAATCACAGACTATCGAAGTTTTGACCATTTTAACATTGTTAATATGGAGAGACCGGTTGGATTATTATCCAAAGAACCACTCTGTATTGGCATAAGCGTTGCGAATCATATATGCCAAAGATAATTGAAGACGGAGTAAAGTGCAAGGGCTATTGTATAAGTCTTAGATAACAGTGCCTAAGATGGATGTATTGAATAGTGCCTTCGGTTCATCCTGTTCTTGGGTGACTTGTGTGGATGAATGTCTGACAGAGTATTTCCAGAAAGGTCACGTACATTGGTTTCTTCAATCGTACCAAGAGTGGAAGCGGAGAAGGAAACTTCTTTAGCTAACACATAATGTACCGTTGTAGACATCAATTAGTGATTTTCGATGGATCTGACAATGTGGAATTCGAAGTGAATCTGATGTAATGATAAAGCGTAACCTCAAGCCTCATCAACTGGTAAATGACAGAAATCGGGCAGGCAGCATGGCTATGTAGGCCGCACCTATTAGGGTGTATAATCACCTGATCTAGAGTTTCATTTACTTCTAAAAATCTATCGTTGATGCTGTCCCATTCGGGAAACGGTTGCTGATCCTAACCGATGGTGATATACATTCGATACACTCAAGCGAAATGAGTGGTCGGTCATGTGTGGCCGGGTTGCAAGATGTTCTTGTTGAACCCAGTGTATTCCTCTTTAGAGGTACACTAGCGAAAGGTGGTTCCATACCTTGTCATAGTTGGAAATCCATTACCCAATACGTACTTGCGGTTTTGATTGTATACCATATATGTAGAACGTGAGATGAAAGCGTTTCTGCTAGATGATTATTATATTGTGGTTGATAGACATTATTATAATATCAAAAGGTTTTTGATATAAAGATATTTTTGGATTTCTCATAAGGGAAAAACCCGTTCCGTTATACGGCGTGGTCTTATGAGATATCGTTTTGTTGCTCAAACTGTTTTAAACTATTTTACTCATACTAGTCCCATGACTGACCCGGAGTTTATTTTGTTTTGTTCTCCCTAAACTCTTGGGTGCCCAATTTTTTACGGGCAGTCAAGTAGTTAGGAATTTACAGATACTTGAAGAGGTGGAGCAGGAGGCTTCAGGATCATATAGCTATAGTTTATTTCCGCTATGTTGTAAGTGTTGTACTTTGATAATGATGTATATTCAAGTACAGATTTATATTTCAAAGTTATGTTATATCTATTATATGTTATTTGTTCCGCTGTGAGGTTCGTGTTACTCTGATGTTGTTCTCTTCTTTTTCTTCTATTCTAAGTTTCTATCTTATCTTTCCTCACCCTCTAATTTCTTTCATTTAGTTTCCTGGTTTCTAGTGCAATTTGGGGTTGGACTTGTGTTATTTGGTCAGCTCAAATTGGACCGGATTTTCGGGTCACTACAACAACCATTACAGCAAAAGCAAAACATCCCAAGAACCACTTCGATAATATGTAATACCATTGCTAGCCAAAATATGAAACCAAAGAAGAAGAACATACTAAACCAGATAACCATATCCAGATTAATGCAAATATGGACTTGAATCACCATGATTAGAACCCACTGATTCAGCTGGGCTATTAGACGCTGGCAGAGCAAGCATGAACTTCACTAGAGAAGAAGAATGTTGACCCCTTGTGTAGTTGCAATACAATTGAAAATGCCGCGTCCTTGAATAAAAGATGATTGTTCAACACCAATAAGATCAGAAGTTACAGATTGAAGCCGATTAGCAAGAGTTTAGTAATGATTTTGAAGGTGGTGTTGAGCAAACCGATGGGACGAAAATCGGAGAACGAGATGGCACTAGAGAATTTAGGAAGAAGCACAATGTTTGCATAATTTAGACAAGAGATAAGACAAGGGTTATCATAAAATTCATTACACATGTCCAAAAGAAAACCCCCTTCATATACCTATACATCTTATCGCCACCTGGATGAATAGTCATCTCGAAATCATAAGAAGCTAGGAACTCCATCCACCTTTATTGCCTTAAATTAATATCCTTCTACGAGAACAAGTACTTGAGAGATTTATGATCGGTGTACAACTCGAACTTCTCTCCAAGCAAATAATGACGCTACATTTTAAGCGCGAATACTATAGCAGTTAGCTCTAAATCATGGGTAGAGTAGTTCTTCTCATGAACTCTTAGTTGTCTACCCCCGTAACATACTACCTTTCCCTCTTGCATCAGAACCGCACCAATCCCTGTAACAGATGCATCAGTGTAAACTGTAAACACTTTATTCCCATCAGGCAAGGTCAAGACTGGGGCTGTTATCAGAGCCCTCTTCAGTCATTGGAAAGCAAAATCACAATCTAAATCCCATGAAAATGCCAAACTCTTCTTCGTCAGCCTGGTGAGTGGGGTTGATATCTTTGCGAAGTCCTTAATGAACTTCCTATAATAGCCTGCCAATCCAAGAAAGCTTCTCACCTCCGTTGCATTTTTTGGAACTTGCCAATCTTGAACTGCAACTACCTTTGTGGGATCTACTTCCCATCATTGAAAACCACATGCCCTAGAAATCTCACCTCTTTTCTCCAAAAAATGGCATTTAGAGAACTTTGCCTTAAGTTAATGCACACAGAGAGTTTTCAAACCTTCTCTCAAATGTTGGGCATGCTCTTCTTCGCTCTTTGAGAAGATCAAGATATCATCAACAAAGACCACAACAAATTTATTTAGAAATTCCTGAAACACCTTACTCATCAGATCAACAAAATAGGCGGGTGCGTTTGTCAACCCAAAAGGCATAACTAGCCATTCAAATGAACCATCTAGAATCTTAAAAGCGGTCTTATCTATACTATCCTCAGCCACCCTCAACTGATGAAATCCCATGGCTAAGTCTAACTGAGAGAATACCGAGGCACCAACAAGCTAGTCAAACAAGTCATCTATCCTCGGAAGTGGGTGCATGTTCTTCTTAGTTAGTTTATTCAACTCTCTATAGTCCACACATAAGCAAAGCAAACAATCTGCCTTAGTCGCAAATACTACTTGAGCACCCCATTTAGATATGCTCCGCCTAACAAACCCTTTCTCAAGTAACTCCTATACTTGTTTGCTAAGCTCCTTCCTTTCCCTTGGAGCCATATGGCTCACAGGTAATGCAACTGGATTTGCATTGTCTGCAAAAATATATACGAAAATCAATCTCGCGCCTCGGAGGTAAGCCATGTACCTCATCAAAACACTAGGATAATCTCGGACTACTGGCACAGATCGCAAATCATTGATAGATGCATCTAGAGACTTTAGGAAACTAAGCATGACTGACCCTTACGGGTCACAAGAAATCTCGAGGGTCCTCCCATGGAAAGTCAAAAGTCTAACGACTCTCTTCTCACAATCTAGAATGGCACCATACATGGTTAGCAATCCATCTCTAGATCAAACCATAGCCCATAAAACCGAGCACATATGCGTCGCGCTCAAACTCGACGCCTAACACAGATATTCTCAAACCCCGACAAATCATGGACAAATGAGCCGAACCACCAATGGGGTTTGAGACAACTACGGGATCCACTACCATACTAGTATTTAGGTGCAGAGACTTAACCACAAAACTAGATATAAATGAATGTGAAGCGCCAAAATCAAAAAGAGTTCTAATAGGATGGCTGGAAAGAGAAATCAAACCTTCCACGGAAATTTTCTTACCTATATCTAGAGCACTAGTCGCGAGAGCATGCACCTGCCCTCCAGAAGCTCCTGCGCTTTGACCTTTTCTCTGTTTCTTCGGGCACTCCTTAGCAAAGTGTCCGACCTCTCCACAATTGAAGCAAGTATTCTTCCTTCTTTTGCAGTCCTTGATCAGATGACCCTTGCATCCGCAATTATGGCACTTACTCTTATCCTTAGCCTTGTAGTTCTTTCCGCCCTTCTTTTGTTGTTGTTGTCCCTTCTTCGGCCACACTTCCTTTTTTTGTGTTTCCTCAACCATAGCTTCTTTCTTTTCACCATTATTTGAAATTTATCTATGTTCCCTTCGTGGGTCATCACTTTTCTTATCCTTGGGCTGTGCTCCTTAGCCCTAACTTCCTTATTCTCCTTTTTACCATCCTTGCTAACAAGTCTCTCGAAAGCTTCCTCCATCGCATGGAAATCCTTACGAAACTCGAGAAAATTATCCGTATCTTAAACTACTGCGGCTATAGATGGAGGTTAGGCACTTCATTGCCCTTCGACATGTGTCGTAGTTTTAACATGCCTATGGAACCATGTCGTAATGGGGACACCTTTCGGGAAGAACCGGTTCCTCAAACAAAAAGGAAAAATGAATCAAGTAGAGAATCGAGAGATATTACATATGGCTTTGGGGAATATTTTTTCAAAACAGACTTTTCTTTTGAAAATGCTTTCTTTTAAAACCTTTTTGAAAACAATTTTCAAAATATTTTATCCGATCTGGTAAACTTCAGCTCTGATACCAAATGTGACACCTCACGTCCGTTAATGTCACTCATTAAGAGAATGCATTAAGTTTCGTGAAGCGTTATAGGTAAACGAAAATAAAAACATTAAAAGAAAAATATAAATTAGTAGCAGAATAAAAACAAACTTTATTAATCATAAAGCATCATGGTTCAAAACATCAGATGTCTGAATTACATAAAAACTAGTATATCATAAAAACTTCTGTCTTGTACTTAAAGATTCAGAGTACAAATAAAGGAAGCAAATTTCCCAAATAAAAACATAGCCATAGTAGCAAAGATAGGAGCGTGAGCAATATATCTAAGCAGCTCCAACAAATGGTAGCAGAAATCCTGGTCAAGCTTGAGTATTTCCACCCTGAAGTGCTAAAAACATTCATGTGTGGAATAAATATTTTAAACGATAAAAATATCATTTTTATCATGTATACGACTCGCGAAAAATACACATGTGTTGAAATGTATTTTTGTTCGCCAAAAATATCATTTTTATCCTATGTATGAAGTGTTAAAAATAACCGTGTGTTGGAACAAACATTTGTTCGTTAGAAATATTATTTTTAGCTTGGTTCTGCATATATATACGTATGTTGAATATGAATTATCTGTTGAGTAAAGAATATATTTGCGTGCCCGACAAATAGGTAAGCCTTAATGAGTTGGCTGTGCGATTTTATTATTATATAAACTCCTGTGAATGTCATTGGATGCGGAGTGCTGGTTGTTCTGTGTGAAATCATAAACGTTGCCATAGGATAGTAAAAATTAATTTTGAACTACACTACATGGCATACTTCTTGAAGATAGCATACCTTATCATATACCACATAAGCATTTGGGGCTTATGTGACGAGGTCGAAGATATACCATACAAGCGAGAGGCTTGTATGGCAATGACAATATTTCCGGTTGAACTAAAGACTGATATGGACTATATAAAATGTAACGGTAAATTGGCAGATTAATAAAAACCCCATACGGGTCTGGAGTAGACAATAAACACATCTCTCTAGTCATTAAGGCACAAAAAACCATTTATAGGGTGACGAGAATTTATTCTCTGGAGTTATTATCTATACACACTCCCCAATGGACACCGAAATATATCACTATAAATATGTGTATGCTTTTTAGGATTTATTGGGTGCCTAATACGGCCCAATAAATTTCTAAACCCCTTCCCGTACAAAGGAGGTTATGGCGAAATTTTCTGAAATTTAAAGGCGTTAGTGAAATATTTGAAGTGAAAAACGATATAGAAATCGTCGAATGAATTATATTTATATATATAAATATAAAATAAAACAAAATGAATCGCGCAACTATAGTTCGTGTTTTGGAATTGTAACTTTAAATGATTATATCGAGAGATCCGACCATCGGATTTTCCCGAAACCAGAACCGTTGAGTTTGCTTTGGAAAAACCTTTCCAACGATATAAAATTTGTTAGGATCCAACGGTTGGATTGTGTGAAATGTTTAATTCAAATCTGAATAAAAACAGCGCCAGAATGAATTATACATATACATATATATTAAATAAGATGAATAACGACGCTGCAGTTCGTGTTTTGAAATCGTAACTTTAAACGATTATATCGAGAGATCCGACCATCGGATTTTCCGGAAACCGGAACCGTTGGGTTTGCTTTGGAGAGATCTTTCCAATGGAATTAACTCCATTAAGATCCGATGGTTAGATTTCTCAAAATGTGTAAATCAAATTTGTAGAAAAACAACGCCAAGGCCACTTTATGGCCTGAAACGTCGTTTAATTAAATGGAGCTATTTTTAAATAAATAAAAATAGCGATATATCGTTATAAAATATTATGAGCGATATGGAATGGAAATGAACCGATTTTATTTGGTTTGCTTGATATTTGGTGGTTGAATGTGTTTGACATGAAAATTATATTAAAGAACTGAAATGTGGATGTCGAATAATTTAACCATGGAAAGAATTGTTTTGAATTCTAGTATACGTGAATTATTTGAAAAAGCCGAGTTAATTCTCATTTCAAACACGGATAAATGTCGAAGATATGAAGACGATGCAAGACCGGTGATCTTCACATCGTGTAGATTACTACTGATGCCTTTAAGATGGATAGCTCCCTTGACAAGGTTACAGTGGTAGTGGTCTGGACGTACTTGTTGATCGTTCGGATGTGCGAGGGCCTCTCTTCCATATTAGACATATGGAACGAGGAATAAGGTGCCCCCGGTTTCGTTTAGACCCAGAACGGACTTGTAAATGGATATGTGTCTGACGCGTATTCTGTGCTGTACTCATTGATCTCTACTAAATATACATCTGTTTGGCGGCAGAGAATTTATTCTCTAACTTAACGCCTTTCTCTAAGATGTACGAGCTCAAAGGTTGTATATCGGTAGGCATCAGTTGTATGGTGTGGATTGACAACGTGGCATGCAAAGATGCAAATGATCAAGGCTTTTGTTGAAAAGCAGAGTCTTGTGGTTGATGATCAAAACACGACTTTAATATAGCGTAGCTTTGTGTATAGCGTTGATTCGCGAGCCTCACACCTCGGTATGAGCTAAAAACGGGATAAGGGAACCAGAGGAGGACATGACGTTTCTTTCTAGCTATGGGTGGTGTCGGTGTTTTACTAGCCCTGACATTGTTGTTATTTTACCTATGTGGATGTTGGAACAAGAGGCGCCTCGGTTATATCGGTCTTTGCAGAGCCGATGGATAGGTCTGATAGGTCCGGGAAACGTGTGTTCAGGAATTGCCAATCCACTAACATAAGTGTGGACCGGCCTTGGAGGATCCAAGGGTTCTCTATGGGGAATCCTAAGGCATTTGCTAGAGTGTCTCAAAGCCGGCGAGGAGTAAATCCCTTGCCTCGACTCATGATGGAATCCAAATTTCCAATACGAAATTACGGATTTGATTGTAACTTATATATGGAGACATAGTAGATGGTATCTATGCCGTCTAGGATTGATATTTATGATTGAATTTGCTTTTGAAAGATATATGCACTAGTAATAATATCAAATGATTTTGCTTTACACGTATTAAGCATATTTTGGCCATTATAAGGTAACACTATATCCTCCGGTTTGCATTGCATTGTGTGATGGGACTTGAGTCTTATAACGACTTCATTCTTTCTTAAAAAAACATCGCGTTGTTTAAAAGATTTACTTTATCTCATGCACTTGCAATCACTGGAGTAAACCCATTCCGCGAAAGTGGCGTGGTCCTATGATTTGCCTTATTATTGTTGTTAAATCAGTTAAGTAGATTTCTCATACCAGTACCATGACTGACTCGTAGTTTGTTTCACTTTGCAAACTTGGGCGCCCTTATTTTCGCACGGGCAGCCTAGTGACAGGTAACAGGTTATATTTTGGCTTTTTCACTGCAGCATGGAGTGCACCTTTTGGCTTGTATGGAAAAGACTAGATATCTCAGTATTTTGGCTATTTGACATTCCGCCATTCGTATCTTATGTATATGTTTCCGCTTATCGCGATGTAGACAGATTAACTTCTATTATGTACTCTGTGATGTATATGTCCCAGTGATCTTGATGTAGACTGATCATTTCCTTTCATGTACTAAGTTGTATCCTGCACTATGCTACTCTGATGTTATTACATATTATGATTTCGCTGTCATATTGATGTAAATTATTCTATTTTCTGTTTACGCTATTATCTGTTCTCTGCTAATGATGATTAATGTGTTATATTCGAATGATTATCCTTAACACCATCGTACAGGTTTTGAGATCGTCAGAGGTGGTATCAAAGCTTTGGTTAATCTTAGTTCTGGAATTTAACTCATTAAACACCTCGTAAAAATAGAATCAGTAGTGTTATAAGGCGAGTATCTCATTAGAGATACGATTAGTAATGTCCTAGAATGAGCTAAGAAGAATAGCCAAATAACTTGATCAGTACATCGTTATCTTTCCATATGTTCTTCTGCTTTTACCATATCTTAAAATTATCATTTCTGTGAGCTTGACTCTTTTCTTGCTTGTACATAACTGACTTAGATGGATAACCAAGCAGTTAGAGGTAGAGGAGGCCGAGGAGGCTGAGGCGGTGGAAGGGGGACTATTCTCGTTGCCGAGGAGCCTTTGATTCAGCCACCACAGCCCCCGCAACCGTTTGATTTAGACCAAGTGGCGAAGAAGTATAAGAATCTTGGAGGCAAGACATTCTTTGGCACGGGCACTGTGACTGAAGCCTTAGGTCGGCTAAAAACATGTGAGAAGATCTTCGGTGGATTAGGTCTTGATGATCATAGGAAAAGCTTCATGGGTGCTTGGCTATTGCAAGATGAGGCACAACTATGGTGGGAAGCCATCACCTTGAATGAGCAAGAGGTGGAGATGACTTGGAATGAATTCGAAGAGTTATTCAAAGAGAAGTTCATTCCCGAGCAGGAGATGGAGCGCCTGCATAATGAGTTTGCCAATCTCCAACAAGGAGATCGCACCGTTCAAGAATACCTCAACGGGTTTACTCAGTTATCCCGCTACGCTTCAGAGCTTGTTCTGACTGTTAAGGCAAAGAATAAGAGGTTCATACATGGACTTCAGCGCAAGTACCAGAATAGGGCGATGAGCCCTGTTATGCTTGCATTCGCCGACATGGTTGATATGGTGTGTAATTATGAGAGATTGGATTTGAGGAACATGCAAGTAGATAGCGCAAAGAATCAAGCGGGTAACAAGCGCAAGACTTCAGAAAGGCAGCCCGAATCAAGCAACACGGTAGTAAATGCCAAGCCGCAAACAAATAGGACACCCAGGGGAAGTTGATACAACCGCGGTCAAGCTGGACATTACTCCAATGTATGCACCGCTCCGAAGCGGCAGAAGACCAACCAAGCAAGCTCGAGTCAGAATTCTGGTGATAGGCGAGAGTGTTTCAACTGTCACCAAAAGGGGCATATCAAGACCAATTGCCCATTGCTGAAGAATGCTCAGGTTGCACATGTATATGACGGGGTAAACCCGCCAGCTTCTACTCCAGGAGCAGGTAAACCCGATGTTTTGGGAGGTACCATTACTATGAAAAATATTCCTGTTTCCATATTATTTGACACTGGTGCATCACAAAGTTTTATTGCAAGTAACACTGTTAAAAAGTTAAAGTTAAAACTAAGAAAGCTTAAAGAATCAGTTACAGTTCATAATCCGATAGGAGGATCTATTGTTCTCAGCCTATATTGTAGATTGCCCGTCTCTTATTCTTATTTTCGGTTTTCTTTTGATTTGATCGTTATGGATTTTTCTGAGTTTGATATCATTCTTGGGCTGGATTGGTTAACGAGATATGAAGTCGAGGTTAGATGTGCCGAAAGAATAGTAAAAATTAAGACATGATTTGGAGATATTATTTCTATACCCTGCCACGGCTCAGAGATAGATAGAAAAGAATTTTGGTCTGCCCTGGAAGTTACTCCTAATTCTCTTGAAAATATTCTTGTCGTTAAACACTATGCGGATGTGTTCGAAGAAGTTGATAACTTACCTCCACAAAGAGAAATTGAATTCAGGATCAATTTAATTCTGAATGCCAGGCCAGTAGTGCATTCAATTCGAAGAATGACTCTAAAAGAAAAAGAAGAACTGGGCGATAAAACTCGACAACTTCTATGGAAAGGTCTAATCAGGCCTAGCATCTCTAATTGGGGTGCAGCTGTGGTGTTTGTTCCTAAGTCAGACGATACTCCATGATTGTGTGTTGATTACCGAGACCTCAACAAGCAGACGCTCAAGAACAAATATCCATTACCCCGCATCAATGATTTGTTGGCTCAATTGAATGGAGCGCAAGTATTTTCCAGAATGGACCTAGCTACAGGTTTCATCTACCGAGAATTGCCGAAGAATGTGTTCCTTTGACAGCTTTCAGAGGTCCAGATATATTTTATGAGTGGTTAGTAATGCCGTTCGGCTTATATAATGCTCCAACATACTTCGTCGATTTAATGAATAGAGTGTTCAGAGAAGTCTTGAATAAATTTGTTCTGGTATTCATCGATGATATTTTAATCTACTCCAAGTCAGAAAGCGAGCATGGAAAACATTTAGAACAAGTGTTGGGGATTCTGAGAAAGAATGTCTTCAAAGCTAAATTCTCTAAATGTATCTTCTGGCAAGATAAAGTGAAGTTCCTTGGCCACGTCGTGTCGAAGAAAGGAATTTCTGTAGATCCAAGCAAAATTACAATAATTCAAGATTGGAAGCAGCCTACTACACCCACAGAAGTCCAAAGTTTTCTTGGATTAGCTAGTTATTATTGGAAATTCATTAAAGATTTTTCAAAGATATCTAGTTCATTAACAAAGCTTACCAAGAAGCATGCCAAATTTAATTGGATCCCAGAATGTGAGGCAGCTTTCCAAGAGATGAAATTAAAATTGACAACTGCTCCAGTATTAACGATTTTCGATGGCAATCAGGATTTGACGGTTTGGACGGATGCTTCTATTGGAGGTCTTGGTGCGGTATTAATGCAAAGGGGCCAAGTAGTCGCTTATGCTAGCCGTTATTTGAAGCCGCATGAGAAGAATTATGCAACTCATGATCTTGAGTTGTTAGCCATCGTGTTTACTATGAAAATATGAAGGCATTATCTATTGGGTGAGAAATTTGAATTATATACTGATCATCAATCATTAAAGTATTTGTTCACTCAGAAAGACTTGAATATGAGACAACAACGTTGGCTAGAATTTCTTGCAGCGTATGATCTAGATATTCTGTATACGCCGGGGAAAGCCAATGTAGTAGCGGATGCGCTTAGCAAAAAAACCACAATCTTCGCCAATCTTGTATTCACGCCTTCACTGATTGATAAGATCTCTGTACTTCAGAAAGACGATGAATTTATTCAGAGGATGAGCAAGAGGATCAAGGAAGTGAACCCTCGAGTTTCCAGATTGATAACCAGGGAGTTCTGAGGTTGAAAGGCCGAATTTGCATCCCCAATATTTCTGAACTCCGGAAAGAAGTGATGGATGAATGTCACAAGTCCAAACTTAGTATCCATCCTGGTGTGAGTAAGATGTGCAATGACCTCAAACGCACATTCTGGTGGACGGCAATGAAAAGGGACATTTCTATATATGTTAGCCGGTGTTCTACTTGCCAATAAGTCAAAAGCGACCAACAGAAACTGGTCAGATTGTTGCAACCATTGGAAATCCCAAATTGGAAGCGGGAACAAATTTCCATGGATTTCATAGATGGTTTGCCCCGAACCAGGAAAGGAAATGACAGTATTTGGGTGATCGTAGATCGTTCCACGAAGACCGCCCATTTCATACCTGTCAAATCCAATAGAACCGCTCAAAGTCTAGCACAGATTTATTTCAAAGAAATTGTTAAACTGCATGGAGTTCCCACCAGCAAAGTTAGTGATAGAGACCCAATTTTTTCTAGTAAATTCTGGGAAGCATTCCAATCAGAATTGGGAACGAAGCTGAATCTAAGCACCGCCTATCATCCTCAAACAGATGGCCAAACTGAGAGGGTGAACCGTATACTTGCGGATCATGGGAAGACCACATACATTTAGCTGAATTCTCGTACAACAACAGCCATCGAGCGAGCTTGGAAATGTCACCATTCGAAGCCTTGTACGGTAGACCATGTAGATCTCCCGCGTGTTGGGTAGAACCTGGAAACCGACTTGTATTGGGTCCCGATATGATTCGTGAAGCTTCAGACAAATTCGATTTCATCAAGAAAGGATTACAAATCGCTCAAAGACGACAGTAGAGTTATGCAGATTCTAGAAGAAGAGATTTAACATTTATTGTTGGTGATTATGTTTATTTGAGAGTTTCTCCGATGAGAGAAGTAGTCCGATTCGGTAAAACTGGGAAGTTGGCGCCTAAATTTATTGGTCTATTTCCTATACTTGATCGAATTGGAACGCTTGCTTATAGGGTTCAGTTACCTGATTGGTTGCCTAGAGTACATGATGTGCTTCACGTATCTCAACTCCGAAAGCATGTGCATGATCCAGATCTTGTTGTAGAAGAAACAACGCAACAGGACTTGGAAATTACTCAAGAATTGGCTGTGAGAAGAGATCCGATAAAGATTATTGGCAAAGAAACTAAAGAGCTAAGAAACAAGAAAGTTCATTTAGTTATAGTGCAGTGGAGTGGAGATCCTAGAGACTGTACTTGGGAAACTGAAGAGAGCATTTAGCAAGCTTATCCCAATTGCAGAGTGGACATCTATGATTAGCTCCGGTGTAAGGGATATTTACAATACTTTGCGTTTCCGTTTTGTTTCCTACTTTACCATTGTTCCCTTTTCGGGGACGAAAAGTTTTAAGTGTGGGAGATTGCAACAACCCTGAAAATCAAAGCCAGATTAAATTTTTTAATTTGGATATTTTATTGAATTTGGAGTAATTGAAATAATTTATTTTAATTAAATAACGAGTTAGAAATAGCGCGATAGTTTAAAATTTTGAATTCGAAATTTGACTGAACATACATGATGCAAAATAAAACGGATTTTAGAGAAACCAAAAATATTTAAATCTGTTTAAGAATATCTTTCTAACGAATCTAAATAATCGAAATTTCATAGCGGGAATCAAAAGTTATGGCCTGTTGAATTTTCAGAAAGGTCGTTGTGAAATTAATATAGCCCTTGAAAATAGACATTTTGCAAATGACCTCCGTTTTCGACGAAACCACTTTTGTTGGATCCAGGATGTCAATTTATTGCTAGGTTTCAAATTCCATAATTTTTGGATTAATATGTGAGTGTGGAAAAGGAAAATGTGTTTGGTGGATTTCATTTGAACTGGATCGACCAGAAAATGGCCATTTTTCAAACGGTCTTAGAATTCGACGAAATTAGTTTTGTTGGGACCGTATCGTCCCAACATAGCTAGGAATTTTTAGAATCAGTATGTGGTCCCGACAAATTAAAAAGTACGTTCAAATCCAAATTTGAATGTTTTATATTTTATTTTGAAGAATAACTGACTGTAACAGTCGAATGGGCCTACGAAACATATTACATTGTGTACGTAATAGGGGTATTTAGCTAGAGGCGACAGTCGTTGGGCTTGACTTGGAGTTCGTATGGAGAAAACCCTATTTTTAAATAAATATAAATATCGACGAATAGGATTTTTTCTTTTATTATTTAATTTTATTAAAAAAATCAGAACCCCCCGGTAATCTGCTTTCGACGACGGAGGTTGCTCATCCATTCCCGACCAATTTCCGGCGATTCCATTCATCGAAACACCCTGCCCCTTTGGAACTTTTTGAAGGTCTCCCTCCCCTCTTCAAATCAATACCTTGTACACCCCCTCTAGCTTCGTATCCATCGAGAACTACTCCCTCAAAATCCCGAACTTCGAAGCGCCGCCATGCCCTACAGCCCCCGTCGAGTTGGGGCCCACCCCCACGCGCTTGAGCGCGGTTCCACCCCCTTCATCATGGTGTATTCAGTTCTTGACCTCGTGCTTTGGATTTCATGCGATTCGATGACCTATTTTTGAACCCTTTTTGAAAGGTACACGGCAGTGGTTTTTAAAACTGTTTATAACGCTTCTAAGTCTTGCAAATCATGATTTTCAAATAAAAATCATATCCTTTGCTATGTTGTTGAAATCCAGTGAAACCGGAGACATAAGACTCGTAGCGATGCCATCTACATTCTAGAAGAAGCTAGAATGTATTCCGAGCTCGCTACAATTTCAAAGGATTAAAATCGATGTGAGACTTCTAAATTCAAATATGGAATGGAAATGCGTTGTATAAATTATATAAGCGAAGTATAAGTTATATGTGCGTTGTACACCTCAGGTATGAGCGTTGTATAAGTTATATGAGCGATGTATAAATTATACATGCTTTGTATAAATCATACGTGTGTTGAAATGGAAATGAAATATATTTATATCCATACATACATACATACATACATACATACATACATACATATATATACACACTCCCCTTGTCCATAAATCATGGACGATATGAATTGATTGCGAATGGTTGAAAATTACTTGATATGCGAATGGTTGAGAATAATTGTTTGTGGTTGAAACGAATTGGAATTGTTTGTGGAAAATTCATATGATATGAAATTGAACTTAGATCATTTAGATAAGCCCCTTATGGAACGCCACGAGGCCTAAGGTAGTGCGACGAACCGTACTCGGGACGGTGTTAGTTTTAAACCCCCTACCGTTATGCTGCCAAAATTTTCAGAAATATTTATGTGTTTGAATTATTTTCATGTGTTGAATTATATTCATTGTTGAATAAACTGTTTAGATAATAAAATTCACATTTTTATTATTCGTATGAAGTATATGAAATATTCATGTGTTGAGAAATTCATGTGTTGAATAACATTCATGTGTTGAATAAATTCTTTAAAAGATAAAAATCACATTTTTATCATTCATATGGACTATATAAAATATTAGTGTTTTAAATAAATTATTTTAACACCAAAAATAACATTTTTATCTTATGTATGAAGTATATAAAATATTCGTGTTTAAAATAAATTGTTTGAACAATAAAAATATCATTTTTATTATATGTATGAACTATATAAAATATTTATTTGTTGAAAAGGATTCATGTGTTGAATAAAAGGATTGAGCAATTAAATTAACATTTTTATTGTGAATACGAAGTGCTAAAAACATTCATGTGTGGAACAAATATTTTGAACGATAAAAATATCATTTTTATCATGTATATGACTCGATAAAAATACACATGTGTTAAAACATATTTTTGTTCGCCAAAAATATCATTTTTATCCAATGTATGAAGTGTTAAAAATAACCGTGTGTTGGAACAAACATTTGTTCGCTATAAATATTATTTTTGGCTTGGTTCTGCATATATATATATATATACATATGTTGAACATGAATATGGATTAGCTGTTGAGTAAAGAATATGTTTGTGTGCCCAACAAATAGGTTAGCCTTAATGAGTTGGCTGCGCGATTTTATTATTATATAAACTCCTGTGAATGCCATTGGATGCGGAGTGCTGGTTGTTCTGTGTGAAATCATAAACGTCGCCATAGGATAGTAACAATTAATTTTGAACTACACTTCATGCCATACTTCTTGAAGATAGCATACCGTATCATATACCACATAAGCATTTGGAGTTTATGTGACGAAGTCGAAGATATACCATACAAGAGAGAGGCTTGTATATCGATGACTATATTTCAGGTTGAAGTGAAGACTGATATGGACTATATAAAATGTAACGGTAAATTGGCAGATTAATAAAAACCCCACACGTGTCTGGAGAAGACAATAAACATGTCTCTCTAGTCATTAAGGCACAAAAAACCATTTGTAGGGTGACGAGAATTTATTCTCTGGAGTTATTATCTATACACACTACCCTGTGGACCCCGGAATATATCACTATAAATATGTGTATGCTTTTTAGGATTTATTGGGTGCCTAATACGGCCCAATAAATTTCCAAACCCCTTCCCGTACAAAGGAGGTTATGGCAAAATTTTCTGAAATTTAAAGGCGTTAGTGAAATATTTGAAGTGAAAAACAATATAGAAATCATCGAATGAATTTTATATATATATATATATATATATAAATTAAAATAAAACGAATCACGCAGCTGCAATTCATGTTTTGAAATCGTAATTTTAAACGATTATACCGAGAAATCCGACCATCGGATTTTTCCAAAACCGGAACCGTTGGGTTCACTTTGGAAAAACCTTTCCAACGATATAAAATTTGTTAGGATCCAACGGTTGGATTGTGCGAAATGTTTAATTCAAATATGAATAAAAACAGTGCCAGAATGAATTATATATATATATATATATATAAATTAAATAAAACGAATAACGACGTTGCAGTTTGTGTTTCTAAATCGTAACTTTAAACGATTTTATCGAGAGATCCGACCATCGGATTTTCCGGAAATCGGAACCGTTGGGTTTGCTTTGGAGAGACCTTTCCAACGGAATTAACTTCGTTAAGATCCGACAGTTAGATTTCTCAAAATATGTAAATCAAATTTGTAGAAAAACAGCGCCAAGGCCACTTTATGGCCTGAAACGTCGTTTAATTAAATGGAGCTATTTTTAAATAAATAAAAATAGCGATATATAATATTATGAGCGATATGGAATGGAAATGAACCGATTTTACTTGGTTTGCTTGATATTTGGTGGCTGAATATGTTTGACATGAAAATTATATTAAAGAAATGAAATGTGGATGTCGAATAATTTAACCATGGAAAGAATTGTTTTGAATTCTAGTATACGTGAATTATTTGAAAAGGCTGAGTTAATTCTCATTTCAAATAATTGATCGATGGATAAATGTGGAAGATATGAAGATGGTGCAAGACCGGTGATCTTCACATCGTGTAGATTACTACTGATGCCTTTGACATGGGTAGCTTCCTTGCTGAGGTTACAATGGTAGTGGTCTGGACGTATTTGTTGATTGTCCGGATGTGTGAGGGCCTCCCTTCCGTATTGGACATATGGAATGAGGAATAAGGTGCCTCCGGTTTCGTTCAGACCCAGAACGGACTTGTAAATGGATGTGTATCTGACATGTATTCTGTGCTGTATTCATTGATCTCTACTAAATATACATCTGTTTAGCGGCGGGTAATTTATTCTCTTGCTTAACACCCTTCTCTGAGTCGTACAAGCTCAGACGTTGTATATCGGTAGACATCAGTGGTATGGTGTGGATTGACAGCGTGGCATGCAAAGATGCAAATGATCAAGGCTTTTGTTGAAAAGCAAAGTCTTGTGGTTGATGATCAAAGCACGGCTTTAATATAGCGTAACTTTTTGTATAGCATTGATTCGCGAGCCTCACACCTCAGTATGAGTTAAAACCGTGATAAGGGAACCCAAGGAGGACATGACGTTTCTTTCTAGCTATGGGTGGTGTCGGTGTTTTACTAGCTCTGACATTGTTGTTATTTTACCTATGTGGATGTTGGAATGCGAGGCGCCTCGGTTATATCAGTCTCTGCGGAGCCGATGGATAGGTCCGATAAGACCGGGAAACGTGTGTTCAGGAATTGCCAATCCACTAACGTAAGTGTGGACTGGCCTTAGGGGATCCAAGGGTTCTATGCGGGGAATCCTGAAGCATTTGCTAGAGTGTCTCGAAGCTGGTGAGGAGTACATCCCTTGCCTCGACTCATGATGGAATCCAAATTTCCAATATGAAATTGCGGATTTGACTGTAACTTATATATGGTGACATAGTAGATGGTAGCTATGCTCTCTAGGATTGATATTTATGATTGAATTTGCTTTTGAAAGATATATGCACTAGTAATAATATCAAATGATTTTGCTTTACACGTATTAAGAATATTTTGGCCATTATAATGTAAAACTCTATCCTCCGGTCTGCGTTGCATTGTGTGATGGGACATGAGTCTTATAACGGCTTCATTCTTTCTAAAAATCATTGCGTTGTTTAAAAGATTTACTTTATCTCATGCACTGGCAATCACTGGAGTAGACCTGTTCAGCGAAAGTGGAGTGGTCCTATAATTTGCCTTATTATTGTTGTTAAATCAGTTAAGTAGATTTCTCATACCAGTCCCATGACTGACTCATAGTTTTTTTCACTTTGCAAACTCGGGTGCCCTTATTTTCACACGGGCAACCTAGTGACAGGTAACAGATTATATTTTGGCTTTTGCACTGCAGCATGGAGTGCACCTTTTGGCTTGTATGGCGAAGACTAGATATCTCAGTATTTTGGCTATTTGACATTCCACCATACGTATCTTATGTATATGATTCCGCTTATCGCGATGTAGACAGATTTACTTCTATTATGCACTCTATGATGTACGTGTCCTAGTGATCTTGATGTAGACTAATCATTTCCTTTTATGCACTAAGTTGTATCCTGCACCGTGCTACTCTGATGTTATTACATATTATGATTCCAATGTCATATTGATGTAAATTATTCTATTTTCTGTTTATGCTATTATCCATTCTCTGCTAATGATGATTAATGTGTTATATTCCAAGGATTATCCTTAACACCGTCGTACAGGGTTTTTAGATCGTCACAGGTCGACCCCTCTAGTCGAAAATGCCCAGTGACGGCTAGGTTTTTGAGGGTATATATATATATATTTACAAATGGATAGATCTATATAATATTTTATCTAATGGTGTACAGTCATTTTTACACATATAAATAAAAGGTTAGACCCCCATTCTTTTGCACACAATTCAGAAAGCAGTAGTAGACTTTACCATATTCACTTCTTCCAAATCTCTTATAAAGCAATTCTAAACATATACAAATTGAATAAACATAGATACGAGAGGATTGAAATCAGATTCTTGTGCAAAAGAGATGGTGCTACAAATAGGCGTTCTTCCATTCATGTTTATTTTCTCTTCCTATTTCTTGCAAATATACAAATCTAAAAGAATCCCTTTTTTAAAATAATTTTAAATTTGTAAGATTTGGAAATTGTAGGCCTAAAAGTTTTGTTTAGATTCAGATTTGGATAACTTTTAGGTGAGTAGCAAATTATATACATTGTTATAATAACTTATTTAATTCATTTATGCAGATCGGTATTAAAAATTATCAGATTTGTTTGTTTTATCAAATCTGAAATAATAGGTTGTGGTTTGATTATTGAATTTGTAGGCCTTTTTGGTTAATACAATTTCATTGCCTATAATTATTCTTAGATTTGTTGTGGTTATTGTAAACACCTTGGATTCTGAAATCAGTCCATAAATCATTGTGGATTTGTAGTAATTATTCTAGATTCCTAGATTTGGTGTTAATTTATGGTTTATGTAAATTTTGATTAAAAAGATATACATGTTTGTGTTTGATATTGTTTAGGGTTTTACTTGGTTATTGTAAATATGTCATTTTTGTTACTTTTAATAAAAAGGCATTATTTGTAATCAGCAAGAAATACGTATAAATCAAATAGGAAGGGATGTGTTAATTCACGTACATTTGTACGTAGTTCATAACAGTCATTCCCAAAATATACATATTTCATATTTCTTGTGATTTGAAATATGCCTATTCGTCTTTCAGCTATTTTGGGAAAATATTTAAAATAACTATAGTTATTAACCTTTTTATAAGATTTTGAATCTTAAATAATATTAAACATAAAAAGATTTGTTTTGGTCGTTCGTTTTGACCAAAACATAAATGGTTAGTAATAATAAATTAAAATTAGCAAGTACATTAACTGCGTTTAAAGTATAATTATATATATATATATATATATATAAATCTTATCTATCCAAATCTACGTAAATAACGTTAACATATTATAATAAATGTTTATTGTTGTGCGTTTGATTAGTTTCTATTTTATGGGAATATATAAGGAATTATAACTCATGTTAAACGGAAATAAATACTATGACCATTATTAAAATAAATATATTCAATTTGCTATAAATGAATAGAATGGTCGTAAGTAAGGTAATAAATATTGTAACCATATTTGATTAAGGGAAATGAATTGAATAGGATAAACAACCTAAATGGTTACAATTTTAAACTGTATTTATGAATAGGGATTGGAATCCAACGAGGGAAATAAATAAGTAATAACCTATATGTTTATGAATATATCCACATAAAAATTGGCATTAAATCTGTAGCAATATTTGAGAGTTACAATAACTATATTAGAATTCAAAAGGTACTGATATAAATGGCATTTTATAGGATAATGAATTCCCTACGAAAATTTGATCGTTAGTGTCATAAATGGTATTGAACAGGTTAATTGATGCCTTAGGGAATATAACCATTAGGGTCATTAACGATAGGTAAACTAATTAATAATAATAAAAGGAATAAAAAGAGAAATTAATGGGGATTGATTGGCATAGTAAATGCTAAGTCCAATAAGAAAATTTATAAATAAACATCCTATGATAGGAATTTATAAGTTTTCCTTATCTATTTCTTGTTAATCTAGAATTAATATAATTAAGAATCAATATTTGACTTAGTAGGTTAATGATGCGTGGTTAGTTGCCTTATTCAATAGAAGTCTGCACTTTTCAGCATTCAGATATTAGTACAACTGATGTGAGATATCATTAACCATAGGAATCCATGACGAAAGTTAATTGCATAACAAGGATTATTTCCTAAAAAATAAGGTTTATCTTAAAAGGTATTAAGTGGTTGTAGGGCCCATCTTTCATCCTAAAAGTGGAAACCTTAGAATGTGAAATAATTTATAAATGTAAGCCTACTTCGTGATAGAGGTATTAAGTAGTCAGATCCATCCTTAAACGGGTATTAAGTGATAAGTTCACCTACCTATAATCAAGAAGTATTAAATGGCTATTGGATATGAGCTTGGTAACCCATGTGTTTGTCCACTTCCTCTAGGTAGTAAGTGGCTGGGGTAAGAGTCCGCCTTGGATTAGGTGTTAAATGACCGATACGGAGGTACCGTAGGTTTGCAAAAAAGTAGTAAGTGGCTAAAGGATTTTCTAATAAGGTCAGCTAGATAGTAACACAGGGGTCCGCCGGGGGAAGGTCATAAATGATGAGATGTTGTCTGTCTAACCTGTAGGTAACAAGTGACTTCCTACTATCTCTTACCTTATGTAGAGCATGGGTATATGCATGAAAAACGGAAGCCTTAAATTAGTAGGTCTTGTAGCTAGTGTCCTATAATTTATATTAGTGTAGAAAAAAATCACTGATAGGTCTGCCTTAAGTCTTAAGTGATCGAAATGATCCACCTTATCTTATATAGATAGTGGGATCTTAAGTGGCTATGTAGAAATAATTAAACAATATATGCAGTAGTGAGTAGTCAAGAGCCCATATCTTAGTTTTCGGTAATCGATCGAATGGTTGTTTAAAGGCTTCATAATTATGCGTAAACGTTCTGTCTCAGTATTGTAGTTTGTCGTTGTGTGTAAGTCTTTACAGGTTTAGATTAGAATTACTAGCCTTGTTAGACATATGTTTTGGTTCTAACCAAGCGGGATACATTTGTGTATTATAGACAGTGTTATACATTTTCTACTCACCAAGACTTGTTGTTCTGTCCCCCTCCTCATAACAACTCTCAAATTTAGCTCAGGGAAGACAGGTCTTAACAGTTGTTCAGTTTGGTTTTTTGTTCTCATTCTCTCATGCTCGATACTAATGTGGCGATATGCTTTTAGGTAGTCGCCTTAGTCATTATTAGTTATCTTATTCTATTTCCATTGTGAGTTAGTTTTACTTTACTCTGATTACGCTCATGCTCATTATTTGCAGGTACCATATATGTACTTTCCATGCTTGGATGAGTTTGATTTTCGATTTTCGTTGAAATTTGGGCTCAGAAAAGTGTGGGTGTTACATTTGTATCAGAGCTTAGGTTTAGATGGTTAGAGGAATTAGTAGATTAGGATTAATGAGAGAATGTATTCAATTTTCTTTTCTATTTTATTTCATCTTTCTTAACTCAACTTTAACTATTTCGACGATGAGTTAGTAGTGGTCCTATTTATAGGTTCTTAAAACGACTAAGAGTCAGAAATATTTCAAGTTTGAATATTCGGTTGACCCTGATTTACCCCACGATGCATTTGGTGATTTTGTTATGGAGAGCACGTGGACGACATATGGTGAACCTCATGGATTTAAGTTCGTTGATTGAAAAAAAGCTAGCTACAACTGAGATAGTCGTGACTTCTTGTTTTTGGTTTCGTTTGGGAGTTCCAGTCGATGACCTTATTTCCGTCTTGAAAAACGGGAAATTGATGTTAGTATGTCATTATTGTCCGGAAATATAATTATGAAACATATTCATTTGTAAATATGTATATTATTATGGAATTAATCATTTGAATCCTTAGTCCTATGTTCGGAGAAATTTTAGTTTTTAAAACTATTTTCGAAATTAAACAAGATTTTCAGAAATTTAAAAGCATGGTTATCAAGAAATTGTTTTATAAGTAAAAATTTGAGTAAATAAAATAAACCTTAGAAATTTAAATCTAACCATGTTTCGGATCATTGGGTTTTGTGCGCTTTCAATAAATAATCCATTTTGGTTAAAGAAAGAATTTGAAAACGGTAAGGATTAAGCCTTGAAATAAAGAAACTTTAATTACCTATTCCTTGTGATTTTTAGTATTCCTCTTTTGAAATATTTTGGATGATTTATATAAATTATCACAAATAACCTTTTTAGAGATTTAAAATCTCGATAATCTGAAAAATGGAAAGGTTGTTCCAGTTAGTAGAACAAACTAGAATATAAAAGTTTAAATATATATTTATATTGTGAGGCCCACAATTAGAATAATAATATTAAAAAGTTTTCAAAAATTTCTCTTGGAAGATACTAAGGAAATTTCTATTCAGCTTAGGGCATTAGAATTTTTAAATCGTTCGAGTTGTTTATCAGCTAGGTAAAGGGAAAATCCGTATTAATTTTGTTATGGATTTCTAACTGAATTTTCATTTGTTTCGGGAATCCATTCGGTTGTTGTGTGTTTGCGGTCTTTTGTTGAGACTACTTTGAATCTTTGGAGATGGTTGGGAGTTTGACTACAGTCTATGATACCGCCGCGATGAGGACAAATATTTTTCAGATTTGCGTCAAATCTAAAAAGATGATGCATGACGATTAATATTTTAATCCAACCCCTATAGGGTTAAGGTTCAACCTTTGCCTAAAACCCATTTGATAATTGACCATTTAGCGTTATACCTAGAGTGGTCAACTATTTAACAGTTTTGGTACAACCTGAACCTAGGACTCAGTCGTAAAAGTTGCGTCCAAATTTCCCTCCATAAACTTCTTTCTTTCATCTTTCCTTCCTAATCTAGCTGAACCATATTCTTCTTCTATCCCTTTTTTGTCGCCTCCTGTCCTCCTTTCTCGTGCTAGTTTTCGCATTAGATTTCTCGCCCATGTAACCTCGACATCTAATCTGAATTTCTTCTCTTTGATCATTTCTTAGCCCACAATACCTACTTTCACTATCTGATCTTTCTCGTGCCATTTAAGTCTCATTCCTAGGGATATTGACCATTTAATTGGATCATATTGAGCATATTGTTTCATTGCTTTATGGCTAAGAGAATTAGCCGTAGTAGGTGGAATTGCACTGATCCTCTGATTCAAATTCTTGTGTAAGGTTGCTATTTGTGCTGCATCTGCCTTTGCCATATCTTGTTGGAACAGGTTTTTGATGGAGGCAATTGTCTTTTGGGAGGTGAAGATTGAGCTATCTTTGGATGGTTTTTTTAGGAGAATCCTGATGAGATTTTAGAGGCATCCATGTTTTACACGAGCTTGAAGGATCTTCAGTTTGACCGTCTTTGGGGATTTTTGAAGCAGATCTCTCTATTTCTTAATGTTGGTTTTGAGTGTGAAAATCTAGGTTTGAACTATCCATGTTGATGTCTGATTCATTTAACACATTATTTTGAAATTGGGAAGTTACGATTAGATTTGTCTCATGATGCGAGAATCAATCTTTTCTTTGATCAATGGCGTAACCATCATTTAGTACGCATCATATTGATTCAGTTGTTGTCCTTGTGTGCTGCCAGAGTTAGTTGTTGTATTTTCACCTATCCATTTTTGTCTTTAGATAATGTCAGGTGAATCTTTGTGGAAAGCAGTCTTGTGGTAGATTTCTTTTGTCATCACAAAATCTCTCTTAGAAGAGATGGTGACATAGAAACCTTCAACAACACCAGAAGTGTCTACGACACAAGATTGAGCATTTTGCTACCGTGATAGGACTAATCAAAGGTCGTGGAAATGGTTTGAGCTCCAGCCGCGGGGCAAGTCATTTCATTGTTTATAGGAAATATTTTGGAGTTTTGATGTTGTTGTTTTGTTCCTTTTCTCTTGGCTTTGTGGTAGTTCGTGCAAGAAACTGTTAATGTTGTTGTTCCTGTAAATCGCATGACGATGTAATGGGATTTCATGTGTGTTTGTCTTTCACGCTTCGTTGTATTTGAATTAGAAATGAAATCTCAATTTTCTTATCTAACTAACAGTTATTTTAAAGTTGGAAAGTAAAGAATTCTGTAGTAGATAAATTTTAATGAAGGATAGGTTTTTGCATTGTTTCGTCATGGGTATAATTATTATTTGTCGCCTATTCCCTTTTGTGCTAAAATTTATTTTTGGGCTTTGTGTGTGGTTTTGGGTTCCACACTTTTGCGTGGTCGACTTTCTCGGATGCCAACATGCGACTTGAATCATTTAAGTTTCTTTAAAATATACTTTGAAACATTTTGCAAATGTTGTTTGAAAAAAAACCCTTGTAAAATTTATATTTCTCTGATTTACTTTCTTTTAATATTATTTATGTAAATACACAGACTTAGGTATGGTAGTTTACGTATGTTTAAACACCTGTTTTGTATAATATAGATGGTTTAAATATAGTGAAGTGCACGTTACCAAAATCCTGTATTTACGAAAATCTGATAAGGGAAGTAGGAGGGTAACAAGAAGGAATTTCAAAATTTACGTATAAAATTTAAAGAGGAAACTTATTTTATGGAAAAACTTGATTGCAAGGTCACATATAAAGCATAAGGAAGATTTTGGATGATTTGTTTACGTGTTTTAGCAGTGCAGTAGGAACGATGATGCGTTAAAAACGTTAACGATAACAAGGAAAATGCTGCTTTAGCCGTGAAAACGTTGTTTTCAAACCTTGTTGATGATGCAAACAAGTTATTAATTAACTCGTTTTACATAATAGAGCTTGTCTTAAGCCTCCTTTGCAGTCTTCAGTGGGAAATTTTTGAAGTATTTTGGGACTTTTGAGGTAAAATTCCACTGTTGACGAGAATTAAAACATTTATAAGTGAAAAGAATGTTGAATTTCTCTGCTTTGATCTCATTTTTCTGTCTTAGGAGAAACTAATAGGAAACATTTTATATATGTTAACCTATTGGATGGTAAGGTTTGGATGCAAAATTGGTTACTTCGCACTTTTATTCATAGTCATGTGATGGTAATGGATGAAGAATGTTATCAAAAGCTTGCATTCATGTAGAATTACCAGTTTATTTTAGGGCGTTTGCATCATGTTTTCAAAAATAAAAATGCATACATGTAGGAGGATCCGACTTAGAATCATTATGCATGCATGTTTTGTAGTTGCAACTCATTGTGTACACTTTCCACATATGCACGTTGGTTACAAAATAGGATGTACACTAATTGGATGTGTAATTTAGGATAATTAGGCGCCAACACCTATACTTTGTCGCTGGTAAAATTTTGGGATTAAATTTCTTTTAAGGAGGGAAGAATGTAACAAACCCGGAATTTTGGCAATAATTAAATTAGTTATTTGGTTAGATTATAAAAATGGAATTTCTGCAAATGATGAAATTTGGCTATGAAACTTGCATTGTTGCGCTTGTTATGGAATTCTGGTCAACTTTCAAGCTTGGAGTTTCGTGAACGTAGCCCGTATGAAAAGTTACAAACAAAATACAAAAACGAAAGGAAAATGAATCAAGAGAACCTTTAATTAATATGTTCCATTTATAACCAACCCTCACTGGAATAAATGGACCCAGTGCGGTCGACCGGCCGATCAAACCCTCTGGTCGAAAATGCCCAGTAATGACTAGGTTTTTAAGGATATTTTTATATATAATTTTTTTATAAATGGACGAATCTTTATAATTTTAAATCTAACGGTCTAACGCTGTTTCTAGACTTAATAGATTTGAGAGGATTGAAATCAGACTCTTATGCAAAAGAGATGGTGCTACGAATCAGCATTCTTCCATCCAGATTTACTTCCTTATTCTTATTTCTTACAGATCTACAAATCTTAAAGAATTCCTTTTTATAAATAATTGTAGATCTGTAAGATTAAGGAATTGTAGGCCTAAAAGTTTTGTTCAGATTCAGATTTGGATAGCTTTTAGGTGAGTGAGAAATTATATACATCGTTTATAATAACTTATTTAATTCGTTTCTATATATCTGAATTATATGCCTAAAAGTTATTATATTTATTTGTTCGATTTTATCAAATGTGAAATAATAGGTTGTGGTTTGAATATTGAATTTTGTAGGCCTTTTTGTTAATATAATATCATTTCCTATAATTGTTCTTAGGATTGATGTGGTTATTGTAACGCCTCAGATCTGGAAATTAGTCCCTAAATCATTGTTAGATTTGTAATAATTATTCCAGATTCTTAGATTCGGTATTGATTTGTGGTTAAGTAAATTTTGATTAAAAAGATATATGTTTGTATTTGTTTGATATTGTTTGGTTTTACTTGGTTATTGTAAATATTCCCTTTTTGCTCTTTTTAATAATAAGGCATTATTTTGAATCATCAAGAAATATGCACATATCAAATTGGAAGGGATGTGTAAATTCTCATATATTTGTACGTAGTTTATAACAGCCATTCCAAAAAAAAAAAATTACAAAACATACATATTTCGTATTTATTGTGATTTGAAATATCCCTATTCCTCTTTCAACTATTTTAGGCAAATATTTACAATTACTATAGTTATTAACCTTTTTATAAGATTTTGAATCTTAAATAATATGAAATATAAAATGGTTTGTTTTTGTTGTTAGTTTAGGCCAAAACATAAATGGTTAGTAATATAAATTAAAATTAGCAACTGCGTTAACCGCGCTTAATGTATAATTATATATATATATAAATCTTAGCCGTCCAAATCTACATAAATAACGTTAATATATTATAATAAATGTTTATTGTTGTGTGTTTGATTAGTTTCCGTTTTATGGGAATATGTATGAAATTATAACAATTGTTAAACGGAAATGAATACTATGACCGTTATAGTAATAAATATAATCAATTTTCTATAAATGAATAATATGGTCGTATGTCTAGTAATAAATATTGTAGCCATATTTGATTTGGGGAAATTAATTGAATAGGATAAACATGACCAAATGGTTACAATTTTAAATCGTATCCAGGAATTGGGATTGTAACTCCAACTAGGGAAATAAATAAGTATTAGTGAATATTAGGCACACATCCTTATTTTCAAAGTTAATTAGGCTCACATCCCTTTTGTTTTAAAATACAAACCCGGTCCCTGTTTTTAAAAGTTCCATGTTTTACATGTTTTGGCAAAAAGCACATGCGCTACTGTATAATATATATATAAATTCTAGAAACGTTCCCAGAAGTCCGCGAAAATTTAAAAAAATTGTATACATGTATGCAACTATTACCAATAGTTGCATATTTGTATGCAAATATCTGAATACCCATGCAAGAATTTGTCCACGCCTTCTGAATAATTGCATACAAGTACGCAGTCATTCAGAATATCCGCATACAAGTATGCATGAATGTGTTGAATGCATACTTATATGAAGTTTTTATGTATAACTGCATACTTGTATGCAGATATTCAAGTATGCATGTTTTACATGCAGAAATATAATTTTTGCACGAAAACATGCATGTATTTCATCAAATCAGCATATATGTATGCATGTATGCTGCAGTTTAACGCAGAACTAAAATAGATGCATACATGTGTTTGCAACTATTTGAATATATGTGCATATGTCGATGGATTTTACTGCATTTTTGTTGTTTTTATGTGTTTTTTGATTGTTTTCCCACTAATTTTTTTTGATTAATTGTTTTATTTTATTATGAATTTACATGATTTTTTAATTTTATTTTTTTATTGAATTTTTGAAAAATAGGGATGTAATTTACAATAAGTTTATGACCGGATGTGAGCCTAATTTTGAAACTTAATAGGGACCTATGCCAAACGGACCCTAAGTAATAACATATACGTATATGCATATATTCACATAAGAATAAATTGGAATTAAATTTGTAGTAATATTTGGGAGTTACAATAACAAGATTTTAAGTCAAAAGGGATTAATATAAACAGCAATGAATTCCCTACAAAAATATGACTGTCAGTGTCATAAATGGTATAAAATAAGTTAATTGATTCCTTAGGGAATATGACCGTTAGGGCTACTAGTGGCAGGTTACCTAATTAATAATAATAAAAGGAATAGAAAGGGAAATTAATGGGGATTGACTGACGTAGTAAATGCTAAGTCCAATAAGTAAATTAATAAATAAATATACTAAGATAGCAAGTTATATGTTTTCCTTATCTATTTCTAGTTAATCTAGAATTAATATAATTAAGAACCAGGATTGGACTTAGTGGGTTAATGATGTGAGGTCAATTGCCTTATTCGACAGAAGTCTGCACTTTCCAGAAGTTGGATATATGTACAAGTGATGTGAGATATCATTTGTTATCCATCTGATCGATCCAAATGAATATGAGTCAGTTTTAAGCGTTTTGAAGAAGGGATCGGTCCTGTCGTTGTTAAGGGGGAGCGGTCGTAGCGCGAGAGTCCTGGTCGTCCCAAAGCTGGTCGCTTTCAGGTCGCTTCAAACACGAAGTTTTTTCGGTCGTTCCAAAGAACTAAAAGCTTCTGGTCGTTCCGAAGGCTAATGATTACCGATCGCTCCAAATATTCAAGATAGTTGGTCGCTCTAAACATACCAAAGCTCTTGATCATCCCAAAAGTACAGAAGATTCTTGGTCGCATCAGAATATATAAAGAAAGTTGGTCTCTCTAGCGCTGGTCGCTCCAGAAGCCAAAGGCTCCTGGTCGCTCCAGACTACTAAAGAGATTTGGTCGATCCAAGATACTGAAGAGTTCCTGGTCGCACCAGAGTGCAGAAGATCTCTGGTCGCTCCAAATATACAAGCTATCCGGTCGTTTACTAGCTCTTGATTGCACCAACAAGCTTCAAGGCTTTCTGGTCCGCTCCGCATTCTAGCCTCCTGGTCGGTCCGCTCCACATTCTGGCTTCCTGGTCGGCCAAAGCACTAGAAACGACCTGTGATGGCGTGGCAGCTGGAAACAACTGGTGACAACTGGCAGTGGCATTTCCGTAAATACCGAAAATACCGACCAGGCCCCTGAATACAAGATTTCAGCCATCTCTCCGCCTATAAATAGGACCCTACCTTCATCATTTTGGGGGGCGGGGAGCTGGAACTAGGAGGAGGTGCTGCCCAATTGCTTTTAGGGTTTCTCCAAGCATTTCCACATCTCTACTCTACCATCAATCATAACTCTATGGAGCTTTGGAGCATATGGAGCATAGCTTTCATGGAGGAACAAGCATAAGCATCCCACGCACTTCTTCATTTCTTCTTGATCATTCACCCAAAGATCTAAGGAGCTTTCCTCCATGGCTTTCATGGGGGGATTGGCATAAAATACTTCAAGCTTTCATCCATTCTTTCAATCGGTTGTAAGGACGAATGCATGTCAAAGGAGCTTGCATGAATGTGTAATGGAGCAAATGTTGTAATCTTTTGATTATTAATGAAATTCGATCTTCAAAGTGGATGTAGACTCGAATAAGAGTCGAACCACTATAAAATTCTTGTCTTCTTTCTTTATTTTGGTATTTTGATGCTCTTGAATGTTAGATATGGCCTCACATAACTCTAAAGGTTTTCTAACGCCCCACCTCTGAAAAGGTGACGTGCTTTCTAAGCATCTCGCCTCCGATTAGGTAACGTGTTTAGAAATACCATTTTGGTTGTTATACCAATTTTCGGTATCAACAATTAGGCGCCCACCGTGGGGCCAGATCTACTTTCTGGCATCAAGTATACTGCGAAGATCTTGAGATCTTGAAGCTAAGCCTTAAAATAGCTCGCTCCAGCTTGCGATTTGGACCTTCTGACGGATTTTCTGCAAAGTTCAAATTGCTTTCTGAAATAATGCCGCCAAAAGCAAATAAGGAAGCTAGAATTAGAATCTATAACGGAGAAAATCAGGATGAAACCCCCGTGGCTAACCGATTTGAAGTGGGAGAGAGATCTAATGGGGGTGTGAATGTCACAAGAGGCGAGCTTGATCAGGCTGTCGCTGGATTGACGCAACAGCTAGAGATAGCTAACAAAGCCATGTTGACAAAACTTGATTCTCTCTTTGCTCTTCAGGCCGCTACGGCAAAGGTGGCCTCTAAGCCCATTCATGCAGAGGATGCTGGTTCTTCTTCTTCTAGTCCAAATCGGGAAAAATCTTTTCAAGAAATCTCTGATCCAGATAAAGGAAAGCATGAGGTTTCGAAGCAAGCTGATCGGAACCGCACTGCAGGGATCACTTCTCATCAAGCGGCCAATTCTTCCAAAGGGGCACTTTCCAACCAAGAATGACCAGGGCCCCTAAGTCTCAACCGCGATGGTTTGCTCAGGCAAGCCTCCGGTCAAGACAAAGGTGTCCGCCCCGCAGATAGCCTCCCTGAGAAGGAACGCCTCAAGAAAATGATCCAACAGCTTATGAAGGAAAGCCAATCTCGAAACGATAATGAGGCTGAATGGGAATTCGCACCGTCCAAAACCCCCCTCACTGAAAGGATTAAAAAGACAACTTTCCCACGCAAATTCAAACCTCCTTCAATCCAAGCTTATAACGGGACAGGCGACCCCAATGTGTTCTTGTTTCGATATGATCAGCACATGGATGGGGCACAAGCAACTGACGAACTTAAGTGCTTGTACTTCCCGGTGTATTTGGAAGGGGTTGCATCATTATGGTTCACAAGGTTGCCTCCCCGATCTATTGATGACTTTGCCACATTGGCAAGATGCTTCCGAGACCAGTTCCGCCTCCAAACAACAAAGGTCAGAGATATCATGTCCCTCAACGAACTAGAGCAAGCTCCTAGTGAAACGATAAGGTCTTTCTTGATTCGTTTTAATGCTGCTGCTGCAGAAGTAGGGACCCAAGAGCCAAGGCTAATTCTAATGGCCTTAAAGGGGGGCATTGATAAGCTGTCTGAATTTGGAAGGTGGCTAAAAAGAAAGAAACCTGAAACGCTAGAAAAAATTTATGACAAAGCCGAGGAATACATGTGTCTTGAAGACGATCCTATCTATTCCGTTGGCAATGTCAAAGCTAAGGTGGTCCCGGAAAGGAAGGAAGCTCCCAAAAAGAATAGTCAAGAAAATTTTGGGGAAGGTCAAAAGAGAGGAAGCAGTAATGATGCTAGAAATGATAAGGATTCCAAGAAACGGCGTTTCTTCAAGCCAACGGATTTTACTCCGTTGAATGATACAATCGAGCACATATATATGGCAACGAAGGATGCAGAGGGCTATCCAAGCCCAAAGCCAGTAAAGGTGTCCGAGGAAGCTGCAAACTCAGGGAGGTTCTGTCGATTTCACAATCGACCGGGACACGACACTAATGAATGTCGACACTTGAAAAACTTGATTGAAGAATTGATAAGGCAAAATCGTCTCCAGGAGTATGTAAAGCGTTCATCAGATGTCGAGCCTACTCAGGGGCAGCAGACTCGTCCGACTCAAGATGGAAGAACACCTGCAAGTGACTCCCGACCAATAATCAATACGATTAGTGGTGGTCCTCAACCTGCAGGGGACGCTTGGAAGGATATGATCAGGTATACTAGTGAACCAAGAAGCATTCTAAAAGGAGACGGTTTTGAGGTTTGCGATAATTCTCTTCGTCGAAAAATGCCTAAAACATCCTGTGAAGATGTTATCTTCCGGAATCGGGATTCCAATGGAATGTTGGTTCAACTGTTGACCCGATGGTAATCACTATTGGCTTGGGTCCAGCAATAGTAAAAAAGGTGTTAATTGATAGCGGAGCATCCGTGAACGTTCTGTTTTACAGTACTTTCTCTAAAATGGGTCTATCCATGGATAATGTGCGAGCTAGCAAGGACAAAATACACGGGTTTGCTGGTATGCCAACTCAGCCAATCGGCGTGATTGATCTCCTTCTAGAGCTAGGAGAGGGAGAGAGGCAAGTCTCCATGATACAATCTTTCGTTATAATAGACTCACCTTCAGGGTATAATGCATTCTTGGGAAGGCTGGCACTTGCCAACTTCAGGATAGCTCTTGCTCCTTGGTGCTCGATGATGAAGTTCCCGACCGCAAATGGGGCGGGAGTTATCAAAGGGGATCCTCAGGAATCAAGAGAATGCTATATGGTAGAACTGACTGAAGCCCGGAAATACGAAATTCAGAAGGATACGGAGACTCCTCTCTGCATCCATGAAACTCCTCTATAGCAATTAAAGACCTCCCCCGCGCAAGAGCATATAACGACATACAGGAGTCTTTGGCCCCAATTGGGAAGGACCGTCTATTATCAATCAAAAGCTTCTGGACAGTACCTTTAAACTCGAAACTACACATGGAGTAGAATTCCCAAGGGCCTAGAACAGTGATCACCTTCGTCGCTATTTCAAATGATTTTCTAACTCATGTACTTTTGTATTTTTCTATGAATATAGCAAATACTTTGTATGAAATTACATGAATGTAAATCCAGTAGCACTTCTGACTCTGTCAAAGCTTCATATTCGCATGCCTTTGATCATATATCCAAAAGATGCACAGCTATGGTTACAGGACACAATACCTCCGTCATCCTGTTTTCCGGCATAAAACTCGCCATAGCTTTACTGAAGAAATATGGTCCAAAAGCAGGCGCAATCTTAACCCAAACCCTCTCCGAGGATTCTCAGTCGAATAATAAACTGAGTCTTCTCCAGGGGTGCTCGGTCAAATAACCCAAAGTCAGACAAAAATCTGATCGCGTTATAACCGAGTTTCTTAACCCAAACCCTCTCCGAGGATTCTCAGTCGAATAATAAACTGAGTCTTCTCCAGGGGTGCTCGGTCAAATAACCCAAAGTCAGACAAAATCTGATCGCGTTATAACCGAGTTTCTTAACCCAAACCCTCTCCGAGGATTCTCAATCGAATAATAAACTGAGTCTTCTCCAGGGGTGCTCGGTCAAATAACCCAAAGTCAGACAAAATCTGATCGCGTTATAACCGAGTTTCTTAACCCAAACCCTCTCCGAGGATTCTCAGTCGAATAATAAATTTAGTCTTCTCCAAGGGTGCTCGGTCAAATAACCCAAAGTCAGACAAAATCTGATCGCGTTATAACCGAGTTTCTTAACTCAAACCCTCTCCGAGGATTCTCAGTCGAATAATAAACTGAGTCTTCTCCAGGGGTGCTCGGTCAAATAACCCAAAGTCAGACAAAATCTGATCGCGTTATAACCGAGTTTCTTAACCCAAACCCTCTCCGAGGATTCTCAGTCGAATAATAAACTGAGTCTTCTCCAGGGGTGCTCGGCCAAATAACCCAAAGTCAGACAAAATCTGATCGCGTTATAATCGAGTTTCTTAACCCAAACCCTCTCCGAGGATTCTCAGTCGAATAATAAACTGAGTCTTCTCCAGGGGTGCTCGATCAAATAACCCAAAGTCAGACAAAATCTGATCGTGTTATAACCGAGTTTCTTAAACCCAAACCCTCTCCGAGGATTCTCAGTCGAATAATAAACCGAGTCTTCTCCAGGGGTGCTCAGTCGATAAATCAAAGTCAGATAAAACTTGACTACGATATTACTGAGTCTTTGACAAGAAAAATCTCCAAATACCCACCTCCGATATATAAAGGTTGAAACAATCCATTGGTACGGGGGCATATCACATATCACGACACAAAGCAAAAAGCAGCTGCTTGATTTCTCACATACCAAAAGATCATCTCAACCGTTTATAAGTGGGAAATCCATAAATGAGCAAAATAGGCAAAGTGTGGTGTGCGAGCATGATGTATAACCCAGAATATATAGAAGAAAGTAAGGACAAGGTTTAGAATGCAGAAACACAAAGCACCACCACACCACATTCAAACACAGAATCAAGTCACAACATTATTAAGTGCAAATGGTTCAAGTCATAAGCGAGGGCCGGCACCCGCATATACATCCGGTCTGAATGAAAGATTGATAAATGCAAAACAAGAATCCAAGCCACTATTTCTTTGGGTCTCCAGATCTCAATGAAGGACCCCTAAAAGTTGGCGAATCAACGGTCTTCTTCTTCTTGACAGCACGCTTATGATGTTTCCGCTTAGAAGGAGAAGCATCCTCCGTACCTGAATCAACAATGATGTCATCAATAGTTGCCTCAGAATCATGCTCTTCTTCCTCACGGAGTTTACTGATATCTCGGTCAAGGGTTTCGATGGCATCAATTCTCTCCTCCTGCGAACCTGGTTGGGAGAATGTTAGTCCTTTGGAAGCACTAGCAAGTAAGCCTGTATAGAATAAAGGCAAGTCAGTTTCAACGGCATCCATCACCATAGCAGTATACCCGCCAACAGGAGGTGATGGTGAAAGCAAATTCGTTGCATAATTATAGCAACTCATGAGCTTAGAATACTCCAAAGAAGCAAAAAAGTAATCTAAATCTAGTACCACTTCATCCATATCATCTCTACCTGGAGCAGGAGGATGTGTGCTGATTTCATAATCATCAAGGTTTATTGTTTCCTCCAAATCACTGTTTCCTCCAGCTGCAGAGGGAGGAATTGCAACATCTGCATGGAATACAGGGCTTGAGATTATGGCACCATCAGTTAATTTGGTGAAAGTATCCTCGATAAATGTACCTAAAGACTTAACCCCGGATGATTCCCCCCGATGGATCCCAAGAGAATTTCTGCCTTCAGCTAAGGCCTCTCGATCATCTTCATCCAGCAACTCGAGTTGGAGCTGGTAGTCATCGGAATCTTTGTAACGCTTCAAAACCTCCTCCCAAACACGAGCAAGCGTATCTCCATAGCCTTCTCCTAGGAAGCGGAGGCTTCCCCCATACATAACACTGCAGACATAAAATTCTAGGAAGGTTGCTTCATCTTCTTCCTTAATTCTGCGGGCTTGGTTCAGAGATTCTTGCTTCTCTTTTTCTAAGGAGGAGGACTTGGCAGTTTCGACTTCAAGCTTATCGCGAAGAGAGGCGATTTCAGATTCACGAACAGACACAGTCCTTCTGCTCAAAGCCAGCTGAGCTTCAGCTTTTTCTTGTGCTTTTACAGCATTGTCAGCCCGCTTATTAAGCTCGACCTCTGTATTCTTGGCATCTTCAAGCTCCTTACGAAGCTTTTCAATCTCGGATTCTAGCTCATTAACCCTGGAACCCCGTTCTAAAACAGAAATCTTCGTATCCTGAGCTTTCACAACTTGGATAAGTTGAGCCTTTTCATCCTCCAGGGTTTCAATGCTTTCAATCCGTTTGGTGTTAAGATTCTGAAAATCATAACAAAATTGTTCCCATGCTTTGAGGCGCTGATCAACGGTTTTGCCAATATCATCCAGGAATCCCCGAGCTTTCGCTACCATCTCCGTCTTGTCCCGCCTATCTGTGGGATGGACGTCCACATCAAAGTTCAAACCCCTCAAATCCCAATCTCCAAATCTATGACTAAGAGGGGGACTGGGGCATCCAAGTTCCCTCCCCACATCAAGTATTTCACGCGGCCTCGACATGATAGTTTGAAGCTCGGCCTGGGTTGGATAAGGAGGAACGTACCCTGGGGCACGCTTCTGGGGGATCTCCGCAAGAGGGTCTTCTCCACTCCTTCGTCTTCTCCTTTGAGGCTCCTCCCTTGGTTGTCTTGCCTCATCCTCTGCCGATTGTTCATAATCATCAAGCCAGGCTCTTTGCTCTGGAAGCTGTTCATAGGAAGGATGAGAAGAAGTGGGATGTTGGCCGTGTGATTTTTGGGGTTGAGGAGGAACTTGCTTAATCTTTTTATTTGGCCGAGCAAGTATATCAGAACTTTGCCTCCTTTTCCGGAAATCGTCAATGAATGATGACTTCATTCCTAAAAAGAAAAATAATAATGAGTTCATTTAGCACTTGAGAACATGGAAGTAAACCAAGATATAGAGTAAGAAGTTAAAAGTGCAACTCTAAAAGCAAGCTTAGTCCTAAAAACAAAAACATGCCTAATAAGCCTGTGCTAGACTCCGATCCTAAGTTTATTCTCGTATCTGGAACTGCTCCAGGAATCTCCGGAATATTGGGATCAGATTGAACATTAGGAATTGCGAAACCTGAAACAGGGGTATCATCTTTGCTAAGGAATCGCATAGACTCTAGATCAGGAAGTTCGCCAAAAGTACCCGCGGAGTCTCTATCTTGAGTACTTGCCATAGTCGGATCCTCAAGAACATCACCAATGTTCTGTTCAACATTTAAGGTAGTTACTCCTACCGCGAGTTGCTTACCCTCACGTTGAACAAGTTCTTCTTCAGTATTTGAGGGAAGCTGATCCCCCGTAGTTTTTTCCGGGATTTCCGGGATGACAGCTTGTTTTTCAGAAACGGCCTCTGTGGTTCTCTCCGGAATCGTCAAGATATCAGCCTGCTTTTTAGGAGAATCTTTATGTTCCTTAAGGGAACTCGAAGGCTTTTTACTACCACTACCACTACCGGCTTGTGCGCATTTTGTCAAGTATTTCTTAGCCGTTCTTTTCGCCGTTAGGGTACGGGATGGGGGAAGCAGCTTGTATTGTCGAAGGAACTCTTCGCAAATTAAAAACTGTCTACTTCTTTCAGTTTCGCTCACGGATAACAATGATTCCAGCAGAGGTTCATTAATGTCTGTGTCTTGATCAGAGGTAAAATAGAATTCCTATGAACATTTACCTCCTTCGCCCATCGACCAAAAAAGTTGTCGGGACACCGCACATAGAAAAATTGGTCGGGAAATCCTTTGATACTCTCAAATAAGCCAGTAATAACCCTGGATCTCCTGCTTTCCATGAAGATAAAGGAGGGACGCTCCTTCTTTCGTCTCTTAAAAGAGTATAACGAGCATATATCCTTGAAGGTGGGATCGCGCTTTAAAACTCTCATAAACAGCACATATAAGCATGTAACAATGAAGTAGCCATTGGGAGCCAGTTGATAGGGAGCGATAGCCAAACTTTTCAGAATCATTTCTAGGTAAGGATTGAAGGGAGGGATCGCTCCACTCTGTAACATCCCCTTACAAACTGTTACGTATCCAACGGGGGGGGATCAGATAAATCGTCTCTTTCTGGGAACTTGACTTCATCTTCGGAAAGGCCAAATTGTTTGCATATTCTATGATATACATCAACGTCAAGTTTTGACACACAACTATCAGCAGGTGTGTAAGAAAGACATCGAACGATTGGAGCATTCCGATCAACATCCATCTCAGTGGTAGCAGCGGAAGAAGTTTCAATATTTTGATCAGAGGTCCCAGTTTCTCTAGTTGGAGAAGTTCCCTCAACAAAATGGCGAGATATTCGTCTGGTCGTCATTACTACACAAACAAGTATGTTGGAAAAACAAACTACAGGAATATCAAGAAAGCTCAGAAACAAGGTGGGCGTTGGCTGGTTAATACACTTGGTCGTTCTAAAATGGCATCTGGTCGCTCTAAACTAGAAATCCTTGATCACTCAAAAACTGGAAAAGCGCCTAGTCGCTCTAAAAACAGCCAAGCCCCGGTCGCTCAGAACTGGCAAAGCGTCTGATCGCTCCAAGCCAGTCAAGCCCCGGTCCCTCAAAGCTGATAGAGCGCCTGATCGTTCCAAGCCAGTCAAAACCTTATCTCGCAAAATTAGTCTCTTCTGGGTCGGTAAAAACATCCTAAGGCTGGTCATTATAAAATTAATTCAAAAATCAGTTTCAACCTGGACGGTCGAGGTTAAAATCCACCCGGGTCGGTCCTGTCAGATAAAGATGATTCAAGCCAAACTGTTATGGTCGGCCAAAAGAGGGCTACTCGTCTAAAACCGACCACCCAGTTGGTCTAAAAACGACCAAGCTGTTTTCATAGAGGAAAAGAAGTATGGTTTGTTGTTGAAAATACAAAGCGATTCGAGTAAAAATCATACATGTTCGAATCATTCAGACATATACACAAGCATATCATGATCAATATCACAGCAAAGAAAAACATGAGTATTCTCATTTCAAAATCATCACTTACCAATTCAAATCGGACGCTACATTGATAGTAAACATTTCAATACACACAGGGATTCAAGTTCACAAATTCAATTATAGGTTGCAATTGTACATCCAAGACCGGTTCGAGTTCGCAGGGTTTAATCACATACTGCACCTAAAACCGATCCAAATACAATCCAAACCCAAGAATTTAGCCAAATCCAGAAGACAATGTTGGTCCTACACGAATAAACAAAAAAGTAAGAGCATACACCTGAGATCGGCTTAGCAAGTTGAAAAAGCTTCAATCGAATTTCCAAACTCCAGCGATATGCAAAGTTGAACGATTGCGATTTGAAGTATTTGCAGAAATTTAAAGATGGATTGAAGTCTTGATTCAAACCGGTAGAAACGGAATGAAGATCGAAGGATTCTTCTTCAAAGAAGCGCCGCCATTAAAGAGAAAAATGTCGGGATCGAGAAAATGAGAACACCAAGGGTCAAAAGAGATTTATATAGGCAGGACGACCAGCCTCTTCATCAGAAACCGACCCCTCAAGCCAATTCCAGAACCGACCCATGAGAACTGCGACCAAGACCGACCCTTAATTGAAGCAGATCGATCCACTAATGTTTCGAAGCTCACAGTTTTTTTATAAAAACTATGAAACTTCGAGGGGCAAAATGTTATCCATCTGATCGATCCAAATGAATATGAGTCGGTTTTAAGCGTTTTGAAGAAGGGATCGGTCCTGTCGTTGTTAAGGGGGAGCGGTCGTAGCGCGAGAGTCCTGGTCGTCCCAAAGCTGGTCGCTTTCAGGTCGCTTCAAACACAAAGTTGTTTCGGTCGTTCCAATGAACTAAAAGCTTCTGGTCGTTCCGAAGGCTAATGATTACCGATCGCTCCAAATATTCAAGATAGTTGGTCGCTCTAAACATACCAAAGCTCTTGATCATCCTAAAAGTACATAAGATTCTTGGTCGCATCAGAATATATAAAGAAAGTTGGTCTCTCTAGCGCTGGTCGCTCCAGAAGCCAAAGGCTCCTGGTCGCTCCATACTACTAAAGAGATTTGGTCGATCCAAGATACTGAAGAGTTCCTGGTCGCACCAGAGTGCAGAAGATCTCTGGTCGCTCCAAATATACAAGGTATCCGGTCTTTTACTAGCTCTTGATCGCACCAACAAGCTTCAAGGCTTTCTGGTCCGCTCCGCATTCTAGCCTCCTGGTCGGTCCGCTCCACATTCTGGCTTCCTTGTCGGCCAAAGCATTAGAAACGACCTGTGATGGCGTGACAGCTGGAAACAACTGGTGACAACTGGCAGTGGCATTTCCGTAAATACCGAAAATACCGACCAGGCCCCTGAATACAAGATTTCAGCCATCTCTCCGCCTATAAATAGGACCCTACCTTCATCATTTTGGGGGGCAGGGAGCTGGAACTAGGAGGAGGTGCTGCCCAATTGCTTTCAGGGTTTCTCCAAGCATTTCCACATCTCTACTCTACCATCAATCATAACTCTATGGAGCTTTGGAGCATATGGAGCATAGCTTTCATGGAGGAACAAGCATAAGCATCCCACGCACTTCTTCATTTCTTCTTGATCATTCACCCAAAGATCTAAGGAGCTTTCCTCCATGGCTTTCATGGGGGGATTGGCATAAAATACTTCAAGCTTTCATCCATTCTTTCAATCGGTTGTAAGGATGAATGCATGTCAAAGGAGCTTGCATGAATGTGTAATGGAGCAAATGTTGTAATCTTTTGGTTATTAATGAAATCCGATCTTCAAAGTTTATGTAGACTCGAATAAGAGTCGAACCACTATAAAATTCTTGTCTTCTTTCTTTATTTTGGTATTTTGATGCTCTTGAATGTTAGATATGGCCTCACATAACTCTAAAGGTTTTCTAACGCCCCACCTCTGAAAAGGTGACGTGCTTTCTAAGCATCTCGCCTCTGATTAGGTAACGTGTTTAGAAATACCATTTTGGTTGTTATACCAATTTTCGGTATCAACATCATTAACCATAGAAATCCTTCACAATAATTAATTGCATAGCGAGCATCATTTCCTCAAATATAAGCTTTATCTCATGCATGAGATATTAAGTGATTGTAGGGCCCGCCTCCCATCCCAAAAGAGGAAACCTTATAAAGGAAATAATTTATAAATGTAAGCATGATTCGGGATAGAGGTATTAAGTAGTTAGATCCACCCTTAAATAGGTATTAAGTGATTACATAGCTCAACTCCCTATTATCAAGAAGTATTAAACTGTTATTGGGTACGAGCTTGGTAATCTATGCGTTAGTCCGCTTCCTCTAGGTAGTAAACGACTGGTGTGAGAGTCCGCCTTGGGATTATGTATTAGATGACCACTACGGAGGTACCATAGGTCTGCTTTCCTGCAGGATGTAGTAAGTGGCTAGGAGATTATCCAATAAGGCCAGCTAGATCATAACATGGGGGTCCGCCGAGGGAAGGTCATAAATAACGAGATGTCGTTTGCCTATCCTGTAGGTTATAAGTGACTGCTTACTATCTCTTACCATATGTGGGGGAATGAGTATATGCGTGAAAGAAGAAAGCCTTAAATTAGTAGGACTTGTAGCTAGTGTCCTCTAATTTGTATTAATGTAGAACAAAACCATCGAGTAAGGTATTAGGTGATTGATATGTCCGCCTTGATTCTTAAGTGATCGAAAGGATTCACCCTTATATAGATAGAGAGGTCTTAAGTGGCTATATAGAAATAATTAACCTCCGTATGGAATCATGAGTAGTTGAGAGTCTATCTCTTAGTTTTTAGTAATTAGATAAATGGTGGCTTAAAGGCTTCATAATTATCTATAAACGTTTTAATCTCAGTATTGCGATATCATTGTGTTTGGGATACTACCTCTGGTATGACAGTTTGTCGTTATGCTTAAATCTTTACAAGGTACTAGACTTGTTCGACATATGTTTCTGTTCTAACCAAACATGATACATTTGTGCACTGTAGATAGTGTTATACATTTTCTACTCATTAGGACTTGTTGTTTTGACGCCCTCCTCATAACAACTCTCGGGTTTAGTTCGGGGAAGATAGGTCTTAGCAGGTGTTCGGTTTGGTTTTTTGTTCTCGTTCTCTCAAGCTCGATACTGATGTGGCGATATGCTTTAAGGTAGTCGCCTTAGTCGGTATTAGTTATCTTATTATGTTTCCGCAGTGAGTTAGTTTTATTTTACTCTGATTATGCACATGCTCATTATTTGCAGGTACTAAATATATACTCTCCATGCTTGGATGGGTATGAATTTCGATTTTTGTTGAAATTCGGGCTTAGAAAAGTATGGTGTTACATAACTGGACTCAAAACCAATTTGAACTGACTTTGCATTTGAAAAATAAATTTGTAGGTATGTTTATGCGAATTGAGATGATTCGAAGGCATAGACCGTTGGAGAGGAAAGTGTTGGAGAATGAAGTTTTGAAGACAACAACCTTATTTCAATATTAATTGGTTATAAAATATATACTAACACTTTTGTCTAGAATATATATATACATACACATGTGCAGGATTGATATACAGGAAATATTACTGAAGACTGTACAGTTAAAAGATATTAGAGATTCAGAATTCAGAGATATTTCAAGACTCATGAGTATTCAAGATTTCAAGAGTTCAAGACTAATATAGTTATAGAGTCTAGATTATGTAAGACTTTAAATAGCACTACATGTTCAAATTCAAATTCTGTTTCAATCCTCTCTATTTTATTTTCTATCTTTTCTTTCTTACTTTACTTTTGTTTTCAAACTCAAGTTTTATAAGTTTTATATGTATTTACATATTTATAGTTTATATAGTTTTAAACTTTATAATATTATAAATATGTTTATATAGTTTATATTTATGTTTTCATATGATTTCCTACTTTATAATATTAATATAACACTATATTTTAATTCAAGAATTTCCAGAATTAAATTTACTTGAAAAATTAGTTTTGTACTAAGTATATGTCGACATATAGAAAACACTATGTAGACATATAACTGTCGTTTTTTCAAATTTGAAAGGAAGTGTCTTTTCACTATTTGTGATGGTTCTGGAGCATTGCAACCTTTCACACACTATAAAAAGGGCTTGATTTCGAATTTTTAATCACTCCTTCTTCTCCACTTTCACTCCCGTTCATTACACCATTATTACTTATCATTTTTATGATTCCGACACCTATACTTTGCTGAATTCAATTCTATTTTCACTAATCTTCTTCTCTTTACACTCTCTAATCATTACTTTCTGAATCAAGTGCTACTGAAGAGTTATAGTACTATTGTAATTGTTTGGGAAGTAGTTGGGAATCAGTATTTTCCTTGTAGCCGTGAAATCAAGGAACGGAATCAGTGTTTTCCTTATTGCCGTGAAATCAAGGATCAGGAGCGGTGTTAGTATTGTAGCCGTGAAATCAAGCTGTGTAATCGGATATTGATATAGTAATAAAACTCTGTGCAATACAGCGTTATGCGGGACTGGACATAGGAGCAATCCGAACCGGTATAAAATCTGGTGTGTTCTTTCCTTTTCTGCATTTTTATTTCTGTTTAATTTATGTCTATATTTGTTTCTGTGGTGTTTGATTCATATAGTTTATAACATAAGTTTTAGATATTGTTTAAATTCTCAAAAACACTATTCACCCCCTATAGTGTTTGTTTTGCCTTGACGATCCTTTCCGCAATCTCTATCAATTGGTATCAGAGCAAGGTCTTTCAAAAAGTTCATAATTTGATTTTTTGAAAATAGTGATAATGGAAACCAACACTGGTAGCAGTAACAATTCTTCTATAGAGGGTCAGTCCACTATTAGACCACCACTGTTTAATGGTAGTAATTATTCATATTGGGCATGTAGAATGAAAATATATTTACAGTCAGTAGGATTAGACATAGGGAGTATTACACAAAATGAATTTGTTGAGCCCACAACTGCTTTCGCACAATGGACAAATGAACAAAAGGCTGTTGCACAAAGCAATTCTAAATCCATGAATATATTATTTTGTTCATTAGACAGGAATGAGTTTCATGGAATATCAGTATGTAAAGCTGCTTATGAAATTTCGAGAACTTTACCAGTTACTCATGAAGGAATTAGTAAAGTTAAACAAACTAAAATAGCAATGCTAGTTAATCAGTTTGAGTTATTCAAATTGAACGTGAATGAGTCTATTTCAGATATGTACTATAGATTTCAAGAGATAGTGCATTCATTAATAGCACTTGGAAAAACATATTTTGAAGTAGATCAAGTTAGAAAAATATTGAGTTCATTGAATCCAGAATGAGATCAGAAAACTTTGGCAATCGAAGAAGCCAATGATATCAATGAAATGAAGATTGAAGAGTTAATTGGAAATCTGATGTCATATGAAGTCAAATTACAGAAAAGAAAAGAAAACAGATCAACAGAGAAGAAATCTATTGCATTAAAAGCAACAACAAATAACTCAGACTCAAGTAGCGAAGATGATGAAGAAACGACTCTTATGACAAATCATTTTAGAAAAATTTCTTAGATATAGAAAGAAAAATTATAACCAAGGAAGTTCAAAAAGTAATGATGGTCGATGTTATAGTTGCAGCAAACCACGCCATATAAAGAGAATGTGTCCATATCTAGACAAATTGACTCAACAAACAGACAATAACAATTCATCGAAAAAGAGAAAGAAAGCATACGCAGCAACATTAGATGATTCAAATTCATCATGAAGTGATGAAGAATTAGAAACCGGAAATACGAATATATGCTTTACGAAAATTCAGGGTTCAGAAAATTTCAAAGAAAAGGATCTAAAATCCGGGTAGGCATTACTTAATTTTTTATTTTATTTGGTTGAATGGTTGCTTTGGTTGTTTGCTTGGATTTGAATTTAAAAATTTTAAAAATTAAATCTTGAAATTCAAAATTTAATTTTGAATTTTAAATTCAAAATAATAATTAATAACAAATAACAAATAAAATAATAAAATAAATTGTTTGTGTGTTTATTAGGATTAAAATTATTTCACGAAATCGTTAAGCAGAAATATAAAATCGATAATATAAATTTCAATTCACAAAAAATTAATTCTCTTTGAAAATAGACATGTATGTCAACATACATATTGTATATGTCGACATATCTGACCAGTATTTTGAAATTCAAAATTTGAATTTCAAAGGTTTAAACTTTCAAACTTCCCTCCAACTCCTAAGGTCTGAAAAAGGTGTCATTTTAATCTGAAAAGTTGTGCCTATTCAATTCATATCAATTCAATTTCTATATACACATTTATTCTCTTTACCTTTCATTCACAACTCAAAACAATATTCTTCATATCCATTCTCTTCAAAATAATCAATTCAATGGCTACCTCAAGTTCATCTCAAAAACTGATAATAACCAAAACCATCAAAGGTTATCTTCATAATGAAAAAGAAGCTATCAAAACCTATGCTAACTACTTAGCAAATGCTAAAGTTAACACTAGTGCTTTCGCTGTCTTTAGTGATTTTCCCTCTTATGATCTCGTCTCTTTTTTCGAACACAACAAAGCCTTGAGTCTAATTGACTCTCATGATAACGATGAAATGTGTTATCCCGAACTCATCAAAATGTTCTATGCAAATATCAATCGCGGATTTTACGAAGGCAACGAAGACCAAATTTGGAGTAGTGTCAAAGGCACTCTAATTGTTCTCGATGCCGAACTCTTAGGCACTATTCTAAATTGTAGAAGTACATGCTTGGATTTTTCGGATTTTGTTATCGACGAAACCGATTTGGAAACCTATCACGACATATTTGAAGATGATGCTCCAATGGAGTTCAAAAATCGCTTCTTTCATCCAAAAACAAGAATTGTCAACCTTCTTCACCAACATACCATCACTCCCCATTTCGGAAATTTCAACAATCCAACTATCGAAGTCCAAATGGATCTCTTGGCTATTACGGGTGGTTATACTATCAATTGGGACGAAATGATCTTAAATGAAATTAAGCCCATAGAAATAACGTCAAAAGAAAACACTCTCTACTATGGTGTTTATCTCATTCGTATTTTCAAATACTTTAATGTTGATCTTCATGGAGAAGAATTTGTGCCTAGAAAAGTGTTTGACTCGTCAAACATTCATCTCATGCAAATTCCTCTCACTTTCAAACCATATGAGACATTCGAAGCCAAACGAGCTTGAATGCTAAAAGAACAAGAGCCAATGGAAGTTCAAGAAGAAGAATAGGCTTCTATAGAAAGTGTTGAGTATCCAACCAACACTAAACACATTTACAAAGAGGCGATTGTTCAAAATCAAGTGAAAATCATCAACAATCAAAAGAAGCTCAATAAGAAACTTTCCAAAATATCCAAATTCATGGTCAAGATAGGAAGAAAGATTGGAACTCATCATCATATGTAAACTAGTCTATCTAGTTTAATCTATCTTTATGTATTCGCCTATATTTCCTTGTATTTGTTTTCGAATCTCGTATTTAAGTGTTTCTTGACTAGTTGGATGTATTTTCTTTCTATTAAGTAATGAATGGAGTTTTATTTATGTTAAAATGATCTTTATGTCTCTGTAAAAACTTTAGAACTAATTATAATATAATAGAGATCAAAAGAGTATTTGAAAATTTCCAAAATTTTCACTATGATATGTCGACATACAATTAAGTATATGTCGACATATAATTGCCATATTTTCAAATTGTTTCAAATTTTAAAATTAAATAACTACTCATGTCCATTCAAAATCCAACAAATCCCAAACCCAATTTAAGTCTATTTCTTCCAGAAAAGTTCATTATTTTATCTCTCCTTCTTCCTTATTCATTTCTTATCAAATGCATGGAAAATCCAATTCGTAATCTTAGAGAAAATCTAGAAGAAACCTTAAATTCTTTCAAAAATATTCTCTGTGTCATTCTACGAAACCAGCATCATCTCGAACTAAGCCAAATAAAGATGTTTGAACAACAAGAGAAGCATTTTGATGCAATGCGATGGCTAACATCCTTTCTTTTTAGAGATGAAGATAATAATCTCGCAAAGTCTCCGACAAACAAAGAAGATGAGGAGTGGGAAGTCATGAAGAAGTATCATATCATTGGAGAAGACAGTTGGGTTGAAGTTCCAAGAAATGTTTAATTATTCGGGATGATTTTATTTATTAGTTTGAATTTGATTTGGATTCTATGATTTGAAACTTGTATTAAGACATATGGTGCGATGTGATTTGATTTGGTTTGTATATATATATATATATATATATATATATATATATATATATATATATATATATATATAACGAACAAACATATGTCACTTTAATACTTGAATTGGTTTGTATTTAATCATCATATTGCTGGAAATTACTATTATAGGCTTGTACAAATTAAGGGGGATTATTCTACTTTGAATTAGTTATAAATAAAGGGGGAATATCATAATAGGATTAGTTACTTAATTTCTTATTTGTTTTATTTAGATAGTTATACAACTTAGAGAGAGTTGTTTTAGAATTTCTTTTTGATAATGCCAAAGGGGGAGAAATTATAAAATATAGATATAGTTGATAGGATTCATATAGACAAGGGGAGTATTTGAAGGATCATCATTAACATGTATATACAGGTATGATATTATATAAACTAAGGTTGTCATCATCAAAAAGGGGGAGATTGTTGGAGAAAGGTGTTTTGATGACAACAACTTTATTTCAACATTAATTAATTATAAAATATATACTAACACTTTTGTTTAGAATATATATATACACACATACATATGCAGGATTTATATACAGGAATACAGAAGACTGTACAGTCTAATGATTTCAGAGATATTTCAAGACTCAAGAGTATTCAAGATTTCAAGAGTTCAAGACTTATACAGCTATAGAGTCTACATTATGTAAGACTCTAAATAACACTCCAGGTTCAAATTCAAATTCTGTTTTTCAAATTCAAATTTCAAATCTATCTTCAATCCTCTCTGTTTTTATTTTCTATCTTTTCTATTTTTCTTTCTTACTTTACTTTTTTTTTTCAAACTCAAGTTTTATAAGTTTTATATATATCTATATATTTATACTTTATATATTTTTAAAGTTTATAATTTTATAAATATGTATATATAGTTTGAATGTATGTTTTCATATGATTTCCTACTTTATAATATTAATTTATAACACTATATTTTAGCTCAAGAATTTCCAGAATTACATTTATATCAAAACACTTGAAAAATGCTTAAAAGTTAATTTTATACTAAGTATATGTCGACATATAGAAAACACCACGTTGACATATAACTGTCAAATTTTCAAATTTGAAAGGAAGTGACTTTTCACTATTTGTGACGGTTCTGGAGCGTTGCAACCTTTCACACACTATAAAAGAGCTTGATTTCAAATTTTTAATCACCCCTTCTTCTCCACTTTCACTCACTCTCTTTACACCATTATTTCTTATCATTTTTATGATTCCTATGCCTATACTCTGCCGAATTCAATTCTATTTTCACTAATCTTCTTCTCTCTACACTCTCTACTCATTACTTTCTGAATCAAATGCTACTGAAGAGTTATAGGACTATTGTAACTGTTTGGGAAGTATTTGGGAATTAGTGTTTTCCTTATCGCCGTGAAATCAAGGAACGGAATTGGTATTTTCCTTGTTGCCGTGAAATTAAGGAACTGGAGCAGTGTTAACCTTGTAGCCGTGAAATCAAGGGGTGTAATTGGATATTGATATAGTAATAAAACTCTGTGCAATCCAGCATTGTGCGGGATTCGACGTAGGAGCAATCCGAACCAGTATAAAATCCGGTGTGTTCTTTCTTTTTCTGCATTTTTATTTCTATTTAATTTGTGTTTGTGTTGGATTCTGTATTTGTGATTTTTTCTGTGGTATTTGATTCATATAGTTTATCACATAAGTTTTAGATTTTGAATAAATACTCAAAAACACTATTCACCCCCTCCTCTAGTGTTTGTTTTGCCGTAACGATCCTTTCCGCAATCATTAACAGAAAGGGTTGCCCGCTGATGTCTCTGGTTAACTACCAGGATTAACTTGTAGCCGAAATCCCTATTTTCTTGGGTATCTTCGGTTTCGTTCAGTTCCATAACGAAATTGTATGGACAGATGTCTGAAATTGCATTTCTTAGATCATGTACATTGATTTTTACAAACATACATATGTTTGTTGGTGGAGAAGACACCTTCTCTTAGGTAACACCCTTCTCTGAGACATGAACTTGGAGGTTGTGTTTTTGTGGACGCCAATGAGCGATTGATGGAATGGTGATCCGGTTTCTAAGAGTCACATAGGGGTGGATAGTATAATTTATAGGAAAATATTTATGTGTGTACTACTAAGTATTAAGCAATAAAGTAAATGTAAATATGGAAAATGCACAGAAGACTTTTACTCTAGTTCGAACCTCCCGTCCTACGTCTAGTCCCGAAGCTCTCATTCAAAATTCTACTATCAACAAACCCTCGCTTCGCCCGGAGGAACAAACTTAATTACAATAAGGTTTTCTTGTTAAAGATGTGCTCTAATACAACACAGATATTTACTGGTACATGCACGAACTTCCAATATATCTTCAAAGTAGTATCTGCTGTGAAGTGTAGGATTATATGGAAGATTTAGTTGATGATGTGAGTTTGCTAAATCGCTGACTGATTGATTCAGAGAGTGGCTAAATGTTGACTGATTGATTCAGAGAGTATAGAACAAAAAGACAATTGAGTAGAATGGATTAGTTGTATTCTCTTGAATCTCAATGCTTTATATAGTTATGGAGAGTTGTATATGAGTGGTGGTTGCCATTGCCGATCATCCACGAGTTGTAATGGTTGATTGTGAAGGGAAGAAGTGAAGAGATTCCGAGATGTCTCTTGAAAATATGATAGTTATGGTTCCATATTTCAGGCCGAACTCCAGGTTAGACGTCTAAAAATAAATTTAGATGTCTGAATCCTAGTCCAGAGATTTCCTGAATTCTTCGTTGCTTTTCTTGATTTGATCTTTCTTGTCTTGTACTTGCTTGTAGTTGGCTATTGTGATCATACATTATCTCGAGTAAATCTTGTAGATCAACTATATATATATATATATACACACACACACACACACACATGTTGATGTGGAAAAATGTTGCACGCCAACACCCAATGAGTGTATGTAGTGTAAACAAAGAAATCCAGAGTGAAGTAAATGCGGGGAGACATAGATTTTATAGTGGTTCGACACTAACGCCTACATCCACTTTATAATGATCATTCATCATATGATATCCGATTGCAATGTTGTACAAGTTTAGACAATATTCGGGTACAAATTGTTACAATAGAGTAACATTGTCCTTGTTAATTCTAAACTTTGACTAAAATGTCCTTCTTCTTCTTCTTCGTTGAGATAGGTTGACTTGGTCAACTTTGTCCAAGGTTAGCTTCAATGTCCAAAATACCCCAAAAGTAGCACAAGTATCCTTGTGAATGTCCAAATGTTGATGGAAAATGTGTACGTTACGTTTTAATTGTCCATGTTATGTCCAATGGACATAGAGAAGAAGGTGGCTACGATTAATGAGGATCTTGGAGATCTAGAAGTCCAAATATTCCAAGGGAGAAAGATCAAAAATGAAGGCCAAGGCTTGGGGGTATTTATAGTTGAGGATTGGTAGTGGAGTATGTAAGTTTTCGGGGGACCACATGGCATAAAATTTCATCACACACCCGCCAAATCTGAAAAATCGCATCACCCCCTCGCTTCAATAAATTTTTGTATCCCTCCCGGTGGATGCAAATTTCATATCCCGGGGGTTACGAATTTTCACAACCCAGAGGAGGCGAATTTCGCATCCCGTAAGCTGGAAATTTCGCATTCGAGGGATGCGAGCCGTGCAGCGAAGGGAGAATGCGAAGCGATGAGGGGGTGGTTGCGATGCGACATGGTGTGTGGCGATCCGAAGAAATGCAAAATCTTGTTGTTCAAGGAGTCGAGGTTCCTGAACACAAAATGGGAGGACCCGAGTTTTCATTAGTTCAAATTGGAGGGATCCGAGCTTCCGGCTCATAGGAAAATCGAATCAATCTGTGGTGCCCACATGTTCGACCTAGCCAGTTAGGTTGATCACCATGGGACTGCTGGGCCCCGGACCCCCATCGACGCTGTGCCCGGACCCGTTGATGGCTCCCCTTCGGCTCAGTTAGTGGTTCACCTTCTACAAGGGTTTTAGTGCAAACCATCGTGACAGATGTTCTCGACCCCAAAAGAGGTTGTCTGATAGGAGTTTTGGCCCTTTTTGTGTTTCCGATGTGACTTTGACCAATTCGTTTTGCATTTTCTGATGATATTCTTGACACTTGAGCGCGTTGCTAACCAGGAAACTTGACGTGTTACAGCTTTAACCAAAAAGCGTGTCAACAATATATATATATATATATATATATATGTGTACATATACAACTTCCATTGTATAGTTGTGTCATCGAAACTGTATAATAAATTTCCTAACATTCTCCTCCTTTTTTGATGATGACAACTATACAATGTACTTAAAAATTATTAACGTAACTTCCCTGGATATATGAACCCCCCTGAATGAATAACTCACCCTCTGTCATCATCGAAAATGAGATATATATATATATATATATATATCCATTTGTACAATGATATTAAAACTAGGTGTGTGTTTTGGATATCTTTTACACACCATAATAGAAGAATAGAACCAACCATACCTAACAAAGATCAAAGCAGTAATTAAACACCATAATAAAAGAATAGAACCGACCATACCCAACAAAGGTCAAAGCAGTAATTAAACACATCATACCCGAAAGGAATATAACAGAGTTTCACAACATACCTAAACAAAATATCATAGAGTTTCATAACACACCCCAACAAAATATCACTGTCATAAAGTATCACAACATGTTCACACAACATACACACATCATCAACATAAGCTTAAAGTATCAAATAATATTTACATAGTTAGAAAAAGATCAAGTTTTTAAAACGTACTTTACGCGACGTCGCTCTGAGTCTTGTCTTCCACCTCCTTATCTTTATCAGCAGTCTTTGGCGATTCTTCTTGATGTATCTCTTTTTCTGTTGAGGAGAAAGGAGAAGGGAGAAGATGGAGATAAAGTAGGTGGTCATGTGCATTGTAGGAGTTATTTAGGCGAAAGTACCGCCGTACTTAAACTCTTTTCAACTATTTTGAGTCGAGGTGAAAATTTTAGTTCCATGTTTGCAATTTGATTTCCTAAGGCCACTTGATTTTGATATAAAACATGTTAATTTTGAATCATTACTTCACATATAGATTCATTCGGAAGAATTTAAGTTTTAGGTGGAACTAAATTTACATTGGCTTGGTATTCGAAAGAACGAGGAGGAGGAATTTCATGTTGAAGCTCTTGTTGATCTTGATACTTTTTCCTTCCATTCTTCAAGTGTGATAAATGTTGGAGGTTCGTTTGGTTAGTGCATAAGTTGGAATAGAGTTTTTGAAGCTTCTTTAATTGGATCCTCTTCAAACGTTGATAGATAAGAAGGAACTTTACCCGACTGTAGTAGCCTCATGATACATGGAGCATAAATGATAGATCTACATGATCAGTTCTAGAAAATCTTTAATTCATCAAATATTATTTATGCTCAATTGATTCTTGTACTACTAAAAATAGAGTATAACTCTTCATGCTCAAGACCATGGATTTGTTCATGACTTCCTAGACGAAGAATAACCGTATTTATAAGCATTCTAGTAAGAAGTCTAGCCTTTGGTCATAAGAACATGAAAGTAAATTGCGACATACGAAATTCCCAAATTTGGTGTGTAATATTATCCTTCGCTTTTAATCGCATGTTGAAAATGCCACAAAGGTTTTGTCTGGTGTTAGAGAATTGAAAAATACGTCATATACGCTTAGGGGTGTATCTTACAGTATTTCCATACACGCTCGACCAAATCCACTCATTTTCATTTTCAGGATTCCAAATGGTAGAAATATCCAAGTTAGCATAAAAGAAGAATACTAAAAGTTGGTCAATCTGAACATTATTATGAGAAAATGAGATGAGTTTGTTAAGGCCGACATCTTGATACAACCCATGCAATTCATACAAAGAAAAATCCTGTAAGGAATAGAAAGGACCCGTATAAAGTATTTTCTTCTGAATCTCTTTCTATCTTTCAATGGAGAAGGGCGCATTATTCATCCACTTATATTTGAGTTCAAAAGCAAACTTGTGGATTTTTTCTTGAGTTTCTTGAGAATTTGATGTTGATCCTTCCTCTCATTTCCTTTTTGATGCACTTTTCCCTTTAGAAGACATGGATTTTGAAGTTTTGCAGAAATTAAAGGTAGGAATTTGGATTTTTAAAGTAGTTAGGGTTAGCGATTTTTGATTTGAACAGAAAAAATGAAGGAGGAAGAAGAAATGATCCGTTAAATATATATAAAAACCAACATTTCGAATTTCAAATGTTTGAAATTGTTTTCAGATGTCTGTAATAGGTTCAGATTGAAAACGGAATCATTTTTCATATGTTTGTGGATAATTTTCAGACGTCTATAAGGATGGTTTGAGTATAAGTGGATGTCTAAAAGTTATTTTAGACGTCTAAAAGTATTGGACAGACGTCTGTAATGTTTGTTGTCAGATAAAATTTGATACCAAGATTTATTTCAAACGATTGAATATTTGGGCAAACGTTTGATATTAGTGATGTCAGATAATTATGAGCCAAGACTATTTTCATACGTCTGGTTATTTTTTTCAGACTTTTTTTTGGAAGAATGGTTAAATCTGAAGTTTATTTTAGAAGTTCTAAATTTGTAGCAGGCGTCTGAAAATTTCGGTTTTTGTATATACTTGATTGGATGAGCAGAATTTGAGTTTTTATATTTATTTATAAGTGAATATATTTAATTAATACTTAATAGAGGATACATACAAAGTCATTATGCTTATATTTACTAGATTATTACAACATAATTATATTGATTATTTTTTAATTGATTGGCGACCATGGTGTTCGTTTTGGAGAAGGTGATGATGGTCCTTCATCTTGCATTTCCTTGAATGAATGTCCTTTCTCTAGAGTTTCATGGAGACGTGGAGATTTTTTATATTGACATTGTTTTGTTGGAGAATGTTTACACATTGCATAGAGTGTTTTCAAGAAAATTTAAATGTTGAATGGTGCCTTCTTGCTTGTAGTACATCTCTCTTTGCACATCCATCATCTCACGTTGATAATGAGATATTTCATCTAATTTCTCATCGATTGTTTGCTTGTCGTTCCTTTTGTGACGTTATGTAGTGGAGATAGTCCTTATTTTTGTTTTGGAAAATCTGGTGATGGAAGAAATCATGGAGGCAAAGGAATTCTAATTGGACTTGAATCGAGCGAGGTGAATTTCTTAGAATACATAATATGATGTGTAAGAAAAGTTTTGTTTATGTTATGTTTTGCTATTTATAGAAGAAAAGTTTGTTGAAAATTTGTGATGTGGGAATTCTTAGAGACTTGTATGGTAAGCCGTCATAGACTATATTTACTCATAGATGGAAAATGATGTTTGTTTTTAGATAATTTGTTATGTTAATTCAGAGAAGGAGCATATACCTAGGTCACGTCGTAACTTAACAAATGTTTGTTCATTTAACGATTTGGTAAAGATGTCTGCTATTTGATTTTTAGTATTTACAAAGTCTAAAGTAATGACGCCTTTTTCTACAATGTCACATAAAAAATGATGTCGTATATCTATGTCTTGTTTCTATAATGGTTAACCGGATTCTTAGATAAATTTGTAGCACTTGTATTATCGCAATAAACTGGAGATTTTTCGATAATTTTTCCACAATCCTTAAGCGTTTGTTGCATGTATATAATTTTTGCACATGCTAGGGTGGTTGATATATACCCAGCTTCACATGTTGACAAAGATACATAATTTTGATTTTACTAAACCATGATGTTAATGACAGTCCGATAAAATGACACGCTCTGCTAGTACTTATACAATTTTATTTACATCCACCAAAATTAGCATCGCTACAAAAAACTAATTCGAATCATGATCCTTTAGGATGGAATAAACCATAGTCTCTTATACCAGATAAATATTGTAAAATTCTTTTAATGGCACGTTGATGAAATTCTTATGGTTTTTCTTGAAACCTAGCGCTTAGGCATACACTCATCATAATGTCGGGTCTATTAGCAGTTAAGTTAAATAATGAAGCTATCATCCTTCGATATAATTTTTCATCAAAATATTTTCCATTATCTTCTTTTTCTAAATGAACATTAGTACTCATTGGTGTTGATTTGGATGATGTTTTATCCACGCCAAAACATTGCAATAAATTGTTGCAGTATTTTCTTAATGTATAAAAATTCCATGTTTAAGTTGTTTTATTTGTAAACCCAAAAAATGTATTTAGTTCTTCCATGTGTGACGTTTCAAATTTGTTTTCCATGATATTTAGAAATTCAACTCATAAATTTTCATTGTTTAATCCAAAAATAATATCATCAACGTAGATTTGAACTACTAAAATATCATTGTTTTCTTGGTTAATAAAAAGAGTGGCATCTATGTTTCCTATTTGAAAACTAGAGGAAATTAAATGATTTTTAAGTCGCTCATACCATGCTGTAGGAGCTTGTTTTAAACCATATAAGGCTTTATTTAATTTAAAAACATGATTAAGATATTTTTCATGGATAAAAAGTGGTGGTTTGTCTATGTATACATTTTCTTTGATAAATCCATTTAAAAAAGCACTTTTGACATCCATTTGGTATAATTTAAAATCACAATGACAAGTGAAGGCTAATAAAATTCGTATAGCTTCTAACCTAGCGACAGGGGGAAACGTTTCGTTATAATCAATTCGTTCTTCTTGGTTATAACTCTGAGCTAATAACCATGTTTTATTTCTAACTATGTTACCATTTCATCTGATTTGGTTTTATATACCCACTTTGTTCCAATAACATATTGATTATCTGGTTTTGGAACTAATTATCATGTATTATTACGTTCGAATTGATTTAATTCTTCTTGCATTGCTAAAATCCGAAAATAATCATTAGCTGCTTCTTTATAATTTTTGGGTTCGAAATTTGATATGAATGCAACATGACCTATTTGATTGAGTTGATTCCTAGTTACTCTTGTACTAAGATCTCCAATAATATAATCTTTAGGGTGATTTCTTAGAATTTTCGGTGACAAAGTTAAAATATTTTCGTTATTAGGAGGGTTTGAGTGATTTGTTGTTATAGTTTCTTCATCATCAATAGTTTGGTTATTGAGAAAATTTTCATAAATGAAACAAGTAAACTTTCTTCGATTACATTGGTTCATTTATTGAAACTTCTATATGCCTTACTTCGATCCGAATATCCAACAAAGATTTCTTCGTAAGCTTTAGGATCGAATTTTCCTAGATTGTCTTTTGTATATTATATAAAACATTGTGAAACAATTGTTTTAAAATACGATACTTTAGGTTTTTTTCCAAAAAACATTTCGTAACAAGTTGTAGAAAATTTCCTTAGCCCAAAAATGCTTTGATTGGTTACTGCTATTTAGAAATGTTCGTGCACATTCTTGTGGCGTGCAATTTTTTCTTTCTACTACACCATTTTGTTGTGGTGTACGAGGAAAAAATTTGCGATGGATTTCCATTTTATTTCAAAAATTGGTAAAAAGTTCATTTTCAAATTCTCCACCATGATCTCTTCGAGTATTTTTTATTTTTAAATCCATTTGATTTTTGATTTTCTTAGCGAAAATTTTAAACATACCGAAGGTGTCACTTTTATGTTTTAAGAAAAGAGTCCAAGTGTATCTTGAGAAATCATCTACTATTACAAAAACATATTTTTTATGATTTATAGGCCGTACTTGAGTTGGACCACATAAATCTAAATGAAGAAGTTCCAGAGATTGTTTTGTGGAAATATCATTTTTGGATTTAAACGAACTTCGTTTTAATTTACTAATTTGATGCGCATCACATAAATTTTCTGCTTTATAGTTTATTTTAGGTAACCCTCTTGCTAACTTATTAATATATTTGAAATTTATATGACAAAACCTCTTATGCCATAACCATGGGTCATCATGTTTGGCCGTTAAGCATGAATCAATTTTTGCTTTATATTCATATTTAAGACGTAGATAATTTTATCTCTAATCCTTCAAATATTAGGTTGTTATTATTATCAATAATATTGCATTCATCCTTTTTAAATCTTATTTGAAAACCTTTATCGCATAATTGACTAATACTAAAAAGATTATGTTTCAAATTTTCTACTAACAAAACATTTGTAATGAAAGGAGGGCTAGAAATACCAGAATTGATGACTTCCCAGTGCCGACGACATATCCTTTAGAATTATCTCCAAAGGTTACCGTGTCGCCATCAAGATTGTTATATTTGATATCATTTTTGCATTTCCAATCATGTGTTTGGAGCAACCACTATCAAGTATTCATTTCTCCTTACTTTTTATTTTAAGTACCAGCAAGATAAAATAATTTAATTGGTACCTACTTACTCCGTTAGGGTCCTAAATGTTAGGCGGGGAAGGAAGCCATAGGTGTTTGGGGCCCTTAAAAGTACAATTTGTGTTATAAACTACATTCTTCAATAAGCTATGAATATGTTTTGTCTGATAAGTTTATTATTAGATTTAGGAATCCATATTTTTACTTCTTTAGGTTTCAAAACCTTTTTATTGAGGGACTTCTTTTGACCTGTTTATGAAGAAAACTATGATTTTTAGGTCTTGAATTCCTTTTAAAACCTATTCCATTCCCATTTCCTGAAGACTTGGAATTTTTGATTAAATTTCCAAGCTTTGTTTTTCTTTTGTTCAATTTTGGAATATTTGAAGTTATCTTTTCTAATTGGTTTTTGAGTTCTGAGATTTCAGAACGTGGTGTTTCTAGATTACTTTCTAAACCTATATTTTTATTGAAAATCTCTTCATTTTCTTGTTTAACTTTTCCTATATCCATTTCTAATGTATCATAATTTTTTGTGTTTTTCTTGGATATTTTCAAATTCTTCTTCTAGGATAGTTTTTTAATCTATTAGCATGCCTATTTCAAGTTCCGCACGATTCGTCCTAGCTATGTATTCTTTTTTTATTTCTTTATATTTACCATTTAATTCTATGCTTAGTTCTAATATTTCATTATAAGTAAGTTTGGGACATACCTCATCCATTTTAGCCATAAAACATATATTGGCTTGTTCTGAATCATTATCACTATCACTGTTAGATGAAGAAAACTACAAGTCATACTAGGTGACTTGAAAAGCTATCTTTTTTTGAATTTTTTATTTTTGCTCTTCTTTTTGTCATTGTTGAGTTTTGGATAGTCCTTCTTTATATAGCCAAACTCATCACATTCGTAGCGTTTGATTGAAGTTTGATTTGTGGCACTTGACTTTCCATCTTTTTGCAACCTTGTTATCCTTCTAAATTTCTTGAATTTGTTGTAGTTTTTGGCGATAAACACAATTTCATCTTCATCCAAGTCAGAGTCTTCATTATTGGCTTGAAAAGTGATGTTCCTTTTCTCATTGTTTTGTTCTTTCTAGCTTGCAGGTTAGCTTCATAGGACATTAAATTTCCTATGAATTCTTCAACTTTAAGTGTGGAATGATCATTAGTTTCTTCTATAGCACATACCTTTCTTTCCCACGCAAATGTTAAAGAATTGAGTATTCGAGATACCAAGTCAAAATCAGTGAATTTTACTTCTAATACCATTAAATCATATTGAATAGTTTGGAATCTCAAACACATATCAACTATAGATTCATTTTAAAAGATTAAATTTGACTTTACAAAATTGAAGTTTTAGTTTATTTGACTTTGATAATACCTTCGTTTGTTATTTGTAAGGTACATCAAATATCATATACAATGTTACATTACATGACACATGAAAATTTTTAATGACCTGAAAATTCCTTCCTTTCGAATAGATTGTAAACCACACAAGTCCGACCCAAAACTCCAGAAACCCTCGAAACATTAACTTTGGGCATACAACACATCATACAGAAACAAAAGACTTTTCATTAAAATCATTACAATATTACATCAAAGTACAAAATATGTTACAGTATAAAATAAACACAGAGTATAATGATTTCAATGCACATCGGAAATACAAAATTAATATTAGCGGAAGACTTATCGATACTCTGGACACAGCTTTAAGCTTCAATCCAGAATACCGCTCAAAATATCTGCAAAACAAACTACCCGGTTGCCCGTGTGGAAATAATAGACACCCGAGTATGCAAGGGAAAAAACTATGAGTCAATCATGGGTTTGGTATGAGAAACCCTACAGTTATTCTTAACTTATTCTAAATAAGGCATATCACGGGATCACGACGTATAACATGGAACGGGTTTGCTCCATACGAATGTCAGTGCATAAAACAACGTAATGCTTTTTAAAATATGAAGCCATTATAAGACATAAGTCCCATCACACAATGCAACGCAAACCAGAGGATAGAGTTTTACCTTATAATGGCCAAACATGCTTGATACAGGATTTTTTTTGATATTATCATTAGTGTCTAAGTGTTGAAAACAATTTCGAAAATAAATGTATTAATCTTAGACGGCATAATACCACATCCTATTATGTCGACATATAGGCGTACAAATGCAAACGCAAAGATCGTATTGGAAATTGAATTTCCATCAATGAACCAAGGCAAAGGATCTTCCTTATCTGATTTGGAACCATCTCTAGCAAGATGTCCAGAAATCACATGCATGTATCCCTTAGTCGGCAGATCCGGCCCACCAATTCCCGGTGAGTTAGATAATTACCTCAACAGTATGTTCCCCGGTCCTATCAGACCACCATCTTGGTCGTTTGATTGACCATCATCGAAGGCGCCTCAATTTCAACATCCACATAAGTAAATCTTCCTAGGCTCCATACCATGGTATAACTTTTAGTAAGAGGGAAACATATGTCCTTATTGTGTTGTCTTTCATATAGTTTTCGGCTCATTCTGGGGTGTGAGGCCCTATAGTCAACGTGCCACAAATATCTACTTTTCAACAAAAGCTTTGATCTATCTGCCAGCAACACTTAGCATGCCACATTATCATTTCACACATATGACAAGTTTCTATTTATAATATAACCTTTTAGTTCATACGCCTCCAAGAAGGGTGTTAAGCTAAGAGAATAAATTCTCCCCCACCAATAGATATATCATTAACAGCAACTAATCGGTTATGTTATAAAATACAATGTTATACATACCATACATTTACATGTTCGTTTGGGTTCTGAACGCAACCAGAGACACCTTATTCCTTGTCCAATTAAATAGAGAGGCCCTTGCACATCCGTGCAATCAACAAGTACGTCCGGACCATTACCACTATAAGCCCTTAACAGAAGCGACCTATATCCAGGGAATCAGCATGCAGACCATTCGATGTGATGATTCCCTGTCTTCCACCGTCTTTATTGTCTTCGACTTTTAATTGTCGTATAATTATTCGAAATGGGTTGAACCCGATCATTTCGAATAATTAGCGTCAAAACAATAATCCTTATCGGATTATTAATCCACCAATTAAGTCTTATTCATTTCATAAGAATTAAAATCTTATTCTCAAACTTGGTTAAGTAACTTGGATTTCCAAAAATCATATTTTGATCTTGTAAAAAGGTCTACTTTAGGATTTGATTCAATTATGTATTAAAAATCCTTATTTAAAACATTTCCCAAAACTTGTACATAAGCCTTTGCAGAAAATAGCCAAATTCTACTTAACTATTTTTATCCTTCAAAACAATATATAATTGGTTTAAACCCTTTTCAAATCATTTATAATAATTTAAAATGATTTTCCCTTTTTTATTTAAATAAAATAGTTATATTCACCTTTTCCGATTACAGGCCATTTTAGATCCTGGCGCTGTTTTTATTCAAATTTGATTTGAACATTTCTCAAAATCTAACTATTAGATTTTAAAACTTTTATTATCCTTAGAAATCTCTTTTCATTACGAACCCAATGGTTCCAATTTTGGGAAAATCTAAGGGTTAGATCTCCTAGAACATCTGTTTAAAGTTACCGGTCAAAGTTCGCGAGCTACTGTTGCGCGACGAGTTCTATTCTGACCATTACTCGACGTATATGATAAATTATGTAGAATAGCTTCAATTTTTTTGTTATATAAAATATATATAATAATTTCCAAAAGCTATATTTTCAATTTCCAACTTCAAAATCAATTATTTCAATATTTAAGTATTATAATAATATATAAATGATTAAAATAATATTATTTCCCCAACTTCATTATTTTTAATCCAAACTTTCCTGACACTCGTTATAAGAATAAACAAGGAAGTTTTGTAAATGAAGTTCTTTTAAAACTCGTCCTAGATATCTTAACCGAACTTCACTTTGATCGGTTATTATTCATTTTAAAAATAAAACTTGAACAAGCCATAACTTCATGAAAATTAATTCAAATCCATTTGTTTTAGTTACGAATATTCATCGATGATTTATAATCTTGGTGTCCATCCAAAATCAGACGTAAAATTCAAACTTTTATTTTTAACCTATTATTTTATTAATAAAATATTCATTAAAATCCATTTTAATTGATGGAGACTTAACCAATGGATCAATAATCTCAACTATTGGTCATTTTCGATCTGTGTATTATAACACTAAATCAACCATCAAACAACTTCCAATCCACATAAAGAGTGGAATTCACCGTCTTAGCCTTAAATCAATAACGCTTATACGGGTTTGTCTATCAACAGATTAACCGGAAACCAATCAATGGGATATATGTACATATAATTTTCAATACATATATATATATATATATATATCAATTACCATCCCAATACCAAATGAGGTTCACATCACATTCAAAAACTAGTAATTTGTAAACTATTTTCATTAAGACCATTTAAGGTTCGACTGTTTTCAAATCAACATTGTTAGTGTTTTAAGTGTCACATACCCAACCAAATGCACATATATCAAGTAATACTTATATTTTTAATATACTACATATTATTCAACATCACAATAAACTTGCATCGTTTACCAAACTCAAATTAATTAACTAACAAGCAGTTTATTCTAACTAGCCTTTTTTGAGTTTCGGTTTCTCACCGCGGGTTCCACTCTGTCAGTCATTTATGCGGATGGAGAACAGACACTCATGACCATTACACTCCCCCGGTGCCTATAATTTTTCCGAAAGCTTATGGGATTGAATTATTGAGGCTACACCGTTCCTATTCTTCCCAGACACACAAACAGTTGCGGATTTAGGTACACAGAGCAAATAGGAGGGAATACGTGGGAGGTGCGGCTATATGGTGGGGTCCATGGTGAAACTGGGTAGGGGACCAACGCAGGTTGTGGGCCCAAGGCATGGGGTATGGAGGCAAGGAGAGGTGGAAATTTGGTTTCATAAAGGGGTTATTTGCAAAATCAAGGAAAAACTGTGATTTTTTTGTGTTTAAGGAGGAGGGAAGGGCACAGTCAAGGGAGAGGAGGAGGATGTCGTACATAGGGGACGGGGTGGGTGAGGCACGATGGAGCTCAGGTGAGGGGAGGAGGGGGCGTCACCATGGATTTTGCAAGGAATGAGAAGAGCAAATTTAAGGAGAAAGTGAAAAAGGAAAGAAAAGAAAGGAAGAGAAGAAAAGAGTTTTTAAAGAAGGGAAGCTCACATGGAACAATGACTTGTCAAAGCAAGATGGAGGAGAAGAAACACACTTTAAACCTTTGGTTGGATGACACCTCATTTGGGGTTTATTGCCTTTAAGGGTTTTGTTAAACGATGAAGTGTTTTTGTTCAACCTCACATCTAATGCTCGCGTGGCCAGATGTTAAGTCCGTATAACATGAAATTTTGAACTCTAACATAAATCGTAATTCCGGACCCAATGGAATAGGTCAAGTCAAATTTAGATTTCGTTTGACCATCTGTTTTATTTTTTATTGCATTTTCATTTAATTTTACCGGATTGACCCAGTACGCTTTTATTTTTTGCACCCTCGCATACTAACTCCAAAAATCATGAAATTTGGATCTTTACCATTTTTTGATGTTCTAGACACGATGGTTTCGTGGAATTTCAAGATCGTTTGAAAAATGTTCCTTCGTAGGCTATTAAAATAGCGCTAAATCATCGAATTTTTTAAAACCGATCTTAAATCCTTGTAAAATTAATTAAAAATAAATTTTAAATTGGTTCCAAAATTTTGGGTTGTTACAATATCCCCCATTTAAAAACTTTTTGTCCTCGAAAAGGAAGGAAGACATAAGAAGGTTCAAAACCGATTTCGAAAATCTATTTCTTATTGTAAATACGCTCTCTCATATACTTTATACTCTTAACTCAATCTAGGGTGTTGCTAACTCCATCTCTAATGAGTTATTCTTCCAGGATGTTACTAATCCTAGCTCTAATGAATCTCTTCCTTTCGTTCTAATGAGTTGTACGCTGAAGCTTTTGAATTAACCAAAGCTCTAATACCACCTATAATGACCCGAAAATTCCCGCCTTTCGAATCGACTTTAAACCATACAAGTCCAACCCAAACGCTAGAAACCCTCGGGACATTAACTTTGGGTATACAACACATCAAACAGAAACCAAAGACTTTTCATTAACATCGTTACATTGTAACATCAGAGTACAGAATATATGAGAGTATAAAATAAATACGGAGTATAATGATAACATTGCTGAGCGGAAATAAAAAATTACAATCAGCGGAAGACTTATCATGCTCTGGACACAACTTTAAGCTTCAATCCAGAATCCAACTCAAAATATCTACAAAACAAACTACCCGGCTGCCTGTGTCGAAATAATGGGCACCTAAGTTTGCAAGGAAAAAAAACAAGGAGTCAGTCATGGGACTGGTATGAGAAACCATACGGTTATTCTTAACTTATTTTAAAATTAGGCATATCATAGGACCATGTCGTATAACACAAAACGGGTTTACTCCATACGAATGCTAGTGCCTAAAACAACGCAATTCTTTTTGAAAAGTGAAGCCATTATAAGAATCAAGCCCCATCACACAATGCAGCGCAAACCGGAGGATAGAGTTTTACCTTGTAAAGGCCAAACATGCTAGATACGGGAAAATCTTTTGATATTATCATTAGTGTCTAAGTGTTGAAAACAATTTCGAAAATAAATGTATTAACCTTAGATGACATAATACCCCATCCTATTATGTCGACATATAGCTTTACAACAGCAAACGCAAGGCTCGTATTGGAAATTGTATTTCCATCAATGAACAAAGGCAAAGGATCTTCCTTATCCAATTCGGAACCATCTCTAGCAAGATGTCCAGAAATCACATGCATGTGTTCCTTACTCAGCAGAGCCGGCACACCAATTCCCAGTGGGTTAGATAATTACCTCAATAATACGTTCCCCGGTCCTATCGGACCATCATCCGAAGCGCTCAATTCCAACATCAACATAAGTAAATCTGCCTGGGCTCTATACCATGGCATAACTTTTAGCAAAAAGGAAACGTATGTCCTTGTGTTTCTATCTTTCATCCTGTTTTTGGATCATCTCGGGGTATGAGGCCCTAGAACCAATGTCCTCTAAAGCTCTGCTTTTAAACAAAGCTTTGATCTATCTGCTAACAACACTCAGCATGCCACGTTATCAATTCACACATATGATCAGTTTCTATTAATAATATAACCTTTGAGTTCATACTCCTCAAAGAAGGGTGTTAAGCTAAGAGAATAAATTCTTTACCACCAACATATATATCATTAATAACAACTAATCGGTTATGTTATGAAATACAATGTCAGACATACCATCCATTTAAAAGTTCGTTCTAGGTCTGAACGAAACCGAAGACACCTTATTCCTCGTCTAATAAAGGAGAGAGGCCTTTGCACTTCCAGACAATCAACAAGTACATCCAGACTACTGGCACTATAACCCCTTAATTGGAGTGACCATATCTAGGCCATTAGCAAGCAGCTTATTCAATGTGAAGATTCCCATTCTTCCACCGTCTTTAGTGTCTTCAACTTTTAACCATTATTTGAAATGGTTTGAACCCCGTCTTTTTGAATAATTAGCATCGAAACATAAATCCTTATCGGATTATCAATCCACCAATTAAGTTTCCTTAAATTTTATTCATTTCATAAGATTCAAAATCTTATTCTCAAACTTGATTAAGTTACTTGGCTTTCCAAAAATCATTTTTTGATCTTGTAAAAAGGTCTACTTTGGGTATACGGAGAAAATACGAGGGAATACGATGAAGCTCAGGTGAGGTGAGAAATGGGTGTGGCCATGGATTTTGCATGGAAGGAGGAAGAGAAATTTTTAGAAGAAAGTGTAAAAGGAAAGGTAAGAAAGGAAGAGAAGAAAAGAGTTTTTAAAGAAGGGAAGCTGACATGGATTGGTAACATGTCGAAGCAAGATGGACGATAAGATACACACTTTGAAGCATTGGTTGGATGATACCTCATTTGGAGTTTATTGCCTTTTAAGGATTTTGTTAAATAATGAAATGTTTTTGTTCAACCTCACATCTAATGCTCGTGCGACAAGACTTTAAGTCCATTTAACACAAAATTTTAAACTCTAACATAAATCGTAATTCTGGACCCAACGGAATATGTCTCATTGAATTTGGAGTTCGTTTGACCATCCGTTTTATTTTTTTATTGCATTTTCGCTTAATTTTGACCAATCGACATGGTATGCGTTTATTTTTTGCACGCTCACATACTAACTGCAAAAATCATGAAATTTGGACCCTTACCATTTTTCATCGTTCCGTATCCGATAAAATTGATTTCGTCGAATTCTGAGATCGTTTGAAAAATGTTCCTTTGTAAGTTATTGAAATAGCTTAAAATCATCGAATTTTTTAAAATCGATCTTAAATCCTTGTGAAATTAATTAAAAATAAATTTAAATTGGTTGTAAAATTTTGGGTGGTTACAAAACTCATTTTTATCAAAAGAACAAAATAGAACTTTTATGGCTTTTTCATTATTTGAAGTTGTGGTTTTTTGTGCTTCGATCCACACACTCATTTTAGTTGTAGGTGCTTCATACTTATTTTGAGTACTGGACCAGATTTACAATCCATTAGCTTCCATTATTATTCACTTATGGATTGACTAATGTGCATAGTTAGAACTATTGAAGAGTGGGGGACATTATTTAGACGTCTTCCTGAGTTCTATACCAGACGTCTGAAAATAGTTTCAAACGTCTGATACTGTGTATCAGCTGTTTCTTGTCTATTGTGTGTATTCTTTGTTGCTTTTCTTGGTTTTATTTTTCTTGTCTTTTACTTGCTTGTTGTTTGCCATTGTTATCGTGCCTTATCTCGAGTAAATCTTGTAGATCAGCTGTATAAATATATATGTATGTACATATACGATTTCCATTGTATAGTTGTTCCATCGAAACCATATAATAGATATCCTAACAATATCCAAAGATAAGAATGTGCCATGTATAAAGCATAATCGTAGCCTCAAGCCTAATCAACCAGGAAATGAGTGAAATTGGGCAGGCTGCAGGGATATGTGGGTCATACCATTAAGGCATCACCTGAACTAGAGGAACCAGTTGTCCCTTTTTGTATGCTTCGTAATGATATGGTTGCTGATCACAACAGTGGTGATGATACATTCGGTACACTCAAGTTGAAGGAATGGCCGGTTCTGTGGGCAGGGTTGTAATATGTTCTTGTTGAACCCCCAATGTTTTATCTTTAGAGGACACTGTTCGGGAGGTAGTCCCTTACTTAGTCAAGTATGAAAATCCAAACTCCAATACGAGCCGACGGTTTTAGATGTAATCCAACTATGTTGAAAGTGAGATGCAAGCTTTTCGGCTATATTCCTATTTTATTTGTGGATTGTTAGACATTATTATAATATCATCGGATTTATAATAAAAAGTGATTTGGTTATCGAAGGAGAAAAATGCATGCCATGTGTGTATATGGTCGTGACTTATGAGAGTTTCATTCTTTCAAAGGATTTCAAAAATTTAAGCAGGTTGCTTGTGATGGGAATTTTATCACTGAAAGTATTTCAGACTGATTCAGTTAGACCGAGTATATTCTGAAAATGTGCTCAGGTCAGACCGAGTATATTCTCCAGGTTGCTTTAGATTTTGCTTGAAGCTTCAGGAGAGGAGCCGGAATCGAGACGTATTCCCATATTTTCTGGTATTAATTTATTTCCACTGTGTGTGTTGTATTTATCAGCATTGTATAGGCTGATATTGAATGTGTACTCTAATTGTGTAATTATATATATATATATATATATACAGTTTTCTCTTTGTATAAAAAGTATTGATATATTATATTTTATTCTTTCCGATGTGAGATTCTATTCTACTCTAATTATGCAGTGTTAATCCTCTTTTTCTTCTATTCTAACATTTCTATCTTTCTTCTTCTCACCCTCTAACTTCTTTTCTATAATTATCCACTTTTATGTACCTTTCGAGTTGACAGGTGTGGTTAAATATCAGCTTAAACTGTACGGAAAAGTTGGGTTCGTTATAGTTAATGCTATGACGAGTCTCATAGAAAGCACATTCTATATTCCATACTGGTTAATTTGTTGATGACGATGGTCGAACAAGAACCAAATATCGAAGCAAAAAAAATTGTGATTTATTGGATGTTACTAGAAACCCCTTTGGGAAGACTGTACATGAGACACCCAATTATCAATAACAATAGAACAAAAGAATCTATGATTTATCGGTGTATATTGAATTACACCACATATGTTATCCTTTCATCTACATCTTTTGGCGGATCATCAATAATGTAGTTAAAATTTTAAATTTTTGATGATAGTGAGGTTGAGATGCTTTAACATTTACTGTCTGATAGAACAAAGAAAGTTAATAGCCGCTTCAATGATTTTAAAATAGTTAATGGACTAGTTAATTTAAATGACAATGGTTAATATCCAGTATTTTGTTTGGTGTCAATGGCAACACTTATAATTTTGAATTGAAATGCTTATAATTACTCCTTTTATGTACATATTTCGCAAGATAACATTTTTATGAAACTTTTAGAAAGCAAAATCCAAAAATTCATAGAGATAATTAAAAGAAAGGACAAACTTTTAAATAAATTAGACTGATGGATACCAAATTTCATTTTTAGGCCGAAGGACAAAATTTGGAAAAAAACTGAAGGAAAATGCTAAATATAACAAACATTATTTTCATTTTTTTACACTAAGAAAAATGCTAGTTATAATATTCAATTTTACACTATACAAAATGCTAGTTATATTAGCACTGCCCTTTAACCTAATTTTTTTCTTCAAAGTTTGTCTTTAAACTTTAAGATGAAACTTGGTGTTCTTCAGTCTATTTTTTTCCAACATTTTCCTTTGTGCCTATTTTCCAATAAATCGAAATCATAACTAACCTTTTGTTAGGCTATATGAAGTCTGTAACATTTTGCAAACATAGGCGTATTAAATTTAAATTCAACCACGGATATACAATCAAACCATTTTGCAGAATAACATAATGAATTTTAAGTTGAAAATAAATTAAACAATGATTTTGAGGTATTAAAATAAAATTTTAATAAAATTTAAGATTTTATGTGTGTGTATATATATAGGATCAAGAGTGCACCAAATAATGCAACACACTTATAACCCTCCTAAATTCACCACATTTTCATTACTCTCCACTCCCACAAATTCTCTTTTCTCCCACCAACTTATTTAATTATAAATATGTGTATGTGGTTAGGATGCAAAATGGGTGCTATATAACCCACCTCATATATATATATATATATATATATATATATATATGCATATGGGAAATGTTCTGCTACACCTCTTAGGCTACATGTGAATCTCCCCCTAAATTTCAACCATTCATTCCGATTTTAATATTCATTATTTGTCTCTCCGATTGAATTAAATAATATAGTGTAGGGAAAGAGAAAAAAAAGAATTAATATTAAAATTGAAATGAGTGGTTGGAATTCAAGGGGAGATTCACGTGTAGCCTAAGAGGTGTAGCGAAACATATATACACACACACACATACACACACATATACATACATACACGGATTGGATTAAAAGCACCCTAAACAGTGCAACACCCCTTTAGATCTCCTGATTTCCACTACACATCTCGGTTTCTCTTTCCCTCCACTAACTCTCTCTCTCCTTCCACTAACTTATTTTACTATATATGAGTAGAGGGAATTTGAAGGCTATTGAATGCTTCATTTTTAAGATGTTGTTGAATGCTCTTTATCATAACAAAAAATTGGAAATATGAAGCTATTTCTACTGATTTCCACTGATTATTTTCATTTTCATATCAAACATATATGATTCACTATCAGGGAATGAATAAAATACATTAATTTTAAATACTGGTAGTGTCTTCCTCTCTGTCCTTGGGAGCAATATGTTATCCTAAGCCCTTCTTCCGTCTTTATTTCCGAGAGCTAGGTTTCGTGCTTATTTCTCACCTTCGTCCCCTCAATCTAATTGTAACTATATCTATTAACTTCTCCCCGTTTGTCTGAGGAGATTTCTTAGACTAGATCTGGCTGGGCTTTCAAAATTGCTCTACAGTTCTGACCAATTTTTGTCACTCTCCTCCGCTATTCTCTGTGCGTCCTCTAAATTCCCTCCCTTTTTATCATCTCTGTCTAGTCTAACTTTAGCGCTTATGTCCCCTACTATACGCAACCCAACTTTTAGACCAGAAAAATTTAGTATCCATTAAGAGATATAGAATCTTTTTCAGCTATTTCTTTTTTCCCTTTACTTGTCGGTAGTGCTGCTAGTGGTGATGGGATTAGGAGAAATGTCGATAATTTTGAGGAAGTATTAGGTTTATGCAATGTTGTTATTAGGTGATAGCGTTGTTATAGTGCCCAAAAGGTCAACTGTAGATGATTGCACACCTCATGCCTGTGTAAAGGACCATCTCAAATACACTGTGCTTGTGTTTTATCTCCTGCTATTCGTGAATTAGCTCACCTCCCTGTCTTTTGCTCCCGTTATAAACCCAGGTTCTTCAAGTTGTGTTGTCTTACCTCCTATATTGAAATAAATGGTATTCTATGTTCTCTACTTTCCCAAGAAATATGGGTCTCTTTGAGTTATGGTGCCTCCAATTTAGGTTCTACAAGTTAGGTTTTGACCGGCGTTTTGGTCCATTTCCCAAATGTACACCAGGCACGCTTGACTCAACACATCGCGTGTCACCAAAGCCCGGATTGTCGCCAAAGTGTTGAGGACTCCAGCCCAGAAGAAGTCGCAAGGGGAAACCTCACAACTCCTCAAGATAGTGTGTATGATACATTTTGTATCCCTCTAAAACCGATATTTCGAATCCCTCTTTTTTCCGATCCCACATCTCGAATCCCTCTAAGATAAGCGCTTCGAACCCCTTAAGAAGGCACCACAATCGTAACTTCGACTCCCTCACTTCCCATTTATTTTGTATCTCTCAGCTACATTTATTACATATCCCCCAGTCCCTCAAAGTTAGCTACACTAGATATTTTGAACCCCAGTATTTCAGATCCCTCAGCGCCGAATAATTTAACTCCCTCCGCATTGGCTATGGCACTTTGAACCCTACCATGCACGACACCTTCCAGGTTATCCCAAGGATACGATTGTGTATCCCTTAGGGGATACAAACTACTTGTATCCCCTAGGGATACGAAGTGACCATATCCCCTAAGGGATAGGAAAAACGCATATCCCTTAGAATATGTGAAATAACTGTATCCCTTCAGGGGCACGCTATTCCGTATCCCAAGGAATACAAATTTCGTATCCTACTGGATACGAAATTCGTATCTCTCAGGAGGTATACAACCTTTTTCCTGTGCATCTCGAGGGGGTTCGAAATTCGGATAAGGACTCCCAAGGGGTACGAAATTCTGGTGTGTGGTCCCTAAATCATACCTACTCCTCTACTAACCAACTCCTATAAATACCCCCAAGCTTAGCATTTAAATGGGTTGGATTTTTGCTGATTTGACATCTCTTGAAACTCCTAGAACTCATTAATGGCAACCTAGTTCTTGAGGAAGAAGAAGAAGTATAAAATCACTTTTTTCTAAGACTTAGCATATGACTACCATGGCTCCAAAATACACTGAAACACTTGTAAACAAACACCAAGATATCATTCAATGCTTGTAATTCATTGTTGTGAATAAAATATCAGCAAAGTCCTTCAAAATGGACGACGTAGGCCCCTCACGGACCAAACCACTATAAATCTCTATGTTATTTACTGCTTTTTGCACTTCATTTTCCCATGCAAAACGATATTCTTAAGTAATTAAGAACTTTGGGTATTACGACATTTTTTTCCATCAACATTCTAGTGTTGTCATTGAGAGCTTAGTCTCACTTCTTTATCGCATACTTCCATCTCGACTTCAATGCGCTACTCAGGTTTCCTTTTATCCTAACGCTCGAGTCTGCTTATGATGGTTAAGCAAGCAAAGAACCCGATGGTCGAAACATCAGCCGCAACCGACACTGCTACTTTTCAATCACTTTAATCGACGGGAAACCCAGCCAAAATAGACGTCCTCCTTCCTACGGACCTCGTTACTCCGACAACTCAAGCACAAGTTTACGCGCTCAATAAGAGATTGGAAAACAGATCTCTAGAGCTCAACGAGGCATTAAAAAACAACATCGATCTTATGCGTCAACTCCAGAAGAGTCAACGTCACGTCGCTCTGCTCTATCTTGCCCAGAAGAACGCTCGATCGTGGCACAACTATTCGAAAAGTGCCTATTTCGAAACTCGGGCACGAAGCCGAAGATTCACTCTCAACACTAATGTCGCCGCTCGCACTAACTCCCATACCAATGACAATGGGAACAGTAATGGGACCACCATAACCATCAACGGGAACACGTCAACGCGACCATTCCCGGTTGGTTATCAATGGTGAACCCGGTCTGAATAACCGACCCCCTCCTCAATAGAACCCAACTGTCGCTGCTCTAAACTTGGGGCCTACGCGTCCAGCAACTCAACAGGCCTAAGTTCCGCCTAATCATAATTTGCATCAACCCGCTCAACCTCACCAACCATACCAGAATCCGATCAATAATGCTGACGACATGGATGAGGATGAGCCCGATGTTCATCCCCGGAGGCGTCCGAGACCCAGGACCCCCAAGGTAAACAACAATCGTTGGATTCCACCAGCGGATCTTCATCCAGCATACCTTCCTGACATGGTCCAAACAAACTTGCGAAATATTCTAGGGAACGCCAATGAAGTGTGAGAAATCCACTTGAGATGTAACCCCTTCACCAGGGTTGTGCACGAAGTGAGTGACCACGACACTTCAACATCCACAACCTGCAACTTACAGGGGAAGAACTGACCCCTGTGCTTTTCAGAACCGTTGCAAGTGGCACATGGATTCCATCCGGGCCACTGATGAAGTTAAATGAAAATCAGTTTTCTTGGAAGACATGGCTTTGCTTTGGTTCACCCGTCTCCCAAATGATTCTAACTCCACCTTTGACCAACTAGAAATGGAAATTGTCAAGAAGTTTAGAATGCATGTTCCTACGCCAAAGAATACTTTACTCTTTCCAACCTTTTCCAGGGAGAATCTCTCAAAAGCTACTCGAGCATTTCAACACCACCCTTGCTTAGCTTGACGATCCATAACCTCGCACAGTCCTTGTCTAGCTCGCCAAAGGCGTCCTCGCTAACTTCGAATTTGGGGGCATGGATAGACAGATTGGAAGCCGAAGACTCTAAAAGCCATCTATGAGAAAGCCAAATAGTTCCTGTGTCAAGAGGAATCCCGGCACAACAGGTCTATCCATGGCAGCAGCCACCCTAATAACCCACACACTGGCATTATCGAAGATAGTGCCAAAGGAAAACAAGTTGGAGTATCTTCCAACAAGGGCAAAGGGCGGCCTCGTACAAGCTCATACCAAACAACGACAAAGCTGGAGGTCGCAACAACAATCAAGGTTTTGCAAATCTTAAGAAGTACGACCGCTATCAAAATTACGGGAACTGCACTCCGCTCAACCTGGAGTTGGAGATCATATACTTAGAAACCCGTAACACTCTTCAGTACAAGAAGCCCAATACCCAGGAAACTACCGACCTTGAGAAAAACTCTGGCAAGTATACCAGATTCAATGACATGTTTGGGCACATCACTAACGACAATTGCCACCTCAAGGATGCAATTGAAAAGATCATCTACGAGAAATGCCTGCAACAGTACGTTCAAAGTACGGCTCCTCCTAAAGCAGCTACAGGCCCTTCAATGCCTGCTCTTCCTCCGCCCAATTGGTCCCAGGGGCCATTCAACCAAAGACCACCTGGCATTGTGATCAATACTATTTGCGGTGGATCTCACCCCTCTCATGACAACTTTCATAGGATGGAGGAGTATGCCAACTCCATCAACCATGCCAACTACGAAGCGTTCTCCAATTCGGATAAATCCGTCCCCACCAAGCTCCAGAAGACAATGCAGGACTATGTCATCTTCCGCGAAAGAGTCTACGGGGAATTGAGTTTCCAACCAAAGACCCTCTCATCATCTCTGCTCAAATTGGCCCTGCTTTTGTTCGGAGGATCCTCACAGACTTAAGAAGCTCGGTCAACATTATCTTGAAGGCAGCCTACGATCAAATGAAGCTAAAGCCCGAAGACTTGAAGCTTACCATGCCACAATCCATGGCTTCAACGGTTCTTCCAACCAACTCATGGTCTTGGTCAACCTCTCAACAGAATTCAGAGAAGAGGATTAGAGTCGGCTCTGAACGCTCACCTTCATGGTCATCGATGTCATCTCTTCGTACAACGTCTTCTTTGGATGTCCCTTCCTCGTAGAATTCCGAGTCTGCATGTCACCGTGGTCCCTTCTAATGAAACTTCTGACAGAAAATGGGATCGACACAATCAAAGGCGACCATGCTACAGCAAGGGCCTGTTATCTCATCGAATGGAAGAATGTTAGTAGCAAGGTGAAAGGCAAGACAATGCCTCCACCTTTCTATGCCAAGACCATCTCCGCATAAAATCAAACGTGTTTGAGTCCTGGGTCAGGTGCTACTACCATCTTTCCGACGATATCAACCTAAGGGAGGATGGAGAGCCCGATTTTGAGAGGGTTATTCCAGTAGAAGTAATGGTGGATGTTCCCGTTAGCCCCGATAATCCGACAAAGGTCTTGAAAGTTGGAACGCACCTACAACCTACAATAAAGGAAGAACTTGAGGATTTCCTAAGGGCCAACCTTGATGTATTTGTTTAGAACCACTCCAACATGTGTGGCATCAATCCAGGAATTGCTTGTCACAAACTCAGAAACAATCCAAAGCATCTTCAAGTCAAACAACAGCGTCGAATCTTGGGAGTCAAAAGATCGAATGCTCTCAAGGAGGAGATGGATAGGCTACTCGACAATGACTTCATCCACAATGCCCTCTACCCCGAATGGGTCTCCAACCCAGTCTTGATCAAGAAAGCAAATGGGAAGTAGCGCACATGTGTCAACTACTTAGATTTAAATAAAGCATGCCTAAAGGATAGCTTCCCACTTCCAAAGATTGACCAGCTCGTTGATTCAACTACCAGCTACCAGCTCCTATCCTTCATGGATGCGTACTAAGGCTACAATAAGATTACAATCTACCTTCCAAATCAGGAACATACTTCTTTCATAACCGATCTTGGGCTCTACTTCTATGTCATCAGGCCCTTCAATCTCATGAACGCTGGAGCCACCTATCAGCGACTAGTCAATCGCATGTACAAGGATCAGATCCGGAGATCCATGGAGGTTTACATGGACGATATGCTTGTAAAAACAAGAATGTCAAGCGACCACATTAATGACCTCGAAGATTTGTTTAGTGTTCTTCCGAAATACGGCATGAAACTCAATCCCTTGAAATGCTCTTTTGGCGTTGCATCGGTAAAATTCTTGGATTTCATTGTTAATTCATGAGGTATCGAAGCCAATCCAGATAAAATTAAGACTATTAGGGACATCCAAGCTCCTCGGAGCATTAAAGATGTTCAAAGCCTAAATGGGAAAGTGGTCGCCCTAAGTCAATTCATCTCTCTCTAAAGCAACTGACAAATGCATTCCCTTTTTTGACTTTCTCAGAAAGGGGAAGCACAACTTCACATGGACACCGGAGTGCATTGATGCATTCTGGGACCTCCAAAATCACTTAGAGCGACCACCTATCTTGTCCAAACCTGTGGATCATGAAGATTTATATATCTATTTGGTTGTTTCTATGCAGGCAATCATATGTAGACAATCAGTTCAACGCTTGTGTGCATCGAAGATCGTGTCCAATAGCCTGTTTATTACATCGGTAAGAGATTGACAAGGGTAAAAAAAAACTATCCAAAGCTCGAGAAGCTAGCCTTCTACCTGTTAATCTTTTCCTTGAAGCCGTGACCATAATTTCAGTCCCATCCAATCAATGACCTGAGGCGTCTGGACGACTTTAGAACAGGAACATAAAACTGAGCCAGTTGGAGATTACTTTCGTTCCTTGTCGAGTCATCCTTAGACAAGCCCTCACAGATTTCATAGCAGAGTTCACAATTACAAAAGATCCTCCTTCGGAAGACATTGAAACTCTATACATTCAATGGAAGCTATTCGTGTATGGATCATCTAACAGTTAGTGTTATAGCATCGGAGTCGTACTTGTTACTCCCAAGGAATGCTCAATTTGTTATGCTGTGAAGCTCGACTTCCCCACCAACAATAACGATGCAGAATATGAGGCCTTGATTATCGGACTCAGAATCGCTGTCGAACTTAACATCAAGCCCCTCCAAGTCTATTCCAACTCATACCTCATCGTACGCCCGGTGCATCGCGAATATCAGGACATGGGGGCACAGCTCGCTCCCTATCTTGCTTGGGTCCTTGAACTACTTACTAACTTCGACCACTACATCATCACACACATTTCTTGGGGACAAAACAAAAAAGCTAATTCATTAGCCAAGCTTGCAAGCACTGGGGATGCACAACTCTTGGGACTATTCCCACTCAAAGTGCTCGACTCTATGAGAAACGATCAGATGCAAACTGATTAAGTAGCAGCGATGAAGACCGAGCCCGAGTCCTTGATGACCCCAATCAAGAACTATTTGCAACAGGAGACCCTTCCCAAACGCTACAAGGAAAGACGATCACTCACTCGCAAATCATCTCGCTACATCATTCAAAATGGAGTTCTCTACCGAAGGGGATTCTCGGGTCCATTACTTCGGTGTGTATCCCACAAAGACGCCGACCGTGTGCTATGGGACATGCACGAAGGTGAGTGCGGTGACCACACCGGGGGGCAAACTGTGGTAAGGAAGATTCTTAGATATGGTTACTTCTAGCCCACACTCGGTCAAGATGCAGCAGATTATTTCTGCAAGTGCAAAAATACCAGAGGTTTTCCAAGATCCTAAGGGCCCCGCATCTCGAGTTAACAAAAATGGTCATCCCATGGTCGTTTTCCATATGGGGAATAGATAGCATTGGAACTCTGCCAATGGCCAGAGGAGGGGCACGCTATCCTATCGTCGTAGTAGATTACTTCACCAAGTGGGTCGGAGCTGAGTCTCTCACTACAATCACTACCAAGAGGGTGATCAATTTCGTCGTCCCCAACATTATCATTTGATATGGTGTCCCTACTATAATTTCTGGCAACAGGACCCGGTTCGACAATGCTAAGTTCAAACCTTCTGCCAACATCACAACATCGAGAAGAGATTCTCCGCAGTAGCTCACTCGCAAGCCAATGGGAATCGAGGTTGTTAACAAAGTGATCAAATCCATCATCAAGAAGCATCTGGAAAAAGCCGAAGGCTTATGGGTAGATGAGCTCCATCTGGCTCTATGGGCCTACCGGACCACCCATAAGTCAAAGAATGGCCATACCCTCTTCGCTCTCGCCTATGGATTTGAGGACGCCATTCCCATTGTTCTCAAACTCCAATCTCACCGAGTCACTTACTACTATCCAAACACCAACCAAGATCTTCTTTTGGAATCACTTGACTTACTCGAAGAGAAAAGAGATGAAGCTGAACTTCGAGTTGCCGCTCAGTGCCAACTAGTCACCAGATACTTCAATTCTAGGGCCCGTCCAAAGGACCTCAACATTGGCGACCTCGTCCTAAAACAAATCTTTCCCATGTCGACTAGTTTCAGTCCCCGTTGGAAAGGTCCATACGTCATACAATGGAGGTTTGGAGATGGAACCATCAGGATAATGACCGTTGATGGTGCCGAACTCCCATGAGCATAGTGAACATATCTGTCGCTACTTTACACAACTTAGTGTACAGATTTACTGCTTTCCAATAATGGGTTGTTTTCTTCAAATTCAAGGCATTGTGAAGTAAAGGCCATAGTTGCCAAAGTTATTAGCAAAGATAGTCTCCAGTACTCTATGTTCTAAAATGTGCTTACATGCTGCGTAGTATGTTTGAACAACTGTTATAACCAACTCGCACACATGAATACATGACATTGGATCGACACCCCAAAGTCGGGAATCGGTCCCCAAACTCGAGTCTCGAATCAACGACGAAGCCGAGTATAAATAACTCTAACTCGAGTCTTAAACCAACGACAAGGCTGAGTATAAAAAAATCGGGACGCTCATTCACTTGAGCATCCAACCTCATTCCTAAGCCTCCGGACTTGGGGGCAGACCATCAACCGAACGGGTGTAACATGACTGCTCGTTTGGTTCAATCCGACCCGAATGGTTTAGATCTGGGCAACAATTGGAGAATCAATGACGCCTTCGAACTCTAATCCCAAAAGAATGACGAGAGAGTCTAAAGGATGAATGAACAACATCTAGGACTTCTCACGACTCAGGGCCAACAATCTTAGGGAGGTCCCGAGAGAGAAGGCAGCAGAGCTGAATCTTCGCACGACTTGTAGTTACCGACCAAGGGGACTCCCAAAAGTGAATTCTGCGCTTACCATCTCACATGGCTCGGAGTTCCAGACCAAGGGACTTTCGATAGCAAAGTCTGTGCTGACCATCTTCGTATGACTCAGATTCACAACCAAAGGGACTCCTGAGAGCAAAGTCCGCGCTTACAGCCTTCGCACAACTTGTAATCCCAAGAGTGAAAACCGTAGACAACGTTTGCTTAAGTGTAACGATAAGTATGTTTGTGTAACTTTAGGAAATGGAAAGCATAAATGAACGTTTGAACACTTAACACAAGTTATGATATAAGAAAAGTCAAATAATACTTCCATTCATAATTAAAAGAAAACTACATAAATATATCTATCTATCGTTCTAAATACATGATGTACATGAAAACCACACCATGCCTCCAAAAGCGAGGGTTGCACTTGCGTATACTATCGGCCTACATAGACAAAAAAGCTAACATATCTATAACAACCCCTAGGATGATCTGTCCTCCTTCTTCCGTTTCTTGACAGATTCAACACTAAGTGGGTCATCACAAGTCTTAATCGTCTTCCTCTTGGAGCTGCCCTCGGCTTTTCCTCCTTTACCCTTGGTCGAGAAGATGGACTCAAAGGATGCTGATTTACGCTTCCCATCGTCGTCCTCACCACTTGTAATACCATGATCTCCTGACGGGATAGTTTGCAGCGGTTTCAGAGTGACACAGTTGGAAGAGCTATCATAGACTGAGTTACTCCTTTCTTCCCAATCTTTTTGGCTTTTTTAGCTTCCAATCCCGCCTTCTTCTTGACATCCCGTACGGCCTTTTGTTCAGCTAGCTTCTTGGCCTTAAGGTTCTTAACTGCCTTCACCTGGAGCTTCTTAAATGCTTCTTCGCCCCTTCTCTTGGCGTCCTCATCAACTTGTTTCTTCTTGGCTTTATCATAGGCCCTCTTCTTCTCAGCCTCATCGACGACTTTCTTTCTTGCTATTTCGGCTTTTTCTTTCTCCTCGACATTCTGTCTGGTCTTCACCTGAGCCTCTTGTAGAGCCGCCTCATTATCCTACCTTTTATCTTCTTGCTCCTCTACCTTGGAGATCAACTAGGCTTTCTGTGCTTGCACCAAGTCATACATCATCTACTCACTCGCATCCACCGGGCTCGTCACATGATACACTGACCATATATTATTTCCCTTTCCTCCAGGAGAAAATCCTTATACACACTAGCATTAAAATCCACATTCGAGAAAGTATCCATCATTTCGCCTCCCTCTCTAAAATGTATCCCCTGTTATCTAAGTCTAGTTTCAGGTAATTGATTTGGGGTAGTGTCGGGGTAAAGACGAAGTGTCGGGGTGAAGCCAGTTGTCGTCTTCGCTCCGAAGGGGGCTGCACAATAAAGAGGAAGGCTACTTAGTATCTTTTAACTTAGTGCTTATACCATTTTCAAGCGTTCGTGATAATGAGACTTAACCTTCAGAAAATTGCAGCGCGGGGGAGATAGGAAAAGTGCTCGTAGTTGTAGTTAGGGAGGAGCCCTCTAGTCCCAATCCCGGATAGCCGAGGTGATACTTGACTGTAGTAAGGGGTGGGGCCGTTGGACCACTGACAGTGGCAGATGATGTAACTTATGGCTGGAAGGAACTCCCCTCCGCAAGCTCATGAGTAACAATCACACTCTCAGCAGGCACAAACTTTCCTTTCACAGCAGCAAGTTCCGCCAACCTCGCTCTCTCAGCGTCCTCATGCAGCAGCCTCCCCCATCTGCCAACACCTTGCATCATCATCGTCTATGAGAGTTTCCACGAGTAGGAAATCGTCTATGGCCTCCACCTGTAACCTACAAGCCTCAAACTGCAATAGCTTTTCTCATGTCTGAACCATCACTTGGGGATAATTCTTGACCCATGAGATTTTGTGGAATCTCAGTGCCTTAACATACATACCTTAAATGGGCTCCTCCAAAAATGCTTCCACGCCAGCCTCGGTATCCTCGATCTCCTCCCTGAGCTATTCCACCTCCCTCTAGTGCTCAGCCCTTTATCCGTCCATCCACTTCTTTGTTACTGGCCTCAGCAGCCTCTTTTTACTTCTTAGCCACCTCCAGTTTTCTCCTCAACTCAACATTCTCTTTCTATAGCCTTCGAACCTCCTCATTCTAGGTCTTCAACTTATGGTTCTCTTTCACGAAGGCCTTGTAAACTCTTTGGAGCTGGAACACCCTCTTGTTATCCTTGGTCAGACGGGTATTACCCTCTATTAACTCTGAGTTATCTCTTTTGAGTTTTGCATTATCAGTTATCACCGAGGCTATGGGGTCTTTAAAAGTTGATTTTCATGATGCGATTCTCTCTCCATCTTCTTATACTTATCATCAAGCTCGCCTGTTTCAGCAACAGAGATTTGGCATATAAATATGTTGCTCAAATACGTAGAAATATATGCAACTCAGGGAAATATCTTACCCAATAACTCCTCCTGTATCTGGACACTCTATTGGTCGTCCTTGACTGATTATGTCAAATTTGCAATCTCCACATTCTTATTTCGGATCATTGCTGAGAGATGAGAAGAATACTTCATAAACTCATCAACCAGGTAATAAGCATTGTGCACTTTTTGCCACAACATGTCGGTATCATCTCGAGGGATTGGGTTGATGTCCATAAGCCATTTTATTTCATCGAAGTAATGCTTGGGAAACCGCTCCCTTTGCAGGGCCTTCCTCTGGTCTATAGTAAGCTCTAGAGCTTCGGATGCCTCTAGCAGCTATCCCTTTTTCTTTGATGCTACCTTCTTTCTCTTCTCGGTAGGTGCCAAATCCTTTCCTTTAGAAGAGGTGACGGGAGTTGAGGGTAGAATATAATGAGGGATCGTCGAAAAGGGATGTTTGTTTCTCATAGTAACATGTAATGTATTTGTCCCAGATGAGCGAGTGAATGGAGGAGGGGATTCAAAACGTCAGGATCACTCCCTATGACGATACTCACTGCCACTTTCACGAGGATGTGGGGGCTCATTAAACAAATTGGTGTCTCTGCTAAAATCTCGGAGGAACTCACTCCTCGTCGACCGATGACTTCCGGACCCTTGGCCTCGACCTCTACCTCCTCTAGTCATTTCAGCTGCAAGAGGAATAAATTTAAGAATAGATTCGAACACTCTACACACACAAACAAATATTGTGTCATGTAGTGTTTATGAGTGTGTGACCTAAGCATTCTCTCAACTGACCAGGTAACGATCCGCTTAGAGGAGTGATCTCCTCAACGGTAAGTGTTAATTCCTCTATACTTGTGACGCTAGGCCAAGGGGACAAAATAAGTGGAAGGTTGTTCAACTCGTCAAACTGACCCTCCTTTTCTAACAACATGGTGGTCTCAGAGGTGGTTACGGGAGACTCCGGCCTGGCCAACATTCCTATCCTCGCTTCATCTATAAAAAGATGAATAGGAGTAGTCGACAAGCGCTCATCTCTGGTAACCTCCTCTTCTTCACCAGATCCACCTCCATTGGCTTCCCCCTAAATTTGGCGGTCTTGCATCGTTTGGACACAACAGGGGATGTGCTTTTCTCTTGCGGCCCAGAGAGCTTTCACCTCCTTCGGTTTTCGCTTTTCCTTAACCTCGGCAATGGCTGGTTTGATTATTACACAACCACCAGGAAGTTAGACCGCACGAAGAAGCCATTCCCGGTTCAGCACACTCTCGATAGAACGAGCACCGGGCGGGATGGCCAACATAGACTAGAGGCGTTGCTAGCACATGGGGTCTATAAGCACAAGAGGATTTCCTATTATACAAAAGCCAAGTCGATTCCAAGATGATAACTCGACGAGTTTCAAACTTAAAGAAATCCAAGATACTTACTTCCCTCTAGCTACGGCTCTCGAATCCAGGAGGACAACGCACAAAGAACCAGTCATGCTTGAATACACTCAACTTGCTTTATTTTTCCACGATGAACCGAGTGGGGGCAGCGCTTCCAAGAAATATTGAGAATGCGTAAGAACAACTCTCCTCTTCAGCTGAAATAGATATCGGATGTCCTCTACGACGGACTGTAGCTGCAGGTACTCTCTAAAGAGAACGCAGTTCCCTAAGAGGGAAGCATATGCATTTGGGTGAAGCTGCAAAGGCATTAGACAAAAATAGTGAAGTATATCCCAGATGAAGTTGTTGGCCAGGGGCATGCCCCAAGAAGTGCACGCTTGCCTTTTCCAAGCAGTGAACCCTTCAGGGGGTGCGTGAGCCCTATCGCCTTTTTGAGGCATGCAAACATCCCCTTGGGGAATACCAAACCGTATTGCCATGCGCCACACCGCCATTTCATCCATATGCGAAGGCACTGAATCCGGTGGATTCTCAACTATAACCGCTCCCACCATCACGTCTAACACCTCCAAAGTGCTTCGCTCTGTAATATCTATGCGCTCTTCCTCACCGGAATTTTTCTCACGAACTCCGGGTATTCCTTGTGCCATTGACCCAACTGAGTGCTTGACCTCTACTGCGGTCCTTCTAACTACGCTTCCTGGTCGGGCGCTTTAGGTGAACCCTATAACACACCGTAATTTTAAAAGAAAAATATAATGATAAACTAAAGAATAATTAATTAAATATTTGGAATTAAGTAAAATGGATTGCTCCATTGCGTTCATCTCGGAATTTTGCTTAAGATAGACTCCGAGTTTGCGTGAAATAGACATCGTAAAAAGAAAATATTAAGGTTTGAAATTTGTATACATATAACATAATATATATGAACAAACCAGTCCAGAAAATCAAAATCAGAAGGTCGGAAGGCATGGGACATCAACCCGTTGGGGGTTGACCCCATCCCCATGAGTGTTAACCCATGGGTCGACCCTTACAGAGGGTGTTGATCCTAGGGTCGACCCTACCCAGATTTGGGGCAGATCCATTCTTTGAATCGGGACTTGTTTCTTAACTTGATTCGTTGACAGTAGGCTATAAATAGGACCTTATTTCTATTGTTTTATTCACCCAAAACAATGGAGATAACGAGATGCTGCCCCAACTCAGATTGAATTAGCTATTTTTCTTCAATAATGACTTATACATATTCAAGAATCTCTGTTACAACATCAATAGTCATTTCTCTGTTATTTAGATCCAGTCCATGTGAGTTTACGTTGCTTTTAGATATGAACATTTAATAAGTAATCCTAACATGCTTATAAGTTAGATCTAAACATATGCCTATTAATAACCTGAATCATAACTAAACAGATCTGCCACTACTTGTACATCTGATCCTCTATTTAGTTCTATATGCCTATTTTGTCATTATGCCTATTTCTGTCACTACATGCCCATTCTGCTACTATGCCTATTTTTGTCACCATATTCCTATTCTGTTAGCATGCCTATTTCTGTCATCATATGTCTGTTTTGTTATTATGCCTATTTCTGTTCTCTTCTCTCCCTCCTTCCCTTTTTACTTTTATGGCCAGGCAACCTTCGAGCCTAGGCCTATAGCAAAAATATGCAAGCGGACGTAATTGGGAATGGTAAATTGGGGAAAAACTTTTATTGTAAAACATTATTGGGATTTGGGAGCATAATATATACATTGATCTAAAACTTTAATTTGGGGCATAACTTGTATCGTGAATCGGACTGGGATTTGGGGAATAACCTTTGACGAACATGAAAAATTGTTTAAGAATGAACATGCCTAAATTTATAGTAAATAGAAACTTAACCGAACTTAGACACGAGGTTATATTACACTTGTCATAGAAGTCTGCCTAGAACCGCCCAACAAATCCAGCATCCACGAGTGGTTATTCTAATGTGAGGGGTCTAGTGCGGAAATGTACGAGTAAAGGTGCTAAAACACGAGGTTAAGTCCGACTTATGGTAAAAGTCTGCCCGGGACCGCCTAGCATATCTAGCATCCACAAATGATCAACATAATGTGAGAGGTCTGGTGCATTAATACGCATGAACGGGAAATGATAATTACTTGTTAGCCTGTAATTCTTAACCTGTTTAAATCTGTGGGGGGTTATATGAACCTATTAAAATTGTGTAAGGGATAAGTAAACTTGCTTGAATCAATGAGGGGTTAAGTAAATCTGTTAAAGCTGTAGGGGGATTTAGATAAACCCGAAAAACTTAACCTTTTTTACATGGTAGGGTTATGCAGGCTTGTTAATTTGCTAGGCATAACCTGTCAAAATTCTAGTAGTGGGGATGCAAGCCTGGGGGTGACTTGTATCATCTATTGTGTGGGACCCATATTAGTCAGTAACCCATCTTGGTATCAAAAAGGGACCTCGAACTAGGTAGGGGTCAGGGCACGCTTATGAGCTGATTATAAGAGATTCATCTGAGTGGGGGTGTTGACGGCGCATTCCAACGGAGTCATGTGCGTGCATGGGTCCGGATTGCTCGGAAAATTAAGACACCGTGACATCAGTAAATATGGTTGTGTATCTCGGAAAAAAGTGTTGCCACTTTAGGAAATGATACATCCTACTGTGGGGCCAACACATGGTATCTACAGGATAGGGAGCCGTTCGATTGGGGTAGTAATTAGGGGAATCTAGTACTGGTTGTTTAGGAGCCCGTTATTATCATTGGGGGTAACACCTGTCATTTCTGTTGGGCTTCTGGTTATTAATATTGGGGGTAAAAACCGTCACTAGAAGTACACCTAAGTCTACCATCTATTTCTATTGGGATCATTCTGTTTTTGGTATATTAGTGTTTGTGCAGAGATAAGTACTTGAGAAGCACAATATATTATGTTCTGTTTATTCCATTTATCCTACTCGGTCTGTTATACCTGTCTTACGATACTGTTATCTCTCCCGTCCAGTCAATATGCCTATCATGATGCGTTTACTTATTTATATGCTAAAAGTAATTGGACTCGCCAGACTTTACATCTGACCCATTTTGTTTCCTTTTTTCTCTCTCCCTTCCCCCTGGTTCTCAGAGTGGGAATACTCATGCTTGATTAGGATTCTCTCTTTCGTTCTGCCTGGAGCTGCTTAGATGTACCGCTCTATCTAGCTATGGCTATTTTGGGGGACTATGCTTTTATATTACCGTACTCTGATGATTTTAATACAAGGCAGATATTTTAATTTAATGTAATGGGTTTTCTTTACTTCAGACTTATGTTGTAACTGGGTTTTGGACTACAATGTTTTCTATTTGGAAAATAAAGTTTCAAAATCCGCTGTTAATTTATATCTATCTTGTAAGGTTTTTGTTTCTGTTTACCTATAACGCTTCACGAAACTTAATGCATTCTGTTAAAGAATGACATGAATGGACGTGGGGTGTCATATTTGGTATCAGAGCTCAAGGTTACCAGATCGGATAAAAAGGTTTTGAAAATTGTTTTCAAAAGGTTTTAAAAGAAAGCATTTTCAAAAGAAAAGTCTGTTTTGAAAAACATATTCCCCAAAGCCATATGAAATACCTTTCGACTCTCTATTAAAATCCCTTTTCCTTTTCTTTTCAGCATGTCCGGGGAACCGATTCTTCCCCAGGGCATTATGATACTAGCTTGGTTCCGTAATAATCTTGAGGCTACGACGCCAGCCAGAGGCCAAGCAGACTCCTCTCCCCCGGCTGCAGCCGCTATTCCTCCTCTGCCTCTGTAAGCTGATAATTTCTCCAAGATATGCAAGGATTGTTGGAGAATGGAGTTTTGATGACAACAACCTTATTTCAATTATCATTGATTATAAAATATATGCTAACACTTTTTGTATGGAATATATATATATATATATATATATATATATGTAGGAATTATATACAGGAAATATTACTGAAGACTGTACAATTATAAAGATGACAAAGATTTAAAGATCAGAGAAATTTCAAGACTCATGAGTAATCTTGATTTCAAGAGTTCAAGAGTCCAAAATTAATATAGTTATATAGTCCAGATTTTGTAAGACTCTAAATAGCACTCCAGGTTCAAATTCTAATTCTAATTTTCAAATTCAAATTCTAATTTTCAAATTCAAATTTTAATTTTCAAATTCTGGTTTTCCATTCTATCCTCAATCCTCTCTATTTTTGTTTTTCTATCCTCTATATGTTGTTTTTCTATTTGTTTCTATTTTTATTCTTCTTTGTTTTTCAAACTTAAATTTTTATACTTTTATTAATACTTTATATAATTTAAAACTTTATAATTGTATAAATATATTTATATAGTTTAAAAACATGTTTTCATATGAGTTTCTATCATACGATATTAATTTACAACACTAGAGTTTTACTTAAGAATTTCCAGAATTAGTTTTATATCAAAACACTTGAGAAATGCTTTGAAAATCAAAAATACACATGAGTATGTCAACATAGCAAAAAGTGGATGTCGAATATAACTACTATTTTTCTAATTTTGAAGGGAAGTTGTAACACCCAACCTCCGCCAGGGTAACTCTTGCAAGCACACTGGCTTTGGAGGGGCGTTTAAACAAGGTAAACATGCATGCAGATATCACAAGACAGAACATATAAGTAAAACAGAGTAGTAAAGCAGCGGATAAACTAGCATTTCAAAACCAGAGTTAAGTTACAACAAAGTACTCATTATTTTCCAACAAACAAAGTCTAGACAAAAGCATAAACTGAAAAACTGAAATACATAAAGTACTATCCCCAAAGTGAAGTGATAAACCATAGCTAGCTCAATGTCCAAGACCGTACATGAGCAAATCCAGTAAGCAAGCTATAAGGATCCAAGCTAAGCTCCAATGTTCCCACCCTAAGGACCTGAGGGGGGGGGGAACGGAAGAAAAGAGGCAAAAGAAAACAGGTCAGTCAAAAAGACTGGTAAGCCCTACTACTATCTGTCCATGAACTAGTAAAGTTAACTGGCATGAGAAGTTGAGATGAACATAAGGATAACAACATACTAGCATGACGATTAACTAACAAGATAGATAAAGGTGTCATCTCATAATCAAGGTTATGTTTTTGCACCACGGGTGTACTAGCATTCTAACATGTCAAGTAAAAACAAGAATTGATCCCTTGGCCCAAGCTTGGCCCAACATCACGAGGTGACCTAAATCAAGGTCCAACTACTCGGTCTAGTCGATCGGCTCCCTATAAGCCTAACTCGTCAAGTGTCGGTGTCATGCGGCTTAATCATGTAATGTAGTTGACTGTGCAGGGTCCACCCTAGGGTGTATCAGGCCATATGGTGTAACCCTCTGACACCATACCATGATGCACAGTCCAAACCTACCGGTGCCCGTGTTCAACTCCGGACTTAATGTGCACGACCATGGTCCGCCTGAACAACCGGGGCATCATTCAGCCGTCTCTTTTGGTCTCTTACAATCAGCCCAGTAATCGTGCCCCACCCTAGCCTAGTCCTAGGGTCTTATGATACTACCAAGGAGGTTACTGCTGAAAAGGACCACGCAACTAGGGTTTCTTAACGGGTTAAATGTGGTTAACCCGATCCACACGTGGATTAAATTGGTTAAGAGTACCCAAGGCTCCTGACTTAACCTCGATTGATCCATCAAGCCCAAATTAGTTAAGTATTAAGTGGACCATGATTTAACCCTAATCAGGAGGCATTCATTAACTTAATGTGCTTTAACCTCTCACATTAGACCTTGTTGTGGTTACTAGTTAAGCCGGGCGGGTCCGGGTAGCTTTACACCACAACCTGGTCTAACCTCGGGTTCGTGCACAACATGACCAACTTCTCACATTGGGTCCTATTGTTTGTAGCCACTACTTAAGCCGGGCGGGTCCGGGTAGATTTATGCTACAAACTCAACCCAACCTCGAGTTGGCCACACTCATATTTTCTAAATGTCATGTCCATTATGTTTCCAAAACATAATTACAAGTTAACATATCACGTTATGTTAAAAAAACCAAGTTCATGTCATTATGTTACCCAACCCCAACGTAATCCCATCGTTTACATAATCGCAACAACACATAAAGGATAAAATAGGAAACTTGGCATAACCATGACATAAAGGTGTTGAAGCCACAAGTTTAACATGGTGGCATATGAAATGTACATATGTTCATATACTTGCATATTGCATTATTAGGCTTCAAAAGCATGCATAAAACCAAACTTAGCATATGAGTGATACATGGTGATAAATAACATGTAGAAGTTGCTAGAAGTTCGCATTTGGCCTCATATGCAAATTATCATAAGGGATATGATAACTTTCATGTTGCCAAAATGCAACCTTCAACATAAAGCTTGGAGCTTTATGCTCACAATATCAAGTTTAACTTGCATAACATGATAACATGATCAACCCAAACTTGCATAACATAGCAACATGTGTCATACATAATGATTAAACCAACTTGCATAATGATCATCCAAACTTGCATATAATGATCAACCAAACTTGCATATAATGATCAACCAAACTTGCATAACATGATAACATGATCAACCCAATCTTGCATAACATGATAACATGATCAACCCAAACTTGCATAACATGGCAACATGTGTCATACATAACTTGCATAATGATCAACCAAACTTGCATATAATGATCACCCAAACTTGCATATAATGATCAACCAAACTTGCATATAATGATCACCCAAACTTGCATATAATGATCAACCAAACTTGCATCATTCATTTAACTTTAGAGTTCAATAAAAAGAAAGTAGAAAAGGGCTTACAATGCTATGAAGACACAAATAATTATCTATTATAAAGATTGAGACGAAGCCCTTATGCAAGCACCAAAAACCCAAATATGCAAGCTCCAAATGAAAACCATTGAGCCAAATCAATAAAAATCCTTGCTTTGAAATAGAAATGTTGCAACTTGACTTGAATGCAAACTAAGAACACTCATACAAGTTTGAAAGCACTTGTATGAACTCACAATCTCTCATAGAAATAGGCTTAGGAATTTTAGCATGAGAGTGGAGGCCATGAGAGGAACAAATTTGACATAGTTTAGTTGTAGGAATGAATAATGATGATTTAGGCTAGGTGTTAGGTCCTTTTTATAGAGGATTAGGATAGTATTAGCCATAGGATTAACCCTAGATTCAATCCAAGCCATCAAAGCATGCCTTGGGGAAGAAGTCAAGTGTAGGAACCATCTAGGGCCTTTAGATTAAAGCTGAACCATGAGAACCATTCAAATGCAAAATCTGCATTTGAGCGAATCGGCCCACGGGTTGACATCCAAACACCCTGGATTAACCCCTAGTCGACCCAGCGAGCTCGGGTCGACTTCAAAAATCGGCCGGTTCGGTTATTCCCCTCTCCCAATTCGCTGTTTTGAACATTTTTGCATATTTATTTAATTTTCAATTATATATATATATATATATATATATATATATTTTTCTCTGCGCAACCCATTTCACTTAATTAAGTATACTTTAGTTTGTGAATTTTTCGTGAAACTTCGCGAGGCCATATCTTGGTCATACGGACTCCGATTTTCGAAAACTCGGACTCTATTTCGCGTATTTTTCCGAGACGAACGCAATGGCACAGCCCGTTTCCCTTGATTCAGATTTTACAGTTTAATTCTGCCTCCATTTATGTTATAACATGTTATTCAAAAATACGGGTTGTTACATTCTCCCCTCCTTAAAGGATTTCATCCCCGAAATCTCCAAGTTAGGAAGAACGTATCCTACCATCCATCACCCATCTACTCAAAACATCATCCACGTGCAGTCATTGTCCTTAAAGGATTCTAAATGCTGTATGATCGTATGCAAAGGTGTGTGTATATGTACTTATCTAATGCAAAAATCATGCGGTTACTGATACAGTAAACCTCCTTAATGCAAAATATGTTAGTGAAATGAGTCCATATGTATGCAAATTCCTAACATAATTTATAATCTCTACATGAGTGCACATAATATTCATCCATATGCAACATCCACGTGATAGCTCAACAAGTTTCATCCATGAATAAGTATAAGCACTCATGCATATGCAACATGAAAGTGTGTGAGCCGATCTTAGTGCCTAATATGTATCATGCATCCACGAGTATCCACGTACAAACACTTGCAACCACTTGCAACCATCAAGCATAACATGTTTCAAATACATGTTTCAACCAAGGGTTTCTACCTAAGGTTCTCATGACAAGATCTACGAAACAAGATAAACTAGATAAACGCGGATAAAAAGAAAGATATGCTAATTAGGAAAAGAGATCGAGAATGTACCTTCAAAAAGAAATGGATAAAGCCCACGCATCTTCTCCTCGGTTTCCCAAGTTGCATCTTCGTCGGCTTCACCCCACTGAACTTTCACCAACTTGACCTCTCGATTCCTTAGCTTCTTGATCTCTGTTCCCAAGATACGAATCGGAGCTCTTCTCAAGGTTGCTTCTTTCTCTACCTCAATGTCTTCAAGAATTCTTGGTTCAACCACCTCAGCGGACTCATGTAGGCACTTTCGGAGATGCGAGACATGAAAGACATTATGCACTCCGGCTAGCTTCTCGGGAAATCCCACCTTATAGGCCATCTTTCCAATTCTCTCTATGATAGGGAAGGGTCCTACGAACCTTGGTGCCAGCTTCCCCGCTGCTCCAAAACGTACCAAATTTCGCAAAGGAGAAACCTTCACGAAAACCATGTCTCCCACTTCGAATTCCAAATCTGCCCTTCGCTTGTCAGCATAGGATTTCTGTCTATCTTGGGCCGCTTTTATCCTTCTTCTCACTTATTCAACTTTCTCGGATGTATCCCGTATCATATCGGGCCCAAGTATAAGTCTATCTGTTGTCTCCCACCAACAAGAAGGTGACCTACACGGCCTCCCATACAAAGCTTCAAATGGTGCCATCCCTATGCTGGCTTGATAGCTATTATTATAAGCGAACTCTACAAGAGGAAGGTGGTCTTCCCAAGTACCACCGAAGTCGAGAACACAAAGCCTCAAGAGATCTTCTAGCACTTTATTCACCCTTTCGGTTTGGTCATCCGTCTGGGGGTGATAGGCTGTACTCAAATTCAATCGCGTACCCATCGCTTCTTGCAAACTGTTCCAGAACTGGCTAGTGAAAATCGGGTCACAATCGCTAACTATGCTAGAAGGAACTCCATGCAACCGCACTATCTCTCGAAGATAAATAGATGCCAGCCCTGATGCGGTCCTCTTGCTCTTTACTGGGATGAAGTGAGCACTCTTCGAAAGTCTGTCAATTATTACCCATATCCCATAAAGCCCAAATAGTTTGGTGACGAACTTCTTCACCCCAACCATATATCACAAATAGGCTAGTCATACTCCTTAGGGGGTTTGCAACAGATCTAAGGTTAAGGATAGGACCGAGAGGATATACTTAAAAGACAGCATGCGAGTAAGCTCTACGGAACAATAGGGATCAATGATATACTCTTAGAAAGAGATTAAATGCGCGTATCTAGTCTTCGATCTTCTAAGCCACATTTTCTTGTGCTTAATCCCGTCGTGCCCTGACCGTCTTTTAACTTCGCAATTCCGTAGTTCTTAATTCTTGTTCCCAAAATATGAGTTAGAACTCATTTCACCGTTGCCTCTCGTTCCACTTCCACTTATTCTTTGCCTAAAATACTTGGCTTAAACATAACTGCGTGCTCATGGTTTCGTGCAAGCTTTCCAAGATTCGTTAGTGAATCTTGGATCTCGTTTACATATTATACTGTATCCCACGCAGAAAACTATCTCTTGAAAACAGTGCCAATCCACGTTGCCAAACTAGAGCCGAGGTAAGGGCTCTCTTGAGCCTTTGAAAAACAAGCTCACACTCCAAGTCCCATGCAAAGACTAAGTTCTTCTTCGTCAACTTAGTAAGAGGGGCCGAGATCTTAGCGAAGTCCCTGATGAACTTCCTATAGTAGCCCGCCAAACCGAGAAAGCTTCTTACTTCGGTTGCATTCCTAGAAGTCTTCCAGTCTTGAACCACAACCACTTTCGCGGGATCCACCGCTATGGCTTGCTTGGAAACTATATGTCCAAGAAACCGAACTTCCCTTCTCCAGAAATGACATTTGGAGAACTTGGCTTTCAACTGATGCGCTCTAAGTGTATCCATCACTTCCTTGAGATGCCTAGCGTGCTCTTCCTCATCCTTTGAGAAGATCAGAATATCATCCACGAAGACAACAACAAACTTGTTGAGGAACTCTCTGAACACCCTACTCATCAAGTCTACGAAGTAGGCGGGTGCATTAGTCAAACCGAATGGCATGACAAGCCATTCAAAGAATCCATCTGGAGTCCTAAACGCAGTCTTATCAATACTATCCTCAGCTACTCTAAGCTGATGGAATCCGGTGGCTAGATCGAGCTGAGAGAAAACAGAAGCACCTACCAACTGGCCAAAGAGATCATCAATCCTCGGTAAAGGGTGCCTATTCTTCTTTGTCAGCTTGTTCAACTCTCGATAATCAACACATAGACGAAGCGAACCATCCGCCTTAGTGGCGAATACCACCGGAGCACCCCATTCAGAAATGCTTCGCCTAATAAAATTCTTCTCAAGCAACTCCTTGATTTGCTTACTGAGCTCCCCTCTCTCACGTGGAGCCATGTGCCTAACTGGCAATGATACTGGCTTGGCATTATCGATTACATAAATGCGGAAATCTATCTCTCGTTTAGGGGGTAACCCCTTAACTTCTTCAAAGACATCAGGATAGTCTCGGACCACCCTTACAGATCGCAGATCATCGATGGACGAGTCAAGAGATTCAAGATAACATAACATGACGGGACCTCTAGGGTTACAAGAAATTTCTAGGGTATTACCGAGGCGAGTCATGATCCTCACCACCCTAGGTTCACAATCGAGAATGGCTCCATAACTGGACAACCAATCCACCTCCAAAATCAACCCGTATCCCATAAACCCGAGAACCTAAACATTACACATGAATTCTATGCTCAAGATAGAGATTTTCAAATCCACACAAATCACAGGTAGATGGGCGGAACCCCCAATTGGATTTGAAACACAAACGGGATCCTCAACTAAGCTAGTACTTAGGTGTAAACTTTCAACAATATCAGAAGAGATAAAGCTATGCGATGCGCCAGAATCAAATAAGGTGCGAACAGAAAAATCATAAATGTAAACATGAATTTCTATAAAAACTCTACCTCGATCAAAAGCTGGAAGAGCGAGGAGAGCCTGCAATTGCCCTCCAGAGGGTCTTACTTGCTGAGTTTGTCCTTGCCCATGTCCTTGCTTCTTGGGGAAATCCTTACTGAAATGTCCAGTCTCTCCACAATGAAAGCATTCGCCCAACTTCCTTTTCTTCTTCCTACAGTCTTTGGCTATGTGCCCAGTAATCCCACAGAAGTTGCACTTCCTCCTTTCTCTTGATTTGTTGTCCTTGCTATTGTAGTTCTTGCCTCCTTTTCCGAAATCTACCTTCTCGCCTTGAGACTCATTTGCCTTGACCTCCTTCTTGCCACTCTTATCTTCCTCTTGAAGCAGGGCCATATTCACCAAACTCTCGAAAGTCGCCCCCATGGGTATATAAGACATGGCCAAACCGCGCAATGGCTCATTCAATCCTAGAGCAAAGTGTAGGGCCTTCTTCTGAGCTGTGTTTACCAATTCTAGGCCGAACTGAGCAAGTTGATTAAACATATCCACGTATTCCCTAACTGTCATGTCCCCTTGCTTTAGAGATAGGAAGCTCTCCATCTGAAGATTCTCTTCAGTCGATGATAGAAACTTTAGTCCAAACCTTCTCCTAAAGTCATCCCAAGTCTCAATGGGTCTAGTAGTGGTGGTGACTACCCACCAATAAGCAGCTTCCCCTTTTAATAGCCATACCGCCAGCAGAACTTTCCTACGATCTTCCACCTCAAATATAGCAAAGAGGTCTTCAGTTTCCTTTAACCAGTTTCTTGCCTCCACAGAAGTCTCCGTTCCGACAAAATTCTTGCAACCCACCACCTTAAAGTCTTTGCAAAGCTCCGCAAAATTCACTTGTGTATGCTGAGGGGGAGGAGGAACCTCAGCTACGGGAGGAGGAGAGATGTTAGCGACGGGGGAAGGAGGAGGAATGTTCGCGGGGCCGGCTTCATTCGCCCTTGCCTCCATAAATCTTCGGAACCAGACGGGTACTTGTACGCCTTCCGGGATGTTAAAGCGATCGGCCATACTAAAACGAAGAAAAAGATAGATTCAGAACGAAGAAACGAAGGATAGTGATATGGCTTTTGGGGAATAGCCTTTTAATATAAACTAGACTTTTCTTGGAAAATACTTAATTGGTTTTGAAAATAGTTCTTCAAAAGGTAAGTTTTAAAAACACTTTTGCTCAAATCTTGTAAACCTTATGCTCTGATACCAAATATAACACCCAACCTCCGCCAGGGTAACTCTTGCAAGCACACTGGCTTTGGAGGGGCGTTTAAACAAGGTAAACATGCATGCAGATATCACAAGACAGAACATATAAGTAAAACAGAGTAGTAAAGCAGCGGATAAACTAGCATTTCAAAACCAGAGTTAAGTTACAACAAAGTACTCATTATTTTCCAACAAACAAAGTCTAGACAAAAGCATAAACTGAAATACATAAAGTACTATCCCCAAAGTGAAGTGATAAACCATAGCTAGCTCAATGTCCAAGACCGTACATGAGCAAATCCAGTAAGCAAGCTATAAGGATCCAAGCTAAGCTCCAATGTTCCCACCCTGAGGACCTGGGGGGGGGGGGGAACGGAAGAAAAGAGGCGAAAGAAAACAGGCCAGTCAAAAAGACTGGTAAGCCCTACTACTATCTGTCCATGAACTAGTAAAGTTAACTGGCATGAGAAGTTGAGATGAACATAAGGATAACAACATACTAGCATGATGATTAACTAACAAGATAGATAAAGGTGTCATCGCATAATCAAGGTTACGTTTTTGCACCACGGGTGTACTAGCATTCTAACATGTCAAGTAAAAACAAGAATTGATCCCTTGGCCCAAGCTTGGCCCAACATCACGAGGTGACCTAAATCAAGGTCCAACTACTCGGTCTAGTCGATCGGCTCCCTATAAGCCTAACTCGTCAAGTGTCGGTGTCATGCGGCTTAATCATGTAATGTAGTTGACTGTGCAGGGTCCACCCTAGGGTGTATCAGGCCCTATGGTGTAACCCTCTGACACCATACCATGATGCACAATCCAAACCTACCGGTGCCCGTGTTCAACTCCGGACTTAATGTGCACGACCATGGTCCGCCTGAACAACCGGGGCATCATTCAGCCATCTCTTTTGGTCTCTTATAATCAGCCCAGTAATCGTGCCCCACCCTAGCCTAGTCCTAGGGTCTTATGATACTACCAAGGAGGTTACTGCTGAAAAGGACCACGCAACTAGGGTTTCTTAACGGGTTAAATGTGGTTAACCCGATCCACACGTGGATTAAATTGGTTAAGAGTACCCAAGGCTCCTGACTTAACCTCGATTAATCCATCAAGCACAAATTAGTTAAGTATTAAGTGGACCATGACTTAACCCTAATCAGGAGGCATTCATTAACTTAATGTGCTTTATCCTCTCACATTAGACCTTGTTGTGGTTACTAGTTAAGCCGGGCGGGTCCGGGTAGCTTTACACCACAACCTGGTCTAACCTCGGGTTCGTGCACAACATGACCAACTTCTCACATTGGGTCCTATTGTTTGTAGCCACTAGTTAAGCCGGGCGGATCCGGGTAGATTTATGCTACAAACTCAACCCAACCTCGAGTTGGCTACACTCATATTTTCTAAATGTCATGTCCATTATGTTTCCAAAACATAATTACAAGTTAACATATCACGTTATGTTATAAAAACCATGTTCATGTCATTATGTTACCCAACCCCAACGTAATCCCATCGTTTACATAATCGCAACAACGCATAAAGGATAAAATAGGAAACTTGGCATAACCATGACATAAAGGTGTTGAAGCCACAAGTTTAACATGGTGGCATATGAAATGTACATATGTTCATATACTTGCATATTGCATTATTAGGCTTCAAAAGCATGCATAAAACCAAACTTAGCATATGAGTGATACATGGTGATAAATAACATGTAGAAGTTGCTAGAAGTTCGCATTTGGCCTCACATGCAAGTTATCATAAGGGATATGATAACTTTCATGTTGCCAAAATGCAACCTTCAACATAAAGCTTGGAGCTTTATGCTCACAATATCAAGTTTAACTTGCATAACATGATAACATGATCAACCCAAACTTGCATAACATAGCAACATGTGTCATACATAATGATTAAACCTACTTGCATAATGATCATCCAAACTTGCATATAATGATCAACCAAACTTGCATATAATGATCAACCAAACTTGCATATAATGATCAACCAAACTTGCATAACATGATAACATGATCAACCCAAACTTGCATAACATGATAACACGATCAACCCAAACTTGCATAACATGGCAACATGTGTCATACATAACTTGCATAATGATCAACCAAACTTGCATATCATGATCACCCAAACTTGCATATAATGATCAACCAAACTTGCATATAATGATCACCCAAACTTGCATCATTCATTTAACTTTAGAGTTCAATAAAAAGAAAGTAGAAAAGGGCTTACAATGCTATGAAGACACAAATAATTATTTATTATAAAGATTGAGACGAAGCCCTTATGCAAGCACCAAAAACCCAAATATGCAAGCTCCAAATGAAAACCCTTGAGCCAAATCAATAAAAATCCTTGCTTTGAAATAGAAATATTGCAACTTGACTTGAATGCAAACTAAGAACACTCATACAAGTTTGAAAGCACTTGTATGAACTCACAATCTCTCATAGAAATAGGCTTAGGAATTTTAGCATGAGAGTGGAGGCCATGAGAGGAACAAATTTGACATAGTTTAGTTGTAGGAATGAATAATGATGATTTAGGCTAGGTGTTAGGTCCTTTTTATAGAGGATTAGGATAGTATTAGCCATAGGATTAACCCTAGATTCAATCCAAGCCATCAAAGCATGTCTTGGGGAAGAAGTCAAGTGTAGGAACCATCTAGGGCCTTTAGATTAAAGCTGAACCATGAGAACTATTCAAATGCAAAATCTGCATTTGAGCGAATCGGCCCACGGGTTGACAGCCAAACACCCTGGATTAACCCCTAGTCGACCCAGCGGGCTTGGGTCGACTTCAAAAACCGGCCGGTTCGGTTATTCCCCTCTCCCAATTCGCTGTTTTGAACATTTTTGCATATTTATTTAATTTTCAATTATATATATATCAATATATATATTTCTCTGCGCAACCCATTTCACTTAATTAAGTATACTTTAATTTGTGAATTTTTCGTGAAACTTCGCGAGGCCATATCTTGGTCATACGGACTCCGATTTTCGAAAACTCGGACTCTATTTCGCGTATTTTTCCGAGACGAACGCAATGGCACAGCCCGTTTCCCTTGATTCAGATTTTACAGTTTAATTCTGCCTCCATTTATGTTATAACATGTTATTCAAAAATACGGGTTGTTACAGAAGTGTCTTTTCACTATTTTAAATGCTTCTGAACCGTTGCAACCCTTTATAGTTAATAAAAAGAAGTTAAAACCAATTTTTGTTAACATATCTTCTTCTCCAAATTCATTCTCTTTCATCCCACCATTATTCTTAATCAATTTTCTGATTCTTACATTTATACTTTGCCGAATTCACTTCTGTTTTGATCAAACTTCTTCTCTCTACAATTTCTACTCTCTACTCTCTGAATCAAGTGCTATTGAAGAGTTATAAGGCTACTTTGTAATTTCTTAGGTTGAATAAACCCTGTTTGTAAGTCAAAGAGGAATCGGTGTATCCTTGTAGCCGTGAAATCAAGGAATAGGAGTCGTTGTGCCCTTGTTGAGCCATGCAATCAAGGGATATGAGTCTGTGTCTCCTTGTTGAGCCATGAAATCAAGGAGGTTGTATTTGACTATTGGAAATAGTAATAAAACTCTGCACAATCCAGTATTGTGCGGGATTGGATGTAGGAATGATCCAAATCAGTATAAAATCCGATGTGTTTTTTCCTTTTTTACATTTTTATTTTTGTTTATTTTGCATCTATGTTTGAATGTGTCTGTGATTGTGATTGTGGTGTTTGATTCATTCCATAATTCTCTTTAGTTTTAAGTTTTATTTAAATTCTTACAAACACTATTCACTCCCTCTAGTGTTTGCTTTGCCTGAACGATCCATTCCGCAGTCCCTAATAATTGGTATCGGAGCAAGGTCTTTCAAAAGTTCATAATCTGATTTTTGAAAATGGTAATAATGGTAAAGTTTGGAATCTCTATTAGTACTAGTTTAAATTTATGTACTGCATCAGTATTAAATAAGTCTGCATTCAATTTTACTGAAAAATCAAATTACTATTTGATTTTTGAATTTTGAAATTTGAAAATTTTGACCATCATGATATGATTGTAGTTAGTTATTTTGGAAAGTTCTTTATTATTCGAAAAGTCATTTGAATATTTGAAAAGACATTTGTATTATTTAAAAAGTTATTTGATTATTTGAAAAGTTGTGTTGTTTTACAGGAAAAATGTGTTAAATGGCTATTGGATAATCAAATTTTGAAAAGATGGTTGACGTGGCTGTTGGAAATTCAAATTCCGAAATGGTGGCTATTGAAAATTCAAATTCTGAAAAGAAATTAAAAAGACGAGAAAAGTCATGACGGTTGGTGAAGAGACGTCAAGAAGAAATAGATATATATATATATATAATGTAAATCAGCAAAGAAATGGGTACCAGAACAATTTAAAGCTTTGGATTTTCACCTACAACTTACTTTCATACTTTACTTCTCTTCATTTGCTTCGCAATGCCGCTGGTTTCATGTAAATCCATCAAGAACTGATCAAGTAATGATCAAATGAAGTTTTGGTGAATAAAGAGAGAAGGAAACCAAAACTATTGACAATGATCTTCAAATTGCATCCATAGATCGTAGTCCTTGGATTTCTCTTCGATTTGCTGCTGATTTCTTCCAATTCCGTCAAGAAACGAAGAAGTTATGCCTCCTGAAAGTTTGATTGAAAATGGAAAACGAGAAGAAGAAGAAGAAGATAAGAGATTGTGAAGAGACATGACTTTTGGGCCTTTATAAAGTGATAGAAGTGTCCATTCATTCAAAGTTCAAAATTCTAATTCTAATTTTGGCGCCAAGTTGGTTGAACTACAAATCTTCAATATCTTTCTCATACGGTGTTCAAATTCAGCAAATGAATACACTATCCTGATCAGAAAAACGAGCCCGCCGCAATAGAGCAGATCTCATCATCAAATTCTAGAAGATTCAATTTTTTTATCTCAAAGATTTAAACTTTCAAACTTCCCTCCATCTTTTTCAACTAGAAAATGCCAATTAAAATTCTAGTTATTAAATTTATCTGTATACTTATTTTCTTATATCTCGTTTCAAAATATATATTTTAAAATGTATAATTTAATAAAATTATATAAACATGTTAATATGATATACAGAGTTAATATAACTTTTTGATATTGTTATAAAATATAAAATTATTCATCTTTTATATAGTTTAAACATACATAGTTTAATTTATACATTATTCTTATGATTTCATAACAATTTTCGGTTACATTATCACATACACTATTTGTAACTTAATACTTATTTTGACTTCCTATTCAGATTTATAAAATTTGTATATTTTACTTAATATAAAGAAATATATATACATGATTTTTTTAAGTAGTTTAAATATAAGAAGTTTTATAGATTACTTTATAATGTTTCCTTCTAAAGTATAAATGGTTTTTTAGCAAATAAACATGTTTTGATTTCTAAAGTTTAAATTTAAAATTGATCTGTATCAAAATATTAATGCATATCTCATAAATTAAATTTTAAGTTCTTTTTAAATTAGTTTTATATATACTTATGAATATATGTTTATATAGCTTACCTTATATTATACAAATTTTATATTCTCTTTAGAAAGATCTTCAATTTTTACAATATTTAGCCTACTAATATTTTTAACTTCATGATTTTTCTGAATATTTTACTACTTATCATGAATATTTTTTAATTAAACTCTTATCTTTATTATTCTTTTAATCAATTTCGTTAAAATAATTAACCTAAGTCTAGAAATTAACATTATCTTTGTCTGAATCAAATAATTTATAATAGTAGATAGTACTTTGAATATATTTTACCTAAATTGATATTATCACCAAATCATTCTACATACTATTATTCATCTTATTTCATATCATAATTATAAATTACAATTGCATTTCAAATCAAGATTATTCACACCATAAGTTGCATTTCATTTTGTTTTACATATGACATACATTTCATACTACATTATAATCAACATACTTCACACACTACATTACATGTTAACTTTAACTCCACACATAAAAAGTATATAGTATGAAAAATTTTTATTAGAAATATAGGATTATTAATTAAATATATAACATATTTACTTTGTCTTGATTAATTTGATTGAATTGATTGACTTATTTGGTTTGTTTGTTTGACTTGAACAACTTGATTTACTTACTTGACATGGTTAAATTTCATTATTGGTTGATAGGATTGTTAGAAATATACTTATGAATTTACAGTTGATAGGAGCTTTATAAGTTTTGTGATAGATAGAAGTTACAAGAAATGTTAGTTTCATGTTTGAGTTGATGTTTTGTGACAACAAAACTTAAATTGATTCATTGATTGGATTGAATTACTTTACTTATATCATAATTTTAAGGATATCTTATCAGAGTTATTTCTAAGTCTAGATTAAAGTCTTATTATAGTTTTAAGGGAACTAGAGTATAGGCTAGGCCACTGGTTAGTGACGACCCCTAACAATTGGAGGTTTACTCTTATATTAGATTAAGGGGGAGTTTTATAGTTTCTAGGATTAGCTTAAGGATCAGAAGTATTTATTAACATATATTACTTAATTTGGTTGATTTGTTTGATTGCTTCAATTGATTGTTTGAATTGATTGCTTGAATTGCTTGTTTGAATTGACTGCTTGAATTGCTTGTTTGATTGCTTGTCTTGATTGATTTCTTGATTGATTAAAAATATTGATTGTATTGCTTAGTTTATTATCCTTCTATTTATATTAGTACAGTCATAATTTATGCGGAGTTATAGAAATTTGTAGATAAAAGGAGAATTATATATTAAGGGGGAGTTATATACAGAATTAGGATATGTAGATATAGAATTTAGGATTCAGGGGGAGTGCTTTATTATTTAGGTAGTTATAGGATTTAGGGGGAGTTGTTTTAGAATTTCTTTTTGATAACGCCAATGGGGGAGAAATTATAAAATATAGGCATAGTTTATAGGATTCTTACAAACAGGGGGAGTATAGAAGGAACTTCATCAAACAAGTATATATAGGTATAATATTTTATAAACTAAGGTTGTCATCATCAAAAAGGGGGAGATTGTTAGAGAATGGAGTTTTGATGACAGCAACCTTATTTCAAATATCATTGATTATAAAATATATACTAACACTTTTTGTATAGAATATATATACATGTATACATATATATGCAGGAATTATATACAGGAAATATTACTGAAGACTGTACAGTTATGAAGATGATAAAGATTCAAAAATCAGAGAAATTTCAAGACTCGTGAGTAATCAAGATTTCAAGAGTTCAAGAGTCCTAGAATAATATAGTTATAGAGTCTAGATTTGTAAGACTCTAAATAGCACTCCAGGTTCAAATTCTAATTTTCAAATTCAATTTCTAATTTTCAAATTCAAATTCTAATTTTCCAATTCTGATTTTCAATTCTATCCGCAATCCTCTCTATTTTTGTTTTTGTTTCCTCTGTATGTTGTTTTTCTATTTGTTTCTATTTTTATTCTTCTTTGTTTTTCAAACTTCAATTTTTATACTTTATATTGTTTAAAACCTTATAATTTTGTAAATATATTTATATAGTTTAAAAATATGTTTTCATATGATTATCTAACATATAAATTAATTTAATACACTAGAATTTTACTCAAGAATTTCCAAAATTAGTTTTATACCAAAACACCTGAAAAATGCTTTGAAAATCGAAAATACACATGAGTATGTCGACATAGCAAAAAGTGTGTGTCGACATATAACTGCTACTTTTCTAATTTTGAAGGAAAGTATCTTTTCACTATTTGAAACGCTTTAGAACTGTTGCAACCCTTCATACTCTATAAAAAGAGGTTAAAACCGATTTTTTTAACATATCTTCTTCTCTAACTTCATACTCTTTCATTCCACCATTATTCATAATCATTTTTATGATTCTTAGACTTATACTCTATCGAATTCACTTCTGTTTTGATCAAACTTCTTCTCTCTACACCCTCTACTCTTTACTCTCTGAATCAAATGCTATTGAAGAGTTATAGGGTTGTTTTGAAATTGCTTGGGTTGAATAAACATTGTTTGTAAGTCAAAGAGGAAACGGTGTATCCTTATCGCCGTGAAATCAAGGAATAGGAGTCAGTATGCCCTTGTTGAGCCGTGAAATCAAGGGATAGGAGTCAGTGTCTCCTTGTTGAGCCGTAAAATCAGGGAGGTTGTATTTGACTATTGAAAATAGTAATAAAACTCTGCACATTCCAGCATTGTGCGGGATTGGACGTAGGAGTGATCCGAACCAATATAAAATCCGGTGTGTTCTTTTCTTTTTTGCATTTTTATTTCTCTTTATTTTGCATCTGTGTTTGAATCTGTGTCTGCGATTATGTTTATGGTGTTTGATTCATTCCATAATTCTCTTTAGTTTTAAGTTTTTGTAAAACCCCATAATTTTAAAACAGGACATAAGAGATAATTAAAGAATAATTAATTATTAAAAGAAGAATTAGGTGAAACGGGTTACGCCATTGCGTTCCTCTCGGAATTCTTCTTGAGATAGAGTCCGAGTTTGCATAAAACGGATACTGTATGAAGAAGATATGGATGAACGAAGTTAGGCAAAAAAACCGAAAGTTGACCAGAATGCACAGGCGCACTTCACAAGTGCGCGAGCACAAAAATGCACTGGCGCACCTGCCAAGTGCAACCATACCGATCCAACACAGAATTCTAGAGTGTTATCTGATGATGTGTCTTCTTCTGAGTGGCCGGATGATGTGTATTTGAACTAGGTGGTTTTGATGGTCTCCTAATTCATCTAAGGGCTCTAAAACACTCTCTACACCTATAAATACATAGCAAGACCCAAACCTAATTCATTAACAAAGAGGAATGGCGCCTCCATGCTCCTAAAATCTAAAGTGACCTGGCCTCCACCCTAATCAATCAATTCAAGCGAGAAGATAAAGATAACAAATCAACGCCTACATCAACGAAAGCTAATCAACTCCAGAAATCAGATCCTAGAATCGTTCTTCTCGTTCTTAAATCACGATTTGTGAGTACAGTTAATTTCAGATATAAAATTTAATTATGATCTTGACATGGGTATAAATCTGAATTGGAGATCTATCTTATTCTTGTTTATCAGATCTGTTTTTCTGTGTAGATCCATCTAATTCTTGTTTATCAGATCTGTTTTTCTGTGTAGATCTATCTTATTGTAGTTATTCTGTATCTCTTCCTTCCTTCTGTTCTATAGCAAGGCTACCATGAGCCTGAGCCAAATCTCATAAGAGATTGACACGCGAACGCTAAATTTGGGGAAAATATTGAGTGATGCATAATTGGACATAACTGATTTGTGACTAAATTGAGAACACAACATAAGTGGTAATTTAAGATCTAGATTTAGACATGATATATATGACGGTTTATGATTTGGAAGAAGGAGAATTATTGTATGACAACATATGACTTGTAATTTGGGGGACATAATGCATGTTATAACTCAAGATCTGATTTTGAGGACATAATACATGTTGTAATTTAAGATCTAGATTTAGGGGCATATTTTATATGACGATCTATGACTTGGAAGAAAAATAGGATATACGATTTAGGCATAAAAGACCTATATTAAAATAGGATAACTATTAAATGTGAATACGCCTAAATGGGGATTTTGGATATTTGACATACGTAGAAATCAAAGGCTATAATTAGGCATAATTCATATTGCATATCATGATTTGGGGTTTTTGGAGAATATTCTGCACTATGTAAATTTAACTAGAAATTTGGGGCATATGTTATATTGTGAATTATGACCATAATTTGAGCATGTAAAATTAGGCTTAATTTTATGATTAAGCAAGGTATGTCAATGGAATTTTAAGGTATGATTAAATCTGTTAAATTGTCTAATCTGCTAAATCTGTTGAAACCGAATACGGTAAGTTGGGGTATAAAAATCTGTAGACTCGATCAAAAATTGAGCAAAATATGTTATTAGAACTTTGGATAATCTGCTGTAACTTGTAAAGAAGTTAATTTGTCGAATTGGCATAATTAGTCTGATATCGGCATAATCTATGAATGAATACTTTAGCTAAAATAAGAATGCTGAGACACGAGGTTAGACTCTGTTTGCGGTAGAAGCCTGCCCGGACCCAACTGGCTTAACCAGCAACCGCAAACTGTTGGTCTAATGTGAGAGGTCGTAGGCATAAAGATGCTCCGACACGAGGTTAGGTCTGGCTTGTGGCAGAAGTCTGCCCAGAACTGCCCAGCACATCCAGCGGCCACAAGCTACTGACATAATGTGAGAGGTCTGTGCATTAATATTTAATTAATGCAAATCTAATATAAAGGTGACTCCTATAACGTGTTGGGTGGATAGGGTTAAATCAACTGGACTGGTGAATCTAATAAACCCATGTAAAAATCTGTAGGCCCAATACAAGGTTAGGTGAAACAATTTGTAAGTTTGTTAATCTGCATATCTGATCCGTTAGTCTGAAAACTTGTAAATCTGTATATATGGTCCGTTAGTCTGAAAACTTGATTAACCTGTATGTCTGATCTATGAACTAGTTAATCAAGTTAATCTGAAATCTGTTAGTTTGGGAACACAAGGTTAGGAGGAGTAATTAATTGTGTCATCTATTGTTTGGGACTCATATTAGTCAGTAACCCTTTCTGGTATCAAAATTATGACCCAACACTAGGTAGGGACGGTCTGCTCTGAGGATGTAAGACACCGTGACATCTATAAATAGGTCTGTTTCTATAGGTTGCCACTTTAGGGAGTGATACACGATTCTGTGAGGCTGGCACAGGGTATTTGTGTATTAGGGAGTCGATCGCTTTGGGTAGAATTTAGGGTACACTTAGTTCTGTGTGTTTCTGTGGGGGTACCGTCTGTTTCTGTTTGGGTGGTAACACCTGTCTATTTCTGTGTGGTACCGTCTGTTGGGGTGGTAAAGGCCCATTACTAGTGTACACCTAATTCTAATATTTTGTTTCCGTAGTGATTATTCTGTTTCTGCCTCTGATTCCGTTCCTGATTCTGTTTCCATACCGTCTGTCTCTGTTCGAGTGGTAAAGGCCCATTAGTAGCATTTTGTTTCTGAACGTTTGTCTCTGTTAGGGTGGTAAGGCCCATTTCTAGCATCATGTTTCTGAAGATATCATCCTATTTTCTGTTTAGACATTAGGACAACACCTAATTCTGTTATACTAGTATTTGTGCAGAGAAATAAGATATAGTAAGAAGCATAACTTGGTCTATATCATTCTTTTTCTTCTGTTAACCTGCTACTCCTAATACGACTATCTCTCATCTAGTTTTATTTACATGTCGTGATATTGTTACCTGTTTGTATGCTGAAAGTCACTGGACTCACCAGACTTATGTTTGACCTAGTTTGTTTCGCCTCTTTTTTTCCGTTCCCCCCCAGGTACTCAGATTGGGAACGTAGGAGCTTGATTTAGATTTCTCTCTACTTGAAGTGCTTGAAGTATTGCTTGGCTTTGATTCTACCTGTTTATGGCATTTTTTGTTGGGGATTATGGCTTTAAAATTACGTACTTTGAAGGCTTTTCTACAAGACTGATATTTATGTACTTGAATTCCGATATTGTGGTTTTGAAGGATGTAACCAAACTTACTTCTGTTTCTGCTGTAATAAAGTTATAAATTTTTCAAGTACTACATTATGTATCTGTCTTGTAAATTTCTATTTTGTTAACTTATAATGTTCCACCAAAGTTAAGGCATTCCCTTTGTAAGTGACCTTAACGGAAGTGGAGTGTTGAAGGTTACCATATTTGATCAAAAGTTTTTGAAAACTATTTTCAAAAAAGGTTTTAAAAAGGAAGTATTTTCAAAAGTAGAGTTTATTTTGAAAAACATAGTCCCCAAAACCATATATCTATCTTTTGATTTTCTGTTTAATCCTTGTTTCCTTCTTTTCTGAGTCTCCGAGGCTCCTGGCTTTCTGGGAGGTAACCTCATCGCGACATGGTTCCGTAGGCATGGTAAGACTACGGCGTTTATCGAAGGGCAAAGAAGTGCCTAACTTCCAGTTGTAGCCGGCTAATCCTCTTTTGAGCTCCGTAGGGTTTTCCGCGCGATGAGGGCAACTTTAGAGAAAGACTTGTTAGCATGTAAGAAGACTAGTTGTTTTCAGTGCGGTGAGACAGGACATCTGATCAAGGATTTCCCAGAAGGCAAGGGCAGAGGGCAGAACCTACTTCTGGAGGGCAGGCGAATGCTCTCGTGGCTGGTGGATAGGATAGAGATAGAAAAAATTTCTATAGAAGGTTTAATTTCCTTATCTGATTATTGAGTTAAAACTCTCTTAGATTCTGGCATTTTGATTCTGTAATTGAGACTCTGCACTTTAATACTAGTATTGTTTCTGATCCCACTATAGTCTCAAACCCCATGAGGGTTACGACTCATCTGTTTGTGATAGGTTGGGGTTTGAGGGTATCTGTGTTAGGTGTTAAGTTGACTATGACGCATACATTCTGGTTTTTGGGGGATATGGTAGGGTATTATCATGCTTAGTTTCCTAAGAATCATTTGATAATCTAATCTGTACCAGTAGTCTGTAAGTATCTGAATTTTTCTGAAAAGGATAATAGTTTTTACTTGAAGCGTGAAGTAGACTTCCAGTTTTGACATTGTTTAATGGGAGCAATTCTCTGAGTGTCAATCTAATGTTGATTTCGGTCTTCGGGGCTGATACTTAGGGATTTATTTTCTTAACTGATGTCTAATGGTAATATAACTTTTATTTTAATTGTACTTGCTTCTATCACTCGGCTGTATCCTATCGATTGAGTTTTCGACCTTTAGGTAGAAACTAATGGGTGTAAACATGTGTTTGAGACCTGTTATGTTTTATGGTTGCAAGTGGATGCAAGTGGTTGCTCGTGGATGCATATACACACACTAGGCACTAGATCGGCTCAATAACACGTTCATACTACATATGGATGTGTGTGCATTTTTCAATTTTTGTGGATGCAAAATGATTGACTCATCATACGGATGCTGCATTTGGATGAATGGTTATGCACTCATATAGAAATGAAGCGTATCAAATAGGATTTCTTTCATACATAATTGGACTCATGGCACTAACATAATTCGCATTAAGGAGGTCAACTGAATCAGTAGACCGCCTGATCTTTGCATTAGATAAGAGTCATATACACACACTTTTGCATATGTACATACAACATTAGAAGTTTTCTAAGGACAATGGATGCTTGTAGATGATGGTTGAGTAGATGGGTGATTGAATGGTAGGACACATTCTTCTTAACTTGAAGATTTCGGGGACGAAATCCTTTAAGTAGGGGGAATGTAACACCCTGTAATTTTAAAATGGGACATAAGAGATAATTAAAGAATAATTAATTATTAAAATAATAATTAGGTAAAACGGGTTACGCCATTGCGTTCCTCTCGAAATTCTGCTTGACATAGAGTCCGAGTTTGCGTAAAACGTATACCGTACGAAGAAGATACGTACGAACGAAGTTAGGCAGGAAAACCGAAAGTTGACCAGAATGCACTGGCGCACTTCACAAGTGCTAGAGCACAAAAATGCACTAGCGCACCTGCCAAGTGCGCCCATACTGATCCAGCACAGAATTCTGGGGTGTTCTGTGATGATGTGTCTTCTTCTGAGTGGCCGGATGATGTGTATTTGTGCTGGTGGTTCTGATGGTCTCCTAGTTCATCTAAGGGCTCTAAAACACTCTCTACACCTATAAATACATAGCAAGACCCAAACCTAATTCATTAACAAAGAAGAATGGCGCCTCCATGCTCCTAAAACCTAAAGTGACCTAGCCTCCACCCTAATCAATCAATTCAAGCGAGAAGATAAAGATAACAAATCAACGCCTACATCAACGAAAGCTAATCAACTCCATAAACCAGATCCCAGAACCGTTCTTCTCTTTCTTAAATCATGATTTGTGAGTACAGTTATTTTCAGATATGAAATTTAATTATGATCTTGACATGGGTATAAATCTGAATTGGAGATCTATCTTATTCTTGTTTATCAGATCTGTTTTTCTGTGTAGATCCATCTTATTCTTGTTTATCAGATCTGTTTTTCTATGTAGATCTATCTTATTGTAACTATTCTGTATCTCTTCCTTCCTTCTGTTCTATAGCCAGGCTACCACGAGCCTGAGCCAAATCTCATAAGAGATTGACACGCGAACACTAAATTTGGTGAAAATATTGAATGATGCATAATTGGACATAACTTATTTGTGACTAAATTGAGAACACAACATAAGTGGTAAATTAAGATCTAGATCTAGGCATACTATATATGACAGTTTATGATTTGGAAGAAGGAGACTTATTGTATGACAACATATGACTTGTAATTTGGGGGACATAATGCATGTTATAATTCAAGATCATATTTTGAGCACCTAATACATGTTGTAATTTAAGATCTAGATTTAGGGGCATATTTTATATGACGATCTATGACTTGGAAGAAAAAAAAGGATATATGATTTAGGCGTAAAAGATCTATATTAAAATAGGATAACTATTAATTGTGAATATGCCTAAATGGGGATTTTGGATATTTGACATACGATGAAATCAAAGGCTATGATTTGGCATAATTCATATTGTATATCATGATTTGGGGTTTTTGGAGAATATTCTGCACTGTGTAACCATAATTTGGGCATGTAAAATTAGGCTTAATTTTATGATTAAGCGAGGTATGTCAATGGAATTTTTAAGGTATGATTAAATCTGTTAAATTGTCTAATCTGCTAAATCTGTTGAAACCGAATACGGTAAGTTGGGGTATAAAAATCTGTAGGCTCAATCTAAAATTGAGCAAAATATGTTAATAGAACTTTGGATAATCTGTTGTAACTTGTAAAGAAGTTAATTTGTCGAATTGGCAAAATTAGTCTGATATTGGCATAATCTGTGAATGAATACTTTAGCTAAAATAAGAATGCCAAGACACGAGGTTAGACTCTGTTTGCGGTAGAAGCCTGCCCGGACCAAACCGGCTTAACCAGCAACCGCAAGCTGTCAATCTAATGTGAGAGGTCGTAGGCATAAATATGCTTAGACACTGTGACGGCAAGGAATTTCGCTCGGTCCGAACCAGTTGCTAAACCGATCCAGGCCGTTCGAAACGCCCTATCGTTTGAGAACACGACAAAACAGAACGCATACAGAAGAACATTTCATTGTATATTACAACAATGCATCAGATTACCGAATATACAGAGTATAAACAAATGAATATTACACAGAAATATCATAGATTTAAATTACATTTAAATACATCGCAGCGGAAAATAATACAATACACAACTAGAATGAGATATACGGATACAAAGCTTTCCGGATATCGTTCCAGCTGTAAACCAGGATCCTGTGAATATAAATCAGCAAAACCAAAACTACTAGCTGCCCGTGTCAAAATAAGGGCACCCAGAGTTTAGGTTAAAACAATAAACTCCAGGTCAGTCATGTGACTGGTGTGAGAAATAAAACAGTTATTAATCTTTATTTTAAAGTTAGGTAAATCAAGGGACCACGCCGTATAACACGGAACGGGTTTCCTCCCAAGAATACCAGTGCATAAAACAACCAGCGCAATGCTAAATAAAGAAAAATGAAGCTGTTATAAGACCCAGGTCCTATCACACAATGCAACGCAAGCCGGGGGATAGGGTTTTTACCTTATAATAGCCAAGAGTGCTTGATACGTTTAAAACAAATCGTTTGATACTATTATAAGTGCATAGTGTATAAAACAATTTCAAATCATAAGTATCAATCATAGACGGCATAAGTGCCCCATCCCACTATGTCGCCATACTAGGCTCTACAAATAAAACCGCAGAATCACGTATTTGGAAATTGGATTTCCATCTATGAACCGAGGCAAAAGATAGTCCTCAACCGATTCGAGACAATCTAGCCCATGTCTCAGGATCAGAGCTCGAGTGACCCTTGGAGCGACAGGGCCGGTCCACCGATGTGGATTAAAATGCCTGAACACTACGTTTCCCCGCCCTTTGGGGCGTAAATGAGCCAACTAAATGACTCCATCGGTTCGAGAACGACCAATCAATCCGAGGCGCCTCGCAAAAGCAACAACCACATAAGTCAAACTCGTCAGGGCGTGTAAAACCACTGACGCCACTTTTTAGCTAGAAGGAAACGCATGCCCTCCCTGAGGTCCTCTCCCGTTTTTGGTTCATACCGGGTGTGAAACACGCGAGGTAAACGTTACACAAAGCTACGCCACAAAGGCCTTGCTTTGATCATCACCACAAGACTTTGCTTTTCAACAGAAGCCTCGATCAATTGCCACTTAGGCATGCCACACAGGCAATTCACTCCATGCGTTTGATATCCATCAATATATAACCCCTGAGCTCGTACGTCTCAGAGAAGGGCGTTAAGCAAGAGAATAAATTCTCCGCCGCCAAACAGATATATATTTAATAGAGATCAATCACACAGACTAAAATCCAATGTCAGACACACAGTCCATTCACAAGTTCGCTCTGGGTCTGAACGAAACCGGAGGCACCTAGTACCCCGCATATCCATCGATCTCCAAGTACGTCTGGACGATCACTAACTGTTTCCATCTTCTTGGGTGTACAGCCCAATCAAGATCATCAGTTATCACCCAAACGACGTGAAGACCTCCGGTCTTCGACCATCGTCTTCATCTTCGACTTATCGTCGTATCAGTTATTCAGAATGGGATAAACCCGGTCTTCCCGAATAACTCGCGTATATTTTAAATAAGTGTTACACAAACACAACATACGCCTCATTCCAATTCATCAGTCACTAACCGTAAATTAATCAAGAGAATAGTTCCCCAAATATTAACCCCGAAGGCCGAAACCAACATCAGATCAATATCTAGAAAACCATTCTGCTTGGCTAACCGACAGTTAGTTTCTAAATTTCACATTCATAGGGAAAGATTCCCATTAATTTTATCAAAGATAAATTCCTTGAATTTATTCTTTAATCTACTTTTGAATTTCGATTCAACTAGTCGGGATTTACGAAACTTACTGAAGTAATCATTTGTTTTAATTTCCCAATCCCAACCTATTCATCCCATGAAGTAAAACTGGTAATACTTCATATCTAACACCACGGTGTTATCGGTAAATTCAATTACCATTTCACGTTCAAATCTAATTAAAGATTTGACTATCGCCTGGAGTAAAACTGGTGATACTCCATTCTCGACCATTTCAATCTAATTAAAGATTCATTAAAACTCAACTTAGTTTTAATCGTTAACTGGGTTAAAGAATCCGTGTCATTTAAAAACACAGTTCACAATAACCCAAAATCACCTTCATTAATTATCGGGTTAAAGAACGAGTGTTATTTAAAACACTGTCCACGATAAACCCAAAAATCAATATCAATTCAATTCCAATTAAATATTATTTAATTGGTACACTTCATTAAATCTAAATAAAAAGATTTAATCTTTTCTCAACTGGGTTCAAGAACAGTGTTAGTGAAGACACCATTCACGACAAACCTCAAATCACATTTGATATTCAATACAAGGCTCTGAATAGAAAATATATCGGCTTATATTCAATATCAAATTCTACGACTAACATATGTCGTATTGGAAATAACGATATAAATATATCTTTCAAATTTCCATAACAACACCTGTATAATCACGAATTGCAACATCGAAATATTCCGAAGACAATTTCGATTCAAATCCACTCCAATGCAATCATTGGAAATTCTGGTTATTTTTAAAACCCTTTTCAAATTCAATTTATTTATTTAAAAATAAATAGAATTATATTTCTAGTTCAAAACTAGTTCATTTCGATAAAAATCTATTTTTATCTTTTCAAATATGGAGTTTTTCATCCCAATTCTTTCTAAATCATTTCTTATGATTTTACACAAATTATTACTATTTTTAATAATTTTATCAAGGCCCGTACAGTCGATTTCCATCAACGGCCATCGAACTGCACTTACAACGACCTTTTTCAAATTTGATTTGGACATAATTCCAAATCCAACCGTTAGATTTCAAATTTCTAATATTCATTAGAAAGCTCTTTTCGATACGAACCCAACGGTTCCGGTTTTGGGAGAATCCGACGGTCGGATCTCCCGTAATGTCCGTTTGAAATAAATGGTCGAAATTCACGAACTGCCGCGACGCGGCGCGTTCTATTCAGGCCATTATATTATATATATAATATATATATATATATTATATTTCGTCGATTTCTATTTAAAACGAATTATATAAATAGTTTTAAATTCGTTTCAAAAGCAATTTCAACTTCCGTTTCAATTCAAATCAAAATTGAATTCTTCTCTATAAATTCGTTTTAAAATTCATTTCTATTCAATTCAAATTTCAATTCAATTTGAATTCATTTCAATTTGCTTTCAATTCAATTTGAATTCGTTTTCAATTCATTTCGAAATCGTTTTCAATTCAATTCATTTCGAAATCGTTTTCAATTCAATTCATTTCGAAATCGTTTTCAATTCAATTCATTTCGAAATCATTTTCAATTCAATTCATTTCGAAATCGTTTTCAATTCAATTCATTTCGAAATCGTTTTCAATTCAATTCATTTCGAAATCGTCGATTTCGAAATCACTTTTCAATATTCATTTCATTTCGAAATCGTTTTTCAATATTCATTTCATTTCGAAATCGTTTTTCAATATTCATTTTAAAATGAATATAATCGATATAAATATCGTTCACGTTACAATGGCGTCAATCTAATCAACACGGCTTCATAATTTCTATTTTCAAATTTTCTTTATTTTTCAAATTGGAATGAGGCCCAATCAATTACCATATAAAATTAATTATATGGATTTCCATACAACACATGTATATAATAGCATTGAAAAATAATCAACCATCAACCAAAGTGCACTACACTGTATAAGCATCAAATATAGATATTCAACGCTTATAACAGCCTGTCAATCAATCGATCGACATATTTAATCAATCAGGATGAGTGAAATTCATATTTCATCCCAACACCCGTGTGGGGTTTCAAACAATCAAACACAGATTTTAGTTGTGCAGTTGGGCGATGTGTAAAATTTATCGTCCCAATCAATGTCATTCAAATAAGTGTACATAAACAAACCGTCTGGTTTGTAAATGAATATTTATTTATTCACATTCACGTTAAAAATTATATTTTTAACGATAAAACATTTTATTCCAACATATGAATTTCTATTCAATTCATTTATTCAATAAAAATGATATTTTTATTTTTCTAACATATTTTAGAAAATTTCGGCGGCATAACGGCACGATACTAGAAACGGGACGAGGCCTAGCCTTATCCCCGGTCTAGTGAAGGCCCACGCCATTCACACATCAATCATATCAATTTCAATTTCACCAAAACAATCAAATCCAAATCAAATAATCTAACCAACTACACAACCAATCAAACAAGTCCATGGTCTGTGGACGGGTGTCGGGTGCTACTAAGCACCGTCTGCATCCTAGTATATATATATAACTAGAAAATGAAATTGAAAGGTGAGAAATTCTCACTTATAGCTATCCTAGCTCCACGGCACTTCTATTGTAGAGATCTTCGTCGTTCCCGCCTTTTTGTCACCTTCGTTGTCCGCTTTCACTACATATGTAAAAATCGAATTTTTACTTCGCTATTCAATATATAAAAATCGAATTTTTATTTCAAAGTTCAATATATAAAAATCGAATTTTTATTTCAAAGTTCAATATATAAAAATCGAATTTTTATTTCACTACACATATAAAGGTGATATTTTTAATTCTCTATATGAACAAAAATCATATTTTTACCACTTCTATATAGTAAAGATTATATTTTTAATACTTTAAAAATATAAAAATCATATTTTTATTACTTTAAAAATATAAGAATCATATTTCACTCCTTCTACTTAATAAAAATCATATTTTTAATATGCCACTAGTATAAAAATTATATTTTTAATCTTCACATATTATAAAAATTATATTTTTATAGCGTTAACTTCATTATTAAAAATCGTATACTTTCAATGTTGAAGATCGTACATTCAAAACAATTCATACCTAAAAAAAAAACAAAGCTTTAAACTAGAAAATAAAAGGCTTACTGCTTTATTTTGGCCGGAGGAGGGGATGGAGTTCATCGTCGGCGCCGGTCAGAGGTGGAGGTGGCTTCTCAGGCGAGGGCGCGTTGGATTTTGGTCATGGAGGGGTTTTAAATGGAGAGGAGGAGAGGAAAACGAGAAGAGGAATGGGTGGTTCATCACCGTCAGCCGGGGGGGGGGGGGGTCGCCAGCGGATAGTCGGTGGGTGATGGGTGGTTGTGGAAGGCGGGGCGGTGGATGTGGGTTCATCGATGGCTGCTGCGCGAGGCTCGCGCGCTGCGTCGTGGGAGGGGAAAAAGGGGCGAGGTACAGCCCAGGGGAGGGGATGAACGGAGGGGGAAGGCCGATCATCGGCGCTGCGGTCGAAGGCCTCCGGCGAGGGGACGGTGGCGGTTTCCTGTCGTCGGTTTTAGTGGTTTTTTTTTATATTGAAATCGATTGAATCAGATATGAAGGGGGGGGGGCCAACCTGAAGAAGATAAGGGGAGGAGGGAGGTTTAATTAATTAATTTATTTATTTATTTTATCCCACGGAGTTGACTTTTAATTCGAACACTAAATGAGGCCCAACGACTGTCGCCCCTAGCTAATCACCCCCATTCCGAACACAATGGGATATGTTTCGTAGGTTGATTCGACTGTTTGAATTAGTTTCCGTTAAATTTACATTTAAATCACTTTATTGAATTTTAAACGTACATTTCAAATTACCGGGGTCACATACTAACCAGAAAAATTCCAGAAAAATATTTTCTAGCTTCGTATTGACGATACGGTCCTAACAAAACTAGTTTCGTCTAATTCTGAGACCGTTTGAAAAATGGCCAATTTCCAGTCGATTAAAATCAACTGAAACTGGTCAAACGCGTTTTCCTTTGCCACGCTCACATATTGATTCAGAAAATTATGAAATTTGGAATCTAGCAATAACTTTACATCACGGACCCAACAAAACTGGTTTCGTCGAAATCCGAGGTCGTTTGCAAAATGTCCATTTTTAAGGGCCTGAATTCCATAGCGACTATTCAGAATTTTCAACTGGACATATCTTATCATTTATAAAGTGAAATCTCAGTTTGTTAACTTCGTTGGAAAGATATCGTCAATTAGATCATAATGTTTTTGGTTTCACTAAAATCCGAATTGTTTTGCACCCGGTACATTCAATTGAAGTTTGAAATCGAATTATCGAACTACCGCGCCATTTTCAATTCTATTTATAATTATACATAAATATTTATATTCTAACGACGACGCGTATAATATATACGTTCAATTTATATTCAAAATAAATTTTCTCTTTGATATTATTTAAAATAATTCATTTTAAATAATCAAAATTCGCTAAAATTGCCAAAATAAAAATTTCAAACTGGCTCGCATTTTACGGGTTGTTACAATCTCCCCCACTTAAAACTTTTCGTCCCCGAAAAGGAACAAAGTCGAAAGTGGTTTGATTAATCAGCTCTACGCTCGATCTGACTTCCATTCTCCAACTCTTTAGTTTCTGAGAATTTTCAAATTTTCAAAAATTTGGCTAACACCCTAAATTTTCGAAAAATTTCGCCATAACCTCCCCTGCACCGAGAGCATCGGGGAATTTCAAATAGCTTCCCCGGTCCTTCAGATCTCAAAAAGAAAAAGAAAAAGCCAAGCGGCTAGCCAATGGGCTCACAAAATCATCATCACCCAAACAAAACAGGAAATTATGTAGTAAACATGTACCTATTTGTCGGGCAAACAAATTTTATTCTCTGCTCTAGCCTCCTTGCTATGACCTGTTCAATGTAAGTACAAGTATATGCAAGCAAATGCGACCAATTTCAATACAATTCATTATTTGATTCAATTAGGCGTAATGGTTCAAAATTATCAAACAATTAAACAAACAACACAATCACCAATCAATTAGTGAATTAGAGTTTCAAATTCATAATTTCGATACATAGTCAAAAATCATGTTTTTGATGCCAAATCACAACAATTAGCCCTATCTAATTTTGGTTCTCACACCAGTCTAATGGAAATATATAGATATTACACGTTCGTCACTCGAATATAAATTCTGATGATGATATATCAACCATCAGAATCACCCCCGGGCGACTAGAGTATAATTCTATATCTATCCAGTATATTAAAATTTCGAATACACGCGGATCAGACGTATACGCAAAATCTATATACACTGGATTGTCCACATCAATATAAATAAATAACCAAATACGAATGATGGATTTATATTTTCAAAACAAAATTGTTTTCATTTTAAAAATATACTCTTCACACTCGTTCTAGGATACTACTGATCCTATCTCTAACGAGTCATCCCCATTGGATTTTACTAATCCAATCATCTGATGAATTCTTTCGTTCGGTTCTAATGTGTCTTGTTCTCTAAGCTTTGTAAACCAAAGCTCTGATACCAAATGTGACGGCAAGGAATTTCGCTCGGTCCGAACCAGTTGCTAAACCGATCCAGGCCGTTCGAAACGCCCTATCGTTTGAGAACACGACAAAACAGAACGCATACAGAAGAACATTTCATTGTATATTACAACAATGCATCAGATTACCGAATATACAGAGTATAAACAAATGAATATTACACAGAAATATCATAGATTTAAATTACATTTAAATACATCGCAGCGGAAAATAATACAATACACAACTAGAATGAGATATACGGATACAAAGCTTTCCGGATATCGTTCCAGCTGTAAATCAGGATCCTGTGAATATAAATCTGCAAAACCAAAACTACTAGCTGCCCGTGTCAAAATAAGGGCACCCAGAGTTTAGGTTAAAACAATAAACTCCAGGTCAGTCATGTGACTGGTGTGAGAACTAAAACAGTTATTAATCTTTATTTTAAAGTTAGGTAAATCAAGGGACCACGCCGTATAACACGGAACGGGTTTCCTCCCAAGAATACCAGTGCATAAAACAACCAGCGCAATGCTAAATAAAGAAAAATGAAGCTGTTATAAGACCCAGGTCCTATCACACAATGCAACGCAAGCCGGGGGATAGGGTTTTTACCTTATAATAGCCAAGAATGCTTGATACGTTTAAAACAAATCGTTTGATACTATTATAAGTGCATAGTGTATAAAACAATTTCAAATCATAAGTATCAATCATAGACGGCATAAGTGCCCCATCCCACTATGTCGCCATACTAGGCTCTACAAATAAAACCGCAGAATCACGTATTTGGAAATTGGATTTCCATCTATGAACCGAGGCAAAAGATAGTCCTCAACCGATTCGAGACAATCTAGCCCATGTCTCAGGATCAGAGCTCGAGTGACCCTTGGAGCGACAGGGCCGGTCCACCGATGTGGATTAAAATGCCTGAACACTACGTTTCCCCGCCCTTTGGGGCGTAAATGAGCCAACTAAATGACTCCATCGGTTCGAGAACGACCGATCAATCCGAGGCGCCTCGCAACAGCAACAACCACATAAGTCAAACTCGTCAGGGTGTGTAAAACCACTGACGCCACTTTTTAGCTAGAAGGAAACGCATGCCCTCCCTGAGGTCCTCTCCCGTTTTTGGTTCATACCGGGTGTGAAACACGCGAGGTAAACGTTACACAAAGCTACGCCACAAAGGCCTTGCTTTGATCATCACCACAAGACTTTTCTTTTCAACAGAAGCCTCGATCAATTGCCACTTAGGCATGCCACACAGGCAATTCACTCCATGCGTTTGATATCCATCAATATATAACCCCTGAGCTCGTACGTCTCAGAGAAGGGCGTTAAGCAAGAGAATAAATTCTCCGCCGCCAAACAGATATATATTTAATAGAGATCAATCACACAGACTAAAATCCAATGTCAGACACACAGTCCATTCACAAGTTCGCTCTGGGTCTGAACGAAACCGGAGGCACCTAGTACCCCGCATATCCATCGATCTCCAAGTACGTCTGGACGATCACTAACTGTTTCCATCTTCTTGGGTGTACAGCCCAATCAAGATCATCAGTTATCACCCAAACGACGTGAAGACCTCCGGTCTTCGACCATCGTCTTCATCTTCGACTTATCGTCGTATCAGTTATTCAGAATGGGATAAACCCGGTCTTCCCGAATAACTCGCGTATATTTTAAATAAGTGTTACACAAACACAACATACGCCTCATTCCAATTCATCAGTCACTAACCGTAAATTAATCAAGAGAATAGTTCCCCAAATATTAACCCCGAAGGCCGAAACCAACATCAGATCAATATCTAGAAAACCATTCTGCTTGGCTAACCGACAGTTAGTTTCTAAATTTCACATTCATAGGGAAAGATTCCCATTAATTTTATCAAAGATAAATTCCTTGAATTTATTCTTTAATCTACTTTTGAATTTCGATTCAACTAGTCGGGATTTACGAAACTTACTGAAGTAATCATTTGTTTTAATTTCCCAATCCCAACCTATTCATCCCATGAAGTAAAACTGGTAATACTTCATATCTAACACCACGGTGTTATCGGTAAATTCAATTACCATTTCACGTTCAAATCTAATTAAAGATTTAACTATCGCCTGGAGTAAAACTGGTGATACTCCATTCTCGACCATTTCAATCTAATTAAAGATTCATTAAAACTCAACTTAGTTTTAATCGTTAACTGGGTTAAAGAATCCGTGTCATTTAAAAACACAGTTCACAATAACCCAAAATCACCTTCATTAATTATCGGGTTAAAGAACGAGTGTTATTTAAAACACTGTCCACGATAAACCCAAAAATCAATATCAATTCAATTCCAATTAAATATTATTTAATTGGTACACTTCATTAAATCTAAATAAAAAGATTTAATCTTTTCTCAACTGGGTTCAAGAACAGTGTCAGTGAAGACACCATTCACGACAAACCTCAAATCACATTTGATATTCAATACAAGGCTCTGAATAGAAAATATATCGGCTTATATTCAATATCAAATTCTACGACTAACAAATGTCGTATTGGAAATAACGATATAAATATATCTTTCAAATTTCCATAACAACACCTGTATAATCACGAATTCCAACATCGAAATATTCCGAAGACAATTTCGATTCAAATCCACTCCAATGCAATCATTGGAAATTCTGGTTATTTTTAAAACCCTTTTCAAATTCAATTTATTTATTTAAAAATAAATAGAATTATATTTCTAGTTCAAAACTAGTTCATTTCGATAAAAATCTATTTTTATCTTTTCAAATATGGAGTTTTTCATCCCAATTCTTTCTAAATCATTTCTTATGATTTTACACAAATTATTACTATTTTTAATAATTTTATCAAGGCCCGTACAGTCGATTTCCATCAACGGCCATCGAACTGCACTTACAGCGACCTTTTTCAAATTTGATTTGGACATAATTCCAAATCCAACCGTTAGATTTCAAATTTCTAATATTCATTAGAAAGCCCTTTTCGATACGAACCCAACGGTTCCAGTTTTGGGAGAATCCGACGGTCGGATCTCCCGTAATGTCCGTTTGAAATAAATGGTCGAAATTCATGAACTGCCGCGACGCGGCGCGTTCTATTCAGACCATTATATTATATATATAATATATATATAATATATTTCATCGATTTCGATTTAAAACGAATTATATAAATAGTTTTAAATTCGTTTCAAAAGCAATTTCAACTTCCGTTTCAATTCAAATCAAAATTGAATTCTTCTCTATAAATTCGTTTTAAAATTCATTTCTATTCAATTCAAATTTCAATTCAATTTGAATTCATTTCAATTTGCTTTCAATTCAATTTGAATTCGTTTTCAATTCATTTCGAAATCGTTTTCAATTCAATTCATTTCGAAATCGTTTTCAATTCAATTCATTTCGAAATCGTTTTCAATTCAATTCATTTCGAAATCGTTTTCAATTCAATTCATTTCGAAATCGTTTTCAATTCAATTCATTTCGAAATCGTTTTCAATTCAATTCATTTCGAAATCGTCGATTTCGAAATCACTTTTCAATATTCATTTCATTTCGAAATCGTTTTTCAATATTCATTTCATTTCGAAATCGTTTTTCAATATTCATTTTAAAATGAATATAATCGATATAAATATCGTTCACGTTAAAATGGCGTCAATCTAATCAACACGGCTTCATAATTTCTTTTTTCAAATTTTCTTTATTTTTCAAATTGGAATGAGGCCCAATCAATTATATGGATTTCCATACAACACATGTATATAATAGCATTGAAAAATAATCAACCATCAACCAAAGTGCACTACACTGTATAAGCATCAAATATAGATATTCAACGCTTATAACAGCCTGTCAATCAATCGATCGACATATTTAATCAATCAGGATGAGTGAAATTCATATTTCATCCCAACACCCGTGTGGGGTTTCAAACAATCAAACACAGATTTTAGTTGTGCAGTTGGGCGATGTGTAAAATTTATCGTCCCAATCAATGTCATTCAAATAAGTGTACATAAACAAACCGTCTGGTTTGTAAATGAATATTTATTTATTCACATTCACGTTAAAAATTATATTTTTAACGATAAAACATTTTATTCCAACATATGAATTTCTATTCAATTCATTTATTCAATAAAAATGATATTTTTATTTTTCTAACATATTTTAGAAAATTTCGGCGGCATAACGGCACGATACTAGAAACGGGACGAGGCCTAGCCTTATCCCCGATCTAGTGAAGGCCCACGCCATTCACACATCAATCATATCAATTTCAATTTCACCAAAACAATCAAATTCAAATCAAATAATCTAACCAACTACACAACCAATCAAACAAGTCCATGGTCTGTGGACGGGTGTCGGGTGCTACTAAGCACCGTCTGCATCCTAGTATATATATATAACTATAAAATGAAATTAAAAGGTGAGAAATTCTCACTTATAGCTATCCTAGCTCCACGGCACTTCTATTGTAGAGATCTTCGTCGTTCCCGCCTTTTTGTCACCTTCGTTGTCCGCTTTCACTACATATGTAAAAATCGAATTTTTACTTCGCTATTCAATATATAAAAATCGAATTTTTATTTCAAAGTTCAATATATAAAAATCGAATTTTTATTTCAAAGTTCAATATATAAAAATCGAATTTTTATTTCACTACACATATAAAGGTGATATTTTTAATTCTCTATATGAACAAAAATCATATTTTTACCACTTCTATATAGTAAAGATTATATTTTTAAAACTTTAAAAATATAAAAATCATATTTTTATTACTTTAAAAATATAAGAATCATATTTCACTCCTTCTACTTAATAAAAATCATATTTTTAATATGCCACTAGTATAAAAATTATATTTTTAATCTTCACATATTATAAAAATTATATTTTTATAGCGTTAACTTCATTATTAAAAATCGTATACTTTCAATGTTGAAGATCGTACATTCAAAACAATTCATACCTAAAAAAAAACAAAGCTTTAAACTAGAAAATAAAAGGCTTACTGCTTTATTTTGGCCGGAGGAGGGGATGGAGTTCATCGTCGGCGCCGGTCAGAGGTGGAGGTGGCTTCTCAGGCGAGGGCGCTTTGGATTTTGGTCATGGAGGGGTTTTAAATGGAGAGGAGGAGAGGAAAACGAGAAGAGGAATGGGTGGTTCATCACCGTCAGCCGGGGGGGGGGGGTCGCCAGCGGATAGTCGGTGGGTGATGGGTGGTTGTGGAAGGCGGGGCGGTGGATGTGGGTTCATCGATGGCTGCTGCGCGAGGCTCGTGCGCTGCGTCGTGGGAGGGGAAAAAGGGGTGAGGTACAGCCCAGGGGAGGGGATGAACAGAGGGGGAAGGCCGATCATCGGCGCTGCGGTCGAAGGCCTCCGGCGAGGGGACGGTGGCGGTTTCCTGTCGTCGGTTTTAGTGGGTTTTTTTTTTTTATATTGAAATCGATTGAATCAGATATGAAGGGGGGGGGCCAACCTGAAGAAGATAAGGGGAGGAGGGAGGTTTAATTAATTAATTTTTTTATTTATTTTATCCCACGGAGTTGACTTTTAATTCGAACACTAAATGAGGCCCAACGACTGTCGCCCCTAGCTAATCACCCCCATTCCGAACACAATGGGATATGTTTCATAGGTTGATTCGACTGTTTGAATCAGTTTCCGTTAAATTTACATTTAAATCACTTTATTGAATTTTAAACGTACATTTCAAATTACCGGGGTCACATACTAACCAGAAAAATTCCAGAAAAATATTTTCTAGCTTCGTATTGACGATACGGTCCTAACAAAACTAGTTTCGTCTAATTCTGAGACCGTTTGAAAAATGGCCAATTTCCAGTCGATTAAAATCAACTGAAACTGGTCAAACGTGTTTTCCTTTGCCACGCTCACATATTGATTCAGAAAATTATGAAATTTGGAATCTAGCAATAACTTTACATCACGGACCCAACAAAACTGGTTTCGTCGAAAACCGAGGTCGTTTGCAAAATGTCCATTTTTAAGGGCCTGAATTCCATAGCGACTATTCAGAATTTTCAACTGGACATATCTTATCATTTATAAAGTGAAATCTCAGTTTGTTAACTTCGTTGGAAAGATATCGTCAATTAGATCATAATGTTTTTGGTTTCACTAAAATCCGGATTGTTTTGCACCCTGTACATTCAATTGAAGTTTGAAATCGAATTATCGAACTACCGCGCCATTTTCAATTCTATTTATAATTATATATAAATATTTATATTCTAACGACGACGCGTATAATATATACGTTTAATTTATATTCAAAATAAATTTTCTCGTTGATATTATTTAAAATAATTCATTTTAAATAATCAAAATTCGCTAAAATTGCCAAAATAAAAATTTCAAACTGGCTCGCATTTTACGGGTTGTTACAGACACGAGGTTAGGTCTGGCTTGTGGCAGAAGTCTGCCAGGAACCGCCCGACACATCCAGCGTCCACAAGCTACCGACCTAATGTGAGAGGTTTGCGCATTAATATTTAATTAATTCAAATCTAAGATAAAGGTGATGCCTAAAATGTGTTGGGTGGATGGGGTTAAATCAACTGGACTGATGAATCTAGTAAACCCCTTTAAAAATCTGTAAGCCCAATACAAGGTTAGGTGAAACAATCTGTAAGTTTGTTAATCTATATATCTGATCTGTTAGTCTGAAAACTTGTAAATCTGTATATCTGGTCTGTTAGTCTGAAAACTTGATTAACCTGTATGTCTGATCTGTGAACTAGTTAATCTGGTCTTTGTACATAGAAATCTATAAACAAATTAATCTGAAATCTGTTAGTCTGGGGACACAAGGTTATGAGGGGTAATTACTTGTGTCATCTGTTGTTTGGGACCCATGTTAGTCAGTAACCCTTTCTGGTATCAAAATTATGACCCAACACTAGGTAGGGGTCCAGGGCACGCTTACTGAACTAGTTGTAAGAGGTTCACTCTGATAATGGCGAGGGGTGTTGATGACGCATTCCAACCGGGTCAAGAGCGTGCATGGATCCGGTCTGCTCTGAGGATTTAAGACACCGTGACATCTGTAAATAGTTCTGCGTATATAGGCTGCCACTTTAGGGAGTGATACACCCTTCTGTGGGGTTGGCACAAGGTATTTATATATTAGGGAGCCGATCGCTTTGGGTAGAATTTAGGGTACACTGAGTTCTATCTGTTTCTGTTGGGGTACCGTCTGTTTCTGTTGGGGTGGTAACACCTGTCTATTTCTGTGTGGTACCGTCTGTTGGGGTGGTAAAGGCCCATTACTAGTGTACACCTAATTCTAATACTCTGTTTCCGTAGGGATTATTCTGTTTCTGCCACTGATTCTGTTCCTAATTTTGTTTCTGTACCGTCTGTCTCTGTTCGGGTGGTAAAGGCCCATTAGTAGCATTTTGTTTCTGAACGTCTGTCTCTGTTAGGGTGGTAAAGGCCTATATCTTGCATCGTGTTTCTGAAGAGATCATCCTATTTTCTGTTTAGACATTAGGACAACACCTAATTCTGTTATACTAGTATTAGTGCAGAGAAGTAAGATATAGTAAGAAGCATAACTTGGTCTATATCATTTTGTTTTTTCTATTAACCTGCTACTCTTGTTACGGCTATCTCTCATCCAGTTTTATTTACATGTCATGATGCTATTATCTGTTTATATGCTGAAAGTCACTGGACTCACCATACGTATGTCTGACCTAGTTTGTTTTGCCTCTTTTCTTTCGTTCCCCCTAGGTACTCAGGTTGGGAACGTAGGAGCTTGATTTATATTTCTCTCTGCTAGAAGTGCTAGAAGTATTGCTTGGCTTTGATTCTACCTATTTATGGGATTTTCTGTAGGGGATTATGGCTTTAAAATTACGTACTCTGAAGGCTTTTATACAAGACTGATATTTATGTACTTGAATTCCGATATTGTGGTTTTGAAGGATGTTACCAAACTTACTTTTGTTTCTGCTGTAATAAAGTTATAAATTTTTCAAGTACTACTTTATGTATCTGTCTTATAAATTTCTGTTCTGTTTACTTATAACGTTCCCCTGAAGTTAAGGCATTCCCTTTGTGAGTGACCTTAACGGAAGTGGAGTGTTATAGTTTTGTTTAAATTCTTACAAAAACTATTTACCCCCCTATAGTGTTTGCTTTGCTTGAACGATCCATTCTGCAGTCCCTAACAAGGATTTCTGTGCTATGGGAGGAAAGCCATTCCGAGGAACTGAGACTTTTGTAGAAATAAGAAATTGGCTTAAAGAGACAGAGGATTTGTTTGGGACTTTTAAGGTTGATGACCACACGAAGATTCAGTTGGCCGTTTTGCAGCTGGAAAATGTGGCTTCATTCTGGTGGGAAGTGACGCAAGCAGGTCATCCAACTGAGACTTGCGATGATTTTCGACAGTGATTTTGTGAAGAAGTTTCTTTCTCAAGCCGAGCAAAGTATGCAAATGTAAAGTTTTCTGGCACTTAAGCAAGGAGGCATATCTGTCAAAGAGTATGTCAATAAGTTCAATCAATTGGCGAGGTCTGGTATGGAGCTAGTGAATACCCTGCACAAGAAAGCTTTGAGGTTTGCAAGTGGGTTGAATGAACCCCTCCATGGATTAGCTATGTCTCATATTCCGGTAGGGGCAACTTTCGAGAAACTCGTTGATATGGCATTGATGCACGAAGAAGATAAAGGTGAAAAGAAAGAGGTTAAGATTGATCAAACACAAAACAAAAGAGTGTGGCCTAAGAAAGAACAACATCAAAGGAAGGGCGGAAAGAACGACAAAGCCCGAGGAAAGAGGAAATGTCATAGTTGTGGATGCATGGGTCATTTGAGCAAAGATTGCAGAAAAAGGAAAAATGCTTGTTTCCAATGTGGAGAGGTCGAACACCTTATTAAGGAGTCCCCGAAGAAGCAAGGACAGGGCCAAAGGGCAGGATCTTCTGGAGGGTAGGTGCATGCTCTCGTGGCCGGTGTACCTGTTAGAGATAGGAAAGTTTATGTTGAAGGTTTGATTTCTCTTTCCGATCATCCTCTTAGAACTCATATTGATTCTGGCGCTTCATATTTTTTATATTTGATTCTATGGTTGAGTCTCTACACTTTAGTACTAGTAAGGTGTTGGTCCCGTTGTTGTCTCAGACCTCATTAGAGGTACGACTCATCTGTATATGATTTGTCGGGGTTCGAGAATATCTGTGTGAGGCATCGAGTTTGAGTGCGACGCATATGTGCTTGGTTTCATGGGTTATGCTATGATTGTAGGGATGGACTGGCTAACCATCTATGGTGCCATTCTAGATAGTGAGAGGACGGTTGTTAGACCTTTGACTTGCCATGGGAGGACTCTCGAGATTTCTTGTGACCCTAAGGGGTCTGTCATGCTTAGTTTCCTCGAGTCGCTTGAAGGATCTATCGATGATCTGTACCTGTAGCCTGTGAGTATCTTGATGTTTTTGAGGAGGTTCCAGGCTTACCTCTGAGGCGCGAGATTGATTTATGGATATATTTGGTGGATAATGCAAAGCCAGTTGCATTGCTTGTGCGCCGTATGGCTCCAAGAGAAAGGAAAGAGCTCGGCAAGAAAGTAGTGGAGCTACTTGAGAAAGGGTTTATTAGGCGAAGCATATCTAAATGGGGTGCTCCAGTTGTATTCTCCACTAAGGCAGATGGTTCGCTTCGCTTATGCGTGGATTACATGGAGTTGAATAAGCGCACTAAGAAAAATAGGCACCCACTTTCGATGATAGATGATCTGTTTGACTAGCTTGTTGGTGCATTTGTTTTCTCCTAGTTGGACTTGGCCACAGGGTTTCATCAGTTGAGGGTGGCTGAGGACAGTATAGACAAGACTGATTTTAGAACTCCAGATGGTTTCTTGGAGTGGCTCGTCATGCCTTTTGGGTTGACGAATGCACCCGCCTATTTTGTAGATATGATGAATAGGGTGTTTCGGGAGTTTCTAAATAAGTTCGTTGTGGTCTTTGTTGATTACATCTTGATTTTCTCAAAGAGCGAGGAAGAGCATGCCCTACATCTAAGGGAGGTTTTGAAGGCTCTCCGAGCGCATCAGCTTAAGGTAAAATTATCCAAAATTCATTTTTGGGGAAAGGAAGTGAGATTTCTATGGCATATGGTCTCTAAGGATGGGATAATAGTGGATTGCACGAAAATAATTGCAGTTCAAGATTGGCATATTCCAAAGAATGCGATGGAGGTGAGGAGTTTTCTTGGTTTAGCGGGCTATTAAAGGAAGTTCATCAAGGACTTCGCAAAGATATCAGCCCCACTCACCAGACTGACGTAGAAGAATATGACATTTTCTTGGGATATAGACCGTGAGGATGGTTTCAACGATTGAAGAGGGCTCTGACAACAGCCCCTGTCTTGAATTTTCCTGATGGGAACAAAGTGTTCACATTATACACTGATGCATGTGGTATAGGGCTTAGTGATGTTTTGATGCAAGAGGCAAGAGTAGTATGTTATGGAGGTAGACAGTTAAGAGTTTATGAAAAGAACTACCCTACCCACAACTTAGAGTTGGCTGTCACTATGTTCGCGCTTAAGACTTGGCGCCATTATCTACTTGGAGAGAAGTTCGAGCTGTATACCGATCATAAATCTCTCAAGTATTTGTTCTCCCAAAAGGATCTCAATTTGAGGCAACAAAGATGGATGGATTTCCTAGCGTCCTATGGCTTTGAGATTGCTTATACCCCTAGCAAGGGTAATGTGGTGGCGGACGCACTGAGTAGGCAGAGAATGAATTTAAGTCCACTATTCGTAGGGAGGCGGAGCTTGGAGTATATATCGACCTTTGATTTTAGGCCATCTACGGATCTTATACTCGGTTTGTCGGCATTCTTAGATGTGCGACCTACTCTTATGGATCATATAGGAACTTTGCAGCAAGAGGATACACAAATAACAAATATCTTGGATAGACTCAATTGAGGGAAGACTTCTAGTCACCTCTGAAAAGAGTCGATGTGTACGACTTAAGGATCTATATGGATATTGCGGAAATGTACGTGATATGCTAGCTAAATAATTTGCAATAGTTGTGCAAATAGAATCTAAGTTACCAAGATATATAAATTAAGTAAACACGGAAAAATAAAGTAATAGAGACACCAGGAGTTTTTATACTGGTTCGGACTTCCCGCCCTACGTCTAGTCCCGAAGCTCCTCTTCGGAATTCACTAATAACACCCTCTCTTAACCCTGAGGAATAAGTCAGTAAACCCGAGCCCCAACAAGGATGCCTCTTGCCTGAGCAACTACACAGGTCTTCAACAATTACAAGTGTTTGACTTTTGATTTGTTCTCTTGAATCAACATGGATAGCCAATATTTTAAGTATAACCTTTCTATAATCTGATCCTCGAGTGTATGCTTTAAATGCGAAGATTTAAGAAAGAATATTGCTTGTTGAATCTAATGATATTAAATTGATTCACAAATCCAACAAGTATTTGAATTGGGAAGCTTTTAATTGCAAAGAATGTAAATGGAGAGAGTAAAATGATGATCAGAAAAATCAGTAAGATTTGAATAGAGTGGGTGATTGTAAAACATGGTTAAACTTGTTTATATAGTAGAATAGGAGCAGCAATCCTTCATGAATTGTTTCCATAAAAATTTATGTCCATTTCCTTTGATTAATGAAGAGGAATCTCTTCATGAAGAATGGTGACTCTTCTGAAAGTAGTTTCTGGGTCGAATCAGTAGACTGGTTAAAAATCATCAGTTGACTGGAAGAATTAAATTATTTATATAAAACTTTTTAAACTAGCCGATATGTGCAGAAATAACATGACCGGTCGAATGGTCCATTTCCTACCAGTCGACTGAGACGGCCCCAAACCCCGCACTGACGGCGGCAAGGGTAATCCGTGGAATATAACACAGAAACAGATAATAGCAGAACAGAAATAAATAAATACACCAGATAATGAACAATAGAATATACTGGATAAAAGTAATCATCAGAGTTACACAGTATATAGGATCTTACTTAGTACAAATACAGTTCAGCTAGACATAAATGTCTACAGCGGAAAAAAAACAAAATATGTACAATAGGAGCTGAACAACATAAAAAGAGATAAATGATAGAATCCATCTTCAGCTCCAGCTATCCAGAGAAAGAACCAGCTAAACCTGAATACAAGGCTGCCCTTGTAGAAAAAGGGGCACCCGAGTTTGAAAGTGAAACAAACTACGAGTCAGTCATGGGAATGGTATGAGAAATCTACTCAATACATATATAATATGGCTAATCACAGGACCACGCCACTTTCGTGGAACGGGTTTACTCCATTGGATTGCCAGTGCTTTAAACAAATCACTCTTTTGAACATCGCTATGCTTTTTATAAAAATGAAGCCGTTATAAGACTCAGTTCCCATCACACAATGCAATGCAAACCGGAGGATAGAGTTTTTACCTTATAACGGCCAAAATATGCTTGATACGAATAAAACAAAGGCTTTTGATATTATTGCTAGTGTTTATATATTTTGAAAACAATTTCAAATCATAACTATCAATCATAGACGACATTAATGCCCCATACCACTATGTCGCCATATATAGGTATACAATCAAAACCGCACGATGTCGTATTTGGAAATTGGATTTCCATCATGAACCAAGGCAAAAGATAGTCCTTACCGAATTCGAGATGCTCTAGCCCGTGTCTCAGGCAAGCGCGCAGGCAAGCCTTGGAGCGACAGGGCCGGTCCACCGATGTGGATTATTATACCTGAACAATACGTTTCCCCGCCCTTTGGGGCGTAAACGAGCCAAAGAATGACTCCATCGGACCCGGATCGTCCGATCAAACCGAGGCGCCTCGCAACAGCAACAACCACACAGGTGAAAAGTATATAAATGTCAGGGCTGGTAGGTCACTGACATTACCCTAGCTAGAAAGAAACGCATGCCCTCCCTGAGGTCCTTCTCTCGTTTCTGGTTCATACCGGGGTGTGAGGCTCGCGAATTCACATTATACACAAAGCTACGCCACACAGGAGGTGCTTTGATCATCACCACAAGACTTTGCTTTTCAACAGAAGCCCTGATCATTTGCCACTTAGGCATGTCACACTAGCAATTCATGCCATGCGACTGATGTCTATCGATATACAACCTCTGAGCTCATGCGTTTCAGAGAAGGTTGTTAAGCAAAAGAATAAATTCTCCGCCGCCAAACAGATGTATATTTAATAGAGATCAATCAACACAGAATAAAATCCAATGTCAGACACACAGTCCATTTACAAGTCCGTTCGGGGTCTGAACGAAACCGGAGGCACTAAATACCTCACAAACCCTTCGATCACCACGTACGTCTGGACGATCACCACTCATTATCCATATTTCGGGATGTCTCCCAATCAGGACCTCGGTTACCATCCAAACGAGGTGAAGATCTCCGGTCTTCGACCACCGTCTTCATCTTCGACTTTCAATCGTTGGTCAATTATTTGAAATAAGAATTAACTCGGCCTTTTCAAATAATTCACGTATATTTAGAATTTCAAATCAATTTACTTCAATGGTTAAATTATTCGACAACACCAATTTTGTTCTTTAAGGTAATTTTCACACCAAACACATTCAACCATCAAATACCACATAAATCGAGCAAATTCAGTTTATTTCCATTCCATACTGTTTATGGTATTTTATAACGATTTATCGCTATTTTTATTTATTTTAAAATACCCAATTTATTTAAAACGACGCTTCGGGCCATAACGCGACCGTGGCGCAGTTTTTCTTCAGATTTGATTTACACATATCTGAAAATCTAACCGTTGGATCTTCACAAAATTTATATCATTAGAAAGATCTTTTCAAAACGAATCCAACGGTTCCAGTTTCGGGAAAATCCAACGGTCGGATCTCCCGGTACAATCGTTTGAAGTTTCGATTTCAAAATACGAACTACAGCATCGTTATTCGATTAAATATAATTATATTTATATATATATATATATAAATATAATCGATTCTGGCGCTGTTTTTCTTCAGATTTGAATTAAACATTCCAGACAATCCAACCGTTGGATTTTTACAAAATTGGTGCCGTTGGAAAGATATTTCCAAGGCGAACCCAACGGTTACGGTTTCGGGAAAATCCAATGGTCGGATTTCCCGCACTAGTTGTTTGAAATCACGGTTTCAAAACACGAACTGCACGACCACGTTTCGTTTTAATTTTATTTATATATATATATATTTATATAAATATAGTTCATTCAATAATTTCAATATCGTTTTCACTTCAAATATTTCACTAACGCCTTAAGATTTTGGAAAATTTCGCCATAACCTCCTTTGTACGGGAGGGGCTGGGAAAATTCCCAAATATCCACACGGGCGTCTCATGTCAAAAAGAAAAAGAAAAAGCCAAGCGGCTAGCCAACAGGCTCATAAAATCATCACCCAAACAAAACAGTAAATGTGTACCTATTTGTCGGGCACAAAATTTTATTCCTCTTCTCTAGCCCCTTTGCTATAACCTGTTCAATAAATATGCATGTACATATATATAGTTTTTATCACTTATCATTTTCTATTCAACTTCATATTTAATTCCATTTTGTTTAAAAACACCATTCATTCTAATGTTGCATGTATAGGCAAAAATCATATCATTAGCTAATTAATGAATATTTCAACTCATATACATTTATTTGAACGAGTGGCTATTTTTAACACTTCACATTTCAACAATTCATGTATATAATAAAAATGTTATTATTATTGTAAAACAATTCTTTTCAAAACACTATTATTTTATATAGTTTATATAGGTGATAAAAATAGGATTTTTATTATAAAACAATTTCTTTTAAAACGAGATTATTTTACATAGTCCATATAGTTGATAAAAGGTGATTTTTATTATGAAACAATTTATTTCAAAATATGAATACCATTCAACACATGAATTTCAATTCAAAGAATGAATATCGATTCAACACATGAAGGTTTTCTATAGTTTCTATATATAGATAAAAATGTGATTTTTATATATTTAAAACACGAATACAATTCAACATATGAATTTCTAATCAACGAATGAATATCGATTCAACACATGAAGGTTTTCTATTCAACGAATAAATATAGTTTTGGCAAATGAAAATAATTCAAACACATGAATATTATTCAAAATTTCGGCAGCATAATGGCAGGGTAGTTAAAACCGGGACCGTCCCTAGTACGGCTCCTCGCTATACCTTAAAACCTCGCGGTTTTTGACAATGGGGATCATGCATCTAGTTCGCACGCAGGCGGCATGTATATATTTATTTCATTTCCCCAAACTAATCCTATGTGGTTTCAACCAAATATTTCTCAACCACAAATGAGTATTTTTCAACCACAATCCATCAATATCAACCACAAACAATCCCAAACAACCATTCACTATCAATCAATTTTCACATCAATCACAATCAATAAATATCGTCCATGGTTTGTGGACGAGGGGCGTATATATATATATATATATATATATATATTTATATATAGCAATTCACTTCTATTTCAACACATATATAATTTTTACAATGCATATATAACTTATACATCGAACGTACAACTTATACAACGCTTATACATGAGGTGTACAACGCTTATATAACTCATACATTGAATATATAATTTATACATCGTCGTTTTCCATATCGTTTATAAATTAGAAATCTCACATTGGGTTCCACTCCACCAAAAATAGCAGAAGGTTCAGAAAAATACGCGGTCTCTTCTAAAATGTAGAAGACGTCCACACGAGTCCACTGTCTCTTGTTTCACTGAATTTCGTCAAGAAACGAAAAAGATATGATTTTTATTGTGAAATCACAGACGGTAGTGCTTTTAAAACGCTATAATATAGTTTATTATAAAACAGCCGTTACCTCAGAAAACTGTTCGAAACTAGGTTTCGATTTCTCTCTCGATCCGAAGCACGATATGCAGATCAGCCTACGCCACATCGACGAGCTTGGAGGGGCTCATCATCACGCCGAACGCCGTTGAACTCGGTGGTGGATCTCGGCCAGGATTCGTGTGCGAACGGCGTGACTTCAGCGCCCTGTATCTCTCGATATACTCAGTGAAAAAATCGAATCCAAGTATGGTTGTGAAGCTTGCAAAATTCTCTACAAAAACTTCCAAAGGACGATGGGGTTTTGTCGAGCGTGGAAGGAGAAAATTGGCTGGGAAGTTTCGAGGTCTTTCCGTCGTGCGTTCTGGGGTTTCGAGGAAGAAGGTCGGGACTGAGAGAATGAGGTGGACCAATAGAATTTTTTTATTATTTTATATATTTTTAAATCTCTAAAATGCCCTCTTTCCCTCACGAACCCCAATCCAGACCCAACGACTGTCGTCCCTAGCGTTTTACCCCCATTCCGAACACAATGGGATATGTTTCGTAGGCCCATTCGACTGTTTCAGTCAGTTTTCCTTCAAATTAAAATATAAAACATTCAATATTTAATTTGAACGTACATTTCAATTTGCCAGGGCCACAAACTGATTCCAAAAATTCCAGAAAAATAAATCTAGCTATGTTTTGACGATACGGTCCCAACAAAACTAGTTTCGTCGAATTCTGAGACCGTTTGCAAAAAGGTCTATTTCTGGTCGATCCAATTTAACTGTAATTGACCAAAACACATTTTTCTTTGCCGCGCTCACATACTAGCTTCAAAAATTATGAAATTTGAAACCTAGCGATAACTTCACATCCCAGATCCAACAAAAGTGGTTTCGTCGAATTCCGAGGTCGTATGCAAAATGGCCAATTTCACGGGCTATATAAATTCCATAGCGACCTTTCTGAAAATTCATTCGGCCATAACTTTTGCTTTCCGCTATGAAAATTCGATTTTTCAGATTCGTTAGAAAGGTATTCACTAACAGATTTAAATATTTTTGGTTTCACTAAAATCCGTTTTGTTTTGCACCCGGTACAGTCCGACAAACTTTGAATTCAATTTTTGAAACTGCAACGCCTTTCCAAGCCTTGTTTTATAATTAGAATTAATTATATTCGTTTTCAATTGTCGATTCAAACTCAGTTTTCATTGCTATTATTTAAAATATTTATTTTAAATATTTAAAATCCATTATTTTAGCCAATTTAAAAATTTTAAATTGGTTCAGATTTTCTGGGTCGTTACAATCTCCCCCACTTAAAACTTTTCGTCCCCGAAAAGGAACAAAGTCGAAAGTGGTTTGATAAATCTACAATCACACAACACAACAACCAATCCAATTGTTTTCAACTTTTCAAAAATATACTAATCAATTTCTATACTCTTTTTAAAATCATTCAGACTATAGAATTTAAAAGTACACATCCATGGAAAGAAAATAACAACAGAATAGAGAACTGATTGGTAATGCAAAGTAGGGTAAATGTACCTTGCACCAGAGTCAATCAGAGATATCCACTCGGCATCTAGGATAAGCTTTATGAATGCTCTCCTCAGTTTCCCAAGTACAATCTCGCGGATCTCCACTCCATTGCACTTTGACTAAGTGAACCTTCTTGTTCCTCAGCTCTTTGGTTTCTTTACCGATAATCTTTAGCGGCTCTCTTCTCACAGCTAGTTCTGGAGTAATTTCAATATCCTGTTGAGCTGCTTCTTCCACGATCAAGTCTGGATCATGAACGTGCTTTCGAAGTTGAGATATATGAAATACATCATGAATTCCAGGCAACCAATCTGGCAATTTGACCCTATAAGCGTGAGTCCCGATCCGTTCCAGAATAGGAAACGGACCAATGAATTTGGGTGCCAACTTTCTAGTTTTACCGAACCGGATAACTCCTCTCATCGGCGATACTTTCAGATATACATAGTCGCCAACTACAAAGGATATATCTCTTCTTCTCCTATCGGCATAGCTCTTTTGTCGGCTTTGAGCGGTGAGTAATCGCTTCTTAATAAAATCGACTTTGTCGGCAGCTTCTCGAATCATATCAGGACCCAACACCAGTCTATTACCTGGTTCGACCCAACAAGCAGGGGATCGGCACGGTCTACCATACAATGCTTCGAATGGCGACATTGTCAGGCTCGCCTGGTAGCTGTTGTTATAAGAGAATTCAGCCAGATGCAGATGGTCTTCCCATGATCCACCAAAATCTATAACACAAGCCCGCAATAGATCTTCTAAAATACGATTCACCCTCTCAGTCTGACCGTCTGTCTGAGGATGATAAGCGATGCTCAAGTTCAACTTCGTTCCCAACTCGACTTGAAACGCCTCCCAGAATTTGCTAGTGAATATTGTATCTCTATCACTGACTATACTGAGCGGCACTCCATGTAGTTTAACTATTTCCCTGAAGTAAATCTGCGCCAGACTCTGAGCAGTTCTGTTTGATCTGACAGGTATGAAATGGGCGGTCTTCGTGAAGCGATCTACGATCACCCAAATACTGTCATTCCCTTTTCTGGTTCTGGGCAGACCATCAATGAAATCCATAGAAATATGTTCCCACTTCCAGCCTGGAACGTCTAGTGGTTGTAACAGTCCAGCTAGTTTCTGTTGGTCGCTTTTGACTAGCTGGCAAGTAGGGCATCGGCTAACATATAAGGAAATGTCCCTTTTCATCGATTTCCACTAGAAAGTGCGTTTGATGTCATTATACATTTTGCTTACTTCCGGATGGATACTGAGTTTTGACTTGTGGCATTCATCCAGTACTTCCTTTCGAAGTTCAGGAATGTTAGGGACACAGATTCGACCTTTGAGCCTTAGGATCCCATCATTATCAACTTGAAAACTCGAGGGTTCACCTTGTTGAATTATCTCTCTGATCTTCTGAATGAAGTGATCATCCTCCTGAAGAGCAGATATTTTATCTAGTAATGAAGTCGTGATAATAAAACTGGCGATCATCTCATTCTTTCGGCTTAACGCATCGGCCACGACATTGGCTTTCCCTGGAGTGTATATAATTTCAAAGTCATATGCTGCAAGAAACTCCAGCCAACGTTGCTGCCTCAGATTCAGGTCTTTCTGAGTGAACAGATACTTTAACGACTGGTGATCTGTAAACAGTTCGAATCTCTCACCCAGAAGATAGTGTCTCCAGATTTTCAAGGCGAATACTATGGCCAATAACTCAAGATCATGAGTGACATAGTTTTTCTCGTGCGGCTTCAATTGACGGCTAGCATAAGCAATCACTTGGCCTCTTTGCATTAACACTGCGCCAAGGCCTTCTCTAGAAGCATCAGCCCAGACTTTCAAATCCTGATTGCCATCGATGATGGTTAACACTGGGGCTGTTGTTAATCTCAACTTTAGCTCTTCAAAAGCCTCCTCACTTTCTGGGGTCCATTTGAACTTAGAGTGCTTCTTCGTAAGCTTCGTTAAATGACAGATATCTTCGAAAAGTTTTTAACGAACTTCCGGTAATCGCTAGCCAATCCGAGAAAACTGCGGACTTCAGTGGGGGTACTGGGCTGTTTCTAATTCTGAATAGCTGTGATTTTACTTGGATCCACAGCAATTCCTTCTTTCGATACGACATGTCCTAGAAATTTCACTTCATCCTGCCAGAATATACATTTGGAAAACTTTTCTTTTAATAAATTCCATCTCAGAATTTCTAGAACCTGTTCCAGATGCTTTTCATGTTCGGCTTTTGATTTAGAGAAGATTAGAATATCGTCAATAAAAACCAGAACAAATTTATTCAAACCCCCTCTAAACACCCTATTCATTAGATCGACGAAGTAAGCTAGAGTGTTACATAGTCCAAACGGCATTACTAACCACTCGTAGAACAAGTCTGGACCTCTGAATGTTGTCATTGGAACACACTCTTCGGCAATTCGAAGTTGATGGAAGCCTATAGCTAGGTCCATTCGTGAAAATACTTGTGCTCCATTTAGACGATCCAACAAATCATCTATTCGCGGCAATGGATATTTGTTCTTTATTGTCTGTTTGTTCAGATCACGATAATCCACACATAGACGTAGAGTACCGTCAGATTTTGGGACAAACACCACTGCTGCACCCCAATCAGAGAAACTAGGCCTGATTAGACCCTTCCATACTAGCTGTCGTGTTTGATTGTCAAGTTCTTCTTTCTCTTTCAAGGACATTCTTCGAATAGCGTGAACTACCAGCCTTGCATTGGGAATCAAAGCGATCTTGAAATCTATTTCTCTCTGCGGAGGTAAGCGAACAACTTCTTCGAACACATCCGCATAGTTCTTGACGACAGGAATATCTTTCACTAGGTCGGGAATATTCTTTGTGACTTCAGGGACATTTTCTATTTGGGCTGGAGAAACATTCAAAGCTGCCCATAAGTCTTTTCTATTAGCATTCTGACCTTCACAGGGAATGGTTATATAATCACTTGATTTGATCTTCGCCTTTACGACTCTGTCGGCGCATTTAACTTCAGCTTCATATTTGGTCAACCAGTCTAACCCTAAGATAAGATCAAACTCTTTAAAATTCATGACGACTGCGATGGTAGGAAACCGATAACGAGTGAAAGAAACCGACACTCCACAAATCCAACTGAGATCAATGGAACCCCCAACCGGATTCTGGACGGTCATTGGTTCCTTGAGCGTTTTCAAATTCAAATCCAGTTTCTTAGCTGCATCCTTTGCAATGAAGCTTTGTGACGCGCCTGTGTCAAACAGTACTTTAACTAGAATATCTTTGACAGTTAGCGTGCCTTCTAAAACATCCGGCCTCTCTTGAGCAGACGAAGATGCAGGCACCTCTGCCACCTCATTTACATGTACTGTTCCAGGTTTTCTGAATAGCGGGCAGGCCTTTAAAAGATGACCCGTCTGATGACATCCGCCACATTTTCTATTCTCTTGAAATCTCTCCTTGGATTTAGATCCACTATATGTTCGCTTTTTCGAGGGTTTGCAATTCCCCTGAAAATGCCGTGGCTTATGGCAGTTATTGCATACGGCGGTCGTTACGGGTTCTTTCCCAGATCTGGCCCTTTTCCTCTTGGCACTGGGCTTCTTATTGACCTCAGACCTCGTACTGGCTTCAGGAATATCAGTTTCCGACTCTTCTTTGTTACTAGAACTGACTTCTTCTTCGTCACGTAACATCCCTTTCTTATGGAGATCTTCGTACTGATAGGCCATATAAATCATTTCAGAGAAAGGAAATTTTACATTCCTCAGTACACAATTCTGATATCTCCTTTGCAGGCCATGAATAAATCTCAGATTTTTCCTCTTTGGATCTGGAATCAAATGAGGAGCAAAGTGAGCAAGTTCGTTGAATTTCTTGTGATATTCTGGGATGGTCATATCACCTTGTATCAGATAGGAAAATTCATCACATAATCGCTCTGTCGCTTCAGGAGGAGTAAATCTTTCTAGGAAAATCACTTTGAATCTGTCCCAGGTGATATCACCTTCTGGATTATCTTTGATGATTGTTTCCCACCAGATTAAAGCTTCTTCTTTGAGCGCCCAAGATGCTACTAACCGTTTCTGGTCATCCCTCAGCTGGATACGCTCAAATATTCTTTCTACAGAACTCATCCAAGCTTGAGTCTGAATAATAGATTCATTGCCTGAGAACTGTGCTCCGTTCAGATTTCGATATCTCTTTAATAGAGCCTCTAGATCGGGTTCTGTATTTCTCCTGTTTCTGACACTCATTTTTCTAGTACTTCTGCAAATAGCAAATCAAGTGTCAGGTCACAGAAAAGATATTTCGAAATATAGAAACAAATACTTCAAATGTAAATGTGTCTATCGGGGTGTAATTTCATTCTGCTTTACTCATACTAGGATATTGCTGATCCTATCTGTATAGAGTTACCCGTCCTAGAACACTATTGGTTCTATTTCTGACGAGTTCGTTCAAATGTTATATTCCAGAACTAAGCTTAACCAAAGCTCTGATACCAAAATGAGACGGCCCCAAACCCCGTACTGACGGCAGCAAGGGTAATCCGTGGAATATAACACAAAAACAGATAATAGCAGAATAGAAATAAATAAATACACCAGATAATGAATAATAGAATATACTGGATAAAAGTAATCATCAGAGTTACAAAGTATATAGGATCTTACTTAGTACAAATACAGTTCAGCTATACATAAATGTCTACAGCGGAAAACAAACAAAATATGTACAATAGGAGCTGAACAGCATAAAAAAAGATAAATGATAGAATCCATCTTCAGCTCCAGCTATCCAGAGAAAGAACCAGCTAAACCTGAATACAAAGCTGCCCGTGTAGAAAAAGGGGCACCCGAGTTTGAAAGTGAAACAAACTACGAGTCAGTCATGGGACTGGTATGAGAAATCTACTCAACACATATATAATATGGCTAATCACAGGACCACGCCACTTTCGTGGAACGGGTTTACTCCATTGGATTGCCAGTGCTTTAAACAAATCATTCTTTTGAACATCGCTATGCTTTTTATAAAAATGAAGCCGTTATAAGACTCAGTTCCCATCACACAATGCAACGCAAACCGGAGGATAGAGTTTTTACCTTATAACGGCCAAAATATGCTTGATACGAATAAAACAAAGGCTTTTGATATTATTGCTAGTGTTTATATGTTTTGAAAACAATTTCAAATCATAACTATCAATCATAGACGACATTAATGCCCCATACCACTATGTCGCCATATATAGGTATACAATCAAAACCGCACGATGTCGTATTTGGAAATTGGATTTCCGTCATGAACCAAGGCAAAAGATAGTCCTTACCGAATTCGAGACGCTCTAGCCCGTGTCTCAGGCAAGCGCGCAGGCAAGCCTTGGAGCGACAGGGCCTGTCCACCGATGTGGATTATTATACCTGAACAATACGTTTCCCCGCACTTTGGGGCGTAAACGAGCCAAAGAATGACTCCATCGGACCCGGATCGTCCGATCAAACCGAGGCGCCTCGCAACAGCAACAACCACACAAGTGAAAAGTATATAAATGTCAGGGCTGGTAGGTCACTGACACCACCTTAGCTAGAAAGAAACGCATGCCCTCCCTGAGGTCCTTCTCCCGTTTCTGGTTCAAACCGGGGTGTGAGGCTCGCGAATTCACATTAAACACAAAGCTACGCCACACAGGCGGTGCTTTATCATCACCACAAGACTTTGCTTTTCAACAGAAGGCCTGATCATTTGCCACTTAGGCATGTCACACTAGCAATTCATGCCATGCGACTGATGTCTATCGATATACAACCTCTGAGCTCGTGCGTTTCAGAGAAGGGCGTTAAGCAAAAGAATAAATTCTCCGCCGCCAAACAGATGTATATTTAATAGAGATCAATCAACACAGAATAAAATCCAAAGTCAGACACACAGTCCATTTACAAGTCCGTTCTGGGTCTGAACGAAACCGGAGGCACTAAATACCTCGCAAACCCTTCGATCACCACGTACGTCTGGACGATCACCACTCATTATCCATATTTCGGGATGCCTCCCAATCAGGACCTCGGTTACCATCCAAACGAGGTGAAGATCTCCGGTCTTCGACCACCGTCTTCATCTTCGACTTTCAATCGTCGGTCAATTATTTGAAATGAGAATTAACTCGGTCTTTTCAAATAATTCACGTATATTTAGAATTTCAAATCAATTTACTTCAATGGTTAAATTATTCGACAACACCAATTTTGTTCTTTAAGGTAATTTTCACACCAAACACATTCAACCATCAAATACAACATAAATCGAGCAAATTCAGTTTATTTCCATTCCACATTGTTTATGGTATTTTATAACGATTTATCGCTATTTTTATTTATTTTAAAATAGCCAATTTATTTAAAACGACGCTTCGGGCCATAACGCGACCGTGGCGCTGTTTTTCTTCAGATTTGATTTACACATATCTGAAAATCTAACCGTTGGATCTTCACAAAATTTATATCATTAGAAAGATCTTTTCAAAACGAATCCAACGGTTCCGGTTTCGGGAAAATCCGACGGTCGGATCTCCCGGTACAATCGTTTGAAGTTTCGATTTTAAAATACGAACTGCAGCGTCGTTATTCGATTAAATATAATTATATATATATATATATATATATAATCGATTCTGGTGCTGTTTTTCTTCAGATTTGAACTGAACATTCCAGACAATCCAACCGTTGGATTTTTACAAAATTGGTGCCGTTGGAAAGATATTTCCAAGGCGAACCTAACGGTTGCGGTTTCGGGAAAATCCAATGGTCGGATTTCCCGCACTAGTTGTTTGAAATCACGGTTTCAAAACACGAACTACACGGCCACGTTTCGTTTTAATTTTATTTATATATATGTATTTATATAAATATAGTTCATTCAACAATTTCAATATCGTTTTCACTTCAAATATTTCACTAACGCCTTTAGATTTTGGAAAATTTCGCCATAACCTCCTTTGTACGGGAGGGGCTGGGAAAATTCCCAAATAGCCACACGGGCGTCTCATGTCAAAAAGAAAAAGAAAAAGCCAAGCGGCTAGCCAATAGGCTCATAAAATCATCACCCAAACAAAACAGTAAATGTGTACCTATTTGTCGGGCACAAAATTTTATTTCTCTTCTCTAGCCCCTTTGCTATAACCTGTTCAATAAATATGCATGTACATATATATAGTTTTTATCACTTATCATTTTCTATTCAACTTCATATTTGATTCCATTTGGTTTAAAAACACCATTCATTTTAATGTTGCATGTATAGGCAAAAATCATATCATTAGCTAATTAATGAATATTTCAATTCATATATATTTATTTGAACGAGTGGCTATTTTTAACACTTCACATTTCAACAATTCATGTATATAATAAAAATGTGATTTTTATTATAAAACAATTCTTTTCAAAACACTATTATTTTATATAGTTTATATAGGTGATAAAAATAGGATTTTTATTATAAAACAATTTCTTTTAAAACGATATTATTTTACATAGTCCATATAGTTGATAAAAGGTGATTTTTATTATGAAACAATTTATTTCAAAATATGAATACCATTCAACACATGAATTTCAATTCAACGAATGAATATCGATTCAACACATGAAGGTTTTCTATAGTTTCTATATATAGATAAAAATGTGATTTTTATATATTTAAAACACGAATACCATTCAATATATGAATTTCTAATCAACGAATGAATATCGATTCAACACATGAAGGTTTTCTATTCAACGAATAAATATAGTTTCGGCAAATGAAAATAATTCAAACACATGAATATTATTCAAAATTTCGGTAGCATAACGGCAGGGTAGTTAAAACTGGGACCGTCCCTAGTACGGCTCCTCGCTCTACCTTAAAACCTCGCGGTTTTTGACAATGAGGATCATGCATCTAGTTCGCACGCAGGCGGCATGTATATATTTATTTCATTTCCACAAACTAATCCTATGTGGTTTCAACCAAATATTTCTCAACCACAAATGGGTATTTTTCAACCACAATCCATCAATATCAACCACAAACAATCCCAAACAACCATTCACTATCAATCAATTTTCACACCAATCACAATCAATAAATATCGTCCATGGTTTGTGGATGAGGGGCGTATAGATATATATGTATATATATTTATATATAGCAATTCACTTCTATTTCAACACATATATAATTTTTACAACGCATATATAACTTATACATCGAACGTACAACTTATACAACGCTTATACATGAGGTGTACAACGCTTATATAACTCATACATCGAATATATAATTTTTACATCGTCGTTTTCCATATCGTTTATAAATTAGAAATCTCACATTGGGTTCCACTCCACCAAAAATAGCAGAAGGCTCAGAAAAATACGCGGTCTCTTCTAAAATGTAGAAGACGTCCACACGAGTACACTGTCTCTTGTTTCACTGAATTTCGTCAAGAAACGAAAAAGATATGATTTTTATTGTGAAATCACAGACGGTAGCGCTTTTAAAACGCTATAATATAGTTTATTATAAAACATCCGTTACCTCAGAAAACTGTTCGAAACTAGGTTTCGATTTCTCTCTCGATCCGAAGCACGATATGCAGATCAGCCTACGCCACATCGACGAGCTTGGAGGGGCTCATCATCGCGCCGAACGCCGTTGAACTCGGTGGCGGATCTCGGCCAGGATTCGGGTGCGAACGGCGTGACTTCAGCGCCCTGGATCTCTCGATATACTCAGTGAAAAAAATCGAATCCAAGTATGGATGTGAAGCTTGCAAAATTCTCTACAAAAACTTCCAAAGGACGATGGGGTTTTGTCGAGCGTGGAAGGAGAAAATTGGCTGGGAAGTTTCGAGCTCTTTCCGTCGTGCATTCTGGGGTTTCGACGAAGAAGGTAGGGGCTGAGAGAATGAGGTGGACCAGTAGAATTTTTTTATTATTTTATATATTTTTAAATCTCTTAAATACCCTCTTTCCCTCACGAACCCCAATCCAGACCCAACGACTGTCGTCCCTAGCGTTTTACCCCCATTCCGAACACAATGGGATATGTTTCGTAGGCCCATTCGACTGTTTCAGTCAGTTTTCCTTCAAATTAAAATATAAAACATTCAATATTTAATTTGAACGTACATTTCAATTTGCCAGGGCCACAAAATGATTCCAAAAATTCCAGAAAAATAAATCTAGCTATGTTTTGACGATACGGTCCCAACAAAACTAGTTTCGTCGAATTCTGAGACCGTTTGCAAAAAGGCCTATTTCTGGTCGATCCAATTTAACTATAATTGACCAAAACACATTTTCCTTTGTCGCGCTCACATACTAGCTTCAAAAATTATGAAATTTGAAACCTAGCGATAACTTCACATCCCGGATCCAACAAAAGTGGTTTCATCGAATTCCGAGGTCGTATGCAAAATGGCCAATTTCGCGGGCTATATAAATTCCGTAGCGACCTTTCTGAAAATTCATTCGGCCATAACTTTTGCTTTCCGCTATGAAAATTCGATTTTTCAGATTTGTTAGAAAGGTATTCACTAACAGATTTAAATATTTTTGGTTTCACTAAAATCCGTTTTGTTTTGCACCCGGTACAGTCCGACAAAGTTTGAATTCAATTTTTGAAACTGCAGCGCCTTTCCAAGCCTTGTTTTATAATTAGAATTAATTATATTCGTTTTCAATTGTCGATTCAAACTCAGTTTTCATTGCTATTATTTAAAATATTTATTTAAAATATTTAAAATCCATTATTTTAGCCAATTTAAAAATTTTAAATTGGTTCAGATTTTCTGGGTCGTTACATCGACTGGTAGGCCGGTTTCTGCACATACCTGGCTTTTCAAGGTTTCTAAATATATATAACTTTGACTAGCACATTCTTGTATGCTTGAGTATGGATTTTAATATAATTCTAACATGACTCAATGTACGTATATATGTAAAACCTTATCTTTATGATTCGATTCCCATAGCAGCTTCATTCGTTGGCATCGATTAAAATCTTGTTATTCAACAACCTCAGTAGATATTCCACAGATGATAGAGGGTGGTTGCGAGGAGATGTAAGGCTTTGTGTTCCCCGAGTTGGGAATCTATTGAAGACAGTCCTTGAGGAATCCCATCATTCCAGGGTGACTATCAAACTAGGTGGTGATAAGATGTATAGATATATGAAGAGGGTTTTCTTTTAGGCTGGGATGAAGAAAGATGTAGCGGAGTTTGTTTCTCGATGTTTGACTTGCCAGCAACTCATAGTTGAGCAAAGGAAGCCAGGTGGTTTACTTCATCCTTTGGAGGTCCCACAGTGGAATTGGGAGAGTTTCTCTATGGATTTAATTGATGGTTTGCCTAGATCGAGGAAGGGTAACACCAGTATCTGGGTTAAAGTTGATAAGCTTACTAAGAGCGCTCGTTTCATTCCTATTAAGAGTAAGAGGACGACAACATTGTTAGCAGCAGTTTATCTTCATGAGATGGACCATCTGCATGGATTACCTTCCACTATAGTGAGTGATCGTGACCCCATGTTCACTAGTGATTTTTGGAGGAAGCTTGCAGGAGGCATTAGGTACACAGTTATGTTTGAGCACCGCTTATAACCCTCAAACCGATGGGTAGACGGAAAGGGTGAATAGAGTTCTTGAGGATCTTTTAAGACTGTGTATCATAGACTTCGGAGGGGCTTCGAAAGAGCATATTCCATTGGTAGAGTTATCCTACAACAACAGTTATCAGGCTAGTATTGGCGTGGCACCCTTCGAGGCATTGCATAAACGACCTGCAAATCACCGACTTCTGGGTGGGAGTCTACATAAAGGTTTCTACTTGGACCTGAAATGATTGGAGAAACTTCAGAGAAGATTGATCTTATTCGCAGACGCATGAAGATAGCTCAGGACATGCAGAAGTCTGATGCAGATAAGACAAGAACTGATATTGAGTTTGAGGTGAGGGTCATGGTTTTCATCAAGGTATCACCTTTGAGGAATGGGGTTTGCTTTGGATCTATACAGAAATTGGCGCCAAGGTTTGTAGGGTCATTTCCCATAACATAAAGGATTGGCCAAATGGTATATAGGGTGAAGCAACCAGAGAGATTGATCGGTGTTCATGATGTTTTCCACGTTTCTCATTTACGGAAGTGCTTGCATAATACCGCAAAAGTAGTTGAGCCGAGAGTGCTTGAGGAAGTAGAGGTGGAACAGGAGGCGACAATTAGCGAGTTCCTACTCGTATTCTTGGATTAGAGGTTAAGAAGCTACGCAACCGAGAGGCCAAGTTGATGAAAGTTCAGTGGGGAGATGACCACGAGGATGCGACTTGGGAGACTGAAGATAAGGTTCGCACTTCATACCCTTTTCTTTTCAAGCATATGTTCTTAAATTCTTTTCCAAAGCTTTTATTTGTACTTGCTTCTGTCATTTAAGTATATCCTATCGATTGAATCTTCGACCTTTAGGTAGGGAGCCAATGGATGTAAACATGTGTTTGAGACATGTTATTTTTGGTGGATGCAAGTGTTTGCTAGTGGTTTCTCATGGATGCATATACACAAACACTAGGCACTAGATCGACTCAGTCACTCTCATACTGCATATGGATGCGTGTACATTTTTCTTCTTTTATGGATGGAAATGGGTGTATAATCATATGGATGTTGCATTTGGATGGATAGTTGTGCACATATATAACATTTACATGATATATTAGGATTTTTTGCATACATGTTGGATTCATGGCACTGACACTATTGCATTATGGAGGTCGATTGAATCAATAGGCCGCCTGATCTTTCGCATTAGCATAGGGACATGTACACAAACTATTGCATAAGTTCATATAAGCATTAGAAATCTTTTTAAGGACAATGGATGTCTATGATTAATGGATGTGTAGATGGATGATGGATGTTAGGATATACATTCTTCTTAACTTAGAGATTTTGGGGATGAAATCCTTTAAGTGGGGAGAATGTAACACCCCATAATTTTAAAAGAACACTATAATGAAAAACTAAAGAATACTTAACTAAATATTGGGAATTAAGTAAAACAGGCTATTCCATTGCATTCGTCTTGGAATTCTACTTAAGATAGACTCCGAATTTGCATAAAACGGACATCGTATGAAGAAGATATTAAGGTTTAAAATTTATATACATATAGGAAAAATATATATGAACAAACCAGTCCAGAAAATCAAAATCAGAAGTCGGGAAGGCACAGGAAATCGGCCCGTTGGGGGTCGACCCCATCCCCCACGGGTCGACCCCTGCAAGGGGTGTTGACCCTAGGGTTGATCCCTGGGTCGACCCCACCCAGATCTGGGGCAGATCCATTCTTTGAACTGGGACTTGTTTCTTGACCAGATTCGTTGATGGTAGGCTATAAATAGGACCTCATTTCTATTGTTTATTCACCCAAAACAATGGAGACAACGAAATACAGCCCCAACTCAGATTGAATTAGCCTATTCTTCTGCAACAACGACTTATACATATTCAAAAATCTCTGTTACAACATCAATAGTCATTTCTCTGCTTTTTAGATCAAGTCCCTGTGTGTTTACGTTGCTTTTAGATATAAACATTTAGTAAGTAATCCTGACATGTTTATAAGTTGGATCTAAACCTGTGCCTGTTAATAACCTGAATCATAACTAAACATATCTGCCATTAGTTGTACACCTGGTCCTCTATTTAGTTATGTATGCCTATTTTGTCATTATGCCTATTTCTATCACTATATTCCCATTCTGCTACAATGCCCATTTCTGTCACCATATGCCTATTCTGTTAGCATGCCTATTTCTATCATCATATGCCTGTTTTTTTATTATGCCTATTTCTGTTGTCTTCTCTCCCTCCTTCCCTTTTTATTTTTATAGTCAGGTTACCTTCGAGCCTAGGCCTACTGCGTAAATATGTGAACGAACGAAACTGGGAATGGTTGGGAATGATAAATTAGGGCATAACTTATATTGTAAAATATGACTAAGATTTGGGGGCATAATCTACACCTTGATCTAAAAATTTAATTTGGGGCATAAGTTGTATCGTGAATTAGACTGGGATTTGGGGGCATAACCTTTTATGAACATGAAAAATTATTTAAGAATGAACATGCCTAAATTTATAGTAAATAGAAACTTAACCGCACTTAGACACGAGGTTAGATTACACTTGTGGTAGAAGTCTGCTTAGAACTTGCCGACAAATCTAGCAGGCACAAGTGGTTAATCTAATGTGAGGGGTCTAGTGCATAAATGTACACATAACGGTGCTAAGACACGAGGTTAAGTCCAACTTGTGGTAGAAGTCTGCCCGGAACCGCTCGGCATATCCAGCATCCACAAGTGGTCGACTTATTATGAGAGGTCTGGTGCATTAATATGCATGAACGGGAAATGATAATAACCTATTAACCTGTAGTACTTAACCTATTCAAATCTGTGGAGGGTTATATAAACCTGTCAAAATTGTGTAAAGGTCAAGTAAACTTGCTTGAACCAATGAGGGGTTAAGTAAATATGTATGGGGGTTTAGATAAACCCGACAAACTTAACTTGTTTTATATGGTGGGGTTATACGGGCTTGTTAATCTGCTAGGCATAACCTGTCAAAATCCTAGTAGTAGGGATGCAAGCATAGGGGTGGCTTGTATCATCTATTGTGCGGGACCCGTATTAGTCAATAACCCATCTTGGTATCAAAAGGGGGACCCCGAACTAGGTAGGTGTCAGGGCACGCTTACTGAGCTAATTATAAGAAGTTCATCTAAGTGGGGGTGTTGATGGCACATTCTAACTGAGTCATGTGCGTGCATGAGTTCAGATTGCTTGTGAAATTAAGATGTTGTGACATCAGTAGATATGGATGTGCCTCTAAAAAAAGGGGTTGCCACTTTAGGAAGTGATACATCCTACTATTGGGCCAACACATGGTATCTACAGGATAGGGAGCCAATCGATTTCGATGGTAATTAGGGTACATCTAGTCCTGCTTGTTTAGGAGCCCATTGTTATCATTGGGGGTAACACCTGTCATTTCTGTTGGGCTGCCTGTTATTATCGTTGAGGATTAAACCCGTCACTACAAGTACACCAAAGTTTACCATCTGTTTCTATTAGGATCATTCTGCTTCTAGTATACTAGTATTGGTGAAGAGAAAAGTACTTGAGAAGCGCAATATATCATGTTCTATTTATTTCGTTTATCCTAGTCAGTCTATTATACCTGTCTTATAATGCTGTTATCTCTCTCATCCAATCTATATGCATGTCTTGATTCTTTTACTTATTTATATGCTAAAGTAATTGGACTCGCCAAACTTTACGTCAGACCCGTTTTGTTTCCTTTTCTCTCTCTTCCTTCCCCCAAGTTCTCAGGGTGGGAATAAATTAGGAATATCTCTTTCATTCTGCTCGGAGCTGCTTAGATGTACCACTTTGATTACCTATCTTTCTTGCTATGGCTATTTTGGCGGACTATGCTTTTATATTACTGTACTCTGATGATTTTAGAACAAGGCAGATATTTTAACTTGGTGTAATGAGTTTTCTGTACTTCAGACTTATGTTGTAACTTGGTATTGGACCATGATGTTTTCTATTTGGAAAATTAAGTTTTAAATTCGGCTATTATTTTATATCTATCTTGTGATGTTTCTGTTTCTATTTACCAATAACGCTTCACGAAACTTAATTCATTCTGTTAAAGAGTGACATTAATGGACATGGGATGTCCAAAACCCAGTGGCTGAGTAGGAGTAGACTTTTCATAGTCTTAAGCTCGATGTCCTTCGTGGTAGTATGGTTGGACAACCCGAAGTGGGATAACGAATGCTAAGAAGCTTCAGCTTCCAAAGTCTGTTGTTTCTTAGATCTTGTCTCCATTGCTATCTATACTTTCAATATAGTTGCATTAGACATCGCACTGTATAATCTGTACCCCTTGTGTTAGTGTAAACTGGCATGTACGTGCAGCGTAGTGTGGTGCTGGTATAGTTATAACTTGAAAACTTGGATCACGACGATGATCACAAGTCCTCGAGACTGTAATCACTATCGTCGTCGACCAACGTCACTAGATTTGTATTGAGTCGCGATTAAGTTACGACTATAATCAAGAGAACAAATTTAATAGCTCGATAGTTAAGTCAAATTCATAGTTCGAGTAAATTCCCTAATCCTATGTGCCAGGCTGAATTGTCGACCATATTATGATTAATGAATGTTTCAATTTCATCGTACACACTACCGAAGTAACGTGAATCTAGAGGCGGGTCGTCGAAAGTTCTAGCCTCGAAGAAAAAACGTGAAATATCCCCAAAGCGGGATTGAAGTTCTCGGACCAGCAAAGAATCTCGTATCCCTTTAGGGGTACGAAATTTTGTATCCCCTTAGGGATACGAAATTTCATGCCCCTCCTGGGATATAAATTTCAGTTTCGGGCCTTAAAGTTCGGCTCCCCCTCCGAAGCATCACGATTCTCCACTCAACCGGCATTTCAAATCCCTCTTCCTCGAATCTCCCTTCCTCTCTCCTTCATCTCCAAACCTTCTTCCACAAAACTCCCCACTGACCTCGAATCCAGAGATGCGACTCAGCGCCTGCCTCTCGAGCATCACCTCTGGGTCCGAATCGAATCTCAAACTTAACCCTTTCGAACTCCTCTATCGATTTCAAAAGCTTTCTCAGATCCAAACTCAATTTGAAACCCAATCGTAAGCATCGATTCGGAGAGCCGATGTTGTGCTTGCTTCGAGGTCCTGGCATTAACAATAAACCCAATTTCGTACCTCACCTATGTATTTGAGATGTTCAAAAACTTCGTGTCCTGGTCTGCGAGTTCATAAGTCAATATTAGCATAAAGAAAAAGAAAAAGAGGAGGTGGGTGTTCGTGTTTAATGTATAGGAGATGGGAGGCTTTGGGCCTACCCCGTCTGGCATTTCGTATCCCACGTAGGGATACAAAATTTCATATCCCAGTAGGATATGAAATTTGGTATCCCCACATGGGATACAAAGTCTTCTCTAATAAAAAAATGAAATGATATGTGTGCGAGAGCACACGCGTATGTATACTTGCATATGTTACTTTCTGTGTCCATGTTCCCACATTTGTACCACTATGTGTGTGTGTATATATATGCACATATATACATAAACACCTTCACGAGAATAACGGGAAAACGAGAATGAAGTCTCCAAATTTCGATTGATTTCAGACTCGCGAGTCCGACTATGACCACATGCATGCGCTTTTGACGTTATAACGATCGATGCCGATTCGATTTGCTAATTAATAGAATGCTCGTAAGTCCAGACTACTCGAGAATGTACGACAAGCGATTGAATCCATGACCCGATATCATTGCTTGAAATCCAACTCGCGTAGTCATAAACCAACCACACATTTATTAGTCGTATGTTACTTTCTGACCGCATTATAACATGAACGAGAGTCGAGGATTAACGTTTAAATTCATGAGTAAACAGGAATTAGACGATCAACAAAAATGAGAGTTTCAAATCAAAGCACATCATGTCAAGGCAAGACGTACTTTGGGGGGGCAAATGCTAACCAGCCTTTTGGTTCGGTTCCCAAAAGTACATCAGGCATGTTCGACTCAACGCATCGCGTGGCACCAAAGCCCAAAGACCACACAGCTCCTCAAAACAGTGTGTATGACACATTACATATCCCTCCAAAACTGATATTTCAAATCCCTTTTTGTTAGGTTCCCGCATCTCGAATCCCTCCAAGATAAGCGCTTCGAACCCCTTAAGAAGGCACCACAACTAGAACTTCGACTTCCTCACTTCCCATTTATTTTGTATACCTCGACCACAATTTTGTGTCCCTCAAAGTATGTTACACCAGATATTTCGAACCCCGGTATTTCATATCCTTCAGTGCCGAATAATTCGAATCCCTCCGCCTTGGCTATGGCATTAAGAATCCCACCATGCACGACACCTTCCAGTGTATCCCTAGGATACGAGTGCATATCCTTTAGGTCGCATCCCCTAGGGACATGAAGTGACCATATCCCCTAGGGGATACGAAGTAACCGTATCCCTCCAGGGATACGCTATTTCATATGCCTCTAGTAGGATATGACTTTTTTCCTGTGCGTCTCGAGGGGGGTTCGAAATTCGGATGAAGGCACCCAAGGGATACTAAATTCTGCTGTATGGTCCCCAAACTTTACCTACTCCACTACCAACTCACTCCTATAAATACCCCCAAGCTTGACATTCAAAAGGGTTGGATTTTTGTTGATTTAACATCTCTTGAAGCTTCTAGAACTCACTAATTGCAGCTTAGTTCTTGAGGAAGAAGAAGCATAAAATCACCTTTTTTCCAAGACTTGGCATATAATGTAACACCCCATAATTTAATACACTGTAATCATATAACAAAGATAATAAAATGATTATTACTCAATTAAATATTCAAAATTAGGTAAAACAGAATTTACCATTATGTCCGTTATGAAATTTTGGTTCAGATAGACTCATAAATTTTGTAAATCGGAGTTAATATGAATAAGTTATAGGCTTAAGAAGATTTCACGAAAATATAGACAGATTATATAAATTTAGTTTAAAAATATATAAACAAAGTTCTGGAGTAACGGTCGTGGGGCTACGCAGGTTGATTGGGTCAACCAACAGGTCGACCCATGTCTCGCCATAGGTCAAGGTGGGTTGACCCACTCAGATGCTGAGACAGATTCCTGTGCTTGTTTTTGGACTGAATACTTAACCAAGTTCGTTCGCTGACTCAACATTGTGTATGCGGTCGGATTGGAAAACCTAAATCTAACAATAAGGGATTATCCTAGGAATCTATATAAAGGCTAGCAGCCTTTTTATTCTCCACACACATATCTATTCTTCCTCCTTCTTCCTCCAAACCTTTTTCTGAAAATAATATATATATATATATATATATATATATATGGAGATACTGAGGTATTGCCCAAGCATAAATTAGCAAGGGTAATTCTGATTACTCTACAACAACAAAATATAAAAGTGAGCTTTCTTCTATAACAACATAGACATACAAAAAAGATGTTTTCTTCTTCAATCCAACCACTATGAGTTTCATGTTATTTTTAAATCTACTATTTTAAAAGGTTTTAAACAGTAAAATGTTGGATCTGAAATCTGAAATAAGCAATACTAATAATTATTCCTTATATGTTGTTATTTTACGGTTAAATCATCTATTCCAGATCACTGTTATTATATGTGCATCTACTCTTTTGTCTTCCTTATCCCTTTTCTTTTATTTATTATAGTCTTTTATATGCCTTTTTATTCAGTCTGATATCTGTTTTCGCCCTTTTTCCTTTTTATTTACGCTCAGCCTAGGCCAATAAAATCCTAGACCATTACCATTGAGTTGCCTATAAATGATATAAATGATATAAATTGGAATAATTGATTAATGAACCTAAAATGGAGAAAATTGGGCACATTTTAAGTTAGTAACCTTTGACTGTAAATTTGGGTTAATTTACGTTAAAGGAAGAATATGCGACATATTATTCTGATAGATTAGACTTAATTTAAGACTAAGTACAACATGTAAGAAAGTATGAGTAACAGATGTTAAATTAAGTAAAATGAATTACTGTAATATATATATATATATATATATATATATGGGAAGGTGCTCGTTTGGGGAAGGGGTTGTAAACAAATAACATTTTGGATAAATGTCATTTACAACTAGGATTATTATTGAACTTAAACCTGCTTAGTTAAACCTATTATTTAATAAGCTAAGAGGTCCCGGGTTTAGTTTTTTGTATCAGGTTTTGGGACTTTTAAATCCTAGTTACTTGGGGGCACAAGCTTCGGGGTGGCTTGTGTCAAGTTGTGTGGAACCCGTATCAGCCAGTATCCCTGTTGGTATGTTAGGAGGGAACTCGCACTAGGTAGGGGCCAGGGCACACTTTACTGATCTGGATTGTAAGACGCTCAAGGCAAAAGGTGGGGACGGGCGCATTACAGTAGAGTTATAAGCGTGCATAGGTCCAATTAAGGGAAACTAAGACGCTGTAACACCTACGAATAGGTTTGTGTCTTCTAAGTTACTGGGTTAGGAACTGATACACCCTACTACTAGGGCTGGCACACGATATTCGGTTGAAGAGAGCCGATCGCATGGGTAGCAATTAAGGTAACACCTAATCCTGTTGTACTAGTAATTAGTGTAGTAACTTGATTTTTGGGATATGAATTAGTAGTTTAATCTACCTTTACCTTGCTTTGATATCTTGTTTACCCCGTACTTATATATTTTACTAGACTTTCTCATCCAGTATTTTTTACCTGTCTTAACACCTCTTGTCATATGCCTATGCTAAAAATCACTGGAACTCGCTAGATTTTATGTCTGACCAATTTTGTTTCCTTTCTCTCTTCCTTTCCCCCCTCAAGTTCTCAGAGTGGGAGTGGACAGTAGCTGGGATCGTGATCCTATCTTGCTAGGATTTCTTCTGATTCATGTACCGCCTTGATTATTATTCTATTTTGTTATGGCTTCTAATAAGGGATATGGCTTTACATTTTTTTTCTCTGGTGTTTGGAATTATAAGATAGATGGTTTCATTTGAGTTTTTTTAAGTTGAAACAATATGATGTTGTAACTGGTTTTGAAACGATGTTTTCTTTATTAATAAAAGTTAAGTTTTCCACTACATATTTGTATTTGTCTTGTGAATTTTATTTGTTTTTTTCCTACTGCGCTTAACGAAACTAAATGCATTCTCATATGAGTGACATTAATGGACATGGGGTGTCACATTTGGTATCAGATCCTAAGGTTATAAGATCAACGGAAAAGTTTTTGAAAAGTGTTTTCTAAGAGAAATAATACCAATTTTTGAAAAACATATCCCCTCAAGTCATTTACAATATTCTTTCAATTCTTTTTCTAAATTCTTGTTTCAACCTTTTTTAGCATGTCTGGGGCTCCTAATTTTCCCGTGGGCGTTCCCATTCCTACATGGTTTCATAGATACGTTGAAGCTATGACATCTATAGGAGTGCAAGAAAATGTCCCGCCCCCAGCTGCAGCCGCAGTAGCTCCACAATCTCCTTCTCTTGTAGCTAATGTTTTAAAGCTTTATAAGGAATTATGCGTGATGGGTGGCAGGCCGTTTCAGGGTACCGTGAGTTTTGTAGAAGCACGCAATTGGCTTAGAAAAAAATAAAATGTATTTAACTTATTTGAGCTCTATGATAGGAGGAAAATTCAGTAGGCCGTTTGGCAACTGAAGGATGAAGCATCGTATTGGTGGGAAATGGTTCAGGCTGGACAAATGGTGGGTACTTAGGATGAATTTAAGACCAAATTTGATATGAAATTCTTTTCACAAGCGAAGGAAGGAATGCAAGTGGAGAAATTTTTGAGTTTAAAGCAAGGAAGCATGACAATAAAGGAATATGTCAATAGTTTCAATGAATTAGCAAGATTTGGATTGGAGTTAGTAAACACTCCTCATGAAAAGGCCTTGAGGTTTGCAAAGGGATTGAACCAACCGCTCCAAGACTTAGCACCGACACATGTACCGATGAGAGCAACCTTCGAAATGCTCGTTAACATGGATTTGATGCACGAAGATGGAAAGGAAGGGAAGAAAGAGGTTAAGACCGAGGAAGAGAAACCCAAGACTGAGAAAAAGAAATGATGGCCCAAGAAGGGCATAACTAAGAAAGGAGGAAACCCCGATAAAGCTCAGATCAAGATAGAAGTGAAATTCCATGGGTGTGGTGCTTTAGGACACTTCGTGAAATATTGTAAAAAGACGAAGAATGCTTGCTTTGTTTGTAGTAAAGTTGGACATTTCAAAGGACAGTACCCTAGCAGACAAGGACGTAAGGCTGGATCGTCTAGAGGACAAGTTAATGCTTTAGAGACTAGTGGACTGGATCATGGTAGGAAAGTCGTTATGGAAGGTTTGATTTTTCTTGTAGACTATCCTATTAAAACTCTCTTTGATTCCGGTGCTCCTCATTCATTCATACCCAACTGTGTGGTAGAAAATCTGCACCTAGGTACTAGTATTTTTTCTATCCTATTATAGTCTCAACCCCAATAGGAGGTAACGAATCATTCATCTATGATATGTAAAGGTTTGAGGATTTATGTTATGGGCGTTTAATTTGAATGCGACTCATATATTCTTGGTTTTATGGATTACAGATTAATTCTAGTAATGGATTGGCTAGCCATGTATGGCGCCATTCTTGATTGTGAGTGGAGACTTGTTAGACTTCTTACTTGCCAAGGTAGAACTCTCAAAATTTCTTATGACCCATAGGGGTCAGTTATGCTCATTCTCTAGATTCTCCTGTTGCTTCCGTTGATGATCTTCGATCAGTACCCATAGTTAGTAGATTTATGGACATGTTCAATGAGGTTAGAGGACTACATACTAAACAAGAGATAGATTTCTGGATTTTCTTGGTAAAGAATGTGAAACCTATCGCTCTGCTAGTATGCCATATGGCTACTAAGGAGAGGAGGGAGCTCAGTAAACAAGCAGGCGAGTTATTGGAAAAAGGATTCATTAGGCGGAGCATTTCTGAGTGGGGAGCTCCAGTCGTCTTTGCAATTAAGGCAAACGGCTCTCTCCATCTATTGTGAACTCTAGAGAATTGAATAAATTCACCAGGAAGAATAGGCACCCACTTACGAGGATTATTGACTTGTTTAACCAGCTAGTAGGCGCTTCGGTTTTCCCTTTGTTGGATATAGTCATGGGATTTCATCAGCTTAGGGTGGCGGATGGTAGTATTGACAAGACGACTTTCAAAACTCCGGATGGTGTCTTTGAGTGGTTGGCCAGGCCTTTTGGGCTAACTAATGCACCCGCATACTTAGTTGACTTAATGAGTCGGGTGTTTAGGGAGTATCTGAACAAGTTTGTGGATGACATTTTGATCTTCTCAAGGAGTGAGGGAGAACACGCCTAACACTTAGAGGGGGTTCTCAGTACACTTAGAGCACATCAACTTAAAGATAAATTTTCTAAGTGTCATATCTGGAGGAAGGAAGTAAGGTTCCTAAGGCAGGTAATCTCCAAAGATGGGATAGCGGTGGACCCCGCTAAAGTAGTCGCACTTCAAGACTGGAAGGCCCCTAAGAATGCGACGGATGTAAGGAGATACCTTGGGTTGACAGGTTATTATATGATGTTTATTAAAGACTTTACGCGGATCTCAGCTCCGCTCACATGTTTGACGAAGAAGAACTTGGCTTTTGCTTGGAGCATTGATTGCGAGGATGCGTTTCAGAGATTGAAGAGGGCTCTTACAACAGCCCCTATCCTGACTCTTCCCAATGGTAGTAATTTATTTATCGTCTGCACAGATGCTTGTGGCACGGAATTAGGCGTTGTGTTGATGCAAGAAGGTAGGCAGGTGAAGTAGGCAACTAAGAGTTCATGAGAAGAACAACCCCACCCATGACTTGGAGTTGGCTGTTATAGTGTTTGCATTTAAGTTTTGGTGACACTATCTACTTGGAGAGAGATTTGAGCTATATACGGATCATAAGTCGTTCAAATATTTGTTCTCAAATAAGGAGCTCAATTTAAGGCAACAACGATGGATGGAGTTCCTAGCGTCCGACGATTTATGACATCAAATCCTCTATTCGTACAGAGGCAGAGCTTGGAGTTCATCTCGACCTTTGATTTTAAGCCATCTATGGATTTCATATTTGGTTATTAACATCATTGGAGGTGTGACCTACTATCACGGAGCGTATTAGAACTATGCAACAAGAGGACTAGTAATTGGCAAACATGTAACACCCCACCCCCGTTAAGGTCACTCACAAAGGGAATGCCTTAACTTTAATGGATCGTTTTAGTAGACAGAACAGAAATTTACAAGACAGATAAAGTAGTACTTGAAAAATTTATAACTTTATTACAACAGAAACAGAAATAAATTTGGTTACATCTTTCCAACATCAGAATTCAAGTACAAAATATCGGTCTTGTACAAACGCCTTTAGAATGCATAGTTTTAAAAGTCATAATCCCCAACATAAACTGCTATGGAAAGATAGAGCCAAAGCCAAGTAATACTTCAGACACTTCAAGCAGAGGGAATCTGAATCAAGCTCCTATGTTTCCACTTTGAAAACCTGGGGGGGTGGGGAAACGTAAAAGAAAAGAGGTGAAACAAACTAGGTCAGACATAAGTCTGGTGAGTCCAGTGACTTTCAGCATATAAACAGATAATAGTATCATGACATGTAAATAAAAATGGATGAGAGATAACCGTAACAGGAATAGCAGGTTAACAGAATGATATAGACTAAGCTAAGCTTTTTACTGAGTCCTCACTTCTCTGCACTAATACTAGTATAACTGGATTAGGTATTACCCTAATGTCTAAACTGAAACAGAAACGGAAACAGAATAATCTCTATAGAAACAAAATGCTAGTAATGGGTCTTTACCACCCGAATAGACAGAAGGTACAGAAGCAGAATACTAAGAATGGGCCTTTACCACCCAACTAACGGGCCTTTACCACCCCAACAGACAGAAGGTATGGAAACAGAATCGGAAATGGAATTCGAGACGGAAACAGAATAATCCTTACAGAAACAGAATGTTAGAATTAGGTGTACACTAGTAATGGGCCTTTACCACCCCAACAGACGGTACCATGCAGAAACAGACAGGTGTTACCACCCAACAGAAACAGACGGTACCAACAGAAACAGATAGAACTAAGTGTACCCTAAGTCCTACCCCCAAGTGATCGGCTCCCTAATACATAAATACCCTGTGTCGACCCCACAGTAGGGTGTATCACTCCCTAAAGTGGCAACCTATTGGCACAGACCTATTTACAGATGTCACGGTGTATTACATCCTCGGAGCAGACCGGATCCATGCACGCATATGACCCGGTTGGAACGCACCATCAACACTGCTCGCCGTTATCAGAATGAACCACTTATAATTAGTCCAGTACGCATGCCCGGACCCCTACATAGCATGGGGTCAAAGTTTTGATACCAGAAAGGGTTACCGACTAATATGGGTTCCACACAACAGATGACACAAGTAATTCCCCTCCTAACCTTGTGTCCCCAGACTAACAGATTTCAGATTAACTTGTTTACAGATTTCAAACAGAGTTCATATTTCTAGTTCATAGATCAGACTATCAAGTTAACAGGTTTTCAGATTAACAGATCAGATGTACGGATTTAACAGACTTACAGATTGTCTAACTTTGTATTGGGCCCACAAATTCACGAAACTGTTTTATTAGATTCATCAGTCCAGTTGGTTTAACCCTATCCACCCAACACATTTTAGACATCATATTTATCTCAAATTTGCATTAATTAAATATCAATGCATAGACCTCTCACATTAGGTCGGTAGCTTGTGGCCGCTGGATATGCCAGGCGGTTCCGGGCAGACTTTTGCCACAAGCCAGACCTAACCTCGTGTCTAAGCATATTTTAGTTATGCCTACGACCTCTTACATTAGACTGACAGTTTGCGGTTGCTGGTTAAGCCGGTTGGTTTCGGGCAGGCTTTTACTGCAAACAGAGTCTAACCTCGTGTCATAGCCAATTTATTCCAATATAGATTATACAGATATCAAACTAATTATGTTTATTTAACAGATTAAACTTCTTTACAGGTTACAATAGATTAATAAGATTTCCATGTTTTTACTCAATCTTAGATCGAGCCTACGGATTTTCGTACCCAAATTACAACTATTTAGCTTTCAACTGATTAGCCAACTCAATAGATAACAGATCCAATAGATTAGGCGATTCAACAGATTTAGCAGATAACAGATTTAGAAGATTAGGCAATTCAACAGATTTAGCAGATAACAGATTTAGCAGATTAGGCAATTCAACAGATTTAGCAGATTAGGGAATTCAACATATTTAGCAGATAGCAGATTAGGAAATTCAACAGATTAAACATTTCTAAAATTCTATTTACATATCCTGCCTAACCATAAATTAAGCCTAACCTTACATGCCTAAATCATGGTCCACAAATTTTAGTTAAGCTTTGCATAGTACAGAATATTCTCAAAAATGCCTAAACAATATGAATTATGCTAAATTATAGCCTACGATGTCAAATATCCAAAAACCCATATTTGGGTGCATTCACATTAAAAGTTATCTTATTTTAACATAGATCCTTATTCCTAAGTCACAAATCCTTCTTTTCTTTTCAAGTCATAGATCATGATATAAAATATGCCCAAATCTAGATCTTAAATTTTAATCATGTATTATGTCCTCACAATCAGATCTTGTACTATAACATGCATTATATTCCAAATTCCAGATCATATGCTATCATATAATAATTCTTCTTCCAAATCACAGTCTAACATACGTAGTATGCACTGATTCCAGATTTTAATTTACAACTTATGTTCTTTTCTCAAATCAGTCAAAGATCAGTCATGTTCAATTATGCATTATCCATTATTTGTCCTAAAATTTTGCATTCGTGCGTTAATCTCTTATGAGATTTGGCGCAGGCTCGTGGTAACCTGGCTATAAAAAAGAGGGAACAGATACAGAATAGTCACAATCAAGATAGATCGACAAAAAAGTATGCATAACCTCAGATCTAGATTCACAAAAATGTCAAGATAATTATTAAATTTCATATCTGAAAATAACTGTACTCACAAAAAGGGAATGACTCTTGTATTCTGGAATTTGTGTTCTGACACTGAATAGCGCTCCTTTGATGTAAACTAGTTGTTCTTTTAATCCTATTCAGTTTGGAAGAAGATGCACTAGTTTTATCCTAGGTTTCAGCAGAGTAGCGACGCCATTATTTTATTTTCTAAGAGGGAGAGAGCTACGGAGGCTAGAGAATAGTGTAGGAGATTTAGGTTTTGGCTTAGGGATGTATTTATAGGAGAATAGAAGTGTCCAGGGCCTTAGATATTAACGTAGAACCAATCCAGACCATCAGAACAGCGAAAAACACGTCACACGCCGAAGAAAATCGGATCTGGGCAAAACAGGTCGACCTGTAGGGGGGAGGTCGACACTAAGGTCGACCCTATGGTCGACCTGCCTACCTAGGTCGACCCCTAGGTCGAACTGGGTCCTAGGCGGGAAATTTCCTGCCCAGCCCGCTTTTGGGTTCAGATTTTTGTATTTCGAATTTGGAATATATTTTCGAGCTGTTTTATATTTTCAGAAACTTCCGAAGGCCATAACTTCTTCATACAGAGCCCGGTTTACGCAAACTCAGACTCTATCTCTAGCAAAATTCTGAGACGAACGCAATGGCATACCCCGTTTTCTTTAATTCTCACATCTAAAATTAATTATACTTCATTTTGTTACTCTTCTGTTTACAGAAAATTCGGGGTGTTACAGAACATCTTAGATAGACTCGATAAAGGAGAAGCTTCTTGTCACATAGCTAGATATATTGTGGACGCAAAAGTGTGGCTAAGGAGAGATGGAAGGATGTGTGTCCCGAAATTTGGGGAATCGCGAAGAGCAGTGTTTGAGGAAGCGCATTACTTTCAGATGACTATCCATCCGGGTAGTGACAAGATGCGCCGAGACACGAAGCATGTTTTTTATTGGACTGGTATGAAGAAAGATGCAGCATAATTCATGGCCCGATGTTTGACTTTTCAACAAGTCAAGGCTGAACAAAGGAAATCCGGTGGATTACTTCAGCCCTTGGATATCCTACAATGGAAATGGGAGAGTGTCTCGATGGACTTCATTAATGGACTTCCCTGATCGAGGAAGGGAAACACGTGCATTTGGGTGATAGTGTACAGAATAACTAATAGCACCCATTTTCTTCCAGTCAAGAGTAAGAGGAAGGTGGCTTGGCTAGCTTCGGTATACCTTAGTGAGATCATTCGACTACATGGGATACCTTCAAGTGTAGTAAGTGGCTATGACCCCGTACTTACTAGGGAATTTTGGAGGAGCTTGCAAGAAACCCTAGATACACAGTTAAAACTTAGCATAACTTATCACCCTCAGACCGATGGACAAACTGAGACGGTTAAAAGAGTTCTTGAGGATCTACTATGACCGTGTATACTAGATTTTAGATGTACTTAAGGGAAGCATCTCCCATTGGTTGAGTTCATCTACAACAATAGCCATCGGTCGAGCATTGGGATGGAACCCTTCGAGGCATTATATGGACAACCTAGCAAATCGTCGACGTGTTGGTAGGAGTCTACAAACAGACTTCTATTAGGGCCAGATATGGTGAGAGAGACTCCAGAAAAGATAGATCTCATTCGAAGAAGGATGAAAGCTGCACAAGATAAACAAAAGTCATATGTTGATAAGAGAAGGACCAACTTGGAATTCGAAGTAGGAGATATGGTCTTCATCAAAGTATCACCTTTAAGAAATGTAGTTCGATTTGGCTGGAAAGGGAAATTGGCACCAAGGTTCATAGGATCATTTCTCACAGTAGAGAGGATAGGCCAAATGGCCTACAAGGTTATATTACCGAAGAGTCTAATGGGAGTTCACGACGTATTCCGCGTGTCCCATTAGAGAAAATGTATTCATGATTCAACGGAGGTAGTGGAGCAAAGTAACCTTGAAGATGGTGAAATCGAGGAAGAGGCATCGGTTCAAAGAGTTCTTACTCGTATTCTTGAGATGGAAGTTAAGAGGTTACGCCACAAAGAGATAAAGTTAGAGAAGGTGAAATGGGGAGAGGATCAAGACGACGTGACATGGAAACCGGATGATAAGATTTGCGCTTCTTACCCTTTTCTATTTGAGAGTATGTTTAAATTTCCTTTTTCTAGCTTTTGAATTTTGATCTTTTTTCATCTCCATCATTTGAATCATCTGTCCTTAGGGTATAAACCTATGTTTGGAAACATATGTCTGTGACATGTGTGTTCGATGATTGCAAGTGGATACAAGTGGTTGCTAGTGGATGCGCATGGATGCATACACACACACACACTAGGCACTAGATCAGCTCAAGCACTTACATATTGCATATGGATGTGTGTGCATTTTATTTTAATTTTCAACAGATGAAAAAAATGGTTGAATCATCATATGGATGTTGCATTTTGGTGAATAGGTGTGCACACATATATAACTTATATGCATTATTAGGATTATTTGCATACATGTTGGATACATGACATAGACATACATTGCATTAAGGAGGTCAATTGAATTAGTCAACTTCCTCATTTTGGCTCTATCTTAAGGACATATATACAACACTTTTGCATATGTTCATATCAACCATTAGAAATCTTAAGGACAATGGATGCCTATGGATGATGGTTGAGTAGACGGGTGTAGGTTTAAATAGTAAAAATCTTCTTAACTTAGAGATTTTGGGGACGAAATCTTTTAAGGAGGAGAGAATGTAACACCCCATAATTTAATACACTATAATCATATAACAAGAATAATGAAATGAATACTACTTCATTAAATATTCAGAATTAGGTAACAGACTTTACCATTGTGTCCATTATGAAATGTTGGTTTAGATAGATTCTTAAATTTCGCAAATCGAAGTTAATATGAAGAAGTTATAGGCTTAAGAAGATGTCACGAAAATATAGATAGATTATATATATTTAGTTTAAAAATATATAAACAAAGTTCTGGAGTAACGGTCATGTGGCGACCCAAGTTAACTGTAACACCCCACATCAATTAGTGTCACTCACAAAGGGAATGCACTAAGTTCTGTGGAGCATTTTAAGGTAAAAGATGCAGATGAATTACAAGACAGACAAAAATAAAAACAGCGGAGAATAAAACTTTGCTTTATTGATAAAATAGTTTGTACAACGATTTCTTTACAATATCAGAGTATCATCTGTCTTACAAAATAAAGAAGCATAAAACAACATTTATATTCCCCAATTGTAGCAAGAGCCAGCCATAGCACCTGAAAAGAGAATCCAAGCAAAACTTCGACAAACCTTCAAGCCGGGAAAGAGTGACAGTCCAACTTAACCTGAGCTATACTATTCCCTCCTTTACTACCGGGGAGGGGGGGGGGGACGGAAGAAAAGAAGACAAAAGAAAAACAGAGTCAGACATAAAGCCTGAGTAAGTTCAGTTACTTCTAGCATGTGAACATGGAAAAACAAAACGACATGAATTAACTGAATACAAGATAACACCATGATGATAGGGTCAGCAAAATTAACACAAGATATACTAAGAAAAGATAAACTGGATATGCTCTAATACGTTCGCCGCTTCGCTATTTCCTTGTTATACTGATTTCTATTATCTCTGCACCACCTAACTAGTGTCCCAACTAGTAACGATAACGTGATCCCAATCCCTGTAGTTTCCATCGCCTTCAGGCATACATTTATTATTTATTACCTAGATCTAATCTAGGGTTTTCTATCAAGTGCTTTCTAGATTCAACTAGAGTTTACGCTATCTGCCGAACGCTTCTTGGATTCAGGGTTTATGCCACCTAGTCCAACTAGGGATTATGCTACCTGTCGAACGATGCCCCCTAGTCTAGGACACACTACCTGGAGTGGTATATGTTCCTATACTTCCCCACGCATGTATCGCGAATCGTTATCGCTTGTCTAGATGCACATATCCTGTAATGTGCGGCCCGAGTCTTGTGGCAGGGCAAATCAAGAAACACAGAACTCGATCGGGAGCTTTCAGATATCTGCCGATGCAGATGCTAAGATCTGTTTTTATTCCAGTGGCTATGGTCCAACTCGACCCCTCCCTCAACTAATGAAAGGCACACCTTGAAAAATGAGAACTATACGTAGGCCCCCCTATGCCCCACTGTCCTATGGCCATCCGCAACCATAACTAGATAGCAAGTATATGGTCTTTTGGAGTTCTCCGCCTTTCCGCTTCACGTATCTCGATTGACTCAAGATGGATGGTAGACGACGAGTTGCTATCACAGCGCTACCGGTTTCTCGCCGAATCACGCTGGTCCATCCTAGTCTTTAGGTTGCCATATTTTGCAACCAAGGCATACCCTTGGTTCTTCTAACGCAGACCTTAACCTCTGTGAGCCCGGGAGGATCATCTGCAGCCTCACAGAGGGATACCAAGAGTACCCTCACGTCCCCTCGAAGCCTCGGACTTCGTAACCCAATTCGTTGGAGCCTTCGTTTTAATCAGACGGACGTTCGCTCCTTCCCGTGTTATACTAAGAATTACTACTTAGTTTTGCAAACTAAGGTTTACCACTTAGTTTCCAGAATCGTTGTTTTCTCAACTAAGGTTTACTACTTAGCTCCTTTTAACTAAGGTTTACTACTTAGTTCTCTTTCTCGTCAATTTGGATTGGTTAAGTGTCATTAGTCAATTTAAGCTAACTTAACCCTCTTCATTTATCCTGATAAACTGGTTAAGTGTTATCAGTACTTCATGTTGACTTAACCCTACCACAAACCAAGTTATATTGGTTAAGTATCTCTTATTACTTAACCCTATTCATCCTGTATTGGTTAAGTGTTCCTTTTTAACTTAACCTTGCCCATCTATTTAACTAACACTTTATTAATGGTTAAGTATTATCCCTTCATGTTTTAGACTTAACCCTATTCATTTGTCATAATCTGATGGTTAAGTGTTCAAGTTTACTTAACCCTACGGTCTAGTCCAGCTAACATATCAAATTGGCTAAGTGTATTAAATTTTACTTAACCCCAACCTCTAGTCTAGTTAACATGTTAATTTGGCTAAGTGTTTTAACTTTACTTAACCCCACCTTCTAGTCTAATTAACATGTTAATTTGGATAAGTGTTTTCTTAGTTACTTAACCCCTACAAATCTTGTCCTATTACGATGTTAAGTTTGGTTAAGTGTCCCTATGGACTTAACCCTCCCATTCTAGCTTAACTGTGTTAAGTCGGTTAAGTGTTCCTATGGACTTAACCCTCCCATTCTAGCTTAACTGTGTTAAGTTGGTTAAGTGTTCCTATGGACTTAACCCTCCCATTCTAGCTTAACTGTGTTAAGTGTCTATATGAACCTAACCCCACCCATTGGTTTAGTTATCATGTTGAATTGGTTAAGTGTTTTAGTTAACTTAACCCTACCATTATTTTTCTAGCTTTAACTAAATAAATTAAAGCCGCGACCACTCACATTAGACATATATTGTTGCGATTACTGGATGTGCCGGTTGGTTCCGGGCAGATTTACATCGCAACTCAGTCTAACCTCGGGTTAGGCATATTCGTGTTTTCTAAGTTCAAAGGGTTTTGATTAATTTTCAAATCAGGTTTTGAAAGTAACCATCCCGTCCGTTGGATCAGTTAGGGATAGCCAGGGAGAGCAGGAAACTTATATTTTCCAAACCCAAGCCTAGACACTATCCTCTCTGTCACCCTAGTACTTTCTGGTGTATGTATTATTAAAAGAGATGTCATTAATAAACCTTTCTTTTGTATATATATAAATTGTTAACAATTTATCCTCAAAGTTTAACCATTTATCTTCAAAGTCTATTTTCCCTTTTTTTAAATAAATTTGGCCTATATCATATACATTTGCCATGCCCACTAATGGACTTATATTCTAGGCCCAAATCTTGTTTTGCCTATCTTACAGTTTATAGCAATTTAGATCCAACATCCTCATTTACAGTTCATGCCAAAAACTAGATTTTATATTCTAGTTTACAGTTTATGCCAAACTAGATTTCATATTCTAGTTCACCGTTTATGCCCAAAACTTAATTTTCATACCAACTACCTACTTTGTGGCCCATTTAACCATTTACCATTTACGCTCAATGTATGTAAATTATTCACAATTATGCTAATATACTTATCATGCTTAATTTAGCCACCCAATTCTGATTTAATATTCTAATTTCAGCTCATGTCAAAACTAGACTTGTTATTCTAATTTTCATCTTAATAGTCATGCTATAATGCATGTTCCCAAATTATGCCAATTTCCAAGTTTAGTCAATTTCATGTTTTTCTCCAAAACGTATCCCCATCGTTCGTATAATCGTTATTCAACCTAGATCATAAATAAAGCTAGATTCGTGGATAAAAAGGGAATGAACCAAAATGCCATGAAAGAACATAATAACTGGCATAAGATGATAATTCACAGGCATATAGATCTAGTAATATTACGACATAAAAGGGTTGAATAGTATAGATTCAAGAACATGGGTAGACCTAACTTAATAGGTAAATTCCCATGATCAAGATCTAAGAATAAACTGAAATAGGAAGTCAAGCCTAGGTCCAATATAATGCCAGTTTGGGGTACAACATGGTTTTGTAACTACAGTGTCATGGGCATAAATAATAATCTTATATCCATAGTCATAGGCAATAAATCCTCACAGTTAATGAATCACAGTCATAGGCGATGTTCATAGTCAAAGGAAAATAGTTCTCATAGTCATGAGTCACAGTCATAGGCAATGTTCATAGGCAATGTTCATAGTCAAAGAGGCATATGGTTTTAAGGTCTATAGTTTCATAGTCACAGTCTTATTGGTCATCGAATCATAATAGTTCTTAATTAGGTCCAAGGATATAAGCACTGATAGAAAGATTTGGCATATTCTTTTATTCCTTTAATTTCATGTCACGAACAGAGAAAACGTTCAAATCTAAAAAGTAACTGACTTACATTGATCGGTTTTTAGAAGAGAAAGATGGCGTTGCTATGATTCGTGCGACGTTGTTCGAAATCGTTTGAGTTAGCCTTTGATTCTTATCTTGAAGCTTTAATCTTGATTCAAATCTCTTCTTGAAAGTCTTGAGCAGCATTTCCTCGTCTTGATTTATTTTACATATTATTTTATTTGTTTATACATTTTCTTAGGGGCAGCATAAGGATGGAAAAGAATTGTGAATAGTGAAGGAGACTAGGGCTGTTTATATAGGATTAGGCGGACGAATCTAGGCAGAAAACGAGACCAGGTACATCAGAATGCACCCAGGCCCAAAAGTGGGTTTCTGCACCCAGGTCGACACCCAGGTTGACTGGGCAGTCGACCTGGTCAGGGGGGGTCAACTACCCAGTCGACTCCCCAGTCGACCTGGGTCCTGGGCGGGAATTTTCCCGCCCAGCCCACTTATGGGTTTGAATTCGAATTTTGAATTCGAATTTCGAGCTGTTTTCTGTTCTAAAAATTCCTGAAACTTCAGAGGGTCATATCTCCCTCATACGGACTCCGATTCTCGCAAAATCGGACTCGTTTTCAAGCAGAATTTCGAGACAAACGCAATGGCGCAACCCGTTTCCCTTGGTTTTGATTTTAAAATTTAATTCTGCCTTGATTTGTGAATCCTAATGTTACAGAATTACGGGGTGTTACATTAACCGGATCGAACCACGGGTCGACCTAGGGGTCGACCCATGGGTCGACACAAGTCAAGTTAGGTCGCCCACCCGGATGTTGAGACAGATTCTTGTGGTTGTTTTTAGATTTAATTATTAACCAAGTTCGATCATTGATTGTGCATTGCGTGTACGGTCCGATTGGAAAACCTAGATCTAACGGTAAGGGATTATGTTAAGTAATCTATATAAAGGCGGGCAGCCCCATTGTTCTCCACACAAGTCTATTCTTCCTCCAAACCTTTTTCTAAAAATAATATATACATGGACATAATGAGGTATTTCCCTAGCATAAATTAGCAAGGATAATTCTGTTTACTCTACAACAACAAAATATAAATGTGAACTTTCTTCTATAACCACATATACATATAAAAGAGATATTTTATTCTTCAATCCAACCACTGTGAGTCTCATGTCATTTTTAGATCTGTTATTTTAAAAGGGTTTAGATAGTAAATTGTTGGATCTAAAATAAGCAGTACTTATAAGTTATTCTTTATATGTTGTTCTTTTACTGTTAAATCAGCTATTTCAGATTATTGTTATTATATGTGCATGTATACTTCTATCTTCCTTATCCTTATTCTATCTTTATTTAATTACAGTCTTTTATATGCCTTTTTATTCCTTTTACGATCTGTTTTCTCCCTTTTTTCCTTTTTTATTTACGTTGAGCCTAGGCCATTAAAAGCCTAGACCATTATCGTTGAGTTGCGTATAAATGATATAAATTAGAATAATAGTCCAATGACATTAAATAGAGAAAATTGGACATATTGTAAATTAAGAACCTTTGACTATAAATTTGGGTTAATTGCAATAAAAGAAGAATATGCGACATGTTAATCTAATAAATTGGACTTAAATTTAAGATTAAGTATAACATGTAAGAAAATATGAGTAGCATCTGTAAAATTAAGTAAAATGAATTACTATAATCTATATATACATTTGGGCAGGTGCTTGTTTAGGGAAGGGGTTATACACAAATAACATTTAGGATAAATGCCATTTATAACCAGGCTTATTAATGAACTTAAACCTGCTAAGTTAAACCTGTTAATTAATAAGCTAAGAGGTCCCGGGTTTAGTTGTTTGTATCGGGTTTTGGGACTCTTAAATCCTAGTAACTTGGGGAACCAAGTCTAGGGGGTGGCTTGTGTCAAGTTGTATGGAACCCATATTAGTCAGTATCCCTGTTGGTATCTTAGGAGGGGCCTCGCACTAGGTAGGGGCCAGGGCACGCTTTAATGATCTGGATTGTAGGAGGTTCAAGGTGGAAAGTGGGTACGGGCGCCTTCCGACTGAGTCATTAGCGTGCATGGGTCCGATTAGGGGAAACTAAGACGCGAAAACACCTACGAATAAGTCTGTGTCTTAAAAGTTGATGGGTTAGGGCCTGATACACCCTACTGTCGGGGCTGGCACAAAATATTTGTGTAACGACCCTGAATTTTGGGGCCAAGTTAAAATTTATTTTAAGTGATTTTAAATGAGTTTTGATATTTAAAATAATCTATTTTAAATAATAAGGATCACAAATTTGGTTCAAATCGAAGTTAGAATGAATAAATTAATTTTAAATATAAAAAGAGCTAGAAATGGCGCGGTAGTTTGAAAAGTCAAACTTGAACTTTGACTAACCATACAGGATGCAAAATTTAACGGATTTTAGTAAAACCAAAAATATTAGAATCTATTTAAAAATATCTTTCCAACGAATCCGAAAAATCGAAATTTCATAGCGGAAATCAAAAGTTATGGCTAATCCAATTTTTAGAAAGGTCGGTGGGTAATTTGCGTAGGACAAAAATGCTAATTTTCACATATATAGGAATTTGAACTCGAAACCACTTCCATTGGTTTCAGAATGACGTTTCTGCATTGAAAAACAGTAAACACTTATATGTTTCGAGTTTCAGAAAATATTTGTTTAAAAATGTATTTTTAATATTAAATATATTCGCCTTGAAAATAGCCATTTTTTCAAAAAGTCTCAGAATCGAACGAAATAAATTTTGTTGGGTTCGTATCATCAAAACAAAGCTAAAAATTATTTTTTGGTAATTTTTAGAATTAATATATAATTATAATTGATTTTTCAGTGTAAACGGGCAAATTTTTGACTTTAAAAATTCATTAAAAATTCAAACGGGCTCAGAATTGAACGAAATTAATTTTCATAGGTCCACAGCATCAAAACATAGCTAAGTATATTTTTCGAGAATTTTTGAAGTTAATTTGAGACCTCGGTGAATTTTCACGTACGGTACACATTAAAATATTAATAAAATAATGTATTTATTCAAAAACTCATAGCAGACCTCGGAACTGGACCCCGGCACATAGCCCATTGTGTTCAGAAGGCCTCAAAACCTTAAGAACGACAGTAAGCGGGCCTAAATCGGAGTTCGGACCAAAACGGGCCTTAACGGGCTAATTACATAATTAGTTAACCCTAATATAATATTATAAAATTCGGATTTTACTGTTCATCCTCCATCTTCAGCCGACACCTCTTCATGCTGAACCCATCATGGCTGAAAACTTCAAACCCTCATAACTCTTTCATTTCTCAACGAAAATTAGCGTGTGAGTACACGTTTCGAAGCTCTCGCCGAGCTCTTCGATCTCCGACAAGTCCCGTCCCTTTCCGTCGCCTGTGCCGCCCGCCCCGAGCCCGAGAAGGCGCCGCCGTCGCAGCTACGTGGGCCCCACCACGTCCAGCCGCACGTCCCCCCCTTTTTGCCGCACCTAGATCTCTTCTTCCCGGTCATTCTCCAACAAATGGCGTCCAAAACCGTTCAGTAAATCAAAAGTTATCGGGATTTGAAGTTTTGAACAAATTCTGAAATGAGGTATGCTTCAGAAATAGCGACGCTTTTAAGCGTGGCAGAAACAGTTGTTAAAAGTCTGTTTGATTTAAAACATTGATAACTTATGCATACGAACCCCGTTTCTGAAAATTTCAGATCCGACATGACCGTGAGGACGAGTAGTATTTGCTGAGACCAATTGGAGCGTTCTGAAAATTTATTTGGATTTATTTTAATTATTATCCAATCAAAGGTGAGAGTTCACTTCTATTTTAATTAATTTAATTCATAATATGCGATGTGAACCTGCTATGAACAAATGCGATGTGAATCAGCTATGACCAAACCTCTGTATGTATGCTAGATCTAATGTTGTGAGTATTCACTTTATTTAAATTAATTATAGATCTATTATTTGATGTATGAAGTATGATGTTTGAATTGTATGGTTGATGTTTTGAATGATTAGAAATAGTAAATCTGAAATTCATCATCGATGAATATATTTGCTGTTGTTATGTTTCATGGAAAAATAAGATTAGCGATGTGTGTATGACATGAAAACTTGAATCACTATAGAGGTAGGAAATTTAAGTTGGACGATGTTAATATGACATGAAACAAAAGTTAGAGATTTTATTGTTTTTATAAAAAGATTATATTTTTATTGATTATATAAAAAGTTATATATTTTGTTGTTATAAACAAAAGACCACATTTTTATTGCAAACATATAAAAGTATATGTTTTGTTGATTTAATAAGATGGATAGATTTTACATTTGAAATTTTTAAATATAGTTGCAATGAAAAACGGTGTTTAATTTTACATTAGAAATATGTAAATATGAAATGCATTGATATGAAGAATAACAATTTGTGTCAATGTTTAAAATAGAAAATCACTCACCATATGTTCATTGACAAATTCTTGTCAATATTAAAATAGAATCATTCATTGTATGTTCATTGTCAATTTTTGTCAATGTTTAAAATAGAAAATCCCTCACCATATGTTCATTGACAAATTTTTGTCAATATTAGAATAGAACTATTCATTGTATGTTCATTGGCATTTTTGTCACTGTTTAAAATAGAAAATTACTCACTGTATGTTAATTGACAATTTTTGTCAATATTAAAATAGCAATTGCCATCGTATGTTAATTGACAAATTTTTGTATATTAATATAGAAATTATTCATCGCATGTGAAACTAGCATTTTTATTAATGTTAATAAAAGAAAAGGTCACCGCATGTTAAATTAGCATTTTTATTAATGTTAATAAAAGAAAATGTCACCGCATGTTAAACTAGCATTTTTATTAATGTTAATAAAAGAAAATGTCACCGCATGTTAAACTAGCATTTTTATTAATGTTAATAAAAGAAAAGGTCACCGCATGTTAAATTAGCATTTTTATTAATGTTAATAAAAGAAAATGTCACCGCATGTTAAACTAGCATTTTTATTAATGTTAATAAAAGAAAATGTCACCGCATGTTAAATTAGCATTTTTATTAATGTTAATAAAAGAAAATGTCACCGCATGTTAAACTAGCATTTTTATTAATGTTAATAAAAGAAAATGTCACCGCATGTTAAATTAGCATTTTTATTAATGTTAATAAAAGAAAATGTCACCGCATGTTAAATTAGCATTTTTATTAATGTTAATAAAAGAAAATGTCACCGCATGTTAAATTAGCATTTTTATTAATGTTAATAAAAGAAAATGGTCACCGTATGAAAATGACATTTGTGTCAAATGTTAATATAAGAAAATAGCATTTTTGCAATATTAATAAATATAAAAATGCATTCTATGTAAAATAGAATTTTTGATATGTTAAAATTAGATGAATGGATTGAATGAAAAATAACGTTTTTGTCATGTTATGATATAAGAATGCATTGTATGAAAAATAGCATTTTTGATATGTTATAAACATAGAAAATGCATTGCAAGAAAAATAACATTTTTGTTTAAATGTTAAAATAAAAATTTTCATCATATGAAATTATTCACCGTATGATTCATTAACATTATTTTTAATGTTATGTATTAAGAAAATGAACCGTATGAGATTAACATTCGTTTTTGTTAATATTAGAATTATAGAAAATTTTCACCGTGTGTTGAACTGACATTTTTGTCAATGTTAGAATGGGGAGTTTTCATCGCATGTAAGATTAACATTTATTTTTAATGTTAATAAATATGAAATATAATGCATATAAATTAACATTTATTGTTAATGTTAATAAAAAGGAAAATGTATTGTAGGTTAGATTAACATTTATTTTAATGTTAATTAAAAGGAAATGAATGCATATTAAATTAACATTCATTATGATTGTTATATAAAAAGAAAGGATGATTTAGCATTATTTTTAATGTTAAGATAAAAGTATTTTCATTTTATGCAAATTTAACATTACTTTCAATGTTAAAAAAAAAACGCATTGTATGTAAATGTAACTTTATTCTTAATGTTAATTAAGAAGGAATTTGCATTGTAAGATAAATGTACATTATTTGTAAATGTATATGAACAGGAAATTTACACCGTAGGATGATTTACCATTATTTTTAATGTTAAAAGAAAAGAATTTTCATTTCATGTAAATTTAACATTAGTTTCAATGTTAATAAATAGAAGGTGCATGGCATGTAAATGTAACTTTATTTTAATGGTTATTAAAAGAGAATTGGCATTGTAAGATTTTATACATTATTTATAATGTAAACAGAAAAGAGAATTTACATTGTAAGATAATAAACATTATTTATAATGTAGATAAAAAGAGAATTTATCTCGGAGGAAACATATACATTATTTTAATGTTGAAAAAAAAATTGAAACTGTATGTAAGAATTAACATTATTTTTAATGTTAAATAAAAGAAATGTAATGGAGGAAAAGATTAACATTATTTATAATGTATAAAGAGAGTTTACACCATGGAAAAATGTTCATTGTTCTTAATGAAATGGGAAAAGAAATATATAAAGAAATTAATGGAATGGTATGTTATAATTTTCATTCTCGAATGTAAATTATAAAGTATAAAATAAATAATAATGAATTAAAAAGGGAAGAATTATCGTCTAATCCTAAACTACATTGTCATGTAAGTAGAAAGGTGAAAGTTAAGAGAAATGTAAGCTGCACGTAGGGACGACAAACTAAACGAATTATATATATATATATATATATATTTATATATATAATTAAAATAACGATATGAAATATGTTTTTCTCAAAATATATGAATGCGAGATTATTTGGAAAGACCGGGTTAATCCCATTCCAAATGATCGTACGATTTCAAGAATTCAAGTATGAAGACGGCGTATGAAGACCGTAAATCTCCCCTCGAATGGACAACGATCAAGACTCTGAATTGGTTTGATCCCAATTCAAGGGTCGGGGTAATTGCCCAAACGTACGTGTTGATTTCACGGGTTTGACCCTAGTTCAGACCTAGAGCATGGGTATAAATGGATAGTGTGTCTGACATCGTACCCCACAAAATATTATGTTGTTGATATTCAGTTAATATATAAACGATTGGTGGTAGAGAATTTATTCTCTACTTAACACCCGTTTATATAGTGACGGACGATCAATAGTACGGTATGGAGTGACGGTGTGGCATACTAAGATGCAATGATCAGGGTTTCTTGTTGAAAAGCAGGACCTTGTGGTATGAAGAACATGACTTCACGAGCCTCACAAACCGGTAGAGTCTAAAAAGGGGGAAGGGAACGCAGGGAAAGTAGCACGTTTCTTTCTAGTTAGTAGTCATTTTACTTTTGGAGGATGATGAAATGAGGCGCCTCGGATAGGTCCTATAGGACCGGGGAACGTGTGCTTAGGAATTGCCAATCCTCTAAGCTGTATGTGAGGACCGGCCCTGCAGGATCCAAGGGTTAACTGCGGGTAATCCTGAGACGTTAACTAGAGCGTCTCGAATCGGTAAGGAGTCCTCCCTAGCCTGGACTCATGATGGAAACCCAAATTTCCAATACGACCCCGACGGATTTGATTGTATTACTAGTATTGGAGGCATAATATATGGTACCTATGCTTCCTAGGATTGATACTTATAATTTGAATTGTTTTGAAACCATATACACTAATAATAGTATTAGTTACGTATTTGGCGTATTTAGCATGTTTAACCACCATAAGGTAAAACTCTATCCTCTTGGTGTGCGTTGCATTGTGTGATGGGACCTGAGTCTTATGGTGGTTCCATTTTTCAAAAGACATTGCGTTTTGTTACGTTTTACTTATCTGTATTGACACTATAGTTATGCACGGCAATCCATTGGTACAACCCGTTCCGCGTTAGCGGCGTGGTCTTTGGATTTGCCTTATTAGTATAAGTTATTTAAGAATTCTCACACCAGTCCCACGACTGACCCATAGTTTGTTTCACCTTTTTTGCAAACTTGGGTGCCCTCTCTTCTACACGGGCAGCCAAGTAGACAGGTTCATTCTTTGCTTGGAGCTTTTCTTTGAAGCTGCTTATTTTCTCTCTCTTGGATTCTGCTTGGGAGAAGAGGTGATGACTTGGAGCTTGAAGACTTTTTGTTTCTATTGGCATCTTTTCTTTTCTTTTTAGACATCAAACTTATTTCTTTTCTGCAAACTTGTTGTAATAATCTTAGTTTTCTGTGACTGTGGAATTTCTGTGATTGATGACATTATATTTTTCCGCTGCTATAATGTTATTACTCTATGAATCTCCTTTGCTATATTGTATTTGTGTTCTGTTTTATTGTATTTATGTTGTATTCCAAAAATGATTTCTCCTGCTTTCACTTGTGGAAGTTTGGGGCTATCACAGTTGGTATCAGAGCTTTGGTTTACAAAGCGGAGTACAACATATCTATAATAATTCGTTTACATAGAATCACTATATTCTATGGCGAACAGTTCATGAGATACATAATAGCCAGTCACTTTATCGTCATCTTTTCATTCATCCTTCGATCTTTTAGAATCACCTTTTCTGTTGTTTTGACTCTTTCCTTGATCATACGTTCGAAGAAGACTAAGAGAAGTGGCGATGCTCAATTGGCACATGTGTACGAAGGAGCGAAAGGACCAACTTCTTCGGTGGAAGGCCTGATGTTATAGGCGGTACTATTTCTGTTAAAACGTTTTAACATTCTCTGTGTTTATTCTTCCTCTTCTCCTCTTTTATTTTCTTTTTCCTTTTCGGGAACGAAAAGTTTTTAAGTGGGGGAGGCTGTAACGACCCTGAATTTTGGGGCCAAGTTAAAATTTATTTTAAGTGATTTTAAATGAGTTTTGATATTTAAAATAATCTATTTTAAATAATAAGGATCACAAATTTGGTTCAAATCGAAGTTAGAATGAATAAATTATTTTTAAATATAAAAAGAGCTAGAAATGGCGCGGTAGTTTGAAAAGTCAAACTTGAACTTTGACTAACCATACAGGATGCAAAATTTAACGGATTTTAGTAAAACCAAAAATATTAGAATCTATTTAAAAATATCTTTCCAACGAATCCGAAAAATCGAAATTTCATAGCGGAAATCAAAAGTTATGGCTAATTCAATTTTTAGAAAGGTCGGTGGGTAATTTGCGTAGGACAAAAATGCTACATTTCACATATGTAGGAATTTGAACTCGAAACCACTTCCATTGGTTTCAGAATGACGTTTCTGCATTGAAAAACAGTAAACACTTATATGTTTCGAGTTTCAGAAAATATTTGTTTAAAAATGTATTTTTAATATTAAATATATTCGCCTTGAAAATAGTCATTTTTCAAAAAGTCTCAGAATCGAACGAAATAAATTTTGTTGGGTTCGTATCATCAAAAAAAAGCTAAAAATTATTTTTTGGTAATTTTTAGAATTAATATATAATTATAATTGATTTTTCAGTGTAAACGGGCAAATTTTTGACTTTAAAAATTCATTAAAAATTCAAACGGGCTCAGAATTGAACGAAATTAATTTTCATAGGTCCACAGCATCAAAACATAGCTAAGTATATTTTTCGAGAATTTTTGAAGTTAATTTGAGACCTCGGTGAATTTTCACGTATGGTACACATTAAAATATTAATAAAATAATGTATTTATTCAAAAACTCATAGCAGACCTCGGAACTGGACCCCGGCACATAGCCCATTGTGTTCAGAAGGCCTCAAAACCTTAAGAACGACAGTAAGCGGGCCTAAATCGGAGTTCGGACCAAAACGGGCCTTAACGGGCTAATTACATAATTAGTTAACCCTAATATAATATTATAAAATTCGGATTTTACTGTTCATCCTCCATCTTCAGCCGACACCTCTTCATGCTGAACCCATCATGGCTGAAAACTTCAAACCCTCATAACTCTTTCATTTCTCAACGAAAATTAGCGTGTGAGTACACGTTTCGAAGCTCTCGCCGAGCTCTTCGATCTCCGACAAGTCCCGTCCCTTTCCGTCGCCTGTGCCGCCCGCCCCGAGCCCGAGAAGGCGCCGCCGTCGCAGCCACGTGGGCCCCACCACGTCCAGCCGCACGTCCCCCCCTTTTTGCCGCACCTAGATCTCTTCTTCCCGGTCATTCTCCAACAAACGGCATCCAAAACCGTTCAGTAAATCAAAAGTTATCGGGATTTGAAGTTTTGAACAAATTCTGAAATGAGGTATGCTTCAGAAATAGCGACGCTTTTAAGCGTGGCACAAACAGTTGTTAAAAGTCTGTTTGATTTAAAACATTGATAACTTATGCATACGAACCCCGTTTCTGAAAATTTCAGATCCGACATGACCGTGAGGACGAGTAGTATTTGCTGAGACCAATTGGAGCGTTCTGAAAATTTATTTGGATTTATTTTAATTATTATCCAATCAAAGGTGAGAGTTCACTTCTATTTTAATTAATTTAATTTAATTCATAATATGCGATGTGAACCTGCTATGAACAAATGCGATGTGAATCAGCTATGACCAAACCTCTGTATGTATGCTAGATCTAATGTTGTGAGTATTCACTTTATTTAAATTAATTATAGATCTATTATTTGATGTATGAAGTATGATGTTTGAATTGTATGGTTGATGTTTTGAATGATTAGAAATAGTAGATCTGAAATTCATCATCGATGAATATATTTGCTGTTGTTATGTTTCATGGAAAAATAAGATTAGCGATGTGTGTATGACATGAAAACTTGAATCACTATAGAGGTAGGAAATTTAAGTTGGACGATGTTAATATGACATGAAACAAAAGTTAGAGATTTTATTGTTTTTATAAAAAGATTATATTTTTATTGATTATATAAAAAGTTATATATTTTGTTGTTATAAACAAAAGACCACATTTTTATTGCAAACATATAAAAGTATATATTTTGTTGATTTAATAAGATGGATAGATTTTACATTTGAAATTTTTAAATATAGTTGCAATGAAAAACGGTGTTTAATTTTACATTAGAAATATGTAAATATGAAATGCATTGATATGAAGAATAACAATTTGTGTCAATGTTTAAAATAGAAAATCACTCACCATATGTTCATTGACAAATTCTTGTCAATATTAAAATAGAATCATTCATTGTATGTTCATTGTCAATTTTTGTCAATGTTTAAAATAGAAAATCCCTCACCATATGTTCATTGACAAATTTTTGTCAATATTAGAATAGAACTATTCATTGTATGTTCATTGGCATTTTTGTCACTGTTTAAAATAGAAAATTACTCACTGTATGTTAATTGACAATTTTTGTCAATATTAAAATAGCAATTGCCATCGTATGTTAATTGACAAATTTTTGTATATTAATATAGAAATTATTCATCGCATGTGAAACTAGCATTTTTATTAATGTTAATAAAAGAAAAGGTCACCGCATGTTAAATTAGCATTTTTATTAATGTTAATAAAAGAAAATGTCACCGCATGTTAAACTAGCATTTTTATTAATGTTAATAAAAGAAAATGTCACCGCATGTTAAATTAGCATTTTTATTAATGTTAATAAAAGAAAAGGTCACCGCATGTTAAATTAGCATTTTTATTAATGTTAATAAAAGAAAATGTCACCGCATGTTAAACTAGCATTTTTATTAATGTTAATAAAAGAAAATGTCACCGCATGTTAAAGTAGCATTTTTATTAATGTTAATAAAAGAAAATGTCACCGCATGTTAAACTAGCATTTTTATTAATGTTAATAAAAGAAAATGTCACCGCATGTTAAATTAGCATTTTTATTAATGTTAATAAAAGAAAATGTCACCGCATGTTAAATTAGCATTTTTATTAATGTTAATAAAAGAAAATGTCACCGCATGTTAAATTAGCATTTTTATTAATGTTAATAAAAGAAAATGGTCACTGTATGAAAATGACATTTGTGTCAAATGTTAATATAAGAAAATAGCATTTTTGCAATATTAATAAATATAAAAATGCATTCTATGTAAAATAGAATTTTTGATATGTTAAAATTAGATGAATGGATTGAATGAAAAATAACGTTTTTGTCATGTTATGATATAAGAATGCATTGTATGAAAAATAGCATTTTTGATATGTTATAAACATAGAAAATGCATTGCAAGAAAAATAACATTTTTGTTTAAATGTTAAAATAAAAATTTTCATCATATGAAATTATTAACCGTATGATTCATTAACATTATTTTTAATGTTATGTATTAAGAAAATGAACCGTATGAGATTAACATTCGTTTTTGTTAATATTAGAATTATAGAAAATTTTCACCGTGTGTTGAACTGACATTTTTGTCAATGTTAGAATGGGGAGTTTTCATCGCATGTAAGATTAACATTTATTTTTAATGTTAATAAATATGAAATATAATGCATATAAATTAACATTTATTGTTAATGTTAATAAAAAGGAAAATGTATTGTAGGTTAGATTAACATTTATTTTAATGTTAATTAAAAGGAAATGAATGCATATTAAATTAACATTCATTATGATTGTTATATAAAAAGAAAGGATGATTTAGCATTATTTTTAATGTTAAGATAAAAGTATTTTCATTTTATGCAAATTTAACATTACTTTCAATGTAAAACAAAAAAAAAACGCATTGTATGTAAATGTAACTTTATTCTTAATGTTAATTAAGAAGGAATTTGCATTGTAAGATAAATGTACATTATTTGTAAATGTATATGAACAGGAAATTTACACCGTAGGATGATTTACCATTATTTTTAATGTTAAAAGAAAAGAATTTTCATTTCATGTAAATTTAACATTAGTTTCAATGTTAATAAATAGAAGGTGCATGGCATGTAAATGTAACTTTATTTTAATGGTTATTAAAAGAGAATTGGCATTGTAAGATTTTATACATTATTTATAATGTAAACAGAAAAGAGAATTTACATTATAAGATAATAAACATTATTTATAATGTAGATAAAAAGAGAATTTATCTCGGAGGAAACATATACATTATTTTAATGTTGAAAAAAAAAATTGAAATTGTATGTAAGAATTAACATTATTTTTAATGTTAAATAAAAGAAATGTAATGGAGGAAAAGATTTACATTATTTATAATGTATAAAGAGAGTTTACACCATGGAAAAATGTTCATTGTTCTTAATGAAATGGGAAAAGAAATATATAAAGAAATTAATGGAATGGTATGTTATAATTTTCATTCTCGAATGTAAATTATAAAGTATAAAATAAATAATAATGAATTAAAAAGGGAAGAATTATCGTCTAATCCTAAACTACATTGTCATGTAAGTAGAAAGGTGAAAGTTAAGAGAAATGTAAGCTGCACGTGGGGACGACAAACTAAACGAATTATATATATATATATATATTTATATATATAATTAAAATAACGATATGAAATATGTTTTTCTCAAAATATATGAATGCGAGATTATTTGGAAAGACCGGGTTAATCCCATTCCAAATGATCGTACGATTTCAAGAATTCAAGTATGAAGACCGCGTATGAAGACCGTAAATCTCCCCTCGAATGGACAACGATCAAGACTCTGAATTGGTTTGATCCCAATTCAAGGGTCGGGGTAATTGCCCAAACGTACGTGTTGATTTCACGGGTTTGACCCTAGTTCAGACCTAGAGCATGGGTATAAATGGATAGTGTGTCTGACATCGTACCCCACAAAATATTATGTTGTTGATATTCAGTTAATATATAAACGATTGGTGGTAGAGAATTTATTCTCTACTTAACACCCGTTTATATAGTGACGGACGATCAATAGTACGGTATGGAGTGACGGTGTGGCATACTAAGATGCAATGATCAGGGTTTCTTGTTGAAAAGCAGGACCTTGTGGTATGAAGAACATGACTTCACGAGCCTCACAAACCGGTAGAGTCTAAAAAGGGGGAAGGGAACGCAGGGAAAGTAGCACGTTTCTTTCTAGTTAGTAGTCATTTTACTTTTGGAGGATGATGAAATGAGGCGCCTCGGATAGGTCCTATAGGACCGGGGAACGTGTGCTTAGGAATTGCCAATCCTCTAAGCTGTATGTGAGGACCGGCCCTGCAGGATCCAAGGGTTAACTGCGGGTAATCCTGAGACGTTAACTAGAGCGTCTCGAATCGGTAAGGAGTCCTCCCTAGCCTGGACTCATGATGGAAACCCAAATTTCCAATACGACCCCGACGGATTTGATTGTATTACTAGTATTGGAGGCATAATATATGGTACCTATGCTTCCTAGGATTGATACTTATAATTTGAATTGTTTTGAAACCATATACACTAATAATAGTATTAGTTACGTATTTGGCGTATTTAGCATGTTTAACCACCATAAGGTAAAACTCTATCCTCTTGGTGTGCGTTGCATTGTGTGATGGGACCTGAGTCTTATGGTGGTTCCATTTTTCAAAAGACATTGCGTTTTGTTACGTTTTACTTATCTGTATTGACACTATAGTTATGCACGGCAATCCATTGGTACAACCCGTTCCGCGTTAGCGGCGTGGTCTTTGGATTTGCCTTATTAGTATAAGTTATTTAAGAATTCTCACACCAGTCCCACGACTGACCCATAGTTTGTTTCACCTTTTTTGCAAACTTGGGTGCCCTCTCTTCTACACGGGCAGCCAAGTAGACAGGTTCATTCTTTGCTTGGAGCTTTTCTTTGAAGCTGCTTATTTTCTCTCTCTTGGATTCTGCTTGGGAGAAGAGGTGATGACTTGGAGCTTGAAGACTTTTTGTTTCTATTGGCATCTTTTCTTTTCTTTTTAGACATCAAACTTATTTCTTTTCTGCAAACTTGTTGTAATAATCTTAGTTTTCTGTGACTGTGGAATTTCTGTGATTGATGACATTATATTTTTCCGCTGCTATAATGTTATTACTCTATGAATCTCCTTTGCTATATTGTATTTGTGTTCTGTTTTATTGTATTTATGTTGTATTCCAAAAATGATTTCTCCTGCTTTCACCCGTTGAAGTTTGGGGTCATCACAATTTGGGTAATAGGAAACCGATCGCATGGGTAGTATTTAGGGTAACACCTAATCCTATTAATACAAGTAATTAGTGCAGTAATTTGATTCTTGGGATATGAATGAAAAGTTTAATTTACCTTTACCATGCTTTGATATCTCATTTACCTCGTACTTATATATTTACTTTCTCGTCCAGTATTATTTACCTATCTTGACACCTCTTATCGTATGCCTGTGCTAAAAATCAATGGAACTCACAAGACTTTATGTCTAACCTATTTTGTTTCCTCTATCTCTCTTCCTTTCCCCCAGGTTCTTAGCGTGGGATTGGATAGTAGCTGTGCTCGTGATCCTATCTTGCTTGGATTTCTTCTGATTCATGCAACGCCTTGATTATTGTTCTATTTTGTTATGGCTTCTGAGAGGGATATGGCTTTACAATTTTGTACTCTGATGTTTGGAATTATAAGACAAATGGTTTTATTTGAGTTTTTTTATTAATTTGAAACAATATGATGTTGTAACTGGTTTGAATTGATGTTTTCTTTATTAATAAAAGTTAAGTTCTCCTCTACATATTTATATCTGTATTTTGAATTTTAGTTGTTGTTTACCTATTACGCTTCACAAAACTTAATGCATTATTATATGAGTGACATTAACAGACGTAGGATGTCACATATCACTACCATGACACCAAAATACACGGAAACATTTGTAAACAAACACATTTTATAACTTTCAATGCTTGTAATTCATTGTTGTGAATAAAATATCAGCTAATTCCTTCAAAGTGGATGTAGGTCCCTCACGGACCAAACCACTACAAATCTATGTTATTTACTACTTTCTGCACTTCATTTTTCCACGCGAAACTATATTCTTAAGTGATTAAGAATCTTTTGGTGTTACGACATTTTTTGCCGTCAACACCAGGGTTAATTTTTCTTGGATTATTTGATTGGTTTATTTTTTTGATTATAGTCTGTCGTGCTATCTAGTTAGAGATCTTCATTGGAAACTCATGAGTCTTCATTTTCTCTCTAATGATTTTATGTTAATTTCAAGTTCAATTCTTCGATATAAAAAAGACCACATGTTCTCAATCTTTGCTGGAAAGCATTTTATGAATTCATAAGTCCAACGGTAGACTGTGCCGAGGATCGTATTTTTCTATCCCGGTTTGGGCTCTCTTCTCTCATATCTCTTTTGTATTGCAACCCGCGATTAGGCCAAAATTGGTTACCTAGCCATGGTGGCAAGCTCAAATGTTTTGATATTAATAGCAAGAAAAGAAAGAGGCTAATGTATGCTAATGCGTTGATTAAAATTACGGATAAGTCTCTGCCTTCTAGGCCAAAGGTTTGTTTTGCTGAGGGGTAGGATATGTTTTTTATGTTGATTACAGATCGGGACCTGATATTTTCTTTGTGTCTCACTCTTTTGGCCACTTTGTGAAACTTTTAAGCATGGAACTGTTGATTCTTTCATTACACAGTCAAGATCTCGCTTTCTCGTCCTTTCATTTGGAAATATGCTCTTAAGCCTAGGATCCAAATTCATCTTGCTCTTGTTGATGCTGATGCGATGCCTTCAGACTTGTTTCAATATGTTGTTTCTATTATTTTTCCTTGTCTAGAGCCCTAAGCAATTGCTATTAATGCATACATCTTTGTTGAACCTATTGTTTCTCTACATTTTAGAAGTGTTATTGCTTGGAATCCCTATAAGCAGCTTGAGTTAATGAGAAATCCAATATGAGATACTCTATGGTAAGCGATAATTATCATGCGTTTGTTAAAGGTCGTGGGTGGATCCTCTTTTATGTTATCACTATGCAGTTAAAGACCTGCTAAGGCCCCGTAATGTCCTCGCTACAGCCCATAGCGTTCTTCTACTGCTAAGCTATTTCAATTTAGTGCTGATGAACAATAAATGCTCTTTTATCCCCGCTATTTTTCGCTGCATCCGCTAAATGAAGGCTTTTTAGCATCCGCTTTAGCAGTATTAATATATAGAGCTTGATTTGACTAGTTTTCTTTTTTAAAAAATCAGTATATTTAGCATAAAGTGCTAAATTTAAGGCATACATGCCTAATATATGATAACAATCAATTACACTCATCAAATTTGGCATGCATAACTATGATGTTCCTAGATTATGTTATATAAGATTAATTAATATTAGTTTCTTGTACACATATAATGTTAGAAAGCTGGTTAATTAATTTTCAAGTATTTGGTTTTATATCTAATGAATATTTTTGCGCCTCTGCTATATCCCCACTATTTCCCCGTTTTATCCCGGCTACACCTTTTTGCACCTCCACCGGTATAGAACGCTAAGCACTTTGACTAAACAATGTTATCATGTCCTTAATAAGGTATTGTTCTTGCCATGCTTAGTGAAGATGATTAAAGCAAAATCATTGTTCTAAAAGGTGACACTTGGAACGAAATATATTTATACTTCAATGTTTAAGTGCTTTATATTCCAAACTTAGTTGCTATATTCTCACAGTATATACAGTTAGAATGCAAAATATGAATCCTAATGATAACATTAACACAAAGGGAGGAGTGAATAATACTTATTTGGTTATATGATTTTTTTTTGAACTTTTAACAAATTTTTACTTAAATTGTTGTTTGTTAACAATCACAGAATCATAATGCAGAAAAAATACAATAAATTAAAAAAGGAATGAACGCACAAGGATTCTTATATCAATTCGGAGTTATCCTGCATCGTTACAAAAATAAATCTAAGTAGAGACTCATTTATTTGGTATCTAATTAAGAAAATTGTCTCTAATTTTTAGCCGAGACCCACTTGAAACAAATAATTTTATCTTTAAAACCAAGTCCTAGAAAAAGTAAAGACTAAAGATAGCAGAGCTGGTCTCAAAAGCATTAAAGACATAAGTATTGGTTCCAAATAAGTATTTTTTTGGAGTCTCGTTAGAGACAATCTATTTGCTCCAACCTAGTAATAAAGACAATAGTTAAGATCCCAAATCAGTCTTAAAAGCAATAATTATTGTAAAAACAAGTGGACAATAAATGCATTATATACTGTTCTGTTTACAGTATAAAACAATAAAAAATAGACTCCAATATCAGTTCACACATAGAATGAAAATTTTGTCCATATGAAAGCACAAGCACTGTAATATCAATACATCTCCAGTTGTAACATCAATACAACACGCTAAAATAAAAATGATTGTAAAACAATAATACAATGTCAGACTTTGTTAGTCACAATCCACAATTATTATACTGACATTTGTTGAAAAAAATACATTTTAATTTTCTGAAAAAGTGAATTTCGGGTTCAGATATGTCAAACTCTAGAGCATCTTAGGTTATACAATTGTAAGTAAAATCAATTGTATGCTTAGAGCAACAAATGAAAATGCATTTAAAATGAAACCTGGACAAAAAATTAAGAAAGGAAATCATGTTCAAAGCATGTTATCTAAGATAACCTATTCGATATGTTTGAAGTTTGGGAACTAGTCTTATAGATGAAACTCTTATAGTTGTCTTCATTTTAAGTTGGATAGTCTCCACAATGCATTGACGTTTAGAGTTTCCAAATTAATTTAGATCAAGTCACTCTTATGTTATAAGTATTGGTGGCTACACAAAAGACCCAATTTGTAGCAGAACATTTGCAAAAGCTTATCTATGTAGCACATCATAACTTAACGTTGATTAAGTCTTTATCGATATTTAGTAAGGAATATATGCCTATGAAAATTGATTAAGTGGTTGAGTAAATTGACTTTATGTCTTAACGAATTAATGTAGAAACATGGTATGGACTTTTAAAAATGAATAAATTGATATAATTTTTAATAGTTGTCACACATTTATGTCACGGTAGTAATTACCACAGAAAACGCTGAAATCATGACATAAAAAATATAACTATACAACAAAGTATAGTACTAAAGTGCAAATCAAAACCACACTCTTCATTTTACAATGTGCATATATAAAAATGAAAAATTGTTTTGTCTTTTAGATTCAAGCAATCATATTTTGTTTCCTTAAAGTCCAAAAATAAAGCTGAACAAAGAATTTCAAAAGTTAAGATGTGACAACCCACACCCTGGCATACCCCTTTAAAGTCATGCTAAAGAATGTGAACCTTATAAGTATAACTAAAACATGCAAAGACCAAGATAAGAATACATGAATATAAACATTTTACAATGGAAGAAAAATAACTCAATTATAACTTTTCAAAGAAGCAACATTTCATTTTTCATAACTAATAAAATGTCAATACATCAAAGTCTCCAATTACGGTAATATTAGAGTACATAATATATAAAAACATCTCCTTCTCTCTCTCTTTCTCTCAAATAAGGGTACTAAAATAGGTAGAACTGCATAAGTCAAAAATGTGAACACATAAAATGGAGCGTCCAAGTAATGCTCCAAGCTTGCCAAGAATTAGCTACATCCATGCATGCCTATGGTAGGGAAGAGAAACAAATGGATCATACATAAAAGCGTGGTGACTGAAAATGTCTACTAGAAAGAGAAAAATCAAGAGATGATAATCTCAAAAGCCGCTTTAAATGTTACAAGAATTTTGTGTTCATGCATTTCTTAAGGTGATTACTTAGAGGGATTGTTTAGATTGAAGCTCTACTTTAGAAGTAAAGTTCTACTTAAGAAATTATTTCTTATTCTACCTTATGGTCAACTTACCACTCTATACATAAACCTAACATGGTAGTCGATTCTTCTTACACCAAATACAATCACCTAGACAAAAATCATTTGGACGAGCCATCCTATTTTGGTCTCTTATTTCGTGCTCCAAAGCCACCCACATATCCATTCAAATGGACATCTATCTACTAATACCAAGAACCCATAGCATTTTATTTCTTGCGCCAGTGCTTACACGTCCAATCATTTTTAGGACACATTGCCTTCAATCCTTTCTCCATTTAGTCACTAATTTCCTGTTCCAGCACGCATACCCATTCTCCCGTAGGATGATCCCTCTAAACAATAATCTAGTTGCACTTCATTCTCAGCCCCCATGATTGAGTCTTAAACTATTAACCACTTATTTCGCACATCAACATGCATGTGCATTCATCGTTGGAACGGGCCCCCTATCTATGCTAGGTAAAATTATGGATCACGTATTTCCTACGTTGACAAATAACTAGTTCGTCATTAGGAATGGGCCTTAAGTATTTTTTGTAAAACTACTATTATGCATCACTTATTTCCTACGTCGACGAATATCTAATTCATCATTAGGACTTGCCTTAACTATTCAATTCTATTACTACTATAACACGCATTATCTTTCAGATTTTTTATTTCTTTCTTGTTAGTTACTGATTGCAAAATTTTATCGACCTATCATGAACAACTTGTCATAATAATATTGTTCGTTTCTCGTTTTCTTATTATAACAAGTGTTATAATCTTACTTCAAGTACAAAATCATCTTTTACTTTCTATTATAAATCTTTATATAGTCAATGTTTGTTGTTTTGCTATCAAATCTACATTAATTACATATGTATTTTTTTGATAAATCTGCATATTTCGTTTTAAATCCATATTTATATGAAGTTTCTCTTTTCTTGTTATTTCCATATAGATTATAAGGATCTCAATATCTTTAAATCTAAAAACTATAGAATTATAAACTACATAATATATGTAAAAGAAATGTGAATTAAGTATTGTAAATACAAAAGTTTGCATGACCCAAATATAAAGAAGCGGATGCTCCAAAACCGGGAAAGAAAAGGGCTTAAGGCAACGAAACCGGAACCAAGCAGAGAAAACTTTGAAGGAAACTAAGGCGATACCGACAGCAGGGTACGAAAGCTAGGGAATCGATACCAGAAAGCCTAAGAGAAAAAGCCTACGGGACACTGATATCGACACTAAGAGCGAAGACTTGAGAAGCCGATGCCGGCAGCAAACAGGTTCAGATTTCAACCAAGCTTCAACAACCGATGTCATTAGGGAGACGATATTGAAACACAAAGATATTGGTCGAACACTGATAATAGGAGATTAGAAGCAACAGTAATAATGCTAAGGTAGTAGGGAAGAAAAAGGCAAAGTAAGATGTCAATACCAACACATAGTTGACTACTAGTTTGGTGACGACATCGAAACCAAGAAAGCAAGTATGCAAAATCGACACAAAGATTGCAGAAAGTACGAAAGAGAACTGCTATAACAATGATTCCAACAGAACAAGAAATGAAGAAGATAAGACCTAGTGTCGATACCAACATATGATGAATGATTAGCCTGGTATCTACATTAGAGTGAGAGGGAAAGTTTATACAGACGATACCCAGAAAACTGACATCAAAGGAGAAATAAGATCAAAGCTTTTGGCCAGCATTAGGGTAAAGAAAGTATTAGATAAGCAGGGCGACTTCAGAATGATACGAAACCAAAACATCAAAGGAGGCATCATGAATTTAATATTCAGTATAGCAGCCGGAACCAAAGGCGGAGATCCAATATCGCGAGAAACGATACCAAACATAGGGAAAAGAGTCGACACCAAGTATGTAAGATAAGGGCACAAAGCTGAGACCAGATTCCTCAGAGGAAATAAAGGGCTAGAAGCAAGCAAAACAGAGCAAAAGAAAAGCTATCAGCACCTATAGTTTAACGATCCAAAATCCCCCGATCCCCGAAGAGACGGAAAACAGCGGATTGCTTTGAGAACACGACGCATCGGGCACAAACAATAGAACATTTCATTACTATTACAAAAATTACATCAGAGTACAAGAATATATCAGAGTATGAACAAATATTACATTGCGGAAATACAATATCAAATATTAAAATACAAAGCATCGGAAATTTAAAATGAATAAATACAATGCGTAGCGGACACACATCACTAACACAACTGAAAGAAATACACGGATACAAAGTTTTCCGAATATAGCTCCAGCTGTAAATCCAGGATCCTGGGAAAAGAAATATTTGCGAAAACCAAAACTACGAGCTACCCTTGCGGAAAATAAAGGCACCTAGAGTTTAGGTTAAAACAGTAAACTCCGAGTCAGTCATGGGACTGGTGTGAGAAATAAAAACCGTTATTAACTTTAATTTTAAAAGTTGGGAAATCATGGGACCACACTGTATGTCACGGAATAGGTTTACCCTCATGAACACCAACGCATAAATAATAACTAATAATAGTCATATGGGTCTACAATGCATCATAAAACATGCAAATCCTCAATCTACCCATTTAGGCTTAACCCCAAACATAGATTTTCAAAATCCAATTCACTTACATAAATTATTCCTTTGGACTTTATTTCTCGATTTCTTGTTTTAAATCATTTGAAATACATATCTAGCTTTTATATCAAAGTAGATTTCACTTCGGGATCTCAAACCAAAATCTTTGGAAATATGAATTCCAAAACATAACAATGCATACAAACAAGTATGCAACCAAATCTCGGGAAGTATTCAACCCTCGGACAAGGCTGTACGCGCCTCTATAACTCGGTATATATACATATATATGTGTGTGTGTGTGTGCGCACCTCCCACTAAGGAGCAAGCTACACCAACGATGTACCCCCCATGCCCTCAGAGAAAATACACCGTCCTCACACTTTTAGTCATCTAGGGTTACCCGAATCTTTAGCCACATACCAAATCATTTCATTTCCCCAAGTAGGGAAAACCATTTCACAACATAATAATCACAAGTACTTTCCAAAATATAGTACTTTACATTAGCAATTCACACATATGATCAGCCACAATTAATCATATAACCTTTGAGCTCGTACGTCTCAAAGAAGGGTGTTAAAGAAGTGAATAAATTCTCCGCCACTAAACAAGATATATCATCAATAACAACTAATCGGTTATGTGATGAACTACATTGTCAAACACATAACACATATAGAAATCATTTCGACAACATCGAGTTTAGCCCTCGATCATGAAGTGTTTCACAAGATGTTCGCATACAAATAATTCTACCCAACCCAATGCTAAATGTAAAGGCATATTTGCTCATAAAGTAGTCGAGCACAATCCAAACAGTCAATCAATCACAATCAATATCAACAACCAAGTATATTTGGTTTATATCGCACCTCATGTTTTGGTAAATTTAATCACCATTCATTCATTCCAATCTAATTAAAGATTTATTAAAACTCTTCTCAGTTTTAATCTTCAAATCATTACTTAATGATTATTCAAATTTCTGGAAATTTATCATGCTTTTAATTGGGTTAAGAAATCAATGTATTTAAAACAAAATTCACGATAAACCCAAAATCACCTTCCATCAAAATGGAATCTTCATGGAATTCATAACAGTGTATAATCGATATAAATTTCCATATCAAACTAATACTACAAGAGGAATAGCGGCAAGGCCTTATAAATTCCATAAATAGTAGCGGTCTTCCTTTACAAAAGCTCATCTCAATTATTACCAAATCGAGTTCCATTCAATTCCAATTTAATATATTTAAATTAGAAAAATTTACTTTGGAAAATTTCCATTAAATCCTAGTTATAAGATCTATAAATTCCAAATCATATCTTCACTGTTAATCGGGTTAAAGAACGACTGTTATTTAAAACATTGTTCACTACAAACCCTAAAATCCAATTTGATATTAATTATAAGGCTCTAAATAGAAATAATATTGGCTTATATTCAACATCTAATTCTTAAACCAACCGATATCATATTGGGAATAACGATATATATATATATATATATATATATATATATATATTCCAAATTCCTCAACAATATTCATATAATCACGGAATCCAATATCAAAATATTCCGAAGATTATTTCCATTCATATCCATTCCAATTTATTCAATGGAAAATTCGGGTTATTTTAAAACCCATTTTGAAGTCCAATTTATTTATTTATAAACATTGGATTATTATTCTAGTTAATAACTAGTTCATTCAGATAAAAATATATTTTATCTTTCCAAACTTGGAATTTTTCATCCAAAATCTTTCCAAATAATTTATTATGATTTTACACAATTTTCCATATTTTTAATAATTTTACTTAGGCCCTTACTGCCAGTTTTCAATAACGGCCACCGAACTGCATCCATAGCAACCATTTCTGAAATTGACTTGGATATAATTTGTAACACCCCGAATTTTCTGTTAACTGTAACTTTACAAATTAAAGTATAATTAATTCTAAATAATGAAATCAAGGGAAATGGGTTATTCCATTGCGTTCGTCTCGAAATTCTGCTTGAGATAGAGTCCAAGTTTGCGTAAAACGAATACTGTATGAAGAAGATATGGACGAACGAAGTTGGGCAGAAAAACCAGAAACGGGTCAGAATGCACTGGCGCACTTAGGAAGTGCGCCAGATCAAAATTGAACTGGCGCACTTGGGAAGTGCGCCAGTACAATTTTAGCACTAGCGCACCTGCCAAGTGCGCCCAGGTCAGAAAGACCTATTGGGCAGGCCCTAGCTGGCCTGGTCAGGGTCTGGTCGAATTCTGAGGCTTGGCTGAGTCACTAGGGCTTACATGCCACTTTCTGATTGGCTTCTCTTTAGACGGATGGCCTTTATTCACTCTAGCTTCATCGACGGCTCTAATTAGATTGAAATTCTATAAATACAACTCAAGTCTAACCCTAAATTCACACAAATAATATAATACTAAAGCCGTCATGCTGCTGGAAAGAAACTAGGAGTGGCCGTCAGTTAGAATGCCTAGAGACAAGCCAATACTAAAGCAAAACACGAATCAAAACAACGTTAGTCTGCCCAAAGGAAAGCATATCAAATCCAGAATTCAGAATCCAAGTTCGTCGTTCGTTGTAAGTATAGCGATTTTTCCGATTAGAATAAAACTAAGAATTGATTCGATGTAAATTGGAAGTGGAATTGTGCTATTATGTAACGACGATGTTAATTAATATCTATGTATTGTGTTGCGAATGAAATTGGGATGTTTGTTATATAATTAGGATTGATGTTGATCCTATTGTACTTTTAGAATGACAACAACATCACAAGAAATGTATAGTTCATGTTTATGTGATTGTATAGGTTGTTTGTGATTAGAACCTCATGTATATACTTTATGCAAGAATCTTTATGCCTAAGTGGTTATGTTCATATACATGCCCCTATGTTTATGTAAAATTTGCAAGTTCCAAATCGGATCCATGTCAAGATCCACTTTAGTACATGTTTCATATTGTAATTAGATATGCAATTGGATCTAGTTCCCACCCTTGTCATAAAGTTATACATATTTATGAAAATGTCATATTCTTGTCATGTGCTTATAATGTTTGATGTTATGCCTAGATCCAAAAACAAGTTTAGACATATGTTGTCTAAATCATATGCTAATTCATGTGACACCTATTTGGTTAGACCCTTATTTCAATGCAAATTCACATATATGTAAAACTGATTTAGGCTATGTTGCAAATTCACATATATGTATATTGACTATTTTGCAAGTTCACATCTATGACATTCATGTTGGCTATTTTGCAAGGTCACACCTATGATGTTCATATTGACTATGCCAAAAATGCTAAGTTTACACTTATGTCATGTTTATGTTTATGAATTCCCTTATGCCTATTTGTGTACGCTAAATTAGGCTAAGTTTTTAGCCTAATATTATATGCTAAAACTATGTGAACGAAAATTAGGCTAAGATTGTTAGCCTAATGTTTAAATGGGGTAACATTGGGGATATTAGTAAAACTTGACATAAAATATATAAAATTGGCATGTTTGTCACATGCCAAAATTGGTGGCATTTAAATGGTATAAATTCTTATACCAAAAATGTTAAACTTGGAATGTGGGCTATAACATTTAATTGTTGACAAATTTACATATATTCAGTAATAAAGACAAATATGTAAATTTAGAAAATACGAATATGCTTAACACGAGGTTGGATTGAGTTGTGATGTAAATCTGCCCGGACCCGGCCGGCTGTCCAGTAGTCACAACAATACCTATCCAATGTGGGTGGTTAAGCATTGAGCCCAATAAGGACCCGAGGTTAGACTGAGTTACGGTGTAAATCTGCCCGGAACCGACCGGCACGTCTAGTAACTATAACAATATCTGTCTAATGTGAGTGGTCGGTGCTTTAAAAGGCTAAGGACAGACAAGTCAGGATGGTAGGGTTAAGTTAACTAAAACACTTAATCAAATCAACATGTTAATGAAATTGATGGGTAGGGTTAGTTAAATACAGACACTTAACCACTTAACATGTTTGACTAGAAAACCCTAGTAACGGGAACCCATTTCAGCAGTAACCCAATTAGGTGTCATGGTACCCTAAAACTAAGCAGGGTGGGGCATAATTACTGGGCTGATTGTAAGCGGTCAAAGCGACGGTGGTGGGTGCAACAGTGTGGGTTCTAACGGAGTGCGAGTGTGCACACACTTCGGAGCAGACAAACAGGGCACTGGGGGCACCAGTAGTATAACCTATGCATTCTAAGGTTTGTGTCGGGTCGCCACCATGGGACTTGATACACCCCATGGTGGGGCCAGCATAGGTATCTACAATCTCTGGGGGCCGTAAGACAAAGATGATTATGCGAGTAGGAGCCGATCTTTAGAAAAGGGGATCACTTCACCTCCAGCATGGGGTGACAATTAAGATAATACAAGTAGGTGCAGAGATATAGTGTGGGGTGCGATAGTATATTTGTTTCAAAACTACTTCATCTTAGTTTATGATACTTTCTTGTTCCAGTTTATACCTATCATGCCCTTATTCTTATTTTCATACTGAAGAGTCACTAGACTTACCAGGCTTATGTCTGACCCTATTTTCTTTCGTCTTCTCTTCTTCCGTTCCCCCCCAAGGTCTACAGGGAGGAAATAACTCAGCTTAGTTTGATTCTTTAAAAGCTTCAAGATAGTTGATGTACGGTTTGGAGTCTCTTTCCTTGGCTATGACTATTGGTCACACTCTATGGGGATTTATGCAGTTTTAATCACGTTTTATGCTTCTTTATTTAAAAACCAAGACAGAAATGATGTTGTAATGTTTTGGAAGTTATAATGAGACAATTATGGAAATGTGTTGTACGAACAAGTCTTTTATGAAATAAAAGTCTGATGTTTTCCGCTGCTTATATATATATATATATATATATGTGTTTATATCTGTCTTGTGTTTTATCTGTGACTTTTACTTACAAACCTCCACCAAAGTTAATGCAATCCCTTGTGAGTGACCTTATTGGAGGGTGGGGTGTTTCACTTGGTATCAGAGCATAGATTTACCAGACTAGATAAAAAAAATTTGAAACTATTTTCAAAAAGAAGTTTAAAGAAGCATATTTTTCAAGAAAAAGCATTGTTTTTTTAAAGGCATAATTCCCCAGAGCCATATGCACTATCCCTCTATCTCTTTATCTTGAATACTTTCCTTTTTTGTTCCAGCATGCCTGGAGATCTTAACATTCCAGAAGGAGTATCGATCCCTGACTGGTTCCGAAGGTACCTAGAGGCTAGGGCCAATGGTACGGGCCAAGCAGACATTCCGCCTCCTACGGTGGCAGCAGTTCCTCCTCCTCCTCCTCCTCGTGGAAACACTTTCACTAAGACATGTAGAGACTTCAAGGCTATGGGAGGAAAGGACTTTTATGGAACTGAATCATTTGTGGTAGAAAGGAACTGGCTGAAAGAGACTGAAGATTTATTCGTTATCTTCGAAGTTGATGACAGGCAGAAGATACAGCTAGTAGTATGGTTGCTCAAGGATGAAGCTTCCTATTGGTGGGAAGTTACGCATGCGGAGAGGCCAGTGGAAACATGGGAAGACTTCAGGACAAGCTTTGGTATGAAATTCCTCTCCCAAGCTGAGAGAAGTCTGCAGATGGAGAAGTTCCTAACTCTGAAACAGGGAAGTATGACAATCAGGGAGTACGTTAATCAGTTTAATCAGCTGGCCAGATTTGGGTTGGACTTAGTAAACACCCAACATAAGAAGGCGCTCTGCTTCGTCAAAGGTCTGAATGAGCCTTTACACAGCCTTGCTATGACTCATGTATCCACGGGAGCGACTTATGAAAGCTTAGTGGACATGGCATTGCTACACGAGGAAGACAAGGGCAAGAAAGAGACTAAGGTGGAAGAAAAGAAGGAAGGTTTACAGGCTAAGAAAATAGACTTCAAGAAAGGCGGGAAGAATAACAAATCCCGTGAAAAGAGAAAGTGCAGTTTCTGTGGCATTGTGGGACATATAGCAAAAGACTGCAGAAAGAAGAAGGCAAAGATGAATGGCGGTTGCTTCAGTTGTGGCGAGACTAGACACTTGGCTAAGGACTGCCCAAAGAAGCGGGGGCAGGGACAGAGGACTGGATCTACCTCAGGCGGACAAGTTCACGCGCTGGTGGCACCTCCACAGGAACAAGGTAGAAATATTTTTGTAGAAAGCTTAGTTTATCTGTATGATCATCCAGTTCGCACTCTCTTTGATTCTGGTGCATCACACTCCTTTATTTCATCTGCTTTAGTAGAATCTCTGCACCTAGACACAAGTATGGTAGAAGATCCCTTGGTTGTTTCAAATCCAATTGGGGGCTCGGCTTATTTGTCGATGGTTTGCTTGGATTTGAAAATTTCTATTCTAAGTGTTGAATTTAGATGTAGTGCCTTTGTTTTGGGCTTCTCAGGGTATGGACTGATCTTAGGCATGGACTGGTTGTCTAGTAATGGTGCCATTCTTGATTGTGAGAAAAGAGTGGTTAGGCTCTTGACTCGGCTCGGTAACTGAAATTTCTTGTAATCCCTTGAATGCTGTTATGCTTAGTTATCTAGAGTCGCTTGACGCTTCTGTTGAGAATTTGCAGTTAGTTAGGGTGGTCCGGGAATATCCGGATATCTTTGAAGAGGTGAAAGGCTTACCTCCGAAGCGGGAAATGACTTCCGCATATATCTTGTTGATAATGCAAAGCCCGTAGCTCTGCCTGTTAGACACATGGCTCCAAAGGAGAGAAAGGAGCTCAGTAAGCAAGTTAAGGAGCTTCTCGAGAAGGGGTTTATAAGAAGGAGTATCTCAGAATGGGGTGCTCCAGTGGTGTTCGCCACCAAAGCAGATGGTTCACTACGTCTTTGCATGGACTATAGGGAGCTAAACAAGGTGACCAAAAAGAATAGACACCCGCTTCCTAGAATAGACAATTTGTTTGATCAGCTTGTAGGTGCGTCGGTTTTCTCCCAGCTTGATCTAGCTACTGGGTTCCATCAGCTAAGGGTAGCTGAAGATAGCATTAATAAAACAGCGTTCAGAACCCCAGATGGTTTCTTCGAGTGGCTTGTCATGCCTTTCGGTTTGACAAACGCACCCACTTATTTCATAGACCTAATGAGCAGGGTGTTCAGAGAATTCCTCAATAAGTTCGTGGTGGTCTTCGTAGACGATATTTTGATTTTCTCAAAGAATGAGGAAGAACATGCTCAGCATCTGAAAGAGATCATGGATACTCTCCGTGCACATCAGTTAAAAGCCAAATTCTCCAAGTGCCACTTTTGGAGAAAGGAAGTAAGATTTCTGGGGCATATAGTGTCCAAAGAGGGGTTGGCTATGGACCCCGCGAAAGTGGTGGCAGTGCAAGATTGGAAGACACCAAGAAATGCAACCAAAGTTCGAAGCTTTCTTGGGCTAGCCGGTTTTTACCGAAAATTCATTAGGGATTTCGCGAAAATCTCGGCTCCACTCACAAGGCTAACAAAGAAGAATCTGGCGTTCACTTGAGATTTGGATTGCGAGTTTTTTCTTTCCAACGATTAAAAAGGGCTCTCACAACAGCCCCAGTTCTGACTTTGCCAGATGTTCACAGTATATACAGATGCTTGTGGTACGGGGCTAGGCGTTGTTCTGATGCAAGAAGGGAGGGTAGTAGCTTATGGTGGAAGACAATTGAAAGTGCATGAAAAGAACTACCCAACCCACGATCTTGAGTTGGCCGCCATCATCTTTGCGCTTAAGTCTTGGCGCCATTATCTCCTAGGTGAGAAGTTCGAATCATACATTGACCATAAATCATTGAAATATCTCTTCTCGCAGAAGGATCTTAACTTGAGGCAGCAAAGGTGGATGGAGTTCCTTGCCTCGTATGATTTTGAAATTTCCTATACTCCCGGCAAAGGCAACCTAGTAGCAGACACGTTGAGCCGAAAGAAACTGACCTTTAGCCCTCTCTTTGTAGAAAGGCAAAGCTTGGAGTATATAGCCAGTTTTGACTTTAGGCCCTCCTCAGATTTTATACCTGGTCTATTGGCATCCCTAGAAGTATGGCCCACTCTTTTAGACTCGATAGGGGCCGCACAACGAGAAGACCCACAGCTTGTGGATGTGATTAATCAACTAATTAGGGGTGAAACTTCCAGTCACCTCAATAGGTACTCCATTGATGATAAGGGTTGGCTAAGGCGAGATGGAAGACTATGCGTCCCACAAGCTAGGGATTTTGTGAAGAAGGTTCTCGAGGAGGCACATCATTCCAAGATGACAATACACCCAGGTGGAGACAAGATGTACAAGGATGTAAAGAGAGCTTTCTATTGGAGCGGCATGAAGAAGGACGTGGCAGAATTCGTTTCTAAGTGCGTGACATGCCAACAGGTCAAGGCGGAACAAAAGAAACCTGGAGGACTGCTCCATCCTCTAGAAGTCCCGCAATGGAAGTGGTATAGCGTTTCAATGGACTTCATTGACGGGTTGCCTAGGTCAAGAAGAGGCAATACTAGCATTTGGGTAATAGTGGACAGGCTTACTAAAAATGCCCACTTTATACCTATCAAGAGTAGAAGGACTGCTTCGTCTCTAGCCTCTCTTTATTTCAAGGAAATAGTTCGACTCCATGGAATACCCTCCAGCATAGTGAGTGACAGAGACCCCATCTTCACGATCGAATTTTGGCGGAGTCTGCAAGAAGCTGTCAGCACACAGTTATGTTTGAGCACGGCCTATCACCCATAAACTGATGGTCAGACAGAAAGGGTGAATAGAGTACTAGAAGATCTCCTAAGACTGTGCGTTCTTGACTTCGGAGGAACTTGGGAGGATCACCTTCCTTTAGTGGAATTCGCCTATAACAACAGTTACCAAGCCACCATCGGTATGGCGCCCTTCGAAGCTTTGTATGGAAGACCTTGCTGATCACCAACTTGTTGGTGGGAGTCCACTGACAAGATTTTACTTGGGCCAGACTTGATTAGAGAGACTTCAGAAAAAGTGGACTTGATACAAAGGAGAATGAAGACTGCCCAAGACAGACAGAAATCCTACGCCGACAAAAGAAGGACTGACCATGAGTTTGAGGTTGGGGACAGGGTTTTCCTTAAGGTATCCCCTTTAAGGAACGTAGTTCGCTTTGGATCCGCAGGAAAGCTAGCACCAAGATTTGTAGGACCATTCCCTATCATCGAGAAGATTGGAAAAATGGCTTATAGAGTAGATCTGCCTGAAAGATTGGCTGGAATTCACAACGTCTTTCACGTTTCTCACCTCCGGAAATGTCTACATGAATCAGCGGAAGTGGTGGAGCCAAGCATTCTAGAAGAAGCCGAAGTGGAACGCGAAGCAACTGTGAGGAGAGTTCCAACTCGAATCGTAGGAACTGAAATCAAAAAGCTACGCAACCGCGAAGTGAAGATCGTCAAGGTTCAGTGGAACGACACCAAGGAAGACGCGACTTGGGAAACTTGTAAAGACCCGCAACCTCCCCGTAAAGGAAAGCGTCGGATAGTTCGAGAACAAACCACAATAGAACGCATACAGAAGAACATTTCATTGTATATTACAACAATGCATCAGATTACAAGAATATACAGAGTATAAATGAATATTACACAGTAATATCAGAGATTTAAATTACATTTAAATACATCGCAGCGGAAAAATAATAATACAATACACAACTAGAAGAGATATACGGATACAAAGCTTTCCGGATATCGTTCCAGCTGTAAACCAGGATCCTGTGAATATAAATCTGCAAAACCAAAACTACTAGCTGCCCGTGTCAAAATAAGGGCACCCAGAGTTTAGGTTAAAACAATAAACTCCAGGTCAGTCATGTGACTGGTGTGAGAACTAAAACAGTTATTAATCTTTATTTTAAAAATTAGGTAAATCAAGGGACCACGCCGTATAACACGGAACGGGTTTCCTCCCAAGAATACCAGTGCATAAAACAAACAGCGCAATGCTAAATAAAGAAAAATGAAGCTGTTATAAGACCCAGGTCCCATCACACAATGCAACGCAGTCGAGGATAGGGTTTTTCCTTATAACAGCCAAAGAATGCTTGATACGTTTTAAAACAAATCATTTGATACTATTATAAGTGTGTAAAACAACTTCAAATCATAAGTATCAATCATAGGCGGCATAAGTGCCCCATCCCACTATGTCGCCATATATAGGATTACAATTAAAACCGCAAATGTCACGTATTTGGAAATTGGATTTCCGTCTATGAACCGAGGCAAAAGATAGTCCTCAACCGATTCGTGACTCTCTAGCCCGAGCCACAGGTCAGAGCTCGAGTGACCTTGGAGCGACAGGGCCGGTCCACCGATGTGGATTAAAATGCCTGAACACTACGTTTCCCCACCCTATGGGGTGTAAGTCTGGTCCGTCAGCCGACCAGAATGCATCGGCCGAAACCGATATAACCGAGGCGCCTCGCAACAGCAACAACCACATAAGTCAAACTCGTCAGGGCGTGTAAAACCACTGACGCCACTTCTAACTAGAAAGAAACGCAAGTCCTCCCTGAGGTCCGTCTCCCGTTTTTGGTTCATACCTGGTGTGAAACACGCGAGGTAAACGTTACACAAAGCTACGCCACAAAGGCCGTGCTTTGATCATCACCACAAGACTTTGCTTTTCAACAGAAGCCTTGATCATTTGCATCTTAGCATGCCACACAGGCAAGCCATCCTATGCAACCGATATCAGTCACACAGAATGAAATCCGATGTCAGACACACAGTCCATTTACAAGTCCGTTCTGGGTCTGAACGAAACCGGAGGCACCTAGTACCCCGCATATCCATCGATCTCCAAGCACGTCTGGACGATCACTAACTGTTTCCATCTTCTTGGGTGTACAGCCCAATCAAGATCATCAGTTATCACCCAAACGACGTGAAGACTTCCGGTCTTCGACCATCGTCTTCATCTTCGACTTATCGTCGTATCAGTTATTCAGAATGGGATAAACCCGGTCTTCCCGAATAACTCGCGTATATTTTATAAAAGTGTTACACAAACACAACATACGCCTCATTCCAATTCATTAGTCACTAACCGTAAATTAATCAAGAGAATAATTCCCCAAATATTAACCCCGAAGGCCGAAACCAACATCAGATCAATATCCAGAAAACCATTCTGCTTGGCTAACCGACAGTTAGTTTCTAAATTTCACATTCATAGGGAAAGATTCCCATTAATTTTATAAAAGATAAATTCCTTGAATTTATTCTTTAATCCATTTTTGAATATCAATTCAAACTAGTCGGGATTAGCGAACCTTACCGAAGTAATCATTTGTTTTAATTTCCCAATCCCAACCTATTCATCCCATGAAGTAAAACTGGTAATACTTCATATCTAACACCACAGTGTTATCGGTAAATTCAATTACCATTTCACGTTCAAATCTAATTAAAGATTTAACTATCGCCTGGAGCAAAACTGGTGATACTCCACTTTCGATCATTTCAATCTAATTAAAGATTCATTAAAACTCCACTTAGTTTTAATCTTCGACTGGGTTAAAGAATCAGTGTCATTTAAAACACGGTTCACGATAAACCCAAAATCACATTCATTAATTATCGGGTTAAAGAACGAGTGTTATTTAAAACACTGCTCACGATAAACCCAAAAATCAATATCAATTCAATTCCAATTAAATATTATTTAATTGGTACACTTCATTAAATCTAAATAAAAAGATTTAATCTTTTCTCAACTGGGTTCAAGAATAGTGTTAGTGAAGACACCATTCACGACAAACCCAAATCACATTCGATATTCAATACAAGGCTCTGAATAGAAAATATATCGGCTTATATTCAATATCGAATTCTACGACTAACAAATGTCGTATTGGAAATAACGATATCAATATATATCTTTCAAATTTCCATAACAACACCTGTATAATCACGAATTCCAACATCGAAATATTCCGAAGACAATTTCGATTCAAATCCACTCCAATGCAATCATTGGAAATTTTGGTTATTTTTAAAACCCTTTTCGAATTCAATTTATTTATTTAAAAATAAATAGAATTATAATTCTAGTTCAAAACTAGTTCATTTCGATAAAAATCCATTTTTATCTTTTCAAATATGGAGTTTTTCATCCCAATTCTTTCTAAATCATTTCTTATGATTTTACACAAATTATTGCTATTTTTAATAATTTTATCAAGGCCCATACAGTCGATTTCCATTAACGTCCATCGAACTGCACTTACAGCGACCTTTTTCGAATTTGATTTGGACGTATCTCCAAATCCAACCGTTAGATTTCAAATTTCTAACATTCATTAGAAAGCTCTTTTCGATACGAACCCAACGGTTCCGGTTTTAGGAGAATCCGACGGTCGGATCTCCCGTAATGTCCGTTCGAAATAAATGGTCGAAATTCGCGAACTGCCGCGACGCGGCGCGTTCTATTCAGGCCATTATATTATATATAATATATATAATATATATTTCGTCGATTTCTATTTAAAACGAATTATATAAATAGTTTTGAATTCGTTTCAAAAACATTTTCAACTTCCATTTCAATTCAAATCAAAATTGAATTCTTCTTTATAAATTCGTTTCAAAATCCATTTCCATTCAATTCAAATTTCAATTCAATTTGAATTTATTTCACTTCGCTTTCAATTCAATTCGAATTCGTTTTCAATTCAATTCATTTCGAAATCGTTTTCAATTCAATTCATTTCGAAATCGTTTTTAGTTCAATTCATTTCGAAATCGTTTTCAATTCAATTCATTTCGAAATCGTTTTCAATTCAATTCATTTCGAAATCGTTTTCAATTCAATTCATTTCGAAATCGTTTTCAATTCAATTCATTTCGAAATCGTTTTCAATTCAATTCATTTCGAAATCGTTTTCAATTCAATTCATTTCGAAATCGTTTTCAATTCAATTCATTTCGAAATCGTTTTCAATTCAATTCATTTCGAAATCGTTTTCAATTCAATTCATTTCGAAATCGTTTTCAATTCAATTCATTTCGAAATCGTTTTCAATTCAATTCATTTCGAAATCGTTTTCAATTCAATTCATTTCAAAATATTCGATTTCGAAATCACGTTTCAATATTCATTTTAAAATGAATAAAATCGATATAAATATCGTTCACGTCAAAATGGCGTCAATCTAATCCTCACGGCTTCACATATTTCTATTTTCAAATATTCTATTTCAAATATTTCTATTTCAAATATTTCTATTTCAAATATTTCTATTTCAAATATTTCTATTTCAAATATTTCTTTTTTTCTCGAAACTGGAATGAGGCCCAATCAATTACCATATAATGTTAATTATATGGATTTTCTACAACACATGTATATATCAACAACGATGAATAATCAACCATCAACCAAAGTGCACTACACTGTATAAGCATCAAATATAGACATTTAACGCTTATAGCAGCTTGTCAATCAATCGATCGACATATTTAATAAATCAGGATGAGTGAACTTCAAATTTCATCCTAACACCCGTGTGGGGTTTCAAACAATCAAACACATATTTTATTTGTGCAGTTGGGCGATGTGTAAAATTTATCGACCCAATCAATGTCCTTCAAATAAGTGTACATAAACAAACCATCTGGTTTGCAAATGAATATTTTATTTATTCACATTCACGTTAAAATTTATATTTTTAAAGACAAAACATTTTATTTCAACATATGAATTTCTCTTCAGTTCATTCTTTAAATAAAATGATATTTTTATTTTTCTAACATATTTTAGAAAATTTCGGCGGCATAACGGCACGATACTAGAAACGGGACGAGGCCTAGCCTTATCCCCGGACTAGTGAAGGCCCACGCCATTCACACATCAATCAAATCAATTTCATTATGCAAACCACAAAATTTGGAGTAAGAGTCTAACCTAGCCTTACTCCTTCGCCTTATAACGGCGTACGTCTAATCCTAACCAATTTATCGATTCAATTTTTCACACCACAAACCACATTCAAACCAATATCACAATCAATAACCAAACAGCCAAACAAACAAGTCCATGGTCTGTGGACGATTGTGTCGGGTGCTACTAAGCACCGTCTGCATCCTAGTATAAATATATATAACTAGAAGAGAAATAGAAAGGTGAGAAATTCTCACTTATTAGCTATCCTAGCTCCACGGCACTTCATTTGCAGAAGTCTTCGTCGTTTCGCCTTTTTGTCACCTTCGTTGCTGCTTTCACTACATACGTAAAAATCACATTTTTACTTCGTTATTCAATATATAAAAATTCTATTTTTCTATCGAAGTTCAATATATAAAAATCGAATTTTTAGTTCGCTATTCAATATATAAAAATCGAATTTTTAGTTCGCTATTCAATATATAAAAATCCTATTTTCCTTTCGAAGTTCAAAATATAAAAATCCTATTTTCCTTTCGAAGTTCAAAATATAAAAATCCTATTTTCTTTTCGAAGTTCAAAATATAAAAATCCTATTTTTATGCCGAAGTTCAATATATAAAAATCCTATTTTTATGCCGAAGTTCAATATATAAAAATCCTATTTTTATGCCGAAGTTCAATATATAAAAATCCTATTTTTATCGCAAACCTATTTAAATAAAAATCACATTTTTATGTGATGTTATTTATATTTTAAAAACAACGTATATTTTTAAAACAAAGCTAATTTTATTTAAAAAAAAAAAATGTAAAACAGGAGATTACCTTCTCCTGCTTCCTTGATTCTGATAAACCCGTATGCCCTCGAACCCACGGTCGTTTTTGAATCCTCCACGCCACAGGTTCCTGGAGCCGCCGGAGAGGGATCGCCGGCCACCCCTCGACGCGGCTGAGCGTCGCCGACTTCCTCCCCTGAGCGCGCCACAATCGGTGGCCCCACCTGGTCGGAAACCTGACATGAACGATGCGACATCGACCCTTGAGATCGTCGCGAGGTAGGGTGAAGCAGTGGGGGGGGGGTCGATCGCCGGAGTGAGGAGGCAGTCTGATCGTAGGCGGCGACGATGGCCCCTGGGCGGCGACGAAATCGAGATCGATGGTTTGTCTCTTTTTTTTTTTTTTTTTTTTTTTTTTTTTTTTGATTTTGTTCTGTTCGATCTGAATCGGGGGGGGGGGGCCTGGAGGGGTTTTAAGGGGAGAAAGGTTTTTTTTTATTATTTTTTTATTTTATTTTATTATTTAATTATTTTATTCGAAAAAAAGGTTGACCTTTAAATACGAACTCGAAACGAGGCCCACCGCCTGTCGTCCATAGCGTTTCACCCCCATTCCGAACACAATGGGACATGTATCGTAAGCCGATTCGGCTGTTACAATCAATTTTCGTTAAATTTACATTTAAATCACTTATATTCAATTTTAAACGTACATTTCGAATTACCGGGGCCACATACTAACTAGAAAAATTCTAGAAAAGTATTTTCTAGCTTCGTATTGACGATACGGTCCTAACAAAACTAGTTTCGTCGAATTCTGAGATCGTTAGAAAAATGGCCAATTTCCAGTCGATTAAAATCAACTGAAACTGGTCAAACGCGTTTTCCTTTGCCACGCTCACATATGGATTCGAAAAATTATGAAATTTAAAACCTAGCAATAACTTGACACTGCGGACCCAACAAAACTGGTTTCGTCGAAATCCGAGGTCATTTGCAAAATGTCCATTTTTAAGGGCCTTATATATATAAAAATATATATAAATTCCACAGCGACTATTTCTAAATTTCAACTGGACATATCTCATCATTTATAAAGTGAAATCTCAGTTTCTCAACTTCGTTGGAAAGATATCATCAATTAGATCTTAATGTTTTTGGTTTCACAAAAATCCGGATTGTTTTGCACCCGGTACATTCAATTGAAGTTTGAAATCGAATTATCGAACTACCGCGCCATTTTTAATTCTATTTATAATTATATATAAATATTTATATTCTAACGACGACGCGTATAATATATACGTTCGAATTCTATTCAAAATAAGTTTCTCGTCGATATTATTTAAAATAATTCATTTTAAATAATCAAAATTCGCTAAAATTGCCAAAATAAAAATTTTAAACTGGCCCAGATTTTCCGGGTTGTTACAATCTCCCCCACTTAAAACTTTTCGTCCCCGAAAAGGAACAAAGTCGAAAGTGGTTTGATAATTCAACTCTACGTTCGATCTGGCTTCCATTCTCTAACTTTTTAGTTTCTGAGAATTTTCAAAATTTCAAAAATTTGGCTAACACCCTAAATTTTCGAAAAATTTCGCCATAACCTCCCCTGCAATGGGAGCATCGGGGAATTTCAAATAGCTTCCCCGGTCCTTCAGATCTCAAAAAGAAAAAGAAAAAGCCAAGCGGCTAGCCAATAGGCTCACAAAATCATCATCACCCAAACAAAACAGGAAATTATGTAATAAACATGTACCTATTTGTCGGGCAAACAAATTTTATTCTCTGGCTCTAGCCTCCTTGCTATGACCTGTTCAATGCAAGTATATGTATATGCAAGCAAATGCAACCAATTTTCAATACAATTTAATATTTGTTTCAATTAGGCATAATGGTTCAAAATTAGCAAACAAATAAACAAACAACACAAACATCAATCAATTAGTGAATTAGAGTTTCAAATTCATAATTTTGATACATATACAAAAATCATATTTTTGATGCCAATTCACAACTATGTATTCTAACTATATAAGTTTTGGTTCTCACACCAGTCTAATGGAAATATATAGAAAATCACACCTTCGAAACACGAAACTAATTACTAATGATGACGCGTCAATCATCAGAATCAGGTCCGGGCGACTAGAGTGTGATTCTATATCTATCCAATATATTAAAACTTTGAATACACGCGGATCAGACGTATACGCAAAATCTATATATACTGGATTGTCCACATCAATATAAATAAATAATCAAATACGAATAATTGATTTAAATTTTCAAAACAAATTTTGTTTTCATTTTAAAAATATACTCTTCACACTCGTTCTAGGATACTACTGATCCTATCTCTAACGAGTCATTCTAATTGGATATTACTAATCCAATATCTGATGAATTCTTTCGTATGGTTCTAATGTGCCTTGTTCTCTGAGCTTTGTAAACCAAAGCTCTGATACCAACTGTAAAGACCCGCAACCTCCCCGTAAAGGAAAGCGTCGGATAGTTCGAGAACAAACCACAATAGAACGCATACAGAAGAACATTTCATTGTATATTACAACAATGCATCAGATTACAAGAATATACAGAGTATAAATGAATATTACACAGTAATATCAGAGATTTAAATTACATTTAAATACATCGCAGCGGAAAAATAATAATACAATACACAACTAGAAGAGATATACGGATACAAAGCTTTCCGGATATCGTTCCAGCTGTAAACCAGGATCCTGTGAATATAAATCTGCAAAACCAAAACTACTAGCTGCCCGTGTCAAAATAAGGGCACCCAGAGTTTAGGTTAAAACAATAAACTCCAGGTCAGTCATGTGACTGGTGTGAGAACTAAAACAGTTATTAATCTTTATTTTAAAAATTAGGTAAATCAAGGGACCACGCCGTATAACACGGAACGGGTTTCCTCCCAAGAATACCAGTGCATAAAACAAACAGCGCAATGCTAAATAAAGAAAAATGAAGCTGTTATAAGACCCAGGTCCCATCACACAATGCAACGCAGTCGAGGATAGGGTTTTTCCTTATAACAGCCAAAGAATGCTTGATACGTTTTAAAACAAATCATTTGATACTATTATAAGTGTGTAAAACAACTTCAAATCATAAGTATCAATCATAGGCGGCATAAGTGCCCCATCCCACTATGTCGCCATATATAGGATTACAATTAAAACCGCAAATGTCACGTATTTGGAAATTGGATTTCCGTCTATGAACCGAGGCAAAAGATAGTCCTCAACCGATTCGTGACTCTCTAGCCCGAGCCACAGGTCAGAGCTCGAGTGACCTTGGAGCGACAGGGCCGGTCCACCGATGTGGATTAAAATGCCTGAACACTACGTTTCCCCACCCTATGGGGTGTAAGTCTGGTCCGTCAGCCGACCAGAATGCATCGGCCGAAACCGATATAACCGAGGCGCCTCGCAACAGCAACAACCACATAAGTCAAACTCGTCAGGGCGTGTAAAACCACTGACGCCACTTCTAACTAGAAAGAAACGCAAGTCCTCCCTGAGGTCCGTCTCCCGTTTTTGGTTCATACCTGGTGTGAAACACGCGAGGTAAACGTTACACAAAGCTACGCCACAAAGGCCGTGCTTTGATCATCACCACAAGACTTTGCTTTTCAACAGAAGCCTTGATCATTTGCATCTTAGCATGCCACACAGGCAAGCCATCCTATGCAACCGATATCAGTCACACAGAATGAAATCCGATGTCAGACACACAGTCCATTTACAAGTCCGTTCTGGGTCTGAACGAAACCGGAGGCACCTAGTACCCCGCATATCCATCGATCTCCAAGCACGTCTGGACGATCACTAACTGTTTCCATCTTCTTGGGTGTACAGCCCAATCAAGATCATCAGTTATCACCCAAACGACGTGAAGACTTCCGGTCTTCGACCATCGTCTTCATCTTCGACTTATCGTCGTATCAGTTATTCAGAATGGGATAAACCCGGTCTTCCCGAATAACTCGCGTATATTTTATAAAAGTGTTACACAAACACAACATACGCCTCATTCCAATTCATTAGTCACTAACCGTAAATTAATCAAGAGAATAATTCCCCAAATATTAACCCCGAAGGCCGAAACCAACATCAGATCAATATCCAGAAAACCATTCTGCTTGGCTAACCGACAGTTAGTTTCTAAATTTCACATTCATAGGGAAAGATTCCCATTAATTTTATAAAAGATAAATTCCTTGAATTTATTCTTTAATCCATTTTTGAATATCAATTCAAACTAGTCGGGATTAGCGAACCTTACCGAAGTAATCATTTGTTTTAATTTCCCAATCCCAACCTATTCATCCCATGAAGTAAAACTGGTAATACTTCATATCTAACACCACAGTGTTATCGGTAAATTCAATTACCATTTCACGTTCAAATCTAATTAAAGATTTAACTATCGCCTGGAGCAAAACTGGTGATACTCCACTTTCGATCATTTCAATCTAATTAAAGATTCATTAAAACTCCACTTAGTTTTAATCTTCGACTGGGTTAAAGAATCAGTGTCATTTAAAACACGGTTCACGATAAACCCAAAATCACATTCATTAATTATCGGGTTAAAGAACGAGTGTTATTTAAAACACTGCTCACGATAAACCCAAAAATCAATATCAATTCAATTCCAATTAAATATTATTTAATTGGTACACTTCATTAAATCTAAATAAAAAGATTTAATCTTTTCTCAACTGGGTTCAAGAATAGTGTTAGTGAAGACACCATTCACGACAAACCCAAATCACATTCGATATTCAATACAAGGCTCTGAATAGAAAATATATCGGCTTATATTCAATATCGAATTCTACGACTAACAAATGTCGTATTGGAAATAACGATATCAATATATATCTTTCAAATTTCCATAACAACACCTGTATAATCACGAATTCCAACATCGAAATATTCCGAAGACAATTTCGATTCAAATCCACTCCAATGCAATCATTGGAAATTTTGGTTATTTTTAAAACCCTTTTCGAATTCAATTTATTTATTTAAAAATAAATAGAATTATAATTCTAGTTCAAAACTAGTTCATTTCGATAAAAATCCATTTTTATCTTTTCAAATATGGAGTTTTTCATCCCAATTCTTTCTAAATCATTTCTTATGATTTTACACAAATTATTGCTATTTTTAATAATTTTATCAAGGCCCATACAGTCGATTTCCATTAACGTCCATCGAACTGCACTTACAGCGACCTTTTTCGAATTTGATTTGGACGTATCTCCAAATCCAACCGTTAGATTTCAAATTTCTAACATTCATTAGAAAGCTCTTTTCGATACGAACCCAACGGTTCCGGTTTTAGGAGAATCCGACGGTCGGATCTCCCGTAATGTCCGTTCGAAATAAATGGTCGAAATTCGCGAACTGCCGCGACGCGGCGCGTTCTATTCAGGCCATTATATTATATATAATATATATAATATATATTTCGTCGATTTCTATTTAAAACGAATTATATAAATAGTTTTGAATTCGTTTCAAAAACATTTTCAACTTCCATTTCAATTCAAATCAAAATTGAATTCTTCTTTATAAATTCGTTTCAAAATCCATTTCCATTCAATTCAAATTTCAATTCAATTTGAATTTATTTCACTTCGCTTTCAATTCAATTCGAATTCGTTTTCAATTCAATTCATTTCGAAATCGTTTTCAATTCAATTCATTTCGAAATCGTTTTTAGTTCAATTCATTTCGAAATCGTTTTCAATTCAATTCATTTCGAAATCGTTTTCAATTCAATTCATTTCGAAATCGTTTTCAATTCAATTCATTTCGAAATCGTTTTCAATTCAATTCATTTCGAAATCGTTTTCAATTCAATTCATTTCGAAATCGTTTTCAATTCAATTCATTTCGAAATCGTTTTCAATTCAATTCATTTCGAAATCGTTTTCAATTCAATTCATTTCGAAATCGTTTTCAATTCAATTCATTTCGAAATCGTTTTCAATTCAATTCATTTCGAAATCGTTTTCAATTCAATTCATTTCGAAATCGTTTTCAATTCAATTCATTTCAAAATATTCGATTTCGAAATCACGTTTCAATATTCATTTTAAAATGAATAAAATCGATATAAATATCGTTCACGTCAAAATGGCGTCAATCTAATCCTCACGGCTTCACATATTTCTATTTTCAAATATTCTATTTCAAATATTTCTATTTCAAATATTTCTATTTCAAATATTTCTATTTCAAATATTTCTATTTCAAATATTTCTTTTTTTCTCGAAACTGGAATGAGGCCCAATCAATTACCATATAATGTTAATTATATGGATTTTCTACAACACATGTATATATCAACAACGATGAATAATCAACCATCAACCAAAGTGCACTACACTGTATAAGCATCAAATATAGACATTTAACGCTTATAGCAGCTTGTCAATCAATCGATCGACATATTTAATAAATCAGGATGAGTGAACTTCAAATTTCATCCTAACACCCGTGTGGGGTTTCAAACAATCAAACACATATTTTATTTGTGCAGTTGGGCGATGTGTAAAATTTATCGACCCAATCAATGTCCTTCAAATAAGTGTACATAAACAAACCATCTGGTTTGCAAATGAATATTTTATTTATTCACATTCACGTTAAAATTTATATTTTTAAAGACAAAACATTTTATTTCAACATATGAATTTCTCTTCAGTTCATTCTTTAAATAAAATGATATTTTTATTTTTCTAACATATTTTAGAAAATTTCGGCGGCATAACGGCACGATACTAGAAACGGGACGAGGCCTAGCCTTATCCCCGGACTAGTGAAGGCCCACGCCATTCACACATCAATCAAATCAATTTCATTATGCAAACCACAAAATTTGGAGTAAGAGTCTAACCTAGCCTTACTCCTTCGCCTTATAACGGCGTACGTCTAATCCTAACCAATTTATCGATTCAATTTTTCACACCACAAACCACATTCAAACCAATATCACAATCAATAACCAAACAGCCAAACAAACAAGTCCATGGTCTGTGGACGATTGTGTCGGGTGCTACTAAGCACCGTCTGCATCCTAGTATAAATATATATAACTAGAAGAGAAATAGAAAGGTGAGAAATTCTCACTTATTAGCTATCCTAGCTCCACGGCACTTCATTTGCAGAAGTCTTCGTCGTTTCGCCTTTTTGTCACCTTCGTTGCTGCTTTCACTACATACGTAAAAATCACATTTTTACTTCGTTATTCAATATATAAAAATTCTATTTTTCTATCGAAGTTCAATATATAAAAATCGAATTTTTAGTTCGCTATTCAATATATAAAAATCGAATTTTTAGTTCGCTATTCAATATATAAAAATCCTATTTTCCTTTCGAAGTTCAAAATATAAAAATCCTATTTTCCTTTCGAAGTTCAAAATATAAAAATCCTATTTTCTTTTCGAAGTTCAAAATATAAAAATCCTATTTTTATGCCGAAGTTCAATATATAAAAATCATATTTTTATGCCGAAGTTCAATATATAAAAATCCTATTTTTATGCCGAAGTTCAATATATAAAAATCCTATTTTTATCGCAAACCTATTTAAATAAAAATCACATTTTTATGTGATGTTATTTATATTTTAAAAACAACGTATATTTTTAAAACAAAGCTAATTTTATTTAAAAAAAAAAAATGTAAAACAGGAGATTACCTTCTCCTGCTTCCTTGATTCTGATAAACCCGTATGCCCTCGAACCCACGGTCGTTTTTGAATCCTCCACGCCACAGGTTCCTGGAGCCGCCGGAGAGGGATCGCCGGCCACCCCTCGACGCGGCTGAGCGTCGCCGACTTCCTCCCCTGAGCGCGCCACAATCGGTGGCCCCACCTGGTCGGAAACCTGACATGAACGATGCGACATCGACCCTTGAGATCGTCGCGAGGTAGGGTGAAGCAGTGGGGGGGGGGTCGATCGCCGGAGTGAGGAGGCAGTCTGATCGTAGGCGGCGACGATGGCCCCTGGGCGGCGACGAAATCGAGATCGATGGTTTGTCTCTTTTTTTTTTTTTTTTTTTTTTTTTTTTTTTTTTGATTTTGTTCTGTTCGATCTGAATCGGGGGGGGGGGGCCTGGAGGGGTTTTAAGGGGAGAAAGGTTTTTTTTTATTATTTTTTTATTTTATTTTATTATTTAATTATTTTATTCGAAAAAAAGGTTGACCTTTAAATACGAACTCGAAACGAGGCCCACCGCCTGTCGTCCATAGCGTTTCACCCCCATTCCGAACACAATGGGACATGTATCGTAAGCCGATTCGGCTGTTACAATCAATTTTCGTTAAATTTACATTTAAATCACTTATATTCAATTTTAAACGTACATTTCGAATTACCGGGGCCACATACTAACTAGAAAAATTCTAGAAAAGTATTTTCTAGCTTCGTATTGACGATACGGTCCTAACAAAACTAGTTTCGTCGAATTCTGAGATCGTTAGAAAAATGGCCAATTTCCAGTCGATTAAAATCAACTGAAACTGGTCAAACGCGTTTTCCTTTGCCACGCTCACATATGGATTCGAAAAATTATGAAATTTAAAACCTAGCAATAACTTGACACTGCGGACCCAACAAAACTGGTTTCGTCGAAATCCGAGGTCATTTGCAAAATGTCCATTTTTAAGGGCCTTATATATATAAAAATATATATAAATTCCACAGCGACTATTTCTAAATTTCAACTGGACATATCTCATCATTTATAAAGTGAAATCTCAGTTTCTCAACTTCGTTGGAAAGATATCATCAATTAGATCTTAATGTTTTTGGTTTCACAAAAATCCGGATTGTTTTGCACCCGGTACATTCAATTGAAGTTTGAAATCGAATTATCGAACTACCGCGCCATTTTTAATTCTATTTATAATTATATATAAATATTTATATTCTAACGACGACGCGTATAATATATACGTTCGAATTCTATTCAAAATAAGTTTCTCGTCGATATTATTTAAAATAATTCATTTTAAATAATCAAAATTCGCTAAAATTGCCAAAATAAAAATTTTAAACTGGCCCAGATTTTCCGGGTTGTTACAAAACTGAGGATAGAATACGCGCGGTCTACCCTTTTCTTTTTGAGGGTACATCTTTGACCTCTCTTTTTCCTTAAGTTGTGCTTGTATCTATCTTTTTAGGTATATCTCCTCGATATTATCCTTTATCCTTAGGTAGAAACCCCTTTGGATGTAAACATGTATTTGAAACATGTTATGGTTGATGGCTGCAAGTGGTTGCTCGTGGATGCATATACACACACAACCTAGGTTTTAGATCGGCTCAGTCACTTCATACTGCATATGCATATATGTATTCATATTTGTATGTGGTTGAAACTTGATATGTTGTCATATGAATGTCGCATTTGTATTGAGGGTTGCGCACTCATGTATAATTATGAGTAAGGACAAATTTTCATACATAATGGACTCATGACACTTACATGATTTGCATTAAGGAGGTCAACTGGATCAGTAGACCACCTGATTTTGCATTAGTTAAGGACATATACACACACTGTGCATATAATCATAATGCATTAGAAGTCTTTTAAGGACAATGGACAACTGTGTTTGTTGGTTGAGTAGATGGACGATTGGATGTTAGGACTTACGTTCTCCTAGACTTGAAGATTTCGGGGACGAAATCCTTTAAGAAGGGGAGAATGTAACACCCCGAATTTTCTGTTAACTATAACTTTACAAATTAAAGTATAATTAATTCTAAATGATGAAATCAAAGGAAATGGGTTACGCCATTTCGTTCGTCTCAAAATTCTGCTTGAGATAGAGTCCAAGTTTGTGTAAAACGGATAACATATGAAGAAGATATGGACGAACGAAGTTGGGCAGAAAAACCAGAAACGGGTCAAAATGCACTGGCGCACTTGGGAAGAGCGCCAGAACAAAATTGATCTGGTGCACTTGGGAAATGCGCCAGTACAATTTTAGCACTGGTGCACCTGCCAAGTGCGCCCAGGTCAGGCCCTAGCTGGCCTGGTCAGGGTCTGGTCGAATTCTGAGGCTTGGCTGAGCCACTAGGGCTTACATGTCACATTCTGATTGGCTTCTCTTGAGATAGATGGCCTGGATTCAATCTAGCTTAATCGACGGCTCTAATTAGATTGAAATTCTATAAATACAACTCAAGTCTAACCCTAAATTCACACAAATAATATAATACTAAATCCGTCATGCTACTGGAAAGAAACTAGGAGTGGCCGTCAGTTAGAAAGCCTAGAGACAAACCAATACTAAAGCAAAACACAAATCAAAACAACGTTAGTTACCCAAAGGAAAGCATATCAAATCCAGAATTCAGAATCCAGAATCCAAGTTCGTCGTTCGTTGTAAGTATAGTGATTTTTCCGATGAGAATAAAACTAAGAATTGATTCGATGTAAATTGGAAGTGGAATTGTGCTATTATGCAACGACGATGTTAATTAATATCTATGTATTGTGTTGCGAATGAAATTGAGATGTTTGTGGTATAATTAAGATTGATGTTGATCCTATTGTACTTTTAGAATGACAACAACATCACAAGAAAGTTGTATAGTTCATGTTTATGTGATTGTATAGGTTGTTTGTGATTAGAACCTCATGTATATACTTTATGATGGAATCTTTATGCCTAAATAGTTATGTTCATACACATGCCCCTATGTTTATGTAAAAGTTGCAAGTTCCTAATCAGATCCATGTCAAGATCCACTTTAGTACATGTTTCATGTTGTAATTAGATATGCAGTTGGATCTAGTTCCCACCCTTGTCATAAAGTTATACATATTTATGAAAATGTCATATTCTTGTCATGTGCTAGTAATGTTCGATGTTATGCCTAGATCCAAAAACAAGTTTAGACCTATGTTGTCTAAATCATATGCTAATTCATGTGACACCTATTTGGTTAGACCCTTATTTCAATGCAAATTCACATATATGTGAAATTGATTTAGGCTATGTTGCAAATTCACATATATGTATATTGACTATTTTGCAAGTTCACATCTATGACATTCATGTTGGCTATTTTGCAAGTTCACACCTATGATGTTCATATTGACTATGCCAAAAATACTAAGTTTACACCTATGTCATGTTTATGTTTATGAATTCCCTTATGCCTATTTGTGTGCGCTAAATTAGGCTAAGTTTTTAGCCTAATATTATATGCTAAAACTATGCGAACGGAAATTAGGCTAAGATTGTTAGCCTAATGTTTAAACGGGGTAACGTTGGGGATATTTGTAAAACTTGACATAAAATATATAAAATTGGCATGTTTGTCACATGCCAAAATTGGTGGCATTTAAATGGTATAAATTCTTATACAAAAAATGTTAAACTTGGAATGTGGGCCATAACATTTAATTGTTGACAAATTTACATATATTCAGTAATAAAGACAAATATGTAAATTTAGAAAATATGAATATGCTTAACACGAGGTTGGATTGAGTTGTGATGTAAATCTGCCTGGACCCGCCCGATTGTCCAGTAGTCACAACAATACCTATCCAATGTGGGTGGTTAAGCATTGAGCCCAATAAGGACCCGAGGTTAGACTGAGTTACAGTGTAAATTTGCCCGGAACCGACCGGCACATCCAGTAACCGTAACAATATCTATCTAATGTGAGTGGTCGGTGCTTTAAAAGGCTAAGGACAGACAAGTCAGGATGGTAGGGTTAAGTTAACTAAAACACTTAACCAAATCAACATGTTAATGAAATTGATGGGTGGGGTTGGGTAAATACATACACTTAACCATTTGACATGTTTGACTAGAAAACCCTAGTAACGGGGACCCATTTCAGCAGTAACCCAATTAGGTATCATGGTACCCAGAAACTAGGCAGGGTGGGGCATGATTACTAGGCAGGTTGTAAGCGGTCAAAGCGACGGCGGTGGGTGCAACAGTGTGGGTTCTAACGGAGTGCGGGCGTGCACACACTTCGGAGCAGACAAACAGGGCACAGGGGGCACTAGTAGTATAACCTATGCATTCTAAGGTTTGTGTCGGGTCGCCACCATGGGACTTGATACACCCCATGGTGGGGCCAGCATAGGTATTTACAATCTCTGGGGGCCGTAAGACACAGATGATTATGCGAGTAGGAGCCGATCTTTAGAAAAGGGGATCACTTTACCTCCAGCATGGGGTGACAGTTAAGATAATACAAGTAAGTGCAGAGATATAGTGTGGGGTGCGATAGTGTATTCGTTTCAAAACTACTTCATCTTAGTTTATGATACTTTCCTGTTCCAGTTTAAACCTATCATGCCCTTATTCTTATTTTCATACTGAAGAGTCACTAGACTTACCAGGCTTTATGTCTGACCCTATTTTCTTTCGTCTTCTCTTCTTCCGTTCCCCCCCAAGGTCCACAGGGAGGAAATAACTCAGCTTAGTCAGATTCTTTAAAAGCTTCAAGATAGTTGATGTACGGTTTGGAGTCTCTTTCCTTGGCTATGGCTGTTGGTCACACTCTATGGGGATTTATGCAGTTTTAATCACGTTTTATGCTTCTTTATTTAAAAACCAAGACAGAAATGATGTTGTAATGTTTTGGAAGTTGTTATGAGACAATTATGGAAATGTGTTGTACAAACAAGTCTTTTATGAAATAAAAGTCTGATGTTTTCCGCGGCCTATATATATATATATATGTGTGTGTGTGTGTGTGTGTGTGTGTGTGTGTGTGTGTGTGTTTATATATGTCTTGTGTTTTATCTGTGACTTTTACTTACAAACCTCCACCAAAGTTAAGGTAGTCCCTTGTGAGTGACCTTAATGGAGGGTGGGGTGTTTCATAATTCCAAATCTCACCATTCAAATTTAAATCTCAAATATTCGTTGGAAAGATCTTTCCGATACGAACCTAATGTTTTCGGTTTTAGGAGAATTTGACGGTTGGATCTCCTGTTACATCAATTTGAAGTTAATGGTTGAAATTCACGAATGATCGCTGCGCGGCGCGTTCTATTCAAGCCATTAAATATATATAATATATATATCATCGATTTCCATTTAAAATGTATTTTATAAATATTTTATAAATTTATTTTAAAAACGATTCCAATTCCCATTTCAATTTTAAATCAAAATTGAATATTCTATTACATGACAATTTTATATATCGCCTATAAGCTAAAAATAATATTTTTAGCGAACAAATATCTTTCACATCGCATATATATATATATATTTTCCACATTTCATATATATTTAATTTTCACATTGCATATATATTCAATTTTCACATTGCATATATATTTTATTTTCCATTTCACATCACATATATATTTATTTTTCACATCATATATATATATATATACATATTACATCGCATACTTATTTATTTTTCACATCGCATATATATTTTTCACATCGCCATCACAACACAGTACAGTCAATTTAATCATCCATGGTTTGTGGACGACAGTTAGGTAAGCTAATAGGCACCGTATACAATTTATAATGATTAAAACTGATAACAAACAATACTGGGAATCAATATATGAAGTTATAAAATTGATAATTGTACAAAAAAATTAGTGAGAGAGTTCTCACATTCGTTTCCACTTCATTAGTCTTTATTTTTGAATTTCTGTTTTTAACTGAATCTAACTGAACGTTCAATTCAGTCAAGAACTGTAACTAGCTCCACATATGTTCCAGTTAATTTCATGTTGTAGTGTTTGCTGTCACGATCCCAACGTAGCTGAATTTGCATATTTCTAATACCGGATGAGCAAGATATTAAATCTTAAACATTGGATACTTTTAAAACATTATTAAATTATTAAGTAAATTATTAAAACCTTAACAATCTACTTAATCATGATTAGGCCATCCCCTTCCTTCACGTTTAACTACATATCACAAAACCCATCGTTCCGCTCCTCAATCCGCTGATGCCCACCACCACACGCCGCCTGGACATGGTCTGACACCCTCACGACCACCGTCTTCACTTCACCTCCCGGCACCCTGCACCCCGATTAACTCGCTACCTCCTCGAGCTCTATAGTGGCATGCGAACGACTCCACTTTAGGCTCATAAATCCCATGATTTACATTATTAAACTTCAACACATCCGTACGGATGGAGAGAGCTCGAAGTGCTGAATCATTTTCATTTTACCGCCTTGGTTCAATTTGAATTGGATTTGAAGCTATTGGGGATTTTAAATCTAAGTGTGGTGGACGCTGAAAGGGAAGGAGGGCGCTCTGTAAATTTTGACTACGTGTGAAAGTAGTGTAGGGTTTGACCTTGTGGGGTTGTATATGTAAAGAATTATATATTATTATTTAATTAATTTAATCATTTTGTTGCGAAATTTCCCATCTGAACTCCAAATCGAACCCAACGACTAGCGTCCATAGCAAAATACCCCCATTCAGGACACAATGGGATATGTTTCACAAGCCAATTCGACTTTTTCGATCAGTTTTCATAAAAATTAAAATATAAATCAATATATATTGAATTTTAACGTACATTTTAATTTACCGGGGCCACATACTAACTCCAAAAATTACATAAAAAATACATCTAGCTATGTTTTGATGATACGGTCCTAGCAAAACTAATTTCATCGAATTTTGAGGCCGTTTGAAAAATGGCCTTTTTCAGGTCGATTAAATTCAAACTAAAACTGACCAAACACGTTTAAATTTACCGCTCACATATTAATTCCAAAAATTATGAAATTTGAAACCTGACAATAATTTGACATTCCTGATCCAACAAAAGTGGTTTCGTCGGAAACGGAGGTTGTTTGCAAAATGGCTATTTTAACGACTATTATATTATTGAAATATATATAAATTCCATAGCGACTATTCTAAATTGGCATAACTTTCAATTTATAAAGTGAAATCTGAATTTTTCACATCCTTAGAAAGATATAATTAAACATATTCTAACATTTCTAGTTTTACTGAAATCCGATTTATTTTGAATTCTGTACATTCAATTGAAATTTAAAATCGAATTTTCAAACTATCACGCCATTTCGAGTTTGTTTAATAATTAAAATAAAATTATACTTTCAAACTTCGATTTAAATAATTTTTTAGTCGTTACTATTTAAAATAAATCATTTTAAATATTCAAAACTCATTAAAATAGTTAAAATAAAAATTTTAAATTGGTTCGGAAATTCCGGGTTGTTACAATCTCCCCTACTTAAAATCTTTTTGTCCTCGAAAGGAACCGAGCTGAAAGTTGATTAACTAACCTACTCAACTTTCATTTTGGGTTTCATTCTTCAACTTTTCAGTTTCTAAGAATTTTTAAATTTCTCAAAAATTTGGCTAACACCTAAATTTTCGAAAAATTTCGCCATAACCTCCTTGGTACAAACCTATTGGTAAAACCGCAACTTGCCTCACATGGCCCTCATCAATCAAAAAAAAAAAGCCAACCGGCTCATAAAATCATCAAACCCCAATAAATACAGTAAATATGTACCTATTTGTCGGGCATACAATTTTATTCCTCTTCTTGGCTTCCATGCTATGACCTGTTCAATATATACATGTATATGTATGCAATTCCAATCCTAATTAATTTGGAATTCAGTTCAATATTAAATTTGATTTGGCTCAATTTACTTTTCATTCTCTTATTGGTTTGATCATTCCAATATTTTAATTATTTGGATTAATAATCACAGAACACAACCAGCAATCAATTAGTTGGTTAACTTTTCAAATTAATATAATTTTTATATATCAAAAATATAATTTCTAAGATCGGATTATATAATAATCACAAATACGTTATATATAAATATATCACTTTCAAATCATTCTAATGAGCTTCCATCTCTAATGAGCTTCTCATTCTAGGATGCTACTGATCCTATCTCTAATGGATATTCTTAAATAGAATGTTAATAATTTTATCTCTCATGAATTCTCTCGTTAGGTTCTAATGTGTCTTGTTCTCGAGCTTTGAAAACCAAAGCTCTAATACCAACTTTAACGATCCGAAATACCTCGATCCCTAAAGAAACGGAAAACAGCGGATTGCTTTGAGAACACGATGCACCAGACACAAACAATAGAACATTCCATTGTTATTACAACAATTACATCAGAGTACAAGAATATATCAGAGTATGAATTAATATTACACAGTGGAAATACAATATCAAAGATTAAAATACGTAGCAACGAAAATTTAAAATGTATAAATACAATGCGTAGCGGGAATACATCACTAACACAACTGAAAGAAATACATGGATAAAAAGCTTTCTGAATATAGCTCCATCTATAAATCCAGGATCCTGGAAAAAGAAATATATGCGAAAACCAAAAGTATGAGCTGCCCGTATGGAAATAAAGGTACCCAGAGTTCAGTTTAAAACTACAAACTCCGAGTCAGTCATGGGACTGGTGTGAGAACTAAAACCAGTTATTAACTTTAATTTTAAAAGTTGGGAAATCCAGGACCATGCCGTATGTCACAGAACGGATTTACCCCCATGAACACCAGTGCATAAACAATAATTAATGATTGTCATATGGATCTACGATGCATCATACAACATGCAAATCCTCAATTTACCCATTTAGGCTAAACCCTAAACATAAATTTTCGAAATCTAATTCACTTTACAAAAATTATTCCTTTTGACTTTATTTCCCGATTTCTTATTTCAAATCATTTGAAATACATATCCATCTTTTATATCAAAGTAGATTTCACTTCGGGATCTCAAACCAAAATTTTGAAAATATGAATTCTAAAACATAACATTGCATACAAACAAGTATGCAACAAAATATCGGGAGGTATTCAGCCCTCAGACAAGGCTATACGCGCCTCTCCAACTCGATATATATATATATATATATATATATATATATATATATATATATATATATATTCACCTCCCACTATGGTGCAGGCTACACTGACGATGTACCTCCCATGCACTCGAAGAAAATACACCGCCCTCACAGTTTTAGTCATCTTAGGTTACCCGAATCGTTAGCCACATACCAAATCATTTCATATCCCGAAGTAGGGAAAAACATTTAACAGCATAATAGTCACAAGTACTTTCCAAAATATAATACTTTACATTAGCAGTTCACACATATGATTAGTCACTTTTAATCACATAACCTTTGAGGTCGTACGTATCAAAGAATGGTGTTAAGCAAGAGAATAAATTCTATGCCACCAAACAGATAGATCATCAATAGCAACTAATCGGTTATGTGATGAACTACAATGTCAAACACATAATACATTTCAAAATTAATTCGATAGCATCGGGTTTAGCCATCGAAATCCTTTCTGTTTTATAAAAAAAAAATATAAAACATTCCCTATCCAAAATCGGGAATACATTTCTTTTCACTTAAGAAAAATATCATTTCAAAATCATTCATTAAATTTGAAATGAACTCAACAACATCGCTAAACATCTCATAGTCAAACCGTGAAGTGTTTCACAAGATGTTCGCATACAAATAATTCTACCCAACCCAATGCTAAATGTAAAAGCATATTTGCTCATAAACTAGTCGAGCATAATCCAAACAATCAATCAATTACAATCAATATCAATAACCAAGTATATTTGGTTTATATCACACCTCATGTTTTGGTAAATTTAATCACCATTCATTCATTCCAATCTAATTAAAGATTTATTAAAACTCTTCTTGGTTTTAATCTTCAAAAATCATTACTTAATGGTTATTCAACTTTCTGGAAATTAAACCTGCTTTTAATTGGGTTGAAGAATCAATGGCATTTAAAATAACTTCACGATAAACCCAAAATCATCTTCTATCAAAATGGAATCTTCGCGGAAATCATAACAGTATATAATCGATACAAATTACCGTATCAAACTAATACTACAAGTGGAATAGCGGTAAGGCCTTTTAAATTCCATAAATAGTAACAATCTTCCTTTACAGAGGCTCATCTCGATTATTACCAAATCAAATTCCATTCAATTCCGATTTAATATATTTAAATTAGAAAACTTTACTTTGGAAAATTTCCATTAAATCTTAATTATAAGATTTATAAATTCCAAATCATATCTTCACTGTTAATCGGGTTAAAGAATGACTGTTATTTAAAACATTGTTCACTATAAACCCCAAAATCCAATTTGATATTAATTATAAGGCTCTGAATAGAAATAATATCGGCTTATATTCAACAACAAATTCTGAAACCAACCGATATCGTATTGGGAATAACGATATATATATCTTCCAATTTCCTCAACAATATCCGTATAATCACGGAATCCAATATCGAAGTATTCCGAATATTATTTCCATTCAAAAACATTTCAATTTATTCATTGGAAAATTCTGGTTATTTTAAAACCCATCCATAACAACCTTTTCTGAAATTGATTTGGACATAATTCCAAATCTACCTGTTCAAATTTAAATCTCATATATTTTTAGGAGAATCCGAACGTCGGATCTCCCGTTACATCAATTTGAAGTTAATGGTTGAAATTCGCAAACGGTCGCTTCGCTTCGCGTTCTATTCAAGCCATTATATATATATATATATATATATATATATATATCGTCGATTTCCATTTAAAACGTATTTTATAAATTTGTTTCAAAAACGATTCCAATTCCCATTTCAATTGTAAATCAAAATTGAAAATTTTATTACATGACAATTTTATATATCGCCTATATAGACTAAAAATAATATTTTTAGCGAGCAAATATTTTTCACATCGCATATATATATATATATATATATATATATATATATATATCTTCCACATCGCATATATATTTATTTTTCACATCGCATATATATATTTTATTTTCCATTTGACATCACGTATATATTTGTTTTTCACATCGCATATATATATATATATATCACATCAGATATATATTTATTTTTCACATTTCATATATATTTATTTTTCACATCGCATATATATTTTTCACATCGCAATCACAACACAATACAGTCAATTTAATCTTCCATGGTTTGTGGACGACAGTGAGGTGAGCTAATATGCACAATATACAATTTATAATGACTAAAACTGATAAAAATCAATACTGGCAATCGATATATGAAGTTATAAAATAGATAACCATACAAAAAATTTAGTGAGAGAGTTCTCACATTCGTTTCCACTCCGTCAGTCTTTATTTCTGAGTTTCTGTTTTTAACTGAGTCTAACTGAACTTTCAATTCAGTCAAGAACTGTAACTAGCTCCACATCTGTTCCAGTTAATTCCATGTTGTAGTGTTCACTGTCATGATCCCAACGAACCTGAATTTGCATATTTCTGATACCGGATGAGCAAGATATTAAATCTTAAACATTGGATACTTTTAATACATTATTAAATTATTAAGTAAATTATTAAAACCTTAACAATCTACTTAATCATGGTAAGGCCATCCCCTTCCTTCACGTTTAACTGCATATCACAAAACCCATCGTTCCACTCCTCAATCCACCGATACCTGCCACCACACGCCGCCTGCACAGGATCAGACACCCTCACGACCAACGACTTCACTTCACCTCGCGGCGCCCTGCACCCCGGTTAACTCGCCACCTCCTCGTGCTCTAGAGTGGCGTGCGAACGCCTCCACTTTGGGCTCAGAAATCCCATGATTTACATTATTAAAATTCATCACATCCATATGGATGGAGAGAGCTCGAAGAGCTGAATCATTTTTATTTTGCAACCTTGGTTCAGTTCGAATTGGATTTGAAACTATTGGGGATTTTAAATCTGAGCGCGGTGGACGTTGAAAGGGAAGGAGGCGGCTTTGTGAATTTTGACTGCGCGTGAGAGTAGTGTAGGGTTTGACCTTGTGGGGTTGTATAGGTATGGAAATATATATTATTATTTAATTAATTTAATCACTTTGTTGTGAAATTTCGCATTTGAACTCCAAATCGAACCCAACGACTGTCGTCTGTAGCTAAATAACCCATTTCGGACACAATGGGTTATATTTCACAAGCCAATTTGACTGTTTCGATCAGTTTTCGTCAAAATTAAAATATAAATCAATATATATTGAATTTAAACGTACATTTTAATTTACCAGGGCCATATAAAAATTACATCTAGCTATGTTTTATAATACGGTCCTAAAAAAACAAGTTTCGTCGAATTTGGAGGCCGTTTGAAAAATGGCCTTTTTCGGATCGATTAAATTCAAATTGAAACCGACAAAACAAGTTTAAATTTACCACGCTCACATATTAATTCCAAAAATTATGAAATTTGAAATATGACAATAATTTGACATTCCCGATCCAATAAAAGTGGTTTCGTTGAAAACGGAGGTCGTTTGCAAAATGTTTATTTTTAAGGGCTATTATATTATTAAAATTATATAAATTCCATAGCGACTATTCTAAATTAAATTTTAAATTGGACATAACTTTTAATTTATAAAGTGAAATCTGAATTTTTTACATATATTAGAAAGATATAATTAAACAGATTCAAACGTTTCTAGTTTTACTGAAATTCGGTATATTTTGAATTCTGTACATTCAATTGAAATTTAAAATCGAATTTTCAAACTACCACGCCATTTCGAGTTTGTTTTATAATTAAAATAAATTTATACATTCTAACTTTGCTTTAAATAAATTTTTAGTCATTATTATTTTATAATAAATCATTTTAAATATTCAAAACTCATTAAATTGGTTAAAATAAAAATTTTAAATTGGTTCAGAAATTCCGTCTAGTTACATATAGTTTCGATATAGAAACTGATAAGTGAAAGCAGCATCAATCTATACAGACAATAGAGAGGGAAGCCAAATATATAAAGAAATAAAGGTAACTAAACAAATAATGAGCATCCGTTCAACAACAGTACCAGAGTATCCACAATTTAGTACTGAAAGCCAGGAATGGAGAAACAAATAACAGCACTCGATAAAGAAAAAAAGCCGAAACCCGAAAGCTGCCGCCAAAACCCACTAAAGCGCCCGACACCGACATCTTATGTCATTGCCGAACTCGAAAGCAGGCAACTACTAGCTGTTACCAAAAGGGGGCCCAATTCGTCAATTAATAAGACCCTAGGGGTCTCATTTTGGGGGTACTTTTCCTCATTCCACAATCTTTTTCTCATTTCTAAGAGAGCTAATGTGACAACTCGGATTTCGACCGACCGAATTCTTTTAGAAATCCAGTCCATCAAGACCCGAGTTGGGTGCTCTGGTATCCTGCAGAAAAAGACGGAGATAAAGAAAGTATGTCAGAACTCGTGAGTATCTCACAGCGGAAGGATTAAAATATAATATAGTCAAAACATAGCTTTTACCTTATTAACAATACTGCTAAACCAGTATCCAAAGCAATACCATCTCTGTCGTGAACCTAACCTGGAAGTATGTAATGAGGAGGGGGTCAGAACATAAGTTCTGTGTGAGCGAACTTATAATAAACTTCTGTATAACCCTACATATACCGTTCCGTATATTTTCTTAGTTATTAGGTTAATCTCATCATTAGCACTCAAGGCTAAACGTATGTCGTTCACTTTCACGTACAAGCATATTAACCCAATGTCTCGTACATGTGGATACCCCCTACTCGTATTTTCATTCCCACATATGTGTATAGTCCCTTTCCATTCACCGTACAGACTTTGTTACGTAACTATATACTATATTAGCGTAGTGCCATCATTTCCGTAAGTGTTTTGACTGCCACGTCTCCTTACTTCGATTAGGGTTTATGCCAACTAGGACTACTAGGGATTATGCTACCTAACGAAATATGCCCCCTAGTCTAGGACACACTACCCAGATCGATATATGTTCCTAGACCTTCCCCGTGTAAGTATCGTGAACCGTTTTCGATGACTAGATACACGTGTACTCTATATGTGCTACCCGAGTCCATTGTAGGGCAAATCAAGAAACACAGAACTCAGTCGGGAGTTTTCAGATATCTGCCGATGCAGATGCTAAGGTCTGTTTTTATTCCAGTGGCTATGGTCCCACTCGACCCCTCCCTCAACTAATGAAAGGCACACCTTGAAAAATGAGAACTATACGCAGGCCCCCTTATGCCCCACTAACCTATGGCCATCCTCACCCATAACTAGATAGCAAGTATATGGTCTTTTGGAGTTCTCCGCCTTTCCGCTTCACGTATCTCGACTGACTCAAGATGGATGGTAGACGACGATTTGCTATCACAGGGCTACCGTTTTCTCGCCGAATCACGCTGGTCCATCCTAGTCTTTAGGTTGCCATATTTTGCAACCAAGGTATACCCTTGGTTCTTCTAACTCAGACCTTAACCTTTGTGAGCCCAGGAGGATCATCTGCAGCCTCACAGAGGGATACCAAGAGTACCCTCACGTCCCCTCGAAGCATCGGACTTCGTAACCCAATTCGTTGGAGCCTTCTTTTTACTCAGACGGACGTTCGCACCTTCCCGTGCCTTAGGGCACGTGATGATCTACATTGTGGTTATTCATCCTACAACGTACGGGCTACCCCCAAGCGCCTTAGTTTTATATGTCATTAGACCTACGTCTAACCATTTATTTTGCGCTTATCAGTTTCCACCTTTAACTTGGTTATTCAATTTAACTTTTCAGGTTTACCAAGTCTCCGTGGCTTACTTGTTTATACTTAACTCACTTAAGTCCATTAACAAGCCTAATAACATGTCATTTATCAATTTCATAAATTATCCTCTTTTTGGGCCACAACAACATGTTATATTAATTCATGGTTAAGTATGCCTTATCCCACATACATACCGATTAGGAGAGCAATCCCCTAAATACCAGCCCCGAAGACCGAAATCAACATCAGACTGATACCCCAGGAATCATTCTACCCAACCAACATATATGATTCAAATTCACTCCTTCTTTATTTTCATGTCTCTTAATTTGTAATTGAGTATATCTTCTCATATAAGTTATTTCATATTTTTCCCTTATCGTTCTTATAACTTATCTTTTCTTATAAGTCATCATTCCCCTTGTCCCTAGGACAAGTCTAACCCATTATCCTCCTTTTTCTTAGTCAAACTTTTTAATAGGTTGTTAACCATTCCCCATATTCTGTCATTAGTTCAGATTAAACCTTTTCATTATTATTTTCATGTCATACACATGTCTTACTACGGTTAAGTCTATACTTACATGTTCATACATATCTTGTCTTACTACAGTTAAGTCTATACTTACCTGCACCCACTTAATTCTCTAACCATACCCATGTCACCCACATGTCTTATTATGGTTAGTTTTCTTTAATTCATTTATTATGCTATAGCGATGTATGACCACCCACATTGGACTAACATTTTGTGGCTGCTGGATGCGCCGGGCGGTTCCGGGCAGTCTTACGCCACAATCTGAGTCCAACCTCGTGTCATAAACCGTTACGCTCAAATTTCCTCCTTTGACCTCTCACATTAGATGTCCAATTGTGGCAGCTGGATTTGCCGGGCGGTTACGGGCAGTCTTACGCCACAATTGTGTCTAACCTCGTGTCAAAGGTTCATTTATATTCGTATTTCACCTAAACCCCCAAATTTCATGCTATACAATTCAAATTAATTCTTAAGTCTATTCAAGTGGTCATAAGTTAGACCAATTTCATTTTGATTCATAAAATATGATGTAACCCAATTTCCCATCTCTTATTCAAATTTACCAATCCCAAATCATTTATTTCCTATGGTATTCATACTTTTAATAAAGTCCAAGTTCCCTAAAAATATGATTAACATATTAAATTTACCTAATCTCAACCCACGTTTTATTTCTAGTGTCATAGGCTAATTTTACAAGTTCATAAGCCAATTTATATTCAAATCCTTTAAATGATGATAATCTTATGCCACAACTCATATTACGTTCATACTTATACTTCCCAATTGGTTTTCATATTCAAACCTTGCTAATGTCATATTGTACGCAAACCCGTTGTGGTTCATAACCAAACTCTCCAATTTATGTCATTTCCCAAAATCAAGTATTTCCCTTTTTCGTTCGCAATAATCATTCAATCGTATTTATTTAGTAATAGATCTAGGCTCGAGATAGCCTAACTTATAACAATAAAAAAAAGGATAAAAGGAGAAACATAACCATAGGCATAATAATTAGAATTAAACATTGGAAACATTACAGATCCAATCTTTCATAATAATTTCATTTCATGTTACATGGGGAATGTTTGAACGATAAATAATAACTTTATACAAAAGTTGTATTTTAACCCACTCACATTGGTTGTCGTCTTCAAAATAAGGACTAGATAACTCTAGAATTGCTTTCCCTCTTTTGCTTAGCTTGAGTTTTTGTCTTGAATCATCTTTAATTTCTTTTCAGCACAAATTTGCGAGTCTGGATCCATTATCTTCTCTTTAAATTTGAATTTCTTTTCTATCTCATTTGTTGTTCTAGATCTCATTCTTTTTATTTTATAGAATAGGTGTTGTAGAGAGAAGAGGGAAGAATAGATCCAAGACCTTTTGAAGCAGAAGAAGATAACGAGAGGGAGAAGAGAGAAATGGCTTCGCCTTGAATTGTTGTGGAGTTTATAATGAGCCTAGAGTTGTTTATATAGGTGCCAAAGTATGAATCTTGCCCCAGAACTAGTCCAAATACGTCAAAGTGTACCCAGAACCGAATCTGGGAATAGTGGGCCAGGTCGACACCCAGGTCGACTATAGTGTCGACCTGGGGGGGGGGGGGGGAGGTCGACTACATAGTCGACCCCCTGGTCGACCTGCTCTGGGCGGGAATTTTCCCGCCCAGCCTCCCTGTGTCTGAAATTCGAATTTTGGCTTTGGTTTTTGAGTTGTTTAGTTTAATTAAATTCTGAAATTTCAAAAGGCCATATCTGATTCATACGGAATCCGATTTTCGAAAACTCGGACTCGATTCTATGTAGAATTCTGAGACGAATGTAATGGTGAAATTCATTTGACTTAATTCTTAGTTTTTAAGTTAAGTATTTCATATTTTCCATCATTGTTAACTGATTTGTTTTCATGTATCACCATTACTATTAAATATCTCGGAATATATATATATATATATATAAATGCGGGGTGTTACATTCTCCCACCCTTAAGGAATTTCGTCCCCGAAATTCAATAAGAGTAAAATTAATAACCCCTCGCAGCCATCCAAAAAGTGTTCATCCAATGGTTGCATCCATGTGCACATGTGCAAAGTGAATTAAACTTCATAAATAAATGTATGTATGCCTACTTTTGGTACCACCTAAATGCATGCAACTTTTTAAAGAAAATCTTTTTCAAAATATGATGCTCACATCCTAATTATACTTGCAGTTCTATATGAATGCTATATTTTTGAAAAACTTAAAATATTTTTCATCCAAATTTTCCCACACCCTTAAGAGTGCATTTCATCCAATTGTCGCGTCCAAAACCCTATCATCCATTTTTAAATTCGGAAAATTCTTATTTTCCAAATTTTATATCTGTATTTTTCCATGTTTCCATTTCTCGTTTTCTTTGTTCGCTTATTTTTATTCTTATAATGACGTAATATTTCCAAGGTTATATGATTACAACAGATTTAAGCAGCTCGGGAATTATATTTAAATACTTTCTAGTACATCATTTCAACTAAACAAAGAAAACAGTCAAACATTACGGAAAGAAATACTACGCTACGACTAATAATAGAGGACAAGTCTAACGAAAGTAACTACGAATGAGCTCCTCTATGCTATCAAGCTTCTGTCCCTGCTGTCGATTCCCCTGCCTAACCTCTAACTGCAGATCCTGTAGTTCAGCTCCCAACTGATCGTAAGAGGTGCCCATATCTTGAATCATCTGCCTCTGAGTCTCAGCTAGCCCAACCTGTGCCAGTAGCATCTCCTACTGGGTCCTCAAAATGTCATGGTGGCCCCTAACTATACGAGCCTGCTGCTCCGAGACATATCTCAACTCGGTCCTCCAATCTGGATCTCTAGCAGGCCATGGATCCCATGCAGATGTATCGGAAGTCCCCTGTCCTGGAGCCTGGGAGGTCCAAGCAGCTCCCCAAGCATGCTCTGCCTGTGGGGGATCAGACCCCATCTGTGGCATATACTGGGGGTCTGCATCGTGTCCGGCCTGATGATCATGACCGTCGTGTGGCTCGTCCTCATGCTCCTCCTCCTCCTCACCCTCCCCATCATGCTCCATTGGATGCGGTTCTAGTAAGTCAAATAAATGTATACCCATTCTTGTTAGTGCAGCCACGTTGATAATACTAGAGGGATGAGAAGAAAGAGTCACAAAATCCTCGTCATGTAGGTCCAGACCATATTGTGTAAAAACCGAAGTCCACAAATTTCCAAAACAAATATTGGACTGTCTCACTTCCCTAGTGGTATCGTAATGTTGTAAAATAATGCGCGCCCAGTTTACCTATATGCCCCCAAAAATAGCATAAGTAGCCTTCTTAACGGTGGATGGAATCCTATCGAACCCACCGTTCTGCCCCACAAGATTATATTGTAATATCCTGATAACAAATCTAGCGAGTGGGCGTAGATGCATACCATCCCATTGTCTCTCAAACTTATTCAGAAAAATCCTACGCCATACAGTCATGTCCTCCATCTCAAGATCCGCTATATCAAGTCCCGTACCGCGGATATTTAACATATTTCCAAAATGGACCTCATTAAAATATATATGTGTACCCTTAACATATGAGCTATAGGTTATTAGACCTTCATCATCTGTATCAACATCTAAATGAGCGTCGAAAAGTCTTACCAAACGCTTGAAGCCTCTTCTCTCGACAGTGTATATATCCAAAATAGAAATCAAACCGGCTTCTTCAAATAACCCTTGTAAGGGGGTGTTATTAAAATCTCCAAACCTCACGGGACGGCCTAGCAATAACTTCAAATTGGCGGTCTTCACGTATCGCTCGACTATCTCTTGTTGCGTGTCACACCAAGCTATCTCTTGTGGTGTAAGTTGAGGGTAAAGCTCAAGAAGAGGAGGTAAGTCCGCCATGGCGATTTGAGTCCAAATTGGGAGAGGAAAAGTATAGATCTAGATAGAGGATGGCTCTAGCTTTGATTTGAGACTAATTTTATAAGAAATAGTGGAGAAATGAAGAGGTGGGAGGTGGAGGAAGTTGAAGTGGGATGGGTTTTGGAGCTTGCTGGAAGGGAGAGGACGCACAAAATAATTTGTGCTGAAGGCCTTTGGCCTTCAGCACTTATATATATTTTTTCTACAGGGCGGGTCGACACTATAGTCGACCTGCCCCTGGGAGGTCGAATATAGTGTCGACTTGCCCCTTTATTTTTTTTATTTTTTTTCGTGCTGCGTCTCTTTGTCTTCCTTCGCGATGGTCCACCTCCATTCTTGCGTTGTACTGTCGTTTCAAAACTTGACGTGTATATTGGCGACCGTTTATTCATTCCATATGTCGGTTCCGGTTCCATGAAATATAAACTTACGCGGAACATGAAATCTTAAATATCCATATTTTTGTACACTTTTTAAAATTTCTCTTTAAAAATTCAAAATTTTTCCTTAAACCCCACTTTCAGTGTATGGGGGTAAATCCTCCATTCTCTCTTTTTTTTCAAATTTATTTCTTGGGCGGGCTCTACACTAATCTAAGTCTATTTATATATATATATATATATATATATATATATTTCAAAATACAAATATGCTCACTCATAATTTTTCCCAAGGAAAACTAAACCGAAGCTCTGATACCAGATGTGACAAGCCGGATTTCCACAGACCGAATTCTTTTAGAAATCCAGTCCATCAAGACCCGAGTTGGGTGCTCTGGTATCCTGCAGAAAAAGACGGAGATAAAGAAAGTATGTCAGAACTCGTGAGTATCTCACAGCGGAAGGATTAAAATATAATATAGTCAAAACATAGCTTTTACCTTATTAACAATACTGCTAAACCAGTATCCAAAGCTATACCATCTCTGTCGTGAACCTAACTTGGAAGTATGTAATGAGGAGGGGGTCAGAACATAAGTTTTGTGTGAGTGAACTTATAATAAACTTCTGTATAACCCTACATATACCGTTCCGTATATTTTCTTAGTTATTAGGTTAATCTCATCATTAGCACTCAAGGCTAAACGTATGTCGTTCACTTTCACGTACTAGCATATTAACCCAATGTCTCATATATGTGGATACCCCCTACTCGTATTTTCTTTCCCACATATGTGTATAGTCCCTTTCCATTCACCGTACAGACTTTGTTACGTAACTATATACTATATTAGCGTAGTGCCATCATTTCCGTAAGTGTTTGGACTGCCACGTCTCCTTACTTCGATTAGGGTTCATGCCAACTATGACTACTAGGGATTATGCTACCTAACGAAATACGCCCCCTAGTCTAGGACACACTACCCAGAGCGATATATGTTCCTAGACCTTCCCCATGTAAGTATCGTGAACCGTTTTCGATGACTAAATGCACATGTACTCTATACGTGCTACCCGAGTCCATGGCAGGGCAAATCAAGAAACACAAAACTCGGTCGGGAGTTTTCAGATATCTGCCAATGCAGATGCTAAGGTCTGTTTTTATTCCAGTGGCTATGGTCCCACTCGACCCCTCCCTCAACTAATGAAAGGCACACCTTGAAAAATGAGAACTATACGCAGGCCCCCTTATGCCCCACTAACCTATGGCCATCCTCACCCATAACTAGATAGCAAGTATATGGTCTTTTGGAGTTCTCCGCCTTTCCGCTTCACGTATCTCGACTGACTCAAGATGGATGGTATACGACGAGTTGCTATCACAGGGATACCGTTTTCTCGCCGAATCACGCTGGTCCATCCTAGTCTTTAGGTTGCCATATTTTGCAACCAGGGTATACCCTTGGTTCTTCTAACGCAGACCTTAACCTCTGTGAGCCCAGGAGGATCATCTGCAGCCTCACAGAGGGATACCAAGAGTACCCTCACGTCCCCTAGAAGCCTCGGGCTTCGTAACCCAATTCGTCGGAGCCTTCTTTTTACTCAGACGGACGTTCGCACCTTCCCGTGCCTTAGGGCACCATGATGATCTACCTCTTGTGGTTATTCATCCTACAACGTACAGGCTGCCCCCAAGCGCCTTAGTTTTATATGTCATTAGACCTACGTCTAACCATTTATTTTGCGCTTATCAGTTTCCACCTTTAACTTAGTTATTCAATTTAACTTTTCAGGTTTACCAAGTCTTCCTAGCTTACTTGTTTATACTTAACTCACTTAAGTCCATTAACAAGCCTTATAACATGTCATTTATCATTTTCATAAATTATCCTCTTTTTGGGCCACAACAACATGTTAATTCATGGTTAAGTATGCCTTATCCCACATACATACCGATTAGGAGAGCAATCCCCTAAATACCAGCCCCAAAGACCGAAATCAACATCAGACTGATACCCCAGGAATCATTCTACCCAACCAACATATATGATTCAAATTCACTCCTTCTTTATTTTCAAGTCTCTTAATTTGTAATTGAGTATATCTTCTCATATAAGTTATTTCATATTTTTCCCTTATCATTCTTATAACTTATCTTTTCTTATAAGTCATCATTCCCCTTGTCCCTAGGACAAGTCTAACCCGTTATCCTCCTTTTTCTTAGTCAAACTTTTTAATAGGTTGTTAACCATTCCCCATATTCTGTCATTAGTTCAGATTAAACCTTTTCATTATTATTTTCATGTCATACACATGTCTTACTACGGTTAAGTCTATACTTACATGCTCATACATGTCTTGTCTTACTACAGTTAAGTCTATACTTACCTGCACCCACTTAATTCTCTAACCATACCCATGTCACCCACATGTCTTATTATGGTTAATATTCTTTAATTCATTTATTATGCTATAGCGATGTATGACCACCCACATTGGACTAACATTTTGTGGCTGCTGGATGCGTCGGGCGGTTCCGGGCAGTCTTACGCCACAATCTGAGTCCAACCTCGTGTCATAAACCGTTACGCTCAAATTTCCTCCTTTGACCTCTCACATTAGACGTCCAATTGTGGCAGCTGGATTTGCCGGGCGGTTCCGGGCAGTCTTACGCCACAATTGTGTCTAACCTCGTGTCAAAGGTTCATTTATATTCGTATTTCACCTAAACCCCCAAATTTCATGCTATACAGTTCAAATTAATTCTTAAGTCTATTCAAGTGGTCATAAGTTAGACCAATTTCATTTTCATTCATAAAATATGATGTAACCCAATTTCTCATCTCTTATTCAAATTTACTAATCCCAAATCATTTATTTCCTATGGTATTCATACTTTTAATAAAGTCCAAGTTCCCTAAAAATATGATTAACATATTAAATTTACCTAATCTCAACCCACGTTTTATTTCTAGTGTCATAGGCTAATTTTACAAGTTCATAAGCCAATTTATATTCAAATCCTTTAAATGATGATAATCTTATGCTACAACTCATATTACGTTCATACTTATACTTCCCAATTGGTTTTCATATTCAAACCTTGCTAATGTCATATTGTACCCAAACCCGTTTTGGTTCATAACCAAACTCTCCAATTTATGTCATTTCCCAAAATCAAGTATTTCCCTTTTTCGTTCGCAATAATCATTCAATCGTATTTATTTAGTAATAGATCTAGGCTCGAGATAGCCTAACTTATAACAATAAAAAAAAGAAGGATTAAAGGAGAAACATAACCATAGGCATAATAATTAGAATTAAATGTATAGAAACATTACAGATCCAATCTTTCATAATAATTTTATTTCATGTTACATGGGGAATGTTTGAACGATAAATAATAACTTTATACAAAAGTTGTATTTTAACACACTCACATTGGTTGTCGTCTTCAAAATAAGGACTAGATAACTCTAGAATTGCTTTCGCTCTTTTGCTTAGCTTGAGTTTCTGTCTTGAATCATCTTTAATTTCTTTTCAGCACAAATTTGCGAGTCTGGATCCATTATCTTCTCTTTAAATTTGAATTTCTTTTCTATCTCATTTGTTGTTCTAGATCTCATTCTTTTTATTTTATAGAATAGGTGTTGTAGAGAGAAGAGGGAAGAATAGATCCAAGACCTTTTGAAGCAGAAGAAGATAACGAGAGGGAGAAGAGAGACATGGCTTCGCCATGAATTGTTGTGGAGTTTATAATGAGCCTAGAGTTGTTTAAATAGGTGCCAAAGTATGAATCTTGCCCCAGAACTAGTCCAAATACGTCAAAGTGTACCCAGAACCGAATCTGGGAAAAGTGGGCCAGGTCGACACCCAGGTCGACTATAGTGTCGACCTGAGGGGGAGGTCGACCATATAGTCGACCCCCTGGTCGACCTGCTCTGGGCGGGAATTTTCCCACCCAGCCTCCCTGTGTTTGAAATTCGAATTTTGGCTTTGGTTTTTGAGTTGTTTAGTTTAATTAAATTCTGAAATTTCAAAAGGCCATATCTGATTTATACGGAATCCGATTTTCGAAAACTCGGACTTGATTCTATGCAGAATTCCGAGACGAATGTAATGGTGAAATTCCTTTGACTTAATTCTTAGTTTTTAAGTTAAGTATTCCATATTTTCCATCATTGTTAACTGATTTGTTTTCGTGTATCACAATTACTATTAAATATCTCGGAATATATATATATATATATGTATATATATATAAATGCGGGGTGTTACAGCTAACCCTAATTTGTAAATCAATTTAGGGATTTCTTTGTAACCTCCTTAATGAATAAAATCGTCAAAGCACTTAAAGTGGACGTAGGTTCAATCCGAACTGAACCACTATAAATCGTTGTGTTTTTATTATTTCGCATATTACACTGTACTTTACTATGATTTTGAATGTGTTATGCTATGCTTTTGAATAACCAAAATAACCCTTCCGACACCATTTATCTTTCCATTTGCAACGAGCTTAAGAAACCCTTATCGTAAGAAAATTGTTGGTCCTTAAAATCTCATAAGCGTGATACTCGCCTCTTGAAGGAAGTGTAACTAATCTTTGGGCTTGGACCTTGATATTTACGAAACGGTGAACTAACTCAAGCTTGTAGGAATTAAATAATCCATAGATTACCCTAGTTCCACAATCATAACCCCGCATGTAACACCCCACATTTTTAATATAATTAAAAATGTACAAATATGTATATATGCATAGAAAGGTAAATAAACACCTGGTTTGCGTAAAACGGACATCATATGAAGAAGTTATTAAGCCTAGAAGTTTGTATAAGTATTGTAACACCCCGTATTTCTATTAATAACAATGTTCAAAAATTAAAGAATAACTAATCTCAGATGTGATAATTGTGGGAAACGGGTTGCGCCATTGTGTTCGTCTCGGAATTCTGGTTGAAATAGAGTCCGAGTTTGCGTGATTTGGACTTCATATGAAGGAGATATGGCCATCAGAAGTTTCAAAAAATTCAAAACAGATTTCAGAAAATTCAAAATTCAAAATTCGAAGTCAAACAGGCTAGGCGGGAAATTTCCCACCCAGCACCCAGGTCGACTGGGCAGTCGATACCCCAGGGACCAGGTCGACTGCGTAGTCGACCTGGGTGTCGACCTGGTCCAGGCGGCTAGGGTTTGACTGAGCCCAATCTTGAGCTGCTGATGTGTCTTTAGGGCTGAGTTGGCAAATTTAACGGTTCAGGTTAGTTCTGAGTTGATCTGACGATCTAAATAAATCCTAAACTCTATAAATACCTAGGTAGTCTCTCACTCTAATTCACATAAAAAATAGAATAGCCACCGTCATACCGCCGCCATGGAACTCAGTGTAGCCGTCGCCAACTAAGAAGGAAGAAAGCTAATCAAAACCCTAATTCTACTCAACTCTAAAGCAAATCAAGACTCTCTTTCTTCTCTAATTGTGAGTATGATGATCTTAACAAGATTATTAGCAAATTAATTAGATTAGGATGTGATTTGGATAATAAGAAAATGATGTGAATTGTCATATATGTTGTTGCAAACCTTATGCTATCATGTATGTTGTAAGTCCTATGTTATGTGATGATGATATCCTATATGTTGTAAATCATGCCATGATGATATTGTATAGGTTGTAATTTTCTATGCTAAGTTGTGATAAATCATACATGTTATAAAGTCATGATGTTATTATCTATGCTAATTAGTTCATGTTAATCAAATCATAATGTTTGAGCTATGTTGATCTATATGACAAATCATGTATGCAAGTTTAGATTGATTAGTAAAGATTATGAACATATGCCATGACATCTATTTAGATCTAGAATTATGACATCTAGAATTATGCTATGACATATGTGAATTCTATGTATTAGATGCTAGTTCACACCATCATTATGTTGCCTAAACCATATATGCTAGTCCATACATGAATTTGGATTATGATCATATTATGTGAATTGTGACATTTTACCAAACAAGTTGACACCTTTAGGTCCATGACATGTGTAGTTTTATGCAAGTTTCACCCCTATTATGATTAGATCTATTTTATTTGTCTATATGTTGTGATAATTTATCTTTGTGCTATGAGTTAGACTATTCGAGTCTAACGTATATTTTGCGTTGAATAAGCGAACGTATAACGTGGGGTAGGGGTAATATTAAGGATTTAATATTAAGAAATTGGATGCAATTGATATGATTTTGCATGCCATGAGTGGACGGCCATAATTGAGTCAATTATGGACATCATTAAAATTGGAATTAATTAATAATTTGAATAGGGAATTATTAAAACTGGGGTAAAAGATTGTAAGTGTTAATCAATGCTTAGGACACGAGGTTGGACTCGTTTGTGACGTAAAACTGCCCGGACCCGCCCGGCAAATCCAGTAGTCACAAATGTCAGCCCAATGTGAGAGGTCCTAGGCCCAAATTAAAGCATAACAGTTGTAAAGACACGAGGTTAGACTCTTTTATGGTGTAAGACTGCCCGGACCTGCCCGACAAATCCAGCTGTCATAAATGCCAGTCTAATGTGAGAGGTCTTTATGAGGTTATGGCCTGAATGAATTAAGAAATACTGTAACACCCCACTCCCACTATGATCACTCGCTAAGGGAATGCCATAACATCGGTGGAGTATTTTAAGTGAATATAGAACAGAGAAATTACAGCAAGACAGATATAAGTAATACTTGAAAATTTAAAACATCATTTCATTGCAGCGGAAAGTAAAACATGTTTGGTTACATCACAAAACCATAATAAGAGTCAAGTACAAAATATCCATCCTGATAAATAAAAATACATAATCCCAATACATGAACTGATAGCCATAAAAGAAAAGGGTAAGCTGAGCTCTACATCTAGGGTCCAAGCTCCAAGAGAGTAATAAAAGCAGCCTGATCAAAGCCCACTCGTGCTGGGCCCACTCTGAGAACCTGAGGGTTGGGAAAAAAGATAAAAACAACGGGGTCAGACATAAGTCTGAGCGAGTCCTATAACTTTAACAATGCAATCATTAAAGTAATTAGGGTATGATATAACTTGGTACGGTGTGACTGGGGATAAATGACTACACTCAGTAGCCAATCAGACTTAGAATGAACTAAGATAACGATAAAGACGCATTTACCCACCCAAGGATAATTACTACACTGCACCACACCAGTCATTCCTACTTAAAGGTTGATCCCTCCCAAGGACTTAGAAAATTTACCCAGTAGTTTCGTGTACCCCTAGCTGACTACATAGGTGCCGTCTGCCCCTATCTCCACTAGGTGTACCCACTACTCCCAAGCGATCAGCTCCCTACCGTAGATACCCGTGCTGGCTCCACAATGGGGTGTATCACTCACCAAAGTGGCAACCCGATACAACAAATGGTGCACGGCTTATATCTACACGATGCAACAACGTCTTACCTACCAGCCGGGTCCACACACGCATATGAAACCCGTTGGACTCGCGTTGCCACCGCTACCCCATTTTGGCCTCTTATAGTCAAGCCCAATATGCGTGTCCCGTCCTCGACTTGAGTCGAGCCCACTAAGATACGTTTGGGATATTGGTTGAGATGGGCCCCCACAAGCTACCCACCTAAGCTTGTCATTTCTAGTGTATACCACTTAACCCTTTAATCATGTTTTAATTACATGTTCCACTTTGGTTAAGTATTCTAATCGTATTTTCTATTGCCACCCAAGGCAACCACTAGATTTCCACATGCCACCCAAGGCACCCACTTAACCCCTCATGTCCCTCTACATGCTAATATGGTTAAGTGTTTCTTAATTAATTAATTAAGATCATGACCTCATAAAGACCTCTCACATTAGACCACCTTTTATGACTGCTGGATATGCCGGTTGGGTCCGGGCAGACTTCTGTCATAAAAAGGGTCTAACCTCGTGTCTTTACTTTAATCACGTATTTAATTTATGACTAAGACCTCTCACATTGGGCCAATCATTTGTAGCTGCTGGATTTGTCGGTCGGTTCCGGGCAGACTTTCGCTACAAAAGGGTCCAACCTCGTGTCTTAGTTGATTAATTACACCTAATTAATCACCCCCATAATTTGTATTAATTATCCCTAATTAATTACACATTTTTAAGAATATGGGTAGACCTAACTCAATAGGTAAATTCCCAATTCCATAGTATGGGTAGACCTAACTTAATAGGTAAATTCCCAACTCCATAATATGGGTAGACCTAACTAAATAGGTAAATTCCCAATTATGTCCATTCATTTTATGTTATGCTTAAGCATACCAACTTTACACATTTCTATTAACATGCATATTAACCCCATCGTTTCCCTCGTAATTCACTCTCATGACATGGCATATAAATGGGAAGATTCATCATAAATGTAATGGGTTCAACTTAGCACAACATTGGCATTTACATGGGTTTAAAAGGTGTCAACTTGCATCATAACATTAAACCCCACTAGCACAAATCATTAACCCAAACTTGCATATGAACTTGCATATAAACTTGCATATGAACTTGCATAACATGTCATACATAAAGGCAAACTTGCATATGTTATGCATATCATAAAAAGAGACAAACTTGCATATGTTATGCATATCATAAAAAGAGACAAACTTGCATATGAACTTGCATATAAACTTGCATATGAACTTGCATAACATGTCATATCATAAAGGCAAACTTGCATATGTTATGCATATCATAAAAAGAGACAAACTTGCATATGAACTTGCATATAAACTTGCATATGAACTTGCATAACATGTCATACATAGAGGCAAACTTGCATATGTTATGCATATCATAAAAAAGAGACAAACTTGCATATGAACTTGCATATAAACTTGCATATGAACTTGCATAACATGTCATATCATAAAAAGAGACAAACTTGCATATGAACTTATAACATATGACAACCACAACATGCATAGATCCTCATTTACATCCATAGCCTCCTAATATCCTATCCTAATTAGTTTAGCAATTGCTTGCTAAAGGCATAGGAACTCACAAATAACTAATTAGCACTCCAATGAGGAAGATTAAGTTGCTAGAGTGGATTAGAACTTGCTTAGAGTTGATTTGAGATGCTAACTTCCTCTCAACTTTGGTGGAGGCTCCTTCAAGTTTTAATTTGACGGCATGAGGCCCTTGAATATATTTTTAGTATGAATTAGGGTAGGCTTAGGGTGTATTTATAGATTAGGCAAGTGTTTTAGGCCATTAGATTAACCCTAAATTAGATTAGGACCATCAGATCTCGGAAGCTTCCAGAAAACAGCCCCAAAACACAGCCAAACCCTAAAATGGTGCACCAGGTTAAACTGGCCGAGCACCCCCTGTCGACACCCAAGTCGACAGGGTTGTCGACTTGGTCCTAGCCAAGTCGACTGCCCAGTCGACAGGGCTGTCGACTTGGGTAGCTAGGCGGGAATTTTCCCCCCTGCGCCCAATGGCCCCAATTTCGAAATTTGAACCTGAATTTTAAATCTGTTTTGAACTTTGAATTTTCTGCAAACTTCATTGGGCCATAACTGGGCCATACGGACTCCAATTTACAAAATTTCGGACTCTATTTCGCGTATTTTCCGAGACGAACGCAATGACGCAGCCCGTTTCCCCCAATTCTCACATCTGAGATTATTTATTCTGCAATTAGTGAATTTTAGCATTAACTGAAATTCGGGGTGTTACAAATACTTAACCAGATAAACATGTAAGGTGGGACATGGGGGTTAAGTAGGTGCCTTGGGTGGCATGAGGAATCTAGTGAGTGCCTTTAGTGACATTTGAAATACGATTAGTAAGACTTAACCAAACACACATGTAAATGAACATGACTAAGAGGGTTAAGTGGGATGTACTAGTGGGGACAAGCTTAGGTGGATAGCTTGTGGGGGCCCATTTCAACCAGTAACCCAAACGTATCTTTGTGGGCTCGACCCAAGTCGAGGACGGGACACGCATACTGGGCTTGACTATAAGAGGCCAAAACGGGGTAGCGGTGACAACGCAAGTCCAACAGGTTTCATATGCGTGTGTGGACCCGGGCTGGTAGGTAAGACGTTGTTGCATCGTGTAGGTATAAGCCATGCACTCTCAAGTTGTATCGGGTTGCCACTTTAGAGGAGTGATACACCCCCACTGTGGGGCCAGCACAGGTATCTACGAGTAGGGAGCCGATCGAAAGTGGGTAGTGGGGTACACCTAGTGGAGATAGGGGCAGGCGGCACCTATGTAGTCAGCTAGGGGTACGCAAGGCTATTTATATAATTTCTAAGTGAAGCAAGTGGGATCGACCTTTAGGGTGACTGGTGCGGTGCAGTTTAGTAATTATTCGTTAGTATTAGGTGTGCCTTTAACGTTATCTTTATCTGCTCTTCCATACCCAATAGTTCATAGACATTTCCTTGTTTTCCAGCTTATGCCTTAGTCTAGTTATTCTAGTAATAGTATTGTTAGAATTATCATACTCGCCAGACTTTATGTCTGACCCCCTCCATTTCTATCCTTTTTCCCCCTCCAGGTCCTCAGGGAAGACCCAACTCTAGTGGAGTTTGATTTGGATTGCTTTATCTCTTTGGGAAAGCTTGGACCGCTGAAGTAAAGTCCAGCTTGTTATCTTCTTTAATGGCTATTTATGTAATGGGGTTATGTATTTTGTTTTATCAAGATGGATATTGTACTTGACTCTGATTTATGGTTTTATGATGTAACAAACATGTTTAATTTCCGCTGCAATAAAATAAAGTTTTAGATTTCCAAGTACTACTTATTATCTGTCTTGTTGTTATTTTTCTGTTCTATATTCACTTAAAACCTCCATGGAAGTTAATGCATTCCCTTTGTGAGTGACATTAATGGACGTGGGGTATTACACGCATAAGAGAAATATATATATGTGTGTGTATGTATATATACACAAACAAATTAAAATATAAAATAAAGAATAAAATAAGGATTGTATGTAATAAATACATGTACTGAAAAAAAATGTAATGCATGCATTAAAAGAAAGAAAGGATTGGTTGCATGCAATGTAAAAATGTTGCATGCACTGATTTGCAACCATAATGCACTAAAATTAAAAGAAAAAGATTCATGCAATGGTTTAATTTAAGTATTGTAACTAACATGAAAAAGAGAAGCAAGGAGAGAACAATAATTATCATTGTTCTAAGACTTATTAATCAAAGACTTCATAGTTCAGTTGGTTAAGACATTGGATTTGTAACATGGAGGTCGGGGGTTCGAACCCCGGCGACGACATAATTTTTATCTTTGTTTTAGAGAGGTCCAACTGAACATGCAAATATATGTACGTATACAAATTCAAAATTTGAAAGGATAAGAACGTACACATAAGGAAATAAAGAAAATATATGTATATATATGAGAATATATATATATGCATATATACAAAAGATAAAATTCAAGATAAGGCTACAGTCAATGAAATATGGCAAGAATCAAACAACGATGCAACATTGTTTGAATTTTGAAAATAAAAAAAAAATTGTGCATATATATGCGGAAAATGGTCGGTAGAGTAATTGTATACATATAAGAATATTTCATGTGAATAAAACAGTTAAATAAATTCTAGAAATTCAAAAGTTCAAAAATCAAATTTCTGCGCCAAAACAATTCAAACATTCGAAATTTGAATTTCTGCGCCAAAACAGCTTGCGGGACCCAATGTTGAATCAGCGCTGCGTGTACGATAAGATTTGGCTAGATTCATCTGCGAACCTGGACTATTTTCTTAACTGAGTTCAATGCTGACTCAGCGCTGCGTGTACGATAAGGTCTTGAGCACCTATATAAACACCCCTAAGTCTACAGTTTTCTCTACACATCTTCATTATGCCTATACTCTGCCCTAATTCATATCAAAATAAATCAAAGACATGGTTATGTTGCCCAAGTTCTTCATTAGAATTCAAGTAGAGAATCAAAGGCTAATTCAACGCCTGTTTTCTGAGAATCAAATCTAAATTAAAGGATCGATAATCTACGCCAAGGGATAGCTTTTCAGTTTCAGAAATCAGATCCCATAATTCAAGATCCGTTCTTAAATCAGTGAGTGGGATTACAATACACTTCATGCATAATAGTATCATTATCGTTCGTCATTCCTCAGTTAAAATTCATGTTGCAATTTAAAATAATCTTTGTATGCTTAATCTATTCCTCTTCCCTATTCTTCCTTTTTATTTTTGAAACTTTGGCTACCTTCGAGCCAAGGTCAACAGCGCATAAATTATAGTTATTTGGGAAGAGCTTGAGATTTAATCATGAATAAGGCAATTTGGGTAAACAGATTATTACACGAATGGTTGTGTAAGCAAAGTAGAAATGGTTTAAGTAGCACTTGACATATGAATAAACTTAACCAACATATGAAGAATGATAGCAACCTGTTAGGAACACATGTATGAGAAATTGGAATAATAGGTATAGCCTATTAACGAGATTATAAGCATGAACATAAATTGGGGTTTTTGGGTAAAGCTTGAATTTGAGACTTGAAAATTGGATATGCCGTTAAGATCCTAGAAACATAATTAAAAATGGAATATGTTGGACAAACCATGTTTTTATGTAATTGTGGAACTCGACACATAACATGAAATTAACAATAATGGCATAACTTGAACATGAACATGCTTGTGAATTGGTAATTGACATTTGATATCTAGAATGAACATGAACATGCTTGTAAATTTATAATTGGCCTATGACACCTAGAATAGACATGAATTGTTAATTGGCTAAACATGAAACATGGCTAACTTGAGGTTATAATGAGTTTGCGGTGTAATCCTGCCCGAAACCGCCCGGAACATCCAGTGACCGCAAACAATAGGCTCTAATGTGAGAAGTTAGTCATAACATGCTTGAAACCCAAGGTTAGATTAAGTTGTGGTGTAATCCTGCCCGGAACCAACCGGCACATCCAGTGACCGCAACAATAGGTCTAATGTGAGAGGTTGGGCATTAATAATTAATTAATGCTAATGACACATGCTAGTATGGTAAGGTTAAGTCAACATGAAACACTAGACAACACTTAACCAATTTGACATGATATATGGGTGGGTTAAGTCAACGTGAACCACTAGATAACACTTAACCAATTTGACATGATATATGGGCAGGTTAAGTCAACATGTACTGATAGAGAACACTTAACCAATTTAGCCTGGTATGTGGGTTGAATTGAATACGTGATTGGGGGTTAAGTCAACTTGGACACATGGGCAAACTTAACCAATATAACAATATCAAAGCAAGGAAAAGTGGGGAATGATAAGATTAAATAATAGATAAACTTATCCTAAGGACAAGAAATGAATATGACTTAAGATATAATACAAGACTCGAAGGGTGGGACGACTTATACCATGAAATAAGTTAATCTAAGCTGAAAATGTGGGAAAACACCCGTAAGCTATCATTTGATAAAGAGAACTTAAGTCATGCTTGAATTCATTGGTAAACCTTAGTTAAAAGGAACTAGGTAACAAACCTTAGTTAAAGAGAACTAAGTAACAGAAACTAAGTATCAAACCTTGGTTAAGAGAACCAAGTAATAAACCTTAGTTAAGAGGACTAAGTTGTAAATCTTAGTTAATAAAATGAACGATTAAGAGAACTAAGTAGTAAACCTTAGTTAAGAGGACTAAGTAGTAAGCCTTAGTTAAGAAAGCTAACCATTCAGGAAACTATGTTGTGAACCTTAGTTAAGAAAGCTAACGATTCAGGAAACTAAGTAGTAAACCTTAGTTAAGAGAATTAAGTAGTAAACCTTAGTCAAGAAAGCCAAGTAGAACACGAGGAGGAGCGAACGTTCATCTGATCATGAAGAAGGCTCCAACGAACTGGGTTACGAAGCACGCGGCTTCGAGGGGACGTGAGGGTACTCTTGGTATCCCTCTGTGAGGTTGCAGATGATCCTCTTGGGTTCACAGAGGTTAAGGTCTACGTTAGAAGAGCCAAGGGTATGCCTTAGTTGCAATATAAGCAACCTAAAGACTTGGATTGGTCAGTGTGAGGCAGCGATATCTTGTTTAGCCCTGTGATAGCACGACGTTGTCTACCTACCATCTTGAGTCAATCGTGATACGCAAGCGGAAAGGCGGAGAACTCCAAAAGACCATATACTTTGCTATCTAGTTATGGGTGAGGGTGGCCAATAGGTTTGTGGGGGCATAGAGGGCCTGCGTACAGTTCTCATTCTTGATTTTCTTGGGTGCCTTTCATTAGTTGAGGGACGGGTCAAGTGGGACCATAGCCACATACAGATTAAACAGACCTTAGCATCTGCATCAGCAGATAGCTTAAACCTCCCGACCGAGTTCCGTGTTTCTTGATTAGCCCTGCCACGGGACTTGGGCCGCACATATAGAGGACATATGCAACTAGATATCTAGCACATTTAACGACACGATTGGGACGTAAAGTCTAGGAACATATATCGCTCTGGGTAGTGTGTCCTAGACTAGGGGGCATTGTTCGATAGGTAGCATAAACCCTAGTGGCCCTAGGTAGCATAAACCCTGGTCGGATCTAGAAAGCGTTCAATAGGTAGCATAAACCCCAGTGGCCCTGGGTAGCGTAAACCCTGGTTGAATCTAGGAAGCGCTGGATAGAAAACCCTAGATTAGATATAGGTAATAAACGGAATCTAGCAAGATCAAGAGTGGTAGTCCAAACGATTTCGAGAATGGTGGCACTACACTAAAGTAGTATAGATTTACATGATGAAGCCCGTACGACATATGGCAAGGGACTGTATATATACATGGAAAGGATTATACGAGTTGGAGGTATCTACATATATGTTGTATTAGGTTAATCTACTAGTGGGACATGAGTATAGCCTAGAGAGCTAATATCGCGAATAACTTAATAAGCAAGAAAATATAAATGAATGATATATGTAGGATTATACAGAAGTTTATTCTAAGTCCACTCACACAGAACTTATGTTCTGATCCCCTCCTCATTACATACTTCCAGGTTAGGTTCATGACAGAGATGGTATAAGCTTTGGATACTGGTTAGGAAGTATGTTTTATAAGGTAAAGCTATATTTAAAGTATATTGTACTTTGAATTCCTTCCGCTGTAAGATGCTTACGAATTCTGACATGTTTTCTTTATCTCTGTCTTTTTCTGCAGGATACCATAGCGCCCAACTCGGGTTTCGATAAATTGGGTTTTTCAAAAAAAATTGGTCTGTCGGAATCTGGGTTGTTACATCAGGTATCAGAGCTTCGGTTTAGTGATCTTAGGGAGATAATGAGTGAACGTATTTGTATTTTCTAAAATATATTATATATAAACCTAAATCCATAAAGTAGCCCACTAGGAATGGAAAGAGTTGGGATAGCTATTTTGTACACTAAAGGAATGAACCTAGAAATTTTAAGACCCTTAGGTGGTTTGGTTGGAAAGTGTACAATATGATTTGGTATTGGAGAAAGAAAGTATCCTATAAGAATTAAAACTGAAATGTTGTTATTTCAGAGTAGTGGGTTTAGAAGTGAAACCTTATAAGTTAGAAAAAGGTTAAAATGTGGAAAATGGATTAGGAATATATATAGTTGAGAGAATTGGTTTGGAAAGTGCCTAGGAAAGCCTAGTTGAGTTGAAAGACCCACTTTAAGCCTAACCCAATAATAAACTTTTAAGAACTTGAATTTGTAAAAGAATTTGTGGTGTTTTTCAAGTTTTAATCTTAAAAGTATTTTTGATGTTTAAGAAAAATGCGTAAAGGACATATTCAGTGCATGTTGGGTTTTTAAAGTAAAGTGGTGTATACTTTGGTAAAATAATGATTTCTTGTTTTAAAAGAACTCCCTCGTTAAAAAGTGCATAATATAGAGCATATATAGCTCACTAGTTTTCATATTATAATATATGAAAGGATTGAAAAGAAAGTGTTGCGTTTTGTAAAAAAATATCTATTCTGTTAACAATAAATTTTGATTATTGGTTTACGAAGAAATTTTGTCGGGTGGACAAAATAAGTTGTATGAATAGAATAGATGTCTGCACCTTATAGCGAGTAGTTAAATTAACATTGTAATTAGAAACAATGTAAGCCCGATAGTTGTCCTTGTCTACTCCAGTTTTGTGATTTGAAAAAAATGTTTTGCATTTTATTCTGTAACATGTTTTTATGGTTTGGCGCAAACAAGTTTTGGAGAAGAAAACAAAGTTTTAACACTTTTAATTTTTGAAAGAAAAATGTAATGAAAAGAAAGGAGGCCAAACCATGTTTTAAAAAGAATGGAGTAGGCGAGGATTAGTGCCTAGAAACGGACGAGAGAAAGTTAAAGCTATGAATTAAACAATTGGAACCAACTAGAGATTGGTTGAGTTGAGTGATTCTCTGTGTGTCAATCTGATGTTGATTTCGGTCTTCTAGGATGATATTTAGGGAGTTACTCTCTTGCCAATTTACAGTCAGGGATTAGCTAATATTAAACTAATGGAAAATTCCTGTAGAATGCATAAGCATTGAGAAACCTAGGTTTGTTGCTTGAGAAAGAGAGAAAAAGTATAGGCTAGTAATGCACAGCAAGGACTAGTAGTGGCTACTAAGTAGTAAAGGGCAAGTAAGTGGGTAGATCCTGTTGCGTGGACTCGCAATTGTCTGAGATGACAAAGTCCTAAGATTCTTGGCCCATAGTAGTAGCTGTGTAGGATGTTGTTTGAGTTGAAAATAGAAAAAGCTTATTTGAAATAATAAACTTAAGTAATTGGATTAAGTCAAATAAGCTACGAAAGAGAAAAACCTAAGCTAACAAGAGACAATAAATTCAGTAAGGCAACAAATGTGACATGAAAAGAAAATGGAAATCTTAAGAAAAAGTTGAATAAATATGAAATTATTCCAAGATAAGACGAAAGAGAAAGGAAAGTTTTCTTATGTGGTTGTGGTTGGATAGGAAAGTAGGAAGTTTTTATAGAATATTTATATAAAAATCCGAGTGCAATTATAAAAGGTACAGCGGAAAATATAAATTCTTCCGTTTTGTATCTTTTTGTAACATAAGAAATCGAATTTAGAAAACAAGATTTTTTTAAATTTCGAATTTAATGATGGTTGTTAGGGTTTTGGATGCGACAATTGGGTGAACCACGCTCTTATTCTATAAGAGTATGGGAAAACTTGGATGAAAAATATTTTGATTTTTCAAGAATATTGCATTCATATAGAACTGCAAGTATATTTAGGATGTGAGCATCATGTTTTGAAAGGGTTTTTAAAATTTGCATACATATAGGTGGATCCAAAATACACATACATACTTTACTATGATGTATCTCACTTTGCACATGTGCACAACGTTTGCAACAATTGGATGCACACTGGATGGATGGATATTGCGAGGGATTATCTATTTTACTCTTATCGAATTTCGGGGACGAAATTCTTTAAGGATGGGAGAATGTAACACCCCACATTTTTAATATAATTAAAAATGTACAAATATGTATATATGAATAGATAGGTAAATAATGGTGATGTATAATGAAAAATTAATTCATACATTGAAGAGTAAGGAAATTAATGCGATAACAATGTGTGTAATCGAAGAGATGAGAAAATAAAAAAATACTTAATTTAAATATCATGAATTAAGTAAAATGGACATCACCATTGCATCCGTCTCGGAATTCTGGTCAAGATAGACACCTGGTTTGCGTAAAACGGACATCATATGAAGAAGTTATTAAGCCTAGAAGTTTGTATACGCACAAGAGAAATATATATATATGTGTGTGTGTGTGTATATATATATACAAACAAATTAAAATTTGGAAAAATTCAAGATAAGGCTACAGTCAATGAAATATGGCAAGAATCAAATAACGGTGCAACATTGTTTGAATTTTGAAAATAAAACGAAAATTGTGCGTATATATATATACGCGTAAAATAGTCGGTAGAATAATTGTATACATATAAGATATTTCATGTGAATAAAACAGTTAAATAAATTCTAGAAATTCAAAAGTTCAAAAATCAAATTTCTATGCTAAAACAATTCAAACATTCAAAATTCGAATTTCTGCGCCAAAACAGCTTGCGGGACTCAATGCTGACCGTAACGACCCGCCATTTTGACCGTGCCGAATCGATAAAACATGTCAACTCGAAACGTCCAAACAACAGATTGTTATTAGCTTCTAAGGTAAATAGAATAAATCACAGAATCACATATCACAGACACAGATACAGAGCAATATAATATCTCACAGCAGAAATTTAAAATACAATGGTAGTTCATGAAGCTACTAAATAAATTTTACATCAGAGTTTACATAAATAATACAGCGGAAGTCTAATGTAATAAATAACCGATAACAGTCTGAAAACAGAATGACAAAATAACTGGATGACTGAAACAACAGATCAGCAGGTGGATATAGGTAAGTGAAACCCAATATAAGCTCCAACTCCAAGGTTGAATCTCGAAACTGGAATACTCAATCTGACCCGAGCAATAATGCAAAACAAAACAACTCGGATCAGGACTAACATTCTCATGGAAGTAAATCAATTCAAATGAAATGTTCGATGAAATGCAATCATTAACTTAAAGGATGTTTGGGATCACCATCCTCTAAGGATCCGTCAAACTAATACAATATAGTATAATACGCTATATACAATAGTGTCTATCAGTAAAGTAAAATATCAAAATAGCGTAAGCAGGATTACCATGATTACCCTTATACCGTTTATATATTTCCATAGTATATACAGTACCGTAATTCCTCCGTAAACTGGAGGTTGATCAGAGGGCACTCCATATAAAACAGTACAAAACAAAATCGTAGTGGGCTCGTATAAGGCATGTGACAAGGCACGCAAGGAATGCCAGGGTGGATTCACCGTTTGCAGAGCCAGACTGGTGGTAACGCATAGTAGCTACTATCGCCCACCTCGATACACACTCCCATGATCAAAAGGGCCCAAATCGAATCTTAACAGTAATAGAATAATATCGAAGAAGTGTGCTCGATAAGAGGTATGACCTCACTTGGTCCGTGCATAGCTCCTGTTTTAGCCACATCAAGCGGACTCAAGGTAGTCAGGGTCTCTTAATTAATATGAAATAAAAAAAATGGAGTCAGTCGCCAAATCATCCCCTTCATTCTGGAACTCCACCGTGTATATAGTTGTTAAATAGGTTTTCGGTATTGGCAGAGAGTATGACAATAGCCGATCCCGGTCTCTTTGACAACCAAACGTTTACATTTTTCACACCGTGGCCATTATATTATAAATCACTTTATAAAATCAATTATACAAAATCTCAAATTCAAACTTGAAAACAACCCAGTTCGTTTAACCCAAATCGATTTAAAACCATATCGCAAATACTCTAAATTTAGTATAAACTAATACTATAACTTTTAACTTCAATAAAATTTTCAAAATATACATATAACGAATTTCAATTTAAAACGACTTATATCAAATTCATGTCTTAAAAGGTCTTAATTTCCATTTAAATCAATACCAAACATTTAACTTTGATAATATTTTTGGTTCGGTTTATATTCGCAAGAATTCAAGTTCGAAATAATTCAAATAATTCAAAATTTTCCTTTATAAGAAATCGTTTCAAGTTGATTCATTTAAATCCAACATTTGGTTCAAATTCGAATATACGATTCAAGTCAAAACTTACATTTCAATTTAAACAAATTATATCGTACTTATAATTCAAGTCATATAGTTCAAAATTGTTACTTCTACATTTTGAATCAAAATCTTATATTTCCATTCAAACAAATTACGATTTAAAACCATTCTTTTTACATCGATTTAACAAATTCTTAATTCAACCAAACGATATAAAATCAACTTTGCGTATACATCTATATATATTCCAATTCATGTTTAATCACTTAAAATTTAATTCAATTCATATTGATTATAAATTTCAAATAAATCAATTTACCCAAATTCACATTCATTTCTTATCAAAGTTCATAACTTAAAACAATTCAAATACAATTTCATATCACTTATAAATTTTAATTTAAGAATCAATTTACGCAATTCAAATTCATCTCTATTAAAAGTTCAAACCAATTCGAATTCATAACTTAATATGAGTACATTCGTTATACAAGTATCGTTATACAAATTTACATCTTTAAACTTCGAATTTAAATTGCAAAATCTAACCTATCCATCTTGACATTTATTATTAAAGTTTATAAAAAATATATACAAGAAAATAAATTTTGAAAATGGATATATATAAAAGTTTATAAACTTCTAAAATTAATTAGAATATAGATTATAAACATATATAAGATTAAAATAATATAGAAAATAAGTTTAAGATAATTATTTATAATAATATAAAAAGTTAAAATACATATATAATTAAACTATATATTTTAAAATAAATAAATTATAAGTAAAACATAAATAAGCATTAAATTTGTATTTACTTATAAAAAAATCATTTTAAAACATATAATTCAAAATTTTAAATTTTTAGTTTAAAATATAAATATATAAAAATATAAAATCTTAAGTTATTAATTTAAAAATCAAAATTCCAAATCAAAATACTTCAAAAACATGACCAACGGTGTCCGTATATAGTTTTCTACCCTATGGTCAAGTGATACGGATATTTATCATTTCAGTCTGCAATTTATAAAATTTCTACGGGTCTATCATTTCAACCCATGATCCCAAATTTAGTAAAAATCGTTCAGGTCTATCATCTTAACCCATAAAGATTTTTCCCTATTCTAATGTTCGTTCAGGTATGTATCATTTCAACCTTTAGTGATTTTTCCTAAACTAGCTTGGGGTATTAACAATCATAACAACAATCACATAACAACAATTACAACATATTTATCATCAGTGCAACTACGTGTCATATAAATATATCGTGTCACATATGAAATGTGCATATATATCAGAGCAAACAATTTCTATCAGCAATCCTATACATTTCATATAACAGTTCATTATTGATCTAACATTCGTGAAAAATGTAAGCCAGGTGTGAGATAAACTGACCTTCCGTGGCACAGAATGGAGACAGCAAACTGATTGACACAGAATTGGAACGACGATATCCAAGCATGATTTGAAATAAATCCAACTTGATGATCATTCAATATTATTTATTTTTAATAGGAAGAGGTTAAGGGATTTCACAATGGATCGGTACGGTATTCGGTTTTAGGACGGTTCAGCTATTGGTTTTGTAACGATTTACAAACTCAACACTACAGCCGACACAAAATTATAAACACAACAAATTGGTTTACAAAATAATTTATATAAATCTCTTTATATATATATACATAGAAAATTTAAAATATATATTTTTAAAAATTCAACTCACCCAAATTGTATACATATAATAAAAATTATATAACGCAATCTAACCATTATAAATATATATAAACACACACTCAAGAAAATATAAATGCACACACTCAATAAAATATAAACACGCACACTCAAGATGCCCTGATCACACAACGCAACACCCAAAATACACACACTCACGCCATGTAGTCACACACACCCGGTCACACCAAGAACACCACAGACAAATAGACAATACACTTACCACCTACTTATTCACGCCAAAACGCATGAAACATTCAACCCAACGCAAGTGCACACACTACAGGCGATGAGAGAGAGAGAGAGTCAGCTTCAGGCGTATGGCTTTAGGAGGGGAGAGGGTGGCTTTCGGGTCTGGGCAGTTGGCCTTCAGGGCGGAGTTCAGGTTCAGGCTGGAGGAAAGGAAGGCGAGTAGCGAACTTCGGTTGAGGCAATAGGGGCGGATGACAGTAAAGAGAAGGGTCAGGCGAGGATGGACGTGGCAAGCTCAGCAGTTGGCCGAGATGAGGGGATGGTTTGGTGAGGCAAAGTGCTCAGCGGCTTTCGATGGGCTTGGTGACGTACGGCTTTGAGTTCGTTGCTGAGAATAATGGCGCAGGCGGAGAGGAAAGAGTATGGCAGTAGAAGTTCCGTTGGGGAAGGGAAAAATGTTCATAAGAAAAAGAAAATGGCATCGGGAAGGAAAAAAAACTACTGTCAATTTTTTTTATATAAAGAGAAGGACGTAAGCGGTAGCTTTATTGGGATGGGGTACGTTTCATCCACGAGGCGGTTACGGTATTCAAGAAGACTGGGTAATCAAGAACAAGTAACAAGGAATTTCAAATATGAACGAACGGTTTAGATTTGAAAATCGTGGCAATGGAATTTACCGAGTCCTTTGGGGAGAACGAGGCTTTTGGAAAATGGAGTGATTCTTTGGAAGATTTAACGTGGTTTAGTGATGGAGCAAAGAAATGGCAGCTTCATTTGTTTAAACGTTGGAGCAAGTCAAATTCATTTAACTGAGGAAATGTAAAGAAGAATATATATACGTAATATAATATAAAATAAAATATAAAACATGGTTTTGCAGAAATATGCCTGGCGCTTTGAAAACAGAATGCATGGAAAGTTGGCTTTGGAAAAAAATTAAAGTGGCGTTGGTGCATGGGAACAAAAGAATGCTATTGAAATACATATTTGTGTTACGTTAGTTTAATACATGGAATGGGTAAAAGTAGTTTGGAAATCCAAAGACAATGGAAACGTGGTGCATGTTTTATACACATATGTGCCTTAGCCAAGCCTTAGAAGAAAAAAAACAGATGGTTTAGAAAAATAAAATGATGAGTTTTGCAGATGCAAAATGAATAGAAAAACATGCAGGATTGGAATAGGGACAAGTCGAACTCAAATGGCTTCGTTTCAAAATTGAACTGTGCAAGCCTTTTCGCAATTTCAACGCGAACTGAGCAGCGAAACAGACAAATAAATATATTTTGGTAATCTTCTCGACGAGACGGACACAATGGTATATAATTTGCAGTGCCAAGATGCTCCATTCAAAAATGTGTCACGGACCCCTTTTAACACAAAATGCGGACGGAAGACGGAGGTCAAAACGTCCGATTTTCGCGAAACGAATTTCACTGTTGGATTACTGACAGCGAATAGAATATTTTTCATCATTGTCCGAACTGGATTTGGAGATATTTTAAAATCGTTAAAATTTGAACTGATATGCGCAGCTTTGAACTGAAAATTGCACAATCGAAAAACAATCAAATTTTACGTTGAAATTTTCGCAGCTGCAACATCTCACTGTACGCATTTCAAATCTTAAATTCCCATTACAAGAAATTGCAGAATGTTTTCAAAATAAAAATTCGATTTAAATTGGATTTAAATCGTTAAAAATAGCGGGTTGTTACAATCTCCCCTACTCAAAACTTTTCGTCCCCGAAAAGGAACGAGGCAGAAAACTAGTAATTAAATAATTAATATATTAAGCCCACGGTTTATATCTATTCCCATACATATATATAATTTGAAATATATATAAATTAAAAGTTAAAATGTTTTCAAATACTTCAAAACAGTTTCAAGTATTCATTTGATGTCTCGATTGGCTATATATATCTATCCCACTTTCAAAACTTAAAATAGATTTCGATGATGCTGCAGTCATCACTAGAATCATTTTCAAGCTACTAGAGTGCGACATTATATCTAACTAATACATATATGATTTAACATATACGTTGATCAGACGTATACCCAAACCACTAGGTATTCGATAGGCCAATTTTAACGTCAAATAAGTACTCGAAACATTTTTTATATTGAAACAGAAATATACCAAATTTCAAATCATATATTATAAATAATATATATCATATCATAAAAAAAAAATTAGTAGGAAAAATTATATCTCTCCCCCACTCATTTATTTATTAAAATTCAAATTCAGTCCTTAATAAATATGCAATAACATTATTAAATCAAGTATATAACAATATATTATTCTATACTGTACAAAAATATTTTTCAAACCCAAGTTATCAATATTATAAAACTAGTTTAATTCCACAAGTTTAACATATATATTCATCACAAAATAAAATCTTTATAAACCCATTTAAATTTATAAATTCTTATACATATACATATATACATTTATAAACAATACCATTTTAGATTTCAAACATGCTAACATCTTTAAATCTTATATATAAAACATATAGTTTATAAAATATAAAATCTTAAAATATAAACATAAAATCTTTTCAAAATATTGATATTACCAAAGCAAAGTGTTATTTTCAAAACATCTTCTAAAAATATATAAGAATTCCAATATTATATCAGGTGAATTACATATCTATTTCAAAACAATATTTAGATAGGAATGAACTCGTTGGAAGAATTATACTCCCATTCGACTTCTAACCTTGTTATAGACAAGAATAAGTTATAGAATTCGAGTTAAAAGCTAAACGAATAAAAGAGCCTAATCAAAGAGGATCTACGCAGGAAGATGGATTCAAATGGAAAGAGAAATTCAAAAAAAAAAATCAAATATAAAACGAAATTTTATATTCGAGAATATTTGTTTAAAAACATTCTAAAACCATTTTAAAACAATTATACTTTCAAAATACGCTCTCTCAAGAAGGATTCTGCGAATATTCCACTCATTCTAGGGAATCGCTACCCTATCTCTAATGAGTTTTACCCCATAGACTAAAGCTTTGATAAAACCAAAGCTCTGATACCACTTGTAACGACCCGCCATTTTGATCGTGCCGAATCGACAAAACATGTCAACTCAAAATGTCCAAACAACAGATTGTTATTAGCTTCCGAGGTAAATAGAATAAATCACAGAATCACAAATCACAGACACAGATACAAAGCAATATAATATCTCACAGCAGAAATTTAAAATACAATGGTAGTTCATGAAGCTACTAAATAAATTTTTCATCAGAGTTTACATAAATAATATAGCGGAAGTCTAATGCAATAAATAACCGATAACAGTCTGAAAACAGAATGACAAAATAACTAGATGACTAAAACAACTGATCAACAGGTAGATATAGGTGAGTGAAACCCAATATAAGCTCCAACTCCAAGGATGAATCTCGAAACTCGAATACTCGATCTGACTCGAGAAATAATGCAAAACAAAACAACTTGGATCAGGACTAACATTCTCATGGAAGTAAATCAATTCAAATGAAATGTTCGATGAAATGCAATCATTAACTTAAAGGATGTTTGGGATCACCATCCTCTAAGGATCCGTCAAACTAATACAATATAGTATAATACGCTATATACAATAGTGTCTATCAGTAAAGTAAAATATCAAAATAGCGTAAGCGGGATTACCATGATTACCCTTACACCGTTTATATATTCCCATAGTATATACAGTACCGTAATTCCTTCGTAAACTGGAGGTTGATCAGAGGGCACTCCATATAAAACAGTACAAAACAAAATCGTAGTGGGCTCGTATAAGGCATGTGACAAGGCACGCAAGGAATGCCAGGGTGGATTCACCGTTTGCAGAGCCAGACTGGTGGTAACGCATAGTAGCTACTACCACCCACCTCGATACACACTCCCATGATCAAAAGGGCCCAAATCGAATCTTAACAGTAATAGAATAATATCGAAGACGTGTGCTCGATAAGAGGTATGACCTCACTTGGTTCGTGCATAGCTCCTGTTTTAGCCACATCAAGATGACTCAAGGTAGTCAGCGTCTCTTAATTAATATGAAATAAAAAAAATGGAGTCGTTCGCCAAATCATCCCCTTCATTTTGGAACTCCACCACGTACACAGTTGTTAAAGTGGTTTTCGGTATTGGCAGAGAGTATGACAATAGCCGATCTCGGTCTCTTTAACAACCAAACGTTTACATTTTTCACACCGTGGCCATAATTTTATAAATCACTTTATAAAATCAATTATACAAAATCTCAAATTCAAACTTGAAAACAACTCAAATCGTTTAACCCAAATCGATTTAAAACCATATCGTAAAGACTCCAAATGTATTATAAACCATACTATAACTTTTAACTTCAATAAAATTTTCGAAATATATGTATAACGAATTTCATTTTAAAACGTCTTATATTGAAATCATATCTTAAAACGTGACGCCCCCCCCCCCCCCCGGACCAACCGACATTTACTCCAAAAGTGCGCTGTACACATGTCCAGTCAGCACGGGACGGGTCGTCAGAAGAAAAAGGGAAGAACGAAATGAACTAACAAGGAACCTGTAAAATGTCTCACAGCGCATGGAACAAAATATAATAACAACATACTTGACATAAAATAGGCGAGACAGTGCATAAGCTGAAAACAAACTAACATAGCAGCGGAAATCCAAGTATAGCTTATGATCCAAAGCTAACATTATTACAACTTTTCAAATTGTCTCAAAAAGCAAAAGCAAGATAAAGGAGGTACACTACTAATGCCCAAGTAGCGACCACCAACGACACAGGGAGAATATCTATATATCATACGTGGAAGCCTCCTGCTCGCCTCCGAATCAGCTACTCGCGCTTCACCAGCTAACCTGTCTCTAGTCTGCTCGAGTGAGCACCCAGAGTAATAAGAGGAGACATAAAACTCTGGGTCAGACATAAAGCCTGGTATGAGCGATAAGCATCTAAACAGAACAATAACAGGTAGACTAAAACATACCTGAACCTGGACCTGCAACCAAAGAGTTAGCACTACATATTGTACAACACTCTAAGGTGCCATTTCAAATGGTGTAAAGATAATGGGGGTGGGGGTGTGCATGTCATAGTGATGTCAAACAATCAAGCATAGCAATCATCCTCACATCCCTCACTCAGTGCGTAAAGCATACGATATCCACTACTTTGGTCACCTAATACTTTGGGCCATGACGGAATCCAATCCCGTGTAACTATCACTACAAGCCCATTATCCATCTCTCAGTGGTGAACCAAAGTTATGAATACCGACAACCCCTTTGCACACGTCCCGCAGCAAAGCCCAACTCATGAGGTGAACTCATTGGTTCCCAACTGGATCCTGAGCTCTAACTTCCATTTGGACTACCTTTGCATCTCGGGTTATTGGTTTCCTCCTGTTCGGGTCGGTCGGTCAAGAACCTTTCATTCTGGTCGGTTTTCATCATCTCTACCCTGGTCGGTCGGTATTGCCCCTTGGTCGGTCGAACACTTCACCATTCCTGGTCGGTCGTACTTCACCATCCCTGGTCGGTCGAACACTTCACCATTCCTGGTCGGTCGAACACTTCACCATTCCTGGTCGGTCGAACACTTCACCATTCCTGGTCGTTCGTACTTCACCATCCCTGATCGGTCGTACTTCACCATCCCTGGTCGGTCGAACACTTCACCATTCCTGGTCGGTCGAACACTTCACCATTCCTGGTCGGTCGTACTTCACCATCCCTGGTCGGTCGTACTTCACCATCCTTGGTCGGTCGAACACTTCACCATTCCTGGTCGGTCGAACACTTCACCATTCCTGGTCGGTCTCCCTAGTCGGTCGAACACTTCATACAGGGTCGGTCGTGAGCTCGGGTCGGTCGGTTAAAACCTTCCCCTGGTCGGTCTAACTCGACCCAAAGAAAACCTACACCATTTGAACAAGCTATTTTCGCCTCTCGACGGCGTTTTCAACCATTCCAACTATTCTAAACAATCATAAAGCATACCATACAGTCATAGCAACATGTATAAACATCCACAAACAGCAAAACAACAATATGGTATGTTAAAACGGATCAAACATAGCCAAAAATCCCATATTTTCCCTTAATCCCTCTTAATCATGTTTAAGCAAATCTAATGATAGGATTAACAAAACTTAACCAAATCATCCAAATTTTCTAACAGAGGCCTAAAATAATATTTAGCAATTTATAAATATTTTTCCAGATTTTTAACATGCATAAATTCGCTAATTTCCACTAATCACCCCTTAATCCCCCAAATTTCGGGATTTGCAAAATTAGTCGAAATTAACCCAAATTCATATCAGAGGCATAAAATGATGATTTAGAATTTTAGGAAATTTTCTAGATTTTTCTGAGCCATAATTTCGCTAATCTTCGCTAATTACCATAATTAGCCGTAATTAGTGAAAAACAATGCAAATCACTCACCTTTGCCACAAGTAAACTATAGATCTGAAATGATTCTCTGTTTGGGTCAAACTCCAATGCTTAGCAGCAGATCCTATCTTGATTTGATGCTAATCCGCCTTGATTTGGTGTAGATCTTGCTAATATGTGATTAGGAAAGCCAAAAAGATGTTTTGAAGAGATTTAGAGAGTGGAGGCCATTACTAGGGTTTCAAGAATGGAAGTGGCGGCTCAAAAACTGAAATGAAATGATTTCCCAAACCCTATCAGCCTCCCCATAACCCTAATCCCGAAATGGGTTATGGGCCTAACTGTTAATTACCCGGTTTAGCCCAATTAAGCTGTTTTTCACTTTCTAAACCTTGTTTCAGCCATATCTTCCAAACGGTAAGTCCGTTTGGCTAATGTAACCACTCTACGGAAAGAGAAACCATCATTCGAATCCAATGGAAATGGTTTCAGGTCAAAACTCCTTTCTAATCAAAAGTTATGGACGAAACAAGACCAGCTAGGGGCAAAACGGTCATTTAAAAATCGGCAAAAATCATGAACATGGGAAATGAACCCAATAGTCGTTTCCCAAAGCCACATGACCATACGACTTCGTATAAGAAAGAAATAAATATTCTACGATCCTTCGATGCGTAGAATGCGGGTTGTTACATTCTCCCCCCCCCCCCCCCCTTAAGAAATTTCGCCCCCGAAATTCCCTAACCAAAACACACAAAGTGTCTCGCATGCCTATCAACCATAAAACAACAATCAACATGCAAAACAAGTCTATCCTATCATGCGGTTTACTAACAAGGGAAGAAACTATCACTATCAAAACCTTACCAGGCAAAGAGTTCTGGATACTTCTTCCTTATATCCTCCTCTGTTTCCCAAGTACAGTCTTTTTCATTCTCACCCCACTGGACTTTGACTAGTTTCACCGCCTTCCTTCGAAGCTGCTTCATATCGTTCCCAACAATACGCATAGGCTTGCGGTTCTCAACCGCCTCGGGTTCAACCTCGATATCGTCCAACTGATCTGGTGAAATAGCCACATTAGGGTCTTACACAAACTTCCTTAACTGGGAAACATGAAATACGTTGTGAACTCCCGCCATCTTGTCAGGTAGCTCTACTTCATACGCCAAATTCCCAACTTGCTCGAGGACTGGGAATGGACCAACAAATCTTGGTGCTAACTTACCTCTCCAACCAATCCGAATCACATTCTCAATGGAGAGGTCTTGACGAACACCAAGTCGTTAACGAAGAATTCCATATCTCTTCATCTCTTATCGAGATAAGTCTTCTGTCTATCTTGGGTAGCCTTCATTCTCTAATATACGATTCACTCAAATACCATCATGACCTGACCTAGTCCTTGGTAAACCATCAATGAAATCCATTGAGACTTGTTTCCAACGGTTGTGAAAAACCACAAGGCTTCTTTTTGCTCAGCTTTAACTAACTGGCAATTTATGCATTTGGACATAAACTTCCCAACGTCTTTCTTTATCCTTTCCTAGTAGTAGGTCAAATCCATGTCTCAATACATTTTGTTACCACCGGGATTCATAGTCAATTTCGAGTGATGAAATGCTCTAAGCACTTCATCTCTCAGTCTATCTACGTTGGGTACAACTAGTCCTCCATTCTTTTGAAGCCATCCTTCTCGATCAAATCCTTGCTTGATCGTTCTCTTTCCATCAATACCCATCTCTACCCTAGAGATGATTTCCAATAGGTTAGGATCGTCCTTCTAACTGGAACCAATCCACTCAATCAAAATCGATCTAATCGTCAAGCTTACTAGTGTTTCTGAATCCAATTCACTCTTGGGTCTGAAACCATATCCTGTGATATACTCTAGTTGCTTCCATCCTAGAAACATAACCTCTAGACTGGCATGTCTCCTACTCAATGCAACTATTACCGCACCCAAATCCTTTACTATGATCACTCTGCCCCATGGAGTCATGGCGACTCCACTGCACTGATCCATAACCACTAGTCCTTTGTTATGTCCACTCTGCCCCATGAAGTCATAACAACTCCACTGCACTGGCTCATAGCCTTACTAATCCTTTACTATGTCCACTTTTCCCCTCGAGTCATGACGACTCTACTGCACTGACTCATAGTCCTACTACAATCACTTTGTTCCTCATCGCTGTAACCCTACATGATAGTCTACTCAAGGGAAGAAAAATAGGAACAACATAGCAACCATAACATCCATCAAACAAGTCCTACCTATCACCTGCTAAATTCATAAACACATCGACACCTACATGACTGGTCTAACCAATCCCAATATGTCGATTCTAGTATGTTTGGTCCAACCAACATCAATAACTAATGGTAGCCCTGCCTCCATACATACACCGATGCCTACTTGACTGGTCCAACCAATCCCATGCCAATGGAAGCCCCGCCTCCCTACGGACTACCGTACGTCCAACGTACGTTTATCCTCCAAGGATAACTAGATCACGTCCAACGGATCCAGGGTAACGGGCGTCCCCAGATACCCCTGCTTTTAGTCCGCCTAAAATACTTGAGTCCAACCCAAGTCTATCCATTATCTTGCTGCCCTCTCGAGTCCAACTCAAGCCGAATCCAATTCCTTGCAGCCTTCTCGAGTCCAACTCGAGTCAATCTATAACTCAGACCCAGTCTTGAGCATCCATTAGTGACAAACTCTAGTCCAACTTGAGTCGTCTCCCTATTCGTTGCATCTCCAAGATCAACGAACACCCATTTTCTTTTACGAGTTCAAGTCCAACTTGAATCGCCCTAATCTTCGTTGTATCTTCCATGATCAACGAACACATCCTATTCCTTCAAAGTTCTACTATCCAATAGAGAACATCAACATAGGGTCCTAAACAATCCATTACTTTGTATCTTTCCCGAGTCCCACTCGAGCAATCTCATAACCCTATCGAGTCTAACTCTGGGCAGTCTATACCATTGAACAGTCTCATCATGTTCCGTCTGCCCATCACTCCTCGAGTAAACCAAGATATCATCCAATGAAAAATCACAACAACTATTTACCCCTCACGCAAACCATCCTAGTCGAAATCGACATTCCCCAAGCACAAGCCCCAAAGGCCTAAACCAATATCAGACTAGCACCCAAGGAACATCTCCTCCGAGTTCAGACAACCCACGTGAGGTGATACTAGCAAAACAATCTAGCACTGGAGTACTCATTTGCCTCCCAGAGACAACTAGAACTTATTACAATGATAACCTCTTAGCTTCCTTAACTCCAGTTTCTATCGCCATCACTAGGTAGGTACCTAATACCACCCTATTCCTTTGGAGTAGATCGACTCCCCAAAATAATGCTAAACCCAGTAAAGCCCAAAACAAAGCAATCACAAGGAAACATACATCCATGACTCGATAAGACCAAACCGCAACAAATCATACTAAGATCAGTCGAACCACCTATCGGGTTCGTCACAACTAGAGGTCTATCGACTATATCGGGTTTGTCAAACAATACCCGAACAGAAACATCTTAAATAGGAAGCATACCTTTTATAACGACACCCTTTCCCTTCTGCGCCGCACTTGGAGCATTCGACGAAGAAGGAACAACGTTGATAGCATACGCTTTCACAATCTGCTTCTCCCTAGGAGGTTGTGTGTAACAACCCGTATTTTCAATAACTTGTTATAACGTAAATCGAGGCAGAATTTAATTTATAAATCTGAATCAAGGGAAACGGGCTATGCCATTGCGTTCATCTCAGAATAATACGTGAAATAGAGTCCGAGTTTTCGAAAATCGGAGTCCGTATGACCCGATTAAGGCCCAACGAAGTTTTCAGAAAAATTCAAAGTAAAAAAAAAAACAGATTTCAAATTCAAGTTTGAATTTGGAAATTAGGTCAGATTGGGCCAGGCGGGAAAATTCCCGCCAGAGCACCCAAGTCGACAGCCCTGTCGACTTGGGAGTCGACTTGGTTGGACCCAAGTCGACAGCCCTGTCGACTTGGCTGTCGACTTGGTTCAGCCGAGCAGTTTTGCCTGGTGCACCATTTTGGGGTTGTGTTGAGTTTGGGGGCCAGATTCGGTTTTGAGGGCTGAGATTGGAATTAGGGTTTAATCCTAAGGCTAGAACTAATCCTAATCTCTATAAATAAGACCCTAACCTAAGCCTAAATCATCATTATTCATTCAAGTAACTAAACTATGGCAAAATCATTCCTCTCATGACCTCCACTCTCTTCATAAAATTCCTAAGTTATTTCTATGAGAGATTTTCCATGCATACAAGTGTTTTCAAGCTTGTATGAGTGTCATTAGCTTGCATTCAAGTCAAGTTTCCATATTTACATCATAAAGCAAGGGTTTTTATTGATTTGGAGCTTTCATATTGGGTTGATTTGATTGCATAAGGGCTTTGTCTCAATCTTATATTTGCTTATACTCATTTGAGTCTTCATAAGCATTGTAAGCCCTTTTCTACTTTCATATTTAAACTCTAAAGTTAAATGAATGATGCAAGTTTGGTAGATCATTATGATATGCAAGTTTGATATGTTATGATATGCAAGTTTTCCATGCTATGTTATGCAAGTTTGCCATGTTATGATATGCAAGTTTATCATGTTATGTTATGCAAGTATGCCATGTTATGATATGCAAGTTTACCATGTTATGCTATGCAAGTTTGCCATGTTATGATATGCAAGTTTATCATGTTATGTTATGCAAGTTTGATATGCAAGTTTGTCATATGATATGCAAGTTATGTTATGCAAGTTTGGGTTGATCATTTTGTTCATGTTATCATGTTATGCAAGCTTATCTTGGGTTTATGAGCTTAAAGCTTCAAGCTTTAGGCTAAAGGTTGCATTTTGGCAACATGTTAGTTATCATATCCCTTATGATAACTTGCATGTGAGGCTAAATGCGAACTTATGGCAACTTCTACATGTCATTTATCACCATGTATCACTTATATGCTAAGTTTGGTTTTATGCATACTTTTGAGGCCTAATGCAAGTATATGAACATATGTACATTTCATATGCCACCATGTTAAACTTGTGGCTTCAACACTTTTATGTCATGATTATGCCAAGTTCCCTCTTTCTATCCTTTATGCGCTATTGCGATATGTAAGCGATGGGATTGCGTTTGGGGTTGGGTAAACTTAAAAGACATAAAAACATAAGATTGGGAATTTACCTATTAATTTAGGTACCCATTGGGAATTTACCTATTAAGTTAGGTCTACCCAAATGCTTGAAAACTTGTAATATGTTTTGGAAACATAATGGACATGACACTTAGAAAATATAAGTGTGAACAACTCGAGGTTGGGTTGAGTTTGTAGCGTAAAACTACCCGGAACCGACCGGCTTAACTAGTTGCTACAAACAATAGGACCCAATGTGAGAAGTTGGTCATGTTGTACCTTGAACCCGAGGTTTGACCAAGTTGTGGTGTAAAGCTACCCGGACCCGCCCGGCTTAACTAGTAACCACAACAAGGTCTAATGTAAGAGGTTAAGGCACATTAATTAATTAATGCCTCATGATTAGGGTTAAGTCATGGTCCACTTAATACTTAACCAATTTGGGCTTGGTAGATTAATCAGGGTTAAGTCGTGAACTCATCGTTACACTTAACCAAGTTAATCCATGATTAGCAAGAGGGTTAAACCGTACTTAACCCACTAGAAAATCCTAGCAATGGGGGTCCACTCCAGCAGTAATCCCAAGTTTGTATCATTAAGACCCTAGGGACTAGGCTAGGGTGGGGGCACGATTACTGGACTTGAGGTAAGTGACCAAAAACGACGGCAGAGTGGTACGCCGGTGTAGTTCCGGGCGGACTATGGTCGTGCACATAGTCCGAAGCCGGGGAAAACATGCACGGGTACCAGTAGATCGAGACTGTGCACTTATGTTTATGGTGTCCAGGGGTTGACACCCTAGGGCTTGATACACCCGACGGGAGACCCTGCACAGTCTGACTACAATTATGTTTGGGCCGTATTGACACCAACACGTGACGAGTTAGGCTTATAGGGAGCCGATCGATTAGACCGTTTGGTTGGACCTCGTATTAGGGTCACTTCATGTTATTGGACCTCGTATTAGGGTCACTTCATGTTATTGGACCTCGTATTAGGGTCATTTCATGTTATTGGGTCAAAGCTTGGGCCAAGGGATCAATACTTGTTTATTCAAGTCATGTTAGCTTGCTAGTACACTTGTGGTGCAAAAACCTTAAACCTGATTATGCGATGACACCTTTATCTACCTTGTTAGTTAATCATCATGCTAGTATGTTGTTATCCTTATGTTCATCCCTGCTTCTCATGCCAGTTAACTTTATCAGTTTACATTGATTGTAGTAGGGCTTACTCAGTCTTTTTGACTGACCTGTTTTTCTTTCGCCTCTTTTCTTCCGTTCCCCCCCCCCAGGTTCTCAGGGTGGGAATATTGGAGCTTAGCTTGGATTTCTGATCGCTTGCTTGTGGGATTTTAGCTCATGTACGGTCTTGACATGAAGCTAGCTATGGTTATCACTTATTTTGGGGATAGTACTTATGTATTTCAGTTTTTCAGTGATGTTGTTTTTATCTAGACTTGTGTATTTGGAAAGTTGACATTATGTTGTACCAGACTTGTTTTGAAATAGTTTGAAATCTTCCGCTGTTTTATTTATCTTATTTACTCTGTTTACATATATACATATGTTCTTGTTCTGCCTTGATATATCATTATGCATGTTTACCCGGTACAAACGCCCCTCCAAAGTCAGAGTGCTTGCAAGAGACACCCTGGCGGAGGTGGGGTGTTACATTTGGTATCAGAGCATATGGTTTACGAGAAGGAACAAAAAGGTTTTTAAAACTTTTGGAAAACTATTTTCAAAACAAAGTATAAATTATTTTCCAAAGAAAAGTCTAGTTTATTTTAAAGGCTATTCCCCAAAAAGCCATTAGCAAAAATTCCTTCGTTTTTCTCCATTCTGAATCTATCTTTTTCTTCGTTTTCCAGTATAGCCAATAACTTTGCCATTCCGGAGGGAGTACACATACCTGTTTGGTATAGGAGACTTTTGGAGGCTAGGGCGACCGAAGCCGGCCCCGCCGATGTTCCTCCTCCTCCTCCGGTAGTTAATGTTCCTCCTCCTCCTGTCGCTGAGGTTCCTCTTCCTCCTCCCCCTCAGCATCCACAAGAGGATTTTGCGGAAACTTGTAAGAACTTTAAGGCGATGGGTTGCAAGAATTTCATTGGAACCGAGACTTATGTAGAGGCAAGGAATTGGTTGAAAGAAACCGAAGATCTTTTTGCCTTCTTTGATATAGATGACCGTAGGAAGGTTTTATTGGCAGTGTGGTTGCTAAAGGAAGAAGCTGCACGTTGGTGGGTGGTCACCACCGCTACTAGGCCAATTGAGACTTGGGATGACCTTCGGGGAAAGTTTGGACTAAGGTTCCTATCACTGAAGCAAGGGGACATGACTATTAGGGAATACATAGATAAGTTTAATCAACTGGCTCGGGTCAGTTTAGACTTGGTTAACACAGCTCAGAAGAAGGCCCTATACTTTGCTCTAGGATTAAACGAGCCATTACATGGTTTGGCCATATCTCATATACCCTTGGGGGCAACTTTCGAGAGTTTGGTGAATAAGGCCCTACTCAATGAAGAGAATAGGAGTGACAAGAAGGAGGTCAAGATGAATGAGTCTCAAAACAAGGAAACGGAGCCCAAAAAGGAAATGAAAAAGGAGGAGAAGTCTAAAGATAAGAAGGAAAAAAGGTGCTTTACTTGTGGAAGCTCGACTCATCTAAACAAGGATTGCAGAAAAAGGAAGGGAACTTGCTTTAACTGTGGAGAAATGGGACACTTCACTAAGGATTGCCCGAAGAAGCAAGGGCAAGGCCAGGGTCAGACTCAGCGTGCTGGACCTTCAGGAGGGCAAGTTCATGCTCTCAATACCGCTCCAGTTCCCGATCGAGGTAGTATTTCTGTTGAGAGCCTTGTATATATTTCTGATTTTCTAGTTCGTACCTTGTTTGATTCTGGTGCATCGCATAGCTTTATCTCATCTGATCTTGTTGATAGTTTGCACCTTAGTACTAGCTTGGTAGATGATCCCGTCTGTGTCTCAAATCCTATTGGGGGTTCCGCCCATCTGTCTATGATATGTGGGGATTTGAGGATCTCTATACTGAGTGTAGAGTTCTTGTGTAGTGCTTATGTTCTTGGTTTTAGGGGATACGGGTTGATATTGGGCATGGATTGGTTGTCCAGATATGGAGCCATCCTTGATTGTGAGCATAGGGTTGTGAGGCTCCTGACTCGCCTCGGAAACACCCTAGAAATTTCTTGTAATCCGAGAGGTCCCGTCATGTTGTGCTATCTTGAATCACTCGACTCGTCAATGGAAACTCTTCAGTCTGTGAGAGTGGTTCGAGAGTATCCGGATGTTTTCGATGAAGTTAGGGGGTTGCCCCCTAAGCGAGAGATTGATTTCCGCATTTATCTGGTTGATAATGCCAAGATAGTTTCGTGGCCGGTTAGGCACATGGCCCCGCAAGATGAGAGTTAAGAAAGCAAGTCAAGGAGTTGCTTGAGAAGAACTTCATTAGATGAAGTATATCTGAATGGGGAGCTCCTGTAGTATTTACTACCAAGGCAGATGGTTCTCTTCGACTTTGTGTTGATTATCGTGAGTTAAACAAAGAGAATAGACAAACATTGCCAAGGATCGATGATTTGTTTGATCAGCTTGTAGGAACATCTGTTTTCTCTTGATCTTGCTACTGAATTCCATCATCTCAGGGTAGCTGAAGATAGTATAGACAAGACTGCGTTCAGAACTCCAGATGGATTCTTCGAATGGCTTGTCATGCCGTTCGGCTTGACTAATGCACCCGCATATTTCGTGGACTTGATGAGTAGGGTGTTCAGGGAGTTCTTGAACAAGTTTGTCGTGGTCTTCGTAGATGATATTCTGATCTTCTCTAAGGATGAGGAAGAGCACGCAAGGCATCTCGTGGAGGTGATGGATACGCTTAGAGCGCATCAGTTGAAGGCCAAGTTCTCCAAGTGTCACCTTTGGAGAAGGGAAGTTAGATTCCTTGGGCATATAGTATCTAAGCAAGGCTTAGCGGTGGATCCCGCTAAGGTAGTTGCAGTTCAGGATTGGAAGACTCCAAGGAATGCAATCGAAGTGAGAAGTTTTCTAGGTCTTGCAGGCTTTTACTGGAAGTTCATCAAAGACTTCGCGAAGATTTCCGCTCCTCTCACTAAATTGACGAAGAAGAATTTAGTTTTTGCTTGGAGCATAGAATGCGAGCTTGCTTTTCAGAAGCTCAAGAGAGCTCTCACATCAGCACCTGTTCTAGCTTTGCCCGATGGAGGGAAGTTATTTACAGTATATACCGATGCATGTGGCACGGGGTTAGGAGCTGTCCTGATGCAAGAAGGAAGGGTGATATGCTTTGGCGGTAGACAACTCAAAGTGCATGAGAAGAATTATCCCACTCATGACTTAGAGTTGGCAGCAATAGTATATGCACTCAAGGCTTGGCGCCATTATCTTCTGGGAGAAAGATTTGAGCTTTATACCGATCACAAGTCATTGAAGTATCTCTTTTCTCAGAAGGATCTGAATCTGAGGCAACAAAGATGGATGGAATTCTTGGCGTCCTACGATTTTGAGATAGCTTATACCCCTGGCAAGGGGAATGTGGTAGCAGATGCATTGAGTAGAAAAAGGTTGACTCTGAGTCCTCTATTCGTCGAGATGAAGAATTTAGAGTATGTGGCAACCTTTGATTTCTCTTTGGCGATTGAGTCGATGACCGGTTCTTTAGCATCTCTGGAACTCAGACCTACCCTTCTTGATCAAGTTGGGGCTTCGCAGAGAGAAGACCCTCAGATAGTTGAGATTATGGATAAGCTGATTCGAGGAGAGGCGTCTAGTCATCTCGCTCGATATTCTATTGATGACAAGGGTTGGCTGAGGAGAGACGGAAGGTTATGTGTTCCAATGGTAGAAGATTTAGGAAGAAAAGTTCTTGAGGAAGCGCATCGCTCTAAGTTGACTATACATCCGGGCGGAGATAAGATGTATAAAGATATGAAGCGCATTTTCTTTTGGCCATGGATGAAGAAGGATGTGGCAGAGTTTGTCTCTAGATGTATCATTTGCCAGCAAGTTAAGGCCAAGTCGAAGAAGCCCGGTGGGCTATTGCATCCTCTAGATGTTCCACTATGGAAGTGGGAGAGTATTTCCATGGATTTTATCGATGGGCTACCAAGGTCAAGGAAAGGGAATACGAGCATTTGGGTTATTGTGGATAGACTTACGAAGAGTGCTCCTTTCATTCCGGTGAAGAACAAGAGGACCGCATCTTGGCTAGCGTCTGTATATCTTCGTGAGATTGTGAGACTACATGGAGTCCCTTCTAGTATAGTCAGTGACCGTGACCCAATCTTTACAAGTCAATTTTGGAATAGCTTGCAAGAAGCTATGGGCACGAGGTTGAATCTAAGTACGGCTTATCACCCACAGACGGACGGTCAAACCGAAAGGGTGAATAGGGTACTCGAGGATCTGTTGAGGCTTTGTATTCTGGATTTTGGTGGTACTTGGGAAGACCATCTTCCTCTTGTTGAGTTTGCATATAATAACAGTTATCAGGCAAGCATAGGGATGACACCATTTGAAGCTTTATATGGGAGGCCGTGCAAGTCGCCTACATGTTGGTGGGAGACTGCAGATGAGCTTATACTTGGGCCTGATATGATCAGAGATACATCCGAGAAGGTCGAGTTGATTCGGAGACGGATGAAAGCGGTCCAAGACTGACAGAAATCCTATGCTGATAAGCGAAGAACTGATTTGGAGTTTGATGTTGGGGATATGGTTTTCGTGAAGGTTTCTCCTTTGCGGAATGTGGTCCGATTTGGAGCCGTTGGGAAGTTAGCACCGAGGTTTGTTGGACCATTCCCTATTATAGAGAGGATCGGGCAGATGGCTTATAGAGTGGAGTTGCCCGAGAAGCTTGCCGGAGTACACGATGTTTTTCATGTCTCGCATCTCCGGAAGTGTTTACATGAATCAGCAGAGGTTGTTGAACCAAGTGTTCTGAAAGATGTGGAAGTGGAGAAAGAGGCTACCTTGAGGAGAGCTCCGATTCGTATCTTGGGGACGGAGACCAAGAAGCTAAGGAATCGAGAGGTCAAGTTGGTGAAGGTTCAATGGGGTGAAGCCGAAGAAGACGCAACTTGGGAAACCGAGGAGAAGATGCGTGGGCTTTATCCATTCCTTTTTGAGGGTACACTCTCAATCTCTTTTCTTTGTTAGCATATCTTTCTCTTTGCTATCCATGTTTATCTAGTTTATCGTGTTAATCTTGTCATGAGAACCTTAGGTAGAAACCCTTTGGATGAAACATGTGTTTGAAACATGTTATGCTTGATGTTTGCAAGTGGTTGCAAGTGTTTGCAAGTGGTTGCAAGTGTTTGCAAGTGGTTACTCGTGGATGCATTATACACATTAGGCACTAGATCGGCTCACACACTCCTCATATTGCATATGCATGAGTGTTTATGCTTATTCATGGATGAAAATTTTTGTGTTATCACATGGATGTTGCATATGGATGTATGTTATGTGCACACATATAGATGTTATACATTATGTTAGGAATTGCATACATATGGATTCATTTCACTAACATAATTTGCATTGATGATATTTGCATTAGATAAGTACATATACACACACCTTTGCATATGTTCATACAACATTTAGAATCCTGTAAGGACAATGATTGCTCGTGGATGATGTTTTGAGTAGATGGATGTTAGATGGTAGGATACGTTCTTCCTAACTTGAAGATTTCGGGGACGAAATCCTTTAAGGAGGGGAGAATGTAACAACCCGTATTTTCAATAACCTGTTATAACGTAAATCGAGGCAGAATTTAATTTATAAATCTGAATCAAGGGAACGGGCTATGCCATTGCGTTCGTCTCGGAAAAATACGCGAAATAGAGTCCGAGTTTTCGAAAATCGGAGTCCGTATGACCCGATTAAGGCCCAACGAAGTTTTCAGAAAAATTCAAAGTAAAAAAAAAAACAGATTTCAAATTCAAGTTTGAATTTGGAAATTAGGTCAGATTGGGCCAGGCGGGAAAATTCCCGCCAGAGCACCCAAGTCGACAGCCCTGTCGACTTGGGAGTCGACTTGGTTGGACCCAAGTCGACAGCCCTGTCGACTTGGTTCAACCGAGCAGTTTTGCCTGGTGCACCATTTTGGGGTTGTGTTGAGTTTGGGGGCCAGATTCGGTTTTGAGGGCTGAGATTGGAATTAGGGTTTAATCCTAAGGCTAGAACTAATCCTAATCTCTATAAATAAGACCCTAACCTAAGCCTAAATCATCATTATTCATTCAAGTAACTAAACTATGGCAAAATCATTCCTCTCATGGCCTCCACTCTCTTCATAAAATTCCTAAGTTATTTCTATGAGAGATTTTCCATGCATACAACTGTTTTCAAGCTTGTATGAGTGTCATTAGCTTGCATTCAAGTCAAGTTTCCATATTTACATCATAAAGCAAGGGTTTTTATTGATTTGGAGCTTTCATATTGGGTTGATTTGATTGCATAAGGGCTTTGTCTCAATCTTATATTTGCTTATACTCATTTGAGTATTCATAAGCATTGTAAGCCCTTTTCTACTTTCATATTTAAACTCTAAAGTTAAATGAATGATGCAAGTTTGGTTGATCATTATGATATGCAAGTTTGATATGTTATGATATGCAAGTTTGCCATGCTATGTTATGCAAGTTTGCCATGTTATGATATGCAAGTTTATCATGTTATGTTATGCAAGTATGCCATGTTATGATATGCAAGTTTACCATGTTATGCTATGCAAGTTTGCCATGTTATGATATGCAAGTTTATCATGTTATGTAAGTTTGATATGCAAGCTTGTCATATGGTATGCAAGTTATGTTATGCAAGTTTGGGTTGATCATTTTGTTCATGTTATCATGTTATGCAAGCTTATCTTGGGTTTATGAGCTTCAAGCTTCAAGCTTTATGCTAAAGGTTGCATTTTGGCAACATGTAAGTTATCATATCCCTTATGATAACTTGCATGTGAGGCTAAATGCGAACTTATGGCAACTTCTACATGTCATTTATCACCATGTATCACTTATATGCTAAGTTTGGTTTTATGCATACTTTTGAGGCCTAATGCAAGTATATGAACATATGTACATTTCATATGCCACCATGTTAAACTTGTGGCTTCAACACTTTTATGTCATGATTATGCCAAGTTCCCTCTTTCTATCCTTTATGCGCTATTGCGATATGTAAGCGATGGGATTGCGTTTGGGGTTGGGTAAACTTAAAAGACATAAAAACATAAGATTGGGAATTTACCTATTAAGTTAGGTCTACCCATTGTGAATTTACCTATTAAGTTAGGTCTACCCAAATGCTTGAAAACTTGTAATATGTTTTGGAAACATAATGGACATGACACTTAGAAAATATAAGTGTGAACAACTCGAGGTTGGGTTGAGTTTGTAGCGTAAAACTACCCGGAACCGACTGGCTTAACTAGTTGCTACAAACAATAGGACCCACTGTGAGAAGTTGGTCATGTTGTACCTTGAACCCGAGGTTAGACCAAGTTGTGGTGTAAAGCTACCCGGACCCGCCCGGCTTAACTAGTAACCACAACAAGGTCTAATGTGAGAGGTTAAGGCACATTAATTAATTAATGCCTCATGATTAGGGTTAAGTCATGTTCCACTTAATACTTAACCAATTTGGGCTTGGTAGATTAATCAGGGTTAAGTCATGAACTCATCGTTACACTTAACCAAGTTAATCCATGATTAGCAAGAGGGTTAAACCGTACTTAACCCACTAGAAAATCCTAGCAATGGGGGTCCACTCCAGCAGTAATCCCAAGTTTGTATCATTAAGACCCTAGGGACTAGGCTAGGGTGGGGGCACGATTACTAGACTTGAGGTAAGTGACCAAAAACGACGGCAGAGTGGTACGCCGGTGTAGTTCCGGGCGGACTATGGTCGTGCACATAGTCCGAAGCCGGGGAAAACATGCACAGGTACCAGTAGATCGAGACTGTGCACTTATGTTTATAGTGTCCAGGGGTTGACACCCTAGGGCTTGATACACCCGACGGGAGACCCTGCACAGTCTGACTACAATTAAGTTTGGGCCGTATTGACACCAACACATGACGAGTTAGGCTTATAGGGAGCCGATCAATTAGACCGTTTGGTTGGACCTCGTATTAGGGTCACTTCATGTTATTGGACCTCGTATTAGGGTCACTTCATATTATTGGACCTCGTATTAGGGTCACTTCATGTTATTGGACCTCGTATTAGGGTCATTTCATGTTATTAGGTCAAAGCTTGGGCCAAGGGATCAATACTTGTTTATTCAAGTCATGTTAGCTTGCTAGTACACTAGTGGTGCAAAAACCTTAAACCTGATTATGCGATGACACCTTTATCTACCTTGTTAGTTAATCATCATGCTAGTATGTTGTTATCCTTATGTTCATCCCTGCTTCTCATGCCAGTTAACTTTATCAGTTTACATTGATTGTAGTAGGGCTTACTCATTCTTTTTGACTGACCTGTTTTTCGTTCGCCTCTTTTCTTCCGTCCCCCCCCCCCCCCAGGTTCTCAGGGTGGGAATATTGGAGCTTAGCTTGGATTTTTGATCGCTTGCTTGTGGGATTTTAGCTCATGTACGGTCTTGACATGAAGCTAGCTATGGTTATCACTTATTTTGGGGATAGTACTTATGTATTTCAGTTTTTCAGCGTTGTTGTTTTTATCTAGACTTGTGTATTTGGAAAGTTGACATTATGTTGTACCAGACTTGTTTTGAAATAGTTTGAAATCTTCCGCTGTTTTATTTATCTTATTTACTCTGTTTACATATATACATATGTTCTTGTTCTGCCTTGATATATCATTATGCATGTTTACCCGGTACAAACGCCCCTCCAAAGTCAGAGTGCTTGCAAGAGACACCCTGGCGGAGGTGGGGTGTTACATTGTGGGCAATCATCCTTGTGATGTCCCGCCTGGCCGCAGTTAAAGCACTTCCTTTCCCTAGGCTTTTCTCGACAATCTCTGGCATAGTGGCCCTTCTTGCCACAAATAAAGCATTCACCATCTTTCTTATTTTTCTTATTTTTCTTATTCTGACCATCCTTGGTCGGGTTCCGCTTCCTCTTGCTCTGAGAATTCTTCTTGCCTTCACCGCCTGCTTGCGGCTTTGGCTCCTCTGCAGATGCTGTAGCAACCTCAGTCTTCGACTTAGGAAAAAGGCTCTCTGGCCTTAATTCCTTTCCTACAATAGACTCGAACGTCTCATCGATATGGTTTATAAGTCTTTCCCCCAAGTACCCATCCAAGCCAGTTATGAACTTCTCGTTCTTCTTTTCGACTGTATCGATAAGGGACCATCCATATTTCGATAAAGTATCGAATTCAGCGATATACTCCGAGACTGCTCTACCATTCTGCTTAAGCTCCAAGAACTTCCTGAACAGTTCTGATTTATGAGCAGCTGGAATAAACTTATCACAAAAGTGAGTCTTAAACTGATTCCAAGTAACTTGATCCTCTGGAGTAGCTGTCTTAATGGCATTCCACCAATTCATCGCTCGCCCTTGCAGCTGACGAGATGCTAGCCTTCTCTTCATCGCATCCTCAATACCCAAGTCATCGAAGATACGATCACAGCTATCCAACCAATCCTGAACATCTGTGGCCGACTCCGTTATGTGGAACGGCTTCCCACCAAGGTTAGTGTAATCCTTGCACAACTTGGCGAAGTCGACCCTAGGCGCCTGCACTACTGGACCACCACCATTTCCGGGATTGGGAATTGCTCCCTGAACATCCCTAAGCATCTCCCTCATGAAGTTAGTGAACATCGTCCTCATGTCAGGAGCATTCCCATGGTTGGTCCCTCTACCAGCACCCCTGGTGTCTCTACTCATCGTTCAATCTGTAAAGAGAAAACGATTAACGACCCCATAGTGGTGCTAGTGCAGTACGACTTCATTTTTATACTACTAATAGTATATATATATATATAGTTTTTGAAAACCAAAATAATCACAAATACGCGCTCTCGTATACGTACTATCTCTCCCTAGTGTCTTTCCCTAGGTTAACTACGCAACCTAAAGCTCTGATACCAAGTGTGACAGCCCGCCCCGCACCAACCGACATTTACTCCAAAAGTGCGCTGTACACATGTCCAGTCAGCACGGGACGGGTCGTCAGAAGAAAAAGGGAAGAAGGAAATGAACTAACAAGGAACCTGTAAAATGTCTCACAGCCCATGGAACAAAATATAATAACAACATACTTGATATGAAACAGGCGAGACAGTGCATAAGCTGAAAACAAACTAACATAGCAGCGGAAATCCAAGTACAGCTTATGATCCAAAGCTAACATTATTACAACTTTTCAAACTGTCTCAAAAAGCAAAAGCAAGATAAAGGAGGTACACTACTAATGCCCAAGTAGCGACCACCAACGACACAGGGAGAATATCTATATATCATACGTGGAAGCCTCCTGCTCGCCTCTGAATCAGCTACTCGCGCATCACCAGCTAACCTGTCTCTAGTCAGCTCGTGTGAGCACCCAGAGTAATAAGAGGAGACATAAAACTCTGGGTCAGACATAAAGCCTGGTATGAGCAATAAGCATCTAAACAGAACAAAAACAGGTAGACTAAAACATACCTGAACCTGGACCTGCAACCAAAGAGTTAGCACTACATACTGTACAACACTCTAAGGTGCCATTTCAAATGGTGTAAAGATAACGGGGGTGGGGGTGTGCATGTCATAATGATGTCAAACAATCAAGCATAGAAATCATCCTCACATCCCTCACTCAGTGCGTAAAGCATACGATATCCACTACTTTGGTCACCTAATACTTTGGGCCATGACAGAATCCAATCCTGTGTAACTATCACTACAAGCCCATTATCCATCTCTCAGTGGTGAACCAAAGTTATGAATACCGACAACCCCTTTGCACACGTCCCGCAGCAAAGCCCAACTCATGTGGTGAATCATTGGTTCGCAACTAGATCCTGAGCTCTAACTTCCATTTGGACTACCTTTGCATCTCGGGTTATTGGTTTCCTCCTGTTCGGGTCGGTCGGTCAAGAACCTTTCATTCTGGTCGGTTTTCATCATCTCTACCCTGATCGGTCGGTATTGCCCCCTGGTCGGTCGAACACTTCACCATTCCTGGTCAGTCATACTTCACCATCCCTGGTCGGTCGAACACTTCACCATTCCTGGTTGGTCGTACTTCACCATCCCTGGTCGGTCGAACACTTCACCATTCCTGGTCGGTCGTACTTCACCATCCCTGGTCGGTCGAACACTTCACCATTCCTGGTCGGTCGAACACTTCACCATTCCTGGTCGGTCGTACTTCACCATCCCTGGTCGGTCGTACTTCACCATCCCTGGTTGGTCGAACACTTCACCATTCCTGGTCGGTCGAACACTTCACCATTCCTGGTCGGTCTCCCTAGTCGGTCGAACACTTCATACAGGGTCGGTCGTGAGCTCGGGTCGGTCGGTTAAAACCTTCCCCTGGTCGGTCAAACTCGACCCAAAGAAAACCTGCACCATTTCAGCAAGCTATTTTCGCCTCTCGACGGCGTTTTCAACCATTCCAACTATTCTAAACAATCATAAAGCATACCATACAGTCATAGCAACATGTATAAACATCCACAAACAGCAAAACAACAATATGGTATGTTAAAACGGATCAAACATAGCCAAAAACCCCATATTTTCCCTTAATCCCTCTTAATCATGTTTAAGCAAATCTAATGATAGGATTAACAAAACTTAACCAAATCAGACAAATTTTCTAACAGATGCCTAAAATAATATTTAGCAATTTATAAATATTTTTCCAGATTTTTAATATGCATAAATTCGCTAATTTCCACTAATCACCCCTTAATCCCCCAAATTCCGGGATTTGCAAAATTAGTCGAAATTAACATAAATTCATATCAGAGGCATAAAATGATGATTTAGAATTTTAGGAATTTTTCTAGATTTTTCTGAGCCATAATTTCGCTAATCTTCGCTAATTACCATAATTAGCCGTAATTAGTGAAAAACAATGCAAATCACTCACCTTTACCACAAGTAAACTATAGATCTGAAATGATTCTCTGTTTGGGTCAAACTCCAATGCTTAGCAGCAACTCCTATCTTGATTTGATGCTAATCCGCCTTGATTTGGTGTGGATCTTGCTAATATGTGATTAGGAAAGCCAAAAAGATGTTTTGAAGAGATTTAGAGAGTGGAGGCCATTACTAGGATTTCAAGAATGGAAGTGGCGGCTCAAAAACTGAAATGAAATGATTTCCCAAACCCTATCGGCCTCCCCATAACCCTAATCCCGAAATGGGTTATGGGCCTAGCTGTTAACTACCCGGTTTAGCCCAATTAAGCTATTTTTCACTTTCTAAACCTAGTTTCAGCCATATCTCCCAAATGGTAAGTCCGTTTGGCTAATGTAACCACTCTACGGAAAGAGAAACCATCATTCGAATCCATTGGAAGTGGTTTCAGGTCAAAACTCATTTCTAATCAAAAGTTATGGACGAAACAAGACCAGCTAGGGGCAAAACGGTCATTTAAAAATCTGCAAAAATCATGAACATGGGAAATGAACCCAATAGTCGTTTCCCAAAGCCACATGACCATTCGACTTCGTATAAGAAAGAAATAAATATTCTACGATCCTTCGATGCGTAGAATGCGGGTTGTTACATAAAAGGTCTTAATTTCCATTTAAATCAATACCAAACATTTAACTTCGATAATATTTTTGGTTCGGTTTATATTCGCAAGAATTCAAGTTCGAAACAATTCAAATAATTCAAAATTTTCCTTTATAAGAAATCGTTTCAAGTTGATTCATTTAAATCCAACATTTGGTTCAAATTCGAATATACGATTCAAGTCAAAACTTACATTTCAATTTAAACAAATTATATCGTACTTATAATTCAAGTCATATAGTTCAAAATTGTTACTTCTACATTTTGAATCAAAATCTTGTATTTCCATTCAAACAAATTACGATTTAAAACCATTCGTTTTACATCGATTTAACAAATTCTTAATTCAACCAAACGATATAAAATCAACTTTGCATACACATCTATATATATACATTCCAATTCATGTTTAATCACTTAAAATTTAATTCAATTCATATCGATTATAAATTTCAAATAAATCAATTTACCCAAATTCACATTCATTTCTTATCAAAGTTCATAACTTAAAACAATTCAAATACAATTTCATATCACTTATAAATTTCAATTTAGGCATCAATTTACGCAATTCAAATTCATCTCTATTAAAAGTTCATAATAATTCGAATTCATAACTCAATATGAGTACATTCGTTATATAAGTATCGTCATACAAATTTACATCTTTAAACTCCGAATTTAAATTGCGAAATCTAACCTATCCATCTTGACATTTATTATTAAAGTTTACAAAAAAAATATATAAGAAAATAAATTTTAAAAATAGATATATATATATAAGTTTATAAACTTCTAAAATTAATTAGAATATAGATTATAAACATATATAAGATTAAAATAATATAGAAACTAAGTTTAAGATAAATATTTATAATAATATAAAAAGTTAAAATACATATATAATTAAACTATATAGTTTAAAATAAATAAATTATAAGTAAAACTTAAATAAGCATTAAATTTTTATTTACTTATAAAAAAAATCATTTTAAAACATATAATTCAAAATTTTAAATTTTTAGTTTAAAATATAAATATATAAAAATATAAAATCTTAAGTTATTAATTTAAAAATCAAAATACTTCGAAAACATGACCAACGGTGTCCGTATATAGTTTTCTACCCTATGGTCAAGTGATACGGATATTTATCATTTCAGACTGCAATTTATAAAATTTCTACGGGTCTATCATTTCAACCCGCGATCCCAAATTTAGTAAAAATAGTTCAGGTCTATCGTTTCAACCCATAACGATTTTTCCATATTCTAATGTTCGTTCGGGTATGTATCATTTCAACCCTTAGTGATTTTCCTAAACTAGCTTGGGGTATCAACAATCACAACAACAATCACATAACAACAATTACAACATATATATCATCAGTGCAACTACGTGTCATATAAATATATCGTGTCACATATGAAATGTGCATATATATTAGAGCAAACAATTTCTATCAGCAATCCTATACATTTCATATAACAATTCATTATTGATCTAACATTCAAGAAAAATGTAAGCCATGTGTGAGATAACTCACCTTCCATGGCACAGAATGCAGACGGCAAACTGATTGACGCAGAATTGGAACAACGATATCCAAGCATGATTTGAAATAAATTCTACTTGATGATCATTCAGTATTATTTATTTTTAATAGGAAGAGGTTAAGGGATTTCACAATGGATCGGTATAGTATTCGGTTTTAGGACAGTTCAGCTATTGGTTTTGTAACGATTTACAAACTCAACACTGCAGTCGACACAAAATTATAAACACAACAAATTGGTTTACAAAATAATTTATATAAATCTCTTTATATATATACATACATAGAAAATTTATAATATATATTTTTAAAAATTCAACTCACCCAAATTGTATACATAAAATAAAAATTATATAATGCAACCTAACCATTATAAATATATATAAATATATATAAACACACACTCAAGAAAATATAAATGCACACAATCAATAAAATATAAACACGCACACTCAAGATACACTGATCACACAACGCAACACCCAAAATACACACACTCACGCCATGTAGTCACACACACCCGGTCACACCAAGAACACTACAGACAAATAGACAATACACATATCACCTACTTATTCACGCCAACACGCACGAAACATTCAACCCAACGCAAGCGCACACACTACAGGCGATGAGAGAGAGAGTCAGCTTCAGGCGTATGGCTTTAGGAGGGGAGAGGGTGGCTTTCGGGTCTGGGCAGTTGGCCTTCAGGGCGGAGTTCAGGTTCGGGCTGGAGGAAAGGGAGGCTAGCAGTGGACTTCGGTTGAGGCAATAGGGGCGGATGAAAGTAAAGGGAAGGGTCAGGCAAGGATGGACGTGGCGAGCTCAGAATTTGGGCGAGATGAGGGGACGGTTTGGTGAGGCAAAGTGCTCAGCGGCTTTCGATGGGCTTTGTGAGGTGCGGCTTTGAGTTCGTTGCTGAGAATAATGGCGCAGGAGGAGAGGAAAGAGTATGGCAGTAGAAGTTCCGTTGGGGAAGGGAAAAATGTTCATAAGAAAAAGAAAATGGCATCGGGAAGGGATAAAAACTACTGTTATTTTTTTTATATAAAGAGAAGGACGTGAGCGGTTGCTTTATTGGGATAGGGTACGTTTATTCCACGAGGCGGTTACGGTATTCAAGAAGATTGGGTAATCAAGAACAAGTAAGAAGGAATTTCAAATATGAACGAACAGTTTAGATTTGAAAATCGTGGCATTGGAATTTATCGAGTCCTTTGGGGAGAACGAGGCTTTTCGAAAATGTAGTGATTCTTTGGAAGATTTAACGTGGTTTCGGGATGGAGCAAAGAAATGGCAGCTTCATTTGTTTAAACGTTGGAGCAAGTCAAATTCATTTAACTCAGGAAATGTAAAGAAGAATATATATATACATATATATATATATATATATATATATACGTAATATAATATAAATAAAATATAAAACATGGTTTTGCAGAAATATGCCTGGCGCTTTGAAAACAGAATGCATGGAAACTTGGCTTTGGAAAAAACATAAAGTGGCGTTGGTGCATGGGAACAAAAGAATGCTATTGAAATACATATATGTGTTACGTTAGTTTAATGCATGGAATGGGTAAAAGTAGTTTGTAAATCCAAAGACAATGGAAACGTGGTGCATGTTTTATACACATATGTGCCTTAACCAAGCCTTAGAAAAAAATAAAAAAATAAATAAACATATGGTTTACAAAAATAAAATGATGAGTTTTGCAGATGCAAAATGAATAGAAAAACATGCAGGATTGGAATAGGGACAAGTCGAACTCAAATGGCTTCGTTTCAAAAATGAACTATGCAAGCCTTTTCGCAATTTCAACGCGAACCGAGCACCGAAACTGACAAATAAATATATTTTGGTAATTAGCTCGACGAGACGGACACAACGGTATATAATTTGCAGTGCCAAGATGCTCCGTTCAAAAATGTGTTACGGACCCCTTTTAACATAAAATGCGGACGGAAGACGGAGGTCAAAACGTCCAATTTTCGCGAAACGAATTTCACTGTTGGATTACTGACAGCGAATAGAATATTTTTAATCTTTGTCCGAACTGGATTCGGAGATATTTTAAAATCGTTAAAATTTGAACTGATATGCGCAGGTTTGAACTGAAATTTGCACAATCGAAAAACCATCAAATTTTACGATGAAATTTTCACAACTGTAACATCTCACTGTACGCATTTCAAATCTTAAATTCCCGTTACAAGAAATTGCAGAATGTTTTAAAAATAAAAAATTCGATTTAAATCGGATTTAAATCGTTAAAAATAGCGGGTTGTTACAATCTCCCCTACTCAAAACTTTTCGTCCCCAAAAAGGAACGAGGCAGAAAACTAGTAATTAAATAATTAATATATTAAGCCCATGGTTTATATCTATTCCCATACATATATATAATTTGAAATATATATTAATTAAAAGTTAAAATGTTTTCAAATACTTCAAAACAGTTTCAAGTATTCATTTGATGTCTCGATTGGCTATATATATCTATCCCACTTTCAAAACTTAAAATAGATTTCGATCATGCTGCGGTCATCACTAGAATCATTTTCAAGCGACTAGAGTGTGACACTATATCTAACTAATACATATATGATTTAACATATACGTTGATCAGACGTATACCCAAACCACTAGGTATTCGATAGTCCAATTTTAACGTCAAATAAGTACTCGAAACATCTTTTTATATTGAAACAGAAATATACCAAATTTCAAATCATATATTATAAATAATATATATCAGATCATAAAAAAAAATTAGTAGGAAATATTATATCTCTCCCCCACTCATTTATTTATTAAAATTCAAATTCAATCCTTAATAAATATGCAATAACATTATTAAATCAAGTATATAACAATATATTATTCTATACTATACCAAAATATTTTTCAAACCCAAGTTATCAATATTATAAAACTAGTTTAATTCCAAAAGTTTAACATATATATTCATCACAAAATAAAATCTTTATAAACCCATTTAAATTTATAAATTCTTATACATATACATATATACATTTATAAACAATCCCATTTTAGATTTCAAACACGCTAAAATTATTTTCTTATAAAATTTACATCTTTAAATCTTATATATAAAACATATAGTTTATAAAATATAAAATCTTAAAATATAAACATAAAATCTTTTCAAAATATTGATATTACCAAAGCAAAGTGTTATTTTCAAAACATCTTCTAAAAATATATAAGAATTCCAATATTATATCAGGAGAATTACATATCTATTTCAAACCAATATTTAGATAGGAATGAACTCGTTGGAAGAATTATACTCCCATTCTACTTCTTACCTTGTTGTGGACAAGAATAAGTTATAGAATTCGAGTTAAAAGCTAAACGAATAAAAGAGCCTAATCAAAGAGTATCTATGCAGGAAGATGAATTCAAATGGAAAGAAAAATTCAAAAAAAATCAAATACTAAACGAAATTTTATATTCGAGAATATTTGTTTTAAAACATTCTAAAACCATTTTAAAACAATTATACTTTCAAAATACGCTCTCTCAAGAAGGATTCAGCGAATATTCCACTCATTCTAGGGTATCGCTACCCTATCTCTGATGAGTTTTACCCCATAGACTAAAGCTTTGATAAAACCAAAGCTCCGATACCACTTGTAACGACTCGCCATTTTGACTGTGCCGAATCGACAAAACATGTCAACTCGAAATGTCCAAACAACAGATTGTTATTAGCTTCTGGGGTAAATAGAATAAATCACGGAATCACATATCACAGACACAGATACAGAGCAATATAATATCTCACAGCAGAAATTTAAAATACAATGGTAGTTCATGAAGCTACTAAATAAATTTTACATCAGAGTTTACATAAATAATACAGCGGAAGTCTAATGCAATAAATAACCGATAACAGTCTGAAAACAGAATGACAAAATAACTGGATGACTGAAACAACTGATCAATAGGTATATATAGGTGTGTGAAACCCAATATAAGCTCCAACTCCAAGGATGAATCTCGAAACTGGAATACTCGATCTGACCCGAGCAATAATGCAAAACAAAACAACTCGGACCAGGACTAACATTCTCATGGAAGTAAATCATTTCAAATGTAATGTTCGATGAAATGCAATCATTAACTTAAAGGATGTTTGGGATCACCATTCTCTAAGGATCCGTCAAACTAATACAATATAGTATAATACGCTATATACAATAGTGTCTATCAATAAAGTAAAATATCAAAATAGCGTAAGCGGGATTACCATGATTACCCTTACACCGTTTATATATTCCCGTAGTATATACAGTACCGTAATTCCTCCGTAAACTGGAGGTTGATCAGAGGGCACTCCATATAAAACAATACAAAACAAAATCGTAGTGAGCTCATATAAGGCTTGTGACAAGGCACGCAAGGAATGCCAGGGTGGATTCACCATTTGCAGAGCCAGACTGGTGGTAACGCATAGTAGCTACTACCGCCCACCACGATACACACTCCCATGATCAAAAGGGCCCAAATCGAATCTTAACAGTAATAGAATAATATCGAAGAAGTGTGCTCGATAAGAGGTATGACCTCACTTGGTCCGTGCATAGCTCCTGTTTTAGCCACGTCAAGCTGACTCGAGGTAGTCAGGGTCTCTTAATTAATATGAAATAAAAAAATGGAGTCGTTCGCCAAATCATCCCCTTCATTCTGGAACTCCACCGCGTACACAGTTGTTAAAGTGGTTTTCGGTATTGGCAGAGAGTATGACAATAGCCGATCCCGGTCTCTTTAACAACCAAACGTTTACATCTTTCACACTGTGGCCATTATTTTATAAATCACTTTATAAAATCAATTATACAAAATCTCAAATTCAAACTTGAAAACAACTCAAATCGTTTAACCCAAATCGATTTAAAACCATATCGTAAAGACTCCAAATATAGTATAAACTAATACTATAACTTTTAACTTCAATAAAATTTTCGAAATATACGCATAACGAATTTCAATTAAAAATGACTTATATTAAAATCATATCTTAAAAGGTCTTAATTTCCATTTAAATTAATACCAAACATTTAACTTCGATAATACTTTTGGTTCGGTTTATAATCGCAAGAATTCAAGTTCGAAACAATTCAAATAATTCAAAATTTTCCTTTATAAGAAATTGTTTCAAGTTGATTCATTTAAATCCAACATTTGGTTCAAATTCGAATATACGATTCAAGTCAAAACTTACATTTCAATTTAAACAAATTATATCGTACTTATAATTCAAGTCATATAGTTCAAAATTGTTACTTCTACATTTTGAATCAAAATCTTATATTTCCATTCAAACAAATTACGATTTAAAACCATTCTTTTTACATCGATTTAACAAATTCTTAATTCAATCAAACGAAATAAAATCAACTTTGCATATACATCTATATATATATTCCAATTCATGTTTAATCACTTAAAATTTAATTCAATTCATATCGATTATAAATTTCAAATAAATCAATTTACCCAAATTCACATTCATTTCTTATCAAAGTTCATAACTTAGAACAAATCAAATACAATTTCATATCACTTATAAAATTCAATTTAAGCATCAATTTACGCAATTCAAATTCATCTCTATTAAAAGTTCATACCAATTCGAATTCATAACTTAATATGAGTACATTCGTTATACAAGTATTGTTATACAAGTATCGTTTTACAAATTTACATCTTTAAACTTCAAATTTAAATTGCGAAATCTAACCTATCCATCTTGACATTTATTATTAAAGTTTATAAAATATATATATAAGAAAATAAATTTTGAAAATAGATATATATGTAAGTTTACAAACTTCTAAAATTAATTAGAATATAGATTATAAACATATATAAGATTAAAATAATATAGAAAATAAGTTTAAGATATATATTTATAATAATATAAAAAGTTAAAATACATATATAATTAAACTATATAGTTTAAAATAAATATATTATAAGTAAAACTTAAATAAGCATTAAATTTGTATTTACTTTTAAAAAAATCATTTTAAAACATATAATTTAAAATTTAAAATTTTTAGTTTAAAATATAAATATATAAGAATTTAAAATCTTAAGTTATTAATTTAAAAATCAAAATTCCAAATCAAAATACTTCGAAAACATGACCAACGGTGTCTGTATATAGCTTTGTACCCTATGGTCAAGTGATACAGATATTTATCATTTCAGTCTGCAATTTATAAAATTTCTACGGGTCTATCATTTCAACCCGCGATCCCAAATTTAGTAAAAATCGTTCAGGTCTATCATTTCAACCCATAACGATTTTTCCCTATTCTAATGTTCGTTCGGGTATGTATCATTTCAACCTTTAGTGATTTTTCCTAAACTAGCTTGGGGTATCAAAAATCACAACAACAATCACATAACAACAATTACAACATATATATCATCAGTGCAACTACGTGACATATAAATATATCGTGTCACATATTAAATGTGCATATATATATCAGAGCAAACAATTTCTATCAGCAATCCAATACATTTCATATAACAGTTCATTATTGATCTAACATTCGTGAAAAATGTAAGCCAGGTGTGAGATAAACTCACCTTCCGTCGCACAGAATGGAGACGGCAAATTGATTGACGCAGAATTGGAACGACGATATCCAAGCATGATTTGAAATAAATCCAACTTGATGATCATTCAATATTATTTATTATTAATAGGAAGAGGTTAAGGGATTTTACAATAGATCGGTACAGTATTTTGTTTTAGGACGGTTCAGCTATTGGTTTTGTAACGATTTACAAACTAAACACTACAGTAGACACAAAATTATAAACACAACAAATTGGTTTACAAAATAATTTATATAAATATATTTATATATATATACATAAAAAATTTATAATATATATTTTTAAAAATTCAACTAACCCAAATTGTATATATATAATAAAAATTATATAACGCAACCTAACCATTATAAATATATATAAATATATATAAACACACACTCAAGAAAATATAAATGCACACACTCAATAAAATATAAACACGCACACACAAGATACACTTATCACACAACGCAACACCCAAAATACACACACTCATGCCATGCAGTCACACACACCCGGTCACACCAAGAACACCTGTAACGACCCGGAAAATCTGAACCAATTTAAAAAATTTAAATTGGCTATTTTAATGGAATTTAAATATTTAAAATAAATATTTTAAATAATAACGATGAAAAGTAGGTTTGAATCTACATTTGAAAACGAATATAATTAACTCTAATTATAAACAAGGCCTGAAATGGCGCGGTAGTTTCAAAATTTGAATTCAAACTTTGACTGATTGTACCAGGTGCAAAACAAAACTGATTTGAGTGAAACCAAAAATATTTAAATCTGTTAGTGGATATCTTTCTAACGAATCTGAAAAATCGAAGTTTCATAGCGGGAAGCAAAAGTTATGGCCAAATGAATTTTCTGAAAGGTCGCTATGGAGTTTATATAGCCCGCGAAATTGGCCATTTTGCAAACGACCTCGGAATTCGACAAAACCACTTTTGTTGCATCCGGGATGATAAATTATGGCTAGGTTTCAAATTTCGTAAATTTTGAAGTTAATATGTGAGCGTGGTAAAGGAAAATGTGTTTTGGTCAATTAAAGTTAAATTGGATCGACCAGAAAATGGCCATTTTGCAAACGGTCTCAGAATTCGACAAAACTCATTTTGTTCGGACCGTATCGTCAAAACATAGCAAGATTTATTTTTCTGGAATTTTTCGAATCAGTTTGTGGCCCCGGCAAATTGAAATGCACATTCAAATTAGATATTTAATGTTTTATATTTTAATTTGAAGAAAAGCTGACTGAAACCGTTGAATGGGCCTTTGAAACATATCCCATTGTGTTTGGAATGGGGGTATTTAGCTAGGGACGACAGTCGTTGGGTTTGGATTGGAGGACGTGTCAGAAAACCCCCTTTTATAAGCTCCCAGCCAATCAGAATTTATTAAAAAAAAAATTCTCAGAACCCCACCTCGATCGACGACGGAAACGCCTCTAGACTTTCAGAATAATTTTCCGATCGCCACACGCTTTGATAGCCCTAGCTCTAGTTCAACTTTCTGTCGAGCTTCGTCCCCTCTCCACATCTAGACCAGGATCATCCCCTATCGTCGAGTATCGCCCGAGATCTCGAGCTCCAAAGTTTCGACGTTCAGATCGCCGCCGCGCCCCCTTGCCAGCGTCGAACTGGACGCCACCACTAGCGCCGAGAAGCTCACTCCTCCCCCTTCGACGTCGCGCAACCCGATCGTCCTACCGTGCCTCGGATCTTGCGAAAAACTAAAACCTAGTTTTGAACAGGTTTGAAAAGGTACGGCTATTTTTATTTTAAACTATATTATAGCAGTTTAAAGCGCTACGGTTTTTGATTTCACTGTAAAAATCATATCTTTTTCGTTTCTTGACGAAATTCAGTGAAACAAGAGACAGTGGACTCGTGTGGACGTCTTCTACATTCTAGAAGAGACCACATATTTTTCTGAGCCTTCTGCTATTTTTGGTGGAGTGGAACCCAGTGTGAGATTTCTAAACTATAAACGATATGGAAAACGACGATGTATAAATTATATAGTCGATGTATGAGTTATATAAGCGTTGTACACCTCATGTATAAGTGTTGTCTAAGTTGTACGGTCGATGTATAAGTTATATATGCATTGTAAAAATTATATATGTGTTGAAAAGAAGTGAAATGCTTATATATATATACGCCCCTCGTCAACAAACCATGGACGATATTTATTGGTTGTGATTGGTGTGAAAATTTGTTGATTACGAATGGTTGATTAGAATTGTTTGTGGTTGAAATTGATTGATTGTGGTTGAAAAATACCCGTTTGTGGTTGAGAAATATTTAGTTGAAACCACATAGGATTAGTTTATGGAAATGAAAAAAATATACATGCCGCCTGCGTACGAACTAGATGCATGAAATCCCCATTGTCAAAAGCTGCGAGGCTTTAAGGTAGAGCGAGGAGTCGTACTAGGGACGGCCCCGGTTTTAACTACCCTGCCGTTATGCTACCGAAATTTTGAATAATATTCATGTGTTAGAATTATTTTCATGTGTTGAAACTATATTCGTGTGTTGAATAGAAATTCATTCGTTGAATAGAAATTCATGTGTTGAAAAATGATCGCGTTTTGAAATAAATTGTTTTATAATAAAAACCATATTTTTATCACCTATATGAACTATATAAAATAATCGTGTTTTGAAATAAATTGTTTTATAATAAAAATCATATTTTTATCATCTATATGAACTATATAAAATAATCCTGTTTTGAAATAAATTGTTTTATAACAAAAATCATATTTTTATCAGCTATATGAACTTTATAAAATAATCGTGTTTCGAAATGAATTGTTTCACAATAAAAATCACATTTTTACTATATACATGAATTGTTAAAAATAGCGAAGCGTTGAAATAATTGTCGGTTGGATAAAAATATCATTTTTATCAAATGTATGAAAAGAATATAGCTTTGAAATCGAAGAATCGATATATATATATATATATATATATATATATATATATATATATATATATATATATATATATATATATATAGAATCGAAATATATCGAATAACGAAGCTGCAGTTCGTGTTTTGAAACCGTGATTTCAAACGATTAGTGCGGGAGATCCGACCATCGGATTTTCCCGAAACTGAAACCGTTGGGTTCGCTCTGGAAATATCTTTCCAACGACACCAACTTTGTGAAGATCCAACGATTGGATTGTCTGGAATGTTTAATTCAAATCTGAAGAAAAACAGCGCCAGAATCGGTTAAATTTGTATATATATAAAAATATAATTATATTAAATCGAATAACGACGTTGTAGTTCGTATTTTGAAATCGAAACTTCAAACGAGTGTACCGGGAGATCCGACCGTCGGATTTTCCCAAAACTGGAACTGTTGGATTCGTTTTAAAAAGGTATTTCTAATGAGGTAAATTTTGTGATGATCCAACGGTTAGATTTTCAGATATGTGTAAATCAAATATGAAGAAAAACAGCGCCACGGCCATGTTATGGCCCGAAGCGTCGTTTGAATAAATTGGCTAATTTAAAATAAATAAAAATAGCGATAAATCGTTATAAAATATTACAAACGATATGGATGTGAAATTTAGAAATTAACAGATGGTTAGCTAAGTCGAATGGTTTCCTGGATTTTGATCTGATGTTGGTTTCGGCCTTCGGGGTTAATATTTAGGAAATCGTTCTCCTACTGATTGACGGTTAGTGACTAATGAATTGGAATGAGGCGTATGTTGTGTTTGTGTAGCACTAGTTATTTATATACGTGAGTTACTTAGAAAGATCGGGTTATCCCATTCTGAATAACTGAATCGACGATAAGAAATCGAAGATGAAGACGGTGGTCGAAGACCGGAGATCTTCTCCTCGTTTGGATGGTAACTGATGTCCTGATTGGGAGGCATCCCGAAATATGGATAATGAGTGGTGATCGTCCAGATGTACGTGGAGGTCGATGGGTATGCGAGGTATATAGTGCCTCCGGCTTCGTTCAGACCCAGAACGGACTTTTAAATGGACTGTGTGTCTGACATTGGAATTTATTCTGTGTGATTGATAGCCATCAGTTACGTGGCGTGAATTGCCTGTGTGGCATGCTAAGATGCAGTGATCAGGGCTTTTGTTGAAAAGCAAAGTCTTGTGGTTGATGATCGGAGCACCGCCTGTGTGGCGTAGCTTTGTGTATAACGTAAATTCGCGAACCTCACACCCCAGTATGAACCAGAAACGGGAGAAGGACCTCAGGGGGACGTGCATTTCTTTCTAGCTAGAGGTGGTGTTAGTGCTTAAACTGGCTGACATTTATACTATTTTCACCTGTGTGGTTGTTGCTGTTGCGAGGCGCCTTGGATATATCGGTCGATCCGGGACCGATGGAGTCATTCGTTGGCTCATTGACGCCCCATAGGGCGGGGAAACACATTGTTCAGGCATTATAATCCACTTCGTGTGGACCGGCCCTGACGATCCAAGGTATGGTTGCGGCTGTGCCTGAGACACGGGCTAGAGCGTCTCGAATTCGGTAAGGACTATCTTTTGCCTTGGTTCATGACGGAAATCCAATTTCCAAATACGTGATTGTGCGGTTTTGATTATATACCTATATATGGCGACATAGTGGTATGGGGCATTAATGCCGCCTATGATTGATACTTATGTTTTGAAATTGTTTTTGAAACATATAAACACTAGTAATAATATCAAATTCTTTTGTTTTATTCGTATCAAGCATATTTTGGCCATTATAAGGTAAAAACTCTATCCTCCGGTTTGCGTTGCATTGTGTGATGGGAATTGAGTCTTATAATGGCTTCATTTTTATAAAAAGCATTGCGATGTTTAAAAGAATATTTTATTTTAGAGCACTGGCAATCCAATGGAGTAAACCCGTTCCACGAAAGTGGCGTGGTCCTGAGATTAGCCATATTGTAAATGTGTTAAGTAGATTTCTCATACCAGTCCCATGACTGACTCGTTGTTTGTTTCACTTGCAAACTCGGGTTCCCCTCTTTCTACATAGGCATCCTTGTATTCAGGTTTTAGTAGGCTCTTTCTGGATAGTTGGAGCTGAAGATGGATTCTACCATTTATCTCTTTTTATGTTGTTCAGCTCCTATTGTATATATTATGTTTGTTTTTCGCTGTAGACATTTATGTATAGCTGAACTATATTTGTACTAAGTATGATCCTGTATACTGTGTAACTCTGAAGATTATGTTTATCCAGTGTATTACTTGTACACTATCTGGTGTATTTATTTAATTCTGTTCTGCTATTATCTGTTTATGTGTTATATTCCAAAGATTACCCTTGCCACCGTCAGTACGGGGTTTGGGGTCGTCAAACGTGGTATCAGAGCTTTGGTTAAGCTTAGTGCTGGAATATAACATATGAACGAACTCGTCTGAAATAGAACCAGTAGTGTTCTAGGACGAGTAACTCATTACAGATAGGGTCAGTAATATCCTAGTAAGAGTAAAGCAGAATGAAATACACCCCAGTAGACACATTTACATTCAAGTATTTGTCTCTATATTTTGAAATATCTTTTCTGTTGACCTGACACTTTGTCTGCTAATTGCAGACGCACTAGATAATGAGTGACAGGAACAGAAGAAATAATCGTATGGCTCGACAAGCTGATGAGCCAGTTGTGCTCCCGCAGCCAAAATTAGATATAGAAGTTCTATTCAAGAGATTTCGAAATCTGGGTGGATCACCATTCTTAGGCAAAGAGTCCATTATGGAAACACAAGATTGGATTCGTTCTGTAGAGAAAATCTTTGAAGGTTTAAAGCTGAGAGATGACCAGAAAAGATTACTGGCGTCTTGGGCACTCAAAGAAGAAGCTTTGTTTTGGTGGGATTCGACCATCAAAGATAATCCAGAAGGTGATATCACGTGGGATAGATTTAAAGTGATTTTCCTAGAAAGATTTACTCCTCCTGAAGTGACTGAGCGATTATGTGATGAATTCTCTTATCTGATACAAAGAGATATGACCATTCCAGAATATCATAAGAAATTCAACGAACTTTCTCACTTTGCTCCTCATCTAATTCAAAATACAAGGAGAAAGAATCTGAGGTTTATTCATGGCCTACAAAGAAAATACCAGAATAAAGTAATGGGGCATGTGAAGCTTCCTTTTTCAGAAATGATTTATATGGCTTATCAGTATGAAGATCTCCATAGGAAAGGTATGTTGCGCGACGAAGAGGAAGTCAGTTTGAGTAACAAAGTGGAGCCTAAAACTGATCGTCCTGAGGCCAGTACGATGTCTGAGGTCAGTAAGAAGCCTAAAGTCAATAAGAAAAGGGCCAGATCTGAGAAAGAACCAGTAACGACTGCCATATGCAGTAACTTCCATAAACAAGGGCATTTGACCAGGAATTGTAAATCCTCGAAGAAACGAAAGGAGGATGGGTCTAAATCCAAAGGCAAGTTTCCTGTGACTCGAGAGTGCAATCTTTGTCATCAGGCCGGTCTTATAAAGCGAGATTGCTGGCTGTTAAAAAAGACCAATGAGGCTCAGGTAAATGAAGTAGCAGGAACTTCTGAGCCCTCATCTAGTCAGGGAAGGCCTGATGTTTTAGAAGGCAAGCTAACTGTCAAGGATATTCCAGTTAAAGTACTGTTTGACACTGGTGCGTCACGATGCTTTGTTGCAAAGTATGCGGTTAAGAAACTGGATTTGAATTTGAAGAAGCTCAAAGAACCAATGACTGTCCATAATCCGGTCGGGGGTTCCCTCGATCTCAGTTGGGTATGTGGAGTGCCAGTTTCTTTTTCTTGTTATCGATTCCCTACCTTCGCGGTCGTCATGAATTTTACGGAGTTTGATTTTATCTTGGGGTTAGACTGGTTGACCAAATATAAAGCTGAGGTTAAATGCGCCGACAGAGTCATTAAGGCGAAGATTAAATCATGCGATTATATAACCATTCCCTGTGAAGGTCAGAATTCTAATAGAAAAGACTTCTGGGCAGCTTTGGATGTTTCTCCTGCTCAGATAAAAAATATCCCTGTAGTCACAGAGAATATTCCCGACCTCATCAAAGATATTCCTGTCGTGAAGAATTATGCGGATGTGTTCGAAGAAGTTGTTCGCTTACCTCCGCAGAGAGAAATAGATTTCAAAATTGCTTTAATCCCTAATGCAAGGCCAGTAGTGCACGCCATTTGGAGGATGACCCTAAAGGAGGAAGAAGAACTAGACAATCAAACTCGACAGCTTGTATGGAAGGGTCTGATCAAGCCTAGTTTCTCAGATTGGGGAGCAGCAGTGGTGTTTATCCCAAAGTCTGACGGTACTCTACGGCTATGTGTGTATTATCGTGATTTGAACAAGCAGAAAATAAAGAATAAATATAAATTGCCGCGAATCGATGATTTATTGGATCGTCTGAATGGGGCACAAGTATTTTCAAGGATGGACCTAGCTACAGGTTTCCATCAGCTTCGTATTGCCGAAGAGTGTGTTCCTATGACAGCATTCAGAGGTCCAGACTTATTCTATGAGTGGTTAGTAATGTCGTTCGGCTTATGTAATGCTCCAGCACACTTCGTCGATCTGATGAATAGAGTGTTCAGAGGGGTTTTGAATAAGTTTGTTCTGGTTTGTATTGACGATATTCTAATCTTCTCTAAATCAAAGGCCAAGCATGAAAAGCATTTGGAACAGGTTCTAGAAATTCTGAAAAAGAATGTATTGAAAGCTAAACTTTCCAAATGTATATTCTGGCAAGATGAAGTGAAGTTTCTTGGCCATGTCGCATCGAAAGAAGGAATTGCGGTGGATCCAAGTAAAATCATAGCTATTCAAAACTGGAAACAGCCCCGTACTCCTACAGAAGTCCGCAGTTTTCTCGGATTGGCTAGTTATTACCGGAAGTTCGTTAAAGATTTTTCGAAAATATCTAGTCACTTAACGAAGCTTACAAAGAAGCACTCAAAATTCAAGTGGACTCTAGAATGTGAGGAGGCTTTTGAAGAGCTAAAGTTAAGATTAACAACGGCTCCGGTGTTAACCATCATCGACGGCAATCAGGATTTAAAGGTCTGGACAGATGCGTCTAGAGAAGGCCTTGGTGCAGTGTTAATGCAAAGAAGTCAAGTGATTGCTTATGCTAGCCGTCAGCTGAAGCCACATGAAAAGAACTACGTCACTCATGATCTTGAGTTGTTGGCTATAGTATTTGGTTTGAAAATCTGGAGACACTATCTTCTGGGTGAGAAATTCGAACTGTTTACAGATCACCAGTCGTTAAAGTATCTGTTCACCCAGAAAGACTTGAATCTGAGGTAGCAAAGTTGGCTAGAGTTCCTTGCAGCATACGATTTTGAGATTCTATACACTCCAGGGAAAGCCAATGTCGTGGCCGATGCGTTAAGCCGAAAGAATGTAATGATCGCCAGTTTTATTATCACGACTTCATTGATAGATAAAATATCTGCTCTTCAGAAGGATGATCACTTCATTCAAAAGATCAGAGAGATAATTCAAAAAGGCGAACCCTCGAGTTTTCAGGTTGATAGTGATGGGATTCTAAGGCTAAAAGATCGAATCTGTGTTCCTAACATTTCTGAACTCAGAAAGAAAGTACTGGATGAGTGCCACAAGTCAAAACTTGGTATTTATCCGGGAGTAAGCAAAATGTATAATGACATCAAACGCACTTTCTCGTGGAAGTCGATGAAGAGGGACATTTCTTTATATGTTAGCTGATGCCCTACTTGCCAGCTAGTCAAAAGCGACCAACAGAAACTTGCTGGATTGTTGCAACCGCTGGATGTTCCAGGTTGGAAGTGGGAACATATTTCCATGGACTTCATAGATGGTTTGCCTAGGACCAGAAAGGGAAATGACAGTATTTGGGTGATCGTCGATCGCTTCACGAAGACCGCCCATTTCATACCTGTCAGATCGAACCGAACTGCTCAGAGTCTGGCGCAGGTATATTTCAAGGAAATTGTTAGGCTACATGGAGTGCCATTCAGTATAGTTAGTGACAGGGATCCAATATTTACTATCAAATTCTAGGAGGCGTTTCAAGTAGAACTGGGAACAAAGCTGAATCTAAGCACCGCTTATCATCCTCGGACAGATGTTCAGATTGAGAGGGTGAATCGTATACTAGAAGATTTATTGCGGGCGTGTGTTCTTGACTTTGGTGGATCATGGGAAGACCATTTACATTTGGCTGAATTCTCCTTTAACAACAACTACCAAGCGAGCCTGACAATGTCGCCATTCGAAGCGTTGTATGGTAGACCGTGCCGATCCCCTGCTTGTTGGGTCGAACCTGGCAATAGACTTGTATTGGGACCTGATATGATCCGTGAGGCTGTCGATAAAGTCGATTTCGTTAAGAAACAATTACTCGCCGCTCAAAGCCGACAGAAGAGCTATGCATTCGAGAAGAAGGGATTTGGCTTTTTCTGTTGGTGATTATGTGTATTTAAAGGTTTCTCCGATGAGGGGAGTGATTCGATTTGGAAAAACTGGAAAATTAGCGCCCAGATTTATTGGTCCATTCCCTATACTAGAACGGATTGGAACTCTCGCTTATAGAATTCAATTACCTGATTGGTTTCCTGGAGTGCATGATGTATTTCACATATCTCAACTTCGAAAGCACGTTCATGATCCAGACTTGATCGTGGAAGAAGCAGCTCAACAGGATATTGAAATTACTTCAGAATTAGCTGTGAGAAGAGAGTCGCTAAAGATTATCGGCAAAGAAACCAAAGAGCTGAGGAAAAAGAAGGTTCACTTAGTCAAAGTGCAATGGAGTGGAGATCCGCGAGATTGTACTTGGGAAACTGAGGAGAGCATTCAGAAAGCCTATCCTAAGTGTCGAGTGGATATCTCTGATTGACTCCGGTGCAAGGTACATTTACCATACTTTGCATTACCATTTAGTTCTCTACTCTGTTGTTGTTTTCTTTCCACGGATGTGCACTTTTAATTCTAAAGTCTGAATGATTTTAAAAAGAGTATAGGAATTGATTAGTATGATTTTGAAAAGTTAAAAACAAATTGATTGTTGTTTGTGTTGTGCGGTGGTGAATTTGATTAGTTAAATTACTAAAACGATAGTTAATTTAATTAATAAGAGAATGAATGGTAAAATTTATTCGATTAAAATCAGACATTGAACTGATTTAAAAATAGATAGAAATATATATACATGTGCATTATATATGTTTGAATAGGTAAATGGATAGCTGTTGAGTAAAGAAATTATTTGTGTGCCCGACAAATAGGTAAACCTCAATGAGTTGGATGCGAAATATTATTATATCAACTCCTATGAATGTCATTGGATGCGGAGTGCTGGTTTTTCTGTGTGTAATAATAAACGCCGCCATAGGGTAGTAACAATTAATTTTGAACTACACTACATGGCATACTTCTTGAAGATAGGCATACTTCATCATATACCAAATAAGCATTTGGAGCTTGTGTGATGAGGTTGAAGATTTACCATACGAGCGAGAGGCTTGTATGGCGATGACTATATATTACAGGTTAAACTGATGACTGATATGGACCATATAAAATTGTAACGATAAATTGCCATATTAATAAAAACCCCACACGGGTCTGGAGTTGACAATAATCACGTCTCTCTAGTCATTAGACACGGCACATGGATTATTTATTTCCCACACGGGACGAGGTGACGAGAATTTATTCCCTGGAGCAATTAAAATACACACTCCCTCAAGCTTTGATAGGGTGACGAGAATTTATTCTCTGGAGTTATTATCTATACACGCTCCCCTGTAAACACCAGAATATATCACTATAAATATGTGCATGCTTTACAAGATTTATTGGGTACCTGATACGACCCAATAAATTTCCAAACCCCTCCCCGTACAAAGGAGGTTATGGCGAAATATTTTGAAAATTCCGGGTGTTAGCCAAATTTTTTAAGAATTGGAAATTCTCAGAAACTGAACAGTTAGAGAATGGAAGCCAGATTGAACGTAGAGTTGATTAATCAAACCACTTTCGACTTTGTTCCTTTTCGGGGACGAAATGTTTTAAGTGGGGGAGATTGTAACGACCTGGAAAATCTGAACCAATTTAAAATTTTTAAATTGTCTATTTTAGTGGATTTTAAATATTTAAAATAAATATTTTAAATAATAACGATGAAAAGTAAGTTTGAATCGCTGTTTGAAAACGAATATAATTAACTCTAATTATAAACAAGGCCTGAAATGGCGCGGTAGTTTCAAAAATTGAATTCAAACTTTGACTGACTGTACCGGGTGCAAAACAAAACGGATTTGAGTGAAACCAAAAATATTTAAATCTGTTAGTAGATATCTTTCTAACGAATCTGAAAAATCGAAGTTTCATAGCGGGACGCAAAAGTTATGGCCAAATGAATTTTCTGAAAGGTCGCTATGGAGTTTATATAGCCTGAGAAATTGGCCTTTTTGTAAACGACCTCGGAAATCGACGAAACCACTCTTGCTGGATCCGAGATGTTAAATTATGGCTAGGTTTCAAATTTCGTAATTTTTGAAGTTAATATGTGAGCGTGGCAAATGAAAACGTGTTTTGGTCAATTACAGTTAAATTGGATCGACCAGAAAATGGCCATTTTGCAAAAGGTCTCAGAATTCAACGAAACTAGTTTTGTTGGGACCGTATCGTCAAAACATAGCTAGATTTATTTTTCTAGAATTTTTCGAATTAGTTTGTGGCCCCGGCAAATTGAAATGCACACTCAAATTAGATATTTAATGTTTTATATTTTAATTTGAAGAAAAACCGACTGAAATAGTCGAATGGGCCTTCGAAAAATATCCCATTGTATTCGGAATGGGGGTATTTAGCTAGGGACGACAGTAGTTGGGTTTGGATTGGAGGACGTGTTAGAAAACCCCCTTTTAAAAGCTCCCGGCCAATCAGAATTTATAAAAAAAAAAATCTTAGAACCCCCACCCCCCTGATCGACGACGGAAACGCCTCCAGACATTCCCGATCATTTTCCGACCGCCACACGCGTCGATAGCCCTAGCTCCAGTTCAACTTTCTGTTGAACTTCCTCCCCTCTCCACATCTAGACCAGGATCATCCCCTATCGTCGAGTATCGCCCGAGATCTCGAGCTCCAAAGTTTTGACGTTCAGATCGCCACCGCGCCCCCTTGCCAGCGTCGAACTGGACGCCACCACCAGCGCCGAGAAGCTCTCTCCTCCCCCTTCGACGCTGCGCAACCCGATCGTCCTCTCGTGCCTCGGATCTCACGAAAAACTAAAACCTAGTTTTGAACAGGTTTGAAAAGGTACGGCTATTTTTATTTTAAACTATATTATAGCAGTTTAAAGCGCTACGGTTTTTGATTTCACTGTAAAAATCATATCTTTTTCGTTTCTTGACGAAATTCAGTGAAACAAGAGACACTGGACTCGTGTGGACGTCTTCTACATTCTAGAAGAGACCGCATATTTTTCTGAGCCTTCTGCTATTTTTGGTGGAGTGGAACCCAATGTGAGATTTCTAAACTATAAACGATATGGAAAACGACGATGTATAAATTATATAGTCGATGTATGAGTTATATAAGCATTGTACACCTCTTGTATAAGCGTTGTATAAGTTGTACGGTCGATGTATAGGTTATATATGCATTGTAAAAATTATATATGTGTTGAATAGAAGTGAAATGCTTATATAAATATATAAATATATATATATATATGCCCCTCGTCCACAAACCATGGACGATATTTATTGGTTGTGACTGGTGTGAAAATTGGTTGATTACGAATGGTTGATTAGAATTGTTTGTGGTTGAAATTGTTGATTGTGGTTGAAAAATACCCGTTTGTGGTTGAGAAATATTTAGTTGAAACAACATAGGATTAGTTTGTGGAAATGAAAAAAATATACATGCCGCCTGCGTGCGAACTAGATGCATGAAATCCCCATTGTCAAAAGCTGCGAGGCTTTAAGGTAGAGCGAGGAGCCGTACTAGGGACGACCCCGGTTTAAACTACCCTGCCGTTATGCTGCCAAAATTTTGAATAATATTCATGTGTAAGAATTATTTTCATGTGTTGAAACTATATTCGTGTGTTCAATAGAAATTCATTCGTTGAATAGAAATTCATGTGTTGAAAAATAATCGTGTTTTGAAATAAATTGTTTTATAATAAAAAACATATTTTTATCACCTATATGAACTATATAAAATAATCGTGTTTTGAAATAAATTGTTTTATAATAAAAATCATATTTTTATCATCTATATGAACTATATAAAATAATCGTGTTTTGAAATAAATTGTTTTATAACAAAAATCATATTTTTATCACCTATATGAACTTTATAAAATAATCGTGTTCCGAAATGAATTGTTTCACAATAAAAATCACATTTTTACTATATACATGAATTGTTAAAAATAACGAAGCGTTGAAATAATTGTCGGTTGGATAAAAATATCATTTTTATCAAATGTATGAAAAGAATATAGCTTTGAAATCGAAGAATCGATATATATATATAAATAGAATTGAAATATATCGAATAACAAAGCTGCAGTTCGTGTTTTGAAACCGTGATTTCAAACGATTAGTACGGGAGATCCGACCATCGGATTTTCCTGAAACCAAAACCGTTGGGTTCGCTCTGGAAATACCTTTCCAACGACACCAACTTTGCGAAGATCCAATGGTTGGATTGTCTAGAATGTTAAATTCAAATCTGAAGAAAAACAACGCCAGAATCGATTATATATATATATAATTATATTAAATCGAATAACGACGCTATAGTTCGTATTTTGAAATCGAAACTTCAAACGAGTGTACCGGGAGATCCGACCGTCGGATTTTTCCAAAACTGGAACTGTTGGATTCATTTTGAATAGGTCTTTCTAATGAGGTAAATTTTGTGATGATCCAACGGTTAGATTTTCAGATATGTGTAAATGAGTGGTGATCGTCCAGACATACGTGGAGGTCGATGGGTATGCGAGGTATATAGTGCCTCCGGCTTCGTTTAGACCCAGAACGGACTTATAGATGGACTGTGTGTCTGACATTGGAATTCATTCTGTGTGATTGATATCCATCAGTTACGTGGCGGGAATTGCCTGTGTGGCATGCTAAGATGCAGTGATCAGGGCTTTTGTTGAAATGAAAAGTCTTGTGGTTGATGATCAGAGCACCGCCTGTGTGGCGTAGCTTTGTGTATAACGTAAATTCGCGAACCTCACACCCCGGTATGAACCAGAAACGGGAGAAGGACCTCAGGGGGGACGTGCGTTTCTTTCTAGCTAGAGGTGGTGTCAGTGCTTAAACTGGCTGACATTTATACTATTTTCACCTGTGTGGTTGTTGCTGTTGCGAGGCGCCTCGGATATATCGGTCGATCCGGGACCGATGGAGTCATTCGTTGGCTCATTGACGCCCTATAGGGCGGGGAAACGCATTGTTCAGGCATTATAATCCACTCCGTGTGGACCGGCCCTGACGATCCAAGGTACGGTTGCGGTTGTGCCTGAGACACGGGCTAGAGCGTCTCGAATTCGGTAAGGACTATCTTTTGCCTTGGTTCATGACAGAAATCCAATTTCCAAATACGTGATTGTGCGGTTTTGATTGTATACCTATATATGGCGACATAGTGGTATGGGGCATTAATGTCGCCTATGATTGATACTTATGTTTTGAAATTGTTTTTGAAACATATAAACACTAGTAATAATATCAAATTCTTTTGTTTTATTCGTATCAAGCATATTTTGGCCATTATAAGGTAAAAACTCTATCCTTCGGTTTGCGTTGCATTGTGTGATGGGAACTGAGTCTTATAACGGCTTAATTTTTGTAAAAATCATAGCGATGTTCAAAAGAATGATTTGTTTAAAGCACTGGCAATCCAATGGAGTAAACCCGTTCCACGAAAGTGGCGTGGTCCTGAGATTAGCCATATTGTAAATGTGTTAAGTAGATTTCTCATACCAGTCCCATGATTGAGTCGTAGTTTGTTTCACTTGCAAACTCGGGTGCCCCTCTTTCTACACGGGCAGCCTTGTATTCAGGTTTTAGCAGGCTCTTTCTGGATAGCTGGAGGTGAAGATGGATTCTACCATTTATCTCTTTTTATGCTGTTCAGCTCCTATTGTACATATTATGTTGGTTTTCCGCTGTAGACATTTATGTATAGCTGAACTGTATTTGTACTAAGTATGATCCTGTATACTGTGTAACTCTGAAGATTATGCTTATCCAGTGCATTATTTGTACATTATCTGGTGTATTTATTTAATTCTGTTCTGCTATTATCTGTTTATGTGTTATATTCCAAAGATTACCCTTGCCATCGTCAGTACGGGGTTTGGAGTCGTCAAAACACCACAGACAAATAGACAATACACATATCACCTACTTATTCACGCCAACACGCACGAAACATTCAACCCAACGCAAGCGCACACACTACAGGCGATGAGAGAGAGAGAGTCAGCTTTAGGCGTATGGCTTTATGAGGGGAGAGGGTGGCTTTCGGGTCTGGGCAGTTGGCCTTCAGGGCAGAGTTCAGGTTCGGGCTGGAGGAAAGGGAGGCGAGCAGCGAACTTCGGTTGAGGCAATAGGGGTGGATGACAGTAAAGGGAAGGGTCAGGCGAGGATGGACGTGGCGAGCTTAGCAGTTGGGCGAGATGAGGGGATGGTTTGGTGAGGCAAAGTTCTCAGCGGCTTTCGATTGGCTTGGTGAGGTGCAGCTTTGAGTTCGTTGCTGAGAATAATGGCGTAGGCGGAGAGGAAAGAGTATGGCAGTAGAAGTTCCGTTGGGGAAGGGAAAAATGTTCATAAGAAAAAGAAAATGGCATCGGAAGGGAAAAAAAACTACTGTCATTTTTTTATGTAAAGAGAAGGACGTGAGCGGTTGCTTTATTTGGATGGGGTGCGTTTCATCCACGAGGCGGTTACGGTATTCAAGAAGACTGGGTAATCAAGAACAAGTAACAAGGAATTTCAAATATGAACGAACGGTTTAGATTTGAAAATCGTGGCATTGGAATTTACCGAGTCCTTTGGGGAGAACGAGGCTTTTGGAAAATGGAGTGATTTTTTGGAAGATTTAACATGGTTTCGGGACGGGGCAAAGAAATGGCAGATTCATTTGATTAAACGTTGGAGCAAGTCAAATTCATTTAACTGAGGAAATGTAAAGAAGAATATATATACGTAATATAATATAAAATAAAATATAAAACATGGTTTTGCAGAAATATGCCTAGCGCTTTGAAAACAGAATGCATGGAAACTTGGCTTTGGAAAAAAATAAAGTGGCGTTGGTGCATGGGAACAAAAGAATGCTATTGAAATACATATACGTGTTACGTTAGTTTAATGCATGGAATGGGTAAAAGTAGTTTGGAAATCCAAAGTCAATGGAAACGTGGTGCATGTTTTATACACATATGTGCCTTAACCAAGCCTTAGAAAAAATAAATAAAAAATAAACAGATGGTTTGGAAAAATAAAATGAAGAGTTTTGCAGATCCAAAATGAATAGAAAAACATGCCGAACTCAAATGGCTTCGTTTCAAAAATGAACTGTGCAAGCCTTTTCGCAATTTCAACGCGAACCGAGCACCGAAACCGACAAATAAATATATTTTGGTAATCAGCTCGATGAGACAGACACAAAGGTATATAATTTGCAGTGCCAAGAAGCTCCGTTCAAAAATGTGTTACGGACCTCTTTTAATATAAAATGCGGACGGAAGACGGAGGTCAAAACGTCCGATTTTCGCGAAACGAATTTCACTGTTGGATTACTGACAACGAATAGAATATTTTTCATCTTTGTACGAACTGGATTCAGAGATATTTTAAAATCGTTAAAATTTGAACTGAATTGCGCAGCTAACTAAAAGATGCACAATCGAAAAACAATCAAATTTTACGATGAAATTTTCACAGCTGCAACATCTCACTGTACGCATTTCAAATCTTAAATTCCTGTTACAAGAAATTGCAAAATGTTTTCAAAATATTCGATTTAAATCGTTAAAAATAGCGGGTTGTTACAATCTCCCCTACTCAAAACTTTTCGTCCCCGAAAGGGAACGAGGCAGAAAACTAGTAATTAAATAATTAATATATTAAGCCCATGGTTTATATCTATTCCCATACATATATATAATTTGAAATATATATAAATTAAAAGTTAAAATGTTTTCAAATACTTCAAAACAGTTTCAAGTATTCATTTGACGTCTCGATTGGCTATATATTTCTATCCCACTTTCAAAACTTAAAATAGATTTCGATGATGCTGCAGTCATCACTAGATTCATTTTCAAGCGACTAGAGTGTGACACTATATCTAACTAATACATATATGATTTAACATATACGTTGATCAGACGTATACCCAAATCACTAGGTATTCGATAAGCCAATTTTAACGTCAAATAAGTACTCGAAACATCTTTTTATATTGAAATAGAAATATACCAAATTTCAAACATTCAAAATTCGAATTTCTACGCCAAAATAGCTTGCGGGACCCAATGCTGACTCAGCGCTGCGTGTACGATAAGATTTGGCTAGATTCATCTGTGAACCTGGACTATTTTCTTAACTGGGTTCAATGCTGACTCAGCGCTGCGTGTACGATAAGGTCTTGAGCACCTATATAAACACCCCTAAGGCTACAGTTTTCTCTACACATCTTCATTATGCCTATACTCTGCCCTAATTCATATCAAAATAAATCAAAGACGGAGTTATGCTGCTCAAGTTCTTCGTTAGAATTCAAGTAGAGAATCAAAGGCTAATTCAACGACTTCAAGAACTATTTTCTAAGAATCAAATCTAAATTAGAGGATCAATAATCTATGTCAAGGGATAGCTTTTCAGTTTCAGAAATCAGATCCCATAATTCAAGATTTGTTCTTAAATCACTGAGTGGGATTACAATACACTTCATGCATAATAGTATTATTATCGTTCATCATTCCTCAGTTAAAATTCATGTTGCAATTTAAAATAATCTTTGTATGCTTAATCTATTCCTCTTCCCTATTCTTCCTTTTTATTTTTGAAACTTTGGGTACCTTCGAGCCAAGGTCAACAGCGCGTAAATTATAGTTATTTGGGAAGAGCTTGAGATTTAATCGATGAATTAGGCAATTTGGGTAAAAAGATTATTACACGAATGGTTGTGTAAGCAAAGTAGAAATGGGTTAAGTAGCACTTGACATATGAATAAGCTTAACCAACATATGAGGAATGATAGCAACATGTTAGGAACACATGTATGTGAGACGACCCGAAATCCCGTTTTCACGGAAACAAGAGTTATCTTTGGAATATAACACAGAAACAGATAATAGCAGAACAGAATTAAATAAATACACCAGATATGAACAATAGAATATACTGGATAAAAGTAATCATCAGAGTTACACAGTATACAGGATCTTACTTAGTACAAATACAGTTCAGCTATACATAAATGTCTACAGCGGAAATAAACAAAATATGTACAATAGGAGCTGAACAGCATAAAAAGAAATAAATGATAGAATCCATCTTCAGCTCCAGCTATCCAGAAAAAGAACCAGCTAAACCTGAATACAAGGCTGCCCGTGTAGAAAAAGGGGCACCCGAGTTTGAAAGTGAAACAAACTACGAGTCAGTCATGGGACTGGTATGAGAAATCCACTCAAAACATATATAATTGGCTAATCACAGGACCACGCCACTTTCGTGGAACGGGTTTACTCCATTGGATTGCCAGTGCTTTAAAACAAATCTTTCTTTTAAACATCGCTATGCTTTTTATAAAAATGAATCCATTATAAGACTCAGTTCCCATCACACAATGCAACGCAAACCGGAGGATAGAGTTTTTACCTTATAACGGCCAAAATATGCTTGATACGAATAAAACAAAGGCATTTGATATTATTGCTAGTGTTTATATGTTTTGAAAACAATTTCATATCAAAACTATCAATCATTGGCGACATGAGCGTCCCATGCCACTATGTCGCCAAATATATATACAATCGAAACCGCATCGTCACGTATTTGGAAATTGGATTTCCGTCATGAACCAAGGCAAAAGATAGTCCTTACCGAATTCGTGACTCTCTAGCCCGAGCCACTGGCAAGCGCGCAGGCAAGCCTTGGAGCGACAGGGCCGGTCCACCGATGTGGATTATTATGCCTGAACAATACGTTTCCCCGCCCTTTGGGGCGTAAACGAGCCAACGAATGACTCCATCAGACCCGGATCGTCCGATCAAACCGAGGTGCCTCGCAACAGCAACAACCACATAGGTGAAAAGTATATAAATGTCAGGGCTGGTAGGTCACTGACACCACCCTAGCTAGAAAGAAACGCATGTCCTCCCTGAGGTCCTTCTCCCGTTTTAGGTTCATACCGGGGTGTGAGGCTCGCGAATTCACGTTATACACAAAGCTACGCCACACAGGCGGCGCTTTGATCATCACCACAAGACTTTGCTTTTCAACAGAAGTCCTGATCACTGCATCTTAGCATGCCACACAGGCAATTCATGCCATGCGACTGATGTCCATCGATACACAACCTCTGAGCTCGTGCGTTTCAGAGAAGGGCGTTAAGCGAAAGAATAAATTCTCCGCCGCCAAACAGATGTATATTTAACAGAAATCAATCAACACAGAATAAACTCCAATGTCAGACACACAGTCCATTTACAAGTCCGTTCTGGGTCTGAACGAAACCGGAGGCACTAAATACCTCGCAAACCCTTCGATCACCACGTACGTCTGGACGATCACCACTCATTATCCATATTTCGGGATGCCTCCCAATCAGGACCTCGGTTACCATCCAAATGAGGTGAAGATCTCCGGTCTTCGACCTTCGTCTTCATCTTCGAATTTCAATCGTCGGTCAATTATTTGAAATGAGAATTAACTCAGCCTTTTCAAATAATTCACGTATATTTAGAATTTCAAATCAATTTATTTCAATGGTTAAATTATTCGACAACACCAATATTGTTCTTTAATGTAATTTTCACACCAAACACATTCAACCATCAAATACAACATAAATCGAGCAAATTCAGTTTATTTCCACTCCATATTGTTTATGGTACTTTATAATGATTTATCGCTATTTTTATTTATTTCAAAATTGCCCATTTATTCAAAACGACGCTTCGGGCCATAACGCGGCCGTGGCGCTGTTTTTCTTCAGATTTGATTTACACATATCTGAAAATATAACCGTTGGATCTTCACAAAATTTACATCATTAGAAAGGTCTTTTCAAAACGAATCCAACGGTTCCAGTTTCGGGAAAATCCGACGGTCGGATCTCCCGGTACAATCGTTTGAATTTTCGATTTCAAATTACGAACTGCAGCGTCGTTATTCGATTAAATATATAATTATATTTATATATATATAAATATAATCACTTCTGGCGCTGTTTTTCTTCAGATTTGAATTAAACATTCCAGACAATCCAACCGTTGGATTTTTGCAAGGTTGGTGCCGTTGGGAAGATATTTCCAAGGCGAACCCGACGGTTGAGGTTTCGGGAAAATCCAATGGTCGGATTCCCCGCATTAGTTGTTTGAAATCACGGTTTCAAAATACGAACTGCACGGCCTCGTTTCGTTTTAATTTTATTTATATTTATATATTTATATAAATATAGTTCGTTCAATGATTTCAATATCGTTTTCACTTCAAATATTTCACTAACGCCTTAAATTTTTGGAAAATTTCGCCATAACCTCCCCTGCACCGGGAGCATCGGGAAATCGCAAATAGCTTTCCCGGTCCTTCTAATCTCAAAAAGAAAAAGAAAAAGCCAAGCGGCTAGCCAACAGGCTCATAAAATCATCACCCAAACAAAACAGTAAATGTGTACCTATTTGTCGGGCACAAAATTTTATTCCTCTTCTCTAGCCCCTTTGCTATAACCTGTTCAATGAATATGCATGTACATATATATACAGTTCTTATCATTTATCATTTTCTATTCAACTTCATATTTGATTTCTATTTGGTTTAAAAACACCATTCATTCTAATGTTACATAAATAGGTGCAAATCATTTCATTAGCTAATTAATGAATATTTCAACTCATATATGTTTATTTTGAACAAGTGGCTATTTTTAACACTTCACATTTCAACGGTTTATGCATACAATAAAAATGTGATTTTTATTTTTTTTAAAACGCGAATACCATTCAACACATGAATTTTTAATCAACGAATGAATATCAATTCAACACATGAATGTTTTCTTTTCAATGAATAAATATAGTTTAAGCATATGAAAATAATTCAAACACACGAATATTATTCAAAATTTCGGCAGCATAACGGCAGGGTAGTTAAAACCGGGACCGTCCCTAGTACGGCTCCTCGCTCTACCTTAAAACCTCGCGGTTTTTGACAATGGGGATCATGCATCTAGTTCGCACGCAGGCGGCATGTATATATTTATTTCATTTCCACAAACTAATCCTATGTGGTTTCAACCAAATATTTCTCAACCACAAACGGGTATTTTTCAACCACAAACAATCCCAAACAATCATTCACTATCAATCAATTTTCACAACAATTTCAACCAATAAATATCGTCCATGGTTTGTGGACGAGGGGCGTAGATATATATATATATATATATATATATATTATATAGCAATTCACTTTTATTTCAACACATATATATATATAGAAAAAGAAATTGAAGAGTGAGAAATTCTCACACATTTATAATTTTTAAATCAGAAATCTCACCGAATAGCTAATTCAATCCCACGACTCTTCTTTGCATAAAATCTTCGCCAATCTCTCTTTTTGTCGCTTTGTTGCCCGTATTCTCTACATAGGTAAAAATCGAATTTTTACTATGTTATTCAATATATAAAAACTGCATTTCAAAAATATATATTCAGCCTTTTCAAAAATAAAGATTATATTTTTAATATTCCTATGATGTAAAGATTATATTTTTATTACTTTAAAAATATAAAAATCATATCTTACTTCTTCTACTTAATAAAAATTCCGTCTTTTCTATTTTAAAAATATGATCTTTTCTATTCTAAAAAATCTGATCTTTTTCTATCTAAAGTTTAAACCTTTTTCCTTTTAAAGTTTAAACCTTTTCCTTTTTAAAATTCAAATCTTTTTCTTTTTCAAAATTAAATCATTTCAAAATCAGTTTTAAACTTTTCTAAAAATCAGAATTTAAACGTTTTTTTTTTAAAAAATCAGTTTTAAATGCTTTTTAAAAATCAGTATTCAAATCATTTTTAAAAATCAGTTTTTAAATCATTATAAAATCAGTTTTATAATCTTTTAAAAATAATCAGTTTTATAATCTTTTAAAAATAATCAGTTTTAAACCTAATTAAAATAAAAATAAAAATAAAATAAAATACTCACTTTGTCTGCGAAGAAAAAGGGGGGGGGGGTCGGAACAGGCTCGGCGGCAGGAGGTGCTGGAGGTGGGGGTGCTGTGGGAGGTCGTCAGACTGGGGGGGCTCGCGATTTTTGGGTGTCGCGATGGCTTCGAGGGTGGGGGGGATTGGCGAAGCGGAGGGTTCGTCGGCGATGGAGGGAGGAGCAGGCGAAACGGAGGGATCTCGATCGGTCGTGGGTGGTCTGCGATGGTGGTGGCGTCGCCGATCGATTAGGGTTTCTTTTTTTTTTTTTTAAATTTCGTTTTCTGTTTAATGAAATCGGGGGGGGGGGGGGAAGAAAAGGGAAAAGGGAGGGAGATAATAATTTTTATTATTATTATTAATTAATTTAATTGCATATAGTTGACTTTTACCCACGACCTCGAAACGAGGCCCACCGCCTGTCGCCCATAGCATTTCACCCCCATTCCGAACACAATGGGATATGTATCGCAAGCTGATTTGCTTGTTACAATCAGTTTCCATTGAATTTACATTTAAATCACTATATTGAATTTTAAACGTACATTTCAAATTACCGGGGTCACATACTAACTAGAAAAATTCCAGAAAAATATTTTCTAGCTTCGTATTGATGATACGGTCCTAACAAAACTAGTTTCGTCGAATTTCGAGACCGTTTGAAAAATGGTCAATTTTCAGTCGATTAAAATCAACTAAAACTGGTCAAACGCGTTTTCCTTTGCCACGCTCACATATTGATTCGAAAAATTATGAAATTTGAAACCTAACAATAACTTGACACTGCGGATCCAACAAAAGTGGTTTCGTCGAAATCCGAGGTCATTTGCAAAATGTCCATTTTTAAGGGCCTGAATTCCATAGCGACTATTCAGAATTTTCAACTGGACATATCTTTTGATTCCCGCTATCAAATTTCGATTGGTCGGATTCGTTAGAAAGATATCATCAATTAGATCCTAATGTTTTTGGTTTCACTAAAATCCGGATTGTTCTGCACCCGGTATGTTCAAATGAAGTTTGAAATCGAATTATCGAACTACCGCGCCATTTTCAATTTTATATATAATTATAATTAATTATATTCGTTTTCAATTGTCGATTCAAACTCAGTTTTCATCGCCATTATTTAAAATATTTATTTTGAATATTTAAAATCCATTATTTTAGCCAATTTAAAAATTTTAAATTGGTTCAGATTTTCTGGGTCGTTACAATCTCCCCCACTTAAAAGTTTTCGTCCCCGAAAAGGAACAAAGTCGAAAGTGGTTTGATAAATCTACAATCACACAACACAACAACCAATCCAATTGTTTTTAACCCTTCAAAAATATACTAATCAAATCCTATACTCTTTTCAAAATCATACAGCCTATAGAATTTAAAAGTGCACATCCATGAAAAGAAAATTACAACAGATGAGAGAATTAAATGGTAATGCAAAGTATGGTAAATGTACCTGGCACCGGAGTCAATCAGAGATATCTACTCGGCATCTGGGATAAGCTTTCTGAATGCTCTCCTCAGTTTCCCAAGTACAATCTCGCGGATCTCCACTCCATTGCACTTTGACTAAGTGAACCTTCTTGTTCCTCAGCTCTTTGGTTTCTTTGCCGATGATCTTTAGCGGCTCACGTCTCACGGCCAATTCTGGAGTAATTTCAATATCCTGCTGAGCGGCTTCTTCCACGATCAAGTCTGGATCATGAACGTGCTTTCGAAGTTGAGATATATGAAATACATCATGAACTCCAGGCAACCAGTCTGGCAATTTAACTTTATATGCGAGAGTCCCGATCCGTTCCAGAATAGGAAACGGACCAATAAATTTGGGCGCTAACTTTCCAGTTTTACCGAACCGGATAACTCCTCTCATCGGCGATACTTTCAAATATACATAGTCGCCAACTTCAAAGGATATATCTCTTCTTCTTCTGTCGGCATAGCTCTTTTGTCGGCTTTGAGCGGCGAGTAATCGCTTCTTAATAAAATCGACTTTGTCGGCAGCTTCTCGAATCATATCGGGACCCAACACAAGTCTATTTCCAGGCTCGACCCAACAATGCTTCGAATGGCGACATTGTCAGACTCGCCTGGTAGCTGTTGTTATAAGAGAATTCAGCCAAATGCAGATGGTCTTCCCATGATCCACCGAAATCTAGAACACAAGCCCGCAATAGATCTTCTAAAATGTGATTCACCCTCTCAGTCTGACCATCTGTCTGAGGATGATAAGAGGTGCTCAAGTTTAACTTCGTTCCCAGCTCGACTTGAAATGCCTCCCAGAATTTACTAGTAAATATTGTATCTCTATCACTGACTATACTGAGCGGCACTCCATGTAGTTTAACTATTTCCCTGAAGTAAATCTGCGCCAGACTCTGAGCAGTTCTGTTTGATCTGACAGGTATGAAATGGGCGGTCTTCGTGAAACGATCTACGATCACCCAAATACTGTCATTTCCTTTTCTGGTTCTGGGCAAACCATCAATGAAATCCATAGAGATATGCTCCCACTTCCAACCAGGAACTTCTAGCGGTTGTAATAATCCAGCCAATTTCTGTTGATCGCTTTTGACTAGCTGACAAGTAGGGCATCGGCTAACATATAAGGAAATGTCCCTTTTCATCGATTTCCACCAGAAAGTGCGTTTGATGTCATTATACATTTTACTTACTCCCGGATGGATACTGAGTTTAGACTTGTGGCATTCATCCAGTACTTCCTTTCGAAGTTCAGGAATGTTAGGGACACAGATTCGAACTGAGAGGACCCGAACTTCCCCGTGAAGGAAAGCACGGATAGAATTGAGTACAAGACAAAATAGAACGCATACGGAAGAACATTTCATTGTTATTACAACAATTCCATCAGATACAAGAATATACAGAGTATAATTGAATAAATTACATTAGATAAATATCAGAGATTACAATAAATTACATTGCAGCGGAAAATAATACAAAAGCACAACTAGAAGTGATACACGGATACAGAGCTTTCCGGGCATCGTTCCAGCTGTATCTCAGGACCCTGTGAATATAAATCTGCAAAACCAAAATTACTAGCTGCCCGTGCGGAAAATAGGGGCACCCAGAGTTTAGGTTAAAACAATAAACTCCAGGTCAGTCATGTGACTGGTGTGAGAACTAAAACAGTTATAATTCTTTATTTTAAAGTTCGGTAAATCAAGGGACCACGCCATATAACACGGAACGGGTTTCCTCCCAAGAATACCAGTGCATAAAACAAACAGCGCAATGCTAAATAAAGAAAAATGAAGCTGTTATAAGACCCAGGTCCCATCACACAATGCAACGCAAGCCGGAGGATAGGGTTTTTACCTTATAACAGCCAAAGCATGCTTGATACGTTTAAAACACATTATTTGATACTATTATAGGTGTATAGTGTCAAAACAATTTCAATCATAAATATCAATCATAGGCGGCGTTAATGACCCATACCACTATGTCGCCATACTAGGTTCTACAATTAAAACCGCAATATCACGTATTGGAAATTGGATTCCGTCATGAGCCGAGGCAAGGGGCAAGCTCCTCTCCGCGTTCGAGACACTCTAGCAAATGCCTCGGGACCGCACACAGCAATCCCTGGATCCTCCAAGGCCGGTCCTCTCTTACTTTTGAGGATTGGCAATTCCTGAACACACGTTTCCCGGTCCTTACAGACCTATATCCGAGGCGCCTCGTATCCAACAACCACACAGGTGAAAAGTATATAAATGTCAGGGCTGGTAGGTCACTGACACCACCCTAGCTAGAAAGAAACGTCGTGCACTCCTTGGGTCCGTATCCCGTTTTTGACTCATACCGAGGTGTGAGGCTCGCGAATTCACGTTATACACAAAGCTATGCCACACAGGCCGTGCTTTGATCATCAACCACAAGACTTTGCTTTTCAACAGAAGCCTTGATCAATTGCCACTTACGCGTGCCACATTGGCAATTCACTCCATGCGACTGATGTCCATCGATATACAACCTCTGAGCTCGTACGTCTCAGAGAAGGGCGTTAAGCAAGAGAATAAATTCTCCGCCGCCAAACAGATGTATATTTAATAGAGATCAATCAACACAGAATAAAATCCAATGTCAGACACACAATCCATTTACAAGTTCGTTCTGGGTCTGAACGAAACCGGAGGCACTTTCCTCGCATATCCATCCATCTCCAAGTACGTCTGGATGATCACCAACTGTTTCCCTCATCCTGGGTGTACAGCCCAATCAAGATCATCAGTAATCACCCAAACGATGTGAAGACTTCCGGTCTTCAACCACCGTCTTCATCCTCGACATCTCGTCGAATCGGTTATTCAGAATGGGTATAACCCGGCCTTTCTGAATAACCCACGTATATAATAAACGAATGTTACACAAACACAACAAACGCCTCACTCCAATTCAGAATATTCTTTTATTCACCAAATCACATTCTTAGGGAAACGTTCCCATTAATTTTATCAAAGATAAATTCTTCTAAATTTATTCTTTAATCTTCCTTTGGATATCATTTCAAACTAGTCGGGATTAGCGAACCACACCGAAGTAATTATTTATTTTATTTCCCAATCCCCACCCTATATATCCCATGGAGAAAAACTGGTGATACTCCATTCCTAACACCACGGTGTTATCGGTAAAATTAATTATCATTTCACGTTCAAATCTAATTAAAGATTTAACTATCGCTTTGGAGCAAAACTGGTGATACTCCACTCTCGATCACTTTTCAGATTTGATAATTTAAATTATCAATTCACATTTTAATCTAATTAAAGATTCATTAAAACTACACTTAGTCTTAATCTTTTCAAAAATCAATATCCTGACTTTAACTGGGTTAAAGAACCAATGTCATCAAAAACACGATTCACGGCAAACCAAATCACATTTGATATTAAATACAAGGTTCTGAATAGAAAATATATCGGCTTATATTCAATATCAAATTCTGAAACCAACAAATATCGTATTGGAAATAACGATATAAAATATATCTTTCAAATTCCCATAACAATATCTGTATAGTCACGAAATCCAACATCGAAATATTCCGAAGATAATTTCGATTCAACTCCAGTCCAATTCACGTATTGGGAATACTGATTATTTTTAAAATCACTTTCAAATTCAATTTATTTATTTCAAAAATAAATTGATTTTAATTCTAGTTCAAAACTAGTTCATTTCAACAAAATCCATTTTTATCATTTCAAGTGTGGAATTTTCCAGCTCAATTCTTTCCAATCCATATATTATGATTTTACACAAATTATCAATATTTTTAATAATTTTATCAAGGCCCGTACAGTCGATTTCCATCCACGGCCATCGAACTGCACTTACAGCGACCTTTTTCAAATTTGATTTGGACATAACTCCAAATCCAACCGTTAGATTTCAAATTTCTAATATTCATTGGAAAGCTCTTTTCGATACGAACCCAACGGTTCCGGTTTTAGGAGAATCCGACGGTCGGATCTCCAGCAATGTTCGTTTGAAATAAATGGTCGAAATTCACGAACTACCGCGGCGCGGCGCGTTCTATTCAGGCCATTATATATATAATATATATATATTATATATATTTCGTCGATTTCCTTTTAAAACGAATTTTATAAATAGTTCTACATTCGTTTCAAAACAATTTCAACTTCATCGTCAATTTCAAATCGATTTGATTTCAATTCGAGTTCATTTCAATTCAATTCAAATTCAAATTCGTTTCAATTCAATTCAAATTCAAATTCGTTTCAATTCAATTCAAATTCAAATTCGTTTCAATTCAAATTGATTTCAATTTAATTTCGATTCGAATTCCATTAAATTTCAGTTCGTTTTCAATTTCAGTTTCAATTTAAATCAATTTGAATTCATTTCTATTTTATTCGAATTCAAATTCGCTTCCTATTCAATTCGAATTTTAATCTAATTCAATTTGAATTTCATTTCAAAATATTTAATTTTGAAATCACTTTTCAATATTCATTATACAACGAATAAAATCGATATAAATATCGTTCGCGTCAAAATAACGCATCCCTAATCAACACGGCTTTATATTTTCAAAACTTCTTTATTCTATCCAACAAATGAATATTTATCCCATTCAACACATGAATCTATATTGCTTTCAACACACGAATAATCTCAACACATGAGTACTGTCAACACATCACTATTGTTGTTATGTAAAATATTTTATAAAACTATGGTATCTATCGTTTGATTTTAATCAGACTCCTACTGAGAAGTAGTTCTAATTTTAAATATGATAAAGATGTAATTTTTATTATTTAAAATATTTTACTCAACACACGAATATTTTCAACACATGAACATCGTCAACACATGACTATTTTTATATTCAACACATGAATTTTCTTTTCTAATATTCATTATTTTCCCGATTGGAATGAGGCCCAATCAATCACCATATAACGTTAATTATATGGATTCCATACAACACATGTATATAATAGCATTAATAAACAATCAACCATCAACCAAAGTGCACTACACTGTATAAGCATCAAATATAGATATCTGACGCTTATAACAGTCTGTCAATCGACCGATCGACATATTTAATCAATCAGGATGAGTGAACATCAAATTTCATCCCAACACCCGTGTGGGGTTTCAAACAATCAAACACAGATTTTATTTGTGCAGTTGGGCGATGTGTAAAATTTATCGACCCAATCAATGTCGGTCAAATCAGTGTACATAAACAAACCGTCCGGTTTGTAAATGAATATTTTATTTATTCACTTTCACGTTAAAAATTATATTTTTAACGATAAAATATTCTATTTCAACACATGAGTTTCTATTCATTTCATTTACACAATAAAAGTGATATTTTTATTTTTCTAACATATTTTAGAAAATTTCGGCGGCATAACGGCACGATACTAGAAACGGAACAAGGCCTAGCCTTATTCCCGGTCTAGTGAAGGCCCACGCCATTCACACATCAATCAAATCCATTTCAATTCATCAAACAATTCAATTCAGCCCAAATCAACTAACTAACTACTCAACCAAACAATTTAACAAACAAGCCATCCATGGTCTGTGGATGACGGGTGTCGGGTGCTACTAAACACCGTCTACATCCTAGTATATATATATATATAACTAGAAAAAGAAATTTAGAGTGAGAAGTTCTCACCGAAAGCTATCCAATGCCACGACTCTTCATTAATAGAAATCTTCTTCGTTATCCCATCTTCGTCATCTTCGTTGCCCGTAGCCACTACATATATAAAAATCACACATTTTTATATTTTGATGTCTTTTAAAATAAAAATCGCATTTTTATTTATTCTCTTTCAATCTAAAAATCATATTTCTGTAATCACTTCATATATTTAAAAATCGAATTTTCACTACGATGTTCAATATATAAAAATCATGTTTTTATTTCTCTATTTTCTATATAAAGATCTCGCCTTTTTAACTATAAAGACTTCACCCTTACAAAAATATAGATTTCTTCGTTATGAAAATCACCACTTTATTTCAACGTATATAAAATAAAAATCAGATTTTCATTTCGCTACATATACAAAGATGATATTTTTATATTCTCTATCCTATAAAGATTATATTTTTAATACTTTAAAAATATAAAAATCATATTTTTAATATTTCTATATAGTAAAGATTATATTTTTAATACTTTAAAAATATAAAAATCATATTTTGATTATCTTCCTTATATAAAAATTATATTTTTAACATTTCTACTTTATAAAAATCTCATTTTTAATATTCATACTTTATAAAAATCTCATTTTTAATTTTCTATACGAATAAAAATAATATTTTTAACTTGCCACTATATATTTAAAACTGAAAATAAAGTAAAATAAACGTAAATAAATATAAAAACTCACTTTAATCGCGCGAAGGAGGGGTTGGGCTCACTGTGGGGGTTGCTGCGCTCGAAAGGGGGAGGTTGCGGGTGCTATGGTCGTTGGCGACGAGGGTTGGACGGAGCTAGGGTTTTCATTGCCGGAGGGGGACTCGCTGCAGTGGTCGGAGTGGCCAGGAGGGGCCAACGAGGTGGGCGCGGCAGTCTTAACGGGTTCAGGGGGTTAGGGTTTCGGGTAGGGGTGTTTAGGGGTTTGAGGAGGAAGGGAAGAAGGAAGGAGGAAGAAGCGGAGGGCGGCGATCGCTGGGGGGGGGGGGGGATTTGCAGCGCCTCAGGCGCGGTGGCGCGACGGTGAACGAGGCGGCGGCGGGGTGCGATTCGTTTTGTTTTTTTTTCTCTTTTTTTTTCCTTCTGAATGAAAACGAGAAAGGGGGGGTTTATATATTTTAAATTTTATTTAATTTAATTTTCAAAAAGTTGACTTTTGCATACGACCTCGAAACGAGGCCCACCGCCTGTCGTCCATAGCGTTTAACCCCCATTCCGAACACAATGGGATATGTATCGTTGGCTGATTCAACTATTTGAATCAGTTTCCGTTAAATTTACATTTAAATCACTTTATTGAATTTTAAACGTACATTTCAAATTACCGGGGTCACATATTAATTCTAAAAATTCCAAAAAAATATTTTCTAGCTTCGTATTGACGATACGGTCCTAACAAAACTAGTTTCGTCGAATTCTGAGACCGTTGGAAAAATGGCCAATTTCCAGTCGATTAAATTCAACTGAAACGGGTCAAACGCGTTTTCCTTTGCCACGCTCACATATTGATTCGAAAAATTATGAAATTTGGAATCCAGCAATAATTTAACATCACGGATCCAACAAAAGTGGTTTCGTCGAAATCCGAGGTCGTTTGCAAAATGTCCATTTTTAAGGGCCTGAATTCCATAGCGACTATTCAGAATTTTCGACTGGACATATCTTTTGATTCCCACTATGAAATTCTGATCTTTCGGATTCTTTGGAAAGATATCATCATATAGATCCTATTATTTTTGGTTTCACTAAAATCCGGATTGTTTTGCACCCGGTATATTCAATTGAAGTTTGAAATCGAATTATCGAACTACCGCGCCATTTTCAATTCTATTTATAATTATATATAAATATTTATATTCTAACGACGATGTATATAATATATACGTCGAATTCTATTCAAAATAAATTTCACGTCGATATTATTTAAAATAATCTATTTTAAATGTTCAAAATTCGCAAAAATAGCCAAAATAAAAATTTCAAACTGGCTCGCATTTTACGGGTTATTACAATCTCCCCCACTTAAAACTTTTCGTCCCCGAAAAGGAACAAAGTCGAAAGTGGTTTGATTAATAAACTCTACGCTCGATCTGGCTTCCATTCTCCAACTTTTCAGTTTCTGAGAACTTTCAAATTTTCAAAAATTTGGCTAACACCCTAAATTTTCGAAAAATTTCGCCATAACCTCCCCTGCACCGGGAGCATCGGGGAATTTCAAATAGCTTCCCCGGTCCTTCAGATCTCAAAAAGAAAAAGAAAAAGCCAAGCGGCTAGCCAATAGGCTCACAAAATCATCATCACCCAAACAAAACAGTAAATTATGTAGTAAACATGTACCTATTTGTCGGGCAAACAAATTTTATTCTCTGCTCTAGCCTCCTTGCTATGACCTGTTCAATGTAAGTATATATATATGCACGCAAATGCAACCGATTTTCAATACAATTCAATATTAGTTTCAATTAGGCTAAATGGTTAAAAATTAGCAAACAAATAAACAAACAACACAAACATCAATCAATTAGTGAATTAGAGTTTGAAATTCGTAATTTTGATACATATATACAAAAAATCATGTTTTTGATGCCAATTCTCAACAATGTATTCTATCTATATTAGTTTGGTTCTCACACCAGCCTAATGGAAATATATAGATATCACACCTTCGAAACACGAATATAAATACTGATGATGTGGCCACATCACCAGAATTATCCCCGGGTGTCTAGAATGTGATTCTATATCTATCCAGTATATTAAAACTTCGAATATACGTTCATGACGCGTATACGCGAAATCTATATATACTCGATTGTCCAAATTCAAAATAAATAAATATTCAAATACGTATAAAACGATTTAAATTTTCAAAACAAAACTGTTTTCATTTGAAAAATATACTCTTCACACTCGTTCTAGGATACTACTGATCCTATCTCTAACGAGTCATTCTAATTGGATATTACTAATCCAATATCTGATGAATTCTTTCGTATGGTTCTAATGTGTCTTGTTCTCGAGCTCTGCAAACCAAAGCTCTGATACCAAACTGAGAACCCCCGAACTTCCCCGTGAAGGAAAGCACGGATAGAATTGAGTACAAGACAAAATAGAACGCATACGGAAGAACAATTCATTGTTATTACAACAATTCCTTCAGATACAAGAATATACAGAGTGTAATTGAATAAATTACATTCGATAAATATCAGAGATTACAATAAATTACATTGCAGCGGAAAATAATACAAAAGCACAACTAGAAGTGATACACGGATACAGAGCTTTCCGAGCATCGTTCCAGCTGTATCTCAGGACCCTGTGAATATAAATCTGCAAAACCAAAACTACTAGCTGCCCGTGCGGAAAATAGGGGCACCCAGAGTTTAGGTTAAAACAATAAACTCCAGGTCAGTCATGTGACTGGTGTGAGAACTAAAACAGTTATAATTCTTTATTTTAAAGTTCGGTAAATCAAGGGACCACGCCGTATAACACGGAACGGGTTTCCTCCCAAGAATACCAGTGCATAAAACAAACAGCGCAATGCTAAATAAAGAAAAATGAAGCTGTAATAAGACCCAGGTCTCATCACACAATGCAACGCAAGCCGGAGGATAGAGTTTTTGCCTTATAACAGCCAAAGCATGCTTGATACGTTTAAAACACATTATTTGATACTATTATAGGTGTATAGTGTCAAAACAATTTTAATCATAAATATCAATCATAGGCGGCATTAATGACCCATACCACTATGTCGCCATACTAGGTTCTACAATTAAAACCGCAATATCACGTATTGGAAATTGGATTCCGTCATGAGCCGAGGCAAGGGGCAAGCTCCTCTCCGCGTTCGAGACACTCTAGCAAATGCCTCGGGACCACACACAGCAATCCCTGGATCCTCCAAGGCCGGTCCTCTCTTACTTTTGAGGATTGGCAATTCCTGAACACACGTTTCCCGGTCCTTACAGACCTATATCCGAGGCGCCTCGTATCCAACAACCACACAGGTGAAAAGTATATAAATGTCAGGGCTGGTAGGTCACTGACACCGGCCTAGCTAGAAAGAAACGTCGTGCACTCCTTGGGTCCGTATCCCGTTTTTGACTCATACCGAGGTGTGAGGCTCGCGAATTCACGTTATACACAAAGCTATGCCACACATGCCGTGCTTTGATCATCAACCACAAGACTTTGCTTTTCAACAGAAGCCTTGATCAATTGCCACTTACGCGTGCCACATTGGCAATTCACTCCATGCGACTGATGTCCATCGATATACAACCTCTGAGCTCGTACGTCTCAGAGAAGGGCGTTAAGCAAGAGAATAAATTCTCCGCCGCCAAACAGATGTATATTTAATAGAGATCAATCAACACAGAATAAAATCCAATGTCAGACACACAATCCATTTACAAGTTCGTTCTAGGTCTGAACTGTAACACCCCACCTCCGTTAAGGTCACTTACAAAGGGAATGCCTTAACTTTGGTGGAGCATTTTAGTAAACAGAACAGAAACTTACAAGACAGATAAAACAGTACTTGAAAATTTTTAACTTTATTACAGCGGAAACAGAAAATTAATATGGTTACATCCTTTCAATTTCAGAATTCAAGTACAAAATATCAGTCTTGTACAAAAGCCTTCAAAATGCATAGTTTAAAATCATAATCCCCATGGAACGGAAGCTATACAGAGCCGAGCCATACTTTAAGCACTTCAAGCAAAGAGAAATCCGGATCAAGCTAAAGTATTTCCCTCCTTGGATAACCTGGGGGGGAAACGGAAGAAAGGAGGCGAAACAACAAGGGTCAGACAAAAAGTCTGGCAAGTCCACTGACTTTCAGCATATGAACAGATAATAATAATATGATATGAACATAAAACTGGATGTGAGATAACTATAACAGGTGTAGAAGATATAACAGAAAAACAGAATGATATAAACTATTGTTTTACACTTCTCTGCACTAATACTAGTATAACAGAATTAGGTGTCACCCTAATGTCTAAATTGAAGCAGGAATGGGTACAGAATTCTTTAACAGAAACAGAATGCTAATAATGGGCCTTTACTACCCGATCAGAAACAGACAGAAGCAGAAACAGATTTATCCCTACGGAAACAGAATGTAGAATTAGGTGTACACTAGTAATGGGCCTTTACCACCCGAACAGACGGTACAACACAGAAACAGACAGGTGTTACCACCCAACAGAAACAGACGGTACCAACAGAAACAGACAGAACTAAGCGTACCCTAAAACCCTACCCTAAGCGATCGGCTCCCTAATACATAAATATCCTGTGTCGGCCCCACAGTAGGGTGTATCACTCCCTAAAGTGACAACCAATTGGCACAGACCTATTTACAGATGTCACGGCGTCTTACATCCTCAGAGGCAGACCGGGATCCATGCACGCACATGACCCGGTTGGAACGCACCATCAACACCCCTCGCCATTATCAGAATGAACCTCTTATAATTAGTTCAGTAAGCGTGCCCGGACCCTACTTACTGTTGGGTCAAAGTTTTGATACCAGAAAGGGTTACTGACTAATATGGGTCCCAAACAACAGACGACACAAGTAATTCCCATCCTAACCTTGTGTCCCCAGACTAACAGATTTCAGATTAACTTGTTTACAAGTTCAGACATACAGAATTCAGATTTACTAATTCACAAATTAAGTTAACAAGTTTTCAGACTAACGGGTCAGATGTACAGATTTTTCAGATTTGTCTAACTTTGTATTGGGCCTACAGGTTCATGGACGGGTTTTACTACATCTATTAATCCCATTGGTTTAACCCTATTTTCCCCAATACGTTTTAGACGTCATTCTTATCTTAAATTTGCATTAATTAATTATTAATGCACAGACCTCTCACATTAGGTCGGTAGCTTGTGGCCGCTGGATATGCCGGGCGGTTCCGGGCAGACTTCTGCCACAAGCCAGACCTAACCTCGTGTCTTACGCATGTTATGACTAACTTCTCACATTAGAACCTATTGTTTGCGGCCACTGGATGTGCCGGGCGGTTCCGGGCAGATTTACGCCGCAAACTCATTTTAACCTCGAGTTAGCCATGTTTATCTTTGCGGCCAATTAATTAATAATTTACCGTTTATGCGCACACCTAATATATATATGCCAATTCAGATTATATCAGTAACAGGATGATTATATCAACATAGCAGATAACAGATTTTGTATGAATTAACGGATTTTACAGATTTAGCAACTTAGCAGAATTTGGCATATAACAGGTTAGGCATTTCAACCGACAAATTTAACAGATTAGGCATTTCAATCTAATTAGCAGTCTAGGCAATATAACAAAACTAGCAGTTTAGGCAAATTAGCAGATTTAGCAAATTTAATATTTCCAAAGGTTCTATTTACATGCCTTGCCTAGTCATAAATTAGCCTAATTTCATATGCCTACATAATTGTCATGATTCACAACATATACTCCATGTTTGCATAAGCGCAGAATATGGACATAATTTGCCATATAACATATGTTCCAATTTTTTGTTAAACTAGCATTTTACAGCAGATTCACATATAAATTATACCAAATATAACCATTAATTTCAATGCATGCCATATATCCAAAAATCCCTATTTAGGTGTAATCACAATAATAGATATCCTAATTAATGTAAATCTTTACACCTAAGTTTCCATATCTTCTTCTTTTTGAGTCATGAATCATTATGCAAACTATACCCAACAATATAAATCTTTAAATCATATCTTCTACAAATCAGATCTTGACTTTTATATGCATTTTGTCCAAAGTCTCAAATCATATGTAATCTTACAGTGGTTCCTCTTCTTCTTTTATCACAGAATATGCATAGGTCTAAAACTAGTTTATAACATATGCTCATCTTTTTTTCTAATAAATTACAGATCTAAATTACAACATAACTATGCATACAACATATATAAATTATATGTTCATAGTCAAATTTATGCATCCAATCCCAAGTCACATGTCCAATATATTTTATGCCTCAGACCTAAAGTCATACATTCAATTCAGTCTTGTCAAATTTCGCATCATTCATTATTTACCCCATAATTTGCGTTCATACGTTCATCTCTTATGAGATTAGGCACAGGCTCGTGGTAGCCTGGCTATAGAAACAGAAAAGAAGAAAAGGGATACAGAACAGTCACAGAAAAACAGATCTGACAGAAGAGAATATATATACCATCTCAGATTCAGAATTAAAAACATATCAAAATTATAATTAACGTTTATAGCGGAAAATAACTGTACTTGCCTTGATTGGATTAAAGAAAGAACTTTAACTTGTTGTAGAATCTTTGCAGAAACTTTAATCTTTAGTTTGAATTGAGTTGCTTAGGCTGATGTTGATTATCTTCTAGTTTTAATTCCAGCAGAGCAGCGACGCCATTTTTATTTTTTTTATTAGAAGAAGAGAGCAATGGAGGCTAGAGAATTGTGTAAGAAACCTAGGTAGAGTCTAGGGTCATTTTATAGAGTTTATGAACTGATTAGGACCATCGATGTTGCTTGGATTGATCGTAGCCATTCATTCGAAAGAGAGACCAATTAGAGCCTGCCACCTAGCCCTAATGACAAAGCATGCTTCTGAAAATCGACCAACATAGACTAGGCCAGCCAGGGTGGACTGGGTTCGACCTGGGTCTGGACCAGGTCGACAGCCCTGTCGACAGCCCTGTCGACCTGGCTAGACCAGGTCGACAGCCCAGTCGACCTGGGTGTCTTAGGCGGGACTTTTCCCGCCCTGGCCAATTGGGCCCGATTTTCAATTTTAAACTTGTTTTTCTGAGCTGTTCGAATTTTAAACTTAATTCAGAAACTTCCGGAGGCTATATCATCTTCATACGGACTCCGTTTTTCGAAAACTCGAACTCTATTTCGCATATTTTTCCGAGACGAACGCAATGGCGTATCCTGTTTCCCGTAGTTCTTTGATTTCAAATTAATTATACTTTAATTTGTTAATTCCACAGTTATAGAATACACGGGGTGTTACATTCTCCCCCACTTAAAAGGATTTCGTCCCCGAAATCTTCAAGTTAAGAAGAGTGTGTCCTACCATCCAATCACCCATCTACTCAACCATCATCCACAAGCATCCATTGTCCTTAGAAAACTTCTAATGTTGTATGAACATATGCAAAAGTGTGTGTATATGTTCCTTATCTAATGCAAAGATCAGGCGGTCTACTGATTCAGTTGACCTCCTTAATGCGAATTATGTCAGTGCCATGAGTCCAACATGTATGCAATAGAATTCTGATGATATATATTATTTCTATATGAGTGCACAACCATTCACTCAAATGCAACATCCATGTGCTGAATCAACCATTTTGCATCCACAAGAATTGAAAAATGCTCACCCATCTATTTGCAGTATGAGAGTGTTTTCGAGCCGATCTAGTGCCTAGTGTGTGTATATGCATCCACGGGCAACCACTAGCAACCACTTGCATCCACTTGCAACCATCAAACATAACATGTCTCAAACACATGTTTACACCCATTAGTTTCTACCTAAAGTTCGAAGATTCAATCGATAGGATACAGTCGAATGATGGAAGCGAGTACAGATAAAACGAAAATTTGGTTCCCATTAGGCATGGGTCCTAAGTATCGGCCCCAAAGACCGAAACCAACATCCAATTGATACCCCACGAAAACTCAGAATGTATGCGTCATACTTGACGCCTAACACAGATATCCCTCAAACCCCAGTCTCAAACAGATGATCCATAACCCTTATGGGTCTGAGTCTATAGCGGAATTCAGAAATAATACTAGCATTAAAGTGCAGAGTATCGATTACAAAATCAAAATACCAAAATCAGAAAAAGTCACAATCAGATAAAGAAATTAAACCTACTATAGAAATTTTCCTATTTCTATCCTAGCCACTAGCCTCAAGAGTGTTCGCCTGCCCTCCTTGTCCTCGTCTCTTCGGGCAGTCCCTAGTGAAGTGTCCCATCTCCCCACAGTTGAAGCAAGCGCCCTTCCTTTTTCTGCAATCCTTGTTCAGATGAGTTGAGCTCCCACAAGTAAAGCACTTTTTCCCCTTCTTATCTTCAGACTTCTCATCCTTCTTTTGTGTTTCCTTTTTGGGCCCCGCTTTCTTATTCTGTGGTTCTTCCTTCTTTGTCTCTTTCGGGCCCTTGTCTTCCTCGTGCAGTAGTGCCATATCCACCAATTTCTCGTAAGTTGCTCCCATGGGTACATGGGTCATGGCTAGGCTGTGCAGTGGCTCATTCAATCCTTTAACAAAGCGGAGAGCCTTTTTATGCTGAGTGTTGACTAAATCCAATCCGAATCTTGCTAGTTGGTTGAACTGGTTGATGTATTCCTTGACCGTCATACTTCCTTGCTTAAGAGACAAGAACTTTTCCAATTGTAAACTTCGTTCAGCTTGCGAGAGGAATTTTGTCTCAAACCTTGTTCTGAAATACATCCATGTCTCAACCGGCCTCTCGGCGTTAGTGACTTCCCACCAGTAGGAAGCTTCGTCTTTGAGCAGCCATACTGCCAACTGTACCTTCTGCCTATCGTCCACCTCGAAGATAACGAATAGATCCTCAGTTTCTTTGAGCCAATTCCTTGCTTCTACGAATGATTCAGTTCCTTTGAAATCCTTCCCACCCATGGCCCTAAAATCTCAACAGATCTTTGAGAAAGCAATTGCACGAGGAGGGGGTGGAGGGGGATCATTTGCTGGACCTGCAGCGGCGGTCCTAGCTTTAAGATATTGACGAAACCAACCGGGTACATGAACACCCTCTGGTATCTCAGATGCTTCAGACATGCTGGAACGAAAAAGGAAAGGTTCAATACAAAAAGGACTGAAAGAAAGATATATGGCTCTTAGGGATCATGTTTTTCAAAATAAGCTTTATTTTTGAAAATACCTCCTTTCAAAACCTTTTTTGAAAATAATTTTTCAAAACTTTTTTTATAAAATCTGGTAACCTTCAGCTCTGATACCAAGTGTAACACCCCACCTCCGTTAAGGTCACTCACAAAGGGAATGCCTTAACCTTGGTGGAGCATTTTAGTAAACAGAACAGAAACTTACAAGACAGATAAAACAGTACTTGAAAATTTTTAACTTTATTACAGCGGAAACAGAAAATTAATATGGTTACATCCTTTCAATTTCAGAATTCAAGTACAAAATATCAGTCTTGTACAAAAGCCTTCAAAATGCATAGTTTAAAATCATAATCCCCATGGAACGGAAGCTATACAGAGCCGAGCCATACTTTAAGCACTTCAAGCAAAGAGAAATCCGGATCAAGCTAAAGTATTTCCCTCCTTGGATAACCTGGGGGGGAAACGGAAGAAAGGAGGCGAAACAACAAGGGTCAGACAAAAAGTCTGGCAAGTCCACTGACTTTCAGCATATGAACAGATAATAATAATATGATATGAACATAAAACTGGATGTGAGATAACTATAACAGGTGTAGAAGATATAACAGAAAAACAGAATGATATAAACTATTGTTTTACACTTCTCTGCACTAATACTAGTATAACAGAATTAGGTGTCACCCTAATGTCTAAATTGAAGCAGGAATGGGTACAGAATTCTTTAACAGAAACAGAATGCTAATAATGGGCCTTTACTACCCGATCAGAAACAGACAGAAGCAGAAACAGATTTATCCCTACGGAAACAGAATGTAGAATTAGGTGTACACTAGTAATGGGCCTTTACCACCCGAACAGACGGTACCACACAGAAACAGACAGGTGTTACCACCCAACAGAAACAGACGGTACCAACAGAAACAGACAGAACTAAGCGTACCCTAAAACCCTACCCTAAGCGATCGGCTCCCTAATACATAAATATCCTGTGTCGGCCCCACAGTAGGGTGTATCACTCCCTAAAGTGACAACCAATTGGCACAGACCTATTTACAGATGTCACGGCGTCTTACATCCTCAGAGGCAGACCGGGATCCATGCACGCACATGACCCGGTTGGAACGCACCATCAACACCCCTCGCCATTATCAGAATGAACCTCTTATAATTAGTTCAGTAAGCGTGCCCGGACTCTACTTACTGTTGGGTCAAAGTTTTGATACCAGAAAGGGTTACTGACTAATATGGGTCCCAAGAAACAGACGACACAAGTAATTCCCATCCTAACCTTGTGTCCCCAGACTAACAGATTTCAGATTAACTTGTTTACAAGTTCAGACATACAGAATTCAGATTTACTAATTCACAAATTAAGTTAACAAGTTTTCAGACTAACGGGTCAGATGTACAGATTTTTCAGATTTGTCTAACTTTGTATTGGGCCTACAGGTTCATGGACGGGTTTTACTACATCTATTAATCCCATTGCTTTAACCCTATTTTCCCCAATACGTTTTAGACGTCATTCTTATCTTAAATTTGCATTAATTAATTATTAATGCACAGACCTCTCACATTAGGTCGGTAGCTTGTGGCCGCTGGATATGCCGGGCGGTTCCGGGCAGACTTCTGCCACAAGCCAGACCTAACCTCGTGTCTTACGCATGTTATGACTAACTTCTCACATTAGAACCTATTGTTTGCGGCCACTGGATGTGCCGGGCGGTTCCGGGCAGATTTACGCCGCAAACTCATTCTAACCTCGAGTTAGCCATGTTTATCTTTGCGGCCAATTAATTAATAATTTACCGTTTATGCGCACGCCCAATATATATATACCAATTCAGATTATATCAATAACAGGATGATTATATCAACATAGCAGATAACAGATTTTATATGAATTGACGGATTTTACAGATTTAGCAACTTAGCAGAATTTGGCATATAACAGGTTAGGCATTTCAACCGACAAATTTAACAGATTAGGCATTTCAATCTAATTAGCAGTCTAGGCAATATAACAAAACTAGCAGTTTAGGCAAATTAGCAGATTTAGCAAATTTAATATTTCCAAAGGTTCTATTTACATGCCTTGCCTAGTCATAAATTAGCCTAATTTCATATGCCTACATAATTGTCATGATTCACAACATATACTCCATGTTTGCATAAGCGCAGAATATGGACATAATTTTCCATATAACATATGTTCCAATTTTTTGTTAAACTAGCATTTTACAGCAGATTCACATATAAATTATACCAAATATAACCATTAATTTCAATGCATGCCATATATCCAAAAATCCCTATTTAGGTGTAATCACAATAATAGATATCCTAATTAATGTAAATCTTTACACCTAAGTTTCCATATCTTCTTCTTTTTGAGTCATGAATCATTATGCAAACTATACCCAACAATATAAATCTTTAAATCATATCTTCTACAAATCAGATCTTGACTTTTATATGCATTTTGTCCAAAGTCTCAAATCATATGTAATCTTACAGTGGTTCCTCTTCTTCTTTTATCACAGAATATGCATAGGTCTAAAACTAGTTTATAACATATGCTCATCTTTTTTTCTAATAAATTACAGATCTAAATTACAACATAACTATGCATACAACATATATAAATTATATGTTCATAGTCAAATTTATGCATCCAATCCCAAGTCACATGTCCAATATATTTTATGCCTCAGACCCTAAGTCATACATTCAATTCAGTCTTGTCAAATTTCGCATCATTCATTATTTACCCCATAATTTGCGTTCATACGTTCATCTCTTATGAGATTAGGCACAGGCTCGTGGTAGCCTGGCTATAGAAACAGAAAAGAAGAAAAGGGATACAGAACAGTCACAGAAAAACAGATCTGACAGAAGAGAATATATATACCATCTCAGATTCAGAATTAAAAACCTATCAAAATTATAATTAACGTTTATAGCGGAAAATAACTGTACTTGCCTTGATTGGATTAAACAAAGAACTTTAACTTGTTGTAGAATCTTTGCAGAAACTTTAATCTTTAGTTTGAATTGAGTTGCTTAGGCTGATATTGATTATCTTCTAGTTTTAATTCCAGCAGAGCAGCGACGCCATTTTTATTTTTTTTATTAGAAGAAGAGAGCAATGGAGGCTAGAGAATTGTGTAAGAAACCTAGGTAGAGTCTAGGGTCATTTTATAGAGTTTATGAACTGATTAGGACCATCGATGTTGCTTGGATTGATCGTAGCCATTCATTCGAAAGAGAGACCAATTAGAGCCTGCCACCTAGCCCTAATGACAAAGCATGCTTCTGAAAATCGACCAACATAGACTAGGCCAGCCAGGGTGGACTGGGTTCGACCTGGGTCTGGACCAGGTCGACAGCCCTGTCGACAGCCCTGTCGACCTGGCTAGACCAGGTCGACAGCCCAGTCGACCTGGGTGTCTTAGGCGGGACTTTTCCCGCCCTGGCCAATTGGGCCCGATTTTCAATTTTAAACTTGTTTTTCTGAGCTGTTCGAATTTTAAACTTAATTCAGAAACTTCCGGAGGCTATATCTTCTTCATACGGACTCCGTTTTTCGAAAACTCGGACTCTATTTCGCATATTTTTCCGAGACGAACGCAATGGCGTATCCTGTTTCCCTTAGTTCTTTGATTTCAAATTAATTATACTTTAATTTGTTAATTCCACAGTTATAGAATACACGGGGTGTTACATGAACGAAACCGGAGGCACTTTCCTCGCATATCCATCCATCTCCAAGTACGTCTAGACGATCACCAACTGTTTCCCTTATCCTGGGTGTACAGCCCAATCAAGATCATCAGTAATCACCCAAACGATGTGAAGACTTCCGGTCTTCAACCACCGTCTTCATCCTCGACATCTCGTCGAATCGGTTATTCAGAATGGGTATAACCCGGCCTTTCTGAATAACCCACGTATATAATAAATGAATGTTACACAAACACAACAAACGCCTCATTCCAATTCAGAATATTCTTTTATTCACCAAATCACATTCTTAGGGAAACGTTCCCATTAATTTTATCAAAGATAAATTCTTCTAAATTTATTCTTTAATCTTCCTTTGGATATCATTTCAAACTAGTCGGGATTAGCGAACCACACCGAAGTAATTATTTATTTTATTTCCCAATCCCCACCCTATATATCCCATGGAGAAAAACTGGTGATACTCCATTCCTAACACTACGGTGTTATCGGTAAGATTAATTACCATTTCACGTTCAAATCTAATTAAAGATTTAACTATCGCTTTGGAGCAAAATTGGTGATACTCCACTCTCGATCACTTTTCAGATTTGATAATTTAAATTATCAATTCACATTTTAATCTAATTAAAGATTCATTAAAACTACACTTAGTCTTAATCTTTTCAAAAATCAATATCCTGACTTTAACTGGGTTAAAGAACCAATGTCATCAAAAACACGATTCACGGCGAACCAAATCACATTTGATATTAAATACAAGGTTCTGAATAGAAAATATATCGGCTTATATTCAATATCAAATTCTGAAACCAACAAATATCGTATTGGAAATAACGATATAAAATATATCTTTCAAATTCCCATAACAATATCTGTATAGTCACGAAATCCAACATCGAAATATTCCGAAGATAATTTCGATTCAACTCCAGTCCAATTCACGTATTGGGAATACTGATTATTTTTAAAATCACTTTCAAATTCAATTTATTTATTTCAAAAATAAATTGATTTTAATTCTAGTTCAAAACTAGTTCATTTCGACAAAATCCATTTTTATCATTTCAAATGTGGAATTTTCCAGCTCAATTCTTTCCAATCCATATATTATGATTTTACACAAATTATCAATATTTTTAATAATTTTATCAAGGCCCGTACAGTCGATTTCCATCCACGGCCATCGAACTGCACTTACAGCGACCTTTTTCAAATTTGATTTGGACATAACTCCAAATCCAACCGTTAGATTTCAAATTTCTAATATTCATTGGAAAGCTCTTTTCGATACGAACCCAACGGTTCCGGTTTTAGGAGAATCCGACGGTTGGATCTCCCGCAATGTTCGTTTGAAATAAATGGTCGAAATTCACGAACTACCGCGGCGCGGCGCGTTCTATTCAGGCCATTATATATATATAATATATAATATATATATATATATATATATATATATATATTTCATCGATTTCCTTTTAAAACGAATTTTATAAATAGTTCTACATTCGTTTCAAAACAATTTCAACTTCATCGTCAATTTCAAATCGATTTGATTTCAATTCGAGTTCATTTCAATTCAATTCAAATTCAAATTCGTTTCAATTCAATTCAAATTCAAATTCGTTTCAATTCAATTCAAATTCAAATTCGTTTCAATTCAAATTGATTTCAATTTAATTTCGATTTGAATTCCATTAAATTTCAGTTCGTTTTCAATTTCAATTTCAATTTAAATCAATTTGAATTCATTTCTATTTTATTCGAATTCAAATTCGCTTCCTATTCAATTCGAATTTTAATCTAATTCAATTTGAATTTCATTTCAAAATATTTAATTTTGAAATCACTTTTCAATATTCATTATACAACGAATAAAATCGATATAAATATCGTTCGCGTCAAAATAACGCATCCCTAATCAACACGGCTTTATATTTTCAAAACTTCTTTATTCTATCCAACAAATGAATATTTATCCCATTCAACACATGAATCTATATTGCTTTCAACACACGAATAATCTCAACACATGAGTACTGTCAACACATCACTATTGTTGTTATGTAAAATATTTTATAAAACTATGGTATCTATCGTTTGATTTTAATCAGACTCCTACTGAAAAGTAGTTCTAATTTTAAATATGATAAAGATGTAATTTTTATTATTTAAAATATTTTACTCAACACACGAATATTTTCAACACATGAACATCGTCAACACATGACTATTTTTATATTCAACACATGAATTTTCTTTTCTAATATTCATTATTTTCCCGATTGGAATGAGGCCCAATCAATCACCATATAACGTTAATTATATGGATTCCATACAACACATGTATATAATAGCATTAATAAACAATCAACCATCAACCAAAGTGCACTACACTGTATAAGCATCAAATATAGATATCTGACGCTTATAACAGTCTGTCAATCGACCGATCGACATATTTAATCAATCAGGATGAGTGAATATCAAATTTCATCCCAACACCCGTGTGGGGTTTCAAACAATCAAACACAGATTTTATTTGTGCAGTTGGGCGATGTGTAAAATTTATCGACCCAATCAATGTCGGTCAAATCAGTGTACATAAACAAACCGTCCGGTTTGTAAATGAATATTTTATTTATTCACTTTCACGTTAAAAATTATATTTTTAACGATAAAATATTCTATTTCAACACATGAGTTTCTATTCATTTCATTTACACAATAAAAGTGATATTTTTATTTTTCTAACATATTTTAGAAAATTTCTGTGGCATAACGGCACGATACTAGAAACGGAACAAGGCCTAGCCTTATTCCCGGTCTAGTGAAGGCCCACGCCACTCACACATCAATCAAATCCATTTCAATTCATCAAACAATTCAATTCAGCCCAAATCAACTAACTAACTACTCAACCAAACAATTTAACAAACAAGCCATCCATGGTCCGTGGATGACGGGTGTCGGGTGCTACTAAACACCGTCTACATCCTAGTATATATATATAACTAGAAAAAGAAATTTAGAGTGAGAAGTTCTCACCGAAAGCTATCCAATGCCACGACTCTTCATTAATAGAAATCTTCTTCGTTATCCCATCTTCGTCATCTTCGTTGCCCGTAGCCACTACATATATAAAAATCACACATTTTTATATTTTGATGTCTTTTAAAATAAAAATCGCATTTTTATTTATTCTCTTTCAATCTAAAAATCATATTTCTGTAATCACTTCATATATTTAAAAATCGAATTTTCACTACGATGTTCAATATATAAAAATCATGTTTTTATTTCTCTATTTTCTATATAAAGATTTCTCCTTTTTAACTATAAAGACTTCACCCTTACAAAAATATAGATTTCTTCGTTATGAAAATCACCACTTTATTTCAACGTATATAAAATAAAAATCAGATTTTCATTTCGCTACATATACAAAGATGATATTTTTATATTCTTTATCCTATAAAGATTATATTTTTAATACTTTAAAAATATAAAAATCATATTTTTAATATTTCTATATAGTAAAGATTATATTTTTAATACTTTAAAAATATAAAAATCATATTTTGATTATCTTCCTTATATAAAAATTATTTTTTTAACATTTCTACTTTATAAAAATCTCATTTTTAATATTCATACTTTATAAAAATCTCATTTTTAATTTTCTATACGAATAAAAATAATATTTTTAACTTGCCACTATATATTTAAAACTGAAAATAAAGTAAAATAAACGTAAATAAATATAAAAACTCACTTTAATCGCGTGAAGGAGGGGTTGGGCTCACTGTGGTGGTTGCTGCGCTCGAAAGGGGGAGGTTGCGGGTGCTATGGTCGTTGGCGACGAGGGTTGGACGGAGCTAGGGTTTTCATTGCCGGAGGGGGACTCGCTGCAGTGGTCGGAGTGGCCAGGAGGGGCCAACGAGGTGGGCGCGACAGTCTTAACGGGTTCAGGGGGTTAGGGTTTCGGGTAGGGGTATTTAGGGGTTTGAGGAGGAAGGGAAGAAGGAAGGAGGAAGAAGCGGAGGGCGGTGATCGCTGGGGGGGGGGGGGTTGCAGCGCCTCAGGCGCGGTGGCGCGACGGTGAACGAGGCGGCGGCGGGGTGCGATTCGTTTTGTTTTTTTTTCTCTTTTTTTTTCCTTCTGAATGAAAACGAGAAAGGGGGGGGGGGTTTATATATTTTAAATTTTATTTAATTTAATTTTCAAAAAGTTGACTTTTACATACGACCTCGAAACGAGGCCCACCGCCTGTCGTCCATAGCGTTTAACCCCCATTCCGAACACAATGGGATATTTATCATAGGCTGATTCGACTATTTGAATCAGTTTCCGTTAAATTTACATTTAAATCACTTTATTGAATTTTAAACGTACATTTCAAATTACCGGGGTCACATATTAATTCTAAAAATTCCAAAAAAAATATTTTCTAGCTTCGTATTGACGATACGGTCCTAACAAAACTAGTTTCGTCGAATTCTGAGACCGTTGGAAAAATGGCCAATTTCCAGTCGATTAAATTCAACTGAAACGGGTCAAACGCGTTTTCCTTTGCCACGCTCACATATTGATTCGAAAAATTATGAAATTTGGAATCCAGCAATAATTTAACATCACGGATCCAACAAAAGTGGTTTCGTCGAAATCCGAGGTCGTTTGCAAAATGTCCATTTTTAAGGGCCTGAATTCCATAGCGACTATTCAGAATTTTCGACTGGACATATCTTTTGATTCCCACTATGAAATTCTGATCTTTCGGATTCGTTGGAAAGATATCATCATATAGATCCTATTATTTTTGGTTTCACTAAAATCCGGATTGTTTTGCACCCGGTATATTCAATTGAAGTTTGAAATCGAATTATCGAACTACCGCGCCATTTTCAATTTTATTTATAATTATATATAAATATTTATATTCTAACGACGACGTATATAATATATACGTCGAATTCTATTCAAAATAAATTTCACGTCGATATTATTTAAAATAATCTATTTTAAATGTTCAAAATTCACAAAAATAGCCAAAATAAAAATTTCAAACTGGCTCGCATTTTACGGGTTATTACACGACCTTTGAGCCTTAAAATCCCATCGTTGTCTACTTGAAAACTCGAGGGTTCGCCTTGTTGAATTATCCCTCTGATCTTCTGAATGAAGTGATCATCCTCCTGAAGAGCAGATATTTTATCTAGCAATGAAGTCGTGATGATAAAACTGGCGATCATTACATTCTTTCGGCTTAATGCATCGGCCACGACATTGGCTTTTCCTGGAGTGTATATAATTTCAAAGTCATATGCTGCAAGAAACTCCAGCCAACGCTGCTGCCTCAAATTTAAATCCTTCTGAGTGAACAGATACTTTAATGACTGGTGGTCTGTAAACAGTTCAAATCTCTCACCCAGAAGATAGTGCCTCCAGATTTTCAAAGCGAATACTATAGCCAATAACTCGAGATCATGAGTTACGTAGTTCTTCTCGTGTGGCTTCAGTTGACGGCTAGCATAAGCAATTACTTGACCCCTTTGCATTAACACTGCCCCAAGGCCTTCTCTAGAAGCATCAGTCCAGACTTTCAAATCTTGGTTGCCATCGATGATGGTTAACACTGGAGCTGTCGTCAATCTTAACTTTAGTTCTTCAAAAGCCTCCTCACTTTCTGGAGTCCATTTGAATTTAGAATGCTTCTTTGTAAGCTTCGTTAAGTGACCAGATATCTTCGAAAAGTCTTTAACGAACTTCCGATAATAGCTAGCCAATCCGAGAAAACTGCGGACTTCTGTGGGGGTGCTGGGTTGTTTCCAATTTTGAATAGCCGTGATTTTGCTTGGATCCACAGCAATTCCTTCTTTCGATACAACGTGGCCCAGAAATTTTACTTCATCTTGCCAGAAGATACATTTGGAAAACTTTGCTTTTAATACATTCTGTCTCAGAATTTCTAGAACCTGTTCCAGATGCTTTTCATGTTCGGCCTTTGATTTAGAGAAGATTAGAATATCATCAATAAAAACCAGAACAAATTTATTCAGTACTCCCCTAAATACTCTGTTCATTAGATCGACGAAGTAAGCGGGAGCGTTACATAAGCCGAACGGCATTACTAACCACTCGTAGAATAAGTCGGGGCCTCTGAACGCTGTCATTGGAACACACTCTTCGGCAATTCGAAGTTGATGGAAACCTGTAGCTAGGTCCATTCTTGAAAATACTTGTGCTCCATTTAATCGATCTAACAAATCATCTATTCGCGGCAATGGATATTTATTCTTTATGGTTTGCTTGTTCAGATCACGATAATCCACACATAGATGTAGAGTACCGTCAGATTTTGGGACAAATACCACTGCTGCACCCCAATCAGAGAAACTAGGCCTGATCAGACCTTTCCATACTTGCTTTCGTGTTTGATTGTCTAATTCCTCCTTCTCTTCAAGGACATTCTTCGAATAGCGTGAACTACCGGCCTTGCATTCGGAATCAAAGCAATCTTGAAATCTATTTCTCTCTGCGGAGGTAAGCGAACGACTTCCTCAAACACATCCGCATAATTCTTGACGACAGGAATGTCTTTGATGAGGTCAGGAATATTCTTTGCGACTTCAGGAACATTTTCAATTTAGGCTGGAGAAACATTCAAAGCAGCCCAGAAGTCTTTTCTATTAGAAGTCGGGCCTTCACATGGTATGGTTATATAATTTCCCAATTGTGCTTTTGCCTTAACAACCCTCTCCGCGCATCTAACCTCCGCCTCGTATTTGGTTAGCCAATCCAATCCCAAAATAAGATCGAATTCATTAAAATTCATGACGATAGAGACAATGGGGAATTTATAGCAAGAAAAAGAGACGGGCACTGCACAAATCCAACTGAGATTGATGGAACCTCCAACTGGATTCTGGACAGTCATTGGCTCTTTGAGCTTCTTCAAATTCAAATCCAACTTCTTGACTGCACTCTTTGCAATAAAGCTCCGTGATGCACCTGTGTCAAACAGTACTTTAACTGGAATGTTTTTGACATTGAGCGTGCCTTCTAAAACATCAGACCTCCCTTGCTTATCTGAGGGCTCAGAAGTTTCTGCTATTTCGTTTATATGTACTGCCTCGGATTTCTTTGAGAGTTGACACTCCCGTGCAATGTGACCTGCTTGACGACACTTATGGCATCTCCTTTCCCCATGAGGGTTCTTTTGTTTCATAGCGCGTTTATACCCACTCTCGATCTGCTTCTTTAGAGATCTGCAACTTATCGAGAGATGTCCTTGCTTATTGCAGTTAGAGCAAATAGTAGTTGTCACTGGTTCTTTCCCAGACTTAGCCCTTTTTCTCTTAGCACTAGGCTTCTCATTGACCTCTGACCTCGTACTGGCTCCAGCAATATCAGTTTCCGACTCTGCTATGTCACTAGGACTGACTTCTTCTTCGTCGCATAACATTCCTTTCTTATGGAGATCTTCATACTGATAGGCCATATATATCATTTCAGAAAAAGGAAGCTTCACATGCCCCAATACTTTATTCTGATATTTCCTTTGAAGCTCGTGAATAAATCTCATATTTTTCCTCTTCGGATTTTGAATTAGATGAGGAGCAAAGTGAGAAAGTTCATTGAATTTCTTATGATATTCGGGAATGGTCATATCTCCTTGTATCAGATAAGAAAATTCATCGCATAGCCGTTCGGTCGCTTCAGGAGGAGTAAATCTTTCTAAGAAAATCACTTTGAATCTGTCCCAGGTGATATCACCTTCTGGATTATTCTCTATAACTGAATCCCACCAGAACAAAGCTTCGTCTTTAAGTGCCCAAGAGGCCAGTAATCTTTTCTGGTCATCCCTAAGCTTTAATGCTTCGAAGATTTTCTCAGCCGAACGAATCCAAGCTTGTGTCTTCATAATAGATTCTTCACCAGAGAACGGTATTCCACCCATATTTCGATATTTGATTAATAGGGCCTCAATATCCGGTTCTGCATTCCTTCTGCTTCTGACACTCATTTTTCTAGTACTTCTGCAAATGGCAGATCAAGTGTCAGGTCACAGAAAAGGTATTTTAAAATATAGAAACACATACCCTAAATGTAAATGTGTCTATCAAGGTGTAATTTCATTCTGCTTTACTCATACTAGGATATTACTGATCCTATCTGTATAGAGTTACCCGTCCTAGAACACTACTGGTTCTATTTCTGACGAGTTCGTTCAAATGTTATATTCCAGAACTAAGCTTAACCAAAGCTCTGATACCACGTTGAGACGACCCGAAATCCCGTTTTCACGGAAACAAGGGTTATCTTTGGAATATAACACAGAAACAGATAATAGCAGAACAGAATTAAATAAATACACCAGATATGAACAATAGAATATACTGGATAAAAGTAATCATCAGAGTTACACAGTATACAGGATCTTACTTAGTACAAATACAGTTCAGCTATACATAAATGTCTACAGCGGAAATAAACAAAATATGTACAATAGGAGCTGAACAGCATAAAAAGGAATAAATGATAGAATCCATCTTCAGCTCCAGCTATCCAGAAAAAGAACCAGCTAAACCTGAATACAAGGCTGCCTGTGTAGAAAAAGGGGCACCCGAGTTTGAAAGTTAAACAAACTACGAGTCAGTCATGGGACTGGTATGAGAAATCCACTCAACACAAATATAATTGGCTAATCACAGGACCACGCCACTTTCGTGGAACGGGTTTACTCCATTGGATTGCCAGTGCTTTAAAACAAATCTTTCTTTTAAACATCGCTATGCTTTTTATAAAAATTAAGCCATTATAAGACTCAGTTCCCATCACACAATGCAACGCAAACCGAAGGATAGAGTTTTTACCTTATAACAGCCAAAATATGCTTGATACAAATAAAACAAAGGCATTTGATATTATTGCTAGTGTTTATATGTTTTGAAAACAATTTCATATCATAACTATCAATCATAGGCGACATGAGCGTCCCATGCCACTATGTCGCCAAATATATATACAATCGAAACCGCATCGTCACGTATTTGGAAATTGGATTTCCGTCATGAACCAAGGCAAAAGATAGTCCTTACCGAATTCGTGACTCTCTAGCCCGAGCCACTGGCAAGCGCGCAGGCAAGCCTTGGAGCGACAGGGCCGGTCCACCGATGTGGATTATTATGCCTGAACAATACGTTTCCCCGCCCTTTGGGGCGTAAACGAGCCAACGAATGACTCCATCGGACCCGGATCGTCCGATCAAACCGAGGCGCCTCGCAACAGCAACAACCACATAGGTGAAAAGTAAATAAATGTCAGGGCTGGTAGGTCACTGACACCACCCTAGCTAGAAAGAAACGCATGTCCTCCCTGAGGTCCTTCTCCCGTTTTAGGTTCATACCGGGGTGTGAGGCTCGCGAATTCACGTTATACACAAAGCTACGCCACACAGGCGGCGCTTTGATCATCACCACAAGACTTTGCTTTTCAACAGAAGTCCTGATCACTGCATCTTAGCATGCCACACAGGCAATTCATGCCATGCGACTGATGTCCATCGATACACAACCTCTGAGCTCGTGCGTTTCAGAGAAGGGCGTTAAGCGAAAGAATAAATTCTCCGCCGCCAAACAGATGTATATTTAACAGAAATCAATCAACATAGAATAAACTCCAATGTCAGACACACAGTCCATTTACAAGTCCGTTCTGGGTCTGAACGAAACCGGAGGCACTAAATACCTCGCAAACCCTTCGATCACCACGTACGTCTGGACGATCACCACTCATTATCCATATTTCGGGATGCCTCCCAATCAGGACCTCGGTTACCATCCAAACGAGGTGAAGATCTCCGGTCTTCGACCGTCGTCTTCATCTTCGAATTTCAATCGTCGGTCAATTATTTGAAATGAGAATTAACTCGGCCTTTTCAAATAATTCACGTATATTTAGAATTTCAAATCAATTTATTTCAATGGTTAAATTATTCGACAACACCAATATTGTTCTTTAATGTAATTTTCACACCAAACACATTCAACCATCAAATACAACATAAATCGAGCAAATTCAGTTTATTTCCACTCCATATTGTTTATGGTACTTTATAATGATTTATCGCTATTTTTATTTATTTTAAAATAGCCCATTAATTCAAAACGACGCTTCGGGCCATAACGCGGCCGTGGCGCTGTTTTTCTTCAGATTTGAATTACACATATCTGAAAATATAACCGTTGGATCTTCACAAAATTTACATCGTTAGAAAGGTCTTTTCAAAACGAATCCAACGGTTCCAGTTTCGGGAAAATCCGACGGTCGGATCTCCCGGTACAATCGTTTGAATTTTCGATTTCAAATTACGAACTGCAGCGTCGTTATTCGATTAAATATATAATTATATTTATATATATATATAAATATAATCGCTTCTGGCGCTGTTTTTCTTCAGATTTGAATTAAACATTCCAGACAATCCAACCGTTGGATTTTTGCAAGGTTGGTGCCGTTGGGAAGATATTTCCAAGGCGAACCCGACGGTTGAGGTTTCGGGAAAATCCAATGGTCGGATTCCCCGCATTAGTTGTTTGAAATCACGGTTTCAAAATACGAACTGCACGGCCTCGTTTCGTTTTAATTTTATTTATATTTATATATTTATACAAATATAGTTCGTTCAATGATTTCAATATCGTTTTCACTTCAAATATTTCACTAACGCCTTAAATTTTTGGAAAATTTCGCCATAACCTCCCCTGCACCGGGAGCATCGGGAAATCACAAATAGCTTTCCCGGTCCTTCTAATCTCAAAAAGAAAAAGAAAAAGCCAAGCGGCTAGCCAACAGGCTCATAAAATCATCACCCAAACAAAACAGTAAATGTGTACCTATTTGTCGGGCACAAAATTTTATTCCTCTTCTCTAGCCCCTTTGCTATAACCTGTTCAATGAATATGCATGTACATATATATACAGTTCTTATCATTTATCATTTTCTATTCAACTTCATATTTGATTTCTATTTGGTTTAAAAACACCATTCATTCTAATGTTACATAAATAGGTGCAAATCATTTCATTAGCTAATTAATGAATATTTCAACTCATATATGTTTATTTTGAACAAGTGGCTATTTTTAACACTTCACATTTCAATGGTTTGTGCATACAATAAAAATGTGATTTTTTTTTTTAAAACGCGAATACCATTCAACACATGAATTTTTAATCAACGAATGAATATCAATTCAACACATGAATGTTTTCTTTTCAATGAATAAATATAGTTTAAGCATATGAAAATAATTCAAACACACGAATATTATTCAAAATTTCGGCAGCATAACGGCAGGGTAGTTAAAACCGGGACCGTCCCTAGTACGGCTCCTCGCTCTACCTTAAAACCTCGCGGTTTTTGACAATGGGGATCATGCATCTAGTTCGCACGCAGGCGGCATGTATATATTTATTTCATTTCCACAAACTAATCCTATGTGGTTTCAACCAAATATTTCTCAACCACAAACGGGTATTTTTCAACCACAATCAATCAATATCAACCCCAAACAATCCCAAACAATCATTCACTATCAATCAATTTTCACAACAATTTCAACCAATAAATATCGTCCATGGTTTGTGGACGAGGGGCGTAGATATATATATATATATATTATATATATAGCAATTCACTTTTACTTCAACACATATATATATATATATATAGAGAAAAAGAAATTGAAGAGTGAGAAATTCTCACACATTTATAATTTTTAAATCAGAAATCTCACCGAATAGCTAATTCAATCCCACGACTCTTCTTTGCATAAAATCTTCGCCAATCTCTCTTTTTGTCGCTTTGTTGCCCGTATTCTCTACATAGATAAAAATCGAATTTTTACTATGTTATTCAATATATAAAAACTGCATTTCAAAAATATATATTCCGCCTTTTCAAAAATAAAGATTATATTTTTAATATTCCTATGATGTAAAGATTATATTTTTATTACTTTAAAAATATAAAAATCATATCTTACTTCTTCTACTTAATAAAAATTCCGTCTTTTCTATTTTAAAAATATGATCTTTTCTATTCTAAAAAATCTGATCTTTTTCTATCTAAAGTTTAAACCTTTTTCCTTTTAAAGTTTAAACCTATTCCTTTTTAAAATTCAAATCTTTTTCTTTTTCAAAATTAAATCATTTCAAAATCAGTTTTAAACTTTTCTAAAAATCAGAATTTAAACGTTTTTTTTTTATTATTAATTAATTTAATTGCATATAGTTGACTTTTACCCACGACCTCGAAACGAGGCCCACCGCCTGTCGCCCATAGCGTTTCACCCTCATTCCGAACACAATGGGATATGTATCGCAAGCTGATTTGCTTGTTACAATCAGTTTCCATTGAATTTACATTTAAATCACTATATTGAATTTTAAACGTACATTTCAAATTACCGGGGTCACATACTAACTAGAAAAATTCCAGAAAAATATTTTCTAGCTTCGTATTGACGATACGGTCCTAACAAAACTAGTTTCGTCGAACTCCGAGACCGTTTGAAAAATGGTCAATTTCCAGTCGATTAAAATCAACTAAAACTGGTCAAACGCGTTTTCCTTTGCCACGCTCACATATTGATTCGAAAAATTATGAAATTTGAAACCTAACAATAACTTGACACTGCGGATCCAACAAAAGTGGTTTCGTCGAAATCCGAGGTCATTTGCAAAATGTCCATTTTTAAGGGCCTGAATTCCATAGCGACTATTCAGAATTTTCAACTGGACATATCTTTTGATTCCCGCTATCAAATTTCGGTTGGTCGGATTCGTTAGAAAGATATCATCAATTAGATCCTAATGTTTTTGGTTTCACTAAAATCCGGATTGTTCTGCACCCGGTATGTTCAAATGAAGTTTGAAATCGAATTATCGAACTACCGCGCCATTTTCAATTTTATATATAATTATAATTAATTATATTCGTTTTCAATTGTCGATTCAAACTCAGTTTTCATCGCCATTATTTAAAATATTTATTTTAAATATTTAAAATCCATTATTTTAGCCAATTTAAAAATTTTAAATTGGTTCAGATTTTCTGGGTCGTTACAGTATGGGAAACTGGAATAATAGGTATAGCCTATTAACGGGATTATAAGCATGAACATAAATTGGGTTTTTTTTGGTAAAGCTTGAATTTGAGGCTTGAAAATTGGATATGCAGTTAAGATCCTAGAAACATAATTAAAAATGGAATATGTTGGACAAACCATGTTTTTATGTAATTATGGAACTCGACACATAACATGAAATTGTCAATAGTGGCATAACTTGAACATGAACATGGTTGTGAATTGGTAATTGACATTTGATATCTAGAATGAACATGAACATGCTTGTAAATTTGTAATTGGCCTATGACACCTAGAATAGATATGAATTGTTAATTGGCTATACATGAAACATGGCTAACTCGAGGTTAGAATGAGTTTACGATGTAATCCTACCCGGAACCGCCTGGCACATCCAGTGACCGCAAACAATAGGTTCTAATGTGAGAAGTTAGTCATAACGTGCTTGAAACCCGAGGTTAGATTGAGTTGTGGTGTAATCCTGCCCGGAACCAACCGGCACATCCAGTGACCGTAACAATAGGTCTAAATGTGCGTGGTTGGGCATTAATAATTAATTAATGCTAATGACACATGCTAGTATGGTAAGGTTAAGTCAACATGAAACATTAGACAACACTTAACCAATTTGACATGATATATGGGTGGGTTAAGTCAACGTGAACCGCTAGATAACACTTAACCAATTTGACATGATATATGGGCAGGTTAAGTCAACATGTACTGATAGAGAACACTTAACCAATTTAGCATGGTACATGGGTTGAATTGAATACGTGATTAGGGGTTAAGTCAACTTGGACACATGGGCAAACTTAACCAATATAACAGTATCAAAGCAAGGAAAAGTGGGGAATGATAATTAAATAATAGATAAACTTATCCTAAGGATAAGAAATGAATATGACTTAAGATGTAATACAAGACTCGAAGGGTGGGACGACTTATACCATGAAATAAGTTAATCTAAGCTGAAAATGTGGGAAAACACCCGTACGCTATCGTTTGATAAAGAGAACTTAAGTCATGCTTGAATTCATTGGTAAACCTTAGTTAAAAGGAACTAAGTAACAAACCTTAGTTAAAGAGAACTAAGTAACAGAAACTAAGTTTCAAACCTTGGTTAAGAGAACCAAGTAATAAACCTTAGTTAAGAGGACTAAGTTGTAAACCTTAGTTAAGAAAATGAACGATTAAGAGAACTAAGTAGTAAACCTTAGTTAAGAGGACTAAGTAGTAAACCTTAGTTAAGAAAGCTAACGATTCAGGAAACTAAGTAGTGAACCTTAGTTAAGAAAGCTAACGATTCAGGAAACTAAGTGGTAAACTTTAGTTAAGAGAACTAAGTAGTAAACCTTAGTCAAGAAAGCCAAAAAGAACACGAGGAGGAGCGAACATCCTTCTGATCATGAAGAAGGCTCCAACGAAGTGGGTTACAAAGCACGCGGCTTCGAGGGGACGTGAGTTTACTCTTGGTATCCCTCTGTGAGATTGCAGATGATCCTCCTGGGCTCACAGAGGTTAAGGTCTACGTTAGAAGAGCCAAGCGTATGCCTTGGTTGCAATATAAGCAACCTAAAGACTAGGATGGGTCAGCGTGATGCAGCGATATCTTGTTTAGCCCTGTGATAGCACGTCGTCTTCTACCTACCATCTTGAGTCAATCGTGATACGCAAGAGGAAAGGCGGAGAACTCCAAAAGACCATATACTTTGCTATCTAGTTATGGGTGAGGGTGGCTAATAGGTTTGTGGGGGCATAGAGGGCCTGCATACAGTTCTCATTCTTGATTTTCTTGGGTGCCTTTCATTCCTGCTCTAATCGATCAATAAGATTTTCAATTATTGGAGGTGCTTCAACATTCTGTTTTTTGATGTTTCCACATTGCTAGATAAGCTGCGACTGAACTAGCAGCTTCACATGAATTGGTTGATTGTTTGAACATTTTGCTACATGTAGGTTTTAAAACTGCTGAATGAGACAATGCAGGTTTCATCAATTTCTTAATGTTTCTATAATTTTCTCCGGTTACTGACTTTCTTTGGAGTGATAGTGTGTGTCATCACTTCCTTGTTGGAGCCAGCTTTCTTTGGAGGGGGCTGTGGGTCATCGCTTCCTTCTCAATTTCAATCCCTGCATTAGTTCACGAACGAGTTCTCGGTCCAGGTAAAGGATCCATTGTCTTAACAACTTTGATTCTCTACAATTAAGTCAAAATTCAAGAGTTTTTACGTTCATAAAGGCAAAAGACAATAAGTAGTAAACAAATAACTTTTTTATACCTCTGAAGCCGATGAATCGTCATTGACAACTTCACCATCATTTTTTGGGATGTATTCATCACATCCAGCAATATCTGTACCTTTTTCTTTCCTATTTTGTGCGACAGCCTCTTGCATACTACTAACCAATGAAGGCACCTTAAGTGATCTACTAACTGCATCATTTACTTTCATTTGCGTGATTTGCTCTTGTTCATACTTCATCAAAATTAATGGTTGTGAGAGCTACAAGCAGATTATCATTATTACTCACCATCGATGATAAATTTAAGCTAGTTAACCAAATAAAGTCAATGTATAAATGGTTCTTGCAATTTCGACATAATGCAGGTACAAAGAACCAATAGTTACTTAAATCAACTGCAGCCTTCGTGGTCAGAATAGGAAATCGACACATTAACAGAAAACACTAAAATGCAGTTCTTGCTTTTACGTGCAGAAGTTTAATAAAAAGTAGATTGAAATATAAGATTTCATCCTGATTAATAAAACTAAAATGAAAACTAAAAAAATACATAAACATCAGCTTCATTCTCTCGATAACATCTTCTTCACCATTATTCATATGTGGCTCCGGCGATAGTTTCTTTTGACCTACTTGAGTTGGATTGTTTTTCATCATTTTACGTTGTTGATGAAGTCTATGTGCAATAATATACTTGCGCTTTGTAACCAGTTTCTTAGCAGAACCAGTAACAATAAAAATAATAACGATGGCCTCCTTCATAGTTCTTCAAACACACACACATACAGATACATGTATACCTTTAATTACGTTTTTCCTTGGCCGTATGATTACATGTAGCTGCAGTTCAATCAATGGCTCACTATTTTTGTCAACGGTGTTGTCAATATAAAAAACCACTTCCTCCTCCTTATTGCAACCTTGTACGTATTCGTTTATGTCCTTGTCATTCAATATCAGCTGCTAGCCACATCTCTTTCCTTTGCTGACATAGACTCCTCCTATTTTAGTGTAATGGAGGCAATCTTTAGCAAAGTCCATAAGTACATTGTAAGAAAAGCGGTCTACATCATATTTTGTCACTAAGAAGGATTTTCCACCCATGTAACATGTCCTTTGAAACTCTCCGTCATGGCACATCCGAATATTTATAAATTCATCTTTCTTGTACAAAATGAATACATTAGAACAAGTTACATGCATGTTAAAGTGGACAAAAAACAACAATTAACATTTTGGACTATAACAAATTTAGAAGACAGTAAAGAAAGACATTATATCATAAAACATACGAACAGTGTTTATTGCATTATGAGAAAAGAGTGCCAAATACTTCCATCAAAGATAATAATTTACAGCTAAAACAAAAAGCGCCAAATACAACATAAATTAGACAACAGATTAGACCAAAACAAAGCAATAAGAAAGAGGAATTTTTTTTTGTCCTAACAAGACGGAACAGGATCAAGAACTTCTGCTTCTAGTTCTGTTTCTAGTTGTATTATGGGGACATCACCCCTAATCCAACCCCCATCAACAACTTCTGGTTCTAGTTCACCACCTATGCCAATATCATATTAATGCAGATTGCTCATGTCTTCTTCCATTGCATTCTAATTTTTAGTATCACACCAATCTCTCGGCAACTTTTTAAAAACGTAATGATTGTTCTTTTCAACTGCATCTTCCACATAAAATACTTGCTACACTTGCGAAGAAGGACATAAGGATCAGTTTTATGGCACTTACTAAAATTTACTCGATAAGACCATACGAATCTTTTTCCTCTTGGTACCAACAACACTTAAAAAGGACCACTATGAAAGCTCCCTAATAATCAAGCTCAAAAATTTCTTCCATTGATCCGTTGTAATTGACATCACCCACTATTGAGTTTTGGTCTTTCGAACTTGCAAAGCTAGTGGTTTTGGCAATCAAAAATACACCACTATTTTGTGTATACATCGAGAATCTCTAAATTTTGTGTGGAATCTATATCCATTTACTATATAATCGCTAAACTTCCTAACTACTAGATTAAAACCAAATGCAAACACCTCTAAATCTCTTGAAATATTGTTCTTTTTCAGAACCTCTTCTTTTAACAAATTCCAAAACTCTTCGAAATGTTCTCGTTCCCTCTTGTATCTTCTTAGATTTGCAAGGCCATCCACAAAAGCTAAATGAACTCTAAATAATAATTAAGGTCAAAAAGCCATGAAATGCAGATATTAATTTATAGTTAAGGAAAATGATATAGGAACATAAGAACTTACACGATCAAACTCACAATTTCTTTATTATCGGAATTGAACAGAATATTGCTATGCGTTGTCTTCCAACCTCGGAAGTCCTATCCATATGTAATACTCACCATCCATTGCCATAATCTAACCACGACCTGGTAAAACTAAATTTGATACCACTAATAATTTCAAGACACGAACAGGGGCTATCCTATAAGGTTTGATTAAATTTAAAATAAAAACAAAACAAGTTAATAATTTACAAATATACATAATCAGTGTGGTGAAATCAGTGTGTGGCCAAATCAACAAATCTTTTATATGAGTTATCACTAACTTTTGGAACTTAATTATCAGTAGAATACATAAAACAAGCAACTAAAGATACTGAACACAAATTCATAACATTACATGGCTGCATCAAAACAAAATAGTACAGATACAAGGACTATACAGGTGATATAAAGATGATACAGTTGCACCTAATACAAAGAATGATACAATAATTTAATTTTGTCTTCTAATGTTTAGCCCTTGAAGCTGGTCGTTAAGTCTACTAATATCAGTTTGAAAACCAATAAATTGATTTTGCAGCATTGTAGGTTGATGTTGTAATTCATTTGTGTACTCAATGGCTCGACTTGGAAACTGATGGTCAATCCACTGCCAAAAGGTACACCCTATCAGATAAACATGACATCTAAAATAACGACGACCAATGTTTAATCCAATCGAAATAACAACTTCTACAGCGGCATACCCACAATCACACATTATGATTAGTGAGTCAACTTGCCGATCATTAACCACTTGGTTGTTTTGATGCTGACAACACAAGGCCGCACGATTATGCCATCGCATTGCCCATTCTTCATGTCGTCCTTGTTCTCGCCTTTGTTTTCGTAGTTCTTCTTGCTCTAGTTCATGCTTACGCAAATCATTGTAGTGCCTTTCTTGCATCTCTATATAAAAATCAATAGGAGTTTCTGATAATAATGGGCTTGACAGTCATAGATCACCCATGCCTAGGGTATCTTCATAGTCATATGATGTAGGAAGAGAAATAGGCGTTATTTAACTACAAACAAAAATTGACGTTTAAACATTTAAATTGGATTTCTTTTGTCCTCTAAATTTTGTTTCCGCTTTTCGAAATAGGCATTATTTACTAATACATCAATGATTTAGCAAACATAAAAATACAGAACTTGCACAATTTCAACTCATGAAAACATATATATACAACATTTCAAGTATAAAAAACTTGAAATTTTCAGATAAAAAACCCCAAAAATATAAACTTTCAGATAAAATTGAGCAGCAAAACCCTAATTTAAGGCAATCGGTAAACCCAAATCACACAGAGACTTTGAATGTAGACCAAAATAAGTTAGAGATGAAATCACCTAAATAAAACCAAAATGATGAAGCCCAAACTACCTGTAATTTTCCTAAATGATCCAAACTGGAGGTGTAAAGTTTGTAAAATAGGAGCAATCAGAGGTTTATAGTTTGTAATCAGAGGTAGAGTAGCAATCAGAGGTGTTTGTGGATGGATTTCATGGAGGGAGAAGAGTACAGAGGGAAGAGTAAGGGACAAATTTGTTTTGGGAGAAAGTATTTCATGAATGGGGAAAACATCATGCCAACTTTTCACATAACTGAAGCAGGGATCAGTTTGAACCGTTAGATTAATCAACATCTACACTTATTTATTTGTTTAAACCGATAACGCGGATCGTTGACCTGGATTGTATTTATGTAAAGTTGTGCTTTGAACTGGTGTTGCATGTCACAACATAAGAATTCCAACCATAATAGTGCATTCACATCTAATGCAACAACATATGAATATTGTTGCAGAAAATCAAAGAAAGCATAGCTTTCGCCACACTTTTCATGCAACACATACAAATTAGAGTCGAATTGCCCACTTTTGTAGTAGTCTTATATTATTATGTTCTAACCATTGAAAGTGCAAGAGCACATGCTTGGATAACCTACAAGGATACTGGAGAGGGAAATCTGTTCTTCTAAGCGACATGGTCTCGCTAGAATATCTACTTATTTCATGTAGATATATTATTAATCACAACTGTCTATTGACAAACTTGAAGTTTTTCTTTTCCCATTAAACTCTTGGTTGCTCGTTTGAGTAAGATGATGGTTGAGGTTTTTCGGTTTCTTCTTCTATGATTAAGCTTTTGAAGGTGTGTAGGAAGTAATAGTTATTCTAAGAGTTTTTTTCCATTGTTTGTTTATTTTAGATGTATATAAAGGCACAAAAGTTATGCCTATAGCTATTTGACTCCGACCAACAGGATAGATGGTAGTGGAGGAGTATTATGCTAGATTGGATTAGTTGTCTCGATATGCTCATGAGACAACTGACTCTGCCATGTGAAGGAACGAAAATTTCATCAAAGATTTGAGACCCATATTGTTAGGGCATTGATGCCATATCCAAGAGCCCCTATCAATGTTACTGTGGAGATGGGTATTCCGATGAGGGGCATATTACCGATTGTGAGAAACTCTCTGGGAACCTAAGCTTCTAGGATAAGAAGAGGACATTCTTTAAAAGGAAGAAAGGTCAATATAGCGGAAAGGGGACCAGAACAAGGCTGATGTTTTAGGATTCTATGCAATATGAAGGGTCATTATGCCAACAAATGTCGTTTCGATGAGGAAAAGAATGTTGATGTGAAGCAAGGTGTTTGACGCTGCAGTTGTAACCGACTGGGGAATTATAGAATAAGTTTTCGAATGAAATTATGGGGAAGGTACTTGCTTTGGAATCTTCGTTATCTAGACATACTACCGTAGAGAAAGGAAAACCTATTTTGAAAGGTACACTTGATTCATTACATACTATTAGAATGTTATTTGATATTGGTGCATCATTGTAACACCCCGTGTATTCTATAACGGTGAAATTCACAAATTAAAGTATAACTAATTTCAAATCAAAGAATTAAGGGAAACGGGATACGCTATTGCGTTCGTCTCGGAATTCTTCTTGAGATAGAGTCCCAGTTTGCGTAAAACGGATATCGTATGAAGAAGATATGGACGAACGAAGTTGGGCGAAAAACCAGAAAACGGGTCATAATGCACTGGCGCACTTGTGAAGTGCACCAGAACAAAAATGAACTGGCGCACTTGGGAAGTGCGCCAGTACATTTTTAGCCTGACGCACCTGCCAAGTGCGCCCAGGTCAGAATGACCTGCTGGTCCGGTCTTGGCTGGCCCGATCAGGGCCTGGTCGAATTTCTGAGCCTTGCCTTGTCACTAGGGCTAGGTGTCAGCTCCTGGTTGGTATCCCCTTCAAACGAACGGCTATTATTGAACCAAGCTCCATCGACGGTCTAAATCAACTCACAAACTCTATAAAAAGGACCTAAGACTAACCCTAATTCACACAAACTAAAATGGAGATGAGACCGTCATGCTGCTGAGGAGAGACTAAGGATAGCCGTCAGAAATTGAGAGACAATTAGGAGATAAATCAAAAAGCTTAAAGCAACGTTAATTGAATCAAAACAACGCCTACAACAAAGGATAGCATCTCCAAATTCAGAATTCAGATTCCTGAATTGAAGATTCGTCATACGTTGTAAGTAGAGTGCTATTCCGATGTGAATAATTAATTTCGTTTGATTTGTGTAAAATGCGAAATGGAATTGTGGCGATAATAATCTATATTTGTATGTTGTTTTGATTCTAAACGATTTGGGAATGTTATGGTATACGATTGGATATTTGCAAGAATGTGATTTGCGTTGGAAGTTAACAACGAAATGGAATTGTGGCGATAATAATCTATATTTGTATGTTATTTTGATTCTAAACGATTTGGAAATGCTATGGTGTACGATTGGATTCATACAAGTATATGATTTATGTTGACAACCATATGTTGTGGAATTTTAATTGGAATTCATGCAAGTATATGATTCATTATTATGCTAATATGATGTACATACTTTTATGATCACTCTTAGTGTGTAATTGGACTAGGCTAAGTACTATGATTTATATGAATCTATGTTGAAATTGGCAAATCATACTTTTGTGTTAGAAACAAAAGTAAGCACCTTTATGAACATGACCAAACTATGTTTGGTATTATGCCTAGTTGAAATATGTTTTAGGCCTAAGTTGTTATCAAAACCATATGGTGATATATGTGACAAAATTAAGTTAGATTTACATCCCAATTGCAAGTTTACAATGATTCATGTTTAAGTATTATTTATGCCATGATTACATGAATAGAATGATTCATGTTTAAGTATTATTTATGCCATGATTATATGAATAGAACAATTCATGTTTAAGTATTGTTTTTGCCATAATTATATGAATAGAATGATTCATGTTTAAGTATTATTTATGCCATGATTATATGAATAGAACGATTCATGTTTAAGTATTGTTTATGCCATAATTATATGAATAGAATGATTCATGTTTAAGTATTGTTTATGCCATGATTATATGAATAAAATGATTCATGTTATGCCATGATTATATGATGTTACAATTGCAAGTTCACATGTGCCTACTTTATGTTAATTGAATCGTTCGTTGCAAGTTCATGCGTTCAAACTCCCCTTTTTCATGTTACCTTATAAACACCATGTTATAAGCCTCCCCTTTTCATATGGCTAAATTGGGTTTAAGAATTAAACCCAACACACCTTACATTGGAGCGAACGTGTAAAACGGGGGTAATGACGTTTGGGTTAAAATATAGAACATATGTGTTGGCATGTTTGACGCATGCTAACAACCTTGAAAAACAATTAAGTGGCATAAATAAATTTTAATCAATAAAGATAAATTTGAATAATGGGCCGCAAATATTTACATATAAAGAGAAAAGAGACAAAATATGTAAATGTAGAAAATACGATGTGTTTAACCCGAGGTTGGATTGAGTTGTGATGTAAACCTGCCCGGAACCGCCCGGCTGTCCAGTAGTCACAACAATACCTATCCAATGTGGGTGGTTAAACACGGAGCCCAATAATGACCCGAGGTTAGACTGAGTTGTGGCGTAAGACTGCCCGGACCCAACCGGCAACAGGAAGCCACAACAATACCTGTCTAATGTGAGAGATCAAGGCTTTAATAAGACAATTAAGGCTGAGTCATGATTGATAGGATTAAGTAAATTAAATTAATACTTAATCAACAAGGGAACATGCTAAGCTAAACAGACTGATTGGGGGTTAGGTTTATTAAACACTTAACCAAATTAGCATGTAGGCTAGAAATAGAAAACCTAGTAGCGGGGGACCCTTTTCAGCAGTAACCCTACAAGGTGTATCAGGATACCCTGAACTAGGCAGGGTGGGGCACGATTACTGGGCTGACTGTAAGAGGTCAAATCGACGGCGGTGGTGCAGCAGTGTAGGTTCTAACGGGGTGCGGGCGTGCACACACTCCGGCGCAGAAAAATAAGGCACTGGGCACCAGTAGCATACCTGTGCATTCTAGAATTGTGTCGGGCCGCCACCATGGGACTTGATACACCCCATGGTGGGACCAGCGTAGGTAACTAAAATATCGGGGGCCGTAAGACACATGTAACTATGCGAGTAGGAGCCGATCATCAGAAATGGATCACTTCACCCTGATTATGGGGTGCCTGTTGGGAACTAGTTTATATGGGTACAGAGATTAATATGGGGTACGATAGTATATTCGAACCTAGACAACTTAACTTAGTTTATGGTGCCTTCCCATTTCCAGTTTATGCTTATCATACCCAATTCTTTATTCATAGACTGAATAGTCCTAGACTTACTCAGGCTTTATGTCTGACTCTACTTTTCTTTCGTCTTCTTTTCTTCCGTTCCCCCCCCCCCCAGGTCCACAGGGAGGGAATACCGCAGCTTGACCAATTTTCACACCCAGCTTGAAGAGAAAGAATGTATTGCTTGGGCCTTTTTCCATTTTGGACAATAGCTTTGGGCAGCAATTATGGGACTTTTGCAGTTTATTTATGTTTTCTTATGCTTCTTTAATAATGTAATCAAGACAGTTATGAAGATGTTATGTTTTTGGAAGAATTGTAAGACAAGTATGGAATGTTTTTGTGAACACGTATTTTGATGAAATAAAAGATGGTTTTTGTTGTTTTTCCGCTGTTCAAAAATATGTGTTCTTATATCTGTCTTGTATATCTGTGACTTATACTTATAAACCTCCACCAAAATTAGGGCATTCCCTTTGAGAGTGACCCTATTGGAGGTGGGGTGTTTCACTTGGTATCAGAGCATAGGTTTACCAGATAAGATAAAAAGTTTTGAAAATTTATTTTCAAAGAAAAATTTAAAGAAGCATTTTTAAAGGATAAAATATTATTTTATTTTAAAAAGGCAAAGTCCCCTAAAGCCATAGGTACTATCTTCTATCCTTCGTTTTGAATCTATCCTTTATGTTTCAGCATGTCTGGAGACCTTACTCCCCAGCTGCTGACGCTTTCACTCATCCTCCTCCACGTGAACCAGCAAGCGGAAGAGTCCCAGAGCAGGAAGACGAATAATAGTCAAACAAGAAAGGATCATAACAGTAATAACAAGAAACGAGAAAAAAGGAAATGTTGTTTCTGCGGAATTCTTGGACATCTGGAGGGAGACTGCAGGAAGAAGAAGAGGAGGATGAGTGCTACTTGCTTTCAGTGTAGGGAGACAGGCCACTGGGCTAGGGACTGCCCAAGGAAGAAGGAGACAAAGGCAGAAAGCTCTCAAGGGAAGAAAGAGGGTTTACAGCCTAAGAAGACAAACTTTAAGAAGGGCGAGAAAGACAACAAGTCCCAAGAGAAGAGGAAGTGTAAATTCTGTGGCAAAGTGGGGCACTTAGTGAAAGATTGCCGGAAAAAGAAGGCCAAGATGAATGATGGGTGCTTTTCTTGCGGTGAGACAGGCCACATGGCTAAGGACTGCCCAAAGAAACGAGGACAGGGGCAGAGGGCTGGATCCACCACAGGGGCATAGGTTCATGTGCTAGAGGCGCCACCTCTGCAATAGCGAGGTATAAATACTTCTGTAGAAAGTGTAGTTTATCTTTATGATCACCCCGTTCGCACTTTATTTGATTCTGGCGCATCACACTCCTTTATCTCGTCTGCTTTAGTAGAATCTCTGCACCTAAGAACTAGTATGGTAGAGGACCCCTTAATTGTTTCAAACCCAATTGGGGGCCCGACTCATTTGTCTATGATCTGTGTGGGATTGAAAATTTCTATTCTAAGCGTAGAGTTTAAATGTAGTGCCTTTGTTTTGGGCTTTTCGGGATATGGTTTGATTTTGGGCATGGACTGGCTATCCAGTAATGGGGCCATCCTCGATTGTGAGAAAAGGGTTGTTAGGCTCCTGACCCAGCTCGGTAACACTTTGGAAATTTCTTGTAATCCCTCGTATGCGGTTATGCTTAGTTATCTTGAATCGCTAGATGCCTCTGTCGACAATTTGCAATCGGTTAGAGTGGTCCGGGAATATCCGGATGTCTTCGAAGAGGTGAAGGGCTTGCCACCGAAGCGGGAGATAGACTTCCGAATATATCTCGTAGATAATGCAAAGCCCGTTGCGTTGCCCGTTAGACACATGGCTCCATGGGAAAGGAAAGAGCTCAGTAAACAGATTAAAGAGCTTCTAGAGAAGGGGTTCATTAGAAGGAGCATTTCAGAATGGGGCGCTCCAGTGGTGTTCGCTACAAAGGCGGATGGTTCACTCCGTCTATGTGTTGACTATAGGGAGCTCAACAAGCTAACGAAAAAGAATAGGCACCCTCTCCCCATAATTGACGATCTGTTTGACCAGCTTGTAGGAGCATCTGATTTCTCCCAACTCGATTTAGGGACCGGTTTTCATCAGCTAAGGGTAGCTGAAGATAGCATCGATAAAACGGCATTCAGAACCCCAGACGGCTTCTTTGAATGGCTTGTCATGCCTTTCGTCTTGACAAACGCACCTGCTTACTTCGTGGACCTAATGAGTAGGGTGTTCAGAGATTTCCTCAATAAGTTCGTGGTGGTCTTCGTAGACGATATCCTTATCTTCTCAAAGAGTGAAGAGGAACATGCTCAACACTTAAGGGCAATCATGGAAACTCTGCGAGTCCATCAGCTAAAAGCCAAATTCTCCAAATGCCACTTTTGGAGAGAAGAAGTGAGGTTCCTTGGGCACATAGTATCCAAAGTAGGGTTAGCTGTGGACCCTGCTAAGGTAGTAGCGGTACAGGATTGGAAGACACCAAGGAATGCAACTGAGGTCCGAAGTTTTCTAGGACTAGCAGGTTTCTATCGAAAATTTATAAGGGATTTTGCGAAAATCTCAGCTCCGCTCACAAAGTTGACCAAGAAGAATTTAGTGTTCAATTGGGACTTGGATTGCGAGTTTGCTTTCCAACGACTAAAAAGGGCTCTTACAACAGCCCCAGTTTTAACATTGCCAGATGGAAGCAAGATGTTCACAGTTTATACAGATGCATGTGGGACAGGGCTAGGCGCCGTCTTAATGCAAGAAGGAAGGGTAGTAGCTTATGGCGGGAGGCAATTGAAAGTGCATGAAAAGAACTACCCGACCCACGATCCTGAGTTAGCCGCCATCGTCTTTGCACTCAAGTCTTGGCGACACTATCTCCTAGGTGAGAAGTTTGAACTTTACACTGACCATAAATCGTTGAAATACCTTTTCTCGCAGAAGGACCTTAACTTGAGGCAACAGAGATGGATGGAGTTTCTTACCTCGTATGATTTCGAGATCTCCTATACTCCGAGCAAAGGCAACGTAGTGGCAGACGCGTTGAGCCGAAAGAAACTGACCCTAAGCCCGCTGTTTGTTGAAAGACAAAGCCTAGAGTTTATAGCCAGCTTTGACTTTAGGCCCTCCTCCGATTTTGTACCAGGCTTGCTAGCATCTCTCGAAGTACGCCCGACTTTAGTGGACTCAATAGGGACAACACAACGCGGAGACCCTCAGCTTGTGGAGATGATTGATAGACTAATTAGGGGTGAGACTTCAAGCCACCTCAACAGATACTCCATCGACGACAAGGGTTGGCTAAGGCGAGACGGAAGACTATGCGTCCCACAGACAAGGGATTTAGTAAAGAAGGTTCTCGAGGAAGCGCATCACTCCAAGATGACGATACACCCAGGCGGAGATAAAATGTACAAGGACATAAAAAGAACTTTCTTTTGGAACGGCATGAAGAAAGACATGGCAGAATTCGTTTCTAAGTTTATGGTGTGCCAACAGGTTAAGGCGGAATAGAAAAAGCCTGGCGGTCTGCTCCATCCTCTAGGGGTCCCGCAGTGGAAGTGGGATAGCATCTCAATGGACTTCATCGATGGACTGTATAGGTCTAGGAGAGGCAACATTAGCATTTGGGTAATAGTGGATAGGCTTACTAAAAGCGCCCACTTTTTACCTGTCAAGAGTAAAAGAACTGCCTCATCCCTAGCATCTCTTTACCTCTAGGAAATTGTTCGACTCCATGGAATACCCTCCAGCATTGTTAGTGACCGAGACCCTATCTTCACAAGTGAGTTTTGGCGGAGTCTGCAAGAAGCGGTAGGCACACAGTTATGCTTGAGCACAGCCTATCATCCCCAAACCGACGGCCAAACAGAAAGAGTGAACAGAGTTTTGGAGGACCTTTTAAGACTGTGCGTCCTTGATTTCGGAGGGACATGGGAAGACCATCTTCCTTTGGTGGAATTTGCCTACAACAACAGCTACCAAGCAACCATCGGAATGGCGCCCTTTGAAGCTTTATATGGAAGACCGTGTCGATCGCCCACTTGTTGGTGGGAGTCTACTGATAAGCTCATATTTGGACCAGATATGATCCGAGAGACTTTAGAAAAAGTAGACTTAATACGAAGAAGGATGAAGACGGCCCAAAACAGACAAAAGTCCTACGCCGACAAGAGGAGGACCGACCTTGAATTTGAGGTTGGGGACAGAGTTTTTCTTAAGGTATCTCCGCTAAGGAACGTTGTTCGTTTTGGAACCACAGGAAAGCTAGCACCAAGGTTCGTAGGTCCATTCCCTATCATCGAGAAAATTGGGAAAATGGCCTATAGATTAGAGCTACCCGAAAAACTGGCCGGAGTTCACAACGTTTTTCATGTTTCGCACCTCCGAAAATGTCTACATGAATCTGCTGAAGTGGTAGAGCCAAACATCCTATAAGAAGCTAAAGTGGAACGCGAGGCAACTGTGAGGAAAGTTCCAACTCGCATATTAGGAACGGAAGTGAAGAAGCTACGCAACCACGAAGTCAAGCTCGTCAAAGTTCAGTGGAGCGACGCCGAGGGAGACGCAACTTGGGAAACTGAAGCTAGAATACGCGCTGCCTACCCTTTTCTTTTCGAGGGTACATCTTTGATCTTTCTTTTTCCTTAAGTTGCGCTTTTATCTATCTTTTTAGGTATATCTCCTCGACCTTATCTTTTAGGTAGAAACTCTTTGGATGAAAACATGTAATTGAAACATGTTATGGATGATGGTTGCAAGTGGTTGCAAGTGATTGCTAGTGGTTGCTCGTGGTTGCATATACACACACAATCTAGGTTTTAGATCGGGTCAGTCACTTCATACTGTATATGCATATATGTATTTATATTCGTATATGGTTGAAGTTTAATGTGTTGTCATATGGATGTTGCATTTGTATGAATGATTGTGCACTCATGTAGAATCATGAATAGGAGAATTTGCATACATAATGGATTCATGGCACTTACATAATTTGCATTAAGGAGATCAACTGAATCAGTAGACCGCCTGATTTTGCATTAGATAAGTACATGTACACACACACTTCGCATATGATCATAAAGCATTAGAAGTCTTTTAAGGACAATGGATGCTCGTGTTTGATGGATGAGTAGATGGATGTTTGGATGTTAAGATATACATTCTTCCTAACTTGAAGATTTCGAGGACGAAATCCTTTTAAGTGGGGGAGAATGTAACACCCCGTGTATTCTATAACGGTGAAATTCACAAATTGAAGTATAACTAATTTAAAATCAAAGAATTAAGGGAAACGGGATACGCTATTGCGTTCGTCTCGGAATTCTGCTTGAGATAAAGTCCGAGTTTGCGTAAAATGGATATCGTATGAAGAAGATATGGACGAACGAAGTTGGGCGAAAAACCAGAAAACGGGTCAGAATGCACTGGCGCACTTGTGAAGTGCGCCAGAACAAAAATGAACTGGTGCACTTGGGAAGTGCGCCAGTACATTTTTAGCCTGGCGCACCTGCCAAGTGCGCCCAGGTCAGAATGACCTGCTGGTCAGGTCTTGGCTGGCCTGATCAGGGCCTGGTCGAATTTCTGAGCCTTGCCTTGTCACTAGGGCTAGGTGTCAGCTCCTGGTTGGTCTCCCCTTCAAACGAATGGCTATTATTGAACCAAGCTCCATCGACGGTCTAAATCAACTCACAAACTCTATAAAAAGGACCTAAGACTAACCCTAATTCACACAAACTAAAATGGAGATGAGACCGTCATGCTGCTGAGGAGAGACTAAGGATAGCCGTCAGAAATTGAGAGACAATTAGGAGATAAATCAAAAAGCTTAAAGCAACGTTAATTGAATCAAAACAACGCCTACAACAAAGGATAGCATCTCCAAATTCAGAATTCAGATTCCTGAATTGAAGATTCGTCATACGTTGTAAGTAGTGTGCTATTCCGATGTGAATAATTAATTTCGTTTGATTTGTGTAAAATGCGAAATGGAATTGTGGCGATAATAATCTATATTTGTATGTTGTTTTGATTCTAAACGATTTGGAAATGTTACGGTATACGATTGGATATTTGCAAGAATGTGATTTGCATTGGAAGTTAACAACGAAATGGAATTGTGGCGATAATAATCTATATTTGTATGTTATTTTGATTCTAAACGATTTGGAAATGCTATGGTGTACGATTGGATTCATACAAGTATATGATTTATGTTGACAACCATATGTTGTGGAATTTTAATTGGAATTCATGCAAGTATATGATTCATTATTATGCTAATATGATGTACATACTTTTATGATCACTCTTAGTGTGTAATTGGACTAGGCTAAGTACTATGATTTATATGAATCTATGTTGAAATTGGCAAATCATACTTTTGTGTTAGAAACAAAAGTAAGCACCTTTATGAACATGACCAAACTATGTTTGGTATTATGCCTAGTTGAAATATGTTTTAGGCCTAAGTTGTTATCAAAACCATATGGTGATATATGTGACAAAATTAAGTTAGATTTACATCCCAATTGCAAGTTTACAATGATTCATGTTTAAGTATTATTTATGCCATGATTACATGAATAGAATGATTCATGTCTAAGTATTATTTATGCCATGATTATATGAATAGAACGATTCATGTTTAAGTATTGTTTATGCCATAATTATATGAATAGAATGATTCATGTTTAAGTATTATTTATGCCATGATTATATGAATAGAACGATTCATGTTTAAGTATTGTTTATGCCATAATTATATGAATAGAATGATTCATGTTTAAGTATTGTTTATGCCATGATTATATGAATAAAATGATTCATGTTATGCCATGATTATATGATGTTACAATTGCAAGTTCACATGTGCCTACATTATGTTAATTGAATCGTTCGTTGCAAGTTCATGCGTTCACACTCCCCTTTTTCATGTTACCTTATAAACACCATGTTATAAGCCTCCCCTTTTCATATGGCTAAATTGGGTTTAAGAATTAAACCCAACACACCTTACATTGGAGCGAACGTGTAAAACGGGGGTAATGACGTTTGGGTTAAAATATAGAACATATGTGTTGGCATGTATGACGCATGCCAACAACCTTGAAAAACAATTAAGTGGCATAAATAAATTTTAATCAATAAAGATAAATTTGAATAATGGGCCGCAAATATTTACATATAAAAAGAAAAGAGACAAAATATGTAAATGTAGAAAATACGATGTGTTTAACCCGAGGTTCGATTGAGTTGTGATGTAAACCTGCCCGGAACCGCCCGGCTGTCCAGTAGTCACAACAATACCTATCCAATGTGGGTGGTTAAACACGGAGCCCAATAAGGACCCGAGGTTAGACTGAGTTGTGGCGTAAGACTGCCCGGACCCAACCGGCAACAGGCAGCCACAACAATACCTGTCTAATGTGAGAGGTCAAGGCTTTAATAAGACAATTAAGGCTGAGTCAGGATTGATAGGATTAAGTAAATTAAATTAATACTTAATCAAAAAGGGAACATGCTAAGCTAAACAGACTGATTGGGGGTTAGGTTTATTAAACACTTAACCAACTTAGCATGTAGGCTAGAAATAGAAAACCTAGTAGCGGGGGACCCTTTTCAGCAGTAACCCTACAAGGTGTATCGGGATACCCTGAACTAGGTAGGGTGGGGCACGATTACTGGGCTGACTGTAAGAGATCAAATCGACGGCGGTGGTGCAGCAGTGTAGGTTCTAACGGGGTGCGGGCGTGCACACACTCCGGCGCAGAAAAATAAGGCACTGGACACCAGTAGCATACCTGTGCATTCTAGAATTGTGTCGGGCCGCCACCATGGGACTTGATACACCCCATGGTGGGACCAGCGTAGGTAACTACAACACCGGGGGCCGTAAGACACATGTAACTATGCGAGTAGGAGCCGATCATCAGAAATGGATCACTTCACCAAGATTATGGGGTGCCTGTTGGGAACTAGTTTATATGGGTACAGAGATTAATATGGGGTACGATAGTATATTCGACCCTAGACAACTTAACTTAATTTATGGTGCCTTCCCATTTCCAGTTTATGCTTATCATACCCAGTTCTTTATTCATAGACTGAGTAGTCCTAGACTTACTCAGGCTTTATGTCTGACTCTACTTTTCTTCCGTTCCCCCCCTCCCCAGGTCCACAGGGAGGGAATACCGCAGCTTGACCAGTTTTCACACCCAGCTTGAAGAGAAAGAATGTATTGCTTGGACCTTTTTCCGTTTTGGACAATGGCTTTGGGCAGCAATTATGGGACTTTTGCAGTTTATTTATGTTTTCTTATGCTTCTTTAATAATGTAATCAAGACAGTTATGAAGATGTTATGTTTTTGGAAGAATTGTAAGACAAGTATGGCATGTTTTTGTGAACACGTATTTTGATGAAATAAAAGATGGTTTTTGTTTTTTTTCCGCTGTTCAAAAATATGTGTTCTTATATTTGTCTTGTATATCTGTGACTTATACTTATAAACCTCCACCAAAATTAGGGCATTCCCTTTGAGAGTGACCCTAACGGAGGTGGGGTGTTTCAATCATACTCGTTTATCCCTAGGTGTTTGGTTAATAAGTTGTCTCTAGAACTATTATACCTTGTTACTTCCTTTAGGGTAGCTAATGATATGGAAGGTTACACGACTCTGAGATGGGATGGGATAATTAATCAATTCAATTGCTAGATTTTACATTTTCTAGTGGTCTGTATGTGTATAATAGGATTGTTACAGGTATGGATTTCTTGAATCGTTATGTTGCGGTAATATTATACCAAGATATGTTGATATCGTTGAAACGCCCAACTCGTAGTGATCAGATGTTGTATTTAGTGGAAAACACAAGTCTGCTATTATTTGCTTTATTGCAAGCACTGGACTTGGAATATGAAGTAAGGGGAGTACCTTCCATCAGAGGGTTCACAAATGTTTTTTGAACCTATTACAGATTTACCATCAAAGAGAGTTATCAAATTCAGTATTGATCTTGTACAAAGAGCTGAACTCGTGAGTAGACCACCTAACAGAATGAAACCTCTGAAGTTGTGATAGCTAATGGTGTTGATAGTGGATTTGGAGGGAAAGATTTTCATCTGTCCATGGAGATAACCATAGGGTGCAACTGCAATTTTCATGAAGAAGCCCAATGGTTCTTTAAGGATGTGTATTAACTATCGAAAACTCAGTATGAAGACGGTGAAGAACAAGTATCCTTTGCCAAGAATTGACTACCTGTTTGATTATTTGAGTGGAGACAAATTATTTTCTCAATTGGATTAAGCTATTGGTTTTCATCAGCTACGGGTAGCGGAAGTCAATAGTCTATTGATGGCATTTCAAACACAGTAGTGATCTTGAGTCTAGATACCCAACTTATGATCTAGAGTTAGCCACTATTGTCTTTGCTTTGAAGATCTGTAGAAACTACTTATTAGGGGAGAGATTCAAGTATCAAAAATCCTTTAAGTATTTGTTTCCACTGAAGGAGTTGAATTTAAGGCAACAGAGATGGATTGAGTTTCTAGCAACTAATGATTTTGAAATTTAGTATACACCCGGGAAATTAAATAAGGCTTTCATTGTACTTGGAAGGAAACATTAGGATGTGGTTTTTTCTATGCTGGCAAAATGGAAGGAACTGGAAAATTTAACTACATGTGATTCAGGTCGATGTCGAGCTCGAGGTGAAGCACTGAAACTTCTAGCACCCCTTTGTATACATAAAATAGGAACACTAAAGAATGTGTGACGTTTGTATGTATAGCTAAATAACATTATAGGGACTAAAGTACACAAGACATGTAAAATAGGTTCAGCGAAAACATATAGATAACGTAGCTTAATATTAAATTCACAAAATAGTCATCATCTCAGAAAGTCAACATCAAATAATACCATGTCAAAAACTACATTTCTCACTTAGCTTCACCATTATATTAGAAAAATCAAAATCCCTTTTCAAGTAGTACAAACCAACCAACTGATAACGTTAAAGGAAAAAGAGATACCTCTAAATAAGAATAATAACAAGCTACTCCACCATGAAATTTGAATAAGAATACGAATAGACTTGAAGATGCAGAAGGAGGAAAAAGGAAAGATAAAAGAGTAGGTCATACATAAATCCTAGTTAATAAGTAATTACTGGCATGATAAGTTTAGACTTGATAAAAAAAATTTGTCTATGCAAAAAAGAGATAACTACAAATAATAAGTCATATATCCGAGTTTTCTTATTTACTTGCTTGCACTTTTACTGTTCTGAATACTTTTGATTTGAATTAGCTTTTCTATTTCAACCCTTTGCTTGACTCTTACCCTCTTCTATTTCCATCCTTGTGGCCTCTAGCGTGTCACAAATAGTTCATGTCTACTAGCAAAAAGACATGTAAATTCACATGTCAAAGTAGTCTCCAATCGAAATCTGCACGCTTAGTGTAACAACCCAAATTTCTGCGGGCCCGAACTTTTTGCAAAATGCTAAAATTGAAGTCCATTGAAACCCGAGTTGGTTTGTCTAGTATCCTGCAGATATGCAAATATAAAATATATCTGCATCACAATAAAATATCTCACAGCAGAATGAATAAAATATAAGGGTAAGTAAAAACTCACCATGATAATGACACTACCTAACATGTATCTCTATGATGTATAATCACTACCGTTTGTCTAACCTGTAGGTTTGTTATGAGGAGGGGGTCAGAACAAAAGTTCTAGTGAATGCAAAAGTTATACTTTCTATAAATAACACTACATATACCATTCTATCACTAAACTATTTTTATTAAGTTATTTGGGTGTATTGCATGTTACACTTCCAATTTTTTGAATAAATCGTACTCATCTACTCCTAAGTAGATTAACCTAATAAATCATATATATGTAATTATATGTCCCTCATTTCAGGGTACACCTTATATTACCCTTCCCGAGTGGTCTATCTCCATAATGTGAAAACGTACTAGATCTCCATCGACATGCCATGAAACCATACTTGACCACACTACGATGGCGTACTAAGCTTCCATTACTACGCTATGAAAGCGTACTAGGCCACACTATGAAAGCATACTATGCGTTTATCACCGCACTACGAGAGCGCCCTAGTCCTGAGTTCCCCTATAGAACTCAATTAGGGGATTTCTATATCTGTAACACCCCAAAAGTTTGTATACCATAACCATGCTTAAAGAAAACAAATTGGGGATAACATAATTTAATATTATGAATTAGGTAAAACCGGAAGTACGTTTATTCTCCTCTCGGAATTCTAGTTCAGGTAGACCCCAAGCTTGCATAAAATAGATAATATATAAATAAGTTACGAACCTTAGAAATTTGTATACATATATATAAGAAGTTATTTTATGAATAAATTCAAATTAATTCAAATCTGAAGACAACCCATATGGTAGGCCCCATCTTTTGCTCGAGTTGACCTATGGGTCGACCGATGAATGGTCGGGTCGACCCATGGGTCGACCCGTTGTATCAGCTGGGTCGACCCATGAGGGTAGGTGGGTTGACCCAACCTTGTGCAATGCATTTTTCTGACGTGTTTCTAAGGTTGTGAGCGGTTCAGATTTAATTTGTTTGAATCCGTTGGTTCAGAGCTTTCATGAACACCTATAAATAAGCTCACAGAGCCTTACCTAAATCTCATATTTTCTGAGAGGCTTTCTAGACTTTGCCTTTCTTCTTCCTCCTTGAATCTATTTAAAAAATAGAACATTTTGTCTAAGGAAATTCTGATTGAAGATCTAGAGGGAAAGAATGTAATTCTGCAAATGGTGTGCAAAATTCTGATCAAAGTGAGGTAAATTCTAAGATCTTGTCAATTTAGATTTCTCCTCTTTCTTCCCTTTTTCTTTTGGTTGAGAATTGTGGATCCATGGTTATTTAGGTTTTAGATTTAGTAAGGGAACCATGGAATGCTAGGTCTGGACCAGATTCATGAATTAGAAAGTTATTAGGTGAGTGGATTTAAGTTAAGCCTTTTTGGTAATGGTATATTTATCATTTAGCATTCTCCGTTAATATGTATAATAAAACTGCTGAAATGTTAACCTGCTTTAATCTACTAAATGATGAATCTGTTGAACTGTAAACCTAATGAAATGTTTAAATGATTAACCTATTGAGATCTGTTGAAATTAAGTACTGTGGAATATAATAGGAAATTTGGGACTGTACGAACATGTAAATCTGTAGGCTTAATTCAAGATTAAGTGGAACTGTAATAACCCGGAAATGCGGGCCAATTTAAAATTATTATTTTTGGCAATTTTGATGAATTTTGAATATTTAAAATGAATTATTTTAAATAATAACGATGATAAATTTATTTGGAATAGAATAGAACATATATATTTATATACGTCGTTGTTAGAATATAAAAATTTTAGTTTAATTATAAAAGGAATTGAAAATGGCGCGGTAATTCGATTTCAAAGTTCAAATGAATGTACCGGGTGCAAAATAAACCGGATTTTAGTGAAACCAAAAATATTTGAATCTATTTGAGAATATCTTTCCAACGAATCCGAAAAATCGAAATTTCATAGCAGGAATCAAACGTTATGTCCAGTTGAAAATTCAGAATAGCCGCTATGGAATTCTGGCCCTTAAAAATGGAAATTTTGCAAACAACCTCGGATTTTGACAAAACCACTTTTGTTGGATCCGGGATGTAAAGTTATTGCTAGGTTTCAAAATTCGTAATTTTTCGAATCAATATGTGAGCATGGCAAAGGAAAATGCGTTTGACCAGTTTCAGTTGATTTTAATCGACTGGAAAATGGTCATTTTTCAAACGCACAAACCCGTCTGAATTCGCCCGCCTTCGACCGCCTGTGGCCTGCCACCTCCACCCGAACAGCCTGTCGTTACCCCTCGACTCCAGCGCCCCTTCCCTCCACCTCGTCAGCCCCTTTAACCCCTTTTTCTAGCGATTCGAGGTGAGTTTTTATTTATATTTATTTATGTAATTAAAAATAGGTTTTTTTTAAATAAACAACATCGTTTAAAAATTAGTTTGTTATGAATATATTTTTAAAATCAGTTTTCTATGGATAAAGTATCGGAAAAGAATTGTTTTTTTATTTAAAACAAATCGGAAATTATACACATATGAATATATTAATAAAATGAAGTTTTATATGGCTAAAAACTGAATTTTATATTGTTAAAAACTGATTTTTATGATATAGAAAGTATAAAGATATGAGTTTTATATTAGTAGAAGATTAAAGATATGATTTTTATATTAGTAGAAGATAAAAATACGATTTTTATATTCTATAGTTAGTAAAAATTTGATCTTTATATATGTAGCGAAATAAAAACTGATTTTTATTATATATATGTTGAAATAAAAATGCGAATTTTATAGTGATGAAATAAAAATTCGATCTTTATTTGAGAAGTAGAAATATAAAAATATAATCTTTATTGGAAGAAAAGCGATATAAAAATATATTTTTTATTATATTACTAGCGAGATAAAAATAGAATTTTTATCTGTATAGTAGCGATGTAAAAATAGAATTTTTATCTATATAGTGGCGATGTAAAAATAGAATTTTTATCTATACAGTAGCGATGTAAAAATAGGATTTTTATCTATATAGCAGCGATGAAAAAATAGAATTTTTATCTATATAGTAGCGATGTAAAAATAGAATTTTTATCCATGTAGCGTAGTTATAAAAATATGATTTAAATATACATAGCAACAATATAAAAATATGATTTTTATATATGTAGTGGCCACGGACGACGAATTTGACATAAGGCAAGCACGACGAAGATTTCTACACAAGAAGAGTCTTGGCGTTTGGTTTAGCTAGTCGGTGAGAACTTCTCACTTTAAATCTTCTTTTCTTGTAAAAATATATACTAGGATGCAAACGGTGCTTAGCAGCACCCGACACCCGTCGTCCACAGACCATAGACGACTTGTATGCTTGTTTGATGTGTTGTGAAATTTGTTTGTGATGTCGATGTGGAATGATTGAAAAATAAATATTCATGTGTTGAAATAAATTAATTATCGATAAAAATATAATTTTTAACGGGTATGTGAATAAATAAAAATCTGTATTTGTTGATTTGAAACCCCACACGGGTATTGGGATAAAATACGGCATACACTAATCCCAATAATTAGTTGTATGTCGATCGATTGATTGACAGGCTGTCATAAGCGTTAATTATTTATATTTGATGCTTATGCAGTTGTGTGGTGCACTTTGGATGATGGTTGATTATTTATCGTTGCTATAATATACATGTGTTGTACGGAATCCATATAATTAACATTATATGGTAATTGATTGAGCCTCATTCCGATTGGGAAAATAAAGAATATTAGAAAACAAAAATAGTCATGTGTTGACAGTACTCATGTGTTGAGATTAGTCATGTGTTGAAAGAAATATAGATTCATATGTTGAATATAATATATATTCATTTGTTGAATAGAATAGAATAGAATAACGAATTTATTGAAATATATAAAGCTGTGTTGATTAGAGTTGCGCTATTTTGGCGTGAACGATATTTATATAGGTTGTATTCGTTTTTATAATGAATATAGAAAAGGTAGTGATTCCAAAATATAACGTTTTGAAAATATTATTATTTATATGGTAATGATATGAAATAATATTCAATTTTTATTTGTAATTGAATATAGAGTTGAAATGGTTTTGAAAACGAATTTAAAGCGATTTATAAAATACGTTTTAAAAAAAATCGATGAAATATATAATATATATATATATATTATATATATAATGGCCTGAATAGAACGCGCCGCGCCGCGGTAGTTCGTGAATTTAGACAATTGACTTCGAATTGACGTTGCGGGAGATCCGACCGTCGGATTCTCCTAAAACAGGAACCGTTGGGTTCAGATCGAAAAGAGATTTCTAACAAATATTAGAAATTTAAAATCTAATGGTTGGATTTGGAATTATATCCAAATCAAATTAGGAAAAGGTCGTTGTAAGTGCAGTTCGATGGCCGTTGATGGAAATCGACTGTACGGGCCTTGATAAAATTATTAAAAATATCAATAATTAGTGTAAAATCATAAGAAATGATTTGAAAAGAACTGGGATGAAAAATTCCACATTTGAAAGGATAAAAATAGATTTTTATCGAAATGAACTAGTTTTGAACTAGAATTAAAATCAATTTATTTTTGAAATAAATAAATTGAATTTGAATTGGTTTTGAAAATAACCAGAATTTCCAATATATATAAAGTGGAAGTGGATTTGAATCGAAATTGCCTTTGGAATATTTCGATGTTGGATTCCGTGATTATACAGATATTGTTATGGGAATTTGAAAGATATATTTATATCGTTATTTCCAATACGATATTTGTTGGTTTCAGAATTTGATATTGAATATAAGCCGGTATATTTTCTATTCAGAGCCTTGTATTTAATATCAAATGTGATTTGGGTTTTTCGTGAATCGTGTTTTAGGTGACATTGGTTCCTTAACCCAGTTAAAGACAGGATATTGATTTTTGAGAAGATTAAAACTAAGTGGAGTTTTAATGAATCTTTAATTAGATTGAAAGTGAATTGATAATTTAAATAATCAAATTTGGAAAGTGATCGAGAATGGAGTATCACCAGTTTTGCTCCAAAGCGATAGTTAAATCTTTAATTAGATTTGAACGTGAAATTGTAATGGAGTATTACCAGTTTTGCTCCAGGGGATGAATAGGTTGGGATTGGGGAATAAAATAAATAATTACTTCGGTGTGGTTCGCTAATCTCGACTAGTTTGGAAAACCATAATACGGTTTGAAATGATATCCAAAGGAAGATTAAAGAATAAATTTAGAAGAATTTATCTTTGATAAAATTAATGGGAACCTATTCCCTAATGATGTAAAAATTTGAATAAAAGAATATTCTGAATTGGAATGAGGCGTATGTTGTGTTTGTGTAACACATGTTTATTATATACGTGGGTTATTTGGAAAGGCCGGGTTTATACCCATTCTGAATAACCGATTCGACGGTATGTCGAAGATGAAGACAGTGGTTGAAGACCGAAAGTCTTCACATCGTTTGGGTGATTACTGATGATCTTAATTGGGCTGTACACCCAAGATGAGGGAATCAGTTGGTGGTCGTCCAGACGTACTTGGAGATCGATGGATATGCGAGGAAAGTGCCTCCGGTTTCGTTCAGACCCGGAATGAACTAGTAAACGGACTGTGTGTGTAACATTGGATTTTATTTTGTGTTGATTGATCTCTATTAAATATACATTTGTTTGGTGGTGGAGAATTTATTATCTTGCTTAACGCCCTTCTCTGAGACGTACGAGCTCAGAGGTTGTATATCGATGGACATTAGTCGCATGGAGTGAATTGCCTATGTGGCACGCCTAAGTGGCAAATGATCAAGGCTTCTGTTGAAAAGCAAAGTCTTGTGGTTGATGATCAAAGCACGGCCTGTGTGGCGCAACTTTGTGTATGGCGTTAATTCGCAAGCCTCACACCTCGGTATGAGTCAGAAACGGGATAGTGACTGCAGGGAGAGCACGACGTTTCTTTCTAGCTAGTGGTGGTGTCAGTGCTTAAACTGGCTGACATTTATATACTTTTCACCTGTGTGGTTGTTGGAATGCGAGGAGCCTCGGATATAGGTCTGTTAGGACCGGGAAACGTGTGCTCAGGAATTGCCAATCCTCAAAAGTAGGAGAGGACCAGCCCCGAAGATCCAAGGATCATAGTGGGGTCCTGAGACATTCGCTAGAGTGTCTCGAATCGGAGAAGAGCTTGCCCCTTGCCTCGAATCATGACGGAAATCCAATTTCCAATACGTGACTTGCGGTTTTATTTGTAGAACCTAGTAAGGCGACATAGTGGTATGGGTCGTTAATGTTATCTATGATTGATATTTATGATTGAAATTGTTTTGACACTATACATTTATAATAGTATCAAATGATTCGTTTTAGACGTATCAAGCATGCTTTGGCTATTATAAGGTAAAAACCTGTAATAACCCGGAAATCTGGGCCAGTTTAAAATTTTTATTTTGGCAATTTTAGCGAATTTTGAATATTTAAAATAGATTATTTTAAATAATATCGACGAGAAATTTACTTTTGAATATAATTTGAACGTATATATTATATACGCCGTCGTTAGAATATAAATAATTATATATAATTATAAATAGAATTGAAAATGGCGCGGTAGTTCGATAATTCGATTTCAAACTTCAATTGAACATACCGGGTGCAAAACAATCCGGATTTTAGTGAAACCAAAAATAATGGAATCTAATTGTGAATATCTTTCCAACGAATCCAAAAAATTGAAATTTCATAGCGGGAATCAAAAGATATGTCCAGTTGAAAATTCTGAATAGTCGCTATGGAATTCAGGCCCTTAAAAATGGAGATTTTGCAAACGACCTCGGATTTCGACGAAACCACTTTTGTTGGATCCGTGATGTCAAGTTATTGTTAGATTCCAATTTTCATAATTTTTCGAATCAATATGTGAGCGTGGAAAAGGAAAACGCGTTTGACCAGTTTCAGTTGATTTTAATCGACTGGAAATTGGCCATTTTTCATACGGTCTCAGAATTCGACGAAACTAGTTTTGTTAGGACCGTATCGTCAATACGAAGCTAGAAAATATTTTTCGAGAATTTTTAGAGTTAGTATGTGACCCCAGTAATTTGAAATGTACGTTTAAAATTCGATATAGCGATTTAAATGTAAATTCAACGGAAACTGATCGAGACGATCGAATCAGCTTACGATACATATCCCATTGTGTTCGAAATGGGGGTAATACGCTATGGACGACAGGCGGTGGGCCTCGTTTTGAGGTCGAAAATAAAAGTTGCTTTTTGAAAAGTAAAGTAATAAAAATATATATATATATATATATTAATATCTCCCTCACCATCATCCATTCAGAAGTCAACCTGTTCGATTTAAAAATAAAACAATAAAAAGAAAAAGAAAGGGAGAAAGCGAACGACGGGGGGGGGGGGGGGGGGCAGGCCGCTGCCACCAGGGCCGCCGCGCCCTGGCGCCGTCCACCAGGACTCCCCTCTCCTCCTCTTCTCCACCTCGCGCCCTTCCTCCTTCTCCTCCTCTTCTTATCAAACCGCGCCGCCCAGACCTCCACCCTCCACCGATCGCCTCCCCCACCGCCTGCACCTCCGCCTCTTCTTCTCCTCCCCTCCACTTCCTCTCCCCCCTTCGAAAACCATACACCCCGTGCCCCTCCACGTCACAACCGCGCCGCCGCCCCTGAAACCCTAACCCCGACCCTCGACGCCGACCACCACTCCAACCGCTCAGTCCCCCTCCTCTGCAAAACACTGTAAGCCCGCTTCTATTTTATTTTTAATATGTAATTAATCAGTGATTTTTATATAGTTGTTTAAGGAATAAAAATTCGATTTTTATTTTATGAATTAAAATAGAAAAGACGTGATTTTTAAAATAGAAAAGATTATATTTTTAAAAGAAGAAAGACGATATTTTTAAATGGAGAAAGGTGAGATTTTTACATATGTAGTGGGTTAAAAATATGATTTTTATGTATTGACCATCGATATAAAAATATGATTTTTATGTATTGAACATCGATATAAAAATATGATTTTTATATATTGAACATCGAAGTAAAAATATGATTTTTATGTATTGAACATCGATATAAAAATATGATTTTTATGTATTGAACATCGATATAAAAATATGATTTTTATGTATTGAACATCGATATAAAAATATGATTTTTATATATTGAACATCGAAGTAAAAATATGATTTTTATGTATTGAACATCGATATAAAAATATGATTTTTATGTATTGAACATCGAAGAAAAAATATGATTTTTATATATTGAACATCGAAGTAAAAATATGATTTTTATATATTGAACATCGAAGTAAAAATATGATTTTTATATATTGAACATCGAAGTAAAAATATGATTTTTATATATTGAACATCGAAGTAAAAATATGATTTTTATATATTGAACATCGAAGTAAAAATATGATTTTTATATATTGAACATCGAAGAAAAAATTCGATTTTTATATATTGAATAGCTTAGAAAAAAATTCGATTTTTAAATATATGAAGTGATTATAAAAATATGACTTTTAAATTGAAAGTGAATAAATAAAAATGTGACTTTTATTTTAAAGACATCAAAATATAAAAATGTGTGATTTTTATATATGTAGTGGCTACGGGCAAACGAAGATGATAAAATGGCGAGAATGAAGAAGATTTCTATAAATGAAGAGTCGTGGTATTGGATAGCTTTCGGTGAGAACTTCTCACTCTAAACTTCTTTTTCTATATATATATATATATATACTAGGATGCAGACGGTGCTTAGTAGCACCCGACACAATCGTCCACAGACCATGGACTTGTTTGTTTGGTTGCATAGATTAGTTAGATGATTTGATTTGAAATTGAATTGTTTGGTGAATTGAATGGATCTGATTGATGTGTGAATGGCGTGGGCCTTCACTAGACCGGGGACAAGGCTAGGCCTCGTCCCGTTTCTAGTATCGTGCCGTTATGCCGCCGAAATTTTCTAAAATATGTTAGAAAAATAGAAATATCATTTTTATTGAATAAATGAACTGAATAGAAATTCATGTATTGAAATAAAATATTTTATCGTTAAAAATATAATTTTTAACGTGGAAGTGAATAAAATAAAATATTCATTTACAAACCGGACGGTTTGTTTATGTACACCTATTTGAAGGACATTGATTGGGATGATAAATTTTACACATCGCCCAACTGCACAAATAAATTTTGTGTTTGATTGTTTGAAACCCCACACGGGTGTTGGGATGAAATTTGAAGTTCACTCATCCTGATTGATTAAATATGTCGATCGATTGATTGACAGGCTGTTATAAGCGTTAGATATCTATATTTGATGCTTATACAGTGTGGTGCACTTTGGATGATGGTTGATTGTTTATCAATGCTATTATATACATGTGTTATATGGAATCCATATAATTAACATTATATGGTGATTGATTGGGCCTCATTCCAATCGGGAAAATAATGAATATTATAAAAGAAAATTCATGTGTTGAATATAAAAATAGTCATGTGTTGACGATGATTATGGGTTGAAACTATTCATGTGTTGAGTGAAATATTTTAAATAATAAAAATTACATCTTTATCATATTTACGATTAGAATCTACTTTACGGTGGAGTCTAATTAAAATCAAACGATAGATACCATAGTTTTATAAAATATTTTACATAACAAAAATAGTGATGTGTTGACAGTACTCATGTGTTGAGATTAGTCGTGTGTTGAAAGAAATATAGATTCATGTGTTGAATGGGATAAATATTCATTTGTTGGATAGAATAAAGAAGTTTGAAAAATATAAAGCCGTGTTGATTAGAGATGCGTTATTTTGACGCGAACGATATTTATATCGATTTTATTCGTTGTATAATGAATATTGAAAAGTGATTTCAAAATTAAATATTTTGAAATGAAATTCAAATTGAATTAGATTAAAATTCAAATTGAATAGGAAGCGAATTTGAATTCGAATAAAATAGAAATGAATTCAAATTGAATTAAATTGAAATTGAAATTTAAAACGAACTGAAATTGAATTGAAATCAATTTGAAACGAATTCGAATTGAATCAAATAGAAGGTAAATTCGAATTGAATTGAATTGAAACGAATTTGAATTTGAATTGAATTGAAATAAACTCGAATTGAATTGAAATCAAATCGATTTGAAATTGAAGATGAAGTTGAAATTGTTTTGAAACGAATGTAAAACTATTTATAAAATTCGTTTTAAAGGGAAATCGACGAAATATATATAATATATATAATATATATATAATGGCCTGAATAGAACGCGCCGCGCCGCGGCAGTTCGTGAATTTCGACCATTTATTTCAAACGGACGTTGCGGGAGATCCGACCATCGGATTCTCCTAAAACCGGAACCGTTGGGTTCGTATCGAAAAGAGCTTTCCAATGAATATTAGAAATTTGAAATCTAACGGTTGGATTTGGAATTATGTCCAAATCAAATTTGAAAAAGGTCGGTGTAAGTGCAGTTCGATAGCCGTTGATGGAAATCGACTGTACGGGCCTTGATAAAATTATTAAAAATATTGATAATTTGTGTAAAATCATAATATGTGAATTGGAAAGAACTGGGGTGAAAAACTCCACATTTGAAAGGATAAAAATAGATTTTTATCGAAATGAACTAGTTTGAACTAGAATTAAAATCAATTTATTGTTGAAATAAATAAATTGAATTTGAAAGTGATTTTAAAAATAATCAATATTCCCATACGTGAATTGGACTGGAGTTGAATCGAAATTATCTTTGGAATATTTCGATGTTGGGTTTCTTGACTATACAAATATTGTTATGGGGATTTGAAAGATATATTTTATATCGTTATTTCCAATACGATATTTGTTGGTTTCAGAATTTGATATTGAATATAAGCCGATATATTTTCTATTCAGAGCCTTGTATTTAATATCAAATGTGATTTGGGTTTATCGTGAATCGTGGTTTTAGATGACATTGGTTCTTTACCCCAGTTAAAGGCAAGATGTTGATTTTTGAAAGGATTAAAACTAAGTGGAGTTTTAATGAATCTTTAATTAGATTAAAATGTGAATTGATAATTTAAATTATCAAATCTGAAAGGTGATCGAGAATGGAGTACCACCAGTTTTGCTCCAAAGCGATAGTTAAATCTTTAATTAGATTTGAACGTGAAATGGTAATTAATTTTACCAATAACACCGTGGTGTTAGTTGTGGAGTATTACCAGTTTTCTCCATGGGATATATAGGTTGGGATTGGGAAATAAAATAAATAATTACTTCGGTGTGGTTCGCTAATCCCGACTAGTTTGGAAAACCATAAAATGGTTTGAAATGATATCCAAAGGAAGATTATAGGATAAATTTAGAAGAATTTATCTTGGATAAAATTAATGGGAACATTTCCCTAAAAATGTGATTTTGTGAATAAAAGAATATTCTGAATTGGAATGAGGCGTTTGTTGTGTTTGTGTAACATTCGTTTATTATATACGTGGGTTATTCAGAAAGGCCGGGTTTATACCCATTCTGAATAACCGATTCGACGAGATGTCGAAGATGAAGACGGTGGTTGAAGACCGGAAGTCTTCACATCGTTTGGGTGATTACTGATGATCTTGATTGGGCTGTACACCCAGGATAAGGGAATCAGTTGGTGATCGTCCAGACGAACCTGGAGATGGATGGATATGCGAGGAAAGTGCCTCCGGTTTCGTTCAGACCCAGAACGAACTTGTAAATGGATTGTGTGTCTGACATTGGATTTTATTCTGTGTTGATTGATCTCTATTAAATATACATCTGTTTGGCGGCGGAGAATTTATTCTCTTGCTTAACGCCCTTCTCCGAGACGTACGAGCTCAGAGGTTGTATATCGATGGACATCAGTCGCATGGAATGAATTGCCAGTGTGGCATGCGTAAGTGGCAATTGATCAGGGCTTCTGTTGAAAAGCAAAGTCTTGTGGTTGATGATCAAAGCACGGCCTGTGTGGCGTAGCTTTGTGTATAACGTGAATTCGCGAGCCTCACACCTCCGTATGAGTCAAAAATGGGATAGTGACTGCAGGGAGAGCACGACGTTTCTTTCTAGCTAGGGTGGTGTCAGTGACCTACCAGCCCTGACATTTATATAAATTTCACCTGTGTGGTTGTTGGATACGAGGCGCCTCGGATATAGGTCTGTAAGGACCGGGAAACGTGTGTTCAGGAATAACTAATCCTCAAAAGTAAGAGAGGACCGACCCTGAAGATCCAAGGATCATAGTGGGGTCCTGAGACATTTGCTAGAGTGTCTCGAACGCGGAGAGGAGCTTGCCCCTTGCCTCGGCTCATGACGGAATCCAATTTCCAATACGTGTATTGCGGTTTTAATTGTAGAACTAGTATGGCGACATAATATATGGTACCCATGCCGTCTATGATTGATATTTATGATTGAAATTGTTTTGACACTATACACCTATAATAGTATCAAATGATTTGTTTTAAACGTACCAAGCATGTTTGGCTATTATAAGGGAAAACCCTATCCTCCGGCTTGCGTTGCATTGTGTGATGGGACCTGGGTCTTATAATAGTTTCATTTTTCGAAAAAGCATTGCGCTGTTTATTCTATGCACTAGTATTCTTGGGAGGAAACCCGTTCCGTGTTATACGGCGTGGTCCCTTGGATTACTCTCTTTTAAAGCAAAGTTTCAAATAACTGTTTTAGTTCTCACACCAGTCACATGACTGACCTGGAGTTTATTGTTTTAACCTAAACTCTGGGTGCCCCTATTTTCCGCACGGGCAGCTAGTAGTTTTGGTTTTGCAGATTTATATCCACATGGTCCTGATTTACAGGTTGAACGATGCTCGGAAAGCTCTGTATCCGTATTACTTTCAGTTGTGTTTTGTATTATTTTCCGCTGCTATGTAATTTATTGTAATCTCTGATATTTATCGAATGTAATTTATTCTCTTATACTCTGTATATTCTTGTATCTGATGGAATTGTTGTAATAACAATGAAATGTTCTTCCGTTTGCGTTCTATTTTGTCTTGTTCTCAATTTCAATCCGTGCTTTCCTTATCGGGGAAGTTCGGGTCGTCTCAGTTCGGTATCAGAGCTTTGGTTTACAGAGCTCGAGAACAAGACACATTAGAACCATACGAAAGAATTCATCAGATATTGAATTAGTAATATCCAATTAGAATGACTCGTTAGAGATGGGATCAGTAGTATCCTAGAATGAGTGTGAAGAGTATATTTTTCAAAAGAAAACAATTTTGTTTTGAAAATTTAAACCATTTTATACGTATTTGAATATTTATTTATTTTGAATATGGACAATCGAGTATATAAAGATTTTGCATATACGCGTCATGAACGTATATTCGAAGTTTTAATATATTGGATAGATATAGAGTCACATTCTAGACACCCGGGGATAATTCTGGTGATGTGGCCACATCATCAGTATTTATATTCGTGTTTCGAAGGTGTGATATCTATATATTTCCATTAGACTGGTGTGAGAACCAAAACTTATATAGCTAGAACACATTGTTGTGAATTGGCATCAAAACATGATTTTCTGTGTATATATGTATCAAAATTATGAATTTGAAACTCTAATTCACTAATAGATTGATGTTTTGTGTTGTTTGTTTATTTGTTTGATAATTTTGAATCATTTAGCCTAATTGAACCAAATATTGAACTATATTGAAAATTGGTCGCATTTGCTTGCATACATATACTTACATTGAACAGGTCATAGCAAGGAGGCTAGAGCCGAAGAATAAAATTTGTTTGCCCGACAAATAGGTACATGTTTACTACATAATTTACTGTTTTATTGGGTGATGATGATTTTATGAGCCTATTGGCTAGCCGCTTGGCTTTTTCTTTTTCTTTTTGAGATCAGAAGGCCTATATGGCAATTTCGGGATTTTCCCGTGGCTCCCGGTGTAGGGGAGGTTATGGCGAAATTTTTCGAAAATTTAGGGTGTTAGCCAAATTTTTGAAAATTTGAAAATTCTCAGAAACTGAAAAGTTGGAGAATGGAAGCCAGATCGAACGTAGAGTTGATTAATCAAACCACTTTCGACTTTGTTCCTTTTCGGGGACGAAAAGTTTTAAGTGGGGGAGATTGTAATAACCCGGAAATCTGGGCCAGTTTAAAATTTTTATTTTGGCAATTTTAGCGAATTTTGAATATTTAAAATAGATTATTTTAAATAATATCGACGAGAAATTTACTTTTGAATATAATTTGAACGTATATACTATATACGCCGTCGTTAGAATATACATAATTATATATAATTATAAATAGAATTGAAAATGGCGCGGTAGTTCGATAATTCGATTTCAAAATTCAATTGAACATACCGGGTGCAAAACAATCCGGATTTTAGTGAAACCAAAAATAATGGAATCTAATTGTGAATATCTTTCCAACGAATCCGAAAAATTGAAATTTCATAGTGGGAATCAAAAGATATGTCCAGTTGAAAATTCTGAATAGTCGCTATGGAATTCAGGCCCTTAAAAATAGAGATTTTGCAAACGACCTCGGATTTCGACGAAACCAATTTTGTTGGATCCGTGATGTCAAGTTATTGTTAGATTCCAATTTTCATAATTTTTCGAATCAATATATGAGCGTGGAAAAGGAAAACGCGTTTGACCAGTTTTAGTTGATTTTAATCGACTGGAAATTGGCCATTTTTCATACGGTCTTAGAATTCGACGAAACTAGTTTTGTTAGGACCGTATCGTCAATACGAAGCTAGAAAATATTTTTCGAGAATTTTTAGAGTTAGTATGTGACCCCGGTAATTTGAAATGTACGTTTAAAATTCGATATAGCGATTTAAATGTAAATTCAACGGAAACTGATCGAGACGATCGAATCAGCTTACAATACATATCCCATTGTGTTCGGAATGGGGGTAATACGCTATGGACGACAGGCGGTGGGCCTCGTTTTGAGGTCGAAAATAAAAGTTGCTTTTTGAAAAGTAAAGTAATAAAATATATATATATATATATATATATATATATATTAATATCTCCCTCACCATCATCCATTCAGAAGTCAACCCGTTCGATTTAAAAAAAAAGGGAGAAAGCGAACGACGAGGGGGGGGGGGGGGCAGGCCGCCGCCGCCGCTGCCACCAGGGCCGCCGCTGCCACCAGGGCCGCCGCGCCCTGGCGCCGTCCACCAGGACTCCCCTCTCCTCCTCTTCTCCACCCCGCGCCCTTCCTCCTTCTCATCCTCTTCTTATCAAACCGCGCCGCCTAGACCTCCACCCTCCACCGATCGCCTCCCCCACCGCCTCTTCTTCTCCTCCCCTCCACTTCCTCTACCCCCTTCGAAAACCATACACCCCGTGCCCCTCCACGTCACAACCGCGCCGCCGCCCCTGAAACCCTAACCCCGACCCTCGACGCCAACCACCACTCCAACCGCTCAGTCCCCCTCCTCTGCAAAACACTGTAAGCCCCCTTCTATTTTATTTTTAATATGTAATTAATCAGTGATTTTTATATAGTTGTTTAAGGAATAAAAATTCGATTTTTATTTTATGAATTAAAATAGAAAAGACGTGATTTTTAAAATAGAAAAGATTATATTTTTAAAAGAAGAAAGACGATATTTTTAAATGGAGAAAGGTGAGATTTTTACATATGTAGTGGGTTAAAAATATGATTTTTATGTATTGAACATCGATATAAAAATATGATTTTATGTATTGAACATCGATATAAAAATATGTTTTTTATATATTGAACATCGAAGTAAAAATATGATTTTTATGTATTGAACATCGATATAAAAATATGATTTTTATGTATTGAACATCGATATAAAAATATGATTTTTATGTATTGAACATCGATATAAAAATATGATTTTTATATATTGAACATCGAAGTAAAAATATGATTTTTATGTATTGAACATCGATATAAAAATATGTTTTTTATGTATTGAACATCGAAGAAAAAATATGATTTTTATATATTGAACATCGAAGTAAAAATATGATTTTTATATATTGAACATCGAAGTAAAAATATGATTTTTATATATTGAACATCGAAGTAAAAATATGATTTTTATATATTGAACATCGAAGTAAAAATATGATTTTTATATATTGAACATCGAAGTAAAAATATGATTTTTATATATTGAACATCGAAGAAAAAATTCGATTTTTATATATTGAATAGCTTAGAAAAAAATTCGATTTTTAAATATATGAAGTGATTATAAAAATATGACTTTTAAATTGAAAGTGAATAAATAAAAATGTGACTTTTATTTTAAAGACATCAAAATATAAAAATGTGTGATTTTTATATATGTAGTGGCTACGGGCAAACGAAGATGATAAAATGGCGAGAATGAAGAAGATTTCTATAAATGAAGAGTCGTGGTATTGGATAGCTTTCGGTGAGAACTTCTCACTCTAAACTTCTTTTTCTATATATATATATATATATACTAGGATGCAGACGGTGCTTAGTAGCACCCGACACAATCGTCCACAGACCATGGACTTGTTTGTTTGGTTGCATAGATTAGTTAGATGATTTGATTTGAAATTGAATTGTTTGGTGAATTGAATGGATCTGATTGATGTGTGAATGGCGTGGGCCTTCACTAGACCGGGGACAAGGCTAGGCCTCGTCCCGTTTCTAGTATCGTGCCGTTATGCCGCCGAAATTTTCTAAAATATGTTAGAAAAATAGAAATATCATTTTTATTGAATAAATGAACTGAATAGAAATTCATGTATTGAAATAAAATATTTTATCGTTAAAAATATAATTTTTAACGTGGAAGTGAATAAAATAAAATATTCATTTACAAACCGGACGGTTTGTTTATGTACACCTATTTGAAGGACATTGATTGGGATGATAAATTTTACACATCGCCCAACTGCACAAATAAATTATGTGTTTGATTGTTTGAAACCCCACACGGGTGTTGGGATGAAATTTGAAGTTCACTCATCCTGATTGATTAAGTATGTCGATCGATTGATTGACAGGCTGTTATAAGCGTTAGATATCTATATTTGATGCTTATACAGTGTGGTGCACTTTGGATGATGGTTGATTGTTTATCAATGCTATTATATACATGTGTTGTATGGAATCCATATAATTAACGTTATATGGTGATTGATTGGGCCTCATTCCAATCGGGAAAATAATGAATATTATAAAAGAAAATTCATGTGTTGAATATAAAAATAGTCATGTGTTGACGATGATTATGGGTTGAAACTATTCATGTGTTGAGTGAAATATTTTAAATAATAAAAATTACATCTTTATCATATTTACGATTAGAATCTACTTTACGGTGGAGTCTAATTAAAATCAAACGATAGATACCATAGTTTTATAAAATATTTTACATAACAAAAATAGTGATGTGTTGACAGTACTCATGTGTTGAGTTTAGTCGTGTGTTGAAAGAAATATAGATTCATGTGTTGAATGGGATAAATATTCATTTGTTGGATAGAATAAAGAAGTTTTGAAAAATATAAAGCCGTGTTGATTAGGGATGCGTTATTTTGACGCGAACGATATTTATATCGATTTTATTCGTTGTATAATGAATATTGAAAAGTGATTTCAAAATTAAATATTTTGAAATGAAATTCAAATTGAATTAGATTAAAATTCGAATTGAATAGGAAGCGAATTTGAATTCGAATAAAATAGAAATGAATTCAAATTGAATTAAATTGAAATTGAAATTTAAAACGAACTGAAATTGAATTGAAATCAATTTGAAACGAATTCGAATTGAATCAAATAGAAGGTAAATTCGAATTGAATTGAAACGAAATTGAATTTGAATTGAATTGAAATGAACTCGAATTGAATTGAAATCAAATCGATTTGAAATTGAAGATGAAGTTGAAATTGTTTTGAAACGAATGTAGAACTATTTATAAAATTCGTTTTAAAGGGAAATCGACGAAATATATATAATATATTATATATTATATATATATATATATATATAATGGCCTGAATAGAACGCGCCGCGCCGCAGCAGTTCGTGAATTTCGACCATTTATTTCAAACGGACGTTGCGGGAGATCCGACCATCGGATTCTCCTAAAACCAGAACCGTTGGGTTCGTATCGAAAAGAGCTTTCCAATGAATATTAGAAATTTGAAATCTAACGGTTGGATTTGGAATTATGTCCAAATCAAATTTGATAAAGGTCGCTGTAAGTGCAGTTCGATAGCCGTTGATGGAAATCGACTGTACGGGCCTTGATAAATTTTTTAAAAATATTGATAATTTGTGTAAAATCATAATATGTGAATTGGAAAGAACTGGGGTGAAAAACTCCACATTTGAAAGGATAAAAATAGATTTTTATCGAAATGAACTAGTTTGAACTAGAATTAAAATCAATTTATTGTTGAAATAAATAAATTGAATTTGAAAGTGATTTTAAAAATAATCAATATTCCCATACGTGAATTGGACTGGAGTTGAATCGAAATTATCTTCGGAATATTTCGATGTTGGGTTTCGTGACTATACAAATATTGTTATGGGGATTTGAAAGATATATTTTATATCGTTATTTCCAATACGATATTTGTTGGTTTCAGAATTTGATATTGAATATAAGCCGATATATTTTCTATTCAGAGCCTTGTATTTAATATCAAATGTGATTTGGGTTTATCGTGAATCATGGTTTTAGATGACATTGGTTCTTTACCCCAGTTAAAGGCAAGATGTTGATTTTTGAAAGGATTAAAACTAAGTGGAGTTTTAATGAATCTTTAATTAGATTAAAATGTGAATTGATAATTTAAATTATCAAATCAGAAAGGTGATCGAGAATGGAGTACCACCAGTTTTGCTCCAAAGCGATAGTTAAATCTTTAATTAGATTTGAACGTGAAATGGTAATTAATTTTACCGATAACACCGTGGTGTTAGTTGTGGAGTATTACCAGTTTTCTCCATGGGATATATAGGTTGGGATTGGGAAATAAAATAAATAATTACTTCGGTGTGGTTCGCTAATCCCGACTAGTTTGGAAAACCATAAAATGGTTTGAAATGATATCCAAAGGAAGATTATAGGATAAATTTAGAAGAATTTATCTTGGATAAAATTAATGGGAACATTTCCCTAAAAATGTGATTTTGTGAATAAAAGAATATTCTGAATTGGAATGAGGCGTTTGTTGTGTTTGTGTAACATTCGTTTATTATATACGTGGGTTATTCAGAAAGGCCGGGTTTATACCCATTCTGAATAACCGATTCGACGAGATGTCGAAGATGAAGACGGTGGTTGAAGACCGGAAGTCTTCACATCGTTTGGGTGATTACTGATGATCTTGATTGGGCTGTACACCCAGGATGAGGGAATCAGTTGGTGATCGTCCAGACGTACCTGGAGATGGATGGATATACGAGGAAAGTGCCTCCGGTTTCGTTCAGACCCAGAACGAACTTGTAAATGGATTGTGTGTCTGACATTGGATTTTATTCTGTGTTGATTGATCTCTATTAAATATACATCTGTTTGGCGGCGGAGAATTTATTCTCTTGCTTAACGCCCTTCTCCGAGACGTACGAGCTCAGAGGTTGTATATCGATGGACATCAGTCGCATGGAATGAATTGCCAGTGTGGCATGCGTAAGTGGCAATTGATCAGGGCTTCTGTTGAAAAGCAAAGTCTTGTGGTTGATGATCAAAGCACGTCCTGTGTGGCGTAGCTTTGTGTATAACGTGAATTCGCGAGCCTCACACCTCCGTATGAGTCAAAAACGGGATAGTGACTGCAGGGAGAGCACGACGTTTCTTTCTAGCTAGGGTGGTGTCAGTGACCTACCAGCCCTGACATTTATATACTTTTCACCTGTGTGGTTGTTGGATACGAGGCGCCTCGGATATAGGTCTGTAAGGACCGGGAAACGTGTGTTCAGGAATAACTAATCCTCAAAAGTAAGAGAGGACCGGCCCTGAAGATCCAAGGATCAGAGTGGGGTCCTAAGACATTTGCTAGAGTGTCTCGAACGCGGAGAGGAGCTTGCCCCTTGCCTCGGCTCATGACGGAATCCAATTTCCAATACGTGTATTGCGGTTTTAATTGTAGAACTAGTATGGCGACATGATATATGGTACCCATGCCGTTTATGATTGATATTTATGATTGAAATTGTTTTGACACTATACACCTATAATAGTATCAAATGATTTGTTTTAAACGTACCAAGCATGTTTGGCTATTATAAGGGAAAACCCTATCCTCCGGCTTGCGTTGCATTGTGTGATGGGACCTGGGTCTTATAATAGCTTCATTTTTCGAAAAAGCATTGCGCTGTTTATTCTATGCACTAGTATTCTTGGGAGGAAACCCGTTCCGTGTTATACGGCGTGGTCCCTTGGATTACTCTCTTTTAAAGTAAAGTTTCAAATAACTGTTTTAGTTCTCACACCAGTCATATGACTGACCTGGAGTTTATTGTTTTAACCTAAACTCTGGGTGCCCCTATTTTCCGCATGGGCAGCTAGTAGTTTTGGTTTTGCAGATTTATATCCACAGGGTCCTGATTTACAGCTGGAACGATGCTCGGAAAGCTCTGTATCCGTGTATTACTTTCAGTTGTGTTTTGTATTATTTTCCGCTGCTATGTAATTTATTGTAATCTCTGATATTTATCGAATGTAATTTATTCTCTTATACTCTGTATATTCTTGTATCTGATGGAATTATTGTAATAACAATGAAATGTTCTTCCGTTTGTGTTCTATTTTGTCTTGTTCTCAAATTCAATCCGTGCTTTCCTTATCGGGGAAGTTCGGGTCGTCTCAAAACCCTATCCTCCGGCTTGCGTTGCATTGTGTGATGGGACCTGGGTCTTATAATAGCTTCATTTTTCTTTATTTAGCATTGCGATGTTTGTTTTATGCACTGGTATTCTTGGGAGGAAACCTGTTCCGTGTTATACGGCGTAGTCCCTTGATTTACCTAACTTTGAAAATAAAGATTAATAACTGTTTTAGTTCTCACACCAGTCACATGACTGACATGGAGTTTATTGTTTTAACCTAAACTCTGGGTGCCCCTATTTTCGACACGGACAGCTAGTAGTTTTGGTTTTGCAGATTTATATTCACAGGATCCTGATTTACAGCTGGAACGATGCTCGGAAAGCTCTGTATCCGTGTATTACTTTCAGTTGTGTTTTGTATTGTTTTTCCGCTGCTATGTAATTTATTGTAATCTCTGATATTTGTCGAATGTAATATTTATTCATACTCTGTATATTCTAGTATCTGATGGAATTGTTGTAATAACAATGAAATGTTCTTCTGTTTGCGTTCTGATTCATCTTGTCCTCAACGCCATCCGGGCTTTCCTTCACGGGGAAGTTCGGGTCGTGTTAGTTTGGTATCAGAGCTTTGGTTTACAGAGCTCGAGAACAAAATCCATTAGAACCGAACGAAAGAATTCATTAGATATTGGATTAGTAACATCCAATTAGAATGACTCGTTAGAGATAGGACCAGTACTATCCTAGAACGAGTGTGAAGAGTATGTTTTTAAATAAAATAAACTTTGTTTTGAAAATTTAAAAATCAAGTATACGTATTTGAATATTTTATTTGTATTGAATTTGGACAATCCAATATATAAAGATTTTGCATATACGCGTCATGAACGTATATTCGAAGTTTTAATATACTGGATAGATATGGAATTACATTCTAGTTGCCCGGGGATGATTCTGGTAATGCGGCCGCATTATCAGCATTTATTTTCGAGTGACAAAGGTGTGATATCTATATATTTCCATTAGACTGGTGTGAGAACCAAAATATAGCTAGAATACATTGTTGTGAATTGACATCAAAAATGTGATTTTTGTATATATATCAAAATTATGAATTTGAAACGATAATCCACTAATTGATTGATGGTTGTGTTGTTTGTTTATTTGTTTGAATAATTTTGAACCGTTATGCCAAATTGAACCGATTATTGAACTGTATTGAAAAATGATTACAAATGCATGCATATACATGTACTTACATTGAACAGGTCATAGCAAGGAGGTTAGAGCAGAGAATAAAATTGTTTTCCCGACAAATAAGTACATGTTTACCATAATTTACTGTTTTGTTTGGGTGATGATGATTTTATGAGCCGATTGGCTAGCCGTTTGGCCTTTTCTTTTTCTTTTTGATTGAAGAAGGTCATGGGAGGCTATATGAAATATCCCGAAGTCCCAGGTGCAGGGGAGGTTATGGTGAAATTTTTCGAAAAATTAGGGTGTTAGCCAAATTTTTGAAAAATTTGAAAAGTTCTTAGAAACAGAAAAGTTGAAGAACTTAAGCCGTAATGAAAATATAGGAAGTTGAGTTGATTTGTAAAACAACTTTCAGCTTCGTTCCTTTTCGGGGACGAAAAGTTTTAAGTGGGGGGGGGGGGTTGTAATAACCCGGAAATGTGAGCTAATTTGAAATTATTATTTTTGGCAATTTTGATGAATTTTGAATATTTAAAATGAATTATTTTAAATAACAACGACGAGAAATTTATTTTGAATTGAATAGAACGTATATATTTATATACGTCGTCGTTAGAATATAAAAATTTTATTTTAATTATAAAAGGAATTGAAAATGGCGTGGTAGTTCGATAATTCGATTTCAAAGTTCAAATGAATGTACCGGGTGCAAAATAAACCGGATTTAGTGAAACCAAAAATATTTGAATCTATTTGAGAATATCTTTCCAACGAATCCGAAAAATCAAAATTTCATAGCGGGAATCAAAAGTTATGTCCAGTTGAAAATTCAGAATAGTCGCTATGGAATTTTGGCCCTTAAAAATGGAAATTTTGCAAACGACCTCGGATTTCGACGAAACCACTTTTGTCGGATCCGGGATGTAAAGTTATTGCTAGATTTCAAAATTCGTAATTTTTCGAATCAATATGTGAGTGTGGCAAAGGAAAACGCGTTTGACCAGTTTTAGTTGATTTTAATCGACTGGAAAATGGTCATTTTTCAAACGGTCTCAGAATTTGACGAAATTAGATTTGTTAGGACCGTATCGTCAATACGAAGCTAGAAAATATTTTTCAGGAATTTTTAGGGGCTGTATGTGGGCCTGGTAAATTGAAATGTGCATTCAAATTCAATATATAGAGTTATATTTTGATTTTGACGAAAACTGATCGAAACGATCGAATAAGCTTTCGATACATATCCCATTGTGTTCGGAATGGGGGTAATTAGCTATGGGCGATAGGCAGTGGGTTTCGTTTCGACTTCGAAATAAAAAGTTACTTTTTGGTGGAAATAAAATAATTAAAAAATATAAAAAAAAAAATTTTATATGGCCCCCTCCCTCGTTTATCTCTCAGGTCCAAAGGAAAAAAAACTCGATCGAAGCCCCCAGCGATGCAACCCATCGTCGCCCCCTTCGCCGTCGGCCTCAGCACCTCCCCGCCCTTCCCCCTCCTCCATCGCCCCTCTCTCTTCTCCCTCCCCTCGCCATTCGAACCCCAATTCCCTGAAGGAGGACGCAGCCCCACAAACCCGCCTGAATTCTCCTGCCTTCGACCGCCTGTGGCCTGCCACATCCAGCCGAACGGCCTGCCACCACCCCTCGAGTCCAGCGCCCCTTCCCTCCACCTCGTCAGCCCCTTTAACCTCTTTTTCTAGCGATTCGAGGTGAGTTTTTATTTACATTTATTTATGTAATTAAAAATAGGAATTTTTTAAATAAATAACATCGTTTTAAAATTAGTTTGTTATGAATATATTTTAAAATCATTTTTCTATGGATAAAGTATAGGAAAAGAATTGTATTTTTATTTAAAACAAATCGAAAATTATACACATATGAATATATAAATAATCTGAAGTTTTATATGGCTAAAAACTGAATTTTTATAGTGTTAAAAACTGATATTTATGATATAGAAATTATAAAGATATGATTTTTATATTAGTAGAAGATTAAAGATATGATTTTTATATTAGTAGAAGATAAAAATACGATTTTTTTATTCTATAGTTAGTAAAAATTTGATCTTTATATATGTAGCGAAACAAAAATCTGATTTTTATTATATATATTTTGAAATAAAAATGTGATTTTTATAGTGATGAAATAAAAATTCGATCTTTATTTGAGAAGTAGAAATATAAAAATATAATCTTTATTGGAAGAAGAGCAATATAAAAATATAATTTTTATTATATTACTAGCGAGATAAAAATAGAATTTTTATCTATATAGTAGCGATGTAAAAATAGAATTTTTATCTACATAGTAGCGATGTAAAAATAGAATTTTTATCTATATAGTAGCGATATAAAAATAGGATTTTTATCTATATAGTAGCGATGTAAAAATAGAATTTTTATCTATATAGTAGCGATGTAAAAATATAATTTTTATCCATGTAGCGTAGTTATAAAAATCTGATTTTTATATACATAGTAACAATATAAAAATATGATTTTTATTTATGTAGTGGCCTCGGACGACGAATTTGACACAAGGCGAGCACGACGAAGATTTCTACATAAGAAGAGTCCTGGCGTTTGGTTTAGCTAGTCGGTGAGAACTTCTCACTTTAAATCTTGTTTTCTAGTTAAAATATATACTAGAATGCAGACGGTGCTTAGCAGCACCCGACACCCGTCGTCCACAGACCATGGACGACTTGTATGCTTGTTTGATGTGTTGTGAAATTTGTTTGTGATGTTGACGTGGAATGATTGAAAAATAAACATTCATGTGTTGAAACAAATTAATTATCGATAAAAATATAATTTTTAACGGGTATGTGAATAAGTAAAAATCTATGTTTGTTGATTTGAAACTCCACACGGGTATTGGGATAAAATACGGCATACACTAATCCCAATAATTAGTTGTATGTCGATCGATTGATTGACAGACTGTCATAAGCGTTAATTATTTATATTTGATGCTTATGCAGTTGTGTGGTGCACTTTGGATGATGGTTGATTATTTATCGTTGCTATTATATACATGTGTTATACGGAATCCATATAATTAACATTATATGGTAATTGATTGGGCCTCATTCCAATTGGGAAAATAAAGAATATTAGAAAACAAAATTAGTCATGTGTTGATAGTACTCATGTGTTGAGATTAGTCATGTGTTGAAAGAAATATAGATTCATGTGTTGAATAGAATATATATTCATTTGTTGAATAGAATAGAATAACGAATTTATTGAAATATATAAAGCCGTGTTGATTAGAGTTGCGCTATTTTGACGTGAACGATATTTATATCGGTTATATTCGTTTTTATAATGAATATAGAAAAGGTAGTGATTCCAAAATATAACGTTTTGAAAATATTATCATTTATATGGTAATGATATGAAATATTCAATTTTGATTTGAAATTGAATATAGAGTTGAAATGGTTTTGAAAACGAATTTAAAACGATTTATAAAATAAGTTTTAAAAGGAAATCGGCGAAATATAATATATATATATACATATTATATATATAATGGCCTGAATAGAACGCGCCGCGCCGCGGCAGTTCGTGAATTTAGACCATTGATTCGAATTGACGTTGCGGGAGATCCGACCGTCGGATTATTCTGAAACCAGAACCGTTGCGTTCGTATCGAAAAGAAATTCCTAACGAATATTTGAAATTTGAAATCTAATGGTTGGATTTGGAATTATGTCCAAATCAAATTAGGAAAAGGTCGATGTAAGTGCAGTTCGATGGCCGTTGATGGAAATCGACTGTACGGGCCTTGATAAAATTATTAAAAATATCAATAATTAGTGTAAAATCATTAGAAATGATTTGAAAAGAACTGGGATGAAAAATTCCACATTTGAAAGGATAAAAATAGATTTTTATCGAAATGAACTGGTTTTGAACTAGAATTAAAATCAATTTATTTTTGAAATAAATAAATTGAATTTGAATTGGTTTTGAAAATAACCAGAATTTCCAATATATATAAAGTGGAAGTGGATTTGAATCAAAATTGCCTTTGGAATATTTCGATGTTGGATTCCGTGATTATACAGATATTGTTATGGGAATTTGAACGATATATTTACATCGTTATTTCCAATTCGATATTTGTTGGTTTCAGAATTTGATATTGAATATAAGCCGGTATATTTTCTATTCAGAGCCTTGTATTTAATATCAAATGTGATTTGGGTTTGTCATGAATCGTGTTTTAGGTGACATTGGTTCTTTAACCCAGTTAAAGACAGGATATTGATTTTTGAGATGATTAAAACTAAGTGGAATTTTAATGAATCTTTAATTAGATTGAAAGTGAATTGATAATTTAAATTATCAAATTTGGAAAGTGATCGAGAATGGAGTATCACCAGTTTTGCTCCAAAGCGATAGTTAAATCTTTTATTAGATTTAAACATGAAATGGTAATTAATTTTACCGATAACACCGTGGTGTTAGATATGGAGTATTACCAGTTTTGCTCCAGGGGATGAATAGGTTGGGATTGGGGAATAAAATTAATAATTACTTCGGTGTGGTTCGCTAATCCCGACTAGTTTGGAAAACCATAATACGGTTTGAAATGATATCCAAAGGAAGATTAAAGAATAAATTTAGAAGATTTATCTTTGATAAAATTAATGGGAACCTATTCCCTAATGATGTAAAAATTTGAATAAAAGAGTATTCTGAATTGGAATGAGACGTAAGTTGTGTTTGTGTAACACGTGTTTATTATATACGCGGGTTATTTGGGAAGGCCGGGTTTATACCCATTTTGAATAACCGATTCGACGGTATGTCGAAGATGAAGATGGTGGTTGAAGACCTAAAGTCTTCACATCGTTTGGGGGATTACTAATGATCTTGATTGGGCTGTACACCCAAGATGAGGGAATCAGTTGGTGGTCGTCCAGACGTACTTGGAGATCGATGGATATGCGAGGAAAGTGCCTCCGGTTTCGTTCAGACCCAGAACGAACTAGTAAATGGACTGTGTGTGTGACATTGGATTTTATTCTGTGTTGATTGATCTCTATTAAATATACATCTGTTTGGCGGTGGAGAATTTATTCTCTTGTTTAACGCCCTTCTCTGAGACGTACGAGCTCAGAGGTTGTATATCGATGGACATTAGTCGCATGGAGTGAATTGCCTGTGTGGCACGCCTAAGTGGCAAATGATCAAGGCTTCTGTTGAAAAGCAAGTCTTGTGGTTGATGATCAAAGCATGGCCTGTGTGGAGCAGCTTTGTGTATGGCGTTAATTCGCGAGCGTCACACCTCGGTATGAGTCAAAAACGGGATAGTGACTGCAGGGAGAGCACGACGTTTCTTTCTAGCTAGTGGCGGTGTCAATGCTTAAACTGGCTGACATTTATATACTTTTCACCTGTTTGGTTGTTGGAATGCGAGGCGCCTTGGATATAGGTCTGTTAGGACCAGGAAACGTGTGCTTAGGAATTGCCAATCCTCAAAAGTAAGAGAGGACCGGCCCTGAAGATCCAAGGATCATAGTGGGGTCCTGAGACATTTGCAAGAGTGTCCCGAATCGGAGAGGAGCTTGCCCCTTGCCTCGACCCATGACGGAAATCCGATTTCCAATACGTGACTTGCGGTTTTATTTGTAGAACCTAGTAAGGCGACATAGTGGTATGGGTCATTAATGCCATCTATGATTGATATTTATGATTGAAATTGTTTTGACACTATACATTTATAATAGTATCAAATGATTCATTTTAAATGTATCAAGCATGCTTTGGCTATTATAAGGTAAAAACCCTATCCTCCGGCTTGCGTTGCATTGTGTGATGGGACCTGGGTCTTATAATAGCTTCATTTTTCTTTATTTAGCATTGCGCTGTTTGTTTTATGCACTGGTATTCTTGGGAGGAAGCCCGTTCCGTGTTATACGGCGTGGTCCCTTGATTTACCTAACTTTGAAAATAAAGATTAATAACTGTTTTAGTTCTCACACCAGTCACATGACTGACCTGGAGTTTATTGTTTTAACCTAAACTCTGGGTGCCCCTATTTTCAACACGGGCTGCTAGTAGTTTTGGTTTTGCAGATTTATATTCACAGGATCCTGATTTACAGCTGGAACGATGCTCGAAAAGCTCTGTATCCGTGTGTTACTTTCAGTTGTGTTTTGTATTGTTTTTCCTTTGCTATGTAATTTATTGTAATCTCTGATATTTGTCGAATGTAATATTTATTCATACTCTGTATATTCTTGTATCTGATGGAATTGTTGTAATAACAATTGAAACACCCCACCTCCGTTAGGGTCACTCTCAAAGGGAATGCCCTAATTTTGGTGGAGGTTTATAAGTACAAGTCACAGATATACAAGACAGATATAAGAACACATATTTGCAAACAGCGGAAGAACAACAAACATTTATTTCATAAAGTCAAATATGTGTTACAACAACAACCTTTCCAAAAACATAACATAATACTTTCATAATCTGTCTTGAGTACATTATTTAAAGAAGCATAAATAAAACATAGATAATCTGCAAAAGCCCATAATGGATTGTCCAAAGCCATAGTTCAAAGCAGGAAAGTCCAAGCAATACATTTCTCTTCTTCAAGCTGGATGTTGAGGTTGGTCAAGCTGTTGTGTTCCCTCCCTGTGGACCTGGGGGGGGGGGGGAAACGGAAGAAAGAAGACGAAAGAAAAGTAGAGTCAGACATAAAGCCTGAGTAAGTCTAGTACTATTTTGTCTATGAATAAAGAACTGGGTATGATAAGTATAAACAAGAAGTGGGCAAGCACTATAAACTTGGTTAGGTTGTCTAGGGTCGAATATACTATCGTACCCCATGTTGATCTCTGAACCCATATAAACTAGTTTCCAACTGGCACCCCATAATCAGGGTGATGTGATCCATTCTATGATGATCGGCTCCTACTCGCATAGTTACATGTGTCTTACGGCCCCCGATGTCGTAGTTACCTATGCTGGTCCCACCATGGGGTGTATCAAGTCCCATAGTGGCAACCCGACACAACCTTAGAGTGCACAGGTATGCTACTGGTGTCCAGTGCCTTATTTTTCTGCACCGGAGTGTGTGCACGCCCGCACTCCGTTAGAACCTACACTGCTACACCACCGCCGTCGATTTGACCTCTTACAATCAGCCCAGTAATCGTGCCCCACCCTGCCTAGTTTCAGGGTATCTTGATACACCTTTTAGGGTTACTGCTGAAAAGGGTCCCCCGTTACTAGGTTTTCTATCTCTAGCCAACATGCTAAGTTGGTTAAGTGTTTCCTAACCTAACCCCACCAGTCCGTTTAGTTTAGCATGTTCCATTTTGATTAAGTCTTTAGTTCACTTAATCCTAACAATCCTGACTCAGCCTTAATTGTCTTATTAAGGCCCTGACCTCTCATATTAGACAGGTATTGTTGTGGCTGCCTGTTGCCGGTTGGTTCCGGGCAGTCTTACGCCATAACTCAGTCTAACCTCGGGTCCTTATTGGGCTCCATGTTTAACCTCCCACATTGGATAGGTATTGTTGTGACTACTGGACAGCCGGGCGGTTCCGGGCAGGTTTACATCACAACTCAATCCAACCTCGGGTTAAACACATCGTATTTTCTACATTTACATATCTTGTCATTCTCCTTTATTTCTTATATGTAAATATTTGCGGCCCATTATTAAGTTAATGGTGTAAAGGTTACACCAATCACGGGCCCAACCCATACTTGACTTTGGGCCCTTCTATTTTATATTTTCATTAATTAATTAATTTTAACCCAACGTTATTTTCCCCCGTTTTACACGTCCATTTATATATATTGGGCTTAGCCTTTTAAAGCCCAATTTAGCCATGCGAAAAGGGGAGGCTTAAAGCGTGATTACATACACAAAGAGGGGAAGGTGAGCGCATGAACTTGCAATATGACGTTGGAAATACATAATAGAAACTGGTGTACTTGCATATATATACTTTGGTCATAAAGCATAGGTGACATGAACCAAACCATGTAAACTTAAGATAAGAATCTAAATTAGGTGTCACATAGCCTTAACTACAACATAGACCTATGTTCTCATTTAGGCATAATGTCAAACATAAACAAGTCATGTTCATAAGGTTTCTACATGTTTACAAAGGGGATACTTTGTTACTAACACAAAAGCATAGTTCAACTTAATCATGATTTAAGTCTAATCACATAACGATGGTATAAATATACTTATGCATAAATGTTCCTAATCATGGTGTTTGCTTTAAACTTGCAAAAAAAAGGATTTTTGAATCTAATCCTAACTATGTACCACATATGTCATCTTACAATGCTTGTTAACAATATGGATTTCAATTATACAAAATATCCATCATAGCCTAGCCATATTCAAAAGTTTGCAAATAGGTTTTCTAGTACAAAAGCATGACTTAATACATAGATTATGGTGCCAATATTTCAACATAGTTTCATATGAACTATAACAACCAAACTAATTACTTGCAAAATGATTTATGCACAAGAATATACATCATGATGGCATAGTAGCAAAAGCCCAAACTTGCATAAATTTCAATCAACTACATACATGTAGCTTCAACATACTTTGCGAATATTCCAAACGTATACTTGCATAGAACTACCGCATGTAGTTCTTTATAATGAATAACATAATTTTTGCACAAATATGAATTACTTTATTACCACAATTCAAGCATACAAATCAACACAGCTATTTATTCATACCAAAGTAATACTCTACTTACAATGGTTGCGACGAATTCTCTAATTAAGAGATATGATTCCTTTGTTGAATTGATTGGCTTTAGGTTGCTTGAATTGCTTTAGGCTTTAGAACTTTCTTCCTAATTCTCTCTCTAGTTGGCGGCTACTCTTAGTCGTTCCTCAGCAACATGGCGGCTATGTTCTTAATTTTGAATGAATAGGTTAGGGTTTAGTCTAGGGTTGTTTATATAGAGGTTAGGAACTGATTAGGACCCTTGATGTTGCTTGGATTGATCATAGCCATTCATTAGATAGAGAGACCAATTAGAACCCGCCACCTAGCCCTAATGACAAAGCAGACCACAGAGAATCGGCCAAACACAGACCTGGCCAGCCAGGTTGACTGGGCTCGACCAGGTCGACACCCCTGTCGACAGGGCTGTCGACAGCCCTGTCGACATGGGTAGCCCAGGTCGACAGCCCAGTTGACCTGGGTGGCCTAGGCGGGTGTTTATCCGCCCTGGCCCATTGGGCCCGATTTTTAATTATTTTATTCTGTTTGAATTTCAAATTTAATTCAAAACTTCCGAAGGCCATATCTTCTTCATACGGACTCCGTTTTTCGAAAACTCGGATTCTATTTCGCGTATTTTTCCGAGACGAACGCAATGGCGTATCCCGTTTCCCTTAGTTCTTTGATTTCAAATTAATTATACTTTAATTTGTTACTTTCACAGTTATAGAATTTTCGGGGTGTTACATTCTCCCCCACTTAAAAGGATTTCGTCCCCGAAATCTTCAAGTTAGGAGGAATGTATATCCTAACATCCAATCATCCATCTACTCATCCATCAAACACGAGCATCCATTGTCCTTAAAAGATTTCTAATGCTTCATGATCATATGCGAAGTATGTGTGTACATGAACTTATCTAATGCAAAATCAGGCGGTCTACTGATTCAGTTGACCTCCTTAATGCGAATTATGTAAGTGCCATGAATCCATTATGTATGCAAATTTTCCTATTCTTGATTTTACATGAGTGCACAATCATTCAATACAAATGTAACATCCACATGACAACACATTAATGTTCAACCATATACGAGTGCAAACATATATGCATATGCAATATGAAGTGACTGAGCCGATCTAAAACCTAGATTGTGTGTGTATATGCAACCACGAGCAACCACTAGCAATCACTTGCAACCACTTGCAACCATCATCCATAACATGTTTCAACTACATGTTTCCATCCAAAAAGATTCTACCTAAAAGATACGGTCGAGGAAATATACCTAAAAAGATAGATAAAAGCGCAACTTAAGGAAAAAGGGAAGATCAAGGATGTACCCTCAAACAGAAAAGGGTAGGCAGTGCGTATTCTAGCTTCAGTTTCCCAAGTCGCGTCTCCCTCGGCGTCGCTCCACTGAACTTTGACGAGCTTGACTTCGCGGTTGCGTAGCTTCTTCACTTCCGTTCCTAAGATGCGAGTTGGAACTTTTCTTATGGTTGCTTCGCGTTCCACTTCGGCCTCTTCGAGGATATTTGGCTCTACCACTTCAGCGGACTCATGTAGACATTTTCGGAGATGAAAAAACGTTGTGGACTCCAGCCAACTTCTCGGGTAGCTCTAATCTATAGGCCATTTTCCCAATTTTCTCGATAATAGGGAATGGCCCTACGAACCTTGGTTCTAGTTTTCCTGTGGTTCCAAAACGAACAACGTTCCTTAGCGGTGATACCTTGAGAAAAACTCTGTCTCCAACCTCAAATTCAAGGTCGGATCTCCTCTTGTCGGCATAGGACTTTTGTCTGTCTTGGGCCGTCTTCATCCTTCTTCGTATTAAGTCTACTTTCTCTGAGGTCTCTCGGATCATGTCTGGTCCAAGTATGAGCTTATCCGTGGACTCCCACCAACAAGTGGGCGATCGGCACGGTCTTCCATATAAAGCTTCGAAGGGCGCCATTCCGATGGTTGCTTGATAGCTGTTGTTGTAGGAAAATTCCACCAAAGGAAGGTGGTCTTCCCATGTCCCTCCGAAGTCAAGGACGCATAGCCTTAAAAGGTCTTCCAAAACTCTGTTCACTCTCTCTGTTTGGCCGTCGGTTTGGGGATGATAGGCTGTGCTTAAGCATAACTGCGTTCCTACTGCTTCTTGCAGACTCCGCCAAAACTCACTGGTGAAGATGGGGTCTCGGTCACTAACAATGCTAGAGGGTATTCCATGGAGTCGAACGATTTCCTTGAGGTAAAGCGATGCTAGGGATGAGGCAGTTCTTTTACTTTTGACAGGTAAAAAGTGGGCGCTTTTAGTAAGCCTATCCACTATTACCCAAATGCTAGTATTGCCTCTCCTAGACCTAGGCAGTCCATCGATGAAGTCCATTGAGATGCTATCCCACTTCCACTGTGGGACCTCTAGAGGATGTAGTAGTCCGCCAGGCTTTTTCTGTTCCGCCTTAACCTGTTGGCACACCATACACTTAGAAACGAATTCTGCCACGTCCTTTTTCATGCCGTTCCAGAAGAAAGTCCTTTTTATGTCTTTGTACATTTTATCTCCGCCTGGGTGTATCGTCATCTTGGAGTGATGTGCTTCCTCGAGAACCTTCTTTACTAAGTCTTTCATCTGTGGGACGCATAGTCTTCCGTCTCGCCTTAGTACACCCTTATCGTCAATGGAGTATCTGTTGAGGTGACTTGAAGTCTCACCCCTAATTAGCCTATCAATTATTTCCACAAGCTGAGGGTCTTCGCGTTGTGCTGCCCCTACTGAATCCACTAAAGTTGGGCGTACTTCGAGAGATGCTAGCAAGCCCGATACGAAATCGGAGGAGGGCCTAAAGTCGAAACTGGCTATAAACTCTAGGCTTTGTCTTTCAACAAACAACGGGCTTAGGGTCAATTTCTTTCGGCTCAACGCGTCTGCCACTACGTTGCCTTTGCCCGGAGTATAGGAGATTTCGAAATCGTACGAGGCAAGAAACTCCATCCATCTTTGTTGCCTCAAGTTAAGATCCTTCTGCGAGAAAAGATATTTCAACGATTTATGGTCAGTGTAAAGTTCGAACTTCTCACCTAGGAGATAGTGTCGCCAAGACTTGAGTGCAAAGACGATGGCGGCAAACTCAAGGTCGTGGGTTGGGTAGTTCTTTTCGTGCACCTTCAACTGCCTCCCGCCGTAAGCTACTACCCTTCCTTCTTGCATTAAGACGGCGCCTAGCCCTGTCCCACATGCATCCGTATAAACAGTGAACATCTTGCTCCCATCTGGCAGCGTCAAAACTGGGGCTGTTGTAAGGGCCCTTTTTAGTCGTTGGAAAGCAAACTCGCAATCCAAATCCCAATTGAACACTAGATTCTTCTTAGTTAATTTCGTGAGCGGAGCTGAGATTTTCGCAAAATCCCTTATAAACTTTCGATAGAAACCCGCTAGTCCTAGGAAGCTTCGGACCTCAGTCGCATTCCTTGGTGTCTTCCAATCCTGTACCGCCACTACCTTAGCAGGGTCCACCGCTAACCCTTGTTTGGATACTATGTGCCCAAGGAACCTCACCTCTTCCCTCCAAAAGTGGCATTTGGAGAATTTGGCTTTTAATTGATGGGCTCGGAAAGTTTCCATAATTGCCCTTAAGTGTTGAGCATGTTCCTCTTCATTCTTTGAGAAGATAAGGATATCATCTACGAAGACCACTACGAATTTGTTGAGGAAATCTCTAAATACCCTACTCATCAGGTCCACGAAGTAAGCAGGTGCATTTGTCAAGCCGAAAGGCATGACAAGCCATTCAAAGAAGCCGTCTGGGGTTCTGAAAGCCGTTTTATCGATGCTATCTTCAGCCACCCTTAGCTGATGAAAACCGGTTGCTAAATCGAGTTGGGAGAAAACAGACGCTCCTACAAGCTAGTCAAATAAATCGTCAATTCTAGGGAGAGGGTGCCTACTCTTTTTCGTTAGCTTGTTGAGCTCCCTATAGTCAACACATAGACGGAGTGATCCATCCGCCTTTGTAGCGAACACCACTGGAGCGCCCCATTCTGAAATGCTCCTCCTAATGAACCCCTTTTCTAGAAGCTCTTTAATCTGTTTACTGAGCTCTTTCCTTTCTCGTGGAGCCATGTGTCTAACGGGCAACGCAACGGGCTTTGCATTATCTACAAGATATATGCGGAAGTCTATTTCCCGCTTCGGAGGCAAGCCCTTCACCTCTTCAAAGACATCCAGATATTCCCGGACTACTCTAACTGAATGCAAATTTTCAACAGAGGCATCTAGCGATTCAAGATAACTAAGCATAACCGCATACGAGGGATTACAAGAAATTTCCAAAGTATTACCGAGCTGGGTTAGGAGCCTAACAACCCTTTTCTCACAATCAAGGATGGCCCCATTACTGGATAGCCAATCCATGCCCAAAATCAAACCATACCCCGAAAAGCCCAAAACAAAGGCACTACATTGAAATTCTACGCTTAGGATAGAAATTTTCAATCCCAAACAGATCATAGACAAATGAGCTGGGCCCCCAATTGGGTTTGAAACAATTAAGGGGTCCTCTACCATACTAGTTTTTAGGTGCAGAGATTCTACTAAAGCAGACGAGATAAAGGAGTGTGATGCGCCAGAATCAAATAAAGTGCGAACGGGGTGATCATAAAGATAAACTACACTTTCTACAGAAGTATTTATACCTCGCTGTTGCAGAGGTGGCGCTTCTAGCACATGAACCTGTGCCCCTGGGGTGGATCCAGCCCTCTGCCCCTGTCCTCGTTTCTTTGGGCAGTCCTTAGCCCTATGGCCCGTCTCACCGCAAGAAAAGCACCCACCATTCTCCTTGGCCTTCTTTTTCCGGCAGTCCTTAACTAAGTGCCCCACTTTGCCACAGAAATTACACTTCCTCTTCTCTTTGTTGCCTTTCCCGCCTTTCTTAAAGTCCGTCTTCTTAGGTTGCAAACCCTCTTTCTTCTTGCCCTTATCCTCTTCATTCAGCAATGCCATTTGCACCAATCTTTCATACGTGGCTCCCATGGGTATATGGGTCATGGCCAAACTGTGTAATGGCTCATTCAACCCTTTGACAAAACGGAGAGCCTTCTTGTGCGGGGTGTTGACTAGGTCAAGCCCAAACCTAGCCAGCTCATCGAACTGATTCACATATTCTCTGACTGTCTTGTCCCCTTGTTTAAGAAATAAAAATTTCTCCAACTGCAAACTTCTTTCTGCATCTGAGAGAAATTTGGTCTCAAACCTTGCCCTAAAGTCCTCCCATGTCTCCACTGGTCTTTCAGCATTTGTGACTTCCCACCAGTAGGAAGCCTCGCCCTTCAATAGCCACACTGCCAATTGTACTTTTTGCCTATCTTCTACCTCAAAGATGATGAATAGGTCCTCCGTTTCTTTCAGCCAATTTCTGGCTGCCACGAAGGACTCAGTTCCATGGAAATCCCTTCCTCCCATAGCTTTAAAATCTTTACATATCTTAGCGAAATTGTTTCCCCGAGGAGGAAGTGGAGGAAAAGGTGCCGCTGCAGCTGGGTGATTTCCTGCAGCTGGGGGAGGAGGAACGGTAGGACCTGGCTGAGTGGCCCTTGCTTCTAAGAACCGTCTAAACCAACCAGGTATTGGCACCCCTTCCGGCAAGTTAAGTTCTTGGGACATGCTGGAACAAAAAGGATAGATTCAAAACGAAGGATAAGAGATAGTACCTATGGCTTTGGGGAGTGGACTTTGCCTTTTCAAAATAAAATAATATTTTTCTTTTAAAAATGCTTCTTTAAATTTCCTTTTTGAAAACAATTTTCAAAACTTTTTATCTTATCTGGTAAACCTATGCTCTGATACCAAGTGAAACACCCCACCTCCGTTAGGGTCACTCTCAAAGGGAATGCCCTAATTTTGGTGGAGGTTTATAAGTACAAGTCACAGATATACAAGACAGATATAAGAACACATATTTGCAAACAGCGGAAGAACAACAAACATTTATTTCATAAAGTCAAATATGTGTTACAACAACAACCTTTCCAAAAACATAACATAATACTTTCATAATCTGTCTTGAGTACATTATTTAAAGAAGCATAAATAAAACATAGATAAACTGCAAAAGCCCATAGTGGATTGTCCAAAGCCATAGTTCAAAGCAGGAAAGTCCAAGCAATACATTTCTCTTCTTCAAGCTGGATGTTGAGGTTGGTCAAGCTGCTGTGTTCCCTCCCTGTGGACCTGGGGGGGAAACGGAAGAAAGAAGACGAAAGAAAAGTAGAGTCAGACATAAAGCCTGAGTAAGTCTAGTACTATTTTGTCTATGAATAAAGAACTGGGTATGATAAGTATAAACAAGAAGTGGGCAAGCACTATAAACTTGGTTAGGTTGTCTAGGGTCGAATATACTATCGTACCCCATGTTGATCTCTGAACCCATATAAACTAGTTTCCAACTGGCACCCCATAATCAGGGTGATGTGATCCATTCTATGATGATCGGCTCCTACTCGCATAGTTACATGTGTCTTACGGCCCCCGATGTCGTAGTTACCTATGCTGGTCCCACCATGGGGTGTATCAAGTCCCATAGTGGCAACCCGACACAACCTTAGAGTGCACAGGTATGCTACTGGTGTCCAGTGCCTTATTTTTCTGCACCGGAGTGTGTGCACGCCCGCACTCCGTTAGAACCTACACTGCTACACCACCGCCGTCGATTTGACCTCTTACAATCAGCCCAGTAATCGTGCCCCACCCTGCCTAGTTTCAGGGTATCTTGATACACCTTTTAGGGTTACTGCTGAAAAGGGTCCCCCGTTACTAGGTTTTCTATCTCTAGCCAACATGCTAAGTTGGTTAAGTGTTTCCTAACCTAACCCCACCAGTCCGTTTAGTTTAGCATGTTCCATTTTGATTAAGTCTTTAGTTCACTTAATCCTAACAATCCTGACTCAGCCTTAATTGTCTTATTAAGGCCCTGACCTCTCACATTAGACAGGTATTGTTGTGGCTGCCTGTTGCCGGTTGGTTCCGGGCAGTCTTACGCCATAACTCAGTCTAACCTCGGGTCCTTATTGGGCTCCATGTTTAACCTCCCACATTGGATAGGTATTGTTGTGACTACTGGACAGCCGGGCGGTTCCGGGCAGGTTTACATCACAACTCAATCCAACCTCGGGTTAAACACATCGTATTTTCTACATTTACATATCTTGTCATTCTCCTTTATTTCTTATATGTAAATATTTGCGGCCCATTATTAAGTTAATGGTGTAAAGGTTACACCAATCACGGGCCCAACCCATACTTGACTTTGGGCCCTTCTATTTTATATTTTCATTCATTAATTAATTTTAACCCAACGTTATTTTCCCCCGTTTTACACGTCCATTTATATATATTGGGCTTAGCCTTTTAAAGCCCAATTTAGCCATGCGAAAAGGGGAGGCTTAAAGCGTGATTACATACACAAAGAGGGGAAGGTGAGCGCATGAACTTGCAATATGACGTTGGAAATACATAATAGAAACTGGTGTACTTGCATATATATACTTTGGTCATAAAGCATAGGTGACGTGAACCAAACCATGTAAACTTAAGATAAGAATCTAAATTAGGTGTCACATAGTCTTAACTACAACATAGACCTATGTTCTCATTTAGGCATAATGTCAAACATAAACAAGTCATGTTCATAAGGTTTCTACATGTTTACAAAGGGGATACTTTGTTACTAACACAAAAGCATAGTTCAACTTAATCATGATTTAAGTCTAATCACATAACGATGGTATAAATATACTTATGCATAAATGTTCCTAATCATGGTGTTTGCTTTAAACTTGCAAAAAAAAGGATTTTTGAATCTAATCCTAACTATGTACCACATATGTCATCTTACAATGCTTGTTAACAATATGGATTTCAATTATACAAAATATCCATCATAGCCTAGCCATATTCAAAAGTTTGCAAATAGGTTTTCTACTACAAAAGCATGACTTAATACATAGATTATGGTGCCAATATTTCAACATAGTTTCATATGAACTATAACAACCAAACTAATTACTTGCAAAATGATTTATGCACAAGAATATACATCATGATGGCATAGTAGCAAAAGCCCAAACTTGCATAAATTTCAATCAACTACATACATGTAGCTTCAACATACTTTGCGAATATTCCAAACGTATACTTGCATAGAACTACCGCATGTAGTTCTTTATAATGAATAACATAATTTTTGCACAAATATGAATTACTTTATTACCACAATTCAAGCATACAAATCAACACAGCTATTTATTCATACCAAAGTAATACTCTACTTACAATGGTTGCGGCGAATTCTCTAATTAAGAGATATGATTCCTTTGTTGAATTGATTGGCTTTAGGTTGCTTGAATTGCTTTAGGCTTTAGAACTTTCTTCCTAATTCTCTCTCTAGTTGGCGGCTACTCTTAGTCGTTCCTCAGCAACATGGCGGCTATGTTCTTAATTTTGAATGAATAGGTTAGGGTTTAGTCTAGGGTTGTTTATATAGAGGTTAGGAACTGATTAGGACCCTTGATGTTGCTTGGATTGATCATAGCCATTCATTAGATAGAGAGACCAATTAGAACCCGCCACCTAGCCCTAATGACAAAGCAGACCACAGAGAATCGGCCAAACACAGACCTGGCCAGCCAGGTTGACTGGGCTCGACCAGGTCGACACCCCTGTCGACAGGGATGTCGACAGCCCTGTCGACATGGGTAGCCCAGGTCGACAGCCCAGTCGACCTGGGTGGCCTAGGCGGGTGTTTATCCGCCCTGGCCCATTGGGCCCGATTTTTAATTATTTTATTCTGTTTGAATTTCAAATTTAATTCAAAACTTCCGAAGGCCATATCTTCTTCATACGGACTCCGTTTTTCGAAAACTCGGATTCTATTTCGCGTATTTTTCCGAGACGAACGCAATGGCGTATCCCGTTTCCCTTAGTTCTTTGATTTCAAATTAATTATACTTTAATTTGTTACTTTCACAGTTATAGAATTTTCGGGGTGTTACAACAATGAAATGTTCTTTTGTTTGCGTTCTGATTCGTCTTGTCCTCAACGCCATCCGGGATTTCCTTCAAGGGGAAGTTCGGGTCGTGTTAGGAACATGTTAACGAAATTGCAAGTAACCGTGGAAGTTGTTGAACTCGTGGGGTTAAGTAAATATGTTTAATCTATTTGGGTTATATGAACCTGTTAACCTGCAATACTTAACCTATTTAATCTGTTGGCGTTATATAACATTCTGCTTCCATTAATCACCTGTCTAAATTGGAAATTTCTGTAAACACTATAACTATGAAATTTACAATGAACAATTGTTAAGAATATTATTATGCCAAAATATTGTAAATAAGAATTACAGTAAAATTTGGAGGAATGAATATGCCTAAATTTACAGTAAATAGAAAATTGTAAACGCACTTAGACACGAGGTTAAATTCAACTTGTAGTAGAAGTCTGCCCGGAATCTCCCGACAAATCCAACATCGAAAAGTGGTTAATTTAATGTGATGGTCTAGTGCACATGTAATGATGCTAAGACATGAGGTTAGTCCAACATGTGATAGAAGTCTGTCAGGAACCGCTTGGTAAATCCAGCATCCACAAGTGGTCGACTTAATGTGAGAGGTCTGGTGCATAAATATGTATATGAATATATGTATATAACAGGATAGAAATAAATGGAATTTATTGTAATTAATGGAAAAGAAGGAAAGTTACAACAATAAAAGAATTGGAATGAAGGGGAAATGATGATAACCTATTATGAATAAACCTGAAGGGAAAAGGGAAGAATAATAGGTAGGCTTGTCCTGAGTACAATTGGAAATTATAACTTAGGTTATAATAAACAATAAGGGGGATGAGATAAGTTGTACTTAAATATAAATTAAGTAATCTGTAAATTTGAAAACCTAAAAACCGCTGTTTGTAATAAGTAGAGAAAAGAAGGGAAAATTTATGGAATAAAATAAGTTGTACTTGATTATACATTAAGTAATATGAAAACCTGAGAATCTGAATCTTGCTGATAAGAATAACATGTTATCTGCAAACTTGAGAATCTGAATTCAGTTGATAAGAATAACATGTTAAAGGATTATTAACAAACTTTAATGTGTTAAGTTATATAAATGCAATTAATAAGCAAGAGGAACTTGGTAACTTGTATAAGAAGTCAATATTACTTGAAATAACCAAGTTAACTAGAAATTTGATGAGGTAGAGCAAGCGCGTAATTGAATGTTTAGACATAGGGCCTAATAACACGAACCTGAGGCGCTTGGACTAGTTCGTACGTCTTAAGATGAATAACCCAATGAGGTAGATAATCGTGGTATCATGAGGCACAAGGGGAGCGCACGCCCATCTGATTATCCTTCCATTCTGCTTGTTGTTCTGCTGATATTATGTTGGCTCCGAAGGCCTAGAAAGGGAAGAACATAGCTCCCGGGGACATGGAGGGTACTCCTGGTAGTCCTCTGTGCGGTGGCAGCATTCAGGTTGTGCTCGCAGATTTAGGTCTGTGCATTACTACTCGGTGAGTATACCTTGACTACCACAATAGGGGGCAGTTGGAAGAACGCAGGGTGGCATAGGTGATTGATGATCCGGTTGCCTTGTGACTAGGAGGGTTACAACCATTTTATCTGTTTGCCTTTGGTGGGTCTAACCATCTGTTTGATAGCAATCATCGGATATCAAACATCGACAGTCAGCGGGATACGTGATGCGTGATGCAGAAAGATAGAGAACTAAACCTGCAAATCATCGACCTTTCGCTATCAAGGCTTTGGTTGCGGGACATGCCAATTAGGATGTTGTTTGTTGTTTTTCTGAGCCAAGTCACTAGCTCTCAATTTTGGTTGTCTTTCACTTGTTGAGGTGGGGTCTGGTGGGACCATAGCCACCGTGAAAATGCATACCATAGCATCTAGGTATACAGATACTTGAAAAAGCTCTCGATCGAGTTCTGTTTTTATGATATAGCTCTGTTTTGGAACTCGGTGCACAGTAGATAATATGTGCGGATACATGCATACCGTTTCCGGATGGTGTATCGTAAAGGTTACAACATCGAGTACGATTGACGATACATACATGAGAAAGTCTAGATACATGCATGTCAGTTCTGGGTGGTGTATCGTAGACTCCGGGGCATTACTTTGTGATGGAATCTGATTCGATCGAAGTTGGCAGTTCGTCCGCTTACGTAGCATAGCGACGGCGGTTCTATGTGGAATGTGGCGTCGTTATACAGAGATCCATACATCGTTTCGGTATAGGATGAGGGACTATGTATATTTATGTGTCATTACGGTGGAGACCATGTGAGTGGGGTACCGTGTGGTGTACCGTAATGTTGGGGTTAGCTACATATATAGTGTATTAGGTTAATCCATTGGGAAGTATATGGGTACTACTTGTGTGCAAACCTTGAGTGATGTTAACCCAAGTAACCTAATAAATAAGAAAACGTAACTAAACATTATATGTAGGGTTATCAAAAATGTGTAGTTTAAATCCAGCCACCAGAACTTCTGTTCTGACCTCCTCATAACATATTCGCAGGTTAGATTTGTGGCAGAGATATGATAGCTTTGTATATTGGTTAAGCAATATTATTATCTGGGTAAGGCCATATTTTGATTATATTATATTTTATCCATTCCGTTGTGAGATGTTTTCTGAGCTTTGATATATTTTATATCTCTATTTTTTCTGCAGGACACCAGACAAATCAACCCGAGTTTTGATATATTAGAATTTTGAAAAAAAAAACCAGTCTATCCGAATTCGGGTTGTTACATCTGGTATCAGAGCATAGGTTTAGGATTCCTATTTAAATAGTGAGTGAACGTATTTGTATTTTTAAAATATAAATATTATATATATACCCCTAAATCCATAGAGGAACCTACAAAATAGAAAGAGCATAATATGGTGAGAATAGGGATGTCTGTTTTGTACACTAAAGGAACAAATATGGAAATCTGAGACCCTTAAGTAATTTGGGTGGGAAGTGTACAATATGCCTTGTATGGAAGAAAGGTGAATTCAATGTGTTATTATTTCAGGATAGTGGGTTTGGCAGTAATAACTTATAGATTGGAAAATGTTAAAAAGAGAAAAATGGATTAGGAATATATATAGATGAGTGAATTGACTTTATGGGAGTGTCTAGGAAAGCGTACGTAAGTTGGAAACCTACTTTGAGTCTAACCCCAATTTTAACTTTTGAGAACTTGAAATTGTAAAAGCTTTTGGAAGATGGTTTATGGTATTTTCAAGTTTTGATCTTAAAAGTGTTTCTGATGAATAAAATGTGTTGAGAACATATTTGAAAAAGTACATATTGAATTTTGAAGTAAAATGCGTTATATTTTGGGAATTGTGATTTCTTGAGAAAATTGAGTTTAAAATAAAATTCTCTCAGTAAAAGGTGCATATTATAGAGCATGTATAGCTCGCTAGTTTTCAAGTTATATAGTATGAAAAAGTGTTGCATTTTGTTGAAAACTAGAATTTTCAGCAAAGAAAGCTTTGAAATCTCTATTCTTTTGACAATCATTTTCGATAAACTGTTTTAGCAAGAAATTTTTGTTGGGTGGACAAAATAAGTTGTAAAAATTAAGAATAGAGTAGATGTTTTCACCTTGTAGTAAGTAACCGACCTGACCTTATAGGCAAGAACAAGTTGTAAACCTGAGTCCTTATCTACTCCTGTTTTTGTGATTTGAAAAAAATTTGATTTACATCTTCTTCTTTTTTAATAAAATGATATGTTTTATGGTTTGGCCAAAGTAATTTTTGGTGAGGAAGATAAAGTTTTTTTATTTTTAACTTTTGGAAGAAAAGTGAAACGAAAAGGACAAACCATGTTTTAAAAATTATGGAGTACGTAAAGATTAGCGCCTAGGGAAGACAGGAAAAGTTTTGGGACTATGAAATAAATAGCAAGAATTATCTTGGAATAATGGTAAATTCCCGTTGAATGCATAAGCATAGAGAAGCCTAGTGTGTTGCTTGAAGATGATTGTTGGTACATAGCTAGGACTAGTGGTGACTACTAGATAGTGAAGGGCAAATAAGTGTTTAGATCATGTTTCTAATTTTCTTGTTAGGGGTAAAACCAGTTATTACATTTCTGTTGGGATCGTTCTATTATTTTGTTCATGTTAGGTAGTAAGGTAACACCTAAACCTGTCATTGATCCCATGGTTTGAACTTTTCTGTCTAAGGGGGACATAGTACTGAGATTCTTAGCCCTTAGTAGCTGTGTCGAGCGTTTGTTTTCTTGTTTTAGTTGAAGGACTAGAAGTCTTATTTGAACTAAACTAAGATCAGAGGATTAAGTTAAATAAGCTAAGAAAAGAGTAATGGCATAACTAAAAAGGAAACAACAAATTTAGCAAAGCAATAAACATGTCAGTTAAAGAAAAATGGAAAATTCTGAGAAAAGGTGAATAAGAATAATTTTTTCCAAGATAAGTTGAAAAAGAAAATCTATAACAAAGAAAGTTTTCTTATGTGACTGTGCTTGGATAGGAAAATAGGGAATCTTTATAAAATAGTTGTATAAAATCCAAGTACATATAGAAAAGGTGCATAAAAGAAAAAAGGAGGATGTGAAGTTTTCCGATTTCTACCTTTCTGAACATAGGAAATCAAATTTAGGAAATTAGATTTTTCTGAAATTCAAAAATTTAAAGATGATTGGTACGAATTTGGATGCAAAAATTTGATGGACTACGCTCTTGCCTAATAAGAGTGTGGGAAAATTTAGATAAAAAGGTTTTTTGATTTTTCAAATATTGCATTCATATAGGAAATGCCAATATATTTAGGAAGTGTGCATCATGTTTTCAAAGAGAATTTCAAGGAAAATTTGCATTCATATAGGAGGTACTGCTTAGGAATTCATTTCATTCATGGATTATTACGTTGAATTACACTTTGCAATAGTGCACAAATGGTTGCAAAATTGGATGCAAACATGATGGTTGTGAATTACATGAGGGATTACTAAATTTTACCCTAATCAACTTTCATGAACGAAATTTCTTAAGATTAGGAGAATGTAATACCCCAAAAGTTTGTATACTATAACCATACTTAAAGAAACTAAATTGGGGATAACTTAATTTATTACTCCGAATTAGGTGAAATCGCCAGTACCATTGCGTTCATCTCGGAATTTTGGTTCAGATAGACCCAAAGTTTGCGTAAAATGGATAACATATGAATAAGTTATGAACCTTAGAAGTTTATATATATATATATATATATATATATATATATATATGAAGCTTATATATGAATAAATTCAAATTAATTCAAATCTGAAGACAACACGTATGGGAGTACCCGTCTTTTGCTCGGGTCGACCTATGGTGTTAGGTGGGTCGACCCATCCCTTTGGTCAACCTTGTGCAGTGCGTTTTTCTGACGTGTTCCTAAAGTTGTGTGTTGTTCGAATTTAATTTACTTGAATCTGATGGTTCAGAGCTTTCATGAACACCTATAAATAAGCAAGCAGATCCTAGCCTAAATCTCATATTTTCTAAGGGACGTCTAGACTCTGCATTTCTTCTTCCTCCTTGAATCTCTTCAGAAAATAGAATAATTAGTCTAGGAAAATTCTGATTCAATATCAGGAGGAAAAGAATGTATATCTGCACATGGGTATTCAGAATTCTGATCGAAGTGAGGTAAATTCTTGGATTTGGTCAATTTAGATTTCTCCTATTTCTTCCCTTTTTTTTAGTTAAGAATTGTGGATCTATAGTTTTTTAGGTTTTAGATTCAATTAGGTGAGCCGTGGAAGGCTAGGTCTGGACGTGATTCATGAATTGGAAAGCTATTAGGTGAGCGGATTTAAATTATGCCTTTTTGATAATGGTATATTTATCGTTTGGCATTCCCCGTTAACATGTATAATAAAACTGCTGAAATGGTTAACTTACTGTAATCTGCTGAAATGAGAATCTGTCGAACTGTAAACCTGCTGAAATGGTTAAATGATTAACCTGCTGGAATCTGTTGAAATTAAGTACTGTGGAATATGATAGGAAATTTGGGATTGTACGAACATGTAAATCCGTAGGCTTAATTCAAGAATAAATGGAACATGTTAATGAAACTGTAAGTAACCTATGGAATTTGTTAAACCTGTAGGGTTAAGTAAATATGTTCTGTTTGGGGTTATATAAACTTGTTAACCTATAATTTTTAACCTATATAATATGTTGGCATTACATAATTCCTATTTCCATTAATCACCTGTCTGAATTGGGAATTTTTGTGAACACTATAATTATGAAATTTACAATGAACATTTGTTAAGAATATTATTGTGCCAAAAGATTGTAAATAAGATTACAGTAAAATTTTGATGAATGAATATGCCTAAATTTACAGTAAATAGAAAATTGTAACTGCACTTAGACACGAGGTTAAATTCAACTTGTGGTAGAAGTTTGCCTGGAACCGCCCGGCAAATCCAACATCCATAAGTGGTTAATTTAATCTGAGGGGTCTATTGCGTAAATATACATGTAATGGTTCTAAGACACAAGGTAGTCCAACTTGTGGTAGTAATCTGCCCGTAACCGTCCGGCAAATCCATCATCCACAAGCGGTCGGCTTAATGTGAGAGGTCTGGTGCATAAATATATATATATGAATATATGTATATAACATGATAGAAATAAATGGCACTGATTGCAATTAATAGAAATGAAGGAAAGTTGCAACAGTAAAGGAATTGGAATGAATGGGCAATGATAATAACCTGTTATGAATAAACCAGAAGGGAAAAAGGAAGAATAATAGGTAGGCTTGTCCTAGGGACAAGTGGAAATTATAACTTAAGTTATAATAAACGATAGGTGAAATGAGATAACTTATGTATTGAGATAAGTTGTACTTAATTATAAATTGAATTTTCTGTAAATCTAGAAACCTACTGTTTGTAATAAGTAGAGAAAAGAAGGGAAGACTTATGAAATGCAGTAAGTTGTACTTGATTATACATTTAGTAATCTGTAAACTCTAGAATCTGAATCTTGCTGATAAGAAGAACATGTTATCTGTAAACTTGAGAATCTGAAATCTATTGATAAGAATAACATGTTAAAGGGTTATTAATGAACTTAACTGGGTTAAGTTATATAACTGAAATTAATAAGCAAGAGGAACTTGGTAACTTAAATAAGAAGTCAATATGACTTGAAATAACCAAATTGACTAGAAATCTGATGAGGTAGAGCAATCGCTTAATTAAATGTTTAGATATAGGATCTAATAACATATAAACCTGAGGCGCTTGGACTGGTCTTTACGTCTGAAGATGAATAACCCAATGGGGTCGATCATCATGGTATTATAAGGCACGATGGGAGTGAATTTCCGTCTGATTAACCTGCCATTATGGATGTTGTTCTGCTGATATTCTGCTAGCTCCGAAGGACCGGAAAGGGAAGCTTACAGCTTATGAGGACGTGGAGGGTAATCCTGGTAGTCCTATGTGTAGTGGCAGCGTTTAGGTTGTGCTTGCAGAGGTTAGCTCTGCGCGTTACTACACGGTGAGTATGCCTTGACTGCCACAATAAGGGGCAGTCAGAAGACTATAGGGTGGCATAGGTAATTCGACGATCCGATTGCCTTGTGACTAGGCGAATTCCGACCATTTTATTTGTTTGCCTTTGGCGAGTCTATCCATTTATTTGATAGCAGTCATGGGGTACCAACCATCGACAGTCAGCGTGATGCGTGATGCGAAAAGATGGAGAGCTAAACCTACAGATCATCGACCTTTCGCTATCAAGGCTTTGGCTGCGTGACATGCCAATTAGGATGTTTTTTGTTGCTTTTCTTGGCCATATCACTAGCTGTCAATTCTGTTTGTCTTTCACTAGTTGAGGGAGGGGTCTGGTAGGACCATAGTCCCCATGAAAATGCAGACCACAACATCTGTGTATACAGATGTTCGAAAAAGCTCCCGATCGAGTTTCGCATTCTGATACAGCCCTGTTATGAAACTCGGTGCATAGTAGATAATATGTGCAAATACATGCATACCATTTCCGGATGGTGTATCGTAAAGGTTACGACATCGAGTACGACTTACGATATGTACGTGAGAAAGTCAAGATACATGCATGTCTGCTCTGGATGGTGTATCGTAGACTCTAGGGCATTACTCTGTGATGGAATCTGATTCGATCGAAGGTGGCAGTCCGTACGCTTACATAGAATGGCGATGGCGGTTCTATGTGGAACATAGCATTTTTATATAAAGATCTGTACGTCGTTCGGGAATAGGATGAGGGACTGCGTATATTTCTGTGGCGTTACGGCGGAGACCGTGCGAGTGGGGCACCATAGGGTGTACTTTAATGTTGGGGTTAGCTACATATATATTGTATTAGGTTAATCCACTGGGAAGTATATTGGTACAACATGTGTGTAAGCCTTGAGTGTTGTTAACCCAAGTAACCTAATAAACAAAAAATGCAACTAAACGGTATATATAGGGTTATACAAAATGTGTAGTTTAAATCCAGTCACTAGAACTTGTGTTCCGACCCCGTGCTCATAACATACTCGCATGTTAGATTTGTGGCGGAGATATGGTAGCTTTGGATACTGGTTAAGCATTATTATTATCTGGGTAAGGCCATATTTCAATTATATTATATCTTATCCATTCCGTTGTGAGATGTTTTCTGAGCTTTGATATATTTTATACCTCTGTCTTTTCTGTAGGATACCAGAAAACCAATGCAAGTTTCAATAGATTAGAATTTAAAAAAAAAATCGGTCTGTCGCAATTCGGGTCGTTACAATATCTGTAAAAGACAGCTTTGTTATGCCTACATTACAGATATCCATAGATTGGTCCGTCTCTTTTATTGGTGTTTACGGCCCCACTCGGCCTCCCCTAGCTAATGAAAGACCGTTCAAAGAGCTAAGTGATCGTGCCCTTCCCAAACAATCTAAACACTCAATTGGCAATGTCCATTTTCCAATGTCTCGATAGTAAAATATCACTGGCCTATTGATTATGCTTTAGCAGTTCCCGTACTTGCTCCAATTTACGATGATAAGTACTGACAACTCACTATCTTTATTAGGCCTTGACCAAGAAGGCTGCCCTAGGAGTCGAGGCAGCCGTTGAATCCAATAAATCATCCCATCAACCGTTTAAGCTACCCTCCACATAAAGGCAGCTAAGGCAGGCTCTATGGATGGAACCTTACAGACCTATCTCCAGGGGTACAACTTCATTATGCCTACCCCAGAGGACTATATCAAAGTATCCTCATGTCCCGTAGAATCTTGTATTTCCTTTCAGTCCCATCGAATAATAAGTTGGGCATGCTCCTACCATGTCTCTGGACACCTACGATGATTTATTAGACCCTACGTTTAATTTACCATTATGCATTTTACTTATTTATTTATGCTTGATTTGCAACATTCTTTAATCCGTTTAGTCCAAATATTCATTATTTGTTAATCACTTTATTAGTTACCATATAAAAATTTAGTAACCAAAGAATTGCCCAGTCATAAGGCCACCATAGAATATCGCCTAATCTCAAGGCTAGCATAGAATATCGCCTAATCGTAAGGCCACCATAGATGTTCTGTAACGACCCGGTAGGATTCGATGCCCAAATTTCAACAATAATGGCCAGAACCCATATATCTAAAACACTAACAGAAAGAAATTAGAGGGTGAGTGAGATAAGGAAGAGAGAAATATTAGAATAGAAGAAGAAGAAGAACTAACACAACACATAGTCTTACATCACAGTGGAATAAAATATAATACATAAATAATCTTTATTAAGAGCTTGAAATAATACTTATAGTCATCAGAGTACATTAACACATCTGAACAGTTATAACAATCTGTACTCATATACAACACACCGCGGAATAAACACTAATATGTATTATACATCTGAACTCCTCTAGCTTATCTTCGGAATTCACATCATCTGATAACCTGTACTTGTAAAAATCGGTCTAATCCGAGCATTCGAAATGTCGAATCAGTCTGGTGAACAAGAGTGAAAAAAACTCGCAAAGATTAAAATATCACCAAACTTGATTTTTAGGTCAAAACATTTCTTTCTGAAAGAAAAGGACAATCGTAAGATTGATCCATGCATAAACACAGATGGATTCTACCTTATTATAATCCATAAAAAATACTCTGGTTGTAAAGCTAAGAGAAGGTGTCTTCTCTGCCACCAACTATGGTACATTTTAAGAAGTCAACGTACGTGATCCATTTGGAAATACTCTGCCAAACATCCGTCCGTACAAGTTTTCCTAGGATTCGACAAACCGAAGGCACCCTCCTACTGCATCCTAGGAATCATCCTGTAGATCAGTAGCGAGTAGTCCTTGCAAATCCGAAGATTTCAATCACTGCGGAATAACAAATCCAAATAACCCTGGTTGCAACATTAGAGAATTTTGACAAGTAATTCTTTCTCTTATGAAGATTCGTGGTCTTAAATTGCTCCATCTTCAGTCAGCTCCTTCGAAAATTTTGTATTTACTGGTTCGGAATGGTTTTTTGAATATAATTTCGATCCCAGTCATTCCTTACCAACAATCGTATAGGTCAGATTTGATTGTCGGTTATTTAGCTAACAAATGAACAATCATTCAACAAAGAAAATAAAATGATTTTACTAGTTCAGTACTCTGCATCACTTGGCCTTTTTAATTACAAATAATTAACTTCTTAATCTTTAAAACACAATATTAACTTCTTATCTTATTTTATGAGTATTTACAAAACTATTTTAAATACTTAGAATTAAATCAGATATGCACATATTCTCACTTTGGGTTCAATCAAATTTCACGTAAAAACATCATTATGAAATCACTTTTCGTTTCATTTATTGAAAACCATAATCACACTTTCCTTTTTAATAACTCATTCATACTCATCTCGCTAAATCGTTATATTTCTTATTTCTGTTACTCCCACATTCATTGTTCCCGACCGTAAATTGGCAAGCGGATAACTTCCTAAGCATCAACCCCGAAGACCGAAATCAACATCAGATTAATACTCAGAAAATCACTCAACTCAACCATTCTCTAGTTTGTTTCAACTCTAAAATTTCTCATCTTAACTCCTTATCACCATATATTATTCCACTTCTAATCTATTTAAACATTTCCACGTTGAAAATCTTGTTTCAAATTCATTTGTTTCACATAATATCATTATTAAGTATTTCTGATTTAAAATCAACGTTTTAACACCTCATCTCTTTATGAACTGTATTTATAAATCTTAGGTTTATTATGAACCCCTTCTTAACTCGACTTCTTTTTACTTAATCCAAATGTTGAATAAACATTTGATTCAAACCCTCGTATTCGCTTAAAATATCTTTGATAAATTCGTTTATAACTCTTGGGTTTTACGATAAAATATGTTGATAAATCCTTTCACAATATCCAATTAATATTCCAATTCAACTTCGCTTTCTTTACTTCGATGAGTTTCATTACAAAGTGATTACTTAAATTATTTTATTTTACAATAATAATTTACTTTATCATTATTCACTATGGACGTAGTTAAATTGTTATTACCAAAATAAATGGTAAATCACTTTTAAAATCTTATTAAAATTGAGACAAATATTTGTAAAACAATTTCATTAAATTAAATTAAATTAATTAATTTAATAATCAATCACAGTAAAAAAAGGCTGACTTAGTCAACTCGAAACACGATTATTTCGTTAACCAATTCCAATCAGTTCTTCCTTTTAAATTACTTAAAAATATAATTAATTCAAATAATTCCACTTAATTGTTTCTTAGAAACAATTAGCCTAACTCTTAACCGTTACATCAATTTCAGCTCATCTACTGATAAAACTAATTAATGTAAGTTTTCCATATAAAACCATTTAGCAATCACTTATAAACTTAAATAATTAATAATAAATATTCATTTTCTTTTAATACAGTGTATACAAAATAATAAAATTTAAAAACCCATCTTCAATTATAAAGTAAAATTTATAACTTCATTTCAGACGATTTACCTGACGGTAAATTAATATTTATGAAATGATTGATTTATAGGCCATATGTTGCCAATTACCCAACCAATACTTCTCATTGGTTAAAACAAAAAAGAATGTTGAATTTCCACTCAACGATCAACAACCAAATCAATCATCCGATCAGACCAGTTCATATAACGATAATATGAAAATAAATATCATTTAATATATTTGAGGAGTCCAGTTGGATCCCTCCAAACTTTTTTTTTCCTGCATCCAAATACATTACCTCAAATAATATCATTCAATTCAATAACATATATAATTCCTAAAAATATAACCAATGATAGTAATTTAAACATCCTATTATTAATGTTATACGTTTAGCTTATTGTAAACGTGACCAACAAGGTAAGTTGCCTCAGTTGGTTATGATCGTTAAAAATAACAATTGATTCCAATTAAGTCAAACAACGTTTAATTTAATCGGTTCCATCGATATAAAATATTATATTCAGTAAACATCCAGCAATAACAACTATAGCACACAAATATTAAACCCGACTTATATAAAATATAAGTGGGATAAAAACTGTGTGAGTTGTACTTACCTTGAGTATCCATCTGTTGTCAAAACGGTTTTTTTAATTAAATTAAACCGAAATTTAATATAACTAAAACTTCCTATTGTGTCCAATTCTGTCCAAAACACTCTATTATGTCGTGTTTGCTTATATAGTTCCAACGCTCTCGGTCTCATCGAATTCTGACAATATATAAAAACGTTATACATATTTTAACTTACTGTTTAAAATTGAATTAATTACACCTTAAACAAATTTAAAGTTTATTAATTTACTATACTAGTATAGATATAATCGGCACATTTGAAACGTGGTTAGGCATTATAATTACTTATAAATGGCTATGTCAAAACAATTCTGCATGTTATAAAAGTTAGGTGTATACATTTCTTAATTAGTTAATCACGAATATAGGATTGGGCATGTGTAAAAAACTTTCCAGTAGTCCATGTTAAAAACCATCCCCCCTTTTATTTTTACTCAAAGATTAATAATAATTAGGCACAATTTATTCCATACGTGTATTAAGTTTAGTCACAATCATCAACTTAAAACTACACACACACACACACACACACACATATATATATATATATATATATATATATATATATATGAAAATCGAGGCTTAGCCGAATGTTGAGCCCCAAAAATCAAACTACTTGTGACACCCCACGTCTGTTAATGTCACTCTTTACCAGAATGCATTAAGTTTCATGAAGCGTTATAGGTAAACAGAAGCAGAAACATGACAAGACATATATAAAATAACAATGGAATTAAAAACTTTATTAAATAAAAAAGCTTCGCGGTCCAAACCCAATTACATAATAAGTCTGAAATGCTGAAAACATTAAACTTCTGTCTTGTACCAAAATATTCATCAGAGTACAATAATACATAAAAAGAGGATAATCCCCAAAATATACCCATAGTAAAGAAGATATGAAATCAAGCAGTACATCTAAGCAGCGCCAAGTAGAATGAAAGAAGAATCCTGATCAAACTTGAGTATTCCCACCCTGAGAACCTTGAGGGTGGAACATAAGAGAGAGAAGAGGGGAAAAAATGGGTTAGACATAAAGTATGGCAAGTCCAGTTACTTTTGGCACATTAATAAGTAAAAGCATCATGACAGGCATATAAACTAGGGAGTGAGATAACAGTGTCATAAGGCAGGTTTAACAAGATAAACAGGATAAATAGAATAAAATATACTGCGCTTCTCAAATACTTTTCTCTGCACCAATACTAGTATAACAGGAACAAGATGATCCCAACAAGTACAAGATGGTAGACTTAGGTGTACTTCTGGTGAGAGGTTTTACCCCATACAATAACAGGAAGCCCAACAAAACTAACAAGTGTTACCCCCAATGATAATAATGGGCTCCTAAACAAGCAAGACTAGATGTACCTTAATTACTACCCCCAATCGATCGGCTCCCTAACTCGTAGATACCCTGTGCTGGCCCCATAGTAGGATGTATCACTTCCTATAGTGGCAACCCGTTCACTACAAGATGTGCACAAACCATATCTACAGGTGTCATGGTGTCTTAATCCTCCCTGGAACCGGACCCATGCACGCACACGACCCCGTCGGAATGCGTCGCCTACACCATTCTCTTAGATGGACTTCTCACAACCAACTCAGTAAGCGTGCTTTGACCCGACCTAGTTCGGGGTTCTCCATTTGATCCTAATATAGGTTGTTGACTGATACAAGTCCCCTGTAACACCCCACACCCGCTAAGGTCACTCACTAAGGGAATGCCTTAGTTTCGGTGGAGTATTTTTAGTGAGTATAGAACAGAAAAATTACAACAGGACAGATATAAGTAATACTTGAAAATTTAAAACATCACTTCATTAACAAAACATGTTTGGTTACATCACAAAACCATAACAAGAGTCAAGTACATAATATCCATCCTGATAAAATAGAAGTACATAATCCCATTACATAGGTAATAGCCAAAATAGAAAAGATAAACCGAGCTTTACTTCTACGGTCCAAGCCCCAAAAGATAGATATAGCGGTCTGGTCCAAGCCCACTAGTGCTAGGCCCACTCTGATAACCTGAGGGTTGGAAAAAAAAAGATAAACAACAACGGGGTCAGACATAAGTCTGAGTGAGTCCTATAACCCTAACAATACAATCATTAAAGTAATTAGGGTATGATATAAACAAGATACGGTACCTCTGGGGATAATGACTACACTAAGTAGCCAACAAAACACAGGATGTACTACGATAACCGAAACGACGTATTTATCCACCCAAGGATAATTACTAGCTTACACCACCCCAGATCTACCCACCCAAGGGTAATTCCTACACTGCACCACACCAGTTCTACCCACCAAGAGTAATTCCTATTTAAAGGTTGATCCCACCTAAAGACTTAGAAAATATAACTAGTAGTTTCTGGTACTTCCAGCTGACCACGTAGGTGTCGTCTGCCCCTACCTCCACTAGGTGTATCCCACTACTCCCAAGCGATCGGCTCCCTAACGTAGATACCCGTGCTGGCCCCACAGTGAGGTGCATCACTCCCCTAAAGTGGCAACCAATTCTATCAATGGTGCACGGCTTATATCTACACGGTGCAACAACGGCTTATCTACCAGCCCGGGCCCACACACGCATATGAAGCCCGTTGGACTTGCGTTGCCACCGCTACCCCGTTTTAGCCTCTTATAGTCAAGCCCAATATGCGTGTCCCGTCACTCGACATGGGTCGAGCCCACAAAGATACGTTTGGGATATTGGTTGAAATGGGCCCCCACAAGCTACTACTTAAGCTTGTCATTTTATCTAGTGCATCCCACTTAACCCCTTTTTATAGTCATGCCCCCTTACATGTTAAGGTTTGGTTAAGTCATCTCATTATATTTCAAGTGCCACTTAAGGCACCCACTAGATTTCCGCATGCCACCCAAGGCACTTACTTGATTCCCACATGCCACCCAAGGCACTTACTTATTTCCCACATGCCACCCAAGGCACTTACTTGATTTCCACATGCCACCCAAGGCACTTACTTAACCCTTTAATCATGTTTAATTACATGTTCCGCTTTGGTTAAGTATTCTAATCGTATTTTCTATTGCCACCCAAGGCAACCCACTAGTTTCCTCATGCCACCCAAGGCACCCCCACTAGTTACTACATGCCACCCAAGGCACCCACTTAACCCCACATGCCCGTCTACATGCTAATATGGTTAAGTGTTTCTTAATTCATTAATTAAGATCATGACCTCATAAAGACCTCTCACATTAGACCGTCTTTTATGACTGCTGGATATGCCGGTTGGTTCCGGGCAGACTTCTGTCATCAAAAGGGTCTAACCTCGTGTCTTTACTTTAATCATGTATTTAATTTATGACTAAGACCTCTCACATTGGGCCAATCATTTGTAGCCACTGGATGGCCGGTCGGTTCCGGGCAGACTTCTGCTACAAAAGGGTCCAACCTCGTGTCTTAGTTGATTAATTACACCTAACTAATCACCCCCATATTAATTATCCCTAATTAATATCAAGTTTTTTCATAACATGGGTAGACCTAACTCAATAGGTAAATTCCCATGGGGTAGACCTAACTCAATAGGTAAATTCCCACTTATGCTTATTCATTTTATGGTATGCTTAATCATACCCAATCATACTTTTATTAACATATTTACCAACCCCATCGTTCCCCACGTAAATCGTCCTCATTTCATGACATAATAAAGGGGAAGATCCATCACAAATATCATGGGTTTAGCATATAACTTTGTCATGGGTTAAGAGGATGTCAACTTGCATTTATGAGCATATATTAACTCAACTACATTTAACCCAAACTTGCATATTATCATACACATGATTTGCATAACATGTTGCATATGAGCTTGCATATTATCCTACACATATCTTGCATAACATGTTGAACTTGCATATAAGCATTCTCATAACTTGCATAACATGTTAAACATGCATTTAAGCCTACACATAACTTGCATAAGCATTCACATACTTGCATAAGCCTTCACATACTTGCATATCACATTAAACTTGCATTTAAGCATATACATAACTTGCATAACATCATGCACATAACTTGCATAATCTCATAAACTTAACTTGCATAACACCATGTACATAACTTGCATACCCTCATACACATAACTTGCATATGAACTTGCATAACAACATGCACATAACTTACATAACATCATGCACATAACTTGCATAACATGTTGAGCTTGCATATATGACTTGCATCTTAAAGGAGGGTAAACATGCATAGCATATAAAGGTGTCATCTTGCATATGTATGCATCACATTTAAAAGGGTAAACTTATATGTCATGATTTATGCATAATACCAAACACTTAGCATGCATAAAACCACTTACTTAGCATGCATAGAATCAATTACTTATTATGCATAAACACACCACTTAACTTGCATAAACCCAAACACTTAGCATGCATACAATCCAATACTTAGCATGCATAAAATCAAATACTTAGCATGCATAACACCAAATACTTAGCATGTATAAAATCACATGCATAACTTGCATATCATGTTACATATAACTTGCATATACTCTCACATATAGTTTGCATAACATGTTACATATGCATAAATGTTCAACATAGTGTTTTGCATCATAAAACATGGCATTAACCTTGCATATAACATAAAACTTGCAAATCACATATCATACAAACTTGCATAAACACATTTATCCACAAACATAGCCATGTCTTATCACATCCTACCATAATCAATTTAACAATTGATTATTAAAGCCATAGGAACTCACCAAAACTAAGATTAGCAAACTTATGAAGTAAAACTAGTTGCCAAATATGAAGAAGAAGATGATTAGAGATTGATTAGCTTGCAACTCTCTTCATTGATTTGTGGAGGCCATGATCAAGTTTCATTTTGCCATAGTTTAGTTACAAGATCTAATTATGAATGAATTAGGGTAGGGTTAGGGTCTTATTTATAGGATTAGGTAGTGTTTTAGGCCCTTAGATTAACCCTAGATTAGTTTAGGTCCGTCAGATTTAGGAAATCTCTAGAACCCAACCCTCCAAGCCAGCCTAAAACCCAACCTGGTGCACCCAAGCTCTCTGGACGCTGCGCCCCTGTCGACAGGCAAGTCGACACCCCTGTCGACAGGCCTGTCGACAGCCCTGTCGACATGGTTAGGGCGGGAAGCTTCCCGCCTACCCCCGCTGGCTCCATTTTGAAATCTGATTTTAAATCTTTAAATCTGTTTTAAGCTTTAATTTTTCTGCAAACTTCATTGGGCCATAACCGGGCCATACGGACTCCGATTCTCGAAAACTCGGACTCTATTTCGCGTATTTTTCCGAGACGAACGCAATGACGCAACCCGTTACCCCCAATTCCCACATCTGAGATTATTTATCCTGTAATTAGTGAACCCTAGTATTAACTAAAATTCGGGGTGTTACATTCTCCCCTCCTTAAAGGATTTCGTCCCCGAAATCTCTAAGCTAAGGAGAATGCATATCCTACCATCCAAACAACCATCTACTCAATCCATCAAACACGGGCATCCATTGTCCTTAAAACAATTTCTAATGATGTATGAGCATATGCAAAAAGTGTGTGTATATGTTCCCTATCTAATGTATGAACATATGCAAACCATGATAGTGCCATGTATCCATTATGTATGCGAGAGAACCCTATCGACACATACAATATCTACATGAGTGCACAATCATTCACCAAAATGCATCATCCATATGATAACACAATCATTATACATCCATAAATATAGCTTCCTACACACAATTTTATGCAATATGCAATATGAAGTGATTGAGCCGATCTAGTGCCTAGAGTGTGTGTACATGCATCCACGAGCAACCACTAGCAACCACTTGCATCCACTTGCATCCATCATACATAACATGTCTCAAACACATGTTTCAACCATAGGACTATCCTATCTGAAAGTCAAAGGTACTAACGAGAGGACATACTAAGGATAAGATAAGCACAAGATATGCGATGAAGGAGAAGCAAAAGGACATACTCTCCAAAAGAAAAGGGTACCTCGAACGCATCTTCGCTTCCGTCTCCCAGGTAGCGTCGCTCTCTTCTTCTCCCCTTTGTACTTTGACTAGTTGAACCTCTCTGTTTCTCATCTTCCAAATCTCTGACCCAAGGATGCAAGTAGGAGCTCGTCAAATCGTCGCATCACGCCCTACTTCCACTTCTCTAAGCAAACTTGGCCCTACCACCTCTGCGGTCTCATGTAGGCACTTCCTCCCATGGGATACATCATGTACATCACTAAGTCTGTCGGGCAACTCCACCAATGGAAGATGCTCCTCCCATGTACCTCCAAATCCAAGATACATAGCCTCAAAAGGTCTTCTAAAATATGATCCACCCTCTCGGTCTGGCCGTCCGTCTGAGGATGATATGCGGTACTCAAACACAACTGAGTCCCTACCGCCTCTTGCAAACTTTTCCCAAAACTCTCTAGTGAAGATAGGATCTCGATCGCTTGCCATACTGGAGGGTACACCATGCAATCTAATAATCTCTCGAATATAAACTGAAGCAAGCCATGGAGTAGTTCCCTTACTCTTCACAAGTATACAATGGGCGCTCTTGGTAAGCCTGTCTACTACCGCCCAAATTCCCGTATTACCCTTCCTTGATCTTGGTAACCTGTCAATAAAATCCTTCGAGATGCTATCCCACTTCCATTGCGGAACTTCCAATGGGTGAAGCAACCCACCTGGTATCTTTTGCTCCGCCTTCTCTTGTTGGCACACCAAGCATCGAGCGACATACTCGGCCACATCCTTCTTCATACTGGCCCAGAAGAAAACCCTCTTCATGTCTTGGTACATCCTGTCCCCGCCGGGATGAATAGTCATCCTAGAATGGTGTGCATCATCAAGAATAGCCTTCCCCAAACCCTCGTCTTGCGGTACACAAAGTCTACCGTCTCTACGCAAGCACCCCCTATCGTCTAGGGTGTACCTACTCAAATGGCTGGACGACTCCCCCCCTTATGAGCTTCTCTACCAACTCAACCAACTGTGGGTCGTCCCTCTGTGCTTCTCCAATCCGCCCCAAAAGAGTAGTTCTAACTTCCAAGGAAGCTAGCAAACCGGGTACATAATCAATGGAAGGTCTGAAATCAAACATCGAGATAAATTCCAAGCTTCGTTGTTCCACGGACAACGGACTCAAGGACAACCTCTTTCTGCTCAAGGCGTCCGCCACCCCGTTACCCTTGCCAGGTGTATACGCTATCTCAGACTCATAGGATGCTAAGAATCCCATCCACTTTTACTGTCCTAAGATTATGCGCTCGAAGAGTCTCCAACACATCCCTAAGATGTAGGGCATGCTCTTCTCCACCAGGATATCATCCAAAATCATCACAAATGTCTCTCACGCAGACCACCCTAGTCGAACTCGGCATCCCCCAAATGCAAGCCCCAAAGGCCTAAACCAATATCAGACAAACACCCAAGGGATACCTCCTTCGAATTCAGACGACCTACGTGAGATGATACTAGTAAAAATGGCTAAATAATTAAGCCGTTGTCCAATTCTGGATGTCCTCGCCAGTCTTACTCCAAAACCACCGTTTATCCCATACTGGCTTTGCTCAGCCTATTGAGCACATACGAAAACTTATTTCGCTCCTAGAAAAGACCAAGATGTCATCCACAAAGACCATCACAACTTATTTAGGTACTCCTTGAACACCCTTCTCATCAAATCAACAAAATATGCGGGGCGTTCGTCAAACCAAATGGCATCACCAGCCACTCATAAAAAAAATCATCCGGAGTCCTAAAGGCAGTCTTCTCTATTCCATCCTCAGCCACTCTCAATTGATGAAATCCCGTGGCTAAGTCCTACTACAAAAATACTGAGGCGCCAGCCAACTGATCAAAGAGATCATCTATCCTCGGCAATGGGTGTCTATTCTTCTTTGTGAGTTTATTTAGTTCTCTTTAGCCTACACAAAGTCTGAGGGACCCATCCGCCTTCATGACAAAATCTACTGGAGCGCCCCACTCCGATATACTTCGTCTTATGAACCCCTTCTCAAGCAAATCGCCTACTTACTTATGGAGTTCCCTCCTCTCACGAGAAGCCATGTGGCACACTGGCCAAGATACTGGTTTAGCATTATCCACCAGATATATTCGGAAGTCAATCTCCCGCTTCGGAGGTAAGCCCTTTACCTCCTCACACACATCCGGGTATTCCCGGACCGCTCTAACAGATCGCAAACTCTAGACCGACATGTCAAGCGATTCTAGATAACTTAGCATAACAAATTCTATGGGATTACAAGAGATCTCGAGAGTGTTACCCAGGCGGGTCATAAGCCTAACAACTCTCCCTTCAAAATCAAGAACGGCACCCCTACTGGATAACCAGTCCATGCCCACAACTAACCCATAGCCCGTGAAGCATCACACCTAAACCCAACGCTAAGTATAGAAACTTTCAAACCCAACCACATCATGGAGCCCAATTGGGTTTGAAACAACTAAGGGATATGAGATAAACGAACTCGATGCATCCTAATCAAATAAAGTTTGAACCGGTTATCATAGAAATCCAAATTCCAACCTAAACGGTCCTATCCCCATCTGGTACACTAGCCGCGAGGGAATACCACTACCCTCCATACCTTGCCCTTGCTCCTTTGGACAATCCTAATAAGGTGTCCTACTCCTCCCAAAAAGGATAACTACTAGCCTTCTTCTTCCCTATTCTCCACTCGTAACCTCCCACTAATGAGGTTTCATCCTTCATTAACCAAACAACTATTTGAGCCTTCCTCTCATCGTCTATCCTATAGGTACCTACAAGTCCTCCTCCTTCTTGAACCAACTTCTAGTCCGACTAATGTCCAAGTTCCTTGAAGTGGTTTTCCATCCTTATCTATCTTAGAAAGATCATCTATACGCGGAGGGGAAACTCAAAATGAGAGAGAGGAAGAGATTCTAAATGGAGAATTCGAAAGATATAGATATGGCTATTGGGGATTATGCTTTTCTTTCAAAAACTTTTCTCTTAAAGACATGTTTTTGAAAATACTCCTTTCAAAAATATTCTTAGAAAATAGTTTTTCTAAAAATTTTATCTGTTCTGGTAACCTTAAGCTCTGATACCACGTGTAACACCCCACACCCGCTAAGGTCACTCACTAAGGGAATGCCTTAGTTTCGGTGGAGTATTTTTAGTGAGTATAGAACAGAAAAATTACAACAGGACAGATATAAGTAATACTTGAAAATTTAAAACATCACTTCATTAACAAAACATGTTTGGTTACATCACAAAACCATAACAAGAGTCAAGTACATAATATCCATCCTGATAAAATAGAAGTACATAATCCCATTACATAGGTAATAGCCAAAATAGAAAAGATAAACCGAGCTTTACTTCTACGGTCCAAGCCCCAAAAGATAGATATAGCGGTCTGGTCCAAGCCCACTAGTGCTAGGCCCACTCTGATAACCTGAGGGTTGGGAAAAAAAAGATAAACAACAACGGGGTCAGACATAAGTCTGAGTGAGTCCTATAACCCTAACAATACAATCATTAAAGTAATTAGGGTATGATATAAACAAGATACGGTACCTCTGGGGATAATGACTACACTAAGTAGCCAACAAAACACAGGATGTACTACGATAACCGAAACGACGTATTTATCCACCCAAGGATAATTACTAGCTTACACCACCCCAGATCTACCCACCCAAGGGTAATTCCTACACTGCACCACACCAGTTCTACCCACCAAGAGTAATTCCTATTTAAAGGTTGATCCCACCTAAAGACTTAGAAAATATAACTAGTAGTTTCTGGTACTTCTAGCTGACCACGTAGGTGCCGTCTGCCCCTACCTCCACTAGGTGTACCCCACTACTCCCAAGCGATCGGCTCCCTAACGTAGATACCCGTGCTGGCCCCACAGTGGGGTGTATCACTCCCCTAAAGTGGCAACCAATTCTATCAATGGTGCACGGCTTATATCTACACGGTGCAACAACGGCTTATCTACCAGCCCGGGCCCACACATGCATATGAAGCCCGTTGGACTTGCGTTGCCACCGCTACCCCGTTTTGGCCTTTTATAGTCAAGCCCAATATGCGTGTCCCGTCACTCGACATGGGTCGAGCCCACAAAGATACGTTTGGGATATTGGTTGAAATGGGCCCCCACAAGCTACTACTTAAGCTTGTCATTTTATCTAGTGCATCCCACTTAACCCCTTTTTATAGTCATGCCCCCTTACATGTTAAGGTTTGGTTAAGTCATCTAATTATATTTCAAGTGCCACTTAAGGCACCCACTAGATTTCTGCATGCCACCCAAGGCACTTACTTGATTCCCACATGCCACCCAAGGCACTTACTTATTTCCCACATGCCACCCAAGGCACTTACTTGATTTCCACATGCCACCCAAGGCACTTACTTAACCCTTTAATCATGTTTAATTACATGTTCCACTTTGGTTAAGTATTCTAATCGTATTTTCTATTGCCACCCAAGGCAACCCACTAGTTTCCTCATGCCACCCAAGGCACCCCCACTAGTTACTACATGCCACCCAAGGCACCCACTTAACCCCACATGCCCGTCTACATGCTAATATGGTTAAGTGTTTCTTAATTCATTAATTAAGATCATGACCTCATAAAGACCTCTCACATTAGACCGTCTTTTATGACTGCTGGATATGCCGGTTGGTTCCGGGCAGACTTCTGTCATCAAAAGGGTCTAACCTCGTGTCTTTACTTTAATCATGTATTTAATTTATGACTAAGACCTCTCACATTGGGCCAATCATTTGTAGCCGCTGGATGGCCGGTCGGTTCCGGGCAGACTTCTGCTACAAAAGGGTCCAACCTCGTGTCTTAGTTGATTAATTACACCTAATTAATCACCCCCATATTAATTATCCCTAATTAATATCAAGTTTTTTCATAACATGGGTAGACCTAACTCAATAGGTAAATTCCCATGGGGTAGACCTAACTCAATAGGTAAATTCCCACTTATGCTTATTCATTTTATGGTATGCTTAATCATACCCAATCATACTTTTATTAACATATTTACCAACCCCATCGTTCCCCACGTAAATCGTCCTCATTTCATGACATAATAAAGGGGAAGATCCATCACAAATATCATGGGTTTAGCATATAACTTTGTCATGGGTTAAGAGGATGTCAACTTGCATTTATGAGCATATATTAACCCAACTACATTTAACCCAAACTTGCATATTATCATACACATGATTTGCATAACATGTTGCATATGAGCTTGCATATTATCCTACACATATCTTGCATAACATGTTGAATTTGCATATAAGCATTCTCATAACTTGCATAACATGTTAAACATGCATTTAAGCCTACACATAACTTGCATAAGCATTCACGTACTTGCATAAGCATTCACATACTTGCATAAGCATTCACATACTTGCATATCACATTAAACTTGCATTTAAGCATATACATAACTTGCATAACATCATGCACATAACTTGCATAATCTCATAAACTTAACTTGCATAACACCATGTACATAACTTGCATACCCTCATACACATAACTTGCATATGAACTTGCATAACAACATGCACATAACTTACATAACATCATGCACATAACTTGCATAACATGTTGAGCTTGCATATATGACTTGCAACTTAAAGGAGGGTAAACATGCATAGCATATAAAGGTGTCATCTTGCATATGTATGCATCACATTTAAAAGGGTAAACTTATATGTCATGATTTATGCATAATACCAAACACTTAGCATGCATAAAACCACTTACTTAGCATGCATAGAATCAATTACTTATTATGCATAAACACACCACTTAACTTGCATAAACCCAAACACTTAGCATGCATACAATCCAATACTTAGCATGCATAAAATCAAATACTTAGCATGCATAACACCAAATACTTAGCATGTATAAAATCACATGCATAACTTGCATATCATGTTACATATAACTTGCATATACTCTCACATATAGTTTGCATAACATGTTACATATGCATAAATGTTCAACATAGTGTTTTGCATCATAAAACATGGCATTAACCTTGCATATAACATAAAACTTGCAAATCACATATCATACAAACTTGCATAAACACATTTATCCACAAACATAGCCATGTCTTATCACATCCTACCATAATCAATTTAACAATTGATTATTAAAGCCATATGAACTCACCAAAACTAAGATTAGCAAACTTATGAAGTAAAACTAGTTGCCAAATATGAAGAAGAAGATGATTAGAGGTTGATTAGCTTGCAACTCTCTTCATTGATTTGTGGAGGCCATGATCAAGTTTCATTTTGCCATAGTTTAGTTACAAGATCTAATTATGAATGAATTAGGGTAGGGTTAGGGTCTTATTTATAGGATTAGGTAGTGTTTTAGGCCCTTAGATTAACCCTAGATTAGTTTAGGTCCGTCAGATTTAGGAAATCTCTAGAACCCAACCCTCCAAGCCAGCCTAAAACCCAACCTGGTGCACCCAGGCTCTCTGGACGCTGCGCCCCTGTCGACAGGCAAGTCGACAGGCAAGTCGACAGGCAAGTCGACACCCCTGTCGACAGCCCTGTCGACATGGTTAGGGCGGGAAGCTTCCCGCCTACCCCCGCTGGCTCCATTTTGAAATCTGATTTTAAATCTTTAAATCTGTTTTAAGCTTTAATTTTTCTGCAAACTTCATTGGGCCATAACCGGGCCATACGGACTCCGATTCTCGAAAACTCGGACTCTATTTCGCGTATTTTTCCGAGACGAACGCAATGACGCAGCCCGTTACCCCCAATTCCCACATCTGAGATTATTTATACTGTAATTAGTGAACCCTAATATTAACTAAAATTCGGGGTGTTACATCCCCCACATCGGATGATACAGGCTTCCCCCTAGGCTTGCATCCCCACTACTAGGATTTCAACAAGTTATTCCTACCAGTTTAACAAGGTTGCATAACCCCAATAGGTTAAGTTCGTCGGGTTTGTATGTATAACCCATCCCTACATATTTAACAAGATTAACTAAACCCTCCCACTGATTCAAGCAAGTTTACTTAACCCCTGCTTAAGTTTACAAGTTCATGTAACCCTCACAGATTCAAACAGGTTAAGTATTATAAGTTAACTACCATTTATTCATTTATGGTTATTAATGTGCTAGACCTCCCACATTAAGTCTACCACTTGCGGATGTTGGATATGTCGGTTGGGTCCGGGCTGACTCCTACCACAAGTCGGAATTAACCTCGTATCTTAGCATCATTACGTGTACGTTTGTGCACTTAGATGCCTCACATTAGATTCACTACTTATGGTTGCTGGATATACTGGGCGTATCCGAACAGACTTCTACCACAAGTGTAATCTAACCTCGTGTCTAAGCACGGTTATAGTTTCTAATTACTGTAAATCTAGGAACTTTCATTACTAATCAATTTTTACGTTTATTGTGCCCCAAATCCCTATCTGGTTCAAGGTACAAATTATGCCCAAAATCCCCAATCATGTTTTACAATCTGAACTATGCCCCAGTTTATCATTCCCAATTTCATGCGCTCGTGTATTTCAGCGATAGGCCTAGGCTCGAAGGTAGCTTGGCTATAAACAAAAAGGGAAAGAGGGAGAGAAGCGAACACGAATAGGCATAGTAAATAAAACTGGAATATGATGATAGAATTGGTCATACCGACAGAATTGGCATACAGTGACATGATTAGGCAAACTAACATAATAGGCATACGGTGACATGATTAGGAAAACTAACAAAATAGGGATATCATGGATAGGCATATTAGGTCTAAGCGGTAAATTAAGTATACAAGTAATGGCAGATCTGTTATGATTCATATTACTAACAAGCATGGGCTTAGACCCAAACTTATAAACATGTCAAAATTACATTTTAGGTGTTTATATCTAAAAGCAACATAAACTCATTGTGATTGGATCTAAAGAACAAAGGACTGATTTTAAATGATGTAGCACAGGTCCTTGAATACATATAACTTGTTGTTGAAGAAGAATAGACTAGTTTAAACTGAGTTGGGGCAGCACCTCGTGTCTCCATTATTTTTGGTGAATAAAAACAATAACAACGAGGTTCTATTTATAGCCTAAGATCAATGAATCTCGCTCAGAACTATGTCCAAGTGCAGGGCAGGAATCTTCCCATACCTCGGTGGGGTCGACCCGAGGTCAACACCCGCGTTTTGGGGTCGACCCATGAGTCGACACCCACGGGGAACAGGTTCGACCCATAACGGGCCGATTACCCCCTTCCCCGCGTCGTTGATTTGAATTTATTTGAATATTTTGATGGGTTCCATATATATAAAATTCTCTTGTGCGTATACAAACTTCTAGGCTTAATAACTTCTTAATACGATGTTCGTTTTACGCAAACATGGGGTCTATCTTAAGAAAAATTCCGAGACGAGCGCAATCGCAGAGTCCATTTTACTTAATTCCCAATATTTTATTAAGTATTCTCAAGTTTATGATTATAGTGTTCTTTAAATTTACGGGGTGTTACATTCTCCCCCACTTAAAGGATTTCACCCTCGAAACCTCTAAGTTAAGAAGAATGTATACCCTAACATCTATCATCCATCTACTCATCCACCAATCACATGCATCCATTGTCTTTAAAATATTTCTAATTCTTATATGAATATATGCAAAGGTGTGTGTATATGTCCCTATACTAATGCGAAAGATCAGGAGGTCTACTGATTCAGTTGACCTCCTTAATGCAATGTATGTTAGTGCCATGAGTCCAACATGTATGCAATTAATCCTAATATAACATGTAAGTTCTATATGTGTGCACAATCATTCATCCAGATGCAACATCCACATTGTGATACACCCACTTTCATCCATTAAAAGAAAAGAATATGCGCATGCGTCCATATGCAGTATGAGAGTGATTGAGCTGATCTAGTGCCTAATGAGTGTGTAACTTCATCCACAAGCAACCACTAGCAAACACTTGCATCCACTTGCATCCATCAAACATAACATGCTTCAAACACATGTTTACATCCATTGGATTTCTACCTAAAGGTTGAAAAATCGATCGATAGGATAAACTTAAATGATAGAAACAAGCACGAACAAAAACTTTGGAAAAGAAGTTAAGTACCCTTGAAAATAGAAGGGTACGAAGCACAGATCTTGTCTTCGGTTTCCCAAGTTGCATCCTCTTGGTCATCTCCCCACTGAACTTTCATCAACTTGACCTCTCAATTGCGTAGCTTCTTAACCTCTGATTCAAAAATACAGGTAGGAACTCGTTAACCGTCGTCTCCCATTCCACCTCTATTTCCTCAAGCATACTTGGCTCAACTAATTCTACTGTATCGTGTAAACATTTTCACAAATGAACATCCGCTAATCTCTCTAGTAGCTCTAACCTATAAGCCATTTGAATTCTTTCCATTATCCTAAATGGTCCTACAAACCTTGGCGCCAGTTTCCCTATAGATCCAAAACGAACCACATCCCACCGAGATGATTCTTTGATAAAACAATATCTCCCACCTCAAACTTAATATCGGTCCTTCTCTTATCTGTGTATGACTTCTGCCTATCCTGAACTGTCTTTATGTGTTAGCGGATAAGATTAGTCTTTTATGAGGTTTCTCTAATCGTCTCAGGTCTAAGTAGAAGCCTATCTCTACTGTCTCAATTTGAGAACCTTCTGCGGGAACATATACTTGTGCGACTTATGGTCGATGTATAACTCGAACCTTTCTTCAAGCAGATACTGCCACTATGTCTTAAGCGCAGATACTATGGCAGTCTATTCCAAAACATGGGTAGTGAAGTTCTTCTTGTGAACTCTCAATTGTCTACCACCATAACATATTACCCTTCCCTCTTGCATCAAAACAGAACCAAGTCCTGTGCCACATGCATCAGTGTATACTATGAACACTTTGTTCCCATCAAGAAAAGTCAAGATAGAAGTTGTTGTCAGAGCCCTCTTCGATCGCTGAAAAGCATCACAATCAATGTCCCAAGAAAAGGTCAAATTCTTCGTCATCAGTCTGGTGAGTGGGGCTGATATCTTTGTGAAGTCCTTAATGAACTTCCTACAATAGCCCGCTAAATCGGGAAAACTCCTCAGCTCCATTGCATTCTTTGGAATCTTCCAATCTTGAACTACAACTACTTTCGCGGGATCTACTGCTATCCCATCTTTAGAGACTACATGCCCTAGAAATCTCCCTTCTTTTCTCCAAAAATGACATTTGGAGAATTTCGCCTTAAGCTGGTGCGCACAGAGAGTTCTCAAAACCTCCCTCAAATGTAGGGAATGCTCTTCCTAGTTCTTCGAGAAAATCAAGATGTCATTGACAAAGACCACAACGAACTTATTTAGAAAATCCTGAAACACCCTACTCATTAGATCAACAAAATAGGCAGGTGCATTCGTCAACCCAAAAGGCATGACGAGCCACTCGAAGAAACCGTCTGGAGTTTTAAAAGTGGTTTTGTCTATACTGTCCTCGGCCACCCTCAACCGATGAAACTCCATAGCCAAGTCTAACTGAGAGAAAACGGATGCACCAACAAGCTGGTCAAACATACCATCTATCCTCGGAAGTGGATGCCTATTCTTCTTAGTGAGTTAATTCAACTCCCTATAATCCATACATAAGCGAAGCGAACCATCCACCTTAGTAGCGAATACTAATGGAGTACCCCATTCAAATTTGATTCTCCTAATAAACCCTTTCTCAAGTAGCTCCCCTACTTGCTTGCTGAGCTCCCTTCTTTCTCTTGGAGCCATATGGTGCACCGACAATGCAACAGACTTTGCAGTGTCCACCAAGTATATACGAAAATCAATCTCGTGCCTCGGAGGTAACCCTGAATCTCCTCAAAAACATCAGGATACTTACAGAGTACAAGTACATATCGTAGAACATCAATAGATGCATCAAGCAACTCTAGGAAACTAAGCATGACATACCCTTTAGGGTAAAAAGAAATCTCAACGGTCCTCCTATGGCAAGTCAAAAGTCTAACGACCCTCCTCTCACAATATAGAATGGCACCATACATGTTTAGCAAATCCATCCCCATAATCAAACCATAGGCCATGAAACCAAGCACACATGCAATGCATTCAAACTCGATGCCTAACATAGATATTTTCAAACCTCGACAAATCATAGACAAATGAGCCATACATCCAATGGGGTTTGAGACAACAACGGGATCCAAAACCATACTAGTACTAAGGTGTAGAGACACAACCACAGAATCAGATATAAAAGAATGCAAAGCTCCAGAATTAAAAAGAGTTCTAACAGGATGATTGGAAAGAGAAATCAAAGCTTGCATGGAAACTTTCCTACCTCTACCTGGCGCACTAGTCATGAGAGCACACACCTGCCCTCTAGAAGATCCTGCCCTTTGGCCCGGTCCTTGCTTCTTCGGGAAATTCTTAACAAGAGAAACAAGTATTCTTCCTTTTCTTATAATCGTTGGTCAAATGACCCTCGCGTCCACAATTATGACATTTCCTCTTATCTCGAGCTATGCCATTCTTTCCGCACTTCTTTTTTTGTTGTTGTTCTTTCTTCGGCTACACTTTCTTGTTTTGTGTTTCCTCAACCTCAGCCTCTTTCTTTTCACCAATATCTTCTTCATGCATCAATGCCATATCAACGAGTTTCTCAAAAGTTGCTCCCATCGGAATATGAGACATACCCAACCCATGGTGGGGTTCATTCAATCCTCTATCAAACCTCAAAACTTTCTTATGCGGGGTATTTACTAGCGCCAATCCAAACCTCACCAATTGATTAAACTTATTAACATACCCTTTGACAGACATGGCCCCTTGCTTAAGTGCTAAAGACCTTTCCATTTGCATTTGCTCAGCTTGCGAAAGAAACTTCATTTCGAATCTATGTCGGAAATCATCCCAAGTTTCGACTGGACGTCCTGCCTATGTCACTTCCCACCAAAACGAGGCCTCAACCTTCAGCTTCTAAACGGCTAACTGAATCTTCCTACGATCGTCAACTTTGAAAATTCCAAACAAATCCTTCGTCTCTTGAAGACAATTCCTTGCTTCTACGAGAGTCTCAATTCCTTGGAGTGGCTTCCCTCCCATAGCACCGAAATATTTGCATATCTTAGATAAATTAACAGCACGCAGAGGAGGAGGAGGAACAACAGCTGTAGCTGGGGGAGGGGCGTCTGCTTGGCCTACGGTAGGTGGCGTAGCCTCCAGATACCTACGATACCAACCCGATATCTACAACCCTCAGGAATATTAGGTTCCCCAGACATGCTGAAAAGAAAAAGAAAAAGGGATTCAAATAGGGAATCAAAAGATATTTTATATGACTTTGGGGAATACGTTTTACAAAACAGACTTTTCTTTTGAAAAATGCTTTCTTTAAAACCTTTTGAAAACAATTTTCAGAATCTTTTATCTGATCAAGTAACCTTCGGCTCTGATACCGAATGTGGCACCCCACGTCCATTAATGTCACTCTTTATCAAACTGCGTTAAGTTTCGTGAAGCGTTATAGGTAAACAGAAACAAAAACATCACAAGACAGATATAAAATAATAGCGGAATTAAAAACTTTATTAAATAAAAAAGCTTCGTGGTCCAAAACCAATTACATAATAAGTCTGAGATGCTAAAACATTAAACTTCTGTCTTGTACCAAAATTATCATCAGAGTACAATTGTGAGGGCAAGGAATCTCGCTCGGTCCGAACCAGTCGCTAAACCGACCCAGACCGTTCGAAACGCCCTATCGTTTGAGAACACGACAAATCAGAACGCATACAGAAGAACATTTCACTATATATTACAACAGTGCATCAGATTACAAGAATATACAGAGTATAAATGAATATTACACAGAAATATCAGAGATTTAAATTACATTTAAATACATAGCAGCGGAAAAATAATACAATACACAACTAGAATGAGATATACGGATACAAAGCTTTCCGGATATCGTTCCAGCTGTAAACCAGGATCCTGTGAATATAAATCTGCAAAACCAAAACTACTAGCTGCCCGTGTCAAAATAGGGGCACCCAGAGTTTAGGTTAAAACAATAAACTCCAGGTCAGTCATGTGACTGGTGTGAGAACTAAAACAGTTATTAATCTTTATTTGAAAGTTAGGTAAATCAAGGGACTACGCCGTATAACACGGAACGGGTTTCCTCCCAAGAATACCAGTGCATATAACAAACAGCGCAATGCTAAATAAAGAAAAATGAAGCTGTTATAAGACCCAGGTCCTATCACACAATGCAACGCAAGCCGGGGGATAGGGTTTTCCCTTATAACAGCCAAAGAATGCTTGATACGTTTAAAACAAATCATTTGATACTATAATAAGTGCATAGTGTATAAAACAACTTCGAATCATAAGTATGAATCATAGGCGACATGAGCGTCCCATGCCACTATGTCGCCATATATAGGTTTACAAATAAAACCGCAAAGTCACGTATTTGGAAATTGGATTTCCATCTATGAACCGAGGCAAAAGATAGTCCTCACCGACTTCGAGACAATCTAGCCCATGTCTCAGGCAAGCGCGCAGGAAAGCCTTGGAGCGACAGGGCCGGTCCACCGATGTGGATTATTATGCCTGAACACTACGTCTCCCCACCCTATGGGGTGTAAGTCTGGTCCGTCAGCCGACCAGAATGCATCGGCCGAAACCGATATAACCGAGGCGCCTCGCAACAGCAACAACCACATAAGTCAAACTCGTCAGGGCATGTAAAACCACTGACGCCACTTTTTAGCTAGAAGGAAACGCATGCCCTCCCTGAGGTCCGTCTCCCGTTTTTGGTTCATACCGGGTGTGAAACACGCGAAGTAAACGTTACACAAAGCTACGCCACAAAGGCCGTGCTTTGATCATCACCACAAGACTTTGCTTTTCAACAGAAGCCTCGATCATTTGCATCTTAGCATGCCACACAGGCAAACCACTCTATGCAACCGATATCAGTCACACAGAATGAAATCCAATGTCAGACACACAGTCCATTTACAAGTCCGTTCTGGGTCTGAACGAAACCGGAGGCACCTAGTACCCCGCATATCCATCGATCTCCAAGTACGTCTGGATGATCACCAACTGTTTCCATCTTCTTGGGTGTACAGCCCAATCAAGATCGTCAGAAATCACCCAAACGACGTGAAGAACTCCGGTCTTCGACCATCGTCTTCATCTTCGACTTATCGTCGTATCAGTTATTCAGAATGGGATAAACCCGGTCTTTCCGAATAACTCGCGTATACTTTATAAAAGTGCTACACAAACACAACATACGCCTCATTCCAATTCATCAGTCACTAACCGCAAATTAATCAAGAGAATAGTTCCCCAAATATTAACCCCGAAGGCCGAAACCAACATCAGATCAATATCCAGAAAACCATTCTGCTTGGCTAACCGACAGTTAGTTTCTAAATTTCACATTCATAGGGAAAGATTCCCATTAATTTTATCAAAGATAAATTCCTTGAATTTATTATTTAATCTACTTTTGAATATCAATTAAAACTAGTCGGGATTAACGAACCTTACCGAAGTAATCGTTTGTTTTAATTTCCCAATCCCAACCTATTCATCCCATGAAGTAAAACTGGTCATACTTCATATCTAACACCACGGTGTTATCGGTAAATTCAATTACCATTTCACGTTCAAATCTAATTAAAGATTTAACTATCGCCTGGAGCAAAACTGGTGATACTCCATTTTCGATCATTTCAATCTAATTAAAGATTCATTAAAACTCCACTTAGTTTTAATCTTCGACTGGGTTAAAGAATCAGTGTCATTTAAAACACGGTTCACGATAAACCCAAAATCACATTCATTAATTATCGGGTTAAAGAACGAGTGTTATCTAAAACACTGTTCACGATAAATCCAAAAATCAATATCGACTCGATTCCAATTAAATATTATTTAATTGGTACATTTCATTAAATCTAAATAAAAAGATTTAATCTTTTCTCCACTGGGTTTAAGAAAAGTGTTAGTGAAGACACCATTCACGACAAACCCCAAATCACATTTGATATTCAATATAAGGCTCTGAATAGAAAATATACCGGCTTATATTCAATATCAAATTCTACGACTAACAAATATCGTATTGGAAATAACGATATATATATATATCTATATCTTTCAAATTTCCATAACAACAGTTGTATAATCACGAAATCCAACATCGAAATATTCCGAAGACAATTTCGATTCAAATCCACTCCAATGCAATCATTGGAAATTCTGGTTATTTTTAAAACCCTTTTCGAATTCAATTTATTTCTTTAAAAATAAATAGAATTATAATTCTAGTTCAAAACCAGTTCATTTCGATAAAAATCTATTTTTATCTTTTCAAACATGAAGTTTTTCATTCCAAATCTTCACAAATCATTTCTTATGATTTTACACAAATTATTACTATTTTTAATAATTTTATCAAGGCCCGTACAGTCGATTTCCATCAATGGCCATCGAACTGCACTTACAGCGACCTTTTTCGAATTTGATTTGGACATAATTCCAAATCCAACCGTTAGATTTCTAATTTCTAATATTCGTTAGAAAGCTCTTTTCGATACGAACCCAACGGTTCCGGTTTTAGGAGAATCCGACGGTCGGATCTCCCGTAATGTCCGTTTGAAGTAAATGGTCGAAATTCACGAACTACCGCGGCGCGGCGCGTTCTATTCAGGCTATTATATTATATATATAATATATATAATATATATTTCGTCGATTTCTATTTAAAACGAATTATATAAATCGTTTTGATTTCGTTTTCAAAAACAATTTCAACTTCCTTTTTAATTCAAATCAAAATTGAATTCTGCTTTATAAATTCGTTTTAAAATTCATTTCTATTCAATTCAAATTTCAATTCAATTTGAATTCATTTCAATTCGCCTTCAATTCAATTTGAATTCGTTTTCAATTCAATTCATTTCGAAATCGTTTTCAATTCAATTCATTTCGAAATCGTTTTATATTCAATTCATTTCGAAATCGTTTTCAATTCAATTCATTTCGAAATCGCTTTCAATTCAATTCATTTCGAAATCGTTTTATATTCAATTCATTTCGAAATCGTTTTCAATTCAATTCATTTCGAAATCGTTTTCAATTCATTTCATTTCGAAATCGTTTTCAATTCATTTCATTTCGAAATCGTTTTCAATTCAATTCATTTCGAAATCGTTTTAAAATCGATATAAATATCTTTCACGTCAAAATGGCATCAACTAATCAACACGGCTTCATAAATTGCTATTTTCAAATATTCTATTTCAAATATTTCCTTTTCAAAATAGTTGTTATTATCAAAATATTTCGTTCAACACATGACCAATCTCAATGAATGAGTACTGTCAACACATGAACTTTTATTTTATAATATTCTTTATTTTCTAAATTGGAATGAGGCCCAATCAATCACCATATAAAATTAATTATATGGATTTTCATACAACACATGTATATAATAGCATTGAAAAATAATCAACCATCAACCAAAGTGCACTACACTGTATAAGCATCAAATATAGATATTCAACGCTTATAACAGCCTGTCAATCGATCGATCGACACACAACTAAACAATCGGGATTAGTGTACGTCAAATATCATCCCAACACCCGTGTAGGGTTTCAAACAATCAAACACAGATTTTATTTGTGCTGTTGGGCGATGTGTAAAATTTATCGACCCAATCAATGTCCTTCAAATAGGTGTACATAAACAAACCGTCTGGTTTGTAAATGAATATTTATTTATTCACATTCACGTTAAAAATTATATTTTTAACGATAAAACATTTTATTTCAACATATGAATTTCTATTCAGTTCATTTATTCAATAAAATGATATTTTTATTTTTCTAACATATTTTAGAAAATTTCGGCGGCATAACGGCACGATACTAGAAACGGGACAAGGCCTAGCCTTATCCCCGGTCTAGTGAAGGCCCACGCCATTCACACATCAATCAAAATCACCAAACAACCAAATTCAAATCAAATCATATAACTAATCTATGCAACCAAACAAACAAGTCCATGGTCTGTGGACGATTGTGTCGGGTGCTACTAAACACCGTCTGCATCCTAGTATATATATATAACTAGAAAAATAAATTGAAAGGTGAGAAATTCTCACATATAGCTATCCTAGCTCCATGGCCCTTCATTTGCAGAAGTCTTCGTCGTTTCGCCTTTTTGTCACTTTCGTAGCTGCTTTCACTACATACGTAAAAATCACATTTTTACTTCGCTATTCAATATATAAAAATCGAATTTTTTTACTTCGATGTTCAATATATAAAAATCATATTTTTCTATCGAAGTTCAATATATAAAAATCCTATTTTCCTATCGAAGTTCAATATATAAAAATTCTATTTTTCTATCGAAGTTCAATACATAAAAATTCTATTTTTCTATCGAAGTTCAATACATAAAAATTCTATTTTTCTATCGACTTTCGATATATAAAGATATGATTTTTCTTTTTAAAGAAATCAGTTTTCAATACCTTTTAAAAATCAAAATCAGTTTTTACTCTTTTTTAAAAAAAAACAGTTTTTATCTTTATAGAAATTCAGTTTTAATGCTTTTTAAAAATTCAGTTTTAAAAATGCTTTTAAAATCAGTTTTAATCCTCATTAAAATTTCAGTTTAACCTAATTAAATTTCAGTTTTTAAATCTTATAAAAATCAGTTTCTAAATTCCTATTAAAAATCAGTTTATATAAAATACGAATAAAATAATAAAAAAAAACTTACGGCGAGGGGAGGGCTGCTGCTGCTCTTGGCGGCAGTCGGGGAGGCGTCGCGTCGAGGGGGGGGCTGCTCGATGTCAGGGTCGGCGGCTTCGAGGTAAGGCGGAGGCTGCGGGGTGAGGCGACGGCTTCGGGTTGAGGCGACGGCGATGTCTGGAGGGGGGCGGCGGCTACGGCGTTCGATCGATTTAGATTTTAGGGTTTTCTTTTTTTTTTCTTTTCCTTCTTCTGCCGATTTAATTTATGAAAGGGGGGGGCCAGAAAGGAGATAAAGGAGGGAAGGGAATTAAAATATTTTTTTTATTGTTATTTATTATTTAATTATTCAAAAAGTTGACTTTTGCATACGACCTCGAAACGAGGCCCACCGCCTGTCGTCCATAGCGTTTAACCCCCATTCCGAACACAATGGGATATGTATCGCAAGCTGATTCGATTGTTACAATCAGTTTCCTTTTGAATTTTCATTTAAATCATTATATTGAATTTTAAACGCACATTTCAAATTACCGGGGTCACATACTAACTAGAAAAATTCCAGAAAAATATTTTCTAGCTTCGTATTGACGATACGGTCCTAACAAAACTAGTTTCGTCGAATTCTGAGACCGTTGGAAAAATGGCCAATTTCCAGTCGATTAAAATCAACTGAAATGGTCAAAACACGTTTTCCTATGCCACGCTCACATATTGATTCGAAAAATTATGAAATTTGAAACCTAGCAATAATTTAACATCACGGACCCAACAAAACTGGTTTCGTCGAAATCCGAGGTCGTTTGCAAAATGTCCATTTTTAAGGGCCTTATATATATAAAAATATATATAAATTCCACAGCGACTATTTCTAATTTTAAACTGGACATATCTTATCATTTCTAAGATGAAATCTCAGTTTGTTAACTTCGTTACAAAGATATAGTTATACAGATTCAAATATTTCTTGTTTCGTTCAATTCTGACTTATATTGAATTCTGTATATTCATTTGAAATTAGAAATCGAATTTTCGAACTACCGCGCTATTTTCAATTCCTTTTATAATTATATATTCTAACGACGACGTATATAATATATACGTTCTAATTATATTCTAAATGAATTTCTCATCGATTTTATTTAAAATAATTCAATTTAAATATAGAAAATTCGCTATAATTGCCAAAATAAAAATTTTAAACTGGCCCAGATTTTCGGGGTTGTTACAATCTCCCCCACTTAAAACTTTTCGTCCTCGAAAAGGAACAAAGTCGAAAGTGGCTTGATTATTCAGCTCTACGTTCGATCTGGCTTCTCTTCTCCAACTCTTTAGTTTCTGAGAATTTTCAAAATTTCAAAAATTTGGCTAACACCCTAAATTTTTGAAAAATTTCGCCATAACCTCCCCTGCACCGGGAGCATCGGGAAATTTCAAATAGCTTCCCCGGTCCTTCAGATCTCAAAAAGAAAAAGAAAAAGCCAAGCGGCTAGCCAATAGGTCACAAAATCATCATCACCCAAACGAAACAGGAAATTATGTAGTAAACATGTACCTATTGTCGGGCAAACAAATTTTATTCTCTGCTCTAGCCTCCTTGCTATGACCTGTTCAATGTAAGTATATGTATATGCAAGCAAATGCGACCAATTTTCAATACAATTCAATATTTGTTTCAATTAGGATAAATGGTTCAAAATTAGCAAACAAATGAACAAACAACGCAAACATCAATCAATTAGTGAATTAGAGTTTCAAATTCATAATTTTGATCCATATACAAAAATCATGTTTTTGATGCCAAATCACAACAATAGGTCTTATCTAATTTTTGGTTCTCACACCAGTTTAATGGAAATATATAGAAAGTCACACCTTCAACTCTCGAACACAAATTCTAATGATGTAGCTACAATCATCAGAATCATCTTCGGGCGACTAGAGTGTGAATTTATATCTATCCAGTATATTAAAACTTCGAATACACGTGGATCAGACGTATACCCAAAATCTTTATATACTGCATTGTCCAAATCAATATAAATAAATAATCAAATACGAATAGTTGATTTAAATTTTCAAAACAAAGAATGTTTTCATTTGAAGAATATACTCTTCACACTCGTTCTAGGATACTACTGATCCCATCTCTAACGAGTCATTCCCATTGGATTTTACTAACCCAATATCTGATGAATTCTTTCGTACGGTTCTAATGTGCCTTGTTCTCTGAGCTTTGTAAACCAAAGCTCTAATACCAACTGTGAGGGCAAGGAATCTCGCTCGGTCCGAACCAGTCGCTAAATCGACCCAGACCGTTCGAAACGCCCTATCGTTTGAGAACACGACAAATCAGAACGCATACAGAAGAACATTTCACTATATATTACAACAGTGCATCAGATTACAAGAATATACAGAGTATAAATGAATATTACACAGAAATATCAGAGATTTAAATTACATTTAAATACATAGCAGCGGAAAAATAATACAATACACAACTAGAATGAGATATACGGATACAAAGCTTTCCGGATATCGTTCCAGCTGTAAACCAGGATCCTGTGAATATAAATCTGCAAAACCAAAACTACTAGCTGCCCGTGTCAAAATAGGGGCACCCAGAGTTTAGGTTAAAACAATAAACTCCAGGTCAGTCATGTGACTGGTGTGAGAACTAAAACAGTTATTAATCTTTATTTGAAAGATAGGTAAATCAAGGGACCACGCCGTATAACACGGAACGGGTTTCCTCCCAAGAATACCAGTGCATATAACAAACAGCGCAATGCTAAATAAAGAAAAATGAAGCTGTTATAAGACCCAGGTCCTATCACACAATGCAACGCAAGCCGGGGGATAGGGGTTTCCCTTATAACAGCCAAAGAATGCTTGATACGTTTAAAACAAATCATTTGATACTATAATAAGTGCATAGTGTATAAAACAACTTCGAATCATAAGTATGAATCATAGGCGACATGAGCGTCCCATGCCACTATGTCGCCATATATAGGTTTACAAATAAAACCGCAAAGTCACGTATTTGGAAATTGGATTTCCATCTATGAACCGAGGCAAAAGATAGTCCTCACCGACTTCGAGACAATCTAGCCCATGTCTCAGGCAAGCGCGCAGGCAAGCCTTGGAGCGACAGGGCCGGTCCACCGATGTGGATTATTATGCCTGAACACTACGTCTCCCCACCCTATGGGGTGTAAGTCTGGTCCGTCAGCCGACCAGAATGCATCGGCCGAAACCGATATAACCGAGGCGCCTCGCAACAGCAACAACCACATAAGTCAAACTCGTCAGGGGTGTAAAACCACTGACGCCACTTTTTAGCTAGAAGGAAACGCATGCCCTCCCTGAGGTCCATCTCCCGTTTTTGGTTCATACCGGGTGTGAAACACGCGAAGTAAATGTTACACAAAGCTACGCCACAAAGGCCGTGCTTTGATCATCACCACAAGACTTTGCTTTTCAACAGAAGCCTCGATCATTTGCATCTTAGCATGCCACACAGGCAAACCACTCTATGCAACCGATATCAGTCACACAGAATGAAATCCAATGTCAGACACACAGTCCATTTACAAGTCCGTTCTGGGTCTGAACGAAACCGGAGGCACCTAGTACCCCGCATATCCATCGATCTCCAAGTACGTCTGGACGATCACCAACTGTTTCCATCTTCTTGGGTGTACAGCCCAATCAAGATCGTCAGAAATCACCCAAACGACGTGAAGAACTCCAGTCTTCGACTATCGTCTTCATCTTCGACTTATCGTCGTATCAGTTATTCAGAATGGGATAAACCCGGTCTTTCCGAATAACTCGCGTATACTTTATAAAAGTGCTACACAAACACAACATACGCCTCATTCCAATTCATCAGTCACTAACCGCAAATTAATCAAGAGAATAGTTCCCCAAATATTAACCCCGAAGGCCGAAACCAACATCAGATCAATATCCAGAAAACCATTCTGCTTGGCTAACCGACAGTTAGTTTCTAAATTTCACATTCATAGGGAAAGATTCCCATTAATTTTATCAAAGATAAATTCCTTGAATTTATTCTTTAATCTACTTTTGAATATCAATTCAAAACTAGTCGGGATTAACGAACCTTACCGAAGTAATCGTTTGTTTTAATTTCCCAATCCCAACCTATTCATCCCATGAAGTAAAACTGGTCATACTTCATATCTAACACCACGGTGTTATCGGTAAATTCAATTACCATTTCACGTTCAAATCTAATTAAAGATTTAACTATCGCCTGGAGCAAAACTGGTGATACTCCATTTTCGATCATTTCAATCTAATTAAAGATTCATTAAAACTCCACTTAGTTTTAATCTTCGACTGGGTTAAAGAATCAGTGTCATTTAAAACACGGTTCACGATAAACCCAAAATCACATTCATTAATTATCGGGTTAAAGAACGAGTGTTATTTAAAACACTGTTCACGATAAATCCAAAAATCAATATCGACTCGATTCCAATTAAATATTATTTAATTGGTACATTTCATTAAATCTAAATAAAAAGATTTAATCTTTTCTCCACTGGGTTTAAGAACAGTGTTAGTGAAGACACCATTCACGACAAACCCCAAATCACATTTGATATTCAATACAAGGCTCTGAATAGAAAATATACCGGCTTATATTCAATATCAAATTCTACGACTAACAAATATCGTATTGGAAATAACGATATATATATATCTATATCTTTCAAATTTCCATAACAACAGTTGTATAATCACGAAATCCAACATCGAAATATTCCGAAGACAATTTCGATTCAAATCCACTCCAATGCAATCATTGGAAATTCTGGTTATTTTTAAAACCCTTTTCGAATTCAATTTATTTCTTTAAAAATAAATAGAATTATAATTCTAGTTCAAAACCAGTTCATTTCGATAAAAATCTATTTTTATCTTTTCAAACATGAAGTTTTTCATCCCAAATCTTCACAAATCATTTCTTATGATTTTACACAAATTATTACTATTTTTAATAATTTTATCAAGGCCCGTATAGTCGATTTCCATCAATGGCCATCGAACTGCACTTACAGCGACCTTCTTCGAATTTGATTTGGACATAATTCCAAATCCAACCGTTAGATTTCTAATTTCTAATATTCGTTAGAAAGCTCTTTTCGATACGAACCCAACGGTTCCGGTTTTAGGAGAATCCGACGGTCGGATCTCCCGTAATGTCCGTTTGAAGTAAATGGTCGAAATTCACGAACTGCCGCGGCGCGGCGCGTTCTATTCAGGCTATTATATTATATATATAATATATATAATATATATTTCGTCGATTTCTATTTAAAACGAATTATATAAATCGTTTTGATTTCGTTTTCAAAAACAATTTCAACTTCCTTTTTAATTCAAATCAAAATTGAATTCTTCTTTATAAATTCGTTTTAAAATTCATTTCTATTCAATTCAAATTTCAATTCAATTTGAATTCATTTCAATTCGCCTTCAATTCAATTTGAATTCGTTTTCAATTCAATTCATTTCGAAATCGTTTTCAATTCAATTCATTTCGAAATCGTTTTATATTCAATTCATTTCGAAATCGTTTTCAATTCAATTCAATTCGAAATCGTTTTCAATTCAATTCATTTCGAAATCGTTTTATATTCAATTCATTTCGAAATCGTTTTCAATTCAATTCATTTCGAAATCGTTTTCAATTCATTTCATTTCGAAATCGTTTTCAATTCATTTCATTTCGAAATCGTTTTCAATTCAATTCATTTCGAAATCGTTTTAAAATCGATATAAATATCTTTCACGTCAAAATGGCGTCAACTAATCAACACGGCTTCATAAATTGCTATTTTCAAATATTCTATTTCAAATATTTCCTTTTCAAAATAGTTGTTATTATCAAAATATTTCGTTCAACACATGACCAATCTCAATGAATGAGTACTGTCAACACATGAACTTTTATTTTATAATATTCTTTATTTTCTAAATTGGAATGAGGCCCAATCAATCACCATATAAAATTAATTATATGGATTTTCATACAACACATGTATATAATAGCATTGAAAAATAATCAACCATCAACCAAAGTGCACTACACTGTATAAGCATCAAATATAGATATTCAACGCTTATAACAGCCTGTCAATCGATCGATCGACACACAACTAAACAATCGGGATTAGTGTACGTCAAATATCATCCCAACACCCGTGTAGGGTTTCAAACAATCAAACACAGATTTTATTTGTGCTGTTGGGCGATGTGTAAAATTTATCGACCCAATCAATGTCCTTCAAATAGGTGTACATAAACAAACCGTCTGGTTTGTAAATGAATATTTATTTATTCACATTCACGTTAAAAATTATATTTTTAACGATAAAACATTTTATTTCAACATATGAATTTCTATTCAGTTCATTTATTCAATAAAATGATATTTTTATTTTTCTAACATATTTTAGAAAATTTCGGCGGCATAACGGCACGATACTAGAAACGGGACAAGGCCTAGCCTTATCCCCGGTCTAGTGAAGGCCCACGCCATTCACACATCAATCAAAATCACCAAACAACCAAATTCAAATCAAATCATATAACTAATCTATGCAACCAAACAAACAAGTCCATGGTCTGTGGACGATTGTGTCGGGTGCTACTAAACACCGTCTGCATCCTTGTATATATATATAACTAGAAAAATAAATTGAAAGGTGAGAAATTCTCACATATAGCTATCCTAGATCCACGGCCCTTCATTTGCAGAAGTCTTCGTCGTTTCGCCTTTTTGTCACTTTCGTAGCTGCTTTCACTACATACGTAAAAATCACATTTTTACTTCGCTATTCAATATATAAAAATCGAATTTTTTTACTTCGATGTTCAATATATAAAAATCATATTTTTCTATCGAAGTTCAATATATAAAAATCCTATTTTCCTATCGAAGTTCAATATATAAAAATTCTATTTTTCTATCGAAGTTCAATACATAAAAATTCTATTTTTCTATCGAAGTTCAATACATAAAAATTCTATTTTTCTATCGACTTTCGATATATAAAGATATGATTTTTCTTTTTAAAGAAATCAGTTTTCAATACCTTTTATAAATCAAAATCAGTTTTTACTCTTTTTAAAAAAAAAACAGTTTTTATCTTTATAGAAATTCAGTTTTAATGCTTTTTAAAAATTCAGTTTTAAAAATGCTTTTAAAATCAGTTTTAATCCTCATTAAAATTTCAGTTTAACCTAATTAAATTTCAGTTTTTAAATCTTATAAAAATCAGTTTCTAAATTCCTATTAAAAATCAGTTTATGTAAAATACGAATAAAATAATATAAAAAAACTTACGGCGAGGGGAGGGCTGCTGCTGCTCTTGGCGGCAGTCGGGGAGGCGTCGCGTCGAGGGGGGGGCTGCTCGATGTCAGGGTCGGCGGCTTCGAGGTAAGGCGGAGGCTGCGGGGTGAGGCGACGGCTTCGGGTTGAGGCGACGGCGATGTCTGGAGGGGGGCGGCGGCTACGGCGTTCGATCGATTTAGATTTTAGGGTTTTCTTTTTTTTTTCTTTTCCTTCTTCTGCCGATTTAATTTATGAAAGGGGGGGGGGGGCAGAAAGGAGATAAAGGAGGGAAGGGAATTAAAATATATTTTTTTATTGTTATTTATTATTTAATTATTCAAAAAGTTGACTTTTACATACGACCTCGAAACGAGGCCCACCGCCTGTCGTCCATAGCGTTTAACCCCCATTCCGAACACAATGGGATATGTATCGCAAGCTGATTCGATTGTTACAATCAGTTTCCTTTTGAATTTTCATTTAAATCATTATATTGAATTTTAAACGCACATTTCAAATTACCGGGGTCACATACTAACTAGAAAAATTCCAGAAAAATATTTTCTAGCTTCGTATTGACGATACGGTCCTAACAAAACTAGTTTCGTCGAATTCTGAGACCGTTGGAAAAATGGCCAATTTCCAGTCGATTAAAATCAACTGAAATGGTCAAAACACGTTTTCCTATGCCACGCTCACATATTGATTCGAAAAATTATGAAATTTGAAACCTAGCAATAATTTAACATCACGGACCCAACAAAACTGGTTTCGTCGAAATCCGAGGTCGTTTGCAAAATGTCCATTTTTAAGGGCCTTATATATATAAAAATATATATAAATTCCACAGCGACTATTTCTAATTTTAAACAGGACATATCTTATCATTTCTAAGATGAAATCTCAGTTTGTTAACTTCATTACAAAGATATAGTTATACAGATTCAAATATTTCTTGTTTCGTTCAATTCTGACTTATATTGAATTCTGTATATTCATTTGAAATTAGAAATCGAATTTTTGAACTACCGCGCTATTTTCAATTCCTTTTATAATTATATATTCTAACGACGACGTATATAATATATACGTTCTAATTATATTCTAAATGAATTTCTCGTCGATTTTATTTAAAATAATTCAATTTAAATATAGAAAATTCGCTATAATTGCCAAAATAAAAATTTTAAACTGGCCCAGATTTTCCGGGTTGTTACAACAATAATACATAAAAGAGCATAATCCCCAAAATATAGCCATAGTAGAGAAGATACGAAATCAAGCGGTACATCTAAGCAGCTCCAAGCAGAATGAAAGAAGAATCCTGATCAAGCTTGAGTATTCCCACCCTGAGAACTTTGGAGGAGGGGGTAGGGAAACAGAAGAGAGAGAAGAGGAAACAAAATGGGTCAGACATAAAGTCTGGCGAGTCCAGTTACTTTTAGCATATAAATAATGTAACATCCCATTAATTTTGATCCGTGCATGCAATTGATATATTATTATATCTTGATAAATATATCAATGTTGCCAAGAATTTTAAACTATGAATGAAAAAAGAACAGAGCTGAATAATGGTGTAGTATGGTTTGTACTAGTCGATTAAATCGGTCACAGGCTATTTCTCAGGTTCTTGCTGCAGGTTTAATTTGCATTATAATTAAACATGTACCCACTTGTGCATTACCTGTTCCTGTTACACCACTACAAGGTCATGAGTATTAGTTTGTAGTTGAATGAACACATTTGGTCCCTAGCTGGAGCAAACTAAATGCAGGATATTTTGGTTGAGACTTGGTCACACTACGCTTAAATTTAGAGAATCAAACCTGAATGCAAACTTTGAGTTAGTTATATCATTTAATTTGCGGGCTGTCTTTAAATTTCTGCACCATGTCATCGGAAAGTCACATAGTGATTTAGTAAAACTACACATGATTTAGTAAAATGTAATTTCCAGTCATTTAGTAAAACAATACAAAGTTAGCATGTATGCATACCTGTAATGCATAAGCCACTCTATATTCATTTATGTTTCACCCTAACGACTACTTCAATTCTTCAGTTTTTCTTGGATATCTACAAATTAGATTGCCGATGAAATGGTATTTTGTATAAGCTATAGGTTCTTAGAATGATATGGATGAAATCTTATAGATATTGTAATTTTGAAATAAAGGTTTGAAACGTCAAATTGGAGTACTAACTTTGATATGTTTGAACATGCAAAATCCTTATCTCACAACTGTAAATTTTTGACGGAGCATGTGAGTAGATAAAAATAGATTTAGTAAGTAAAATGCAAATTCATTTCATTTGGTTGTTTAGTTGAAATCATGTAGTTAGATCTAAGCTCACAATCTTGTTTGCTTATGGTTAGTTTTATGTATAGTTTGACAACTAGAGTAGATATGCAAGTAGAAAAGTAGTATGAATGGAGAAAAATAACTAGTTTAGTTGAAAGAGAATATTTCATGAAAATAGCAGTTAAAGACTATGCAGTGTAGTCATATTTGTCTGTGCATATGGGACTTGATTACTAATGTAAATGTTTTCACATGTAGCCTTGCTACTTAATATTCATGCTTCATTTCAAATTTGGGTTGATAAACTCAAATCTAATAATATGTTGAGATTATCTATTATTATATTTTAGCGCTTTGTTAAAATTGATTACTTGAACAAAGATAATCCTGACTCGAGTGTTTTATGTTTTTGCATGGAACGCTCGGGTCCGATACAAGTATTGCAGATTATAGATTTTCAGCTCGCAAAGAAGAGAGGCATGTGAAGATGCACACACGCGCAAGCCTGACAAACCATAAAATTTTATTCATTTGAAAATTTATGTATACATATTTTATTTTTCCACTGTACAAAAATTGTAAACTTTGATATCTTATGAAATTTTATTCCACTGCTAGTATTGGGTACTGTGATTCTGTGTGTTTAATTCTGTTTAAACTCGATAAAGCTAAATAACTATCTGTCGTTTTGAACGTTCTGAGCTGGTTTATTTACCAACTTGGAGCGGGCAAAAATGCAGGTCGTTACAAATAAGTAAAAGCATCATGGTAGGCATATAAACTGGAGAGTGAGTTAATAATGTCATAAGGCAGGTATAACAAGATAAATAGGATAAACAGAATAAAATATATTGCGCTTCTCAAATACTTTTCTCTGCACCAATACTGGTATAACAGGAACAAGATGATCCTAACAAGTACAAGATGGTAGACTTAGGTGTACTTCTGGTGAGAGGTTTTACCCCATACAATAACAAGTAGCCCAACAAAACTAACAGGTGTTACCCCCAATGATAATAATGGGCTCCTAAATAAGCAAGACTAGATGTACCCTAATTACTACACCCAATCGATTGGCTCCCTAACTCGTAGATACCAAGTACTGGCCCAACAGTAGGATGTATCACTTCCTATAGTGGCAACCCGTTGTTTACAAGATGTGAACAAACCATATCTACAGGTGTCACAGCGTGTTAGTTCTCCCTGGACCCGAAACCATGCATGCGCATAACCCCATTGGAATGCGCCACCCCAATCATTCTCTTAGATGGACCTCTTACAACCAACTTAGTAAGCGTGCCCTGACCCCGACCTAGTTAGGGGTTCTCCGTTTGATGCCAATATAGGCTACTGACTGATACGGGTCGGGTCCCGCACACTGGATGATGCAGGCTTCCCCCTAGGCTTGCATCCCCAACAACTTAAGTTCGTTTGGTTTATATGTATAACCCGTCCCCACATATTTAACAAGATTAACTTAACCCTCCCACTGATTCAAGCAAGTTTACTTAACCCCTACATAAGTTGACAGGTTCATGTAACCGTCACAGATTCAAATAGGTTAAGTATTACAAGTTTATTACCATTTATTCATTTATAGTTATGAATGCGCTAGACCTCCCACATTAAGTCTACCACTTATGGATGCTGGATATTTCGGTTGGGTCCATGCAGACTTCTACCACAAGTCGGACTTAACTTCGTGTCTTAGCATCATTACGTGTACGTTTGTGCACTTAGACCCCTCACATTAGATTCATCACTTGTGGTTGTTGGATATGCCAGATGGTTCCAGGCTTCTACCACAAGTGTAATCTAACCTCGTGTCTAAGCGCGGTTACTGTTTCTAATTACTGTAAATCTAGGCACTTTCATTAATAACCAATTTTCATGTTTATTATACCCCGAATCCCCGTTTGATTCACAATACAAGTTATGCCCTAGATTAAAGTTTAGATCAAGTTATAGATTATGCCCCAAATTAAAGTTTTGGCTCAACGTACAAATTATGCCCAAAATTCCCAATCATGTTTTACAATGTGAATTATGCCCCAATTTATCATTCCCAACCATTCCCAATTTCGTGCGCTCGCATATTTCAAAAATAGACCTAGGCTCGAAGGTAGCCTGGCTATAAGAACAAAAAGGGAAAGAGGGAGAGAAGAGAACAAGAATAGGCATAGTAAATAAAACTGGCATATGATGATAGAATTTTTCATACTAACAGAATAGGCATATAGTGAAATGATTAGACAAACTAACATAATAGGCGTACGGTGACATGATTAGGCAAACTAACAAAATAGGGATATCATGAATAGGCATATGAGGTCTAAGCAGTAAATTAAGTATACAAGTAATGACAAATCTGTTATGATTTAGATTACTAACATGCATAGGCTTAGATCCAACTTATAAACATGTCTAAATTACATTTAGGTGTTTATATCTAAAAGCAAAATAAACTCATTGTGATTGGATGTAAAGAACAGAGGACTGATTTTAGATGATGTAGCACAGATCCTTGATTATGTATAACTTGTTGTTGAAGAAGAATAGGCTAGTTCAAACTGATTTGGAGCAGGACTTCCAAATAACTGGATGATTTGGGGCAGGACCTCCAAATAACTGACTGATTCTATTCACCCCTCTCCGTCTGTCCATCCGTCTATGGATGATAAGCTATACTCGTACTTGCCACCTTATGCATCTCACCTTTTCCTCTTGCACCGAAAACTGCTCCAAGCCCTGTCCCGCAAGCACCGGTATACACTGCGAACGGCTTACCTCCATCTGGAAAAACTAAAACTGGAGCTGTCGTCAAAACTCTCTTCAAACGTTGGAAAACATCGTCACAGTCAACATCCCAAGCAAAAATCAAGTTCTTCTTCGTTAACCGAGTAAGTGGGGCAGATATTTTCGTGAAGTCCTTAATGAACTTCCTATAATAGCCCGCCAGTCCTAAAATGCTTCTTACTTTTGTTGCGTTCTTAGGAATCTTCCAATCTTGGATTGCCACCACCTTTGTGGGATCCACATCTATCCACATTCCGAAATGCTCCTTCTTATGAACCCCTTCAAGTAACTCTCTCACTTGTTTACTGAGTTCTCCTCTCTCTCTCTCGGAGCCATGTGGCATACTGGTAATGCTACTGGCTTTGCATTATCTATTAGGTATATATGAAAGTCTATCTTGCGCCTCGGGGTAAACCCCGAACTTCATCGAAGATGTCACCATATTCACGAACCACACGAACAAATTCCAAATCATCGTTGGATGCGTCAAGAGATTCTAGGTAGCTTAGCATCACCTGACCTCTAGGGTCACAATAAATATCAAGGGTCTCTCCACAACGAGTCAACAGTCTAACCACCCTTCTTTCACAGTCTAGGATGGCACTGTATCCGGCTAGCCAATCCATGCCTAGAATTAAGCCATAGCCCAAGAAGCCAAGAACAAAGGAGTTGCATTCAAACCCAACGCCCAAGATAGACACTCTCAAATCCCGACAAATCATCGAAAGATGAGCCGAACCACTAATAGGACTTGAGACTACTATAGGATCCGCAACTAGACTAGTATTTAGGTGTAGTGTTTTCAACTGACAAAGCAAATACAAATGAGTGTGAAGTGCCAGAATTCAAACAAGGTTCGAATAGTATGATCAAAAAGAAAATCCAAACTTCCAACCAAGATATTTCTACCTCTATCAGGTATGCCAGCCGTGAGGGAACGCGTCTGCCCTCCGGAAGATCATGTACTTTGCCCTTACCTTTGCCTTTTGTTTCTTTGGACGATCCTAATAAGATGTCCTATTTCTCCATAACGATAACAACTAGTCTTCTTCTTCTTTCTAACGTCTTTATTTAAGTAATCATGTATTTCACAAGTGTGGCCCTTCCTTTTCTCTTGGCCCCTTGTTATCCTTACCGCCTTTCTTTGGATCTACTTTATTATCATGTGCACTATCCATGTCTCTCCTGCACATTCTCCATTCGTGACCTCCTACCAAAATGAGGCTTCGTCCTTTATTAACCAAGTGGTTAATTGAACCTTCCTCCTATCGTCCATCTTAAAGATACCAACAAGTCCTCCGCTTCCTTCTAGCTTTGACAAACGTTCCAGTCCCATGAAACGGTTTTCCGCCCATTGTACGGAAGTTCTTACATATCTTAGAAAAAGCGTCTATACATGGAGGAAGAAATTCAAAAAAGGAAAGAGGAAGAGACTCAAAACGGAGAATCGAAGGAAAGATATATAGCTCTTAGGGGTTATGTTTTTAAAACAAATTTTCTCTTGAAAATACTCTCCTTAAAACATACTTTTAAAAGTACTTCTTTGTAAAATGCTTTTGAAAAACAGTTTTTCAAAATCATTTATCTGTTCTGTTAACCTTCAGCTCTAATACCACGTGTAACACCCCACGTCCATTAATGTCACTCTCAAAGGGAATGCATTAGCTTTCATGGAGTATTATTGGTGAATAGAACAGAATATAACAAGACAGATACATATATTGGTACTTGAAAAATTCAAAACAACTTTTATTACAGCGGAGAAATAGTTTGATTACAACAACATCATAAACCAATAGAAAAACCAAGTACACTTAGTAACCATCATGACAAATTGTTTTTTGAGTACATAAAGTAAAAAAAAGCATAACCCCAACATTAGTAGCCATAAAAGAGATGAGCTTAACTTTACTTTCAGCAATCCAAGCACTTCAAAAAGAGAGAGGAACATCCAGATCAAGCTCCACTTGTACTAGTCCTAACCTGAGAACCTGGGGGGGGGGGGGGGGGGAAGGAAGAAAAGAGGCGAAAACAAAGGGGGTCAGACATGAAGTCTGGCGAGTACCATAACTTTAACAATATAATTATTAAAGTAATTAGGATAAGGCATAAATTGGTAAAACAAGGAATGACTATGAAGCAAGTGGGCAAGACAAAACGAACAAGAGGAATATTCTGGTGTTAATCTCGCTCCTAATCACGATAGGATAATTACTATACTGCACCATTACTAGTCACCGTAAAAATCGATCCCGCCTATTGAACAAAATAATAATAATGGTAGTTTCGTCTACCCCTAGTTGTCTTCATAGATGCCGCCTGCTCCTATCTCCACTAGTTGTACCCACTACCCTCCCCATTCTAATTACAACATTTATTCATAATATGGTAATTGGACTCCTAGCTGTCTTCATAAGTGCCGCCTGCTCCTGACTCCGCTAGTCGTACCCACTACCTTCCCCATTCGATCGGCTCCCTAACTCATAGATACCCGTGTTGGTCCTACTGTGGGATGTATAACTCCCTAAAGTGGCAACCCGATACCACTAAAGATGCACAGCTTATATCTACACGATGCAACAACGTCTTACCTACTAGCCCGGGCCCACGCACGCACATGACCCCGTTGGACTTGCATTGCCACCGTTAACCCGTTTTGACCTCTTACGATCAAACCCAGTAAGCATATCCCGTCCTCGATCTAACTCGAGCTCACAAAGATACTTAATGGATTACTGGTTTGAAATGGGTCCCCCATGCTTGACACAAGCTTTCCACCTATGCTTGGTCCCCACTAGAATTTTCCACTTAACCCCTGCTTATTCATGTCTTCTTACATGTTTCAATTAGGTTAAGTGTCTCTAATCGTATTTCACATGTCTCCCATGTCATCCACTTAACCCCCATGTCCCACCACATGTTTATCTTGGTTAAGTGTTAATGATTATATCCCACATGTCACCCATGTTACCCACTTATCAAATCAACATGTGTTATTGGTTAAGCTTGTCTTAACCCTATCCGCTTATCAAATCAATATATATATATATATATATATTTGGTTAAGCTGGTCTTAACCCTATCCACTAATATATTATTGGCTAAGTTGGCCTTAACCCCATCCACTTATCATACCAATATGTATTATTGGTTAAGTTTTCCGTAACCCTATCTACTTATCAGAATATATATATTATTGGTTAAGCTAGACTTAACCCTACCCACTTATCAAATTAATATATATTATTGGTTAAGCTGGTCTTAACCCTACCTACTTATCAGATTATTGGTTAAGCTTGTCTTAACCCTATCCACTTATATATTATTGGTTAAGTTGGTCTTAACCCTACCTACTTATCAGATTATTGGTTAAGCTGGTTTTAAACTTATCCACTTATATATTATTGGTTATACACACACTTTTTACACATGTTCATACAGCATTAGAAACCTTATAAGTACAATGGATGCTTGTGTCTGATGGTTGAGTAGATGGATGATTGGATGGTAGGATATACATTCTCCTTAACTTGGAGATTTCGAGGGCGAAACCCTTTAAGGAGGGGAGAATGTAACACCCCGTAATTTTAAATATTAAAATTAACAAATTTAAGAATACTTAATTGTTAAAGTGAGAATTAAGGGAAACGGGTTATGCCATTGCGTTCGTCTCGAAATTCTTCTTGGAATAGAGTCCAAGTTTTCGAAAATCGGACTTCGTATGAAGAAGTTATGGCCCTTAGGAACTTTCAGAAATTTATATAAAACAATTCAGGAAATTAAATACCAAGGCAGGTCGACCTGAGGGTCGACCTACCCCAGGCCAGGTCGACCAGGGGGTCGACCTCCCTATATACAGGTCGACCTGGGGGTCGACCTACCCCCCTAGGAAGATATGAAAACAGTCGATCCTGACTTGTTGCTGCGTCTTACCTGACCTGTTGCTGAGTCATTAGGGCTGATGTGGCTGTTCTGGATAATTCTATCTTGTCTAGATGATCCGGGTTAATTCTATCTTAATCTAACGACTTAGGTTTATTTAAACTTCTATAAAAAGTGCCTAGACTTAAACCCTAAACCAAAACTAAATCATTCACTTGGCCACCATGCTGCTGTTAGGATAGTTCTTCTTCCTAAAGCTTAGGGATTAGCAAGTCAGAATTCTAATTCAAAAGACGAACAAATCGTTCTCTTCTCTAACCTATCTTTGTGAGTACTATTTCTTTCACAATATAATTAATAAATTAATTATGATGGGTTGTAATTGGATTATGAGAACATGTCTGTTGAATCATGTGATGTTGTTTAACTTTGTTATCTTATGTTGGTAGTTCTATTTCATATTTAACTTGATTCATTTTATATGTGAATTTTATGCAAGTTTGGGATGTTAAATCATATGCTAATTTATATGTGAATCTTATGCAAGTTTGGGATGTTAAATCATATCTTAATTTATATGTGAATCTTATGCAAGTTTGGGATGTTAAATCATATGTTAATTTATATGTAAATCTTATGCAAGTTTGGATGTTAAATCATATGCTAATGTGAATTTTATGCAAGTTTGGGATGTTAAATAATATATGAATTTTATGCAAGTTTGGGATGTTAAATCATATGTTAATTCATATGTGAATCTTATGCAAGTTTGGATGTTAAATCATATGCTAATTCAAATATGAATTTTATGCAAGTTTGGGATGTTAAATTGTATATTAGTTTGAATATGAATCTTATGCAAGTCTATATGTGAATTGTACACAAGTTTATATGTGAATCAAGTATATACATATGCTAGTTTATATGCAAAAACATGTGGTAAATGCATATGCAAGTTATAGAATTCCATATGCAAGTTTAGGTGAAGGACTATATTCACATTTTGGGTGAAAATTATATTCACATATGCAAGTTAAGTGAGACCCATAATTTATATATGCAAGTTCACAATTTCATGTTTAGATCTATATTTAGATTCATGGTAGTTTATGCAAATGTACGATTCTTTATGACCATTGTCTATGCAAATTATTTGTTATGCAAATTTATGTTATAATTCCTATTTGCAAGTTAGATCTATTTTTATGTTCTATGCAAGTTGTGATGTTCCTTTTCTTTTTATGAGTTAGACTATTTGCGGGTCTAACATATTTCATATTAAACGTGTGAACGACGTGGAGACAATGGGAAAATATTAAATATCAATATTGTGAATTGGCATAAAAATAGCTTAAAATCATATAATAAATTTGAGACATTAATTCGCCTAATTTATATGCATAGAAATTATGGACATAATTTAGGTGACAATTATGGACATAGATTAATTTGGAAGTTATTGACAATTTGAAATGGAGATATTAATTCAAATTGGGGTCGAATAATAATATGTAATAATAAATGCCTAAGGCACAAGGTTAGACTCGTTTGTGGTGTAAGACTGCCCGGACCCGCCCGACAAATCCAGCAACCACAAATGATAGTCTAATGTGAGAGGTCAAAGGCATAAATTAAATGCGTAATAAACGCCTAAGACACGAGGTTAGACTCGTTTGTCGTATAAGACTGCCCGTACCCGCCCGGTACATCCAGCAACCACAAACGGCAGTCTAATGTGAGAGGTCGTAGGCATAATTAAAAGATGCTTAGACACGAGGTTAAGTCTGGCTTGAGGTGGAAGTCTGCCCGGAACTGCCTGGCATATCCAACGGCCACAAGCAATTGACTGAATGTGGGAGGTCTGTGCACTAATAATTAATTAATGCTGATCAAAGACAAATATGAATGACAAGCAGAAGTTTGGTTAAGTGGAGTAATTCTCTGAGTACCAATCTGATGTTGATTTCGGTCTTCGGGGTAGATACTTAGGGAGCTATTCTCTTAACCAATTTATTTGTGAACTAAGATGTACTTAATCATAAATTAAGTAAAACATGTTATATGATATATACATGATACATAACATGATAAGTGGATAGGGTTAAGACCATCTTAACCAATAATCTGATAAGTGGATAAGGTTAAGACCAGCTTAACCAATCATATGATAAGTAGGTAGGGTTAAGACCAGCTTAACCAATAATATATAAGTGGATAAGGTTAAGACCAGCTTAACCAATAATCTGATAAGTAGGTAGGGTTAAAACCATCTTAACCAATAATATATAAGTGGATAGGGTTAAGACTAGCTTAACCAATAATCTGATAAGTAGGTAGGGTTAAGACCAGCTTAACTAATAATATATATTAATTTGATAAGTGGGTAAGGTTAAATCTAGCTTAACCAATAATATATATTCTGATAAGTGGATAGGGTTAAGGCAAACTTAACCAATAATACATATTGATCTGTTAAGTGGATGGGGTTAAGACCAACTTAGCCAATAATATATAAGTGGATAGGGTTAAGACCAGCTTAACCATATATATATATATATATATATATCGATCTGATAAAAGGATAGGGTTAAGACAAGCTCAACTAATAACACATGTTGATTTGATAGTGGGTAACATGGGTGACATGCGGATATAATCATTAACACTTAACCAAGATAAACATGTGGTGGGACATGGGGGTTAAGTGGATGACATGGGAGACATGTGAAATACGATTAGAGACACTTAACCTAATTGAAACATGTAAGAAGACATGAATAAGAAGGGGTTAAGTGGAAAATTCTAGTGGGGACCATGCATAGGTGGTAAGCTTGTGTCAAGCATGGAGGACCCATTTCAAAGCAGTAACCCATTAAGTAGCTTTGTGAGCTCGAGTTAGATCGAGGAGGGGACACGCTTACTGGGTTTGATCGTAAGAGGTCAAAACGGGTTAACAGTGGCAATGCAAGTCCAACGGGGTCATGTGTGTGCATGGGCCCGGGCTGGTAGGTAAGACGTTGTTGCATCGTGTAGATATAAGCCGTGCATCTTTAGTGGTATCGGTTTGCCACTTTGGGGAGTGATACACCCCACTATGGGACCAGCACGAGTATCTACGAGTTAGGGAGACGATCTAATGGGAAGGTAGTGGGTACGACTAGTGGAGATAGGAGCAGGCGGCACCTACGAAGACAGCTAGGAGTTCAACTACCATATGAATAAATGTTGTAATTAGAATGGGGAGGGTAGTGCGTACAACTAGTGGAGATAGGAGCAGGCGACACCTATGAAGACAACTAGGGGTACACCATTATTATTATTTTGTTCAGTAGACAGGATCGATTTTTAGGGTGACTAGTAATGGTGCAGTATAGTAATTATCCTATGGTGATTAGGAGCGAGATTAACGCCAGAATATTCCTCTTGTTTGTTTTGTCCTGCCCACTTGCTTCATAGTCATTACTTGTTTTACCAGTTTATGCCTTATCCTAATTACTTTAATAATTATATTGTTAAAGTTATTGTACTCGCCAGACTTCATGTCTGACCCCCTTTGTTTTCGCCTCTTTTCTTCCTTGCCCCCTCCCCCCAGGTTCTCAGGTTGGGACTAGTACTAGTGGAGCTTGATCTGGATCTTCGTCTCTCTTTTGCAAGTGCTTGGATTGCTGAAAGTAAAGTTCAGCTCATCTGTTTTATGGTTACTTATGTTGGGGTTATGCTTTTTAGTTTATGTACTCAGAAAACAATTTGTCATGATGGTTACTAAGTGTACTTGGTTTTTCTGTTGGTTTATGATGTTGTTGTAATCAAACTATTTCTTCGATGCAATAAAAGTTGTTTTGAATTTTTCAAGTACCAATATATGTATCTGTCTTGTTATATTCTATTCTATTCACCAATAATACTCCATGAAAGTTAATGCATTCCCTTTGAGAGTGACATTAATGGACGTGGGGTGTTACAGTTTCCGTCAAAATCAAAATATAAATCTATATATTGAATTTGAACGCACATTTCAATTTACCGGGCCACGTACAAACTCTAAAAATTCCCGAAAAATATTTCCTAGCTTTGTATTGATGATACGGTTCTAACAAAACTAATTTCATCAAATTCTGAGACCGTTTGAAAAACGGCCATTTTCTGGTCGATTGAAATTGACTAAAACTGTCAAAACACATTTTCCTTCGCCACGCTCACATATTAATCCCAAAAATTATGAATTTTGGAATCTAGCAATAATTTGACATCCCAGATCCAACAAAAGCGGTTTCGTCGAAAACGGAGGTAGTTTGCAAAATTTCCATTTTTAAGGGCTATATTTCCATAGCGACTATTCTGAAATTTCAACTGGACATAACTTTTTATTCCCTCTATGAAATTTCAATTTTATGGATTCATTGGAAATATATTTTCAAATAAATTCTAATATTTTTGGTTTCGCTAAAATCCGGTTTATTTTGAGTCTTGTACATTCATTTGAAATTTGAAATCGAATTTTCAAACTACCGCGCCATTTTCAATTCCTTTTATAATTAAAATAAAATAATTATATTCTAACATCGATTCAAATAAATATATACGTTCTAATTCTATTCAAAATAAATTTCTCATTGTTATTATTTAAAATAATCATTTTAAATATTAAAAATTCATCAAAATTGCCAAAATAAAAATTTTAAATTGGTTCAAATTTTCCGGGATGTTACAATCTCCCCCACTTAAAATCTTTTCGTCCCCAAAAAGGAACGAAGTAGAAAGTTAAAAGTTGTTTTACAAACCAACTCAACTTTCATTATTTTAATTATGGCTTATGTTCTTCAACTTTTCAGTTTCTAAGAACTTTTCAAATTTTTCAAAAATTTGGCTAACACTCTAAATTTTCGAAAAATTTCGCCATAACCTCCCCTGTACGGGAGCACCGGGAAAATCCCCAAACCTCCACACAGGCCCTTTCATCTCTAAAAGCAAAAGAAAAAGCCATGCGGCTAGCCAATCGGCTCATAAAAACATCCAAACCCATGAAATTAGTAAACATGTACCTATTTGTCAGGCATACAATTTTGACCTCTGCTCTAGCCTCCTTTCAATGACCTGTTCAATATATATATATATGCATGTACATGTATGCAAATGCGATAAATTTTCAATACAGTTCAATATTTGACACAATTCGGTTATATGTACCGTTCTTCCACATGTTGATTTTAAAAAATAATCACACAACACAATCATCAATCAATTAGTTGATTAGCTTTTCAAATTCATAACTTTGATACATAGTCCAAAAAACAGATTTTGATGCCAAATCACAACAGTAGACCCTATCTAGTTTTGGTTCTCACACCAGTCAACTGGAATCATATGGACATCCCACTTTCGAAACTCGAACATAAATGTTGATGATACTATAGCGATCATCAGAACCATCTCCGTGCTACTAGAGTGTGATTTTATATCCATCCAGTATATTGGAGGCTTTAAATACACGTAGATCAGATGTATATTAAATTCTCTATATACCTGATAGTCCAAATCAATTTAAAATAGATATTAAAATACGAATAAGAAGGTTTAAATTTCAAAACAAAATTTGTTTTCATTTTTTTTATTTCAAAAACAACACTCTTCGGACCCATTCTAGGATACCGCTGATCCCATCTCAAACAAGTCATTCTTATTGGATGTTACTAATCCAATCTCTGATGAATTCTTTCGTTCGGTTCTAATGTGTCTTGTTCTCGAACTCTGTAAACCAAAGCTCTGATACCACATGAGACGACCCGAACATCCCCGTGAAGGAAATCCTGGATTGACTTTGAGAACACGACAAATCAGAACACAAACAGAAGAACATTTCGTTACTTATTACAATAATTTCATTAGAATACAAGAATATAACATAGTATGAATAAATATTATACATTCGAACAATATCAGAGATTTAAATTACATTTAAATACATAGCAGCGAAAAAATAATACAAAACACAACTAAAAAGAATATACAGATACAGAGCTTTCCGAATATCATTCCAGCTGTAAACTAGGATCCTGTGAATATAAACCTGCAAAACCAAAACTACTAGCTGCCCGTGTGGAAAATAGGGGCACCCAGAGTTTAAGTTAAAACAATAAACTCCAGGTCAGTCATGTGACTGGTGTGAGAACTAAAACAGTTATTTTAAACTTTACTTTAAATCAGATATATCAAAGGACCATGTCGCATAACACGGAATGAGTTTCCTCCCAAGAATACTAGTGCATATAAAAAAACAGCGCTTTTTGGAAAAATGAAGCTATTATAAGACCTAGCTCCTATCACACAATGCAACGCAAGCCGGGGGATAAGGTTTTCCCTTATAATAGCCAAACATGCTTGGTACATTAAAACAAATCATTTGATACTATTGTAAGCGCATAGTGTATAAAACAACTTCAAATATAAATGTATCAATCCTGACGGCATGGGTACCATATATCATGTCTCCAATACTAGGCTCTACAATCAAAACCGCAAATGTCACGTATTGGAAGTTGGATTTCCAACTGTGAACCAAGGCAAGGGATTATCCTTACCGCTTCGAGACTGTCTAGCCCGAGCCTCAGGATCAAAGCTTGAGTGACCCTTGGATCGTCAGGATCGGTCCACACGGAGTGGATTAAAATGCCTAGGCAATGCGTTTCCCCGCCCTGTGGGGCGTAAACTGGTCATATCCTGACCAAACTATCGGCCCCGGAACGACCGATATAACCGAGGCGCCTCGCTATCCATCATCCACATAAGTAAAATGCCAGGGCTAGTAAAACGCTGACACCACTCCTAGCTAGAAAGAAATGCATGCCCTCCCCGATGTCCTCTCCCGTTTCTGGTTCACACTGAGGTGTGAGGCTCACGAATTAACGCCACACAAAGCTACGCTATATTAAACCCGTGCTTTGATCATCAACCACAAAGCACTGCTTTTCAACAGAAGCCTTGATCATTTGCATCTCAACATGCCACACAGCCAATTCACGCTATGCAATCGATATCAATCACACAGAATGAAATCCGATGTCAGACACACACATCCATTTACAAGTTCGTTCTGGGTCTGAACGAAACCGGGGGCACCTTATTCCTCCCCCATATGTCCAATACAGGGGAGAGGCCCTTGCATATCTGTCGATCTCCAAGTACGTCTGGACGATCACCACTTATTACCTTGTCTTGGGTGTACAACCCAATCAAGACATCAGTAATCATCCAAACGATGTGAAGACCTCTGGTCTTCAACCACCATCTTCATCCTGGACATATCGTCGAATCAGTTATTCAGAATAGGATAAATCCGGTCTTTCTGAATAACTCGCCTGTATAATAAACAAGTGCTATGAAAACACAACATATGCCTCACTCCAATCCAGAATATTCCTTCATTCAAATATTCTTATATTTTGGGAAAGGTTCCTAATAATTTTATCAAAGATAAATTCTTTCCAATCCAGAATATTCCTTTATTCAAATATTCTTATATTTTGAGAAAGGTTCCCAATAATTTTATCAAAGATAAATTCTTTAAATTTATTCTTTAATCTTCCTTTGGATATCATTTCAATCTAATTAAAGATGCATTAAAACTCCACTTGGTTTTAATCTTCCCAAAAATAAATATTAACGATTGTTTAACTTGGGAAATCATATCCTGCCTTTAACTTGGTTAAAAAACCAATGTCATTAAAAACACGGTTCACGATAAACCCAAATTCACATACCATTCCATAAGCCTTTAACCATAAATTAGCAAGTGAACAAATTCCTTAAGTATTAACCCCGAAGGCCAAAACCAACATCAGATCAATACCCAGGAAACCATTCAACTTAACTGATCTCCAGTTAGTTTCTGATTTTCTTAACTCCATTGGGTCTAAGAAAAGTATTATTAAAGATAACATTCACGACAACCCAAAATCGTATTCCTGTCTTTAACTGGGTTAAAGAACTAATGTCCTTTAAAACACGGTTCATGATAAACCCAAAATCACATTCCATTCCATCAGCCTTTAACCGTAAACTAGCAAGTGAACAATTCCCTAAGTATTAACCCCCGAAGGTCGAAACCAACATCAGATCAATACCCAGGAAACCATTCAACTTACCAAATCTCCAGTTGGTTTTTGATTTTCTTAACTCCGTGGGGTCTAAGAACAGTATTATTAAAGATACCATTCACGACAACCCAAAATCCAATGGAATCTTCATGTAAAACAAATCGATATATATAATCGACATAAACTTCCATATCCAACCGATAATATAAATGGAATAACGACAAGGCCTTTTAAATTCCATATATATTAACTGACTTCCTCTACAGAAGCTAACTTTGATTATTCCCAAATCGAATTCCAATCAATTCCAAATATGTTAAATTGGAAAACTTTACTTCGGAAAATTCCCGTTAAATCTTAATAAAAAGATTTATAAATTCCAAATCACATTTCACGGTAAACTAGGTTAAAGAACGAATGTCGTTAAAACATAGTTCACAATAAACCCAATTCACATTCCATCAGTCTCTAACCGTAAATTAGTAAGAGAACAATTCCCTAAGTATTAACCCCAAAGGCAGAAACCAACATCAGATCAATACCCAGGAAACCATTCAACTTAGCTAATCTCCAGTCAATTTCTAATTTTCTTAACTCCATTGGGTTTAAGAATAGTATTATTAAAGATACCATTCATGACAAACCCAAAATCCAATTTGATATTAAATACAAGGCTCTGAATAGAAAATATGTCGGCTTATATTCAATATCAAATTTTGAAACCAACAATTATCGTATTGGAATAACGATATATATCTTCCAAATTCCTCCACAATATCTGTATAATCACAGAACCTAATATCAAAATATTTCGAAGATAATTTCGATTCAAATCCATTCCAATTTATATATTAGAAATTCCGGTTATTTTTAAAACCATTTCAAATTAAATTTATTTACTTTAAAAATATTGGATTATAATTCTAGTTCATAACTAGTTCATTTCGATAAAAATATATTTTTATCTTTTCAAATATGGGATTTTTCCTCCCAATTCTTCCCAAATCATTTGTTATGATTTTACAATAATTACTGATATTTTTAATAATTTTACCAAGGCCCGTATAGTCGATTTCCACAAACAGTCGTCGAACTGCGCTTACCGCGACCTTTTCCAAATTTTATTTGGACATAATTCCAAATCCAACCGTTAGATTTCAAATCTCCCATATTCATTAGAAATCCCTTTTCGATACGAACCCAACGGTTTCGGTTTTAGGAGAATCCGACGGTCGGATCTCCCGTAATGTCCATTCGAAGTCAATGGTCGAAATTCGCGAACTGCCGCAGTGCGGCGTGTTCTATTCAGGCCATTATATATATAATATATATATATATATTTCTTCGATTTCCATTGAAAACATATTTTATAAATCGTTTTTAAATTCGTTTTCAAAATGATTTCAACTTCATATTCAATTTCAAACCAAAATTGAACATTCCGTATCATCGATATATAAATGATAGTATTTTCAAAACATTAGATTTTGAAATCAATTCCTTTTCGATAATCATTATAAAAATGAATAAAATTGATATAAGTATCGTTCATGTCAAAATGGCGTTAGTCTAATCAACACGGCTTTATATATTTAAATATTTTCGTGTCCATCCCAAATCGGACATTAAAATCACATTTTGATTCTGTTCTGAATATTATTTGAAAATATTCGTTATTTTAAAATATTCATTATTTCTGAACTGGAATCAGACAAAGTCAATTACCATATAATTTGATTTATATGGATTTCATACACACATGCATACAACAACAGTGATAAATAATCATCCATCATCCCGAGTGCATTCTACAATGTATAAGCATTAAATATAAATATTTAATGCTTACACAGCTTGTCAACCAATCGATTGACATACAACTAAATATTGGGACTACTGTATGCCCAATATCATCCCAATACCCATGTGAGGTTTCAAACAATCAAACACAGGTTTTATTTGTGTTGTTGGGCGATGTGTAAAATTTATCATCCTAATCCATATCAGTCAAATGTGTGTACATAACAAATCGTCCAATTTGTTTATAAATATTTATTTATTCATATACACGTTAAATTTTATATTTTTCACTACAAAATATTTTATTCCATTCCACAACACACAATCAATTTTCACAACACAATCAATCAAACAAACAAGTCGTTCATGGTCTGTGGACGACGGGTGTCGGGTGCTGCTAAACACCGTATGCATCCTAGTATATATTTCTAACCAGAAAATAAATTTTTACAGTGAGAAGTTCTCACCTTTGGGATCCACTCCATCATTCTTTAGCGGACGATGGTTTGGATTTACCTGACTTTCCAACGCACTCCTTCCACGCTGTTCATAAATAAAAATCATATTTTTATTTCAATTCTAAAAATTATATTTTTACTTCAAAACCATATGTGTAAAAATCACACCTTTAACACGATGTTTACCTTATAAAGATAATATTTTTATCCCAATACATGTATATAAAAATCAAATTCTTTACTTCGCTTCCACATTATAAAAATTATATTTTTATAGCGCTTTACATATAATAAAAATTAAGTTTTTACATCGCCTTTCAAACGATAAAAATCATATTTTTATTATCTCTATATATTTAAAAATCATTACTTTATACAAATAAATAAATAAAAATCGAATCTTTATATATAATACTTAATTTATGTACTCTACTTATGCTATCATATAATACTGATTTTTTTACCCTTTAAAATTAATTACTTTAAAGAAATAAAAATAAATAAACAATGAAAAACATTTATAGTCGAAAAATTGGGGGGGGGGGGTTCTCTGGCGTGCGACAGTCGGAGGGGCCCCACGGCGGTCTGTAGAGCCCTCAGGCGGCGGCGGTGTTTGAGGTGGGCCAGGGGGGCTGCGTGATCCGATTTGGAAGAAGGGGGAAGGGAGGACAGAAAGGGGCGTAGCAGAGGGTAGGCGACGACCTAACGAGGAGGGGGCGGCGGTCTGCTCAGCGGCGTCGGCCGTAGGGGGGCAATGGGGGAGGGATGGCTGCGCAATCGAGATGTTTTTTTTAATTTCAAAATCCGATTTTTGAGTGGTTGTGGGGGGAGAGAGTATAAGGGGGAGGGGTTATATAGTTATATATATATATATATATATATATTATTTTTAATTTCAAAAAGTACCTTTTTATTTTGAACTCGAAATCAAACCCACTGACTGTCGTCCATAACTAATTACCTCCATTCCGAACACAATGGGATATGTATCGTAAGCCAGTTTGGCTGTTTTGATTGGTTTCCGTCAAGATCAAAATATAAATCTATATATTGAATTTGAACGCACATTTCAATTTACCAGCGCCACATACGGACTGTAAAAATTTCGAAAAATATTTCCTAGCTTCATATTGACGATACGGTTCTAACAAAACTAATTTCGTCAAACTCTGAGACCGTTTAGAAAATGGAAATTTTCTGGTCAATCGAAATTGACTGAAACTGTCAAAACACATTTTCCTTCGCCACGCTAACATATTAATCCCAAAAATTATGAATTTTGGAATCTAGCGATAATTTGACATCCCGGATCCAACAAAAGCGGTTTCATTGCAAACGGAGGTCGTTAGCAAAATTTCCATTTTTAAGGGCTATATTTCCATATCGACTAATCTGAAATTTCAACTGGATATAACTTTTTATTCCTGCAATGAAATTTCAATTTTTCGGAGTCGTTGGAAAGATATTTTCAAATAGATTCCAATCTTTTTGGTTTCGCTAAAATCCAGTTTATTTTGAATAATGTACATTCATTTGAAATTTAAAATCGAATTTTCAAACTACCGCGCCATTTTCAATTCCTTCTATAAATAAAATAAAATAATTATATTCTAACGTCGATTCAAATAAATATATATGTTCTAATTCTATTCAAAATAAATTTCTCGTCGTTATTATTTAAAATAATCATTTTAAATATTCAAAATTCATTAAAATTGCCAAACTAAAATTTTTAAATTGGCTCAAATTTTCCGGGTTGTTACATACTGACTCTGTTCGACGCGCCTTTTAGAATTCAACAATGATTTGTAATTATGAATCCAGAAAAATTTATGTCGTCGAATTCTGAGCTCATATGCAAAATTTCACTTTTTAAGGGATATGTATTGCTAATCGAAAACCCCATCCAATTGCTACAATTCCGGATCTCAGAATATATCGAAGTTTATACTTTTCGAAGTCGCAAATGACATTTTGAACTTAATGGAATTGTTTTCGAGTCTAAATTCATTTATATGCAAAATGTGACTTGTTGGGCTATATATAATATTAGAATATATATATATATATATATTTCATAGCGACAATTTTGAATTTTCAACTGGACATAACTTTTTATTCCCATTATAGAATCTGGATTTTTCACATTCGTCGGAAAGATATTTTGAAACAGATTCAAATATTTCTAGTTTTACTAAAATCCGATTTGTTTTGAATCCTGTACGTTCATTTGAAATTTGAAATCGATTTTTCAAACTACCGCGCCATTTCAGACTCGTTATATAACTAAAATAAATTTATTCATTCTAACTTCGATTTAAATAAATTTTTAGTCGTTATTATTTAAAATAAATCATGTTAAATATTCAAAATTTATTAAAATTGCCAAAATAAAAAATTTAAATTGGTTCTGAAAACCCGGGTTGTTACAAAACCATTTATTTTCGAAAGAAAAGGATAATCATAAGATTGATCTACACATCAAAACGGATGGTTTCTACCTTATGATAACCCAAAATATTTTCGAAATCATATATTATTATGATATTATAATAGTGTCCAAATACAAATAAATATCAATCCAACGGAACGCTTGCATCTCACGTTTCACATACATAGTATATAATCAAAACCGCAGGCGCTTACTGGAGATTAGATTCGGACTATGACAAGGGATGGAACCATCTGCCCATAGTGTATCTCTAGAGGGGAATACGCTGGGTTCAATAAGAACATCTTGCAACCTGGCCATACATGACCGACCACTCATTTTGCTTGAGTGTATCGAATGTATATTACCAACGGTTGGTATCAGCAACCATTTCCCGATTGGGACAACATCGAATAGAATAAACAAGGAAATAAATTTTCTCTATATAGGCGATTATACACTCTACTTGGGAGCGAACCATATAGTCTTGATGCCTATCCGATTTTTGTCATTTCCCGGTTGTGAGGCTTGAGGTTTGAATTACCTTTAGAACATTTGGCCACCAATTACTTTAAATGGAACATCGTCAAATCTGCCAAAAATCACTAATTCATTTCCACAAAAATACTCTGGTTGTTAAGCTAAGAGAAGGTGTCTTCTTCACCACCAATATGGTACGTTTGAAGAATTCAACGTATGTGACCCATTTGGAAATACTCCATCAAACATCCGCCCATACAAGTTGTCTTGGGATTGGACAAGCCGAAGGCACCCTCCTACTACATCCTAGGAATTCCCCGTAGATCAGTAGCGAGTAGGCCTTGCAAATCCATATATTTCAATCACGTCGGAATCACAAATCAAAATAACTCTAGTTGCAACATCAGAGAAATGTGACAAGTAGTCCTTTCCTTATGAAGATCCATGGTCTTCAACTGCTCCATCTTCAATAACATCTTCGATAATTTCATATTTGCTGGTTCGGAATGGTTTTCCAAATATAAATTCGATCCCGGTCTTTCCGTAGCAACAATCGTGTAGGTCAGGTTTGATAGTTGGTTATTTAACTATCAAACAAACAATCATTCAACCAAGAAAATAAAATGAGTTTGCTAGTTCAGTACTCAGCATCACTTGGCCTTTTTAATTACAAAAAATTAACTTCTTAATCTTTAAAACACAATATTAACTTCTTATCTTATTTTAAAAGTATTTACAAAATTATTTCAAATACTTTGAATTAAATCAGATATATACATATTCTCACTTTGGGTTGAATCAAATTTCACATAAAAACATCTTTAAGAAATCACTTTTCATTTCATTTCTTGATAACCATAATTGCATTTTTCCTTTTTAATAACTCATTCCTACTCATCTCACTAAATCATTATATCTCTCATTTCTTTTACTCCCACATTCATTAGTTCCCGACTGTAAATTGGAAAGAGAATAACTTCCTAAGATCAACCCCGAAGACCGAAATCAACATCAGATTAACATTAAGAAAATCACTCAACTCAACCAATCTCTAGTTAAATTCCAATTCTTAAATTTCTCATCTTAATTCCTTATCACCCCATATTATTCCACTTTTGATCTATTTAACCATTTCAACTTTGAAAATCATGTTTCAAATTCATTTGTTTCACTTAATATCATTATTAAGTATTTCTGATTTAAAATCAACATTTTAATACCTCATCTCTTTATAAACCGTATTTATAAATCTCAAGTTTATTATAAACCCCTTCTTAACTCGACTTCTTTTTACTTAATCCAAATGTTGAATAAACATTTGATTCGAACCCTCGTATTCGCTTAAAATATCTTTGATAACTTCGTTTATAACTCTCTGTTTTTACAATAAAATACGTTCGTAAATTCCTTTCAAAATATCCAACTAATATTCCATCTCAACTTTCTTTCTTTACTTTGACGAATTTCATTACAAAGTAGTCACTTAAATTATTTTTATTTTACAATAATAATTTACTCTATCATTGTTTACTGTGGACGTAGTTAAACTCTTATTACCAATATAAATGGTAAATCCCTTTTAAAATTTTATTAAAATTGAGACAAATATTCGTAAAACAATTTCATTAGATTAAATTAAACAAATTAATTTAACAATCAATCACAGTAAAAAACGGTTGACTTAGTCAACTCAGAACACGATTATTTCGTTAACCAATTCCAATCAGTTCTTCCTTTTAAATTAATTAAAAATATAATTAATTCAAATAATTCCACTTAATTATTTCTTAGAAACAATTAGCCCAACTCTAACCGTTACATCAATTTCAGCTCATTTGCTGATAAAACTTATTAACCTAAGTATTTGCTATATAAAACCATTTAATAATCACTTATAAACTTAAATAATTTTCTTTTAATGTACTATACATAGAATAATAAAATTAAAAAATCAATCTGTAGTTATAAAGTAAAATTTATAACTTCATTTCAGTCGATTTACCTGAGGGTAAATCAATATTTATAAAATGATTGGTTTATCGGCCAATGTTGCCAATAACTCAACCGATACTGCTCATTGGTTAAAACAAAGCAGAACATTGAATTTCTAGTCAACGATCAACAGCCAAATAAATCATCCAGCAGAACAGTTCAAATAATGATAATATGAAAATAAATAACATTAGATATATTTGAGGAATCCAGTTGGATCCCTCCAACCTATTTTTTTCCTACATCCAAATACGTTACCTCAAATAATACCATTCAATTCAATAACATATATAATTCCTAAAAATATAACCAATGACAATAATTTAAACATCCTATTATTAATGTTATACGTTTATCTTATTATAAACGTGAACAACAAGGTAAGTTACCTAGATTGGTTACGATCGTTAAAAATAATGGTCGATTCCAATTAAAGTAAACAATGTTTAATTTAATCGGTTCTATCAATATAAAATAATATATTCAGTAAACATCCAACAATAACAACCATAACACACAAATATAAAACCCAACTTATATAAAATATAAGTAGGATAAAACTGAGTGAGTTTTACTCACCTTGAGTATCAGTTAGTTGCCAAAACATTTTTTTAATTAAATTAAACTGGTGCTTAATTTAACTAAAACTTCCAACTGTGTCCAACTCTGTCCAAAACACTCTATAATGTCATGTTTGTTGATATAGTTCTAACACTCCCAGTCTCGTCGACTTCTGAAAATATATGAAAATGTTACGCATATTTTAACTTACGGTTTAAAATTGAATTAATTGCACCTTAACTTAATTTAAAGTTTATTAATTTACTATACCAGTATAAATATAATCAACACAATAAAAACATGGTTATGCATTTTAGTTACTTATAAATGGCCACATCAAAACAATTTTGCATGTTGTAAAAGTTAGGCGTATACATTTCTTAATTAGTTAATCACGAATATAGGATTGGACATGTATAAAAATCTTTCCAGTAGTCCACATTTAAAACCATCCACCCTTTTATTTTTACTCACATTAATTAACTTAGCTTAGGAAAGATTAATAATAATTAGGTATAATTTATTCCATATGTGTATTAATCTTACGCCGTAATCATCAACTTAAACCTTTATATATATATATATATATGTGTGTGTGTGTGTGTGTGTGTGTGTGCGCACGCGCGTATACATATATATAAACTGGGCCTTACCCAAATGTTGAGCTCCGAAAATCAAACAACTGCAACGTCTACAATATTAATCTTCTCCCTTTAACAGCTTCACAATTTTCCACCTCCCCACTGTATTCTTCATGTAGAAAACAAACAGACCGAGATATCAGCTCGTCTCCCTCACCTGTATGCTGGCCTGACTCCCTCCTGAAACCGACCTCTACCACCTAACCTCTCAGCCCCTCCGTCCCTAAAACTTTCGAACGAGCTGCTCATGAACTCGCCCCTGATCTCCTTCATACCCCAGTACCCATGTCTTCATCGTTCCCAGAAACATTTTTTTTCTTTCGTGATCCCTACTGACGTTGCTAACCCCACACCAGAAATGAGATCTACTCAACTTCTTCCTCCGCATGCTAGCTGCTCCACGTTGAACTCCCCTGAACTAGTCCACTCGCTGACCTCCTTTACATACATTTTTTTATACTCTTTTTTCTATTTATATATTATATATATGGTTCGACCTAGTTGCATAGGTATACACAACAGTAGGAAAAAGGGAATTTTCGAAGTGATATAGAATAATGAAGTATATGAAAACTGAAGGACCATGTGTTATATATATATTAGAGAAAAACATGATAGAAACGATGTCATTTCGTTTGGTACCCTGCAAGCTTAGCAGAATACATGCGTTCTCACATCAAACTTAGGCATGTTGGTTTCGATTTGAAAACACAGGACGAAGGATAAGTAGATTAGCATGTGCTTAAGGCAACCATGATTTGGGGGTAGCCAGCATGGATCTTACGTGTGACGGCTCGCCCCGCACCAACCGACATTTACTCTAAAGGTGCGTTGTACACATGTCCAATTAGCACGGAACGGGTCGTCAGAAGGAAAGGGAAGAAGGAAATGAACATACAAAGAACCTGTAGAATGTTTCACAGCGCATAGAAAAAAATATAATAATATCATACTTGACATAAAACAGGAGAGACAGTGCATAAGCCGAAAATCAGAACTAAACATCATAGCAGCGGAAATCCAAAATACAGCTTATTACAACATTCAAACTGTCTCAAGCAAAAGCAAGATAAATGAGGTACACTACTAATGCCCAAGTAGTGACCACCAATGACACAGGGAGAACGTGTATATATATATATATATCATACGTGGAAGCCTCCTGCCCGCCTCCGAATCAGCTACTCGCGCATCACCAGCTAACCTGTCTCTAGTCTGCTCGTGTGAGCACCCAGAGTAATAAGAGGAGACATAAAACTCTGGGTCAGACATAAAGCCTGGTATGAGCGATAAGCATCTAAAGTGAACAATAACAAGTAGACTAAAACATACCTGAACCTGGACCTACAACCAAAGAGTTAGCACTACATACTGTACAACACTCTAAGGTATCATATCAAACAATATAAAGATATGGAGGTGGGGGAGGTGTGCATGTCATAATGATGGCAAACAATCAAACATAGCATCCATCCTCACATCTCTCACTCAGTGCATAAAGCATACGATATTCACCACTTCGATCACCCAACATACCTTGCTACGATCACTCTGCCCCATTGTAACAACCCGTAATTTTAATAAACTGTTATAACATAAATCGAGGCAGAATTAAATTCTAAAATCTGAATCAGGGGAAACGGGCTATGCCATTGCGTTCGTCTCGGAAAAATACGCGAAATAGAGTCCGAGTTTTCGAAAATCGGAGTCCGTATGACCCGGTTAAGGCCCATTGAAGTTTTCAGAAATTCATATGCTAAAAACCGATTTAAATTTCAAATTAAAAACAAGGATTAGGGCTAAATGGGTGTCAGGCGGGAAAATTCCCGTCAGGGCCCCCATGTCGACAGGCATGTCGACAGGGGTCCTAGGGTGTCGACTGCCCTGTCGACAGCCCTGTCGACACGGGGTAGCCAGGCAGTTTTGCCTGGCGCACCATTTTGATTTGGGCTTGGTCTTGTGGCTTGGTTCTAGAGAATTCCGAGATCTGACGGGCCAAAACTAACATAGGGTTAATCCTAGGGCTAAAAACACTCTAATCTTCTATAAATAAGCCCCTAATCCCCCCCTAAACCCTCATTATTCACTCTAGCAACCAAACTATGTCAAATTGAAATCTCAAATGGCCTCCACCTAAAAACCCTAGCCTCCACCTTCCTCAAAGTTTAATCCTATGAAGATATGATGATCATACAACCTTTTCTATGTTGTATGAATGCTTAATAACTTGCATACTTCATTAAGTTGCAAGTTTGATTTGCTAAGTTTGTGTTTTTGGGATTTTGCAAAAGGGTTTTCTTATTTGAAGCTTTGTTTTGGGTTTTCAAAGCTCTTCTTCATCTTATTTGGTGGATTTGTGACTTGTTTATATTTGTAAGCCCTCTTACCTTCACTTAACAAACTCTAAAGTTAATATGTGGTGAAAGTTGAGATTTATGTGAGTTTATTTGATTATGCATGCTTATGCGAACTCACTATGCCATGTTTTACATGTTTCATAAGTTATGCATGCTTATGCGAGTTTACTATGCCATGTTCTACATGTTTAATGGATTATGTATGCTTATGCAAGTTCACCTTACCATGTTATACATGTTTTATGGATTATGCATGTTTATGCAAGTTCACCTTACCATGTTATGCAAGTTTAATGGATTATGCATGCTTATGCAAGTTCACCTTACCATGTTATACATGTTTTATGGGTTATGCATGTTTATGCAAGTTCACCTTACCATGTTATGCAAGTTTAATGGATTATGCATGCTTATGCAAGTTCACCTTACCATGTTATGCATATTTAATAAGCCATGCATGTTTATGCGAGTTCACTATGACATGATTTGCAAGTTTAACATGTATGCATGTTTATTATGATATGTGAAGTTCATCATGTATGTTATGCCAAGTTACCTTTTATACCCTTATGCGTTATGACGAATATGTAAGCGAGATAATGACGTTGGGAGGGTTTGGGTAAACTTAAAAATACATGAAACTAAAAGATTGGGAATTTACCTATTAAGTTAGGTCTACCCCTTGGGAATTTACCTATTAAGTTAGGTCTACCCAAGTATATGTTAACTTGTAAATATGTTTTAAAGTGGACATGACCTTAGATAACATGATATGGCCAACTCGAGGTTAGACCTAGTTGTGGTGTAAATCTTCCCAGGTAACCACAACGTGGGGTCTAGTGTGGGTAGTTGGTCATGTTGCACCATAAGACCCGAGGTTAGACCTAGACGTGGTGTAAATCTTCCCAGGTAACCACGGATGTCTAATGTGAGAGGTTGGGTGCGTTAATTAATTAATGCCTCATGATTAGGGTTAAGTCATGGCCCACTAATACTTAACCAATAATGGGGATGCGAGGATTAGATGGGGTTAAGTGGTTACACTTAACTAATTTAATCCATGATTAGTGAGGGGTTAAAACCACACTTAACCCTCTTAGAAACCCTAGCAACGTGGTCTGTTCCAGCAGTAATCCCAGTTTGGTATCACCACAACCCTACAGCTAGGTTAGGACGGGGCACGATTACTGGACGGATGTAAGCGACCAAAGCGACGGCTGAGTGGTACAGCGGTGCGGGTCCGGCGGGCTACGGACGTGCACGTAGTCCGATATTGGACAAACTCGAGGCACGGGTACCAGTAGGTTTAGACTGTGCATTATTGCTTAGGTGTCTGGGGTTGACACCCGAGGGCTTGATACACCCAAAGGTGGACCCAGCGCAGTCTGACTACATCCATGTGGGCCGTATGGACACCAACACTGGACGTGTTAGGTTTATAGGGAGCCGATCGACTAGACCGTTGGGCTGGACCTTATACTAAGGTCACTTCATGTTATTGGGCCAAAGTTTGGGCTAAGGGATCAAGATCTGTTTCGTGGGTTTGCTAGTACACTGTGGTGCAAAGTTTAATCTCATCTATGTGATGTCACCTTTATCTATTGCCAGTATGTTCATCTCAGTTTCCATCATGCTGTTAACTTTATTAGTTTATAGATTGATCGTAGTAGGGCTTACCAGTCTTTTTGACTGACCTGCTTTCTTTCGCTTCTTTCCTTCCGTTTCCCCCCCCCCCCCAACAGGTTCTCAGGGAGGGGCTACATCTGCTTAGTGGATCTTTGGCTTGCTTGTTGGATAGCTCATGTATGGATCTGAGCTAGCTGTGGCTTATCTTTTATTTCTGGGGATTAGTACTGATGTTTTACCATGTATTTTGTTATCACGTATCTAGACTTGTGTTGTATTTTGGATCATGACATTTTGATATTATGTACTTGACTATGTTGGTTTTCTGAGATGATGATGATGGGGTTTTATCTGCTACCGCTGCTTTACTTATATTTATTTTCATATATTCTGTCTTGCGATATCTCTGTGCATGTTTACCTTCACAATAACGCCCCTCCAAAGCTAGTACATTCTAAGGAGTGATTCTAGTGGAGGTGGGGTGTTACATTTGGTATCAGAGCACAAGGTTAACAAGATTGAACAAAATTTTTGAAAAAAAAATCCTTTTTGAAAAACTATTTTCAAAAACCTACTAAGTATTTTCCAAAATAAAGTCTAGATTATTTTAAGGCTAATCCCCAAAAGCCATTAGCGTTATCCTTCGTTCCCTTGAACTGATCTTATCTTATCTTTCGTTTCAGTATGGCTGAGAATATTGTCATCCCAGATGGAGTGAACGTACCACTCTGGTATAGGAGACTTCTAGAAGCTAGGGCGGCAGCTGGTCCCGCCAACCCTACTCCCACTCCTCCTCCTGTAGTTGAGAATCCTCCCCCTGTACCTCCTCCAGCTAATATCCCTCCTCCAGTAGTTCCTGCTCCTCCTCCAGTTGTTGAGGCTCCTCTTCCTCCTCCTCCCCCTCAGCACCCTCCAGTAGAGTTCACGAAGGTTTGTAAAGACTTCAAGGCAATGGGAGGCAAGAATTTCCTAGGCACGGAATCTTTTGTTGAAGCTAGGAATTGGCTGAAAGACACTGAGGACTTGTTTGCTATCTTTGGGATTGATGACGCGAGGAAGATCTTATTGACAGTGTGGCTTTTAAAGGATGAGGCGGCCTACTGGTGGGAGGTCACCAATGGGACGAGGCCCGTTGAGACTTGGGCCGATTTGAGGGCTAGATTTGTGACCAAGTTTCTATCTTCTGCTGAGGCGAATTTACAGATGGAGAAGTTCATTTCTCTGAAGCAAGGTGATATGTCGGTCAAGGAGTATGTGAACAAGTTTAACCAGTTGGCCCGCTTTGGTTTGGATATGGTTAGTACTGCTGAGAAGAAGGCTCTTCGATTTGCCAGAGGGTTGAATGAGCCATTACAGGGTTTGGCGATGTCACATATCCCTCATGGAGCTACTTTTGAGAGTTTGGTTGATATGGCTCTACTTCAGGGAGATGGTAAGAAAGAGGCCAAGTCAGATGATGCTCAAGCAAGGAAGACTGATTCTCAGGGCAAAGGCAACCAAGGTGGTCAGAATAGTCAAGTAAATCAGAACAAGAACAAGAAGGGCAACAACAAAGGCAAGGGAAAGTGCAATTACTGTGGCATAGCTGGGCACTTTGCTAAGGATTGCAGGAAGAAGAAAAGGAAGCTTAGTGGTGGATGCTTTTCTTGTGGAGAGACTGGGCACTTTAGCAAGGAATGCCCGAAGAAGAAAGGGCAGGGTCAGACTCAGCGTGCTGGACCTTCAGGAGGGCAAGTTCATGCTCTCAATGCCGCTTCAGTTCCCGAGCGAGGTAGTGTTTCTGTTGAGAACCTTGTTTATGTTTCCGATCTTCCAGTTCGTACCTTGTTCGATTCTGGTGCATCACATAGCTTTATTTCATCTGACCTTGTTGATAGTTTGCACCTTTGTACTAGCTTAGTGGATGATCCCGTTTGTGTTTCGAATCCCATTGGGGGTTCAGCTCATCTATCTATGATATGTGAGGATCTGAGGATCTCTATACTTAGCGTAGAGTTCTTGTGTAGTGCGTATGTTCTTGGTTTCAGGGGATACGGATTGATCTTGGGCATGGATTGGCTGTCTAGATATGGAGCCATTCTGGATTGTGAGCATAGGGTTGTAAGGCTTGTGACTCGCCTGGGCAACACCTTAGAGATTTCATGCAATCCAAAGGATCCCGTCATGTTGTGCTATCTTGAATCTCTCGACTCGCCAGAGGAAACTCTTCAGTCTGTAAGAGTGGTCCGAGATTATCCAGATGTTTTTGAAGAAGTTAAGGGGTTGCCCCCTAAACGAGAGATTGATTTTCGCATCTATCTGGTGGATAATGCTAAGCCTGTTTCTTTGCCCGTTCGGCATATGGCTCCGCGTGAGAGACGGGAGCTGAGCAAGCAAGTGAAAGAATTGCTTGAGAAGAACTTCATCAGAAGGACTATATCCGAATGGGGAGCGCCTGTGGTGTTTGCAACTAAGGCAGATGGTTCTCTCCGGCTCTGTGTGGATTATAGAGAATTGAATAAACTGACTAAGAAGAACAGACACCCGTTACCGAGGATCGATGATCTCTTTGATCAGCTGGTTGGTGCTTCTGTTTTCTCTCAGCTTGATCTTGCTACGGGTTTTCATCAGCTCAGAGTGGCTGAAGATAGCATAGACAAGACTGCATTCAGAACTCCAGACGGATTCTTTGAATGGCTTGTTATGCCGTTCGGTTTGACGAATGCACCCGCGTATTTTGTGGACTTGATGAGTAGGGTGTTTCGGGAGTTCTTGAACAAGTTTGTCGTGGTCTTTGTGGATGATATTTTGGTTTTCTCCAAGTATGAAGAAGAGCACGCGAGGCATCTTGTGGAGGTGATGGATACGCTCAGAGCGCATCAGTTAAAGGCCAAGTTCTCCAAGTGCCATTTTTGGAGAAGGGAAGTCAGGTTCCTTGGGCATATCGTATCCAAGCAAGGCTTAGCGGTGGATCCCGCTAAGGTGGTTGCAGTTCAGGATTGGAAGACTCCAAGGAATGCAACCGAGGTGAGAAGTTTTCTAGGCCTTGCGGGTTTCTACCGGAAGTTCATCAAGGACTTCGCGAAGATATCCGCTCCTCTTACTAAGTTGACGAAGAAGAACTTAGTTTTTGCTTGGGATATGGATTGTGAGCTTGCTTTTCAGAGACTCAAGAGAGCCCTTACCTCTGCACCCGTTCTAGCTTTACCCGATGGTGGTAAGATATTTACCGTGTACACTGATGCTTGTGGCACGGGATTGGGCGTCGTTCTGATGCAAGAGGGCAGAGTCATATGTTTTGGTGGGAGGCAACTTAAGGTGCATGAGAGGAATTATCCCACTCATGATCTAGAGCTGGCAGCGATTGTATATGCACTCAAAGCTTGGCGTCATTATCTTCTGGGAGAGAGGTTTGAGCTGTATACTGATCATAAGTCTTTGAAGTATCTCTTTTCGCAGAAGGATCTGAACTTGAGGCAGCAGAGATGGATGGAATTCTTGGTTTCCTATGATTTTGATATAGCCTATACCCCTGGCAAGGGGAATGTTGTAGCGGATGCGTTGAGTAGGAAAAGGTTGACACTAAGTCCTCTATTTGTTGAGATGAAGAATTTAGAGTTCTTGGCAACCTTTGATTTTTCCTTGACAGTTGAGACGATGACCGGTTCTTTGGCATCTCTAGAGCTCAGGCCTACCCTTCTGGATCAAGTTGGGGCTTCGCAGAAGGAAGACCCTCAGATAATTGAGATCATGGATAAGCTGATTCGAGGGGAGACATCTAGTCACCTTGCTCGATATTCTATAGACGATAAGGGTTGGCTGAGGAGAGACGGAAGGCTTTGTGTTCCGATGGTAGAAGACTTGGTGAGCAAAGTTCTTGAGGAAGCACATCGCTCCAAGATGACTATACATCCGGGTGGAGATAAGATGTATAAGGATATGAAGCGCATTTTCTTCTGGCCTGGAATGAAGAAGGATGTGGCCGAGTTTGTCTCGAGATGTGTTATTTGTCAGAGGGTAAAAGCTGAGTCGAAGAAGCCCGGTGGGCTATTGCATCCTCTAGAGGTCCCTCTATGGAAGTGGGAAAGTATTTCTATGGACTTTATTGATGGGCTTCCAAGGTCAAGGAAAGGGAATACGAGCATATGGGTCATTGTGGATAGACTCACGAAGAGTGCTCATTTCATTCCGGTGAAGAGCAAAAGGACAGCATCTGGACTAGCATCATTATATCTTCGTGAGATAGTACGACTACATGGAGTCCCTTCCAGCATAGTCAGTGACCGAGACCCCATCTTTACTAGTCAGTTCTGGAACAGTTTGCAGGAAGCTATGGGCACAAGGTTGAACCTGAGTACGGCCTATCACCCACAAACAGACGGTCAAACAGAAAGGGTGAATAGGGTACTTGAGGACTTGTTGAGGCTTTGCATTCTGGATTTTGGTGGTGCTTGGGAAGACCATCTTCCTCTTGTTGAGTTTGCATATAATAACAGTTATCAAGCAAGCATAGGGATGGCACCGTTTGAAGCTTTATATGGGAGGCCGTGCAAGTCGCCTACATGTTGGTGGGAGACTACAGATAAGCTCATACTTGGACCTGACATGATTAGAGATACATCCGAGAAGGTCGAGTTGATTAGAAGACGGATGAAGGCGGCCCAAGACCGACAGAAATCCTATGCTGATAAGCGAAGATCCGATTTGGAGTTTGAAGTTGGGGACAAGGTTTTCGTAAAGGTTTCTCCTTTACGGAATGTGGTCCGATTTGGAGCTGTTGGGAAGTTAGCACCGAGATTCGTTGGACCCTTCCCCATCATAGAGAGAATTGGGAAGATGGCTTATAAAGTGCAATTGCCCGAGAAGTTGTCCGGAGTGCATAATGTCTTTCATGTCTCGCATCTCCGAAAGTGCCTACATGAGTCCGCTGAGGTGGTTGAACCTAGCATTCTTAAAGACGTGGAAGTGGAGAAAGAGGCAACTTTAAGGAGAGCTCCGATTCGTATCTTGGGGACAGAGACCAAGAAGCTAAGGAATCGTGAGGTCAGGTTGGTGAAAGTTCAATGGGGTGAAGCCGAAGAAGACGCAACTTGGGAAACCGAGGAGAAGATGCGTGGGCTTTATCCATTCCTTTTTGAGGGTACACTCTCAATCTCTTTTCTTTGTTTAGCATATCTTTCTCTTTGCTATCCATGTTTATCTAGTCATCGTGCTAATTTTGTCATGAGAACCTTAGGTAGAAACCCTTTGGATGAAACATGTGTTTGAAACATGTTATGTTTGATGGTTGCAAGTGGTTGCAAGTGTTTGCAAGTGGTTACTCGTGGATGCATGATACACGTTAGGCACTAGATCGGCTCACACACTCCTCATATTGCATGTGCATGAGTGTTTATGCTTATTCTTGGATGAAATTTGTATGCAGTCACATGGATGTTGCATATGGATGTAGGATTGAGCACGCATGTAGATATTATACATTATGTTAGGGATTTGCATACATATGGATACATTTCACTAACATATTTTGCATTGATCTTTGCATTAGATAGGTACATATACACACACTTCTGCATATGTTCATACGGCATTTAGAATCTTTTAAGGACAATGGTTGCTCGTGGATGGTGTTTTGAGTAGATGGATGTTGGATGGTAGGATATGTTCTTCCTAACTTGAAGATTTCGGGGACGAAATCCTTTAAGGAGGGGAGAATGTAACAACCCGTAATTTTAATAAACTGTTATAACATAAATCGAGGCAGAATAAAATTCTAAAATCTGAATCAGGGGAAACGGGCTATGCCATTGCGTTCGTCTCGGAAAAATACGCGAAATAGAGTCCGAGTTTTCGAAAATCGGAGTCCGTATGACCCGGTTAAGGCCCATTGAAGTTTTCAGAAATTCATATGCTAAAAACCGATTTAAATTTCAAATTAAAAACAAGGATTAGGGCCAAATGGGTGTCAGGCGGGAAAATTCCCGCCAGGGCCCCCATGTCGACAGGCATGTCGACAGGGGTCCTAGGGTGTCGACTGCCCTGTCGACAACCCTGTCGACACGGGGTAGCCAGGCAGTTTTGCCTGGCGCACCATTTTGATTTGGGCTTGGTCTTGTGGCTTGGTTCTAGAGAATTCCGAGATCTGACGGGCCAAAGCTAACCTAGGGTTAATCCTAGGGCTAAAAACACTCTAATCTTCTATAAATAAGCCCCTAATCCCCCCCTAAACCCTCATTATTCACTCTAGCAACCAAACTATGTCAAATTGAAATCTCAAATGGCCTCCACCTAAAAACCCTAGCCTCCACCTTCCTCAAAGTTTAATCCTATGAAGATATGATGATCATACAACCTTTTCTATGTTGTATGAATGCTTAATAACTTGCATACTTCATTAAGTTGCAAGTTTGATTTGCTAAGTTTGTGTTTTTGGGATTTTGCAAAAGGGTTTTCTTATTTGAAGCTTTGTTTTGGGTTTTCAAAGGGCTTCTTCATCTTATTTGGTGGATTTGTGACTTGTTTATATTTGTATGCCCTCTTACCTTCACTTAACAAACTCTAAAGTTAATATGTGGTGAAAGTTGAGATTTATGTGAGTTTATTTGATTATGCATGCTTATGCGAACTCACTATGCCATGTTTTACATGTTTCATAAGTTATGCATGCTTATGCGAGTTTACTATGCCATGTTCTACATGTTTAATGGATTATGTATGCTTATGCAAGTTCACCTTACCATGTTATACATGTTTTATGGATTATGCATGTTTATGCAAGTTCACCTTACCATGTTATGCAAGTTTAATGGATTATGCATGCTTATGCAAGTTCACCTTACCATGTTATACATGTTTTATGGGTTATGCATGTTTATGCAAGTTCACCTTACCATGTTATGCAAGTTTAATGGATTATGCATGCTTATGCAAGTTCACCTTACCATGTTATGCATATTTAATAAGCCATGCATGTTTATGCGAGTTCACTATGACATGATTTGCAAGTTTAACATGTATGCATGTTTATTATGATATGTGAAGTTCATCATGTATGTTATGCCAAGTTACCTTTTATACTCTTATGCGTTATGACGAATATGTAAGCGAGATAATGACGTTGGGAGGGTTTGGGTAAACTTAAAAATACATGAAACTAAAAGATTGGGAATTTACCTATTAAGTTAGGTCTACCCCTTGGGAATTTACCTATTAAGTTAGGTCTACCCAAGTATATGTTAACTTGTAAATATGTTTTAAAGTGGACATGACCTTAGATAACATGATATGGCCAACTCGAGGTTAGACCTAGTTGTGGTGTAAATCTTCCCAGGTAACCACAACGTGGGGTCTAGTGTGGGTAGTTGGTCATGGTGCACCATAAGACCCGAGGTTAGACCTAGACGTGGTGTAAATCTTCCCAGGTAACCACGGATGTCTAATGTGAGAGGTTGGGTGCGTTAATTAATTAATGCCTCATGATTAGGGTTAAGTCATGGCCCACTAATACTTAACCAATAATGGGGATGCGAGGATTAGATGGGGTTAAGTGGTTACACTTAACTAATTTAATCCATGATTAGTGAGGGGTTAAAACCACACTTAACCCTCTTAGAAACCCTAGCAAAGTGGTCTGTTCCAGCAGTAATCCCAGTTTGGTATCACCACAACCCTACAGCTAGGTTAGGGCGGGGCACGATTACTGGACGGATGTAAGCGACCAAAGCGACGGCTGAGTGGTACAGCGGTGCGGGTCCGGCGGGCTACGGACGTGCACGTAGTCCGATATTGGACAAACTCGAGGCACGGGTACCAGTAGGTTTAGACTGTGCATTATTGCTTAGGTGTCTGGGGTTGACACCCGAGGGCTTGATACACCCAAAGGTGGACCCAGCGCAGTCTGACTACATCCATGTGGGCCGTATGGACACCAACACTGGACGTGTTAGGTTTATAGGGAGCCGATTGACTAGACCGTTGGGCTGGACCTTATACTAAGGTCACTTCATGTTATTGGGCCAAAGTTTGGGCTAAGGGATCAAGATCTGTTTCGTGGGTTTGCTAGTACACTGTGGTGCAAAGTTTAATCTCATCTATGTGATGTCACCTTTATCTATTGCCAGTATGTTCATCTCAGTTTCCATCATGCTGTTAACTTTATTAGTTTATAGATTGATCGTAGTAGGGCTTTCCAGTCTTTCTGACTGACCTGTTTTCTTTCGCTTCTTTCCTTCCGTTTCCCCCCCCCCTCCCCCCATAGGTTCTCAGGGAGGGGCTACATCTGCTTAGTGGATCTTTGGCTTACTTGTTGGATAGCTCATGTATGGATCTGAGCTAGCTGTGGCTTATCTTTTATTTCTGGGGATTAGTACTGATGTTTTACCATGTATTTTGTTATCACGTATCTAGACTTGTGTTGTATTTTGGATCATGACATTTTGATATTATGTACTTGACTATGTTGGTTTTCTGAGATGATGATGATGGGGTTTTATCTGCTACCGCTGCTTTACTTATATTTATTTTCATATATTCTGTCTTGCGATATCTCTGTGCATGTTTACCTTCACAATAACGCCCCTCCAAAGCTAGTACATTCTAAGGAGTGATTCTAGTGGAGGTGGGGTGTTACACCCATGAAGTCATAAATGGCTTCATTGCACTGATAACGTAGCCACTAATCATTTGCTATGTCCACTTTGCCTCGTGGAGTCTCAAGAACCCCACTGCACTGGCTCATAGCCTTACTAATCCTTACTATGTCCACTCAGCCCCATGGAGTCGCAATGACCCCACTGCACTGGCTCATAGTCTTACTACGCATCACCTTGCCCCTCAGGTCATAATGACCCTACTGCACTGATAACGTAGTCTTGCTACCATCACCTTGCCCCTCAGGTCATAATGACCCTACTGCACTGATAGGTAGCCCATCATTCATTCTTAGTGGTGAATCGAAGTTATGAACGTCGACAACTCCTTAGTACACGTCCCGCAGCAAAATCCAACTCATGAAGTCCACTCATTGGTTCCTATCTGGATCCTGAGTCAATACCCTTCATTTGGACTACCTTTGCATCTCGGGTTATTAGTCTTCATCGGTTCGGTTCGGATCAGAATGCTCCTTCTTCACTGGATCGGGTCGCATCGCCGTCACCCTTGGCGGATCAGGTCGGGTCTCCAAATTGCCACGGTTCGGATCGTCTCGCGGTCCTCTTTCTCTCTGCTTCGGATCGTGCTCCTCTCCTCGATTCGGATCGAGATACCCCACACGGGTCGGATCGCGCCCTTCCAGCTCGTGGCTCCCCCTGGTTCGAATCGGCGTCTCGTAGTGCATCGGTTCGTGGATGCTGCTTTCCTTTAGTCGAATCGTGACGCGAAGCACCAGTGGATCAGATCGGGTAGCATTTCGCGGTTGGTGCTCGTGGGCCTTGCGCAGATGGTTCGGTTCGGAGGAGACGACTCGGCTCGTGGTGATGACCCACGATCCCATAGGGCGATCCGATCGACCCTCAGTCCCCTATGCGATCCGAATCCCTGCACCTTGTCCAGCGAGTTGTTTACACCTCTCGACGGCGTTTTCGACCATTCCAACTATTCTAAGCAGTCACAAAGCATTTCATACAGTCATAGCAACATGCATAATCAACCACAAACATCAAAACATCAACATGATAGGTCAAAATGGATCAAACATACCCAAAACCCCATATTTCCCCCTAAGCATATTTAGGTGAAACTAATGATTGGATTAACAAAACTTAACCAAATTAACCCAAATTCATATCAGAGGTCTAAAACATCATTTCGGAATTTGTGAACATTTTCCTGAATTTTATCATGCTTAGATTCGCTAATTAACACTAATCACTCCTAATTAGCCATAATTAGTGTAAAACTATGCAAATCACTCACCTTAGCCACAAATAAACTAAGATCTGAAATAATTCTCTGATTTGATGTGAATTTCAATGCCAAACAGCAGCTCCTATGTTGCTTTGGTGAAGATCTTCCTTGATTAGGGGTTGCTAAGCCAAATCCTTGACAAAAAGGTGATTTGGAGGTGATTTAGAGGTTGGAGGCCATTTTTAGGGATCCTTGGTGATAAGTGGAGGCTAGAAAACTGAAATGGAATGATTCTCCATCTCATTTCAGCCCTCCCATAACCCTAATCCCGAAATGGGTTATGGGCCTACTCACTAATCGCCCGATTTGGCCCGGTTAAGCAGTTTTTCACCCTCCAAACCTTGCTTCAGCCATATCTCTCAAACGGTAAGTCCGTTTGGCTATTATGACCACTCTACGGAAAGGTAAACCATCAAACGAATCTAATGGAAGTGGTTTCAGGTCAAAACTCCTTTCCAATCAAAAGTTATGGCCAAAACAATACCAACTAAGGGCAAAATGGTCATTTAAAAATCGACAAAAATCATGGTCATGGAAAATGACTCTAATGGATGTTTCCCAAAGTTACATGACCATACGACTTCACATGGGAAAGAAATAAATATTCTACAATCCTATGATGTGTAGAATACGGGTCGTTACACTCTCCCCCCCTTAAGAAATTTCGCCCTCGAAATTCCCTAATCCAAACACACATAAAGGTCCCGCATGCCTATCAATCATAAAACAACAATCAACCATGCAAAGCAAGCAAAACAAGTCTATCCTAGCATGCGGAATAACTAAATCGCAAAGTAAATCTTACTAGGCAAAGAGTTCTGGATATGCCTTCCTATTGCTCTCCTCTGTCTACCAAGTACAATCATTCTGGTCCTCGCCCCACTGAACCTTGACTAGCTTCACCGACTTCCTTCGAAGTTGCTTCGTATCGTGCCCCACAATACGAATCGGCTTGCGGTTCCCAACCGCCTCGGGTTCTACTTCGAAGTCCTCTAACTGATCAGGTGAAATAGTCACATTTGAGTCGTGAACGAACTTCCTTAGTTGGAAAACATGAAATACATTGTGAACTCCCGCCATTTTCTCTGGTAAGCCAACTCTGTATGCCAAATTCCCGACTAGTTCAAGAACAGGGAATGGGCCAACAAATCTTGGTGCTAATTTTCCTCTCCTACCAAATCGTATCACGCTTTTCAATGGAGAGATATTGACAAACACCAAGTCACCAACGGAGAATTTCAAGTCTCTTCTCCTTTTATCAGCATAACTCTTCTGCCTATCTTGGGCAGCTTTCATTCGTTGCTGAATGATCTTAATCTTATCGGAAGTTTCTCTCACCACATCTGGTCCAAGCACAAACTTCTCGCCAGTCTCTATCCAACATGATGGTGAGTTGCACGGTCTTCCGTACAAAGCTTCATATAGAGCCATACCGATACTGGATTGGTAGCTATTATTATATGCAAACTCTACTAGATGCAAATGGTCATCCCATGATCCACCAAAATCCAATATACAAGCTCTCAAGAGGTCTTCCAATATACGATTCACCCTCTCCGTCTGACCGTCGGTCTGAGGGTGATATGCGGTACTGAGATGTAATCTTGACCCTAGAGCCTCTTGTAAGCTCTTCCAAAACCCACTAGTGAACAACGGGTCTCGGTCACTCACAATGCTTTTGGGTACTCCATGAAATCTCACTACCCACTTCATATACAGTTCTGCCAACTTGGCTGCCGTTCTGGTCGATTTGACTGGTATAAAACTTACGCTCTTAGTCAATCGATCCACAACTACCCAAATGTTATCATATCCCGATCTAGTCCTTGGTAAACCATCGATGAAATCCATCGAGACTTGCTCCCATTTCCATTCGGGAATTTCTAATGGTTGTAACAACCCACTAGGCTTCTTTTGCTCAGCTTTAACTAGCTGGCGATTCATGCATTCGGATATAAACTTCCCAACGTCTCTTTTCATCCCTTCCCAGTAGTAGGTCTGTCTCATGTCTCGATACATCTTATTACCACCGGGATGTATAGTTAGTTTTGAGTGATGACATTCTCTAAGCACTTCATCTCTCAAACCATTCACGTTGGGCACAACTAGTCTTCCATTCTTCCGAAGCCATCCATCTCGATCAAGCCCATACACATTCATCTCCTCATCGATACCCATCTCTAACTTGGAGATGATTTCTAATAGATTAGGATCGTCCCTCTGACGAGAACCAATCCGCTCTATCAAAGTGGGTCTGATCGTCAAACTAGCTAGCATGAATGTATGTGTTTATTCTGTATAAGTGCATAAATGTATGAAACTATTTACAAATAAGTGCATCTTTTGATGCAATATACTGATGTTTCACAGTTTTTTTGTTTTTGATGGTTTTAACACTAAATTTGATGATGATTAGTTGTTGTATTTAACTATGAATTTTCGTGATTTTTTTAATTGATTTTTTGATGATTTTTCGTAAAAATAGGGACCGGATTTATATTAAAATTTGGACCGGATGTAAGCCTAATTTTGAAACTTATTAGGGATGTGAGCCAAACATACCCTTTTGTTTTATTTTTTCCTGAAACTTAATATGTACTTTTTTTTCAAACATAAAAAATACTCCCTTTTTGTTACAAAAATTGTTTCTGCACAATTTAGCTAGTACATATTTTAAAATTGTAACTCTTAACATCCAAACTTGAAAAACAGTATAAAATATCACCCAAATGCTTTTAATTTTTCAAGTTCTCAAAAGGTAACAATCTGGCTAGACTCAAAGTGGGTTTCCAACTTACCTATGCTTACTTAGATATCACCACAAAGTCCTTTTTCTCAAATATATATATTCCTAATTCATTTTCCATCTTACACTTCTTCAAACTTATAAGGCTCAACTGCCAAACCTACTAATCCAAAGCACTAACATATGGCATATATCTTTCTTGATTACTAATTACATTGTACACTTTTTACCCAAACCACATAAGGGTCTCAAATTTCCATAATCATTCCATTAGTGTACGTAACTGATATTCAAACTTTTTGCATAACTTCTCTTCCTGTTTAGTGGGTTCCTTTATGGATCTAGGTGCATAATATATATATATATATATATGTATGTATGTATGTATGTATGTATGTATGTATGTATATGTGTATATATATATATATATATATATATATATTTAAAAAATACAATTGCGTTCACTCATTATTTATACAGGAATCCAAAACCTAAGCTTTGATACCGGATGTAACAACCAGAAATATGACATACCGAATTTTTTTCAAAAAATCTATTCTATCAAAACTCGAGTTGGCTTATCTGGTATCCTGCCAAAAAGACAGAGATATAAAATATATTATAGCTTATAAAACATCTCACAACAAAATGGAATAAAATATTATATAATCAAATATAGTGTTATCAAAGTAATAATACTGCCTAACCATTATCCAAAGCTATCATACCTCTGTCATAAACCTAACATGCGAGTATGTTATGAGGAGGGTGTCAAAACACAAGTTCTGGTGACTGGACTGAAATTACACATTCTAAAATAACCCTACATATATGGTTCAGTTATATTTTCTTGTTTATTAGTTTTTTTTGGGTTAAATGCATTCAAGGCTTTACACACACGTCGTACCCATCTGCATCATAATAGATTAACCTAATATAGTATATATGTTGTTACCCCCAGTATCAAGGTACTTTCTATGGTACCCTTCTCGCACGGTCTCCACCATCACGCCTCAGAAGCGTTTGCAACTCTGATCCTATGCCAAACGATGTACAGAGCTCCATATTACAACGCCATGTTTTCGCATAGAACTACCATCGCCATGCTACGTAAGCATATGGACTTCAGTATCTGAAATCCTCAGTCGAAACAAACCTCAACATGGAGTAACGCCCTAGCATCTATAGTACGCCACCCGGTGTAGTGTGCATGTACCTAGACCCTCACACGTATGTACTGTCTACTGTAGCTGAGTCCCGTAATATGGCTGCACCCAATGCATGGAACTCAGTCGGGAGTTTTTCCATATTTGTATAGGTCAACCAACAGGGCCTAAAGTACATATATCCAAACTATGGTTTGCATTTTCACGGTGGCTATGGTCCCACCTCGACCCCTCCCTCAACTAGTGAAAGACTACATCAAGAGCTAAGTGACGTGCTCCTAACAAACAATCTACATCCAAATTTGCGTGCCCCGCAACCAAAGTATCGATAGTGAAAGATCGGTGGTCTATAAGTTTAGCTCTAGTCTTTCTGCATCCCACTGACCGCCGATGACAAGTACAAAACGATTAATATCCTTTATTTGGTTTTGACCAGCTTGTCTGTAAGCAAATCGTCGAAGCACCCCCAATGCCATACTGCCACAGCCTTCTAACTGCCAAACTACTGTTGCAGTAATGGTATACTCACCGGGTAGTAACACGCAGACCCAACCTTTGCGAGTATAGCCTGAGCATGCACCGCAACAGAGGACCACCACGGGGTAACCTATCACGTCCATCGAAAGCCGTGTGATTTCTTCTAGTCCTGCAGAGCCAGCAAGTAGAATATCAAGTAAAAGAATTAGATGGACGTGCTCCTCTCGTGCCTCCAAATACCTTGATGATCGACCCCATTGGGTTCTTACCTTCAAACATGCGGACTAGTCCAAGTGCACTGCACCATCGTGTTATTAGGCCCTATGTCTAATTGTTCAATCGCGCGCTTGTTTTATCTTATTAGCTTACAAACTAACTTGATTTTTCAATTTATCAAGTTTTCTTTGAGACCCTTATATCTCTAAGGAATGGATCCCTCTCGCTTATTAATTCGGTGACATAACTTGACCCATTTATGTTCATTAATAAGCCAATAACATGTTATCCCCTAACTTGTAATTAACAAAAGCAATCTACAATCTTTTCACATTATTACCATGTCATTAATTGTCCAATGTCATGTTTACAAGTTACAATAACATGTTTTCTATTAACATGTTACATTAATATATATATATATATATATATATATATATGATTAAATATAACTTATTTCATCCCATAAGTCTACTTCATTACTTTCATTTAATCATAACCTCATCTTACACTGTCATTACAACTTGTTGTTATTTACTTATTAACTTAGTTCTCTTAATTAAGGTTTATTAATAAGTTTCCTTTCCATTTGTTATAACCTATGTTATAATCTCCACTTGTCCCTAAGACAATCTTACCTATTATATTCCATTCACATTCACGTAATTAATTATAACAGGTTATATTCCCCATTCATCACATTTTCCTTGGTTCTTTAATGTTAACAAAACTCTTACTGTTGTAACAATTCTCTTTACTATCCTATAATAGGCACCAGACCTCGCACATTAAGTTGGCCACTGGTGGACGCTGGATTTTCCGAGCGATTCCGAGCAGGCTTCTACCACAAGTTGAACTTTAACCTCGTGTCTTAGTGCGGTTATCTACAATTTTCCAATTACTGTAAACTTTACATATACATTAGGCATATCTATTCTTTTTCACTATACCCGAAATTTACAACCTTTTGGCATAATAATTATCTTAAGAAAATATTCATGTTTATTGTAAATTCCAATAGTTACAGTGTTTAAGGTAATTCCCAATTCAGACAAATGATTAATGGAAATAGGCTTTATACAAAAGAAATATTCTTAACATACTCTATACAGATTTAATCTCAATTACCAAAGTTATTCACAATTTCACTGTAGTTTGATTTATAATATCCAATTTGTCATTAATAATATTTTCTGTAACATATTCGCTTTTATTGTAAATCTCACAAACTCAGTATTACAGTAATTTTAATCCAATTAACAGATTCATAGAATAGATCTATACAACAGTGGTATTTTTAGCATAACTGAAAATGAATTATACTGCCATTATCATAACTTACAGTTATTTAACATGTTAAGAATGACGGGGAATGTAAACGGTAAATATACCATTATTTAAAATGGTATAATTTAAATCCACTCACCTAACAACTTTCCAATCCATGAATTTGATCCAGATTTATTGTTCTGTGGCATTCCTAACTAAATCTATTATTAAAACAACCATAGATTCACAAATTTGACCCCAAAGGAGGAGAGAAAGGAAGAGAGAAGCCTAAATAAATCAGATTCAAGAACTTACTTCACGTTGATCAGAAATCTACACACCTATGCTGTAGATTTACATTCTTTTATTTTCTAATATTGAATCAAAATTTCCTAAAAATAATATTCTAATTTATGAAAAGATTTGGAAAGGAAGGAGAATGGCAGAGCCAAGGCAACATCTAAGAAAATATGAGTTTAGAGCTAGGCCCTGCTAGCCTATCTATAAGTGTAAAAGAAAGTTTGGTCCATCGGATTTATCCAAATAAAATCCGAACTGTTTATATCAGAAAACCACGACATCCAGAAAACAGATCTGGAACTGATTGGGTCGACCCCTGTGTCGACACAACGTAGTGTGGGTTAACCCCTGGGTCGACCCTTGCAAGCTTGGGTCAACCCATCTTGGGCCCAGGAACATTTTTCGCTGCGTTTTGTTTTCTTATTTTAACGTTAATGTTACTACTTCGTATAATTTAACTGGATTAAATTTTTTAATTTATAACACATATACAATTCCAACATCCCAATTTATGTGTGAATACATTCGTATAACCTTCTAGATTCTTGTGCATTAATAGCTGCAATTAATGATGCTTTTTTATTCCTTTTCGTATGCATTAATTATATTCAACTCTTAACTTGGACATTATATCTCAACATTTGAATTTATACGTATACATATACGTGCAACTTTTATTTCCATTTCAAAATTCAAACGATTATATCCTGTTATTTATTTCTTACCTATTTTCATTGATTGAATGTTTATTTTTGATATATTTTTGCACACACATTTTACGTATGCATGTATACATATATTTTTATACTCAATTTTATGTATAATTTTCCTTATTTATGCATTTATACATATTTTCCTCTTAGAATAGGTATCATTTTAGACGTCCTTCTAAAATAAAAATATGGCGCTACCGGGACTCGAACCTGCGCCACTCACTTGGGAGAGACTTGTCTTTACCAACTGGGCTACTTATGCTTTTGTTAACAAGACTGAAAACAATGGTTGTCATTTTTCCCTTTAGTGTTCTTCTTATACCTTCTTTTCATGTTTGTTGTAATATTTCGTTTAAAGATATCTTTTTCATCTTTAGTCGTGTCCTGCAAACCATAGGTCTAAATTGATCAGAAAATCGCCGTGGACGCAGTGACGCTAATTCCATGACCAAATTTTGAAAGCTTTTCAAATTTTATTTTATTATTTAATTAAATACAGGGTGTTACATTCTCCTTTCCTTAGGAAATTTCATCATCGAAATTTGACAATGGTAAAATTAAGTAATTCCTCGCATAATTCACAACCATCAGGTGTACATCCAATTTTTCAACCATTTGTGCAAAGTGTAATGCAACATAGTAATACATGGATGTAATGAATGCCTAAGCGGTACCTTCTATGAATGCAATTTTTTCTTGAAAATCTTTTGAAAACATGATGCACACACTCTAAATATACTGCCAATTTCTATACGAATGCAATATTTTGAAATCAAAATATTTTTTCACCTAAATTTTCCTACACTCTTACAAGGTTCGTATGTAGTTCATCTAATTTTTACATCCAAACCCTACTAAATAACTTTAAATTTGCGAATTTTAGAAAAATCTAATTTTCTAAATTTGATCTCTTATGTTACAAAATGGTAGAAAATGGAAAACTTCACACCTTTCGTTTTTATTTTATGTACCTTTTCCATATTTACTTGGATTTTACACTACTATTATATAAAGGTTCCCTATCTACCTATCCAAGCATAGTTCTTATAAGAAAAAAAAATTGTTACTGATTTTCTTTTCCAACTTATTTAGGAAAAACCAATTTTTATTCCTATTTCTCAAATTTTCCATATTTCTCAACTGTCATGTTTGTTGCTTTAACGGATTGATTGTTTTCATTTTAGTAATGTCATTGCTTTTTTCTTAGCTTATTTAACTTAATCCACTGATCTAAATTTAATTTCTAAAATTAGCCTTCTAATTCTTAAACTAAAATAGGAAAACAAACACTTTACATAACTACCAACAAGGGCTAAGAATCATAGGACCATGTCTCACCTGACAACGTAAAGTCCAAACCAAAGGATCTAAAAACTTACTCACCCTTTACCATCTAGTAGTCACCACTAGTCCTTGTTGTGTACTACCAACCTTTTCCAAGCAATAACCTATGCTCTATAATGCTTACGCATTCTATGGGAATTTAACATTATTCCTAAACAGTCCTTGCTATTTACTTCATAGTCTCAAAATATTTCTCGTCTTCCCTAAGTAATAATTCTTAGCTACTTCATGATTTAAAAACATGGTTTGGCTCCCTCATTTCATTTTCCTTTCAAAAATTAAAAGTTTAATAACTTTATTTTTCTTCATTAAAACTTTCCTTTGCTAAACGATAGAAATATGTCATTCCATTAAAAAAAATATGCAAAACACATTTTTTTTCAAATCACAAAAACTGGAGTAGATAAGGACAACTACTTATCTATTAGTTTCACAATGGTTCATATTTTATAATGTCTATTCAATTACTTACAACTAGATGCAAATATCTACTCCATTCTTAATTCTTGCAATTTAGTTTGTCCACCCAACAAAATTTTATGTCAAAACAATTAGAAAGAAAAATTGTCAAAAGAATAGATATTTTAAAATAATTCTTTATTGAACATTCTATTTTTTAACAAAATATAATCTTTTCTTTGCTTTGATTTTTAATCCTTTCATACATCATAGCTTAAAAACTAGTGAGCTATACATCCTTTATAATATGCATATTTTCTTAAAAAAATCATTTTAAACAAAAATCCCATAAGAAATCATCATTTCCAAAATGTACCCTATTTTATTTTGTGGAAATTTGGAGTATGTCCCTATTAATGTTCAAAATGTAAACGCCATCCAGTCCAAGCTTCAAATACAAAGCGAATCCCTATTTCCCCCTTACGTGTTTTTCAAAGGAAAAAATGTGTTGAGCACTAAACAAAATATTTAAAAAATCACAAATATTCCCATAAGCAATCTGAAAAGAAAAAAAGTTTCACACATGTATGTATATATTGGTAATAGTTGCATACATGTATACATATATTCATCAGGTGTTTTCTACTGAAAAACAGGGTGAATATATGCATACATGTATGCATATATTTGTAATAGTTGCATACATGCGTGCATATAAAGTTGAACTGAGCTGCATGTGTTACGAATAGTTGCATACATATATGCATTTCTTCCGTATATATGCATACATGTATGCAACAAACTTAAAATGGATGAAAGCTTCTGAGTATGTCCATGAATGTATGCATTTATTCTGTATAAGTGCACAAATGTATACAGCAATGTCTGAAAACTGTGAATACTTGAAAAACAGCTCAGGAATGAATAAATGCATGAAACAATGCATTTATTCCACAATTTCTGCATACATGTATGCATTTATACTGTAGTTTGATGCATAACTGAACTATATGTATAAATGTATGCAACTGTTTACAAATAAGTGCATCTTTTGATGCAATATACTGTTGTTTCACTGTTTTTTGGTTTTTGATTTGTTTTTTTGTGGTTTTAACACCTGAATTTGATGATGATTAGTTGTTGTATTGAATTATGAATTTTCGTGATTGTTTTTATTTTTTACTGATTTTTTGAAAAATAGAGACATGATTTATATTAAAAGCTGGACCGAATGTGAGCCTAATTTTGAAACTTATTAGGGATGTGAGCCAAACTTACCCTTTTATTTTATTTTTCTCCGAAACTCAATGTGTACTTTTTTTCTCAAACATAAAAAATACTCCCTTTTTGTTTCAAAAATTGTTTCTACACAATTTAGCTAGTACATGTTTTAAAATTGTAACTTTTAACATCAAAATTTGGAAAACAATATAAAATATCACCCAAAGGCTTTTGATTTTTCAAGTTCTCAAAAGTTAACAATGGGGCTAGACTCAAAGTGGGTTTCCAACTTACCAAGACTTACCTAGATATCACCACAAAGTCATTTTTCTCAAATATATATATTACTAGTCCATTTTCCTTCTTACTCTTTTTCAAACTTATAAGGTTTAACTTCCAAACCTGCTAATCCAAAGAACTAACATATATGTTATATCTTTCTTCATTACTAATTACATTGTATACTTTTTACCAAAACCACCTAAGGGTCTCAAATTCTCATAATCATTCCTTTAGTGTACATAACTAATTTCCCAACTTTTTGCATAATTTCTCTTCCTATTTAATGGGTTCCTTTATAGATCTAGCTGTGTATATAATATATTTATATTTTTTTAAAAATACAAATGCGTTCACTCACTATCTATACAGGAATCCTAAACCTAAGATCTGATACCAGATGTCACAACCCAAAATCCGATATAGCGATTTTTTTTCAAAAATTCTAATCTATCAAAACTCGAGTTGGCTTGTCTAGTATCTTGAAGAAAAGATAGAGATATAAAATATATCACAGCTCAGAAGACATCTCACAACAAAATGAAATAAAATATAATCAAATATAGCCTTACCAAAGTAATAATACGGCTTAACCAGTATCCAAATCTATCATATCTGTGCCATAAACCTAACATGCGAGTATGATATGAGAAGGGGGTCAGAACACAAGTTCTGGTGAATGGACTTAAATTAAACATTCTGAAATAACCCTACATATATGGTTCAGTTACATTTTTCATGTTTATTGAGTTGTTTTGGGTTAAAAAACTCAAGGATTTACACAAACGTCGTACCCATCTACATCCCAGTAGATTAACCTAATATAGTATATATGTAGCTACCTCGAGTATTAAGGTACTTCCCATGGTACCCTTCTCGCATGGTTTCCGCCGTCACGCCTCGGAAGCATTTGCAACTCTCATCCTACATAAAACAACATACGAACCTCCATATTATTGTGCCACATTCCGCACAGAACTACCATCGCCATGCTACGTAAGCGTATGGACTTCCATATCCAAAATCCTCAGTCGAAACTAATCTCAACATGGAGTAATGCCCTAGCATCTATAGTACACCACCCGATGTAGTGTGCGTGTACCTAGACCCTTATACGTACGTAATGCCTACTGTACCCGAGTCCCGTAATAGGGCCACATCCAATGCACAGAACTCGGTCGGAAGCTTTTCCATATTTGTATAGGTCAACTAATAGGGCCTAAAGTACAGATATCTAAACTATGGTCTGCAATTTCACGGTGGCTATGGTCCCACCTCGACATCTCCCTCAACTAATGAAATACTACATCAAGATATAAGTGACGTGCCCCTAACAAACAATCTACATCCAAATTGGTGTGTCCCGCAACCAAAGTCTCGATAGTGAATGATCGATGGTCTATAAGTTTAGCGCTAGTTTTTCTGCATCCCACTGACTATTGATGAGAGGTACCCGATGATTACCATCCTTTATTTGGTTTTGACCAGCTTATTCGTAGGAAAATCGTCGAATCAGCCTAATGCCATACCGCCACAGCCTTCTAATTGCCAAACTACGATTGCAGTCAAGGTATACTCGTCGGGTGGTAACGCGCAGACCCAACCTCTGCGAGTATAGCCTAAGCATGCACCGCAATAGAGGACCACAACGGAGTACCCTACCACGTCCTTCGGAAGCCACGTGCTTCCTTCAAGTCCCGTAGATCTAGCAAGCAAAATATCAAGTAGAAGAATCAGATGGACGTTATCCTTTCGTGCCTCCAAACACCTCGATGATATAACCCATTGGGTTCTTCACCTTCAAACATGCAGATTGGTCCAACTCCATCACACCGTCGTGTAATTAATCCTATGTCTAATCATTCAATCACATGCTTGCTTTATCTTATTATATTACCAACTAACTTGATTTTACAATTAATCGGGTTTTCTTTGAGCCCCTTATAACTCGAAGGAACGAACCCCTGTTGCTTATTAATTCAACGATATAACTTAACCCATTTAAGTTCATTAATAAGCCAATAACATGTTATCCCCTAAATTGTAATTAACAAAAGCAATCTACAATCTTTTCACATTATTACAATGTCATTCATTGTCCAATTTAATGTTTACAAGTTACAATAACATGTTCTACTTAATGTATAATTAAGTATACCTTATCCTCATCCACATGTTTTCTATTAACAAGTTACATTAATATATATATATATATATATATATATATATATATATATATATATATATGATTAAATATAACTTATTTCATTCCATAAGTCTAACTCATTCTTTTTATTTCATCATAACCTCATCTTACGCTGCCATTACAACTTGTTGCTGTTATTTACTTATTAACTTAGTTCTCTTAACTAAGGTTTATTAATAAATTTCTTTTGCATTTTTTATAACCTATGTTATATTCCCCGTTCATCACATTTTCTTTGGTTCTTTAATGTTAACAAAACTCTTACTGTTGTACCATTTATCTCTTTACTGTCATATAATAGGCATCAGACCTTTCACACTAAATTGGCCACTTGTGGACGCTGGATTTGTCGGGCAGTTCCGGGCAGGCTTCCACCACAAGTTGAACTTAACCTCGTGTCTTAGTGCAGTTATCTACAATTTTCCAATTACTGTAAATTTTGCATACAAATTAGGCATATCTATTCTTTTTCGCTATCCCCAAATTTTACTGTAATTCTATTTACAACCTTTTGGCATAATAATTCTATTAAGAACGTATTTATGTTTATTGTAAATTCCAGTGATTACAGTGTTTACGGTAATTCCCAATTCTGACAGCTTATTAATGGAAATAGGCTTTCTACAAAGGAAATGTTGTTAACATATTCTATGCAAATTTAACCTCAATCAACACAGTTATTCACAATTTCATTGTAATTTGATTTACAGTATCCAGTTTGTCATTAACAATATTTTCTGTAACATATTCACTATTATTGTAAATCTCACAAACTCAGTATTACAGTAATTTTAATTCAATTAACAGATTCGTAGAATAGATCTATACAATAGTAATATTCTTAACATAACTGAAAATGAATTAAACCGCCATTATCAAAACTTACAGTTATTTAACATGTTAAGAATGAAGGGTGTGACACCCCACCTCCGTTAATGTCACTCGCATAGGGAATGCATTAAGTTTCATGAAGCGTTGTAGGTAAATAGACACAGAATTTTACAAGACAGATATAAATAAGATAGCAACGGAAATTCAAATTTTTATTTCAAACACAAATCATACATCATGGTCCAAAATACCATAAATCACAAAAACCATTACAACAATATAACTTCTTTCTTTTACTATCAGAGTACATAAATACTTAAAAGAAAACATAATTCCCCAAGTAAAAGAGACAAAGCGATAGTAGAGATAAGAACTTGAGCCATACTTCGAAAGCAGCTCTAACAAGATGATATTTGAGTCCTGACTAAGCCTGAGTGTTTCCTCTCCCTGAGATACTAGAGGGAATGGAAGAAAGAAGAGGAAACAAAAAGGGATAGACATAAAGTCTGGCGAGTCTAGTTACTTTTAGCAAGTAAATAAATAAAGTAGCATGACATGCATAGAAAGTGGATAAGAGAGACCACTACGTAAATGCAGGTGTAACAAGGTAGACATGATAAGGTGTATACTCTTCTCTAATGATTTTTCTGCACTATTACTAGTATAACCAGAATGAGATGATCCCTTCCACTATAAGGTGGTAGACTTAGGCAGACGTTCAAATGTATCCTATCTACTACCCAAATTGATCGACTCCCTAATCCGCGTAGATACTCTGTGCCGGCCCCACTGTAGAATGTATCACGTCCTAAAGTGGAAACCCCTCGCTGACGTGCACAACCCCATATTTACAGGTGTCACGGTTGTCTTATCCCCTTCTGCCCGGCTCATGCACGCACATGGCCCGGTCGATTTGCGTCGCCCACACCGTCCTCCATGTTTGAATCTCTTACAATTAGTCCAGTAACCGTTCCCCTTCTCTGGCCTCGTACGGAGTACATGTTTTGATACCTACTCCGGGTTACTAGATGAAACAGATTCCACACAATATGATACAAGCTCTCCCCCTTGTCTTGTATCCCCAGTAGGTTTTCTTTGGCTATGTATACCACTAGGTGTCTTTAATTACGTAAACCTGTTATTTCTACAAGCCATGCTTACCTTAAAAGGTGTCTTTAAATTAAATAACTTTATTATTCCAACCCGTCATGTGTACGACTAGGTGTCTTTAATTACATAACCTTATTGGCTTAAGTTTGTTGGCCTATATGTAAATATTATCCACCCCCTCCAGACTTGCTTAACCCATCCACTGTCCAACCAATTTTACTTAACTTTAACTTTAGTTCACAATCATATAATTCCTATGGATTAGATTTTGGTAAGTAGTCCAATTTATTACCATGTCCATTTATGGTTTATAATGGGCTAGACCTCCCACAGTAGGCCTACAACTTGTGGATGCTGGATATGTCGGTCGGGTCCGGGCAATCTTGTTCCACAAGCAGGGCCTAACCTCGTGTCATAGCCCGATTCGTATTTGCGCACTTAGACCTCTCACATTAGGTTCAACCTTAGTGGTTGCTGGATACGCCGGTCGGGTCTGGGCAGACTTCCACCACTAATGCAACCTAGCCTCGTGTCATAAGTGCAATTACAATTCCTAATTGTAATCCTAGGCATTCAATATTAATTAATCAATTAATTAAACCTATGCCCTTATAGGTGTTAAGGCCCGTTTTACCCACAAAATTTGAATTATATATTCGATGATGTTTATATTCAAATTATGCCAATATTATCCTTTTTTTCCCCTGTTCCTTAACTAGGGCACTCACAAAATTGGTGGCATGCTTAGGCTAGAAAATAGCCTAGTCATAAACGATAATAGGGAAAATAATAGGAATATAACCAAAGTGATTGTTTTAACATAACTTGGCATAAACATAAACTAGCATGGTGTTAAGGTGGACATATGAGCATAAATCTGATGAACTTGTAGCAATTACTAGTTCTAATATAACTATGATGTCATAGTGAGCATAATAAGATCTAAATTAACCATTTAGATGTACTAGTTCTAACATAACTATGATGTCATAGTGAGCATAATAAGATCTAAATTAACCATTTAGATGTCCAACTATTCAGATCTAAAATAATAGGCACAAGATGTTAAACTAGATCTGATTTAACAAATTAAATGTCCACACAATTTAGTTACAATAGTTTAAAAGTAGATTTGCATAATTAAGGTTTAAGATTCACATCATAAAATGCCACAAAAGTTACAATAGATCCAACAAGATAGAGATTTAGATCCAAATCCTAACCAATTTAGAATGTCATATAATTAGAATTACAATGGATTTGATATAATCTAGGCATATGAACAAGTCCAAGTTATAGTCATGTCATATTTACTTTTAAATATTCAAATCTAAAAGCAACTAGAAACTCACAGTGTTAGAATTAGAAAATAGAACTAGAAAAGATTGGATCTTGAATCTTCAGTTGATTTGCTTTAGATGAAGAAGATAACGGATCCAGATCAGTTCAGATACCGGCAGAGTTTGGCCAGACCCTTTGAAACTGACTGCCATGTCAACCCTAGGGGTGTCGACACCCCTTAAAGGGGGTCGACCCCGTTGTCGATACCCCTCTAGGGGGTGGACCCCCTAGAGCAGGAAATCTGCCGCCACTTTTTATTTTTCAAATTCGAACTGTTTTGGATAAGATTCTGACTCATATGTATATACATAATTCTTATGTACGTATACAGACTTAAAACTCTCATAACTTCTTCATTCGGTGTCTGTTTTATGCAAACCAAATGTCTATCTTGACCAAAATTTCGAGACGGACGCATGGCGCAGTCCATTTTCCTTAATTCTGAATATTAAATTAATTATTATTTAATTTATCCTCTTTTATTGTTGTTAAAAATACGACATGTTACATTCTGTCCTACTCAAAGGATTTCGTTCCCGCAATCTCTTAGTTTAAAAAGAATGTATCCAACCATCCATCATCCATCTACTCATCCACCAATCACAGGCATCCATTGTCCTTAAAACTTTCTAATGCTTATATGAATATATGCAAAGGTGTGTGTATATGTCCCAACACTAATGCAAAAGATCAGGCGGTCTACTGATTCAGTTGACCTACTTAATGCAATGTATGTTAGTGTCATGAATCCAATATATATGCAAATAATCCTATTATAACATGCGAGTTCAATATGTGTGCACACTCATTCGTCCAAGTGCAACATCCACCTGGCAATACATCCAATTCCATCCGTAAAAGAAAAAGAAAATGCATACACATCCATATGCAGTATGAGAGTGATTGAGCCGGTCTAGTGCCTAATGTGTGTGTATATGCGTCCACATGCAGCTACTAGCAAACACTTGCATCCACTTGCATCCATCAAACATAACATGTCTCAAACACATATTTACATCCATAGGATTCCTATCTAAAGGTCGAAAATACTATGGATAAGATATATTCAATTGATAGAAACGAGCACAAATAAAACTTTAGAAAAAGGAGTTAAGAACATACCCTCAAAAAGGAAAGGGCATGAAGCACGAATGTTGTTTTCGGTCTCCAAAGTCGCATCCTCTAGGTTATCTCCCCATCGAACCTTTAGCAACTTGATCAACTTATTGCGTAGCCTCTTAACTTCCGATCCAAGGATATGGGAAAGAACCCGTCTGACTGTTGCCTCCCATTCCACTTCTACCTCTTCCAATACACTCCGCTCAACAACTTTTGCGATGTCATGCAGGCACATCTGCAGATGAGAAACGTGGAAAACATCATGAACACAGGATAGATTTTCTGGGAGCTTTACTCTATAGGCCATCTGGCCATTCCTGTTATGGGAAATGGTCCCTCAAACCTAGGTGCCAACTTCCCTATTGATCCGAAGCAAGCCACATGTCTTAAAGGTGATACTCTGATAAAAACTAAGTCTCCCACTTCAAATTCGATGTCAGACCTTCTCTTGTCTGCATAGGACTTCTGCCTATCTTGAGCTGTCTTCATCTGCCGTCGAATGAGGTCAATCTTTTCGGACGTTTCCCTAACCATATCTGGTCCAAGTAATAATCTTTCTATAGATTCCCACCAACAAGTTGGTGATCTACAGGGTTGTCAATACAATGCTTCGAAGGGTGCCATGCCGATGCTGGATTTATAGCTGTTGTTATAGGCAAACTATACTAAAGGAAGGTGTTCTTCCCAAGTCCCTCTAAAATATAGGATACAGAACCCCAAAAGATCCTCTAGAATTCTATTCACCCTCTCCATCTGTCCATCGGTCTGAGGATGATAAGCGGTGCTCAAACGCAACTGTGTACATAATGATTCTTGCAAGCTCCTCCAAAATTCACTGGTAAAGATGGGGTCACGATCGCTTACGATGTTGGAAGGTACTCCATGAAGATGAACTATCTCACGAACATAAATTGTTGCCAACCACGATGCCATCCTTTTATTCTTAACTGGAATAAAGTAGGCGCTCTTAGTGAGTCTATCTACCACAACCCAGATACTGGTGTTGCCTTTCTTCAATCTAGGCAAACCATCTATGAAATCCATAGAGACGCTCTCCCATTTCCACAAGGAACCTCTAGAGGATGAAGTAGACCACCGGGTTTGTTTTGCTTAGCTTTAACTTGCTGGCAAACTAAACATTGAGAAACAAACTATGCCACATCTTTCTTCATCCCAGCCCAAAAGAAAACCCTTTTCATGTCTCTGTACATCTTGGCACCGCCTGGATGGATATTCATCTTAGAATAGTGGGCTTCTTCTAGGACTGCCTTTATCAGGCTTCCAGTCTGAGGAACACAAAGCCTTCCATTTCGTCACAACTATCCCTTTTTATCTTTGGCATATCTACCGAGTTGAATAGAAGTCTCCCCTTTTCTGAGCTTTTCCATGATGTCTAAAATCTATGGTTCACCTTGTTGCGAAGCTCCTATCTGAACCATAAGAGTTGGTCGTATCTCCAAGGATGCAAACAAATCAGGAAAAATCTCGATGGAGGGTCCAAAATCAAAAGCTGATACGAACTCCAAGCTCTTCCTATCCATAAACAGAGGATTCAAGGCCATCCTCTGCCTACTTAGTGTGTCTGCCACCACATTACCCTTGCTAGGGGAATAAGCAATCTCAAAATCATAAGAAGCGAGGAACTCCATCCACCGTTGTTGCCTTAAATTGAGATCCTTCTGCGAGACAGATACTTGAGAGATTTATGATCGGTGTATAACTCGAGCTTCTCTCCAAGTAAATAATGGCGCCACGCCTTAAGCATGAATACTATGGCAACTAGCTCTAGATCATGGGTAGGGCAGTTCTTCTCATGAACTCTTAACTGTCTACCCCCATAACACACCACTTTCCCTTCTTGCATCAAAACCGCACCAAGCCCTGTACCACACGCATCAGTGTAAACGGTAAACACTTTACTCCCATCAGGCAAGGTCAAGACTAGGGCGGTTGTCAGAGCCCTCTTCAGTCGTTGGAAAGAAACATCACAATCTATATACCATGAAAATGCCAATTTCTTCTTTGTCAGCCTGGTGAGTGGGGCTGATATCTTTGTGAAGTCCTTAATGAACTTCATATAATAACCTGCCAACCTAAGAAATCTTCACACTTCGGTTGCATTTTTAGGAATTTGCCAATCTTGCATTGCAACCACCTTTGTGGGATCTACAGCTATCCCTTCTTTGGAGACCACATGCCCTAAGAATCTCACCTCCTTTCTCCAAAATTGGCATTTGGAGAACTTTGCCTTAAGCTAACGGTCACATAGAGTTTTCAAAACTTCTCCCAAATGTTAGGCATAATCTTCTTCGCTTTTGGAGAATATCAAGATATCGTCAACAAAGACCATGACAAATTTGTTTAGAAACTCCCAGAACACCCTACTCATCAAATCAACAAAATAGGCTGGTGCATTCGTCAAACCAAAAGGCATAACTAGCCATTCAAAGAAACCACCCGGAGTCCTAAAAGAAGTCTTACCTATGCTCTCCTCGGTCATCCTCAACTGGTGAAACCCCATGGCCAAGTTTAACTAGGAAAATACCGACGCACCAGCAAGCTGATCAAATAAATCATCAATCCTCGAAAGCGGGTGCCTATTCTTCTTGGTGAGTTTATTCAACTCCCTATAGTCAACACACAAACGAAGTGAACCATCCGCCTTAGTTGCAAATACTACTGGAGCACCCCATTCAGATATGCTTCGTCTGATAAACCCCTTTTCAAGTAGCTCCCTTACTTGCTTACTCAGCTCCCTCCTTTCCCTTGGAGCCATATGGCGCACTGGTAATGCCTGGCTTTGCATTGTCCACCAGATATATACGGAAATTGATTTCGCGCCTCGGAGATAAGCCCCGTACCTCATCAAAAACATTAGTATAATCCCGGACTACTGGAACAGATTGCAGATCATCGATAGGACTCTAGGAAACTAAGCATAACCGACCCTTGTGGGTCACAAGAAATCTCGAGGGTCCTTCCATGACAAGTCAGAAGTCTAACGACCCTCTCCCACAATCTAGAATGGCACTATATGTGTTAAGCCAATCCATTCCTAGAATCAACCCGTAGCTCATAAACCCGAGCACATACGCGCCGCATTCAAACTCGACCCCTAACAAAAATATTTTCGAACCCCGACAAATCATAGATAAATGAGCCGAACCACCAATGGGGTTTGAAACAACTACGGGATCCACTACCGTACTAGTAATTAAGTGCAGAGATTCAACCACGGAACTAGATATAAATGAATGTGAAGTGCCAGAATCAAAAAGTGTCCTAATAGAATGGTTTGAAAGAGAAATTAAACCTTCCACAGAAATTTTTCTACCTCTATCAAGAGCACTGACCACAAAAGCATGCACCTGCCCTCCAGAAGTTCCTACTCTTTGACCTTGTCCCTGCAATCCCTGTTTCTTCGGGCACTCCCTAGCAAAGTGTTCAACCTCTCCACAATGGTAGCAAGAGTTCTTCCTTCGCTTACAGTCTTTGACCAAGTGACCCTCATTCCCACAATTGTGACATTTTCTCTTATTCTTGCCCTTGTTATTCTTTCCACCTTTCTTTTGTTGTTGTTATTATTGCCCCTTCTTGGGCCACACCTTCTTTTTTTGCGATGTTTCCTCAGCCTTTACTTCCTTCCATTCTCCCTTTTCTTCCTCATGCATTAAGGCCATATCGACAAGCTTTTCAAAAGTGGCTCCCATTAGATATGGCACATGGCTAACCCATGAAGGGGTTCATTCATCCCTTTAGCAAATCGCAAAGCCCTTTTGTGCGGCGTATCCACCAGCTCTAACCCGAATCTTGCTAGCTAGTTGAATTTATTCACATACTCTTTAACCATCAAGTTTCCTTGTTTGAGTGCTAAGAATATCTCCATCTGCATGCTTCTTTCAACTTGGGGAAAAAATTCATTTCGAACCTCTGTCTAAAATCCTACCAAGTTTCCACCGAACGTCAAGCTTAGGTGACTTCCCACCAAAATGAGGCTTATTCTTTCAGTAGCTAAATAGCTAACTGAATCTTCCTTCTATCCTCTACCTCAAAGATTACGAACAAGTCCTCGATCTCCTTGAAAAGATTCTATGCTTTTACAAATGTCTCGTTCCAATGGAATGGCTTCCCTCCCATAGCACGGAAGTCCTTATAGATCTTAGCGAAATTATCTGCTCTTGGAGGAGGAGGAGGAGGAGGAACGACTGGTGCAGCTGGGGGAGGAAAATTTCCTTGGCCTTCGGCAGGAACCTTGGCCTCCGGCAGGCACCTTGGCCTCCAAATACCTAAGGAATCATCCGGGTATCGTGATGCCTTCTGGTATACTAGGAATGTTTTGTTCCCCAGACATGCTAAAAAAGGAAAAGGAAGAGATTTAGACAAAGGACCGAAGAATATTACATATGGCTTTTTGGGGAATATTTTTCAAAACAGACTTTTCTTTTTAAAAATGCTTTCTTTTAAGACCTTTTTTTTAAAATAATTTTCAAAAGCTTTTATCTAATCTGGTAACCTTCGGCTCTGATACCAAGTGTGACACCCCACGTCTGTTAACGTCACTCACAAAGGGAATGCATTAAGTTTCGCAAAACATTATAGGTAAATAGACACAAAATATTACAAGACATATATAAATAAGATAGCAGCGGAAATTCAAAATTTTATTTCAAACACAAATCATACATCGTGGCCCAAAATACCATAAGTCACAAAAACCATTACAACAATATAACTTCTGTCTTTTACCATCAGGGTACATAAATACTTAAAAGAAAACATAATCCCCATAAAAGAGACAAATCCATAGTTGAGATAAGAACTTGAGCCATACTTCGAAAGCAACTCTAACAAGATGATATCTGAGTCTTGACTAAGCCTGAGTGTTTCCTCCCTGAGAACCTAGGGAGGGGGAATGGAAGAAAGACGAGGAAACAAAAAGGGTCAGACGTAAAGTCTGGCGAGTCTAGTTACTTTTAGCAAGTAAATAAATAAAAGTAGCATGACAGGCATAGAAAGTGGATAAGAGAGACCACTACATAAATTGCAGGTGTAACAAGGTAGACAGGACAAGGTGTATATTCTTCTCTAATGATTACTCTGCACTATTACAAGTATAACCATAATGAGATGATCCCTTCCACTATAAGGTGGTAGACTTAGGCATACGTCCAAATGTATCCTATCTACTACCCTAATCGATCGGCTCCCTAATCCGCGTAGATACTCTGTGCCGGCCCCACCGTAGGATGTGTCACGTCCTAAAGTGGCAATCCCTCGCAGAAGTGCACAATCCCATATCTACAGGTGTCACGGTCGTGTTATCCCCTTCTGCTCGGCTCGTGCACGCAAATGGCCCGGTCGATTTGCGCCGCCCACACCGTCCTCCACATTTGGATCTCTTACAATCAGTCTAGTAAGCGTGCCCTTTCTCCGACCTAGTACAAGGTATATGTTTTGATACCTACTCCGGGTTATTGGATGAAACAGATCCTACACAATATGATACAAGCTCTCCCTATTGTCTTGTACCCCCACTAGGTTTTCTTTGGCTATGTATACCACCAGGTGTCTTTAATTACATAACCCTATTATTTCTACAAGTTATGCTTACCTTAAAAGGTGTCTTTAATTGCATAATTTTATTATTCCAACCGGTCATGTATACCACTTGGTGTCTTTAATTACATAAGCTTATCGGTTTAAGTTTGTGGGCTTATATGTAAATATTACCCCCCCCCCCCCCCGACTAGCTTAACCCATCCATTATCCAACCAATTTTACTTAACCCTAACTTTAGTTCACAATCATACAATCCCTATGGATTAGATTTGGTTAAGTAGTCCAATTTGTTACCATGTCCATTCATAGCTTATAATGGGCTAGACCTCCCACATTAGGCCTACAACTTGTGGATGATGGATATGTCGGTCGAATCCGAGCAGTCTTATTCCACAAGTTGGGACAAACCTCGTGTCATAGCCCGATTCGTATTTGCACACTTAGACCTCTCACATTAGGTTCACCATTACTGGCTGTTGGATATGCCGGTCGGGTCCGGGTAGACTTCCACCACTAATGCAACCCAACCTCATGTCATAAGTGCAATTACAATTTCTAATTATAATCCTAGGCATTCATTATTAATTAATCAATTAATTATACCTATTCCCTTATAGGTGTTAAGGCCCATTTTACCCAACAAAATTTGAATTATATGTCCAATGACGTTTATATTCAAATTTTGCTAATATTAACCTTTTTGCCCCATTCCTTAACTAGCGCACTCACAAAATTGGCGGCATGCCTAGGCTAGACAATAGCCTAGTCATAAATGATAATAGGGAAAATAATAGGAATATAACCAAAGTGATTGTTTTAACATAACTTGGTATAAACATAAAATAACATGGTGATAAAGCAGACATATGAGCATAAATCTAATAAATTTGTAGCAATTACTAGTTCTAACATAACTATGATGTCATAGTGAGCATAATAAGATCTAAATTAACCATTTAGATGTACTAGTTCTAGCATAACTATGATGTCATAGTGAACTTAATAAGATCTAAATTAACCAGTTAGATGTCCGACTATTCAGATCTAACATAATAGGCACAAGATGAAAAACTAGATATGATTTAACAAATTAAATGTCCACACAATTTAGATCCAATAGTTTAAAAGTAGATCTACACAATTAAGGTTTAAGATTCACATCATAGAATGCTACAAAAGTTACAATAGATCCAACAAGAGAAATGGCCACGTATATATAGCTGCGAGACCCTCTAAAACCGACTGCCACATTAACCCTTAGGGTGTCGAAACCCCTGTGGGTGGGTCGACCCCGATGTTGACACCCCTCTACAGGGGTCGACCCCCTAGAGCGGGAAATCTGCCGCCACTTTTTATTTTTCAAATTCGAACTATCTTGGATAAGATTCTGACTCATCTCTAACTCATGTGTATATATATAATTCTTCTACACGTATACAGACTTAAAACTCTCATGATTTCTTCATACGTTTTCCGTTTTACGCAAACCAAATGTCTATCTTGACTAGCATTTCAAGACGAACGTAATGGCGCAGTCCGTTTTCCTTAATTCTGAATATTGAATTAATTATTATTTAAGTTATCGTCTTTTAGTGTTGTTAAAAATACGGGTGTTACAACGCAGAATGTAAACGACAAATATACCATTATTTGAAATGATACAATTTAAATCCACTCACCAAACAGCTTTCCATTCCATGAATCTGATCCACATTTATTGTTCCGTGGCATTCCTAACTAAATCTATTATTAAAAAAACCATGGATTCACAAATCTATCGCTAAAAGAGGAGGGAAAGGAAGAGAGAAACCTAAGTAAATCAGATTGAAGAACTTACCTCATGTTGATTAGAAATCTGCACACCTACGTTGTAGATTTACATTCTTTTATTTTCAAATCTTGAATCAGAATTTCCTAAAACTAATATTCTAGTTTCTAAAAAGATTTGGAGAGGAAGGAGAATAGCGGAGCTTTGGCAGCATCTCGGAAAATATGAGTATAGAGCTAGGCCTTGCTAGTCTATTTATAGGTGTACAAGATAGTCTGGTCCATCAATTTAACCAAATAAAATCCGAGTTGTTTATATCAGAAAACCACGTCATCCAGAAAACAGATCTGGAACTGATTGGGTCGTCCCCTATATCGACCCAACATAGTGTGGGTCGACCCTGGCAAGCTTCGGTCGACCCATCTTGGGTCCAGGAAATTTTCTGATGCATTTTGTTTTCTTATTTTGACGTAAATAAATAACGTTTATTTTATTACTTCATATAATTTAAATGAATTGTAATTTTTTGTTTATAACACATATATAATTTCAACTTCCCAATTTATGTGTGAATATATTCATATAACCTTCCAAATTCTTATCCATTGATAGCTGCAATAAATGACGCTTCATTTTATTCATTTTATTATGCATTAATTATATCTCGATCTTAATTTGCACATTTTATCTTAACATTTGAATTTATATGTATATATACGTTCAACTTTTATTTCTATTTCAAAATTCAATTGATGATATGCTGTTATTTATTTCTTACTTATTTTCATTTATTGCAGGTTTATTTTTGATATATTTTTGCATACACATACGCATATATTTACATATGCATGTATACATTTATTTTTATACTCACTTTTATGTATAGCTTTCCTTATACGTGCATTTAAACATATTTTCCTCTTAGAATATGTCTTTTTTTGCCGTCCTTCTAAAATAATAATATGGCACTAGCGGGATTCGAACTTGTGCCACTCACTTAGGAGAGACTTGTCTTTACCAACTGGGCTACATAGGCTTTTGTTAACAAGACTGAAAACAATGGTGGCCATTATTCCCTTTAGTTTTCTTATTATACTATCTTTTCATGTTTGTTGTAATATTTCAATTAAAGATATCTTTTTCATCTTAAATCTGTTTCCTACAAACCATTGGTCTAAATTGATAAGAAAATCGCCATGGACGCAGCGATGCTAATTCCATGACCAAATTCTAAAAGCTTTCAAAATTTTATTATTGAATTAAATGTTGGGTGTTACACCTCGTATAATTTACAACCATCATTTGTACATCCAATTTTGCAACCATTTGTGTATTTGTGAAAAATGTAACACATTATAAAAATTCATGAATGCTTAAACGGTACTTCCTATATGAATGCGCTTTTTTTCAAAAATCCTTTTAAAAAATGATGCACACAACCTACATATACTCGAAATTTCTACATGAAAGCAATATATCTTATTATATCCTTTTTCGATTTTAACGTACATTTAAAATTCAAATTCAAATGAGTAATTAATATATGCGTATACCTTGAAATTTATTTATGTATATTTACACAAGGTTTCAAATGTTGAATTTAACGTTACATTTAATTCCTAATTTATTCTATATGCATTAGTTTTCTTCCGTTTCTAATATTCATCTAATTTCAAATTCATACTTTAATGTTATTACCTTTTTATGACCATATTAATATCACTAATGACGTGCATTAACTTTCAAATTCAACTATGCGTTGCTTTTGAAATTTATACATTTATATGAAATAAATATATTTACACACGCTTATATGCGTGTTACGATTAGTTAGTTTTCATTTTTAAATTTTAACATTACATTCTATTTATTAGTTTATAACGTGCTTTTGATTAACTTTCATTCACTCTTCTGTAGCTTTCATTTTATTTTAATCTATTTTCACCTTTGCAACGCTATGTTTGCATAACGATAACCTTTTATTTAGTACTCATTTATTCTACGCTTTAGTTTTTTTTTCAAATTCAAACGCATACTGTTTATGAAATTAATATATGCATATATTTTCGAAATAAATATATTCATGCACATTTACATAATTTTTTTTAACATTAATAACTTTTTCGTACGAACGCCATTCGGAACATATTATATATGTAAATTTATCAGAAAATTGCTACGAACGCAAAGATATATGTTTCATAGCCAAATTTTGACAATCCCAAAATGAACATTTTCTATTATTAATTATTTCTTTAATAGTTATAATCACATTTATTATTAAAAATGTGGGGTGTTACATTCTCTCACCCTTTAAAAAATTTCATCCTCGAAATTTGGTAAGGGTAAAATTATGTAAGCCCTTGCATAATTTACAATCATCATATGTACATCCAATTTTGCAATCGTTCGTGTAATTGTGCAAAGTGTAAAACATCATAAAAATTCATGAATGCCTAAGCGGTACCTCCTATATGAATGCACTTTTTTTCAAAAAACTTTTGGAAACATGATGTTGTTGGGAAATGTGCATTAAGGATCTTAAGACAAAATTAACACTAGAGGGGGTGAATAATATTTAATGGAATTTTATACTTTTTTTGGAATCTTACTGAATTCATCAGAAATGGATGCAAAAGACAAATATATAACAATCATAGAATCAAACACATATGCAGAATAAAAAGTAAAAGCAGTAAAGGAAAGAACGCACCAAGATTTTTATGCTAGTTCAGAGTTACCCTACATCAAGTACCACACAACTCTGGGTTGATGTAGATTTCATTTCAATATAATCTTCAAATACAATCCTCAATTTCATAGACCACAAGGTACACCCTACCTGTTTCCAGAGTACAGTAAGGCTCGCTTGATTTTCGGGAAACAATCACACCTAACTGATTTATATGGGCTACAACCACACCTTTTAAATGCTAGATTTGGAAGGAGGACTCGATAGAACTTGATTTTACAATCTTTGATTACAGAAACTCCTATAACTCTAAATAGCTTTAGAAATATTATGAGAACTTGATAGAGAATCAAAGAATTGAATTGGTTTAATTCTCTTTGAAATTCGATAGAGTTTGATTATAAAATTTAGAAATTTAAGAGTAGAAATGAAGAGGAGAAAGGAGAGAAGAAGATAAATGAAATTAGTTATTAAAGTTCGAATTTAGAAACCTATTTATAGTTCTCTAACTGTCATAACATTTCTGGAAAAAGATTCAAACCAATAGACACAACTTTTGAAAGTCAAAATTTGAAAATAAGTGTAACCTTGTCGGCATGTAGGGTACCCCATGTCGATATGCCTTAGGAAATTTTGATTTTTGAATTCTTTTGAAAATAATGTAGATGATGTAGAAATAAATTAAAGTAGTTTTGGAGTTTAAATGTACTATTGTTTTTTTTTGGCATGATCGGTCGATTTTATAGTGGTCCGTAACACTTTTTTATTATAACCAATAATAAAAATACAGTATAGTACACGTGATTGTGGTTAAAATCAACTAATTCGGTTTTTATGGTGGACCGTCCGACGCCTATAGAGTTTATACTGTTCCGTCCACTCTACCTATCAGGCGTACAACACTGGAGCTAGCTAAATTACTAGACTACAACATGTTTTACCTATTAAATACACTACATGTAGGGAGGAGGAAAATACATTTCAAAAATCTCATACACATGTCACAAATAACATATGTATAAAAGTAAAAAAGGCCAACAAGTACAAGTTAATTTGCTTGAAAAAAACATCCAACCTATACTTTCGCTACATCCATTACACAAGGCTCCATAAAAAGATCAACTGAAAAACTAGAAGTTGTAGAAGGCCCAAATTTCATTCATAGTCTGACATAAAGCTTTGACAAAGACAAATGCATAGTGATAGCACTTGCTTTCATAACAGAGCCAACCACCTATAAGTGATAGTCGAGAGAAAAGCCTTCACGTTTATCCAAAACAAGGGAAAGTCTGACATACAAAACTAGTAAAACTGCCAGCATAATGACAAAGAAAAACCCTATAAATCGAGAATGTTGAAAGACGAAGAGGAAGAAATTGTAGTCTTAGTACAATTGCGTTATGAGTAATGCTTCCCTTGTGCTACTATATTGACCAAGAAACATAATAGAACACCAAAACCATCCCTAACATCCCACGACTCACACAATAACATATTAAAATTACATAACTGCCAACGATCACCTCACAACCGAATGATAGTTCCGAAGTCACAAACATCATAACTAACATAACCCACAACCGCCAACAAAAATAATCGTACAAGGCGAAATCAACAAGCACATAGTGGATCCAGTGACACCATTAATTCTAACCTAACCAAAACTACAACCAGTACATTATCTATCAGTACTTCCACTCACCGTGCTAGAGTCTTAGCAGCTTCCCCATAGCATAACATAGTTGATAAGTACAAAAGCATAGCAGGCAAGTCGTGAAACCAACAAGAGCCATCAGAAGAAGTTGCACAAGCCAATACTCCAGGAAATATCATTCAAGTACCTACTGGAAAAACCAAAACCAAAGCAGCTCATTCTAACCATGCTGAACCGAACAAGAAAACTCGTCAATCGTATGTTGTCCCCATTCCAACTGGCGAAGCCAGACAAAAGTTGGACAATATTCACCATGCAATGAAAGAGCTCAAAATCACTTGGTAACCTAAAGTTGTGCATCACATAAGTCATACAACAAGGATTGACAAATCACACTGAGCAAGGACAACAAACTCGAGTGAACTAGAAAGGTCGCTGCTCCTGAGAAGAGACTGACTTGCTGTTGTAGGGATGAAATAAAATGGTGTGAGGAACAGAAAGAAGGAGAAAGAGGGACCTAGGGTTTTGAAACACCCGGCCTCCGTTAGGGTCACTCTCAAAGGGAATGCCCTAATTTTGGTGGAGGTTTATAAGTATAAGTCACAGATACACAAGACAGATATAAATACACATATTTTTGAACAGCGGAAAACAACAACAATTTTTATTTCAATGAAATACGTGTTACACAAACCATGTCATAATTGTCTTACAATACTTCCAAAAACCATTACATTCTCATAACTGTCTTGATTTCATAACTTAAAGAAGAATAAAAAAAAGTAAACTGCATAAGTCCCTATAGTTGCAATCCAAATCCATAGTCCAAAACGAAAGAGATCCAAGCAATACATTCTTTCTCTTCAAGCTGGATGTGAAAACTGGTCAAGCTGCGGTATTCCCTCCCTGTGGACCGGGGGGCGGGGGGGGGGGGGGGGGACGAAAGAAAAGGAGACGAAAGAAAAGTAGAGTCAGACATAAAGCCTGAGTAAGTCTAGGACTATTCAGTCTATGAATAAAGAATTGGGCATGATAAGTATAAACTGGAAATGGGGAAGCACCATAAACTAAGTTAAGTTGTCTAGAGTCGAATATACTTATCGTACCCCATATTAATCTCTGCATCCACATAAACCAGTTCCCAACAGGCACCCCATAATCAGGGTGAAGTGATCCGTTTCTAATGATCGGCTCCTACTCGCATAGTTACATGTGTCTTACGACCCCCGATGTTGTAGTTACCTATGCTGGTCCCACCATGGGGTGTATCAAGTCCCATGGTGGCGGCCCGACACACTTCTAGAATGCACAGGTATACTACTGGTGCTCAGTGCCTTATTTTTCTGTGCCGGAGTGTGTGCACGCCCGCATCCCGTTAGAACCTACACTGCCGCACCACCGCCGTCGATTTGACCTCTTACAGTCAGCCCAGTAATCGTGCCCACCCTGCCTAGTTCAGGGTATCCTGATACACCTTGTAGGGTTACTGCTGAAAAGGGTCCCCCCCGCTACTAGGTTTTCTATTTCTAGCCAACATGCTAAGTTGGTTAAGTGTTTTGTAAACCTAACCCCCAATCAGTCTGTATAGTTTAGCATGTTCCATTTTGATTAAGTATTAATTCAATTTACTTAATCCTATCAATCCCGACTCAGCCTTAATTGTCTTATTAAAGCCTTGACCTCTCACATTAGACAGATATTGTTGTGGCTGCCTGTTGCCGGTTGGGTCCGGGCAGTCTTACGCCACAACTCAGTCTAACCTCGGGTCTTTCTTGGGCTCCGTGTTTAACCACCCACATTGGATAGGTATTGTTGTGACTACTGGACAGCCGGGCGGTTCCGGGCAGGTTTATATCACAAATCAATCCAACCTCGGGTTAAACACATCGTATTTTCTAAATTTACATATTTTGTCTCTTTTCTTTTTATATGTAAATATTTGCGGCCCATTATTCAAATTCATCTTTATTGGGTAAAATTAATTTACACCACTTAATTGTTTTTCAAGGTCGTTGGCATGCGTCAAACATGCCAACACATATGTTTTATATTTTAACCCAAACGTCACTACCACCGTTTTATACGTTCGCTACAATATAACCTATGTTGGGTTTAACATTTAAACCCAACTTAGCCACATGAAAAAGGGGAGGCTTAGAACATGGTGTATATATATTCTAAGTAACATAAAAAGGGGAGTGTGAACGCATGAACTTGCAACATAGCGAACTAATTAACATAAATTTGGCACTTATGAACTTGCATTGTAATAGCATATAGTCATGGCATAAACATACCTAAACATGAAATCATGGTTTTTGATCTATTCATATAATCATGGCATAAACCTACCTAAACATGAAATCATGGTTTTTGATCTATTCATATAATCATGGCATAAATATACCTAAACATGAAATCATGGTTTTTAATCTATTCATATAATCATGGCATAAATATACCTAAACATGAAATCATGGTTTTTAATCTATTCATGCAAACTTGCAATTGGAATGTAAATCTAACTTAGCTATGTGTCACATATATTATCATATGATTTTTGATAACAATATAGGACTAAAACATGATTCCCAATTAGGCATAACACCAAACATAGTCTAGTCATGTTGATAGAGTCAACACAAGTTCACAAAGATGTTTACTTTTGTCTCTAATACAAAAGTATGGTTTTACACTTGAATCATGATGCCAATTCCAACATAAATTCACATAAGTCATAATACCCAAATGGATCCAACTACACTAAAAGTGATTATAATATATATTATGTTGGCATAATAGTGAATCATATACTTGCATGAACCTCAAATAAACTACCACAAACATGTAGTTGTTAACTTTCAACATAGGAGGAATCTAGACCATACAAAGTTCAAAGAGCCACTCAAAAGGTGACACGTAAGCCCTAGTGACTCAGCCAAGCATCAGAATTCGACCAGACCCTGGTCAGGCCAGCCAAGACCTGACCAGCAGGTCATTCTGACCTGGGCGCACTTGGCATGTGCGCCAGGCTAAAAATGTACTGGCGCACTTCCCAAGTGCGCCAGTTCATTTTTGTTCTGGCGCACTTCCCAAATGCGCCAGTGCATTCGGACCCTTTTTCTGGTTTTTCGTCCAACTTCGTTCGTCCATATCTTCTTCATACGATATCCGTTTTACGCAAACTTGAGCTCTATCTCAACCAGAATTTCGAGACGAACGCAATGGCGTAACCCATTTACCTTGATTTCATCATTTATAATTAATTATACTTTAATTCCTGAAGCTTAACGTTATAGAATTCACGGGGTGTTACATTCTCCCCCACTTAAAAGGATTTCGTCCCCGAAATCTTCAAGTTAGGAAGAATGTATATCTTAACATCCAAACATCCATCTAATCATCCATCAAACACGAGCATCCATTGTCCTTAAAAGACTTCTAATGCTTCATGATCATATGCGAAGTGTGTGTACATGTACTTATCTAATGCAAAATCAGTCGGTCTACTGATTCAGTTGACTTCCTTAATGCAAATTATGTAAGTGTCATGAATCCATTATGTGTGCAAATTTTCCTATTCATGATTTTACATGGGTGCACAATCATTCACATATAAATGCAACATCCATATGGCAACACATTAAACTTCAACCATATACAAATATAAATACATATATGCACATGCAACATGAAGTGACTGAGCCGATCTAAAACCTAAATTGTGTGTGTATATGCAACCACGAGCAACCACTAGAAATCACTTGCAACCACTTGCAACCATCATCCATAACATGTTTCAATTACATGTTTTCATCCAAAGAGTTTCTACCTAAAAGATAAGGTTGAGGAGATATACCTAAAAAGATAGATAAAAGCGCAACTTAAGGAAAAAGAAAGATCGAAGATGTACCCTCGAAAAGAAAAGGGTAGGCAGCGCGTATTCTAGCTTCAGTTTTCCAAGTTGCGTCTCCCTCGGCGTCGCTCCACTGAACTTTGACGAGCTTGACTTCGCGGTTGCGTAGCTTCTTCACTTCCATTCCTAATATGCGGGTTGGAACTTTCCTCATGGTTGCTTCGCGTTCCACTTTAGCTACTTCTAGGATATTTGGCTCTACCACTTCAGCAGATTCATGTAGACATTTGCGGAGGTGCGAAACGTGAAAGACGTTGTGAATTCCGGCCAGCTTTTCGGGTAGTTCTAATCTATAGGCCATTTTCCTAATTTTCTCGATGATAGGAAATGGCCCTACGAACCTTGGTGCTAGCTTCCCTATGGTTCCAAAACGAACAACGTTCCTTAGCGGAGATACCTTAAGAAAAACTCTATCCCCAACCTCAAATTCAAGGTCGGTCCTGCTCTTGTCGGCGTAGGATTTTTGTCTGTCTTGGGATGTCTTCATTCTTCTCCGTATTAATTCTACTTTTTCTGAAGTCTCTCGGATCATATCTGGCCCAAGTATGAGTTTATCAGTAGACTCCCACCAACAAGTGGGCGATCGGCACGGTCTTCCGTATAAAGCTTCGAAGGGCGCCATTCCGATGGTGGCTTGGTAGCTATTGTTGTAGGCAAATTCCACCAAAGGAAGATGGTCTTCCCACGTCCCTCCGAAGTCAAGGACGCACAGTCTTAAAAGGTCCTCCAAAACTCTGTTCACTCTTTCCGTCTGGCCGTCGGTTTGGGGGTGATAGGCTATGCTCAAGCATAATTGTGTGCCTACCGCTTCTTGCAGACTCCGCCAAAACTCACTTGTGAAGATAGGGTCTCGGTCACTAACAATGCTGGAGGGTATTCCATGGAGTCGAACAATTTCCTTGAGGTAAAGAGATGCTAGGGATGAGGCAGTTCTTTTACTTTTGACAGGTAAAAAGTGGGCGCTTTTAGTAAGCCTATCCACTATTACCCAAATGCTAGTGTTGCCTCTTCTAGACCTAGGCAGCCCATCAATGAAGTCCATTGAGATGCTATCCCACTTCCACTGCGGGACCTCTAGAGGATGGAGCAGACCGCCAGGCTTTTTCTGTTCCGCTTTAACCTGTTGGCACACCATACACTTAGAAACGAAATCTGCCACGTCCTTCTTCATGCCGTTCCAAAAGAAAGTTCTCTTTATGTCCTTGTACATTTTATCTCCGCCTGGGTGTATCGTCATCTTGGAGTGATGTGCTTCCTCGAGAACCGTCTTTACCAAATCCCTTATCTGTGGGACGCATAGTCTTCCGTCTCGCCTTAGCCAACCCTTATTGTCGATGGAGTATCTGCTAAGGTGACTTGAAGTATCACCCCTAATTAGCCTATCAATTGTCTCCACAAGTTGAGGGTCTTCGCGTTGTGCTGTCCCTATTGAGTCCACTAAAGTCGGGCGTACTTCGAGAGATGCTAGCAAGCCCGGTACAAAATCGGAGGAGGGCCTAAAGTCAAAGCTGGCTATAAACTCTTGGCTTTGTCTTTCAACAAACAGCGGGCTTAGGGTTAGTTTCTTTCGGCTCAACGTGTCTGCCACTACGTTGCCTTTGCCCGGAGTGTAGGAGATCTCGAAATCGTACGAGGCAAGAAACTCCATCCATCTCTGTTGCCTCAAGTTAAGATATTTCTGCGAGAAAAGATATTTCAACGATTTATGGTCAGTGTAAAGTTCAAACTTCTCACCTAGGAGATAGTGTCGCCAAGACTTGAGTGCAAAGACGATGGAGGCTAACTCAAGATCGTGGGTCGGGTAGTTCTTTTCATGAACTTTCAATTGTCTTCCGCCATAAGCTACTACCCTTCCTTCTTGCATTAAGACAGCGCCTAGCCCTATCCCACATGCATCTGTATAAACTGTGAACATCTTTCTTCCATCTGGCAACGTCAAAATTGGGGCTGTTGTAAGAGCCCTTTTTAGTCGTTGGAAAGCAAACTCGCAATCCAAGTCCCAACTGAACACTAGATTCTTCTTGGTCAACCTTGTGAGCGGAGCTGAGATTTTCGCAAAATCCCTTATGAATTTTCGGTAGAAGCCTGCTAGCCCTAGAAAACTTCGGACCTCAGTTGCGTTTCTTGGTGTCTTCCAATCCTGCACCGCTACTACTTTAGCAGGGTCCACAGCTAACCCATTTTTGGATACTATGTGCCCAAGAAACCTTACTTCCTCTCTCCAAAAGTGGCATTTGGAGAATTTGGCTTTTAACTGATGGACTCACAGAGTTTCCATGATTGCCCTTAGGTGCTGGGCATGCTCCTCTTCACTCTTTGAGAAGATCAAGATATCGTCTACGAAAACCACTACGAACTTGTTGAGGAAATCTCTGAACACCCTACTCATTAGGTCCACGAACTAAGCGGGTGCGTTTGTCAAGCCAAAAGGCATGACAAGCCATTCAAAGAAGCGGTCTGGGGTTCTGAATGCTGTCTTATCGATGCTATCTTCAGCCACCCTTAGCTGATGAGAACCGGTCGCCAAATCGAGTTGGGAGAAAACAGACGCTCCTACAAGCTGATCAAACAGATTGTCAATTCTGGGGAGAGGGTGCCTATTCTTTTTCGTTAGCTTGTTGAGCTCCCTATAATCAACACACAGACGAAGTGAACCATCCGCCTTTGTAGCGAACACCACTGGAGCGCCTAATTCTGAAATGCTCCTTCTAATGAACCGCTTCTCTAGAAGCTCTTTAATCTGTTTACTGTGCTCCTTCCTTTCCCATGGAGCCATGTGTCTAACGGGCAACGCAACGGGCTTTGCATTATCTACAAGATATATGCGGAAGTCTATCTCCTGCTTCGGAGGCAAGCCCTTCACCTCTTCGAAGACATCCGGGTACTCCCGGACCACTCTAACCGATTGCAAACTTTCAACAGAGGCATCTAGCGATTCAAGATAACTAAGCATAACCGCATACGAGGGATTACAAGTAATTTCCAGAGTGTTACCGAGTTGGGTCAGAAGCCTAACCACCCTTTTCTCACAATCAAGGATGGCACCATTACTGGATAGCCAATCCATGCCCAAAATCAAACCATATCCCGAGAAGCCCAAAACAAAGGCACTACATCTAAATTCTACGCTTAGAATAGAAATTTTCAATCCCACACAGATCATAGACAAATGAGCTGGGCCCCCAATTGGATTTGAAACAATTAAGGGGTCCTATACCATACTAGTTTCTAGGTGTAGAGATTCTACTAAAGCAGATGAAATAAAGGAGTGTGATGCGCCAGAATCAAATAAAGTGCGAACTGGGTGATCATAAAGATAAACTACACTTTCTACAGAAGTATTTATACCTCGTTGTTGCAGAGGTGGCGCTTCTAGCACATGAACCTGTGCCCCTGAGGTGGATCCAGCCCTCTGCCCCTGCCCTCGTTTCTTTGGGCAATCCTTAGCCATGTGGCCTATCTCACCGCAAGAAAAGCACCCACCATTCATCTTGGCCTTCTTTTTCCGGCAATCTTTCACTAAGTGCCCCACTTTACCACAGAAATTACACTTCCTCTTCTCTTTGTTTTCTTTCCCACCCTTCTTAAAGTCTGTTTTCTTAGGCTGTAAACCCTCTTTCTTCCCTTGAGAGCTTTCTGCCTTTGTCTCCTTCTTGCCCTTATCCTCTTCGTTCAGCAATGCCATCTGGACCAACCTTTCATACGTAGCTCCCATGGGTATATGGGTCATGGCCAAACTGTGTAATGGCTCATTCAATCCTTTGACAAAGCGGAGAGCCTTCTTGTGCGAAGTGTTGACTAGGTCCAGTCCGAACCTAGCCAGCTGATCGAACTGATTAACATACTCTTTAACTGTCATTTTCCCTTGCTTAAGAAATAAGAATTTTTCCAACTGAAGACTCCTTTCAGCTTCTGAGAGAAATTTAGCCTCAAACCTTGCCCTAAAGTCCTCCCATGTTTCCGCTGGTCTTTCTGCATTGGTGACTTCCCACCAGTAGGAAGCCTCGCCTTTAAGTAGCCATACTGCCAGTTGTACCTTCTGCCTATCTTCTACCTCAAAGATGACGAATAAGTCCTCGGTTTCCTTCTGCCAATTCCTGGCTGCCACAAAGGACTCGGTTCCATGAAAGTCCTTTCCTCCCATAGCTTTGAAATCTTTACATATCTTAGCAAAAGTATTACCCCGCGGAGGAGGTGGAGGAAGAGGTGCTGCTGCAGCTGGATGATTTCCCGCAGCTGGGGGAGGGGGAACGGTAGGACCTGGCTGAGTGGCCCTCGCTTCTAAGAATCGTCTAAACCAACCAGGTATTGGTACACCCTCTGGCAAGTTAAGTTCTTCGGACATGCTGAAACAAAAAGGATAGATTCAAAACAAAGGATAAAAGATAGTACCTATGGCTTTGGGGGAACTTTGCCTTTTTAAAATAAAATAACATTTTATCTTTAAAATGCTTCTTTAAAATTTTCTTTTTGGAAATGAATTTTTCAAAACTTTTTATCTTATCTCGTAAACCTATGCTGTGATACCAAGTGAAACACCCCACCTCCGTTAGGGTCACTCTCAAAGGGAATGCCCTAATTTTGGTGGAGGTTTATAAGTATAAGTCACAGATACACAAGACAGATATAAATACACATATTTTTGAACAGCGGAAAACAACAGCAATTTTTATTTCAATGAAATACGTGTTACACAAACCATGTCATAATTGTCTTACAATACTTCCAAAAACCATTACATTCACATAACTGTCTTGATTTCATAACTTAAAGAAGCATAAAAACAAAAGTAAACTGCATAAGTCCCCATAGTTGCAATCCAAAGCCATAGTCCAAAACGAAAGAGATCCAAGCAATACATTCTTTCTCTTCAAGCTGGATGTGAAAACTGGTCAAGCTGCGGTATTCCCTCCCTGTGGACCTGGGGGGAAACGAAAGAAAAGAAGACGAAAGAAAAGTAGAGTCAGACATAAAGCCTGAGTAAGTCTAGGACTATTCAGTCTATGAATAAAGAATTAGGCATGATAAGTATAAACTGGAAATGGGGTAGCACCATAAACTAAGTTAAGTTGTCTAGAGTCGAATATACTTATCGTACCCCATATTAATCTTTGCATCCACATAAACCAGTTCCCAACAGACACCCCATAATCAGGGTGACGTGATCCGTTTCTAATGATCGACTCCTACTCGCATAGTTACATGTGTCTTACGGCCCCCGATGTTGTAGTTACCTATGCTGGTCCCACTATAGGGTGTATCAAGTCCCATGGTGGCGGCCCGGCACACTTCTAGAATGCACAGGTATACTATTGGTGCTCAGTGCCTTATTTTTCTGTGCCGGAGTGTGTGCACGCCCGCACCCCGTTAGAACCTACACTGCCACACCACCGCCATCGATTTTACCTCTTACAGTCAGCCCAGTAATCGTGCCCCACCCTGCCTAGTTCAGGGTATCCTGATACACCTTGTAGGGTTACTGCTGAAAAGGGTCCCCCCCACTACTAGGTTTTCTATTTCTAGCCAACATGCTAAGTTGGTTAAGTGTTTTGTAAACCTAACCCCCAATCAGTCTGTATAGTTTAGCATGTTCCATTTTGATTAAGTATTAATTCAATTTACTTAATCCTATCAATCCTGACTCAGCCTTAATTGTCTTATTAAAGCCTCGACCTCTCACACTAGACAGATATTGTTGTGGCTACCTGTTGTCGGTTGGGTCCGGGCAGTCTTACGCCACAACTCAGTCTAACCTCGGGTCTTTCTTGGGCTACGTGTTTAACCACCCACATTGGATAGGTATTGTTGTGACTACTAGACAGCCGGGCGGTTCCGGGCAGGTTTATATCACAACTCAATCCAACCTCGTGTTAAACACATCGTATTTTCTAAATTTACATATTTTGTCTCTTTTCTTTTTATATGTAAATATTTGCGGCCCATTATTCAAATTCATCTTTATTCGGTAAAATTAATTTACACCACTTAATTGTTTTTCAAGGTCGTTGGCATGCGTCAAACATGCCAACACATATGTTTTATATTTTAACCCAAACGTCACTACCCCCGTTTTATACGTTCGCTACAATATAACATATGTTGGGTTTAACATTTAAATCCAACTTAGCCACATGAAAAAGGGGAGGCTTAGAACATGGTGTTTATATATTATAAGTAACATAAAAAGGGGAGTGTGAACGCATGAACTTGCAACATAGCGAACTAATTAACATAAATTTGGCACTTGTGAACTTGCATTGTAATAGCATATAGTCATGGCATAAACATACCTAAACATGAAATCATGGTTTTTGATCTATTCATATAACCATGGCATAAACCTACCTAAACATGAAATCATGGTTTTTGATCTATTCATAAAATCATGGCATAAATATACCTAAACATGAAATCATGATTTTTAATCTATTCATATAATCATGGCATAAATATACCTAAACATGAAATCATGGTTTTTAATCTATTCATGCAAACTTGCAATTGGAATGTAAATCTAACTTAGCTATGTGTCACATATATTATCATATGATTTTTGATAACAATATAGGCCTAGAACATGTTTCCCAATTAGGCATAACACCAAACATAGTCTAGTCATGTTGATAGAGTCAACATAAGTTCACAAAGATGTTTACTTTTGTCTCTAATACAAAAGTATGGTTTTACACTTGAATCATGATGCCAATTCCAACATAAATTCACATAAGTCATAATACCCAAATGGATCCAACTACACTAAAAGTGATTATAATATATATTATGTTGGCATAATAGTGAATCATATACTTGAATGAACCTCAAATAAACTACCACAAACATGTAGTTGTTAACTTTCAACATGAATCACATACTTTCAAATATCCAATCGTTATACCACAACATCCCAAATCGTTTAGAATCAAAGCAACATTCAAATATGAATTATTATCACCACAAATCAAATACAATTCTATTTCGCATTTTACACAAATCAAAACACAATTATTTATTCACATCGGAATAGCACTCTACTTACAACGTATGACGAATCTTCAATTCAGGAATCTGAATTCTGAATTTGGAGATGCTATCCTTTGTTGTAGGCGTTGTTTTGATTTAGTTGTCGATGCTTTAAGCTTTTGAGTTGTCTCTTAGGATTGTTGGCTTGTCTCTAGGATTTCTAATTGATGGCCATTCCTAGTTCCTCTCCAGCAGCATGACGGCTATTGTATTCTATTATTTGTGTGAGTTTAGGGTTAGGTTTGAGTTGTATTTATAGAATTTTAAATTGTTTTGAGCCGTCGAATGAAGATAGGAGGAATCTAGACCATACAAAGTTCAAAGAGCCACTCAAAAGGTGACACGTAAGCCCTAGTGACTCAGCCAAGCATCAGAATTCGACCAGACCCTGATCAGGACAGCCAAGACCTGACCAGCAGGTCATTCTGACCTGGGCGCACTTGGCATGTGCGCCAGGCTAAAAATGTACTGGCGCACTTCCCAAGTGCGCCAGTTCATTTCTGTTCTGGCGCACTTCCCAAGTGCGCCAGTGCATTCGGACCCGTTTTCTGGTTTTTCGTCCAACCTCGTTCGTCCATATCTTCTTCATACGATATCCGTTTTACGCAAACTTGAGCTCTATCTCAACCAGAATTTCGAGACGAACGCAATGGCGTAACCCATTTCCCTTGATTTCATCATTTATAATTAATTATACTTTAATTCCTGAAGCTTAACGTTATAGAATTCACGGGGTGTTACATTCTCCCCCACTTAAAAGGATTTCGTCCCCGAAATCTTCAAGTTAGGAAGAATGTATATCTTAACATCCAAACATCCATCTACTCATCCATCAAACACGAGCATCCATTGTCCTTAAAAGACTTCAAATGCTTCATGATCATATGCGAAGTGTGTGTACATGTACTTATCTAATGCAAAATCAGTCGGTCTACTGATTCAGTTGACCTCCTTAATGCAAATTATGTAAGTGTCATGAATCCATTATGTGTGCAAATTTTCCTATTCATGATTTTACATGGGTGCACAATCATTCACATATAAATGCAACATCCATATGGCAACACATTAAACTTCAACCATATACAAATATAAATACATATATGCACATGCAACATGAAGTGACTGAGCCGATCTAAAACCTAAATTGTGTGTGTATATGCAACCACGAGCAACCACTAGAAATCACTTGCAACCACTTGCAACCATCATCCATAACATGTTTCAATTACATGTTTTCATCCAAAGAGTTTCTACCTAAAAGATAAGGTTGAGGAGATATACCTAAAAAGATAGATAAAAGCGCAACTTAAGGAAAAAGAAAGATTGAAGATGTACCCTCGAAAAGAAAAGGGTAGGCAACGCGTATTCTAGCTTCAGTTTCCCAAGTTGCGTCTCCCTCGGCGTCGCTCCACTGAACTTTGACGAGCTTGACTTCGCGGTTGCGTAGCTTCTTCACTTCCGTTCCTAATATGCGGGTTGGAACTTTCCTCACGGTTGCTTCGCGTTCCACTTTAGCTACTTCTAGGATATTTGGCTCTACCACTTCAGCAGATTCATGTAGATATTTTCGGAGGTGCGAAACGTGAAAGACGTTGTGAATTCCGGCCAGCTTTTCGGGTAGCTCTAATCTATAGGCCATTTTCCCAATTTTCTCGATGATAGGAAATGGCCCTACGAACCTTGGTGCTAGCTTCCCTGTGGTTCCAAAACGAACAACGTTCCTTAGCGGAGATACCTTAAGAAAAACTCTGTCCCCAGCCTCAAATTCAAGGTTGGTCCTCCTCTTGTCGGCGTAGGATTTTTGTCTGTCTTGGGATGTCTTCATTCTTCTCCGTATTAAGTCTACTTTTTCTGAAGTCACTCGGATCATATCTGGCCCAAGTATGAGTTTATCAGTAGACTCCCACCAACAAGTGGGCGATCGACACGGTCTTCCATATAAAGCTTCGAAGGGCGCCATTCCGATGGTGGCTTGGTAGCTATTGTTGTAGGCAAATTCCACCAAAGGAAGATGGTCTTCCCACATACCTCCGAAGTCAAGGACGCACAATCTTAAAAGGTCCTCCAAAACTCTGTTCACTCTTTCCGTCTGGCCGTCGGTTTGGGGGTGATAGGTTGTGCTCAAGCATAACTGTGTGCCTACCGCTTCTTGCAGACTCCGCCAAAACTCACTTGTGAAGATAGGGTCTCGGTCACTAATAATGCTGGAGGGTATTCCATGGAGTCGAACAATTTCCTTGAGGTAAAGAGATGCTAGGGATGAGGCAGTTCTTTTACTTTTGACAGGTAAAAAGTGGGCGCTTTTAGTAAGCCTATCCACTATTACCCAAATGCTAGTGTTGCCTCTTCTAGACCTAGGCAGCCCATCAATGAAGTCCATTGAGATGCTATCCCGCTTCCACTGCGGGACCTCTAGAGGATGGAGCAGACCGCCAGGCTTTTTCTGTTCCGCTTTAACCTGTTGGCACACCATACACTTAGAAACGAAATCTGCCACGTCCTTCTTCATGCCGTACCAAAAGAAAGTTCTCTTTATGTCCTTGTACATTTTATCTCCGCCTGGGTGTATCGTCATCTTGGAGTGATGTGCTTCCTCGAGAACCGTCTTTACCAAATCCCTTGTCTGTGGGACGCATAGTCTTCCGTCTCGCCTTAGCCAACCCTTATCGTCGATGGAGTATCTGCTAAGGTGACTTGAAGTATCACCCCTAATTAGCCTATCAATTGTCTCCACAAGTTGAGGGTCTTCGCGTTGTGCTGTCCCTATTGAGTCCACTAAAGTCGGGCGTACTTCGAGAGATGCTAGCAAGCCCGGTACAAAATCGGAGGAGGGCCTAAAGTCAAAGCTGGCTATAAACTCTTGGCTTTGTCTTTCAACAAAAAGCGGGCTTAGGGTTAGTTTCTTTCGGCTCAACGTGTCTGCCACTACGTTGCCTTTGCCCGGAGTGTAGGAGATCTCGAAATCGTACGAGGCAAGAAACTCCATCCATCTCTGTTGCCTCAAGTTAAGATCTTTCTGCGAGAAAAGATATTTCAACGATTTATGGTCAGTGTAAAGTTCAAACTTCTCACCTAGGAGATAGTGTCGCCAAGACTTGAGTGCAAAGACGATGGAGGCTAACTCAAGATCGTGGGTCGGGTAGTTCTTTTCATGAACTTTCAATTGTCTTCCGCCATAAGCTACTACCCTTCCTTCTTGCATTAAGACAGCGCCTAGCCCTATCCCACATGCATCTGTATAAACTGTGAACATCTTTCTTCCATCTGGCAACGTCAAAACTGGGGCTATTGTAAGAGCCCTTTTTAGTCGTTGGAAAGCAAACTCGCATTCCAAGTCCCAACTGAACACTAGATTCTTCTTGGCAACCTTGTGAGCGGAGCCGAGATTTTCGCAAAATCCCTTATGAATTTTCGGTAGAAGCCTGCTAGCCTTAGAAAACTTTGGACCTCAGTTGCGTTTCTTGGTGTCTTCCAATCCTGCACCGCTACTACTTTAGCAGGGTCCACAACTAACCCATTTTTGGATACTATGTGCCCAAGAAACCTTACTTCCTCTCTCCAAAAGTGGCATTTGGAGAATTTGGCTTTTAACTGATGGACTCACAGAGTTTCCATGATTGCCCTTAGGTGTTGGGCATGCTCCTCTTCACTCTTTGAGAAGATCAAGATATCGTCTACGAAAACCACTACGAACTTGTTGAGGAAATCTCTGAACACCCTACTCGTTAGGTCCACGAAGTAAGCGGGTGCGTTTGTCAAGCCAAAAGGCATGACAAGCCATTCAAAGAAGCCGTCTGGGGTTCTGAATGATGTCTTATCGATGCTATCTTCAGCCACCCTTAACTGATGAAAACCGGTCGCCAAATCGAGTTGGGAGAAAACAGACGCTCCTACAAGCTGATCAAACAAATTGTCAATTCTGGGGAGAGGGTGCCTATTCTTTTTCGTTTGCTTGTTGAGCTCCCTATAATCAACACACAGACGGAGTGAACCATCCGCCTTTGTAGCGAACACCACTGGAGCGCCCCATTCTGAAATGCTCCTTCTAATGAACCCCTTCTCTAGAAGCTCTTTAATCTGTTTACTGAGCTCCTTCCTTTCCCATGGAGCCATGTGTCTAACGGGCAACGCAACGGGCTTTGCATTATCTACAAGATATATGCGGAAGTCTATCTCCCGCTTCGGAGGCAATCCCTTCACCTCTTCGAAGACATCCGGGTACTCCCGGATCACTCTAACCGATTGCAAACTTTCAACAGAGGCATCTAGCGATTCTAGATAACTAAGCATAACTGCATACGAGGGATTACAAGTAATTTCCAGAGTGTTACCGAGTTGGGTCAGAAGCCTAACCACCCTTTTCTCACAATCAAGGATGGCACCATTACTGGATAGCCAATCCATGCCCAAAATCAAACCATATCCCGAGAAGCCCAAAACAAAGGCACTAAATCTAAATTCTACGCTTAGAATAGAAATTTTCAATCCCACACAGATCATAGACAAATGAGCTGGGCCCCCAATTGGATTTGAAACAATTAAGGGGTCCTATACCATACTAGTTTCTAGGTGTAGAGATTCTACTAAAGCAGATGAAATAAAGGAGTGTGATGCGCCAGAATCAAATAAAGTGCGAACTGGGTGATCATAAAGATAAACTACACTTTCTACAGAAGTATTTATACCTCGTTGTTGCAGAGGTGGCGCTTCTAGCACATGAACCTATGCCCCTGAGGTGGATCCAGCCCTCTGCCCCTGCCCTCGTTTCTTTGGGCAATCCTTAACCATGTGGCCTGTCTCACCGCAAGAAAAGCACCCACCATTCATCTTGGCCTTCTTTTTCCGGCAATCTTTCACTAAGTGCCCCACTTTGCCACAGAAATTACACTTCCTCTTCTCTTTGTTGTCTTTCCCACCCTTCTTAAAGTCTGTTTTCTTAGGCTGTAAACCCTCTTTCTTCCCTTGAGAGCTTTCTGCCTTTGTCTTCTTCTTGCCCTTATCCTCTTCGTTCAGCAATGCCATCTGGACCAACCTTTCATACGTAGCTCCCATGGGTATATGGGTCATGGCCAAACTGTGTAATGGCTCATTCAATCCTTTGACAAAGCGGAGAGCCTTCTTGTGCGAAGTGTTGACTAGGTCCAGTCCGAACCTAGCCAGCTGATCGAACTGATTAACATACTCTTTGACTGTCATATTCCCTTGCTTAAGAAATAAGAATTTTTCCAACTGAAGACTCCTTTCAGCTTCTGAGAGAAATTTAGCCTCAAACCTTGCCCTAAAGTCCTCCCATGTTTCCGCTGGTCTTTCTGCATTGGTGACTTCCCACCAGTAGGAAGCCTCGCCTTTAAGTAGCCATACTGCCAGTTGTACCTTCTGCCTATCTTCTACCTCAAAGATGACGAATAAGTCCTCGGTTTCCTTCAGCCGATTCCTGGCTGCCACAAAGGACTCGGTTCCATGAAAGTCCTTTCCTCCCATAGCTTTGAAATCTTTACATATCTTAGCAAAAGTATTACCCCGCGGAGGAGGTGGAGGAAGAGGTGCTGCTGCAGCTGGATGATTTCCCGCAGCTGGGGGAGGGGGAACGGTAGGACCTGGCTGAGTGGCCCTCGCTTCTAAGAATCGTCTAAACCAACCAGGTATTGGTACACCCTCTGGCAAGTTAAGTTCTTCGGACATGCTGAAACAAAAAGGATAGATTCAAAACGAAGGATAAAAGATAGTACCTATGGCTTTGGGGGAACTTTGCCTTTTTAAAATAAAATAACATTTTATCTTTAAAATGCTTCTTTAAATTTTTCTTTTTGGAAATGAATTTTTCAAAACTTTTTATCTTATCTCGTAAACCTATGCTCTGATACCAAGTGAAACACCCCACCTCCGTTAGGGTCACTCTCAAAGGGAATGCCTGATTTTGGTGGAGGTTTATAAGTATAAGTCACAGATACACAAGACAGATATAAATACACATATTTTTGAACAGCGGAAAACAACAGCAATTTTTATTTCAACGAAATACGTGTTACACAAACCATGTCATAATTGTCTTACAATACTTCCAAAAACCATTACATTCACATAACTGTCTTGATTTCATAACTTAAAGAAGCAAAAAAATAAAAGTAAACTGCATAAGTCCCCATAGTTGCAATCCAAAGCCATAGTCCAAAACGAAAGAGATCCAAGCAATACATTCTTTCTCTTCAAGCTGGATGTGAAAACTGGTCAAGCTGCGGTATTCCCTCCCTGTGGACCTGGGGGGGAACGAAAGAAAAGAAGACGAAAGAAAAGTAGAGTCAGACATAAAGCCTGAGTAAGTCTAGGACTATTCAATCTATGAATAAAGAATTATGCATGATAAGTATAAACTGGAAATGGGGTAGCACCATAAACTATGTTAAGTTGTCTAGAGTCGAATATACTTATCGTACCCCATATTAATCTCTGCATCCACATAAAACCAGTTCCCAACAGGCACCCCATAATCAGGGTGAAGTGATCCGTTTCTAATGATCGGCTCCTACTCGCATAGTTACATGTGTCTTACGGCCCCCGATGTTGTAGTTACCTATGCTGGTCCCACCATAGGGTGTATCAAGTCCCATGGTGGCGGCCCGGCACACTTCTAGAATGCACAGGTATACTACTGGTGCTCAGTGCCTTATTTTTCTGCGCCGGATTGTGTGCACGCCCGCACCCCGTTAGAACCTACACTGCCGCACCACCGCTGTCGATTTGACCTCTTACAGTCAGCCCAGTAATCGTGCCCCACCCTGCCTAGTTCAGGGTATCCTGATACACCTTGTAGGGTTACTGCTGAAAAGGGTCCCCCCACTACTAGGTTTTCTATTTCTAGCCAACATGCTAAGTTGGTTAAGTGTTTTGTAAACCTAACCCCCAATCAGTCTGTATAGTTTAGCATGTTCCATTTTGATTAAGTATTAATTCAATTTACTTAATCCTATCAATCCTGACTCAGCCTTAATTGTCTTATTAAAGCCTCAACCTCTCACACTAGACAGATATTGTTGTGGCTACCTGTTGCCGGTTGGGTCCGGGCAGTCTTACGCCACAACTCAGTCTAACCTCGGGTCTTTCTTGGGCTCCGTGTTTAACCACCCACATTGGATAGGTATTGTTGTGACTACTGGACAGCCAGGCGGTTCCGGGCAGGTTTATATCACAACTCAATCCAACCTCGTGTTAAACACATCGTATTTTCTAAATTTACATATTTTGTCTCTTTTCTTTTTATATGTAAATATTTGCGGCCCATTATTCAAATTCATCTTTATTCGGTAAAATTAATTTACACCACTTAATTGTTTTTCAAGGTCGTTGGCATGCGTCAAACATGCCAACACATATGTTTTATATTTTAACCCAAACGTCACTACCCCCGTTTTATACGTTCGCTACAATATAACATATGTTGGGTTTAACATTTAAATCCAACTTAGCCACATGAAAAAGGGGAGGCTTAGAACATGGTGTTTATATATTATAAGTAACATAAAAAGGGGAGTGTGAACGCATGAACTTGCAACATAGCGAACTAATTAACATAAATTTGGCACTTGTGAACTTGCATTGTAATAGCATATAGTCATGGCATAAACATACCTAAACATGAAATCATGGTTTTTGATCTATTCATATAACCATGGCATAAACCTACCTAAACATGAAATCATGGTTTTTGATCTATTCATATAATCATGGCATAAATATACCTAAACATGAAATCATGGTTTTTAATCTATTCATATAATCATGGCATAAATATACCTAAACATGAAATCATGGTTTTTAATCTATTCATGCAAACTTGCAATTGGAATGTAAATCTAACTTAGCTATGTGTCACATATATTATCATATGATTTTTGATAACAATATAGGCCTAGAACATGTTTCCCAATTAGGCATAACACCAAACACAGTCTAGTCATGTTCATAGAGTCAACACAAGTTCACAAAGATGTTTACTTTTGTCTCTAATACAAAAGTATGGTTTTACACTTGAATCATGATGCCAATTCCAACATAAATTCACATAAGTCATAATACACAAATGGATCCAACTACACTAAAAGTGATTATAATATATATTATGTTGGCATAATAGTGAATCATATACTTGCATGGACCTCAAATAAACTACCACAAACATGTAGTTGTTAACTTTCAACATGAATCACATACTTGCAAATATCCAATCGTTATTCCACAACATCCCAAATCGTTTAGAATCAAAGCAACATTCAAATATGAATTATTATCACCACAAATCAAATACAATTCTATTTCGCATTTTACACAAATCAAAACACAATTATTTATTCACATCGGAATAGCACTCTACTTACAACGTATGACGAATCTTCAATTCAGGAATCTGAATTCTGAATTTGGAGATGCTATCCTTTGTTGTAGGCGTTGTTTTTATTTAGTTGTCGATGCTTTAAGCTTTTGAATTGTCTCTTAGGCTTGTTGGCTTGTCTCTAGGGTTTCTAATTGACGGCCATTCCTAGTTCCTCTCCAGCAGCATGACGGCTATTGTATTCTATTATTTGTGTGAGTTTAGGGTTAGGTTTGAGTTGTATTTATAGAATTTTAAATTGTTTTGAGCCTTCGGATGAAGATAGGAGGAATCTAGACCATACAAAGTTCAAAGAGCCACTCAAAAGGTGACACGTAAGCCCTAGTGACTCAGCCAAGCATCAGAATTCGACCAGACCCTGATCAGGCCAGCCAAGACCTGACCAGCAGGTCATTCTGACCTGGGCGCACTTGGCAGGTGCGCCAGGCTAAAAATGTACTGGCTCACTTCCCAAGTGCGCCAGTTCATTTCTGTTCTGGCGCACTTCCCAAGTGCGCCAGTGCATTGTGACCCGTTTTCTGGTTTTTCGTCCAACTTCGTTCGTCCATATCTTCATCATACGATACCGTTTTACGCAAACTTGAGCTCTATCTCAAGCAGAATTTCGAGACGAACGCAATGGCATAACCCATTTGCCTTGATTTCATCATTTATAATTAATTATACTTTAATTCGTGAAGCTTAACGTTATAGAATTCACGGGGTGTTATAGGTTTTATATCGGTTCGACGAAAGTGGGGGTACTTTAGTGCTAATGCAGGCGAAATATAGATGAAGTTTGAAGACGCGGTAGTAGATCGAAGGAAAAAGGAAGAAAATCGGAGTGGAAAGGAACAGAGTGGAATAGTAAAGGCGATATCTTGTCGCCATTAACTAGCACTAAAGAACCGAAAACGTATAACTAAATGTACTATTATTACATATAATAAAATTGTATAATAAAGTAAAAATATAAATTAAAAACATATAATTATAATACATAAAATGATCATTTAATACATGTATAAATCTATAAATATAACTACTGTAATAAATGTTTTAAAGTTAAAGATATATAGAACTATAACTATGAATATAAAGAAACTGAAACTTAAGTAAAATATACATTAAAACTAAAATATAAGTAAATATTTGAATTAGTTAAAAATAAAAATATAAGTAATCAAATCTATAAATATTCAAATTAGGAGTTAGATTTAAAATCCAATAAAATTAAAAGATATATATATTAAATAGGAAGTTAATTTGAAATCAATTTGAAATCAATTTGAAAATAAATATAAGAATATTTAAAATGATAGAAGATTTGAAAATAGAAAGTGGGGTTTTAACAAATATATTCTAGACTATATAACTTAGCATGCTTTCTTGAACACTTACATTCTTGTTACTCATGAGTCTTCAATCTTGAACTTTTCTTCTTTGAAATCTTTAATCTTAAACATTAATAACTAAATAATACTTAATTTAATGTTGGGAATTGAGTAAAATGGACTATACCATTGCGTTCGTCTCGGAATTCTGGTTCAGATAGAATCTGAATTTGCATAAAACGGACATCATATGAAGAAGATATAAAGGTTAGAAGTTTGTATACATATAAAGAGGATATATATAAATAAACCAAACCAGAAATTCAAAATAAGTCGAATTAGAGAAGAAGGAAACCTACGCGGGAATAAGACCTGTTGAGGGTCGACCCATGCCCCAAGGGGTCGATCTATGGGTTGACCCACACAGGGGTGTGTTGACCCTAGGGTTGACTTTGGGGTTGACCCACCCTAGATCTGGCCAGGTTCATTTTCTGAACCTAGACTTGTTTATTTGTTGGGTTCGTTGGAGATAGTCTATATAAAGGCCAGCATTTCTATTATTTTCTTACACCCAAAACAATGGAGATAGGGAGATGCTGCCTCAACTCAGATTGAATTAGACTATCTTCTACAACATCCGCCTATACATACATCAGAGACATTTCTTTTACTCCAATCCAATCTATGTGAGTTCATGTCACTTTTAGATATAAAAATTTAACAGTAATCTTGACATGTTAATAAACCAGATCTGAGCCTATGCCGGTTAAGAAACTGATTTATATCTAAACAGATCTGTTATAATTACATGTAATTTTCCATACACCTCTTCTGTTGTTCAGTTATTATTATATGCCTATTTCTGTTCTTCTCCCTCTCTTATTCCCCTTCTATTTTATAAGCCTAGGCTACCTTCGAGCCTAGGCCAATTTTGTAAGAGACATACGTATGAACGAAATTGGGAAAAATTGGGGAATATATGGAAGTGAAAACAAAAGAGGGAAATTTGGGGCGTACCTTATACTGTGGAATATGATTGAAATTTGGGGTGTATGAACATTTAAATTAGTAGTCTTAATTCAAAGATAAGTGGAAATGTAAATGAAACTGTATCTCACCTGTATAACCTGTTAAATCTATAGGGGTCAAGTAAATCGATTATAACAATAGGGATAAATGAACCTGTTTAATCTATTGGGGTTGTATGGACACTGTTAACCTGTAAAACTTAACCTATTGAATTTGTGCGAGTTAGGCTGTAAGACTTAACCTGTGGAAATCCTAATTGATTGGGAACACAAGTTTAGGGGTTTGACTTGTGTCATCTGTCGTGTGGGATCCATATTAATTAGTAACCCATTTTTGTATTAAACGGGGACCCCGCACTAGGTAGGGGTCAGGGTACACTTATTGAGCTAATTGTAGGAGGTTCATCTGGGAAGGGGTGTTTGATGGCGTATTTCAACGGGTTCATGTGCGTGCATGGTTCCTGGCTGTTTGGGAAAATGAGCTAATGTAGCACCCGTAAATAGGTTTTTGTCCTTCTTTAGGTTGCCACTTTAGGAAGTAGTACACCCAACTGTGGGGCCGACACAGGTATTTACTTGTTAGGGAGCCGATCGCTTGGGAGTAGTAATTAGGATACATTTAGTCTTGCCTATTTATGTACCCGTTATTTCTGTTCGAGGTAACACCCGTTATTTCTGTTAGGGTACCTGTTATTTTTGTTTAGGGTAAAACCCGTTATGTAACTAGAAGTAGACCTAAATCTACCGTTATGTTTCTATTGGGATCATTCTGTTTCTATTAAGTAATTGGAAAACACCTCACTCGGTATACTAGTATTAGTGTAGAGAAAGTAATTTAAAAGCATAGTTTATCCTATTTATTTTTTATCCTATCCATCATGTTTATACCTGTTATATATATTACAATTATCTCTCATCCAGTTTATTTTACTGTCTTGATACTTTTACTTCTTTATATCTAAAAGTCACTGGACTTGCTAGACTTTATGTCTAACCCATTTTGTTTCCTTTTTTCTCTTTCCTTCCCCCCAGGTTCTCAGGTTGGGGACACTCAGGCGTGATTAGGACCTTCTCTCTCTTCTATTTATACTTGGATCTAGATCTGCTTTGATGTATCGCTTTGAATATTTGTCTAATTGCTTATGGATACTTATGGGGATTATGATTTTTCATTTCTGTACTCTGAAGTTTTAGCGCAAAACAGATGTTCTTATTTGATGTATTTTGATCTAGTATTTTTGTCTGATGTTGTAACTGGATTTGAGACCACAATATTTTCTATTGAAAAATGAAGTTAAATTTTCCGCTGCTATTTTACATATCTGACTTGTGAGATTCTATATCTGTTTACCTATAACGCTTCACGGAACTTAATGCATTCTAATATAGAGTGAGATTAACGGATTGGGGTGTCACATTTGGTATCAGAGATGAAGGTTATAAGATCGGATAAATTTTTTAAAAATTGTTTTCAAAAATAAAATATATTCAAATAAAAGTCAGTTTTTGAAAAACATATTCCCCAAAGCCATATAAAATATCCTTTGATTCTCTATTTGAATCCTTTTTCCTTTTCTTTTCAGCATGTCTGGGGAACCGAATCTTCCTGAGGGCGTTCAGATACCGACTTGGTTCCGTAGGTATCTTGAGGCTATGGAGCCTGCCGGAGGCCAAGGATACGCCCCTCCTCCAGATGTAGTTATTGTTCCTCCTCCTCCACGAGTGGATAATTTCTCTAAGATATGAAAGGACTTTTGTCCTATGGGAGGAAAACCATTCCATGGAACTGAAAGCTTTGCGGAAGCACGGAATTGGCGCGGAATAGGAAAGTGACACAAGTATGTCATCTAGTAGATACTTAGGTTGATTTCTGACAGAGATTTGAGGCAAAGTTTCTTTCGTAGGTAGAAGGTAGTATGCAGATGGAGAGATTCTTGGCACTTAAGAAAGGAAGTATGTCAGTTAAAGAGAATGTCAATTAGTTCAATCAGCTGGCTAGGTTTGGTCTGGAACCGGTGAATACCCCGCACAAGAAAGCTTTAAGGTTTGCGAGAGTGTTGAATCAACCTCTCCAAGCATTAGCATTATCTCACATACCTATGGGGGCAACTTTTGAAAGACTTGTTGACATGGCATTGATGGACGAAGAGGGTAAGGTTGAGGAGAAAGAGGTTAAGATAGATGAGACGCAAAATAAGAAAGTGTAGCCAAAGAAAGAAAGGCAAAAGTATGGTGGGAAGAATGACAAAGCTCAGAACAAGAATAAATGTCATTGTTGTGGGAGCTTGGGTCATCTGTTCAAGGATTGCAGAAAAAGAAAGAATGCATGTTTTAGCTGTGGTGAAACTAGACAATTTAGTAAGGAACGCCCGAAGAAGCAAGGACAAAGGAAAGGACAGGACATTCTGGAGGGCAGTTGCATGCTCTCGAGGCCAGCGGACCGGACAGAGATAGGAAAGTTTCTGTTGGAGGTTTGATTTCCCTTTCTGATCATCCAGTTAAGACTCTTTTTGAATCTAGTGCTTCTCATTCTTTTATATCTGATTTCGTGGTTGAGTCTCTGCACCGTAGTACTAGTATTGTTTCCGATCCCGTTATTCTCTCAAACTCCATCAGGGGAACGACTCATTTGTCTATGATATGTTAAGGTTTGAGGATATCTGTGTTGGGCGTCGAATTCGAGTGCGATGCATATGTGCATGGTTTTATGCACTATCGTCTGATTCTAGGAATAGATTGGCTAGCCATGCATGGTGTCATCCTAGACCGTGAGAGGAGGGTCGTTAGACTTTTGACTTGCCGTGGGCGGACTCTCGAGATTTCCTATGACCCAAGGGGGTCTGTCATTCTTAGTTTACTAGAATCACTTAATGCTTCTGTCGATGATTTGCGGTCTATACCTGTAGTCTATGAGTATATGGATGTTTTTTATGAGGTTATGGGCTTACCACTGAGGCATAAGATTGATTTCCAGATATACTTAGTGGATAATGCGAAGCCAATAGCATTTCCTGTGATCCACATGGCTCATAGGGAAAGGAGGGTGCTTAGCAAGAAAGTAAGGGAGCTACTTGAGACGGAGTTTATTAGGCAAAGTGCATCATAATGTGGTGCTTCAGTCGTCTTTGCAACTAAGGCAAATGGCTTGCTTTGCCTATGTGTGGATTACATGGAGTTGAATATGCTCACTAAGAAGAATAGGCACCCACTTCCAAGAATTGACAATCTATTCGACCAGCTTATTGGCGCATCTATTTTCTCGTAGTTAGATCTAGCCATGGGATTTCGTCAGTTGAGGGTGGTCGAGGACAATATAAATAAAACTGCTTTCAGAACTCCAGATGGCTTATTTGAGTGGCTAGTCATGCCTTTTGGGTTGACGAATGCACCCGCGTATTTTGTGGATCTGATGATAAGAGTTTTTAGGGAGTCTCTGAATAAGTTTGTGGTGGTATTCGCGGAGGTCTTGAGGACTCTCAGAGCATACCAACTTAAGGAGAAATTCTCCAAATGTCACTTTTGGAGAAAAGAGGTGAGATTTCTAATGCATGTGTTCTACGAGGATGGGATAGCGGTGAATCCCACGAAAGTAGTTGCAGTTCAGGGTTGGAAAGTTCTAAAGTATGCACTAGAGGTGAGAAGTTTTCTTGGTTTAGCGAGCTATTATCAGAAGTTTATCAAGGATTCGCAAAGATATCAGCCCCACTTAACAGACTGACAAAGAAGAATCTGACCTTTTCATGGAGTATTGATTGTGAGGATGTTTTTCAGCGATTAAAGAGGGCTCTGGCAATAGCCCTAGTTTTGGCACTGCGCAATAGGAGCATGGTGTTCACAGTGTATACCGATGCATGTGGTACAGGGGTCGGTGCCATCTTGAGGTAGGAGGGGAGGATAGTATGCTGTGGTAGTAGACAGTTGAAGGTTCATGAGGGGAACTACCCTACCCCTAGTTTGGAGTTGGCTCCTACAGTGTTTGTGCTTAAGACTTGGAGGCATTATCTCTTGGGAGAAAGGTTCGAGTTATACACGGACCATAGGTCGCTCAATTGTCTATTCTTGAAGAATGATCTCAATTTGCGATAGCAGAGATGGATGGAGTTCCTAGCATCCTATGATTTTGAGATTGCTTATACCCGTGGCAAGGGTAATGTAGTAGCGGATGCGTTGACTAGGCGGAGGTTGACTTTGAGTCCTCTATTCGTAGAGAGGCGAAGTTTGAAGTACATATCGACCTTCGATTTTAGGCCATTTACGAATCTTACACCTGGTTTTTGGCATCTCTAGAGGTGCAACCTACTCTTATAAATCAGATAGGATCTTCATAGCGAGAGGACCCACAGATAGCAGACATCTTGGATAGGCTCTGTAGAGGTGAGATTCTAGTCACCTTAGTAGATACTCCACTGACGATAGAGGGTGGCTATGAAAGTATGAGAGGCTTTGTATTCCCCGAGTTGGAGATTTGTTGTGTACCGTCCTTGAGGAAGCCCATCATTCTAGGATGACTATCCATCCGGGCGACGATCAGATGTATCGAGACATCGGGAGGGTTATCTGTTGGGCTGGGATGAAGAAAGATGTAGCGGAATTCATAGCTCGATGTTTAATATGACAACAAGTATAGTCAGAACAGAAGAAGCTTGGAAGTTTGCTTCATCCTTTGGATGTCCCACAATGGAAATGGGAGAGTGTCTTTATGGATTTCATCGATGGTTTGCCTAGGTCGAGGAGAGGCAACACTAGTATCTGGGTTATAGTAGACAGGCTTACTAAGAGCGCTCATTTTACTCTTGTTAAGAGAAAGATAATGACAACATGGTTGGCATCAGTTTATCTTTGTGAGATATTCTGTCCACTTGGAGTACCTTCTAGCATAGTGAGTGATCATGATCCCATCTTCACTAGTGAGTTTTGGAAGAACCAGCAAGAGGCACTAGGGACACAGTTATGTTTGAGCATCGCATATCACCCTTATACTGATGGACAAACTGAGAGGGTGAATAGAGTTCTTGACGATCTTCTGAGGCTATGTATCCTAGATTTCGAAGGGACTTGGGTGGAGTACCTTCTATTGGTGGAGTTCGCCTACAACAACAGTTATCAGACAAGTATTGGTATGTCACCCTTCGAGGCACTATATGGGCGACCTTGCAGATCACCGAGTTATTGGCGGGAATCTACGGATAGACTTTTACTTGGACCTTATGTGATTAGAGAAAATTCTGAGAAGGTTGATCTTATCCACATACGCATGAAGATAGCCCAGGACGGGAAGAAAGCCTATGCTGATAAGAGAAGGACTGACCTTGAGTTTGAGGTAGGAGACATGGTTTTCATCAAAGTATCACCTTTGAGGAATGTGGTTCATTTTGGATATGTAGGGAAATTGGCACCAAGGTTTGTAGGGCCATTTCTCATAGTGGAGAGGATAGGTCATATGGCCTATAGGGTGAGATTACTAGAGAGGTTGGCAGGTGTTCATGATGCTTTCCACGTTTCCCATTTGCGTAAACGTCTTCATGATTCAGTAGAGGTGGCTGAGTCGAGCATGCTTAAGGAAGTGGAGGTAGAAAAGGAGGCAGCATAGACTATTCCCTACTCACATACTTGGATCGGAGGCTAAGAAACTGCACAACAAAGAGGTTATGTAAATAAAAGTGCAATGTAGAGAAGACAACGAGGATGCAACTTGGGAGACTAAAGACAAGATTCGTGCTTTGTACCCTTTTCTTTTCGAGAGTATGTTCCTAACTTCTTTTTCCAAGCTTTTGTTAGTACTTGCTTCTATCATTTGTATGTATCCTGTCGATCGAATCTTCGACCTTTAAATAGAAAACCAATGGGTTAAACATGTGTTTAAGACATGTTATGTTTTATGGATGCAAGTGTTTTCTAGTGGTTGCTCGTGGATGCATACACACATACACACACACACACTAGGCACAAGATCGGCTCAATTACTTACATATTGTATATGGATGTGTGTGCATTAGGATTTTATATGGATGAAAATGGATGTATCATCATATGGATGTTGCATTTGGATGAATGATTGTGCACACATATAGAGCTTACATGTTATACTAGGATTATTTACATACATTTGGTTACATGGCACAAACATAAATTGCATTAAGGAGGTCAACTGAATTAGTCGACGGCCTAATTTTTGCACTAGTATAAGGACATATACACACGCCATTGCATATGTTCATACAAGCATTAGAAAAATATTAAGGAAAATGGATGCTTGTGGATGATGGATGAGTACATGGTTGTGGTTGTTAGGATAATAACATTCTTCTTAACTTGGAGATTTTGGGCACGAAATAGTTTAAGTAGAGGAAAATGTAACACACCTTGATTTTAAAGAATATCAATAAACTAAAGAATAATTAATTAAATATTGGGAATTAAGTAAAACAGATTGTACCATTGTATTCGTCTCGTAATTCTGGCTCAGATAGACTCCGAGTTTGCGTAAAACAGACATTATATGAAGAAGATATAAAGGATAGAAGTTTATATACATATAAGGAGGATATATATATAAATAAATCAAACCTTAAATTCAAAATAAGTCGAATTAGAGAAGCGGAAAACCAACGCGGGAATAAGACCTGCTAGGGGTTGACCCATGCCCCAAGGGGGTTGACCTATGGGTCGACCCACACAAGGGTGTGTCGACCCAAGGGTCGACCCACCCTGGATCTGGCTAGGTTTATATTTTGAAACTAGACTTGTTTGTTTTTTGGGTTCATTGGAGATATCGTATATAAAGGCCAGCATTTCTATTGTTTTCCTACACAAAAAACAATGGAGAGAGGGACATGCTGCTTCAGCTTGGATTGAATTAGACTATCTTCTACAACACCAGCCTATACATACAACAAAGACACTTCTTTTAGTCAGATCCAATCTCTGTGCGTTCATGTTACTTTTAGATATAAAAATTTAGCAGTAACCTTGACATATTAATAAACCGGATCTGAGCCTTTGCCTGTTAAGAAACTTATTTATATCCAAATAGATCTGCTATAATTACATGTAATTTTCCATACACCTGTTCTGTTGTTCAGTTGTTATTATATGCTTATTTCTGTTCTTCTCCCTCCTTATTTCCTTTTTATTTTATTAGCCTAGGCTACCTTCAAGCCTAGGCCAATCTCGTAAGAGACAATACGTATAAACGAAATTGGGAAAAATTGGGGAATATTTGGAAATGAATTGGGGCATAACTTATACTGTGGAATACGACTGAAATTTGGGGCATGTGGACATGTAAATTAGTGGGCTTAATTCAAAGATTAAGTGGAACATGTAGATGAAACTATATGTCACTTGTGTAACCTATTAAATCTATGGGGGTTAAGTAAATTGATTAAGACTATGGGGTTAAATAAACCTGTTTAATCTGTTGGGGTTGTATGGACACTGTTAACCTGTGAAACTTAGCCTGTTGAATTTGTAGGGGTTAGGCTGTAAGACTTAACCTGAGGAAATTCTAGTTGATTGGGGACATAAGTTTAGGGGTTTTACTTGTGTCATCTGTTGTGTGGGAATCATATTAGTTAGTAACCCATTTTGGTATTAAACGGGGAGCCCGCACTAGGTAGGGTCAGGGCACACTTACTAAGCTAATTGTAAGAGGTTCATCTGGGAAGTGGTGTTTGATGGCGCTTTCTAAAAGGTTCATGTGTGTGCTTGGATCCGGACTGCCTAGGGAAACAAGTCGATGTAGCACCTGTAAATAGGTTTGTGTCCATCTTTAAGTTGCCACTTTAGGAAGTAGTACACCCAACTATAGGGCCGACACAGGGTATTTACGTGTTAGGGAGTCGATCGCTTGGGGGTAGTAATTAGGGTACATTTTTCCTTCCTGTTTAGGTACCCATTATTTCTGTTTAGGGTAACACCCGTTATTTCTGCTGGGGTACCTATTATTTCTATTTGGGATAAAACCCGTTATGTAACTAGAAGCACACCTAAATCTACCATTATGTTTCTATTAGGATCATTATGTTTCTGTTAAGTAATTGCAAAACACCTAATCTGCTATACTAGTATTAGTGCAGAGAAAGTAATTAAGAAACATAGTTTATCCTGTTTATTCTGTTTATCCTATACATCCTGTATATACCTGTTATATATATTATAGTTATCTCTCATCCAGATTATTTTTTTGTCTTGATACTTTTACTTCTTTATATGCTAAAAGTCACTGGACTCGCCAGACTTTATGTCTAACCCATTTGACGTATACTAGTGTTAGTAGGACTTTCTCTCTCTTATGTTTCTACTTGGATCGGGTTCTGTTTTGATGTATCACTTTGACTATTCGTCTACTTGTTTATGGCTACTTATGGAGATTATGATTTTTCATTTATGTACTTCGATGGTGTTTAGCGCAAGACAGATGATTTATTTGATGCATTATGTTCCAATATTTTAGTCTGATGTTGTAACTAGAACTGAGACCACGATAATTTCGGTTGAAAATTAAAGTTAAATTTTCCGCTGCTATTTTATATATCTATCTTGTGAGATTCTGTTTCTGTTTTCCTATAACGCTTCACGGAACTTAATGCATTCTGATAAAGAGTGACATATGGACATGGGATGTCACACAAACAACCTAAATATACTGGAAATTTCTGTATTAATGCAATAAAATTAAAAATAAAAATACATTTTCATCTAATTTTCCCATACCATTGGTGGATAAGGGAATAGTTCATCCAATTTTGCATTTAAACCCTACCAACCAACATTAAATTTGTGAATTTTAAAAAAATTCTAATTTTATGAATTCAATTTCATATGTTGGAAAAAGGTAGGAAGTGGGAAATTCTGTATTTACAACCTCGCTTTTGTGCACCTTTTTTCCCATACCTGGAAACCTTTATCGCTAATCTTACAAAAATTCCTATTTTTTATTCCAAGCATGGTTTACATAAAAATAATTTCTTTTTCAATTCCTTAAACTTACTTAAGAAGAATTTAGTTTCTCTTGTTCTCATTTAATGTAGTTATCGTCTTCGTTGCTTTTGGTAAATTTTGTTAGTTTTCCTTTTAGTTCTTCTTCTTTTGCTTTCATTTTCATTTTGTTTATAGCATCTTATGTCCTTATTCTTTCCAAATGTTCATCGCAAATACCTAGGAAGAGAATATCACACTAAACCTTTCTATTTTATCCACAATAAAACAGAAAACAACGTAAGAGTGTAAATTTTTACTAAATGAAAACATGCCCTACTGTAATCACTACTAGGTAAAAGATAGAATGGCTAAATGTGACTCCCACAAGGATTGGAAGACCTAGTGCCATGTTCCTCTGACATAAAAGGGTCCTCATCGCTGATTCTAGACAAGCTTAGCGCTCCTCCTTTCGATTTACCACTCTCTACGAACTCATGTCATGTACCCCTAGTTCTTATTACGCCATATCTTTACCAATTGTTCATGCACACTACTGGAACCATTCTTACAAAATCATCTTTAATTTCATAAAATTTTATCTTCTCAAAACTTCTCCCAAAAGAAAGATTTTTTTTGCACTTTAACTTAGTTGATGCTTACAATTTTTTTTCAAAATGAATTAATAAGATCAAATTTCTATAAATATTTTCTAAAGAGGCCATTTTTGTTATGTGTAAAGCAACGGGGAAATTCCATTTCTTTATTGAAATAAATAGCATATAATATGGTGTTTCACCCATATTTTGTACACCTTTCCTTGTTACTTTAACAAAACGTGTTTACTTACAAACTCATTGATTCATAAAAACATATTTTATAGTTCTCCTTGTTCCAATAAGTTAAAGGGTGTCACAATCCGTTCTTTATGAAAAACATCTATATTTTCTTTCGCTTAAGGTCACTTATGCACCACCTATGTCCAATTCATTTATATTCATGTTTTCTCTTAACCACTTATATCGCTCAACCCCACAACTTTCTTACCCGCATTATTCTTTTGAAAACAATTTGCATAATTTTATTAAAAATTATTTTAATGTAACTCTTAATATTACAAACCAGTAAATTTCTAAAATGGTAAACTTTTAAACTTGAAACTTGAAAACTTTCTTAGAAATCTTTTTCTACATATTTTTTTACGTTCTTTTTAAAAGTTTAACTGTTGGGTTAAGTACAAAGTGTTTTCTTAACTTTCGTTCCCAAATCCTTTACGTGAAATTACTTTTCTATACCCAAATTCTCTTTCAAAATAAATCCTTCAGAGCTATGTCTGAACTGGAATTTGTGCCTAATATTATATATCTAAATTTCTAATTCACTTTCCTCCTTATTCTTTCCCAATTTACAAGGCTCTACTTCCAAATCCACTAATCTAAGATACAATTTTTTTGGATATTAACATATGGAATTCTCCCTTTTTTCTTTTCCATATGTCCCGTCACATAGTTAGTGAGTTCCTTCATGGATCTAGATATATATTTGATGTATTTTAAAATACAAATATATTTACTTACTATCTATATAGGTACCTACACCTAAGCTCTAATACCAGATGTAACAACCCAAATTTCAATGAACCCGATTTTTTTACGTGATTTTTTGCGAAATACTAAAATCCAAGTTCATTGAAAACTGATTTAGTTTGGATGGAATCTTGCAGAAAGGCAAAGATAAAATAAATCAGAGTTCACAATAAAATATCTCACATCAGAACAAATAAAATATAATAGCTAGTAAATACTAACCATAATAATGACACTGTCTAACAAGTGTCTCTAAGCCGTATAATCTATGCCATATGTCTAACTTGCGAGTTTGTTATGAGGAAGGGGTAAGAACAAAAGTTTTGGTGAATTGACAATTATACTTTCTACAAATAACACTACATATATCATTCTATCACTAGACTACTTTTATTAAGTTATTTAGGTTTATTGCACATTATACATACGATTTCGAGCATAAATTATACCCATACACTCTCAAGTGGATTAACCTAATAATCATATATATATATATATATAGTTATATGCCCCTCATCTCAAGGTATTCCCCATAGTACCCTTTTCGAGTGGTCTCCATACCCGCTTTGCGAAAACGTACTAGATCTACATCGCCACGCGGCGAAAGCATACTAGACCACACTATGACGGCATATTAAGCTTCCATTGCTATGGTATGAAAACGTAATAGGCCACGCTACGAAATCGTACTAAGCCTCCATCGTTGCGCTGCGAAAGCTCCTTGATCCTGAGTTTCCCTACAGAACTCGGTCGGGGGATTTCTGTGACGGCCTGCACCAGCCGAAATTTCCAATGAAAGTGCGCTGTGCCAATGTCCAACTAGCACGGGACGGTCGCCAAAGAAAGGAAAAGAAAGGAATTTTGAACTAACAAGGAACCTGTAGAATGTATCACATCGCATGGGATAAAATATGTTAATAACATAACTTTGATATAAAACAGGTGAGACAGTGCATAAGCTGAAAACTAAACCATCATAGCAGCAGAAAATCCAAAATACAGCTTATGTTCCAATAACAAAATAAGAAAGGTACACTACTAATGCCCAAAGTAGTGACCAACAATGACACAGGGAGATTATATATATATATATATATATATATATATCATACGTGGAAGCCTCCTGCTCGTCTCCGGTACGGCTACTCGTGCATAATCACCTGACCAGTCTCTAGTCTGCCCGTTTAAGAGCACCAAGAGTAATAAGAAGAGACATAAAATTCTGGGTCAGACAAAAGTCTGGTTTGAGCGATAAGCAGGAAAACAAAATAATAACAGGTATACATAACCATACCTGAACCTGGACCTGCAACCAAAAAGTTAGCACAACAGGATGTACAATACTCTAAGGTGACACTAACATAAAGTGTAAAGATACGGGCGTGGGGTATGCATGTCATAGTGATGTCAAACAATCAAGCTTAGCAACCATCCTCACATCTCGCACTTTGTGCGTAAAGCATACAATATCCACTGCTTTGACCACCCAAATCCATTGCTATCATCACTTTCCCCCATGGAGTCATGATGGCTCCACTGCACTGATCCATAGCCACTAATCCATTGCTATGTCCACTCTGCTCCACGAAGTCATGACGACTCCACTGCACTGGCTCGTAGCCATGCTACGATCAATCTGCACATGGAGTAATAACTACCCCACTTCACTGACCCGTAGCCTAAAATCCGTATTGGTAGTGACTCAAAGTTATGAATGTCGATAATCCCTTAGCACACGTCCCGCAGCAAATCCCAACTCATGAAGTTAACTCGTTGGTTCCCTACAAGATCCTAAGCTCTACTTTCCATTTGGACCACCTTTGAATTTCGGGTATTGGTCTCCTCCGGATTGGTTCAGAAACGAGCTTTCATTCGATTTGGTTTGGTCCTCCTAAGGTGGTTCCCCTTCGGGTCGGTTCGTGGTGCCTCGTCCGGGTCGAGTCGTGGTGGAGCAACCGGTTTGGAATTTATGGTTCGTGGAAATCGAGCAAAGACGGCTCGTGGTGCTCCTGGTCGGATCGGTTCGGTCGTAATGCCTCCTTCTGGTCATCAATTCGCAGTTCGACTATGCCCCTTGGATTGGTTCGTGATCCTTCATCTTGAACGGTTCGGGTCAGCTCCTCCACTCGAGCAAGCGGCTCGTGATACACGTACACGGTTGGGACTCGTGGGGTTGGACTCACGATCGGGTCGGTTCGGAAGGGGCGATCTGATCCAGTTCCTACACAATTTTCCTACAACTTTTCCAGTGACTGTTTTACACCATACGACGGCGTTTTCGACTATTCTAACTGTTCTAAACAATCATAAATCATACCAAACAGTCATAGCAGCATATAACATCAACCATAAACACCAAAATGATAAATAGCTATGTCAAAATGGATCAAACATACCCGAAACCCATATTTTCCCCTTAGTCATGCTTAACCATAACTAATGATAGGATTAGTAAAACATATCCAAATTAACCCAAATTTCTAACAGAGGCTTAAAATAATATTTAAGAATTTCTAAACATTTTTCCAGAATTTAATCATGTATAATTTTGTTAATTAACATTAATCTCCCTTAATTAGCCGTAATTATTGTAGAAACAATGCTAATCACTCACCTTAGCCAAAATATAACCTCAGATCTGAATTGATTCTTTAAATGGCACAAATTCCAATGCACACATCAGCTTTTGCCCCTAGTTTGATGTTTATTAGACTTGGTTTGATGCTAATTAGCTTAATCTTCAATTAGAAAGTGATTTGGAATGAAATTAGAAGGCGAAGGCCATTGTTAGGGTTTCTAAGAGGTAAATGGCGGCTAAAATACTGAAACAGAATGAAAACCTAACTCATTTCAGCCTCCCCATAATCCTAATCCCGAAATGGTTTATTGGCCCATTTGCTAATTACCCTAACCAACCCACTTAAGCAGTTTTTTACCTTCTAAACCTTGTTTCAGCCATATCTCCTAAATGGTGAGTCCGTTTGGCTAATGTGACCACTCTACGGAAATGTAAACCATCATCTGAATCCAATGGAAGTGTTTTCAGGTCAAAAATCCTTACCAATCAAAAGTTATGGCCGAAACAAGATTAGCTAGGGGCAAAACGGTCATTTAAAAATCGTGAATATGGGAAATGACCCCAATTGAAATGCCCCACCTCAGTTAAGATCACTCACAAAGGGAATGCCTTAACATCGATGGAGCATTATAGGTAAAAGACACAGAAAGTTACAAGACAGAAATATAAGCAGTAGAAAACAAACATTTATTTCATACGTGGTTCAATACAAAAAACATTGCAGTAAATTGTCTCAATATAACTTCCAAAACATTTCATCATAATCTCTGTCTTTCTTAAAACATAAAGAAGCATATAACATAAATAAAACTGCATAAATCCCCAAGTCTAGAGTGGCCAAAGCCATAGCCAAAGATTCCAGGTCGTACATCACAGAGTCTTCAAGCTTGGAAAGATGGATGGTCCAAATTAAGCTAAGCTATTCCCTCCCTGACTACCTGAGGGGGGAAAACGGAAGAAAAAGAAGACGAAAGAAAAATGGGTCAGACATAAGTCTGAGTAAGTCTAGTGGCTTTTCAGTGTGCGAATAAAGCAAAGGGTCATGATAGGAATAAACTGAAATAGGACAGTACTAGAACAACAACTAACATAAAGCTATATAAGGCAGGATAAACCGAATATACATCGCACCCATGTTTAATTCTCTGCACCTACTTATACCTGTCCAACTAGCACCATGTGTTCATGGTGAAATGAATCCCTTGTATCGATCAGCTCCTACTAGCATACATTTATCACGTGTGTCCTTCGGCCCCCGCTTGACTGTAGATACCTGTACTGGTCCCACCACGGGGTGTATCAAATCCTATGGTGGCAACTCGACACAATTCAAGATGCACAGTGTATGACTATTGATGCTTAGTGTCTGCTTTTTCCACTCCGAAGTACGTGCACACCCGATACTCTGTCGGAACCTGCACTGATCCACCACCGCCGATGTTTATGACCGCTTATAATCAGCCCAGTTATCGTGCCCCCACCCTTCCTAGTTCAGGGTCCCATGATACATCTACGTGGGTTACTGCTGAAATGGTCCCCGTTACTAGGGTTTTCCAGTTAACATGTTAAATTGGTTAAGTGTCCAAATTTATCTTAACCCCACCCATCAGTTTAGCTAACATGTTGGATTGGTTAAGTGTTTCCTTAATTGACTTAACCCTACTACTCTTGACTTAGCTTTATTAGAGCACCAACCACTCACATTAGACAGGTATTGTTGTGGTCACTGGATGTGTCGGTCGATTCCGGGCAGTTTTACACCACAACTCAGTCTAACCTCGGGTCATTTTTGGGCTCAATACACTAACCACCCACATTAGACAGGTATTGTTGTGGTCACTGGATGTGTCGGTCGGTTCCAGGCAGTTTTACACCACAACTCAGTCTAACCATGGGTTAGGCATATTCGTCTTTTCTAAATTTTATATATTTATCCTTTTATACTTATATGTAAATTTGTCAACAATTTATTGTTATTGATCACTTTCCTTTTAAATCAAATTCATAATTTTTGGTAAGTAAATTATACCATTTCAATGCCATACCATTTATATCGTTATGAGCCAAATATGTTAATTATGTATAATTTCAAGTTTTCCCCAACGTTTGCCCCGTTGTACGTTCGCAAAATTTCATAAGATGTTAGGCTCGACATTTTAGCCTAATAAATAAACTAAAAGGGGAAAAAGAGGAACTTGCAACATTCCAACATCATACAAAAATATGGATCTAACTACAGATGTGTCACATGAACTTGGCATAATATACTTTTAATTATGAACATGCAAACTAGATCTATGCAGCATAAATCATAAAATAATAGTATTACATAGAATTACCAAAATCTAATTAGACGTGTAGTGGTGAACTTGCATAGGTTGAATCATGTTAATATTGATCTAACATAAAGGCATATGGTTCTAACATGTAAAGTTGTTGATCTAAACATATAGGTTTACGTAGTCATGTTTTTAACCTATAAACTTGCATGTATTCATAACATGATAACATCACTTAACTTGCATAAACGTGGCATAATTTCTAAATTAACATACAACATATTGATGTCATAACAAGGTCGTAGATCTAAACATGTATGCATAATGGATCTAAACAATTTGGCATAAACTATATGACTTAGCCTAAAACTTGTATAATATCACCAAACTTACATATGATAATTTCATAACATCATAGGTTTATTCACCAATTTCCGCATAACATGATAGACCACAATAATTCATAGGCATATACGATAGAATGGACATGAATAAACATAAATCAGCATCACATACAACTTGATACAATTCTATTTTACAATTCATTACAAACCATGTCTTTAATTCATTCGCATCTGAAAGATAACTCCACTTACAAACAAAAAGAAATTATTGAGTTCTGGGATCTGTATTCTGAAATTGAATTTCTCGCCTTTGATGTAGATCGTTGAGTTTTCTTAGTTGAATTAGATTAGATTTAATTTTGACGTCGCTTCAATCTTGCCTTCTAGTTGAAAGAGATGACGGCTATTCTAGGTTCACCATTGACGGCATGGCGACTCTTGGTATGAATATTTGTGATTTATGGTTAAGAGTTAGGTTGTTTTTATAGAGTTTTAATTAATTTAGAGCCGTCAGATTAACCCTAGAAATAATCAAGGCAATCTAGTCAAGATAGGATAACACCTCAGCCCTAATGACTTAGAAGGGAGTCAGAAATCGTCATCCTTTCAGATCTGCCCGGGGGGGTTAGGTCGACCCCCAGCTCGACCTGTAGGGTAGGTCGACACTAGGGTCGACCTGACCTGGGCAGGAATCTTTCCTGCCCTACCCTCTTCTGTGTTTGAATATGAATTTTGAATTTCTGAAACTTCCGAAGGCCATAACTTCTTCATACGAAGTCCAATTCACGCAAACTCGGACTCTATCTCAACCAAAATTCCGAGAAGAACGCAATGGCATAACCTGTTTCCCTTAATTCTAACATTTAGAATTAATTTTTCTTTAATTTGTTACTTTAAGGTTTATCGAAAACACGGGGTGTTACATTCTCCCTTCCTTAAAGGATTTCGTCCCCGAAATCTTCATGTCAAGAAGAACATATATCCTACCATCCAATCATCCATCTACTCATCCATCAGACACATGCGTCCATTGTCCTTAAAGGACTTCTAATGATTCATGATTATATGCATAGTGTGTGTACATGCCCTTATCTAATGCAAAATCAGGCGGTCTACTGATTCAGTTGACCTCCTTAATGCAAGCCATGTCGGTGTCATGCGTCCATAATGTATGCAATCTTCCCTAATCATACTTTCTACATGAGTGAACAATCATTCATACAAATGCAACATCTACCTGATAACACACCAGGTTTCAATCATATATAAGTACATATATGCATATGCAATATGAAAGTGACTGAGCCGATCTAGTTCCTAAAGTGTGTGTGTATGCATCCACGAGCAACCACTAGCAATCACTTGCAACCACTTGCAACCATCAATCATAACATGTTTCAAATACATGTTTACATCCATTGGTTTCTACCTAAGGATCGAGAACAGCACTGAGGAAAATACTAAAAAGATAGATACAAGTATTAACAAACTTAAGGAAAAAGAGATCAAATATGTACCCTCAAAAAGAAAAGGGTGGGTTGTGTGTATTTTGGCCTCAGTCTCCCAAGTCGCGTCTTCCTCGGCGTCACTCCATTGAACTTTTACAAGTTTGACTTCGCGGTTGCGAAGCCTTTTGACTTCTGTACCTAAGATACGAGTTGGAACTCTTCTCACAGTCGCCTCTCGTTCTACTTCTACGTCCTCCAATATGCTTGGTTCCACCACTTCCACGGACTCATGTAAGCACTTTCGTAAGTGAGAAACATGAAAGACATTATGAACTCCAGCCAATCTTTCGGGCAGCTCTACTCTATTAGCCATCTTCCCAATCCTTTCAATGATAGGAAACGACCCTACAAATTTGGTGCCAACTTTCCTGTGGATCCGAAGCGAACGACGTTCCTCAAAGGAGATACTTTAAGGAAAACTCTGTCCCCAACCTCAAACTCAAGGTCGGTCCTTCTCTTATCTGTGTAGTACTTTTGTCTATCTTGGGCAGTCTTCATTCTTTTTCGTATCAAGTCCACCTTCTCTGAAGTTTCTCTAATCATATCTGGTCCAAGTATGAGCTTATCTGTAGACTCCCACCAACAAGTTGGTGATCGACATGGTCTTCCATATAAAGCTTCGAAGGGTGCCATACCTATGGTGGCTTAGTAACTATTGTTGTAGGAAAACTCCACCAAAGGAAAGTGATCTTCCCATGTTCCTCCGAAGTCGAGAATGCATAATCTCAAGAGGTCTTCCAACACTCTGTTCACTCTTTCCGTCTGGCCATCGGTTTGAGGGTGATAGGCCGTGCTTAAGCATAACTATGTGCCAACAGCCTCTTGCAAGCTCTTCCAAAACTCGCTCGTAAAGATAGGGTCTCGGTCGCTAACAATGCTGGAGGGTATCCCATGGAGTCGGACTATCTCTTTAAGATATATGGATGCTAAAGATGAAGCAGTCCTTCTACTCTTAACGGGTATGAAGTGAGCGCTTTTTGTGAGCCTGTCCATTATTACCCAAATACTGGTATTGCCTCTTCTTGACCTAGGCAGCCCATCAATAAAGTCCATCGAGATGCTATCCCATTTCCACCGTGGAACCTCTAGAGGATGAAGCAAACCACCAGGCTTCTTCTGTTCCGCCTTGATTTGCTGGCATACTAAGCACTTAGAGACGAATTCAGCTACATCCCTCTTCATGCCATCCCAAAAGAAAATCCTTCTGATGTCTTTGTACATTTTGTCTCCACCGGGGTGTATGGTCAACTTGGAATGGTGTGCTTCTTCAAGAACGTTCTTCATCAAATCCCTTGCTTCAGGGACGCATAGCCTTCCAACCCGCTTCAACCAACCCTTATCATCGATGGAGTATCTATTGAGGTGACTAAAAGTCTCACCCCTACTCAGCTTATCTATTACATCAACTAACTGAGGGTCTTCACATTGGGCGGTGCCTATTGATTCCAAAAGAGTAGGCCCCACCTCTAGCGATGCTAATAAACCAGTCACATGATTGACAGAGGGTCTAAAATCGAAGTTGGCTATGTACTCCAAGCTCTGCCTTTCAAAAAAGAGAGGGCTTAAGGTCAGCTTCTTTCTACTCAAGGTGTCTACTACTACATCGCCCTTGCTAGGGGTATAGGAAATCTCGAAATCGTAGGATGCCAAGAATTCCATCCACTTCTGTTGCCTCAAGTTAAGATCTTTTTGCGAGAAAAGATACTTCAACGATTTATGGTCAGTATATAATTCAAACTTCTCACCTAGGAGATAATGGCGCCACGACTTAAGCGCAAATACGATGGCAGCCAAGTCTTGGTCATGGGTTGGGTAGTTTTTCTCATGTATTTTCAGCTGTCGTCCTCCATAAGCTACTACCTTCCCTTCTTGCATCAAAACAGCTCCTAATCCCGTACCAAAAGCATCTGTGTATACGGTAAACATCTTTCTCCCATCCGGCAATGTCAGAAATGGGGCTATTGTTAGAGCTCTTTTTAAGCTTTGGAAAGCAATATCGCAGCCCAAATCCCAAGTGAAAGTTAAGTTCTTCTTTGTCAACTTTGTAAATGGAGCTGAGAATTTCGCAAAATCATTGATGAACTTCCGGTAAAAGCTCGCTAGCCCGAGGAAGCTACGGACTTCGGTTGCATTCCGTGGAACCTTCCAATATTGTACTGCAACTACCTTTGCGGGGTCTACAGCTAATCCTTCTTTGGACACCACGTGTCCAAGAAACCTTACTTCTTCCCTCAAGAAGTGGCATTTGGAGAATTTGGCTTTTAACTTGTGTGTACGAAGAGTGTCCATGACTTCCTTTAGATGCTGAGCATGCTCTTCCTCATTCTTTGAGAAAATCAAAATGTTGTCTACGAAGACCACTACAAACTTATTGAGGAACTCCCTAAACACCCTGCTCATCAAACCGACGAAGTAAGCGGGTGCGTTTGTCAGGCCAAAAGGCATGACAAGCCACTCGAAGAAACTATCTGGAGTTCTGAACGCGGTCATGTCGATGCTATTTTCAGCCACTCTTAGCTGATGAAATCCGGTAGCTAAATCTAGTTGGGAGAAAACCGATGCACCTACAAGCTGATCGAACAAGTCGTCTATTCTTGGGAGTGGGTGCCTATTCTTCTTGGTCAGCTTGTTTAGCTCCCTATAATCGACACATAGGAGAAGCGAACGGTCCGCTTTAGTTGCGAACACTACTGGAGCACCCCATTCAGAAATACTCCGCCTTATAAACCCCTTCTCAAGCAGCTCTTTAACTTGCTGAGTTCTTTCCTCTCCCTTGGGGCCATTTGTCTAATGGGTAGAGCGATGGGTTTTGCATTATCAACGAGGTATATGCGGAAGTCTATCTCCCGCTTCAGAGGTAACCCTTTAACCTCTTCAAAGACATCCGGGTATTCACGGACTACCCTAACAGACTGCAAATTCTCAATAGACGCATCCATAGATTCTAGATAACTAAGCGTAACAGAGTTCATGGGATTACAAGAAATTTCGAGAGTGTTACTAAGGCGAGTCATGAGTCTAACCACTCTTTTTTCACAGTCGAGGATGGAACCATTACTGGATAGCCAGTCCATGCCTGGAATTAACCCATAGCCCGTGAAGCCCAAAACATAGGCATTGCATCTAAACCCCACACTTAATATAGAAATTTCCAAATCCAAACAAATCATTGACAAATAAGTTGAGCCCCCAATTTGATTTGAAACAACCAAGGGATCCTCTACTAAACTGGTGTCTAGGTGCAAAGATTCAACTAAAGCAGTAGATATAAAAAAGTGCGATGCGCCAAAATCAAAGAGTGTACGAACAAGATGATCAAAAAGATAAACTAAACTCTCAATAGAAACATTTCTACCTTGTTCTTATGGAGGTGCCATGAGAGCGTGGACCTGTCCTCCAGAAGTAGATCCAACTTTCTACCCTTGACCTTGCTTTCTTGGGTAGTCCCTAGCCATGTGTCCTGCCTCGCCGCAATGGAAACAGCCACCAATCTTTCTTTTCTTCTTCCTGCAGTCCTTAACCAGATGTCCAGGAATGCCACAAAAATTACACTTCCTCTTGTCATGGGTTTTGTTTTTTTCCTTACCTTCTTAGAGTCTGTCATCTTTCTCTTTGATCCTTCCCCTTTCTTATCTTGAGATGCTTCCACCTTTGTCTCCTTCTTGCCTACCTTATCTTCTTCTTGTAACAGTTCCATGTCCACCAGTCTTTCATACGTTGCACCCACAGGTATATAGGACATAGCTACGCTGTGCAGTGGATCATTCAATCCCTTAGTGAAGCGGAGAGCCTTCTTATGTGGAGTGTTTACTCACTCCAATCCGAACCTAGCCAGCTGATTAAATTGGTTAACGTATTCCTTAACCGACATACTTCCCTGTCTGAGAGCTAAGAACTTCTCTATCTCTAGGCTTCGTTCAGCTTGCGAGAGGAATTTCATTTCAAACCTCATCCTAAAATCCATCCATGTTTCAATTAGTCATCCAGCGTTAGTGACTTCCCACCAATAGGAAGCTTCATCTTTGAGCAACCATACCGCCAACTGTATCTTCTGCCTATCATCCACTTCGAAGATCTAGAACAAATCCTCGTTTTCTTTGAGCCAGTTTCTTGCTTCCACGAAGGATTCCATTGAAGTTATTTCCACTAATGGCTCGAAAGTCCCTACATATTTTTGAGAAAGCATTCGGTCCAGGAGGAGGAGAAACCGCTGCAGCTGGGGGAGGAGGAATGCCTGCTGGGCCTGCGTCGTTGGCCCTAGCCTCTAGGTACCTCCTGAGCCAGCCGCGTATCGGTACACCCTATGGAAGATTAAGATTCCCAGACATGCTAAAACGAAAAAAGAAAGATTCAAGATAAAGGATAGAAAGATAATGCATATGGCTTTGGGGGATTATGCCTTAAAGTAAAATAACACTTTTTTCTTGAAAAATGCTTCTTTTTGAAAATAGTTTTCAAAAACTTTTATCTGATATAGTAAACCTTTGCTCTGATACAAAGTGAAACACCCCACCTCCGTTAAGATCACTCACAAAGGGAATGCCTTAACTTCGATGGAGCATTATAGGTAAAAGACAGAGAAAGTTACAAGATAGAAATATATATAGCGGAAAACAGACATTTATTTCATACGTGGTTCAATACAAAAACCAATACAGTAAATTGTCTCAACATAACTTCCAAAACATTTCATCATAATCTCCGACCTGCTTAAAACATAAAGAAACATACAACATAAATAAAACTACATAAATCCCCATGTCTAGTGTGTCCAAAGCCATAGCCAAAGATAAGAGATTCCAAGCCGTACATCACAGAGTCTTCAAGAATGGAAAGATGGACAATCCAAATTAAGCTAAGCTATTCTCTCCCTGGCTACTTGAGGGGGGAAAACAGAAGAAAAAGAAGACGAAAGAAAAATGGGTCATACATAAGTCTGAGTAAGTCTAGTGACTTTTCAGTGTGCGAATAAAGCAAAGGGTCATGAGAGGAATAAATTGAAAATAGGACAGTACCAGAACAACAAATAACATAAAGCTATATAAGGCAGGATAAACCGAATATACATCATACCTATGTTTAATTCTCTGCACCTACTTATACTTGTCCAACTAGCACCACGTGTTCATGGTGAAATGATTCCCTTATATCGATCAGCTCCTAATAGCATGCATTTATCACGTGTGTCATTCGGCCTCCGCTTGACTGTAGATACCTGTGCTGGTCCCACCACGTTGTGTATCAAATCCTATGGTGGCAACCCGACACGATTCAAGATGCACAGTGTATTACTACTGATGCTCAGTGCCTGCTTTTTCCACTCCGAAGTACGTGCACGCCCGGTACTCCGCCGGAACCTACACTGATCCACCAATGTTTATGACCGCTTATAATCAACCCAGTAATCGTGCCCCACCCTGCCTAGTTCAGGATCACATGATACATCTACGTGGGTTACTGCTGAAATGGCTCCCCATTACTAGGGTTTGCCAGTCAACATGTTAAATTGGTTTAGTGTCCAAATTTACCTCAACCCCACCCATCAGTTTAGCTAACATGTTGGATTGGTTAAGTGTTTCCTTAATTGACTTAACCCTACTACTCTTGACTTAGCTTTATTAGAGCACCAACCACTCACATTAGACAGGTATTGTTGTGGTCACTAGATGTGCTGGTCGGATCCGGGCAGTTTTACACCACAACTCAGTTTAACCTCGGGTCCTTTTTGGGCTCAATGCACTAACCACCCACATTTGACAAGTATTGTTGTGGTCACTGGATATGCCGGTCGGTTCCGGGCAGTTTTACATGACAACTCGGTTTAACCTCGGGTTAGGCATATTCATCTTTTCTAAATTTTATATATTTATCCTTTTATACTTATATGTAAATTTGTCAACAATTTATTTTTATGGATCACTTTCCTTTTAAATCAAATTCATAATCTTTGGTAAGTAAATTGTACCATTTCAATGCCATACCATTTATATGGTTATAAGCCAAATATGTTAATTATGTATAATTTCAAGTTTTCCCCAACGTTACCCCCATTGTACGTTCGCAATATTTCATAAGATGATAGGCTCGACATTTTAGCCTGACTAATAAACTAAAAGGGGAAAAAGAGGAACTTGCAACATTCCAACATCATACAAAAATATGGATCTAACTATAGATGTGTCATATCAACTTGGCAAAATAAACTTTTAATTATGAACTTGCAAACTAGATCTATGCAAAATGAATCATAAAATAATAGTATTACATAGAACTACTAAAATCTAATTAGATGCGTTGGGGTGAACTTGCATAGGTTGAATCATGTTAATATTGATCTAACATAAAGGCATATGGTTCTAACATGTAAAGTTGTAGATCTAAACATATAGGTTTACATAGTCATGTTTTTAACCTATAAACTTGCATGTATTCATAACATGATAGCATCACTTAACTTTCATAAACATGGCTTAATTTCTAAATTAACATACAACATGTAGATGTCATCGCAAGGTCGTAGATCTAAACATGTATGCATAATGGATCTAAGCAATTAGGCATAAACTATATGACTTAGCCTAAAACTTGTATAATATCACCAAACTTACTTATGATAATTTCAAAACATCATAGGTTTGTTCACCAATTTCCACATAACATGATAGACCACAATAATTCATAGGCACATACGATAGAATGGACATGAATAAACATAAATCAGCATCACATAAAACTTGATACAATTCTATTTTACAATTCATTACAAACCATGTCTTTAATTCATTCGCATCTGAAAGATAACTACACTTACAAACAAAAAGGAATTCTTGAGTTCTGGGATCTGTATTCTGAAATTTAATTGCTCGCCTTCGATGTAGATCGTTGAATTTTCTTAGTTGAATTAGATTAGATTTAATTTTGACATCGCTTCAATCTTGCCTTCTAGTTGAAAGAGATGACGGCTATTCTAGGTTCACCATTGACGGCATGGCGGCTCTTGGTATGAATATTTGTGATTTAGGGTTAAGAGTTAGGTTGTTTTTATAGAGTTTTAATTAATTTAGAGCCGTCAGATTAACCCTAGAAATTATCAAGGCCATCCAGTCATGATAGGATAACACCTCAGCCCTAATGACTCAGAAGGGAGTCAGAAATTGTCATCCTTTCAGATCTGCCCGAGGGGGGGGGGGTGGTAGGTCAACCCCCAGGTCGACCTGTAGGGTAGGTCGACACTAGGGTCGACCTTGCCTGGGTTGGAATCTTTCCTGCCCTGCCCTCTTCTGTGTTTGAATCTGAATTTTGAATTTCTGAAACTTCCGAAGGCCATAACTTTTCATACGAAGTCCAATTCACGCAAACTCGAACTCTATCTCAACCAGAATTCCGAGACAAACGCAATGACATAACCCATTTCCCTTAATTCTCACGTTTAGAATTAATTATTCTTTAATTCGTTACTTTAAGGTTTATCGAAAACACGGGGTGTTACACCAATAGTCGTTCCCTAAAGTTACACGGCTATACGACCTCATATGAAAATAAAATAAATATTTTATGATCCTCTGATGCGTAGAATGCGGTTGTTACACTCTCCCCTCTTAAGAAATTTCGCCCGTGAAATTCCTCAAATAAGAAACAACCAAAACATACAAAGGTGTTCTGCATGCCTACCAGTCATTCACAACAATCAACATACAAAACAAACCCATCCTAGCATGCGGAAAGACTAAATCGAAATGAAAACCAGGCAAAGAGTTCAGGATACGTCTCCTTAATTCTTTCCTCTGTCTCCTAAGTACATTCATTCTCGTTCTCGCCCCACTAAACCTTGAGCAGTTTCACCGCCTTCCTTTGAAGTTACTTCGTGTCGTACTTGATAATACGGATCGGCTTGCGGTTCCCAACCGCCTCAGGTTCTACTTCGATGTCATCCAACTGATCTGGTGAAATAGTCATATCGGGGTCGTGCACAAACTTCCTTAAATGGGAAACATGAAACACGTTATGAACTCCCGCCATCTTGTTTGGGAATTCAACTTTATATGCTAAATTCCCAATTTGCTCGAGAACTGGGAATGGACCAACAAATCTTGGTGCCAACTTGCCTTTCCTACCAAATCGAATCACGCTCTTCAACGGAGAAATCTTGATAAACACCAAGTCACCAATGGATAATTTTAAATCCCTTCTCCTCTTATCACCATTTTCGTTGTTGGATAACCCTCATCTTATCTGAGGTTCCTCTTATCACATCTGGCCCAAACACAAACTTATAACTGGTTTTTAACCAACACGATGGTGAGTTGCACGGTCTTCCGTACAAAGCTTCAAATGGAGCCATACCAATACTGGATTGATAACTATTATTATATGCAAAATCCACTAGATGCAAATGGTCATCCCATGATCCACCAAAATCTAATATGCAAGCTCTTAGGAGATCTTCTAATACTCGATTCACCCTCTCTGTCTGACCGTCGGTTTGAGGATGGTACGCGGTACTGAAATGTAATTCTGACCCTAATGCCTCTTGTAAGCTCTTCCAAAATCCACTAATAAACAATGGATCTCGGTCGCTTACAATGCCTTGAGTATTCCATGAAATCTCACTAGCCATTTCGTATACAGTTCTGCTAACTTCGCTGCTGTTCTATTCGACTTGACAGGTATAAACCTTGCACTCTTGGTTAATCGGTCCACAATCGGCTAAATGCTATCATGGCTCGATCTAGTCCTTGGTAACCCATCAATGAAATCCATTGAGACTTGTTCCCATTTCCATTCTGGAATTTCCAATGGTTGCAAAAAACCACTAGGCTTCTTTTGCTCGGCTTTAACTAGCTGGCAATTCATGCATTTGGATATAAATTTCCCAACGTCTCTTTTCATCCCTTCCCAGTAGTAGGTCTGCTTCATGTCTCGATACATTTTATTACCACCAGGATGTATTGTGAGTTTCGAGTGGTGACATTCTCTCAGTACTTCATCTTTCAATCCATTGACATTGGGTACAACTAGTCTCCCATTCTTTCTAAGCCATCCATCACGATCAAGTCCATACTTGTTCATCTCCTCATCAATATCCATCTCTAACTTGGAGATGATTTCCAATAAGTTAGGATCGTCCTTCTGACTGAAACCAATCCGCTCAATCAAAGTGGGTCTGATTGTCAAACTTGTTAACATTGCTGGATCCAATTCGCACTTTGGTCTAAAATCATACCCTGCGATATACTCTAGTTGCTTCCACTCAAGAAACATGGTCCCTAAACTGGCTTGTCTTCTACTCAATGCATCCGCTACTGCATTGCCCTTTCCAGGTGTGTATGCGATATCGAAATCATAGGAAGCCAAGAATTCTAACCATCTCTGCTGACAGAGATTTAAATCCTTCTGAGAGAAAAGATACTTTAACGATTTATGATCAGTAAAAAAACTCGAATCTTTCTCCCAAGAGATAGTGTCTCCACATCTTCAATGCGAATACGATCGCTGCCAATTCCAAATCATGGGTAGGATATCTTTTCTTGTTCGGTTTCAGTTGTCGACTAGCATAAGTTACTACCCTACTCCTTGCATCAACACAACACCTAGTCCGGTACCACATGCATCCGTGTATACTGTCATCTCTTCATTCCCTTTAGGAATGACTAACACTGGTGCGCACGTCAACTTTTCCTTTATACTCTTAAATGCAACCTTGAACTTTTCGTCCCAAACAAAAGCTTGATTCTTCTTGGTTAACTGAGTCAACCGTGCCGCTATCTTAGAGAAGTCCTGAATAAACTTACGGTAATATCCAGCTAACCCCAAGAAATTTCTTATGTCTATTGCATTCTTTGGCATAGACCAATCTTGTACCATAGCCACCTTCGTAAGATCCACGGCAATACCATTCTCTAAAACAACATGGCCCAAGAATCTCACTTCCCTCCTCCAGAAGTGACATTTAGAAAATTTCGCTTTCAATTGGTGTTTTCTCAACACCTCCATCACTATCCTCAAATGTTCCTTGTGTTCTTCCTCTGTCTTCAAGTAAACAAAAATTTCATCCACGAACATAAGAACAAACTTATTCAGCTGATCTCTGTACACCCTATTCATAAGGTCCACAAAATATGCTAGGGCATTGGTCAACCCGAATGGCACGACCAACCAGTCATAAAATCCAGACAGTGTCCGAAATGTCATTTTAGGAATACTCTCAGCTGCTACTCGGAGCTGATGAAAACCTGTCGCGAGATCCAACTGGGACAACACTCTCGCTCCACTCAACTGATCAAACAAATCATCTATCTGCGGTAGAGGATACTTATTCTTCCTCGTCACCTTATTCAACTCGCGGTAGTCCACACACAATCGAAGGGAACCATCTGCCTTGGTAGCAAACACAACTGGTGCTCCCCACTCAGAAACATTTCTTCTGATAAATCCCTTCTTCAAAAGATCGCTTACTTGCACCCCGAGCTCTCTCTTCTCCCTTGGTTCCATACAACGAAGTGGCATCACTATAGGTCTAGCATCTTTCACAAAATCAATCTGAAACTCAATCTCTCGGTGTGGTGGAAGTTCGGTCACTTCCTCGAAGATGTCCGGATACTGGCCAACCACGGGCACATCTGACAACTCATCATGCGGGATGTCGAGGGAATTTAGAAAACTAGCCATTACCCCATTACTAGGCAAACCACCAAACACTGCCCTCCGCCCATCATCCGCTCTAACTGTCACCAAAAAGCCCTCAAAGTCTACCACCACCCCGTAACTTTGGAGCCAATCGACTCCCAAAATAATACCAAACCCAGTAAAGCCCAAACAAAGCAATCATAAGCAAACATACATCCATTACTTGATAAGACCAAATTTCGACAAATCATACTAAGGTTAGTCGAACCACAAATCGGGTTCGTCACCGCTAAAGGTTTATCGACTATCTTAGGTTCCAATCCCAACCTATCTACCAGGTTACTAGATATGAAGGAACGGGAAGCCCCGGTATCAAACAATACTCGAACAGGAACATCATAAACAGAAAACATACCTTGAATGACAATATTCTTTCCATTCTCCGCCGCAGTTGGGGCATTCGACGAAGAAGGAACAACATTAATAACAAATGCTTTTACAATCTTCTTCTCTTTGGGGGGTGGCGGACATTTATCCTTGTGATGTCCCACTTGGCCGTAGTTAAAGCACTTCCTGTCTGCTGGCTTTGCTCGACGTTATTTAGCACAGTGGACCTTCTTGCCACAGCTAAAGCACTCAACATCTCTCTTACTCTTCTTCTGACCATCCTTAGTCTGATTCTGTTTCCTTTTGTTCTGAGAATTATTCTTTCCTCCACCGCTTGCTTGCGGCTTTGGCCCCTCTACAGATGCAACGGCGACTTCAATCTTGGGTTTAGGACAAAGGCTCTTTGACCTCAATGCTTTTCTAACAATCGATTCAAAAGTCTCAACAATATGGTTTATAAGCCTTTCCCCTAAGTACTGATCTAAGCCTGTTATGAATTTCTCAGTCTTTTTCTTAGGATTGTCAATAAGGGATAATCCATACTTCGATAAAGTATCGAACTCAGCAATATACTCCGAGACTGCCCTACCGTTCTGTTTAAGTTCCAAGAACTTCCTAAACAACTCTGACTTCAAGGCAGTTGGGATAAACTTGTCACTGAAGCGAGCTTTAAACTGATTCCATGTAACTTGATCCTCGGGGGCAGATGCCTTAATAGCATTCGACCAATTCATAGCCCGTCCTTGCGGCTGACGGGATGTTAGAATCCTCTTCATCGCATCATTGATCCCTAAGTCCTCGAAGATGCGCTCACAATTACCGAGCCAATCTTGAACTTCTGTAGCCGATTTTGTTCTGTGGAACGTCTTCCCACCAAGACTAGTGTAGTCCTTATAGAGCTTGGCGAAATCGGCCCTAGGCGTCTGCACCGCTGCCCCACCACCATTTGCAGCATTTGGAGCTGCCATCTGAACATCCCTAAGCATCTCTCTCATGAAGTCAGTGAACATCGTCCTCAAATCAGGAGCATTCCTATTGTTAGCTCCACTGCCAGTACCCCTTGTATGTCGGCTCATCGTTCAGTTTGTAAGGAGAAAACGATTAACTATTTTTTCAATGTTGCCAGTGCAGTGCGACTCCATCCTTAGATATACTAATAGTGTGTGTATATATAGCTTTTGAAAACCAAAATATCACAAATACATGCTCTCATATACGTATACTATCTCTCCCTAGTGTCTTTCCCTATGTTAACTACGCAACCTAGAGCTCTGATACTAAGTGTGACGGCCCGCCCCGCACCAGCCGACATTTCCAATGAAAGTGCGCTGTGTCGATGTCCAACTAGCACAGGATGGTCGCCAAAGAAAGGAATTTTGAACTAACAAGGAACCTGTGGAATGTCTCACAGTGCATGGGATAAAATATATTAATAACATAACTTTGACATAAAACAAGTGAGACTGTGCACAAGCTGAAAACTAAATCATCATAGCAGCAGAAAATCCAAAATACAGCTTATGTTCAACATCATCATTATTTCAACTTTTAAAACTGTCTCTAATGCAAAATAAGAAAGGTACACTACTAATGCCCAAAGTAGTGACCAACAGCGACACGGGGATATTATATATATACACACACAAATATCATACGTGGAAGCCTCCTGCTCATCTCCGGTATGGCTACTCGTGCATAATCACCTGACCTATCTCTAGTCTACCCGTTTAAGAGCACCCAGAGTAATAAGAAGATACATAAAACTCTGGGTCATACAAAAGTCTGTTATGAGCGATAAGCAGCAAAACAAAACAATAACAGGTATACATAACCAAACCTTGACCTGCAACCAAAATGTTAGCACAACAGGATGTACAACACTCTAAGGTGACACCAACATAAAGTGTAAAGATACAGGGGTGGGGTGTGCATGTCGTAGTGATGTCAAATAATCAAGCATAACAACCATCCTCACATCTCTCACTTAGTGCGTAAAGCATACGATATCCCTGCTTTGACCACCCAAATCCTTTGCTATGATCACTCTGCCCCATGAGTCATGATGGCTCCACTGCACTGATCCATAGCCACTAATCCCTTTCTATGTCCACTCTGCCCCATGAAGTCATGACGACTCCACTGCACTGGCTCATAGCCATGCTACGATCACTCTGCCCCATAGAGTAATAACTACCCCACTGCACTAATGCATAACCTAACATCTGTTTTGGTGGTGAATCAAATTTATGGATGTCGATAACCCCTCAGCAAACGTCACGCAGCAAAGTCCAACTCATGAAGTTAACTCGTTGGTTCCTAACTGGATCTTGAGCTCTACTTCCTATTTGGACTACCTTTACATCCCAGGTTTGGGTCTCCACCGGATCGGTTCAGAAATGAGCTTCCATTTGGTTTGGTCCTCCTAAGGTGGTTCCCCCTGGGTCGGTTCGTGGTGCCTCGTCTAGGTCGGGTCATGGTGGAGCAACTGGTTCGGAACTTCTGGTTCGTGGAAATCGGGAAAAGGCAGCTCGTGGTGCTCCTGGTCAGATCGGTTCGGTCATGATACCACATCCTGGTCATCGGTTCGCGTTACGGCTATGCCCCTTGGTTCGGTTCGTGAGCCTTCATCTTGGATGGTTCGGGTCAGCTCCCCCACTCGAACAAGCGGCTCGTGATACACGTACATGGTTGGGACTCATGGGATTGGACTCACAATCGGGTCAGTTCGGAGGGGTGATCCGATCTGATTCCTGCACAATTTTCCTGTAACTTTTCCAATAACTGTTTTACACCATATGACGGCATTTTCGACCATTCTAACTATTCTAAGCAATCATACCAAACAGTCATAGCAGCATATAACATCAACTATAAACACCAAAATGATAAATAGCTATGTCATAATGGATCAAACACACCCAAAACCAATATTTTCCCCTTAATCATGCTTAACCATAACTAATGATAGGATTATCAAAACTTATCGAAACTAACCCAAATTTATAACAGAGGCTTAAAATAATATTTAGGAATTTCTAAACATTTTTCTAGAATTTAATCATGTATAATTTTGTTAATTAACACTAATCACCCCTAGTTAGCCGTAATTAGTGTAGAAACAATGCTAATCACTCACCATAGCCAAAATATAACCTCAGATCTGAAATGATTCTTTAAATGGCACAAACTCCAATGCACACAGTAGCCTTTGCCTCTAATTTGATGTTGATTAGACTTAGATTGATGCTAATTAGTTTAATCTTCAATTTGAAAGTGATTTGGAATGAAACTAGAAGGTGGAGGTCATTGTTAGGGTTTTTAAGAGGTAAATGGCAGCAAGAAAACTGAAATAGAATGAAAACCTAACTCATTTCAGCCTCTCCATAACCCTAATCCCGAAATGGGTTATGGGCCCATTTGCTAATTACCCTAATCAGCCCACTTAAGCAATTTTTCGTCTTCTAAACCTTGTTTCAGTCATATCTCCCAAACGGTGAGTCCGTTTGGCTAGTGTGACCAATCTACGGAAATGTAAACCATCATCTAAATCCATGGAAGTGGTTTTCATGTCAAAACTCCTCACCAATCAAAAGTTATGGCCGAAACAAGATCAGCTATGGGCAAAACGGTCATTTAAAAATCGGCAAAAATCGTGAACATGGGAAATGACCCCAATAGTCGTTCCCCAAAGTTACATAGTTATATGACCTCATATGAAAATAAAATAAATATTCTATGATCCTCTGATGCGTAGAATGCGGGTCGTTATAATTTCTATATATGTAAAGGACAACTTTTGTTGCGCCTACAATACAGATATTCATAGATTGCTCTCTCTCTTTTCTTGGTGACTATTGCTCACTCGCACCCTCCCCCTTCCCCGCCAAACTAATAAAAGACCATTTAAAGAGCTAAGTGACTATGCCCCTACCAAAATGTCTAAATATCCAATTAGCGTTACCCCTTATCCAATATCTCGATAGTGAAAGATCATTGGACTATTGGTTTAGCTTCATCCTTTCTCATACTTGTTGTAACTGATGATGACAGGTATCCGACGACTTACTATCCTTATTGTATCTTGACCATGAAGCATGCTCTCTGAGCCGAGGCAGACGCCAATCCTAAAAATCATCCCATCAGCCATTCAGGCTGCCTGCAACATAAATACATCTAAGGCATACTACAAATCATACAGACCTACATCTAGAAGTATAACTTCTTTAGGCCTTCCCCAGAGGGCCATTTCAGAGTATCCTCATGTCCCGTAGAAGTCTTGTACTTCCTTCCAGTCCCATCGAATAATAAGTTTGATATAACACACCGTAATTATAGGGAGATTTAGTAAGCTAATTGTACTTAATTTAATATTAGGAACTAAGTAAAATGGACTGTACCATTGCATTCATCTCAGAATTCTAGTTTAGATAGACTTCGAGTTTGTGTAAAACAGACATCGTATGAAGAAGATATTAAGGTTAGAAGTTTGTATACATATGTAAGATTTATATCTAAACAGATCTGCTATAATGACATGTAATTTTTCATACACCTATTCTGTTATTCAGTTATCACCATATGTCTATTTCTGTGCCTATTTCTTCTATATATGCCTATTTTTGTTCTTCTTCCTCTCGCGTTCCCTTTTTATTTTTATAGCCTAGGCCAATATCGCTGAAATATGCGTACGAATGGAATTGGGATTAATTGGGAATTGTTGGGAATGATAATTTGGGGGCATAATCTGTACTATGAATATGACTAAAATTCAGGGTATACCTTATACAATGTAATATGACTAAAATTTGGGGTGTATGAACATGTAAATCTGTAGGCTAAATTTCAAATATTAAGTGGGACATGTTAATAAAACCGTACGTCACCTATGTAACTTGTTTAATATGTTTGTTTAATCTTTTGGGGTTGTATGGACACTGTTAAGCCATGTAAAACTTAACCTGTTGAATTCGTAAGGGGTTAGGTTGTAGGACTTAACCGCGGAAATCCTAGTTGATTGGGGATACAAGTTTATGGGTTTCTGAGGAGCAAAAGGAGGAATCCGCCCGAGGAAGGGCATCTGTTGTGTGGGACCCATTTTATTCAGTAACCCAATCTGGTATTAAAAGGGGACCCTGCCCTATATAGGGGTAAGTGCACACTTACTCAGCAAATTATAAGAGGTTCATCTAGAACAGGGTGTTCTGATTGCGCATTCCAACGGGGTCATCTGCATGCATGGTTCCGGTCTATCTGGGAAAATAAGATGCCATAACACCTGTAAATAGATCTGTGTCTTCTGGTGGTTGCCACTTTAGGAAGTAATACACCCTATTGTAGGGCCGACATAGGGTATTTACATGGTAGGGAGCCGATCGTTGGGGGTAGTAATTAGGGTAAATCTAGTCCTATTTAGGTACCTGTTATTTTTGTTTGGAGTACAACCCGATACTAGAAGTACGCCTAGGTCTACCATTTATGTTTCTGTTGGGATCATTCTGTTTTTGTTAAGTAATTGGAAAACACTTAATTCGGAATACTAGTATTGGTGCAGAGAAAGTAATGAGAAGCATACTTTATCCTGTTTATCCTATCTATCCTATTTATACATGTTTTATACCACAATTATCTCTCATCCAGTTTGTTTACTATCTTGATACTTTTATTTCTTTATATGCTAAAAGTCACTGGACTCGCTAGACTTTATGTCTGATCCGTTTTGTTTCTTTTCTCTCCCTTCCTCCCCTCCACAGGTTCTTAGGGTGGGAACGCTTAGGCTTGATTAGGATTCTATCTTCTTTTTCTGCTTGGATTTGGATCTGCTTTGATGTAACACTTTGACTACTTTTCTTTGGCTACTTATGGGGATTATGATTTTTCATTTCTGTACTCTGATGGTTTTCAACACAAGACATATGTTTTTATTTGATGTATTTTGTTGCAGTATTTCAGTCTGATCTAATTGGATTTTTAGACCATGATGTTTTCTGCTGGGAAATAAAATTTAAATTTCTACTGCTATTTTATACATCTGTCTTATGAGATTCTGTTCCTATTTACCTATAACACATCACGGAACTTAATGCATTCTAATAAAGAGTGACATTAACGGACGTGGAGTGTCACATTGGATGTGCTTCTACAGTGTCTCTGGATTCCTATGATGATTTTCTCTATTGGGATGTTCATCCACTCGGACTTGACGAACGCATATCGTATTTTATTAGACTCTATGTATAATTTTCCATTATACGTTTACCTATTTTCTTATCGTTGATTTGCAATATTCTTTAGTACATTTAATCCGAATACTCATTATTTGTTAATCAACTTTATTTTTGGCAAATCCGACCAATTTTCAAAGTGACCGCAAATGCTTATTACGGGAGATTGGTATATTACCAATTTGCTAGTTTGGTTTTTAAGGTGCACCGTACACGACTATCGGAGTTTAAAGTGGTATGTCTACCATATCTATACTAGATTACCGGACCGGAGCTAGACACTCTTTCTAAACTACAAAATACAACCTCAAACTCCACGCAGGGAGAATTACATAAGTCATTACATACTACAAAAGTGGTGAAAATTACATAGCAATACAGATAAACACTAGTACACACATAAACATACAGATTATACCATTCACTATTTAGGTTATTTCTTTAATAGTTATTATGTAACCATTTAATAACCATAGAATTACCAAGTCGCAAGACCACCATAGAATATCGCCTAATCACAATGCCACTATAGAATATCGCCTAATTGCAAGGCCACCATAGAATTTCGCTTGTAAAACTTAATTCACAGTTTTAAATTTATTAATAATAGGAACTTCTTATTTCATTTCTCTTTTAATTACAACTTTCAAGTTATTGTCTTACCTTTTACCATAGAACCATGGCCATAGAATAATGGTTATTAAACTTAATTTTTACTTTAATGTTTATTCATAATAAGCCTTTATTTCACTTTTAGTTACAACCTGCATCTTGTAATCTCGCTTACACACATATTAAAACTGCCTATTATGATTTATTCTTCTTCCCTACATAATTATCATAATATTCTTGCCAACATGTTTAACTTATATTATTATGTTCTATTTATGTATACATATAATTATATTAACAGATTACATTCCTTTCTAGTTCTCAAGTGTTTAACTAGATTTCTCATTCCTTTTATTTTTATAGCACATAGCATCTTTTAGTTATGTAAATAACATTCAATTATATTCTATAAAACTAGTTATTGTAATGACCCGCATTTTACGTATCACAGGATCCTATTTTTTTCTTTATTTAATTCCCTAAGGGTTGGATCATTCTCATATTTTGATTTGTTGTTCATGGGGATGTGAGACATGTCCATGAGTTTTAACAATTTTGTTTGTGACCATCTTACCCCTGTTGTTTTTTATTAGGGAATAACTTTTGAGTGGGACCAAATCAGGAGCTGGAACCGATTTCATTAGATTGGGAATGGTGTTTCCAATTCCGTAGAGTGGCCACATTAAAGATTTGGTTAAGCAGTTTGGGAGGAATCGTTGTTTTACTATTGCTAGTTTTCTGGATAGACTAATTAGTCATTAGTTAGCAGGTCAGTGAGATCTATTAAGGCTAGGGGTTGTTGGCTATAAGTAGGAGGGTAGAGGCAAGGGAAATAGTTTGGTTTCTTCATTTTCTCATTTGGTTGGGGTTTGTGATTCTCCCTACTCCACTAAATACCTCTCCACTTCATTTAATTCATAGACTTACATTAGAAGATTGAAGATCAACATCGAAGAAGATTAGACCGCATCAAAGTGATTGATTCGAAAGTCGTTCTTTGCTCATCGAATTTGTTGATCGTTGCTTTCAAACTATTTTGTGTATTTGGTGAGTGATAAGCATCTCTTACACGAACTCAACCAAGTATATGGGTTTATTTGATCTTATTTCATCATTTCAAGTTGTTTTCACCTAGATCTAATGGAGGTAAGTATATATTCATTTCGAATCACCATAAGATCTAATCTAGTAATATTATAATGGTAAATCCATATGTTAGTTCTATGTTTATGCAAGTCTAGATCCATTTATCGATTCATTCATTATTTTATCATGATTTGGTGAATTTCATATGTTTGTTAGTGATTATTTGTTGTGTTATGCTTGTTTGATGATTGCTTGATTATTCTGTTGAATGTTGGTTTGAAATCAGACGATTTGGATTGAGTATACATTGGCTCGAATGGCAAAAAATGGATCTGGGTATGGATTGCACGTATTGATGGATCGTGGATCGCAAGCAAGTTGATCGTCTGTATTGTTGCGCAAGAAGTGGACGGATTATGCCGCTAAAATTTATGGATCGCCGGATCATTTGGCGATGGATCGCTAGATCGTTTGGTAATGGATCGCGGTGTTTAATGGATCGCGTGCCAAGAGTTGGACCAGGCAAGGGATGGATCGCGACTGATCCTAGGATGGATTGCGAGTTATCCTAGGATGGATCACGGGTGATCCAGGGATGGATCGCGAGTGATCCATGGATGAACCATGAGTGACCCATGGATGATCCATCACATAAGTAACTGGGTTCGACGTTGGATATGGCTTCGAGGTGAATTCAAGGAGAATGTTCGAAGTGTTGTGAAGTATAAGCTGGTTCGTTTGATGATGGATCTCTAGATCGTTTGGTGATGGATTGCGTGCCAAGAGTTGGATCGGCCAAGGGATGGATCGCGAGTGACCAAGGGATGGATCGCGAGTGATCCATCACATAAGTAATCAAATGATTTTTATTTTGGTTTGACGTTGGACATGGCTTTGAGGTAAATTCGAGGAATTTACCTAGGAGGTTGTGGGCAATCATCCTTGTGATGTCCCGCCTGGCCGCAGTTAAAGCACTTCCTTTCCCCAGGCTTTTCTCGACAATCTCTGGCGTAATGGCCCTTCTGGCCACAACTAAAGCATTCGCCATCTTTCTTATTTTTCTTACTCTGACCATCCTTGGTCGGGTTCTTCTTCCTCTTGTTCTGAGAATTCTTCTTGCCTTCACCGCCTTCTTGCGGCTTTGGCTCCTCTGCAGATGTCGTAGCAACTTCGGTCTTCGACTTAGGGAAAAGGCTCTCTGACCTTAATGCCTTTCCTACAATAGACTCGAACGTCTCATCGATATGGTTTATAAGTCTTTCCCCCAAGTATCCATCCAAGCTAGTTATGAACTTCTCGTTCTTCTTTTCGACTGTATCGATAAGGGACCATCCATATTTCGATAAAGTGTCGAATTCAGCGATATACTCCGAGACTGCTCTACCGTTCTACTTAAGCTCCAAGAACTTCTTGAACAGTTCTGATTTATGAGCAGCTGGAACAAACTTATCACAAAAATGAGTCTTAAACTGATTCCAAGTAACTTGATCCTCTGGAGTAGCTGTTCTAATGGCATTCCACCAATTCATCGCTCTCCCTTGCAGCTGACGAGACGCTAGCCTTCTCTTCATCGCATCCTCAAGACCCAAGTCATCAAGGATACGGTCACAGCTATCCATCCAATCTTGAACATCCGTGGCCGACTATGTTCCGTGGAACGGCTTTCCACCAAGATTAGTGTAATCCTTGCACAACTTGGTGAAATCGACCTAGGCGCCTGCACTACTGGACCACCACCTTTTCTGGGATTGGGAACTGCTCCCTGAACATCTCTAAGCATGTCTCTCATGAGGTCGGTAAACATCGCCCTCATGTCGGCAGCATTCCCATTATTGGCTCCCCTACCAGCACCTCTAGCATATCGGCTCATCGTCAATCTGTAAAAGGGAAACGATTAACGACCCCATAGTGGTACTAGTGCAGTGCAACTTCATTCTTATACTACTAATAGTATATATATACATAGCTTTTGAAAACCAAAGTAATCACAAATACGCGCTCTCATATACGTACTAACTCTCACTAGTGTCTTTCCCTAGGTTAACTACGCAACCTAGAGCTCTGATACCAAGTGTGACGGCCCTCCCCGCACCAACCGACATTTTCTCCAAAAGTGCGCTGTACACATATCCAGTTAGCACGGGACGGTCGCCAGAAGGAAAAGAAAGAAGAGAATGGACTAATCAAGGAACCTGTAATATGTCTCATAGCGCATAGAACAAAATATAATAATAACATACTTGACATAAAACAGGAGAGACAGTGCATAAGCTAAAAACCAGAACTGAGCATCATAGCAGCGGAAATCCAAAATATAGCTTATTACAACTTTTCAAACTGTCTCCAAACAAAAGCAAGATAAAGGAGGTACACTACTAATGCCCAAGTAGTGACCACCAACGACACAGGGAGAATATCTATATATCATACGTGGAAGCCTCCTGCTCGCCTCCGAATCAGCTACTCGCACATCACCAGCTAACCATAACATGTCTCTAGTCTGCTCGTGTGAGCACCCAGAGTAATAAGAAGAGACATAAAACTCTGGGTCAGACATAAAGCCTGGTATGGGCGATAAGCATCTAAACAAAATAATAACAGGTATAATCCAATCATACCTGAACCTGGACCTGCAACCAACGAGTTAGCACTACATATTGTACAACACTCTAAGGTGCCATTTCAAATGGTGTAAAGATAACGGGGGTGGGGGTGTGCATGTCATAGTGATGGCAAACAATCAAACATAGCAATCATCCTCACATCCCTCACTCAGTGCGTAAAGCATACGATATCCATTACTTTGGTCACCTAATACTTTGGACCATAACGGAATCCAATCCCGTGTAACTATCACTACAAGCCCACCATCCATCTCTCAGTGTTGAACCAAAGTTATGAATACCGACAACCCCTTTGCACACGTCCCGCAGAAAAGCCCAACCATGAAGTGAACTCATTGGTTCCCAACTGGGTCCGGGATCCTGAGATCTAACTTCCATTTGGACTACCTTTGCATCTCGGGTTGTTGGTCTTCACCGGATCGGTCTTCTTCACTTCACTTGCTTCAGATCGGTCAAACGTCATCAGTTCAGCTCAGTCAACCTTCAGCTTCTGGTTCGGATCGGTCGTGCTGAGTTTCTCCGCCTGGTCGGTCAAAACACCCTGGTCGGTTTTTCCCTCATCTCGATACTGGTTGGTTTCATCGCCTCAATCCTGGTCGTTCGAAGCTCCTCTGGTCGGTCCAAAACATGGTCGGTCGAAACTCCCTTGGTCGTTCCAGACTTGGTCGGTCTGAAACCTCCTTCATTCCTGGTCGGTCTGGAACCTGGTCGGTCGTTCTGTTTTTCCCCGGTCGGTCGAAACCTGATCGGTCAAGAACCAGGTCGGTCAGAGGCCTGGTCGGTTTTTCCTGGTCCTAAAACCTGCACCATTCCAGCAAGCTATTTTCGCCTCTCGACGGCGTTTTCAACCAATCTAACACTTCTAATCAACCACAAAGCATATCATACAATCATAGGAACATAGCGAATCAACCACAAACACCAAAACAACAATATGACATATCAAAATGGATCAAACATGACCAAAACCCCATATTTTCCTTTAAACATGTTTTAAGCAAAACTAAAGATATGATTAGCAAAACTTAACCAAATGGAACCAAATTTCTAACAGAGGCCTAAAACAATATTTCATAATTTCTGAATATTTTTCCAGATTTTTAACATGCATAAATTCGCTAATTATCACTAATCACCCCTTAATCCCCCAAATTCCGGGATTTGCAAAATTAGTCGAAATTAACCCAAATTCATATCAGAGGCATAAAATAATGTTTTAGAATTTTGGGAATTTTTCTAGATTTTTCTGAGCCATAATTTCGCTAATCTTCGCTAATTACCATAATTAGCCATAATTAGTGAGGAACTATGCAAATCACTCACCTTAGCCACAAACAAACTATAGATCTGAAATAATCTCTGATTTGGATCCAATCCCTACGTGTTCCAGCAGCTCTCTCGCTGATTTGGTGAAGATCTTCTTTGATTTGATGTAGATTAGGCCAAAACTTGATTAGGAAGTGATTAGAAGGTGATTTAGGTGTTGGAGACCATTGCTAGAGCTTGAAAGAGGTAAGTGGCGGCTGGAAAAATGAGTCTAAAACCGAAATCCTAACCCTAGCAGCCCTTAAATACCCCAAATCCCGAAATCCCCCATTGGGCCTAGTTGCTAATCACCTGGTTTAGCCCAGTTAAGCTGTTTTTCACCTTCTAAACCTTGTTTCAGCCATATCTCCCAAACGGTAAGTCCGTTTGGCTAATGTAACCACTCTACGGAAAGAGAAACCATCATTCGAATCCAATGGAAGTGGTTTTAGGTCAAAATTCCTTTCCAGTCAAAAGTTATGGCCAAAACAGTACCAACTAGGGGCAAAACGGTCCTTTAAAAATCGACAAAAATCATGAACATGGGAAATGACCCCAATAGTCGTTTCCCAAAGTTACATGACCATACGACTTCATATGTGAAAGAAATAAATATTCTACGATCCCATGATGCGTAGAATACGGGTCATTACAGCTTTGAGGTAAATTCGAGGAATTTTCTAAGTGTAATGAAGTATTTGTTGATCGATGAAATGCAATGTATGAGAAGACGACTCATGGGTGTTTGAGTTAGCGGTTAATGGTTGCTCAAGATGATCTGAGCTTATGGATAGTCATCGGTGATGACGATTAGAGTTATGACGGCCGAGGGATTATCGTTAGTTGGAGGTTCTAGCGGGCTCAAAGCAGGGTTATCGTAGGGACGCCCATTAGGATCTGATTCGATAAAGATCGTGTACTCTAGGTAGTCATGATGGGCCTAGTTGTCCTTGTGAGTAAGACAAACATACGAGTCATGATGGCGTATGGAGTTTAGCTTGAACCAGGGTTACCATTAGCCCTTGATAGATGGCATGTCGTGGCCAGCTATACGATTAACGATGGTTTTATGGCAAGGCGGGCGGTAATAGCCAGAGTCATGGATGTTATTGGTTGAATCGTCTTATGTGGATTATTCGACGTCGAGTAAGATATCTCTTGGGTGCTTGTCTGATGTGGGTTTAGTCCTTCGAGGCTTGTGCTTGGGAAATGTTGAAAACGATTAGGATGGTCTATGCTTGATTATTGGTTTCTAAGAATGTTAATGTTTGTTTCTCTGTTGATTGTTGTTAAGGCTATCACTGTTGGATGTGGAGGAGACGGGCTGGGGTTTTTCTCTGTTGATGTGTTGGTAGATTGGATGATTAATCTGCCTATTTCTTCATATACTTTATTGATGATGTTAAATATTGTTTTATCGCTCATTAAGACTATTGTCTGACTCAAGGTTTTATGTTTCCCTCTTATTACATTGGGTTGTTCATCCGGTTTTGGATGGGCAGTCTGGGCAGTAGGTAATATGTAACGGATCTTAGTGAGGATGATGCTGCATAGGTGTGACAAGCTAAAGGCTTGCGCATTAGTTTTACTACTATACATATCTAGTTGTTTCCACTGTTATGTTTGATGTATGATGCTTTGAGTGAATTTATAGTGAGGATGATTGTATAGATTCTAATGATGTAATCCAGTATGACGTATAGATATTTTCTTTCACTATGATATGAAAGTTTAGATTCTGTTCGATGATTCTTCATTATCACTCCCGGTTGTATATGTTCTATTATATTTTATCCCTGCATTATGAGTTATATGAGAGGTTACGCTTGTTATTCAATCCCGATGATCGTCCGTAGCTGCCTGGCACGTTTTTCAGCGTAATATTCCTCTTGTTAAGTGCAAGAGTTATGGGCGGTCATCACAGTTATGTTCCTATTTGATTGGTTATTTAAATTGCATAATAATCTGTTTTCATTGTTTAAGGTAATTGTATCAATAGAAACCCATGATTGCAAGATATTCTTTTTATTTGGAAAGTGCGCAATATGGCTAAATCCCTATTTCGTACTAATCCATGCTTTTTTTTACGTTTGCGGTTATGTTTTCCATTTTTTCCCTGTAAACAAACCATGAAAATATATTCCCTTTTTTCTAACCAATCAACCTAGACTATTCCTACCTCCTCATTTTTATAGGTATATACAAATTCACGATTCTTCCTTTTATTTCCCTAATTTTTTACATATTTCTTGTATGTTTGAATAAACTTACGCTTATTCCTTATTTTTCATTCCAATCTATGCTTACATTCACCTAATTCAAAATTTAAACCATAGCCTTGATAATCAAAATGAGAATTTTCAAATTTACAATTCAAATTGCAGGTTTATTACACATGAAATTTCTTACGTAATTCCAATGACGATTTACAGTAAGAATTAAAATAGCACAAAGTTATACACAAATCATAAAGGGAATAAATTACCAAGATTTAACAGGAATCAAAAGATATCATATACTCTTATAATATTATTCAAACCGACTCACCTGACGTGAGTTCTGAGGTTTGTATCTTATTCGGATCTACGAATCAATTTTGGTAGGAAATTTGGAAATCTAATCCTTGAATCCACTTCTTTTGACTTCAAATCTCGAATAAATATCTTAAATTTAATATATTTTATTTTTGAAGAGTTTTGAGGAGAAAAGAAAAGGCAGAGCTCCAACGCCCTGTAACAACCCGAATTTAAATAACATGTTAAAACCATAAATCAAGGCAGAGTTAATTTTTAAAATAAGAATCACGGGAAACGGGTTACGCCATTGCGTTCGTCTCGGAATTCTGCTTGAAATAGATTCCGAGTTTGTGTAAAATGGATACCATGCGAAGAAGATATGGACGGACGAAGTTAGGCAGAAAAACCAAAAATGGGCCAGAATGCACTGGCGCACTTGGGAAGTGCGCGAGAAAAAAGTTGCACTGGCGCACTTGGGAAATGCGCCCATGCAATTTTGCATTGGCGCACTTGGCAGGTGCGCCCAGGCCGAGCAGAAAACTGCTTGGTCAGGCCCTCGCTGGCCTGGTCGGGTTCTGGTCGAATTTTTGAGCTCTGGTGTGTCACTAGGGATGACTTGTCATTTTCTAATTGGCTTTTCTTGAGATGGATGGCCTTGATTTCTTCTAGCTACATCGACGGCTCTAATTATTTTGAAACCCTATATAAACAGCTTCCTAGCCTCATTCTCTTTACACCATTCTTCTCTAACCTTATGATGCTCAAACTCTTGATGATCATGGCTTCTTCTTCTTCCTCTAAATTAAATCAATTAAATTAAAATGCGAAGATTATTTCTTGAAGACTACAGCTAGGAATTGGGGATTTTCTTCTATAATCAAAGCAAGATTCAGCGGTTCAACAATTCAACGACAAATTTCTAGACTTGACTTCTGCATCTAAATTTCTTAGACCCCGATCTGTAAGTTCCAGTTACTTTTAGATAAAAACTATAAATCTAATATGGGCATGTTAAATTGGAATTGATTTATGTATGATTCATATCTATTCTTGTTTTCTTCTTGGATCTTGACTATTGGGAATATTGTCTATGACGTTAAAACTATTGTTAATGGCATAGTCTATGACTACGCCTATGACTATGAACATAAGACTATGACTATGCCTATGACTGTGAACATAAGACTACGCCTATGACTGTGAACAAAAGACTATGCCTATGCTTATGACTGTGAACATAAGACTATGCCTATGACTGTGAATATAATACTATTGCCTATAACTATGACAAGGACAATTGTGGCTAATCACCTATGAGGTTATTACCTAGGATTATGACTATGAAATTGGATCTAAGCTTGACTTTCTATTCAGACCTATTTTCTTTATTCTTGTTTTTGGGATTTTTCTATTTAAGTTAGATCTATCAATGTTCTTGAACCTAGATTATCATTCAAACCTTTTCATGTTCATAATGTTATCATAGCTATATGCCTGCGATGTTTTAATCACTTTATTCAGTTATGTCATGCCTTGGAAATAAATGGATAATAGGACAATGTTTATTATGTTATATGCGGAATTGAATGATATTGATTTGTGCCTGTAGTTTATCATGTTATGCAAGTTTTAGGTTGTGAAATCATATCAACATATGTGACCAAATGTTAGATCTACATGTTTATATGTATATGTTAAACCTATGTCATATTTCAAGTTCACACTTATTCATATGTTTGTGATTGATTTGCAAGTTCACATATATGTAAGTTGATTTAGTCTATGTTGCAAATTCACATATATGTATGTTGGTTTAGTCTACGTTGCAAGTTCACACCTATGATATTCATGTTGATTATTTTGCAAGTACACACCTATGATGTTCATATTGACTATGCCAAAAAGATGCCAAGTTTACCCCTATGTCGTATTTATGTTAATGAATCTCTTTATGCCAATTTTGCGTACATTAAATTAGGCTAAGTTTTAGCCTAATATTATATGCCAAAAATCATGCGAACGAAAAATTAGGCTAAGATTGTTAGCCTAAAATTTAGAAGGGGTAACGTTGGGAAAAATTGGTAATTATAGGAGACTTGGCATGAAACTTGCCTTGAAAACTTGACACGAACTCGACAAAAAAACTTGAACATGGACATGACACTAGAATGAATTTAAAAATGGCCAACTCGAGGTTGGGTTGAGTTTGCAGTGTAAATCTGCCCGGAACCGCCCGGCAAATCCAGTGACTGCAAACAATAGGATCCAATGTGAGTAGTTGGTCATATCGCGCTTGAAACCCGAGGTTAGACTGAGTTTTGGTGTAATTCTGCCCGGAACCGCCCGACATATCCAGTGACCACAACAACAAGTCTAATGTGAGAGGTTGTGGTGCATTAATGAATTAATGCCACATGATAGAGCTAAGTCATGAACATAAAAGACAACACTTAACCAACTTGAGACATGATTGGTAGGGTTAGGTCATGAACTTGAACGACAACACCTAACCAACTTGACACGCGAATTGTAGGGCTAAGTCACAAACTTAAATGACAACACTTAGCCAATTTGATATGCTAGACTGATAAGGGTTAAGTCTCGAATTTAAATGACAACACTTAACCTGTTGGACGGAAAACCTAGTTATGCGGTCCATTTCAGCAGTAACCCACTAGATGTATCATGGTACCCTGTAACTAGGCAGGGTGGGGCACGATTACTGGGCTAATTGTAATTGACCAGAACGACGGCTGTGTTGGTGCGCTAGTGTAGGTTCAAGCGGGCTATGGTCGTGCACATGGTCCGGAGTTGAAAAAGCAAGCATTGGGCATCAGTAGGTTTATCTGTGCATGCTTGATTCGTGTCGGTGGTTGGAACCATTGGGCTTGATACATCCTATGGTGGACCTACCACATGTGACTACATTCGTGATAGGGCCGTATGACAGAGATACACGACGAGCTAGAACTTGTAGGGAGCCGATCGACTAGTGGATCATTTCGTTGGACCTAGAAATGGGTCATTTCATGATATTGGGCCAAGGGATTATTTCATAATTTATATAAGACATGGGTTTGGGATTCTAGTATAGTTGATGCAACGAACCTTGAATATGTGATGTTATACTTGATTTATCATGTTATCTTAGTCTATCTTTCCCATCTTGACAGCATCCTTATGTTTACTTTAAGTTTATACATGTCATGTTACCTTTATCTGTTTTTATGCTGAAAGTCACTTGGACTTACCAGTCTTTATGACTGACCTGTTTTCTTTCGACTCTTTTTGTTCCGTTTCCCCCCACGTTCTTAGGGAGGAAACTCTAGCACTTAGCTTGGATTTCGCTTGCTTTTGATTCAGCTCATGTGCAGTTTGATCTTGGGCTATGCTATGGCTGCATTTTCTGCTACCTTTGGGGAATTAAGCTACTTTTGATGTTTTAAGTTTATGCTTCTTTGTTTATGCAAGACAGAATTTGTTGTAATGGAAAATAATGACTTTGGCTATTTGGTACTTTGAATGAAAAAGGCTTTGACTATTTTGAAAGTAATTAAATTTATCTTTTGATTCTTCCACTGTTTTATTTATGTTCTATCTTGTAATATTTCTGTATTTGTTTACCTCGATAACGCTCCTCCAAAACTAGTGCATTCCCTTTGTGAGTGACCTTAGCGGAGGTGGGGTGTTACATTTGGTATCAGAGTAGAAGGTCACTAGGCTGGGCAAAAAAAATTAAAACCTTCTAAATTTATTTTCAAAAACCGTTTACAAAGAAGCATTTTTCAAGAAAAGTCTTGTTTTATTTAAAAGGCCATTCCCCAAAAGCCATTAGCATTGTCCTTTGTTTCCTCATTTGAATCTCTTCTTTTTCATTTCAGCATGTCTAGGAATCTTAACTTTCCAGCGGGCGTGCCAATACCTGGCTGGTTCAGGAGGTACTTAGAGGCTAAGGCCAACGATGCAGGCCCAGCAGGTATTCCTCCTCCAGCTGCAGCGATTCCTCCTCCTCCGCCCCCTCCTTGTGCAATTGCTTTCTCAAAGATCTGTAAAGATTTTAGGGCCATGGGTGGAAAGGATTTCAAGGGAACTAAATCATTCGTAGAAGCGAGGAATTAGCTCAAAGAAACTGAGGATCTATTCGTTATTTTCGAGGTGGACGATAGGCAGAAGGTACAGTTGGCGGTATAGTTGCTCAAAGACGAAGCTTCTTATTGGTGGGAAGTCACTAACGCCGAGAGGCTGGTTGAAACATGGATGGATTTTAGAACAAGGTTTGAGACAAAATTCCTCTCGCAAGCTGAACGAAGTCTACAATTGGAAAAATTCTTATCTCTTAAGCAAGGAAGTATGACGGTCAAGGAGTACGTCAATCAATTCAATCAACTGGCTCGGTTTGGACTGGACTTAGTAAATACCCCTCATAAGAAGGCTCTCCGTTTTGTTAAAGGATTGAATGAGCCACTTCACAGCTTGGCCATGACCCACGTACCTATGGGGGCTACTTATGAAAAGCTAGTAGACATGGCGCTCGTAAGTGAAGAAGACAAGAATGGCAAGAAGGAGGTCAAGGCGAATGAATCTCAAAACAAGAAGGTAGACTCCGAGAAAGGAGGCAAGAACAACAACAACAATAAGGATAACAAGACAAGTGAGAAAAGAAATTGCCACTTCTGTGGTATTGAGGGGCATATAGTCCAAGATTGTAGAAAGAAAAAAATGAAGATGGGAGCATGCTTTTAGTGTGGTGATATTGGACATATCAGCAAGAACTGCACTAAGAAGCAAGGGCAAGCCCCACAGCAGGAACTTTTGGGGGTACATCTTTAACTTCTTCTCCTAGATGCTTTGTTTTATCTTTCTTATCTTCTTAATCCTATCTTGAGAACCTTAGGTAGAACCCTTTTGGATGTAAACATGTGATTGAAACATGTTATGGTTGATGTTTGCAAATGGTTGCAAGTGGTCGCAAGTGGTTGCTCGTGGTTGCATAGCACACATTAGGCACTAGATTGGCTCAGACACATTTTCATATTGCATATACATGAGTGTTTATACTTGTTTATGGATGAAATTAAATGTGTTATCATGTGAATGTTGCATATAGATGAATGTTTGTGCACACATATAGTGTTTATGTGACTAGGACTATTTGCATACATGTTGGTTTCATGGCACTAAACATATTTTGCATTAAGAAGATCAATCAGGCCTGATCATTTGCATTAGATAAGGAACATATACACACACTTTCTACATATGTTCATATAGCATTAGAAATCGTTTAAGGACAATGGTTGCTTGTGGATGATGTTTTGAGTAGATGGATGATTGGATGATAGGATGCATTCTTCTTAACTTGAAGATTTCGGGGACGAAATCCTTTAAGGAGGGGAGAATGTAACAACCCGAATTTTAATAACATGTTAAAACCATAAATTAAGGCAGAATTAATTTTTAAAATAAGAATCAAGGGAAACGGGTTATGCCATTGCGTTCGTCTCGGAATTCTGCTTGAAATAGAGTCTGAGTTTGCGTAAAACGGATAACTTACGAAGAAGATATGGACGAACGAAGTTAGGCAGAAAAACTAGAAACGGGCCAGAATGCACTGGCGCACTTGGGAAGTGCGCCAGAACAAAATTGCTCTTGGGAAGTGCGCCCATGTAATTTTGCATTGGCGCACTTGGCAGGTGTGCCCAGGCCGAGCAGAAACCTGCTTGGTCAGGTCCTGGCTGGCCTGGTCGGGTTCTGGTCGAATTTCTGAGCTCTGGTGTGTCACTAGGGCTGACTTGTCATTTTCTGATTGGCTTTTCTTGAGATGGATGGCCTTGATTTCTTCTAGCTTCATCGACGGCTCTAATTAGTTTGAAACCCTATATAAACAACCTCCTAGCCTCATTCTCTTTACACCATTCTTCTCTAACCTTATGCTGCTCAAACTCTTGATGATCATGGCTTCTTCTTCTTCCTCTAAATAAAATCAATTAAATTAAAACGCGAAGATTATTTCTTGAAGACTATGGCTAGGAATTGGGGATTTGCTTCTACAATCAAAGCAAGATTCAACGATTCAACAATTTAACAACAAATTTCTAGACTTGACTTCTGCATCTAAATTTCTTAGACCACAATCTGTAAGTTCCAGTTACTTTTAGATAAAAACTATAAATCTAATATGGGCATGTTAAATTGGAATTGATTTATGTATGATTCATATCTATTCTTGTTTTCTTCTTGGATCTTGACTATAGGGAATATTGTCTATAATGTTGAAACTATTGTTAATGGCATAAGACTATGACTACGCCTATGACTGTGAACATAAGACTATGCCTATGACTGTGAACATAAGACTACGCCTATGAATGTGAACATAAGACTATGCCTATGCCTATGACTGTGAACATAAGACTATGCCTATGCCTATGACTGTTATGCCTATGCCTATGACGGTGAACATAAGACTATGCCTATGCCTATGACTGTGAATATAAGACTATTGCCTATAACTATGACAAATACAATTGTGGCTAATCACCTATGAGGTTATTGCCTAGGATTATGACTATGAAATTGGATCTAAGCTTGACTTTCTATTCAGACCTATTTTCTTTATTCTTGATTTTGGGATTTTTCTATTTAAGTTAGATCTATCAATGTTCTCGAACCTAGATTATCATTCAAACCTTTTCATGTTCATAATGTTATCATAGCTATATGCCTGCGATGTTTTAATCAATTTATCCAGTTATGTCATGCCTTGGAAATAAATGGATAATAGGACAATGTTTATTTTTTTATATGTGGAATTGAATGATATTGATTTGTGCCTGTAGTTCTATTATCATGTTGAATTGGGAATTAATGAATAAGTCTGTTCATATGTATATGAACTTGGAATATAACCTATTATGACAAGTTGAGTAGTTTATCATGTTATGCAAGTTTTAGGTTGTGAAATCATATCAACATATGTGACCAAATGTTAGATCTACGTTTATGTGTATATGTTAAACCTATGTCATATTTCAAGTTCACACTTATTCATATGTTCGTGATTGATTTGCAAGTTCACATATATGTAAGTTGATTTAGTCTATGTTGCAAATTCACATATATGTATGTTGGTTTAGTCTACGTTGCAAGTTCACACCTATGATATTCATGTTGATTATTTTGCAAGTACACACCTATGATGTTCATATTGACTATGCCAAAAAGATGCCAAGTTTACCCCTATGTCGTGTTTATGTTAATGAATCTCTTTATGCCAATTTTGTGTACGTTAAATTAGGTTAAGTTTTAACCTAATATTATATGCCAAAAATCATGCAAACAAAAAATTAGGCTAAGATTGTTAGCCTAATATTTAGACGGGGTAACGTTGGAAAAAATTGGAAATTATAGGAGACTTGGCATGAAACTTGCCTTGAAAACTTGACACGAACTCGACAAGAAAACTTGAACATGGACATGACACTGGAATGAACTTGAAAATGGCCAACTCGAGGTTGGGTTGAGTTTGCAGTGTAAATCTGCCCGGAACAGCCCGGCAAATCCAGTGACTGCAAACAATAGGATCCAATGTGAGTAGTTGGTCATATCGCGCTTGAAACCCGAGGTTAGACTGAGTTGTGGTGTAATCTGCCCGGAACCGCCCGGCATATCCAGTGACCACAACAACAGGTCTAACGTGAGAGGTTGGGGTGCATTAATGAATTAATGCCACATGATAGGATTAAGTCATGAACATGAAAGACAACACTTCGTCAACTTGAGACATGATTGGTAGGGTTAGGTCATGAACTTGAACGACAACACCTAACCAACTTGACACGTGAATTGTAGGGCTAAGTCACGAACTTAAATGACAACACTTAGACAATTTGACATGCTAGACTGATAAGAGTTAAGTCTCGAATTTAAATGACAACACTAAACCTGCTGGATGGAAACCCTACTTACGCGGCCCATTTCAGCAGTAACCCACTAGATTTATCATGGTACCCTGGAACTAGACAGGGTGAGGCATGATTACTGGGCTGATTGTAAGCGACCAGAACGGCGGCTGTGTTGGTGCACCAGTGTAGGTTCAGGCGGGCTATGGTCGTGCACGTGGTCCGGAGTTGAAAAAGCAGGCATTGGGCATCAGTAGGTTTATCTGTGCAGGCTTGATTCGTGTCGGTGGTTGGCACCATAGGGATTGATACACCCTATGGTGGACCTAGCACAGGTGACTACATTTGTGATAGGGCCGTATGACACAGACACACGATGAGCTAGAACTTGTAGGGAGCCGATCGACTAGTGGATCGTTTCGTTGGACCTAGAAATGGGTCATTTCATGATATTGTGCCAAGGGATTATTTCATGATTTATATAAGACATGGGTTTGGGATTCTAGTACAGTTGATGCAGCGAACCTTGAATATGTGATGCTATACTTGATTTATCATGTTATCTTAGTCTATCTTGCCCATCTTGACAGCATCCTTATGTTTACTTTCAGTTTATACATGTCATGTTACCTTTATCTGTTTTTATGCTAAAAGTCACTTGGACTTACCAGTCTTTATGACTGACCCGTTTTCTTTCGCCTCTTTTTCTTCCGTTTCCCCCTAGGTTCTCAGGGAGGAAACTCTAGCACTTAGCTTGGATTTCGCTTGCTTTTGATTCAGCTCATGTACAGTTTGATCTTGGGCTATGCTATGGCTGCATTTTCTGCTACCTTTGGGGAATTAAGCTACTTTTAATGTTTTAAGTTTATGCTTCTTTGTTTATGCAAGACAGAATTTGTTGTAATGGAAAATAATGACTTTGGCTATTTGGTACTTTGAATGAAAAAGGCTTTGACTATTTTGAAAGTAATGAAATTTATCTTTTGATTCTTCCGCTATTTTATTTATGTTCTGTCTTGTAATATTTCTGTATTTGTTTACCTTGATAACGCTCCTCCAAAACTAGTGCATTCCCTTTGTGAGTGACCGTAGCGGAGGTGGGGTGTTACACGCCCTCTTAGAAAATATGAGTTCAAGAGCTATGTCATGTAGGTTTATTTATAGATATCTAGACTAATGTTGCTCATTGGATTTATATTAATATAAATCCCACCATTCAAATCAAGACTGGTCCAGCAATCATGTATATAAAAAAGTTCCAGGCCGACCTGGGTCGACCCATGCCTGGGTTGACACATGGGTCCACCTAGCCAAAATATCAGTTGACCTATGCGATTTAAATTCAATCGCTGGGTCATCACTTCGTGCATGATTTATTTATTTCTCATTTTGTTCCATTGTATATTTATTTTTGGACTGTTTTTTTTTGTATTTCATTAGATCCTTTTCCGATTTTAACATATGTTCAAATTTCAATTTCAAATGCGTATACTTACGTAAGATTCCAAATGTTATTTTTGACATTACATTTATTTCCGGTATTATTCCCTTTGCATTAATTTTCTTCCATTTTTAACATGCATCTGATCTCAAATTCAAACCTTAACATTATCCCTTTTTATGTCCCTGTTAATGTCATTAATAAGCGCATTAACTTTCATTTTTTTTTCAAAAAGAAAACTATCGTAGCACAAAATGTAGAAAAAAGGCATTTCTCTGATGGCTCACAAAAACAGGACTACAGCGTAGGACGCAACCACGCTTGTTGAACACAAACCCACATAATAGGCGAGACTACAAAAAGAGAATTATGTGACAAAAAAACAAACTAAACTCAAATAGAAAAACACCAATCAATCAACAACAAAAGAAATAGACAACAAAATACATCCTAAATAAACAAAGGACCCAGACTATGGAACAACAATCTCTGCGAGAAGCCAAACGAGACCCTCAAAGTGTTGTCTCATAAGCTGGAACCAGAAAATCAGCTAACCATAGAAAGTCCAGTCCTCTACCTCCTAGCAGCTATCCTAGACCGAAGGCACACCCTCAAAGCCAGAATCTTAACTGTAACCATGTTCAGCCAAAAGCTCCGCCTAGTAGCCGCAAGCGAAGACTATAAGCTCACCCTCAAACCCATAATCCAAGCCAAACTCTTCATTCAACTTGGAAAATAAACCAATCACCTTACCCTTGCAGGGGGCAGGAGCCACGGGTCATAGAGATAACACTTGACAAAACACGCGATTGAGGGCAAAGGTTTCCCATAAAGGGCCTACCTATGAAAGCAAAAAGACATCATTGGAGACCTTCTGGATGATGCAATCCAGCATCATAGGGTTTTGTCAAAAACCGCCATGTAACGGGAGCACCATAATTACCAGCAAATGTGGTAATGGAGAAGTTTGAGAAGGACAGATCTATGATCCTTCCAAATCCCATTTGCCCACCAAGCACTAAATTGGGGAAGTAGAGAAGATTTCCCCCAGCAAACCCAATCAAGCCGCTGAAATAGGACCAAAAGAAGTTTCACCCCTTCCCCTAAGGAATGAATGTGAAATGATTCCATGGATCCAAAAGAGCAGCATCGACAACGGGAAACAAAAGGAATGCCTATCCCTATAAAAAAAATAACATATAGAGGAATATCTTCATGAAGCATCTTCCATATAAGGATAGAAATGTTAGGAGGGATAAGCTTATCCCATTTGAAAGAGAACTTCGGAATCTTGGGCACATGAATTATAGAAGAGTTCCAAGCACCCCAACGGGAGAAATGACTACCTTTCCATCCATGCCGACGACGTGAAGATGGTATAATCCTTCACCGATTGTACAATTTTCCACTTCACACTTGCATAAGATGGGATCCCAGAGAAGTCAAATGATAAAAGACTTCGATACTTAGCATGCGAAAGGGTAGTCTATAGGGAATCATTGGCTCATAATCTAACCCAAAGCTTACAAGCGTATGCCTTACAGACATTCCTTGGGTTCCATAGATCGAGGCCCCTCTCGCCTAGGACAACAGAAGATATCCCAAGAAACGCAGGGTTGCCTCAGAGCATCCTATTTCTTACCCCTAAAAAAAGACGAGGCTAAAGTGCGGTACAAGCAAAAGAAAGATGAAGTAGTTGTCGGGGCTACAAAAACAAGAAAGCCAAGAGAATCAAGAACGGACTTGATAAGAACTAGCCTACCCTCCTGAGACATAAGAGTCAAATTCCACCTTATAATCTTTCCATGGCCCTGTCAGTTAAGGGGTCAAAAATCGAGTTGAGCTTATGGCCATGATAAAGCACGATTCTACGATAAGGAAGAGGAAGAGAGGTAACCCGAAAGCTCGAAGAAGATTCAACCCAAGCAATCCTTTAAGGAGCCTGGCAGGAACAAAGCAACTCTTCAAGGCATTAATCAGTTGCCCCGAGCATTGTTTATAAAGATGGAGAAGAGTAAGGAGCTGGCGAATGGATCGCCGATTCCCATTAGTTAGGATAATGATATCATCAAAAAAAGACCAGGAGGAGGTAACAAGGAAACCGCGGTCCAAAGCGCTAGAACTTCCCTGCTATGGTGAGAGTGTGCAACCCTCGGATGAGAGCCTTGGCTGCAATGACAAAAAGCGAAGGGGGACTGCCCTTGCGTAGTCTTCTCTTCGAAGGAAGGAAAACTTTGGCAACTGCGTTAATAAGAACAGAGAACCTGCAATTTGGAATGAACCTCTATATCATATCAATAAGAGGCTCAGGAAACCCAAAAAACCGTAGCACCCTGATAATCGAGAACCATGACATGTGATCATAAGCTTTGGCCATATCGATCTTAATCACCACATTGGAACCATAAATTTCCAATTAATTTTGGAGATAGGCTCCTGGCCAAGGTGGATGTTGTCGATGATAAGGCAGCCTTTAACAAAACCATCTTGGAACGAGGAGAAAATATAAACAAGAATAAGAGCAAGACGAGAAGACAAGATCTTAGAGATGACCTTGTTCGAAAATTAATGGAGACTAAACATTCTGAAATCCGAGCAAGACCTAGGATTAACACACTTTGGGATGAGCACAAGACTGGTGGATGTCCATCCCATAGGAAGCGTACCACCAGAGAAGAAAGGACGGATAACAAGGATAAAGTCATGTAAAATGACCTCCCAGGCACAACGTTAAAAGTCCTTGTTGAAGCCGTCGGGTCCTCTTGTACTGTCCTGACTAAGCGAAAAGATACACGAATAAACCTCCTCCTTAGAAGGGGACAACACAAAGAAAAAAGTCTATAGGACAGATGATAATAGGGATAAAAGATAGGAGCAATGGATATGATGTTCCATGAAGTGACATTGTAGAAAAGACTGGAAGTGGGATAAAATGGTGGCTTCAACCTTGGGGAAGGGGGTAGAAGATAAAGAAAGATTTGAACGCAAGATCTAGAAAATCAAAAGAATATTATGCTTCATTTAGATAGAGGAATGAAATAATTTAGAATTGCAGTCGCCTTCGATGACCCACTTGATCCTTGCTTTATAACGAAGGAAAGCATTCTCAATGCTTAACTCCAAGTTAAAGGCAAGTTGGGCATTCACTCTCTACTCCTTATTAGAAGACGAGGGGTCAGCATCAAAAGAGGATTCCACAAGAACGAGAGCCTCTTCCGTCAATCGAACCCTATCGAAAATATTTTTGAACACCCGCATGTTGCAAATCTTTAGACAGGACCTGAAATGCTTTATTTTAGGAAGAAAGCTACCAGCCTTATATTCCAAACACTGGTCCAGTCTAGATAGGATCATTTTTCCATCCTGGTTGTTACACCAAGTAAAAGTTGACCTGACAATAGAAACCTCATCTAAATCTGATAGGATGATGAAAGAATTGAAATCCTCGACTGCAGTGCGTTGATGGAAGACCACCCCACTTCTCCACCTAGCAATCCACCACATTAAAAAACCCTCCAACGGCAGAGGTCGCTTGGCCATAACATGGAAAGGGATACGATGTATTTCCATAAATATTGACGTTCGAAGCGGCTGCATAGGTAATAGACCGCAAAGAAGAGGAATAGAATTGATAACAGCTGAGTCGAATCACGAAAGAGGCACACAGACACCTCTTTTGCGCACAAAATCCCAATCTTGCTCAAGACGTTAACAAGACCACCTCAACAACTAAGAAGGAGGACGATCTCAACAAGCACTTCCGATCCCATAAAAGGCTCCTAAAGTGCGACCAAGAAAATAAAGTACTTCTTCATGATGCACTTTAAACATGCTTGAGTGGCATCATTTCCAACGTTTTGAATATTCAAGAATAAACAATTCACCATACCAGCAAGAGAAAGACAATCAGAGACACACAACACGGAAAAGCAAGGAAATATAACAGAAACTCATATAAGGTAAAGAGTGTGCCTATTAGACCGAACTATCCTCTTAAATGCAGTGAGAGCACGAGTATGAATAGTGCGAGGTGTATGAGCCAAAGATCGAGAACCCCTCCTAAATGGACGAGAAAATGCAATAGAAGCTTCGGGAAGAACTCTTAGAGGAAACCCTGCCATTGATGCTAATAAGACCGACCCACTAGAGTCCTCTGAGGGAGCTACCCAGCCGTGCGGGGCGATGAGATCTAACCCACAAGAGTGGAAGTTCTTAGAAAGATGATCCAGATGAGCATTAGTTAACCTAATCTCATCCAGACTGAGGAGACAAAGGGAATGAGATAGGCGGGACATGGTCGATAAAAAACATTCGTTGTCGAGATGCCATCAGTTACCGTCCCTAATTGTTGGGCGGACTCTACATAGACAATACCATCATAAAATTGACGACTTTGTATGTCTGTCGATATCCTACAAACGAATGGACTGGTGCGAGGGGAATGCTCTATCCCACTTGAGATAATGAATAGGAAACCACTCCTAGTAGATGCAAATCTCCTGGATAAGACACAAAAATTAATGAGGACGATGACAACGACAATGTGCATCGAAGACCTACACCAAAGGACCTAAAAAACCATACCCGAAGCGAGAAAACCGAAAGAGCGCACGAACCAATCCAATAAACCGCAACAACGCATCAAATACATGAATTGACGCGAAATGCCAAATACCAAAGCCAGCAAAGCCATATGAGCAAAAGTCACAAGAGGCAGCCAACAAAAAAACTAAACTGAGAAAAAAAACCAAGCTCAAAACTAGGTTACACCAGCCTAAAACCACAATAAGACAAGATCAGAAGGACTTGCCTTGCGAAGGCAAGGCAAATAAATGCCAATCACCACGAAAAGAAGGGCCAGCCCAAACAATAAAATAACGACTAACCAACAAACTAAGTGACTGTGAAACCTACAACTATGAATACACTATAGTCAAAAAATGCATCCTATATCCATGTGCTGGGAAAACCGACAAATACAAAGGTAGGTGGGCAACCCCCACCTACAATGTTTGATCCCTCAACCTGAATGAGAACTTTTACTCACAATCGCAGGCTCCAAACTAACAGTATGAAGGTACTCATCACAACCACCAACATAGTCAACAACTCTACCACATACCAAATAATGAGGAAATAGGAAAATAGCAATGCTATAAAAAGAAGGAGACAAAGACCGAACCTAACTTCAGCGTCATAGTAGAAAAGGAGGTGACAAAACTGCCTCATCGAACTCAGAAATACACTAACCCAACAAAAAAATTGGCTCTCCAAGTGGGAGATCCTATGGTTGCAATTGTGGAGGAGATAATACCCTCCAATCACTACCTGTTGAATGAGCAGTAGTAGTCGGGCGTTGGGAAGCACTACCATTAACCTAAATCTTGTCTGTACATGAGGCACAGGCCGAAAGTGAGGCTTATCACTCTATGAGAGAGGTTGAAACGCCTTCCTCAACATACAACAACAAAGGAGCAAAGGCATTAGACATGGGTAAAGGTGGAAGGGTTCAAGAATGAAACCCCATTTCCACGATGGCCAAAGCTGAAGCCTGCATTGAACACTGGGGAAATGCAGAAGGCCATACCAGTGACAAAATTATGGAATAATGGGGCTTGCAAAAACCAATGCTATGATTCAAATGACTAGTAGGATCTGCATGAGCAGGTAGATAAGCTCAACGAGAATAATATCCAGGGATAAACTTCAATAAAAACTTAATAGATGGCACCGAGAAAACAAAATAATCCACCTTAGTTGATGCCATAGGCCCTTTAGCCAAATGATCCAAACGTGGGTCTATAAAACGACCTAAAAATGGACAAGCAGAAGTGATACATGTAACACCCCGAATTTTTAAACGACGCTAAAAGAGGATAAATTAAATAATAATTAATTTAATATTCAGAATCAAGGAAATCAAACTGCGCCATCACGTCCGTCTTGAAATTTTGGTCAAGATAGACATTTGGTTTGCGTAAAACGGCACAGTATGAAGAAGTTATGAGGGTTTTAAGTTTGTATACACGGAGTAAGAACATATATACACATATGAGTCATATGAGTCAGATATGATTCAGACGCTATCCAGAAAAGTTCAAAAATCAAAAATTCGTCAAGGCGGCGAAATACCCGCTCTAGGGGGTCGAACCCCTGGAGGGGTGTCGACACAGGGGTCACTCCCCTTAAGGGGTGTCGAGCTATGGGTCGACCCACCCATAGGGGTGTCGATACCCCTAGGACTGAGGTGGAAGTTGGTTTCAGAGGGTTCTGCAGCTATAACTATGTACTCAGTTCTACTATTTCTTCATTGGAAACTATGGGAGCCATATGCTGCCGGTGTGCGAACTGAGACGGATTCGTTTTCATCAACAACATACAACATTCAACTTTGCAAATCAAATCCAAATCCGTTCTTTCTCTATTCTCTAAACCTAACGTTGTGAGTTTCTAGTTGCTTTTAGGTTTAGATAAATAAAAGTGAATTATGAAAGATTATGGATTAGATATGTTGTAAACTATGAATCTATGCTATTGTAAAATCTTATACTATGTCAATATGGATCTACATCTTTAGATCCAATGCAATTGTGGTTATTCTATTATGTTACCTATGTGGATCTTAACTTGTAACTATGTTATAGTGAAGTAAATCTGTTAATTTGGACAGTTGCAACATTGGTTAGATTTAACTCTTTATGTAAATCACCTTTCACCTGTCATATTGCAATCAACTTAGACATTTTGTAAGTTAGACATGTGAACCCATATTTAGATCTAAACGTGCTATTATGTCATTCTGATAGTGTTAGATCTATTTTAACCCATAGATCTGAATTATGTGATCTAATTTATCACCTTGTGTTATCATGTTAGATCTAAACCAATTGGACATCTAAACTTCTAATTTAGATCTTAATATGCTTATTGTGACATCGTAGTTATATTTACTACCACTAGTTCATCAGTTTTATGTCCACCTTATCATGATGTTAATTACATGTCCATGCCAGTATGTATGTTCACCTTATCATCATGCTAGTTTATGTTTATGCAAAGATGATCACTTTGGTTATATTCCCATTATTTTCCTATTATCGTTCATAACTAGGCTATTGACTAGCCTAGGTATGCCACCAATTTATGAGTACGCTAGTTAGGAAACGGGGGAAAAGGGTTAATATTGGCATAATTTGAATATAATTTTTTTTGGACATATAATTCAAATTATTGGGTAAAATGGGCATTAACACCTATAAAGGGAAAGGATTAATTAATTAAAAAATGAATGCATAGTAATTAAAATTAGGAATTGTAATTGTACTTATGCCACGAGGTTAGGTTGCATTTGTGGTGGAATTCTGCCCGGGCCCGACCGACATATCCAGTAACCACTAATGGTTAACCTAATGTGGAAGGTCTAAGTACGCAAATACGAATTGGGCTAAGACACGAGGTTAGGCCCAACTATGGTATAATTTTGCCCGAACCCGACCGGCATATCCAACATCCACACATTGTAGGCCTAATGTAGGAGGTCTAGCCCATTGTAAACCATAAACAGATATGGTAATAAATTGAACTACTTAACCAAATCTAATCCATAGGGATTGTATGATTATGAAATAAGGTTAGGGTTAAGTAAATTGATTGGAATAGTGGATGGGTTAAGAAAACTTGGAGGAGGTGGGTAATATTTACATATAGCCCCACAAACTTAACCCGATAAGGTTATGTAATTAAAGACGCCTAGTGGTATACATAACCGGAGGAAATAATAAAGTTATGTAATTAAAGACACCTTTAGGGTAAGCATAACTAGTATAGGGCTATGTAATTAAAGACACCTAGTGGTATACGTAGTCAGTGAAAAACCTTGTAGGGGATACAAGACAAAGGGGAGAGCTTGTATCATATTGTGTGGGACCCATTTCAGTCAGTAACCTGGAGTTAGTATCAAATAAAATACTTCATACTAGGCAGAGAGGGGACACACTTACTGACTAATTGTAAGAGATCCAAACATGGAGGAAGGTGTGGGCGGTGCAAACCGACCGGGCCATGTGCGTGCATGAGCCGGGCAGAGGAGGATAAGACGACCGTGACACCAGTAGATATGGGGATGTGCATATCAGTAAGGGTTGCCCCTGTAGGACGTGGTACATCCTATTGTGGGGCCGGCACAGAGTATCTACGGAGTAGGAAGCCGATCGGTTAGGGTAGTGGTTAGAGTGTATTTGGACATATGCCCTAAGTCTACCACCTTATGGTGGAAGGGATCATCTCATTCTGGTTATACTAGTAATAATGCAGGTTAGTCATTAGAGAAGTGCATACACCTTACCATGTCTAAGTTGTCACACCTGCCATTTATGCAGTGATCTCTCTTATCCAATTTATATGCCCATCATATCACTTTTATTTATTTACTGACTAAAAGTAACTAGACTCGCCAGACTTTATGTCTGGCCCTTTTGTTTCTCCTTCTTTCTTCCGTCCCCCTCCCCCCCCCCCCCCAAGTTTCTCAGGGAGGACACACTCAGGCGTAGTTAGGACTCAGATATCATCTTGTTAGGAGCTACTTCTGAAATATGGCTCAAGTTCTTGTTTCTACTATGGCTTAACTCTTTCAATTGGGGAATTATGTTTTTTTATATTCTTATGTACTCTAATGATGCAAGACAGAAGTTATTTTATTGTAATGGTTTTTGTGACTTATGGTATTATGGACCACGGTATTATGATTTATGTTTGAAATAAAAATTTAAAATTTCCGTTGCTATCTTATTTATATCTGTCTTGTAATTATTCTGTGTCTGTTTACCTATAACGCTTCACAAAACTTAATGCAGTCCCTTAGTGAATGGCATTAACGGGCGTGGAGTGTCAGACTTGGTATCAGAGCTGAAGGTTACCAGGTTAGATAAAAGTTTTTTTGAAAATTATTTTCAAAGAGGTTTTAAAAGAAAGCATTTTCATAAAGAAAAATTGGTTTTGAAAAGCATTCCCCAAAAATCCATATGTAGTATCCTTCGGTCCTTTGTCTAAATTTCTTCCTTTTTCCTTTTCAGCATGTCTAGGGAATAAAACATTCCTGATATCCTAAAGGGCATCACAATAACCGGAAGGTTCCGTAGATATTTGGAGGCCATAGCACCTATTGAAGGCTGAGGAAATATTCCTCCCCTAGCTGCACCAGTCATTCCTCCTCCTCCACCTCCAAGAGCAGATAACTTCGCCAAGATCTGCAAGTACTTCTGTGCTATCAGAGGGAAGCCATTACATGGGAACAAGACATTCATGGAAGCCCGAAATTGTCTCAAGGAGACCGAGGACTTATTCATAATCTTTGAAGTAGAAGATAGAAGGAAGGTCCAGTTAGCCGCCTGGCTATTGAAGGGCGAAGCCTCATTTTGGTGGGAAGTCACTCAAGCTGGACGTCCGGTGGAAACTTGGGGAGACTTTAGACAGAGGTTCAAAATGAAATTTCTTTCCCGAGCCGAAAGTACCATGCAGATGGAGAGATTCTTAGCAGTCAAACAAGGAAACTTGACGTAAAAGAGTATGTGAGTAAATTCAACTATCTAGCAAGGTTCGGTTTAGAGTTGGTGGATACGCCACACAAAAGGGCTTCGCGGTTTGCTAAAGGGCTGAATGAACCTCTGCATGGTTTAGACATGTCCCATATTCCAATGGGGGCCACTTTTGAAAAGCTTGTCGATATGGCCCTAATGCACGAGGAAGACAAGCGAGAAAGGAAGGCCGAGGAGACATCGCAAAATAGGAAGCTATGGCCCAAGAAGGGGCAACAACAACAACAACAATAGTAGAAGAAAGGAGGGAAAAGTGATAAAGGCAAGGATAAGAGAAAATGTCACCATTGTAGGAAGGAAGGTCATCTGGTTAAGGATTGTAAGCGAAGGAAGAACACTTGCTACCACTGTGGAGAGGCTAGACACTTTGCTAAAGAGTGCCCGAAGAAATAGGGATCACAAGGACAGGGTCAAAGGACAGGGACTTCTGGAGGGTAGGTGCATGCTCTCGCGATCAGTGTTCCTGATAGAGGTAGAAAATTTCCGTGGAAGGTGTAATTTCTCTTTCAAACCATCCTATTAGAACACTTTTTGATTCTGATGCCTCACATTCATTTATATCCAGTTCAGTAGTTGAATCTCTGCACTTAATTACTATTATGGTAGTGGATCCCATAGTTGTTTCAAATCCCACTAGTGGTTTGGCTCATTTATCTATGATTTGTTGGGGTTTGAAAATATCTGTGTTAGGTGTCGAGTTTGAATGTGATGCGTATGTGTTCGGGTTTATGGGTTATGGGTTGATTCTAGGAATGGATTGTCTTACCACATATGGTGCCATTCTAGATTGTGAAAAGAGGGTTGTTAGGCTTCTGACTTGTCATGGAGGAACCCTCGAGATTTCGTGTGACCCGCAAGGGTCGGTTATGCTTAGTTTCCTAGAGTCTCTTGACGCATCTATTGATGGTCTACAATCTGTTCCAGTAGCCCGAGATTTTTCCGATGTTTTTGATGAGGTTCGGGGTTTACCTCTGAGGTGCGAGATCGACTTTCATATATATTTGGTGGACAACGCAAAGCCAGATGCATTGCCAGTGCGCCACATGGCTCCGAGGGAAAGGAGGGAGCTGAGTAAGCAAGTAAGGGAGCTACTCGAGAAGGGGTTTATCAGACGAAGCATATCTGAATGGGGTGCTCTAGTAGTATTCACAACTAAGGCGGATGGTTCGCTTCGTTTGTGTGTTGATTATAGAGAGCTGAATAAACTCACTAAGAAGAATAGGCACCCACTTCCGAGGATTGATGATTTATTTGATCAGGTTGTTGGTGCCTCGGTATTTTCCCAGTTAGACTTGGCCACGAGGTTCCATCAGTTGAGGGTGGATGAGGATAGCATAGATAAGATTGCCTTTAGGACTCCGGACGGTTTCTTTGAATGGCCAATTATGCCTTTTGGGCTGATGAATGCATCCACCTATTTTGTCGATCTGATGAGTATGGTGTTTCAGGAGTTTCTAAATAATTTTTTTGTAGTCTTTATCGATGATATTTTGATCTTCTCTAAAAGCGAAGAAGAGCATGCCCAACATTTGAGAGAAATTTTGGAAACTCTCCGTGACCATCAGCTTAAAGCAAAATTCTCCAAATGCCATTTTTGGACGAAAGAGGTGAGATTCTTGGGGCATGTGGTCTCCGAAGAAGGGATAGTTGTAGATCCCACGAAGGTGATTGTAGTGCAAGATTGGCAGATTCCTAAAAAAGCAACCGAGGTGAGAAGCTTTCTCGGGTTAGCAGGATTCTATAGGAAGTTCATTAAGGACTTCGCAAAGATAATAGTCCCACTCACCAGGCTGACAAAGAAGAACTTGGCGTTTTCATGGGATATAGACTGTGATGTTGCTTTCCAATGGCTAAAGAGGGCTCTAACAATAGCCCAAGTCATGACCTTGCCTAACTGGAATAAGGTGTTTACTATTTACACTGATGCATGTAGTATAAGGTTTGGTGCGTATGTAATGCAAGAAGGGAAAGTAGTATGTTATGGGGGTAGACAGTTGAGAGTTCATGAAAAGAACTACCCCACACATGATCTAGAGCTAGCTGCCATAGTGTTTGTGTTTAAGTCGTGGCGTCATTATTTACATGGAGAGAAGTTTGAGTTATACACCAATCATAAATCTCTCAAGTATCTGTCCTAACAGAAGGATCTCAATTTAAGGCAACAACGATGGATGGAGTTTCTAAGTTCTCATGATTTTGAGATTTCTTATACCCCTAGAAAGTGTAATGTGGTGGTAGACGCACTAAGTAGGCAGAGGGTAGCCCTGAGTCCTCTGTTTGTGGAAAGAAAGAACTTGGAGTTTATATCAGCTTTTGATTTTAGACCCTCCATCGAGATTTTGCCTGACTTGTTTGCATCCTTGGAGATACGACCGACTCTTATGGACCAGATAGGAGCTTTGCAACAAGATGACCCAAAGATTATAGACATAATGGATAAGCTCAGAAGCGGGGAGACTTCTAGTCACCTCAGTAGATATGCAATAGATGAAAAAGGGTGGTTGCGATGAGATGGAAGGCTTTGTGTTCCTCAAAACGGGAAGCTTGATAAAGGCAGTCCTAGAAGAACCCCACTATTCTAAGATGACCATTCATCCAGGTGGTGGTAAGATGCACAGGGACTTGAAGAGGGTTTTCTTTTGGGTTGGGATGAAGAATGATGTGACAGAATTTGTTTCTTAATGTTTAGCTTGCCAGCAAGTCAAAGCTGAGCAAAGAAGTCCGGTGGATTACTTCATCTGTTGGAGGTTCCGTAGTGGAAATGGGAGAGCTTCTCTATGGATTTCATAGATGGTTTGCCTAGATCGAAGAAAGGCAACACCAGTATCTAGGTTGTGGTGGATAGACTCATTAAGAGTGCTCACTTTATTCCAATTAAGAGTAAGAGGACGACATCGTGGTTAGCAGTAATTTATGATCGTGAGATAGTTCGTCTTCATGGAGTACCTTCCAGCGTCGTGAGCAATCGTGACCCCATCTTTACTAGCAAATTTTGAAGGAGCTTGCAAGAAGCATTAGGTAAACAGTTGTGTTTAAGCACCGCTTATCATCCTCAGACCGATGGACAGACAGAGAGGGTGAACAGGATTCTTGAAGATCTTTTGAGGCTGTGTATCCTAGACTTCGGAGGGACTTGGGAAGAGCATCTTCCTTTAGTAGAGTTTGCCTATAGTAACAGTTATCAAGCTAGCATTAGCATGGCACCCTTCGAAGCATTGTACGGACGACCCTATCGATCACCAACTTGTTGATAGGAATCTGCAGAAATATTATTATTGGACCAGATATCGTTAGAGAAATGTCCGAAAAGAATGACCTTATTCAACGGCGGATGAAGACAGCTCAAGATAGGCAAAAATCTTATGCAGACAAGAGAAGGACTGACATCGAATTTGAAGTGGGAGACTTAGTTTTTATCAAAGTGTCACCAATGAGGAATGTGGTTCGCTTCGGATCGGTAGGGAAGTTGGCACCTAGGTTTATGGGACCATTTCCCATAACCGAGAGTATTGGCTAAATGGCCTACAGAATAAAGCTCCTAGAAAATCTATCCGGCGTTCATGATGTTTTCCACGTTTCTCATTTGCGGAAATGCTGCATGATATCGCAGTAATCATTAAGCCGAGTGTATTGGAAGAAGTCGAAGTGGAACGGGAGGCGATAGTCAGGCGAGCCCCTACCTGTATTCTGGGATCAGAAGTTAAAAAGCTACGAAATAAAGAGATCAAGTTACTAAAGGTTCAATGGGGAGATAACCCAGAGGATGCGACTTGGGAAACCGAAGACAAGATTCGCGCTTCGTACCCTTTCTTTTTCGAGGGTATGTTCTTAACTCCTTTTTCCAAGTTTTATCAGTGTTTGTTTCTATCATTTGAGTATATCTTATCCGTAGTATTTTTCGACCTTTAGATAGAAATTCTATGTATGTTAACATGTGTTTGAGACATGTTATGTTTGATGGATGCAAGTGGATGCAAGTGTTTGCTAGTGGTTGCCTGCGGACGCATATACACACACATTAGGCACTAAGATCGGCTCAATCACTTTCATACTACATATGGATGTGTGTGCATTTTCTTTTCTTTTATGGATGGAAATGGATGTATTAACATATGGATGTTGCATTTGGATGAATGAGTGTGCACACATATAGAGCTTACATGTTATAATAGGATAATTTGCATAAATATTGGATTCATGGCACTAACATACATTGCATCAAGGAGGTCAACTAAATCAGTAGACTACCTAATCTTTCGCACTAGTATTGGGACATATACACACACCGTTGCATATATTCATATAAGCATTAGATGGCTCTAAGGATAATGGATGCCAGTGGTTGTTGGATGAGTAGACGGATACTGGATGGTAGGATATGCATTCTTCTCAACTTAGAGATTTCAGGGACGAAATCCTTTGAGTAGAGGAGAATGTAACACCCTGAATTTTTAAACGACACTAAAAGACGATAAATTAAATAATAATTAATCTAATATTCAGAGTTAAGGAAAATAGACTGTGCCATTATGTCCTTCTCGAAATTCTGGTCAAGATAGACATTTGGTTTGCGTAAAATGGACACTGTATGAAGAAGTTATAAGGGTTTTAAGTTTGTATACGCGCAGAAAGAGCATATATACACATATGGGTCAGATATGAGTCAAACCCTATCCAGAACAGTTCAAAAATCAAAAATTCGTCAAGGCGGAAAAATTCCCGCTCCATGAGGTCGACCCCCTTAGAGGGGTGTCGACACCGGGGTCAACCCCCCCTTAAGGGTTGTCGACCTATGGGTCGACCCACCCACAGGGTTGTCGACACCCCTAGGGCTGAGGTGGCAGTCGGTTTTAGAGGGTTCTGCAGCTATAAATATGTGCTCAATTATCATATTTCTTCATTGGAAACTATGGGAGCCATATGCTGCCGGTGTGCGAACTGAGATAGATTCGTTTTCTTCAACAACATACAACATTCAACTTTGCAAATCAAATCCAGATCCATTCTTTCTCTATTCTCTAAACCTAACGCTGTGAGTTTCTAGTTGCTTTTAGGTTTAGATAAATAAAAGTGAATTATAAAAGACTGTGAATTGGATATGTAGTAAACTATGAATCTATGCTATTGTAAAATCTTATACTATGTCATGATGGATCTACATCTATAGATACAATGCAATTGTGGTTATTCTATTATGTTACCTATGTGGATCGTGACTTGTAACTATGTCATGGTGAATGTAAATATGTTAATTTGGACAATTGCAACATTGGTTAGATCTAACTCTTTATGTAAATCACCTTTCACCTGTCATACTGCGATCAACTTAGACATGTTGTAAGTTGGACATGTGAACCCATATTTGGATCTAAACATGCTATTATGTCATTTTGATAGTGTTAGACCAATTTTAACCCCTAGATCTGAATTATGTGATATAAATTATCACCTTGTGTTATCATGTTAGATCTAAACCAATTGGACATCTAAAATGCTAATTTAGATCTTACCATGCTTATTGTGACATCGTAGTTATATTGACTGCCACCAGTTCATCAGTTTTATGTCCACCTTATTATGATGTTAACTACATGTCCATGCCAGTATGTATGTTCACCTTATCATCATGCTAGTTTATGTTTATGCCAAGATGATCACTTTGGTTATATTCCCATTATTTTCCTATTATCGTTCATAACTAGGCTATTGACTAGCCTAGGCATGCCACCGGTTTTGAGTGCACTAGTTAGGAAACGGGGGAAAAAGGGTTAATATTGGCATAATTTGAATATGAACATTTTTGGAAATTAATTCATATTATTGGGTAAAATGGGCATTAACACCTATAAAGGGAAAGGATTAATTAATTGATTGACTAATTAAAAATGGAATGCCTAGCAATTACAATCAGGAATTGTAATTGTATTTATGACACGAGGTTAGGTTGCATTAGTGGCGGAAGTCTGCTCGGACCCGACTGGCATATCCAGCAGCCACTAATGTTGAACCTAATGTAGGAGGTCTAAGTACGCAATTACGAATCGGGCTAAGACATGGGGTTAGACCCAACTGTGGAATAAGTTTGCCCGGACCCGACCGGCATATCCAGCATCCATACGTTGTAGGCCTAATGTGGAAGGTCTAGCCCATTATAAACCATAAATGAACATGGTAATAAATTGGACTACTTAACCAAATCTAATCCATAGGGATTGTATGATTATGAGATAAGGTTAGGGTTAAGTAAACTGATTGGAATAGTGGACGGGTTAAGCAAACTCGGAGGGGTTGGGTAATATTTACATATAGGCCCACAAGCTTAACCCGATAAGGTTATGTAATTAAAGACACCTAGTGGTATGCATAACCGGAGGAAATAATAAATTTATTTAATTAAAGACACCATTTAGGGTAAGCATAACTGGTATAGGGCTATGTAATTAAAGACACCTAGTGGTATACATATAGTCAGTGAAAAACCTAGTGAGGGATACATGACAAAGGGGAGAGCTTGTATCGTATTGTGTGGTACCCATTTGAGTCAGTAACTCGAAGTTAGTATCAAATAAAATACTCTGTACTAGGCGGAGAGGGGACACACTTACTGACTGATTGTAAGAGATCCAAATGTAGAGGACGGCGTGGGCGGCGCAAACCGACCGGGCTATGTGCATGCATGAGCCGGGCAGAGAGGGATAAGACGATCGTGACACCAGTAGATATCGGGCTATGCATATCAATGAGGGGTTTCCACTGTAGGACGTGATACATCCTACCGTGGGGCCTGCACAGAGTATCTATGGAGTAGGGAGTCGAACAATTAAGGTAGTGGCTAGGGTGTATTTGGACATATGCCCTAAGTCTACCACCTTATAGTGGAAGGGATCATCTCATTCTGGTTATACTAGTAATAGTGAAGATTAATCGTTAGAGAAGTGTATACACCTTACCCTGTCTACCTTGTCACACCTGCCATTTATGCAGTGATCTCTCTTATCTATTTTATATGCCTATCATGTTACTTTTATTTATTTACTGGCTAAAAGTAACTGGACTCGCCAGACTTTATGTCTGACCCTTTTGTTTATCCTTCTTTCTTCCGTCCCCTCCCCCTCCCCAGGTTCTCAGGGAGAAAACACTCAGGCTTAATCAGGACTCAGATATCATCTTGCTAGAAGCTACTTCTGAAGTATGGCTCAAGTTCATGTTTCTACTATGGCTTAAATCTTTCAATTGGGGAATTATGTTTTTTTTATATTTTTATGTACTCTGATGATGCAAGACAAAAGTTATTTTATTGTAATGGTTTTTGTGACTTATGGTATTGTGGACCACGATATTATGATTTATTTTTGAAACAAAAACTTGAAATTTCTGTTGCTATCTTATTTATATCTGTCTTGTAACTATTCTATGTCTGTTTACCTATAACACTTCATGAAACTTAATGCATTCCCTTAGCGAGTGACATTAACGGACGTGGAGTGTCACAATGCCACTCAACAGCAAAGTAGAGAAAAACTTACATAGGTGCAATTCAATGAAAATGCCATTCACAGGCATATATCGGTGACGAACAAGTGTCACAAAAGCTTGTATAGATACTATTCGAATAAGAACTGATCTAGCGCAAAGATTACAAATCGAAACACATAATCCAAAGGAGATAAACGAAGCCTAAGCAATCAAACCCAGATCGGGATGAAACCCTATAAAAGATCCAATGATCACAAACCCTAAATCAGGGTCTGATGACGTTATAGGGCGGCAAAAACACCACAAAAGCACAACAGAAGAGCCGAAACAACAGGAAGAAAATCCCAAACAAACAGAAGGAGTTGTGAAGCTAGTAAGGAGATAAGAAGAATAAGTCGGACTATTCAGAAGAGTATAAAGGCCATTTTTAAGACCGTTGTGATTTTTTTTTGAAACTTTCAAATTCAAATATGTGTTGCTTTTGAAATTTATACATTTATATATTTATATGAAACAAATATATTTACACACACTTACATGTGTGTTGCTATTAATTAGTTTTCTGTTTTTAAACGCTACATTCTATTTAATAATTTATTGTGTTCTATTGACTAACTTCCATTCATTCTTCTATAGCGTTTCATTTTATTTAATTCTGTTTATACCTTTGCGACGTTATGTTTCATTAATGACAATTTTTATTTAGTACACATTTATTCTGCACTTCAGGTTTTTCTCAAATTTAAATGCATACTATTTTTGAAATTAATGTGCGTGTATATTTTGAAAATAAATATATTCACATGCATTTACACAAAACTTTGAACATTAATAACTTCTCCGTATGAACTCCGTTTGGAACATATCGTATATGTAAATTAATCAGAAAACTGCTACAAACGCAATGGTTTCATTTCATAGCCAAATTCTGACAACCCCAAAATGTTAGTTTTCCAATATTAATTATTTATATAATTATTATAATCACTTTTATTATTAAAATATGGGGTATCACACTTAGAAAACACCGAATTCCCTACTAATCAAACTTTGTTTACCTCTTATACCGTTGTTCCACCTAAGCTTAACAGTTTCCTAGAATCATCAGATCATGTCTAAAGGGGAAGGTGGCCGGACGGGTCCCATCTAATAAACAAAGGTTTTGTGCAAAACCAATTCAATTGACTTCTTATAACAGTTGTTCCACTTAAGTGTGCTCAGTCACCTTGAGACCATCGTATCCTATCTGAAATGGGAGTTGATCAAAATGGGCCCTAGCTTACTAACTTGTTTTCTCTTTTATTCTTAGTTTAATCCTAGACTTGAGCCAAATTTGTTAACCTAGTTCCTAACTGAATAATAATATAATAAGTTTTGTTTTATTTCTCTTTATTATATATTTTTTCTCTTTTATTATCATAATAATATTCTTTTTGTGTCTTATGAATTAAAATACTACTTAAATTTCATTTTAAGTATCTATAAATCTACATAATTTAGCCTATTTCCTTTTTATTACAAATCTGCAGCTTTCACATGTAACTTGTAAATTTTGTTACTTTTTATTTCAATTCATACTTGCGCATCCTATGTCATTATTCTAATCCAAGCGAAAAATCAGATTAAAAACCATGTTTGTAAACTAACATTTGCATCTCAAAAAATGTAAAAGGATGCAAAAAGATGAAAATAACCGATAGAAATAACTATTAAGGGAAAAGACTGAAATGAAAGAGACACATAAAAAGAAAACATAAAAAGAACTTAAATAAACATAAGAAAATGTAAGGAAAACAATAAAGCCCTTAGAGAAAAAGAATACATAAAACTATTGGAAAAAATATAAATAAGACTGTAAATAAAACTATTAAAACCCTAAACTTATAAGCTACTTATAATCTAAATAATTATTGTACTCACACGTGGTCCTAAACTCTTTTTCAGTGGTCGGTGCAGATCTTGCCTCTAACTCAATTATATAAATATTTACGTTTATAAACCCTTTTCGTAGAAAAACTTAGGTAAGGTCCCACTCAAAAAGAGAGAACTCCAAGATGAAAAGATTGTGTTGTGAAGAATTAGCTAGGTCTGGTGTCTATTTATAATGCAGCCTTGGGATCTCCGGCCATAGGATTTGTAGATTAATTCATGCAAGTCACGTCACTCAACCAATCAAAACGTGCCACGTCAGCTTAAATGTCAAAATTGGCCAATATAATTCGGCTATGTCAGCATAAATAATCAAAACTCATCATTGTTTTGTACCTAGGCGAAATTTTCACCCAAGCTTTGTAACGATTTGACCCGACTCCTTGCTAGATCGACCTATGGATTCACATACGGATCGATATGAGCTATATATATATAGTCTTATTCTTCCGATAACGTTTTCGTTTTAATTCATATTCATACAAACTATACATGCAAATTGACAATAAAATTGCCGTGGACACGATGGTGCAAGTTCAATAGCTAAATTCTGGAAATTTTGTAAACTTGCTATTTTATTAGTTAATTATTTAATTAGTTATTATGACTTAAAATTTTGGGCCTTTATATTCTCTACTCCTTAAAGGATATTTTCCTCGAAATCCCCAACGACAAAAAAAATGAGATAAGTATTTTCATCAAAATACCCATAACCATCAACTTTAACATCACCCATTAGCATGCATTACTGTTTTCTAATGAAATTTATAAGGTTATGCAATGGTGTAGTGTTTGCATACCTAACTAATACAAAAGATTAGGCAATCAATTGATATAGTCGACCTCCATTTTTTGCAAATATGCATGTGCAATATATCCAAATGAATGCATGTTTCCAAATGATAACTGGTAGTTCTACATGCATGCTTAAGTTATCATTTATATGCAACAATCATATGTTAGTCATCCAATTTTACAACTATATAATTAAATTAAAATGTTCCCACATCGGCATGCAACATGTTTGTGTCCTAGCCAGCCGATCTCTAATAGCGCCTAGTGTGTGTTATGCATCCACTACATCCACTAGCCAACGCTTGCAATCAATTGCGTACATCTTTCATAACATGTTCTATTAATGTGTTCTAAATCTATCCCTATCATCCATAGTTATATCCTAGGTCTCACCGAGGATACGAAAGAACATATTCGAAGGAAATGTAAAGACGTAATAATCTAAAGCTTACCACACAAAAAATGGGTAAGAGATATGCATTATCTTTTCTGCCTCCTACATAGCTTCATCCGCATTGTCTCCTCACTGAGTCTTAACGAGCTTCATCTCTTTGTTCCTGATCTTTTTTATTTCATGGTCTAGAATCCATGTAGGCATGCAACGAACATATGCTTCTTTCTCAATCTTTATATCCTCAAGTATATTAGGCTCGACTATCATAGTTGAATCACGCATGCACTTTCACAGGAAAGAGACATGAAATACATTATGTACTCCAGAAAATCACTCGTGTAGGCTAACATTATATGATTTCTTTCCAAACTCTAACTATAACGGGGAATGGTTCTATGAATCTGGTGGTGAGCTTCCCCATTGAACCAACTTATTACATTTCTAAATGGTGACACCTTCATAGAAACCAAAACCCCAGCTTTGAATTTCAAATCTGTCCTCCTACTGGCATAAGAATTATACTGGTCTTTGTCTGTATTCATCTTTTTCCTTGTCAAATCGATCTTCTCCGAGGTCTCTCTCACCATATTCAAATCAAGTAGCAATCTATCAGTCGTCTCCCACCAACATGAGGGTGATCTACAAGGTTGAACATAAAGTGCCTCAAAGGGAGCCATCTCAATATTTGTCTGGAAACTATTATCATAGGGGAATTCTACCAAGGGTAGATGCTCCTCCCATGTCCCTCCAAGGTCTAGGATACATAACCTCAATAAATCCTCAAGAATCCTATTCATTCTCTCAGTATGTACATCAGTCCAAGGGTGATAAGCTATAGTTAACATAAATCGAGTCAGTGGTTACTCTTTAAAACTCCTCCCAAACTCACAAGTGAAAACATGGTCTCTATCACTCACAATGCTAGTAGGTATATCTTTGATTAGGATGACCTATCTCATGTACATTGAAGCTAAGCACGATGATGTCCTCTTGCTTTTGATTGGAATGAAGTGGGCACTCTTCGTCAATCTATCTACAACCCTCCAATTGTTAGTATTGCCCTTTCAAGATCTGGGCAACCCATTGGTAAAGTCCATGAAAATGCTCTCTCGCTTCCATAATGAAACATCTAGTGGTTCGAGCAGTCCACTAGGTTTCCATTGCTCTGCCTTCACTCTTTAACAAACCAACCACAAGGCCACATAATCAGCTATGTCTTTCTTCATACCATTCCAATAATACTCTCTTTATGTTCCTATACATTTTGTCACCGTCCAAACGGATAGTCATTCGAGAGTGATGTGCCTCTGCTAATATCTTACTCACCAAATCACCAGTGAGGGGGAAACAAAGTCTATCATCCCTGTTAAACCGCCCTCTGTCATTTATGGTAATGTTGGAAATTCCCGAAGGCTTCTCCTTGGCTAATCCTCTCAAAGATCTATACCATCTCCAGATCCTTTCGCAACCTTGAGCCAATATGATCTATGAGGGTAGGCTGAATCTCAAGTGATGCTAACAAACCAGGGGTAAAGTCCATCAATTTCTTGAAATCAAAAGTATAAATGAACTCTAGACACTTTCATTCCACAAACATCGGGCTAAGGTCATCCCTCTTCCTACCAAGTGCGCAGACTACTAAAATATTCTTTTTGGGAGTATAAGCGATCTCAAAATCATATGACGCAAGAAACTCCATATAATTCTAATGTTTGATATTCAAATCTTTATAAGAGAATAGGTACTTCAACGATTTATGATCTATGCAGAGCCCAAACCTCTCTCCTAACAAATAATGCTTCCACTTCTTGAGAGAAAAAACTATAGCAGTCAATTCTAGGTCATGGGCAGGGTAGTTCTTCTCGAGGACCTTCAATTGCCAATTACTGTACCACACTACCCTCCCCTCCTACATCAACACCACGCCATGGTCATTATCACATGCATCAGTTCATGCTGTAAAGGGCTTAGATCCATATGGTAATACAAACACTAGCGCACTAGTAGGAGCTCGCTTAAGCATCATAGGGGAATCCTCGCAAGCTATGTCCCACATGATTGCCAAGTTCATCTTAGCTAATCTAGTCAACAGTATCAATATCTTAGCAAAATTTATGATGAACTTCCTGTAGTGTCAAACAAACCCAAAAAAGCTTCTTGTTTTGGTTGCATTCTTAAGTTCCAACCAATCTTGGACTGCTACTACTTTAGCGAGATCCACCTCTCATCCATTTCTCGAGACATGTTCCCCAAGAAACATCCCTCATCTCGCCAAAAGTGGCACTTAAAAAATTTAGCTTTTAGCTTATGCTTCCTAAGGGTTCCAAGAATCTCCTTAACATTAAATGCATGCTTCTCTCTACTCTTGGAGAACATAGGAATGTCGTCTTGAACGCCACAACAAATTTATTCAATACTTTCTAGAGTACTCAACTCATCAAATCAATGAAGTATGTCAAGGATTGGTCAGGCCATATAGCATGACCCACCACTCAAAAAATCCATCAGTGTTTAAAAATGTTGTCTTGTCAATATTATTATATGCAACTTGGAGCTGAAGAAATCCAGTGACTGCGTGTAGACGAGAAAATATAGAGGCACCAACTAATCGGTCTAAAAGATCATAGATCCTAGGAAGTGGATAAGGATTCTCCTTAGTGAGCTTATTCAAGTCTCTGTAACCGACGAAAGCCTGAGGACCTTCATAGTAAAGATGAGTAGTGCCCTTCACTCTGATATGTTATGCTCAAATAAACCCTCCTTTAGAAGCGCTAATATCCGTACTCAATTTCTTCCTATCCCAACGACTATATGGCGAACTGATAATGCTACTGGCTTATCACTATCACTCAACTAGATGCGCAAATCGATCTCTCGCTTAGGAGGTAAACCCCAAATCTCCTATAAGACGTTTAGGAACTCTCTCAATACAAGAACGAAATCTAAATCGGTTCAAGATGAATCAACGGAATAAAGTAAGCTAAGCATAATTAACCCCTGTAGGTCGCAAGATACCTTGAGAGTCCACCCACTGTAAGTCTCTAATCTTAAACTCTCCTCTTGCAATCTAATTAGCACCATACGATGCTAGCCGATCCATCCTAAGTATCATTCCATGCCACAATCTAATTAGCACCATACGATGCTAGCCGATCCATCCTAAGTATCATTCCGTGCCTAGAAAATACCAAAACATAGGTGTCGCACTCAAACTCAACGCCCAAAATGAAAATCCTCAAACCCCTGCAAATCGTAGACAAGTGTGTTGATCCTCTAATGAGGTTCGAGACTACTATCGGGCCTGCTACTAGAGATATACTTAAGTGCAAAATGATCTGCTAGAGAGCAAGAAATAAAGGAGTGTGATGTTCTCGAATAAAAGAGTGCTTGAATGGGAAAATCAAAAAGGGCGGTCAAACCTTCAGCTGAGATCTTCCTACCTCTATCCATCCCACTACTTGATGGTGCTGCATCCACCAACTAAATCTATGCAACCTATGTACTAGCTCTTTGTGCTTCATTGGCCTTTTGAGGGCATGCTCTGCTAAGATGTCTTGCACATAATTATAACACTTGCCTTTCATGGTGTCTCTCTTACAATCCTTAGCATAATGGCCCACTAATTCATAATTATAGAATTTATTGTATTTTTGGATTTTCCGTTTCCGTGGACCACCACCTTTCTTATTATCCTTCCACCATTTTTTTGGCCTCAACCGCCTTTGGAACCACTTTCACTTCCTTTACTTCTTCACTACCACCATATGACTTCAAATCCATCTCTGCTAAAAACTTGAAGGTAGCCCCTGTGGGTACATGAGTCAATGCCAACCCTTGGAGGTGTTGGTCCAAGCCCTTATAAACTTAACAACCTTCTTATGGGGTATATTAACCTGATCTATCATAAATTGCAAAATATTATTGAATTGGTTGTTGTACTCCTTGATGGATAAATATGCTTGTCTCAACTGAATGAATCTTTCCAATTGTACTCCTTCTGCTTGAGATAAGAACTTTCTCTCGAACCTTTCCATGAACTGATCCCAACACGTAACTCTAGCTTCAGCCTTTATGACATCCCACCAACAGGAAACCTTTTCTTTCAACTGCCATGCAGCAAGCTAAAGTCTATCTCAATCTTCTAGTTTCATAAGCCTAAGAATACTCTTTGTATTACGAAGCTATGTGTGACCCACAACAAATGCCTCTATCCCCAAGAATATTTTATTGCCAAGACTAGAAAAATCCTCATAGACTCTTGGGAAAATCAACTACTACTGGTTGAGCAGGGGTTCCATCATCCAACACTGGATCTTGCACTGGTTCTTATGGCTGATTCGTTGGTGTCGCAAACTAAAGGTATCTATGGAACCAAGTAGGTATTGATAAATCGTTTGGAAGATTAGTGGCGTATGCCATACCGTGCAAGAAAAAATGTAAGGAATTAAGATTCAAAGGAGTCAAAAGGAAGGTTTTACTGACTTGAGGGGATAACACTCTTTATATATTAAAAATATGGAGTTTGGAAAATATGTTCTTTTTTCTAGAAAATCATTTATTTTTTTAAAACAAGTTTTTAGAATCACGTGACCTGGCTCGGATACCAAATGAAACATCCCACGCCCCTTGGTACCCCTAAAATAGGAACATTAAAGAAGGTATAATATTTATAGATATAACTAAATAACGTCACAGAGATTAAAGTCCACAAGACATCAAAAATAGGTATGGAGGAAAAGATAACATAGCTTATTATTAAATTCATAAGATAAACTCTTCTTGGAAAGTCAACAACTGATAATACCATGTCAAAAACTACATGTTTCACTCAGCTTCACTAATAAATCTGAGTACACGAAATTAAAATACTCGCTCAAGTAGTACAAACCAACTAACTAATAATGATAAAAGAAAAGGAGATACATATGAATAAGAATAATAAGTTGCTCCTTCAAGAAATTCGAATAAGAATAAGAATAAGAACCCACCCTAAGTTCCCGAAGGTGGAAAAAGAGAAGAAAGAGGAGTAAATCAGACATAAATCATAATGAATAAAGTAATTAAAAGCATTATAAGTAAATTAAAAGTTAGACATGATAATAGTTCTGCATCCATTACAAAATAAATAACTACTAATAATATGTTATAAATCTCAATTTTCTTATTTATTTTTTTGCGCGTTTACTATTCTAAATACTTTTTGTTTGAATTAGCTTTCCTAATTCTGCCCTTTAGTAGGCACTTACCCTCTTCCTATCATCTTTGTGGCCTCTAACGTGTCATTAGTAGGTCCTGCCTACTAGGAAAAAGGCACATAAACTAGCACATGTTATAGTAGTCGCCAATCAAAATCTTCATGCTAAAAAACCATTGGATGCCTTACTAATCAAATTTTGTTGACCTCTAATATTGTCGTTCCACCTAAGCATGCTTAGTTTTCCTGAAACCATCATATTTAGTATGAATAGGAAGGTGGTCTGATGGGTCCTATCTAACAAACAAACTAAGGTTTTGCGCTTCAACCCAATTCTGCTGACCTTACAACTGTTGTTCCACCTAAGTATGCCTTATCTTTTAAGACCTCGGATCCTATCTTAAATGGGAGGTGGTCGGAATAGGTCCTAGCTTACTATTCTGTTTCTCTTTTATTCTTAGCTCAATCCTAGATCTGAGCCAAACTATTGACCCAGTTTCTAATTGGGTAATAATACAATTGGTTTTGTTCTATTTCTCTTTATTATGATTCTTTTTTGCTCCTTTATTATCATAATGACTTGCTTAATCTTTTATAATCTAAATAATTACTATACTCACCTGTGGTCCTAAGCTCCTTTTCTATGGTTATTGCAATATCCCATCTCTAAAAGGATTATATAGATATTTAATTTTATACATGTTTTCCTTAGAAAAATTAAGGTCAGGCCCGTCTTAAAAAGAGAAAACCTGGGAAAAGATTGTGTTGTGAAGAATTAGCTAGGCGTAGGGGTCTATTTATAGTGTAGCCTAAGGATCTCAGACTATTGGGTTTTCATATTAAATCCATGCCAACTACATCACTCAACTAATCAAAATATGCCACGTCAGCTCAAATTTCAAAATCAGCCAATAGAAATTAGCCATATCAGCAAAAACCATCAAAAGTGATCACTGTTTCGTACCTAGGTGAAATTTCACCAAGGCAATCGAGTAGTCGACTTGATCCATTTTTGTGTTGTGTATATACACTAAATCTTACTCTTATGATAATTTTTTTGTTTTAACTCTGATTCTTAAAAACTATATATGCAAATTGACCAGAAAATTTCCACGGACATGAAGATGTAAATCGCATAACTAAATTCTGATAATTTCTTAAAATTATTATTTTATTATTTAAATAATTATTATGGCTTAAAATTTGGGTTGTTACAAGCGCAGTGATGTTGTCATGTTTGGAGGTTTGACTAATTCTGATCAAGAGAATCAGTTTGGTGTAGGAAGAGGATCCTGTATTAGCATGAACTATTAGAAGGCTCCGAGTTGGAATGATATCAATCACTTGAAGGACTTCATTCATAACCTTAATGGATGGTCAAGAAAGAATAAAAGGTTAAGCTTCTTGGACATTGGTGATTTTGAGAAAGGAAGTTCTCAGGGAGTGTCATCGTTCTAAGTTCATGATACATCCAGGAGGTACTAAGATGTATTAAGACATGAAGAGTAATTTCTTCTATGAAGACATGAAAAGAGATATTAGATTAACTATGAAGAAGTGTGTGAACTATCAACAAGTAAAAGATGAGGATCATCAGCCTAGCAGTTTGCTTCCACCGTTGGATATTCCTATGTGGAAGTGGGATCTATATCCATGGATTTCACCAATGGACAGTCAAAATCCAAAAAGGGGGAACAAGAGTATATGGGTCATCGTGGATCGATTGGCCAAGTATTCTCACTTTATCTAGTTAGTACGACTAGGATGGCTTCTGTTTTGGTAAAGTTATTAATGAAGAATATATATTTAGATTTCATAGGATCCGAATAGTATTGTAAGAAACGGAGATCCATTATTTACTGTTGAGTTCTGGAAGAGTCTGCAGAGTCCTTTGGTAACCAACCTCAAGATAAGTACTGTTTATCTTCCATAGATGGATGGGAAAACAGAAAGACTAAAAAAAGTACTTGAATATTTGTTGAGAGCATGCGTTTTAGACTTTGATAGCTCATCATAAGGCCATTTTCATTTGGATGAGTTCTCCTATAACAACAGCTTTGTGGCTAGTATAGAAATGACATCGTTTGAAGCAATGTACATAAGATTGTGCAAGTCATCATCTTGTTGATTAGAGACCAGAGACAGGTTAGTTCTTGGTCCAGAATTGGTGAAGGAAGCTGCAGAGAAGATTATCTAAGGCTGGATGGAAGAAACTCAATCAAAGTAGAAGAGTTATACAAATAAAAGGCATAAGGACAACAAGTTCTCTGTTGAAGACCAAGTTTTTGTCACAGTATCACCTATGAGACGTGTTGTATGTTTTGGGAAGTCAAGGAAGCTTGAACCTAGGTTTATTGGACCCTTTGCTCTCTTAGAGAGGATCGGTAAACTCCCATATCAAGTGGAGCTACCAGATATTTTGGCGGGAGTTCATAATGTGTTTTATGTCTCACATCTACATAAGCATATGCATGATCCAAATACTACAATTGCTTAACGGTATTCTAAGAGTTGGCGGTGGAACCGAATTTGACATTTGTGCGATAACTTGTTTAGATTGTGGAAAGATACAAGAAGAAACTGAGGAACAATACGGTCAAACTAGTGAAAGTCCTAATTTGCTTGGTGTAAGTCATATATCGTTTTATAAACTTAGTAACTAATGGGCTTCGCTAGTATAGTAAATATTATTTGTTGCTTTCTATGTTTGTTTTAATCCGTGACTATATTTAGAAGACGAAATTCTTTTAAGGAGGTTGGATGTAACATCCCTCATTTTTGGTAACATTATTCAGGATATCTAATAAGATTTATTGGACAAGAATAATGTAATTAGATTGTTGAGTTGAGATTTGCAGATTAAAAACACAATGCGTTGGCCTTATGTATTAAGTAAAATGAATTCAACGTAAGTAGGATTATGTGAGGGAAAAAATGGGAAACCCTTGGCCTTATATATAATATCTTTTCCAACATATTTACCCTCATTCTTTTCATTCAGTTAAAACCTAAAAAGAACACAAAGGGGCCAACCGTTATTCATATCAAGAAGAAGAAGAAATTCAAGAAAAGCTTAGAATGATTAAAGCATTAGGATCTACAGCCAAAAATATCAACATCTCAAGAATTAACCAAAGTGAAAAATGATTTTAAACCCTTATTTGATTCGGCCATAGGGAATATCTAAATGTTGTGATTTACATGATTATTTTCATGTTTATATGTATCTTAATGTTGATTGAGAATATCTAAACTCCTACACCCTCAAATATTCACTACCTTAAGGTTCTCCTCTATACTTTTGAAATGGTGTCAGGTCTTTCTATTAACTTCAATAAAAGCTCCATTATCATGCTGGGTAACTGTACTCATATGGGTCCTGTAATTGCTGAATGCCTTTACTATAAACTTGAATCATCCCCAATCAACTATCTGGGCATCCCTTTTCATCCTACCAAACTTCAAAAATATGACTGGCTTCCCCTCATCTCGAAAATTGAAACCAAACTATCAAGCTGGAAAGCAAACTCTTTATCCTCTGCTGGACGTCTTATACTTGTCAAACATGTCCTCACATCCCTTCCAACGTATTGGATGTCCTTCCACAAACTCCTTATCTGGGTAATTAATAAAATTGGTTCAATTCGCATCTTATTTATATGGAATGGTGGCAAACTAAAAAAACTTATCAATTAGCAAATGGTCAGTCTCCCTTTAAAACATGACGGCCTTGGAATACTTGATCTCTCCACCTTTAACCTTGCGCTACTCGCTAAATGGTTATGGAGCTTTCTCTCGCCAGGACATTTTTTTTTATAAAGATTGGATCTTGTCACGACCGTACAACTCGAACCCATTTCTCACCCCTCATTTTAGACCAACTGCTAGACCATCGCCGTTCTGGAAAGGGGTGTTATCTACCATCACCAGAGTCAAATCTCTTTTTCATGTAAAAGTTAATAATGGTGAATCTTGTCTATTTTGGATGGATATTTGTAAAGAGCAGATCCCCTTTTCTTCTTTATTCCCCAACCTTGCATTATTAAACCAATACAACCTGTTAACCGTGGCTTTAGCTCATGATCTTGGCCCAGTGGGCTTTTCCCTTCAACTCTTCTTGGGCTTGAGTCTCTAAAAAAGATTATTTCATTTGGGCAAATCTTTAACTCCAATCAACTCTCTAATGGACCCGATTCATTCATATGGGCCTTGGGCCCAACTAACAAAATTTGAGTCGTAGCCTGCTATAAATTCTTGGTTCATCCGGGCTGATGCTTCTCTTTCTGTCGCATACGGGACTATCACCTACCTCTTCGAGTCATTTTCTTTCAATGGCTCCTCATTCACAACCGCATTAACACCAGAGACAAACTGCATCGCTTCAATATCAACATTGATCCTATATGTATAATCTGCAACCACCACAATGAATCCCTTTCACATCTTTTTTTCTGAATGCGATTTCTCCTATGCAGTGTGGGCTGCAATCAGCTCCTTCCTACTTGGCTTCAACCCTTCTATCCACTCATTCTTCGAATATTGGCAGCATAATCCCCGTAATTCCTTAGTAAATTTCTTCTCATGAAGTATTTGGCAAGAATGCAATGCACACATCTTCGGCAAACACAAGAAACTCTTGATGGGAACATGTTATCACATCCTGCATCTTTTTGAATCATGGATAGGAACCACTAGACACGCACGCTTCAGGCTCACTCTCCCCATGCCACAATCTCCTGGATCATAGGAAAGCAGCTCCCTCTTCCCTCTCTAATGTCAGTAGAAGCTAGTTAGTATTATCTATGGTCTATTTTGGATGTGTAGTTATATGCTACGATCTCTGCTATTTGATGTACATATTTTGCGTTATGCTTGTACTATCATTATTGGCCTACTTGGTCTGGACTTGTTATACCCCTAGTTAGGCTTGTCAACCACCTTATATTACTAGCTACTTATTATTACGCATAACCGGCTGTATAGCATCACGCTACACACCCTTCTTCCTCAAAAAAACATACATGATTTTCATGTAATTCTAGTAGTATTTAGGGTAAAACCTATATCTAAACATTTCCAATCGAATTGAAACATTGACAAACGTTATTACAATGTTTTAGGAGACGGGTTTTCAATTTCGTAATTTTCTGAGCTTGTATGATCTTCTTATGAATTTTAAAAGTCTAATTACTAGCTAATTAAAAGAAATTTGATTAAGGGGTTTAATTAGTTTATACTTCATACATTTCAAAATGAAAGGGGAGGATATATTCATAAATATACGATTTTTGGTATTTTTACCACACACAGATTAATTGATATGAATTTCTAAGTTGGTCGAATTTACAATGATATTTAACATTAATTAAGGCATTAACGTTATTAATTAATAATTTCTACTTTTCGAAACCTTAGGATACCATAAAAAGTCTACAAGAAATTAGTATTCGATTGTACAAATCAATAGGAGTTCAGGAATTGTGTTGGAGATTGTGAAAACTTCAGTAATAAAAGGAAATGAACCAGTTTTCTCTATATTCATTATCGCTTCCATCGTCCTAAAAATAAAAGAATCTTTTGCACTTTTCCAAATGGTCAGAAGCACCTTCCGCTTCCTTTCGATAAACTTTGGATACTTGTAATATCACTTGCTAGCATATGAAGTATTTAGGTCTCCAATTCCATGCATGAGGTTTCGACCTCCGCATTTCATTTTCGGTCCTTAGCAACCGACTTTATGTTTTTAAATTTTTATCTCTAACAAAGCCTATTGAAATTGCACATGGGCCTCGGTCATTGTGTTTGGATGATGGGACCTTTTTTGAAAGCATAATATGTGGGTTGCCACCTTTATTGTTTTAAACATTTTGAGACTCCTTCCTCAATACCTTTCTATTGAGCCCAAAGGGAATTTTTTTCTTAACCTAGATTTATAAAGGAAGTATAGAGGTTATCACCTCTGGACCCTTTCATTGTGTTAGAATGATCCTATTTTGAAACCATAATTTGACTTAGAGGTTTCCACCTCCTTGTCTCTCGACTGTGTCAAAAGGGTTACTTTCCAAACCTCACATTATAAAGATAAAATAGGCTTTCCCTTACGTTTTAAATAAGCTTGGAGCCTATCATCTCAATGCTTGTTAGAGGATCCGGAGGAGCTTGTTTTACAAAAATTTGTTATCATAAATAGAAAAGATTGTTACCTCTTTTCTTTTCGATGTATCAAAAGGGGTTGTTTTCGAAGCAATAATTTTTAAATTGAAAGGACTTATTGCCTTTATAACCTTTCGTGGAACCGAAGGGGTGGGTTTAAATAAAGCCTTATTATAATAAACAACTTGTATGTGACATTTACATGGGCTAGTTTGCTTGCATTTTTTCGCATGCACGCTGTTTTATGAAGTTTTTACATGATTGCTTTCGACGTGTGTGGAAGGAATCAAAAGGGGGTTTCAGGTTGAAGGGGATAGGTTTCGACCCCATTATATATGCATGATGCTTTCGATAGGGAAATAATACATGACTTTAAATGTGACAACTTGCCTGGTAAAGGTTAAGGTTTTAACTTAAACTTGGCGGGGAACCTTATTATGCTTTTGTACATGTATAAGCACATTAGGGACACTAATGGGATGCATGAAGGGGTATGAGAATATCATATACACCCAAAGTTTAAAAATACATTAGGGATACCAATAAGGTAAACGAAAGGGATATTGGGGGTATCAATTATAATTTAAACAAACTGGGATGGTTAATCCTATTAATTGGGGTTTCATGGTCGACCAATGGACAAAACTACGTGTATGTGAAGGGTACTAATATAATCTTGAATTGAGAGGTTCATAGTCCTCCAAGAGTAAAACCACTGGAGTGTGTGAAGGTTAATCCGTTTCTCAAAATTCGATTATGATTCCAAGGAGAGGGTTACTTCGCGAGCCACATTATGAGAATTAAAGTAAAGAAATGATAGGAAATCATTAATTGTCAAAGAAAGTAGAAAACTAGAATGTAAGTGGGTAACTTGTATTCACATATATAAGCGAAACCGTTAAGACATATAATCAAGATAATAGGGATGCTGATTCCATTGCATGTTGCTTGTTGCATCTTATAATTGTTATTACATTATTATGTTTTAACCATTGAAACTGCTATAACATAGGCTTGGTTAAGTTGCGAAGGAACCTAGCAAATGGAAACCCGTTCCGCTAAGTGGCATGCTCTCCTTAGATATCTACTTGTATCGAGAAGATATTGTTACTCATACCAGTTTGTTGACTGACCCGAATTTCTTGTTTTATCCTTTCAACTCTTGGGTGCTCTTTGAGTAAGCTGATGGTTAAGGTTTCATAGATTTTGCTTCTACGAATAAGGTTTCATAGGTGTGCAGGAGGCAGTACTTATTCTAGGGGTTTTTCTCCGCTATTTTATTGATATAGACATAATTAAAGGCATGAAAGTTATGCCTATATTAATTTGACTTTGATCAACCATAGAGCCATCTTCATATGTTGCTGTCGGAGATTATATTTTGTAATAATTATATTTGATTTGGAAAAGGTTATGTGAAGGAAATGTAATGAACGAATATTATCAATGAATATGTTTTGAATTCTTTCATATTCGCATGTTTTCTAATGGAATGACTTATTAACACGCAATTTTTCAAGATAATTGCAACATCTACAGCGCTTCGCTTTGGGCCTTAGAAAGTGGGTGTTACACCAAGGCTTTTTCCTTTATCCTGGTTGACACCCATAATGCTGATAGGGTCTGTTTGTACTTGTTTTCTAAAATACTTAGAGGGTTAACTTTAATCCTTATCGAAACCGATGGGCACCTTTACAAATTGTGTTTTATAACTCGAAACTCGTTGCTTCTGAAACTCTTGAAACCATTGTCTACGTCAACAAGAATTTCAAAGTTACTTTTCTAATATTTCCTTGGACACAAATGTGGTTGGTAGGGAGACTTTTAACCAGTAAAATATTTTCAGGCTTTGTCTCCATGGCATATTGGTGTCAATAGTGTCGACAAGAAAACTTTATAAAATTATTTTCAAAATTAGCTAGGCTATCGCCTATATATCTTCTTGCATTTTTTTAGGTTAACAAGTCTTGTTTGCATGCTCATTTCTTGCATAATGTCGATAGGACCTTCCCCTCGCTATTGTATGATATATTGACTTTGACACCTTGGAAGGAATTCGAAAGTGGATTTGGTGATGGCAAGGGAGTCGCACCCATACCAAATTACCGTTGTACTTAGTAGAGAAACCATTGAGATTCCTATTGATTGGTGGACAACCATGCTATGTCATTGCATTTGTATATACACATCAGAGACACCAGTGGGATAGAAAATCAGGAGACACCAATTAAACATGAAAGTTATTAGGGGAAATAAGTATAATGACAAAAATAAAGGGGTCTTAATTATTCAAAGGCAAAACTAACGAATGTGTGATGGATAGTCACATTATATTGGCATGATGAACTATCACATTAAGTTGACAGATTCAGTCATCTGATGGTAAAACTTTAGGATGTGTGATGAAAAGTTCACATATATACAAAATGTTAAGCTCAAACAGGTAACTTGAGGATAAGTAGATAACTTATCGATAAGGAAATTATTATGAAACTGTTAGATAATTAGCCAATAAAAAGGGGATGGAGAATCGACTATATATTGCATGTTTCAAATTATTATTGATAACATCATTGTTATTATTATTGTCACTATAGTGCTAACCATTGAAGTGTAGGAGCACCAGATTGGTTACATTATAATTAGATAGTAGTGAGAAGGAAATTTGTTTAGCTATGCGGCATCATCTCATTAGATATCCATTTATAGTTGTGTAGGTAAATTATTATTCACATGAGTCTTTTGATTGACCCGTAGTTTTTGATTTTTCTCGTAAACTCTCAAGTACTCATCTGAGTAGGCTGGGGTTAAGGTCTTTTCAATTTATATTTTTCGAATAAGATTATGTAGACATGCGGCATTTAGATATTTTGGAGCATTTTCAGTTATGTGTTATCTTTTTGATGTATTTAAGGTTAAATTTGTTTATTGCCTATATTAAAACTCTGAACCAATGGGCATCTTCTTATGTCACTTTTGAAGACTGCGATTTGTAATAAGTATAGTATAATCTGAATGGAGTTTGCTAACAAGAATGTAATGAATATTTATCAATGAATGTTGTTTTAAAACTTGTCATATTCCCGTGTTCACTGATGTTATGATTCATTAACATATCCATTTCCTATCACAAAAATTTAATACTATAGATAACTACTTCATTTGTATTGCTGAGTTTTGGGCCTTAGAAAGGTGAAAACTAGTTTAAAAGGTGTTTGTCATCATAGTCGATGGTCATAAAGAATAGAGGTGACAGTCTCAAAGTACTTTTGAAAATACTAGAGGCAATAACCTCAACAAAGTTTGGAAACAATAGATGCAATAAACCTGAATTCTTTGAAAAGTATGGAGGTGATACGCCTAATACTTTATATAGGAAATAACCTTATAACCTATGTACAAATGTTATAAGCTATCGCTTATGTACAACGGAGACAAGCCCTTGTGGAGTGGTTAACTTTTAAGACATAATTATGGATGAAGCAACAAGGACCAAATCGATAAACAACGATGGAGACAAGCTCTAGATACATCCTATACCATGTTAAATGATATTCCAAGCGTCATGACTGATGTTGACTAAGACAAAGGCAATAAGCTTTACCTGCTAGGATGATGGTGATAAGGTTTTGGAAACTCCACACATATATAAGCGATGGCCTAATAGTAAATAACATGAAAACTAAATTTTTACTAACTGAAGTATTTCTTTTCTTCTACTCTACATGAGTGGCAGAATGTTGTTGATTAAAAGTTTACTTTTCTGAACTTCCACTAAAACTTTTTAGGTTCAAATGCCAAAACGTTGAAAATATTAGATGTGCCTTACATTAATTCCTTAAATTTATCTAACATAGGAAAACTATATTAAATCATAAAATATAAGAAAAATCCTAAAAATCCACAATATTTCGAGAGTAACCCTATTTATCCTATGTAGAAATTTTAGGTCAAAAATCATATTTTTAATAATTAAATTTCGTACTATCCTTTGGAAATTCATAGAAAATTCCTAGGATCTTAGAAAATTATGAAATTTAAAGTCCATCTCTAAAAACATGTGAAGAACATCAAATAAAAAATTCAAACCGACTAGAGGTGTAAACTGCGGGTTTCTACCTAAAACATATTCAAACCTATGCATAAATAAGCATAAACAAGCATTGTTCTACACAAACAATGAAATAGCACCAAAATCATCATAAATGCAATCATGAAACAATTAAAGGATTCAAATATCAGCCATAGCCGAATCAAGCAAAGGTAGAAATTATTACTCATCTTAGACTGGATAAAAGAGTTAAGATTTGTTGTAGATGAAATTTATGCTTGATTCCCTAACTTTCCCTCCGGAAATTTCCTTAGTTTTCCCTACTTCCTGGAGTTGTAATGGTTAGTCTACTTTAGTTTAGTTTCAATTTTTGTAAAATGAGAGAACAGAAATGAAAGGGTGGAAGGTGATGTTTATGAAGGACTGTGTATTTCCTACTTTATCCTTTCCATAACCCCTCACTTATATTATGTTAGATTGAGTAGTCAAAAATATCAAGCCACAATATATAGCAAATTTTATCTCATCAACCCACTACATAATTCTTATTTATTATAATCAACTAAATTTCTTGAATAACGTTTTGCAAAATTAGGAGTGTTACCTAATCATAAAGCCAAATAATGGCAATTCACAAAGATTATGAACACTATCAACATTGTAATTACCAAATATCAAAATCCATGATAAGTTATAAAAGCTAAATCCTTAAATTATATATTTGGTGAAAATAAAATCAAATTGAATCCAAAAATCACAATAAAAAGGGAGGCATCAAAATGCACCAAATTTATGAGAATAAAACTCATTGAATGCATGTTAACACCAAATTTGCATACACCTATAGAATAGGAAGACCTATAGAAAACCCAATGGCATGAAGGATTAAAGACTTATAAATGACACGATGGCCTATAGAATACTAGATAAAGCGAAGGCATATAGAACACTAGATGACATGGTGACCCTGGAACAACTATGACATGAAGGCCCATATAACACTGGATTAAGTGTCATATACTCATGAATAACCAAAAAAGTAATGATTTGCATCCCATATTGTTTGGGTTTACTCAAACATTTACTATAAGTTAATGAACTCTACTTGGTAAGTGTAAAGTGCTTTCAAATAATGATCATTCGAGTAATAAATGTGCTTCTCATACCACAAAGGTTTACTCCAACATTTATCATAAGTTCACAAACTTCACTCGTATGACGATGCTAGATCAATTGAATAACTACAATAATTAATTGTTGAAGTAGCACAAGTGTTTCATATGACTTGTTTCACATAAACGTTTAGTTTAGTTTCTAATCCAATCGAGAACGTGTAAGTTTATATAAAATAGTTTGATTCTAAAATCTTTCTTAAAAACATGCGGTTATAACAAGGGGAAACTAATTCTATTTTTTTCATTTTAAGATGTCTTTTAGGAAACATATTAGTAATATTCAAGCTTTGATAGTGGTGAATTTGTGTATAAGCTGGAAGAATATAGCATGAAGTTGTTTCATACTACTCGGTGTTATATGATGGAACTATAACAAATAAATTTCTGAATTTTAGTCTATCTCAACAATAAACAATGCTGATCAAAGATACCTGAAAGGAACATCAATATAGTTGAGGTAAAAAAATGCTATTTTTTTGTTTGTGAAGATAAGAGTCCAGGTTCGAATGGTATAAATGAAAAGGGAAGGCCAAAAGATTGATTTATTGTAGCTTGTTACTAATATATTTATGTCAACCAAACTACCAAAGGGTATTAACCACACCATTGAGTGATCGGATACACTAGTGGGATATCAACCTATTTCAAGTTGCAATATGTATTACAAAATTTTAAGGTCCTATGAGATAGGTTAAAGAATTTTAAGCCTCATTTGATATCTGAGAATCAATGTGCATTTGCGAAAGGAAGAAACATTATAATTTTTTTACTTGCATATAAGATGTTAAGTGACTTTAAAAAGAATGATGGGAATAAATTTTGCATTACAGTGGATTTGCAAAAGGCTTATGATAAAATTAATAAGTAATTCATATATCAAACTATGAAGACAATGGGATTTCCAACACATTTTATAAATATCACATATGGTTGTATAAATACTCCTACATATTCAATGTTGCTACAAGAGATTCCTACGGGATTTATTACTAGAAATATGGTTATGGGTTAAGAGGACCTCATTCCCTCTATTTGTTTGCAATTGCAATGCAGTATTTTATTTTCTTAATGAATGAAATATTGGAGCTGAAATAGTTTAAGTCTACTTTTTTATTGAACCAACAGTGATAGATCTATTATATGAAGATTACTTAGGTACTGTTTGGATGGCCGAATTAGCTAGCTTCTATGATAACACATCCGACGAGTCAATCATGAACAAGTAGAAATCGAACTGTTGACGTCGGAATCCAACGGCTAAAATTCTCTTTATCTATCCAAACAACCCTATGACATTCCTTGCTTTTTCCTCCTCCTGCTATATATTCCATCGCCTCTTCTTCTCCTTATACAATTTTCAGATTTTTTTTCTGGTGATTCGACTCAAAAATCAGTTATGTGTTTACATTAAAATTGTAATTTTTTCTTTTTAATTTATATATTTCTTTGAACACTTTTTTGAATCAGAAGGCTGAATCATCAAAAGCATCGCTGGTCTCCGAAATGTACTCGGCTTCTACCAAAGATAGTTGTATCCGCTTATGCCATATGAACAGCCAATAAGAAGGGTATGCACAAATCCATTATTGAAATTTTTAACAAGTAGTGGAGGAAATTAACATGCAGAGAAAAAAATGATTTTCTAAAGCTGGTAGATGATACCAAAGTTTGACACATGTCCTGAAGCCTTAGAAGAGAGTTGGTCAAATGGGAAAGCTTGAATAATAAAAATTATGCTGGATATGATCCTAGTATGTAAACTGTTTTATGTAGTGACAATTAGTGGAGTGATCGTGCAAAAGAATTTTCCATAAATATATTTTTCATATGTTTAAAACCATTTTTTTTCTTATTTTTTTAATTGTAGGAATTTGGCTAAAATGTTGTGAACTATAGAAGAGTATCGTTTGATAATTTGGTTCTAAGACGCAATTATTCCATGAGACTCAAGCAATCAGAACTCATATGACTGGACAAGCTTCATATAAGCCTGCTCATACTGAAAACAATTTACTTTAACTTCGACGCCTCCCCCTTTTAACAATCCAGGAGGTTTGGAGGGATTTCAAAATCCCCTCGATGATATCAAAGATCAAGGACGGTACATTCCATAATTGAATTTACCAACCAATCCTCTATCATTCCATGATCAACAAACTAAAATGCACCAAATCACAGTGCAACAAACTTAGTAATTGGTTCTCTTTCTAAAGCACATAGCAGTTGATGTTTTATTTCCATAGCGATAAGATGGTTGAAATAGCTAATGTCATTTACGAGCACAATTGAAGAAATCTTATTCAACATTAGATAGTCCAAACACAAACAGTGTACATTATCTAGAAATTCCTTAAGCTATGCTGATATTGTTGCTTCCGTTAAATGTCTAGCAGAAGGAGCAGATATTTCTTTTCGTAAAGTAATATATATGCTGTTACACATAATACATATTAATTTCATATGCTTAACATTGTTGATGCAAAGTAATGGTTGTCATACTTGACAAATGTTTTGTAACATACAAACCTTTTCTGATATAAGGTAGTGGCGGGAACAAATAGGATCGTTACATTAATTATATTTTTGTATTGTTTATTTCTTCATTTTATCATTGTATTTTTGGTACACTTTAATTAACATGCATACATCTTAGTAACTGTAACGTTATTTCATTTCATTTAAACAATTTATTATATAAAAATAGATAATTATTAATTGCAAGTTACATAATTTGAAAAATCACAAATTAAAATATTTTCAAATATTCCATGCTTAAATGCCCCGTTTGAAGCCGCAAACGCATACCCTATTTATATTTCTACTTCATTTAAGTGCCTCACCTAAATACCATGCTTAATTGACCTATTACGTTGAAAAATTCCTGTTACATCAACCGATGCTTTAAATGTAGCTTCTAACGAGTTATCATTATTATTGGACTAAATATTAATAATATGAAGTCCAAAATTTTCTTTTCTTCTAAGTCCACTAGCTCCACCTTCAATTCCTTTATCCTAGTCGGTGTCGTCTTGCTATGTAGTCTACTCACGAGTTCAGCTTCAGGTACAAGATTAGTTCTGAACTCAATGACTGTGACGGCCCGCCCCGCACCAACCGACATTTACTCCAAAAGTGCGATGTACACATGTCCAGTTAGCACGGAACGGGTCATCAGAAGGAAAGGGAAGAAGGAAATGAACTAACAAAGAACCTGTATAATGTCTCACAGCGCATAGAATAAAATATAATAATAACATACTTGACATAAAACAGGTGAGACAGTGCATAAGCTGAAACAACTAACATAGTAGCGGAAAATGTAAGTACATCTTATGATCCAAAGTTAAACATTATTACAACTTTTCAAACTGTCTCAAAGCAAAAGCAAGATAAAGGAGGTACACTACTAATGCCCAAGTAGCGACCACCAACGACACAGGGAGAATATCTATATATCATACGTGGAAGCCTCCTGCCCGCCTCTGAATCAGCTACTCGCGCATCACCAGCTAACCTGTCTCTAGTCTGCTCGTGTGAGCACCCAGAGTAATAAGAGGAGACATAAAACTCTGGGTCAGACATAAAGCCTGGTAAGAGCGATAAGCATCTAAACAGAACAATAACAGGTAGACTAAAACATACCTGAACCTGGACCTGCAACCAAAGAGTTAGCACTACATACTGTACAACACTCTAAGGTGCCATATCAAACGGTGTAAAGATACGGAGGTGGGGGTGTGCATGTCATAGTGATGGCAAACAATCAAACATAGCATCCATCCTCACATCTCTCACTCAGTGCGTAAAGCATACGATATTCATCACTTCGATCACCCAACATACCTTGCTACGATCACTTTGCCCCCATGAAGTCATAAATGGCTTCACTGCACTGATAACGTAGCCACTAATCCTTCGCTATGTCCACTTGCCCTATGGAGTTATTCACCCCATCTGCGCTGGCTCATAGCCTTACCAATCCTTTACTATGTCCACTTGCCCCATGGAGTTATTCCCCCCATCTGCGCTGGCTCATAGTCTTACTACGCATCACTTTGCCCCTTAATTCATAATGACTCTACTGCACTGATAACGTAGTCTTGCTACCATCACCTTGCCCCTCGAGTTGCAATGACTCTACTGCACTGATAAGTAGCCCATCATTCATTTTTAGTGGTGAATCGAAGTTATGAACATCGACAACTCCTTAGCACACGTCCCGCAGCAAAGCCCAACCATGAAGTGAACTCATTGGTTCTCAATTGGATCCTGAGCTCTAACTTCCCATATTGGACTACCTTTGCATCTCGGGTTATTGGTCAATACTGGGTCGGGTCGGGTTTCCCTTCAAGCCATCAGTTTGGGTCATGTCCACTACGTTGCGTCGGTTCATGGTCTTCCTCTGGTAACGGTTCGGTTCGGGTCCACTCCATCGCGTCGGTTCGGGTCAGGTGTCCCACTTCGGGTCGGGTCGGGTGCCATCTCCCATCCAGTTCGTGCTTCCGCTCCGATCAGCTCCCTCGCCCTTTATTTGTTCCGATCCGATCCTCCTCCTTTAGCCGCTCCGATCCCCCTGCTTTATCCGATCTGATCCCAATATTTCTAGCATGGCCTTCCTTTTCGCCAGATTTCTCAAGTGTTAGGTTCCGATCCGATCGAATCCCTTACCCAGTTCAACTTATCCGATCCGAGCCACCATATCCGATCCGATCCTGCACTGTTTCCTGAAGCTTTTCCAGCAAGTGTTTACACCATTCGACGACGTTTTCGACCATTCTAACTATTGAAATCAATCACAAAGCATATCATACAGTCATAGCAACATGCATAATCAACCACAAACATCAAAACATCAATATGATAGGTTAAAATGGATCAAACATACCCAAAACCCCATATTTCCCCTTAAGCATGTTTAGGTGAAACTAATGATAGGATTAGCAAAACTTAACCAAATTAACCCAAATTCATATCAGAGGTCTAAAACATCATTTAAGAATTTATGAACATTTTTCCAGAATTTTATCAAGCTTAAATTCGCTAATTAACACTAATTACCCTTAATTAGCCATAATTAGTGAGGAACTATGCAAATCACTCACCTTAGCCACAAATAAACAAAAAATCTGAGATAAATCTCTGATTTGATGCGAATTCCAATGTTAAACAGCAGCTCCAATTTTGATTTGGTGTAGATCTTCCTTGATTTAATGTTGCTAAGCTTAATCCTTGATCAAAAGATGATTTGGAGGTGATTTAGAGGTTGGAGGCCATTTTTAGGGTTTCTAGAAGATAAGTGGAGGCTAGAAAACTGAAATGGAATGATTCTATTACTCATTTCAGCCTGCCCATAACCCTAATCCCGAAATGGGTTATGGGCCTATTCACTAATCACCCTATTTGGCCCGGTTGAGCAGTTTTTCATGTTCCAAACATTATTTCAGCCATATCTCCCAAACGGTAAGTCCGTTTGGCTATTATGACCACTCTACGGAAAGGTAAACAATCAAACGAATCTAATGGAAGTGGTTTCAGGTCAAATTCCTTTCCAATCAAAAGTTATGGCCAAAACAAGATCAGCTAGGGGCAAAACGGTCATTTAAAAAATCGACAAAAATCATGAACATGGGAAATGACTCTAATAGATGTTTCCCAAAGTTACATGACCATACAACTTCATATGGGAAAGAAATAAATATTCTACGATCCTTTGATGCGTAGAATGCGGGTTGTTACATTCTCCCCCCTTAAGAAATTTCGCCCCCGAAATTCCCTAACCAAAACATACAAAGGGTCCCGCATGCCTATCAACCATCAAACATGCAAAACAAGCAAAACAAGTCTATCCTAGCATGCAGAATAACTAAATCACAAAGTAAATCTTACCAGGCAAAGAGTTCTGGATACGTCTTTCTAATGCTCTCCTCTGTCTCCCAAGTACAATCATTCTCGTTCTCGCCCCCACTGAACCTTGACTAGCTTCACCGCCTTCCTTCGAAGTTGCTTCGTATCGTGCTCGACAATACGAATCGGCTTGCGGTTCCCAACCGCCTCGGGTTCTACTTCGAAGTCCTCTAACTGATCAGGGGAAATAGCCATATCTGGGTCGTGAATGAACTTCCTTAGTTGGGAAACATGAAATACGTTGTGAACTCCCACCATCTTCTCTGGTAAGCCAACTCTATATGCCAAATTCCCGACTAGTTCAAGAATAGGGAATGGGCCAACAAATCTTGGTGCCAATTTGCCTCTCATGCCAAATCGTATCACGCTCTTCAACGGAGAAATCTTGACAAACACCAAGTCACCAACGGAAAATTTTAAGTCTCTTCTCCTCTTATCAGCATAACTCTTCTGCCTATCTTGGGTAGCTTTCATTCATTGTTGAATGGTCTTAATCTTATCCGAAGTTTCCCTCACCACATCTGGTCCAAGCATAAACTTCTCGCCAGTCTCTGTAACACCCCGCCTCCGCTAGGGTCACTCGCAAAGGAATGCACTAGCTTTAGAGGGGCATTATTGGTAAACATGCACAGAAATATCACAAGACAGAACATATAAAACAGCGGAAGTAAAATCAAATTTTCATAACATGAATAAATAAGGTCTAAAGCCTTTTACATCAGAGTACATCAAAACCTGTCTTGCAATAATAAAGAAGCATAAAGACTTTTTCCTAAATTATTCCCCAAGTAAAAACAGTAAAGTAGCCATAGCCAAGAAAAGTCCAAGCCATCCATGATGACCTTCAAGCAGAAGAAGTCTGGACTAAACAACAGTATTTCCTCCCTGTAACCTGGGGGGGGGGGAAACGGAAGAAAAGAGGCGAAACAAAACGGGTCAGTCAAAAAGACTGAGTAAGCCCTATCTACTATTAGCATAAAAACTAGTAAAGTTAACTGACATGAGAAACTGAGATGAACATAAGCATGATAACAAGATAGATAAGCTAAATCAAAATAACAGGATGAACTACTGAACTCAGATAAACTAAGGTGTCATGATAAATTACGATGTCAAGATAAAACAAGGTATCACATCGTCAGGTTTCTATCAAGTATAATATCCCAAGATATCTATCACGTATAACGCCCCATGGTATCTATCCTGTACCTCTGCCCTGCACCTACCGTACTAGTATCCCAACCGTGTCATGTGTTATCCATGAATGACCCTTACTCAAAAGTCGTATAATGGTCCATGTCAACCTAATATGTCGCATATATAGGTTACTCAACTCGTATATTCCTTTCCATGTAAATGATCAGTCCCTTGCCGTAGACCATACGGGCTTTCCCATGAGATTCTATTTTACTTTAACATAGTTCCGTGATCCTTAAGATCGGTTTGGACTGTTACCCTAAACCTAGCTAGGGTCTCCCAACCTGAATTATCGTTTGTACAACTAGGACTTATGCTACCTAGGGCTACTAGGGATTACGCTTACCTATTGCACGTTTTCATATCTCGGTTTTGGTTCAACCACCCAGGGCCACTAGGATTTACGCTAACCGTCAACCGCGCCCTTTTTCCCACGCATTCATCGTGAATCGTTTTTCCATGACTGTATGCACATGTATCACATCGTGCCATCCGAGTCCTGTCACAGGGCAGACCAGGAAATACAGGACTCGGTCGGGAGCTTTCGATTTATCTGCCGATGCAGATGCTAAGGTCTGTTTTTCTATACGTGGCTATGGTCCCACGCGACCCCTCCCTCAACTAGCGAAAGACAAGACAGGATAAATCCTGTATGAGAACACACTACTGGCCAACCCACAATCTAGCCCAACCGCAACCATAATTAGATAGCAATTATGGTCTTTTGGGTGTTCTCTGCCTTTCCGTACGTACACGCTTGACCAAAGATGGTAGGTAGCCTGAGGAAATGCTATCTAGGGTACGACCGTGTATCGTCGACTATCCCCTATCCATCCCCGTCTTTAAGTCGCTCGCATAGCAACCAAGGCATACTCTTGGCTCTTCTAACGCAGACCTTAACCTCTCATGAGCCTAGTATAATCACCTGGCAGCTCACAGAGGGATACCAAGAATATCCTCACGTTCCCCGAAGCCGCTGCTTCGTCACCCAGTTCGCTGGAGCCTTTATCTAAATCAGATACTTGCTCCTACTCGTATACTTAAATGATGACCTACCGTATCAGGTTACTCATCTATCTATGAACTGGTCTAAATTTCCTTGACTAAGAATCATTACTTAGTTATCCCTCAACTAAGGTTTACCACTTAGCCTTATTCCCGTTATCCTTGTTAACTACGATTATCCACCTAATCCTCAGAACTAGGGTTTACATAATGGATTAAGTGTCACTTAAGTTCATGACTTAACCCGTCTACAAACCATGTCAAAATTGGCTAAGTATCCAAGTCCAAGACTTAACCCTACAAACCATGTTCACGTTGGTTAAGTATATTAAGCAATTCACGACTTAACCCCGTCCAGTTATCATTCCAGATTGGTTAAGTATATATTAACTTGACCCTATCAATTTTCTTAGTCAAATCGGTCAAGTGTATTCAAGCGATTCGTGACTTAGGCTTATCATGTTTTCACGTTAGATTGGTTGAGTATAGATTAACTTAACCTCAATAAATTCACGAGTTAGATTGGTTAAGTATAGGTCACTTAACCACCTCAATCATCATGTTAGATTAGTTAAGTGTTTAACTTAACTCTATTAAACTACCAAGTGGGATTAATTAAGTCTAGGCTAACTTAACCCCATCCGATTTCCATGCTTAGACTAGTGGAGTCTAATCTCATCCATTAACTGTATTTTTCGGTTAAGTGTCATTAAGAAAACTTACTTAACCTTCCCCAAATTATCGTGTTGGATTGGTTAAGTGTTGGTTAACTTAACCCCGTCCACTAATCGTATAAAAATGGTTAAGTATCATTAGGCAAATCAAATTACTTAACCTACCCAACCTTGTCATGTTTTGTTAAGTATCATTAGCCTAAACCATTTACTTAACCCATTTGTCCATGTCATATTTGGTTAAGCGTCGTTAATCAAATTAACTTAACCCTATCATGTGGCATTAATTACTTAATGCACCTCAACCTCTCACATTAGACTTTGTTGCGGTTACTAGTTAAGCCGGTCGGTTCCGGGTAGCTTTACACCACAACTTGGTCTAACCTCGGGTTCAAGCACAACATGACCAACTTCTCACATTGGGTCCTATTGTTTGCAACTACTAGTTAGGCCGGTCGGTTCCGGGTAGTTTTACGTTGCAAACTCAACCCAACCTCGAGTTGGCCACACTTATATTATCTAAGTGTCATGTCCATCATGTTCCCAAAACATGTTACAAGTTTTCAAGCATTTGGGTAGACCTAACTTAATAGGTAAATTCCCAAAGGGTAGACCTAACTTAATAGGTAAATTCCCAAGCTTATGTTTTCAAGCATACTTACATGTCAACTTCCATGTTATATTTCAAGTCATATTTTCAAGTTGTATTTTCATGCCATTAGAAATTACCCATACATAACCCAACGCTTTTACACCCACATATACGTTCGCAACAACGTAATGGATTAAAAGAAAAGACTTGGCAAAGGCATGACAAAAATGGATATTAAGCCACAAGTTAATCATGGTGGCAAATGAGGCATAAATGTGTTCAATAACTTGCATGTTACATTCTTAAGCCTCAAAACATGCATAAACCCAAACTTGGCACATAAGCGAATCATGGTGACAAAAGACATGGAATGATGACTAGTAACTCGCATATATCATCATATAAGCGTTATGACTTCATATGCAAGTTGACATAAAGGTTATGAGGGTTATCATGTTGCATAATGCAACATTTCAACATAAAGGTTGTAGCTTTTAGCCCACAAGATCAAGATAATGACTTCATAAACTTGCATGACATGATAGCATGTTTCATACTCAATGATCAAACCCAAACTTGCAACATGAACATTTAACTTCATAGTTAATATCTAAGAGTAGGGAAAGGGCTTACTTTGCTATGAAGGCACAAATCGATTAAATTAAAGATTGAGACAAAGCCTATGCATGCCATCATTCAAAAACCCAAAGATGAAAGCTCCAAATCAATAAAAAAAACCCCATCTTGATGAACAAAGGTCAAAGCTTTAGCCTTGAAATCAACTTGAGAAGCTCTCATACTAACATAGAAACTCTCTAACACTCTCAAGATCATGAAACCTCTCATAGAATTTACTTAGGAATTTTAGAATGAGGGTGGAGGCCATGAGAGTGAAAATTTTGCCATAGTTTAGTTGCAAGAATGAATAATGAGGGTTTAGGGTAGGCTTAGGGTCTTATTTATAGATTAGGCAAGTGTTTTAGGCCATAGGATTAAACCTAGATTCAATCCAAGCCATCAAAGCATGTCTTGGGGAAGAAGTCAAGTGTAGGAACCATCTAGAGCCTTTAGATTAAAGATGAACCATGAGAACCATCCAAATGCAAAATCTGCATTTGAGCGAATCGGCCCACGAGTTGACAGCCAAACACCCTGGATTAACCCCTAGTCGACCTAGCGAGCTCGGGTCGACCTCAAAAATCGGCCGGTTCGGTTATTCCCCTCTCCCAATTCGCTGTTTTGAACATTTTTGCATATTTATTTATTTAATTTTCAATTATATATATATATATATCAATATATATATATATTTCTCTGCGCAACCCATTTCACTTAATTAAGTATACTTTAATTTGGGAATTTTCCGTGAAACTTCGCGAGGCCATATCTTGGTCATACGGACTCCGATTTTCGAAAACTCGGACTCTATTTCGCGTAGTTTTCCGAGACGAACGCAATGGCATAGCCCGTTTCCCTTGATTCAGATTTTACAGTTTAATTCTGCCTCCATTTATGTTATAACAGGTTATTGAAAATACGGGTTGTTACAGTCTCTATCCAACATGATGGTGAGTTGCACGGTCTTCCGTACAAAGCTTCATATGGAGCCATACCGATACTGGATTGGTAGCTATTATTATATGCAAATTCTACTAGATGCAAATGGTCATCCCATGATCCACCAAAATCCAATATACATGCCCTCAAGAGATCTTCCAATATACGATTCACCCTCTCCGTCTGACCGTCGGTCTGAGGATGATATGCGGTACTGAGATGTAATCCTGACCCTAGAGCCTCTTGTAAGCTCTTCCAAAACCCACTTGTGAACAACGGGTCTCGATCACTCACAATGATTTTGGGTACTCCATGAAATCTCACTACCCACTTCATATACAATTCTGCCAACTAAGTTGCCTTTCTGGTCGATTTGACTGGTATAAATCTTGCACTCTTAGTCAATCGATCCACAATTACCCAAATGCTATCATTTTCCGATCTAGTCCTCGGTAAAGCATCGATGAAATCCATCGAGACTTGCTCCCATTTCCATTCGGGAATTTCTAATGGTTGCAATAAACCACTAGGCTTCTTTTGCTCGGCTTTAACTAGCTGGCAATTCATGCATTTGGAAATAAACTTCCCAACGTCTCTTTTCATCTCTTCCCAGTAGTAATTCTGCTTCATGTCTCGATACATCTTATTACCACCGGGATGTATAGTCAGTTTTGAGTGATGACATTCTCTAAGCACCACATCTCTCAAACCATTTATGTTGGGTACAACTAGTCTTCCATTCTTTCTAAGCCATCCATCTCGATCAAGCCCATACAAATTCATCTCCTCACCGTCGATGTTCATCTCTAACTTGGAGATGATTTCCAATAGATTAGGATCGTCCCTCTGACTGGAACCAATCCGCTCTATCAAAGTGGGTCTGATCGCCAAACTAGCTAGCATGACTGGATCCAATTCACACTTTTGTCTGAAATCAAACCCCGCGATATACTCCAATTGCTTCCATTCAAGAAACATAGCCCCCAAACTGGCATGTCTCCTACTCAAGGCATTGGCTACAGCATTACCTTTCCCAGGTGTGTATGCGACATCAAAATCATACAAAGCCAAGAACTCTAACCATCTCTGCTGACGGAGATTCAGATCCTTCTGGGAGAAGAGATACTTTAACGATTTATGATCGGTGAACAACTCAAATATTTCTCCCAAGAGATATTGTCTCCACATCTTCAGCGCAAACACAATCGCTGCCAGTTCCAAATCATGGGTAGGATACTTCTTCTCATGCCGCTTTAGCTGTCGACTAGCATAAGCTACAACCCTACCTCCTTGCATCAACACAGCAACTAGTTCGGTACCACAAGCATCTGTGTATACCGTCATCTCTTCATTTCCTTTAGGAATGACTAGCACTGGCACACGCGTCAACTTTTCTTTTAGACTCTTGAATGCGTTCTCACACACTCCATCCCAGACGAAGGACTGATTCTTCTTAGTCAACTGAGTCAACGGTGCAGCTATCTTGGAGAAGTCCTGGATAAACTTACGATAATATCCAGCTAACCCCAAGAAACTTCTTACTTCTGTTGCATTCTTGGGCGTAGGCCAATCCTATAACGTAGCCACCTTCGCAGGGTCCACGACAATACCATTCTTGGAAACAACATGGCCCAAGAATCTCACTTCCCTCCTCCAGAAATGACACTTAGATAATTTCGCTTTCAATTGGTGTTTCCTCAACACCTCCATCACTATTCTCAAGTGTCCCTTGTGTTCCTCCTCTGTCCTCGAGTAAACAAGGATATCGTCTACGAACACAAGAACAAACTTATTCAACTGATCTTTGAATACTCGATTCATAAGATCCACAAAGTAGGCTGGTGCATTGGTCAACCCAAATGGCATGACCAACCACTCATAGAATCCAGACGGCGTCCTAAATGCCGTTTTCGGAACACTCTCATCCGCTACTCGGAGCTGATGAAACCCTGTCGCGAGGTCCAACTGGGAGAACACTCTTGCTCCTTCCAGTTGATCAAACAAATCATCTATCGCGGTAGAGGATACTTATTCTTCCTCATTACCTTATTCAACTCGCGATAGTCCACACACAAACGAAGGGAACCATCTGCCTTAGTGGCAAACACAACTGGTGCTCCCCACTCGGAGACACTTCTTCTAATAAATCCCTTCTTCAAAAGATTGCTGACTTGCACCCCGAGCTCTCGCTGCTCCCTTGGTGCCATACGACGCAGTGGCATCACTATAGGTCTGGCATCTTTCACTAAATCAATACGGAACTCAATCTCTCGGTGTGGTGGAAGCCCGGTCACCTCCTCGAAGACGTCCGGATACTGGCCAACCACGGGCACTTCTAACAGCTCATCCTGCGTGATGTCAAGGGAATTTATAAAACTAGCCATTACCCCATCACTAGGTAGACTACCAAACACTACCCTCCGCCCATCATCCGCCCTAACTGTCACCAAAAAGCCCTCATAGTCTACCACCACCCCGTATCTTTGGAGCCAATCGACCCCCAATATAATGCCATACCCAGTAAAGCCCAAAACAAAGCAATCACGAATAAACACACATCCATGACTCGATAAGACCAAATTCCTGCAAATCATACTAAGGCTAGTCGAACCACCAATCGGGTTCGTCACAACCAATGGTCTATCGAATATCTCGGGTTCCAGTCCCAACCTATCTACCAGGTCACTAGATATGAAGGAACGGGAAGCCCCAGTATCAAACAAAACTCGAACTGGTACATCATAAATAGAAAGCATACCTTGAATAATGACATTCTTTCCTTTCTCCGCCACAGTTGGGGCATTCGACGAAGAAGGAACAGCATCAATAGCATATGCTTTCACAATCTGCTTCTCCTTTAGAGGTTGCGGATACTTATCCTTATGATGTCCCACTTGACCACAGTTGTAGCACTTCTTTTCCGCTGGCTTGGCCCGACATTCTTTGGTATAATGGCCCTTCTTACCACAGATGAAGCACTCCACATCTTTCTTGCTCTTTTTCTGGCCACCCTTAGATTGGTCCTGCTTCCTCTTATTCTGAGAGTTATTCTTGCCTCCACCGCCTGCTTGCGGTTTTGGCCCTTCTGCAGATGCAGCCTCAGTCTTTGGCTTAGGGTAAAGACTCTCTGATCTCAAAGCTTTCCCCACAATCGATTCAAAAGTCTCATCGATGTGGTTGATAAGCCTTTCCCTCAAGTATCCATCCAACCCAGTAATGAACTTCTCATTCTTCTTCTCAGGATTATCGATAAGAGATAGTCCATACTTCGACAAAGTGTCGAACTCAGCAATATAGTCAGAAACTGTCCTACCACTCTGCTTGAGTTCCAAGAATCTCTTAAACAACACTGACTTCTGGGCAGCTGGAATGAACTTCTCGCTAAAGCGAGCCTTGAACTGATCCCAAGTAATCTGATCTTATGGAGTAGCAGTTCTAATGGCGTTCCACCAATTCATCGCTCGCCCTTGCAGCTGACGAGACGCTAGCCCTCTCTTCATCGCATCCTCAAGACCCAAGTTATCAAAGATACGATCACAGCTATCCATCCAATCTTGAACATCTGTGGCCGACTCCGTCCCGTGGAACGGCTTCCTACCAAGGTTAGTGTAATCCTTGCACAACTTGGCGAAATCGACCCTAGGCGCCTGCACTACTGGGCCAACACCAACTCCGGGATTGGGAACTACCCCTTGCACTTCTCTAAGCATGTCTCTCATGAGGTCAGTAAACATCGCCCTCATGTCAGCGGCATTCCCATTATTGGCTCCTCTACCAGCACCTCTAGCATATTGGCTCATCGTCAATCTGTAAAAGGGGAAACGATTAACGACCCCATAGTAGTGCTAGTGCAGTACGACTTCATCCTTATACTACTAATAGTATATACATATAGCTTTTGAAAACCAAAATAATCACAAATACGCTCTCTCATATACGTACTATCTCTCCCTAGTGTCTATCCCTAGGTTAACTACGCAACCTAGATCTCCGATACCAAGTGTGACGGCCCGCCCCGCGCCAACCGACATTTACTCCAAAAGTGCGCTGTACACATGTCCAGTTAGCACGGAACGGGTCGTCAGAAGGAAAGGGAAGAAGGAAATGAACTAACAAAGAACCTGTAGAATGTCTCACAGCGCATAGAATAAAATATAATAATAACATACTTCACATAAAACAGTTGAGACAGTGCATAATCTGAAACAACTAACATAGCAGCGGAAAATGTAAGTACAGCTTATGATCCAAAGTTAAACATTATTACAACTTTTCAAACTGTCTCAAAGCAAAAGAAAGATAAAGGAGGTACACTACTAATGCCCAAGTAGTGACCACCAATGACACAGGGAGAATATCTATATATCATACGTGGAAGCCTCATGCCCGCCTCCGAATCAGCTACTCGCGCATCACCAGCTAACCTGTCTCTAGTCTGCTCGTGTGAGCACCCAGAGTAATAAGAGGAGACATAAAACTCTGGGTCAGACATAAAGCCTGGTATGAGCGATAAGCATCTAAACAGAACAATAACAGGTAGACTAAAACATACCTGAACCTGGACCTGCAACCAAAGAGTTAGCACTACATACTGTACAACACTCTAAGGTGCCATATCAAACGGTGTAAAGATACGGAGGTGGGGGTGTGCATGTCATAATGATGGCAAACAATCAAACATAGCATCCATCCTCACATCTCTCACTCAGTGCGTAAAGCATACGATATTCATCACTTCGATCACCCAACATACCTTGCTACGATCACTTTGCCCCATGAAGTCATAAATGGCTTCACTGCACTGATAACGTAGCCACTAATCCTTCGCTCTGTCCACTTGCCCCATGGAGTTATTCACCCCATCTGCGCTGGCTCATAGCCTTACCAATCCTTTACTATGTCCACTTGCCCCATGGAGTTATTCCCCCCATCTACGCTGGCTCATAGTCTTACTACGCATCACTTTGCCCCTCAAGTCATAATGACTCTACTGCACTAATAACGTAGTCTTGCTACCATCACCTTGCCCCTCGAGTCACAATGACTCTTCTGCACTGATAAGTAGCCCATCATTCATTTTTAGTGGTGAATCGAAGTTATGAACATCGACAACTCCTTAGCACACGTCCCGCAGCAAAGCCCAACCATGAAGTGAACTCATTGGTTCCCAATTGGATCCTGAGCTCTAACTTCCCATATTGGACTACCTATGCATCTCGGGTTATTGGTCAATACTGGGTCGGGTCGGGTTTCCCTTCAAGCCATCGGGTCGGGTCGGGTCCACTACGTTGCGTCGGTTCATGGTCTTCCTCTGGTAACGGTTCGGTTCGGGTCCACTCCATCGCGTCGGTTCGGGTCGGGTGTCCCACTTCGGGTCGGGTCGGGTGCCATCTCCCATCCAGTTCGTGCTTCCGCTCCGATCAGCTCCCTCGCCCTTCATTTGTTCTGATCTGATCCTCCTCCTTTAGCCGCTCCGATCCCCCTGCTTTATCCGATCCGATCCCAATATTGCTATCATGGCCTTCCTTTTCGCCAGATTTCTCAAGTGTTAGGTTCTGATCTGATCGAATTCCTTACCCAGTTCAACTTATCCAATCCGAGCCACCATATCCGATCCGATCCTGCACTGTTTCCTGAAGCTTTTCCAACAAGTGTTTACGCCATTCGACGACGTTTTCGACCATTCTAACTAATGAAATCAATCACAAAGCAAATCATACAGTCATAGCAACATGCATAATCAACCACAAACATCAAAACATCAATATGATAGGTTAAAATGGATCAAACATACCCAAAACCCCATATTTCCCCTTAAGCATGTTTAGGTGAAACTAATGATAGGATTAGCAAAACTTAACCAAATTAACCCAAATTCATATCAGAGGTCTAAAACATCATTTAAGAATTTATGAACATTTTTCCAGAATTTTATCAAGCTTAAATTCGCTAATTAACACTAATTACCCTTAATTAGCCATAATTAGTGAGGAACTATGCAAATCACTCACCTTAGCCACAAATAAACAAAAAATCTGAGATAAATCTCTAATTTTATGTGAATTCCAATGTTAAACAGCAGCTCCAATGTTGATTTGGTGTAGATCTTCCTTGATTTAATGTTGCTAAGCTTAATCCTTGATCAAAAGATGATTTGGAGGTGATTTAGAGGTTGGAGGCCATTTTTAGGGTTTCTTGAAGATAAGTGGAGGCTAGAAAACTGAAATGGAATGATTCTCTAACTCATTTCAGCCTCCCCATAACCCTAATCCCGAAATGGGTTATGGGCCTATTCACTAATCACCCTATTTGGCCCGGTTAAGCAGTTTTTCACCTTCCAAACCTTATTTCAGCCACATCTCCCAACCGGTAAGTCCATTTGGCTATTATGACCACTCTACAAAAAGGTAAACCATCAAACGAATCTAATGGAAGTGGTTTCAGGTCAAAATTCCTTTCCAATCAAAAGTTATGGCCAAAACAAGATCAGCTAGGGGCAAAACGGTCATTTAAAAAATCGACAAAAATCATGAACATGGGAAATGACTCTAATAGATGTTTACCAATGTTACATGACCATACAACTTCATATGGGAAAGAAATAAATATTCTACGATCCTTTGATGCGTAGAATGCGGGTTGTTACAATGACTCTCTTAGGTGGCAGTCATGTAACTAATTTATAAACCTTTATGAACTCATTAACAACAAGAGCTTGATTTATCCTTTCAACCAATTTTGTTACACCCAACAAAATGTAAACCTATGACATGCATTCTTAACTGAATATATGACTATATTGCTTCAACTACAATGTCTCAATGATATTTTCCTATCATGACAAAATATCCTAGCATCGTAGTGATCTAAACAATCCATACAAAAAATAATCCCAAAGCCTGCAATATCCGTTAGGGAATGCGGAAAGCGGATCTTAAGGCAAAACAAATACTAGAAGGGGTGAATAGTGTTTATAAGGAATTCACAAAAAATTTAAACTTAAATGATCTACTATATGAATCAAACACACCAGAGATGATCACAGACACAAAATCGAACATAAACACAGAAATAGAAAATATAGAATGCAGGAAAGGAAAAAGAACACCATATTTTATACTGGTTCGGATTACTCCTATGTCTAGTCCCACGCAACACTGGATTGCGGAGAGTTCTATTGTTATCAATATCCAAGTACAATCCCCTTGATTTCACGGCTATATGGTTAACACCACTCCAAATACCCTTGATTTCACAGCTACAAGGTTAACACTGCTCCCTTTCTTTGATTTCAAGGCTACAAGGAACACACCATTTCCCAAGCACTTCCCAAATGATTACAACAACCCTATAACTCTTCAATAACTTCAATTCAAAGATTAGTGAGAAAAGATTGAGAAAACATGAAATTTTATATAATTAGAGTAGAGATCAGGAAGAAGTGTAGGAACCAATAAAATGATAAAGAATTGTGGTCAGATGAAGAGGGGTGAAGATGGAGAAGAAGAATTATGAAAAAATTCAAAATCATCCCCTATTTATAAGATTTGAATGGTTGCAACGTTTCAGAAACATTACAAATAGTGAAAGACACTTCCTCTGAAAATTGAATTTTTGACTGTTGTATGTCGGCCTAGCCTTCTATGTATGTCGACATATTTATGTATTTTTTTATTTTTTTAAAACTATTTTTCAAGTGTTTGAATATATATATATATATAATGAAATTTTTGAGTCCAAACTTAGTGATATAAATGAATATTCTAAAGTGTAAAATCATAGGTGATCATAATAATATATTATATAAACATATTTATAAAGTTATAAGGTTTAAAACTATAAAATTATAAAACTATAAAACTTATGTAAACATTTTTTTTGAAAATTGGTTCACTTTATTGACTAAAAAACATACAAGAACAAGGTTACCATACTAACCATTAGAAACATAAACCAAAAGCGGACAAAAAATTGATAATATAAGTAACTATAACTTAATTAACATAGAACGAACCATGATGATACCACCATCCCACTGGAGTGCAAACCTCTACACTAAACACGAGCCAAAAGCTCCTCATTATCACCTCACATGTGCCAACACTGGCCATCATAGATTCAAAGATGGATAAACCACTGAACTGAATACAGTATTCCACCTAATAACATCCATCCCTTTCTTTGCGTCATTTTTTGTAAACTTGTGCATATAAATTGGTGATAAAGCTTGGTAACCCTGAAGGTTTCAATTGCCTGATAGTAATTAGCCAAACAATTGGTACAACCAACTGGAACCTCTTCATACGGTGGAATCCAGGAAGATTAGTGACCAATATCAGGAATCCCACTTTACCACGCAAGACCCATATCAGTAGTTTGCTTGCAGTAGCGCCACTCTTAAATAAGTAGTTGAAAGCACATATTACCATTCTGTTATGTCTTTTAATAAACTGCTCATGAACTTTCGACCAATATCCACCTTATGGATCTGAAAGCACTTGCAAACAAACCACCATATCATCAAATAGCCCTTAAACAAATGTATTTGGCACCTAAATCCCAAAAAATACTCAATTCCAAACTCAAAATCAAGTTGATGATTCACTATTAGCATAGATGTGAATCTATCTTAGGGACATAATCGAGAATATGAACACAGAGAATCCTGGTGCAACTTTCTTAATAACATACAAGAGCTGAGGTCGTTGGGTGTGACAAATGTAAGTGGCATTGAATACAACAAGAACTACATGCAGAAATCCCAAAATATGTTCAGACCAAGCACATAATATAGTTCCTTCCATACCAATGTAATACCAACCCGTTCAGCTATGAGGAACTGATTTCTCCTCAAAAAACAGAGGATCCGATACCAAATACATAAACAGATCATACAAATTGACATCAAAGAACTGGGACAGGTAGTCGAATGTAATAGCATACTGGATTCCATGAAATATGAGACAAGAAGAATTCGCTAGTAGCCATTAACAATGAAGATGCCGACATCTTCATTAAAATTAATAAAGATCTTATCACCTGTTGACTAATACATTTTAATCCAAATGTGCCATACTAACAGATTCAGATCTAAATAAACCACAGGCAAAAAGAAACCCGTAAGACAGAGAAATGTTGAATCCATATTCAATTGCTATCCTTTAAACTCAAAATTAAACTATTGTCAACAGAAACTTCAACCCGAAATCATATAAACCCTAACAACCCAAATCATACGCAAGATAATCAGAAACACAAACATACCAGATGCATAAAATGATGAAGAACCAGTAGATCGCTTATGAAGAGTCGGAAATGATTCAACACTTGCGCTGATGATGCAGGATCCTAACTCCCCCAATGTCTTGATCACCAGATTTCAAACAGATTCACATCGGATCTGAAGGATCTGCAGTATAGAGGTGCATAGATCTGGGTATAGGGCGTAATCTAAAGATTTGGCCATTCGCGTATTTTGAAGAAGAAAACAGATCCGACTTTAGATTATATAATCAAAATGAGAAAAGAAACAAAAGACTTATCAATGAAAGAATTCATTGAAGGTTTTAGATAAAAAACGATTATAAGGAAATGAGAAAAGATAGGAAAGAGGAACGCTCACGCATGGCAAAATCAGGAGAAGAGAACACCTATCACCATTAACAAGTGTCTTATTTCATATATAAACGTATTTATATTAAAACTTATAGTTTGAAATCATAAGTAAGATAAAATAACTTGAAATAAGAATTTAAAATTTGAAAATTAGAACTTGTAAAACAAAATTTGAACCTTGAGTGTTATTCAAAGTCTTACATATAAACTATACTCTATTACTATATTTTTTTTGAACTCTTGAAATATTGGTATCTTGATAACTTCATAACTCATGAGTCTTGAATCTCTTTAAACTCTAAAACTATACAGTCTTCAGTATTTAAAACCTGTATACAAATCCTGCATATATATATATATATATATATATATATATATATATATATATATATATATGTGTGTGTGTGTGTGTGTGTGTGTGTGTATTCTAGATAGAGATGTTAGTATATATGTTATAATCAATTAATAATGATAGTTGAAATGAGTTTGTTGTCATCAAAACTCCGTTCTCCAATAATCTCCCTCTTTTTGACGATGACAAGCTTGATTTATAAAATGTTCATACTTGTTGATACTTTTTGATCTGAACCTTCTATTACTCCCCCTTTCACCATGAATCCAACATACTCCCCCTTAAACTAAGCCTATCTAACCCTTATTTTATAATTTCTCTCCCTTTGTCATCAACAAAAGGAAATTCTAAATATACTTCCCTTAAATCTATACCATAAATATCTACAACCTATACCTATATATATATACATTCTAATACTTGATTCTATACTATGACATGACTCACCATAAATTCATGCCTATATTATATCCTTATAACTATACTAATACTTATTCTAAAATCTACGAGAAATAGATAAAAACAAACATTGTATGAATTAAATAATTCAGACATTGTTTTACAATCCAAACAATTACAGACTATGCAAATTACAACGTTAAAGCGAGAACACATATTACTACGTATGTACAAATAGATGAGAAAGCATAAACATTTAATTATTCTTAACTATTGAGGACTTATAAACTGGGAAATTGGGGTAATGGAGGCAAAATTCCCCGTTTTTATCAATTATATTCCCTTCTCGATCAAAACGAACTTCTCCAATGCATATAATTTGATCATCTTCCTCCATGCCTTCGTTTTGTGCCTCTTCTTGTTCCTCCTCTTCTATCATCTCTTCGCCTTCTTCCTCTTCTTCTTCTTCCTCCATTGCTAGATTATCATCCTCGATGATAATCGGATTTGTTTGATTATCCATAACAAACTTTTGTAGATTCCGCATAATTTTTCCTTGTTTAACATGCTCTTGATTCTTCTGTATTTCCAACGCTTGAATTTCAGCAAGCATTTGGAGAACATACTCCATTTTATCTTCTAATTTTATCACACGAGCAAGAATAGAGGTTCGAAATGGACCTTCGGATGGTTCAACGAACGATTCGGGATTAATTTGGTCATTATAATTAGTGGAGGCCATGGTTTGTTTTAGTTTTGAGTTTTTCCAGAAATGAAATGAGAGAATGTAGAAGAAAATTCGAAATAGAAAGTTTAAATAGTTGTTATAACTAACTTTTGGTGGGAATTAATTTTTGAAATCTGGCAGTTATATGTTGACATATCTTAAAATGTATGTCGACATACATGTGTTTTAAATTTTGTTTTTCTGTTTTTCTTATTATTCTTATATATATATCATTATATTTAATTATTCTAATTCACTTAATGAACAAATATGTAATTCTTTTCTAAATTTAGTGGATGTTGCTTCGTTTAATGGTTCTGTTAATATATCTACTATTTGTTTTTCAATTTCTTTAAATTCAAGTGGAACTTTCTCTTTACATACGTTCTCTTAGAAAATGAAGTCGTATATCAATATGTTTAGTTCTTGAGTGATGAGTGGGATTTTTAGATATATTTATAGCGCTCGTATTATCACAGTATATTGGTGATTTATTTATATTTAATCCAAAATCTTTTAGAGTTTTTTGCTTATATATTACTAGTGAACAAGCCAAAGCAGCAGATATGTATTCTGCTTCATTTGTTGACAAAGATACGGTATTTTTCTTTTTATTAAACCAAAAAACTAGTGAATGTCCTAAGAAGTGACATGTTCCACTAGTACTTTTACGATCGGATTAACATCCCGCATAATCAGCATCATAATAAGAAATTAAATCAAACGAATCATTCTTAGGATAAAATAATCCAAAATCTAATGTATGTTTTACATGTTTTAGATTACGTTTTTGGCTTTCAAATGTGTTTCTTTAGGTTACGATTGATATCTTGCACAGAGACATGCACTATGCATTTTATCTGGTCTACTAGCGGTTATATATAATAATGATCCTATCATTCCGCTATATAATTTTTGATTAATGTCTTTTCACGTATCATCTTTACTTAAGGCTATATTAGTTGCCATTGATGTTGGTCTTCCATTAGTTATCGTTAAATTATACTTATTAATTAATCTCTTGCATATTTTTCTTGATTAATAAACATTCCATTCTTTAATTAACGAATTTGCAAGCCTAAGAAGAATGTTAGTTCTCCCATATGACTTATCTCAAATTCTTGGGTCATAATATCTGAAAATTCTTTATTCATTTTGTTATTTGTTGACCCGAATATTATATCATCAACGTATATTTGTACTAATTGTATATCGTTATTATCTCTTTTAATAAAAAGTTTTTTATCTATTTTACTAATTTCGAAGTTAGATTGTAATAAATATGTTCTTAATCGATCATACCAAGCTCTAGAAGCTTGTTTTAATCCATATAACGCTTTCTTTATTTTATATACGTGATTTGGAAATTTTTCATCTTTAAAAGGATGTGGTTGCTCTACATATATGTCTTCTTTAACAAATCCATTTAAAAAAGCACTTTTAACACCCATTTCATATAATTTGGAATTGTTTTGATTAGCAAATGCTAATAATATCCTAGTTGCTTCTTATCTTACTACGGGGGAAAACATTTCATCATAATCTATTCCTTCTTCTTGAGTATAACCTTCTGCTATCAATCGTGCCTTATTTCTCACGACCTCACCGTGTTCATTCTTTTTATTTTTATAAACCCATTTAGTTCCAGTTACTGTATTATCCTCTGGTCTAGGAATAAGTTCCCATACATCACTCCAGATAAATTAATTCAATTCTTCTTGCATGGCAAGGATCGAAGAATCATCAGATGATGCTTCCTTCAGATTTTTAGGTTCAATAGTTGAAATAAATGTTGAATTACTCATATTATTTAATTGGTTTCGAGTCATAACAACATATTCAATACCTCCTAAGATATTTTCTACAAGATGGTCTCTTAGTAATCTAATCCTTTTATCTGGTTGACTATCTTCATTATTTGTTTCATTAATTTCATTTTCACAATCATCTTCGTTGTGTTGTGTTACATTTTTATAGTTTTCATCAAAAGATATATTTTAGGTTTCTTTTATAGTACTGGTTCTTGAATTAAAAACTCTGTATTCTTTACCACTCTTTGAATATCCAATAAATATTCCTTTATCAGATTTTAAGTTAAATTTATCTAGATACTCTTAGTATTAAGAATAAAACATTTACTTCCAAATATTTTAAAATATGATACGTTTGGTTTCTTATTACACAAAAGTTCATATGGAGTTTTTTGAGTTGAGGGTCTAATTGAAATTCTATTTAAAATATAACAAGTTGTTGCAACTATCTCAACCCAAAAATTTCTTGGTAAATTACTATCAGATATATAGTTCTTGCACACTCTTGTATCGACCTATTTTTACGCTTAACTACTCCATTTTGTTGAGGGGTTCTTGGGAAAGAAAAATTAAGGGTTATCCTTTTTTTATTACAAAATATTCATTTTTGAACTCTCCACTATGGTCACTACGTATTTTTTTGATTTTTGAAGATAATAAATTTTGAATTCATTTAGCAAAAGTTTATAATTGATCAAAGGCATCACTTTTATTTTTAAGAAACAATGTCCAGGTAAATCCAGAAAAATCGTTGACTACTACGTAAACATATCTACTGTGATTTATTGATTGGGTTTGGGATGGACCGAATAAATCCGTATGAATTAACACTAATGGTTTCAAGGTTGTAGTTTCCCCTTTTGATTTAAATGAACTTCAAACTACAAGCGTCGCATAAATTATAACTTTAAATTTCATTTTGAGTAATCCCCTAATTGAATCTATTTTAGAAATCCTAGACATGTGTTTGAAATTTATATGACCGAATCTCTTATGCTAGATCCAAGAGTCACTTGTATTGGCCATAAGACATAGATTATTTGGAGATTTTCATACTTAGTATATTGATATTTTTCTTTCTATCTCCTTCGAATATTACTTTTGAATTCCTATCTTCTTTAAAGCATTTGTCTTTTTCAAAGTTTATTTTATAGCCTTAATCGCCAAGTTGACTTATACTTAGTAAATTATGTTTTAAATTCCTAACTAATAAAACATCAAAAATAGTAGGAGTTTCAAAATTACCGACATTGTCGATGCCAACAAAATATCCTTTAGAGTTATCTCCGAAGTTGGCCATTCCACCGTCTTCATATACTAGAATATTTAGTAATTCCGGATTTCCCGTCATGTGTCATGAACAGCCACTATCCAATATCCATTTGTTCTTTTTGATTTCCGCCATTTGCGCATCAAAATTTGAATTCTCAACAACCATGTAACACATCGTTTCAGAATTTGAATTTTTAAGAGCCATGTCATCCATCTTTTCAAATATTGAATTTCAAATAAGCAAGACTCTTTCAACATTGATATAAGGCATGAATTGACACTAGTGTTAACAATCATTCCAAAATTTTCCATTTAACATTTCAAAAAATCAGATTATGAACTTTCTGAAAACTTTTGCTCTGACACCAATTGTAAGGGAATGCGAAAAGCGGATCTTAAGGCAAAACAAACACTAGAGTGTGGTAAATAGTGTTTATAAGGAATTTACAAAAATCTTGAACTTGAATGATCTACTATATGAATCAAACACATCAAAGATGATCACCGATGCAAAATCAAACTCACGCATAGAAACATGTAAATATAAATGCCGAAAAGGAAAGAATACACCATATTTTATACTGCTTCAGATTACTCCTACGTCCAGTCCCACGCAATGCTGGATTGCGTAGAGTTTTATTATTATCAATATCCAAGTACAACCCCATTGATTTCACGGCTACAAGGATAACACATCTCCAAAGACTCTTGATTTCATGGCTACAAGGTTTACACCGCTCCCTTTCCTTGATTTCACGGCTACAAGGAACACACCCTTTCCTAAACACTTCCCAAATGATTACAACAACCCTGTAACTCTTCAATAACACTTCAATTCAGAGAGTAGCAGATAGAGATTGAGAAAAGAAGAAGTTTTATATAATTAGAGTAAAAATCAACAAAGTAGAAATGTAGAAATCAATAAAATGATAAAGAATAATGGTGGGATGAAGAGGGGTGAACAAGGAGAAGAAGAATTATGAAAAAAATTCGAAATCAAACCCTATTTAGAAGATTTGAATGGTTGCAACTTTTCAGAAACGTTACAAGTAGTGAAAAGACACTTCCTTTGAAAATTGAATTTATGATAGTCGTATGTCGACATAGCCTTCTATGCATGTCGACATATGTATGTATTTTTTTAAAACAATTTTTAAAGTATTTAAATATATATATATATATATATGATTCTAAAATTCTTGAATCCAAACTTAGTGATATAAATGAATATTCTAAAGTGCAAAATCATATGTATTCTGTAACACCCCGTATTTTCTGAGAATATATAAAAAAAAATGGTTAATTATGAAGAAGTTATTAAGCCTTGAAGTTTATATGCATATGAGAGAAATATATATAGATATATATAAAAATTAAAAAAAAAATATACATGCAAAAAGGGTTCAAAACAGCAAATTGGGAGGGGGAATAACCGAACCGGCCCATTTTTGAGGTCGACCCAAGCCCTGCTGGGTCGACTAGGGGTTAATCCAGGGTGTTTGGCTGTCATCCCATGGGCCGATTCGCTCAAATGCAGATTTTGCATTTGAATGGTTCTCATGATTCAGGGTTAATCTAATGGTCCTAAATAACTTCCTACACCTATATATACATCCCTAACCTAAACCTAAATCTCATATACAATTCTCTAGCCTCCATTGCTCTCTTTCTCTCTAAAAAAAATAAATAAATCAATGGCGTCTCTACTATGCTGAAACCTAAGCTAGGACTTGTGCTTCTTCTTCCTCCAATTCTGATTAGGACTAAAAGAGAACAGCTACAACACCTTTTTCTTTTAGAATCCAACCAAGGCAAGTACAGTTATTCTCCGCTATAAACGTTAATTATAATTTTGATATGCTTTTAAATCTGAGTTTGAGGTTGTATATATATTCTCTTCTGTTAGATCTGTTTTCTGTGACTGTTCTGTATTCCTTTCTTCTTTTCTGTTTCTAAAGCCAGGCTACCACGAGCCTGTGCCCAATCTCATAAAGAGATTAACGTATGAACGCAAAATTTGGGGCAATTAATGAATGATGCGAAATTTGACAAGACTGAATTGAACGTATGACTTTAGATCTGAAACATAAAATATATTGGACATGTGACTTGGGATTGGATGCATAAATTTGACTATGAACATGTAATTTATATATTGCATGCATAGAGTATGTTGTAATTTAGATCTGTAATTAATTAGAAAAATGAGCATATGTTGTAAACTAGATTTAGATCTATGCATATTCTGTGATAAAAGAAAAGAGGAACCATTGTATGTTTACATATGATTGAAGACTTTGGACAAAATGCATATAAAAGTCAAGATTTGATTTTTAGAAGATATAATTTAAAGATTTAGATTGTTGGCTATATTTTGCATTATGATTCATGACTTGAAAAGAAGAAGGATATGGAAAGTTAGGTGTAAAGATTTACATTAATTAGGATATCTATTATTGTGATTACACCTAAATAGGAAATTTTGGATATATGGCACGCATTGTAATTAATGATTATATTTGGTATAATTTACATGTGAATCTGCTGTAAAATGCCAGTTTAACAAAAATTGGAACATATGTTATATGGTAAATTATGTCCATATTCTGCGCTATGTAAATTTATGCAAACATGGAATATATGTTCATATTGTGAATCATGACAATTATGTAGGCATATGAATTTAGGCCTAATTTATGATTAGGCAAGGCATGTAAATATAACCTTTAGAAATATTAAATCTGCTAAATCTGCTAATTTGCTAAGTTGCCAAAACTGCTAGTTCTGTTATATGGCCTAGACTGCTATTTAGATTGAAATGCCTAATCTGTTAAATTTGTCTGTTGAGATGCCTAATCTGTTATGTGCTAAAATCTGCTAAGTTGCTTAATCTGCTAAATCCGTTAAGTCGCCTAATCTGAAAAATCTGTTATATGTTAAATCTATTACCTGCTATATCTGTTGTTTTGATATAATTAGTCTGTTATTGGCGTAATTTGAATTGACTATAGTAATGAATAATTGACACGTATATTAGGCATAGGCATAAATGCTAAACTATTAATTAATTGACCGCAAAGATAAACATGGCTAACTCGAGGTTAGAATGAGTTTGCGGCGTAAACCTGCCCGGAACCGCCTGGCACATCCAGTGGCCGCAAACAATAGGTTTTAATGTGAGAAGTTAGTCATAACATGCGCAAGACACGAGGTTAGGTCTGGCTTGTTGCAGAAGTCTGCCCGGAACCGCCCGGCATATCCAGCGGCCACAAGCTACCGACCTAATGTGAGAGGTCTGTGCATTAATAATTAATTAATGCAAATCTAAGATAAGAATGACGTCTAAAACGTATTGGGGAAAATAGGGTTAAACCAACGGGATTAATAGGTGTAGTAAAACCCGTCCATGAATCTGTAGGCCCAATACAAAGTTAGACAAATCTGAAAAATCTGTACATCTGACCCGTTAGTCTGAAAACTTGTTAACTTAATTTTTGAACTAGTAAATCTGAATTCTGTATGTCTGAACTTGTAAACAAGTTAATCTGAAATCTGATAGTCTGGGGACACAAGGTTAGGAGGGGAATTACTTGTGTCATCTGTTGTTTGGGACCCATATTAGTCAGTAACCCTTTCTGGTATCAAAACTTTGACCCAACAGTAAGTAGGGTCCGGGCACGCTTACTGAACTAATTATAAGAGGTTCATTCTGATAATGGCGAGGGGTGTTAATGGTGCGTTCCAACCGGGTCATGTGCGTGCATGGATCCCGGTCTTCCTCTGAGGATGTAAGACGCCGTGACATCTGTAAATAGGTCTGTGTCAATTGGTTGTCACTTTAGGGAGTGATACACCCTACTGTGGGGCCGACACAGGATATTTATGTATTAGGGAGCCGATCGCTTGGGGTTGGGTTTTAGGGTACACTTAATTCTGTCTGTTTCTGTTGGTACCGTCTGTTTCTATTGGGTGGTAACACCCGTATGTTTCTGTGTGGTACCGTCTGTTCGGGTGGTAAAGGCCAATTACTAGTGTACACCTAATTCTACATTCTGTTTCCGTAGGGATTAATCTGTTTCTGCTTCTGTCTGTTTCTGATCGGGTAGTAAAGGCCCATTATTAGTATTCTGTTTCGGTTAAAGTATTCTATACCCGTTCCTGCTTCAATTTAGACATTAGGGTGACACCTAATTCTGATATACTATTATTAGTGCAGAGAAGTGTAAAGCAATAGTTTATGTCATTCTGTTCTTCTGTTATATCTGCTACACCTGTTACGGTTATCTCTCATCCAGTTTTAAGTTCATGTCATATTATTATTATCTGTTCATATGCTGAAAGTCACTGGACTTGCCAGACTTTATGTCTGACCCTTGTTGTTTCGCCTCTTTTCTTCCGTTTCCCCCCCAGGTTTTCTAAGGAGGGAATACTCTAGCTAGATCCGGACTTCTTCTGCTTGAAGTGCTTAAAGTATGGCTTGTCTTCTTTTGTGGGGATTATGATTTTAAACCATGCATTTTGAAAGCTTTTGTACAAGACTGATATTTTGTACTTGAATTCTGAGATTTGAAAGGATGTAACCATATTGATTTCTATTTCCGTTGTAATAAAGTCAAAATTTTTCAAGTACTGTTTTATCTGTCTTGTAAGTTTCTGTTTACTTTACTAAAATGCTCCACCAAAGTTAAGGCATTCCCTTTGTGAGTGACCTTAACGGAGGTGGGGTGTTACACTTGGTATCAGAGCTAAAGGTTACCAGATTAGATAAAAAAATTTGAAAACTATTTTCAAAAAGGTTTTAAAATGAAGTATTTTCAAAATTAAAGCTTATTTTGAAAAACATGATCCGCAAGAGCCATATATCTTTCTTTCAGTCCTTTTTGTATTGAACCTTTCCTTTTTCGTTTCAGCATGTCTGAAGCATCTGAGATACCAGAGGGTGTCCATGTACCCGGTTGGTTTCGTCAATATCTTGAGGCTAGGACCGCCGCTGCAGGTCCAGCAAATGATCCCCCTCCCCCACCCCCTCCTCGTGCAATTGCTTTCTCAAAGATCTGTAGAGATTTTAGGGCCATGGGTGGAAAGGATTTCAAAGGAACTGAATCATTCGTAGAAGCGAGGAATTGGCTCAAAGAAACTGAGGATCTATTCGTTATCTTCGAGGTGGACGATAGGCAGAAGGTACAGTTGGCGGTATGGTTGCTCAAAGACAAAGCTTCCTACTGGTGGGAAGTCACTAATGCCGAGAGGCCGGTCGAGACATGGATGGATTTCAGAACAAGGTTTGAGACAAAATTCCTCTCGCAAGCTGAACGAAGTTTACAACTGGAAAAGTTCTTATCTCTTAAGCAAGGAAGTATGACGGTCAAGGAATACGTCAACCAGTTCAACCAACTAGCTAGGTTCGGATTGGATTTAGTCAACACTCAGCATAAAAAGGCTCTCCGCTTTGTTAAAGGATTGAATGAGCCACTGCACAGCTTAGCCATGACCCACGTACCTATGGGAGCGACTTACGAGAAATTGGTGGACATGGCACCACTGCACGAGGAAGACAAGGGCCCGAAAGAGACAAAGAAGGAAGAACCACCGAATAAGAAAGCGGGGCCCAAAAAGGAAACACAAAGGAAGGATGAGAAGACTGAAGATAAGAAGGGGAAAAAGTGCTTTACTTGTGGAAGCTCGACTCATCTGAACAAGGATTGCAGAAAAAGGAAGGGCACTTGCTTCAACTGTGGGGAGATGGGACACTTCACTAGGGACTGCCCGAAGAGACGAGGATTAGGAGGCAAATTCTAAGGCATAAAGCAACCTAAACAAATCAAATCAACAAGGAATCGCATCTCCAAATCCCTAAATTGGAGAATTCGCCACACAATTGTAAGTAGAGTATTATTTTGGTATGAACAAATAATTGTGTTGGTTTGTATACTTGATTTGTGGCGATAAAGTAATTCATATTTGTGCGTTACTATGATTCTTATCGATTTGGAATATTGTATACGTTTGGATATTCTCGAATTATGTTATTCATTATAAAAAAAAACTACATGCGGTAGTTTTATGCAAGTATACGTTTGGAATATTCGCAAATTATGTAATCCATGTTGAAGCTACATGTATATAGTTGATTGAAATTCATGCAAGTTTGGGGCTTTGCTACTATGCCATCATAATGTGTATTTTTATACAAACATCATTTTTGTGAAGTAATTGGAATAAGTTTGGGTTATCATAATCCATATGAAATTATGTTGAAAATTTGGCATCAGGTATTAAGCCATGCTTTTGTACTAGAAAACTATTTGCAAACTTATGAATATGACTAGGCTATGATTGATATTTTGCATAATTGAAATCCATATTGTTAACAAGAATTTTATGATGACATATGTGGTACATAGCTAGGTTAGATTCAAAAATCCCTTTTGCAAGTTTGCATGACTAAAGTAAAAATCATGATTTCATGTTAGAAATATTTATGCCATAGTTATGAGAATAGATTAAGTTGAACTATACTTTTGTGTTAATAACAAAAGTAAGTACCTTTGTAAACATGTAGTAATCTTATGGACATGATTTGCTTATGTTTGACATTATGCCTAAATAAAAATATAGGTTCATGTTGTAGTTATGACTATGTGTCAATAATGATATCCAATTTAGATTCTTATCTCAACTACAAGTTTACATGCTTTGATTCATGTCACCTATGCTTTATGACCAAAGTATATGTTACCACTATGCAAGTACACCAGTTTCTATTTTGTAGTTCCAACGTTATGTTGCAAGTTCATGCGCTCACATTCCCCTTTTTGTGTATGTAATCACGCTTTAAGCCTCCCCTTCTTTTCATGGCTAAGTTGGGCTTAAAAGCCTAAGCCCAACATATATTATGATAAACGAACGTATTAAACGGGGGAAAATAACGTTGGGTTAAACTTATTAATAAATGAAAATATAAAGTAGAAGGACCCAAATTCAAGTATGGGTTGGGCCCATGATTGGTGTAACCTTTACACCATTAACTTAATAATGGGCCGCAAATATTTACATATAAGAAAATAAAGAAGAAAGACAAAATATGTAAATGTAGAACATACGATGTGTTTAACCCGAGGTTGGATTGAGTTGTGATGTAAACCTGCCCGGAACCGCCCGGCTGTCCAGTAGTCACAACAATACCTATCCAATGTGGGAGGTTAAACATGGAGCCCAATAAGGACCCGAGGTTAGACTGAGTTGTGGCGTAAGACTGCCCGGAACCAACCGGCAACAGGCAGCCACAACAATACCTGTCTAATGTGAGAGGTCAAGGCTTTAATAAGACAATTAAGGCTGAGTCAGGATTGTTAGGATTAAGTGAACTAAAGACTTAATCAAATTGGAACATGCTAAACTAAACGGACTGGTGGGGGTTAGGTTAGAAAACCTAGTAACTGGGGACCCTTTTCAGCAGTAACCCTAGAAGGTGTATCAGGATACCCTGAAACTAGGCAGGGTGGGGCACGATTACTGGGCTGATTGTAAGAGGTCAAATCGACGGCGGTGGTGTAGCAGTGTAGGTTCTAACGGGGTGCGGGCGTGCACACACTCCGGCGCAGAAAAATAAGGCACTGGGCACCAGTAGCATACCTGTGCATTCTAGGATTGTGTCGGGCCGCCACCATGGGACTTGATACACCCCATGGTGGGACCAGCATAGGTAACTACAACATCGGGGGCCGTAAGACACATGTAACTATGCGAGTAGGAGCCGATCATCATAGAATGGATCACATCACCCTGATTATGGGGTGCCAGTTGGAAACTAGTTTATATGGGTTCAGAGATTAACATAGGGTACGATAGTATATTCGACCCTAGACAACTTAACCAAGTTTATAGTGCTTTCCCACTTCTTGTTTATACTTATCATGCCCAGTTCTTTATTCATAGACAGAATAGTACTAGACTTACTCAGGCTTTATGTCTGACTCTACTTTTCTTTCGTCTTCTTTTCTTCCGTTCCCCCCCCCCCCAGGTCCATAGGGAGGGAACACTGCAGCTTGACCAGCCTTAGCATCCAGCTTGAAGAAGAGAAATGTATTGCTTGGACCTTTTCGTTTTGAACTATGGCTTTGGACAACCACTATGGGGCTTTTGCGGTTTATCTGTGTTTTATTTATGCTTCTTTAAATAATGTAATCAAGACAGATTATGGAATTGTTATGTTTTATGGAAAGGATGTAAGACAATTATGGTGATGTTGTGTTGTAACACGTATTTGCTTTTATGAAATAAAAACTGTTGATTTTCCGCTGTTTACAAATATGTGTTCTTATATCTGTCTTGTATATCTGTGACTTATACTTATAAACCTCCACCAAAATTAGGGCAATCCCTTTGAGAGTGACCCTAACGGAGGTGGGGTGTTTCATATTCATAATAATATATTATATATACATATTTATAAAGTTATAAGGTTTAAAACTATTAAATTATACAACTATATAAAACAATATAACTGTATAAACTTATATAAACTTATATATATTATGACATTAAAACTTATATGTTTGAAATCATAAGTAAGACAAAATAACTTGAAATCAAAATTTGAAATTTCAAATTGAAATTTGAAAGTTAGAATTTGAAAAATAGAATTTGAACCTGGAGTGCTATTTATAGTCTTACATATAAAATAAACTATATTACTATATTTTTCTTGAACTCTTGAAATCTTGATAACTTCATAACTAGTGAGTCTTGAATCTCTTCTGAATCTTGAAACTCTAAAACTGTACATTCTTCAGTATTTAAGTCCTGTATACAAATCCTGCATATATATGTTGTGTGTGTGTGTGTATATATATCCTAGAAAGAGATGTTAGTATATATTTTATAATCAATTAATAATGATAAATGAAATATGGTTGTTGTCATCAAAACTCCATTCTCCAACAATATCAAACACATATAAAATACAAGCAAAAACCTGACCCAAGGACTCAAACTCTAGATGGTTGCATCTTATTCCCAGAGTTTCATAGCCGCCTATAAAATTAGCCACCCTAAAGGAAGCAACAAAGTATGATGATTCTAATGATAACTTGTCTGCCAAACACTGGAAGGTAGATGAATATAATGCACCAATACTAAACAATACTTTAATAGGTATGCTACGGAAAAATAGAATATGAAGAGAATAAAAATGAAGAAAAGTAAATAAAAAATAAGCAAAAGCAATCACATGCAAGTTTATAGTAGTTCACGGTTAATGAGCCTACGTCCACTTTATATTATTATTATAAACTTGAATAAAATGAATACAATAATGGGAATTCTCTCAAACACTTAAGCACAAAGCAATAGCATAAAGTATAGAAGAGAATAATTGCCAAAAGATCACTTTCTAGAGATTTGGGGGACTGTTTAGAGGTAAGGTTGGATCTAGATTAGTATACCACATGGCGCTCACCTGGCTCAATAGGGAGGTAGGGAACAAGTCTTTTTTCTGTGGGAGATGTCTTCCTCGGTTAGATAGAGGACATATGTAGTGAAATATGAAATGTTAGGCGATATTGACTATGGATTCAGCCCACAGAATAAGACTACAAAGTGTGATGTGCATGGGGACGGCTCGGTCCGGATCGGGACCATCTAGGTCCGCAATACTAGGCCGAGCTGGGCATGTTTCCTGGTCACCCTATTCCTCTTCTCTGAAAGATGGCCAAGTTAGGGAGACCCAACTGGGAAGGACCGAGCTGGTGGAAGCCCGAGCCGGTGGTAGAGTGGAGTATGAATTGCTTCCTTCATCTTAGTAACCAAGATCAAGTCTCGTTCTCTTTGTTTGTGAACTTTAACGGCCTTGCCAAAGGTGTGTCAACACTTCCCTTCAAAGTACATTGCATCATAGAGAGGTTGTGCTTTGAATCGTAGAATCACACTTCCTGAAGCATTGTCATCTTCAAAGAAAAATGGTGTTGAAATGTCACATCTTCTTCAAGAAGCCATGATATTTGGACTTTCTTTTTTGTATAAATAGCCAGTCATTCTTCGTACTATGCCCAATAATACTTGTGAAGTCAGAGTCTTTGACTGAAACAATCGGGAGACACAGGTAAATTACTGAACCTTTTCCTGTCAAGAGGTTAAATACTCTAGTCGTATTACTGAGTTACGTTGAGTCGTTGGCTCCCATGTGTGATGGTCCACACACGGGTCATTACCAAACAATCTCCTTTTGTTGCGCCAGTCAAGCATGCAACAAATTGAGGTCTTGATTATATGTTAGCTAACACATCAGATCAATAAACAAGAATTCAAGGAAAGTCTTTCAATCTTCTCCCCCATTTAAAAAATATGTGTTTGGATCTATATATGAATAGGATCCCGGTTCGGTACAATCATCGAGTGGCACACTGATCTGATCAGATCTTTCCATCACTTCAGTAAGAATACGAAGAGCCTCCATTTTAGCTATATATACCGAACCCACTCCATTATTCTATTCTTTTCCCTTACCGATACCGACCCGGGAAGAGTATATCTTTTTTGTAAACCAAACTTTTTCATTCGATCTCAAACTGACTCAACAAAACGTTTGTCAAGTGGGTCATGATTGATCCTCTCTACGTCAATTCGCACGAAATATTCTGCAATTTATCATTGTTTGATTTCCAAAACTCCCAAATCGAAGGTGGAGGTCATGGCGATGGTGGAGTAGATAACTTTCAAACAGTATGAAACAAGGGTCTCCGAAGCTTGGAGAGGAACGACACTCCCACATAGATCGTTATTGATTACAACTCAGAAACGGGTATCGACGAGGATTCAACGTACAAAGTTCAATTTCATGATCCAAAAGATGATTCTTAGTTATCAGGAGAAGCATCATCATCAGGGTAGAGGTTATAGTGGAAGGAGCGTCTAACAACTTTGTAGAGGTCGTCTTCTTGGATAATCCACCGGATTCTTATCCTTCCAGCATGGACAAGCAAAAGTTATGGTGACTATGTGCAAAGCACAAAATTCCTTTTGATCAAGTCCGGGTGTTTTCTCTAATTGATATCGCGCACAGCCCTCCCATGGATTTCATGACTATAAGTCGTCAATTGTAATCAGTAGGATGCATCCCACCACTAAGTCCTTTCCTCGTCAACTTCATTCATCACATGGAAATCTCTCCCACGCAACTGCATCCAACTTCCTATGCATATCTTTTTTCCTTTACATCATTTATAGGGAACATATAAACCGCAAACCTTCCTTCAATGATATTATGTACCTCTTCAATTTCAAACACCGAAAGGATAGTCTGTCCTTCCTTTTCCTCGAGTCTGCTGCAAAAAGACAAGAGGTAACAGAAGAAATTTGTAAGACAAGCGACATAAGGACTGAGTGGTTTCATGGCCCTCGACAAGAAGGTTGCGCCAAGCAATGATTAGAAAGTTGTAAGTGTTCAATTTACACCTACTTCTTCGCATTTAGCAGAAGAGAATCCAATATCTATGTTTCTTTATAGGTGAGAATCCAACCAAACCGATCAATGATGAATATAAGGCTCATCCAGAGATTCTAAAAGCTGTTCTGTTGAATGCTCAGACTATTATAAGATGGATAGCATATGAGTTCCTTCATCGGTTTAACCTACTTAGTGCCAACCTGATCTTGAGAGTGGGCGGTGCTTCAGCTCTAGCTACTGTGCTAACAGCTTTCATGCCCCTAGTCGGGGAGCCAGCTGGCATGCCCCCAGTCGGGGGGCAGGTAGTAGCAACCCAGTCCAAGGGTCATTAAAAAAAGTCACTAGAAGAAGGGACATCCCCGGGCCCAGCCAAGATCCCAAAGGAAAAGTTAAAAAGAAATCGCCGGAGAATGAGGTCGAGGAAGAGCATAAAACCCCTTCTCTAGAGAAGTTAGCAGTGGAGAAATCTCCTGCCTTTCAGAAGGAAAGTACAAAAAAGTCAAAACGTACCCCATCACCGCAAGATCGGCTGGAGCAACGAATGATTCAAAAGGGCAGATCACTCTCTTTGGAGGATCTCTTTAAGGGTATAGAAAAATTGCTTCTTCCCTCTGAGCAGTACCACTTTCCAGATATAGAATTTCAATCGTTCTTTCCATCGCCCGAGAAAGAATATGTTATGACCACAATTGAGGAAGTTACGCCAAGTAGCAAGGCGTCGACTATTGGTCTATTGGGTTGACGCACTAGTATACACTTGACACTTGCACTGCACGTCACAACACTTATCTGTCGCACCACTTCCTTTCGATCCATTAAGACCCAAGGCAAACCTATTGATCACTTAATATCTTATTTGGTGGTTTATCCTACATTAACATGAATTAGAGGACACTAGCTACTAAGTCCTACTATTTTAAGGCTTTCGTCATTCATGCATATAACCATGCCCCTCTTAAGGCAAGGAATAGTAAAAAATCACTTACTACCTATATAATAGGCAGACGACACCACATCATTTATGACCTTCCCTTAGTAGATCCCCGTATTACTATCTAGCTGTCCTTATTAAATAATACCTTAGTCACATAATACTTCCTACAGGATAGGAAGACCATTGGCACCTCCGCAGCAGTCATTTAATACCTAATCCCAAGGCGAACCCTTACCTCAGTCACTTACTACTTAGAAGAAGCGGACTAATGTAGGGATTACCAAGCTCATGCCCAATAACTATCTAATATTTCTTGATTATGGGGAGGTAAGCTACGCGATTCCTTAATACCCTTTTAAGGATGGATCTAACTACTTTAATACCTTTACCATGAAGCAGGCTACGCTTATGAATTATTTACTTTTTAAAACTTCCTCTTTTGGGATGGAGGCGGGTACCTCACACTTGAGATAAACCTTGTTTTAGGAAATAATCCTCGTTATGCAATTAACTATCGTTACAGGTTCCTATGGTTAATGATATCTCACATCAATTGTGTGTGTTTATATATATATATATATATATATATATATATATATATGATTGTTGGAAAGTGTAGACTTCTATTGAATAAGGAAACTGACCTCGCATCATTAACCTACTAAGTCCAATTCCTGTTTCAAACTATAATAATTTTAGATTAACTAGGAACTTATAACTTCCTATCCTCGGATTTTTATTTAATAATTTCTTTTGGACTTTGTGTTTACTACGCAAATTATTCCCTATTAATTCCCTTTTTCTATTCCTTTTGTTATAATTAATTAAGTTACCTGCCACTAATGGCCCTAACGGTCACAGTTAATATGGCATCAATTAACCTATTAAATGCCATTTATGACACTAATGGTCATATTTTCTTAAGGCATTTATTATTCTATTTATATCGGTACCATTTTAATTCTACTTTATCTATTGTAACTCCACTCATTACTATGTTTTCCGTTCCACTTATTTATTATAAGTATATTTATACACATATGTTTGTTATTTATTAAATTCCCTAATTGGAGTCACAATTTCTATTCCTAAACCAATTCAAATTATAACCATTTAGGCATGTTTATCTTGTTTACTTTTCCTCCAATCAAAGATGGTTACAATATTCATTACCTTATTTATGACCTTATTCATAGTCAATCAAATCCATTTATTATGGATTATATTTCCATATACATTTCCATAAAAATGGAAACTATTCGAGCATACACAATATCAACAAACTAATATTTTAATATAATATATTTGCGTTATTTAAGTAGATTTGGATGAATAATATAATGCATATATATTTTTATTTAAGCGTAGTTAACGTAGTTGCTAAGTTTTATTTATTATTATTAACCATTTATATTTTGGTCCAAACTAGCAACGAAAACAAACCTTTTTATGTCTAATATTGTTTTAGACTCAAAATTTTATAAAAAAGGTTAATAACTGCAGTTTTTATAGAACTAGCCCAAAATAATTAAAAAGAGAATATGGCATATTTCAAATCACAAGAATGTATAAATATAGTTTTTGAAAACGTTGTTGTAAACTACGTACAAATATACATGAATTTACACATCCTGTCCTAATGCTTTTGTATATATTTCTTGCTGATTTGAAACCATGTCCTTTTTACTAAATAGAACAAAAAGGCAATTTGTACAATAACCAAGTAAAACCCCAAAAAATATTAGGCACAAACAGGCATATCTTTTAAATCAGATATGTCAAAATCCACAAATCAACACCAAAGTTAAGGATCTGGAACAAAACTACAATTTTGACAATGGTTTTGGGACTGATTTCCAGATCTAAGGTGTTAACAATATCCACGAACAAATCTATGAACAATTGTAGGCAATATAATCTAATTAACCAAAAAGATCTACAAACTTAATATTCAAACCATAACTTATTTTTCTCAGAATTGACAAAAACATAAAACAAATCTAATAAACTTTGAGGCACACATTTTAGACATATTTCAAACAAATTAAATAAATTATTATAAATGATGTATATAATTTCCCACTCACCTGAAATCCATCGAGATTTTAATCCGAATAAACATTTAGGCCTACATTTACCAAAATATTACAGATTTACAATTATTCCAAATAGGGGATTCTTTTAGATTCATAGATCTGCAAGAAAATAGGAAAGAGGAAGGGTATCTAAGTGGAAGAACGCTTATTCGTAGCGCCATCTCTTTTATACAAGAACTTGATTCTAATCTTCTCCAATTTATGTTTGTTTAGTTTGTATATGTTTATATTTGATTTAGAAGGGATTCGGAAGAAGAGGGAAATGGCAAAGCTTCGCTACTGCCTTCAGAATTTTTATGGCATTTAACCCCTTATTTATAGGGGTTAGAAGCCCTAGACCGTTAGATTAGCTTTAATAAAGATTCGTCCATTTATAAAATTTTATATAATAAAAATAACCTTAAAAACCTAACCATCACTAGGTGTTCTCGACCAGAGGGATCGACCCCTAGGTCGACCGCTCTGGGTTGAGTTGCCTAGTAGGGCTGGGTTATAAATGGTATTAAATTAATTAAAGATTCTCTTGATTTATTTTCCGTCCGTTTTTGTATTTCATCTGTAATTTTTTCAAATGGATTCCATCGCGAAACTCCAAACATGAAAGTTGACCAGAATTCCACAAAGAATGCAACGTTGTAAGTTTCATGGTCAAATTCCATTGTTTGCTGAAATTTCATTTTTGGAACCTAATTAAAAAATAATTTGATAATCTCTGAAATTCCGGGTTGTTGCATACGAGGTCGCAAGGATCAAAGGTTCTGGGCTAAACCTTTTTTTGTAGTATTAGAGGACTCGTTACTTATACTTTGAAGAGCGCAAGTTAGCCTCCTCTCTCTTCTCATCAATCATGTCAAGTGATTCCAGGATAAGTGCCTTGTTGGTCAAAAGATCATAGTACGTCACCCGATGAGAGGGTACTCCAAGCTCCATAGGTATCACTGCCTTAGAGCCATACGACAAGATGAATGAAGTGTGGCCAGTCACCCACTTGTTAGTGGTTCAATAAGCCAAAGAGCTAAAGGAAGTTCGTTGACCCTTTTGTCTTTGGCTCACTCCAATCAATTCTTCAGAAAAGACTTGATTATCTTGTTCACCGCTTCGACCTGTCCATTGGATTGCGGGTGCAGGACTACAGTGTAAATCTTCTCAATGTGATATCGCGGATAGAAATCTATAAATTTTAAGTTATCAAATTGGGTCCCATTATCAGTGATGATAGCCATGCGAAGTCCAAACCGACATATATGTTTTTGTTGGATCTAGATTAACCCTAGAGGGGGTGAATAGGTTTTATTGAATTTTATGAGATATTAAGAGTTATCACAACATATAATGCATTGGAGAAAATAAATGAAAGAAACAAATAACACAGATTTTACCCAGCTTCGGAAAACCCTGCCAACTGCTGCACTCTTAAGATTTTTACTAGGTACAAAAATAGTACCCGCTTACAAAACTCTTAAACTTGCAAACCCTACTCCTATTCTAATCCTACTCTAAAAAATCCTAGACTACCCCAACTACAAACGCGTTGCTAGTAACCCTAGTTATTACAGACACTAGAAAACCGCTAGTTGAAATTCTATAACTAGATGACCTAGTTTTATAGACAAACCAGAAAACCTATGGACGAAAGAGTACAAAATAAAAAATTACAACACAAATATAAACTAAACCCTAGCCTTCAAAATAAAATAAAATATAGAAACCCGTCCCTTTTCTTTTCAGCACTTTGAAACCTTTTTACTTTTAATAGAGATGGTATGAACTAGGGTTCTGGAATAATGAGGCGCCTCTGAAAAATTGAGTTTTGGTCTTCAATTTGCTTTGCTACTTTGAAGCTCACCGCAGCCTTTAATTTGATCGAGTTCGTGTGGTAATTTTTCCTCTTTTGATTTATCTATTTTGCTTTGCCCGATTTCTTTTCCCAGCTTCCTCTCCTCTTTTGCAAGTGATGAACGGTGTAGTTTAAGTAGGTTAAAACCGATAAACTAACTCTAATTTCGAGTATGGCTTGCACCGATTACTTGCGTTATTTTGGCTTTGATTAATTTGAGCAATTCTGGAAATTATTTGTGGCCTCCTTGAATTATCCCTTACATGATTTTGGCATGTATTGATTTGGATGTATCGGCCTTGGATAATTTGTGAGAATTCTGGAAATAAGTGATTTGATTTTGTGGCCTGTGTTTCCTTGACTTGAAAAAACCATGAATCACCTAAGCGATTTTCTAGAATGAAATTCCTACGAAATTGAATACTTTCCAGGGATGATTTCTTGCCAAAAAAAGAATTTAATTTTTAATTGATTCTTGCCTAAGAAAATATTGATTTTCTTGCCTAAACACTGCATGTTGATTTCTTGAAATGATTTATTGGATTTCTGGAAACAAATAAAATGACTACTTGCCTATTCGATTTTCTAGAAAAATTCTTGCAAAAAATAAATTGTGTTTTCCCAAAGCAGTTTGCAAAAATCTGGAAACAAAATTGATTTCTTTCCTTAAAAAAAATCCTTGGAAAAAGATTATTACCTTGAATATCCATACCTGATTTCAGGAATATTTAAACGGATTCTTATCAAAAACCGTTTGCATGGCCTTTGCGTGATTTCTAAAATTATCTTCAAGGGATATTTGATTCGATTTTGGAAACAATTTTCTGCCCAATAATTGTGATGTCCATTGCCTAAGAAATGGATTTTGATTTCTTGTCATAAATCCATACACTCATTTTCTGGAAATAAAGAAAATTTGTTTCCTGCCAAATAAGACATAGAGATTTTTGGAAATAGTCCCTTGTAAAAACTGTAGAGCATTTATTAACAAAAAAAAAGCAGTTGCCAAATATTAATCTTGCCATGACTATTCACAAGTTATAGTTGTGAGTTTGAATCCAAAATAACTTTGTTGTGGTCTGATCAATAGTTTAAGCTTGCTGCTTCTTTATTCATATAGGCTTTGGCTTGAACTTCAATGTGTGCATCTTGTTCTTTTATGCACCTGTGTATGACTGGCCTTTACTTGGCTTTCATATATATAGATATACATGTAACTCTCCCTGTTTTTACTCCACATGGCAGAGTTCTATGTATCATGTTTGTGCATGTATATTTGTCGAGCCTATGTGTATGCCAGTTCACTGGCTAGTATGATCTCTTCTTTCATCTACGTATATATATATATTATATATATGCATACAAACATATATATGTTTATATATACATACATGCATATATATATAAGTGTGATTATATGTGTGTTTGTGCTTATGACTTGGCACTGTGCATGCTGAACCATTTGTGTTTGCTTCCTTGTTTTAAGCTTTGCATTTGTGACCTGGCAAGTGTGTATATTGCATTGACATTGTATTTGAGATTGCTCCAATATTCCTTGTTTTTTTGACTATTATGAGATGAATTATTGTTTTGGCCCATGTTCATGCACTTGCATTGGGTCGAGCTTGGTCCTCATGGCCGCTCCTCAGTTGCTCGCATTGCATTGTGTCTTAAGCACTATACATCGTTATGTGTGTGCATATATCACCATATACATACATATGTGTATATATATGTGTTTGTATTTGTTGTTTGAGTGTTCGTGGATACCTACGACATGAAAATGTTGTCAAGCTTCACGTAACATGAATTCTATATATTTGTCCCTTTCTGACCATATTGCTCTTGCACAGAAAATATGTGTATATACATACACATGTATGTGTATACATGTATAGTGCACGTATAGAATATATATGTGAGCACTACAGACGATGCCTACCTTGTGGTATTTATAGCGCATCACTATGAATATCACAAGCTATCTAGACATAGATGAATGTCCATGTAAATCATATCAAATCACGAAAAAAGATGAGAAACACACCAAAATTCTAAGGCAAATAAATTTTTAAAATAAAAATTATGTCTGCTAGAATATAAAATATTTTTGTTCCAGTTTACTGTGTGTTTCTTCTGTGATAGATAAACAAAAGATTGGACTGAGAGTGAAGCAATGAAGACAAGAAGACAAGTGACAGACTCGGTGTATATATCAATGAATGTATATCTAACAAAGAGTAGTGTATGTGAGCGAGAGAGAGAGAGAGTGATTGTACCGCTGAGTATGTCAATGTATGTATAAATTGAGTGAACTGTAGTGAGGAGCAATGTATACAAATGAAATTGAATGTGATGTATTACATTGAGATGTACAAATAGTGGAGTAATAAATTTGTACTGTTGAAATATTGAAATAAAATATTATATTTAAATGAATTACTATTTTGAATATTTGAATTCTTTTGCAATAGCATTCTATTTAATTATAAATATTAAATTATGTCTGTGATGTAGTATAACAGTACAATTACAAACACATTTATAATAATAAATATATATTTGTTATCATCAAACAAAAATCATAAAATTGTTGCATGCAACAATCTCCCCCTTTTGATGATGAAAAACATAAAATAAGATTTTGAGTGTAATATTACAATAAATGTGTTTGACAATGAATTATTGAACTCCCCCTATATGTATGCTCCCCCTATAACTAAACTCCCCCTAGATATGTGCATGAGTGAAAAGAATAAACCAGTTTAAAATATCAATATTAAAATATTCAAAGAATATTCACTCATCGATCACAATCTTAACCCATTCTCCCCTTTTGTTATCATCACAAGGATACATACATTAAAATAGTGATGAAATATGACTAAAAATATAACTTCAACTTAAGAAGAACGATCATCATAAATTTCAATTAGTCTAGCAAAAATCATAATATCCTAAGAACTAGTGGCAATTTCACATTGTACAATGATGGATTTACGATGAATTTTACAAAAATTGAGAGAGTTTAAAAAATATGATTCCACTTATTTTCAAATAATATTTTAAAAATGAAGCACAAAATAGTGATGGATTTGGACAACGGTTATAAATTCAATTGAAGTGATGCAATCAAATAATCTCAAATCTCAATAGCTATCAATCAACACATCTCAATATATCATAAAATATTAACACAATTCACAAATTAGAAAAACAGATTGATAGGCTGGTTTTTACACACCAAGGAGAATTTCATATAAAAAATTTATTCATAGCAAATTATTCCCTTTTCTTTTTCTTTTAATTTAAAAGCACATTGACCACACATAACCAGATCTTGGATTTTTGAATGAGGTTAGTTGCAGCTTAAAAATAAGTAATCTCATAACCATACATGACCAGAGCTTGGATTTTTAAATAAGGTTAGAGAAACACTTATAAATATTATATTTTTATTATTTTTTGTTTCAAAAGAGAATTTCCTCAATATATAAAACCAATATGGATGATAGAAAAGTGGTAGGTACAGAAAGGGTTGTGAAATAAATTTCTAAATTAATCCGATTATGAAATATGCTCAAATGTACCGGGATTCTTGAAAATTTTCAATTATCACTATTTCTGAAATATAATATAATCACAATTCCATCACAAATATTTACATTGTTTATTCAAGATGATTTTTGAAAAAATATTAAACTCTCCTCATTAATATAAATCATGATGGATGGCAGAATGATGATAGACTAAGAAGATGTTCGTGAAATAAACGCCAATTCAAAGATATTATAAAAATTGTTCAATTATCATGAAAAATTTAAATACAATTTCCTCTTGTTGTGGAATATACTACAGTCATAACTCATCATAATCTCAATTATTTGATAATAATTTTGATGAGTTCTAAATACAGTTCTTTTTGGTAATTGATTTCTGTTTATGAATAAATAATCAATAAATGATTTTAAAATTAAAAAATCGGTTATAAGAGGGAATCTAAAAGATGTGTACAAGGCAATGGAAAAAATATACAGGATGAGAATTATATCAATAAATAATTTTAGCACTTCTAATCTGATACCACTTGTTGCCTTTGCAAAGGGGATTTTAATACCATCCTGATGGCTAATAAAGGTATCTCAGAGATTGATTTTACATTGTATCACTCAACACATAATTTTTAGGAGAGAAAAAGTTAACGAGCCCAAGTAGTTAAATCAAAAAGATCAATTCCATCTATCAGAGCAGCAATAGAAATTTAGAAGAAATTTCGCAAGAGAGTTTTCAGAAAATTTGCAACAAGTTCAAGAAGACAAATCATGATCCAAGATTTAAAGAAACGGTTTATTTGGAAATCACCTAAAGGGAAGTGTAAACTTCAAAATTCAATGAATTTATCCATAATAAATTTAAATTCTAATCCAAGAAAAGTGTGAGATTCAAGATATTAAACATATTCGAATGATTTCAAATAACACAATATCCAAGTAAATGATCATGATTTCAGAATGGATTTCAGGATGCAGCATAACAATCTATGCAAAAAATATTTTCAATTCAAAGTACTTAAGCAAATTAGAAATTTTTTGAACCTTTTATCAGAGCAACAGATGATACCAAAAATAAACAAGCAGATATCTAAAAACATTTCCAAATCAATTCCTTTTATCAGAGCATCACAACAACCAATTCCAAAGCAGACTTGTCAAGAGAATTTTTTACAGATATTTCTAACAGACATAAAAGATGTTTCATGATCCAAGATTAAAAATACAATTTATTTGAAATCATTTGAGGGAATATGAAAATTTCAAGATTCAATGAATCAATCACACTAGATTATAAATTTCAAATCCAAAATGTGTGTGAGATTCAAGAAATCAATACTTACAAATAATTTCAAACAAACAAATATTCAAGTCAAATGGTCATGAAATAACCATGGGTTTCAATACAAGATCTTAAAGGGATTTCCCACGATTATTTCTGACAACCACAAGAGAAATTTTCAGAATATTTACATCAAGCTTGAGAGATATTAATGATCCAAAAAATAGTTTATTTGAAGTCACTTGAAGAAATGCAAATTGAGATACAATGAATCAATCACACAAGATTAATAATTTCAAATCTAAGAGGTGTGTGAGATTCAAAATATTAAAAATTTCAATTGATTTCAAACCCTCAAATATCCAACTAGAAATGATCATGAATAAAAATGAATTTCAAGATGTAACATAATGATTCAAGTCAAAAAAATTCGGTTAAGAAATAATCAAGCCAATCTAAAAATCAATGAAATTATCATAACTAAAAAATAGCAGTGTACTGTAATGAGTATAAATTTTCAAATCTTTCTAAAATGAATTGGAAGAAACTCAAAACAGTAGAGCTGTGTGAAGTTTCATTAAATTTTCAGATCTTCAAAAATTTAACATTCAAGTTAACATTATTCAGGATATAACAAGAATGCCTCAGCACTGTTAGGAATTCAGAAATAAGAAAGGAATTAAACTTCAAAATAATTGCAGAAATTTACAATTTTGAATTTAAGAACTGGAAATGTGACACCCCACGTCCATTAATGTCACTCATTAGGAGAATGCATTAAGTTTCATGAAGCGTTATAGAAAATAGAAATAGAAACAGAAACATTACACGACAAATATAAAACAACAACGGAATTTTAATAACAAATTTTATTATTCATAAAGCATCGTGGTTCAAAACATCATACATAAACCCAGTACATCATTAAAATTTTTGTCTTGTACTTTAAACATCAGAGTATAATAGTAAAAGAAGCATAATTCCCAAAAGAAACATATCCATAGTAGCAAAGATATGAACTTGAGCAATACATCTAAACAGCTCCAAGCAAGACGACAACAGAATCCTGATCAAGCTTGAGTATTCCCACCCTGAGAAACAGGGTGGGGGGAACGGAAGAGAAAGAAAAGGAAACAAAATGGGTCAGACATAAAGTCAGGCGAGTTCAGTTACTTTTAGCATAAAAATAGATAAAAGTATCATGACAGGCATATAAAGTGGATAAGAGAGGTAACAACATATAAGGCGGTATGACAAGATAAAAATAAGATAGCACCAATAGCGCTTCTCTAACACTTTCTTTTCTTTGCACCAATACTAGTATCATATGAACAAGATGATCCCCAACAATTACAAGATGGTAGACTTAGGCGTATATCTAGATGTACCCAATTTAGTACCCCAATCAATTGGCTTCCTATTCCGTAGATACCCTGTGTTGGCCCCACAATAGGATGTATCACTTCCTAAATTGGCAACCCTTCGTTTTTATGATGTGCACAACCATATCTACAGGTGTCATGGTCGTCTTACCCCCCTCTGCCCAGACCATGCATGCATATGACCCCAATCTATTTGCGCCACCCACAACGTCCTCCATGTTGGGATCTCTTACAATCAACCCAGTAAGAATGCCCCGACTCCGACCTACGACGGAGTACTCTTTTAATGTTGTAATATGGGTTACTAACTGAAATGGGTCCCACACACTAAAAGATGCAAGCTCTCCCCTTTATCTTGCATCCCCACTAGGATTTCCATAGGTTATGCTTACCTAACTGTGTCTTTGATTACATAACCCCCAACATTTCCATAGGTTATGCTTACCTAACGGTGTCTTTAATTACATAACCCCAAACCAGTTAAGTTTTGTGGGCTTATATATAAATATGTGAAAATTAGGCACACATCCCTAAAAGAAAACATAATTAGGCTCACATCCGGTCATAAACTTACTATAAATTAGGTCCCTATTTTTTAAAAGTAGCGAAAAAATGAATAAAAAAATACAAAAATTATTATTTAAATAAATAATGCATTCGACAAAAAAGCGCTCAAAAAAAATCAAAAAACACGCCAAAAAAAAACATAAAAAACACAAAGAAAAATGCAGTTAAATGCATAATGTTATGTAAGAATTCCAATTTCTTGCATATATATGTGCAAGTATTTCCAGAGTTGCATTCGTGTTTGATTTTTTGCATATTTCTGTGCAAGTATTGCATTATTCTTGCATAAATATATGCAATATTCCATAATAGTGCAACTCAGTTCATTTTTATTTGCATTCAAGTGTGCAAGTAAATCCAAAAAATGCACACATGTGTGCAACATACCTGCAGGCAAACCGTTAGCATAATTTCCTTTAAGCAATAATTGCATATATGTATGCAAGTATTGGCAATACTTGCATACATATATGCAAATTTTTTCTTGGCGTGTACTTATGTTATTATTTCTAGATTTTAGATTTTTTTTTAATCACCACCGCACTTTTTTCTGGAAGAAAATGTAGGAGGCATAACAAAATAAGTAGTAGGTGGAACCATGAAAGTAGGATGCAGATCCTACAAAAAAGGAGGCGGGAATTCAAAAATAGGGGGCGGGTTTATATTATAAACTATGACCGGATGTGAGCTTAATTTTGAAACTTAATAGGGACCTGTAAAAAATGCATCCTGTAAATATTACCCACCCCACCTAGATATACTTAACCCTCCCACTGTTTCAACCAAGTTTACTTAACCCCTACTCAATTTAACATGTGCATACGATCCCTATGGATTCAACTAGGTTAAGTATTACAGACTAACAGGTTATCCCCATTCGCATTAACATCTTTTCACTTGCCAAAATTCCCTTTGCTGATTAATTTCATATAAATATAACTTAATCCATTTAAGTTTATTAATAAGCCCCATTATATGTTATTCTTTAGATTGTAATTAATGGAAGAAATCTTACAATCTTTCACCCCTTGATTAACGAAAGTAATCTTACAACCCTTTATATTATTCATTGTCTGATTCCATAGTAACAATAACATGTTTTACTTAATATGTAATTAAGTATACTTCATCTCAGTTATCTTGTTTTCTGTTTAACATATCACTACAACTTGACGTTGTTTATTTATTAACTTGGTTTTCTTGACTAAGGTTTACTAATAAGCTTTCTTTCCTTTTATTATAACCTATGTTATAATTTCCACTTGATGCTAGGACAAGATTATATAACATTCTTATTAAGGTTAATAATTATAATAGGTTACTATCATTCCCAATTTATTCCAATTCATTACCATATATTCATTTATGGTCATAATGCACTAGACCTTCCATATTAAGCCTACAATTTGTGGATGCTGGATATGTTGGGCGGGTCCGGGCAGACTTATTCCACAAATCGGGCTTAACCTCGTGTCTTACGACATCACGTGTTTATACACTTAGACCCCTCACATTAGATTCACCACTTGTGGTCGCTGGTTATGCCAGGAGGATCCGGGCAGACTTCCCCCATAAGTGTAATCTAATCTCGTGTCTAAGCATGATTACAATTTCAGTTATTGTAATTCTAGGCATTTCCATTATTAATCAATTATACCTATGTCATTATAGGTTTTCATGCCCATTTCCCAAGTTATGTTCATAGTGAGCAATATGCCCAAATTAAGTTCTTTAATCATGAGTTGATTTATGTCCCAAATTCACATTCATATATGTAAAAACCCGGATTTTTAGAACCAATTTAAAAATTTTATTTTAGCTATTTTATTAGATTTTGAATATTTACAATGATTTATTTTAAATAATAGCAACTAAAAATTTATTTTAAATTGAAATTAGGGAATGTAAATTTATTTTAATTATAAATGGAGTTTGAAATGGCGCGATAGTTTGAAAATTCGATTTTAAATTTCAAATGAATGTATAGGATTCAAAATAAATTGGATTTCAGTAAAACCAGAAACATTTGAATCTGTTTAGCTATATCTTTCTAACAAATGTGAAAAATAATATTTCATAATATATATTGAAAGTTATATCTAGTTTAAAATTCAAAATAGTCGCTATGGAATTTATATATATTTTAATATAATATATAGCCCTTAAAAATAGTCATTTTGCAAACGACCTCCATTTTCAACGAAACCTCTTTTGTTGGATCCGGAATGTCAAACTTTTGCTAGATTCCAATTTTCATAATTTTTGGAATTAATATATGAGCGTGGTGTATTTAAACGCGTTTGGTCAATTTAGTTTGAATTTGATCGACTAGAAAATGACCATTTTTCAAACGGTCTCCAAATTCGATGAAATTAGTTTTGTTAGGACTGTATCATCGAAATTTAGCTAGATTTGTTTTTCTGGAATTTTTGGAATCAGTATGTGGCCCCGATAAATTAATAGGTGCGTTTAAAATTCAATATATATTGATTTATATTTTAATTTAAAAAAACTGATCGAAACAGTCGAATTGGCTTACGAAATATATCCCATTGTGTTCGGAATGAGGGAATTTGGCTAGGGGAGACAATCGTTGGGTTTGGTTTGGAGTTTATATCAATAAGAGCGTATTTTTGAGAATAAAATAAAATAAATAATTATTATAAACAACACGCCCAAATTAAAAACCCTAATCCCCTTTTATTTCTGAACCCGCCACCGCTCTCTTCTTCAAAGGCCAGAATCGCTCCACATTTCTTCAACAATTTATGCAAAATCAGTTCAATAAAATTCAGGGATTCAAAAGGGAAAACTGAAGAACATCGGAGATCTACATATCTACCCGCTAGGATCATTTTTAGTGCGCTTGAACTCACGTTTCACGCTCAAAGCTGGAGCGTTTGGGTTCGATTTTCGATCAATAGAGGGTTCGAGTTCAGGGTGACCGCCGGCATTGCGATGCGTGCCTCAAGGACTTCAGTGTGACGACTTCAGATCGATGGACGGTGGTTCAATAGGACATGCACAAGGAGCAGTTGAAGGTCAACGGTTAGGTTTCTGATCGTCTGTGTTCAAGAGGAAGAAGACGGGTTTAACGTTAAATATAGATTAACAATGTAATTAATTAAATAGTATAATAATTCAATATTTTTAAAAGAAATAAATTGGATTTGAAATGGATTTAAAATAACCAGATTTTCTAATGAATAAATTGGAATGGAAATAATCTACGAAATATTTCAATATTGGATTCCGTTGTTATACAGATATTGTTATGGGAATTTGGAAGATACATATATCGTTATTCCCAATACAATATCCGTTAGTTTCGGAATTTGATATTGAATATAAGCCGATATAATTTCTATTCAGAGTCTTGAATTTAATATTAAATTGGATTTTGGGTTTTTCGTGAATGGTGTCTTCATTAACAATTTGCTTAAACCCAATTGAGAAAAGAATAAATCTTTTAATTAAGATTTAGTTAAGTTTACCAATTAATTAATCTTTAATTGGAATTGAATAAAAGAATTGGATTTTTGGGTTTATCGTGAATGGTGTTTTAAATAACACTTGTTCTTTAACCCAATTAACAGTGAGGATATGATTTGGAATTTATAAATCTTTTTATTAAGATTCAATGGAAATTTTCCAAAGTAAAGTTTTCCAATTTAATAAAATAAATTGGAATCAAATGGAATTCAATTTGGTAATAATCGAAGTGAGCTTCTGTGGAGGAAGGCTGTTAATATATATGGAATTTAAAAGGCTTTGTCGTTATTCTATTTATATTATTAGTCGAATACGTAAACTGATATCGATTATATATATTGATCTGTTTTCCGTGTAGATTCCATAATTAACTGAATGTGATTTTGGGTTTATCGTAAACTATGTTTTAAATGACATTAGTTCTTTAACCCTGTTAAAGACAGGGTTACATGTCCAACATTGTATTTCGAACTGTACTATTGATCTTTGCTAAATATCTATCTGTTTGTTGGTGGAGAATTTATTCTCTTGCTTAACACCCTTCTCTAAGACGTACAAGCTTAGAGGTTATATATCGACAGAAATCAATGGTACAGTGTAGATTGTCGATGCGACATGTTTGATTTCCCAAAGTTAAATAATCATTGATAATGATTGTTGGAAGATTAAAAATAAGTGGAGTAATAATGAATCTGTAATTAGATGTGAATGTGAATATGATAATTTAAATTATCAAATTTGTAAAATGATCGAGAATGGAGTACCACCAGTTTTACTCTAGGCGATAGTTAAATCTTCAATTACACTTGAAGGTGAAATGATAATTAAGTTTGCCCATAACACCGTGGTGTTAGATATGGAGTATTACCCGTTTTTCTCCATAGGATGAGTAGGTTGGGATTGGGAAACAAAACAAATGATTACTTCGGTAAGGCTCGATAATCCCGAATAGTTGATAAACCTTAATTTGGTTTAGAATTGATATCCAAAGGAAGATTAAAGAACAAATTTAAAATAATTTATCTTTGATAAAATAAATGAGAACCTTTCCCTAATGATATGAATACTTGAATAAAAGAATATTTAGAATTGGAATGAGGCATATGTTGTGTTTTTATAGCACTTGATTATAAGATATGTGAATTAATCGAAAAGGTCAGGTTTATATCCATTCTAAATAACTGATTCGATGATAAGTCGACGATGAAGACGGTGGTTGAAGACCGAAGATCTTCACATCGTTTGGATGATTATTGATGTCTTAATTGGGTTGTACACCCAAGACAAGGTAATAAGTGTTGATCATCCAGTCGTACTTGGAGATCGAACGGATATGCGAGGACCTCTCTCCTGTATTGCACATATAAGCCGAGGAATAAGATGCCTCCGGTTTCGTTCAGACCCAAAACGAACTAGTAAATGGATGTGTGTCTGACGTTGGATTTTATTCTGTGTTGATTGATCTCTATTAAATATATATCTGTTTGGTGGCGGAGAATTTATTCTCTTGCTTAACACCCTTCTCTAAGACGTACGAGCTTAGAGGCTATATATCGATAGACATCAGTCACATGGCGTGAATTGCCTGTGTGGCATGCTGAGATGCAAATGATCAAGGATTTTGTTGAAAATCAGAGTCTTGTGGTTGATGATCAAAGCACGGCTTTAAATAGCATAGCTTTGTATATAACGTTAATTCGCGAGCCTCACACCCCGGTATGAACCAAAAACGGGAGAGGACTGCAGGGAGAGCATGTGTTTCTTTCTAACTAGGAGTGGTGTTATGGTATGGAGCCCAGACATTTTACTCATGTGGATGTTGCATATTATTTGATGAATTGTGAGGCACTTCGGATATATTGGTCACTACGGGGCCGATGGATGATATGGTATGACATACTGATCATTACGCCCCATAGTGCGGGGAAACGTATTGTTCCGGAATAACTAATCCACAAACGTAAGTGTGGACCGGCCCTGAATATCCAGGTGCAGTTACGGCTGTATCCTGAGACATGGTAGGCTAGATTGTATCGAATTCGGTAAGGATGATCCCTTGCCTTGGTTCATAGATGGAATCCAATTTCCAATACGTGACATTTCGGTTTTTACTGCAGAACCAGTATGGCGACGTAGTAGCATAGGATACTATGCCGTCTATGATTGATACATTTATATTTAAAGTGATTTTGACACTTTACACTTATAGTAATATCAAAAAGATTTGTTTTAAAATGTACCAAGCATGTTTGGCTATTATAAGGGAAAACTCTATCCCCCAGCTTGCTTTGTATCGTGTGTTGGGACCTGAGTCTTATATTAGCTTCATTTTTCGAAAACATTGTGCTGTTAATAAACTGTTTTATGCACTGGTATTCTTGTGAGAAAACCTGTTCCGTGTTATACGGTGTGGTCCCTTGATTTACTTTGTTTCTAAAGTGAAGTTTTAAATAACTGTTTTAGTTCTCACACCAGTCCCATGACTGACCTGGAGTTTATTGTTTTAACCTAAACTCAGGGTGCCCATATTTTCCACACGGGCAGTCAGTATTTTTGGTTTTTGCAGATTTCTATTTTTCAGGATCCTGGTATACAGATGGAGCTATATTCGTAAAGCATTGGTATCCGTGGATCTCTTTCAGTTGTGTTATGTATTATTTTTCCGCTGCTATGTAATGTATTTTAATCTCTGATATTTTTCTGATGTATAATATTTATTCGTACTCTGTTATATTCTGGTACACTGATGTAAATTGTTGTAATAGCAATGAAATGTTCTTCTGTTTATGTTCCGATTAGTCTTATTCTCAAAACAGTCCGCCTTCTTGTTCGGTTTAGGCCATCCGGGATGTTCGAGTCGCCACAGTTTGGTATCAGAGCTTTGGTTTACAGAGCTCGAGAACAAGGCACATTAGAAATGAACGAAAGAATTCATCGGAGATTGGATTAGTAATATCCAATAAGAATGACTTGTTAGAGGTAGGATCAGTAGTATTCTAGAATGAGTTAGAGGAGTATTATTTATTAAAAACAAATTTAGTTTTGAAATTTTAATCCAATTATATGTGTTTGAGTATATTATTTTATTTTATATCAAATTTGGACAATCGAGTGTATGAAGATTTTTCATATACCCGTCATGAACGTATATTCGAAGTCTCAAATATACTAGATAGATATAGATCACACTCTAGTCGCTTGGGGATAATTCTGATGATGCGTCTGCATCATTAGTATTTATGTTCGAGTCTCGATAGTGGAATGTCTATACATTTACAATTGACTGGTGTGAGAACCAAAACTAGATAGGGTTTATTGTTGACACTAAAAAAAAATATGATTTTGAGTGTATATATACATAAGATATAAGTTTGAAAAGCTAATCAACTAATTGATTGCTGGTTGTGTTGTATGATTATTAATTTAACTAATTAATAATATTGGAATAATCAAACCAACATGAGAATGAAAGTTAAATTAAGCTAAATCGGATCAAATGTTGAAATGAATTGAAAATTGATTGAAATTGCATACATGTACATATATGTATATATGTATATATATATATATATATATATATATATATATGTGTGTGTGTGTGTGTGTGTGTGTGTGTGTGTGTGGACATGTCATAGCATGGAAGCTAAGAAGAGGAATAAATTTGTATGTCCGACAAATAGGTACATGTTTGCTATTTTCTTGGGTTTTGATGATTTTAGGAGCCGATTGGCTAGCTGCTTAGCTTTTTCTTTTTCTTTTGGATTGATGAGGGCCCTGCGAGGCAAGTTGCGGTTTTAAATATCATCCAGTACAAAGGATGTTATGGTGAAATTTTTCGAAAATTTAGGGTGTAAGCCAAATTTTTGAGAAATTAGAAAATTCTTAGAAATTGAAAAGTTGAAGAATGAAATCCAGAATGAAAGTTGAGTTGGTCAGTTAAACAACTTTCAGCTCCATTCCTTTTCGAAGACGAAAAGATTTTAAGCGGGGGAGATTGTAACAACCCGGGTTTTCAGAACCAATTAATTTTTTTTGTTTTAGCTATTTTATTGGATTTTGAATATTTAAAATGATTTATTTTGAATAATAACGACTAAAAACTTGTTTTAAATTGAAATTAGAGAATGTAAATTTACTTTAATTATAAAAGGAGTTTGAAATGGCGCGGTAGTTTAAAAAATCGATTTTAAATTTCACATGAATGTATAAGATTCAAAATAAATAGGATTTCAGTAAAACCAGAAACATTTGAATTTTTTTACCTATATCTTTCTAACGAATGTAAAAACCTAAGATTTCATATTATAAATCGAAAGTTATGACCTGTTTAAAATTCAAAATAGTCGCTATGGAATTTATATATATTAATATAATATATGGCCTTTAAAAATAGCCATTTTGCAAACGACCTCTGTTTTCGACAAAACCACTTCTGTTGGATGCGGAATGTCAAATTATTGCTAGATTCCAATTTTCATAATTTTTGGAACTTATATATGAACGTGGTGAATTTAAACGCGTTTGGTTAATTCAGTTTGAATTTAATCGACTAGAAATTGACCATTTTTCAAATGGTCTCCAAATTCGACGAAATTAGTTTTGTTAGGACTGTATCGTCAAAAAATAGTTGGATTTATTTTTTTGGAATTTTTGGAATCAGTATGTGGCCCCGGTAAATTAATATGTGCATTTAAAATTCAATATATATTGATTTATATTTTAATTTAAAGAAAAACTGATCGAAATAGTCGAATTAGCTTACAAAACATATCCCATTATATTTGAAATGGGGTTTTTGGCTAACGGCGAAAATCGTTGGGTTTGATTTGGAGTTCATATCAATAAGAAGGTATTTTTGAGAATAAAATAAATAATTATTATAAATAGCCCGTCCAAATTAAAAACCATATTCCCCTTTTATTTTTGAACCCGCCACCGCTCTCTTCTTCAAAGGCCAAAATCTCTCCATATTTCATCATCAATTTATGCCAAATCCATTCAATAAATTCAGGGATTCAAAAGGGAAAACTGAAGAACTTCTGTAGATCTACATATCTACCCGCTAGGATCATTTTTAATGCGCTTGAACTCCTGAATTTCACGCTCAAAGCTGGAGCGTTTGGGTTCGAATTTCGATCAATAGGGGGGCTCGAGCTCAGGGTGACTGTCGGCGTTGGGTTGCGCGCCTCAAGGAGTTCAGTGTAATGACTTCTGATCGGTGGACGGTGGTTCAATGGGGCATGCGCAAGAAACAGTTGAAGGTCGACGGTTGGGTTTCTAATCGGCTATGTTCAAGCGGAAGAAGATGGGCTAACGTTAAACAGAGATTAATGATGTAATTAGTTGAATAATTAATTATTTAGTTATTCGATTTTTGTAATTAATATATAATAATCTGTATCATCTTCATATGAGCTCCAAATCGTGCGAAACTGGATCCATTGGGATCGTGGATCGAGAGCTTCACAACAAGACTAACTGGGTCCAGTTTGGAGGTTGTTGGAATTTACAGCAAATTTAAATTCGTACTGTTTAAAAATTCAGAAATGGAAACTGATGAAGTGGAAACCGATGGTGAGAACTCCTTCTCACTCAATTTATTTTACAATCAAATATATACTAGGACGCAGATGGGGCTTAGAAGCACCCAGCACTATTTATTGTACAAACCATAGTTGTTTGTTTGGATTGTATTTTGGAAAATTGACTGTATTGTGTATTGATTTGTGATGCTGAAATGTTTAAAATATTAAAATTAATTTAATGTTATTTTGAGGTAGTTGAAATTAAATTATAAATATTCATTTATAATTTAAACAGCGAAAATTGGTGAAATGGAAAAATAATTCAAATTGAATTAGAACTATTTAAATTTATTAACCAGTGATTATTTCAAATAGACTGTTGTTATTTGAAAACCTCACACGGGTGTTGGGATGATATTTAACATACACGAATCCCAATAGTTATAGATCTATCGATGGATCGACAAACTATGATAAGCGTTATTTTAGCTATTTATCGCTTATACAGTAGTGAGTTGCACTCTGGATGTGAATTGATAGTTTAATAGTTGTTTATCACTATTTTTGAATACATGCGATGTATGGAATCCATATAAATAACATTATATGGTAATTTACTGTGTCTGATTCAAATTCAGAAAGTACAAATCGTTTTAAAATAATATATAGAATAGTTTTAAAATAATAATAGTATAGTTTTAAAATAATATTCTTTAAAGTTTTAAAATAATATTATGTATAGATTTAAAATAATATTTTGTAAAGTTTTAAAACAATATTATGTATAGATTTAAAATAATATTCTGTAAAGTTTTAAAATAATATTATGTATAAATTTAAAATAATATTTAGTAAATGATTAAAATGTGAATTTGATGTCCGATTTTGGATGGACAAGAAAATATTGAAATGTGTGAAGCCGTGTTGATTAGATTTGCGCCATTTTAACGTGAACGAGATTTATATCGATTTTATTAATGTTTATAATTAATATCAGAAAGGAATGATTTCAAATCAGATATTTTGAAAAAAAATATCATTTTAATATTTTAATGATATGGAATATTCAATTTCAATGAAAAATTGAAAATTAAGTTAAAATCGATTTAAAATTTATTTATAAATGATTTATAAAATACGTTTTGAATGGAAATCGATGAAATATACATAATATATATTATATATATTAAATGGCTTGAATAGAACACGCCACACTACGACCATTCGCGGATTTCGACCATAGACTTCGAATTGACATTACGGGAGATCCGACCGTCGAAACAAGAACCGTTGGGTTCGTATCGAAAAGAGCTTTCCAACGAATATAAGAGATTTGAAATCTAACGGTTGGATTTGGAAGTATGTCCAAATCAAATTTGGAAAAGGTCATTGTAAATGCAGTTCGGTGACTGTTTACGAAAATCAGCTAAAAGGGCCTTAATAAAATTATTAAAAGTATTAATAATTTGTGTAAAATCATAATAAATGATTCGGAAAGAATTGGGATGAAAAATTCCACATTTGTAAAGAAAAAAATACATTTTTATCAAAATGAACTAGTTATTAACGAGTATAATAATTCAATATTTTTTTAAAAAAAAATTGGATTTGAAATGGTTTTAAAATAACCAGAATTTTCCAATGAATAAATTGGAATGGAATGGAAATAATCTTTGGAATATTTCGATATTGGATTCCGTGGTTATAAAGATGTTGTTATAGGAATTTGGAAGATACAGATATCGTTATTCCCAATATGGTATCCATTAGTTTCAGAATTTGATATTGAATATAAGCCGATATAATTTCTATTCAGAGTCTTTTATTTAATATTAAATTGTATTTTGGGTTTGTCGTGAATGGTGTCTTCATTAACACTGTTCTTAAACCCAGTTGAGAAAAGAATAATTCTTTTAGTTAAGATTTAGTGAAGTTTACCAATTAATTAATATTTAATTCGAATTGAGTAAAAGAATTGGATTTTTGGGTTTATCGTGAGTGGTGTTGTAAATAACACTTGTTCTTCAACCCAATTAACAATGAAGATCTGATTTGGAATTTATAAATCTTTTTATTAAGATTTAATGGAAATTTTCTAAAGTAAAGTTTTCCAATTTAATAAAATAAACTGGAGTTGAGTGGAATTTGATTTGGTAATAATCGAAGTGAGCTTCTATGGAGGAAGACTGTTAATATATATGGAATTTAAAAGGCTTTGTCATTATTGCATTTATATTATTAGTTGAATACGGAAATTGATATCGATTATATATATTGATCTGTTTTCCGTGTAGATTCCATAATTAATGGAATGTGATTTTGGGTTTATCGTGAACTGTGTTTTAAATGACATTAGTTCTTTAACCCAGTTAAAGACAGGTTACATGTCTAACATTGTATTTCGAACTATATTGTTGATCTCTGATAAATATATATCTTCTTGGTAGCGGAGAATTTATTCCCTTGCTTAATCCCTTCTCTAAGACGTACGAGCTTAGAGGTTATGTATCGGTAGAAATCAATGGTATAGTGCAGATTGTCGATGCGGCTTGTTTGATTTCCCAAAGCTAAATAATCATTGATAATGATTGTTGGAAGATTAAAACTAAGTGGAGTAATAATGAATCTTTAATTAGATGTGAATGTGAATACGATAATTTAAATTATCAAATTTGTGAAATGATCGAGAATGGAGTACCACCAGTTTTACTCTAGGCGATAGTTAAATCTTTAATTAGACTTGAAGGTGAAATGATAATTAAGTTTACCAATAAAACTGTGGTGTTAGATATGGAGTATTACCAGTTTTTCTCCATAGGATGAGTAGGTTGGGATTTGGAAATAAAACAAATGATTACTTCGGTATGCCTCGATAATCCCGAATAGTTGATAAACCTTAATTTGGTTTAGAATTGATATCCAAAGGAAGATTAAAGAATAAATTTAAAAGAATTTATCTTTGATAAAATTAATGGGAACCTTTCCTTGATGATATGAATATTTGAATAAAATAATATTCAGAATTGGAATGAGGCATGTAACACCCCGCAAATTCTATAACTGTGAAATTAACAAATTAAAGTATAATTAATTTGAAATCCAAGAACTAAGGGAAACGGGATACGCCATTGCGTTCGTCTCGGAAAAATACGCGAAATAGAGTCCGAGTTTTCGAAAAACGGAGTCCATATGAAGAAGATACGACCTTCGGAAGTTTCTAAATTAAGTTTAAAATTCAAACAGAATAGAATAGCTCAGAAAATCAAGTTTAAATTCGAAAATGGGGCCAATGGGCCAGGGCGGAAAAACACCCGCCTGATGCACCCAGGTCGACTGGGCTGTCGACCTGGTCTAGCCAGGTCGACAGGGCTGTCGACAGGGCTGTCGACAGGCATGTCGACCTGGTCCAGAGCCAGGTCGAGCCCAGTCCAACCTGGCTGGCCTATTTTATGTTGGTCGATTTTTTGTGGTCTGCTTTGTCATTAGGGCTAGGTGGCAGGCTCTAATTGGTCTCTCTTGCGAATGAATGGCTACGATCAATCCAAGCAACATCAATGGTCCTAATCAGTTTATAACCTCTATAAAAACAACCCTAGACTAACCCTAATCTATTCATTCAAATATAAGAACAAAGCCGCCATGTTGCTGAGGAACGACTAGGGGTAGCCACCAATTGGAGAGAGGATTAGGAGGCAAATTCTAAGGCATAAAGCAACTCAATCAAATCAAACCGCATCTTCAAATCCCTAAATTTGAGAATTCGCCTCACCATTGTAAGTAGAGTATTACTTTGGTATGAACAAATAACTGTGTTGATTTGTATACTTGGTTGTGGTGATAAATAATTCATAATTTGTGCGTTACTATGATTCTTATCGATTTGGAATATTGTATACGTTTGGATATTCTCGAATTATGTTATTCATTATAAAGAACTACATGCGGTAGTTCTATGCAAGTATACGTTTGGAATATTCGCAAATTATGTAATCCATGTTGAAGCTACAAGTATGTGGTTGATTAATTGAAATTCATGCAAGTTTGGGGTTTTGCTACTATGCCATCATAATGTGTATTTTTATACAAACATCATTTTTGTGAAGTAATTGGAATAAGTTTGGGTTATCATAATCCATATGAAATTATGTTGAAAATTTGGCATCATGTATTAAGCCATGCTTTTGTACTAGAAAACCTATTTGCAAACTTATGAATATGACTAGGCTATGATTGATATTTGGCATAATTGAAATCCATGTTAAGCCTATATTGTTTACAAGAATTTTATGATGACATAAGTGGTACATAGCTAGGTTAGATTCAAAATCCCTTTTTTGCAAGTTTGCATGACTAAAGTAAAAATCATGATTTCAAGTTAGAAATATTTATGCCATGGTTATGTGAACAAATTTAACTATACTTTTGTATCAGTCACAAAAGTAGGCACCTTTGTAAACATGTAGTAGTCTTATGAACATGATTTGCTTATGTTTGACATTATGCCTGAAATAAAAATATAGGTTTATGTTGTAGTTAGGTCAATAGTGATATTCTTAACTTAACTACAAGTTTACATGGTTTGATTCATGTCACTTATGCTTTATGACCAAAGTATATGTCACTACTATGCAAGTACACCAGTTTCTATTTTGTATTTCCAACGTCATATTGCAAGTTCATGCGCTCACCTTCCCCTTTTTGTTTATGTAATCATGCTTTAAGCCTCCCCTTTTCGCATGGCTAAGTTGGGCTTTAAAAGGCTAAGCCCAATATATATATAATAAACGGACGTGTAAAACGGGGGAAAATAACGTTGGGTTGAAAATTACTAATGAATGAAAATATAAAATAGAAGGGCCCAAATTCAAGTATGGGTTGGGCCCATGATTGGTGTAACATTTACACCATTAACTTAATAATTGGCCGCAAATATTTACATATAAGAAAATAAAGAAGAAAGACAAAATATGTAAATGTAGAACATACGATGTGTTTAACCCGAGGTTGGATTGAGTTGTGATGTAAACCTGCCTGGAACCGCCCGGCTGTCCAGTAGTCACAACAATACCTATCCAATGTGGGAGGTTAAACATGGAGCCCAATAAGGACCCGAGGTTAGACTGAGTTGTGGCGTAAGACTGCCCGGAACCAACCGGCAACAGGCAGCCACAATAATACCTGTCTAATGTGAGAGGTCAGGGCCTTAATAAGACAATTAAGGCTGAGTCAGGATTGTTAGGATTAAGTGAACTAAAGACTTAATCAAAATGGAACATGCTAAACTAAACGGACTGGTGGGGGTTAGGTTAGAAAACACTTAACCAACTTAGCATGTTTGCTAGAGATAGAAAACCTAGTTACGGGGGACCCTTTTCAGCAGTAACCCTAGAAGGTGTATCAGGATACCCTGAAACTAGGCAGGGTGGGGCACGATTACTGGGCTGATTGTAAGAGGTCAAATCGACGGCGGTGGTGTAGCAGTGTAGGTTCTAACGGGGTGCGGGCATGCACACACTCCGGCGCAGAAAAATAAGGCACTGGACACCAGTAGCATACCTGTGCATTCTAGGATTGTGTCGGGCCGCCACCATGGGACTTGATACACCCCATAGTGGGACCAGCATAGGTAACTACAACATCGGGGGCCGTAAGACACATGTAACTATGTGAGTAGGAGCCGATCATCATAGAATGGATCACATCACCCTGATTATGGGGTGCCAGTTGGAAACTAGTTTATATGGGTTCAGAGATTAACATGGGGTACGATAGTATATTCGACCCTAGACAACTTAACCAAGTTTATAGTGCTTGCCCACTTCTTGTTATACTTATCATACCCAGTTCTTTATTCATAGACAGAATAGTACTAGACTTACTCAGGCTTTATGTCTGACTCTACTTTTCTTTCGTCTTCTTTTCTTCCGTTTCCCCCCCCCCCCAGGTCCACAGGGAGGGAACACAGCAGCTTGACCAGCCTTAACATCCAGCTTGAAGAAGAGAAATGTATTGCTTGGACCTTTTCGTTTGAACTATGGCTTTGGACAACCACTATGGGGCTTTTGCAATTTATCTATGTTTTATTTATGCTTCTTTAAATAATGTAATCAAGACAGATTATGAAAGTGTTATGTTATGTTTTTGGAAAAGATGTAAGACAATTATGGTGATATTGTTGTAGCACGTATTTGCCTTTATGAAATAAAAGTTGTTGTTTTTCCGCTGTTTACAAATATGTGTTCTTATATCTGTCTTGTATATCTGTGACTTATACTTATAAACCTCCACCAAAATTAGGGCATTCCCTTTGAGAGTGACCCTAACGGAGGTGGGGTGTTTCACTTGGTATCAGAGCATAGGTTTACCAGATAAGATAAAAAGTTCTAAAAATTTATTTTCAAAAAGGAAATTTAAAGAAGCATTTTTAAAAGAAAAATGTTATTTTATTTTAAAAGGCAAAGTCCACTCCCCAAAGCCATAGGTACTATCTCTTTTCCTTCGTTTTGAATCTATCCTTTTTGTTTCAGCATGTCCGAAGATCTTAACTTGCCAGAAGGGGTGCCAATACCTGGTTGGTTTAGACGGTTCTTAGAAGCAAGGGCCACTCAGCCAGGTCCTACCGTTCCTCCTCCCCCAGCTGCAGGAAATCATCCAGCTGCAGCGGCACCTTTTCCTCCACCTCCTCCTCGGGGAAACATGTTTGCTAAGATATGTAAAGATTTTAAAGCTATGGGAGGAAAGGATTTCCATGGAACTGAGTCCTTCGTGGCAGCTAGAAATTGGCTGAAAGAAACGGAGGACCTATTCATCATCTTTGAGGTAGAAGATAGACAAAAAGTACAATTGGCAGTGTGGCTATTGAAGGGCGAGGCTTCCTACTGGTGGGAAGTCACTAATGCTGAAAGACCAGTGGAGACATGGGAGGACTTTAGGGTATGGTTTGAGACTAAATTTCTCTCAGATGCAGAAAGAAGTTTGCAGTTGGAAAAATTCTTATTTCTTAAGCAAGGGGACAAGACAGTCAGAGAGTATGTGAATCAGTTCGATGAGCTGGCTAGATTTGGGCTTGACCTAGTCAACACCCCGCACAAGAAGGCTCTCCGTTTCGTTAAGGGGTTGAATGAGCCATTACACAGTTTGGCCATGACCCATATACCCATGGGAGCCACGTATGAAAGATTGGTGCAAATGGCATTGCTGAATGAAGAGGATAAGGGCAAGAAGGAGACAAAGGCAGAAAGCTCTCAAGGAAAGAAAGAGGGTTTGCAGCCTAAGAAGACAGACTTTAAGAAAGGCGGGAAAGGCAACAAAGAGAAGAGGAAGTGTAATTTCTGTGGCAAAGTGGGGCACTTAGTAAAGGACTGCCGGAAAAAGAAGGCCAAGGAGAATGGTGGGTGCTTTTCTTGCGGTGAGACGGGCCACAAGGCTAAGGACTGCCCAAAGAAACGAGGACAGGGGCAGAGGGCTGGATCCACCCCAGGGGCACAGGTTCATGTGCTGGAAGCGCCACCTCTGCAACAGCGAGGTATAAATACTTCTGTAGAAAGTGTAGTTTATCTTTATGATCACCCCGTTCGCACTTTATTTGATTCTGGCGCATCACACTCCTTTATCTCGTCTGCTTTAGTAGAATCTCTACACCTAAAAACTAGTATGGTAGAGGACCCCTTAATTGTTTCAAACCCAATTGGGGGCCCAGCTCATTTGTCTATGATCTGTTTGGGATTGAAAATTTCTATTCTAAGTGTAGAATTTCAATGTAGTGCCTTTGTTTTGGGCTTTTCGGGTTATGGTTTGATTTTGGGTATGGATTGGCTATCCAGTAATGGGGCCATCCTTGATTGCGAGAAAAGGGTTGTTAGGCTCCTAACCCAGCTCGGTAATACTTTGGAAATTTCTTGTAATCCCTCGTATGCGGTTATGCTTAGTTATCTTGAATCACTAGATGCCTCTGTTGAAAATTTGCAATCAGTTAAAGTGGTCCGGGAATATCCGGATGTCTTCGAAGAGGTGAAGGGCTTACCTCCGAAGCGGGAAATAGACTTCCGCATATATCTTGTAGATAATGCAAAGCCCGTTGCGTTGCCCGTTAGACACATGGCTCCACGGGAAAGGAAAGAGCTCAGTAAACAGATTAAAGAGCTTCTAGAAAAGCGGTTCATTAGGAGAAGCATTTCAGAATGGGGCGCTCCAGTGGTGTTCGCTACAAAGGCGGATGGTTCACTCTGTCTATGTGTTGACTATAGGGAGCTCAACAAGCTAACGAAAAAGAATAGGCACCCTCTCCCTAGAATTGACGATTTATTTGACCAGCTTGTAGGAGCGTCTGTTTTCTCCCAACTCGATTTAGCAACCGGTTTTCATTAGCTAAGGGTGGCTGAAGATAGCATCGATAAAACGGCGTTCAGAACCCCAGACGGTTTCTTTGAATGGCTTGTCATGCCTTTCGGCTTGACAAATGCACCTGCTTACTTCGTGGACCTGATGAGTAGGGTATTTAGAGATTTCCTCAACAAATTCGTAGTGGTCTTCGTAGATGATATCCTTATCTTCTCAAAGAGTGAAGAGGAACATGCTCAGCACTTAAGGGCAATCATGGAAACTTTGCGAGTCCATCAACTAAAAGCCAAATTCTCCAAATGCCACTTTTGGAGAGAAGAGGTGAGGTTCCTTGGGCACATAGTATCCAAACAAGGGTTAGCAGTGGACCCTGCTAAGGTAGTGTCGGTACAGGATTGGAAGACACCAAGGAATGCAACTGAGGTCCGAAGCTTTCTGGGACTAGCAGGTTTCTATCGAAAGTTTATAAGGGATTTTGCGAAAATCTCAGCTCCGCTCATGAAATTGACCAAGAAGAATCTAGAGTTCAAGTGGGACTTGGATTGCGAGTTTGCTTTCCAACGACTGAAAAGGGCTCTCACAACAGCCCCAGTTTTGACGCTTCCAGATGGGAGCAAGATGTTCACTGTTTATACGAATGCATGTGGGACAGGGCTAGGCGCCGTCTTAATGCAAGAAGGAAGGGTAGTAGCTTATGGCGGGAGGCAGTTGAAAGTGCACGAAAAGAACTACCCAACCCACGATCTTGAGTTAGCCGCCATCGTCTTTGCACTCAAGTCTTGGCGACACTATCTCCTAGGTGAGAAGTTCGAACTTTACACTAACCATAAATCGTTGAAATATCTTTTCTCGCAGAAAGATCTTAACTTGAGGCAACAGAGATGGATGGAGTTTCTTGCCTCGTACGATTTCGAAATCTCCTACACTCCGGGCAAAGGCAACGTAGTGGCAGACGCGTTGAGCCGAAAGAAATTGACCCTAAGCCCGTTGTTTGTTGAAAGACAAAGCCTATAGTTTATAGCCAGCTTCGACTTTAGGCCTTCCTCCGATTTCGTACCAGGCTTGCTAGCATCTCTCGAAGTACGCCCAACTTTAGTGGATTCAGTAGGGACAGCACAACGCGAAGACCCTCAGCTTGTGGAAACAATTGATAGGCTAATTAGGGGTGAGACTTCAAGTCACCTCAACAGATACTCCATTGACGATAAGGGTTTACTAAGGCGAGACGGAAGACTATGCGTCCCACAGACAAAAGATTTAATAAAGAAGGTTCTCGAGGAAGCACATCACTCCAAGATGACGATACACCCAGGCGGAGATAAAATGTACAAAGACATAAAAAGGACTTTCTTCTGGAACGGCATGAAAAAGGACGTGGCAGAGTTCGTTTCTAAGTGTATGGTGTGCCAACAGGTTAAGGCGGAACAGAAGAAGCCTGGCGGACTACTACATCCTCTGGAGGTCCCGCAGTGGAAGTGGGATAGCATCTCAATGGACTTCATCGATGGGCTGCCTAGGTCTAGGAGAGGCAACACTAGCATTTGGGTAATAGTGGATAGGCTTACTAAAAGCGCCCACTTTTTACCTGTCAAAAGTAAAAGAACTGCCTCATCCCTAGCATCACTTTACCTCAAGGAAATCGTTCGACTCCATGGAATACCATCTAGCATTGTTAGTGACCGAGACCCCATCTTCACCAGTGAGTTTTGGCGGAGTCTGCAAGAAGCAGTAGGAACGCAGTTATGCTTGAGCACAGCCTATCATCCCCAAACCGACGGCCAAACAGAAAGAGTGAACAGAGTTTTGGAAGACCTTTTAAGACTATGCGTCCTTGACTTCGGAGGGACATGGGAAGACCACCTTCCTTTGGTGGAATTTGCCTACAACAACAGCTATCAAGCAACCATCGGAATGGCGCCCTTCGAAGCTTTATATGGAAGACCGTGCCGATCGCCCACTTGTTAGTGGGAGTCTACTGATAAGCTCGTACTTGGACCAGATATGATCCGAGAGACTTCAGAGAAAGTAGACTTAATACGAAGAAGGATGAAGACGGCCCAAGACAGACAAAAGTCCTATGCCGACAAGAGAAGGACCGACCTTGAATTTGAGGTTGGAGACAGAGTTTTTCTCAAGGTATCACCACTAAGGAACGTTGTTCGTTTTGGAACCACAGGAAAACTGGCACCAAGGTTCGTAGGGCCATTCCCTATTATCGAGAAAATTGGGAAAATGGCCTATAGAATAGAGCTACCCGAGAAGTTGGCTGGAGTCCACAACGTTTTTCACGTTTCACATCTCCGAAAATGTCTGCATGAGTCTGCTGAAGTGGTAGAGCCAAATATCCTCGAAGAGGCCGAAGTGGAACGCGAAGCAACCATAAGGAAAGTTCCAACCCGCATCTTAGGAACGGAAGTGAAGAAGCTACGCAACCGTGAAGTCAAGCTCGTCAAAGTTCAGTGGAGCGACGCCGAGGGAGACGCGACTTGGGAAACTGAAGCTAGAATACGCACTGCCTACCCTTTTCTGTTCGAGGGTACATCCTTGATCTTTCTTTTTCCTTAAGTTGCGCTTTTATCTATCTTTTTAGGTATATTTCCTCGACCTTATCTTTTAGGTAGAAACCCTTTGGATGGAAACATGTAGTTGAAACATGTTATGGATGATGGTTGCAAGTGGTTGCAAGTGATTGCTAGTGGTTGCTCGTGGTTGCATATACACACACAATCTAGGGTTTAGATCGGCTCAGTCACTTCATATTGCATATGCATATATGTTTGCATTCGTATATGGTTGAACATTAATGTGTTGTCATGTGGATGTTGCATCTGTATTGAATGATTGTGCACTCATGTAGAATCATGAATAGGAAAATTTGCATACATAATGGATTCATGGCACTTACATAATTCGCATTAAGGAGGTCAACTGAATCAGTAGACCGCCTGATTTTGCATTAGATAAGTTCATGTACACACACACTTCGCATATGATCATGAAGCATTAGAAGTCTTTTAAGGACAATGGATGCTCGTGTTTGATGGATGAGTAGATGGATGTTTGGGTGTTAGGATATACATTCCTCCTAGCTTGAAGATTTCGGGGACGAAATCCTTTTAAGTGGGGGAGAATGTAACACCCCGCAAATTCTATAACTGTGAAATTAACAAATTAAAGTATAATTAATTTGAAATCCAAGAACTAAGGGAAACGGGATACGCCATTGCGTTCGTCTCGGAAAAATACGCGAAATAGAGTCCGAGTTTTCGAAAAACGGAGTCCGTATGAAGAAGATACGGCCTTCGGAAGTTTCTATATTAAGTTTAAAATTCAAACAGAATAGAATAGCTCAGAAAATCAAGTTTAAATTCGAAAATGGGGCCCAATGGGCCAGGGCGGAAAAACACCCGCCTGATGCACCAAGGTCGACTGGGTTGTCGACCTGGTCTAGCCAGGTCGACAGGGCTATCGACAGGGCTGTCGACAGGCATGTCGACCTGGTCCAGAGCCAGGTCGAGCCCAGTCCAACATGGCTGGCCTATTTTATGTTGGTCGATTTTCTGTGGTCTGCTTTGTCATTAGGGCTAGGTGGCAGGCTCTAATTGGTCTCTCTTGCGAATGAATGGCTACGATCAATCCAAGCAACATCAATGGTCCTAATCAGTTTATAACCTCTATAAAAACAACACTAGACTAACCCTAATCTATTCATTCAAAAATAAGAACAAAGCCGCCATGTTGCTGAGGAACGACTAGGGGTAGCCACCAATTGGAGAGAGGATTAGGAGGCAAATTCTAAAGCATAAAGCAACTCAATCAAATCAAACCGCATTTTCAAATCCCTAAATTTGAGAATTCGCCTCACCATTGTAAGTAGAGTATTACTTTGGTATGAACAAATAACTGTGTTGATTTGTATACTTGGTTGTGGTGATAAATAATTCATAATTTGTGCGTTACTATGATTCTTATCGATTTGGAATATTGTATACGTTTGGATATTCTCGAATTATGTTATTCATTATAAAGAACTACATGCGGTAGTTCTATGCAAGTATACGTTTGGAATATTCGCAAATTATGTAATCCATGTTGAAGCTACAAGTATGTGGTTGATTAATTGAAATTCATGCAAGTTTGGGGTTTTGCTACTATGCCATCATAATGTGTATTTTTATACAAACATCATTTTTGTGAAGTAATTGGAATAAGTTTGGGTTATCATAATCCATATGAAATTATGTTGAAAATTTGGCATCATGTATTAAGCCATGCTTTTGTACTAGAAAACCTATTTGCAAACTTATGAATATGACTAGGCTATGATTGATATTTGGCATAATTGAAATCCATGTTAAGCCTATATTGTTTACAAGAATTTTATGATGACATAAGTGGTACATAGCTAGGTTAGATTCAAAATCCCTTTTTTGCAAGTTTGCATGACTAAAGTAAAAATCATGATTTCATGTTAGAAATATTTATGCCATGGTTATGTGAACAAATTTAACTATACTTTTGTGTCAGTCACAAAAGTAGGCACCTTTGTAAACATGTAGTAGTCTTATGAACTTGATTTGCTTATGTTTGACATTATGCCTGAAATAAAAATATAGGTTTATGTTGTAGTTAGGTCAATAGTGATATTCTTAACTTAACTACAAGTTTACATGGTTTGATTCATGTCACTTATGCTTTATGACCAAAGTATATGTCACTACTATGCAAGTACACCAGTTTCTATTTTGTATTTCCAACGTCATATTGCAAGTTCATGCGCTCACCTTCCCCTTTTTGTGTATGTAATCACGCTTTAAGCCTCCCCTTTTCGCATGGCTAAGTTGGGCTTTAAAAGGCTAAGCCCAATATATATATAATAAACGGACGTGTAAAACGGGGGAAAATAACGTTGGGTTGAAAATTACTAATGAATGAAAATATAAAATAGAAGGGCCCAAATTCAAGTATGGGTTGGGCCCATGATTGGTGTAACATTTACACCATTAACTTAATAATTGGCCGCAAATATTTACATATAAGAAAATAAAGAAGAAAGACAAAATATGTAAATGTAGAACATACGATGTGTTTAACCCGAGGTTGGATTGAGTTGTGATGTAAACCTGCCCGGAACCGCCCGGCTGTCCAGTAGTCACAACAATACCTATCCAATGTGGGAGGTTAAACATGGAGCCCAATAAGGACCCGAGGTTAGACTGAGTTGTGGCGTAAGACTGCCCGGAACCAACCGGCAACAGGCAGCCACAACAATACCTGTCTAATGTGAGAGGTCAGGGCCTTAATAAGACAATTAAGGCTGAGTCAGGATTGTTAGGATTAAGTGAACTAAAGACTTAATCAAAATGGAACATGCTAAACTAAACGGACTGGTGGGGGTTAGGTTAGAAAACACTTAACCAACTTAGCATGTTGGCTAGAGATAGAAAACCTAGTAACGGGGGACCCTTTTCAGCAGTAACCCTAGAAGGTGTATCAGGATACCCTGAAACTAGGCAGGGTGGGGCACGATTACTGGGCTGATTGTAAGAGGTCAAATCGACGGCGGTGGTGTAGCAGTGTAGGTTCTAACGGGGTGCGGGCATGCACACACTCCGGCGCAGAAAAATAAGGCACTGGACACCAATAGCATACCTGTGCATTCTAGGATTGTGTCGGGCCGCCACCATGGGACTTGATACACCCCATAGTGGGACCAGCATAGGTAACTACAACATCGGGGGCCGTAAGACACATGTAACTATGCGAGTAGGAGCCGATCATCATAGAATGGATCACATCACCCTGATTATGGGGTGCCAGTTGGAAACTAGTTTATATGGGTTCAGAGATTAACATGGGGTACGATAGTATATTCGACCCTAGACAACTTAACCAAGTTTATAGTGCTTGCCCTCTTCTTGTTATACTTATCATACCCAGTTCTTTATTCATAGACATAATAGTACTAGACTTACTCAGGCTTTATGTCTGACTCTACTTTTCTTTCGTCTTCTTTTCTTCCGTTTCCCCCCCCCCCAGGTCCACAGGGAGGGAACACAGCAGCTTGACCAGCCTTAACATCCAGCTTGAAGAAGAGAAATGTATTGCTTGGACCTTTTCGTTTGAACTATGGCTTTGGACAACCACTATGGGGCTTTTGCAGTTTATCTATGTTTTATTTATGCTTCTTTAAATAATGTAATCAAGACAGATTATGAAAGTGTTATGTTATGTTTTTGGAAAAGATGTAAGACAATTATGGTGATATTGTTGTAGCACGTATTTGCCTTTATGAAATAAAAGTTGTTGTTTTTCCGCTGTTTACAAATATGTGTTCTTATATCTGTCTTGTATATCTGTGACTTATACTTATAAACCTCCACCAAAATTAGGGCATTCCCTTTGAGAGTGACCCTAACGGAGGTGGGGTGTTTCAAGGCATATGTTGTGTTTTTATAGCACTTGATTATAAGATACGTGAATTATTTGGAAAGGCCGGGTTTATACTCATTCTGAATAATTGATTTGATGATAAGTCGACGATGAAGACGGTGATTGAAGACTGGAGATCTTCACATCGTTTGGATGATTACTGATGTCTTGATTGGGCTGTACACCCAAGACAAGGTAATAAGTGGTGATCATCCAGACATACTTGGAGATCGAACGGATATGCGAGGACCTCTCTCTTGTATTGTATATATGAGACGAGGAATAAGGTGCCTCCGGTTTCGTTCAGACCCAGAACGAACTAGTAAATGGATGTGTCTCTGACATTGGAATTTATTCTGTGTTGATTGATTTCTATTAAATATATATCTATTTGGTGGTGGAGAATTTATTCTCTTGCTTAACACCCTTCTCTAAGACGTACAATCTTAGAGATTATATATCGATAGACCTCAATCGCATGGCGTGAATTTCCTATGTGGCATGCTAAGATGCAAATGATCAAGGATTTTGTTGAAACGTAGAGTCTTGTGGTTGATGATCAAAGCATGGCTTTAAATAGCATAGCTTTGTGTATAGCGTTAATTCGTGAGCTTCACTCCTCGGTATGACCAAGAAATGGGAGAGGACTGCCAGGAGAACATGCATTTCTTTCTAGCTAGGAGTGGTATCATTGTATGGAGCCAAGACATTTTACTCATGTGGATGTTGCATATTGTTTGATGGATTGCGAGGCGCCTTGGGTATATCGGTCACTACGGGGATGACGGATGATATGGTCGACATACTGGCCATTATGCCCCATAGTGCGGGGAAACGTATTGTTCCAGAATAACTAATCCACAAACGTAAGAGTGGACCGACCCTGAAGATCCAAGGTGCAGTTACGGCTATATCCTGAGACATGGTAGGCTAGATTGTCTAAAATTCGGTAAGGACGATCTCTTGCCTTGGTTCATAGGTGCAATCCAATTTCCAATACGTGTCATTTCGATTTTAATTGTAGAACTAGTATGGCAACATAGTAGCATTGGATACTATGCCGTCTACGATTGATAGATTTATATTTGAAGTGATTTTGACACTATACACTTATAGTAAAATCAAAATGATTTGTTTTAAAACGTACCAAGCATGTTTGGCTATTATAAGGGAAAAATCTATCCCCCGGCTTACGTTGCATTGTGTGATGAGACCTAAGTCTTATAATAGCTTCATTTTTCGAAAAGCATTGTGGTGTTAATAAACTGTTTTATGCACTGGTATTCTTGGGAGAAAACCCGTTTCGTCTTATACGGCGCGGTCCCTTGATTTACTTTATTTCTGAAGTAAAGTTTTGAAAAACTGTTTTTGTTCTCACACTAGTCCCATGACTAACCTGGAGTTAATTGTTTTAACTTAAACTCAGGGTTCCCATATTTACCACATGAGCAGTTAGTAGTTTTGGTTTTTGCAGATTTCTATTTTTTCAGGATCCTGATATACAGCTGGAGCTATATTCGAAAAGCTTTGTATCTGTGTATCTCTTTCAGTTGTGTTATGTATTATTTTTCTGCTGCTATGTAAAGTATTTTAATCTCTGATATTTTTCTGAAGTATAATATTTATTCATATTCTGTTATATACTTTTACTCTGATATAAATTGTTGTAATAGCAATAAAATGTTCTTATGTTTATGTACTGATTAGTCTTGTTCTCAAAGCAGTCCGCCTTCTTGTTCGGTTCAGGCCATCCGAGAAGTTCGGGTCACTACAATATATTTCATTCAAGTTATGAAATTTAAATTATGCCCCAATTCTAACGTCTTCCCCTCATTCCTAATTTTACGAATTCGCATATTTCAGCAGCATGCCTAGGCTCGAAGGTAGCCTGGCTTTAAAAATAAAAAGGGAAAAGAAGGAGGGAAGAGGACAGAAATGAACATAATAGCAAAATTGACATATGATGGAAGAAGCAGGCATAAACATATAGTGGCATGATGACAAATAGGCATATAGAAACAGATCTGATGAATATGTGACAATAGAATTGATTCTAACATAATAGGGATATCATAAACTGGCATGATAAGATCTCAATACTGAATTAAATAGCCAACTAACGACAGATCTGACTTGGCCACAAACATAATAGGAACAGGCATGATATGATCTAAACAATGAACTAGATCTACTAATCAATGGAAAATTTGACATGATAAATAGGTATAGGCTCGGATCTAGTTCAAAGTCATGTCAGAATTAACTTAGATACACAGGTTATAGCAGATCTTATATGATTCATATAGGCATAGGAATAGATCCAAGTTATAGCCATGTCAAGAATACATTTAAACATTTAGATCTAAAATTAACATAGACTCACAGTGTTTGGATCTAGAAAAATAGAGAAAGGCTGAAAACGTTTGAATCACAACTCTAATTGATTGCTGAGGAAGAAAAGACTTGATTCAATCTGGGCAGAGGCAGCATCTAGTCCTCCATTGATTTAGATGTGGAGAAACAAGAGAAATGTGGTGCCTAGATCTAATGAACCATGTCAAAAAAGGAGTCCAGATTCAAAAATTCGAGCTCAACCCAGATCTGATGCAGGGGGGTTGACCCTCCCCTTAGGGGGTTGACCCATGGGTCGACACCCCCTTGAGGGGTCGACCCAGGGGTCGGCACCCCTGGGCGGGATTTTTCCCACTTACTCCAATTTCCGCGATTTCAAATTTTTGAATTGATTTTTGACTTTCTCGGCTTATTTTAATCATATATATTCTTCTTATGTGTATACAAACTTCAAACCTTAATAACCTCTTCACAGTTTATTCGTTTTACGCAAACCAGGTGTCTATTTTGACCAGAATTCTGAGACGAACGCAATGGCGTAGTCCGTTTCTAATAATTCTGAATATTAAATTAATTATTAATTAATTTATCATCTTTAGAATTGTTAAAATTACGGGGTGTTGCATTCTTCCTTACTTAAAGGATTTCATACCCGAAATCTCCAAGTTAAGAAGAATGTCTATCCTAACATCCACATACATCTACTCATCCACCAATCACAAGCATCCATTGTCCTTAAAAGATTTCTAATGCTTATATGAACATATGCAAAGGTGTGTGTATATGTATCGATGTTAATGCGAAAATCAGGCGGTCTACTGATTCAGTCGACCTCCTTAGTGCAATGTATGGTAGTGTCATGAATCCAACATGTATGCAAACAATCCTATTATAACTTGTAAGTTCTATATGTGTGCACACTCATCCATCCAAATGCAACATCCATATGATGATGCACTCAATTTCATCCAAAAAAGAATAAAAGTGCACATACATCCATATGCAGTATGATAATGATTGAGTCGATCTAGTGCCTAACGTGTGTGTATATGCATCCACAAGTAACCACTTGCATCCATCAAGCATAACATGTCTCAAACACATGTTTACATCTATGGGATTCCTACCTAAAGGTCGAAGATTCGATCGATAGGATATAATTAAATGGTACAAACAAGCATGAATAAAGCTTTGGAAAAGAAGTTAAAAACATACTCTTGAAAAGGAAAGGGTATGAAGTGCGAATCTTGTCTTCAGTCTCCCAAGTTGCACATCCTCTTGGTTATGTAGCCTCTTAACCTCTGATCCAAGAATACGAGTAGGAACTCGTCGAATTGTTGCCTCCCGTTTCACTTACACTTCCCCAATCATACTCGGCTCAACTACTTCTACTGTATCATACAAACATTTTCGCAAATGAACATCCGCCAATCTCTCTGGTAGCTTTACCGTATAAGCCATTTGAACTCTTTGCATTATGGGAAACGGTCCTACAAACTTTGTCGCCAATTTCCCTACAGTTACAAAACGAATCACATCCTTCCGAGGTGATATCTTGATGAACCATGTCTCCCACCTCTACTCGATATCGGCTCTTTCTTTAGCTACATAAGACTGATGCTTGTTTTAAGCTATCTTCATGCGCCTACGGATAAGATCAGTCTTTTCTGAAGTTTCTCTAATCATCTCAGGTCCAAGTAGAAGCCTATCTTTGCTGCCTCAGTTTGAGATCCTTCTGCGAGAACATATACTTGTGTAACTTATGGTCCATGTATAACTCGAACCTCTCTCAAAGAAAATATTGCTTCCAAGTCTTAAGCGCGAATACTTTAGCAGCTAATTCCAAAACATGGGTAGGGTAGTTCTTCTTATGGACTCTCAAATGTCTACCCCCATAACATACTACCCTTCCCTCTTGCATCAGAACCGCACCAAGCCCTATACTGCATGCATCAGTGTAAACTGTGAACACTTCGTTTTCGTCAGGCAAGGTCAAGACTGGGGTTGTTGCCAGAGCCCTCTTCAATCGTTGGAAAGCAACATCACAATCTATATCCTATGAAAACTTCAGAGTCTTCTTTGTCAGCCTGGTGAGTAGGGCTGATATCTTTGCGAAGTCCTTAATGAACTTCCTATAATAGTCTTCCAATCCAAGAAAGCTTCTCCCTTCTTTGCATTCTTAGGAATTTTCCAATCTTGAACTGCAACTACTTTTGCGGGATCTACTGCTATCCCATATCTAGAGACCACATACTCTATAAATTTCACGTGTTTTTTCCAAAAATGGCATCTGGAGTATTTAGATTTAAGTTGATGTGCACGCAGAGTTTTCAAAACTTCTCTCAAATGTTGGGCATGCTCTTCCTCACTCTTTGAGAAGATCAAGATATCATCAACAAAGACCACGATGAACTTATTAAGAAATTCCCAAAACACCCTACTCATCAAATCAACAAAATAGGAGGGTGCATTCGTCAACCCAAAAGGCATAATTAGCCATTCAAAAACCTTCTGGAGTCCTAAAAGCAGTTTTATCTATACTGTCCTCGGCCACCCTCAATAGATGAAACCCCGTGGCCAAGCCTATCTGAGAGAGTACTGATGCACCAATGAGCTGGTCAAACAAATCATCTATCCTCGGGAGTAGGTGCCTGTTCTTTTTAGTGAGCTTGTTCAACTCTCTATAGTCCATACCTAAGTGAAGTGAACCATCCTCCTTTGTTGCGAATACCACCAGAGCACCCCATTCAGATATGCTTCGCCTAATAAACCCTTTTTCAAGTAGCTCCCCTACTTGCTTTCTCAGCTCACTCCTTTCCCTTGGAGCCATGTGGCACACGGGCAATGCAACTAACTTTGCATTGTCCACTAAGTATATACGAAAATCGATCTCGCGCCTCGGGGGTAAGCCCTGAACCTCCTCAGAAACATCAGGATAGTCTTAGACTACTAGTACAGACTGTAGATCATTGATAGATATATCAAGAGACCCAAGGAATCTAAGCATGACAGACCCTTTTGGGTCATAAGAAATCTCGAGGGTCCTCCCATGGCAAGTCAAAAGTCTAACGACGCCCCTATCATAATCGAGAATGGCACCGTACATGGTTAGCCAATCCATCCCTAGAATCAAACCATGGCCTATAAAACCGAGCACATATGTGGTGCACTCAAACTCGATGCCTAACACATATATTATCAAACCCCGAAAAATCATAGAGAAATGAGCCGTACCACCAATGGTGTTTGAGACAACTATGGGATCCAAAACTGTACTAGTACTTAGATGCAGAGACTCAACCACATATCAGATATAAAAGAAAGCAAAGCACCAAAATCGTAAAGAGTTCTAATAGATTGATTGGAAAGAGAAATCAAACCTTCAACAAAAACTTCTTCACCTTTATCTGGTACGATGGCCACGAGAGAATACACCAGCCCTACAAAGGATCCTGTCCTTTGGCCCTGTCCTTGCTTCTTCAGGCATTCCCTCGTATAGTGTCCAACTTCGCCACAGTTAAAGAAAGCGTTCTTTTTTTGGCATTCTTTGACCGAATGATCCTCGCGTTCGCAATTATGACACTTTCTCTTATCCCTAGTCTTGTCGTTCTTTCCGCCTTTTTGTCATTGCTGTTGTCCTTTCTTGGGCCATACTCTCTTGTTTGGTGTTTCCTCAACCCTATCTTCTTTCTTTTTAGAGAAATCATCTACTCGCGACGGTGGAGGAACAACGATTGCAGCTAAGGAAGGGATGCCACCTTGGCTCTCGATTGGTGCCATAGCCTTAATATACCTATGGAACCAATCCGGTACTTCAACACCCTCGGGAATATTAGGTTCCCCAAACATGCTGAAAAGAAAAGGAACGAAATTCAGACAAAGGATTGAAGGGATTACATATGGCTTTGGAGAATATGTTTTTCAAAACAGACTTTTCTTCTTGAAAATGCTTTCTTTAAAACCTTTTTGAAAATAATTTTTCAAAAACTTTATCCAATCTGGTAACCTTCAGCTCTGATACCAAGTGTGACACCCTACGTCTGTTAATGTCACTCATTAAGGAAATGCATTAAGTTTTATGAAGTGTTATAGGTAAACAGAAATAGAAATATTACAAGACAGATATAAAATAGCAACAGAATTTTAAAAACAAATTTTATTAATCATAAAGCATTGTGGTTCAAAAAATCATATGTCTGAAAATACATAAACCCAGTACATCATTAATATTTCTATCTTGTACTTAAAACATCAGAGTACAATAGTAAAAGAAGTATAATCCCCAAAAGAAACATAGTTGTAGTAGCAAAGATAAGAACTTGAGCAATACATCTAAGCAGCTCCAAGCAAGACGATAGCAGAATCGTGATCAAGCTTGAGTATTCCCACCCTGAGAACCTGGAGGGGGGACGGAAGAGAAAGAAGAGGAAACAAAATAGGCCAGACATAAAGTCTGGCGAGTCCAGTTACTTTTAGCATAAAAATAGATAAAAGTATCATGACATGCATATAATGTGGATAAGAGAGGTAACAACATATAAGGAAGGTATAGCAAGGCAAGATAAGATAAAAATAGGATAGCACCAATAGCGCTTCTCTAACACTTTCTTTGCTCTGCACCAATACTAGTATCACATGAACAAGATGATCCCCAACAATTACAAGATGGTAGATTTAGGCGTATGTCTAGATGTACCCAATTTACTACCCCAATCGATCGGCTCCCTACTCCGTAGATACCCTGTGCTGGACCCACAGTAGGATGTATCACTTCCTAAAGTGGTAGCCCCTTGTTTTTATAATGTGCAAAACCATATCTCAGATGTCACGGTCGTCTTATCCCCCTCTGCCCGGACCATGCACGCATATGACCCCAGTCGGTTTGCGCCGCCCGCACTGTCCACCACGTTTGGATCTCTTACAATCAGTCCAGTAAGCATGCCCCGACTCCGACCAAGGGCGTAATACTCGTTTGATACCATTAAATGGGTTACTGACCGAAACGGGTCCCACACACAAGTTGATGCAAGCTGTCCCCTTTGTCTTTCATCCCCACTAGGATTCCCATAGGTTATGCTTACCTAATGGTGCCTTTAATTACATAACCCCTAACATTTCCATAGATTATGCTTACCTAACGGTGTGTTTAATTACATAACCCCAACTAGTTGAGTTTTGGGATTATATATAAATATTACTCACCCTACCCAGATATACTTAACCCTCCCGATGTTCCAACCAGGTTTACTTAACCCCTACTCAAGTTAACATGTGCATACAATCCCTATGGATTAAACTTGGTTAAGTATTACAGACTAACGTGTCATCCCCATTAACATTGACCTCTTTTCACATGCCAAAATTCCCCTTGCTTATTAATTTCAAATAATTTAACTTAATCCATTTAAGTTTATTAATAAGCCCCATTACGTGTTATTCTTTAGATTGTAATTAACAAAAGAAATCTTACAATCTTTCACCCCTGGATTAACGGAAGTAATCTTACAACCCCTTTGTATTATTCGTTGTCTGATTCCATAGTTACAATAACATGTTTTACTTAATATGTAATTAAGTATACTTCATCTCAGTTCACCTATTTTCTGTTTAACATATCACTACAACTTGACGTTGTTTACTTATTAACTTAGTTTTCTTAACTAATGTTTACTAATAAGCTTTCTTTCATTTTAATTATAACCTATGTTATAATTTCCACTTGTTGCTAGCACAAGACTACCCATTATATAACATTCCTATTAAAGTAATTAATTATAATAGGTTACTATCATTCCCTGTTTACTCCAATACATAACCATATATCCAGTTATGGTCGTAATGTACTAGACCTTCCACATTAAGCCTACAACTTGTGGATGCTGGATATGCCGGGCAAGTCCGAGCAGACTTATTCCCAAATCGGGCTTAATCTCATGTCTTAGCATGTCACGTGTTTATATACTTAGACCCCTCACATTAGATTCACCACTTGTGGTCGCTGGTTATGCCAGGCGGTTCCGAGCAGACTTCCACCACAAGTGTAATCTAACCTCGTGTCTAAGCACGATTACAATTTCGGTTATTGTAATTCTAGGCATTTCCATTATTAATCAATTATACCTATGTCATTATAGGTTTTCATGCCCCTTTCCCAAGTTATGTTCATTATGAACCATATGCCCAAATTAAGGTCATTAATCATGAGTTAATTTATGTCCCAAATTCAATTTAATATATTTCATTCAAGTTATGCCTGAATTCCCCAACTCAAATTATGCCCTAATTCTATCGTTTTCCCCGTAATTCTCAATTTTATGCGTTCGCATATTTCAGCGGCATGCCTAGGCTTGAAGTTAGCCCGACTTTAAAAATAAAAAGGGAAAAGACGGAGGGAAGAGGACATAAATGAACATAATAGCAAAGTTGACATATGACGGCAGAAGCAGGCATAAACATATAGTGGCATGATGACAAATAGGCATATAGGAACAGAACTGATGAACATGTGACAATAGAGTTGATTCAAACATAACGAGGATATCATAAACTGGCATGATAAGATCTCAGTACTGAATTAAATAACCAACTAACGACAGACCTGATTTGGCCACAAATATAATGGGAACGGGCATGATATGGTCTAAACAATGAATTAAATCTACCAATCAATGGCAGATCTGACATAATAAATAGGTATAGGCTCAGATCTAGTTCATAGTCATGTCAGAATTAACTTAGATACACAGGTTATGGCAGATCTGATATGATTCATATAGGCATAGGCATAGATCCAAGTTATAGTCATGTCAAGAATACATTTAAACATTTTGATCTAAAATTAACATAGACTCACAATGTTTGGATCTAGAAAAATAGAGAAAGGCCAAAAACATTTGAATCATAACTCTAATTGGTTACTGAAGAAGAAAATACTTGATTCAATCCGGGCAAAGGCAACATCTAGTCCTCTATTGATTTAGGTGTGGAGAAACAAGAGAAATGGGGTCTTATTTATAGCTTGGATCCAATGAACAAACTCAACAAAGGAGTCCAGATTCACAAGTTCGAACTCAACTCAGATCTAACGCAGGGGGGATCGACCCTCCCCTTAGGGGGTCGACCTGTGGGTTGACAACCCCCTTGAAGGGTCGAACCAAGAGCCGACACCCCTGGGCGGGATTTTTCCTGCTTACTCCAATTTCCGCAATATCGAATTTTTGAGCTGATTTTTGACTTTTTGGACTTATTTTATTCATATATATTTTTCTTATGTGTATACAAACTTCAAACCTTAATAACTTCTTCATACGTTGTCTGTTTTACGCAAACCAGGTGTCTATTTTAACCAAAATTCCGAGACGAACACAATGGTGTTTACACAAAAATGGTCTAAACACCGAAGGTACTAAGCTGTACTTCACCAATTTGGTAAGATCTAAATGAGACCGTGTTTAATCAGCAATTAAAAATTAAAAATGCAAGAAAAGTAAAGTAGAGGCGAGATTTAGAGTGGTTATCCCGCTAACTAAGCCTACGTCCACTGTGAAGGTGAGTTTCAATCTTATAACGAGGATTACAAAATACACCAACTCTCTCTTTTCATACATCTTTATATTCACTCAATATACCCTCGTTTATATACTTCAACCTTGAGATTACACAAGAGAATGGTAAAATTTGAGGAGAAAGAGAGTGGATGGATGATTGAGAAAGAGGGTGGCGTCGCCTTCTCTGATCATAAAATTGTTCTTGACGCCATGACTGAATCAGTGGTTGAGGATAGAATTTTGCATCCCTTCCTTGATTCAAAGATTGGATCCCCTTTACGTTGATAGCCATGGTGTATTTATAGGTGAGCGCCCCCAGGAAATGATCTGAAATCATGTTTATGCAGGTTACGGATCGCTCATTCTATTAATTACAATCATGCCATTGGCTAGCTGTAACCAGCTGTCCAGATCTATATTTGGTTGTCATGCACGAGCGACTTATTAGAGCAAGCGCCTTAAGTGGTTGAGCAGATCCACAGGTGCGGGCGTTCCTGTGGGTATGAATTCTTTGAAAACTTGGAAACTTTTATAAGAGCGAGACGCGGGACTGGACCTGGTTCTCCCATGTTCCTTGAGTGACCGTTCTTAATAACTCAAGGACGCTCGTCTTATGGCTGCCTATGTATGGTGCTATTTGTTCCTAAATCTATGCCATAAGGTCGCTTCCGCCTATGTTGAATGGGCGATTTGCTTTGCTTCTGTGTTTGAATGGCTTTCCCCCAATTTGAACGATCGACCTTGCCTCCTGCTCCTGAATCATGATTCATGCCCAACTCTGATTGGAGACTTGGTCACATATGATGTTGCAGGCGCTCATATTGCAGCTTCATTTCAGACTTGGTCTTTTGATAGGAAAATAGTGAGCGACTTCACAGGATTACGGGATTACGGGCTTCGACTTATTCGAAGTCGTGATTTCTTTCTTTTAGTAAGGGATTACGGGCTTCGACTTATTCGATCACACATTGTTTTGTAGATTTATCCTGACTTGTCGAGTGGTCGTTCGTGCAAAAGGTAAATAGTGCTTTATTAAGCTAGTTGGTATTTTCTTTTCCATAAGAAAAAGGCTTGATGCATCCTTTCCGGTTATTGTGCGATTAGTTGAATTTCGGGATGCCAGCTGGAATTTGACGAGATACTCTTCGGGTGCTAAGCTGACGTGGCGAAAATTTTCTGGATGTATGCCTTTTAATCTTCCTTATTCATTCTTAGCCTTCTTCATTCCACTTTTGTTTTTTTCGAGGAGTTTTCTGGTCATAGCTGTGCTTCCTCGAGAGTCTAACCAGGTAATCTATGTTTGTTCTGCCTATTTTTCTTCAAAAGGCTCTGGCTTTCTTATTCTATCATCTTGCCTGATGCTTGCAACAACACCTGCTTTTTCCTTGAGCAACTTTCTTTCGGCTTCGAAATACCATGATATTCCTGTGTAAGTTTTTCCTTTACTTTGTTTTGCTTGAGTACTCATGCGTTTCCAAGTTAGGATGTTTATTAACGACTTGGCCAGGCTGTGGGATTTGGGTAACGGCCAGATTTTTGTGTAGCGTAGATACCGTTTTTGTAATCATCTTTGGAGAATAAGAATCATCCAGTGGCTTTTTTTTTTAAACTCTAATGCTTGGTATTTGTTCACAAATTGTTTGGTGAAATGCCCCGGGTTTCTTTAGTTGAGATGTTTTTGCCTATTGCATGAGTCTGGTTGAGTTGTTTCCCTTTTCATAGTTGTTTTTCGAGTCCATACTAATTTCTTTTGAAATAGGTCGTCCAAGGATGGAATTTTTCATGTCTAGGAAACTCAGAAAAAGATCGACAAGGAGGGCCGGTAACCAAAGATTCCCCAAGGAAAGGGGACCGGTAACCAAAAGATACCCCAAGAAAAGGGGATGTAGGGTGCAACTGACACTCAAAGTCATTGCTTGCTGAATAGACTTCCTGGCTCAGATAATCAGACTGCTCTTAGTCGTATGGCTTCCTCGTCCATCACTTTGGATCCTGCAGCAATGCCAGAGCCCCTTCCTGTTCCTAACCCTTGCCATCTTGCACTTGCTGAGGACTTTGTGGCTGAATGTCCAGCTGGATCATGTTCCGGCGTGCACATAGATCTGTTTGACAGATGGATTATTACAGGTAAGATAGACGCCATGAAGGATTGCATATTGGCTGAGTTTGACCAATTAGAAGCAAGCCCGCATTTGGTCGAAGGCCTTATTACCACTGTCAGGGATAACATTGTGGAGCAAATGGGTGCCTGGCATTCTCTTGTTGAAGATCTCCAGTAGTCAAATTAAGAGAATCTTGAACGACTTCATGCCCTGGAAAAAGATAGATACAAACTTGTCGAGGCCCTTGAATCTAGGGAGAGGATCATCTCTTACCTCATATGAACACGGTGGCTTGCTAATGCTTTACCTGTTCTGTTATTTTGGTTTTGATTTTGAATGGTACTTTTAGTCTGGCCTGTGTATGCAGGAGCCAGCCTTGCTTATTCTCGTACACTTGGGTTTGTAGCTTTTATGGTTTGTGCGATGGTTTCATTTCTACGTCGTTCATCGTCAATAACGCTAGCTTGCTTTTAATTTTAAGATAACCTATTTCTTCCTTTGCCCTTATTTTGAGGGGTTTAATTCTTATTATGCAACTCATTTATTTTCATGCGGGTGCGTCGCACGCTGCACCTTTATTTTATGATTTCCACATTCGTCCGGGCGCTTTATTGATCATTCGATTGCGCCCGATTTTCTATCATTATTATTATTGTTGGGATTTAGTTAGCTTTTGAAGTTCATCGCTTATCAAGGATTATTATGCATTTGTATTATTATAAGCGCGTTTGGTATATTTTATTTAATAGTATTCAACCCCGCGCCTGACTGACTGGTAAATCCGAGCCCTTCGGAGGCTGGTTTTGAATACGTGCCCCTTGGGGAGGTCTTGGGTTAAAGGTTTTCGATCCATTCTAGACCCTAATTGATAGTTTTAGCTTTTCAAAAAGGTTCCAGAATGGATACCCTCTTACGGCTAGGATTTCTGACACCCCCTTTCGGCTAGGATTTCTGTTTTGTGCTGGTCCTTCCATCATGTTTAATCCTTCCCCATTTTTACGCTTCATCCCGAAGAGCGGATACTAATTCATCTCTTCGAGTCTTGGCTCAGAAGGGATAAAATTCGGGTCCTTTACCTAACAAGGTGCCCTTCGTGAATCGACAATTTTTTTGTTTTTGGACATGTCGGTCTTTCCGACTTTGTGCCTTTGCCCTAGGAAACAGACACTTGTCCGCCTTATTGAATTTTTTTTCAAGTTGGAGAACCTGTGTCCAGCACCTAAGAAGGTGTTTATTTGGTGGGCTCGGCAATTTTATCCGTGGGACTTTAACCGTGGGACTTTTTGAATTGCTTCCACTTCGGCATTGACTCCCAGGAGGTGGACATCAATCCTTACTACCGAATTTAACTCCGGTTTTAAGGAGTTCATGTCCCGTACCTGAGAGAACGCCTCTTTTGGATTAGCAATTTTATCCGAGGGACAGATTTGGCAGTATTCCTGTACTTTCAATGAGGTCTGGCGGCGGTCCTTTAAATGGGTGTCTGCTAAGTATTCAGCATACTCCATAATGAGAGGTGCAACCTTGTTGCCTATCTTAAAATAGCTTGTTTTTTTTGAGGTGATGTGTCTATTCCTCCCGTTTGACCTTACTTGATGTTCGTGATTCCCATGCTGCTTCGCTTAGTGTGTGCCCTGGGATTTCTCTATCAACGTTTAGCGGCATGTAGCGGATTTTCTTTTACCATGCCTACATTCCAAGAGATTGTTCTTCTTTTAGCATGGACCAATAAGTATGTTATTCAGATAGTCACATAATTAATTTTTGATGCACATAGCTTTTGCAAGTAAGCCACAGCTTGATACGAACATAGTGAATAGTAAAGCAAGTTAAAAACAATCTTAATAACAAGATAAAATCAAGGGAATGAAGCAAAGTAATGAGAGCCCTAGTTCAATGTCTCGTTATTGTGATATTAGTGGCTAGTCCCCCTGATGAGCGTCGTCTTTAGATTGGTTTAAGCCCCTTCCTCTTTAGGGCGCATTGCCCCTCGTTTGCAGAGAGTCGGGGCAACTCTTATGATCTTGTGCATACTTTTGCAAACTTTTTTCGGATCAACTCCTCGATTACTGAGTTCAAGTGCCTGCATTCATCGGTATCGTGTCTTGGCTGTTTGTGGAACTAACAGAATCTTCCAGACTTCATAGAGGCATTTTTGACTTGTCTTTGTTTCAAAACCGGATATCTCTCAGTGTTTTTAGTTGCCATGAAGATATTTCCCACGGTATCGTTAAGGAGAGTGAACTCAGAATTCTTGAAGAAGCGCAGCTTCTTTTTTGCTCGACTGTCTTCTTCTTCGTTGCTCCTTTTTTGATCGTCTAGGTTGCTTTGTGCATTTCCGCTCTTCTCCACCTGTGTGTTTTTTCCTTCGATACTTTCATATTTCTCGGCTTTGTTGAGCAACCGTTCGAGTGTACTTGGTTTCTTTTTCTTAATCCACCGCCCCAGCTTGGTTTCTTTATGTATGCCACCTTAAAAGGCATTAAGATTAGGCCAGGTTCGAGATTCTTGGATTTAGCCAATGCCATATCAAAGCGAGTGAGAAAAGCTTTGATGGGCTCTCCTGGTCTTTGTTGAAGTCCACTTAGCTCCGTAGCATCCCAAGTTTTGAGCGTTGGGATTTAAACTGCTTATTGAACGTCCTAGCTAAGGTTACGAAATTGTCCATGGATTGTGGTGGTAGCTTTGTGAACCATAGATAAGCCACTCATTCTAAATAAGTTTGGAAGTATAAGCATTTGATTTCATCAGTAGCGTAAGCCCCATTCATGTACTGGTCAAATTTGCATAAGAACACATTAGGGTCGCTTGTCCCATCATAGGATTGTAATGATAGAGGTTAGAATCTTCGTAGGTATACAGTTTCCTTAACCCTTTCTGTGAGCGGGGTTTTAGTTGGGATGGACTCCCATTCACTTCGATTATCCCTCTTCTCTAGGCTTTCCTTCACAATTTCTCACGCCATTCTTAAGAGGTACTTCCGTTCCTTGCTCGGTCGCTTCACGGATCGACCTCCCTTTTTATTATCGATCTCTGATCTAGATGTTTCCTCATGAACTGGGGGCAGGGAATTTGGGCTTCCCCTTGGGAAGGACATCCCAGTGATATTGGGATTGTTTTCCCGCTCCGCGATTGTATCGTCAGAGTGATCGCGCACATGTGCTTTGCCCCCTTCATAGTTTGGATTGGTGTGACGTGCAATTCTTTGGATGGAATCTTGCTGTCTTGAGCTTGAAGCAGGGAGTTCTGTTTCTAACTCGCAATCCGTGCGAGCTAGCGAGGAACATGTGGCGCTTAAAGTGGCTTTTGCGGTGGCGGACTGAATGGCGACTATTGACTCGAGCTTCTTCATCATTGCGTCGCATGCAATAGTTAATTGACTCGTTAATCCTGTCATCGCCTCCTCCAATTCCTTCCCGGATACAGCTTCTTCAACTTCTGGCAATCCTTCTTCACCGGAATCGCTGTTTGACGGCGTGACGATGTTGACGATGTTGACGCCGTTGTTGGGGTTGTCGACTTCGTCAGTGATTCTCCTTGGCGTGCTCATGACTTCAAGCACAGTGCCTCTTAGAAAATCTCATCGGACCTGAAATGGGGAAAAGGCAAAATACGGCCCCGCGATGGGTGCCAAAATGTTTACACCAGAAATGGTCTAAACACCCAAGGTACTAAGCTGTACTTCACCAACTTGGTAAGATCTAAATGAGACCGTGTTTAATCAGTAATTAAAAATGAAAAAATGCAAGAAAAGTAAAGTAGTGGCGAGATTTAGAGTGGTTCAGCCATTAACTAGGCCTAGGTCCATTGTGAAGGTGAGTTTCAACCTTATAACGAGGATTACAAAATACATCAACTCTCTCTTTTCATACATCTTTATATTCACTCAATATACCCTCATTTATATATTTCAACATTGAGATTACACATGAGAATGGTAAAATTTGAGGAGAAAGAGAGTGGATGGATGATTAAGAAAGAGGGTGGCGCCGCCTTCTCTAATCATAAAATTGTTCTTGACGCCGTGACCGAATCAGTGGTTGAGGATAGAATTTGGCAACCCTTCCTTGATTCAAGGATCGGATCCTTTTTATGTTGATAGCCATGGTGTATTTATAGGTGAGCTCCCCCTGGGAAAAGATATGAAATCCATTTATGTAGGTTACAAATTGCTCATTCTATTAATTACAATCATGCCATTGGCTAGCTGTAACCAGCTGTCCAGATCTGTATTTGGTTGTCATGCGCGAGCGACTTAGTAGAGCGAGCGCCTTAAGTGGTTGAGCAGATCCATAGGTGCAGGCGTTCCTGTGGGTATGAATGCTTTGAAAACTTGGAAACTTTTATAAGAGCGGGACGCAAGACTGGACCTGGTTCTCCCCTTTTCCTTACGTGACCGTTCTTATTAACTCAAGGATGCTCGTCTCATGGCTGCCTTTGTATGACGCTGTTTGTTCCTAAAGCTATGCCATAAGGTCGCTTCCGCCTATGTTGAATGGGCGATTTGCTTTGCTTTTGTGTTTGAACGGCTTTCCCCCAATTCGAACGATCGACCTTGCCTTCCGCTCCTGAGTAACGATTCATGCCCAATTCTGATTGGAGATATGGTCACATATGTGTTGCAGGCGCTCGTATTGCAGCTTCATTTCAGACTTGGTCTTTTGACAGGAAAATAGTGAGCGACTTCATAGGATATGCGACCTCCATCCTATTTGGGCCGCATTTCTCATTTCATATTGCGCCATCATCTTTGGTTGTACTAGTTGACTTGACTTAGGTTAGAATTTGGATCTGGCTCTATGCGGTTGCATCCTGTCTGTTGTGAGTCGTTTAAGGGCCTTAAATAACATTATGCACGACCGACCCTCATGGCGCCCATTTCGCATCCTTTGCTCAATGTGCGTATGGATTTTTTGGAGATTAACAAATGGCACAGTCCGTTTCCCCTAATTCTGAATATTAAATTATTTTTCTTTAATTTATCATCTTTAGAGTTATTAAAATTACGGGGTGTTACAAAATGATTAAAACATGAGAGTTTTATTCAAATGAAGTGAATCTCCAAAAAAAACATGAATCATGAAATTTGAAGTTTAAGAAACTCAAAATTAATAAAGATAAATGGTAGTGCCAATTGCAAATCAGAAATAACCAAGAGAAAAATAGAAGGGGTAAAAGAAGGAATAAACAAAGAAATTGAGAATATTTACAAAATTTGAGATTAGAGATCATATCAGATTTTCATAAGACAATGTTGATTCTCTAACTCATCAGACTTGGCGAAGGAATTGTGAATGTTTAATGGTATAAAGCAGTTTGAATTCGGTTTCTCTTTTGCAAAGTAGTTCCTCAGCCATCTTCGGTACCTAATAGTTTAGAGTATCAAGTTGTCTAACAAAATTTGTAAAACCACTCTGAAATTTGTTCACAACTTTAGGTACCCAAACCTGTTTGTATAACAATCCATTTCAATTTATTTTGTACCCGTAGGGATGCAAATCTGTATGAATTTAAACGAAGTCACTTTATTTCTTTTTGGGGTCCAAAATGGAGTATATTGCTTGTTACCAGACAAATTCTCATTTTGTTTATGATTCAAAAATCCATTGAAATTCCTGGAGTTTAAATTTTCGAAACAATCTTTTCCAGACCAATTTGAAGGATTTTTTAAACCATTTGGACTCAGTTTTTCAAAGTTATTAAATCCCAAATTAGCACTTCGATTACAACCCAAGTCATTTGAAAAGTTTTTCAAATCATTTGAATTTTTTTTTAGAACAAATTTATTATGTTTTCCAAACCCAAGACCATTTCTATTTCCAATAGAAATTTGGTTTTGCAATGGCATATTCAATTATTTTTCCCTACTAGAAAAATTACCTAAAGTTTATTCTAATCATTGAATTTTGGATTTAAAATGAGAATTCTCTTTCATCAGATTTGAACAATGATTAATACCGATCTTTCCCTTTTCAGCATCATTTTTTTTCAAAACCAAGTTTTCATTTCAAAGCGATTTGATTTTGGACTAAAAAATATCAGATTCCATCTGAAATTTTGTTTGTATGACCTGTTAAGCAAAGATCTAAAACTAAGTTGATATTCTGAGGTTTTAAGCTGCCGTTGTCAATACTTTCGTACTTCATATTGAGAGTATTCCATATTTCTACGCAGTTAAACAATAGAGATAAGATTATATTGACCATCATTTATACGAGAATATAAGATATGTGTTGCAAGAGAATTAAACCAAATGTCATTCATATGACACCCATTAATAACAGTATCCCAACATTTAATATAAACAAATTTTAAATAGGATTTTGTTTCTGATTTCCAATTTAAAAAATCTATACCATTAAAAATAATTGGAATACGACTGGACTGACCCTCATTGGATTGATAAATAGAAACCATGACTCTAGAGTTAATAAAATACCTGCTCTGACACCACTTGTTGCATCTAGATTAACCCTAGATGGGGATGAACAGAGTTTATTGAATTTTATCAAGATATTAAGAGTTATCACAACACAGAGTGCAGTAGAGAAAATAATGTAGGAAATAAATAACACTGATTTTACCCAGCTTTGGCAAACCCTGCCAACTGCTACATTCCTAAGATGTTTACTAGGTATTAAAACAAATCCCGTTTACAAAACCCTGTAAACTAGCATATCCTGCTCATGTTCAAATCCTACGCTCAAAATCATAGACTAATCTTTATCCCCAAGATCAGATTTTCCCCTAACTACAAACCCGTAGCTAGTAACCCTAGTTATTACAGACACTAGAAAACTGCTAGTTAAAATCTATAACTAGATGACCTAGTTTTACTGTCAAACTAGAAAACCGATGGACGAAAGAGTACAAAATAAAAAATTACAATACAAATATAAACTAAACCCTTACCTTTAAAATAAAATAAAATATAGAAACCCATTCCTTTTCATTTCAGAACTTTGATTCCTCTTTCCTTTTAATGGCGACGGTGTGAGCTAGGGTTCTGAAATAATGAGGCGCCTCTGAAAAATTGAGTTTCGATCTTCAATTTGCTTTGCTACTTTGAAGCTTATGGTAGCATTCAATTCGAACGAGTTTGTGTGGTAATTTTTCCTCTTTTGATTAATCTATTTTGCTCTGCTTGATTTCGTTTCCCAACTTCCTCTCCTCTTTTGCCAGTGATGAATGGTGTAGTTTAAGTAGGTTAAAACCCTTAAACTAACTCTGATTTCGAGTATGGCTTGTACTGATTACTTGCGTTATTTTGGCTTTGATTAATTTGAGCAATTCTGGAAATTATTTGTGGCCCCCTTGAATTATCCCTTGCGTGATTTTGGCATGTATTGATTTGGATGTATCAGCCTTGGATGATTTGTAAGAATTTTGAGTGATTTGATTTTGTGGCCTGTGTTTCCTTGACTTTAAAAAACATTGAATCACCTAAGCGATTTTCTAGAATGAATTTCCTACGGAATTGAATACTCTCCAGGGATGATTTCTTACCAAAAAAAGAGTTTAATTTTTCATCGATTCTTGCCCAAAAAAATATTGATTTTCTTGCCTAAACACTGCACGTTGATTTCTTGAAATGAACTATTGGATTTCTAGAAACAAAAAAATGTATCCTTGCCTGTTTGATTTTCTGGAAAAATACTTGCCAAAAATAAATTGTGTTTTCCCAAAGCAGTTTGCAAAAATCTGGAAACAGAATTGATTTCTTGCCTTAAAAAAATCCTTAGAAAAAGATTATTGTCATGAATATCCATACTGGATTTCAAGAATATTTAAATTGATTCTTATCAAAAAATGTTTGCATGGCCTTTGCGTGATTTCTAAAATTGTCTTCAAGAGATCCTTGATTCGATTTTGGAAACCATTTTCTACCAATAATTGTGATGTCCATTGGCGAAGAAATGGACTTTGATTTCTTGTTATAAATCCATACACTGATTTTCTTGCCTAAACACTGCATGTTGATTTCTTGAAATTATTTGTTGGATTTCTAGAAACAAAAAATGCCTCCTTGCCTATTTTATTTTTTGGAAAAATACTTGCCAAAAATAAATCGTGTTTTCCCAAAGCAGTTTGCAAAAATCTGGAAACAGAATTGATTTCTTTCCTTAAAAAATCCTTAGAAAAAGATTATTGTCATGAATATCCATACTTGATTTCAAGAATATTTAAATTGATTCTTATCAAAAAATGTTTGCATGGCCTTTGCATGATTTCTAAAATTGTCTTCAAGAGATCTTTGATTTGATTTTGGAAACAATTTTCTACCCAATAATTGTGATATCCATTGGCTAAGAAATGGATTTTGATTTCTTGTTATAAATCCATACACTGATTTTCCAGAAATAAAGAAAATTTGTTTCCAACCAAATAAGACATAGAGATTTCTCAAAATAGTCCCTTGTAAAAACTGTAGAGCATTGATTAACAAATAAAAATCATTTGCCGAAGATTAGTCTTGCCATGACCATGCACAAGTGATAGTTATGAGTTTGAATCCAAAATAACTTTGTTATGGTCTGAGCAATAGTTTAAGCTTGCTGCTTCTTTGTTCATGTAGGATTTGGCTTGAACTTTGATGTGTGCATCTTGTGCTTTTGTGCACCTGTGTATGACTGGTCTTTACTTGGCCTTCATGTATACATATATACATGCAACTCTCCCTCTTTTTACTCCACTTGGCAGAGTTCTATGTATCATGTTTGTGCATGTATTTTTGTCGAGCCTGTGTGTACGCCGGTTCACTACCCAGTATGATCTCTTTTTTCATCTACACACACACACACACACACACACACACACACACACACATATATATATATATATATGCACACAAACATATATATGTATATATATAAGTGTGACTATATGTATGCTTATGACTTGCCACTGTGCATGCTGAACCATTTATGTTTACGACCATGTTTTAAACTTTTCATTTGTGACCTGGCAAGTGTGTATATTGCATTCACATTGTATTTGAACTTGCTCCAGTATTCATTGCTGCTTTTATATAAGCTGTCTTGGACATTGTGAAATAAATTACTATTTTGGCCCATGTTCATGCACTTGCACTGGGTCGAGTTTAGTCTTTATGGCCACTCCTCAGTTGCTCGCATTGCATTATATCTTGAGCACTATACATCGTTATGTGTATGCATGTATCACCATATACATACATATGTATATATACACATATGTGGATATATATATATATATATGTGTGTGTGTGTGTGTGTGTGTGTGTGTGTGTGTTTGTATTTGTTGCTTGAGTGTTCATGGATACTTGCAGCATGAAAACGTTGTCAAGCTTCACCCGACACATTGTATTCGATATATTTGTCCCTTTCTAGCCATATCTCCCTTGCACAGGAAATATGTGTATATACATACACATGTATGTGTATACATGTATAGTGCACGTATAGAATATATATATATATATATATATATATATATATATATATATATGAGCACTACAGATGATGTCTACCTTGTGGTATTTACAGTGTATCACTGTGAATATCATAAGCTGTCTAGACATGGATGGATATCCATATAAATCAGATCAAGTCATGAAAAATGATGAGAAACACACCAAAATTCTGAGGCAAATAAATTTTTATAATAAAAATTATATCTTCTAGAATATAAAATATTTTTGTTCCAGTTTACTGTGTGTTTCTTCTGTGACAGGTAAACAGAAGACTGGACTGACAGTGAAGCAGTAAAGACAAGAAGACAAGTAACAGACTCAGTGTATGTATCAATGAATGTATATATAACAGAGAGTGAAGTCTATGTAAGAGAGAGTGATTGTACAACTGAGTATGTCAATGTATGTATAAACTAAGTGAATAATTTTTAGAGAAGCAATGTATACAAATGAAATTGAATGTGATGTATTACAATGAGATGTACAAATAGTGGAGTTATAAATTTGTATTATTGAAATAAAATATTATATTTAAATAAAATACTGCTTGAATATTTAAATTCTTGTGCAATAATATTCTATTTGATTATAAATATTACATTTTGTCTTTGAGTAGTATAACAATACAATTAAAACACATTTATAATAATAAATATATGTTTGTTATCATCAAACAAAAATCATAGAATTGTTACATACGATAGTTTCTGACAATGAAGTTGATCACCTGCTTTGTCGAAATCGTGGTCAGTGGTTCAGCTTTGGCCCATTTCATGAAATAGTCAACTGCCATGATTGAATACTTTGCTACACGTTTCGAGATCAAAAGGCTGCCGATAATGTCAATCCCCCAGACTGCGAACTGCCAAGGACTGACCATCTGAGTGAGTTGAGTTAGTGGAGCTCTTGGAATCATCGCAAATCTCTAGCACTTGTCGCAACGTCGTGAGAAATCAGCCGCATATCTATTTATGGTAAGCCAGAAGTAGTTGTACCGAAGTATTTTCTTTGCCAAAGTTTGACCTCGGGTGTGATCGCCGCATTCTCCTTCGTGAACCTCTTGCAATACACATTTGGTGTCTCCATTGGTAATACACCAGACTAAAGGAACTGAGAAGCCCTTCTGATATAGAGTATCTCCTTGGGTGATGCATCTCAAAGCTTTGCATACGAGAGCACGCCTCTCATTCCTTTGTTCTCGAAGAGTTCCCTATAGGAGAAAGTATTTGACATGAGTCATCTATGATTCCTTTTTTGGTTTAGTATCTAGCATCATATCATCTTCCATCTGATTTATGTTGGGAGTTGTCCACGTCTCTATCGGGATTGACTTGGTTTGCTCCTAATAGTCTAAACTAGCCAACTTGGCTAACGAGTTAGCCTTTTGGTTCTGCCCCCTCGGAACATGAGATACGTTGTAATACTCGAACCATCCTGGCAATTGATCTACCTAACTAAGATACTTTGTAAGTCACTCTCTCTTAGTTTGGAACTCTTTCTTGACCTGAAATACAACAACTTTCGAGTCAAAGAAAAATGTCTAATTCTTTAGCTCCTAACTCCTTTGTGAGTCTCAGGCCGACAATCAGGGCTTCACACTCGGCTTTAGTTTTTTTGGCCGGAAACACCAATCTCAATGCATAACAGATCAGACATACCTCAGGAGTTGTCAAGACAACCCAGCGCCAGAATGCTGATCATTTCAGGGCCTATCAGTGAATAGCTTCCTAGTTACTATCGGCGACCCTATTTATATATCTCCATCATCCTTCAGGGTAGTGAATTAAGCTATGAAGTCTGCCAATGCTTGTCCTATAATAGCATTTCGAGGAATTTAAGCAATATAAAATTGGATTAACTCAATATTCCATTTGAGCACACTCCCAGACGCTTCAAGTCGCTGAAGGACCTGCCGTAGCAGTTGGTCGGTATATAATTTGATCGGATGGGCTTGAAAGTAGTGGCAAAGCTTCCTTGAGGTTATCAACAAACTATAAGAAAGATTCTCGATCTTCAGATAGTTGCGTTATGCTCCTATCAGTTTTTTCCTTACATAAAAGATTAGCCGCTGAACCCTGTCCTCTTCGCAAACTAAGGCGGAATTGATTGTATGTGGTGATACTGCTACGTATACAAAGAAGACTTCATGATCAGTAGGCTTTAAAAAGATAGAAGGTCTCTCTAATTGATCCAAAAGATTCTAGAATGCTTCGACACAGCTGGGTATCCACGCAAAATTGTGTTTTCCCCGCTTGATCGACTCAAAGAAGAGTAGACACTTGCCAATAGCCATGGATATGAATCTACCCAACGCTGCCACCTTCCAAAATAAACTTTGAACACCTTTGATCCTTCAGGGTTCGTAAATGCCTCCGATTGCTGCTACTTGTTTAGAGTCGATTTAAATTCCTCGAGAGCTGACGATGAAACCCAAGAATTTGCCTACGCTATGCCAAAAGAGCATTTAAAAGGGTTGAGCTTCATCCCATATCTGCGGAGAACACTGAACATCTCTACCAAGTCTAGGACATGATCAGTTGTTTGTTTTATACTTCACCATCGTCTTTTTGATTTGGTTATGGAAAATGCGGTTGACAGACCGTTGATATATTACTCCAGAATTCTTTAATCTAAACGGCATTACTACATATCAATACAGCCCAAGGTCCATTATGAAACTAGTATGTTCCTAGTTTGGTACATGCATCATGATCTGGTTATATCCTGAATAAGCATCCATGAAAGAGAGGAGTTCATAGCCAGCTGTTGAGTCGACAAGCTGATCAATCATAGGAATTGGAAAGCTGTCTTTGGGGCATGCCTTATTCAAGTCCGAAAAATTAGTGCACATTCGCCACTTCCCATTATCGTTTTTTATAAGCATGGGCTTGATATCCACCTAGGGTATGTCGTGTCTCGAACGAACCCAATATTCTTTAGTCTTTCGACCTCTTCTTTTAAAGTTGTCGACCTCTCAAGGCCAAGCATGTGCCTTTTTTTGCTTTACTGGGACATACTTCAGAATAATATTCAGTGAATGAATCATGATGGATGGAGATATACCAAATATGTCAGCATGGGTCCACTCTAACACATCAAGATTTGCATGGAGGAATTCAGTCAACTCCCTCGTCCAAAGGGGGTCTAGGTGGGATCCGATCTTCAAGACCTTGGTCGAGTCGTTGTTATCGACCGGAATATCCATTGTTGTTTCAATAGGAGCTTCTCTTCTGAATCTCAGCTCTTCGTCCTCCCTTGAATCAATATTCTCTAAATTGCGACTAGATAGTCCTGACTGGGATGTTTTCTTTATTCGCTATGTTGCCGCCTCCTTAGCATGAGGAGGATTGTATTTGGACTTCTTTATTGTGGACTTCCATCCACTCCCCTAAGTAGCACGCTCGTCCTGGTACTTGATCTCCTCGTATAACTCTAACTCTACCTTCTGTCGGAAGCTTCAAGAGCAAGCACCAAGGAGCGATGCAGGCTCTAAATTTAAGCAAGGGTCGATCGACCTAGAATGGCATTGTATGGAGAGTTTATGTCCATTACGAGGAATGGGAGAATCTGTACTCTCATGTGATCCCCTTTTCCCAGCTCTACTAGTAACTCGACAATCCCGATCGGTTCATTAGTTGAGCCAATGAAGCCACGTATGCAGCCTTTGCATGGCTTCAAATCCCTTTCTTTGAGCCTCATCTGATCATAGGCTTTTTTGAACAGAATATTTACAGAACTCCCACAATCCACAAGGACTTTTGTATGGTGGCTAGACCAATAATGGTTGTAATTACCAATGAGTCAATACTCGAGGTCTCCACCCCCCTCATATTCTCTATCATGGAAAACGATACCGTCAGCCGTCATTTTCCGCTGCTTTAGGGATACATTTTCTCCGGGAGCGCTGCACTTCCAAATTTCTAGATACTTAGCTGCATTCACATACCGCTCCACAGTCCTTGAGCTGCGGCCCGCCAAGGTCCTTTGACGACAATGTTAGTCACAATACCTTTTGTCTTTTGTTGGGAGGTAGCCCTAAGGACCACCTAAGCTTGTTTGGGGGCCAAGGTCTGCTTCCCCCTTTCCCTCGGGGCAACTTTGTACTCATCGAGCTTTCCTTCTCTAATTAGCTTCTCGATGGTATCCCTGATATGACGACACTCGTTAGTCGTGTGGCCATAGATCTCGTAAAACAAACAAAACTTCCTATCCCATGCTCTTTCTCCGTGGATTCCCGGGGTGGTGGTTTCTTGTACAGTATTGTATTGCACATATCAAGATAAGTATTTTCCAACGGGTCATTCAACGTTGTATAGCTATCAAACACCAGAAATTGGGGTCACTTCCTAGGGTTCCCCTTTTGGCCCCTGCTTCCATTCCCATTCTTTTGTTAGGTACCATTTCGCTTGCCACATTTTCCAACATTCACCTCAATCTTTCTGGAATTATCTCCAGTTTGCTTCATTGCCACATTGCTTTGGATGCCTTCGTTCAACACATCATTCAACCCCCTCTTCTAATTCACTTGTGCATCTTCCTATCATAGGCGCACATTGGCCTTCTAATAGAACAATTCAATTAACGTGGGAGGTTTTCCAATTAAATACTTTTTGAATTCCATTCCTTTATTGACTCCATCAACGGTCACCATCAAGACAGTTTCAGGATTGGGATTACTGATGCATTAATGGCCATATTGAAACGGTTTAGATAATCCCTTTGAGATTCTCCCGAGGTTTGCTTTATTGTAGAAAGAGCCATGACATGTGTTGACTTAGTAGCGTGGAGGCGAAATTGATTCAAGAAATTCGATCCTTTGAAGTTCGGTACTGATCTTGGGAGAAGTCGTGTAAACCGCATAAGTACCACTCCATCAAGATATATCGGGAAAGCCTTGCACTTAACCGCGTCTGGTGAGGCTGATGTCTCCATATACCATGAATATGTCATCAAATGTTGCTTGGGGTCTATCGTACCCGAATAGTGGCTTATTTGTGGCATATTGAATCTTCTCGAGAATTCAGCTCGTAAAATATCGTATATAAACGGAGTATGGCTACGCTCAATCCCTCAATCTTCATTCTTGTAGCCTTTGTTGTCATTCATGATTTCTCGCACCGTGGAAGTCAAATCAAGAGTGTTGAAGATAAAGTGCTCTGAACTCTCAGCTTGCCTGGGCCTATCTGCTCTCGCCTCGTGCAATGTTGCTTTGGCTGTCGTCCGGGCAACGCTTCCTTGACCCCTATTGCTCCGGTCAATCACATTATGCAAGGGAGGAAGAACTGGAGCGTAGGAGGTGCTAGGAGCATTATGAGCTCTAGGAGGATTTCGAGTTGACTCGGTTGCAGGATCGGCACCCTCCGCCTCGGTATTACCAAATCAAGCCGGATTGGTATGTCGACCCGAGATCCTGCTAAATTGAAGTTCATCAACACTTTGCGCCTTGATAAATATTGAGTTGCTCTTCCACTCCTTCCTAACTATGATGAGCTTTTAGCTGCTTAGTGATATGTGAGGGGAGAAGCTTGCTGAGTCCTAAAGTCTTCTCATTATCTTGCCATCTGTTTCATATCCTACCTCATCGTAGCATTCTCCCATGCCTGAGCATTCTATCCCCTCGTCTTCTAACGTCGACCACCTTGTTCTAAAGGTTCTTATCGATCAATATGCCTACCCCATTCTTGTTACGTACTTCCCCCGTGTACCACAGTTTGAAGCCAGTGTTCTCCACCTCCTTCGCCTTCTGCCCTACCCATTTAGTCTCTTGAACGCACAAGATGTTAACCCGTCTCCTAATCACTGTATCCACTATCTCTCTTAATTTTCCTGTTAAGGACCCTACATTCCAACTACCTAACCGAACCCTACTATCGTCGACTAGCTTCCTTGCCCCTCACATCCGCCGAGAAAAATGCGAGGACCCTTGCTCACTTATCACTACACCGGGGCGTCGGTGTAGCGCACCACTAAGAGAATGGCGGCCCAGCCCTTGCATATTTAACACCATATCCGAGCCTCGATATAGCGCGTCGCTAAGAGGGTTACGCCCCAATGAAATATCATAGCTTCATTCTTGCCTAGCCGGCTTTAAAGAAAAACGATATGGCACACGCCAAATCAAAGCAAAGTTAAAATGAGATGAGGAAACATGTCTGTTTTGCTCTGCTATATTTTCATTCGAAGCAAAGTACTTCAGAACAAAGTGCTTCAAAACAAAGTGCTTTGAAAGAAAAGAATAAAATAAGAATTGACTTCAAACAAGCAGCTTCCTAGTTCGAACCAAAACAAGGGTCTCACACTATCTCGCTTCGCTTTTAGCTTCATGATGAACCGCTATATACCAACCAGTTGATATCTAGTGTTTCGCCCGTCCGAAGTGAAATTGCACTATGCAAAATGAATCAAATGATCTGGGCGAAACCGTATTTTAAGATAAAACTGATTTCTTCCTAAATAAAGTGTAAACTCATTACCAGTCTTTCATATTTGTTAAAATCTTATTGGTGGATCTCAAGGATGAAATTTTCTTTTTGAATTCATGTAAGAGTTTGCCTTCTATCCAAAGGCTAAAATGTAAGAGATTATCTAGCTAATAACCTTAAGTAGTTATTTCTTTTACACTTTTGGAAAAAAATAATTTGTAGTAAATCATTTTATAGGAAAAATCACCAAAAATCATATAAATTCATAAATAACCTTCTCCTGATTCCATAAAATTTTCAAGTCAATTTTTTTTATATAACCATTCTATTGTTTTAAAACTGAACTAAAGCATACATTCTTCTTAGGAAATTCATAAGATACTCATAAATGTCCAGAAAATTACGAAATGTAAAACCCACCTCCAAACTCATTTTAAACATGTCATACTGAATTTCAAAAGCATTGAAATTTGTAAAACATTGATTTCAACCCAAAACCTAAGCCTTTTATGTAAAACTTTAACCATATTAATTCGGGACAAATTATATTTGTTATTGTTCTATTGAAACAACATTAAATCATCCACAACAGCATAGATAATTCGCGTATTAGCCATAAGCAAATCAAAACAAGTAAAACATGTATGGAATGGGTGAATTATTTCACATTAAAATGAATGAAAATTTTCAGATTTGATGCAGATTTATTCTCTTATGCTTTTGCTTTAAGTTCCCTTTAGTTTCTTCTTTCCTTTAGCATTGATAATTGTTGGCCTCCTACGTGTAAAGATTAAGTTGTGTTTGCAAAATAAAAGAACATATACAGAATGAAAGATTGATGTATCCCACATTTTCCCACAATCCCACTTTTATGTTAATTCAGTCGATTAAATGCTAAGGCCAAACCATTTAACTTATCAAATCTCATCCTAACATCCCTATTACGACCCGAACTTCCCCGTGAAGGAAAGCCCGGATTGCTTTGATAACAAACCACATCGGAACACAAACAGAAGAACATTTCATTGTATATTACAACAATTTCATCAGATTACAAGAATATACAAAGTATGAATAAATATTACACATCATAAAATATCAGAGATTTAAATTACATTACTGCAGCGGAAAAAGAATACAAAACACTACTGAAAAGAATATATAGATACAGAGCTTTCCGGATATCATTCCAGCTGTAAGCCAGGTTCCTGTAAATATAAATCTGCAAAACCAAAACTACTAGCTGGTCGTGCAGAAAATAGGGGCACCCAGAGTTTAGGTTAACACAATAAACTCCAGGTCAGTCATGTGACTGGTGTGAGAACTAAACCAGTTATTTAAAACTTTTCTTTAAATTAGATATATCAAGGGACCACGCCGTATAACACGGAAAGGGTTTGCTCCCAAGAATACCAGTGCATATAAAAGAACAACGCAATGCTTTTTGAAAAAATGAAGCTATTATAAGACCCAGGTCCCATCACACAATGTAACACAAGCTGGAGGATAGGGTTTTTCCCTTATAATAGCCAAACATGCTTGGTACATTAAAAACAAATCATTTGATACTATTATAAGTGCACAGTGTATAAAACAACTTCAAATATAAATGTATCAATCCTAGATGGCATGGGTACCATATATCATGTCGCCAATACTAGGTTCTACAATCAAAACAGCAATTGTCATATATTGGAAGTTGGATTTCCATTTGTGAACCTAGGCAAAAGATAGTCCTCGCCGATTTGAGACTCGCTAGCCCGAGCCTCAGGACCCAGACACAGTTGAGCCCTTGGATCGTCAGGGTCGGTCCACCGATGTGGATTAAAATGCCTGAACATTGCGTTTCCCCGCCCTTTGGGGCATAAATGAGTCCTATGACTCCATCGGCTCCACATAGTCACCGATATATCCGAGGTGCCTCGCAATCCAACAACCACACAGGTGAAAATAATATAAATGTCAGGGATGGTAGGTCACTGACACCACCCTGGCTAGAAAGAAATGCATGCCCTCCCTGATGTCCTCTCCTATTTCTGGTTCACAACAGGGGTGTGAGGCTCGCGAATTAACGCTACACAATGCTATGCGACACAGGCGGTGCTTTGATCATCAACCACAAGACTTTGCTTTTCAACAAAAGCCTTGATCATTTGCATTTTAGCATGCCACACAGGCAAACCACACCATGCAACCGATATCCATCAATCACACAGAATGATATCCAATGTCAGACACACAGTCCATTTACAAGTCCGTTCTGGGTCTGAACGAAACCGGAGGCACCTTGTACCTCGCATATCCATCAATCTCCAAGTACGTCTGGACGATCACCAACTGATTCCCTCCTCTTAGGTGTACAGCCTAATCAAGATCATCAGTAATTATCCAAATGATGTGAAGACGTCCGGTCTTCGACCACTGTCTTCATCCTCGACACATCGTCGAATCAGTTATTCAGAATGGGATAAACCCGGTCTTTCTGAATAACTCGCATATATAATCAACAAGTGTTACACAAACACAACATACGCCTCATTCCAATTTAGAATATTCTTTTATTCAAATATTCTTATACTTTGGGAAAGGTTCCCATTAATTTTATCAAAGATAAATTCCCTAAATTTATTCTTTAATCTTCTTTTGAATCTCCATTCAAACCAAATTATGGTTTATCCAAACTAGTCGGGATTAGCGAACCTTACCGAAGTAATCACTTGTTAAATTTCCCAACCCCAACCTATTCATCCCATGAAGTAAAACTAGTCATACTTCATATCTAACACCACGGTGTTATCGTTAAATTCAATTACTATTTCACGTTCAAATCTAATTAAAGATTTAACTATCGCCTGGAGCAAAACCGGTGACACTCCTTTCTCGATCATTTCAATCTAATTAAAGATTCATTAAAACTCCACTTGGTTTTAATCTTCCCAAATATCACTATTAATGATTATTTAACTTGGGAAATCATATCCTGTCTTTAACTGGGTTAAAGAACCAATGTCATTTAAAACACGGTTCACTATAAACCCAAAATCACATTCCATTCCATCAGCCTTTAACCGTAAATTAGCAAGTGAACAATTCCCTAAGTAATAACCCCGAAGGCTGAAACCAACATCAGATCAATGCCCAGGAAACCATTCAACTTAACTAATCTTCAGTTAGTTTCTGATTTTCTTAACTCCGTTGGGTCTAAGAACAGTATTATTAAAGATACCATTCACGACAACCCAAAATCACATTCCATTAACGATGGAATCTTCATGGAAAACAAATCGATATATATAATCGATATAAAATTCCATATCCGACTAATAATATAAATGGAATAACGACAACGCCTTTTAAATTCCAGATATATTAGCAGTCTTCCTCCACAGAAATTCACATCGATTATTACCAAACCGAATTCCATTCCAATTTATTTTATTAAATTGGAAAATTTTACTTTGGAAAATCTCTTCTAAATCACATTTCACTATAAATTGGGTTAAAGAACTAGTGTCGTTAAAACACAGTTCACGATAAACTCAATTCACATTCCATTAATTATTGAGTTAAAGAACAAGTGTTATTTAAAACACCGTTCACGATAAACCCAAAAATCAATTCAAATTCAATTCCAATTAAATACCATTTAATTGGTATACTTCATTAAATCTAAATAAAAAGCTTTAATCTTTTTCTCAACTGGGTTTTAGAACAGTGTTAATGAAGACACCATTCACGACAAACCCCAATCCCATTTGATATTAAATACAAGGCTCTGAATAGAAAATATATCGGCTTATATTCAATATCAAATTCTACGACCAACGAATATCGTATTGGAAATAACGATATAAATATATCTTTCATATTTCCATAACAACATCTGTATAATAACGAAATCCAACATCGAGATATTACAAAGACAATTTCGATTCAAATCCATTCCAATTCAATTATTGGAAATTCTAGTTACTTTTAAAACCCTTTCAAATACAATTTATTTATTTCAAAAATAAATGGATTATAATTATAGTTCAAAACTAGTTTATTTCTTATGATTTTACACTAATTATTGATATTTTTAATAATTTTATTAAGGCCCGTACAGTCGATTTCCATCAATGGCCATCGAACTGCACTTACAACAACCATTTCCAAATTTGATTTGGACATAATTCCAAATCCAATCATTAGATTTCAAATCTCTAATATTTGTTAGAAAGATCTTTTCGATACAAACCCAACGGTTCCGGTTTTAGGAGAATCTGACGGTCGGATCTCCCGTAATATCCGTTCGAAGTCAATGGTCGAAATTCGCGAACTGTCGTTGCGCGGCGCGTTCTATTCAGGCCATTATATTATATTATATATATATAATATAATATATATTTCGTCGATTTCCTTTTAAAATGTATTTTATAAATCGTTTTAAATTCGTTTTCAAAACGATTTCAACTTCATATTCAATTTCTAATCAAAATTGAGTATTCCATATCATCGATATATAAATTATAATATTTTCAAAACATTGTATTTTGAAATCAATTCCTTTTCGATATTCATTATAAAAATGAATAAAATCGATATAAATATCGTTCACGTCAAAATGGCTTCGATCTAATCAACATGGCTATATATGTATTTAAATATTTTCGTGGTCATCCCAAATCGGACATCAAAATCATATTTTGATTCTTTTCTGAATATTATTTGAAAATATTCGTTATTTTAAAATAATCGTTATTATAAAATATTCTTTTCTTCTGAACTGGAATCAGACTTAGTCAATTACCATATAATATGGTTATATGGATTTCACACAACAAATGTGTGTAACCACAATGAAAATAGCAATCCATCATCCAGAGTGCATTCTACATTGTATAAGCATCAAATATAAATATTTAATGCTTATAACAGCCTGTCAATCAATCGATCAACATTCAGCTAATTATTGGGATTAGTGTATGTCCAATATCATCCCAACACCCATGTGGGGTTTCAAACAATCAAACACAAGTTTTATTTGTGCAGTTGGGCGATGTGTAAAATTTATCGTCCCATTCAATATCATTCAAATGTGTGAACATAAACAAATCATCCGATTTGTTTATGAATATTTATTTTATATACACGTTAAAAATTATATTTTTAACCATAAAATAATTTATTCCATTCCACATCACACTATCAATATTCACGCCACAAACAACAAACAAACAAGTCGTCCATGGTCTGTGGACAACGGGTGTCGGGTGCTGCTAAGCACCATCTGCATTCTAGTATATATTTCAACTAGAAAACAAATGAAAAGTGAGAAGTTCTCACCTAGAAGCTAAACCAAACACCGTGACGCTTCTTACGTAGAAAATCTCCGCCATGTTTCCAACGAGATCCGTTTAAGGCGGTTACATTAAAAATCATATTTTATAATGTGATTCATATAATAAAAATCATCTTTTTATATCATTACCTAGATGATAAAAATCACATTCTTATGACGACGTTATTTAAATAAAAATCACATTTTTATAACGATGTTTATATTATAAAAAAATCACCTTTTCATTTCAAAGTCATATGGATAAAAATTATATTTTAAAACCATATGTGTAAAAATCATATTTTTATTTCACTTCTCGTATAATAAAAATTATATTTTTATTGTGTTATATAAAAATCACATTTTTATATCTTTGCTCTATACATAAAAATCACTTCTTTACGTGTTTAAAAAATCAAATTTTTTTATTTTTAAAAATCATATCTTTTCAAATCAACGAATTCATATCTTTCTAAACAAAGAAATCATATTTCTTTAACAAACAAAAATCAAATTTTTAAACAAACAAAAATCTCATCTTTCTAAATAAAATCTTATCTTTATTTTTATAAAAATCATATCTTTCAACAAATAACTATGAAAAATATAATCTTTCATCGCTACTTCATATATAAAAATCGAATTTTTATCGCTATTATATATATATATATATATATATATATATATATATATCGAATTTTTATGTGTCAAATATATAAATAGAAATCATTTCTTTATGTAATAAAAATCGAATCTTTCTAACTATAAAAATCCTATCTTTCTATTATTAAAAATCCTATCTTTCTAATGCTATAACATATATAAAAACTATTTTTTTAATTAATAAAATCAATTACATAATAAAAAAATCGAATAAAAATAAAATGTAAAAACTTACATTTGAAGGGGGGTAGGACTGGAAGCAGCGCCGGGGCGTTCTCAGGCGGTAGCGGTCCAAAGATGGCCGGAAATATGGCTCTTGAGGCAGCGCGGTGGGTTCCAAGGGGAGGTTTGGGGTCCCGGTCACGAATTGGATAAGAGGGAGGAGAGAGTGGAGGTCACGGCGAGGCCAGGGGGTGTGGCGGCGGTGATCTGGTGGCGCGGCGGGGCGTTTGGTGGCGGTGGCTGTGGAGCAGGGGCGTCACGAATTTAGTTAGGGTTTTTCTTTTTGATTTGGGGTAAACGAGAGGGAGGGTATCGGGTTGTTCTAAGAGGAAGGGGGTGCTTTTTTTATATATTTTATTATTTTATTTTATTTCCTTTTAATAAAAGCAACTTTTTCATTCTATCCCCAAATCGAACCCTCCGACTGCCGTCCCTAGATAATTACCCCCGTTCCAAACACAATGGGATATCTTTCGCAAGCCAATTCGATCATTTCGATAGGTTTCCGCTAAATTTAAAATATAAATCATTATATTTTAAATTCAAACGCACATTTTAATTTACCGGGGCCACATACGAACTCAAAAAATTCCTGAAAAATATTTTCTAGCTTCGTATTAACGATACAGTCCTAAAAAAAATATCTCGTCAAATTCTGAGACCGTTTGAAAAATGGCCATTTTCTGGTCGATCGAAATTGACTGAAACTGTCAAAACACGTTTTACTTCGGCACGCTCACATATTGATTCAGAAAATTATGCAAATTGGAATCTAGTAATAATTTGACATCCCGGATCCAACAAAAGTGGTTTCATCGAAAACAAAGGCCATTTGCAAAATTTCCATTTTTAAGGGCCAAAATTCCATAGCGACTATTCTGAATTTTCAACTGGACATAACTTTTTATTCCCGCTATGAAATTTAAAAATTTCTAATTTGTTGGAAAGATATTTCCAAATAGCTTCCAATATTTTTGATTTCTCCAAAATCCGGTTTATTTTGAATCCTGTACATTCATTTGAAATTTGAAATCGAATTTTCGAACTACCGCGCCATTTTCAATTCCTTTTAAAATAAAAAATAAAATATTTATATTCAACGACGATTCAAATAAATATGTACATTCAAATTTTATTCAAAACAAATTTCTTGTCGTTATTATTTAAAATAATTCATTTTAAATATTTGTTATTCATCAAAATTGCCAAAATAAAAATTTTAAATTGGTTCGGATTTTCGGGTTATTACAATCCCACTATATTGCACTATTTAATTTATCCAGTTGAATTTCCTAAATAGTATTTTACTAAAAACTAGGGACGTTACAAAACGAGGTGATTTGAGAGCTAACAATACCCAAATAAATAGCAACTGTAACAAAAGTTATTAAAACAAGCATTTGTTACGAATAAATATATTAATATATAGTAGATAGAATGGACAAAGTATATGGAGAATGAATCAAATTAATATTTAATTAAGGGAATTGAATTTTTTAGAGTGTTATTATTGACACTTCAAATATTGTTAGGGGGGCCAATTTTTAAAAACACTCCACTATTTGAGAAGTTGTTAAGGGGCTACACAAACATATTATTTTATACTAATCAATATTCCGGGATTTCCCCTTCAAATCAGATTAAAAAAAATCATTCGGAAGCAAAAAAAAACTGCTGCATTGGGGCAATTTAGAAATTTGTTCATTAAAACATTGTGGTGGATAGCAGAGCAGACTTCGAGGATCGGTTTACGGCAAGTGGAGAAACCAAGCCCGAACCTTTTGTCCTGAGAGGTTCGCCAGTGGCCAGACGCCAGAGGCAGACATCGACCCGCTGGCGCAAGGGTATGTATGCCCGTAATGGGGTGTCCACTTTGGCAATGGCAGAGCCCAATGATTCATAAATTAGGTCGAATGCGGCTTTGGACATATTGAAGTCCTTGCGGAAGTCGAAGTCCGAGTAGGATGGGTGACTGACGCGGTCCCACCGGTCCTTGGACTAAGTCTAGACCCAGAGATGCCTTTGGGATGGGTCAAGCAAAGATGCAGTAATACGTTGAATTCGATCGCGTCCTCATCGGAGCCAGATGAGCACGACTTCTTGGACATGCATTCGAGCTCGATTTCTTCTCGTTTTCGTCTGTTGATTGGGGAAGGGACAGACTACATTTCGAGTGGGTTACTGGGTAGAAGGAGTCCTGAAAATAAATGGTGCAGAATGAGAAGAAATCATCTTCGAAAATGTTCATAGATGTTTGGGGGAAATTCTTATCCATATTGCTTTTGTAAAAAAAAAATTAGGTTTTATATCTATCGAACAAAAAAAGAGATTTGACCCTACTTCTCCAAAAACGATAATCCTTCGAGGTATATAAAATTTGATATATTCTAATTGAAAACAATTAAAAAATTGCAGCTCATGCACGTCGACATCAGAAGAAAAAAAACTAAATCGCGCTCGTAATTAGACTGTAATTTAACCCTAACAAGATGTGCATACGATTAAATAAACTGAAATTGTATCTTAGCATCTCATCACTCTGACAAACCCCATAATAACACTCACTCTCCTATGTCAATATCATATTGTTTGTTTCCTTCATGTTTTTTTGTTAGAGTTTGATTTCTCCACAACTAATGGTGTTGATTAACCATTAAAAAATAGACTAATGAACATAAAAGTAAAATTATGCGTAAATGGGTAATAAGGTAAAATTACATTTATTTGTTATGGGACTACTTTTCTCATTGGTGCTCCCTTTGATAATTTATTTATTTTTAACAAAAATTTCCCCCTTTAACAATATTTGGAGTGTCACTAACAATGCCCTTTTTAATTATGGTTTAAATTAATCAATTTGTTTGGATTTTAAAGAGGAAGATTTTCTTTATTATTAATTTTATTAATTAAATTTAGCATTTAAGATGAGACTAATGAGAGAAGGAGTAAATATTTTCTCTATATTAAACTTCATATACAATATAACAAAATAGGTGATAAAAATAATACGAATGACCAAAGTTTAAACTTACTGTATGTAAATATATTGACAAACAATTGGTAATAGATAGGATGGACAAAGTAAATACAGTGATGGAACAAAATGTTCTATTAGTGGAACAACTAATCTTTTACATGTTTAAATTTAATCGATTTGTTTTGTTTATAGATGGTTAATGATACTCATTATGAAATGAAAATTAATATTTTTTATGAACACAAACTATTATAATTATGGTTGGAAATAAGAGAGGCAAATTTTCGAAAGGAGAAGTGTAGGATTTATATGGGAAGAACTATATATATATACACACACACACGTCACTAATGTGTTAGGAGTGTTTATAAGTTAAGAAGATGTTATAATAAATTTTCAATAGATATTCAAAGGAGAAAGACGGACTTTAATGAAAATTTGAGCTAGAACAAATGCAAATTAAGCATTTTGGATGTGAACAAAAGAGGCTAGGGATAGGCATTAACCTATATTAAACTTCATATATAATAGATTAAACACATGCTCAAATAGTGAGCTAGATCGAATGTCAAATTTGGCTAGAGCTTATGAGAATTTAAGATTTAAGAAGTGAATAAAGTGGGAGACAAACAATATTTACCGTTATACCATATATAACATAGATTTGCAAGTGTTAAATGAACTAAGGAACACACTTGTCATTTAATAATTTTAACATATAAATATTAAATTATTTACAATTTACAATTATAAGTTTTTTCGAACTATTCAATGGACGTTGGAAAAGATAGTGTTGAAATCAATTACTTATATAAGAAATACTTATTATGATTCTTTAATAGAATTTATTTCTTTTTTCAAAATAGAATATACATAATGAATGGTAGAACGTACAATACATAATAAATACGAGAGAGGGTTTGGTACTAGAACATATGCTAGAAGAAAAATTGTAAAATATTTGCTTAAATTAAAGCAAGCTCGGCATATGATTTGAGCAAACTATAGAAAGAGAAAATGAATGAAGCTTGGATCCAATTTTTTATTTGAATCGATATACATACATACATACATATATATATAACATGTCATAAATTATAGATAAATCTAATAATAACATCACCTACCAAAAGGATAAAACTGACTTCTATTGAGAATAATAGATAAATAAATAGGATATATAATAAATAAAAGACAAAATATGTGAGGAAAGTGAGCATAAAAGTACATAGGTGCTTATCCACATGTAAGATTTTTGAGAAAACTTGAAGTGAAGAGAAAAACAATTCAAATCAAACTTTCATATCACATAATAGATGCATGTACACACACATACACAGATATATACATATATATAATTAAACATATGTACACACACATATACACGCAAGCATCAAACCATTTCAGAAACAGATCTAGAAGAATGAACTCGCTGCTTTCTTCTTCGCATTGTTTTAATTTTACTATCCCGCCTTCTGTTTCTGCCTCCTCATCTTCCTTCCATGTCGCATTCTCCTCCGAAACAGGCTCCTCGACACTTTATGGAAAGATGTTCGGCGGCACCCCTGTGCAGTTAATGTCGCGCTATATCCTTTCTATATCATGTATCCCATTTCTATCGGTACGCAATTTTTTAATGGTCTTTGAAATAGCATTTCCGCTTAAAGCCCCTCTATATTATGATATTCCCAATATATCCCATTATTTCAGCTATATTCTGCTATACCCACTATATCTTCTATAAAAGATATGAATAGAAATATGATTTTTATACATTATAAATTTATAATATTAGCATTTTAATAGATTTTTTAACATATATTTTTCAGAATAGAAAATATTATAATATTCTATTAAATTTAATCAAGCTAAATAAAAGTTTACACTTATTTACATATATTTTTATTTAAAATTAAGGATATACTAATTCTAATTAAGTAATATGTTAATTTTCCATTTATCTATCATTTATATATTTGTAAAAGTAGGAAACACAAGTTTTGTATGCTCTTTTAGACAAACCCGCTATATCTTGTTATTTCCTCGCTTTATCCTCGCTATAATTTTTTGAATCTCCGCCGCACTGGATCCACTGAGCGCTTTAAATGCATAGGCATCACCACGTAGTAACCTAAGCCGCTTCTTTTGTTAACTAATTTTCTGATTTACCCTCCCTTTGCTTGACTAGGCATTTCAGCTATGGAGGATCTCTCGAAGGTTTATGTGACCAACTATTTCGCTGCCTTTGCTGCCTCTAACAGTGAGATCCCCCACTTGAACTCCGGACCATCTCTGTTCAAAGTTTCGATTCTTAGTGGTTCCGAAACTAAGGTAAACAATTTTTTGGCCAATGATGAATCTCAACAAAATGTTGGAATAATGTTTAAATTAGTCAAGTTGGTTCTGTTTTTGATGCTGCATCGATAGTGCCATCTTGTTTGAGCTAGAGTTTAGATCATCTTATTGAAAATGTGGTTGGTATTGTTGGAGTAAAAGTTTCACATGTGTCTATGCACGTCAGTTGCTCTACAAAATGTTCGTTATGAGCCTGTCATGCCCTTCGCCCCGCATCGAACATAGTGGATTCCGAACATGTTAAGTCCACTTATTTTCGGTCAAACAGTTTCCCTACCCCTCCCCACAAGATTAAATGGACTTATTTGTCTGAGAAATTTCCATGGAGTACCGTTTTGTATGATATTTATGAGTTTGAAATTGAAGTTACAGGTGGTATTGGAGTGCCACTCATTGAAATTGAATCAGTCGCTGCTAAGTTTTGGTCCAACTATCTTGTTGGTTTCTTCTTGTATGTCAACCCACCTTCTTTTATCATTAAAGAACACTTTGATAGTGTGTGGAAGCCTAAGAGAGACATTCATATGTATTATGAGTACTTGATATTCTTCTGCAAATTTTGTAGCCTTGAGGAAAGACAACGCATAATATAATCGACACCTAATTTTTTTAGTGGCAATCCTTTAATTGTTATCCCATGGTGTCCCCACATTGAGAGTGCTAAAGCCCAGCCCTTTCTATCCCAATATGGACTTATTTCCCACAAGTACCTTCTATTCTGCAACCTTTAGTTGGTCTAAGTTGGTTGTCCTTCAGTGTTGGAAAGCTTATATTTTTTGATGCGAGTATCGTGGCTAGACAAAAACTTGTATATTCCAAGGCACTGGTTGAGGTCACCTAACAAACCCCTTCCAAACCATTTCAGACTATTGTTGGACATTTCGTTGATGCAAAGTCTTGATATGTTTGGGTTCCAGACATTTTCATGAATTGTAAATCGTTTGGTCATATGGTGGAGAACTTAAAGCATGGTATGTCTTCCTCTTCTCCTCCATTTCCAATTCCTCCTCTTCCAACTCCTGTGAAAACCCCACTTCTTTATCCTCCGTGTATGCAATGGGTTCCTAAGTATACGATTACAGCTGTATTACCTCTAAGTAATAATGACATTACTCTTAATTTGCATTCATTTAATATTGTCTGGTACCTTGAAGAGAATGCTTGGATGCAAGATGATTCTAGAATTATATACATTCCTAAATATGCAGCATTTTACAAGTATGTGGATGATGACAAAAGTAAGGGAAGGTTGTGCTACCAGGAGGTGAAAGCAGATTTAACTTAATATGTTCTAGGTAAGATTTGTGATAGGAACTGTAATCTTTTGGAGGAAGAAACATGGGACCGGACCTCCTTGTATTGCAAGGATTCATCTTCTTATGTGTCTTTCCTCATCTAAATGTTTGAGGAGTTCTATCATGAAAGTGGGTCGTGCGAAGTAGGCCATGGTACCTCCTCTATGAAGGGGGACTAGTGCTTATTTTTTTTGTAGTAGTAGAAGCTCTTTGCTTCTCTCATGTGTTTATTGTATATTGTTTTGGCACTTCAAGCAAGATTTGTAGTAGATATTTTATCTGTCTATCTCATGTTCCCCATGTACTTATTATTCACTATAACAAAAAAGTGGACGATCCACCATAAAAACCGACCGGCCTTACCCAAAAGATAATTTAAATCTATAATTCTACATTTAATTCAGAAAGATATAATTTAAGTAAATGTTTGTTTTAAATCAACTGGAAATCATTTTGACTAAACTATATCTCTGTGTCTATTTTTGCGTGTGTGTTCATGAATTTTTTTCCTTATTTTATTATTAATACTTGTATTTTAAAAATAGTTCATTTAACATGTATAAAGATTTATTTTTTAACTATGCACTTTAAAATTAAGGTAATAATACATACATACGAAAGTGAATATAAACATCGTATATATCTATATATATTTAATATATACGTTGTATATATATAGACCATAATATATTATGTTGCTTTTATCATTTTAAACATATTCTTTAATATCATCCCCTATAAAAGGATTAAGTGTAGTATATACTAAATGTTTGCAGATTAAAAGTGAAAAGGTGGGATTAATGATGCCCTCTTTTTCCATTTCCTTTCACATCTCGATGTGATCACATCTAGATATAATTTCATGTTTATTCCTATCTTTAAGTACCAACGTTCGCCATATATTTCACATGTTATTGGAATCTTTTAGAATATGAATATATTTGATATATCCATACCCTTTAAATTTCACACTTTCTTTGATTTAATTAATAAAAACAAGATAATATTGATTAAATTGGATTTTTACTAAAACTTTAAATTTTACGTTTTCATTTATTTATATAATAAGTATAAGATAATATTGATGAAATATTATTTTTGCTAAATGTAAATAGATAGGATCTAGTAAAACCATATATACTTCATAAACCCATTATGTATCAAATAGTGAATTTTATGAAATACACTCATTTCACCAACTGTAGATTTCCACTTCCTTCAAAGCCTTGGAATAATGATTTACAAGCTTTGACATATGCAATGATTTGAGGTATTTTTCTTTATAAGAAGGTTGATGATATGATTAAGATTGCAAATGGAGTAAAGCAATAGCTTGTGATATACGATATATCTGGTTTTGTATTCATGACAGTGTGATTAGAAAGGTATTAGGCATGAGAAATGTATCTACTAATTTTCATAATCTCATTTTTCTAGGTAAAGTGGATAGTCGTGGTTAGGCATATAAGTCTTGTGATGGAATTTTGAAAATAACAGGGAAGATATGGATCATGTTGTGAACCAACTATAGGATAGGCTAGTTAGACAAGAGGGTATGCTCAAACGCTATGGAAAAATGATGGCTAACTCCTTTAAAGAATGGGACAAATAGGTAAAGATGGAAAATAGAGTATAGGCACTGGAAAAAAAATTTGGGAATCAAGGAAATAGAGAACAATAACGGGGGAAAAACAACCAAAGAAGGGAACTAGGTTCCCTATCTTAGGCTCAAAATTGATCCCCCTCTAATTGGGAGCTTGATTCCAATGAAACTTCAAACAACACTTCTTTAGTTCAGAGTTCAGGATTCAGAAACTAAAGCTGGATATGATGGAGCCGGCAACGTATGTCAACGGGTAGAAAACCCCATATGACAAAATCTAGTCGAACCCAGAACCTGTAGAGGGTTCGGGCTGACCCACTATGTCATGGAGACATTCTACCGGGTCATGATAATGCAGGCACAACTGGATTAGTTATTGACTAGTGATCTTTTCTATGAAATAATTATCGCTTGGCGGACATTATCCGTCGAGCATGAGAGGCAGATTAATGAAAGAGATGTTGACCACATGTATCAGAGTCCATTCACTCTGAACATTTTGAACTCGAGGAAATCCCCTTATATTTCACGTTACCGGTACTGGAGGCTTGCGGCAGGAAGAAGGATTTGACCATCCACTTGATGAGGTACATGCGTCACATGGAAGTGATAAAAGCATCAAACAAAGTAAAGGAGAAATGTTTCCCTCTGTTTCAATCGCATATAGGTTCCATGTAGCTTAGGCTGTTGGAAACTTGCTCTATTGGAAGTTGGGTTGAGTTATTTGAGAAATTCATGTAACAATTTCGCGTTCACGATGCATAAATGTTATGATATTGACTACCATCAAGTAGAGAGCAAGATAGGATCTATGCAAATTTCTTGAAAGGTTCAATGTAGCAGTCTCTTCAGTGGATCAATCGGTTTCGTCTATGGTTTTAATCGCCGTAGTGTTAGGAGTGTAGCATAATTATTGTTTTAGGATTTTGTTCGAATGGGATACTCTAAAGGATCTTGGGGAATTCTACCATGAACACGATATTTTTCTTATAAGGAGAATGTGAAGGGAGATTGCGATGACCTCAAAGTTAATGTTGTTAAGGATGAAGGACCCTTCAGTTTAAAAATAGACAAAGAGAAGCCCAAACCTGAGGGAAATCATAGCCAAAGAAGCAGAATGAGAACAACATACGACTCGTATGTAGGACTAAATGCGAGTTTGGAACAAATATATATATGAATATCAGAGATCGTGTTACTGGTGAGAAGTCCTATGGGAAGGAGATCACAAAGCAAGAGAGGGCTTTCACGATATTATGTTTGTTTCATGAATTTGTTAGAAATGAGAAAAATGAGTGTGAACTCTTTTGAGATGTAGTCGAGGAGCAAGTGAGGAAGGGACAGCTACAATGGTATGTCCAAAATAGAGTCGAGGCAACGAACCCAAAGCAGCCATTGGTCTCACAGAAAGGAGTGGGATTAGCTCTCATAGTTGCATTATTAATAATTGAGATTTGGATTCAGACAATAAAAACAGCTAGGTATCTTACCCACGTACAGGATCTTAAGCATGCTCTGATGACGATAAACCATCAACTTTACTTTTGCTTTACTCAACTTGTAATAAATTGTTAACCCTCTTATTCTTATACGAGATTGAACGAGATCCCTAGGTAAGCTCTAAGGTGGTGATAAACCAATGATTTTCAATCAAATAAACCCTTTTCTTTTTACTACTTCAATAATATTATTTGGCGAGTATGGATAATGATCATCATGTATGAAACTAATGACCAAATTTTAAACTTTGATTGTTACTAGGTCATGGTGTGTGGTTGATGCATGATAAGAGGTAAACAGCTTTGTCAAGAACATAGCAAGGCTCTTTACGCAGGATTTTTAAATACAGCTGGTGCATGGCATGGTTTGAGCGGATTTGAATACGAATCCATTCGATCAAGATCACCTAGTGTGATTGATGATCGGCAAAAAGCCCTATGAGGCTATGGATCATAGATTAAGTTTGATGCTAAGAAAGAGCCTGAGGTGGCAATACATCGTCAAGTATGGCCAATGCTTGGAGAGAACACATCATGAGTACAAATCATCAATTATTGTTAATGCTCGGTAAGATCTCGATGTGGCTATGATCAGCAACTACGGACTATGCTTGGCATGGGAAGACTTTGACCGTTGGGTGAAGCAACGCTAGCCAAGAGCCTGACCAAGCTAGGATCAGTAAGTGTGGATGGTGCTTGGTTTGGGAAGATAATGATCGTTAAGTACAGACTATGTTCAGCAAAGGCACGAAGAGACTATCGATAAACAAGAAAAGGTTGTGGATATCAAACATTGAACTAATGAGGTTGAAAATGCCTAGGATCGACCCCGAGTGATCAAGGTTTACAACATTGGCCATGAAAAACCATCAGCATTGGCTCGGTACAACTACAAGATATATAAATGATTAGACAAGGTCGTGAACTTCAGTAACAAATTAAAGAAGCTGCAAAACTCATGAATAATCCGAAGAGATTGCAGGTACTAAATCAAACAAAATACTTCTTCCACAACAAGGTATGTTCTGGAGGATAATAGTTGACCCTCCTTTTTATAAGGCAACTAAACAATGGACTCGAATATAAGTTTACTCGGCTATCGAGGCAGATGGCCTAAGGAGATGGCTTGAGAATCGAGTATGGACATCATGAAACTACAAATAGCTGGATTCATCTACATAACACGTTGGAATTAGTAAAGTATGAAAAAGATTTATGGAAAGATAGGGATCAGTGTGGATCTAGAGAACAAAACTAAAACTATGGTTAAGTTAGGAACAACATAAAATTTTTAAACTATAGAAACTCATCCAAAACTACATCAATAACTCAAAATTCGAGGTTCGAATCAGAAAATAAAACATATAAGGACAAAGGCAAGCTAAAGGGGGATCCATGTAACGACCCAAAATTTGTTAAGAAATAATTAATGGAATTTAAATATTTCAAACGGTTTATTTTGAGAATTAACGACTTAGAATTTATTTAAAACGAAGTTTGAACGTATAAGTTTATATTAATTATAAAACGAGCTCATAACATCGCTGTAGTTCATAATATTTAGTTTTGAATTTCAAATGAATGTACAGAATTCAATACAAGTTAGAATTCACTGAAACAAGAAACGTTAAGATCTATTGAACTATATCTTTCTAACGAAAGTGAAAAATCGAGATTTTGTGTAATAAATTTTGAGTTATGTCCAAATCAAAATTTCAACTAGTCACTATGAAATCTTTTATAAATTATAACAAGTTATTAAATAAAATAATAGGATTTATTAAAAACTGAACATCGATTCAACTAGAATTTTGAAAACATCGAGTTATTAACCCAAGTATGTTTATTTTAGAACTATATGATATTTTATTTGGATATATACGATAATATTAATTTATTATTATTTATTTGAACTGTTTTTGAATTTTTAATATTTTATTGGTTTTATTTAAGCCTTAGAAATGGCAATTTTTCAAACGACCTCCATTTTCGACGAAACCAATTTTATTGGATCTGGACTATTTAATTATTGATATATTTCAAACTTCGCGTTAATCGGAGTTACTATGTGGCTATACACGATTTCGATTTGAAACGAGCAATAATTTGACTTTAAAAATACGTTGTGTGATTAAACAGACTCAGAATTTGCTGAAACAAGTTTCGTTGGATCCGTAATGTTGAACTATAGCTGATTTCCATTTTAATCGAAAACGGGATTTGTATGTGATCAAATGAATTTTTAGTCAATGAAAATAAATAACAATACCATATAAATTAATAAAATAATTGAATTAAAACATAATTTACCTACCCTATATAATACCATATGATATACACGTGAGTGTGTGTATTTTATCCGCTTATTTATCTTGTTTTCCCTTTAAAATAATTGATATTGTGAGTTTATAGTTTTTTTTTAGACTATTGATAGAAAGCATGGTTTATAGCATTTGATGGATAAAGCATGAAGAATCTGCTTAAAAAGAGTGAAGTTTGAAATTACAAAAGCTTGAAGAGTTTAAAGCTTGAAGAACGGTTGCAAATAGAGTTCAGTTAGGTAGATTTGTCTCACTAATGTCTCATGCTGCGTTCACTTTGGCTCATTTGCAAGGGCTCTCACTCTACAGCATGGCCACTGTGTTCACAATGGTTCATTTGCAAGGCCTCTCACTCTACAGCTGCGTTCACACTGGCTTATGTGTTATTTGGGCTAAATCTTCAGTCCCACACTGTGTAATTAGCCAATTAGTCATTGTCATATCAGCTATAAATACACTTGTTCCTTCATTTGTAATTACATTGGGTTTTATTCTATATAACTTCTCCTGGAATAAAATTCTTCTCCTTCTCTTCTTAGTTGTTATTTTATTTATGTTTATGTTGTTTATTTTCTTTCTTCCTTTTTCTTCTTTAGCTATGTCTAGCTAATCCCCTTCAATTAGGGGGTGATGATGCTTAGATTAGATTCAATATGAATCACATAGTCAAAGAGATTAGGACTTCATGTATATAAATCTAGATCTGAACCAAGGGTTAGATCTGAACCTTCATATTCTGTGTCGTTTAAGAGCTACGCTCCTTCATAGGGTATATTCGAGTTCGATCAAATGCTTATCAGATTTAGACCTAATTTTTAGGTTCTAGGCATAAAGTAGTGAATCTGTCCTGACAGCCTATGGTTGTTTAAGAGCTTAGCTGCTGCATAGGCTATGCTTATTGTTATTCTCTTGTTTGTTTCTATAAACCTACTTATCGTTGATTCATGTTCGTGGCAGAAACATGAATTAGATCTGCATTGATATGTTTGGTTACTAATTCATATTAATCTAGTTTATTTCATTTCTCCCTAATTGTTTTCATTTATTATTAAAAACTCTCTTTTTGTTTATTTTCTGTTATTTTCAAACAATCAGAATTTCGGAATAACTTGATTGGATTTATTATTAAAATAATTTTGGTCCTAGAGTTCGACACCCTTTACAACAACCCTTGTTGTTTAGGAAAGCCGAACGAATTAAGCAGTTGTTTTAAATTGTTTAATTTGTTCGCCAACACCTTAACATCCCTTAACCCTAAAAAATTCATTCTTTGGTCAAAGAAGTCATGGTCACTACTAACAAAGGAGAAATCGTGAGATTTTTTTTTTAAATCCATATCAATTTAAATCAAATTCAATAAATCATTAAAAAACATGTTTAGATTCGTGGAGAGTGTAGCTTCAGCCCTATATAAATTTTAAAAGGTTCGAACTCATTTTTTTTAACATAAATATTTCCAGTGTGTGTTTGAGGGGTTCGGGCTGGGATTTTTGAGATATAGAAGCCTTGAATCCTGATTTGGAGAGTATATTTGGATTTAGGAGATGAATTAGAGCTTGGTATGAATTTTATGGAATTTATGGGATTAAAAAGTGTCAAACCCTTTATGTCACCATGCGTTTGACTTGGAGAATGCAACCATGGAGTTGTGCGCGAGAGGAGGGAAATTGGTATGGAGATGTAGTGTTTTGGAAGAGGAGATTTTTTGCGATTTTAGTTTGATTTTAAGATGAGAGGAGAAGGAGCAGTAGAGGAAGAAAGGCATGACCATGTGGATGAATGTTCGGGTTTGTATAATGTGTATTGGTTTGTGGAAGAAGAATTAGAGAAAGGAGATTATATTAAGGTTAATTAATATATTAATTAATTAGGTTAACGAGGTTTATGTAATATAAATATGTGTTCAATCTTGTAAAAATTGTATGTTTTTCATACATGATCAGAATTTCGCAAAACAAGATCCGCTGCAATCGTATGGGCGCAGGCTCCACAATGAAACTAATTTAGGGAAATTCGGATCTCGTTGCAATTTATGGCAAAATAAAACGCCTGATTAAACTATGGAAAGCAATCATTTTATAACGATTTCAAACAACCAAAGTGAGAACTCTCACTCAACTGATTTTTATAAGTTATTATAATCATATATGAAAATATATTGATTGCCTGTGATAGCAATGTTTGCTTTGTGGTTGATGGATGATTTTACAGTTATTATTGTTATTATTATTAAACTGTGAATATAAGTGTTGTCGAAAGAAACACTTATATTATAATTATTGGTTGATGGGGTAGATTATATGGATGTATTTGTACGGTTGACACAAAAATTTACACCATGAACATGAGATTTGAAAATTGATTGAATTTCATTTTATTGGAATTATAAATGAAATTTATATTCATTTAAATTAGATTTAACAAGAGAATAAAAATTGGATTTTTAAATCCAAACTGATTTAGAAATGAAGTTGAAGTAATTTCAAATAACTATTGAAATGATCGAAATGGATTTTAAAGGAAATTAGGATAAAAAATCACTTGTTTTAATTTAAATTAGATTTGAATAGTAAATTCAAAATGTGAATTCGAGTTAGGTATAAAACAACGTTTTTAACTCGAACGCATTTTTCCTTTGATCTTATTTATTTTTATAATGGATGTTGAGAAAAATTGGATTTCAAAATATCATATTATGAAAATATTATAACAATATATAATATTCAATATTTGTTTAAAATTGAATTTGAGATTAAAATCGTTTTTTAAAAAGTTCATAAATGTTTTACAAAATACGTTTAAATTGAATCGATGAATTTTATTATAAACAATAAAATGGTTTGAATAGGAAGTGTCGCGCAGTGACCGTTCACGAATTTCGATAATTAATTTCAAATTGACGTATCGGAAAATTCGATCGTCGGATTTTCCCAAAACGAAGAACATTTTGTTCAGAATGAAAAGAACTTTCCAATGATATGTTAAGTTTTAAAATCCAACGGATAGATTTTGAGATAAATTCAAATCAAATTTGAATAAAAACATCGCTTTTGTAGTAAATGATCAAAAATTGTGTTTTAATGAATTGAGCTATTTTTAAAATATTAAGAATAAGGAAAAATTGTGATAAATCATAATAAATGATCTAGAAGTGATTTGGGCTAGATATATCTAGTTCTGGATAATATAAAGCTATTTTGTGAAAATTAGCAATTATGACAAAGGTGATTAAAACGGTTTGAAGTTAATAAATACTTAACTAAGTTAAGTTTTTCCCATGTATGAATATTGGATTTGAATGGAAATCATCTTAAGATATTTCGGTATGGGATTCTGTAATTATACGGATACCATTTTGAGGAATTCAGAAGATAGAGATATCATTATTCCTTATACGGTATCTGTTGATTTCATAATTTGATGTTGAATATAAATCGATATGATTTCTATTCAAAGCCTTAATATAAATTGGAATTTGGGTTTGTCATGAATGGTATCTTCAGTAACACTGTTCTAAAACCTAGTTGAAAGTGAAGTTTATGGAATATTTTTTTTAATTAAGATTAATGAAGTTTTCCAAAGTGAAGTTTTCCAACTAATAAATTTAATTGGAATTTAATTTAAGTTTGATTTTGGGTTTATCGTGAATGATGTTTTAAATAACATTTATTCTTTAGCTCAGTTAAAGGAAAGATGATATCTTAAGTTTGAGTTGTTATAAAATTTTCAATAAAGATCTAATTGAATGAAACGGATATTAAAACTAAGTTAGAGTTTTAGTGAATCTTTCAACAAAGATTTGGAATGAAAGTAGGTAATTAAACTTACCGAAATACGAGGGATGTTAGATATGGAGTAGCACCAGTATTGCTCCATGGGATGAATAAGATGGGAATCGGATAACGGTGCAAGAGATTACCTTTTTTAAGGCTTGATCGATAATCCCGGGAAGGCTTATAAACATTAATTTGAGTTATATTTGTGAAAAGAGATTTTATAAATCTTTGATAATATTTATAGGAGTGATCCCCAACGTAAAGAATATTTGAATAAAAGGATATTCTGAATTGGAATGAGATTTATGATATGTTTATATATCACTTGATTTTAATGATGCGATAGTTATTCGAAAAGACTGGGTTTCAACCCATTCTGAATAGCTAATACGAAGATTGTCAAAGATATTGAAGGCGGTGGTTGAAGACTAGAGATCTTCACATCATTTGGATTATTGATATTGCCTAGGGTAGCTCCGGTTATATGGTTAAAGTGTTGATCGTCCATACGTTCTTGGAGATTGAATGGATATGCAAAGGCCTCTCTCCTTTAGGGGAAGAGGAATAAGGTGTCGTCGGTTTTGTTTAGACCTAGAACGAACTTGTAAATGGATGTGTGTCTGACGCTGTATTTCATAACATAATGTGGCGGATAATTTATTCTCTTAGACTAAAACCCATATGATAATTAAACTAAAGTTGGCGATGGTTGACCCGGCAACGTATGTCAAGTGGTAGCAAACCCCGTATGATAAAATCTAGTCGAACCCAGGACCTCTAGAGGGTTCGCTGCTGACCCACTATGTCATGGAGACATGCTACTGGGTCAAGATAATGTAGGCACAGCTAGATTAGTTATTGACTGGTGATTTTTTCAATGCAATAATTTTGGCTTGACGGACATTATCCATCGAGCATGAGAGGAAGATTAATGAAAGAGATGTTGACCATGTGTATTAGATTCCATTTACTCCGAACATTTTGAACTCGAGGAAATCCCCTCATACTTCACGTTACCGGTACTAGAGGCTTGTGGCAGGAAGAAGTATTCGACCATCCACTTGATGAGGTATATGAGACACATGGAAGTGCTAAAAGCATCAAACAAAGTAAAGGAGAAATGTTTCCCTCTGTTTCAATAGCATATAGGTTCCATGTAGTTTAGGCTGTTGGAAACTCACTCTATTGGAAGTTGGGTTGAGTTAGTTGAGAAATTCATGTGACAATTTCATGTTCACGATGCATAAATGTTATGATATTGACAACCATCAAGTAGAGGGATGATAGAATCTATGCAAATTTCTTGAAAGGTTCAATGTAGCAGTCTCTTCAGTGGATCGATCGGTTCCGTCTATGGTTTTAATGGCCGTAGTATTAGGAGTGTAGCATAATTATTGTTTTAAGATTTTGTTGGAATGGGATACTCTAAAGGATCTTGGGGAATTCTACCATGAACACGATATTTTTCTTATAAGAAGGATGTGAGGGGAGATCGCGATGACCTCAAAGTTAATGTTGTTAAGGACGAAGGACCCTTCAGTTTAAAATTAGACAAAGGGAAGCCCAAACCTGAGGGAAATCATAGCCAAAGAAGCAGAATGAGAACAACATACGACTTGTATGTAGGACTAAATGCGAGTTTGGAACAAATATATATATGAATATCAGAGATCGTGTTATTGGTGAGAAGGCCTATTAGAAGGAGATCACAAAGCAAGAGAGGGCTTTCGCGTTATTATGTTTGTTTCATGAATTTGTTGGAAATGATAAAAATGAGCGCGAACTCTTTTGAGACGTAGTCCAGGAGCAAGTGAGGAAGGGACAGCTACAACGGTATGTCAAAAATAGAGTCGAGGCAACGAACCCAGAGCAGCCATTGGTCGCACAAAAAGGAGCGGGCTTAACTCTCATGGTTGCATTATCAATAATTGAGATTTGGATTCAGACAATAAAAATGGCTAGGTATCTTACCCATGTACAGGATCTTAAGCATGCCCGTGATGACGATAAACCATCAGCTTTACTTTTGCTTTAGTCAACTTGTAATAAATTGTTAACCCGCTTATTCTTATACGAGATTAAACGAGATCCCTAGGCAAGCTCTAAGGTGGTGATAAACCAGTGATTTTCAATCAAATAAACCCTTTGCTTTTTACTACTTCAATAATATTATTTGGCGAGTACGGATAATGATCATCATGTATGAAACTAATAATCAAATTTTAAACTTCGACTGTTTACTAGGTCTTGGTGTGTGGTTGATGCATGACAAGAGGTAAATAGCTTTGTCAAGAACATAGCAAGGTTGTCTACTCAGGATTGTCAAATACAGCTGGTGCATGGCATGGGTTGAGCGGCTTTGAATACAAATCCATTCGATCAAGATCGCCTAGTGTGATTGATGATTGGCAAAAGCCCTATGAGGCTATGGATTGTAGATTAAGTTTGATGCTAAGAAAGAGCCCGAGGTGGCAATACATCGTCAATTACGGCCAATGCTTGGAGAGAACACATCGTGAGTACAAATCATCAACTATGGTTAATGCTCGGTAAAATCTCGATGTGGCTATGATCAGCAACTACGGACTATGCTTGGTGAGAGAAGACTTCGACCGTTGGGTGCAGCAACGCTAGCCAAGAGTCCGACGAGGCTAGGATCAGTAAGTGCGGATGGTGCTTTGTTTGGGAAGTTAATGATCATTAAGTGCGGACTATGTTCAGCAAAGGCACGAAGAGACTATGGATATACCCGGTAAGATTGTGCATATCAAACATTGAACTGACAAGGTTGCAAATACCTAGGATCGACCCCGAGTGATCAAGGTTTACAACATTGGCCCTGCAAAGCCATTAGCATCAGCTCGGTACAACTACAAGAAATAAGAATAATTAGACAAGGTCGTGAAATTCATAAATAAATCAAAGAAGCTGCGAAACTTATGAATAAACCGAAGAGATTGCGGGTACTAAATCAAACAAAATACCTCTTCCACAACAAGGTATGTTTTGGAGGACAACTGTTGACCCTCCTTTTTATAAGGCAACTAAAACAATGGACTTGAATATAAGTTTACTCGGCTATCGAAGCGGATTGCCCAAGGATATGGCTCGAGAATCGAGTATGGACATCACAAAACTACAAATAGCTGAGTTCTTCTACATAACACGTTGGAATTAGCAAAGTCCGAAAAAGACTTATGGAAAGATAGGGATCAATATGGATCTGGAGAACAAAACTAAAACTATGGTTAAGATAGGAACAAAATAAAAATTTCAGACTTTAGAAACTCATCCAAAACTACATCAACAACTCAAAATTCGAGTGTCAAATCAGAAAATAAAACATATAAGGGCAAAGGCAAGCTAGAAGGGGATCCATGTGACGACCAAAAATTTATTAAGAAATATTTAATGGCATCTAAATATTTCAAATGATTTATTTTGAGAATTAACGACTTAGAAATTATTTAAAACGAAGTTTGAACGTATAAGTTTATATTAATTATAAAACGAGCTCGTAACATCATGGCAGTTTAAAATATTTAGTTTTGAATTTCAAATGAAAGTACGGAATTCTATATAAGTTAGAATTCAATGAAACAAGAAACGTTAAGATCTATTGAACTATATCTTTCCAACGAAAGTGAAAATTTGAGATTTCATGTAATAAATTTTGAGTTATGTCCAAATCAAAATTTCAACTAGTCATTATGAAATCGTTTATAAATTATAACGAGTTATTAATTAAAATAATTGGATTTATTAAAAACTGAATATCAATTCAACTTGAATTTTGAAAACATAGAGTTATAAAACCAAGTATGTTTATCTAAGAACTATATGATATTTTATTTGGATATATACGATAATATTAATTTATTATTACTTATTTGAACTATTTTTTATTTTTTTAATATTTTATTGGTTTTATTTAAGCCTTAGAAATAGAAAATTTTCAAATGACCTCCGTTTTCGGCGAAACCAATTTTATTAGATCTGGAATACTTAATTATTGATAGATTTCAAACTTCGCGTTAATCGGAGTTAGTATGTGACCGTACATAATTTAGATGTGAACCAAGAAATAATTTGACTTTAAAAGTACGTTGTGCGATTAAACAGACTCAGAATTTGACGAAACATGTTTCGTTGGGTCCGTAATGTCGAACTATAGCTGCATTTCCATTTTCATCGAAAAAAGGATTCATATGTGATCAAACGAATTTTAATCATCGAAAACAAATAGCGATACCATATAAATTAATAAAATAATTGTATTAAAACATAATTTAGCTACCCTATAAAATAACTTATGGTATACACGTAAATATGTATATTTTGTCTGCTTATTTATCTTGTTTTCCCTTTAAAATAGTTGATATTGTGTATTTACAATTGTGTTTTTAGATTATTGATAAAAAGCATGGTTTACAGCATTTGATGGATAAAGCATGAAGAATTTGCTTAAAAAGAGTGAAATTTGAAATTACTAAAGCTTGAAGAGTTTAAAGCTTGAAAACGGTTGCAAATAGAGTTTAGTTAGGTAGATTTGGCTCACTAATGTCCCATGTTGCGTTCACGTTGGCTCATTTGCAAGGCCACTCACTCTACAGCATGACCACTGTGTTCACATTGGTTCATTTGCAAGGCCTGTCACTCTACAGCTGCATTCACACTGGCTTATGAGTTACTTGGGCTAAATTTTTAGTCCCACATTGTGTAATTAACCAATTAGTCTTTGTTATATCAACTATAAATACACTTGTTCCTTCATTTGTAATTACATTGGGTTTTATTCTGTATAACTTCTCTTGGAATAAAATTCTTATTCTTCTCTTCTTAGTTGTTATTTTATTTATTTATGTTGTTTATTTTCTTTCTTCCTTATTCTTCTTTAGCTATGACTAGCTAATCCCCTTTAATTAAGGGGTGATGATGCTTAGATTAAATTCAATATGAATCACATAGCCAAAGAGATTAGGACTTCATGTATATAGATCTAGGTCTGAGTCAAGGATTAGATTTGAACCTTCATATTCTGTGTCGTTTAAGAGCTACGCTCCTTCACACGGTATATTCGAGTTCAATCTAATGCTTATTAGATTTAGATCTTTTTTAGGGTTCTAGGAATAAAGTAGTGAATCTGTCCTGATAGCCTATGGTTGTTTAAGAGCTTAGCTTCTACATAGGATATGCTTGTTGTTATTCACATGTTTGTTTCTATAAACCTAATTATCGTTGATTTATGTTTGTGACAGAAACATGAATTAGATCTGCATTGATATGTTTGGTTACTAATTCATATTAATCTAGTTTATGTCATTGCTCCTAATTATTTTCATTTATTATTAAAAATTCTCTTTTTGTTTATTTTCTGTTAAAACAATCAACATTTCGGAATAACTTGATTGGATTTATTACTAAAATAATTTTGGTCCTAGAGTTCGACACCTTTTACAACAACACTTGTTGTTTAGGGAAGTCGAATCAATTAAATAGTTGTTTTTCAATTAACTAAATTGTTCACTAACACCTTAACATCCCTTAACCCTAAATAATTCAGTCTTTGGTCAAAGACGTCATGGTTGCTACTAAAAAAGGAGAAAACGTGAGATTTTTTTAAATCCATTTCAATTTAAATCAAATTCAGTAACTATGGAACAAACATGTTTAGATTCGCGGAGAGTGTAGCTTCAGCCCTATATAAATTTAAAGGTTCGAACTCATTTTTTTTAACATAAATATTTCCTGTGTGTGTTTGAGGGGTTAGGGCTGGGATTTTTGAGATATAGGAGCGTCGAATCCTGATTTGGGTGTATATTTGTATTTAGGAGGTGAATTGGAGCTTGGTATGTTTTTTTTGGAATTTCTGAAATTAAAAAGTGTCGAACCCTTTATTTTCACCGTACGTTTGACTTGGAGAATGCAACCATGGAGCTGTGCGCGAGAGGAAGGAATTTGGTATGGAGATGTAGAGTTTTGGAAGAGGGGATTTTTTGCAATTTTAGTTTGATTTTAAGATGAGAGAAGAAGGAGCAGTAGAGGAAGAAAGGTACGGCCATGTTGATGAATGTTCGGGTTTGTATGTTGTGTATTGGTTTGTGGAAGAAGAATTAGAGAAAGGAGATTATATTTAGGTTAATTAATATATTAATTAATTAGGTTAACGAGGTTTATGTTATATAAATATGTGTTCAATCTTTTAAAAATTGTAAGTTTTTCATACATGATCAGAATTTTGCAAGACAAGATCTGTTGGAATCGTATGGGCGCAGGCTCCACATTGAAACTGATTTGGGGAAATTCGGAGCTCATTGCAATTTATGGCAAAATAAAACGCCTAATTAAACTATCGAAAACAATCATTTTACAATGATTTCAAACAACCAAAGTGAGAACTCTCACTCAACTAATTTTTATAAGTTATTATAAGCACATATGAATATATATTGATTACATGTGATTGCAATGTTTGCTTTGTGGTTGATGGATGATTTTACAGTTATTACTGTTATTATTATTAAACTATAAATATAAGTGTTGTCGAAAGAAACGCGTATATTATAATTATTGGTTGATGGGCGGTAGGTTATATGGATGTATTTATATGGTTGAATTTACACCACGAACATGATATTTGGGAATTGATAGAATTTCATTTTATTGGAATTTTAAATGAAATTTATATTCATTTAATTAGATTTGACAAGAGAAAAAAAATTGGATTTTTAAATCCAAACTGATTGGGAAATGAAGTCGAAGTAATTTCAAATAACTATTGAAATGATCGAAATGGATTTTGAAGGAAATTGGATAAAAAAATCAATTGTTTTGATTCAAATCAGATTTGAATAGTAAATTCAAAATGTAAATTCGAGTTAGGTATATAAACAACGTTTTTAACTCGAATGGATTTTTCCTTTGATCTTATTTACTTTTATAATGGATGTCGAGAAAAATTGGATTTCGAAATATCATATTTTGAAAATATTATAATAATATATAATATTCAATTTTTGTTTAAAATTGAATTTGAGATTGAAATCGTTTTTAAACAAGTTCATAAACGTTTTATAAAATATGTTTAAACCAAATCGATGAATTGTATTATAAAAAATAAAATGGTTGGAATAGGATGTGTCGCGCAGTGACCGTTCACGAATTTCGACCATCAATTTCAAGTTGACGTACCGAAAGATCCGACCATCGGATTTTCCTGAAATAAGAACGTTTTGCTCAGAATGAAAAGAACTTTCCAATGATGTGTTAAGTTTTAAAATCCAATGGTTAGATTTTGAGATAAAGTCAAATCAAATTTGAATAAAAACAACGCTATTGTAGTAAATGACCAGATATTGTGTTTTAATGAACTGAACTATTTAGGAAAAATTGTGATAAATCATAATAAATGATTTAGGAGTGATTTGGACTAAATATATCTAGTTCTGGATAATATAAAACTATTTTGTACAAATTAGCTATTATGACAAAGGTGATTAAAACAGTTTGAAGTTAATAAATATTTAACTAAGTTTTTCCCAAGTATGAATATTGGATTCGAATGGAAATATTCTTTAGATATTTCGATACGGGATTCTGTAATTATACGGATAACGTTTAGAGGAATTCAGATGATAGAGATATCATTATTCCTTGTACAGTATCTATTGATTTCACAATTTGATGTTGAATATAAGACGACATGATTTCTATGCAAAGCCTTAATATCAAATTGGATTTTGGGTTTATAATGAATGGTGTCTTCAATAACACTATTCGTAAACCCAGTTGAAAGTGAAGTTTATGGAATAATTTTTTTAATTAAGATTAATGAAGTTTTCTAAAGTGAAGTTTTCCAGCTAATACATTTAATTGGAATTTAATGGAAATTTGATTTTGGGTTTATCGTGAATGATGATTTAAATAACATTTATTCTTTAGCTCAGTTAAAGGAAAGATGATTTCTCAAGTTTGAGGAGTTATAAATTTTTAAAGATTTAATCGAATGAAACAGATATTAAAACTAAGTTAGAATTTTTGTAAATCTTTCAACAAAGATTTGGAATGAAAGTAGTTAATTAAACTTACCGAAATACGAGGGATGTTAGATATGGAGTACCACCAGTTTTGCTCGATGGGCTGAATAAGATGGGAATCGGATAACGGTACAAGAGATTACCTTTTTGTAAGGCTTGATCGATAATCCCGGCAAGGCTTATAAACATTAATTTGAGTTAAATTTGTGAAAAGAGATTTTATAAATCTTTGATAAGATTTATGGGAGTGATCCCCAATGTAAAAAATATTTGAATAAAAGGATATTCTGAATTGGAATGAGATTATGATATGTTTATATATCACTTGATTTTAATGATGCGATAGATATTCGAAAAGACTGGGTTTCAACCCATTCTGAATAGCTAATACAAAGATTGTCAAAGATATTGAAGGTGGTGGTTGAAGACCAGAGATCTTCACATCATTCGGATTATTGATATTGCCTCGGGTAGCTCACATTATAAGGTTAAAGTGGTGATCATCCATACGTACTTAGAGATTGAATGGATATGCAAAGGCCTCTCTCCTTTAGGGGATGAGGAATAAGGCGCCTTCGGTTTCGTTCAGACCTAGAACGAACTTGTAAATGGATGTGTGTCTGGCATTGTATTTCATAACATAATGATTAGTTGTTATTGATGATATACCTATGGTGGCAGAGAATTTATTCTCTTAGCCTAAAACCCGTATGACAATTAAACTAAAGCTGGCTATGATGGAGCCGGCAACGTATGTCAATCGGTTGCAAACCCCATATGATAAAATCTTATCGAACCTAGGACCTCTACAGGGTTCGATGCTGACCCACTACGTCATGGAGACATGCTATCGGGCCAAGATAATGCAGGCACAGCTGGATTAGTTATCGACTGGTGATCTTTTCTATGCAATAATTATTTCTTGGTAGACATTACCCATCGAGCGTGAGAGGCAGATTAATGAAAGAGATGTTGACCACAAGTATCAGAGTTCACTCCGAACATTTTGAACTCGAGGAAATCCCCTCATACTTCACATTACCGATACTGGAGGCTTGTGGCAGGAAGAAGGATTCGACTATCCACTTGATAAGGTACATGCGACACATGGAAGTGTTAAAAGCATCAAAAAAAGTAAAGGAGAAATGTTTCCCTCTATTTCAATTGCATATAGGTTCCATGTAGTTTAGGCTGTTGGAAACTCGCGCTACTGGAAGTTAGGTTGAGTTAGTTAAGAAATTTATCTGACTATTTTGTGTTCACGATGCATAAATATTATGATATTGACTACCATCAAGTAGAGGGCAAGAAACAATCTATGCAAATTTCTTGAAAGGTTCAATGTAGTAGTCTCTTTAGTGGATCGATCGGTTCCGTCTATGGTTTTAATGACCGTAGTGTTAGGAGTGTAGCATAATTATTGTTTTAAGATTTTGTTGGAATGGGATACTCTAAAGGATCATGGAGATTTCTATCATGAACACGATATTTTTCTTATAAGGAGGATGTGAGGGTAGATCGCGATGACCTCAAAGTTAATGTTGTTAAGGACGAAGGACCCTTCGGTTTAAAAATAGACAAAGGGAAGCCCAAACCTGAGGGAAATCATAGCTAAAGAAGCAGAATGAGAACAACATATGACTCGTATGTAGGACTTAATGCGAGTTTGGAACAAATATATTTATAAGTATCAGAGATCGCGTTACTAGTGAGACGGCCTATTGGAAGGAGATCACAAAGCAAGAGAGGGCTTTCGCGTTATTATGTTTGTTTCATGAATTTGCTGGAAATTATAAAAATGGGTGCAAACTCTTTTGAGACATAGTCGAGGAGCTAGTGAGGAAGGGACAGCAACAACGGTATGTCCAAAACTGAGTCGAGGCAACGAACCCAGAGCAGCCCTTGGTCGCACAGAAAGGAGCGGGCTTAGCTCTCATCGTTGCATTATCAATAATTGAGATTTCGATTCAGACAATTAAAACAGCTAGGTATCTTACCCATGTACAAGATCTTAAGCATGCTTGTGATGACGATAAACCATCAGCTTTACTTTTACTTTAGTCAACTTGTAATAAACTGTTAACCCGCTTATTCTTATACGAGATTGAACGAGATCCCTAGGCAAGCTCTAAGGTAGTGATAAACAAGTGATTTTCAATCAAATAAACCCGTTGCTTTTTAATGCTTCAATAATATTATTTGACGAGTATGGATAATGATCATCATGTATGAAACTAATAATCAAATTTTAAACTTCGACTGCTTACTAGGTCGTCGTGTGTGGTTGATGCATAACAAGAGGTAAATAGCTTTGTCAAGAACATATCAAGGCTCTCTACTCAGGATTGTCAAATACGGCTGGTGCATGGCATGGGTTGAGTGGCTTTGAATACAAATCCATTCGATCAAGATCGCATAGTGTGATTGATGATCGGCAAAGCCCAGTGAGGCTATGGATCGTAGATTAAGTTTGATGCTAAGAAAGAGCCCGAGGTGGCAATACATCGTCAAGTACGGCCAATGCTTAGAGAGAACATATTGTGAGTACAAATCATCAACTATGGTTAATGCTCGGTAAGATCTCGATGTGGCTCTGATAAGCAACTACGGACTATGCTTGGCACGAGAAGACTTCGACCGTCGGGTACAACAACGCTAGCCAAGTGCCCAACGAGGCTAGGATCAGTAAGTGCGAATGGTGCTTGGTTTGAGAAGATAATGATTGTTAAGTATGGACTATGTTCAGAAAAGGCACGAAGAGACTATGGATAAACCCGGTAAGGTTGTGGATATCAAACATTGAACTGACGAGGTTGCAAATACCTAGGATCAAGCCCGAGTGATCAAGGTTTACAACAATGGCCCTGCAAATCCATCAGCATTAGCTCGGTGTGACTACAAGATATATAAATGATTAGACAAGGTCGTGAACTTCACTAACGAATCAAAGAAGCTGTGAAACTCATGAACAATCCGAAGAGATTGCGGTTTCTAAATCAAACAAAATACTTCTTCCACAACAAGGTATGTTTTGAGGACAATTGTTGACCCTCCTTTTTATAAGGAAACTAAAACAATGGACTCGAATATAAATTTACTCGGCCATCGAGGCCGATGACCCAAGGATATGGCTTGAGAATCGAGTATGGACATCACAAAACTACGAGTAGTAGGATTCGTCTACATAACACGTTGGAATTAGCAAAGTTCGAAAAAGACTTTGGAAAGATAGAGATTAGTATGGATTTGGAGAACAAGACTAAAACTATGGTTAAGTTAGGGACAACATAAAAATTTCAGACTTTAGAAATTCATCCAAAACTACATCAACAACTCAAAATTCGAGGGTCAAATCAGAAAAATTAACATATAAGGAAAAAGGCAAGCTAGAGGTCTTCCATGTGACGACCCAAAATTTATTAAGAAATATTTAATGGAATTTAAATATTTCAAACAATTTATTTTGAGAATTAACGACTTATAATTTATTTAGAACGAAGTTTGAACGTATACATATTTATATTAATTATAAAACGAGCTCGTAACATCGCGGTAGTTCAAAATATTTAGTTTTGAATTTTAAATGAATGTAGAAAATTCAATATAAGTTAGAATTCATATAAAACAGAAAGGTTAGGATCTATTGAACTATATCTCTCTAACAAAAGTGAAAAATCGAGATTTCATGTAATAAATTTTGAGTTATGTCCAAATCAAATTTTTAACTAGTCACTATGAAATCGTTTATAAATTATAACGAGTTATTAAATAAAATAATAGGATTTATTAAAAATTGAATATCGATTCAACTTGAATTTTGAAAACATCGAGTTATAAACCCAAGTATGTTTATTTTAGAACTATATGATATTTTATTTGGATATATACGATAATATTAATTTATTACTATTTATTTGAACTATTTTTTATTTTTTTAACATTTTATTGGTTTTATTTAAGCCTTAGAAATAGCAAATTTTCAAACGACCTCTGTTTTCGATGAAACCAATTTTATTGGATCTGGAATATTTAATTATTGATAGATTTCAAACTTCGCGTTAATCGGAGTTAGTATGTGACCGTACATAATTTAGATGTGAACCGAGCAATAATTTGACTTTAAAAATACGTTGTGTGATTAAAAAGACTCAGAATTTGACAAAACAAGATTCGTTGGGCTCGTAATGTCGAACTATAGCTGCATTTTCATTTTCATCGAAAACAAGATTCATTTGTGATCAAACAAGTTTTCAATCAACGAAAACAAATAGCAATACCATATAAATTAATAAAATAATTGAATTAAAACACAATTTACCTACCCTATATAATACCTTATGATATACATGTAAATCTGTATATTTTATATGCTTATTTATCTTGTTATCCCTTTAAAATAATTGATATTGTGTATTCATAGTTGTGTTTTCAGATTATTGATAAAAGGCATGGTTTATAGCATTTGATGAATAAAGCATGAAGAATGTGCTTAAAAAGAGTGAACTTTGAAATTACTAAAGCTTGAAGAGTTTAAAGCTTGAAGAACAGTTGCAAATAGAGTTCAGCTAGGTAGATTTAGCTCACTAATGTCTCATGCTGCATTCACATTGGCTTATTTGCAAGGCCTCTCACGCTACAGCATGACCACTGTGTTCAAATTGGTTCATTTGCAAGGCCTCTCACTCTATAGCTGCGTTCACACGGGCTTATGTGTTATTTGGGCTAAATCTTTAGTCCCATATTGTGTAGTTAGCCAATTAGTCTTTGTTATATCAGCTATAAATACACTTGTTCCTTCATTTGTAATTACGTTGGGTTTTATTCTGTATAACTTCTCTTGGAATAATATTCTTCTCCTTCTCTTCTTAGTTGTTATTTTATTTATGTTTATGTTGTTTATTTTCTTTCTTCCTCTTTCTTCTTTAGCTATGTCTAGCTAGTCCCCTTTAATTAGGGGTGATGACGCTTAGATTAGATTCAATATGAATCACATAGCCAAAGAGATTAGGACTTCATGTTTATAGATCTAGATCTGAACCAAGGGTTAGATCTGAACCTTCATATTCTGTGTCATTTAAGAGCTACGCTCCTTCACAGGGTATATTCGAGTTCGATCTAATGCTTATCAGATTTAGATCTAATTTTTAGGGTTCGAGGAATAAAGTAGTGAATCTGTCCTAATAGCCTATGGTTGTTTAAGAGCTTAGCTCCTACATAGGCTATGCTTGTTGTTATTCACATGTTTGTTTCTATAAACCTAATTATCATTGATTCATGTTTGTGGCAGAAACATGAATTAGATCTGCATTGATCTGTTTGGTTATTAATTCATATTAATCTAGTTTATGTCATTGCTCCCACATTGTTTTCATTTATTATTAAAAACTCTCTTTTTGTTTATTTTTTGTTATTTTCAAACAATCAAAATTTCGGAATAACTTGATTGGATTTATTATTAAAATAATTTTGGTCCTAGAGTTCGATACCCTTTACAACAACCCTTGTTGTTAAGGAAAGCCAAACGAATTAAATAGTTGTTTTTCAATTGTTTAATTTGTTCGCCAACACCTTAACATCCCTTAACCCTAAAAAATTCATTCTTTGGTCAAAGAAGTCATGGTCACTACTAACAAAGGAGAAAACGTGAGATTTTTTTTAAATCCATATCAATTTAAATCAAATTCAATAAATCATGAAACAAACATGTTTAGATTCGCGGAGAGTGTAGCTTCAGTTCTATATTAATTTTAAAAGGTTCGAACTCATTATTTTTAACATAAATATTTCCAGTGTGTGTTTAATGGGCTAGGGCTAGAATTTTTGAGATATAGAAGTCTCGAATCCTGATTTGGAGTGTATATTTGGATTTAGGAGATGAATTGGAGCTTGGCATGAATTTTTTGGAATTTCTGGAATTAAAAAGTGTCGAACCCTTTACTGTCACCATGTGTTTGACTTGGGGAATGCAACCATGGAGTTGTGCACGAGAGGAGGGAATTTGGTATGGAGATGTAGAGTTTTGGAAGAGGATTTTTTTGTGATTTTAGTTTGATTTTATGATGAGAGGAGAAGGAGCAGTAAAGGAAGAAAGGTATGGCTATGTGGATGAATGTTCGCGTTTGTATGTTGTGGATTGGTTTGTGGAAGAATAATTAGAGAAAGGTGATTATATTAAGGTTAATTAATATATTAATTAATTAGGTTAATGAGTTTTATGTTATATTAATATGTGCTCAATTTTGTAAAAATTGTATGTTTTTCATACATGATTTGAATTTTGCAAAACAAGATCCGTTAGAATCGTATGAGTGCAGGCTCCGCAATGAAACTTATTTGGGGAAATTCGGAGATCGTTGCAATTTATGGCAAAATAAAACGCCTGATTGAACTATCAAAAACAATCATTTTATAACGATTTCAAACAACCAAAGTGAGAACTCTCACTCAACTGATTTTTATAAGTTATTATAAGCATATATGAATATATATTGATTGCTCGTGATCGCAACGTTTGCTTTGTGGTTGATGGATGATTTTACAGCTATTACTGTTATTATTATTAAACTGTGAATATAAGTGTTGTTGAAAGAAATGCTTATATTATAATTATTGGTTGATGAGCGGTAGGTTATATGGATGTATTTATATGGTCGACACAAAAATTTACACTATGAACATGAGATTTGGAAATTGATTGAATTTCATTTTACCGTAATTTTAAATGAAATTTATATTCATTTAAATTAGATTTGACACGAGAATGAAAATTGGATTTTTAAATCCAAACTGATTTGGAAATGAAATCGAAGTAATTTCAAATAACTATTGAAATGATCGAAATGGATTTTGAAGGAAGTTAGGATAAAAAATCACTTGTTTTAATTCAAATTAGATTTTAATATTTAATTCAAAAGGTGAATTCGTGTTAGGGATATAAACAACGTTTTTAACTCGAACAGATTTTTTCTTTGATCTTATTTATTTTTATAATGGATATCGAGAAAAATTGGATTTCAAAATATCATATTTTGAAAATATTATAATGATATATAATATTCAGTTTTTGTTTAAAATTGAATTTGAATTTGAAATCATTTTTAAACATGTTCATAAACGTTTTATAAAATACTTTTAAACTGAATCGATGAATTTTGTTAAAAACAATAAAATGGTTTGAATAGGATGTGTCGCGTAGTGACCGTTCATGAATTTCGGCCATTAATTTCAAATTGAAGTACCAAAAGATCCAACCGTCGGATTTTCCTGAAACGAAGAAGTTTTGTTCAGAATGAAAAGAATTTTCTAATGATATGTTAAGTCTTAAAATCCAACGGTTAGATTTTGAGATAAATTCAAATCAAATTTGAATAAAAACATCGCTATTGTAGTAAATGACCAAAATTGTGTTTTAATGAATTGAGCTATTTTTAAAATATTAAGAATAAGAAAAAATTGTGATAAATCATAATAAATGATTTAGAAGTGATTTGGACTAAATATATCTAGTTCTGGATAATATAAAGCTATTTTATGAAAATTAGCTATTATGACAAATGTGATTAAAACGGTTTGAAGTTAATAAATACTTAACTAAGTTAAGTTTTTCCTGCGAATGAATATTGGATTTGAATGGAAATAATCTTCAGATATTTCGATATGGGGATTCTGTAATTATACGGATACCGTTTTGAGGAATTCGAAAGATAGAGATATCATTATTCGTTATACGGTATCTGTTGATTTCATAATTTGATGTTGAATATAACTCGATATGATTTCTATTCAAAGTCTTAATATCAAATTGGATTTTGGGTTAGTCATGAATGGTGTCTTCAATAACACTATTCTTAAACCCAGTTGAAAATGAAGTTTATGGAATAATTGTTTTAATTAAGATTAATGAAGTTTTCTAAAGTGAAGTTTTCCAACTAATACATTTATTAGAATTTAATGGAGTTTGATTTTGGATTTATCGTGAATGATGTTTTAAATAACATTTATTCTTTAGCTCAGTTAAAGGAAAGATGATTTCTCAAGTTTGATTTGTTATAAATTTTTCAATAAAGATTTAATTGAATGAAACGGATATTAAAACTAAATTAGAGTTTTAGTAAATCTTTCAACAAAGATTTGGAATGAAAGAAGGTAATTAAACTTACCGAAATACGAGGGATGTTAGATATGGAGTAGCACCAGTATTGCTCCTTGGGATGAATAAGATAGGAGTCGGATAACGGTACAAGAGATTACCTTTTTGTAAGGCTTGGTCGATAATCGCTGCAAGGCTTATAAACATTAATTTGAGTTAAATTTGAGAAAAGAGATTTTATAAATCTTTGATAAGATTTATGGGAGTGATCCCCAATGTAAAGAATATTTGAATAAAAGGATATTCTGAATTGGAATGAGATTTATGATATGTTTATATATCACTTGATTTTAATGATGCGATAGTTATTTGAAAAGACTGGGTTTCAACCCATTCTGAATAGCTAATACGAAGATTGTCAAAGATATTGAAGGCGGTGGTTGAAGACCAGATATCTTCACATCGTTTGGATTATTGATGTTGCCTCGGGTAGCTTCCGTTATAAGGTTAAAGTGGTGATCGTCCATACGTACTTGGAGATTGAACGGATATGCAAAGGCCTCTCTCCTTTAGGGGATGAGGAATAAGGTGCCTTCGGTTTGTATTGAAACATGACTGATGTAGCATAGCTTTGTGTTGAAACATGACTTCGGCAAGCCTCACAACTCGGGAATGACCGAAAACAGGATGAAGGATCGCAGAGTAAGGACATAAGTTTCCTTCTAGCTAAAAGTTTTGCTATGGTATGGATCTCAAGCAGATTTACTTATATGGATGTTGGAATTGAGTTGCCTCGGATGATGGTCAAACAACCTACTAGTATGAAGGCCTGATAAGACCGGGGAATGTTATGTTCAAGTAATTGTCCAACTCATCGGGAATTGGTGGGCCAGTTTTGGCACTCCTAGGGATATATGGTGTGATCCCTGAAACATTTTGCGAGAGATGTTCCGAAGTCGGATAAGGAGGTTCCTTTTCCTTGGTCACTGAGATAAATCCAACTTCCAATATGAACCTTGCGTTCTTAGTTGTAAAACTATATGGCGACATAATTGGATGGGGTATTATGCTATCTAAGATTGATACGTTTATTTTCAAATTTGATTTTTACACTATGCACTAGTAATAATAAAAGAGAAATTTTGTGTATCAAGCATGTTTGGCTTTTATAAGGTAAAACTCTATCCTCCGTTTTACGCTTGCATTGTGTGATGGGACTTGAGTCTTATAATAGCTTCATTTTTCAAAAAGCATTACGAGTTTTTATGACTGGTATTCATGTGAAGAAAACTCGCTCCATGTTATACGGCATGGTCCCGTGATTTGCCCAGCTCTAAAATAAAGTTGATAACTGTTTTTGTTCTCATATCAGTTCCATGACTGACTTAGAGTTTATTGTTTCCCATCTAAACTCTGAGTACCAATATTTTCCATACGGACAGCTATAGATTAGATTTTACGTATATTTTTAAAATGGGATCCTGGATTATGGTTGGAACTATACTCTAATTTACTTTGTCGTCTTCCGCTGAATGTTTTATGTTTCAACGGTATTGTATTTACAATTCTCTGATATTTTTCCATTGTGAATCAATTATATGTACTCTGATATATTCTTGTACTCTGATGTAAAATTCTTGCAATAATGATGAAGTGTTCTTTTGTGTTTTATTTTGATGTGTTGTATCCCATAACGGCTCCAAGATTGCTGTCGTTTGGATCAGACCTATGCTGCTTACGGTCGATTTGAAAGGAAGAAATTTTTGGGTCATCATAATCCACCCTATAGTCACACCCTATTGGGTGCAACCCAAAAGGTAATTGCCACTGACCCCACCATGCGGGTTAGTACCGATCCCTCTAATGTAGACTGACCTAAGCCCTATTTTTATAACTTGGTCGTCTTACCTTATAGGCATCCCTGAGAGTTCTACGTCAATTCGTCTTAGTCTCCTCAGCTACAAACAGACCATCTGGGGATCCAAAATAAGAGATATGATATACACTTCTCAAAGAAGAAGCTCTTCCATTCTTTGGTGATAACAACACCTTCTATTCTCTTCAATCTTTCGAACAATCAATTATGCTTGTAAGCAACGGTACAAATAAAGATTACTACATATGGAGATAGTCCAGAATTTGTCGAACTACTGTAAATATTGTGTCATCTTTATTTCTTTCGTTGGTTTTCATATTATTCTTAGATTGTTTTGTTGCTGTAATTGTTCTTTTCGGCAATGTCGTCCGGTTTTTAAGATGACCGCAAACACCTTTTTATTATAACCAATAAAAAAAATACAGTACAGTACAGGTGATTGTAGTTAACAATCAGCTAGTCCGGTTTTTAAGGTGGACCGTCCATAGCTTACAGCATTTAGTGTGGGCCTTCCACTATATCTATACTAGATTACAGTCCATGATCTAGTTGTTTACCATACTACTATGTATTTCCTATGCGCCCCACACAAGGAGGCAATAATTACATTTCATATTTTCCAATATACACGAACAAGAAATGAGCCATACAAATAAAGCTACATACAAAATAGTACGTCACCCACTTGCACAGCTTGTCAAAACACAAGGCTCGAAATTTCAACATAGTACAAGGCTCAAAACATATGGGCAAACCCACCTTTACACAACATGGCATAGTGTAGAACTACAACAGTGGATTATGACATCTTGACTTAGACATGATCCGTAGCATAAGTAGAACACATAAGTAGCAAAATAGGAGATCTCCATGGTTAACCCAAACTTCAGTGTTCGAGAGCAAAGCTCTTCACACTTGCTAGTGCAGGCATGTAACCAAGCATAATACCAAGACCGAAATCTGCTATAATAGCATGTTGACAGTAACATGGCTAATGGCATGAGACTTCAGTTCGGTGAGCATAATAAAGGCATACAAAAAATCCCTACTAGTGAGAGCAATCTTGCTTCACCTGTAAGCAGATACAACCGATAGCTGCAGACCCGTGTCACACACACCCAAACTGACGCTAGAAAAGCCAAGGAGAACTGAACTCCTTATACCAGAGTAAACAAACAAACACCTCAACAGAGCAACACCCAACTAAATCACTTAACCGATTTACAAGAACTACTAACTAGACAATGACAATGCTAACATTGAAGACCCAAAACGCAGAAGTGTCCCATTAAAACCTTAGTCGAGACGCGAAGACAAAACCGCAAATTAGGAGTTGCTGCTCGCAATGTCAACTCCACATAACTGTCAGACTCCCTACTGTTGTCTTGACAACCAGTTGAAGATCTCGCAACCAGTAACTCCAGTGACGAAGTTCCAAAAGGCAGGAAGTTGCTTGAAATTGCCACTATAGAGCGCGCAGGAGAGGGGGGGATGTAAATCGGAAACGGATTTAGGTAGGTGAGCAGTGATAAGAAATCATTCCAGTTGGGTGTTGAGCTCGTTTAATCAAAAACCAATCTAACACATACGCGTGTGTTTGTGTGTGTGTGTGTGTGTGTGTGTGTAGACTATGGTATCGTTTGCTGTTTTTTTTTCCTTTAAGAACAAATTGATTTAGAATACCATCCGTCGTAATATGATTAAATGTAGTATCTACTAAATGTTTGCCAATTAAAAGAGAAAAGGCAGAATCAATCAATGATGTCCTCTTTATCCATTTCCTTTCTGGCCTTGTTGTAATTTCATCTACATATAATTTAATGTTTATTCCAAACTTAAGCGTCAAGATGTTACATTCACTATACATTTCACATGTTTGTCGCATCTTCTAAAATATGAATATGTTTTGATATATTCATACTATTTAAATGTCACACTTTCATTGATTTAATTAATATGAAAAGATAATATTGATAAGATATGATTTTTACTTAAAATAAGTATGTCGGGTCTAGTAGAATCCATTACACTTCATAGGCCCTGTAACACGCCTAAGTCCCACATTGTGGAATTCTGTGTGAAGTGGGTACTTATATAGTAGAGCTCATCTCTTACTAAAGCCGAGGCCTTTTGAGAAACAAAAACCACATACCTATATGGTGGCTAAGTTGGGGACAATATCTTGCGTGAACGGAGGTGAGGGCTGTTAAAGTGGTATCAGAGCCAATACCCAGCCGGAATTGTAGCTCCTATGTGGACCACAACGCCTTGGTGAGGTGTTTGTGAGCCAACGGGGACGTTGGGCTCTGTAGGAGGGGAGAATGTAACACGCCTAAGTCCCACATTGTGGAATTCTGTGTGAAGTGGGTACTTATATAGTAGAGCCCATCTCTTACTAAAGCCGAGGCCTTTTGAGGAACAAAAACCCCATACCTATACGGTGGCTAAGTTGGGGACAACATCTTGCGTGAACGGAGGTGAGGGCTGTTACAGGCCCGCTACATATCAAGTAGTGAATTTTTTTATACTATAAGATCATGCTGATTTCTAATATCTGCACATTGTCGAGGACCATCGGGAAACTGACATTAAAACCGTTGGAGTAGTGAATGTATTTAAAGATGTCTTTCCATGGTCCTGACACCGTATTTTCGATGGTTTCTATGAAAAAGAGCAATGATCTCTTAGGATATTACAACGGCTTGGTTTGTACATGTGGCAATAAGAATTTCAATATGTCATCAAATGAGTTGAAACGGTTGGAAATTGAATTATTCTTAGTTCACCCACTACAAATTGCCAGTTCCCTCAAAGCCTAATAGGATATATTCATGTGTTAGTTTTCACATATGCAAAGATGTAAGATGTTTTTCTCCATAAGAAGATTGTTGATATGATTAAGACTTCCAATGGACTAAAGCCATAGTTTGTAGTATTCGATCCATTTAATTCGTATTCATGATGGTGTGGTTAGGGAGGCATCGGCCTTGAAAATGTGCCTACTAATTCATATAATCTTAGTTTTATAGATCAAGTGGATAGTTGTGGTTACGCGCATAAGATGGATTGAGCTTTGAGAATAATAAAGGGCGGTCATATTGTGATGACCAGAATGTTAAATGATGGGAACCTCAATTGATTGATTGGTCTTATGGATGACAATAGGGAGCGAGTAATAGTTGGAGAGCCTAGTCTTTGTGTAGATGTATAAGATATTATGTGCGTTTTTTGTTATGATTGATTTGCTATTACAGAAGTTTTTTTGATCGATTGTATGCAACACTAATAAATTGTGATTTTGTAAGTTTAAGAAAAAGAAAATTTTAACTGGCCTAGAGGTAACAAACGTGTATGTTATATTTGATGTCATTATATTTTATTATTATTTTGATTATGTATTTTAGTTGAAGGTGGAGACATAATATATGTTGAAGATATATGACAATGTTAAATATAGGTAATACAAAACCACAATTAGGAGAGTAAATTAATAGAAAAAAGTAATAAAGAAAAATTGTGACTTCTCCAAAGTAAGAGCCAAATATAGATATGTATATTCCTCTTTTTAAGTGGATTAATCAAGTTTATGCTATCTTGTAAATGTTGTATTGAGCATTGAATGATTGATTGTTAAAAATATAGTTTAATGAGAGTGTGGAAAAGGTTGAAAAAAACAAGGTGTTTCACTCTTTCTTCTATTGTTTTTTTTTTTTCTTCAATCGCTATGGAAGTGTTGACTTACGAAGATTGAGACTCTATTCGCAACAATTGTTGATTTTATTTTTTGATTTATTTGGTAGATTTATTGTAAATAATATTTTTAGAATAAATTAATGAAGGGTGGTTGGATGGAGTGGTGTGTGTTGATTCCATTTTATTTCTTCATTTTGCAACTATCTTAACAATTTTTCATATTCAAATAACTATATATGTTTACTTAATGGTATACATTTACAACTTAGGTGATATAAGATTCTCAAATATACTTGTAATGCAGTCTGTTTTTTGTTAGGTTTCATGCAACAAAAGATTCAAACAACATCACAACTCAACCTCCAAAACAATAATAAAAAAAAACATTTTACCAAACTCAAGAACCAAAAGTCAAAAGTGGCCGGTAACATGACTCTTGCCCTCAAGTCATCCATCCATTAAAAAAATAGCTTTCTGAAGAGATAAACTAAATGATAAATGATAATCTCAACCCAAGTCCAAAGACGAGCATTAATTAATGAACACAAAATCCACATTCCCAAAAACTTTTTTCACCGCTGTTACATCCGAAGCAAATAAAAAAGAAGAAGGATGGTTTGGACTTTGGAGTGTAGCGGGTGTTTTGGTTCGTTTGTAGGGATTTCAAGATGCGAAGATTCTCTTATTCCTCAGCACATCAGCTCTGCCATTTGATATACGTAACGCAATTAATGTTTAAGTGCAGAGAATAAGATCATTTATTCTCCCATGTTTTGACTCTAAATTTCATTCAAATTCAAACATATTTCAGGGTGTGTTCTACGTACAACCAAAATGGCAGTGAATAATACTGCATGTACTTCCAAAATGAGAGCTTCTATGGCTTTAGGGTGGTTGGTTAAACTTCAAATCATGAGACTATATGTGACATGCATATTTTGGATAATTAAACAGGATCCAAAGTGGGGCTTCACAAAGTGTGTATGTATGTACGTGCATGGTGGCAATGTAGGAGACATTCAAATTTGAAATGATGGACTTTGGAAAATATTCTGGGAAGACTTTCTAGCTGTGTTGTTTATTCCTCATTTTGAATTCGAAAGAGGAGGGAAAAAGATCAGAGAGTAGTTGGTAAAAGAAAAAGAAAGAAAAAGGAGTAGTTGATTGATGATAGAATATGTGATGGTTGTCAAAGTGAATACTGTCTGTCATCAGAGATCTCATCAGAGATCTGACAGAGTTCAATTCTGGTGTTGAAGCATAATAGACGACGACTGTGTAACATAACAGATTCTGGATGTTTGGAACAGTTGAGATTTTGTAATTAGCATCGACGATGAGTAGGCAAAAAAAAAAAAAAAATGGTGTACAGTCACGAGTCAAATATAGAGGCTGGCGAAAGTTTGAGCAGTTCAGGGAAAATGCAGGTGGGCGTACTTTTTGTCGGACTGAACTACACAATGACAATGGCACCTGCACAATCGTAGTCGTGGATAACAGACTCCAAATACCTTTTTTTTTTTTTTTTTTTTCAAAAAAAAAAAAAAAAAAACTAATTTATTTTGTATCAATTGTAGCTGAATATTAAATAAAAACATGTTTAGAAAAATAAATTCAAATTGAAGAAAGTCTATATTCTTATAAAGATTTAATAAAATTTTAAGCACACAATCCTTGTTTTTTAAATAAATTCATTATTTTTCAAAAGATTCGAACGACTTTTATAAATGTATTGTGTAATAACTTTGTTTTTTAAAATAGTCTGCTTTTGCAAGTTAAATGCATATATTATCAAGATTTTAAATTTTGGATATCAATAACGTTTCGTTTTGAAATTTTTTGAAACTTGATATCGTATCGGGTGAGATCTCACACAGATTAGTCTAAATCAAATATTTGTTTCAGAGTTTCATCTCGAATTTTAAAGCTCGTATCGAAATCATCTAAGAGCAAATGATATGATAAAAATAACATAATAATTTTTATGAATGCTATTATATAAAAAATTAAAACTTAAACTTGAATTACAAAATCATTTTTTTGTTATCAATCTACAAAGAAACATTCATACTCATAAACCATAATATGCTTAAACTAAGCAAATAACACAATATAAATATATTATAACTTATAATATATGATCAATTAGCACGATTATTTTTAAAAAAATGTACTTTATATACAAGTTTTAAGTAGTATATAACACAGTACATGACAAATAGGTTCAACACTATCAAGAGGAAATCGAACCAATGATTTCATGCATCATGTCTAATTGTCTTAACCAATCTAAATAAGGTGCTTGTAATTAACATGGATAATTTTCGGTAAAAAAACATTTAAAAAAGTCCAAAATACTAAGCAATTACACATAAGTAGAACATAAAATATATAATTTCTTAAGTAACATGCATGTAAAAAAAAGCGGCTAATTTGAAAATCCTAAAAATTGTAAAACATATATGAATACGGTACATAGTTATACAGAGAGCAAAACATACATAAGAAATGAAATATTAAGCCTGATTCTTTTCAAGCCTTCCATTTGCATGCAAGCAAAAAGAGCATCACAATAAGCGTTGACGCGCAAATGTTGGCGCAACATCCAGCAAGTTTTAAAACAATGAAACTAAACGTCCAAAATGAAAACAATGCAGGAAATGTAAATGACACAGAGTTTATAGTGGTTCGGCCCACGAAGGCATACTTCCACTTTTGAATGACTTTGCTCTTTTCTTAGATTCTTTGTGCAAGTTTACAATGCTAGGAACAATAGTACCATGTCATTACAATGATAATGGTGGAAAATGAGTTCTAGTATGTCCAAAATGGAGGTAAGTTCCTTATTCCTGAAATGCCCATCATCCCAAAATGGTCCAAGTGTCCAAGACTAAGCTTCTTCTTCTTCCTGGAGTGATGGAGTATGCTTGAGAGGTTATAAGAAGGCTTTCTTCTTCCTAGAGTGTTCAAAGAACTTGGAGCCAACCCCTTTCATACTGCAAGGTTGAGGGTACTTATAAGAGAGCTGGAGGAAAGGAGCAGATAGGAGTAGGTGAGTTGTGGGACCCATGCCCATATTTCGTACCCTGGGATCGGTACGTATCCGGGTACCTAGCCAATTTCTAGCTCTTCTGTTTCACTTCGTAGCTGCCTTGTTAGCAAACTTCGTATCCCGTGCAACTTCGTATCTGAGGAGTTCATTTGGCTTGCCTATTTAGTATCTGGAGGTGTCCCACGACTTTGTATTCAGGAAAGTGTGGAATGTCGATCCCGGTTCTAGCTTGAGGATACGAGATGTGGGAGTTTCAGTGGGAATACAAAATTAGGCTAGACGGGAATACGAAAATTGACCTGAATGCAGGAAACAAAATGGAGTTAGTGGGTAATTTGAGCAGTTGTGAAGCCGGAAGACAAAACATGCGGGATACAAAATTCCATGGACTTAGGTTATTTGGAGCAATTTGACGAGCCGTGATGACTACACTTGTGCGACTCCTTCTGGGCTTGAATCCTAAGTATCTTAGCGACACTTCTAGAATGTTGAACCACACGATGGGCTGAGTCATGTGGGCTTGGACAACTTTTTGTAGCCGAGCCAAAAGGCCGGTTAACTATAAGTGAAAATAAAATCTAATTTTAGCAAGCTAACCAGCAAGAATAGTCATTAATATATCTTAAAAGTTATTTTCTACATGACTTGAGATGTGACTCAAATGTCTCCCATGAGGTTGATCGAAATATGGAATTTTTTTAAAGTTAATGTTAGCAATGAAAGAAGATAATTCACTATTAAAATAACATGAGATTATATCAGTTAGATTTGATTTTTTGAATTTTATTGTTTTGGGTCTGACATGAGTTTAACTTTTTGCCCCCAAAGACTAAAATCTCAGCCAATATATTTGAAACATGATTTACAGTTAGATTTGTTGTTTTATTTCGAAAGTAAATCAAAACGTGATCCCAAGTGAGATATTGAGCGATATTTCCAAATCTTAAACAATTATATATATACACATATACGCACACACACACAAAAATATCTGAGAGGTCATATGAAATGGTAAATGAAAATTTAATTGCAATTCACCGAGTGATGATTGAGAATGTTAAGAAGTATTGACTACATGCATTGAGAATGCAAGAACAACCTAGAAATTACTATAAGAAGCTTATCAAGATAAGAACATATACTCAATCTAAATTTTAAAATAGTTGCTTTATATTATTTATGAACCTTGCTAGCTTCTTTTGTATGCATATATCAAATAATGATTTAAATGTTGTTCAGATATCAAAATTATTTAATTACTTGTCTCATGTTAAATTAACACATTTTTCAATTATTGTAAATAGTAAAACATACGACCGTTCATACTACATTGAAAATTGAATCTATTCAAAATGAAGTACCATTATAAAACAATCACTTAATCCTGTTAATAGAAAGAATTACCAACATTTGCTACAATTCAAGGACAAAAAATAAGTTAGAGCCATTATTTTAAATCTCGGATATATCTCCCGAGGTATTGTCTACGGTCTTGTTTTAGGTTCCTCCTAAAATGAAACAGTACATCTGATTGTAAATCTCATTTCGAATATATCGTCTGAGATACTACAATATTGAACGATGTATCGATCAAGATGAAATATTAAAATATCTACCGAGATCTTGGTTTTTATGGTTAAAATTTAAATCCAGGTCTAAACCAAAACATTAATAAATAAACTCAAATCTAGTCACAATAATCTCCTGCTATTTTATATTTTGCATGTTAAATGACCATATCGTATATTCATATATATTTTACAATGCTTATGATTTCGTATTCATCATTTTTTACATGCATATTACCTATTTTATGTTATACTCATGCTAAAATGTTTAATATTTTGGATCTCTTTTATCACCTTTGTCCAATAGTAATTCAAGTTCATGGAACATAAGTTGAAGCACTAATCTATTTGTATTGTTTATTGAGCCGCCTTTTTACGAGGCCGTCACGCTTTGGATTTTTTATTATCGGAGTGCACAGGACTTGAGTACGGGCTTGGGAAACCCTAGAAAGACTTGGATGAAGTCGCGGAGTTCACGAAAAGTTGGATTTTGTTTAAGTGTGTGGGGATCGGTATTACTCCCCAAGACTTAGAGGATCGGTATAACTCACAGATGGTTCAAAAATCGATGAAAATCTCCCAACTCTTTGGGGATCGGTATTTTAGGGTCAGTGTAAAATCCTCAAAGCTTTTGGGGATCGGTATAACTCACGGATGGTTCAAGGATCGTGAAAATCTTTTAAGTGTTCAGGGACCGGTGTAAAATTTCTTAAGTCTTTGAGGATCGGTAACTCACAGATGGTTCAAAGATCGGTGAAAATCTCCCAAGTACTCAAGGATCGGTATTCAGGGATCGGTATTCGAGGATCAATAATCAAGGATCAATGTAAAATCTCCTAACTCTTTGGAGATCAATATAACTCTTGGATGGTTCAAGGATCGATGAAAATCTTCTAAGTCTTCGAGGTTCAATATTCGTGGATCAATATTTTTTGTCTTGGGCTTCGGACCCTCTTAGGTCGTGTTTCCCCTACACCTGATGCCTTTCCCTCCAATTATCACCTATAAATACCCTTTTAGGATAAGAGAACATATCTTTTTTTGGCTTAGTGTAGGATTTTTTTGGCCTGGAGATATTTTTAGAAATCTTCTTGGCATGGGAACCTTTTGGGCCTTAGGATTTTCCTCTTGGCTCTCATAAGCTAGGATTTTGCCATTGCCAACACTCCACTTCTTTGTTCTTTATTTCTATAAACCAAAAGAACTTTATTTATAATCATACGATATAAATAAACAAGATTATCTCACAGTAGATGCAAGCACAACTTGCTGAACCATTATAAATTATCCATGTCGCTTTATTTTCTCCACTCAATGTGTATGATACTAAATCTGGTTGGAGTAATCACATTAATAGTTGTATTGATAGTTATCTTCATTTTGAAATCAGTATTCATAGTTACATTTTAGGTAATACCGAAAATTACAGAAACAGTTACATTTCTAGTTCCACTTGTAGTGAAGGCGAAAGCAATAGTGAAAATAGAAATTTTTGTTTAAGAGATTCTGATATGCTAGTCTTTTATATAATCTTTTATTCTAGTAGTAAAAATGGGCTGCCTTTTAGGAATCTTTGTACATCGAGATTTCCGATCTTAGTTCTTTGCCTCCACTTCTTGCGGAATAATAATTCATCGAATTAGGTCGGCAAAATAAGAAATTAAAAATCTTTGGTTAATCAGGCGACACCCAGACTTGAACTGGGGTTATAAGATTTGCAGTCCCCCGCCTTACCACTTGGCCATGTCCCCAAATTTGGACTTACTGCTTATTTTTTGGATTTGGTAGTTGCGTTCAATTGACCAAAATCAACGTCAACATTTTGACGCACCAGGAAGGGGAATACAACATTTGATTGCTTAAGAAAACATATTACTCTTGGAGTCAACAATGGTGAAAAAGAATAAGGATGGTACTTTCACTCACGTTGAAGGAGCAAGAATAGATGGAAGCCAGGAGGTTTCCTCCACTATAAACCCCTCCATCTATCTAACTTAGGAAGAGATGGATGGAGTGGTAAAGGAATTACACACATGTATGGAATGGTAAGAAGAACTCCTCATAAGACAAGAGGAGGATAGAACACATTTTTGGCATGTATGGAAGAGTTTGGAATGTCATCAGGCCAAGGAACACACGTCGGAATAAGTGCAAGTGGCGCCCAAGGTTTGTAGGGAGACACGGGGGCAGTTCACCCAAATCAGCCTCGGGTCGGTACCGATCCTGGGATTGGTATCAGTCTGGCTCGACATTGGGGAAACTCCTCCAATCCGCTTGAAAGGGTGGCATATGATATTTTTGTTGGTCATACTACGGATTATGGAGTTGGAAATGCTGTTCAAGCGCAGGTGCACCAGGGTTTGGACACAGTAAGTGTAACAACTCGCATTTTACGTATCGGAGGATCGTAAAATATTTTTATTTAATTCTCCGAGGGTCGAATCATTCTCATATTTTGATATGTCGGTTATGGGGATGTAAGACATATCCATAATTTTTATCAATTTTATTTGTGACCATTTTTCCCCTATCAGTTTTGTAAAAGGAATAACTTTTGACTGGGATCGAATCAAGTGCTGAGATTTATTTCATTAGAAAGGAAATGGTGTTGCCAATTCCGTAGAGTAGTCACATTAAAGATTTGGTTCGACGTTTTGGGTGGAATCGCTGTTTTAGTGCTGCATAATTTTTGGACAGAATAATTAGTCATTATTGGGCTGATTAGTGAGGCCCATTAGTGGGTTGTTGGTTTGGCTATAAATAGGGGGTAGAGGCAAGGGGAAAGGGTTACTTTCTTCATTTCTCATTTGGTTAAGCTCGTGATCCTCCTTGCTTAATCAAATACATTTCCACTCCATTAAATTCTTAGATCTAAATTAGCAGATTGAAGATCAACATCGAAGAAAGGTAGACCGCAACAAAGTGATTGATTCGGAGGTCGTTCTTCACTGTCCGGATTAGAGATTCATCCTTTTCAAGCTATTTTGTGGATTTGATGAGTGATAAGCATCTCTCGCACAGATTCAATCGAGTATATGGGTTGTTTGTTCTTATTTTCATCATTTCAAGTTGTTTTCACTTAGATCTACATCATGGTGAGTATATTTTCATTCGAATCACCATAGCATCTAATCTAGCACCTTAAATTGGTAAATTTCTATGTTAGTTCATGCGTTTATGCAAGTTTAGATCCATTTGTTTGATCACTTATTGTTTTCTCATGATTTGGTGAACTTCATGTGATTGTATGATGATTTATTATTGTGTTATTGTTTGTTGATGATGGTTTGTTGAAATTGATCGATTTTGGATGAGTTGTGTGTATGGATGTTTGTCGCTTGAAAAATGGATCAACGGATCTTTTACCAAAAAGGTGGATCTGGATATGGATCACACGTATTGATGGATCGGGTTCATGTGCTGGTGGATCGCCTGAATTATTGCGCAAGAAATGGATGTGTCGCTCAAAAGTTGGGTCGCTCATAAGTTGGGTCGCTCAAAAGTTTGATTGCTCGAAGTCGGGTCGCTCGAAATTAGGTCAATCAAGCAAGGCAATGGTTTGGCAGCATTTGGAAAATGCTATGGATTGGGTCGTTGGCAAGGAAGATTTTTCAAGGACTTACAATGTTTCAGAAACGTTGAGTTTTTGATGGATCGTGCAAACTGCACTATAACGTTCCAAAAACGCCGTGAAGTGGAATTGAAACGTTGTGGTATGTTATTCATAGCAAAAGGCTGAAACGCTGTGAATCTAATATCGACAAAATGAAGTATGTTTGTGGTTTGACAACGGGCGTAGCTCCGATGGGAATTCAAGGTGGAATGTTCAAAGTGTGGTGAAGTGTTCATTGATCGTCGAAATGCAACGAATATTAAGACGACTCAAGGTTGTGAGTTCGTGGATAATGGTTGCTTGAGAAGTCGCTTGAGCTTATTAACAGTCATCAGGTTGTATGGCTAGAGATATCGAAGGCTAAGGAATTATCGTTAATCAGAGGTTCTAGCAGACTCAAAGCATAGGTATAATCGGGATGCCCAAAAGACTAGATGTTTGTTGTTCGAGTACCCTAGGTATCGTAGAAAGACCTAGTTATCTTCGTTGAGTAAGGCAAACATACATATCGTGAAAAGGCTTATGGAGTTCTTTTAGAACCGGGGTTACCATTAGCCTTTGACAAATGGCGTGTCATAGCCAGTCATAAGATTAACAATGACTTCAAGGCAGGATTGGCAGTGATAGCTAGAGTCATGGATGCTGATTGTTTTTCTTGTATCATCTTGTGTAGATTGTCCGACGTCGAAGGAGATATCTCTTGAGTGCTTGTCTGATGTTGGTTTAGGCCTTCGGGGCTTATACTTGGGGGATGATGATATCAATTAGGATGGTCTACACTTGGTAACTGATTTCCATAAATGTATTGTATGTTTCTATCTGATTATTTGTAAATGCTATCACTATCCGATGTGGGGAAGACGGGTTAAGTTTTTCTCTGTTGATATGATTGGTAGATTAGATGATTAATCTGCCTATTCTCATATGCTTTACAGACGATGTTAGATAATTGTTTTATCGCTCATTAAGACTGTTGTCTGACTCAAGGTTTTATGTTTCCTCTTATTACCTTGGGCTATTCATCCTGTTGTGGATGAGCAGATTGAGTAGCAGGTCACAGGTAGTAGATCTTAGTGGATGTTGTTGCAGATCGATGACGAGCATGAGGCTTACGTATCAGTTTTCTACTATTCATATCTAGTTGTTGTTCCGTTGTTATGTTTGCTATATGATTCTCTAAGTGATTGTAGTAAGGCATCTTTGTACAAATTCTTATGATAAAATTCTTTGTTATGGATATTCTTTTGAGTTGATATGGAAGTTTAAGTTTCCGCTCAAATCTGCTTCACTATTATATGCCTGTTATATATGTTCTATTATATTTTATCTCTGCGCTATGAGTTATACGACAGGTTCCGCTTGTGTTCTAATACCCTGATGTTCATCCATAACTTCCTGGCACATCTTTCAGTGCAGTATTCCTCTTGTTAAGTGCAGGAATTATGGGCAGTCGTCGCATTTGGTATCAGAGCTCTGGTTAATCGAATTTGGCCAAAGTTCAAGGATGTTATAACATATAAGAGACATATTTGTAGATTTATGATGGAAGTATACAATATATTAGTGTATAGTATAATAGCGTTTGAATACATTTGTTATTTCGAGTATATTATAATAGCTTTTGAATACATTGGCAGTTTTTCCTGGTGTGTTATAATCATTCTGTTTTTCAGATTTAAAATGAGTCGTCGAACGTCGAGACACACTTCTAGGGAGAACACTGTTCCTATAAGGGGTGATGGCGGTATACTAGATTACCCAGCTATGCTCGAGGCTATGATGGCAGCGATCATGAGGAGGATACCCACTCAGGAGACAGCCGCGATAGATGTAGGAGTTCAAGTGCAAGTGCCTAGGGCCGTGGACTTCGCAAAGGTATGCAAATACTTCACTACTCTAGGAGGGAAGCCGTTTAAGGAATGGAGCCGATCGTAGAGATTCAAGGGTGGCTTGATACTTGCGTTCGGATCTTTGGAGACTAGAGAATAGATGATGCGACTAAGAGGAAGCTTGCATCAAGATAGCTACAGGGTAGAGCTATGGATTGGTGGAACCCTGTCACTCTCGAGACCCCAGAAGATGAGATCACATGAGATCAGTTCAAATTCAAGTTTGAGACAAAGTTCATTTCTACCGTTCAGAAGTATATTATGTCCAAGGGGTTCGTTGAGCTGAAGCAGAATGGTAGGTCGATGTTGGAGTATGTTTCAGATTTTGAAGCCTTGTCCAAGTATGCTCATTCGTATGTCGAGACACCTTATTAGAAGAACGAGAATTTTTCATGGGCTTGGACAAATATCTCGGAAATCAGCTGGTTGATCACTTGGATGACACTTACGAGAAGATCGTGGAAAAAGCTCTAAGGCATGGGAGTTATTTTTACCAAGGAAGAGACTGTTGCAGCAGCTAAAGAAGAACCGAAACCATAGCAGGGTGGTAATAACAAAAAGAGGAAGCAGCAACAGCAGAAAGGGAAGGATGGTCAGAAAAAGTAGAAAGGTGAAGTAACTTGCTATAACTGCCAGCAGAAGGGCCATTATTCCAAGAATTGCAAGAATCCGAAAGCTGAAAGGAAGTGCTTTAAGTGTGGAAAGCCTGGGCATTACATGAAGTATTGTCCAGAATTAGCTAAGGGTAAGCAGGTTGTGAAGGCGTATGCTTTGGAAGTTGTGTCATCTTCTTTAAGGGGTCGTATGGTGGAGGAGAAAGGGAAGAGTGTCGTCGTTCAAGGTATTCTTTCCATTGGAGATGTTTCAGTTCGTGTGTTGCTTGTTATTAGAGCATAACATTCTTTCATTTGTAATGAGCTTGTTTGTCGCTTGGGTCTGGAACCCGAGATTTTTGATAGACCATTGATTGTGACTAATCTAGTAGGGGGTTCGTATAGTTTGTATACGATTTGTCGTGATCTATTGTTGCCGAGTCATGGTTGCTCCTTTGTGTGTGATTGCTTTGTTTTGAACTTCATTGGGTTTGGGATTATTTTGGGTATGGACTGGCTCAAGAAGTATGTGGCAAAAGGGGATTGCGAGAAGCCTGAGGTGACAGTCGAGAATGTAGAAGGGCGAATGGCTGTGATTCGATGTAAACCCGAAGATGGTGCCTTCGTAAGCTATTTATGTTCGCTTGTGATTCCATGGGAAGACTTTTCATCTAGGTCGGTCGCTTGTGAGTTCAATTATGTCTTTGACGAGGTCGAAGGGTTACTGCCGCATCGTGAGATTGATTTGGAATCGATTTAGTCGAGGGTGCTAGACCTATCGTCATGCCTCTTAGGTTGATGGCGCCTAAGGAACAACGAGAGTTAGAGGGCAAGTACATGATCTTTTGAGAAAAAGGAATCATTCGGAGAAGTGTGTCCGAATGGGGTGCACCGGTTGTGTTTGCAACCAAGGCTGATGGATCTTTGAGATTATGTGTGGATTATCGTGAGTTGAGCAAGGTGACCAAGAAGAACAAGTACCCGTTGCCGAGGATAGACGACTTGTTTGATCAGCTTCACGAAGCCAAAGTATTTTCTCAGATGGATTTGGCAACGGGATTTCACCAGTTGAGAGTGGTAAAGGATAGTGTGCCGAAGACAGCTTTTAGGACACCATCCGGTTTCTTCGAGTGGTTAGTGATGCCATTTGGAATGACTAACGCACTAGCATATTTTGTTAATCTTATGAATATGGTTTTCAGAGTTCAGTTGAACAAGTTCATGCTTGTGTTCGTGGATGATATTTTGGTTTACTCCCGGAATGAGGAAGAGCATAAGACGCACTTGCAAGTTGTTTTGGAAATCTTGTGAAAGCATCAGATGAGAGCTAATTTTTCAAAGTGTCACTTATGGAAGAGCGAAGTGAGGTTCTAAGGCCATGTTGTTTTTGAAAAATGGAATGGCGGTTGACCCCGCTAAAGTGGCAGCAATCCAGGACTGGGATAGACCTAAGGATGCAACGGATGTGAGTTTCCTTGGATTGGCCATATATTATTGTCGGTTTATTAAGGATTTCTCCAATATAGTTCCACTATTAACAAGATTGACGAAGAAGAACCAAGTGTTCACATGGGATGTGAAGTGTGGACAAGCTTTTGGAATCCTAAAGGAGAGGTTAACGAGTGCTCCTGTTTTGACCATTTCGGATGGGAATGAAGATATGATAGTATATACCGATGCATATGGTACTGGACTTGGAGCAGTGCTGATGTAGAAAGATAAAGTTGTGGCATATGCGAGTCGACAACTGAAGCCGCACAAAAGGAATTATCCGACTCATGATTTAGAGTTAGCGCAATCGTGTTTACTCTGAAGATGTGGAGACATTACCTATCGGGATTTCGATTCAAATTGCTTACGGATCACAAGTAGTTGAAGTATCGTTTCTCTCAAAAGGATTTGAATCTTCGGCAACAACAATGGTTAGAGGTTTTGGCGTCTTACGATGTTGATATAGACTATACTCCTGATAAAGGTAACGTAGTTGTAGATGCGTTAAGTTAGAGCATGGAAGATTGAGAGTGATGTTTTCAGAATGGAAGCACCTTGAGTATTTGGCAGGATTTGATTTTAGGCTTCGGTATGAGTTAGAACCTGAAATATTGGCAAGCTTATCGATAAGACACAGTCTAAGCCAAAAGCGTGACTTAAAGCTTGTCGAGATTATCAAGAAGTTGGAACCAGAGGATAAGGAATTCGAAGTCGATTGAGAGGGTTGGCTTCAGAAACAAGAACGAGTGGTTATTCCTGATATCGATGGATTGAGAGATGAGATTCTGAGGAAATGTCATCACTCAAAGTTGACGATTCATCCTGGTGGTAATAAGATGTATTAGGACATGAAGCGAGTTTACTACTGGTAAGGGGTGAAGAGGGATGTTGGAAAGTTTATTTCCAGGTTTATGAACTGTCAGTTAGTGAAAGCTGAACAGAAGAAGACGAGTGGATTGCTTAGCAATTAGAAGTTCCTATGTCGAAGTGGGAGCATATATCGATGGATTTTATCGATGGACTACCTAGAACCAGGGCAGGAAATGAAAGGGTTTGGATCATCGTGGATCGTTTGACCAAAAGCACGAGGTTTATTCTTGTCAGATCGACTAGGATATCATCGAAGTTGGCGGAGCTATATATTAAATGGATAGTTCGATTCCATGGTATCCTGAAGAGCATAGTGAGTGATCGAGATCCATTGTTCACATGTGGATTTTGGAAGAGTTTGCAAGGGACTTTGGGAACCGAGTTGTGTTTGAGTACAGCTTATGATCCCCAGACTGATGGTCAAACCGAGAAGATTAACTGGGTTTTGGAAGATCTTCTAAGAGCTTGTGTATTGGACTTCGGGGGATCGTGGGAAGACTATTTACATCTAGTTCAGTTTGCGTACAACAGCTACGAATCGAGCATTGGGATGACACCATACGAAGCGTTGTATGGAAGACCGTGTAATTCTCCAGCATGTTAGTTAGTGACTAGAGATAAGCTGATGCTTGGGCCAGAGATGATCAGAGAAACCTCGGATTGTATCAAGATCATTCGACAACGAATGAAAGTAACCCAAGAATGTCAGAAGAGTTACGCCGATAAGCGTTGTAAGGAATTGGAATTCGACATTGGCGATATGGTTTTCGTGAAGATTTCTCCTTTGAAGAATGTTGTTCGGTTCGAAAGTAAAGGAAAGTTAGCTCTAAGATTCATTGGGCTATTTCCAATAATCAAGCAGATTGGGAAGCTCGCGTATTGTTTGGATTTACCTGAGAAGATGTCGAGTGTGCACAATGTGTTTCATGTGTATTTCCTACAAAAGTCTGTGGATGATTCGAATGTGGTGGTTCTCTAGAATAGTACGAAGACCTAGAAGTCGAGTCCATAGTTACGAGACCTCGTAAGCCGCTTCGCGTTGTGGGGACTGACACAAAACAACTTAAAAGGAAGATGGTTAAGCTAGTCAAGGTGCAATGGAGTGAGGATGATAACGATTGTATGTGGAAAACAGAAGAGAGTATGAAGGCAATCCATCCAGAACTGGTCATTGGTATGACTCATTAATGTCGTGTCACCTTACACCATTGTAACTTGTGTTATTCGTTAGAATTCCATGTGCTAGGTTAAGGCTATGGATGCATGCCTTGATGGATGCTAGTTTGAATGATAAATGGGCTACTTCTGGATGGTAGGCATGCAAAATTGTTTCTGGTTGCTTGGGATTTTGGGGACGAAATTTTTAAAGGGGAGAGAATGTAACAGACTTGTATTTTACGTATCGGAGGATCATAAAATATTTTTATTCAATTCCCCGAGTGTCGAATCATTCTCATATTTTGATATGTTGGTTATGGAGATGTGGGACATATCCATAATTTTTATCAATTTTATTTGTGACCATTTTTTCCTATCAATTTTGTACAGGGAATAAATTTTTACTAGCATTGAATCAGGTGCTGAGATCGATTTCGTTGGAATGGAAATTGTGTTGCCAATTCCGTAGATTGGTCACATTAAAGATTTGGTTCAGTGGTTTAGGAGGAATCGCTGTTTTAGTGCTACACAATTTTTGGACAGAATAACTAGTCATTAGTGGACTGATTACTGAGGCCCATTAGTGGGCTGATGGTTTGGCTATAAATAGGGGGTAGAGGCAAGGGGAAAGATTTATTTTCTTCATTTCTCATTTGGTTGAGCTCATGATCCTCCTTGCTCAATCACATACATCTCCACTCCGTTAAATTCTTAAATCTAGATTAGTAGATTGGAGATCAACATCGGAGAAAGGTAGATCCACTACTACAAAACTAGTCAGTTGCTTCAGTTATTTACCCCCTATTGCTTCAGTTCTGCAATCGAAGCAATTTCAACAGACGCAACAGGTCAAAAATTTGTTGCTTCAGACAATAAATCGAAGCAAAAACATAATTGTTGCTTCAGTTTTTTTTTTTACTTTTTGCTTCTATTTATCATCTGAAGCAAATGTAGAAGACGCTAAAAATTATGATTTGTTGCTTCTAAAAAATAACCGAAGCAAAAAATGGTTTCTTGCTTCGAACATCTGTGACCGACGTAACAAAGGGCAGGAGCATGAAATGACTCTTATTATTGCCTCAGTTCGGCTGTAAATACAACCGAAGCAAAAAAAGCTCTAGCAAATAAATATTACCCCCTATATACAAACCACCATTATTCTCTCAATATATCAAAACAGACAATTAATAATATTTTTACTATACAACAATACAAATTGAACAATTCACAAATAATTTCATTGATAATGTTAATCCACACAATTAATAGCAAAAACATATTAATTAGAAAACAAATAATTCGTACATAGTTTTAATAATCCAGTCTCTACAAGAAAGAACCAAATACAATATAATCCAGTCTTGCTATAAGAATGAACAATGCCCAAACTATGAATTTCAACTTACTAACTAAATCACGGCTTCAGAAATACGTGATAATTGCCGTATTACAAAATGCAACCTTTCTCACAATAGGAAAACTTTCAACGACACACCAAATAATCTGCCGAGTACCTGCAAAATTTCAAAAACAAAGAAAATGCAATTCTTTCAGTATTTCCGTATACATATGCAATATATAGATCTGCTGCAGTATAAAATTTGAAAATAGACAAAATGCAAAAACAAAGAAATAACAGAACAAATAACCTACCTGCAAAGATCGGCTGCAGTATTTCCATATATATGCAGTTTCTAATCATCTGAAACATACATTCTGTAAATAGACATAAAACCATGAGTATGCAGTTTCATGTAAATAGACATTCATGTAAAATTTGTGACTTCTGTTCATTGCAGAAATCTGGGTGTGTGTAGAAAAAAATTGTGTGCAAAACTGTGGTGGGAGTTTTGTCAAAACTGTGGTTCCGGAATTATCTTAAAATTTTGTTCCGTTAATACAACTAAAATAGGAGAGGAGGAAGGCATATACATGAGAAAAGAGAAAGCAAGAGAAAGAACGAGACATAGAAGGCAGCGTCGAGGATATTTGTGATCAAAATTAAACTATTGTTAGCTAAAGAAGCAGTACATTTGGGTTACAAAGATAAGATGATAGTCCTTTTCTGGACAAAATAATCATCATAATCAACTTTACTGCTGTATAAGAATACACACATTACACAACAATATAGCTTGATAAAATTAATTTAAATAATGTAATATATCAATATTGATGTAACCATTTCCAGCACATCCTTTTTTCTTCCTTTTTAGTCACCAACAAGTGTAATTCTATACCAAAACTTGCCAATATCAATTCCCAAGTTTTTCTAAAACTTGCCACATAAATTACAAAATTAAAGCTTTTAAACAAATAAATATTACATGTTTTCAAGAACTGAATTAAGAAATCATAATGGAAAAAAATACGTAGGTGCTATTGAATTTTCTGTACCAAACTGCAGCTAATACAATAAGTGGAATGAAGTTGTCGAACATGCATTCTTCGAGACTGCTGTCATTTAGTTAAGGGAAGTAGTTGCGCTTTATTAAACTAATTTACAACGATGTACCTTATTTATGTTTATATTTATATCTGAGAGATGATCGAACAGTAAGCACACATTACTAGATTGACTAACGTGAAAGGCAAACTTTTCTCATGTATATTGGATAATTAGTCATGACCAACATGTGTATCAATAAATAAATATGAAAACTTATAATATATTCTTCAATGCAAGAATCTGGCCATATATTAATACTGTCCAATAGTAAACTAAAAAAAAATTTCTTCATTCATTACCATAGTGGAGCTTACTATAAATTCGTATATACTCTCACATGCCATATATTAACTACCACAATTTATAAGGATAAAGGTTCATATTCAATAATGTAAACTTCTACATGGTTTTTCAACTCTTCTTTTTTGAGCATATTGTTATTTACTGAGTAACACTTCTCTTGTAACTTTACTGCTTGCATATATTGCATATAGTGTTCGCAGATGAGGATGAAATTGCATCCGCTGCTGCAACTACTATTAGTATTCCCTGTTTTCTTTAATAGTACATATGAACAAACCTGTCTAGCATATAGACAGCTGAACTACAACTATTTAGTGTTGTGAGGTTAGAGGATACATCGATAAGCACGATTATTAAGCGTATGGTATAAGGACCACTGACATTTTCCAATTATCAATAGTGTTGGCATCTTATGTGCTTTCCTTCAGTTGAACTTAGATAATGTTTCCGATGTGTAAGTGCTTTTAGAGTCACAATCAATCTGCGTTTAGTTTGATAGTTTAAGTGCCTTGGAGAAGTGTCCAACAACACACTCGTTTTCATTTGGTGTTGACAGTAAGATAGGTTAATAATGCTTTCATTTTTTTAAAGGAAAAAAGCAACAAAAACAAAATAATTGTCGTACTTCACTAATTAGAAAGACTTAATTTAATGTGTAAACTAATATTATTTGGTTCATATTGATTTCTTAAGGTTTTTAAAGCATTTTTTAAAAAAAGACATTCAATTTATGTTATCTTAAACATAAAGAAAGTGCAAAAATGTAGGAAGTCGTAGGAAACTTGTTTAGTTGTAGATGATAAGCCGTCCAAGAGTGACAGGATAACAACCGCACAATAATTTTGACTGCCCACAATGATTGTGGCATCTCATCTCAACACTCAGCTTCTCAAATAAGCTTCTGTTCTCCCCCACATCAATTATTAGTTAGTGATAAGGTAAAATATAAGTATTTCGGTGATGATGCGGGTAAAATTTTGCTTCTGTTGCATTTTTCTTCTGAAAATCAAATTCCTACTAAAACTGGGAAATTCGCCAAGTATTTGAGTGGCTTTGCTAATCTTAACATACATTGTTAGAATACGTCTATGGTTGCTTTTAAATTCGAAAACGAAAGAAGCGCAAAAAGAATTAAATTCAAAAGGTGGATGTAGCAAATGATTTCCAAAATGGAAGGCCGTAAAATAATCAAGTTTAGCAAAAGAGACATGTCACATGTTCTTGATTGTGTATATATTTCACTATATCATAGCTGTTGGCTATTGATTTCGCATGGCAGACAATAAATTTAATGGTATCAGAACATCAAAATCCTTCCCTTCCTTTTTAATCTAAACGTTAACGGTCATAAAAGGTACAAACGGTGTATTATTAATTTTTTATATTGACAAGGGGAATATCGTTTTTAAGTGTTCTTCATTTCGTTTTTAAATACCTTAGATGGATATACACTTTCTCTAGTTGGTAAAGGTTCTGATGAATAAAACAAAAACTAATAAAGTGGTATGTGTCATTAGAATTTAGGCATCCTTTAAGAAGTGTGATGTAAAATGCATTTAAATATGAATTCAAAAATGTAAAACATTACATATAAATATAGGATTGACGAGCACAAAATTTGATCATTTTGCAGAACAGATTTCATGTGAATATGGAAGCAAGTAGTACATTTGTTTTATCAATTTAGAAAGAAAATAAAAAAGTTATTTTCGGGCAAACAACATACAGGAAAGTGGAGTTGTACTTGTCACAGATAGTGACATGAGCACTTGTTATTAACACATTTTAATTAGTTAACCAGTTAATTGCTAGGTCAAATTTCTCTCATAACGCAACATACATGAACCTTTAAAGGGTTTTAGTTCTTAAATATGCTCCGTCAATATCATGACTAGATATGAAGAATAGAGCAATAATATTTAACATTACATTGGCTATGTTATGAATTCCTTGGTTGAAAGATTCGTTAAATGGCTATATGAATAATTCCTCTTGCCGTAAGTTCATGATGCTTTCCAAAGTGTTAAAATAAAATTTGATCACTGTCTAAGAATTCAATTTGACTAAAGTTGCGGCAAAAAGTAAATGAAAATGTTCATTTCCTCCATGATCTTTTCCTTCTTATTTTAGTCCATAGAAATATTTTGGTTCGCATGACATTTTCGATGAAATTTGTAAATTCTAAAACATCAAATGAATATCAAAATTATTCGTGACTTATTCTTATACATGACAAGTTCTAGGCTATACTTACAAATTGTAGTTACGATATTCAGACTGATTTGAAGTATTAAAATGAAAACCCATGAAGTGTTTTCCATACACGCAACATTATGCAGATTATGTTTGAAAGAACAATCTTGGAAAAATCAAAACTTTCAAAATGTCAAAAAATTTAGTTGTGATAAACTATTAAAATATTTCATTCTACATTGTATTCTTTCCAAAAGTATTAAAATGTTGATGAAATAATGTATTTAAGTAAACCATTTCACAATTTTTTCTAAAAAATTTCATGAAACTAACAGAAACATCATGCTATGCAACAAAAATTATGTACATGTTATCATTATTATTCCATTTCAGTAATATATATTTCATGAGGATTGAACGTTGTTTCTATTACGAACACTAACGATGCATATTGATGAGTTAGAGAAAAAGGTAAAGTCAAACTCGAAAGATTGCTTCCGGAGTAGGTTGAAAAACATGCAGGTTACAGTTAAAAACTTGGATTCTTTGAACCTCAACAAATTGTAAATTCATGAACCAAAACTTTTGATAAACAATTTATGCATGCAACGAAATACATTTCATTCGAAGTCTGTTCCAGGAAGAGCTTGTCTAAATTGTCTTATAACTACGTTGTAGTTTTGGTCACCAGTTTTCCTGTTTTCTAGTATGTTTTTGTTTGTGTAATATATCATTTTGGCACACACAAGTTGAAGCATTAAATAGCTACCATGTATCATCTGGATCACGTGCATGGTGTAAACTTGTTTGTTGTTTATGACGCAACTATATGGTATCAACTAAAGAGATATAAATAATTTGTTGCATGTATATGACACAACTAAAAGAGACATGAAAAAACTTACAATATTGTAGGCATATACGTCAACTACATCCAGTTATGCATCAAATAAATAGCTATATTATCTCAGATCTCGTCCATCTCTTGTTGACTGTAAGAATCAACTTGTAACATGTTCTGCATTTAAGAGAATTTTTTTCAGAAAAATTAATCACACGATTACTCATATTAAATTTGAAGGGAAAAGATAAAATTAAGATAGTGGTACCTCATGAAAATCAATACTTTGACGGCAGTTTTTTATTATATCATGCATATACCTCATCACATAATATACGCAATCCGTTGGTCCTAATTGTTGGGGACACTATAGCAATATTTCAAAAATAAATAAAAGTAGTTAGTTTAAAATGAACCTATATCCCAAACAACATTAAAAAAAATTGTCACAAATCAATTCACCTTAACAATCATCCAATTCAAGTTACTTGCTCGAGCTGACTTGCCGCCGTATGCTTTGTAAGTTTTGAAGGCCCTGAACATGCAACAAATGGTAGATAATAATTCATGTACATAGAAAATGGTAATTATTGTAGGTTTTGGGCTTCAGTCTTTATTTTACATCATTGCTACGACTATAATTGATGATATTATGTATCTAAGCAAAAAAGATATCAAAAGGCAAACAAATAAAACATACACATTTACTTGTGGCTTGATCTCCAGATTGCGTTTGTGATCGGTCCGGGGATCAAAGACAAAAACCTCATTCTTTTTTACACGGAAAACAAGCAATAGATAGTGTTTCCCACAATATAAGGTTTATAAAAATTAAAATTACCAACAAACATGTAACTAGTTATTAAAAGTCCAATATTCATACCCTTCATAGCATGGAGCTAAGAGTAAGCACTTAGTTTGTGATACAAGCCACGAGTTTGAGATATATGAATTTGTCGCAATTGGATATTTCCGCACTTGGAAAAGTTTCTGAGGACACATAAACCCAATGTTCTTCACTTCTAAATTATCGCACATACGATTTAACCACCTATACATTATTTAAACATATAATCAGCATTTTTCTGATTTGTTCAACAGGAAAATTAATGATGTAAATACTCACATGATGTAAATCTGTAACCAAGATGCATTCAGCCATGTCGTACTAAGAAATTGGATAATGTCATCCACCGTTATGTGAATTTTAAAGTCTTCGCCATATGCAAATAGATCCTTATTCACGTGAATTTCAATGATAACATCATCATCGGTTGGCGTTTGAACTATCAGGTCATGAAAATATTTACACTCATCTGACAGAGTTTTGAGGATATCTTCGTCAATGATTGCCTTACGCTTCACAGATTGACTGGACGATGTATTCAAGACCTTTTCATTTGTATTCATGACCTTAGCACAATATTCTTTCACTTTATTTGTGCTCGCTATAGGTGTAGCCTGCACCATATTCATTTGCAAATTCCTTTTAAATCTGTTGTCACTATATTGCACAAGCATATATATAACATAGACATAAAAATTAATATAAGAAGCCTGCAAATTGACTGTTATGACTTGATATAGGATCCAGTGAAACAATTAACCTGCCATCTATATTGTTCCCCTCAACATAGCTACGAAATTTCTTATATTAAGAATGCATGTTTGGAAGATAAGTATAATGTATGATAATAACATGTTATAGGTTCGTACCCACTATGAGTTCATAGTTGCTTTATTATTGCATATGTTTATGGCAATTTATCTATTATTATTAATCAATTTAATCTGCACCAACGTTATATGTTCCCTCTATAGTATTTCATGGGGGTGTGTGTATGTATGTATATATACGTCGAAATTGACAAATTTACCAAATTCACTTCAAACTTTATGATATATAATTTTCTGCCCAAACGAATTAAACTGGCCACCTTCATTAATTAAAGAAAAAACACACAAATAAGCCTTTTCAAAGTTCGTTCACCAAAAAATAATTATAACAGAAATTACTGATAATAATACTAAAGACCGTATTTTATTAAATCTCATTGCTACATTTTATATGGAAAATACATTGACCATATTTCAAATTAAGTTAACGTAATTTTAGAAAAGTATTTTATTTTGTAGTGGAATTACTAGCACAACTGCAATATTATTATAATTATTTAATAAATTGTAGTATTGTGATCTTAAACCAACCAAACACAAATAGGTCACACTTGGTCATGTTTGGACTACGTGGTTCGTACATTCATCGATTTATCAAAGATGTTTTAATCCATAACAAAGTTTAAAAGGTGGCCACATAAGTTAAAAGAAGTGATCGTCAATGGGACTCCACTTATAGTTAAGAGACGGTGATTTTTGTAGGGTCTCCAGCACAATTAAAATTGTTTATAAATGTTAACAATATTATGATTATTGTTAATCCCCCAAAAATCCATACGCACATTGAGTTACAAAGACCGGGCAAAGGATACGAAACGGACATCATCAGGGTCAGTTGTGTACAATGTTATCCGAGACGCTTAAACGACTCACAATGGATAGGACGCAACCATACAGAGCGAGATCCAAACATCAAACCCAGGACAACTCAATCGTCCAGTACGACCGAGAATAATGGCACGACATATTATGAGTAGTGCGGCTCAATAAAGATAAAGGCCGCCCATAATGCGGAAGACACTTGGCTTGATGTGAAAGTTCGACTGTGCGTATCAAAGCGGGAAGTCAAGATCGCGCGTATATTTGGCAAACCACGCATGGGTGACAACTCCTATCGCTCATGTATCCTTACTAATCGAACACCAACACTTTGGTCAGATACAACCTACCGCTCGGTCATACGTCAGTTATTAGAAAGAGCATGCTTACATCAAAAAATGCAATCCTTAGTCAGTCACCTCCAAGCTAAAAGGATCGTTGACCGCTTACTCTGTGTTTATCCGTCAATAGACCGAGCCTGTGATAGAACTGCAAAACAAGCACCCGCGACATCTTAAATGACCATGTCTTCAACCAAAGTTGGACACAAATCGTGATTCAGGCGTGGAGGCAAAGGCCGGTTGTTCATACTAGAACAAAGCCGCTCAAATACTAAAATAAAGCAAGTCGCCCATTCAACATAAGCGGGAGCGACCTCACAACACAGCCATAAGGGTGAACGGCGCCATACAAAGGCGGCAAAAGGACGAACGCTCTCGAGCCAAGAAGGTCGGTCGCGCAGGGTACAAAAGAGAATTGATTCCAATCCCGCATTCTGCTATTATAAAGCTACCCAAAGCATTCGCTCCTATAAAGTCGCCCGCTCAACTATCCGAAGCATTCCCTCCTGTGGAACCGCTCGCACATGACAACTGGATACAGCTACGGACAGCTAGCTACAGATAGGCAGGGGTATGATGGCAGTTAATGGGATGAGCAACCGCAGCCTGCATATACAGATTTCAGATCATTTCCTGAGGGGAGCTCACCTATAAATACGTCATAGCTGCCAACATAGAGGGGATCCAATCTTGGAAACCACAAAGTGATTCTAAATTCTGTCCTCAATCACTCCTTAAAGATTCTGAAAAGGAATCATTATTTCCATGCCTCGAAGTTCCATCACTCATCTAGCCATGGCGTCGAGAACAATTTTATAATTAGGGGAAACGGAAATATCTACATTCTCAATCTCTTACCCATCCTTCTCCTCTGCAGATTCTACCATTCTCTTGCAAAACTCTGGTATTGAAATGTGTGAATGAGAGTATGTTGGTTGGACATAAATATGTATGAAAAAAGAGAGTTGATGTATTTTGTAATCCTCATTATAAGCATGCAAGCTATATTCATAGTGGACGTAGGCCTTGTTTACGGCTGAACCACGTTAAATCTCGTCTTTGTTTTAACTTCCTCGCATTTTCATTTTCAATTGTTGTTAAACAAGGCTCCATTTATTTCCTTACCACATTGGTGAAGTACAACTTTAGTACCTTGGGTGTTTAGACCAATTTTGGTGTAAACATTTTGGCGCCCACCATGGGGCCGTGTTTGCTTCTTTCCCATTCAAATCCGACAAGATTTTCTACGGAAAACTGTGTTTGGAATCATGAACATGCTCAGGAAAGTCACTAACGAAGTCAATAGCCTTGACAATAGTATTAACACCATCACGCCATCTGCCACCCACTCCGGGGAAGGAGGGCCACCTGAAATTGAAGAAACTGTAACCAGGAAGGAATTGGAAGAAGTGATGACAGGATTGACGAGTCGAATAACTATTGCAAACAATGTGATGATGAAGAAACTCGAGTCAATACTCGCCATTCAAGCTGCCACCGCAAAAGCCACGCTGAGTGTCACTTGTTCCTCGCTAGCCGAACGAACTGCGAGCTACACGCCATCTGCCACCCACTCTGGGGCAGGAGGGCCGCCTGAAATTGAAGAAACTGTAACCCGGAAGGAATTGGAAGAAGCGGTGACAGGATTGACGAGTCGAATAACTATTGCAAACAATGAGATGATGAAGAAACTCGAGTAAATACTCGCCATTCAAGCTGCCACCGCAAAAGCCACGCTGAGTGCCACTTGTTCCTCACTAGCCCGAACGAACTACGAGCTAGAAGCAGAATACTCTGCTTCAAGCTCAAGAAAGCAGGATTCCATTCAGGGAGTGGCGCATCACACCAATCTGAATTATGAAGAGGACAAAGCACCTGTGCACAGTCACTCTGACGATGCAATCGCGAAATGGAAAGACAGCCCCACTGTCATAAGGGTGTCCCTTCCAAAAGAATGCCCACATTCCTTGACTCCAGTTCACGAGGACACATCTAAATCAAAATTTGGTAATAAAGAATTCGCTCAATCCATGGAACAGGGCAAGCAGCGGGAATACATTTTAGGAATGGCGCGAGAAATCGTGAAGGGAAGCCTAAAGAAAAAGGATGATAAAAAAGAGTGGGAGTCCTTTCCGACAAAAACCCCACTCACTGAAAGGGTTAAGAAGACTGTATATCGACAAAAATTCGAACCTCCAACATTACGGTCCGATAATGGGACAAGCGACCCTAATATATTCCTGTGTAAGTATGACCAGTATATGAATGGGGCATGTGCTACTGATGAAATCAAGTGCTTATATATTTCCCAACTTATCTAGAAGGGGTGGCTTATCTATGGTTCACAAAGCTGCCGCCATAGTCTGTGGACAATTTCACGACCCTAGCTAAACTATTCAATAAGCAGTTCAAATCCCAGGCGCTCAGAACTCGGGATGTTATGGAGTTAAGTGAACTACAACAAGGACCAGGAGAGTCCATCAAATCCTTTCTCACTCGCTTTGATACGGCAGAAGTTGAAGTCAAGAATTTCGAACCCCGCCTAGTCTTAATGGCTCTGAAGGGGGGCATATGTAAAGAAACCGAGTTAGGGCGGTGGATCAAGAAGAAGAAACCAAGTACACTCGAACAATTACTCAACAAAGCTGGAAAATATGCAACTATTGAAGAAAAAACGAAATATGGGCAGATAGAGAAGAAAGGAAATGCGCAAAGTAGCTCTGATAGTCAAAAAGGGAGCAATGAAGGAAATGACAGTTGAGCAAAAAAGAAACTACGCTTTTTCAAGAATTCTGAATTCACTCACTTAATGATACCGTTGGAAATATCTTTATGGAAACTAAGAACCGAGAGATATCCGGTCTTGAAACAAAGGCAGGTCAAAGATGTCACTAAGAAGTTAGGAAGATTCTGTCAATTCCACAAACGTCCAGGACATGATGCCAACGACTGCAGGCACTTGAAGTCAGTAATCGAGAGATTAATCAGAAAGAACAATATGTACAAGATCATGAATGTTATTCCGACTCTCCGCAAACAAGGGACAATATGCCTTGAAGAAAAGGGCTAAACCGATCCAAAGCGGACGCTCACCTTAAACACCGGCCACCGATGTCTTGATAATGGAACCTTAAACTAAAATTCCCATTACATTGCTTTACTACCCTGGTTTTATCTTGTTACTAAAATTGTTTTATCCTGTTTTGTTATTCACTATGTTCATGTTAATCAATGGTTTATTGCAAAAACTTTAAGCGTCAGAAATCCATTATGTGTTTACCTGAGTAGCATGCTCATTGGTCCATACTAAACAAACGATCTCTTGGAATGTAGGCATGGTGAAAGCAATCCATCATACACAGCAGAACTGTGATGAAAAGTCCCAGGGCACACCTTAAACAAAGCAGCCTGGGAATCACAAACTTCGGGCAAGATCAAATAGGAATGAATAGACACATCATCTCAAAAGAACAAGCTATTCTAAGGCAAATGACAAGTCCAAAGGCTGCTCCTCTCATTATGGAATATGCTGAATTCTTAGCAAACACCCATTCAAGGGATTGGCGTCGGGCTTCGTCGAAAATACAGGAATATTACCAAATCTGTCCCTCGGATAAAAATTGTTAGTCCCAAAGAGGCACCTTGTCAGGTGTAGGACATGAATTCCTTAAAATCAAACCTAAATTCGGTGACAAGGATTAGTGTCCACCTCCTGAGGGCAATACAATATAAAAACACCTAGGCTGGAAAACACCAGTCCTAGTGTCGGAAGGTCCTATAAACATGTTGGAAAGACCATCACAAACAGAAATCCTAGCCGCAAGGGGGTAACAGAAATCCTAGCCGCAAGGGGGTAATAGAAATCCTAGCCGAAAGGGGGTTTCCATTATAGAAACTTTTTGAATAATTAAAACAATCCTATCAAACAGGGCCTAGAATGGATCGAAAAGCTATAACCCAAGACCTCCCCAGGGGGCACATATTCAAAACCAGACTCCGAAGGGCTTGGATTACCAGGTCAGTTAGGCGCAAGGTTGAATACAACTTAATAAAAGATATCAAACACGCTTATAATAATACAGACGCGTAGCAACCTTCGATAAATAACAAACTTCAAGGCTTGAGTAAATCTAAATCTAAAAAAAATAGGGCGCAACCATGCGATTAACAAAGTGCTCGACTAAATATATAAATCGAAAAATAAAGGTGCAGCGTGCCACGCACTAACGCAAAGATAACTGAGTTACATAACAAAAACCGCGGTACGTTAAGGTCCAAAGCATGCCATAAAAAGTCACAAACATAAGCGTACGATAATAAGCGAGGCTGGCTCCCTCATACACAAGCCAGACTAAATGTATCATCCTAAATTGAAACCAAAAATAACAAAAGGGTAAAACATCAACAAGCCACAACATTCAGATGAGGTAAGCAATGATCTTCTCCCTGGATTCAAGAGCCTTGACAAGTTCAAGCCTGTCCTTTTCTAAAGCATGAAGTCGATCAACATTTTCTTTATTTCCCTTATGAAGATCTTCAACAAGAGAATGCCAGGCACCTAATTGATTTACAACGCAATCTCTGACATTTATGATAAGGTCTTCGACCAGACTCGGACGTGCCTCCAACTGATTGAACTCAGCTAGTATGCAATCCTTCATGGCATCTATTTTGCCTGTAATAATCCAACTATCAAATAGGTCCATGAACACATCAGAACGCATGCTAGCTGGGCACCAACCCTCAAATTGCTCAGCAAGTTCAGGATGGAAAGGGTTGGGAACACAAAGAGGTCTCTGAACGGTTGCAGGATCTAGAGTGATAGACGAAGAAGCCACAGGTGGATGACCAAGAGCAATCTGAACATCTGGGACAGGAAGTCCATTCAATGTGCGATGACTTTGAGTGTTAGTTGCACCATGGATCTTTTTACCTTAAAGCATCATTTTTGCTACCAGCCCTCCCCATCGACTTATTCTTAAGCCTCCTGAACATGAAGAATTCCATCCACGGACGACCTATTTCAAATAATGATCAATAAGGGCTCAAACAACAACCATAAAAACAAGCATGGCCCAGCCAGACTCAGATACAAATGGAAGCATTTCAACCAGAGAATCCTGGGGCATTTCATCAAACAACTTGTGAGCAATATCAGTATCAAGATTTCAAAAAACCATCAGATGGTTCGGGTTCCTCAAGATAATTACAGAAACTGTATCCTTGCCAAAATTCCAAATTTACATCTAACTCAGTCAGGCCACACTTAGAACATTCTAGCTTGGAAATGTACGAATACTCATACAAAAAAAAGCCAAAATAAAGGGAAAACTCACCCAAAAAGATCATGGCATCTCGGAGCCAAAAGGAAGTTGCTCAAGATAAACAGGTGTTACTGCAAACACTAGGCAAATAATGAGATAGGGAAGCCAAAACCTTTTAAAGAAAAGTCAAGGCAGAAACAGTAAACAAGGATTACCTGGTAAAACCTTCGGGGAAGCATGGCTATGATCAAAAATTTCTCGAAGAAGATAAAGTTAGAATAAAGAAGGTTAAAAGTAAATAAGAAGGAAGATTAAAGGGCGTATATCCAGACCATTCTCGCCATGTCATCTTAGTGCTCGATCGCACAAATAGGTGTCCCATCAAGTTCCAGTTGGCATCCCGTAATTCAACTATGCATACAATAAAGAAAAGATACATCAAACTTCTTGCTCACATAAAGGGACAATACCAGTCCACCACAATGGAACAATCCAAAATTTTGCACAAATGACCCTTCGACGAACCAAGGGAAACTTACCAAGCCACATTACGATCAGCCATGTCGAAGCCAGTAATTCCTCGATAAAAGCAAATTACGGACTTCGAGGGGCAAGTGTTAATCCCCCAAAAATACATAAGCACATTGAGTTACAAAGACCAGGCAAAGGATACGAAACATACATCATTAGGGTCGGTCATGCGTAATGTTATCTGAGGCACTTAAACGACTCAAAATGGATAGGACGCAACCGTGTAGAGCGAGATCCAAACATCAAACCCAGGACAAGTCAATCATCCGGTACGACCGAGAATAATGGCATGACATATTATGAGTAGTGCATCTCAATAAAGATAAAGGTCGTATATCATATAAAGGTCGCCCACAACGCGGAAGACATTTGGCTTGATGTCAAAGTTCGGCCATACGTATCAAAGCGGGAAGTCAAGATCGCGCGTATATTTGACAAACCACGCATGAGTGACAACTCCTATCGCTCGTGTGTCCTTACTAATCGAACATCAACACTTTGGTCAGATACCACCTACCGCTCGGTCATACGTCAGTTATTAGAAAGAGCACGCTTACATTTAAAAATGCAAGCCTTAGTCAGTCACCTCCAAGCTAAAAGGATCGTCACCAACTTACTCCGTGTTTATCCGTCAAAAGACCGAACCTGTGATAGAACAGCAAAACAAGCACCCGCGAAAACTTAAATGACCATGTCTTCAACCAAAGGTTGACGCAAATCGTGATTCAGGCGTGGAGGCAAAGGTCGGTTGTTCATACTGGAACAAAGCCGCTCAAATACCAAAAATAAAGCAAGTCGCCCATTCAACATAGGCGGGGGCGACCTCACAACATAGCCATAAGGGTGAACGTCGCCATACAAAGGCGGCAAAAGGACGAACGCTCTCAAGCCAAAAAGGTTGGTCGCGCAGTGTACAAAAGAGAATTGATTCCAGTCCTGCATTCTACTCTTATAAAGCTACCTAAAGCGTTCGCTCCTATAAAGTCGCCCGCTCAGCTATCCGAAGCACTCGGTCCTGTGGAACCGCTCGCACACGATAATTGGATACAGCTACGGATAGCTGGCTACAGGTAGGAAGGGGTATGATTGCAGTTAATGGGATGAACAACCTGCAGCCTGCATATATAGATTTCAGATCATTTCCTGAGGGGAGCTCACCTATAAATACATCATAGCTGCCAACAAAGAGGGGATCCAATCTTGGAAACCACAAAGTGCTGCTCAATTCTGTTCTCAATCACTCCTTAAAGATTCTGAAAAGGAATCATCATTTCCATGCCTCGAAGTTCCATCACTCATCTGGCCATGGCGTCAAGCACAATCTTATAATCAAGGGAAACGAAAATATCTACATTCTCAATCACTTACCCATCCTTCTCCTCTGCAGATTCTACCATTCTCTTGCAAAACTCTGGGACTGAAATGTGTGAATGAGAGTATGTTGGTTGGACATAAAGATGTATGAAAAGAGAGAGTAGATGTATTTTGTAATCCTCGTTATAAGAATACAAGCTATCTTCATAGTGGATGTAGGCCTAGTTTACGGCTGAACCACTCTAAATCTCGTCTCTGTTTTAACTTCCTCGCATTTTCCTTTTGCAATTGTTGTTAAACACGGCTCCATTTATTTCCTTACCACATTAATGAAGTACAGCTTTAGTACCTTGGGTGTTTAGACCAACTTTGGTGTAAACAATTATTTATAAACTTATTATGTTGCCCTTCTCACTAAGCTCTAGTCTCACAAAAAAGTTTCTTTCCATCCAAGTCTCAAACATGCAAATCTACTGTCCGACGACGATTGAAGAATTAGTAATCTTCAATCATTGAAATGGTGAAATACTTAGAATGTAATAATGATTCAGATCCTCGTCTCATTCAAAAAATCAAGTTGTGTTATGAATGTGTTTGTAATTTGTATGTGATGAGAAAGAATTAAAAAGACTCGACAAGGGTTAAGACCATTTGATAGCATATTCAACAACCACTATTGAGAATTGGGAAAGGAAGAACAATCGACCTTTTGCACTGGAATTTGATGGGATTCTCATCGTTGAAAAGAAGATTTGATGGGTAGCTTATTCAGTTTAAGCAATACCAGTTATGGAGCAAAAATGTACACATGTTATTATCAAATCTTGCTAACTTTGTGCGTAAATTTATATATGCTAATATTACCCACTTTCAAACAGAAGATTAGCAAATAATATATAACTAAAATTTATTTTAATATAGTTGGAATATAGTTGAAATAGATAATAGTCAGATGTGTTATCACATAATTATGATCACATATCATCATATTAATATATTTGATAAGCATAATAATGCACGTGCACAAGAGATTTTACCGCAACGTTTTCTCCTAAAAGCAGAAGATTTTTAGGCCATTGAGAAAAACTACCGGTCACTTCTCCTATTGTCGTGAGATATTGAGTTGGAACTGGAAGTGGTACTCCTGCATGGATAGGCTCCACCGCGTCGATTCCCACCTTTACATGATCGGCCAACGGTTCTTGATTGTGGCATTGATCTCCATTCCTTGAAGCAGGGTGTACCCTACCACGACCCACTACGATAATTTTGAAGTCGAAATTCACAGCTCGACGACATTTGGTTGGTTTCTAGAATGACAATAACAAAACAAACATTTTTCATTCACACATATTAAATGCATGATATGAAATATATATATTTACAAAAGTAAACGTTTGAATTGTTTACCTGTAAGTCTTCAAATGGATCCATATCTTGAGTTTTGCTTGTAGATTGTAATTTGTCCAAGTCTACTGAATGACAACTACTACGAATACCAACTGAAGGTGTGTTTTTGACCCCAATATCATTTGGCACTTTCACACCCATCATGTTCAAAATATTAGTAACCTTCGCTGAACCATTGTATCCATCATAGATTCGAATCTTTGACTCACTTTAGCTTCAATATCCTGAGCAATAACATGTAGCTGATCTGCCGATATTACGCCACTTGGACCAATTTTTCTTTGTACCTCCCCAAATACGTCTTAATAAAATATATCAAACACGCTTATAATAATACAGACACGTAGCAACCTTCGATAAATAACAAACTTCAAGGCTTGAGTAAATCTAAATCTAAAAAAATAGGGTGCAACCATGCGATTAACAAAGTGCTCGACCAAATATATAAATCAAAAAATAAAGGTGCAGCGTGCCACGCACTAACGCAAAGATAACTGAGTTACATAACAAAAACCGTGGTACGTTAAGGTCCAAAGCAGGCCATAAAACGTCACAAATGTAAGCGTACGATAATAAGCGAGGCTGGCTCCCTCATACACAAGCCAGGCTAAATGTATCATCCTAAATTGAAACCAAAAATAACAAAAGGGTTAAACATCAACAAGCCACAACATTCAGATGAGGTAAGCAATGATCTTCTCCCTGGATTCAAGAGCCTTGACAAGTTCAAGCCTGTCCTTTTCTAAAGCATGAAGTCGATCAACATTTTCTTTATTTGCCTTATGAAGATCTTCAACAAGAGAATGCCAGACACCTAATTGCTTTACAACACAATCTCTGACATTTATGATAAGGTCTTCGACCAGACTCGGACGTGCCTCCAACTGATTGAACTCAGCTAGTATGCAATCCTTCATAGCATCTATTTTGCCTGCAATAATCCAACTATCAAATAGGTCCATGAACACATCAGAACGCGTGCTAGCTGGGCACCAACCCTCAAATTGCTCAGCAAGTTCAGGATGGAAAGGGTTGGGAACACAAAGAGGTCTCTGAACAGTTGCAGGATCTAGAGTAATAGACGAAGAAGCCACAGGTGGATGACCAAGAGAAATCTGAACATCTGGGACAGGAAGTTCATTCAATGTACGATGACTTTGAGTGTTAGTTGCACCATGGATCTTTTTACCTTGAAGCATCTTTTTGCTACCAGCCCTCCCGATCGACTTCTTCTTAAGCCTCCTGGACATGAAGAATTCCATCCACGGATGACCTATTTCAAAGAAAGATCAATATGGGCTCAAACAACAACCATAAAAATAAGCATGGCCCAGCCAGACTCAGATACAAATGGAAGCATTTCAACCAGAGAATCCTGGGGCATTTCATCAAAAAACTTGTGAGCAATATCAGTATCAAGATTTCAAAAAACCATCAGATGGTTCGGGTTCCTTATGATAATTACAAAAACTGTATCCTTGCCAAAATTCCAAATTTACATCTAACTCAGTCAGGCCACACTTAGAACATTCTAGCTTGGAAATGTACGAATACTCATACAAAACAAGCAAAATAAAGGGAAAACTCACCCAAAAAGATCATGGCGTCTCGGAGCCAAAAGGAAGTTGCTCAAGATAAACAGGTGTTACTGCAAACACTAGGCAAATAATGAGATAGGGAAGCCAAAACCTTCTGAAGAAAAGTCAAGGCAGAAACAGTAAACAAGGATTACCTGGTAAAACCTTCAGGGAAGCATGACTACGATCAAAAATTTCTCGAAGAAGATAAAGTTAGAATAAAGAAGGTTAAATGTAAATAAGAGGAAGATTAAAGGGCATATATCCAGACCATTCTCTCCACGTCATCTTAGTGCTCGATCGCACAAATAGGTGTCCCATCAAGTTCCAGTTGGCATCCCGTAATTCAACTATGCATACAATAAAGAAAAGATACATCAAACTCTTGCTCACAGAAAGGGACAATACCGGTCCACCACAATGGAAAAATCCAAAGTTTCGCACAAATGACCCTTCAACGATCCAAGGGAAACTTACCAAGCCACATTACGATCAGCCATGTCGAAGCCAGTAATTCCTTGATAAAAGCAAATTATGGACTTCGAGGGGCAAGTGTTAATCCCCCAAAAATCCATAAGCACATTGAGTTACAAAGACCGGGCAAAGGATACGAAACAGACATCATCAGGGTCGGTCGTGCGTAATGTTATCTGAGGCACTTAAACGACTCAAAATGGATAGAACGCAACCGTGCAGAGCGAGATCCAAACATCAAACCCAGGACAAGTCAATCATCCAGTACGACCGAGAATAATGGCACGACATATTATGAGTAGCGCGTCTCAATAAAGATAAAGGTCGTATATCATATAAAGGCCGCCCACAACGCGGAAGACATTTGGCTTGATGTCAAAGTTCGGCCATACGTATCAAAGCGGGAAGTCAAGATTGCGCGTATATTTGACAAACCACGCATGAGTGACAACTCCTATCGCTCGTGTGTCCTTAATCGAACATCAACACTTTGGTCAGATACCACCTACCGCTCGGTCATACGTCAGTTATTAGAAAGAGCACGCTTACATCTAAAAATGCAAGCCTTAGTCAGTCACCTCCAAGCTAAAAGGATCGTCACCAACTTACTCCGTGTTTATCCGCCAAAAGACCGAACCTGTGATAGAACAACAAAACAAGCACCCGCGACATCTTAAATGACCATGTCTTCAACCAAAGTTGGACGCAAATCGTGATTCAGGCGCGGAGGCAAAGGTCGGTCGTTCATACTGGAACAAATCCACTCAAATACCAAAATAAAGCAAGTCGCCCATTCAACATAGGCGGGAGCGACCTCACAACATAGCCATAAGGGTGAACGACGCCATACAAAGGCGGCAAAAGGACGAACGCTCTCGAGCCAAAAAGGTTGGTCACGTAGGGTACAAAAGAGAACTGATTCCAGTCCCACATTCTACTCTTATAAAGCTACCCAAAGCATTCGCTCCTATAAAGTCGCCCGCTCAGCTATCCGAAGCACTCGCTCCTATGGAACCGCTCGCACACGATAATTGGATACAGCTACGGATAACTGGCTACAGGTCGGAAGGGGTATGATTGCAGTTAATGGGATGAGCAACCTGCAGCCTGCATATATAGATTTCAGATCATTTCCTAAGGGGAGCTCACCTATAAATACGTCATAGCTGCCAACATAGAGGGGATCCAATCTTGGAAACAACAAAGTGATGCTAAATTCTGTCCTCAATCACTCCTCAAAGATTCTGAAAAGGAATCATCATTTCCATGCCTCAAAGTTCCATCACTCATCTAGCCATGCCGTCGAGAACAATCTTGTAATTAGGGGAAACAGAAATATCTACATTCTCAATCACTTACCCATCCTTCTCCTCTGCAGATTCTACCATTCTCTTGCAAAACTCTGGGGTTGAAATGTGTGAATGAGAGTATGTTGGTTGGACATAAATATGTATGAAAAAAGAGAGTTGATGTATTTTGTAATCCTCATTATAAGCATGCAAGCTGTCTTAATAGTGGACGTAGGCCTTGTTTACGGCTGAACCACTTTAAATCTCGTCTTTGTTTTAACTTCCTCGCATTTTCATTTTCAATTGTTGTTAAACAAGGCTCCATTTATTTCCTTACCACATTGGTGAAGTACATCTTTAGTACCTTGGGTGTTTAACCAATTTTGTTGTAAACATTTTGGCGCCCACCGTGGGGTCGTGTTTGCTTCTTTCCCATTCAAATCCGACAAGATTTTCTGAGGAAAACTGTGTTTGGAATCATGAACATGCTCAGGGAAGTCACTAACGAAGTCAACAGCCGTGACAACAGTATTAACACCATCACGCCATCTGCCACCCACTCCGGGGAAGGAGGGCCACCTGAAATTGAAGAAACTGTAACCAGGAAGGAATTGGAATAAGCGAAGACAGGATTAACGAGTCGAATAACTATTGCAAACAATGCGATGATGAAGAAACTCGAGTCAATACTCTCCATTCACGCTGCCACCGCAAAAGCCACGCTGAGTGTCACTTGTTCCTCGCTAGCCGAACGAACTGCGAGCTACACGCCATCTTCCACCCACTCTGGGGCAGGAGGGCCACCTGAAATTGAAGAAACTGTAACCCGGAAGGAATTGGAAGAAGCAATGACAGGATTGACGAGTCGAATAACTATTGCAAACAATGAGATGATGAAGAAACTCGAGTAAATACTCGCCATTCAAGCTGCCACCGCAAAAGCCACGCTGAGTGCCACTTGTTCCTCACTAGCCCGAACGAACTATGAGCTAGAAGCAGAATACTCTGCTTCAAGCTCAAGAAAGCAGGATTCCATTCAGGGAGTGGCGCATCACACCAATATGAATTATGAAGAGGACAAAGCACCTATGCACAGTCACTCTAACGACGCAATCGCAAAACGGAAAGACAGCCCCACTGTCATAAGGGTGTCCCTTCCAAAAGAATGCCCACATTCCTTGATTCTAGTTCACGAGGACACATCTAAATCAAAATTTGGTAATGAAGAAGGCGCTCAATCCATGGAACAGGGCAAGCAGCGGAAATACATTTTAGGAATGGCGCGATCAATCGTGAAGGAAAGCCTAAAGAAAAAGGATGATAAAAAAGAATGGGAGTCCTTCCTGACAAAAACCCCACTCACTGAAAGGGTTAAGAAGACTGTATATAGACAAAAATTTGAACCTCCAACATTACAGTCCTATAATGGGACAAGCGACCCTAATATATTCCTGTGTAAGTATGACCAGTATATGAATGGGGCATGCGCTACTGATGAAATCAAGTGCTTATATTTCCCAACTTATCTAGAAGGGGTGGCTTATCTATGGTTCACAAAGCTGCCGCCACAGTCTATGGACAATTTCACGACCCTAGCTAAACTATTCAATAAGCAGTTCAAATCCCAGGCGCTCAGAACTCGGGATGTTATGGAGTTAAGTGAGCTACAACAAGGACCAGGAGAGTCCATCAAATCCTTTCTCACTCGCTTTGATACGGCAGTAGCTGAAGTCAAGAATTTCGAACCCCGCCTAGTCTTAATGGCTCTGAAGGGGGCATATGTAAAGAAACCGAGTTAGGGCGGTGGATCAAGAAGAAGAAACCAAGTACACTCGAACAATTACTCAACAAAGCTGGAAAATATGCAACTATTGAAGAAAAAACGAAATATAGGCAGATAGAGAAGAAAGGAAATGCGCAAAGTAGCTCTGATAGGCAAAAAAGGAGCAATGAAGGAAATGACAGTTGAGCAAAAAAGAAACTACGCTTTTCAAGAATTATGAATTCACTCCCTTAATGATACCGTTGGAAATATCTTTATGGAAACTAAGAACACCGAGAGATATCCGGTCTTGAAACAAAGGCAGGTCAAAGATGTCACTAAGAAGTTAGGAAGATTCTGTCAATTCCACAAACATCCAAGACAGGATACCAACGACTGCAGGCACTTGAAGTCAGTAATCGAGAGATTAATCAGAAAGAACAATTTGCAACAATATGTACAAGATCATGAATGTTATTCCGACTCTCCGCTAACAAGGGGCAACATGACTTGAAGAAAAGGGCTAAACCGATCCAAAGTGGACGCTCACCTTAAACACCGGCCACCGATGTCTTGATAATGGAACATTAAACTAAAATTCCCATTACCTTGCTTTACTACCCTGGTTTTATCTTGTTACTAAAATTGTTTTATCCTGCTTTGTTATTCACTATGTTCATGTTAATCAATGGTTTATTGCAAAAACTTTAAGCTTCAGAAATCCATTATGTGTCTACTTGAGTAGCATGCTTAATTGTCCATACTAAAAAAACGATCTCTTGGAATGTAGGCATGGTGAAAGCAATCCATCATACACAGCAGAACTGTGATGAAAAGTCCCAGGACACATCTTAAACAAAGCAGCCTCGGAATCACAAACTTCGGGCAAGATCAAATAGGAATGAATAGACACATCATCTCAAAAGAACAAGCTATCCTAAGGCAAACGACAAGTCCAAAGGCTTCTCCTCTCATTATGGAATATGCTGAATTCTTAGCAAACACCCATTCAAGGGATTGGCGTCGGGCTTCGTCGAAAATACAGGAATATTACCAAATCTGTTCCTCGGATAAAAATTGTTAGTCCCAAAAAGGCACCTTGTCAGGTGTAGGACATGAATTCCTTAAAACTGAAACTAAATTCGGTGACAAGGATTAGTGTCCACCTCCTGAGGGCAATACAATATAAAAACACCTAGGCTGGAAAACACCAGTCCTAGTTTCGGAAGGTCCTATAAACATGCTGGAAAGACCATCACAAACAGAAATCCTAGCCGCAAGGGAGTAACAGAAATCCTAGCCGCAAGGGGGTAATAGAAATCCTAGCTGAAAGGGGGTTTCCATTATAGAAACTTTTTGAATAATTAAAACAATCCTATCAAACAGGGCCTAGAATGGATCGAAAACCTATAACCCAAGACCTCCCCAGGGGGCACATATTCAAAACCAGTCTCTGAAGGGCTTGGATTACCAGGTCAGTCAGGTGTGAGGTTGAATACAACTTAATAAAAGATATCAAACACGGTTATAACAATACAGACGCGTAGCAACCTTTGATAAATAACAAACTTCAAGGCTTGAGTAAATCTAAATCTAAAAAAATAGGGCGCAACCATGCGATTAACAAAGTGCTCGACCAAATATATAAATCGAAAAATAAAGGTGCAGCGTGCCATGCACTAACGCAAAGATAACCGAGTTACATAACAAAAACCGCGTTACATTAAGGTCCAAAGCATGCCATAAAAAGTCACAAACGTAAGCGTACGATAATAAGCGAGGTTGGCTTCCTCATACACTAGCCAGGCTAAATGTATCATCCTAAATTGAAACCAAAAATAACAAAAGGGTAAAACATCAACAAGCCACAGCATTCAGATGAGGTAAGCAATGATCTTCTCCCTGGATTCAAGAGCCTTGACATGTTCAAGCCTGTCCTTTTCTAAAGCATGAAGTCGATCAACATTTTCTTTATTTGCCTTATGAAGATCTCCAACAAGAGAATGCCAGACACCTTATTGCTTTACAACACAATCTCTGACATTTATGATAAGGACTTCGACCAGACTCGGACGTGCCTCCAATTGATTGAACTCATCTAGTATGCAATCCTTCATGGCATCTATTTTGCCTGTAATAATCCAACTATCAAATAGGTCCATGAACACATCAGAACGCTTGCTAGCTGGGCACCAACCCTCAAATTTCTCAGCAAGTTCAGGATGGAAAGGGTTGGGAACACAAAGAGGTCTCTGAACGGTTGCAGGATCTAGAGTGATAGACGAAGAAGCCACAGGTGGATGACCAAGAGCAATCTGAACATCTGGGACAGGAAGTTCATTCAATGTACGATGACTTTGAGTGTTAGTTGCACCATGGATCTTTTTACCTTGAAGCATCTTTTTGCTACCAGCCCTCCCCATCGACTTCTTCTTAAGCCTCCTGGACATGAAGAATTCCATCCACGGACGACCTATTTCAAAGAAAGATCAATATGGGCTCAAACAACAACCATAAAAACAAGCTTGGCCCAGCCAGACTCATATACAAATGGAAGCATTTCAACCAGAGAATCCTGGGGCATTTCATCAAACAACCTGTAAGCAATATCAGTATCAAGATTTCAAAAAACCATCAGATGGTTCAGGTTCCTCAAGATAATTACAGAAACTGTATCCTTGCCAAAATTCCAAATTTACATCTAACTCAGTCAGGCCACACTTAGAACATTCTAGCTTGGAAATGTACGAATACTCATATAAAACAAGCCAAAATAAAGGGAAAACTCACCCAAAAAGATCATGGCGTCTCGGAGCCAAAAGGAAGTTGCTCAAGATAAACAGGTGTTACTGCAAACACTAGGCAAATAATGAGATAGGGAAGCCAAAACCTTCTGAAGAAAAGTCAAGGAAGAAACAGTAAACAAGGATTACCTGGTAAAACCTTCGGGGAAGCATGGCTACGATCAAAAATTTCTCAAAGAAGATAAAGTTAGAATAAAGAAGGTTAAAATTAAATAAGAAGGAAGATTAAAGTGCGTATATCTAGACCATTCTCGCCACGTCATCTTAGTGCTCGATCGCACAAATAGGTGTCCCATCAAGTTCCAGTTGGCATCCCGTAATTCAACTATGCATACAATAAAGAAAAGATACATCAAACTTCTTGCTCACAGAAAGGGACAATACCAGTCCACCACAATGGAACAATCCAAAGTTTCGCATAAATGACCCTTCGATGAACCAAGGGAAACTTACCAAGCCACATTACGATCAGCCATGTCGAAGCCAGTAATTCCATGATAAAAGCAAATTACGGACTTCGAGGGGCAAGTGTTAATCCCCCAAAAATCCATAAGCACATTGAGTTACAAAGACCAGGCAAAGGATACGAAACAGACATCATCAGGGTTGGTCATGCGTAATGTTATCTGAGGCACTTAAACGACTCAAAATGGATAGGACGCAACCGTGCAGAGCGAGATCCAAACATCAAACCCAGGACAAGTCAATCATCCGGTACGACCGAGAATAATGGCACGACATATTATGAGTAGTGCGTCTCTATAAACATAAAGATCGTATATCATATAAAGGCCGCCCACAACGCGGAAGACATTTGGCTTGATGTCAAAGTTCGGCCATACGTATCAAAGCGGGAAGTCAAGATAGCGCGTATATTTGACAAACCACGCATGAGTGACAACTCCTATCACTCGTGTGTCCTTACTAATCGAACATCAACACTTTGGTCAGATACCACTTACCACTCGGTCATACGTCAGTTATTAGAAAGAGAACGCTTAGATCTAAAAATGCAAGCCTTAGTCAGTCACCTCCAAGCGAAAACGATCGTCACCAACTTACTCCGTGTTTATCCGTCAAAAGACCGAAACTGTGATAGAACAGCAAAACAAGCACCCGTGACATCTTAAATGACCATGTCTTCAACCAAAGTTGGACGCAAATCGTGATTCAGGCGCGGAGGCAAAGGTCGGTCGTTCATACTGGAACAAAGCTGCTCAAATACCAAAATAAAGCAAGTCGCCCATTCAACATAGGCGGGAGCGACCTCAACATAGCTATAAGGGTGAACGGCGCCATACAAAGGCGGCAAAATGACGAACGCTCTCGAGCCAAAAAGGTTGGTCGCACAGGGTACAAAAGAGAATTGATTCCAGTCCCGCATTCTACTCTTATAAAGCTACCTAAAGCGTTCGCTCCTATAAAGTCGCCCGCTCAGCTATCCGAAGCACTCGCTCCTGTGGAACCGCTCGCACACGATAATTGGATACAACTACGGATAGCTGGCTACAGGTAGGAAGGGGTATGATTGCAGTTAATGGGATGAGCAACCTGCAGCCTGCATATATAGATTTCAGATCATTTACTGAGGGGAGCTCACCTATAATTACGTCATAGCTGCCAACATAGAGGGGATCCAATCTTGGAAACCACAAAGTGCTGCTAAATTCTGTCCTCAATCACTCCTTAAAGATTCTGAAAAGGATTCATCATTTCCATGCCTCGAAGTTCCATCACTCATCTGGCCATGGCATCAAGCACAATCTTATAATCAAGGGAAACAGAAATATCTACATTCTCAATCACTTACCCATCCTTCTCCTCTGCAGATTCTACCATTCTCTTGCAAAACTCTGGGATTGAAATGTGTGAATGAGAGTATGTTGGTTGGACATAAAGATGTATGAAAAGGAAGAGTTGATGTATTTTGTAATCCTCATTATAAGAATACAAGCTATCTTCATAGTGGACGTAGGACTAGTTTACGGCTGAACACTCTAAATCTCATCTCTGTTTTAACTTCCTCGCATTTTCATTTTCAATTGTTGTTAAACACGGCTCCATTTATTTCCTTACCACATTAATGAAGTACAGCTTTAGTACCTTTGGTGTTTAGACCAACTTTGGTGTAAACAATTATTTATAAACTTATTATGTTGCCCTTCTCACTAAGCTCTAGTCTCACAAAAAAGTTTCTATCCATCCAAGTCTCAAACATGCAAATCTACTGTCTAACGACGATTGGAGAATTAGCAATCTTCAATCATTGAAATGGTGAAATATTTAGAATGTAATAATGATTCAGATCCTCGTCTCATTCAAAAAATCAAGTTGTGTTATGAATGTGTTTGTAATTTGTATGTGATGAGAAAGAATTAAAAAGACTCGACAAGGGTTAAGACCATTTGATAGCATATTCAACAACCACTATTGAGAATTGGGAAAGGAAGAACAATCGACCTTTTGCACCGGAATTTGATGGGATTCTCATCGTTGAAAAGAAGATTTGACGAGTAGCTTATTCAGTTTAAGCAATACCAGTTATGGAGCAAAAATGTACACATGTTATTATCAAATCTTGCTAACTTTGTGCATAAATTTATATATGCTAATATTACCCACTTTCAAATAGAAGATAAGCAAATAATATATAACTAAAATTTATTTTAATATAGTTGGAATATAGTTGAAATAGATAATAGTCAGATGTGTTATCACATAATTATGATCACATATCATCATATTAATATATTTGATAAGCATAATAATGCACGTGCACAAGAGATTTTACTGCAACGTTTTCTCCTAAAAGCACAAGATTTTTAGGCCATTGAGAAAAACTATCGGTCGCTTCTCCTATTGTCGTGAGATATTGAGTTGGAACTGGAAGTGGGACTCCTGCATGGATAGGCTCCACCGCGTCGATTCCCACCTTTACATGATCGACCAACGGTTCTTGATTGCGGCATTGATCACCATTCCTTGAAGCAGGGTGTACCCTACCACGACCCACTACGATAATTTTGAAGTCGAAATTCACAGCTCGACGACATTTGGTTGGTTTCTAGAATGACAATAACAAAACAAACATTTTTCATTCACACATATTAAATGCATGATATGAAATATATATATTTACAGAAGTAAATGTTTGAATTGTTTACCTGCAAGTCTTCAAAAGGATCCATATCTTGAGTTTTGCTTGTAGATTGTAATTTGTCCAAGTCTACTGAATGACAGCTACTACGAATACCAACTGAAGGTGTGTTTTTGACCCCAATATCATTTTGCACTTTCACACCCATCAAGTTCAAAATATTAGTAACCTTCCGCTGAACCATTGTATCCATCATAGATTCGAAATACCTGCAGCATGGGACCCTTCCGGGAAGCTACAAGAAAAGGCGTGCGATCACCCGCCAATCGGCCCGCTACCTTCTTATGGATGTGGTGCTTTACCCTAGAGGTTTCTCCTCCCATTGCTCAGATGTGTAGCCCATCATGACGCCATCAAAGTTTTAACCGATGTACATGAAGGGGAGTGCGGTGACCATACCAGAGGGCAAACCCTATCCAGGAAAAAACTTAGACATGGTTATTACTAGCCCACACTCGATCAAGATGCCAAAGAATATACTCGCAAATGCGACAAGTGCCAGCACTTCTCGAAGATCCCAAGAACCCCGCCTACAGAACTGACGCAAATGGTTAGCCCGTGGCCTTTCGCCATGTGGGGAATCGACATCATTGGAACTCTTCCAATGGCTAGAGGCGGGGAGCGATACGCCGTCGTCGCAGTTGATTATTTTACCAAATGGGCAGAGGCCGAAGCTCTCGCCACGATTACCACAAAGAAGATGATCAAATTCGTTGTACGCAACATCATTACTCGATATGGGGTCCCTCAAGCCATCATCTTTGACAATGATACTGAATTCTAGAGCGTCGAATTCAAAGCCTTCTACAGCGGCACCACATCGAAAAGAGATTCTCGGCAGTAGCTCATCCTCAAGCCATTGGGCAGGTCGAAGCGGTCAACAAAGTTATTAAGTCCGTCATCAAAAAGCACCTGGAAAAGGCTGGGGGCATGTGGGCAGACGAACTTCCTCTAGCCCTATGGGCATACCGAACCACCCACAAGATAGCAACCGGACATACTCCCTTCGCCCTCGCCTACAGATCAGAAGTCGTCATTCCTATTGAACTTAAGCTTCCATCTCACTGAGTCACCTATTTCGATCCAAGGACAAACCAAGATCTACTTTTAGGATCACTTGACTTGTTGGAAGAAAAAAGGAACAGAGCTAATCTCTGAGCTGCCGCCCAGCGGCAACGAGTCGCCCGATACTTCAATTCTAGTGTCCGCCATATGGACCTCAACATCGACGACCTCGTCCTAAAACGGGTCTTCCCTCTACCAACTGGCCTCGCACCTTGTTGGGAAGGTCCGTACTCCATACAGCGGAAGCTCAGCAATGGATCTTTCAAACTCGCAACCGTGGACGGAGCTGCACTCCCAAGGGCCTGGAACAATGAACATCTCCACCGCTACTTTACATAACTTAGTACACGGTTGTTTACGCTTTCCAACAAAGTTTTGTTTTCAAACAATTCAAGGCATTGTAAAGGCTTTTACTACCAAAGTTATTAGTGGAAAGGATGTTCAACTTCCCATCTCTTCCTGACTGTGTTTACTCAACGCATGACGCATTTGATTAATCTTGACAGCTAGCTTACGTTCAAACAATCGGTTGTAATATTGGCCTCCGAGCGTGGAGTCGATAACACCGTCCGAATCTCGTGCCATCCTCAGGACCCAAGGTACAATGGCTATGCCCGGCACCCCGAGCACGGGAGCCGGCAATGCCACTTGAGTCACCGGCCCATGGCACGACCGAGTATAAATAACCACAAACTCGAATCTTGGCTCTGTGCCGAGACCGAGGATAAATCATTCTGCGCCCATGTCCCAAGTGACTTAGGGCCACCCAACAGCCAGACATGAGCGATGTACATCCCTCCCTCGGCTACGGGTACTAGTCGAATCTTGGCGCAACACCGAGATCGACCCTTAAACCGTTTCTTCCCCGAAACTCTCAAGGCTGAGGGGTAGCCCATGGCCATGATCGGACCCTACGGGCTGATGATCCGGGCTTCAATTCTCAGGAGAATAAACGGTGCCTGAGGCTCGCCTCAACCAGATGAACGATGGGAGAGCCATACACCGGATGGACCGCATAATGCGACGTCATATACCTTCGCTACACTTGGGATTAACCCCGGGCAACCCAAACGCAGCATGCGCTTAACCTGGCTTCACAAACTACGGGTTTCCTGAGCTGAGGGAATCTTACTAGGAAGCCTGCGCTCTATCACACCCCTCTGGAATAATGACCTAGAGCGCGGTACCCACTCACACCCCTCTAGAATAATGACCCAGAGCGCAGTACACAATCTCTTTTTTGTTAAATGCAACAATAAATATGCTTATGAAAGTATGGGACGCCTGAAAACATAATAGGAACATCCAAACACTTAACACAAATTGCAATCTTTACTAATTTATATTTCAATTTCAACACACACACACACACTAGAACATACTACGTGTCTAACATTGTTTCTTTCTAATGACAGGGTGTGCATGAGAACCACATCGTTTCTTGAAAAACCAAAAGCGAGGGTCGTACTCGCGTAAACTATCGGCCTACACTACCAAAATAAAACGGTAACTCCTACGTAGGCAGATGACACTAATCATGCTTCTTCCTCTTGTGCTTTTCCTTTTTTGCAGATTCAGCGCTCGACGGTTCATCCTTTGCACCGGGCCTCTTCTTACCAGACCCGCTCTTTCCATCTCGGCCCCTCCGAGAAGTGGTCGATTCAGAAGCCGAGAACACGCCTCTCACCCGTTCCATCGCCACTTGAGACCTCAATAATATTGATGAGAGGGGCATGCGGCGTGGGCTTGGGGGAACTCCTAGCAGCGAGGCCGACCACAGCGTCACTCGTTTTCGGGACCACCTTGCCTTCCCGCTCAGCTTTCTCCTTTGCCTCTTTGGCGTCCCGCCGCGCAGCGAGCTTCTAGGACTTATGCGGCGTGACCTCACTAGCCTTGGATTTCTCAAGGGACACAGTAGTCCTCCGCTGTGCTTCCTTATCACTAGCCCTCTTCTTCTCGACCTCCTCGCTGGCCTTCCTCTTGGTAACAGTGTCGGCAGCTCATGCCTCAGCATCCTGCCTGGTCTGTGCCAAGACCTCCCTCCTGACAGCCTCATCATGCTCTCGTTTCTCCTCCACTTCTTTGCTCTTAGCCACCATCTTGGATTTTTGAGCTTCCACCATAGCTGCCATTGAAGTCACATCGGCCTCCACCGGACCTCTGGCGTGAAAGCTCTGTCCATCAACCGTCTCCCATTTATCCATCAGACCCTCATAAAGACTGACGGTTATCTGTATATCCGAGAAGGTGTCAAGCTGATCCCCTCCTCCTCCAGACTACGCCTCTGTAGGCTCTTTCCCAGACTCAATCACTTGTGGGACCACGAGGGTAGGGCCCGATGTCATGGTCGGTTCAGAAAAGGCTGCATCGTAAAAACACAACCGTTTAGTCTGAGAATTCTGTAATCACGTCATCCTCTGGGATGCATTGTAAAAGGAATTTACCTCCGGTCAGGGATGGCATGGGATGAATAGAAGGGGCACTCGATGTCGTAGGCAATATGAATCTGGTCTCTCCCAGCTTGGGGTGATCTAGGTCATACTCAATCGAAGTCCGAATCAAGGCTGCGGGACCACTCACCACCACCGACTCAGAGGCTAATGGATGGTAAGAGTTTGCCTCTGCAAATGTCTCCGTAACCCCAAAACTCTTAGACATAACAGCCTTCCCTTTCTCGGCAGCGATCCTCTCCAGCCTCTCTCGCTCAACATCCTCAAGCAACAATCTCTTACCCTCCTCCAGCTTCTCTCGCTCCTCAGCGGTCAAGATATCAATCCTAAGCTGGCATTCGTCCAAGGACCCGACATCCACTCGGCGTAAATGGGCTTCATACGGAATCAACCTCCCCTAAGTTCGAGCTAGTTCATGAGAATAATCCTCGACCCATGAAAGCCCATGAAACCTTAGAACTTTAACAAACATGTTTCATATGTCCTCCTCCACAAACGATTGTGCTAGAAGCTCTGCATCCCCCAGCTGCTCTTTCAATTGTTCCACTACTCGCAGGTGTGCCTCTCTCAGTCCATGCATTGTGCCCAGCACATCCCCATTACTGGCCTCTGCGTCCTCCTTGACATTTCTCATCTCCTCAAGCTGCTTTTTCAGATTATAGTTCTCCGCTCTCAGAGCATTATTTTCAGTCTAGAGATCGAAGACTCGCGTGTTTTCCTTTTCCAGCTCGGCGCATACTTTATCCACCTCGGCCTTGTCCCTCTTTAGGGTCGTATTCTAGGTGGTTAGGTCGGCTATAGTCTCCGTGAAAACAGCGCGGGAGAGATCGGTCTCCCTTTTGAGTGTTTCATACCCTTGTCTCATCTTAGCTGAAAACAGTAAGATCCGAGAATTAGCATTCAAAGGAACAAGAACGAGTAATGGAAATTTCCCAAATACTGGCAGGCGGACTTACCTATCTCCTTTTCTAGAGTGGCAACGGTGGTCTTCTCGCAATCAATAGTCAATTGTTGGTTAAGCAGCTCCATGTTCTTCTTCTTGACCAAATTCGAGAGATGATGAGAATACTTGGTGAGTTCATTAGCCTGGTGATACGCAGCCTTCACGTGCATACATATTTCCCCAAACTCCCTGGATGGGGCGGGGTGGAGATCGGGAATAAACATCAGCTCATCAAAGTAATGACGTGGGAAGTAATACTTCAAGAAAGCCTTTCGATTCTCTATCGAAAGTTCTGAAACCTAAGCCTCTGTCAAGTCTCCCATCTCTATCACAGCCGCCTCATCCAACCTTGGCCTAACAAGCGACGGCTCCTTTCCCCTTGTAGACTGAACAGGAACCTCGGGGCGGTGCAAGAAGGAGTTGTTGATGACATGCACCTCAATCCCCATAGGTCGAGATGGGAATCTCCCGTAGACACTTGGATTGGAGGGGGAGGAGGAGACGAAGGCAATGAGGGTAAGTCAGGTTGGTGGCTTCCTCCACTACGGTCTTGTGAAGGTGGTGCCTCACCATAAAAACTAGCCCCTCTCCTAAATGCACCAAGAAAAGCACTCGTAGATCATCGCAGGCCTCCAGATCCATGACTTCGTCCTCCCTATCCCCTAGCCATATCACCTGATAAGAGAAATAAATAAGATCGATCAAGTTGTGCACTCAAACTAATCACCATGGTATGCAATGATTATGATTGTATGCCTTAAGTGTTATCTCAACAAACCAAATTGTGCTCCACTTAAAGGAGTTAACTCCCTCGTGGCAAGAGCTAAGTCATCCATGCCAGCCGGAGTCGGCCACATGGATACGTCCAAGTCTAAGTTTATTTAAGTCGTCAAACTGGAGCTCATCTTCAAGTAGGGCCACTGCTACGGGAGCGACCATTGGAGACAATGGCCTGATGGACACTCCCTCCCCCCGCTAGAGGCGGGACGGGAACACTCATCGAGCCCTTATCCCTAGGTGTGGCCTCATCGCCACGAGCCCCATCACCATCAACATCTCCCTGGAACTTTACAACCTTTTTTGGCTTGGGCACCATAGCTGGTAACTTCTTTCTCTGACCAGGAGTCACAGGGCTTATCGCCACGATCACCTTTGGCACGCCACTGGACACTGCGAGCCTAATTGTAGCCCGATCATCCAGGAGCAGCCCAGCTCGGCTAAGATGCTCTTGGATTGTCACAATATCAATTTTGCGAAACTCTTCGGAGATCGCCCGTAAAGCATTAAGACATTGCTAGTACTCCTCAACAGTGGGTGCCTCTGGGTTCCTGCCATATCAGAAATAGCGAGACATGGGCTCCAGGAGCTTTATAACAAGGAACGGGGTTCGAAAATACTTACTCCCTTCAATCCACCTCCTCGCAAAACCAGGAGGGCAGCGCTCAGAGAACTAGTCTTGTTTGAACACCAACGGTCGTGGCCACGACCCAATAAAGAATTTGGTAGTGGCTGATGCTTCTAGGGACCATTGGGAAGGCGTTCTGTTGGATGTTCTCCTCAGGCTGAAGAAATACCAAATGTCCTCCCCGGTGGATTCCATGTGCAAATATTCTTGATATAGGACGTACGTGCCCAGGAGTGAGGAGTAAGCATTCAGATGCAGTTACGAAGGGGCGAGGCGGAAGTAGAAAAGCATGTACCGAATAAAATCATTGGCTGGGGGCACGCAAATCGCAAAACAGGCCTGCCTATTCCAAGCGGTCAAGCCCTCGAGCGGTGCGTGAGCTCTTTCACCCTCACCCGGTGCGCGAGCAACGCCCACTGGAATATTGAACCGCTACGCCATTTTCGTGACTGCTATAGCATCCAGTCGCGACGGCACCGAGTCCGTCAGATTTTCCAAGATAACAACATCATGTAACATATCCGGAGCAACCGGAGCCCCCGGTGCATCTCCACCCATTATGTCCACATTGTCAACCTCTTCGCGTATGACCAGAGAATATAACCTCTCAGTTTGTTCCCCATGATCAGATACTTCGGGTGAACTAACTGGTTGAGAAGGAATGGATCCTTCGGTAGTCTCAAGCTTGCTGCCACTCGAGCTACTTCTATTGGTAGAATCAGATGTATGTGGCGACGGAGGGGAAGCCTCGGCCTCCAAGGTCTTCCCAGTCTTTGATCTTATTTGCATTGCTAGCTATACTTTAATACACTAGTATTAGGCATCGCAAAGAAATAACTGGTACCCCTCATGTCGGTGAAAACTAACAAGTGCGTGCAGTGTCATGCAAAGGCAAGATGTACAGAAAACATTTAAATAGGCCAACAGTTCGGTTACAGTTCAAGTATATGCGCTATCCTATGTGTAAGGTCCAACTCCCTGTCCGCACAGTTAACTGCGTGGGCACTAGGCGCAGTCATACAAATGAATAAGCGGTATGCAAAACTAAGGGCAGGGAGTCAAAAGATCGAAGTTCCGCAAAGGAGAAGCAACATCCCGCCAAAGGGCGGCGCGAAACAACCACGCCAAAATGACCCAGCAAAGAGACCAAACCACCCTGGGATTCGAGAACTCGAGCCTCCCATCAGGGTTCGAAAATTCGAACCCCAGGGTTCGAAAATCGAACTCCGGAGTTTCTGATAATCGAACCCCATCAGGGTTCGAAAATTCGAACCTCAGAGTTCGAAAGTCGAACCCAGAGTTTTGGATATTCGAACCCCTCCCGGGTTCGAAATTTCGAAACCCCTGGGGTTCGAGAGCTCGAGTCTCTGAGGGGGTCAGTTCTTCGAGGCTCCTTTGGATCTCGACCCTCCAACCTCCCTTCTCCCTCTCTCCTTCGACCCGTTCATTATCTAGGTTTGGTTAAATGTGCTAAGTTATGAAGCTTTCACAACAATGGTGACCAAGGAAGAAAATAATGGAAGGAATAAAATAAAGGGGGATCTATTTTGTAGTAAAGAGGGAAAAGTCCCTTTGACTTCCCCCAGATTTCGACCTACGGGTTTGAAATTTTGAACCTACGGGTCTCAAAATTTCGAAACCCCTGGGGCTTCGAAATTTCGAGCCTCCAGGGCTCGGAATCTCGAGCCTGCAGGGTCCGAGATTTCGAGCCTGTAGAGTTCAAAATTTCGAACCAAGAAAAGAAGAGAGAGAAAATTCCTCATACCTCTACACTCAAAGCGTCACGCCAGGCACTCGCGTACACGTATTTCATGCACTAACCGACCATCGTAAACACGCGAAGGCTACATATTGCGAATACACTACAACGTAAGCACGTTGCCGCGCCAACACCAGCTTGCTCGCAAACCCGTGACGAGCAAACCCCACAACTAACATCTATTCTTCTTTAGCAGGACAAGTCGACAACCCGACTACTATCTCAACCGATGCAAAGTACATCATGTCAAGACAATACGTCCTTTGGAGGGAAAATGTTAACCGACCTTTTGGTCCGGTTCCCAAAAGTACATAGGACATGCTCATCTCAGCCCATCGTGTGGAGACAAGGCTAGGAGGACGCTTAGGAGTAAAGAAAGTAGGCTGAAGAGGGACCGCGCTATCAGAAGGCCTCGCAACCCGAGCCACAGACCACCACAACATATGCGCCCAAGGCCTTCGCGCCCCCTATGACTACCTTCAGACCCCTCAGGGTGCGAATTTTGCACCCCTAAGAGGTTCGAGATTCGCACCCAGCTGGGTGCGAATTTCGCATCCCTCGAGGGTGCGAAGTTCGTGCCTAGCCGAGTGCAAAATTCGCACCCAGCAGGGTGCGAAGTTTGCACCCTGTGGATGTGCGAAATTCGTACCCTAGGGTGCAAATTTTGCACCCCTATAGGCCAGAAGCTCGCACCCCCCAGTGGGCGCGAATTTCGCACCCCACGAGATGTGAAATTCGCACTCTATGGGTGGGGTGCGAAATTCTGGCATGCATGCGGAGGGGGTGCGAATTTCTGGGTGTGGGGGTCCATTTCTACATACTCCTACCTAATCCTTGTCCTATAAATACCTCATGGCCTCACATTTCAAAGGGTTTAAAAATTTGTGACCTTGAGACTTTATGAGAGCTCCATCAATGGCATCTCCACTTTGAGGAAGAAGAAGGGCAAAAACGTCCTTTTCTTATTTTTTTTTCATATATGTCAGTTATGACATCATATATCATAATGATGACATCACCTAGCCTACAAGCAAATGTAATGAGATATCATGTGATGGTCTAACACTTGTAATTTTGAGTGATCAATAATATTCCAACAATGCTTCACAGTGGACGTAGGACCCTCCCGAGGCCGAACCACTATAAATATCTCGTGTTATTTACTGCTTTCCACTCATGTCTAAGCGACCAAATTAACTATTCCCGGTAATTGGAATCTTTGGTGTTTACGACATTATTGCCGTCAACAGCAGACTGAGTAGTAGGTCACAGGTAGCAGATCTTAGTGGACGATTCTATAGATCGATGACGAGCAGGAGGCTTACATATCAGTTTTCTACTATTCATATCTAGTTGTTGCTTCCGCTGTTATGTTTGTTGTATGATTCTCTGAGTGGTTGTAGCGAGGCATCTTTGTACAGATTCTTATGATAAAATCCTTTGTTGTACGAATATTCTTTCAAGTAGATATGAAGTTTAAGTTTCTGCTCAAATCTGCTTCACTATTATATGCCTGCTGTATATGTTCAATTATATTTTATCTTTGCGTTGTGAGTTATACGACAAGCTCCGCTTGTGTTGTTATACCCTAATGATCGTCCATAACTTCCCAGTACATCTTTCAGTGCATTATTCCTCTTGTTAAGTGCATGAGTTATGGGCAGTCGTCACAGACAGAGCTACTACTATTCCAGAAGTTAGGTTTGTACCCGTGACAACTCCATAGGTCAGGGTCAAACTGAATGTTCATGTTGGGAATCAACAAATGGATCATTATGGATTAGAAACCAAGGTCACAAGATCAGGCTTGAACGACTGGAGACAATTGCTTGGAAGTGGAAACCAAATCATGGATGTGATTCAGCGATTTACTCGAGGCAGGGCGTCTCACCCAGATCTGGTTTGTGTTAATCACAACTCATTCACTCAGGATGTTAGGGATTTTTAGAACCCACCAGATTTCAAACTGCCCGTACTGGATGCTTATGATGACAGGAAGGATTCAATCGTACACTTAATGCGTTATATGCATCATATGGAAGTGCTAACAGAATTGGACAACGTCATGGAAAAGTGCTTCTCACTCTACTTCACGGATATCGCTGCCATGTGGTTTAGGCAGCTAGAATAGGAAAGCATAGGAAGATGGAATGCTTTAGTTGAAAAGTTCAGTGTCCATATCTCTCGACCCAAAAGCGTTATGACTCTTACGACAATCAAGGATAGGTCGGAGAAACTTTTCGAAAGTTTAGGAAAGGTTTAATGCGGTGGTGGCGTCAGTGGACAGACTGGATATGTCCATGGTACTCGTGTCTACTGTTTCTAGGGTAATAGATAATTCAGATTGCAAGATTTCGCTGCAACGAGAACCGCTGAGGGTTCTTGACGAATCCTATTTTTAAGAAGATAGATTTTGTGAGAGGAGGATGTGAGATCTGATAAGCAAGCTCTTGAGGTCAATACGGCTAAGAGCGAAGGATTGTTTGAGTCTGACCAAAAAGCAAATAAAGGAAAAGGAAAATCCTCATTTGGCAATGATCGGAATGTGCAGCAACGGAGGGAACCCTAATTCCCTTCGGACACAGAAATCACTTATCTCTGGAGAAGATTTACTTGGATGTTCACAGGACTGCTTTGTTTAGAAAGCCTATAAGGAGGGAGTCAACTCATTGCGAAAGGGATTCTGGTGAATACTGTTTATTTCACGAGCTGGATGGCCGCAATACAAACAAGTGTATACGTCTTTGGATATTATTGAAGAGCATGTCAAACGTGAAGAGATGTCATAGTATGTCAGAAATCAGATTGTTGTAGCGGGACTGGCATAGCCTCCTACTACCATTGGGATAGGAGCGAGCTAGGACCTAGCTCACGTGGAATCATCATCAACTGATTTTGATCTCTTTGGACGTTTGAGTTTCGGATTTTGATTGTTTGGACTTTGTCTTTTTTGGATGCAGGCTTTTTAGTTTTAGATGGTTAAGTCGATCTACCCATGTACGCGATTATGATTTGATCCCTAAGCATACCCTATACCCGAAAACCATCCTCCCTGTAGTTAATAAATTTGTAATAACAAATGGCTACATCGCCCTACCCACGTACAGGATTAGGATGTAATCCCAAGACGCGCTTTGTACCTAACTATTAATCGTTAGCTTTCTTTTGGCTTTAGTAATAAATTAGAACTTTTTGGAACTTTAATAAAATTACTTCGCTTGCATGGATTATGCATGTGAAGTATTGAATTAGATATTGGAATTTCTAATTTTAATAATTGGTCCCCAAGTATGGATTATACTTAGGAAGTGCCGGGTTATCTTTTTGGAACATGGCAAGATCGCTAGGTCTAGGCTCAGCTCGATTGGATGTGAATTGCTTTGTCACGACTTGGCAGAGCAATTCACCAAGTATTTTGCAGGTATGATTATACCCACTTTGGTTAGGCTCAGTGAGGTGATGGATTTCATACTGGATAGGATATTCCTCTATATTTGATCTTCTCTCATATACGATCTGGAGTGATCGTGGGATTCTATTGCTCTTGGGATTTGGATTTCTTTGGATTACAGAGTCTGCTTTTCTATTAACACGATCCGATATGATCATAATTTTCAGGATTTCTGGTTTTTAGTTATTGGATTTCTGATTAGACTTCTCTCGGATTACGGCTTCTGGATTCATGGATTCCTAGACTATACAAAGCTCTTCTTACACAAAAAGACAATTTTGGGAGGCAAGTGTTTACCCGTCTTGCCATCACGCTTTGGATATCTGGTTATCGGAGTGCTTAAGACTTGAGTACGGACTTGGAAAAAATCAAGAAAGACTTGAATGTAGTCGCGGAGTTCGCAAAAACTTGGATTTTTGATGAAGTATGAGGGGATTGGTATAACTCCCAGGTGGGATTAGTATTACTTCCGAAGACTTAGGGGACTGGTATAACTCATGGATGGTTCAAAGATCGGTGAAAATATCCCAAGTCTTCGAAGATCGGTATTAGAGGATCGGTGTTCATGGATCGGTGTAAAATACCTTAGGTCTTTGGGGATCGGTATAACTCACAGATGGTTCAAGGATCGGTGAAAATCTTCTAAGTATTCAAGGATCGACATTCGGGGATCGGTGTAAAATTCCCTAAGTCTTTGGGGATCGAAACTAATGGATGGTTCAAAGATCGGTGGAAATCTCCCAAGTCTTTAGGGATCGATATTCGGGGGTCACTGTGAAATCCACTAAGTCGATCGGTATAACTCGTAGATGGTTCAAGGATCAGTGAAAATCTTCTAAGTCTTTGGGGATCGATATTCAAGGATTGATATTTTTGTCTTGGGATTCGATCCCTCTTGGGTCACGTTTCCCGCTCACTTGCTGCTTTCTCTTCAATTTTCACCTATAAATACACCTTTAGGATATGAGAAATTGATTTTATTTGGCTTGGCTTGGAGACATTTCTTGAGATATTCTTGGCTTGGGATCTTTTTAGACCGTAGGATTTTCCTCTTGGCTCTCATAAGCAAGGATTTTTGCCAAGACAAACATTCCACTTCTTTTTTCTTCATTTCTGTAAACAAAAGGACTGTACTTGTAATCAAACAGCAATAAATAAGAACATTTCACAGTGGACGTAAGCACAACTTGTCTAACCACTATAAATTCTCTGTATCGCTTTATTTTCGGCATTTTGTGGTTGGATTTAATAACTGCTTACTATGATTTATGAATATTATGATTTTTAATCATATTATTATATATGAGTATGAATATTCTTTCGTAAATTAAGAGTAATAAAGGGATTTTGCAATTCAATTTTAAGTTACTATTTTTATACTATCATTCATAAAAGTTAATGTGTAAAAATATTAAATTTTAAAACCTCGTATACCCCGAAATTGTTGCGATATGAGCTTTCAAGCTCGAGATAGAAATCCGATACAAACCAGTTTTAAGCTCATTCCATTTGAGATATACCCATAATATTAGATAAGTGTTTAAAATCCCTGAAACAAAATACGATCGATATTCGAGATTTAAATTCTTGATTGTAGCTGAGTAAGCAATAATCCATTAAAAGCATTGTCTCAAAATAAATAATAAATAAAAAATATTGACGGCGAAGATCTCCCATAGAGATTTAACATAATATGGATTTTGGAGATGAAAACTATATAAGTTCTGAATTCGGGCATAAATAATTTTCATCTAGACTTGATACTCACCAATGATGACTTTGAATTTGTGTTGAACAGCACGCCGGGTATCGTTATATAAGTGGCTGCTAAACAACACAAGGTGGAATTGAAATCGACATAAATATGTAACCACCAAGAAAACTCTGATTGCTAAGTACCACCGACGTCATTATTATCAGCTATAAATTCTTTTCTGCCACATAAATGAAATCAAGGAAATTATTAGAAGAGATCTCGATACATTCATATGCATGTATCAAAATGTATATACAAATGGAATGTCTTATACCTTCTACAAAGAGCACGTAAATAATAATAATAATAACAACAACAACAACACCAATAACAACAACAACAACAACAACAACAACAACAACAACAGCTAGGTGAACTGCACAACGAAGAGAAACCGACATTTAGATTGAATAGCTAATAATTAAACATAGAAAAATAATGTGACAGAGAATATTTAAAGTTTGAGAGATCCAAAGACACAAAAATGAAGAGAATTAAAACAGTGATAATTAAGTAAATTAAATTGAAGAGATTTAAGAATACATGTTATAGATTTTTTCATGTTTTTTTGCTTCGAAAAAGATAATTTTGACCAAATGGCAGCAAGTATAACTCTCTAACGATGGATTTGATATTAAAAAGGTGTATTTCTTATTTGATATAGTATAGTGTGGTGTTAAGAACAAATTGATTTGCACTTATTAATGTTTGTCTTGATATTAATAAATGCAAATAATAATGCCATTAACATCATATTCATATTTGATTCTAGAACGCGTTTAGGAACATCAAGCACGATATTACTGAGCGTACAGTGTCCTCAGAATGAATAAGTATTTATCACTGATACCACGAGCATGCGCATATATATATATATATATATATATATATATATATATATATATATATATATATATATGAGCAATTTACACTGTAAACATTTGTGTGTACATAATCCAAATCATCCTTTTTTATAGAATACCCTTCTCACAAACCAATGGTTATTATTTCGTGTAACCATAAAATAACATTAAGCACAACCTTTTGGCTTGCAACAAAATTCCAAAATAACACTTAAATTTGGGTTGTCACGCAATAAACAAAAAACGATACGAAAAGTTGTCTAAATTTCATTAGTATAAAGGATCCCATATCTTTGTGTACCATGCAATTGCTAAAAAAAACAAATAAAATTCCAAAATGGAATTATTCCTAATCATTAAGAATAAACAACTGGTCCATAAGGCATGACCATATCCGGATATTCACAGAATAAATAAACATTTATGTAATAGTTGGGCATTATTAGTTAATTACGTATATGAAGTGTAACCACTTAGTGCGACAGCAGCAAGAAGTTGCAAGGAAAAACAAATGCCATCACATGGAAGCTTTGAATCTATCTGTTTGTCTTCAATAGCTGCAACAAATTTTGTGACGTGATCACCGTAGCTTTTGCTTAATAAATCATTGATGTCTTAGCCTAAACATACTTCCAAATCTCTGAATTTACCCTTCCCCATACTTTTTAAAACAATATACTAATAATGCAACATCATGCTTAGCAAGCATTATTTTCGATCAAAGTTCGGTGGATTATACAATTTCAGTTAGATTATTTTTGCTTTATGTTGAAGATGAAAATCAAAAGACAATCTAAAAGCAAGATATATCATGCTACAATTTATGTTTACATTTTGTTTTTTCATTGTTTTGTCTAATTTGGTGCATGGATAGCAAAAAAAATTTAGAATGAACATAAGCAACGTTGTTTTTTGTAGTAATACAAACATGGTTATAAACCGAAGTACTTATACAAACACCCGTAAGTAACTTACATTTCAAAGGCGCGAAAAACTTCTAGAAAATGGATCAAATACTACCTGGTCCCACGTAGACACAAATAAAAAGACATCAGCCTAATCGGTAAGGCAAAAGTATAGAATTACCTGTGTCCTTTTACCTCATATCAAATTCACTATACCTAAATTTTTCTATCCCTGTGTGCTCAACGAATCGAACCTCTAATTTCTACATTTTTACAATTAAGCCAGAGATAAAAAAGGGTTATTTATAAAAGGTGGAAATCAGAAGGTCCTGATCAGTTAAGTACAGAGGGACAGGGAATACTGGGTACAAGGGATTTCATTCGTTTTTACCTAGGCTTAAAAACAATTTTGGTATGACATGCCCTTACTTTAAATAACCTTACAAATATTTCAACTTTCATGGAAATTGGACTGAAATGCATTTTATCTCATGATAATAAATTTTAATAACAACACTTTTGAATAATTAGTTTTAAGGACAACTTACATAAAAAAGATAAAATTCATTATCTTTTTAAGTTATACAAAGGAATGATAAATTATTTTGTCATTATTAATTTATAGTTGAAAACGATAATTTGTTTTATCGTTTTCCTATAAAATATCAATTAAACTAATTATTCAAAAGTATTGTTCTTAAAAACTTATTTTACTAAACAAATAAGTTATTTACGTGAAAATTACCTTCATTGTCCTATCTACTTTCATGCTAGTAAAAGAAATCCTTAAATATTTTTCCACATTGCTTTGTCGTGTTTTTCGCAATCAACTCGCTTCTTCTCGGCAATCAGCAGTATTTTATTCATACTATTTTTGATAGTATGAAAAAAAAACACTAGATCTACATCTGATTTTACACCATTGAAAATAGTATGTACAAACTTGGAGTCCTCGACAATTGCCAGAGCCGTCATCTTCGCCAACCCATCATTGTTGCCATCACTAATCTGGTTATTTTCCCATGATTTGACTAGGTTATATCCCTAATTTGCTAACATGATTTAAAAACAGGTTATTATCGTTTGACTAGGATTCAAACGTCTATTAAAAGCTATGAATCAATAGAACATCACATTTGCTTCCATTTTACATAATTAGGTATGGATAACGTTTGAACATAATGCTTGTTCGGTCTGTTTCAACTCAAATCTCTTATAGGATGAATTAGGGTAAGTCTTCGTCCGATTTAGCTCGATCCATCTACACCATCTGAATAAGAGAGCCGTTCATACTGTGATATCCAAATTTTCAGTAATAAGCAAGACATATAAATTATGACCTCAAAAGAAAATGGTATTGATCACCTGCACATGTGTGATTTTGCAGAATATGATTATTTATGGTGAAAGAGGCTTTGAAACCGAGTTATGACTTTGGGCATGTTACCTACACGGATATAGCACTATCTGTGATTTTGCAGAATATCTGATATTCCAAAATAATTTCGAATACAGATACGAATATAGCACTGTCTGTATCTGAAAGTATCAGTTAACAACCCTATTTTCAGGTGTCTAACCTTTTGTGCACAGCCTGTTTTGCCGTAATATTAAAAAACAATGATGAATAATTTAAAAGGAATTTACAGGAAAAGATCTTTATTTATTGTTGTTTTCGGAATCTGTGAGAAAATGAAAATAAAGATAAAAATAAAAATAAGACGTATAAATATATCAAAAACGACTTTTTGGACGTAACGAAGTCTTATCTTTGGATTTTTCTACCATTATGTGGAGAAGTGAAATTGAGAGGATGATACAATGGTGAAGATCAATTGTATCATCAATTATGTTAAAAGCTTGCTTCTAAATAGACTTTCCTGAATATATTTATCAGTGCTCAAAGCATGTAAAGTTGTCCCCTGCAATAAGCTCCTTGCCATATCTGACTAAAATTGATTGTGTAATTTAGTATTTGTTCACATGCATGCAAGCATTATTGGTTAATTGTAATCAAATTATCCTTTCCACAAACCAGTGGGTATTATTTCCCATAACGATCTAACATTAATCAGCATAAAGTGCTGGCTTGCAACAAGATTCCAAAATAACACTTAAATTTGGGTTGTCACGCGCAATAAACAAAAAGCGATGCAAAAGGTGTCTAATTTCCATTAATATAAACGATCCCATATCTTGGTGTACCATGCAAAACAAACAAATTACATTCCAAAAGGGCATTAATTAGTCCTAATCACTAAGAAGAAAAATGGATAAAGAAATAAACAACAGGGTCATAAGCCCATAACCATATCTGTGCATTCACAGAATAAATAAGACTAGTATAACAGTTGGGCATTACTTAATTATATATGAAAGGTAACAACATAGTGCGACAGCAGCAAAAGGAAGCAAGGAAAGACAATTGTGATCACATGGAAGTTTGAAGTTTTGCCTTTTCCCTTTGTCTTCAGCAGTTACTACAAATTTTGTGACGTGATCGTTGCATTAGCCTGTAAATCATTGATGGCTTAGCCTAAAGACACTTCCAAACTTCTGAATTTACCCTTCCCCAAACTTGTTTAAACAATATAATACGCCACCATCACACTTATTGACCATTTTGGATCAAAGGTCGGAGGATTTTTTTTTTTTTTTTTTTTTTTTTTTTTTTTTTTTTTTTTGTATGTATGATCTTCAAAACAGAGAGAATCAAATATGAAAGATCATACCAAAAAATTCAAATCGTAGGATCATTTTGTCTTTAATTACATATGCAAATCGAAATCCATTGTACTAACATTTGTATCTGAATCTTGTATTACGTGACCATAGTGATGAGGTCTAGGCTCCGTCTTATGGTACTTTAATACCTAAACATTAATTTAGATGAATTTACCTAAATCATTTGGTGAGTGAAGACTTTATATTCGACAAGAACTAAAAAGTTCTAGAAAATGTGTAATGCTAAAATTCATTTTTCACACTGCTCTGCCATGTCTTTCACAGCCTAGTCGTTTGCCTTCAGCGGCAGTTGTAGGCATCGTCATCCTAAGCCGATACGCTATAACAATAGTATCAAATTCTCACGGTTATTGGCCGTCGACGTGCGTCGAAGCCATAGGAATGAGATATGTGCTTTCCGAAGGCTTGCGACAACGTCAAGTTTCCAACGACTTCCTAGAAATATGGGTGATGACTGTTGGAATTCTTAAATTCTTAAAGTATTGAATAAAATATACTTTGTCTATTGTCCCAACTCGTCAAAATGAATAAATTATGCAAGTATTTAAGGCATCTCCTAATGAGAATATTGGGTGGCCTTCAGGCACACAAATGTTTTCTTCGTTGCGAGGAGGGAAGTTATGTTTCACGCCAAACGCACGCCGCCGTCCGTCCGAACTAGGCCGGTTCGGGTACGGGTCTAATATGGCATTAGTTTTGCTAGGCATTTTTTAACAGTTTCGGGCTTCAAACAGAAACTGGGCTGGGCTTGGTTGAATGGGTACAGACTGTTTGAATGAAAACAGGTGGGTGCGAACCTGAAGGGCCATGACTGTTGGCAGCGCGATTTTTTGGCGAACGGTGCAACCCGTTAAGCAAACATGTGCGCCTTCTAGTTGCAAACAAGAAGGTGCGACCAATTATACACATGGCAGCAAGCACGTTCGGCGAATGGCAATGACAAAGAGGTACGAAAGCAAATGTTTGGAAGGGATGCAGATCAATTATAAATAAAGAGGAAAACTGATCACTTTCCTCATTCCATTCTGATCTGAATCTTTCTTCTCTCTTCTCTGTCTATTGCTATCTATATTATAAATAAATCACAGAGTGACATACTCATTACAATCTCGTGCAGAATACATCTGTTGTATCTTGGGAGAATTTTGAAATAAAAATTCTTGAGGAATTGTCACGATAAGCCTCTGATATTATCCAGTTAGGTTTCTAGTTTATTTAATTTGTATATTTATATACATTATTCTATAAGCTCTCATTTCTCTACGTCATGCTATTTCTTAAAATAGTATAACGTTGTTGTCGTAAATTGATTACAACATATTTATTGCTATCATTAGCGAATATAAAATTTCCAGAATAGCGGAAATCTGATTTATAAACTTGTGCGATGAGTTTATAATTGATTATTCTCTATATCTGGTATACTAGACGTATAACTTCTTATTTTTATTTTTATTTTTATTTTTATTTTTATTTACTGTTTTTTACTAAAACAGAGATGGCAACAGTTGAATTATCAACAAAGGCTATTACCCACAACAGGACTGATTCGTTCAAAGGAGATAATGATGATTTGACAACATGGCAGAATCAAATGTAGTTTTATCTCACCACACTCGGTCTGCAAAGGTATCTCGAGGAGGAGGAACTGATTCGGCACCAGGCAAGGAGTCAGAAGTTACTATGTGGAAGCATTCCGATTTTCTATGCAGAAACTATATTTTGAATTGTCTCGAAAAGGTGCTATACAAAGTATATCAACCTCTAAAGACAGTAATAACACTCTGGAATGCACTTACCACGAAGTACAAGATGCAGAATATTAGTCTTAAGAAATTAATTGTAAAAAAATTCATAGACTACAAGATGGTTGACTCCAAACCGGTGACTTCTCAACTACATGATCTACAAATTATCATTCATGAACTCAAATCGAAAGGTCTGGAGAATCGTTTTTGGTTGAAACTGTCACGAGGAAACTACCGCCGTCATGTAGAGATTGCCGCAACTATCTAAAGCATAAGAAGAAGGAAATCCCTTTACAGGATTCATCGTCCAACTTAAAATTGAGGCAGATAATCGTGGAATTACAATAACAAGCAAGGAGGCACTTGTGACTGAAGGGGCAAAGACCAAAAACAAAAAGAAGAACTTCCATAAGAAAAGGAAAGCTCCAGACAACAAACCAAAAGATGACAAATGAACCAATAAGTTTAATGGTGAATGTTAGGTTTGTGGAAAAATTGGACTTGCCGCTAGAGTTTGCAAACACAAAAAGGAATGCAATAAAGAGGCAAATATAGTGGATAACATGGAAGTAAACGAGTCCAGCTTCTCGGTAGTTGTATCTAAATGCAGTTTGGTTCAGAATCCTAATCAATGGTGGGTAGACATAGGCGCTACTCGTCATGTTTGCTCTGACAAATCCATGTTTTCTACATACCAGAAATTTGATAACGAAGAAAAACTCTACATGGGTAATACTGTAGTTTCAATGATCAAAGGAAGTGGCACAGTAATTCTGAAGTTTACTTCTAGAAAAACTGTCAAGTTGAGTGATGTGCTCCACATTCCAGACATACGCAAGAATCTTATCTGTGCTGCAGTACTATCAAAGAAAGGATTCAAAATGGTGTTCAAGTCGGACAAGATGATTTTTTCCAAATCTAGAATGTATATAGAAAGAGGCCATGTGATGACCTATTTAAGGAAAATGTAGCCGCTATCAACAATAAACCTATGTATTCTGATTGTGCTATTAATAAAATTGAAGTTTCTTATTTGCTTAAGCATGAAATTTTACTATGGCATGATATATTGAGACATATCAACTTCCGGAAAATGAAAAAGCTGGCAAACTTGTAATTAATTCCTAAATTCCAAGAAGATAAAAACTACAAACGTGAGACATGTTTAGAAGCCAAAATGGTCAAGAAACCATTTCATACTATTCATAGAAGTAATGAACCACTAGGATTGGTTCATACAGACTTATGTGATTTTAAATCATTACCTACTAGAGGTAGGAAAAAGTACTTTATTACTTTTATTGACGATTATACACGATATTGCTATGTATATCTCTTGAATAGTAAAGATGAAGCAATCACATCGTTTATAAAATACAAGACTATGGTAAAAAAATAGTTAAAAAAAGGATCAAGATATTGAGATCTGATCGAGGTAGAGAATATGAATCACCGTTTGTACAATTCTACGCAGAAAATGGAATAATTCATCAAACAACAACCCCATATTCACCACAAGAAAATGGTGTTGCCGAGAGAAAAATAGAACATTAAAAGATATGATTAATGCAATCCTATTGACCTTCGGCTTACCGACGAACTTGTGGGTAAAGGCCTTAAATATGTCTAACCACATTTTAATAAGGCCCCTCACAATAAAACATGAGCAATTCCATATGAGTTACGAAAAGGACATAAACCGAGCTTTAAATACCTCAAAGTGTGTGGGTGCTTGGCAAGGGTTTAAGTTCTGCCTCCCAAGAAAGTCAAATTTGTACCCAAAACTGTAGATTGTTACTATCTTGGGCCAGCACAAAATAGTATGGCTACAGATTTATGGTATTCAAATCTGATATAGATGATATCAATGTAAATACAATCTAGAGATGCCTCATTCTTTGAAGATGTGTTTCCGCACAAAAGGAATGAAGGAAATGCCCCTAAAAGGATAAGAGCAAAATCAAGTAAATCACATAAAGATGTAACTCCTCATGGGATTGTGGAATTTGAACATAGAAGAAGCGTAATGGCTAGAACTTCCAAGACATTTGGTACGTAACATACATGTTAGAACACGAACCTCAAACGTACAAGGAAGCAATGGCATCTTCTGAATTTGTAAGTTGAAAAGATGCAATCCATAGTGAGATTGATTCAATTCTAAGTAACAAAACTTGGGAAATTATTGATACTCCACCTGAAATAAAATCAACTGGCGGCAAACGGATTTTCAAGAAGAAAATGAAACCAGATGGCTATATCGATAAGTATAAAGCCAGATTAGTAGCCAAATGATATCGTCGAAAAGAAGGTGTAGACTTATTTGATACATATTCGTTGGTAATACGAATAACCTCTATAAGAACGTTGATAGCAATTGCATCCATCCATAACTTAGAAATTCATCAATGGATGTAAACACAACATTCTTAAATGAAGATTTCGATGAGGAGATTTACATGGAGCAACCAAAAGGTCTCATTTCCAAAGGAAATGAAAACAAAGTCTGTAAATTAGTAAAATCATTATATAGACTGAAACAAACTCCAAAACAATGGAACAAAAAAATTGATAGTGTCATGATGAAAAATGATTTTCGTATAAGCAAATGCGATAAATGTGTTTATTATAAATAAGTTGGACAATCATACGTGATGGTTTGTTTATATGTAGACGATATGCTAATCTTTGGTCCTAACATTAAAGTTATAGAGACCGTAAAAAAAAGCTAATAAACAATTTCGATATGAAAGATTTAGGTGTTGAAAATGTTATTTTCGGAATCAAAATAATAAGAACACCTAATGGAATTGAATTATCTTAGTCACATTATATAGATAAAGTGATTGAAAGATTTCAAAATTTTGGAATTAAAGGAGTACAAAACCTTTTAATCCATCAGAAGTGCTGCATAAAAACATTAAGGAGAGTGTAATGCAACTGGAATATTCTCGTGTAATAGGATGTCTAATGTATCTTATGAATACAAGACCAGATATAACTTATCCAGTAAGTCGACTGAGCAGTTATACAAGCAATCCAGGAGAGGAACACTGAAAAGCACTACCAAGAGTGCTTGGATATTTAAAAAACGCCACAAACTATCCCTTACATTATGGGAACTATCAATCCGTCTTGGAAGGATATAGTGATGCAAACTGAATTGTTGATTCAGAGGAATTAAAATCAACTAGTGGTTACGTACTTACCTTAGCAAGGGCAAGAGTGTCATGGAAATATACTAAGCAAACATGCATAGCTCGATCCACCATGGAATCAGAGTTCATCACTTTAGATAAAGTAGGCGAAGAAGTAAAATGGCTTCGTCATTTTCTAGAAATATTCCGTTTTGGCCTAAACTTGTACCGGTCATATGTATACACTGCGATAACCAAGTAGCGCTAAGTAGCGCAAAACTTTGTGTAAAATAGAAAGTCACAACATATTTGTACATGCCATAAAACTGTTAGGCAGTTACTCTCAAACGGAATTATTTCCATAGATTACGTGAGAACAAATGATAACCTACCAAATCCATTTATTAAAGGCTTATCAAGAGAAAAAATTGACTACGTATCGAGGGTAATGAGTTTAAAAGCCTAAACCAACAAGAGTTATCTTATACGGAAACCTATCCCAGCGACTGGAGATCCCATGGACTAGGATCAATAGGCAAACCAGTTATGAATAACCCAAGATGTAATGCATTTTGTTTGGACAGAGTCCTACTTTATTCCTATGGTGCACAATATAAATGCATGTCTACAGAAGTATTATAAGGTTGAAACTATGTTTTTTAATGACGGTCGTATCTTGAATATAACAAGTGAGGGTATATGTAGGATACTCTTAATGGTTGCGATCATCTATGTTAGTGTGAGTTGGGTTAGCTCTATGAGAATATTCAAGGCTTTTATCTTCTATAACACTCGCAGAACCAAGTAGTGTTTAGGACCAAAATGAACACAACTAAGAGATTGGATGAGAAGGGAATCAATACTTCGTAAAGCTTATTGTCTGGATATACAATAAAGGCCGACGATTCAAGATGAGATAATTCACCGATTCGCCAAGTAAATCCGATAACTTTTAACTAGGGAAAGTTCAAAGTGAAATATATACTTATCCACGATAAAGCATTATTCCATATGTATTGTGTGATATTTCGCTTTGCGTGGGAGAAAAGTATATTATCATTCATGTGGGGGAATGTTGGAATTCTTAAAGTATTGAATGAAATGTACTTTGTCTATTGTCCCACATCGCCAAAATAGATAATTTATGCAAGTATATAAGGTATTTCCTAATGAGGAGGTTGGGGCATTGGGGAACCCAAATGTTTACTTCGTTGTGAGGAGGGAAGTCATGCTTGACCACCACACATGCGCACGACCGTCCTTCTGAGCGAACCAAACCAGGCCAGGTCAGGTTCGGGTACGGGTCTAATATGACATTAATTTTGCTAGGCCATTTTTTTAACAGTTTCGAGCCTCGGACAGAAACTGGGCCCAGCCTTGAATTCATATAAAAAAATGGCACGGCTTGGCTGAATGGGTACATACTGTACGAAAGTGGGCGGCTGCGGACCTGAAGGGACGCGACTGTTGGCATCGTGGATTTTGGAGAACAGGTGCAACCCATTAAGAGAACAGGAGCGACTTCCAGTTGCGAACGGATGCGTCTTTTGGAAGTGAACATGAAAGTGCGACTGGTTATGCAAACGGCAGCAAGCAGGTTCGGCGAACGGCGGCGACGAAGAGGTACGGACGCGACCGTTTAGAAGAGATGCGGATCAACTATAAATAAAGAGGAAAACTGATCACTTTCCTCATTCTATTCCAATCAGAATCTTCCTTCTCTCTTCTCTTTCTACTGTTGTCTATATTATAAATAAATCATAGAGTGACATACTCATTACAATCTCATGTAGAATACGTCTGTTGTATCTTGGGAGAATTTTGAAATAAAAATTCTTAAGAAATTGTCATGACAAGGATCAGACATTATCCGATTAAGTTTCTAGTTTATTTGTATATTTATATACATTATTCTATAATCTCTTCTTTCTCTATGTTGTGCAATTTTTTAAAATAGTATAAAGTTGTTGTTCTAAATTGATTACAACATACTTATTGCTATCATTAGCGAATATAAAATTACTAGAATAGTGGAAATCTGATTTATAAACTTGTACGACGAGTTTATAATTGATTATTCTCTGCTTTGGTACACTAGATGTATAACAATGACTTCCTGCATAATTTCCAGCAACTTTTGTACACAAGGTTTGTAGCCTGATCAACAAGCCATTATCAAAAAAGTCGAAAATCGTCAGATCATTGTATTTAATAAGACTTACAAATGAGGCACTAGCCATTGGAATATCTTGACCAAAATTTAATTGGAAGCCATCAAAATTCATCCAAAATCTGAGTTATTTATTTATTTAGTGACACAAATCAGCATGGGTGTTAATCGAGCAGACCGGACATGACAGATGAGTGTTCATGTCCTGTCCTATAAGACTTTCGGACGTACACGAATCATACGAGGAGTTGTCTCGAACATTGTTCGTACGAGATGGACAAAAGACAAACCAAGTTCAGACAATAGAAAAACATCGAACATTTTCAAATGGACATATTTTCTTGTCCTAAATGAGGATCATACAAAAATGAATCAGACACCTTACCTTTTCGGACCGAGTCATACACCGGACTGTCCTGTCTGATTAACACCCTTACCAATCGGTTCTCGTACAATAGAGTGTGTGTATGTGCATATATATATATACACACACACACACACACGTGCACACACCCCCCCCAGCCAAACACGGTTTTGGGGCTTAGCAAGATAGGCAACCCCCTCTAAGGGGCAACAGCGGGGAGGCGCTGGTGGTAGGAAACTAATTGCATATTTTGTATATATCAACACCAACTCTTAACAAAAGCATATGTAGTCAGATTGGTTGTGATTTTTGTGTCTAGTTGTGAGGTACTAGGTTCAAATCTGGGTACTGTTAATGCTGGCTTTCTTTCGACTTTTTACATTTCAGTAATGACAATTTATTCTACACTACAAAGAAAATGTAAAGTAGCAACTTAACATTGTGACGACCAAAGACGACTAAAATAAGAAGTCAACTCTAGCCATCGCTTAACCGAATAAAACCACGCTGACCAAAACAAAATTTCATTCTCCGAGCCCTGAAGTTTCAACACTGAAGACCAAACTGCAAATCCTTTCACCGTCTAGGACCACCCATCGCCACAGCACTATTGTTGCCCGCCGTCGCTTGCCGCAGCCACACCCTACTGCCCTCCTCCTCCCTCCTCTTTAATTTTGCTCTTAATTAGGTATATTAAAATCAAACTAATTTTTAATGTTTATGACAGTATATATATGTGAATTATTTTGATTTGGTACTAGAATTTAAATCTTAACATGCAAATTAAGTTGATTATTGATGAATATTGATGTTTGTATACTAGTTTATGTTTTACGTATATGTATATGTTAATGAACCTTTATTATACATATGCTAATCATCATATATTAGTACTGATTTTGAAATATAGTTAGACCCTAATATTGTAATTTTTAAATTTAGATGATTATCGATTAAAAATCAGTTAACATATGTTATAAACTAGTTGATGATAATTTAGGAAAAAGTTAACAGTTATATGATTTCAAAAATATGTGTTAAAGTTTATATCCCACTAAAACTTGTTTTAAAATTTGTCAACTAGAAATCAATTTGCTTTTGACAAGTTGATTTTCTAAAATTTAGTTTTTGAAATGATTAAAACAATAGAAAATACTGTACTAAAACCGATTTTAAAAATAGTTAAGAACTAAGAATAATAATGTAATGTCCCGTATTTTTACGACATAATAATTAATTTATATAATTATTTAAATAGTGAAAATAGTTGTTTAATTAAATAATATTGAATACTTAATTAATATAAATAATAGAATAATATATTTATTTTTGAATTAGTCGGAAATAGTGGAATTCGCAACATTGTGTGAATTGGATTATTTACAAGATTTAATTCAGTTTAGAATTGAATTATAATAACGAAATTAGTATTTAAACGACAATTGAACGTATTAACTATATTATAATTATAATCGAGCTCAAAATTGCACGATAGTTCATAATTTGGTGATTCGAACTTTAAATAGATATACAGGATTCGTTATAAGTCGAATTTCTTCAAAACAAGAAACATTCGAATTTGTTGAACTATATTTGCCTAATGGAAGAGAAAAATCGAGATTTCATCGTGTAGATTTTGAGTCATGATCAAATCAAATTTTCAAAAAGTCGCTATGGAATTCGTTTATATTTTATAACGATTTATTTATATTATAAATGGATTTTTAATATAAATGGAATATCGATTTAACTGGGACTTGAGAATAACGAGTTATAAATCCAAATATGTATATTTTGGAGCTGTATAATATTTTATTAGGATATACAGGATAATATTAATTTATTAATATTAAATTAAATTGTTTTTAAATATATTAATACTTAAATTGGTTTATTTAGACCTTAGAAAATAGCCATTTTTACAAATGATCTCCGTTTTCGACGAAACTAATTTTGTTGGATCCGGAATATTAAATTATTGTTATATTTCAATTTTCTTGATTTTTGGAGTCAGTATGTGGCCGTACGGGATTTTAATGTGAAAAACAGTCAATAATTTGACTTTAAAAATACGCTGTGTGAGCAAACTGACTCGGAATTCGACGAAACAAGTTTCGTTTTATCCATAATGTCGAACTGTAGATGTATGTCCATTTTCATCAAATTTGGATATTGTATGTGATCATAGGAATTTTTATTGATAAATACAAATAGCATTATAATTTAAATAAATATAATAACCAAATATAAAATTATATAATCTACCTATAAATATACTAACTCCTTTCACTAATCCTAAACTATTCATTCATCGGTCAAACATTTTTCTGCCGCATCATTCCTTCAGGAAATGTGAGAAATCCACCTTTCAAAATTTATATTAATTCAAAAAAAATCCTAAAAATCATTAAACAAGTATGTATGGATTTGAGAAGGATAGCTCTCTAAAACCATATAATTTTCTCAAGGCTTGATCACTGTTGGGTTGAAGCCGTGTTCTTATAGTGATGCTAGGGTTTAATATCACAAATCATATATACTTTAATTAATGATTTCAAGCTTAGTTTTGGATTGAGGAGGAGTTGTGGATTATGTAAGAAAAGTTTAGGATCATACGATGATAAAAAATATTCGTAAGTTCCTGTAGCTTGCACGGTGAGGCGTGCGATGCGATTCCAGGAAGAAGCTCGAGTTGCATTCTTTAGTGATGGAATGGAAGTGTTCTAAAGGAGGAGTCTAACAGAAATTTTTGTGTGAATTATCGTGACCAAATGATGGAGTATTGGAGTTTGGAATTTCTGTAATGACGTCGTCGAGGACCTGGAGACGCGGGGTACATGAGGCTGTCGAGTTCTTTAATTTGGCATTAGGGTGGTTGAGGATTCAAAGAGAGAAGTGGTGGTGAGATTGGTTTGAAAGTTCGTGAAGGAATGATGCGGATCAAAGCTTCGCAAGTTTTGAAATGGGGAGTTTGAAGAGGAGCAGGTCATGATAAACATTTCGGGAAGAAGTGGTTCACACGGGTCGGGTTTTCAAGGGTAAATAGGCCAAAAAAGGAAAGGTGAAGCCCAAGAATAAATAATGTTCAAGTTTAATCTAAATAAATATGAAAACTTGTAAATGACATATCTCGCTCATACATGGTCAGAATTACAAATGGTCAGATCCGTTGGAATCGTATGGACGACAGCTACGCAATGGAACTGGTTTGGAGAAAATTGGAGCTCGTTTAAATTTATGGTGGAATAAAATGTCTGAGTGGACAAATCGGTAGTTTATCGTTATTTAATGATAAACGGCCAATGTGAGTAAACTCACTAACTCTGTCCAGTTTATATTTTTATAAACGTAACTTAGTATTGATAAATGATGATTGATTGTTGTGTTGAAAAGACCCAAACTCCCCCTTAAGGGAAAGCCCGGAATGAATTGAGAACATGACGCATCAGAACAAAAACAATAGAACATTTCGTTGCTATTACAACAATTAACATCAGAGTACAAGATATCAGAGTATAAATAAATAATACACATTGAAAAATATCAGAGATTTCGATTATAATGCAGCGGAAAAATAATACATAAGAATAATGTACAACGGAAAATACAACAACTAGCACAACTGAAAGAAATACACGGATACAAAGCTTTCCGAATATTGCTTCAGCTATAAATCCAGGATCTTGTGTAAAGATATATATGCGAAAACCAAAACTACTAGCTGCCCGAGTGGAAAATATGGGCACCCAGAGTTTAGGTTGAAACAATAAACTCCGATTCGGTCATGGGACTAGTGTGAGAACTAAAACAATTATTAAATCTTTAATTTAAAAGTTGGGAAATCATGGGACCACGCCGTATAACACGGAACGGGTTTACTCCACATGAATCTCAGTTTAAAATAAAACAACGCAATGCTTTTTAGAAAAATGAAGCTATTATAAGACCCAGGTCCCATCACACAATGCAATGCAAGCCGAAGGATAGGGTTTTCCCTTATAATAGCTAAACATGCTTGATACGTTTAAAACAAATCATTTTGATATTACTATAAGCGTATAGTGTCAAAACAACTTCAAATATAAATGTATCAATCATAGACGACATAGTACCCCATCCTACTATGTCGCCATACTATTTTTACAACTAAAACTGAAAAATTACATATTGGAAATTGGATTTCCATCTATGTGTCGAGGCAAGGGTTGGCTCCTCTTTGATTCGATAAACTCTAGAAAATACCTCAGGATCGCACCCTTAGCAACCCTTGGATCTTCAGGGCCGGTCCTCTTTTACTTTTGAGGATTAGTTAATCCTGAACACACGTTTTTCGGTCCTATCGGACCTATCTATGAGCCACTAGGGACTCAATATCCGAGGCACCTCGCAATCCATCATCCACATAAGTAAAAAAATGTCTGGGCTCCATACCATGACACCACTCCTAGCTAGAAAGAAAAGTCGTGCACTCCCTGCAGTCACTATCCCGTTTTTGACTCATACCGGGTATGAGGCTCGTGAATTAACGCTATACTCAAAGCTATGCTATTTAAAGCCGTGCTTTGATCATCAACCACAAGACTTTTCTTTTCAACAAAGCCATGATCATTTGCATCTCAGCATGCCACACTGAAATATCATGCCATGCAACTGATGTCTATCAACACATAACCTCTAAGCTCGTACGTCCCAGAGAAGGGTATTAAGCAATATAATAAATTCTCCGCCACCAAATAGATATATATTTAATAAAGATCAACCAACACAAAATGAAATCCAATGTCAGACACACATCCATTTACAAGTCCGTTCTGGGTCTGAACGGAACCAGGGGCACCTTATTCCTCGTCCCATATGTGCAATACAAGGGAGATGTCCTCGCATATCCGGTCGATCTCCAAGTACGTCTGGACGACCACCACTTATTACCTAGTCTTGGGTGTACAACCTAATCAATACATCATTAATCATCTAACCGATGTGAAGATCTCCGGTCTTTAACCGCCATTTTCATCGTCGACTATTAGTCATCGTATCCATTATTCAGAATGGGATAAACCCTATCTTTCCAAATAACTCGTGTATTTTATAATCAATAATCAAGTGCTATAAAAACGCATCATACGCCTCATTCCAGTTTAGAATATTCTTTTATCCAAATATTCACTTCTTTAGTGAAAGATTCCCATTAATTTTATCAAAGATAAATTCTTTTAAAATTAATCTTTAATCCTCCTTTGGATATCAATTTCAAAAGATTTTATTTTATCCTTTATCAATTCTAAACCAAATTAAAGTTTATAAATTCAGTCGGGATTATCGAGCCTTACCGAAGTAATCATTTATTATTTATTATCCCAATCCCAACCATTCATCCCATGGAGCAAAACTGGTAGTACTCCATATCTAACACCCACTGTTTTATCGGTAAATTTAATTATCGTTTCACGTTCAAATCTAATTAACGATTTAACTATCGCCTGGAGTAAAACTGGTGGTACTCCATTCTTAATCATTTCTCAAATTTGGCAAATTTAATTACCACATTAACATTTCAATCTAATTAAAGATTCATTAAAACTCCATTTTAGTTTTAATCTCCAAAAATCATAATTTAATGATTATTCAAATTTAGGAAATAAATCCCCTCTTTCACTGGGTTAAAGAACCAGTATCATTTAAAACACAGTTCACGACAAACCCAAAATCATCTTCCATTAAATATGGAATCTTCACAGAAATCAAATCAATATATATAACCGATATAAATTTCCATATCAGACTAATAATATAAATGGAATAATGGCAAAGCCTTTTAAATTCCATATATAGTAACAGTCTTCCTTCACAGAAGCTCATCTCGATTATTACCAAATCGAATTCCGTTCAATTCCAATTTAATATTTTAAATTGGGACACATTACTTTGGAAAATTCCATTAATATTTTTTAAAAGATCTATAAATTCCAAATCATATCTTCACGGTTAATTGGGTTAAAGAACGACTGTTATTTAAAATACAGTTCATGATAAACCCAAAAATCCAATTTCAGTTCAATTCCAATTAGATATTAATTAATTGGTAAACTTCACTAAATCTTTATTAAAAGATTTATTCTTTTCTCAACCGGGTTTAAGAACGGTGTTATTTAAGACACCATACACGACAAGTCCAAAATCCAATTTGATATTATATACAAGGCTCTGAATAGAAATTATATCGGCTTATATTCAATATCAAATTCTGAAACTAACGGATATCGTATTGGGAATAACGATATCTGTATCTTCCAAATTCCTCAACAATATCCGTATCATCACAAAATCTAATAACGAAATATTCCGAAGATTATTTCCACGCGAATCCATTCTAATTCATCCTTTGGAAAATTCTGGTTATATCAAAACCAATTTCAACCCAGTTTATTATTTTAGTTATTAACTAGTTCAGTTTGATAAAAATATATTTTTATCTTTTCAAAACTGGAATTTTTCATCCAAAATCTTTCCAAATCATTTATTATGATTTTACACTATTTTTCCATATTTTTAATAATTTTAATATTGCCATTTCAGTCGGTTTCCAATAACGACCACTGAACTGCAGTCATAGCGACCTTTTCTGAATTTGATTTGGGTATAATTTAAAATCCAACTGTTCAAATTTAAATCTCTTATATTCATTGGAAAGATTTTTTCAATACGAACCTAATGGTTCCGGTTTTAGGAGAATCCGACGATCGGATCTCCCATAACATCAATTCGAAGTTAATGGTCAAAATTAGCGAACAATCGCTGTGCGGTGCATTCTATTCAGTCCATTTAAATATATATAATACATATTGTCGATTTCCATTTAAAATGTATTTTATAAAATATTTATAAATTCGTTTTAAAATGATTTCAGCTTCATTTTCAATTCTAAATCAAAATTGAATATTCTATATCATTATAATATTAAAATGATAATATTTTCAAAATATCAAATTTTGAAATCAATTCTTTTCGATTTTCATTATAAAATGAATAAAATCGATTAACAACCTCGTTCGATTAAAGTGGTGTTTAACTACTTAACTCGGCTTCATGTATTTCTATATTTTCTTATTCATCCAAAATCGGTCATCAAAATCATATTTTAATTCTTCACTGGATATTATCTTAAAATATTCGTTATTTTTGAATCGGAATGCGACTCAGTCAATTACCATATAATTTCAGTTATATGGATTTTATACATCGCATGTATTCAACAATAATGATAAATAATCATTCCACATTAAAACATAATCCAAAGTGCAATTTACAACTGTATAAGCATTAAAATAAATAAATAATGCTCATCACAGCCTGTCAACCCATCGATTGACATACCACTAATTATTGGGATCAGTTTATATCAAATATCATCCCAATACCTGTGTGGGGTTTTCAAACAACAAAATTTAATTTAAATAAATTATTATTTAACAAATTTGACCAATTCTAATTCGGTTTGAATTATTTTACCACTTAACCAATTTTTACTGCTTAAATTATAAATAAATGTTTGTAATTTAATTTCACTATCATATTAATATAACATTATTTTTAATATGTTAAGCATTTCAGCAACACAATCAACCCACAATACAGTCAATTAAATCGTCCATTGTCTGTGGACGAGGGAGGTGAGCTAACAGGCACCGTATACCATTTATAATGATTAAAACTGATAAAAATATACACTGCCAATTCTATGTATTTTTATATATGAATACAATAATGTGACGGCCCGCCCCGCACTAGCCGACATTTCCCTTGAAATGCGTTGTACCAATGTCCAACCAGCACGGGACGATCGTCAAAAGAAAGAAACAAGACGATGAATCAACAAAGAACCTGTAGTATATCTCACAGTGCATGGAATAAAGTATAATAGTAACAAAACTTGGTATAGAATAGGCGAGACAGTGCATAAGCTGAGAACTAAATCATAACCATCATAGCAGCAGAAATCCAAAAATACAGCTTATGATCCTCCATTATTACAACTTAAAAAAAATATTGTCTCTAAAGAAAAGTAGAAAAGGTGCACCACGAATGCCCAAAGTAGTGACCAACAACAACATAGGGAGAATATATGTAAATAATACGTGGAAGCCTCCCATTCGTCTCCGGACAGCTACTCGTGCATACCACCTAACATGTCTCTAGTCTGCCCGTTTAAGAGCACCCAGAGTAATAAGAAGAGACATAAAACTCTGGGTCAGACAAAAGTCTGGTATGAGCGATAAGCAGCAAAACAAAACAGTAATAGGTATAAGTAAATCATACCTGAACCTGGACCTGCAACCAAAGAGTTAGCACAACAAGATGTACAGTACTCTTAGGTAAACACTAACATAGTGTGTAAAGTGGATATGTGCATGTCATGGTGATAGCGAACATCAAACATAGTAGTCATCCTCACATCTCTCACTCAGTGCGTAAAACATACAATATCCACCGCTCTGGTTACCAAACCTTTGGGGTCATGACAGCAACTCCGTACAACTATTGCTATGACTAATTTGCCCTTTTAGGGATATGGCGGCAACTCCGTTCAATTATTACACTGTCCCCACTGCACTGGTCCATAGTCAATAACCCTAATGGGACAACCAGTCCACACATCCCTGGCTTTGGTTTGTCCACATGCCGTCTCTCTTCAGCCGTGAACCAAAGTTATGGATATAGATAACCCCATTGCACTTGTCCCGCAGCAGAGTCCAACTCGAGAAGTTAACTTGTTGGTTCCCGTCTGGATCCTGAGTAATAACTTCCAATTTGGACTTCCTTTGCATCTCGGGTTTTGGTATCATTCGTCTTAGTTCGGGTCGTGGTCGTAGTCCTCGTTAGTATACCACCCTTCAGGAACCGTCAGCATAACTCCTTTAGGAATCGTCAGCATACCCCCTTCAGGAACCGTCAGCATACCTCCTTTAGGAATCGTCAGCATACTCCCTTCAGGAACCGTCAACATACCCCCCCCTTCAGGAATCGTTAGCATACCCCCTTCAGGAATCGTCAGCATACTACCCTTCAGGAATCCAGTTCGTTACCATACCCCCCCCCCTGAGGAATCTGGTTCGTGACCATATCCCCCTTGAGGAATCCGGTTCGTGACCATATCCCCCCTGAGGAATCCGGTTCGTGACCATACCCCCCTGAGGAATCGGGTTCATGACTACACCCCCTAGAGGAATCCGATTCGTGACCATAACCCCCTGAGGAATCCGATTCGTGACCATACCCCCCTAAGGAATCCGGTTCGTGACCATACCCCCCTGAGGAATCCGGTCCATGACCATACCCTCCTGAGGAATCCGGTTCGTGACCATACCCGCACTGAGGAATCAGGTTCGTGACCATACCCCCCCGCCCCCTCCGCCCGAGGAATCCGGTTCGTGACCATACCCCCTTGGCCACCATTAGGAATTCTGTAGTTTTTCCAGCAAGCTAATTTCGCCAAATGACGACGTTTTCAACCATTCTAACTTTCCTATGACATCACAAAACATACCAAACAACAATAACATCATACAGAATCAATCAAAAACATCAAAACAACAATTTAACATGTTAATATGGATCGAACATACCCAAAAGCATGATTTCCCCCTTAATCCCCTAAACCATGTTTTAGCCTTAGAATTAACAAACTTAATCGAAATTAACCCAAATTTTCACCAAAGGAATAAAATAATGTTTAAGAATTTCTAAATATTTTTCCAGATTTTTATCATGCATAATTTCGCTTATTATCACTAATCACCCCTAATTAGTCGTAGTTAACGAATAAAAGAGCAAATCACCCACCTTAGCCACAAATAAATCCTAGATCTGAAACTATAACTGATATGGCACTGATCTCTATGTATTGCATCAGCTCCAACTCTGATTTGGTGTTGATTTCTCTTGATTTGATGCAGTTTTGCTTAATTAGTATTAAAAGTGATTAGGGAGTGGTTAAAATGAGGTTTGGGTGATGGAGGCCATTATTAGGGTTCAAAGGATGTTAGTGGCGGCTGAAAAATAACAAAAGAAGGGTTTCACTAACCCATTTCAGGCTTTATATAATCCTAATCCTGAAATCCGTAATGGACCTAGCTGCTAATTACTCAATTATGCCCGGTTAAGCTGTTTTTCACCTTCTAAACCTTATTTCAGCTATATCTCCTAAACGGTAAATCCGTTTGATTAATGTGACCACTCTACGGAAAGAGAAACCATCATCTGGATCCAATGGAAGTGGTTTCAAGTCAAAACTCCTTACCAATCAAAATTTATAGACGAAACAAGATTCACCAGGGGCAAAACGGTCATTTAAAATTCGTTAAAAATCGTGAACATGGGAAATGACCCTAATAGTCGTTCCCTAAAGTTGCATGACCATATGACTTCGCATGTAAATGAAATAAATATTCTACGATCCTATGATGCGTAGAATGCGAGTCATTACATTCTCCCCCCTTAAGAAATTTCGTCCTCGAAATTCCTTAACCAAAACATATAAAGGTTCCTACATGCCTATCAACCATTAGCAATCAATCAAACATACACAACAAACCTAACCTAACATGCGGTTTACTAATAAGGGAACACTATATTATTACTAGAACCTTACCAGGCAAAGGGTTCTTGATACATCTTCCTTATGTTCTCCTTTGTTTCCCAAGTACAGTCCTTCTCATTGTCAACCCACTGGACTTTGACTAGTTTCACCACCTTCCTTTGAAGCTGCTTCGTATCGTGCTCGACCATACGAATAGGTTTGCGGTTCCCAACCGCCTTGGGTTCTACCTCGATATCGTCTAACTGATCTGGTGAAATAACCACATTTGGGTCATACACAAATTTCCTTAACTGGGAAACATGAAATACATTGTGAACTCCCGCCATCTTGTCAGGTAACTCAACCTTATACGCTAAATTCCCAACTTGCTCGAGAACTGGGAATGGACCAACAAATCTTGGTGCCAACTTACCTCTCCTACCAAAACGAATCACGCTCTTTAATGGAGAGATCTTGACGAATACCAAGTCACCAATGGAGAACTTCAAATCTCTTCGTCTCTTATCAGCATAACTCTTCAGCTTATCTTAGGCGGCCTTCATTCGCTGTTGAATAACCTTGATCTTCTCTGAAGTTTCTCTTATTACATCTGGCCCAAGCACAAATTTCTCACTGGTTTCCAACCAACATGATGGTGAGTTGCACGATCTCCCTTACAAAGGTTCAAATGGAGCTATACCAATACTAGACTGATAACTATTATTATACGCGAACTCAACCAAATGCAAATGATCATCCCATGATCCTCCAAAATCCAATATACAAGCTCTTAAGAGATCCTCTAATACACGATTCACCCTCTCTGTCTGACCGTCGGTTTGAGGATGATATGCAGTACTGGGATGTAATTTTGATCCTAAAGCCTCTTGTAAGTTCCAAAACCCACTAGTAAATAATGGATCTTGGTCACTCACATTGCCTTTGGGTACTCCATGAAATCTCACCACTCACTTCATATACAGTTCTGCTAACTTAGCTGCCGTTCTATTTGACTTGACTGGTATGAACCTTGCACTCTTAGTTAATCGATCTACAATCACTCAAATACTATCATGAACCGATCTAGTCCTCGGTAAACCGTCAAAGAAATCCATTGAGACTTGTTCCCATTTCTATTCGGGAGTTCCAATGGTTGTAACAAACCACTAGGCTTCTTTTGCTCAGCTTTAACTAACTGGCAATTCATGCACTTGTATATAAACTTCCCAACGTCTATCTTCATCCCTTCCCAGTAGTAGGTCTGCTTCATGTCTTGATACATTTTGTTACCACCGGGATGTATAGTCAGTTTTGAGTGATGACACTCTCTAAGCACTTCATCTCTCAATCCATTAACGTTGGGTACAACTAGTCTCCCTTCTTTCAAAGCCATCCTTCTTAATCAAGTCCATACTTGCCCATCTCCGCATTGCCGATGCCCATCTTAACTTTGGAGATTATTTCCAGTATATTAGGATCATCCCTCTGACTGGAACCAATTCGTTCAATCAAAGTCGCTCTGATCGTCAAACTAGCTAACATTTCTGGATCCAATTCACACTTAGGTTTGAAATCATATCCCGCGATATATTCCATTTGCTTCCATTCCAGAAACATAGCCCCCAAACTAGCATGTCTCCTACTCAACGACTTAGCCACCGCATTGCCCTTCCCGGCTGTGTATGCGATATTGAAATCATATGAAGCCAAGAACTCTAACCGTCTCTGCTGACGAAGGTTTAGATCTTTCTGAGAGAAAAGATACTTTAATGACTTATGGTTGGTAAACAACTCAAATCTTTATCCCAAGGGATAATGTCTCCATATCTTCAACGCGAACACGACCGCTGCCAATTCCAAATCATGGGTAGGGTACCTTTTTTCATACGGTTTCAGTTTTCGACTAACATAAGCTACAACCCTACCTCCTTGCATCAGTACAACACCCAGTCCGGTACCACAGGCATCCGTGTATATCCTCATCTCTTCATTCCCTTTAGGAATAACTAACACTGGCGCACACGTCAACTTTTCCTTTATGCTCTTCAATGCATTCTCACACCTTCTGTCCCAAGCGAAAGCTTGATTCTTTTTGGTCAATTGAGTTAACGGTGCCGCTATCTTGGAGAAGCCTTGGATAACTTACGATAATATCCAGCTAACCCCAAGAAACTTCTTACGTCTGTTGCATTCTTGGGCGTAGACCAATCTTGCACCATAGCCACTTTCGCAGGATCCACGGCAATACCATTCTCTGAAACAACATAGCCCAAGAATCTCACTTCCCTTCTCCAGAAGTAACACTTAGAAAGTTTTGCTTTCAGTCGGTGTTTCCTCAACACCTCCATCGCTTTCCTCAAATGTTCCTTGTGTTCTTCCTCTATCCTCGTGTAAACCAAGATATCGTCCACGAACACAAGAACAAACTTATTAAATTGATCCCTAAAAACTCTATTCATAAGATCCATAAAATATTTGGGTGCCTTGGTCAACCCAAATGGCATGACCAACCACTCATAGAATCCCGATGGCGTCCGAAATGTCGTTTTAGGAACGCTCTCAGCCGCTACTCGGAGCTGATGAAAACCTGTCTTAAAATCCAATTGGGAAAATACTCTTGCTCCATCCAGTTGATCAAACAAATCATCTATCCGTGGAAGAAGATACTTATTCTTCCTCGTCACCTTATTCAACTCGTGGTAGTCCACACACAATCGAAGGGGACCATCTGCCTTGGTAACAAACACAACTGGTGCTCCCCACTCAAAAACACTTCTTCTAATAAATCCCTTCTTCAAAAGATCGCCCACTTGCACCCCAATCTCTCGCTGCTCCCTTGGTGCCATGCGACGAAGAGGCATCACTATAGGTCTGGCATCTTTCACAAAATCAATCTGAAACTCAATCTCTCCATGTAGTGGAAGTCCGTTCACTTCCTCGAAGATGTCCGGATACTCGCCAGCAACAGGCACATCTGATAACTCATCCTACGGGATGTCGAGGAAATGTAGAAAACTAGCCATTACCTCATCACTAGGTAGGCAACCCAATACCATACTCCGCACATCGTCCGCTCTAATGGTCACCGAAAACCCCTCACAGTCTACCACCACCCCATACCTTTGGAGCCAATCGACTCCCAATATAATGCCAAACCCAACAAAGCCCAAAACAAAACAATCACAAGCAAACATACATCCATGAATTGATAAGACCATATTATGGAAAATCATACTAAAGATAGTCGAATCACCGATCAGGTTCGTCATAACCAAAGGTCTATTGAGTAGTTCGGGTTCCAATTCCAACCTATCTACCAGGTCACTAGATACAAAGGAATGGGAAGCTCCAGTATCAAATTACGCTCGAGCAGGAACATCATAAATGGAAAGCATACCTTGAATAATGATACCTTTTCCCTTTTGCGCCGCAGTTGGGGCATTCGACGAAGAAGGAACAATGTTGATAGCATATTCTTTCACGATCTGCTTCTCTTTAGGAGATTGTGGACATTTATCCTTGAACTGTCCCACTTGGCCACAGTAGAAGCACTTCTTTTCCCCTGGCTTAGCTCGACATTCACTAGCATAGTGGCCCTTCTTGCCACAGCTAAAACACTTGATATCTTTCTTTTTCTTCTTCTTCTGACCATCCTTAGTCTGGTTCTGTTTCCTCTTATTCTGGGAATTACCCTTGCCTTCACCACTTGCTTGCGGCTTTGGCTCTCCTGTAGATGCAGTAACGACCTTAGTCTTTGACTTATGGTAAAGAATCTCAGATCTCGATGCTTTTGCCACAATAGATTCAAACGTCTCATCAATGTGGTTTATAAGCCTTTCCCCCAAGTACCCATCAAAGCTAGTTATGAACTTCTCATTCTTCTTCTCGGCAGTGTCAATAAGGGATAATCCATACTTCGATAAGGTATCAAATTCAGCAATATACTCCGAGACTGCCCTACCATTCTGCTTAAGCTCCAGAAACTTCCTGAACAACTTTGACTTCTAAGCAATGGGGATAAACTTATCACTAAAATGAGTTTTAAACTTATTCCAAGTAACTTGATCCTCAGGAGTAGCTGCTTTGATGACATTCCACCAATTCATTGCACATCCTTGAAGTTGACGCGATGCTAACTTCCTCTTTATTGCATCTTCGATCCCCAAATCTTAAAAGATGCGCTCACAACTATCTAGCCAATCTTTAACATCCGTAGCCGACTCTGTTCCGTGGAACAGCTTCCCACCAAGACTAGTATAATCCTTGTTAAGCTTGGTGAAATCGGCTCTAAGCGCCTGCACCGTTGCACCACAACCGTTAGTAGCATTGGGAGCTGCTCCCTGAACATCCCTAAGCATCTCTCTCATGAAGGTAGTAAACATCGCTCTCATATCAGGAACACCCCTATTGTTTGCTCCTGAGCCCATACTCCTCGTATATCGGCTCATCGTTCTATCTGTAAAGAGAAAACGATTAACCATCTCTTCAGTGGTGCAAGTGCAGTGCGACTTCATCCTTAGCTATACTAATAGTATATATATATAGCTTTTGAAAACCAAAATACCACAAATACGCGCTCTCTTATACATATACTATCTCTCGCTGATGTCTTCCCTAGGTTAACTACGCAACCTAGAGCTCTGATACCAAATGTGACGGCCCGCCCCGCACTAGCCGAACATTTCCCTTGAAATGCGTTGTACCGATGTCCAACCAGCACGAGAAGGTCGTCAAAAGAAAGAAACAAGATGATGAATCAACAAAGAACCTGTAGTATATCTCACAGCACATGGAATAAAATATAATAGTAACATAACTTGGTATAAAACAGGCGAGACAATGCATAAGATGAGAACTAAATCATAACTATCATAGCAGTGGAAATCCAAAAGTACAGCTTATGATCCTTCATTATTACAACTTAAAAAAAATTTGTATCTAAAGAAAATTAGAAAAGGTGCACTACCAATGCCCAAAGTAGTGACCAGCAACAACATAGGGAGAATATATGTAAATAATACGTGGAAGCCTCCTACTCGTCTCCGGACAGCTACTCGTGCATATCACCTAACCTGTCTCTAGTCTCCCCGTTTAAGAGCACCCAGAGTAATAAGAAGAGATATAAAACTCTGGGTCAGACTAAAGTCTGTTATGAGCGATAAGTAGCAAAACAAAACAGTAATAAGTATAATAAATCATACCTGAATTAGGACCTGCAACCAAAGAGTTAGCACAACAAGATGTACAGTACTCTAAGGTAAACGCTAACATAGTGTGTAAAGTCGAAATGTGCATGTCATGGTGATAGCGAACATCAAACATAGTAGTCATCCTCACATCTCTCACTTAGTGCATAAAGCATACAATATCCACCGCTTTGGTCACCAAATCTTTGGGGTCATGACGGCAACTCCGTACAACTATTGCTATGACCAATTTGCTCTTTTGGGGCAATGACGGCAACTTCGTTCAATTATTACACCGTCCCCACTGCACTGGTCCATAGTCAATAATCTTAATGGGCCAATCAGTCCACACATCCTTGGCTCTGGTTCGTCCACATGCCACCTCTCTTCAGCGGTGAACCAAAGTTATGGATATCGATAAACCCTTTGCACACGTCCCGCAGCAGAGTCCAACTCGAGAAGTTAACTTGTTGGTTCTTGTGTGGATCCTGAGTAATAACTTCAAATTTGAACTTCCTTTGCATCTCGGGTTTTGATATCACTCGTCTTAGTTCGGGTCGTGGTCGTGGTCCTCGTCAGCATACACCCTTCAGGAATCGTAAGCATACCCCCTTCAGGAATCGTCTGCATACCCCCTTCAGGAATCGTCAGCATACCCACTTCAGGAATCGTCAGCATACCCCCCTTCAGGAATCGTCAGCATACCCCCTTCAGGAATCGTCACCCTATCCCCCTTCAGGAATTCGGTTCGTGACCATACCTCCCCTGAGGAATCCGGTTTGTGACCATACCCCCTGAGGAATCCGGTTCATGACCATATCCCCCCCTGAGGAATCAGGTTCGTGACCATACCCCCATCCCCCCTTGAGGAATCAGGTTCGTGACCATATCCCCCCCCCAAGGAATCCGGTTCGTGACCATACCCCCCTGAGGAATCCAGTTCATGACCATACCCCCCCCCCCCGAGGAATCCGGCTCGTGACCATACCCCCTTGAGGAGTCTGGTTCGTGACCATACCCCCCTGTCCACCATCAGGAATTATGCAGTTTTTCTAGCAAGCTAATTTCGCCAAACGACGGCGTTTTCAACCATTCTAACTTTCCCGTGACATCGTAAAACCTACCAAACAACAGTAACATCATACGGAATCAATCAAAAACATCAAAACAACAATTTAACATGTTAATATGGATCGAACATACCCAAAAGCATGATTTTCCCCTTAATCCCCTAAACCATGTTTTAGCCTTAGAATTAGCAAACTTAATCGAAATTAACCTAAATTTTCACCAGAGGCATAAAATAATGTTTAAGAATTTCTAAATATTTTTCCATATTTTTATCATGCATAATTTCGCTATATCACTAGTCACCCCTAATTAGCTGTAATTAGTGAATAAAAGTGCAAATCACTCACCTTAGCAACAAATAAATCTCAGATCTGAAACTATAAATGATATGGCACTGATCTCTATGTATTGGAGCAGCTCCAACTTGGAGTTTGTGTTGATTTCTCTTGATTTGATGCAATTTCTCTTAATTAGTGATTAAAAGTGATTAAGGAGTGATTAAAATGAGGGTTGGGTGATGGAGGCCATTACTAGGGTTCAAAAGATGTTAGTGGCGGCTGAAAAATGACAAAAGAAGGATTTCTCTAACCCATTTCAGGCTTTATATAACCCTAATCCCGAAATCCCTAATGGACCAAGCTGCTAATTACCCAATTAGGCCCAGATAAGCTGTTTTTTTACCTTCTAAACCTTATTTCAGCCATATCTCTCAAACCAATAAATCCGTTTGATTAATGTGACCACTCTATGGAAAGAGAAACCATCATCCTGATCCAATGGAAGTGGTTTAAGGTCAAAACTTCTTAACAATCAAAAGTTATAGGCGAAACAAGATTCACCATGGGTAAAACAGTCAGCTAAAATTCGGTAAAAATCGTGAACATGGGAAATGACCCCAATAATCGTTCCCAAAAGCTACACGACCATACGACTTCATATGTAAATGAAATAAATATTCTACGATCCTCTGATGCGTTGAATGCGGGTCGTTACGAATAACATGATAAAATATAATTTAGAGAGAAGGAGTTCTCACATTCGTTTCCACTCCATCAATGTTTATTTATGTATTTCTGAACAGTTTGGATTTGAATTTGCTTGAAATTCTAATGTGCTCCGTTTATGTCCCAGTCAATTTCATCGCGTAGTGTTCGTCGCCACGTTCGTAGTGCAACTCATTTTCGTTGAATTTTGATAAGATTTGAACAAGAGACATGTACATTATAAAATTTAATTAAAATTATCAATAACTAAATTAACTTAACAATGTTTTAATTAAAACGTTACCCCCCCCAATCGATTTTCTGCTACCATCGTCGACCACTGGGGTTTCTCACTACCATCAGATCCTTTCGTCGGAGCTTCATCAGACCTCGTCCCGTGAATCGCCGAGCCGCCCACCTCCCACGCCACCAACGACGACCAACTCAAACCCCTAATGGCACCGAAATCGCCAATTGAACGGCGACACTTCCCTGCTCCAAATCGAACGCCACACACAACTATAATACTTCAAACTAGTATGGATGGGAAGATCGAAGAAATCTCTACCATTATCATTCAAGAATTTTTCAATTTCATTGCTTAGATTCGCCAGAAATTGTGGAAGAGGAATCAAGCATTTTGGATCGCTTATTCTAAAACGACGGCGGCAAAAATAATGAATTAGATTAGGGTTGTAATATATATATATATATACTTATTTTAATTTCAATAATACTCGTGTATTGATATGAACTCCAAATCAAACCCAATTATGGTCGCCCCTAGCTAAATACCCCCATTCCGGACATAATGGAATATGTTTCGTAAGCCAATTCTACTGTTTTGAGTAGTTTTTCTTTAAATTAAAATATAAAACAATATATATTGAATTTATACGTACATTTTAATTTACCGGGGCCACATAATGACTCCAAAAATTCCAGCAAAATAAATCTATCTATGTTTTGATGATACGGTCCTAACTAAACTAATTTCATCAAATTTGGAGACCGTTTGAAAAATGGCTTTTTTTTGCTCGATCAAATTCGAACAGAAATTACCAAACACATTTAAATTCATTGCGCTCACATATTAATTCTGTAACGACCCGTATTTTTACGGTATATAAATAATTTATTTAATTATTTAAATAATGGTTTGGTTATTTAAAATGACCAAAATTAAATAATATTGAATATTTAATTAAAATAAATAATATATTTAATTTCTGAAATAGTCAGAAATAGTGGAATTCACAAAATAGTGTGAATTGGATCATCTGTGATATTTAATTCAGTTTAAAATTTAATTAGAATAACGAATATATTATTTGAATGGCAGTTTGAACGTATAATTATAATATAATTAAAATTGAGCTCGAAATGGTGCTGTAGTTCATAATTTGGTGATTTGAACTTCAACTGAATGTACATGATTCGTTTTAAGCCGGATTTCTGTGAAATAAGAAACGTTTGGAGCTGGTGAAGTATATTTTTCTAGTGGAAGAGAAGAATCGGGATTTCATTGTGTAGATTTTGAGTTATGTCTAAATCAAATTTTAGAAAAGTCGTTATGGAATTCCTTTATAATTTATAACGATTTATTTATATTTTAAAATGGATTTTTAAATATAAATCGAATATCGATGTAACACTGGATTTCAAATATCGAGTTATAAATCCCAGTGTAGCAGTATGATATTCGGTTGTGAATATATACGATAATATTTATTTTTAAATATTAAATTTAAATGTTTTTAAATATATTTATATATTTAAAAGGGTTATTTAGAGCTTTAAAAATAACCAGTTTTGCAAACGACCTCAGTTTTCGATGAAACTAATTTTTTGGATCTGCAATGTTAAATTATTGTTAGATTTCAATTTCCGTGATTTTTGAAGTCAGTATGTGGCCGTATGGGATTTTTATGTGAAAAACAGACGATAATTTGACTTTAAAAATAGGTTGTGTGAGCAAACGGAGTCGGAATTCGACGAAACCAGTTTCGTTGGGACCGTAATATCGAAGTCTAGCTGCATGTCCAGTTTAGTGATTTTTGGGTATCGTATGTGATCATGGGAATTTTAAAGCCGAATACAAACAGCGGTTGGGTAAAAATGAATATAAAAATCGAATATAAAAATAATATTTTTATCCTATATAATACCTTTAACTTCTCAAAACCTAAAATCCCATTTCTCAGTTCAACATTTGTTCCGCCGTTTTCATATTTTTTTCTCCAGAAGTAAACGACGAGTTTTGAAAAATCAAAACAATTACGAATAAAATCAAATAAATTCCAAGACATATATTATTTGAATCATGAGGGGTTAACCTTGGTTCCCATACAAGTTTGGGTTGGGTCGATGCTCATATCTGGATTCGACGTCCAACACAGTAGAACTAGGGTTTACGTTTTGGTGAGCTAGAGGTTTCGATTGTATAAAAGAAGATTAGTAGTGTGTTTGTGGTGGGAAATGACATCTGTTAGCTAAGAATTAGGGGATTCGGTGGAGAGAGGTGTCGCGCAGATGCCTGTAGCAGGCGAAGGATGGCTATGACGAGAAGGAATTTCGCTCGGTCCGAACCAGTCGCTAAACCGACCCAGGCCGTTCGAAACGCCCTATCGTTGAGAACATGACAAAATAGAACGCATACAAAAGAACATTTCATTGTATATTACAACAATGCATCAGATTACAAGAATATACAGAGTATAAATGAACATTACACAGAATATCAGAGATTTAAATTACATTTAAATACATAGCAGCGGAAAATAATACAATACACAACTAGAAGGAGATATACGGATACAAAGCTTTCCGGATATCGTTCCAGCTGTAAACCAGGATCCTGTGAATATAAATCTGCAAAACCAAAACTACTAGCTGCCCGTGTCAAAATAGGGGCACCCAGAGTTTAGGTTAAAACAATAAACTCCAGGTCAGTCATGGGACTGGTGTGAGAACTAAAACAGTTATAAATCTTTATTTTAAAAGCTAGGTAAATCAAGGGACCACGCCGTATAACACGGAACGGGTTTCCTCCCAAGAATACCAGTGCATAAAACAAACAGCGCAATGCTAAATAAAGAAAAATGAAGCTGTTATAAGACCCAGGTCCTATCACACAATGCAACGCAAGCCGGGGGATAGGGTTTTCCCTTATAACAGCCAAAGAATGCTTGATACGTTTTAAAACAAATCATTTGATACTATAATAAGTGCATAGTGTATAAAACAACTTCAAATCATAAGTATCAATCATAGGCGGCATGAGCGTCCCATGCCACTATGTCGCCATATATAGGTTTACAAATAAAACCACAAATGTCACGTATTTGGAAATTGGATTTCCGTCTATGAACCGAGGCAAAAGATAGTCCTCAACCGATTCAAGATGCTCTAGCCCGCCCCTCAGGCAAGTACTCAGTCAAGCCTTGGATCCTCAGGGCCAGTCCACCGATGTGGATTAAACTTAAACCCTGAACATCCGTCTCCCCACCCTATGGGGTGTAAGTCTGGTCCGTCTGCCGACCAGAATGCATCGGCCAAAACCGATATAACCGAGGCGCCTCGCAACAGCAACAACCACATAAGTCAAACTCGTCAGGGCGTGTAAAACCACTGACGCCACTTCTAGCTAGAAAGAAACGCATGCCCTCCCTGACGTCCTCTCCCGTTTTTGGTTCACAACCGGGGTGCGAGGCTCGCGAATTCACGTTACACAAAGCTGTGCCACACAGGCTGTGCTTTGATCATCACCACAAGACTTTGCTTTTCAACAGAAGCCTCGATCAATTGCCACTTAGGCATGCCACACAGGCAATTCACTCCATGTGTTTGATATCCATCAATATATAACCCCTGAGCTCGTACGTCTCAGAGAAGGGCGTTAAGCAAGAGAATAAATTCTCCGCCGCCAAACAGATATATATTTAATAGAAATCAATCGCACAGACTAAAATCCAATGTCAAACACACAGTCCATTTACAAGTCCGTTCTGGGGCTGAACGAAACCGGAGGCACCTAGTACCCCGCATATCCATCGATCTCCAAGTACGTCTGGACGATCACCAACTGTTTCCATCTTCTTGGGTGTACAGCCCAATCAAGATCATCAGTTATCACCCAAACGACGTGAAGACTTCCGGTCTTCGACCACCGTCTTCACCTTCGACACCACGTCGAATCAGTTATTCAGAATGGGATAAACCCGGTCTTTCTGAATAACTCGCGTATATATTATAAAAGTGTTACACAAACACAACATACGCCTCATTCCAATTCAGAATATTCTTTTATTCAAATATTCCTATACTTTGGGAAAAGTTCCCATTAATTTTATCCAAGATAAATTCTTTAAATTTATTCTTTAATCTCCTTTGAATATCAATTCAAACTAGTAGGGATTAGCGAACCACACCGAAGTAATCATTTATTTTATTTCCCAATCCCAACCTATTCATCCCATGAAGTAAAACTGGTAGTACTTCATATCTAACACCACAGTGTTATCGGTAATTCAATTACCATTTCACGTTCAAATCTAATTAAAGATTTAATTATCGCCTGGAGTAAAACTGGTGATACTCCATTTTCGATCATCTCAATCTAATTAAAGATTCATTAAAACTCCACTTAGTTTTAATCTTTAACTGGGTTAAAGAATCAGTGTCATTTAAAACACGGTTCACGATAAACCCAAAATCACACTCCATTAATTATCGGGTTAAAGAACAAGTGTTATTTAAAACACTGTTCACGATAAACCCAAAAATCAATACCAATTCAATTCCAATTAAATATCGTTTAATTGGTACACTTCATTAAATCTAAATAAAAGATTTAATCTTTTCTCAACTGGGTTCAAGAACAGTGTTAGTGAAGACACCATTCGCGACAAACCCAAATCACATTTGATATTCAATACAAGGCTCTGAATAGAAAATATATCGGCTTATATTCAATATCAAATTCTACGACTAACAAATGTCGTATTGGAAATAACGATATAAATATATATCTTTCAAATTTCCATAACAACATCTGTATAATCACGAATTCCAACATCGAAATATTCCGAAGACAATTTCGATTCAAATCCACTCCAATGCAATCATTGGAAATTTTGGTTATTTTCAAAACCCTTTTCAAATTCAATTTATTTATTTAAAAATAAATAGAATCATAATTCTAGTTCAAAACTAGTTCATTTCGATAAAAATCTATTTTTATCTTTTCAAATATGGAGTTTTTCATCCCAAATCTCCACAAATCATTTCTTATGATTTTACACAAATTATTACTATTTTTAATAATTTTATCAAGGCCCGTACAGTCGATTTCCATCAATGGCCATCGAACTGCACTTATAGCGACCTTTTTCAAATTTGATTTGGACATAATTCCAAATCCAACCGTTAGATTTCTAATTTCTCACATTCGTTAGAAAGCTCTTTTCCATACGAACCCAACGGTTCCGGTTTTAGGAGAATCCGACGGTCGGATCTCCCGTAATGTCCGTTTGAAATAAATGGTCGAAATTCACGAACTGCCGCGGCGCGGCGCGTTCTATTCAGGCCATTATATTATATATATAATATATATAATATATACTTCGTCGATTTCTATTTAAAACGAATTATATAAATAGTTTTGAATTCATTTCAAAAACATTTTCAACTTCCTTTTCAATTCAAATCACAATTGAATTCTTCTTTATAGATTCGTTTTAAAATTCATTTCTATTCAATTCAAATTTCAATTCAATTTGAATTCGTTTTCAATTCAATTCATTTCGAAATTGTTTTCAATTCAATTCATTTCGAAATCGTTTTCAATTCACTTCATTTCGAAATCGTTTTCAATTCACTTCATTTCGAAATCGTTTTCAATTCAATTCATTTCGAAATCGTTTTCAATTCAATTCATTTCGAAATCGTTTTCAATTCAATTCATTTCGAAATCGTTTTCAATTCACTTTGAATTCGTTTTCAATTCAATTCATTTCGAAATCGTTTTCAATTCAATTCATTTCGAAATCGTTTTCAATTCAATTCATTTCGAAATCGTTTTCAATTCACTTCATTTCGAAATCGTTTAAAATCGATATAAATATCGTTCACGTCAAAATGGCGTCAAGCTAATCAACACGACTTCATAAATTTCTATTTTCAAATATTCTATTTCAAATATTTCTATTTCAAATATTTCCATTTCTAAACTGGAATGAGGCCCAATCAACTACCATATAAAATTAATTATATGGATTTTCACACAACACATGTATATAATAACATTGAAAAATGATCAACCATCAACCAAAGTGCACTACACTGTATAAGCATCAAATAAAGATATCTAACGCTTATAACAGCCTGTCAATCAATCGATCGACATATTTAATCAATCAGGATGAGTGAACTTCAAATTTCATCCCAACACCCGTGTGGGGTTTCAAACAATCAAACACAGATTTTATTTGTGCAGTTGGGCGATGTGTAAAATTTATCGACCCAATCAATATCAATCAAATCAGTGTACATAAACAAACCGTCCGGTTTGTAAATGAATATTTTATTTTATTCACATTCACGTTAAAAATTATATTTTTAACGATAAAACATTTTATTCCAACATATGAATTTCTATTAAGTTCATTCTTTAAATAAAATGATATTTTTATTTTTCTAACACATTTTAGAAAATTTCGGCGGCATAACGACACGGTACTAGAAACGGGACGAGGCCTAGCCTTATCCCCGGTCTAGTGAAGGCCCACGCCATTCACACATCAATCATATCAATTTCAATTTCACCAAAACAATCCAATCCAAATCAAATAATCTAACCAACTACACAACCAATCAAACAAGTCCATGGTCTGTGGACGGGTGTCGGGTGCTACTAAGCACCGTCTGCATCCTAGTATATATATATATAACTAGAAAAAGAGAATTTGAGTGAGAAGTTCTCACCTATTGCTATCCTAGCTCCACGACACTTCATTGATAGAAATCTTCGCCGTTATCCTATCTTCGTCATCTTCATGGCCCGTTGTCACTATATATATAAAAATCACACATTTTTATATTTCGATGTCTTTAAAATAAAAAATCACATTTTTATTTATTCACTTTCAATTTAAAAGTCATATTTCATAATCACTTCATATATTTAAAAATCGAATTTTTACTATGCTATTCAATATATAAAAATCGAATTTTTACTACGATGTTCAATATATAAAAATCATCTTTTTATTTCATCGCCACTTCATTATAAAGCTTACATTTTTATATCTTTGACAAAGAAATCATATTTTTAGCGAACTAAAAATATTTTCATAACTTAATTATTTTTAGAATAGCACACTTAGGCTAAAAATTATATTTTTATTTTATAAAAATATTTTCATAGTTCTACTATTTTTAATATAGCATACATACTATATATAAAAAATCATACCTTTACCACTTCTTTCCGACATTAAGAATTATATTTTTAAACAAACCAAAGGTTATATTTTCTATTTCTAAAACAATTGTATATCTTTCTAAAACAAATCCTATTTTAACCTTTAAAAACCAATGTTATTTATATATATAAACCGAAATTTAAGCAATGTAAATTATATTTAAAATGCACATTTTGAACCATTAGCAATTTAATGACTTCATTAATGTAATTAAATTAAGGATTTACCTTAATCATCAAATTCGGCAGTCGTCTTCTTCTTGAAGCCATCGAACAGACCTCGCCAGAAAAACCCTCCGAGCGCCGCTGACCTGTACAGGGGTTCGGACCCCTCCTCAGTCGCTCCACACGAAGTGCGTCGCCACCCCCCCTTTTGATTGCGATGGCTTCGGTCTCGGGGTGTTTCCCGTCGGTTTCGTGAGGGGAGGGAGAAGAGGGCTAAAGGAGGAAGAAGGAGAGGCGATGTCGACTAGGGAGGAGGGCACGACGGTGTTGGATCGCCTCCGATGGCGTGGTAGTGGCGGCGTGATTAGGTCTTCGTTGTTGTTGTTTTTTTTTTTTTTTTAACTGTCGGCTTGACTTTCTGAAAAGAGAAGAGAAAAAAGGGGGGGGGGGTTAAGGGGAAAATGGATTTTTATATTTTATTATTTTATTTCGATTTTTCTTGATTAACGATACGAACTCCAAACAAACTCCAACGACCGTCGCCCTTAGCTAATTACCCCCATTCCGAACACCATGGGATATGTGTCGAGGCTAATTCGACTGTTTGAATCAGTTTCCGTTAAATTTACATTTAAATCATTATATTGAATTTTAAACGTACATCTCAAATTACTGGGGTCACATGCTAACTTTAAAAATTCCAGAAAAATATTTTCTAGCTTCGTATTGACGATACGGTCCTAACAAAACTAGTTTCGTCGAATTCTGAGACCATTTGAAAAATGGCCAGTTTCCAGTCGATTAAATTCAACTGAAACTGGTCAAACGCGTTTTCTTTTGCCATGCTCACATATTGATTCGAAAAATTATGAAATTTGAAACCTAGCAATAATTTGACATCACGGACCCAACAAAACTGGTTTCGTCGAAATCCGAGGTCGTTTGCAAAATGGCTATTTTTAAGGGCCTGAATTCCATAGCGACTATTCAGAATTTTCAACTGGACATATCTTATCATTTCTAAGATGAAATCTCAGTTTGTTAACTTCGTTACAAAGATATAGTTATACAGATTCAAATATTTCTTGTTTCGTTCAATTCTGACTTATATTGAATTTTGTATATTCATTTGAAATTAGAAATCGAATTTTCGAACTACCGCGCCATTTTCAATTCCTTTTATAATTATATATAATTATTATATATTCTAACGACGACGTATATAATATATACGTCGATTTATATTCGAAACAAATTTCTCGACAATATTATTTAAAATAATTCATTTTAAATATCAAATTTCGCTAAAATTGCCAAAACAAAAATTTTAAACTGGCCCAGATTTTCGGGTTATTACAATCTCCCCCACTTAAAACTTTTCGTCCCCGAAAAGGAACAAAGTCGAAAGTGGTTTGATTAATAAGCTCTACATTCGATCTGGCTTCCATTCTCCAACTCTTTAGTTTCTGAGAATTTTCAAAACTTCAAAAATTTGGCTAACCCCCTAAATTTTTGAAAAATTTCGCCATAACCTCCCCTGCAATGGGAGCATCGGGGAATTTCAAATAGCTTCCCCGGTCCTTCAGATCTCAAAAAGAAAAAGAAAAAGCCAAGCGGCTAGCCAATAGGCTCACAAAATCATCATCACCCAAACGAAACAGTAAATTATGTAGTAAACATGTACCTATTTGTCGGGCAAACAAATTTTATTCTCGGCTCTAGCCTCCTTGCTATGACCTGTTCAATGTAAGTATATGTATATGCAAGCAAATGCGACCAAATTTCAATAAAATTCAATATTTGACTCAGTTAGGCATAATGGTTCAAAATTATCAAACAATTAAACAAACAACACAAACATCAATCAATTAGTGGATTAACGTTTCAAATTCATAATTTTGATATATAGTCAAAAATCAGATTTTTGATGCCAAATCACAACAATAAGCCCTATCAAATTTTGGTTCTCACACCAGTCAATAGGAAATATATAGAAAGCCCACTTTCGTCACTCGAACATAAATTCTAATGATGGAGCTCCATCATCAAAATCATCTCCGGGCGATTAGAGTGTAATTCTATATCTATCCAGTATATTAAAATTTTGAATACACGCGGATCAGACGTATACGCAAAATCTATATATACTGGATTGTCCACATCAATATAAATAGATAATCAAATACGAATAATCGATTTAAATTTTCAAAACAAAAATTGTTTTCATTTTCAAAAATATACTCTTCACACTCGTTCTAGGATACTACTGATCCCATCTCTAACGAGTCATTCTAATTGGATATTACTAATCCAATATCTGATGAATTCTTTCATATGGTTCTAATGTGTCTTGTTCTCTAAGCTTTGTAAACCAAAGCTCTGATACCAACTGTTACGAGAAGGAATTTCGCTCGGTCCGAACCAGTCGCTAAACCGACCCAGGCCGTTCGAAACGCCCTATCGTTGAGAACATGACAAAATAGAACGCATACAAAAGAACATTTCATTGTATATTACAACAATGCATCAGATTACAAGAATATACAGAGTATAAATGAACATTACACAGAATATCAGAGATTTAAATTACATTTAAATACATAGCAGCGGAAAATAATACAATACACAACTAGAAGGAGATATACGGATACAAAGCTTTCCGGATATCGTTCCAGCTGTAAACCAGGATCCTGTGAATATAAATCTGCAAAACCAAAACTACTAGCTGCCCGTGTCAAAATAGGGGCACCCAGAGTTTAGGTTAAAACAATAAACTCCAGGTCAGTCATGGGACTGGTGTGAGAACTAAAACAGTTATAAATCTTTATTTTAAAAGCTAGGTAAATCAAGGGACCACGCCGTATAACACGGAACGGGTTTCCTCCCAAGAATACCAGTGCATAAAACAAACAGCGCAATGCTAAATAAAGAAAAATGAAGCTGTTATAAGACCCAGGTCCTATCACACAATGCAACGCAAGCCGGGGGATAGGGTTTTCCCTTATAACAGCCAAAGAATGCTTGATACGTTTTAAAACAAATCATTTGATACTATAATAAGTGCATAGTGTATAAAACAACTTCAAATCATAAGTATCAATCATAGGCGGCATGAGCGTCCCATGCCACTATGTCGCCATATATAGGTTTACAAATAAACCCGCAAATGTCACGTATTTGGAAATTGGATTTCCGTCTATGAACCGAGGCAAAAGATAGTCCTCAACCGATTCGAGATGCTCTAGCCCGCCCCTCAGGCAAGTACTCAGTCAAGCCTTGGATCCTCAGGGCCAGTCCACCGATGTGGATTAAACTTAAACCCTGAACATGCGTCTCCCCACCCTATGGGGTGTAAGTCTGGTCCGTCTGTCGACCAGAATGCATCGGCCAAAACCGATATAACCGAGGCGCCTCGCAACAGCAACAACCACATAAGTCAAACTCGTCAGGGCGTGTAAAACCACTGACGCCACTTCTAGCTAGAAAGAAACGCATGCCCTCCCTGACGTCCTCTCCCGTTTTTGGTTCACAACCGGGGTGCGAGGCTCGCGAATTCACGTTACACAAAGCTGTGCCACACAGGCTGTGCTTTGATCATCACCACAAGACTTTGCTTTTCAACAGAAGCCTCGATCAATTGCCACTTAGGCATGCCACACAGGCAATTCACTCCATGTGTTTGATATCCATCAATATATAACCCCTGAGCTCGTACGTCTCAGAGAAGGGCGTTAAGCAAGAGAATAAATTCTCCGCCGCCAAACAGATATATATTTAATAGAAATCAATCGCACAGACTAAAATCCAATGTCAAACACACAGTCCATTTACAAGTCCGTTCTGGGGCTGAACGAAACCGGAGGCACCTAGTACCCCGCATATCCATCGATCTCCAAGTACGTCTGGACGATCACCAACTGTTTCCATCTTCTTGGGTGTACAACCCAATCAAGATCATCAGTTATCACCCAAACGACGTGAAGACTTCCGGTCTTCGACCACCGTCTTCACCTTCGACACCACGTCGAATCAGTTATTCAGAATGGGATAAACCCGGTCTTTCTGAATAACTCGCGTATATATTATAAAAGTGTTACACAAACACAACATACGCCTCATTCCAATTCAGAATATTCTTTTATTCAAATATTCCTATACTTTGGGAAAAGTTCCCATTAATTTTATCCAAGATAAATTCTTTAAATTTATTCTTTAATCTCCTTTGAATATCAATTCAAACTAGTCGGGATTAGCGAACCACACCGAAGTAATCATTTATTTTATTTCCCAATCCCAACCTATTCATCCCATGAAGTAAAACTGGTAGTACTTCATATCTAACACCACAGTGTTATCGGTAATTCAATTACCATTTCACGTTCAAATCTAATTAAAGATTTAATTATCGCCTGGAGTAAAACTGGTGATACTCCATTTTCGATCATCTCAATCTAATTAAAGATTCATTAAAACTCCACTTAGTTTTAATCTTTAACTGGGTTAAAGAATCAGTGTCATTTAAAACACGGTTCACGATAAACCCAAAATCACACTCCATTAATTATCGGGTTAAAGAACAAGTGTTATTTAAAACACTGTTCACGATAAACCCAAAAATCAATACCAATTCAATTCCAATTAAATATCGTTTAATTGGTACACTTCATTAAATCTAAATAAAATATTTAATCTTTTCTCAACTGGGTTCAAGAACAGTGTTAGTGAAGACACCATTCGCGACAAACCCAAATCACATTTGATATTCAATACAAGGCTCTGAATAGAAAATATATCGGCTTATATTCAATATCAAATTCTACGACTAACAAATGTCGTATTGGAAATAACGATATAAATATATATCTTTCAAATTTCCATAACAACATCTGTATAATCACGAATTCCAACATCGAAATATTCCGAAGACAATTTCGATTCAAATCCACTCCAATGCAATCATTGGAAATTTTGGTTATTTTCAAAACCCTTTTCAAATTCAATTTATTTATTTAAAAATAAATAGAATCATAATTCTAGTTCAAAACTAGTTCATTTCGATAAAAATCTATTTTTATCTTTTCAAATATGGAGTTTTTCATCCCAAATCTTCACAAATCATTTCTTATGATTTTACACAAATTATTACTATTTTTAATAATTTTATCAAGGCCCGTACAGTCGATTTCCATCAATGGCCATCGAACTGCACTTATAGCGACCTTTTTCAAATTTGATTTGGACATAATTCCAAATCCAACCGTTAGATTTCTAATTTCTCACATTCGTTAGAAAGCTCTTTTCGATACAAACCCAACGGTTCCGGTTTTAGGAGAATCCGACGGTCGGATCTCCCGTAATGTCCGTTTGAAATAAATGGTCGAAATTCACGAACTGCCGCGGCGCGGCGCGTTCTATTCAGGCCATTATATTATATATATAATATATACTTCGTCGATTTCTATTTAAAACGAATTATATAAATAGTTTTGAATTCGTTTCAAAAACATTTTCAACTTCCTTTTCAATTCAAATCACAATTGAATTCTTCTTTATAGATTCGTTTTAAAATTCATTTCTATTCAATTCAAATTTCAATTCAATTTGAATTCGTTTTCAATTCAATTCATTTCGAAATCGTTTTCAATTCAATTCATTTCGAAATCGTTTTCAATTCACTTCATTTCGAAATCGTTTTCAATTCACTTCATTTCGAAATCGTTTTCAATTCAATTCATTTCGAAATCGTTTTCAATTCAATTCATTTCGAAATCGTTTTCAATTCAATTCATTTCGAAATCGTTTTCAATTCACTTTGAATTCGTTTTCAATTCAATTCATTTCGAAATCGTTTTCAATTCAATTCATTTCGAAATCGTTTTCAATTCAATTCATTTCGAAATCGTTTTCAATTCACTTCATTTCGAAATCGTTTAAAATCGATATAAATATCGTTCACGTCAAAATGGCGTCAAACTAATCAACACGACTTCATAAATTTCTATTTTCAAATATTCTATTTCAAATATTTCTATTTCAAATATTTCCATTTCTAAACTGGAATGAGGCCCAATCAACTACCATATAAAATTAATTATATGGATTTTCACACAACACATGTATATAATAACATTGAAAAATGATCAACCATCAACCAAAGTGCACTACACTGTATAAGCATCAAATAAAGATATCTAACGCTTATAACAGCCTGTCAATCAATCGATCGACATATTTAATCAATCAGGATGAGTGAACTTCAAATTTCATCCCAACACCCGTGTGGGGTTTCAAACAATCAAACACAGATTTTATTTGTGCAGTTGGGCGATGTGTAAAATTTATCGACCCAATCAATATCAATCAAATCAGTGTACATAAACAAACCGTCCGGTTTGTAAATGAATATTTTATTTTATTCACATTCACGTTAAAAATTATATTTTTAACGATAAAACATTTTATTCCAACATATGAATTTCTATTAAGTTCATTCTTTAAATAAAATGATATTTTTATTTTTCTAACACATTTTAGAAAATTTCGGCGGCATAACGACACGATACTAGAAACGGGACGAGGCCTAGCCTTATCCCCGGTCTAGTGAAGGCCCACGCCATTCACACATCAATCATATCAATTTCAATTTCACCAAAACAATCCAATCCAAATCAAATAATCTAACCAACTACACAACCAATCAAACAAGTCCATGGTCTATGGACGGGTGTCGGGTGCTACTAAGCACCGTCTGCATCCTAGTATATATATATATAACTAGAAAAAGAGAATTTGAGTGAGAAGTTCTCACCTATTGCTATCCTAGCTCCACGGCACTTCATTGATAGAAATCTTCGCCGTTATCCTATCTTCGTCATCTTCATGGCCCGTTGTCACTATATATATAAAAATCACACATTTTTATATTTCGATGTCTTTAAAATAAAAAATCACATTTTTATTTATTCACTTTCAATTTAAAAGTCATATTTCATAATCACTTCATATATTTAAAAATCGAATTTTTACTATGCTATTCAATATATAAAAATCGAATTTTTACTACGATGTTCAATATATAAAAATCATCTTTTTATTTCATCGCCACTTCATTATAAAGCTTACATTTTTATATCTTTGACAAAGAAATCATATTTTTAGCGAACTAAAAATATTTTCATAACTTAATTATTTTTAGAATAGCACACTTAGGCTAAAAATTATATTTTTATTTTATAAAAATATTTTCATAGTTCTACTATTTTTAATATAGCATACATACTATATATAAAAAATCATACCTTTACCACTTCTTTCCGACATTAAGAATTATATTTTTAAACAAACCAAAGGTTATATTTTCTATTTCTAAAACAATTATATATCTTTCTAAAACAAATCCTATTTTAACCTTTAAAAACCAATGTTATTTATATATATAAACCGAAATTTAAGCAATGTAAATTATATTTAAAATGCACATTTTGAACCATTAGCAATTTAATGACTTCATTAATGTAATTAAATTAAGGATTTACCTTAATCATCAAATTCGGCAGTCGTCTTCTTCTTGAAGCCATCGAACAGACCTCGCCAGAAAAACCCTCCGAGCGCCGCTGACCTGTACAGGGGTTCGGACCCCTCCTCAGTCGCTCCACACGAAGTGCGTCGCCACCCCCCCTTTTGATTGCGATGGCTTCGGTCTCGGGGTGTTTCCCGTCGGTTTCGTGAGGGGAGGGAGAAGAGGGCTAAAGGAGGAAGAAGGAGAGGCGATGTCGACTAGGGAGGAGGGCACGACGGTGTTGGATCGCCTCTGATGGCGTGGTAGTGGCGGCGTGATTAGGTCTTCGTTGTTGTTTTTTTTTTTTTTAATTTAACTGTCGGCTTGACTTTCTGAAAAGAGAAGAAAAAAAGGGGGGGGGGGGTTAAGGGGAAAATGGATTTTTATATTTTATTATTTTATTTCGATTTTTCTTGATTAACGATACGAACTCCAAACAAACTCCAACGACCGTCGCCCTTAGCTAATTACCCCCATTCCGAACACCATGGGATATGTGTCGTAGGCTAATTCGACTGTTTGAATCAGTTTCCGTTAAATTTACATTTAAATCATTATATTGAATTTTAAACGTACATCTCAAATTACTGGGGTCACATGCTAACTTTAAAAATTCCAGAAAAATATTTTCTAGCTTCGTATTGACGATACGGTCCTAACAAAACTAGTTTCGTCGAATTCTGAGACCATTTGAAAAATGGCCAGTTTCCAGTCGATTAAATTCAACTGAAACTGGTCAAACACGTTTTCTTTTGCCATGCTCACATATTGATTCGAAAAATTATGAAATTTGAAACCTAGCAATAATTTGACATCACGGACCCAACAAAACTGGTTTCATCGAAATCCGAGGTCGTTTGCAAAATGGCTATTTTTAAGGGCCTGAATTCCATAGCGACTATTCAGAATTTTCAACTGGACATATCTTATCATTTCTAAGATGAAATCTCAGTTTGTTAACTTCGTTACAAAGATATAGTTATACAGATTCAAATATTTCTTGTTTCGTTCAATTCTGACTTATATTGAATTCTGTATATTCATTTGAAATTAGAAATCGAATTTTCGAACTACCGCGCCATTTTCAATTCCTTTTATAATTATATATAATTATTATATATTCTAACGACGATGTATATAATATATACGTCGATTTATATTCGAAACAAATTTCTTGACAATATTATTTAAAATAATTCATTTTAAATATCAAATTTCGCTAAAATTGCCAAAATAAAAATTTTAAACTGGCCCAGATTTTCGGGTTATTACAATGGCTGTCAACGGGAATTGCTGAGGAGATCTAGTTCTGTGTTTTGATGTTGGGATGATCGAGGATTCGAAGAGGGTGGTTATGGCGATGTCTGTTTTTGAAATAGTGGAGGAACATGGAGATAAGAGGACGAGAAGGTCGGTAATGGCTGTAAAAGGGAACACGGGTTTGATGTGGATCAGGATGTTTATCTGGAGTTTGAGGAAGAAGGGGCATGAGCGGACGTGGGCTTTATAATGTGGCATTGGGCCGGTTTTGAAAGTGGTAAAGCCCACTTGAAATTTAATTAAGTTTATTTTAATCTAAAAATATGTATACCAACTTATTAATCCTATAACTTGTGCATACGGTATCAGAATTTCAAACCGTCTGTCGCGTTGGGATCGCATGGACAGTGGCTACACCATGGAGCTGACTGGGAACAGAGTGGAGCTCGTTTAGATTTCCGGTGAAATTAAACGCCTGAATCAAATCAATGACCAATTATCGTTATTTAACAATAAACCGGCCGATGTGAGTAATCTCACTAACTCTGGTCAGTTTATATTTTTATAAAATATTTTTAGAATTTATAAAAAATGGTTGTTTGCTGTGTGTTGGATGTTTGGTTGAACTGCTAGTCAGTTGATTGAAAATATAGATAACGATATAAATATAAATCGTTACTCAAATATTGATTCTGTTTAGCAGAATACTTCATAGTGAAATGAAATTGATGTTAATTTTATTGTTGCAAGGAAACGGGTCGGAGGGACTCAACTGGGTTCCTCAACATTTATTTTACTGTTTCCATATATTGTGTTATATGATGTGATATGAAATCTGTTGTTGATTTTGTATATTGGAATGATACTGATCATTGGTATATGGTATGTTAAATACCATAAGGAATACTGGAATGTTAAAAAGGAAATTTTCAATGTATATTGAAAAAGAAATATTTATAAAATCAAAGATTTTATAAAAAGAAAACCATTTATTTAGGAAATAAATAGATTAAAAAGGAATATTTATTTGTAAATCAAATAGATAGGATTGAAAAAGAAATATTTGTAAACCATTTACAAATAGAATTGAAAAGGGATATTTATTTGAATAATAAATAGAATATAAAGGGGATATATGTGTAAAGTAAATAGAGAAGGAAATAGTTAGATTATAAAAAGGAATTACTTATAAAATCAATAGATTTTATATAAAAAGAAAACATTTTATAAATAAATAGAATTATCAAAAAGGGATTTATTTTGTAAATAAATAGATTATAAAAGGAAATACTTGAAAAGTGACTAGAATTGTATAAAAGGAGTAATCGAATTAGAATTTATTGAATATTAATTATTCAGTTAGAGTTGATCGAATATAGTTATTTGAGATAGAGTTAGTCAAACATAGTTATTTAGGATGTGTTGCCATTTCGTACGACTGCTAGCGTAATTCGCAGGGTTGCAGATAGCCTACGACGGTCGGATGTTTCCTGAGGGAATCAGGCGTAACCATTGTGACCGCTGCGATCTAGAGTCAAGCGAATGGAGTTAAATCGAATATTAGCCATTCGAAATAAAGTTAAAACAGACATAGTTATTCGAATATAAATTAATCGAATATTAGTTATTAGATAGGAGTTAAATAAGTTGAATTAAACAAGTTAAGTTAATCAAGTAAGTTAATCGAGTTGAGTTAGTCAAAATGAGTTAATCAAACCGAGTTAATCCAAATGAGTTAAATCAAAGGAGTTATTCAAAATAATTTATTCGAATAAAATTAAGGGAATTAATCGAATATAGTTTAATAGGAAGGAGATTAATCGAATGTAAATCATTCGTAGAAAGTTAATCGAATGTAAATCATTCGAAGAGAGATTATCGAATATAGTTATTCAAGGAAAGGGTTATCGAATATAGTTTATTCGAAAAGGAGCTATCGAATACATATTATTCGAAAAAGAGAATTTTACACTGAATTCGATTATATCGAATTCGGGAAAGTAATATTTACTTTCCGGTTTAATCAAGATTTACTTATTTATTAATAGATTAGTGGTTTAGTTATTTAGTTAGATTAAGGAATAAAAGTTACATTTTGAAGTGGGATATTTAAGAAGAAAGGAATTATAACGCTATAGTTATAATCAACGTTTTAAAATAAAGAAGTAGATTCATAAATAGAATCCGAGTTACGTAAGGAAGTTGTTAAAGATTTGAAAGATGAACTTTGTCTGTTTCGAAGTTAGGAATGTTGTTCAGTTAAGGTCTGAGAGGTAATTATACCCCAACTTGAGTGGCTTCAGTTTTAACTAAGAAATGGTTAAGGTTCGATAGTGAGGGTTGATTAAGTGAATTTAGTTAATGAGTATAATGGTTTAAATTGGCTTAGTGATGTTTTATTTAAACATCTGTTTAAATCAAATGAATAAATTTTGGAAACATTTTCCAAATATAATCAGAGATATTTTCTAATCATAGAAAATGAAATGTAAATGAGAAGGAATACTGGAGTGACATTGATACGTGAAACAGAGATGGAAATGTTTTCCAATGATTGATGACGTATATTTCCTAAATTTAGGAAATAAGAAATGTTGAGTATATAGAAATGGGAAATGAATAAATACATGATTAATTTAATTAAAAGAGATAAGTGTTGATTGATGATTGATCGATAGGATTTCCGTCTGGAAATAATTTCGTTGTTTGTACACCTGTTTTCTTTGATAGTTAAATCACCGACTATCAAAGTTTTTGACCATTTTATCATCGTCAATACAGAGAGACTGGGATCAGATTTATTATCTGAAAACCACTCTGTATGGACGCTAGCGTTACGATCAAATATGATGAAGAAAATTTGAGACGGAGTTATGCAAGGGCTATCCTTTTAATGTATAGTGCCTTCGGTTTGTCCAGTCCCTGGGCAACGTAATGGACGAATGTCTGACAGAGTATATCTAACAGATCGCGTAAGTTGATCTCTTCAAACGTACTTACGTTTGGTGGCGGTGGAATTCGTTTCTCTTAGCTTTATACCTGTGGTATTTTTTAGGAAAACAATTTGTGATTTGGCGGGTATGACGATGTGGCATTCAAAGTAAATGAATGTATGATCTGTCAAAGATACGTTATGACCTCAAGCCTCATCAACCGGGAAATGACAGAAATCGGGCAGGCAGCAAGGCTAAGTGGGTCGCTCCCATTAGGGTGTATATCACATATCTAGAGAAAGTCCATTTCATTCTTTGATCTGTTTTCGATGCTGTCCCTTTTCGGGAAACGGTGGGTAGCTCCCAACCGTTGGTGGTATACATTCGATACACTCAAGCGAAATGAGTGGTTGGTCATGTGTGGGCTGGGTTGCAAGACGTTCTTGTTGAACCCAGTGTATTCGCCTCTAGAGATACACTATCGGCAGGTGGTCCCATACCTTGTCATAGTTGGAATCCAATCTCCAATAAGCGCCCGCGATTTTGTTTGTATACTATATATGTGGAACGTGAGATGCAAGCGTTCTGCAAGATTGTTATTTACTTGTGATTAGACATTATTATAATATCAGAAAAGTATTGATTTCCAAAATTGGTTTGGGTTATCGTAAGGTAAAAGCCATCCGTGTTTATGTGTAGATCGGTCTTACGATTATCTTTTCGTTTGAACAGGATTTTGAAAAGTTAAACCAAATGATTTGAGTTTACTCACACCAGTCCCATGACTGACCCAGAGTTTATTTTGTTTTGTTTTCCCTAAACTCTTGGGTGCCTAAATTTGTACGGGCAGTCAAGTAGTTCAGGTCTTTACAGGTATACTTGGAGGTGCTTGATGCAGGAGGCTTCAGGATTATATAGCTATTGTTGTTTCCGCTGTGTGTAAGTGTGTACTCTGATAATGTTATTATACTGTTTTATTGCAAAGTTATGTTATATATTATATTTTATTCGTTCCGCTGTGAGATTTGTGTTTACTCTGATTGTGTTCTTCTTCTTCTTCTATTCTAATTTTCTCTCTTATCTATTCTCACCCTCTAACTTTTTTCTATTAATGATCTGGAATGTTCGATACCTAAATAATTAACATGGGTTTTATGTTGATTTTCTGGGTCGAAAATCCCTGTTTGTTACAGTGGTATCAGAGCTGAAGGTTAAGTGATTACCTTGGCTCTGTGGCGTAACTCAGTAGAGACGGGGTTAGTAATACCCTAGATTGAGTTTGAGTGTATATATATGAGTGAACGTATTTGTAGATTTTATAAAAATTGTTTTATATTGTGGAGGTTTATTGGTTGAGTTGTTTATACGTTCTGGTCGATCAGTTTGATCCACTGTATCGATAGGAGTTTCCAAACACTTGAATACGATAAACCGACACAGTATGTTTTGAAAGAGGGTAAACGAAATAATTTTACCAAAATATATTTTGATATAAAAGAAGGGTATATCTTGGGATTATTATCATATATTGGATGTGTTGGTTGATTATAATTGAAATGGTTATATAAATAACCAATTTGAGTTCGTATAAATTAAAAGCAGATTAATTAAATCTGAATTAAAATTTTGAAAACTGGGAGGAGTGTTTGTAAGTGGATTTGTGTTAAGTATAAGAAAATTTTAAGATCCTGGGAAATTTTAAATTTTGTTTTTCAAACTTTGGAAGGTTATTTGGAATATATTTCAAAATGGAGGTGTTTAGATATGGTTTTGAAAGTTATATAGTATTGAACTCACTTTGATCACTGGGAAATAACTCTGATGATGCTGGCCACATCATCAGTGTTCATTTTCGAGTTCTAAGTGATGGATTACTACCAATGATTTTATGTTGAATTGTTTTGAGGAAAACAAGTTGTTTTGAATCTCGAAAAGGGAATATTTGATTTTTGTGAAAAGCAAATTTATTTAAAACTCTCAGGAAAAGATCGTCTGAATTAAAAACAAATTAAAGCAAATATGAATTGAATTGAAACCAATTAACTGGAAATTTAATTAGAATATAATATATGAAGTAAAATCAGATTTTGAATTGTGAGGTAGAATCTGAAACGGTATTGGATTGGTGAGTTAGGAATTTGGAATCGAGAACGAAACTTGAGTTTGAAATGGTAATTGGCTTGTTTAAGCGAATAGCTGTGTTGAGGATAAATTGATCAGTGATTGATTGGGATGACTTTGGTATATGCTGAATTGGCAGCAGAATAAAAAGATTTAATGATATGCCCAACAAAAAGGTACATGTTTATTTTTATGGATTTGGTGATTTATGGGCCGATTTGGCAAGCCGCTTGGCTGTTTGATTTTCTTTTGGATTGGAGAAGGCCTAAAGAGGCGAGTTGGGGTTTGAACTATTGACCGGTACAAAGGAGGTGCTGGCGAAATTTTTCGAAAATTTCGGGTGTTAGAAAATTTTCAGGATTTTAGAAAATTATCATTGATAAGAATTAATTAATATTTTAATTTAAATTAAATTGGTCCAGTTAAAATTGAAGTTGATAAGTAAACAAATAAATTTGTACTAGTTAATAGGGTAGGTTCTCTACCTTAGCAATTTCGAGGACGAAATTATTTTAAGGGGGGAAGAATGTAACGACCCGTATTTTTACGGTATATAAATAATTTATTTAATTATTTAAATAATGGTTTGGTTATTTAAAATGACCAAAATTAAATAATATTGAATATTTAATTAAAATAAATAATATAATAATATATTTAATTTCTGAAATAGTCAGAAATAGTGGAATTCACAAAATAGTGTGAATTGGATCATCTGTGATATTTAATTCAGTTTAAAATTTAATTAGAATAATGAATATATTATTTGAACGGCAGTTTGAATGTATAATTATAATATAATTAAAATCGAGCTCGAAATGGCGCTTTAGTTCGTAATTTGGCGATTTGAACTTCAACTGAATGTACAAGATTCGTTTTAAGCCGGATTTCTGTGAAATAAGAAACGTTTGGAGCTGATGAAGTATATTTTTCTAGTGGAAGAGAAGAATTGGGATTTCATTGTGTAGATTTTGAGTTATGTCCAAATCAAATTTTAGAAAAGTCGCTATGGAATTCCTTTATAATTTATAACGATTTATTTATATTTTAAAATGGATTTTTAAATATAAATGGAATATCGATGTAACAATGGATTTCAAATATCGAGTTATAAATCCCAGTGTAGCAGTATGATATTCTATTGTGAATATATACGATAATATTTATTTTTAAATATTAAATTTAAATGTTTTTAAATATATTTATATATTTAAAGGGGTTATTTAGAGCTTTAAAAATAGCCAGTTTTGCAAACGACCTCGGTTTTCGACGAAACTAATTTTGTTGGATCCACAATGTTAAATTATTGTTAGATTTCAATTTCCGTGATTTTTGAAGTCAGTATGTGGCCGTACGGGATTTTTATGTGAAAAACAGACGATAATTTGATTTTAAAAATACGCTGTGTGAGCAAACGGAGTCTGAATTCGACGAAATCGGTTTCATTGGGACCGTAATGTCGAACTCTAGCTATATGTCCAGTTTCATGATTTTTGGGTATCGTATGTGATCATGGGAATTTTTAAAGCCGAATACAAACAGGGATTGGGTAAAATTGAATATAAAAATCGAATATAAAAATAATATTTTTATCCTATATGTTACCTTTAACTTCTCAAAACCTAAAATCCCATTTCTCAGTTCAACATTTATTCCACCGTTTTCATTCTTTTTTCTCCAACAGGAAACGACGAGTTTTGAAAAATCAAAACAATTGCGAATAAAATCAAATAAATTCCCAGACATATATTATTTGAATCACGAGGGGTTTATCTTGGTTCCCATACAAGTTTGGGTTGGGTCGATGCTCATATCTGGGTTCGACGTCCAACACAATAGAACTAGGGTTGTTTGGTGAGCTAGAGGTTTCGATTGTATAAAAGAAGATTAGTAGTGTGTTTGTGGTGGGAAATGACATCTGTTAGCTAAGAATTAGGGGATTCGGTGGAGAGAGGTGTCGCGCGGATGCCTGTAGTAGGCGGAGGATGGGTGTCGACAGGAATTGTTGAGGAGATCGAGTTCTATGTTTTGATGTTGGGATGATTGAGGATTCGAAGAGGGTGGTTATGGCGATGTTTGTTTTTGAAATAGTGAAGGAACGTGGAGATAGGAGGAGGAGAAGGTCGGTAATGGCTGTAAAAGGGAACAAGGGTTTGATGTAGATCGGGATGTTTATCTGGAGTTTGAGGAAGAAGGGGCATGAGCGGACGTGGGCTTTGTGATGTGGCATTGGGCCGGTTTTGAAAGTGGTAAAGCCCACTTGAAATTTAATTAAGTTTATTTTAATCTAAAAATATGTATACCAACTTATTAATCCTATAACTTGTGCATACGGTATCAGAATTTCAAACCGTCTGTCGCGTTGGGATCGTATGGACAGTAGCTACACCATGGAGTTGACCGGGAACAGAGTGGATCTCGTTTGGATTTACGGTGAAATTAAACGCCTGAATCAAATCAATGACCAATTATCGTTATTTAACGATAAACCGGCCGATGTGAGTAATCTCACTAACTCTGCTCAGTTTAAATTTTTATAAAATATTTTTAGAATTTATAATTAATGGTTGTTTGCTATGTGTTGGCTGTTTGGTTGAACTGCTAGTCAGTTGATTGAAAATATAGATAACGATATAAATATAAATCGTTAATCAAATATTGATTCTATTTAGCAGAATACTTCATAGTGAAATGAAATTGATGTTAATTTTATTGTTTAACATCTGTGGATGCAGGGAAACAGGTCGGAGGGACTCAATTGGGTTCCTCAACATTTATTTTATTTTTTCCATATATTGTGTTATATGATGTGATATGAAATCTGTTGTTGATTTTGTATGTTGGAATGATACTGATCATTGTTATATGGTATGTTAAATACCATAAGGAATACCGGAATGTTAAAAAGGAAATTTTCAATGTATATTGAAAAAGAAATATTTATAAAATCAAAGATTTTATAAAAAGAAAACCATTTATTTAGGAAATAAATAGATTAAAAAGGAATATTTATTTGTAAATCAAATTGATAGGATTGAAAAAGAAATATTTGTAAACCATTTACAAATAGAATTGAAATGGGATATTTATTTGAAAAATAAATAGAATAGAAAGGGGAAATATGTGTAAATTAAATAGAGAAGGAAATAGTTAGATTATAAAAAGGAATTACTTATATAATCAATTGATTTTATATAAAAAGAAAATATTTTATAAATAAATAGAATTATCAAAAAGGGATTTATTTTGTAAATAAATAGATTATAAAAGGAAATACTTGAAAAGTGACTAGAATTGTATAAAAGGAGTAATCAAATTAGAATTTATTGAATATTAATTATTCAATTAGAGTTGATCGAATATAGTTATTTGAGATAGAGTTAGTCAAACATAGTTATTTAGGATGTGTTGCCATTTCGTACGACTGCTAGCGTAATTCGCAGGGCTGCAGATAGCCTACGGCGGTCAGATGTTTCCTGAGGGAATCAGGCGTAACCATTGTGACTGCTACGATCTAGAGTCAAGCGAATGGAGTTAAATCAAATATTAGCCATTCGAAATAAAGTTAAAACAGACATAGTTATTCGAATATAAATTAATCGAATATTAGTTATTAGATAGGAGTTAAATAAGTTGAATTAAATAAGTTAAGTTAATCAAGTAAGTTAATCGAGTTGAGTTAGTCAAAATGAGTTAATCAAACCGAGTTAATCCAAATGAGTTAAATCAAAGGAGTTATTTAAAATAATTTATTCAAATAAAATTAAGGGAGTTAATCGAATATAGTTTATTCGGAAGGAGATTAATTGAATGTAAATCATTCGTAGAAAGTTAACCGAATGTAAATCATTCGAAGAGAGATTATCGAATATAGTTATTCGAAGAAAGGGTTATCGAATATAGTTTATTCAAAAAGGAGCTATCGAATAGAGATTATTCGAAAAAGAGAATTTTACACTGAATTCGATTATATTGAATTCGGGAAAGTAATATTTACTTTCCGGTTTAATCAAGATTTACTTATTTATTAATAGATTAGTGGTTTAGTTATTTAGTTAGATTAAGGAATAAAAGTTACATTTTGAAGTGGGATATTTAAGAAGAAAGGAATTATAACGCTATAGTTATAATCAACGTTTTAAAATAAAGAAGTAGATTCATAAATAGAATCCGAGTTACGTAAGGAAGTTGTTAAAGATTTAAAAGATGAACTTTGTCTGTTTCGAAGTTAGGAATGTTGTTCAGTTAAGGTCTGAGAGGTAATTATACCCCAACTTGATTGGCTTCAGTTTTAACTAAGAAATGGTTAAGGTTCGATAGTGAGGATTGATTAAGTGAATTTAGTTAATGAGTATAATGGTTTAAATTGGCTTAGTGATGTTTTATTTAAACATCTGTTTAAATCAAATGAATAAATTTTGGGAACATTTTCCAAATATAGTCAGAGATATTTTCTAATCATAGAAAATGAAATGTAAATGAGAAGGAATACTGGAGTGACACTGATACGTGGAACAGAGATGGAAATGTTTTCCAATGATTGATGACGTATATTTCCTAAATTTAGGAAATAAGAAATGTTGAGTATATAGAAATGGGAAATGAATAAATACATGATTAATTTAATTAAAAGAGATAAGTGTTGATTGATGATTGATCGATAGGATTTCCATCTGGAAATAATATCGTTGTTTGTACACCTGTTTTCTTTGATAGTTAAATCACCGACTATCGAAGTTTTTGACCATTTTATCGTCGTCAATACAGAGAGACCGGGATCAGATTTATTATCTGAAAACCACTCTGCATGGACGTTAGCGTTGCGATCAAATATGATGAAGAAAATTTGAGACAGAGTTATGCATGGGCTATCCTGTTAAAGAATAGTGCCTTCGGTTTGTCCAGTCCCAGGGAAACGTAATGGACGAATGTCTGACAGAGTATATCTAAAAGATCGCGTAAGTTGATCTCTTCAAACGTACTTACGTTTGGTGGCGGAGGAATTCGTTTCTCTTAGCTTTATACCCGTGGTATTTTAAAGGAAAACAATTTGTGATTTTGCGGGTATAACGATGTGGCATTCAAAGTAAATGAATGTAAGATCTGTCAAAGATACGTTATGACCTCAAGCCTCATTACCCGGGAAATGACAGAAATCGGGCGGGCAGCATGGCTAAGTGGGTCGCTCCCATTAGGGTGTATATCACATATTTAGAGAAAGTCCATTTCATTCTTTGATCTGTTTTCGATGCTGTCCGTTTTCGGGAAACGGTGGGTAGCTCCCAACCGTTGGTGGTATACATTCGATACACTCAAGCGAAATGAGTGGTCGGTCATGTGTGGGCCGGGTTGCAAGACGTTCTTGTTGAACCCAGTGTACTCGCCTCTAGAGATACACTATCGGCAGGTGGTCCCATACCTTGTCATAGTTGGAATCCAATCTCCAATAAGCGCCCGCGATTTTGTTTGTATACTATATATGTGGAACGTGAGATGCAAGCATTCTGCTAGATTGTTATTTACTTGTGATTAGACATTATTATAATATCATAAAAGTATTGATTTCCAAAATTGTTTTGGGTTATCGTAAGGTAAAAGCCATCCGTGTTTATGTGTGGATCGGTCTTACGATTATCTTTTCGTTTGAAAAGGATTTTGAAAAGTTAAACCAAATGATTTGAGTTTACTCACACCAGTCCCATGACTGACCCAGAGTTTATTTCGTTTTGTTTTCCCTAAACTCTTGGGTGCCCAAATTTGTACGGGCAGTCAAGTAGTTCAGGTCTTTACAGGTATACTTGGAGGAGCTTGAAGCAAGAGGCTTCAGGATTATATAGCTATAGTTGTTTCCGCTGTGTGTATGTGTGTACTCTGATAATGTTTTTATACTGTTTTATTGCAAAGTTATGTTATATATTATACTTTATTCGTTCCGCTGTGAGACTCGTGTTTACTCTGATTGTGTTCTTCTTCTTCTTCTATTCTAATTTTCTATCTTATCTATTCTCACCCTCTAACTTCTTTCTATTAATGATCTGGAATGTTCGATACCTGAATAATTAACATGGGTTTTATGTTGATTTTCTGGGTCGAAAATCCCAGTTCGTTACAAATTCCAAAAATTATGAAATTTGAAACCTGACAATAATTTGACATTCCGGATCTAACAAAAGTGGTTTCGTTGAAAACGTAGGTCATTTGCAAAATGCCTATTTTTAAGGGCTAAATATTGTATTAAAATATATAAATTCTATAGCGACTATTTTGATTTTTAAACTGGACATAACTTTCAATTTATATTATGAAATCTGAATTTTTCACATTCGTTAGAAAGATATAATTAAACAGATTCTAACATTTCTGGTTTTACTGAAATCCGATTTATTTTGAATTATGTACATTCAATTGAAATTAAAATCGAATTTTCAAACTACCGCGCCATTTCAAGCTCCTTTTATAATTAAAATAAATTTATAAGTTCTAACTTTGATTTAAATAAATTTTTAGTCGTTATTATTTTAAGTAAATCATTTTAAATAATCAAAATCCATTAAAATAGCTAAAATAAAAATTTTAAATTGGTTCAGAAATTACGGGTTGTTACAATCTCCCCAACTTAAAATCTTTTCGTCCTCGAAAAGGAACGGAGCTGAAAATTGTTTAGCTAACCAACACAACTTTCATTCTTTAACTTTTCAATTTCTAAGAATTTTCTAATTTCTCAAAGAATTGGCTAACACCCTAAATTTTCGAATTTTTTTTGCTATAACCTCCTTTGTACAGGCTGATCGTGTAATAACCCGGAAAATGCGAGCCAATTTAAAATTTTTATTTTGGCAATTTCGATGAATTTTGAATATTTAAAATGGATTATTTTTAATAATATCGACTAGAAATTTATTTTGAATAGAATTAGAATGTATATATTTATATACGTCGTCGTTAGAATATAAATATTTATTTATAATTATAAAAGGAATTGAAAATGGCGCGGTAGTTCGATAATTCGATTTCAAACTTCAATTGAATGTACCGGGTGCAAAATAAACCGGATTTTAGCGAATCCAAAAATAATAGGATCTAATTGATAATATCTTTGGAACGAATCAGAAAAATCAAAATTTCATAGCGGGGATAAAAAGATATGTCCAGTTGAAATTTCAGAATAGTCGCTATGGAATTTCGGCCCTTAGAAATAGCCATTTTGCAAACGACCTCGGAATTCGACGAAACCACTTTTGTTGGATCCGGAATGTCAAGTTATTGCTAGGTTTCAAAATTCGTAGTTTTCTGATTCAATATGTGAGCGTGGCAAAGGAAAACGCGTTTGACTAGTTTCAGTTGATTTTAATCGACTGGAAAATGGCCATTTTTCAAACGGTCTCAGAATTTGACGCTACTAGTTTTGTTAGGACCGTATCGTCAATACGAAGCTAGAAAATATTTTTCTGGAATTTTTCGAATTAGTATGGGACCCCGGTAAATTGAAATGTGCGTTCAAATTCAAAATATAGAATTATATGTTGATTTTGACGAAAACTGATCGAAACGATCGAATCAGCCTACGATACATATCCCATTGTGTTCGGAATGGGGGTAATTAGCTATGGACGATAGACGGTGGGCCTCGTTTAGAGGTCGAATAAAAAGTCAACTTTTTTGAAATAAAATAATTAAATAAAAAAATATAAAAACACCTCACCCCTCTATATTCTCTCTCACCCCCCCCCCCGGTCGTTCACTTTTTCAAATCAAAAGAAAGAAAAAAAGAGAAAGGGTGGAGACCGACGGAGCCACCCTCCCTCCCTCGCGATAAACGCCGCCTCCCAGGGGGACCCCGCCGTAGTCGCCCCTCCTCCATCCGCGTCCTTCCCCCTTTCTTTTCTAAAACGCGACGCGTCCCCCCCCCCCCAAACCCTCAAAAGCTCCACCGCCTGAAGCCCTACACCCAACACCAGCGATGGCTGCGCCGCCGGAGCAAGCCTGCGCCCCCCTGCCTGACCGCCACCTCCTCCATTGACCCCACCTCGCACTGATTCCATCTTTTGACCGAAAACCCTCCCCATCCCCTGTGCGCAGCGAGAAGCCCTGTCCCCGACGAACAAAAATACATCAGTGAGCTTTCTTCTTTTCCTCTTTTCTTCTTCTTGCTGAATGGATTTATAAATTTTGTGTTATGGCAGTAAATGATTTTAAATGAAGTAAAAGTAGAATTTTTACTTTTAATAAAACATTGTTAAAATCTGTTCTTTATTTATACAAAAGAAATGGGTTTTGAAATGTAAAAGATTAGAGTTTTGAAATGTAAAAGGTTTGATTTTTATAATGTAAAAGGTTTGATTTTTATAATGTAAAAGGTTTGATTTTTATTATGTAAAGGGGATGATTTTGTTTAGAAAGATAAAGTTTTTAATTCATGAAAGAATAGATTTCTACGCAAAGGGATATGATTTTTATTTCATATCATGATGTATGAAAATATAATTTTTATATAATAGAAAGGTTAAAAATATAACTTTTATACTAGTGGCATGTTAAAAATATGATTTTTATTATAATTGAAAAGGTGAAATCTTTATATTTGAAAAGGTGAAATCTTTATATTTGAAAACGTGAATCTTTATATTTGAAAAGGCAAAGTCTTTATGTAGAGAATATAGCGTGATAAAAATATAATCTTTATTATATGAACATCGTTGTAAAAATAGAATTTTTATCTATATAGTAGCGATGTAAAAATAGAATTTTTATCCATATAGCGTAGTTATAAAAATATGATTTTTATATACATAGCAACAATATAAAAATGTGATTTTTATATATGTAGTGGCTACGGGCGGCGAAAGTGACAAAAGGCGAGCACGGCGAGATATTCTACCAATGAAGTGTCGTGGAGTTTGGATTAGCTAGTCGGCGAGATATTTTTAACGTGAATGTGAATAAATAAATATTCATTTACAAACCGTACGGTTTGTTTATGTACACCTATTTGAAGGATATTAATTGGGACAATAAATTTTACACACCGCCCAACTGCACCAATAAAAATCTGTGTTTGTTGATTGGGAACCCCACACGGGTGTTTGGATGATATTTGGTGTACACTAATCCCAATTATTTAATTGTATGTCGACCGATTGGTCGACAGGCTGTGTAAGCGTTAATTATTTATATTTAATGCTTATGCAGTTGTGTGGTGCACTTTGGATGATGGTTGATTATTTGTCAGTGCTATTATATACATGTGTTGTGTGGAATCCATATAATTAACATTACATGGTGATTGATTGGGTCTCATTCCAATTGGGAAATAATGAATATTATAAAAGAAAATTCATGTGTTGAATAGAATAAATAGTCATGTGTTGACAATGTTCAGGTGTTGAGAATTCATGTGTTGAAAGTGTATTCATGTGTTGAATAAAATATTTATACAATAAAATTTACCTTTTTATTGTAACTAAGAAGAAATATAGATTCATGTGTTGAATGGAATAAATATTCATTTATTGAATAGAATAACGAATTTATTGAAATATATAAAGCCGTGTTGATTATAGTTGCGCCATTTTGATGTGAGCGATATTTATATCGATTATATTCGTTTTTATAATGAATATAGAAAAATAAGTGATTTCAAAATATAACGTTTTGAAAATATTATCACTTAAATAGAAATGATAAGAAATATTCAATTTTCATTCGAAATTGAATAGGAAGTTGAATTTGTTTTGAAAACGAATTTAAAACGATTTATAAAATACGTTTTAAAAGGAAATCGACGAAATATATATAATATATATATATATATTATATATAATGGCCTGAATAGAACGCGCCGCGCTACGGCAGTTCGTGAATTTCGACCATTGACTTCGAATTGACGTTGCGGGAGATCCGACCGTTGGATTCTCCTGAAACCGAAACCGTTGGGTTCGTATCGAAAAGAGTTTTCTAACGAATATTTGAAATTAGGAATCTAACGGTTGGATTTGGAATTATGTCCAAATCAAATTTGGAAAAGGTCGTTGTAGGTGCAGTTCGATGGCCGTTGATGGAAATCGACTGTACGGGCCTTGATAAAATTATTAAAAATATCTATAATTTGTGTAAAATTCATAAGAAATAGTTTTTGAAGAACTGGGATGAAAAATTCCACATTTGAAAAGATAAAAATAGATTTTTATCGAAATGAACTAGTTTTGAACTAGAATTAAAATCAATTTATTTTTGAAATAAATAAATTGAATTTGAAAGTGGTTTTGAAAATAATCAGAATTTCCAATACGTGAATTGGACTGGAGTTGAATCGAAATTATCTTCGGAATATTTTGATGTTGGATTTCGTGACTATACAAATATTGTTATGGGAATTTGAAAGATATATTTTATATCGTTATTTCCAATACGATATTTGTTGGTTTCAGAATTTGATATTGAATATAAGCCGGTATATTTTCTATTCAGAGCCTTGTATTTAATATCAAATGTGATTTGGGTTTGTCGTGAATGGTGTCTTCATTAACACCGATTCTTAAGCCCAATAGAGAAAAAGATTAAATCTTTCTATTTAGATTTAATGAAGTGTATCGATTAAATAATATTTAATTGGAATTGAATTTGAATGTGATTTTGGGTTTATCGTGAATCGTGTTTTAGATGACATTGGTTCTTTAACCCAGTTAAAGACAGGATGTTGATTTTTGAAAAGATTAAAACTAAGTGGAGTTTTAATGAATCTTTAATTAGATTGAAAGTGAATTGATTATTTAAAATTATTAAATCTGAAAGGTGATCGAGATTGGAGTACCACCAGTTTTTCTCCAAAGCGATAGTTAAATCTTTAATTAGACTTGAACGTGAAATGGTAATTAATTTTACCGATAACACTGTGGTGTTAGATATGGAGTATTACCAGTTTTGCTCTAGGGGATAAATAGGTTGGGATTGGGAAATAAAATAAATAATTACTTCGGTGTGGTTTGCTAATCCCGACTAGTTTGGAAAACCATAATATGGTTTGAAATGATATCCAAAGAAGGATTAAAGAATAAATTTAGAAGAATTTATCTTTGATAAAATTAATGGGAACCTTTCCCCTAAGAATGTGATTTATGTGAATAAAAGAATATTCTGAATTGGAATGAGGCGTTTGTGGTGTTTGTGTAACATTTGTTTATTATATACGTGGGTTACTCAGAAAGGCTGGGTTTATACCCATTCTGAATAACCGATTCGACGATATGTCGAAGATGAAGACGGTGGTTGAAGACCGGAAGTCTTCACATCGTTTGGGTGATTACTGATGATCTCGATTGGGCTGTACACGCAAGAGGAGAGAAACAGTTGGTGATCGTCCAGACGTACTTGGAGATCGATGGATATGCGAGGAAAGTGCCTCCGGTTTCGTTCAGACCCAGAACGAACTTGTAAATGGACTGTGTGTATGACATTGGATTTTATTCTATGTTGATTGATCTCTATTAAATATACATCTGTTTGGCGGCGGAGAATTTATTCTCTTGCTTAACGCCCTTCTCTGAGACGTACGAGCTCAGAGGTTGTATATCGATGGACATCCGTCGCATGGAGTGAATTGCCAGTGTGGCACGCGTAAGTGGCAATTGATCAAGGCTACTGTTGAAAAGCAAAGTCTTGTGGTTGATGATCAAAGCAAGGCCTGTGTGGTGTAGCATTGTGTATGGTGTGAATTCACGAGCCTCACACCTCGGTATGAGTCAAAAACGGGATAAGGACCCAAGGAGTGCACGACGTTTCTTTCTAGCTAGGTATGGTGTCAGTGCTTAAACTGGCTGACATTTATATACTTTTCACCTGTGTGGTTGTTGGATGCGAGGCGCCTCGGATATAGGTCCTATAGGACCGGGAAACGTATGTTCAGGAATAACTAATCCTCAAAAGTAAGAGAGGACCGACCTTGGAGGTTCCAAAGGATCATAGTGGGGTCCTGAGACATTTGCTAGAATGTCTCGAATCGGAGAGGAGCTTGCCCCTTGCCTCGACTCATGACGGAAATCCAATTTCCAATACGTGATATTGCGGTTTTATTTGTAGAACCTAGTATGGCGACATAGTGGTATGGGTCATTAATGCCGCCTATGATTGATATTTATGATGTGAAATTGTTTGACACTATACACTTATAGTAATATCAAAATAATGTGTTTTAGACGTATCAAGCATGCTTTGGCTATTATAAGGTAAAAACCCTATCCTCCGGCTTGCGTTGCATTGTGTGATGGGACCTGGGTCTTATAATAGCTTCATTTTTCTTTATTTAGCATTGCGCTGTTTGTTTTATGCACCGATATTCTTGGGAGGAAACCCGTTCCGTGTTATACGGCGTGGTCCCTTGATTTACCTAACTTTAAAAATAAAGATTAATAATTGTTTTAGTTCTCACACCAGTCACATGACTGACCTGGAGTTTATTGTTTCAACCTAAACTCTGGGTGCCCTTCTTTTCGACATAGGCAGCTAGTAGTTTTGGTTTTGCAGATTTATATTCACAGGATCCTGGTTTACAGCTGGAATGATATCCGGAAAGCTCTGTATCCGTGTATTACTTTCAGTTGTGTTTTGTATTGTTTTTCCGCTGCTATGTAATTTATTGTAATCTCTGATATTTATTGAATGTATTATATTTATTCATACTCTGTATATTCTCGTATCTGATGGAATTGTTGTAATAACAATGAAATGTTCTTCTGTTTGCGTTCTGATTTGTCTTGTCCTCAATTCTATCCGTGCTTTCCTTCACGGGGAAGTTCGGGTCGTCTCATTTTGGTATCAGAGCTTTGGTTTACAGAGCTCGAGAATAAGACACATTAGAACCGAACGAAAGAATTCATCAGATATTGGATTAGTAATATCCAATTAGAATGACTCGTTAGAGATAGGATCAGTAGTATCCTAGAACGAGTGTGAAGAGTATATTTTTCAAATGAAAACAACTTTGTTTTGAAAATTTAAACCTTATACGTATTTGAATATCTATTTATTTTGAATTTGGACAATCTAGTATATAAAGGTTTTTCATATACGCTTCATGAACGTATATTCGAAGTTTTAATATACTGGATAGATATAGAATCACATTCTAGTCGTCCGGAGATGGTACTGATAATTGTCATGACATCATCAGTATTTATGTTCGAGTGACGAAGGTGTGATATCTATATATTTCCATTAGACTGGTGTGAGAACCGAAACTATATAGATTTATCTGTTGTGATTGACATCAAAAACATGATTTTCTGTATATGTATCAAAATTATGAATTTGAAACGATAATTCAACTAATTGGTTGATGGTTGTGTTGTTTGTCTATTTGTTTGAAATTTTGAACCATTTAGCCTAATTGAACCGAATAGCGAATTGTATTGAAAATTAGTCGCATTTGCTTGCATATACATGTACTTACATTGAACAGGTCATAGCAAAGAGGCTAGAGCAGAAGAATAAAATTGTTTGCCCGACAAATAGGTACATGTTTACCATATTTACTGTTTTGTTTGGGTGATGATGATTTTATGAGCCGATTGGCTTTTTCTTTTTCTTTTGGATTGAAGAAGGCCATGGGAGGCTATATGAAATATCCCGAAGTCCCCGGTGCAGGGGAGGTTATGGCGAAATTTTTCGAAAATTTAGGGTGTTAGCCAAATTTTTGAGAAATTTGAAAAGTTCTTAGAAACTGTAAAGTTGAAGAACTTAAGCTGTAAAGAAAACATTGGAAGTTGAGTTGATTTGTTAAACAACTTTTGGCTTCGTTCCTTTTCGGGGACGAAAAGTTTTAAGTGGGGGAGATTGTAATAACCCGGAAAATGCGAGCCAATTTAAAATTTTTATTTTGGCAATTTCGATGAATTTTGAATATTTAAAATGGATTATTTTAAATAATATCGACGAGAAATTTTTTTTGAATAGAATTAGAACGTATATATTTATATACGTCGTCGTTAGAATATAAATATTTATTTATAATTATAAAAGGAATTGAAAATGGCGCGGTAGTTCGATAATTCGATTTCAAACTTCAATTGAATGTACCGGGTGCAAAATAAACAGGATTTTAGCGAAACCAAAAATAATAGGATTTAATTGAGAATATCTTTCCAATGAATCAGAAAAATAAAAATTTCATAGTGGGGATAAAAAGATATGTCCAGTTGAAATTTCAGAATAGTCGCTATGGAATTTCGGCCCTTAGAAATAGCCATTTTGCAAACGACCTCGGAATTCGACGAAACCACTTTTGTTGGATCCGGAATGTCAAGTTATTGCTAGGTTTCAAAATTCGTAATTTTCTGATTCAATATGTGAGCGTGGCAAAGGAAAACGCGTTTGACCAGTTTTAGTTGATTTTAATCGACTGAAAAATGACCATTTTTCAAACGGTCTCAGAATTTGACGAAACTAGTTTTGTTAGGACAGTATCATCAATACGAAGCAAAAAAATATTTTTCTGGAAATTTTCGAATTAGTATGGGATCCCGGTAAATTGAAATGTGCGTTCAAATTCAATATATAGAGTTATATGTTGATTTTGACGAAAACTGATCGAAACGATCGAATCAGCCTACGATACATATCTCATTGTGTTCGGAATGGGGGTAATTAGCTATGGACGACAGGCGGTGGGCCTCGTTTAGAGGTCGAATAAAAAGTCAACTTTTTTGAAATTAAATAATTAAATAAAAAATATAAAAACACCTCACCCTTCTATATTCTCTCTCAGCCCCCCCCCCCCCCCCCCCCCCGTCGTTCACTTTTTCAAATCTAAAAAAAAAGAGAAAGGGTGGAGACCAACGGAGCCTCCCTCCCTCGCGATCAACGCCGCCACCTAGGGGGACCCCGCCGCAGTCGCCCCTCCTCCATCCGCGTCCTTCCCCCTTTCTTTTCTGAAACACAACACGTCCCCCTCCCCAAACCCTCGAAAGCTCCACCGCCTGAAGCCCTACACCTACCACCAGCGATGGCCGCGCCGCCGGAGCATGCCTGCGCCCCCCTGCCTGACCGCCACCTCCTCCATTGACCCCACCTCGCACCGATTCCATCTTTTGACCGAAAACCCTCCCCCTCCCCTGTGCGCAGCGAGAAGCCCTATCCCCGACGAACAAAAATACATCAGTGAGCCTTCTTCTTTTCCTCTTTTCTTCTTCTTGCCGAATGGATTTATAAATTTTGTGTTATAGCAGTAAATGATTTTAAATGAAGTAAAAGTAGAATTTTTACTTTTAATAAAACATTGTTAAAATCTGTTCTTTATTTATATAAAAGAAATGGGTTTTGAAATGTAAAAGATTAGATTTTGAAATGTAAAAGGTTTGATTTTTATAATGTAAAACGTTTGATTTTATAATGTAAAAGGTTTGATTTTTATAATGTAAAAGGTTTGATTTTTATTATGTAAAGGGGATGATTTTGTTTAGAAAGCTAAAGTTTTTAATTCATGAAAGAATAGATTTCTATGCAAAGGGATATGATTTTTATTTCATATCATGATGTATGAAAATATAATTTTTATATAATAGAAAGGTTAAAAATATAACTTTTATACTAGTGGCATGTTAAAAATATGATTTTTATTATATTTGAAAAGGTGAAATCTTTATATTTGAAAAGGTGAAATCTTTATATTTGAAAAGGCGAAGTCTTTATGTAGAGAATATAGCATGATAAAAATATAATATTTATTATATGAACATCGTTGTAAAAATAGAATTTTTATCTATATAGTAGCGATGTAAAAATAGAATTTTTATCCATATAGCGTAGTTATAAAAATATGATTTTTATATACATAGCAACAATATAAAAATGTGATTTTTATATATGTAGTGGCTACGGGCGGCGAAAGTGACAAAAGGCGAGCACGGTGAGATATTCTACCTATGAAGTGTCGTGGAGTTTGGATTAGCTAGTCGGTGAGAAATCCTCACTTTTAATTTATTTCTAGTTAAATATATACTAGGATGCAGACGGTGCTTAGTAGCACCCGACACCCGTCATCCACAGACCATGGATGGCTTGTATGTTTGATTGTTTGATGTGTTTTGAAAAATTGATTGTGTGATGTGAAATGAGATAAAATATTTATATAGTTAAAAATATTTTATCGTTAAAAATATAATTTTTAACGTGAATGTGAATAAATAAATATTCATTTACAAACCGGACGTTTTGTTTATGTACACCTATTTGAAGGATATTAATTGGGACGATAAATTTTACACATCGCCCAATTGCACCAATAAAAATCTGTGTTTGTTGATTTGAAACCCCACACGGGTGTTGGGATGATATTTGGTGTACACTAATCCCAATTATTTAATTGTATGTCGACCGATTGGTCGACAGGCTGTGTAAGCGTTAATTATTTATATTTAATGTTTATGCAGTTGTGTGGTGCACTTTGGATGATGGTTGATTATTTGTCAGTGCTATTATATACATGTGTTGTGTGGAATCCATATAATTAACATTATATGGTGATTGATTGGGCCTCATTCCAATTGGGAAATAATGAATATTATAAAAGAAAATTCATGTGTTGAATAGAATATATAGTCATGTGTTGACGATGTTCAGGTGTTGAGAATTCATGTGTTGAAAGTGTATTCATGTGTTGAATAAAATATTTATACAATAAAATTTACCTTTTTATTGTAACTAAGAGGAAATATAGATTCATGTATTGAATGGAATAAATATTCATTTATTGAATAGAATAACGAATTTATTGAAATATATAAAGCCGTGTTGATTAGAGTTGCGCCATTTTGATGTGAGCGATATTTATATCGATTATATTTGTTTTTATAATGAATATAGAAAAAGAAGTGATTTTAAAATATAACGTTTTGAAAATATTATCACATATATAGAAATGATATGGAATATTCAATTTTCATTCGAAATTGAATAGGAAGTTGAATTTGTTTTGAAAACGAATTTAAAACGATTTATAAAATATGTTTTAAAAGGAAATCGACGAAATATATATATATTATATATATATATAATGGCCTGAATAGAACGTGTCGCGCTACGGCAGTTCGTGAATTTCGACCATTGACTTCGAATTGACGTTGCGGGAGATCCGACCGTCGGATTCTCCTGAAACCGGAACCGTTGGGTTCGTATCGAAAAGAGCTTTCTAACGATTATTTGAAATTAGGAATCTAACGGTTGGATTTGGAATTATGTCCAAATCAAATTTGGAAAAGGTCGCTGTAGGTGCAGTTCAATGGCCGTTGATGGAAATCGACTGTACGGGCCTTGATAAAATTATTAAAAATATCTATAATTTGTGTAAAATTCATAAGAAATAGTTTGTGAAGAACTGGGATGAAAAATTCCACATTTAAAAAGATAAAAATAGATTTTTATCGAAATGAACTAGTTTTGAACTAGAATTAAAATCAATTGATTTTTGAAATAAATAAATTGAATTTGAAAGTGGTTTTGAAAATAATCAGAATTTCCAATACGTGAATTGGACTGGAGTTGAATCGAAATTATCTTCGGAATATTTCGATGTTGGATTTCGTGACTATACAGATATTGTTATGGTAATTTGAAAGATATATTTTATATCGTTATTTCCAATACGATATTTGTTGGTTTCAGAATTTGATATTGAATATAAGCCGGTATATTTTCTATTCAGAGCCTTGTATTTAATATCAAATGTGATTTGGGTTTGTCGTGAATGGTGTCTTCATTAACACCGATTCTTAAGCCCAATAGAGAAAAAGATTAAATCTTTCTATTTAGATTTAATGAAGTGTATCAATTAAATAATATTTAATTGGAATTGAATTTGAATATGATTTTGGGTTTATCGTGAATCGTGTTTTAGATGACATTGGTTCTTTAACCCAGTTAAAGACAGGATGTTGATTTTTGAAAAGATTAAAACTAAGTGGAGTTTTAATGAATCTTTAATTAGATTGAAAGTGAATTGATTATTTAAAATTATCAAATCTGAAAGGTGATCGAGATTGGAGTACCACCAGTTTTGCTCCAAAGCGATAGTTAAATCTTTAATTAGACTTGAACGTGAAATGGTAATTAATTTTACCGATAACACTGTGGTGTTAGATATGGAGTATTACCAGTTTTTCTCTAGGGGATAAATAGGTTGGGATTGGGAAATAAAATAAATAATTACTTCGGTGTGGTTCGCTAATCCCGACTAGTTTGGAAAACCATAATATGGTTTGAAATGATATCCAAAGAAGGATTAAAGAATAAATTTAGAAGAATTTATCTTTGATAAAATTAATGGGAACCTTTCCCCTAAGAATGTGATTTATGTGAATAAAAGAATATTCTGAATTGGAATGAGGCGTTTGTGGTGTTTGTGTAACATTTGTTTATTATATACGTGGGTTACTCAGAAAGGCCGGGTTTATACCCATTCTGAATAACCGATTTGGCGATATGTCGAAGATGAAGACGGTGGTTAAAGACCGGAAGTCTTCACATCGTTTGGGTGATTACTGATGATCTCGATTGGGCTGTACACCCAAGAGGAGAGAAACAATTGGTGATCGTCCAGATGTACTTGGAGATCGATGGATATGCGAGGAAAGTGCCTCCGTTTTCGTTCAGACCCAGAACGAACTTGTAAATGGATCGTGTGTCTGACATTGGATTTTATTCTGTGCTGATTGATCTCTATTAAATATACATCTGTTTGGCGGTGGAGAATATATTCTCTTGCTTAACGCCCTTCTCTGAGACGTACGAGCTCAGAGGTTGTATATCGATGGACATCAGTCGCATGGAGTGAATTGCCAGTGTGGCACGCGTAAGTGGCAATTGATCAAGGCTTCTGTTGAAAAGAAAAGTCTTGTGGTTGATGATCAAAGCACGGCCTGTGTGGCGTAGCTTTGTGTATGGTGTGAATTCGCGAGCCTCACACCTCGGTATGAGTCAAAAACGGGATAAGGACCCAAGGAGTGCATGACGTTTCTTTCTAGCTAGGGGTGGTGTCAGTGCTTAAACTGGCTGACATTTATATACTTTTCACCTGTGTGGTTGTTGGATGCGAGGCGCCTCGGATATAGGTCCTATAGGACCGGGAAACGTGTGTTCAGGAATAACTAATCCTCAAAAGTAAGAGAGGACCGGCCTTGGATGTTCCAAAGGGTCATAGTGGGGTCCTGATACATTTGCTAGAGTGTCTCGAATCGGAGAGGAGCTTGCCCCTTGCCTCGACTCATGACGGAAATCCAATTTCCAGTACGTGATATTGCGGTTTTATTTGTAGAACCTAGTATGGCGACATAGTGGTATGGGTCATTAATGCCGCCTATGATTGATATTTATGATGTGAAATTGTTTGACACTATACACTTATAGTAATATCAAAATAATGTGTTTTAGACGTATCAAGCATGCTTTGGCTATTATAAGGTAAAAACATTATCCTCCGGCTTGCGTTGCATTGTGTGATGGGACCTGGGTCTTATAATAGCTTCATTTTTCTTTATTTAGCATTGCGCTGTTTGTTTTATGCACTGGTATTCTTGGGAGGAAACCCGTTCCGTGTTACACGGCGTGGTCCCTTGATTTACCTAACTTTAAAAATAAAGATTAATAACTGTTTTAGTTCCCACAACAGTCACATGACTGACCTGGAGTTTATTGTTTCAACCTAAACTCTGGGTGCCCTTATTTCTGACACGGGCAGCTATTAGTTTTGGTTTTGCAGATTTATATTCACAGGATCCTGGTTTACAGCTGGAATGATATCCGGAAAGCTCTGTATCCGTGTATTACTTTCAGTTGTGTTTTGTATTGTTTTTCCGCTGCTATGTAATTTATTGTAATCTCTGATATTTATTGAATGTATTATATTTATTCATACTCTGTGTATTCTCGTATCTGATGGAATTGTTGTAATAACAATGAAATGTTCTTCTGTTTGCGTTCTGATTTGTCTTGTCCTCAATTCTATCCATGCTTTCCTTCACAGGGAAGTTCGGATCGTCTCAGATCAGTAAAACCACAACTTGCCTCACAGAGCCCTCATCAATCCAAAAGAAAAGGAAAAATCCAAGAGGCTTGCCAATCGGCTCATATAATCATCAAACCTAGTGAATATAGTAAACATGTACTTATTTGTCGGGCATACACTACGCCATAGATTGCTTACTGCAACGAAAATCTAAGGTGTTGCCAGCTAAAATGTTGCCACAACTATGCTGATTTTTGTGTATTGCAACGTACTCTTCAATTTGTTACCATAGATATCAAATTGTGTTGCAGTAACTATAGTTATAAACTTATAAGTTTAATTTGCCTCTTCATCAATCTGCATCTATAAAATGATGCAGATCTATCCGTCAATTTACCTTTTAAAAAAATATCTGAAGTTGAAGCCTCACCAATCCGTTAAAATACTTCACCACCAGTAGGAAATCAACTTACATTACTCATTGGATTAGGAAATCGACTTACATTACTCAATGGATTCCAGAAAAATAAATCTAACTATGTTTTGACGATACGGTCCTTACAAAACTAATTTCGTCGAATTTGGAGACCGTTTGAAAATGGCCTTTTTCTGGTTGATCAAATTCAAACTGAAATTTCCAAACACATTTAAATTCACTGCGCTTACATATTAATTCCAAAAATTATGAAATTTGAAACATGACAATAATTTGACATTCTAGATCCAACAAAAGTGGTTTCATCGAAAATGGAAGTCGTTTGCAAAATGGCTATTTTTAAGGGCTATATATTATATTAAAATATATAAATTTTATATTGACTATTTTGATTTTTAAACTGGACATAACTTTCAATTTATATTATGAAATCTGAATTTTTCACATTCGTTAGAAAGATATAATTAAACAGATTCTAACGTTTCTGGTTTTACTGAAATCTGATTTATTTTGAATTATGTACATTCAACTGAAATTTAAAATCGAATTTTCAAACTATCGTGCCATTTCAAACTCCTTTTATAATTAAAATAAATTTATATGTTCTAACTTCGATTTAAATAAATTTTTAGTCGTTATTATTTAAAATAAATCATTTTAAATAATCAAAATCCAATAAAATAGCTAAAATAAAATTTTTAATTTGGTTAAGAAATTCCCGGTTGTTACATGTGTGATGGTTATTTGGATGAATTGCTAATTAATTAGTTGAAAATGTAGATAACAATATAAATACATATCTTTAATCAAATATTGATTCTATTTATTAGAATATTTCATATTGAAATGAAATTGATGTTATTTATATTGTTTAACATTTGTGGATGTAGGGAAACAGGTTGGAGGGATCCAATAGGATTCCTCAATATTTATAATACTGTTTGTTTTCATATATTGTGATATATGATATGATATTTAATTTGTGATTGATTTTGATGACACTTTCTTGTTATTTGGTATTTTAAATACCATAAAAAAGTACTGGAATGTAAAAAGGGAATTTTCAAAGTGTATACTGGAAATAAAATATTTATATAAAATCAAAGGATTTTATATAAGAAGGAATTTTTAAAGTGGATATTAGCTTTAAGAATTTTACAAAATCAAGGGATTTTCCAAAAGGAAATATTCAGAAGTTAAATAAGAAACTTCTGTATAAAATTATTAACAATTATATGGAAGATTAAAATCCCGTTTTTGTGGAAATACTTAATGAAAGTAATAAGAAATAAATAAATGATCATATGGAATAAATATGATATTTGGATTAATTAATAGATTATAAAAAGGAATTTTCCAGTTATAAAAGAATTACGGGAAAATTGGGTATTCAATAGAAACATGTTTTTAACAGATAAATTGGGAAGATCTAGTTTATAAACAATGTTTATAAATTAAGTAAATTATTTATCACTGGATAAATTAATAAATAAGTCTGAATTTATATAAAGAAGTAGAAATCGGGTTTAACACCGATATTTTTAATAGAATTTGAACTTAGCATTTATAAAGGTAATTATAAATGAGATTTAAGAGTTAGAAGTAAAAAGGAGATTTCATATGAATAATTCTATAAATAGAATTTGTAATGGGATATTATGTTAAAATGCAAAATCAAACTGAATTGATTATATAAAAGAAATATTACTCACATTCGATGTGAATAATGGATTTAAATAAATATTTTTCAGGTAAAAACATTTATAAAAGAAATTGGGTTTCGAAATAGGAATTCAAATAGAAATTTGAATGAAATAGGAAATTGTGTTAAAATATAATAGTGGATTCTATTTGGGGGAAAATGGATTAGTTGTGGATTTATAAAATGACTCCATAAATAGAAATTGAACCTGTAATAATATTTATAAATTGAAATCAAGTTTTGATTTGATAGAACACGTCCAGATTTCTATAAAAGGATAATATTCACGTTTAAAAGTGAATAATGATTTAAAAGCAAACGTTTTGGTTATAAAAAGAGAGTTAATCAAATGTAAGTTATTCGAAGAGAGTTAATCGAATATAAGTTATTCGAAGAGAGTTAATCGAATATAAGTTATCCAAAATAGTGTTATCTAATATAGTTTATTCAAAAGAGAGTTGTCGAATATAGAGTTATTCGAAAGGGAGTTCTCAAATATAGTTTATTCGAATGAGAGTTATCGAATATAGTTTATTCGAAAGAGAGTTGTCAAATATAGTTTATTCGAAAGTGAGTTATCGATTATAGAGTTATTCGAAAGAGAGTTATGCGTTGAAATTCGATTATATCAAATTCGGAAAAGTACAATTTACTTTCCGGTTTTTAAACCAAGATTTATTTATTTAATAAATTTATTAATTATTGTTTATTAAAATTAATGAATAAAAGTTATATTTTAAGTTAGATATTTCAAAAGTAGGGATTATAACGTTATCGTTACAACCAATGTTTTTATAAAAGAAGTGGAATCGTAAACCGAAATCTGAGAGTTGCGTAAGCAATGATTTGATAAGAAGTTAAGAAACAAAGTTAAGGAAATTAGAAATTGATTGGAAACTAGTTAAGTCGAATGACATTCTGGGTTTCGATCTGATGTTGGTTTCGGCCTTTGGGGATGATATTCAGGGAATTGTCCTCTTAATAGTTTACAGTTAAAGACTGATAGATGTGGAAGAATAGTTATGCGTGAATAAGAAATGGAAATGTTTTCAAATGTTAATAATGTATATTTTCTAGATTTAGAAAATAAGGATTTAAACTATATGGAAATAGGAAATGGGGAAATGAATAAATTAATGATAAATTAATTTAAAGGGAAAAATGTTGATTGATGATTGATTGATAAAATTTCATTTGGAAATGAGATCGTTGTGTGTGTGTGGATGTTTTCCTTTGATAGTTAAATAACCACTATTGAAGTTTTGACCATTTTTCTATCGTCAATACGGAGAGACCGGGATCAGGTTTATTATCAGAAAAACCACTCTGTATGGGCATTAGCGTTGCAAATCAAATATAATGAAGACAGTTGAAGACAGAGTTGACGCAAGGGCTGTTCTGGCAAATCCTCGATAGAAATTGCCTAAGATGGGTTTACAGAACAGTTCCTTCAGTTTGTCCAGTCCTAGGACAACCTGTTTGGAAGAATATCTGACAGAGTATATTTAATAGATCGCGTAAGGTAATCTCTTCAAACGTATTTACGTTTGGTGGCGAAGGAATTCGTTTCTCTTAGCTGTATACCCATGGTATTTTTGAAGAAATTAATTTGTGATTTGGCGGGTATGATGATGTGACATTCAAAGTAAATAAAATGTGATCTGTCAAAAGATATGTTATGGCCTCTAGCCTCACAATTGAGAAATGGTATATAATCGGGTAGGTCGTATGGCTAAGTGGGTAGCTCCCAATTAGGGTGTATTGTCACCTGATCTAGAGAAATACCATTTACTTCTATAATCTATTTCGATGCTGTCCCTTTCGGGAAACAGTTGATGATCCCAACTGTTAGGGATAATACATTCGGTACACTCAAGCGAAATGAGTGACCGGTCATGTTTAGCCTAGGTTACAAGATGTTCTTATTGAACCCGGTGTATTCCTCTTTAGATATACACTGTCGGAAGGTGGTCCCATACCTTGCTAGTTGGAATCCATTACCCAATAAGCGCCCATGGTTTTTGATTATATATTATGTACGTGGAACGTGAGATGAAAGCATTCTGCTAGATGATAATTTAGTTGTGATTGATAGACACTATTATAATATCAAAAGATTTTTGATATAAAGATTATCATTTCTTATAAAAGGATTTTGAATGTTAAATCTAGTGTTTTGGATTTTCATAAGGGAAAAACCCATTCCGTGTTATACGGCGTGGTCTTATGAGATATCGTTTATTTTCTCAAACTATTTTAAATTGTTTACTCACACCAATCTCGTGACTGACCCAGAGTTTATTTTGTTTTGTTTTACCCTTAACTTTTGGGTGCCCAAATTTGTACGGGCAGTCAAGTAGTCGGGATTTCACAGATATACTTGGAAAGCTGGGAGCAGGAGGCTTCAGCAGAATTTTATAACTATTGTTTATTTCCGCTGTGATGTAAGTGTTATACTTTAATGAAGATATGTATAAACAAATGACAAATTTTTATTTCAAAGTTATATTGTATACTCTATTTCATTCATTCCACTGTGCGATTCGTATTACTCTGATGTTGTATTTATGTTCTTCTTCTTCTTCTATTCTAACTTTCTTTCTTTCTTATCTCACCCTCTATTTTCTTTCATTAACAATCTGGTGTTTCCGATACTTGAGTTCTGACAAGTAATATGGGTTTATGTATTATTGTTGGAATTCGGGCGTCGAATTCCTATGTCGTTACAGTGGTATCAGAGCTGAAGGTTTAGTGATTACCTTGGCTCTATGGCGTAACTCAATAGAGATGGGATTAGTAATATCCTAGATTGAGTTTGAGTATATATATATATATATGAGCGTGTATTTGTTATTTAATATAAATATGGTTTTATACTGTGGATATTTATTGGTTGGGTGGCTTATGAATTATGGTCGATCAGTTTGATCCACTATATCGGTAAGAGTTTCTAAACTCTTGGATACGATGAACCGACAAGTATGTTTGAAAAGAGGGTAAACGAAATAATTTTACCCAAATTATGTGTTGATATAAAGGATTTATATTGGAATTATTATAACATATTGGAAATATTGGTTGTTATTATAATTGAATGAGATTATAACAAGTGAAAAGATTAGATATAACCAATCGAAATTCGTATTATTGTAAGACATAAAAATCAAGATGAACTGAATTTGGATTTAAACCAGGATTGGAATTAAAACTCTGGAAATTTGAATATGTGTTTGTAAATAGATATGGATTAAATATATGACAAAATTTAAAATCTTGGGAGATTTTGAAAATCTTTTCAAGCATTGTGAAGGATATTTTGAACTGTTTTGAAAATGGAAGTGTTTAAAAATGGTTGTGGAAAATGATATTATATTGAACTCACTTCATTCACTGGGAAATAACCCTAATGATGCTGGCCACATCATCAGTGTTCATTTTTGAGTTTCTAAGTGACGGATTACTACCAAAGATATTCATTTTGAATTATTCTGAGAAAAACGAGTTGTTTGAATCCTAAAAAGGAAAGTTTGATTTTTGATATGGTAGTCTGTTTAAAATCTCCCAGGAAGAGATTGTTTGATTTAAAAATAAATTAATAAAATTTTGGGAGAGCGAATTAAATTGGAATAGAATGATACCAAGAAAAGTTGGATTCTTGAATATAATTAGACCCATGTGGATTGAAATGGATTGATTTTTGAAATAAAAATCAGATTTGAGTTATGAGATAAAGGTAACTAATTAGAGAAATTAACCAGTTAATGAAATATGTGATGGAACTTAATTTGGTTGAGTATATTGCATTGGTGAGTTAAGAATTTTAAAATCAAGATGGTACCTGAGATTGAGAATGGAATTTGGCTTGGATAAGTGAATGATTGAGTTTGAGGATAAAAATTGATTGGAGTTTGATTGGGATGACATTGGTACATGTTGAATTAGCAGCAGATGTAAGGGATATAATGATATTCCCGACAAAAAGGTATAAATTTATATTTTATATTGGGTATGAAATTTATGAGCCTATTTGGCAAGCCACTTGGCTGTTTGATTTTCTTTTGGATTAGAGAAGGCCTAGAGAGGTGAGTTGGAGTTTGAGCTATTGAGCCATACAAAGGAGACGCTGGTGAAATTTTTCAGAAATTTAAGGTGTTAGAATTTTTGAAAATTTTCGTTAATAGAAAGGAATTAATATTTTAGTTGAAATAAATTGGTTCAGTTGAAACTGAAATTTAAGAAGTAAACAAAAGATTTTTAACCTAATTAACAGGGTTTGTTTTCTACCTTAGCAATTTCGATGACGAAATTATTTTTAGGGGGGAAGAATGTAACATTTGGTATTTTTACGGTATAATAATTTATTTATTTAATTATTTAAATAATGAAAATAGTTTTTAATTAAATAATATTGAATATTTAATCAATATAAACAATAGAATAATATATTTATTTCTGAATTAGTCGGAAATAGTGGAATTCGTAATATTGTGTGAATTGAATTATTTATAAGATTTAATTCAATTTAGAATTGAATTATAATAACGAATTTATTATTTAAACAACAGTTGAACGTATTAATTATATTATAATTATAATCGAGCTCGAAATTGCACGGTAGTTCGTAATTTGGCGATTCGAACTTTAAGTGGATATACAGGATTCGTTGTAAGTCGGATTTCTTTGAAACAAGAAACATTCGAATATGTTGAACTATATTTGTCTAACAGAATAGAAAATTCAAGATTTTGTCATGTAGATTTTGAGTTATGATCAAATCAAAATTTTCAAAAACTCATTATGGAATTCATTTATAATTTATAACGATTTATTTATATTATAAATGGATTTTTAATATAAATGGAATATCGATTTAACTGGGACTTGAGAATAACGAGTTATAAATCCAAATAAGAATATTTTGGAGCTGTATAATATTTTATTGGGATATACAGGATAATATTAATTTATTAATATTAAATTATTTTGTTTTTAAATATATTAATATTTAAATTAGTTTATCTAGAACTTTGAAAATAGCCATTTATACAAATGAGCTCCGTTTCCGATGAAACTAATTTGGTTGGATCTAGAATATTAAATTATTATAAGATTTCAAATTTTGTGATTTTTGGAGTCAATATGTGGCTATACGGGATTTTAATGTGAAAAACAGTCAATAATTTGACTTTAAAAATACACTGTGTGAGCAAACAGACTCGAAATTCGACGAAACAAGTTTCGTTGGATCTGTAATGTCGAACTGTAGTTGTATGTCCATTTTCATCAAATTTGGATATTGTATGTGATCATAGGAATTTTTATTGATAAATATAAACAGTGTTATAATTTAAATAAATATAATAATCGAATATAAAATTATATAATCTACCTATAAATATCCTAACTCCTTTCACTAACCCTAAACTATTCATTCATCGGTTAAACATTCTTCCGCCGCATCATTCCTTCAGGAAATGTGAGAAATCCACCTTTCAAAATTTATTTCAAATAAAAGCCTAAAAATCATTAAACAAGTATGTATGGATTCGAGAAGGATATCTCTCTAAAACCGTATATTTTTCTCAAGGATCGATCACTGTTTGGTTGAAGCCGTGTTCTTACAGTGATGCTAGGGTTCAAGATCGCGAATCATATATACTTTAATTCATGATTTCGAGCTTAGTTTTTGATTGAGGAGGAGTTGTGGATTATGTGAGAAAAGTTTGGGATTATACGATGATAAAAATATTCGCAAGTTCTTGTAGCTTGCACGGTGAGGCGTGCGACGCGATTCCAGGAAGAAGCTCGAGTTGCATTCTTCGGTGATGGAATGGAAGTGTTCTGGAAGAGGAGTCTAACGGAGATTTTTGTGTGAATTATCGTGACCAAATGATGGAGTATAGGAGCTTGGAATTTCTGAAATGGCGTCGTCGAGGACTTGGAGATGCGGGGTACATGATACTGTCGAGTTCTTTAGTTTGGCGTTAGGGTGGTTGAGGATTCGAAGAGAGAAGTGTTGGTGACATCGGTTTGAAAGTTCGTGAAGTAATCGTGCGGTTCAAAGCTTCGTAAGTTTTCAAATGGGGAGTTTAAAGAGGAGAAGGTCACGATAAACATTTCGGGAAGAAGAAGTTCACACAGGTCGGGTTTTCAAGGGTAAATGGGCCAAGAAAAGGAAAGGTGGAGCCCAAGAATAAATAATGTTTAAGTTTAATTTAAATAAACATTTGTGCAAACTTGTAAATGATATATCTCGCTCACACATGGTCAGAATTACGAATGGGCAGATTCATTAGGATCGTATGAAAGACGGCTACGCAATAGAACTAGTTTGGAGTGAATTGGAGCTCGTTTCAATTTATGGTGGAATAAAATGTCTGAATGGACAAATCAACAGTTTATCGTTATTTAACAATATACAGCCAATGTGAGTAAACTCACTAACACTGTCCAGTTTATATTTTTATAAACGTAATTTAGTATTGATAAATAATGGTTGATTATTGTGTGATGGTTGCTTGAATGAATTGCTAATCAATTGGTTGAAATTATAGATAACGATATATATATATATCGTTAATCAAACATTGATTCTATTTATCAAATATTTCATATTGAAATGAAATTGATGTTATTTATATTGTTTAACATATGTGGATGCAGGGAAACAGGTTGGAGGGATCCAACAGGATTCCTCAATATTTATAATACTGTTTGTTTTCATATATTGTGATATATGATGTGATATATTATCTATGATTGATTTTGATGACACTGGTCTTGTTATTTGGTATTTTAAATACCATAAAAAAATACTAGAATGTAAAAAGGGAATTTTCAAAGTGTTTATTGAAGATAAAATATTTGTATAAAATCAAAGGATTTTATATAAAAAGGAATTTTTAAAATGAATATTAAATTTAAGAATTTTATAAAATCAAGGGATTTTGTAAAAGGAAATATTTAGAAGTTAAATAAGAAACTTCTGTATAAAATTATTAACAATTATATGGGAGATTAAAAGCCCATTTTTGTGGAAATACTTAATGAAAGTAATAAGAAATAAATAAATGATTACATGGAATAAATATGATATTTGGATTAATTAATAGAATTATAAAAAGGAAATTTCCAATTGTAAAAGAATTATGGGAAAATTGGATGTTTAATAGAAATCTGTTTTTAACAGATAAATTGGGAAGATTTAATTTATAAACGATGTCTATAAGTTAAGTAAAATATTTATCACTGGATAAATTAATATATAAGTCTGAATTTATATAGAGAAGTAGAAATCTGTTTTAACATCGATATTTTTAATAGAATTTGAACTTAGCATTTATAAAGGTAATTATAAATGAGATTTAAGAGTTAGAAGGCAAAAGGAGATTTCGTATGAATAATTCTATAAATAGAATTTGTAAACGGGATATTATTTTAAAATGCGAAATTAAACTAAATTGATTATATAAAAGAAATATTACTCACATTCGATGTGGATAATGGATTTGAGTAAATATTTTTCAAGTAAAAACATTTATAAAGGAAATTGGGTTTTGAAATAGGAATTCAAATAGAAATTTGAATGAGATTGGAAATTGCATTAAAATATAATAGTGGATTCTATTTGGGGAAAAATGGATTAGTTGTGGATTTATAAAATAACTCGATAAATAGAAATTGAACCTGTAATAATATTTATAAAGTGAAATCAAGTTTTGATTTGATAGAACAAGTCCAGATTTCTATAAAAGGGTAATATTCACGTTTAAAAGTGAATATTGATTAAAAAGCGAACATTTTGCAAATTGGAATGGTTATAAAAAGAGAGTTAATCGAATATAAGTTATTCGAACAGAGTTAATCGAATATTAGTTATTCGAAGAGAGTTGATCGAATATAAGTTATTCGAAGAGAGTTGATCGAATATAAGTTATTCGAAGAGAGTTAATCAAATATAAGTTATTCGGAGAGAGTTAATCGAATATAAGTTATTCGAAAGAGAGTTATCGAATATAGTTTATTCGAAAGAGAGTTATCGAATATAGTTTATTCGCAAGAGAGTTATCGAATATAGACCAAGATTTATTTACTTTCTGGTTTTTAAACCAAGATTTATTTATTTAATAAATTTATTAATTATTATTTATTAAAATTAATGAATAAAAGTTATATTTGAAGTTAGATATTTCGAAAGTAGGGATTATAATGTTATCGTTATAAACCAATGTTTTTATAAAAGAAGTGGAATCGTAAACCGAAACCTGAGAGTTGCGTAAGCAATGATTTGATAAGAAGTTAAGAAACAGAGTTAAGGAAATTAGAAATTAACTGGAAATTAGTTAAGTTGAATGACTTTCTGGGTTTCGATCTGATGTTGGTTTTGGCCTTCGGGGTTGATATTCAGGGAATTGTCCTCTTACTAGTTTACAGTTAGAGACTGATAGATGTGGAAGAATAGTCATGCATGAATAAGAAATGGAAACGTTTTCCAATGTTAATAATATATATTTTCTAGATTTAGAAAATAAGGGTTTAAACTATATGGAAACAGGAAATGGGGAAATGAATAAATTAATGATAAATTAATTTAAAGGGAAAAATGTTGGTCGATGATTGATCGATAAAATTTCCATTTGGAAATGAGATCATTGTATGTGTGTGGATGTTTTCCTTTGATAGTTAAATAACCTACTATCAAAGTTTTGACCATTTTTCGTTGTCAATACGAAGAAGGGATCAGGTTTATTATCAGAAAAACCACTCCGTATGGGCATTAGCGTTGCGAATCAAATATGATGAAGATAATTGAAGACGGAGTTGATGCAAGGGCTGTTCTGGCAAATCCTAGGTAGAAATTGCCTAAGATGGGTTTACAGAATAGTGCCTTCGGTTTGTCCAGTCCCAGAACAACCTGTTCAAAAGAATGTCTGATAGAGTATATTTAATAGATCGCGTAAGTTGATCTCTTAAAACGTGTTTACGTTTGGCGGTGGAGGAATTAATTTCTCTTATCTGTATACTTGTGGTATTTTTGAAGAAATCAATTTGTGATTTGGCGGGTATGATGATGTGACATTCAAAGTAAATAAAATGTGATCTGTCAAAAGATATGGTATGGCCTCTAGCCTCAGAACCGAGAAATGGTATAAAATTGGGTAGGTCACATGGCTAAGTGGGTAGCTCCCAATTGGGGTGTATTTTCACCTGATATGGAGAAATTGCATTTACTTATATAATTTATTTCGATGTTGTCCCTTTCGGGAAATGGTTGTTGATCCCAACTGTTGGTGATAATACATTCGGTACACTCAAGCGAAATGAGTGACCGGTCATGTTTAGCCTGGGTTACAAGATGTTCTTGTCGAACCCAGTGTATCCCTCTTTTGAGATACACTGTCGTAAGGTGGTCTCATACCTTGCCAGTTGGAATCCATTGCCCAATAAGCGCCCATGGTTTTTGATTATATATTATGTATGTGGAACATGAGATGAAAGCATTCTGCTAGATGATTATTTAGTTGTGGTTGATAGACACTATTATAATATCAAAAGAGTTTTGATATAAAGATTATCGTTTCTTGCAAAAGGATTTTGAATGTTAAATCAAGTGTTTTGGATTCTCATAAGGGAAAAACCCGTTGCATGTTATATGGCGTGGTCTTATGAGCTCTGATACCAATTTGTAACACCCACCTCTATACCCATATTATCCAAGAGTATTACTAAGTAATACCGTCAGATAATACAGAGAATGAGGCTGTAGGTGAACACACGTGTAGATTCTCTTGGACTAACACTCTTACGTACTAAAATTTCTGAAATATTACTTCTCTTACATACTCAATGTCGGTACAAAACAATTACACATGTGCCTCCAGGACAGAACAATAAAGAATATACATGAATACAGAGATCACAAAGTTAATCGCATCGATAAAGTAAAAATGTATAATATCGTTTATTTTCTCAAACTATTTTAAATTGTTTACTCACACTAGTCCCATGACTGACCCAGAGTTTATTTTGTTTTGTTTTACCCTTAACTCTTGGGTGCCCAAATTTGTACGGGCAGTCAAGTAGTCGGGATTTTATAGATATACTTGGAAAGTTGGGAGCAGGAGGCTTCAGCAGAATTTTATAACTATTGTTTATTTCCACTGTGATGTAAGTGTTATACTCTAATGATGATATGTATATACAAATGACAGATTTGTATTTCAAAGTTATATTGTATACTATATTTTATTCGTTCCACTGTGAGATTCGAATTACTCTAATGTTGTATTTATGTTCATCTTCTTCTTCTATTCTAACTTTCTTTCTTATCTCACCCTCTATTTTCTTTCATTAACTATCTGGTGTTTCCGGTACATGAGTTCTAACAAGTAATACAGGTTTATGTATTATTGTTGGAATTCGTGTGTCGAATTTCTGGGTCGTTACAAATAACAGCAGCACGATTGCCAACTTCGCATCATGCTCGGATGCGAATTTCACATTCCGATCACCCCAAGACCCACCACATAACAAGGGATTTCATATCCCGGTTTGGATCTGTGGGGAGGCGGTGCGAAATCCCATGATCATCTGAGGCAGATTCGAAATCCCATGAGCTAGCATCAGCGGGATACAATGCAAAAACTAGCATTAAGCGGATCCGATAATGTGGCAAAAGGCAAGGATTATAATTTTGGGTTTTGGCAAAGGAATATTAAACATGAATTTATATGTGCGGATCAATGAATATGAGATGATCCACTCCTGTTGCTTAGGTATTTTCGAGATACAATTTTTCACCATTCCGGGATGCGATTTTTTGGATGAAACTTGGTTTTTTAGCTATCTTTTCGAGACGCGAATTTCGCATCCCCTCGAGATACGAAATTCGGGCTGATGCCTCCCAAACTCACATATAAATATCCTCTTGCTTGACCTTTTTCGAGTTGAATTTTTTTGACTTTGCTATGCTTCGGCAAACAAAATTGGAGCTCTCAAGCACCATTAATGGCTTCCATCATCATCTTCATGATTATTGGACATTGCTTGGACTTCTACACATTGCACAAACGTTTGCAAACAACTTTTGAACTTTCGATTGAACTTTTGGCTTACTTTTGGACACATTTGCACATTTGGACATTGAAGCTATTTCGTGGACAATGATACATATTTTGGCTCAACGAAGAAGAAAAGGGGCATTTTGGTCAAAGTTTAGAATTAAGATGCTATTTGTTATTCTATTGTACAACTTTGTATACAAAAAATTTCCGAACTTGTACAAACATTGTAATCAACAATATTATGGTGAATGATTACTACAAGGTGGACGTAGGCATTAGTGCCGAACCACTATAAAAGTTTTGCATTCGTTTACATGTCTCATACTCTGGATATTCAGATTATAAGTTTACTGCAAAACCTATACTTGAGATTTGATGTGCGTAAATAACCAATTTTCCACATCAACATTTTCCAACTTGACTGTCCAAAAATAGGTTAAAAGATCTTGAATGCTAAGAATTCAAACGTTCTCAGTGAAAGCTCCAAAATGGTCCAAACATCCAGAAATTCAAATGAAGAGAATAAAAAGAAGAAAATAGTAAATAAAAATGAGGAACACAATAATTTATTTTGGTTCGACGTGAATTGTCTATGTTCACTTATAACTTTTCTTAATTCTAACTTAGAATGGAGATTACAAGAGCTAGGTTGTAACACCCCGTGAAAATATACCTAAAACTAACTAATAATAACAAATAATAAAATTTACAATAAGGTAATAATATATTAATAGGCTGAAAAATGGAATTATGCAGCATCAGGAATCTGGCCACGAAAACACCGTAATTGAATTCGTGACGAAGTTCTGATCAATGTTCATATGTAATATATTAGATTTCGGGCCCGTATAAAAGAATTACTCTTAAAATAAGTTGTATGTTAAATATATATGTAACAGTGTTTGAAATTCAAATTATAGTATAAATATATGGAATAATATATGACCAAAAAAGGAATGATTGGAATATTCCATCCAGTCTGAATTTGTGTGCATATATAAGTATACAACAGGGGGCAATAATAACGTTAAAAGGCAAGAAATAAATGAAATAATTAGTGTAATATAATGAAATCTTTCCAGCCCTCAAATACGTTCACTGGGAAAATCTATGACCAGGAGATCGACCGCCTCCCTAGAAGGGGTGTCGATCACCGGTCGACCACTCTTCTAGGGGAGCGGTCGACCGCCTGGTGCAGCCAATGCCCAGTTTGGAGGGTTTTGGTGTTAGTCTATAAATTTAAAACATCCATTTAATCTAAATAATCCTACGGCTATTATTCACACACACACCCCTATAAATAACACCCTAGACCTCAAACCTAAACCTTGCCTCCTTCTCCTTTCCTTCCTCTACTCTGCCAGTAATTCCAGATAAATATATTGTAGGTTTTCTTCTTCGTCTCTTAATTTTTTTTCTTTTCTAATCTCTTTTGTTGTAGATTTGAATAGGATCTGAATCTGAAATCATAAGATCTATATACATAAGAATTTTAATTGTTAATTCTTATATGTACAGATTTGTAAGGGATGGGAGTTCGCATTTGTGTTCGTTCTTGAAGATTTTAGCATCTAATAGGCAAACACCGTCATTTCCATATAGTCAAATAACTGTGAGTGGAAATAATAATTGTTTAGGCATATTCTATATTATGTAGATTTGTGTATTGATTAGTATGCCTAGGGAGATTTGGATTAATGAAAGTATCAAATTGTAAAACTCCCAAATCTCCTATTTTTATGTATGTTTCGCAAGAATTGCTAATAAATGTTAGGGTTCGTGAATTTATTTGGGTTATGGGTGAAGAACATTTTGGATGATTTACTTTTGCTTGATTTGATTTATCCTTTTTATTTAAAAGTGTTTGTGATGTAAAAAAAATCGAATTTTATTTAGTTTTATTATTTGAATAGGTTTGAATTTGCATTCTAAATGGACAATTTGGACGTATTCGGATTTGAAACAAATCAAGTATCAACGTTTTTATGTACATCATAAAAAATGTAAATTAGATTAAACATAGGTCTATGTGTATACATGTTATATATATATATATATATATTTTGAAAATTGGTAACTTTGTTATATATATATATGTATGTATGTATGTATGTATGTATGCATGTGTGTATATGTTGTAATAAATTTACATATTGTTCTTAATTCATTACCTGAATTGTTCTAACAAGCCTAAGATGCAAGTTTTGATATTTATGTTGTATTTTCCTATTACTGCTATCATTAATTATGTCATTGTGCCATGTATTTAGTGCTGTGATGTGGGAATTGACTTGTATGCCTTTAATGTAGGTTGAATTGATAATTTACACCGATAGAACATTTCTTTGTTCATATGAAAATTAGCGTTTATTTTACATATTAGATATTTTAATTATGTAACGTAATTAACGTAATCCAACCTAATAATGACGTAAAAAATACGTTAGAATAATTTAGAATTTGGAATGTTCCAAATAAATTGTTCTTTATGTGTGCATATAAAATGGCTTATATATATATATATTAAATAATGACAATCATACATGAGGTTAGTTGTCATTTGTGGTAGAAGTCTACCCGGAACCAACCGGCAAGTCCAGCAACCACAAATGGGTTCAGCTAATGTGAGAGGTCTGGATGCCATGGGCTATTTAATTTATTACGCTATGGCACAAGGTTAAGCACATTTGTAGTAGAAGTCTAACTAGAACTTCCCGACATATCCAGCATCTACAGGTAGACGATTTAATGTGTTAGGAATTTTTCTCCAAATATGTGCAGAAATTATTAATGGTCCGTTGGAAGGAAAAAAGATCCCCCATTGGTTATAACCATTCGAAATAAATGATTTACTAACGATTATGACCATTAGATCTAAAGAATTTTCAAACGATTAAAATCTGTATAATTTATTGATGATTAACCATTGGAACACGTAAATGTCCCATCCGTTATAACCATTGGAAAAGGAATATTTCCCAATGGCTGTAACCATTGGAACATGATAATGTCCAATGGTTATAATCCTTGGAACACAAAAATTTCCCAATGGTTATAACCATTTGTACATACATTACAAAATTTACCATGCAACTTCTATTAACTGTTATAACCTGAAATTTGATTTGCAACGGTTATAACCGTTAAGAAATGAAAATTCTAGTGTTGTGCATGGTCTGAAGGACATACTCCAGCGAAGGCAATTGGATGAGACACCTCCTAACATTTGGCCACCACATGAGTGCAAAAGCCAAAGATCTCGAGGATAGGCTCTATCAATAAAACTTAGCATGCAACATACAAAGAGAAGCAAGAATACCTCAAATGCTGCTTAGAGATGGCAGGGACGATGCAGAGTTGGAATCCTTTACAACCAAAATGGATGCTAACGGTTTAGCAATATTTAGCAGATTTTCACGAGTTTTCCCTTTTTGTACAAAGCTACTTATGGATGTATATTTGAAGGAGGAAATAAATAACAATAGATCCTTTACAAGTGCAGTCATCCCCTACAATTCATCGATAATCATCCATCCTAGTATGATAAACACAAGAAATAAAGTAAAAGTCTTAAGCCCGAAGGGATCAGTCCTCAAGAGAAATGGATGTTCTCTCACCGAACTAGAAACATAATGATGGAAGAGTAACTCTAATCAATAATTCCGAATGAGTAGCACCATTAGTTGCCGATGAGAAACTAATAAAGGATCCATTGTCCAAAGTGAGAAGTGCAACCTCCCTTTATATTATCCTTGAAACAAGAAATCTTGTGTTATGAGATCATCAATCATGTCTGGTTTCAAATAAATCTTTGCACCTAAATTCATACAAGGAATGAGACTTAATAAAATTCATGAAACGAGATGGGTAAGGCTAGGAAAGGAAGAATTTGACTCTAAGGCTGCATGCTTTTGACTAAGACAATGCTTGCCGTTACACCAACTATAAACAACCCAAAATTCAACTATTTCCTTTCATAACAACTTCCATTCCAAAAATTAAAGTAGAAGATTTCTAGATCAAACAAAAAGGCATGACAATTCTATAAAGTGCATGTTATGTCACAACAAGAAATATGAAAAAACTCTAGTCGATCTTGATCATGAATTAGTAGTATTCATATTAGACTCAAGTTGAAAATCACGCAGTTACCGTTCATTGTCCGAATATGGTTGAATCCCACCATATATAAAACAAAGAAACATAGCTCCACATCAGAGGAATGTACAAAACCGTTGGAAAAAGGGGTATTATTCCATCAATATAGGCAGACTAATGGCAAGTCGTGTGATCTAAAAGGGGCTATCAGTGAAATCACTTCTCAGAGGCAATTGCACATCACCTCTAGAACATTGAGCCGAAGACGGGTTATTCAAAATATTTGCAGTGACTATCAAAAAACACCCCTCTATAGGATGAATTATATTTCTAAGGTGAGGGGTGACATGTTGATGAAAGGAGAAGCCAGAATGGAATCGAAGACTGCACCTTCGATGTTGCATAACTATCTCTATTATGCTTGAAGTGAAGTAAATAACGACCCATTTTGCATAGTAAGATTCATTCTCAAAGTGGTTAGTTATATTTTATTTCACAATAAATCCTTGAATGAAAAACGCTCGAAATTCAAAGGAAACTAACTTGCATTAACTAGCAGTAACCGAGGCCCGTGAGGTGCATGACCTTTGTAAACAAAGTTCAGTGGGTCCCAACCTTTACAAGCAGATCACCCTGCATAGATGGCTCATATGCACTATAAGGACAATCTTTTTTATTTTCCTTTTTCTTTGTAGAATTTACCCATTGTTGATGGAAAAATAAGTAACGAATCCATTTCTAAAAGTGGTTCGAAAAGCTTTTCCATTTCAGGACCATTGAATGTGCGGAGGCAACATGGAAAATGGGAAAACTGTCAATGTGCTCAAATTTTGTTATATGCCATTAAGACTTCAGTGCATTAACACGAGTCCAATATCAATCAAATACATCCAAAATAAAGTCTAATCAACCATTTCCATCCAAATAAAAATCCAACTAAAGCAATGTGGATGAAAAGAGTCAGTTTCGAAACTCAAGGAGGAAGAAAATTGCATGCATGATCTGTTAACCTTTCTGGCACCTTAGAATGTCCAAAATCAATGTTGCATTGTTCTCACTTGCAAAGACTATTCGAATCAAGAAACTCAAGGAGATATATAACAAGCTTTTAGAAATAAACCTATATGGTCAACTTAAATTATCAAATCAGTGACTTAAAGATGATTTATCCTAGAACACATATAATTTCCAATGAAGGAGTACTCCATAGGGAAAATGTTAACCTGGTTTTAGACCAAAAAGGAAGAACAATAAAAATTGGAAGTCGAGAGGAGTTTGACCTACTTTAAACTCATCAATTAGAATTAAGAGAGCACCAAAAAGGAGTTTACGAAGTTAGAAGACAAAATGCACAAAGTGTATAGATCAACACCGAACCACAAACTATGGATCGATACTGATCCATATAGATGTGTTAACACCCATCAAAGCTTACATCATAATGATATGAAGCCTTCTATTTTCCTATACACTAAGTTTGAAAGTAATCCAATGTACCAAACTTAAGATATTTGATGGATTGTACAATTTGAAGATAGTTAATGTGGTCTGGTTCGCCAGTATATCTGAATGTAGTCCAAAGACTAAAAACCTAACATGGAGCATCAACAGGGCATCAGATGACCAAGCAAGAACAAAAAATATCTTAAGTATATGGATCTGTACCGTTTTTGTAGGCTATCGATCGAAATTAATCCATAGGTACATGTCAAAACGGGACCTCTGTGCAGTTAAAGCCCTGCAAAATCCTATATCCCGTAGCACCAATCAACTGCTATGCTATTTCTATTTAGCGCTGATGAATAGTAGATCAGCTTTAAACCCTGCAACTTTCCGCTACACCCGCTAAATTAGTGCTTTAGCAGTATTAACATATAAAGCTTGATTTGACTAGTTACCTTGTAAAAAAATCAATATAGTTAGTGTTAAAAGATAGTTTTAACACAGAAGTGTATAATATATGGTGGAAATCTATTATAGTCATCAATTCTAATGTGTGTAACCATGATATCCATTGATTTAATTTTATAAAATTAATAGATATGAGTTTCTTCTACACAAATGATATAATAATTATAATTATTAAATTTTGAAATGCTTATTTTTACATATAATGTAAGGTTTTGCACCTCCACTATTTCCTCGCTATTTCCCCGCTTTATCCCTGCTGCACCTTTTTGCATCTCCATCGCCACGGAATCGCCAAGCACTTTAAATATATAGGAATGTGTCAACTTTCGGCAGGAATTATGGATTCTAAGTGGATCTCTCGGTTAGGAATTGTCAAATGTGGATTTTAAGGCAAAACAAACACTAGAGGGGGTTAATAGTGTTTATGAGGAATTTATGAAATCTTAAACTTAAATGATCTACTATATGAATCACACATACCAGAGATGATCTGAAACACGAACACATAAACAGATAAATATAAAATGCAGAAAAGGAAACAATACACCGGATTTTATACTAGTTCGGATTACTCCTACGTCCAGTCCCACGCAACGCTGGATTGCGTAGAGTTTTATTAATATCAAAATCCAATTATAACACCCTTGATTTCACGGCTGCAAGGTGAACACCGATTCCACCACCCTTGATTTCGCGGCTACAAGGTTAGCACCGCTCCCTTTCCTTGATTTCAAGGCTACGAGAAACACACCCTTTCCCGAACAATTCCCAAATGATTAAAACAACCCTAAAACTCTTCAATAACACTTCCAAATTGATAGTAGTAGATAGATATTAAGAAGAGATGAATTTTTATACAATTTGAGTAGAAATCGGCAAAGTTTAAGTGTAGAAATCAAGTAAATGATGTATTTTAATGGTGGTATGAAAATGGGTGAAAATGGAGAAGAAGATTGATGAAAAAAATCGAAATCATCCCCTATTTATAATGTCTTAATGGTTGCAACGTTTCAGATAGTGAAAAGAAAGTTCCTTTGAAAGTTGAAAAAATGACAGTTGTATGTCGACATATGCATTTATGTATTCCACATAGGCATTTATGTAATATAAATAAATATTCTAAAGTGTAAAACCATATGCAATCATAATAATATAATATATATACATATTTATAAAGGTATAAGGTTTAAAACCATAAAACTATATATAAACTTATATATATTGAAACTTCAAACTTTTATTTTTGAATCATAAGTAAGGTAAAATAAATTGAAAATAATATGAAGTCAATATTTGATTTTTGAAAACAGAATTTGAAAATCAGAATTTGTAAAACAAAATTTGAACCTGGAGTGCTATTCAGAGTCTTACATATAAACTAGACTCTATTACTATATTTTTCTTAAACTCTTAAAATCTTGATAACATGATTATTCATGAGTCTTGAATCTCTTGTGAATCATGAATCTCATGAAACTCTAAAACCGTACAGTCTTCAGTATTTAAGTCCTATGTACAAACCCTGCACAGACACACACACACACATATATATATTATGATAGAGATGTTAGTATATATTTTATAATCAATTAATAATTATAATTGAAATAAGGTTGTTGTCATCGAAACTCCATTCTCCAACAATCTCCCCCTATTTGATGATGACAACCTTGATTTATAAAATATTCGTACCTGGTCATACTTCTTGATACTTTTTGATCTGGTCCTTCTAATACTCCCCCTTTCAACATGAATCCTACATTCTCCCCCTTAAACTAAGCCTAACTAATTCTTATTTTATAATTTCTCCCCCTTTTATATCAACAAAAAAAACTTTAAATATACTTCCCCTAAATCTATATAATAAATAACTATGTCCTATATCTATCAATATATTCTAAGGTTATAATACTTAATTCTATACTAATATACATGACTCCTCATAAATTTATACCTATACTATCCTGATTCTAAAAGTATAAACAAATTTAACAATCCAAGCATTATAATCAATATTTACAAATATTTCAATCCATACAAATTTCAAACCAAGTAATCCAAACCAAGCAATCCAAACCAATCAATTCAAATAAGAAATTCAAACAGTCAATCTAAACAATCTAAACCGAACCAAATAATATATGTCAATAAACACTTCTTGAAACTTCAACTAATTTTAAAAAACTATAAAGCTCCCCCTTAATTTAATACTTGAAAGACTATATGTAATAAGATGTGAAAAAGATGAGTATAGTTATATTATTTAATACCTACATGTGTATAACACACAAACACATAATATCCAATCATGTCAATCAAGTCAAACAAATCAATCAAGCCAAACAAGTCAAACAATTCAAACAAGTTAATCTAGTCAAAGTAAGTATATTTTTTTATTAATAATCCTATATATTTCTAAGACAACAACTTCCCTACAATATATTTTTTATGTGTGGAGTTAAAGTAAACATGTAATGCAGTGTGTGTTGAATGTTGGTTATACTGCGGTAAGAAATGTATGTCGTATGCAAAGTAATGTGAAATGTTATCGAATGAAATGCAACTTGTGATGTGAATGATTTTAATTTGAGATGCATTGTAATTTCTATAATAATGATGTATGATATGAAATAAGGTACGATAATATGCAGATTGATTTGGTGATGATGTATATTCCAATAAAAGATATTCAAAGTACTGTCTAACTATTATGCATGTATATTATAAATTATTTAATTAAACAAAGGTAATATACATTAATTTTTAGACTTCAGTTAATGATATTAATGAAGTAGTTTAAGAGTTTAATGGTGATAAAAAAATGTATTCGTGATGGATAGTAAAATATTTAGAATAATGCTATGAGAAGTATGAGGTTAAATAATCTTAGTACGGTGCTTCTTCTAAAAATAATATAGTAAATATTGAAGATCATTTTAAAGAGAATATAAAATTTCAACATATGAAGTAAATTATTTTGATATAAACATATATTCATAATTGTATATATAAAAACTAATTTGAAAACGACTTAAAATTTATTATGAGATATACATCAACCTTTTGATATAAATTATTTTTAAATTTAAACTTTTAGAAATCAAAACATATTAATTTGCTTAAATAACCATTTATGTGCTAAAACTTAAAATAAAAAAATTATTATAATATAAAATATATAATTATAACAGAATTAATTTATTAATCAAATCTGGTAATACAGAGTAAACTACAAAAATATGCTTTATATACCAAAATTTAAATATTCAAGTTTTATAAATCTAATAAAATAAGATAATAAAAATTAGTATTCACTTTACTATGTAACCCAAATCTTTATGTAATCATAGGTGAAAAATATATGAGTTAGACTATGTATTTTTAAGCTATATAAAAGATATATAAATTCATATATTTTATAACAATATTAAATGTCTGAATTTTTTTAAATTATTTCAAGCATATATCTATGTATTATATAATTTTATTGATTTATATAATTTCAATATATATATTTTTGAAACAAAACATATGAAACATAAGTAGAGAAACAAAATTGATAATTTAGAATTGGAACAAACATTTTCACATTAAAAAGATGTCCTTTCAATTTTTCAAATCCAAAACAAATAGTAATGAAATTCAAATTTAGAATAAGAAAAGATTTTAATTTGATTGGCATATTTATAAGTATACTATAGTGTACCAAATTATCTAAAATTATAAAAAAGATAATTTTCTATACCTAACTCTGTGCATAGATGTATATTCCTAAATATAGTGATAATTATGAAATTATTGTAAAGCATACCTCTTTTTCAATGCTCCATTTTGTTATTCTTCCTTTGTAATGAAAAAAACTTTCACATCTTTCAGAATTTGACGATGAGGTTTGCTCTATTGCGACAGACTCGTTTTTCGGATCAGTATAGTATATCCATTTGCTGAGTTTGAAGATCGTATGAGAAAAATATTGATGATTTAGTAGTTTAACCATCTTGGCGCCTAAATTTTGAATTTGAATTTTAATGAATGGACACTTCAAATACTAATATAGGCCCAAAAGTCATGTCTCTTCAAAAAGCTTTCTCTTCTTCTTCTAGTTTTTCCACTTATAATCAATCTTCCGGAGGGCATAACTTCTTCATTTCTTAACAGAATTGAATGAAACCAGCGGCAAATCGAAGAGGAAGGCAAGGAATATGATTGAATAACAGTTTGGTAAAGAATTTTAATGGTATTATGGTGTAATAGGCTGCAACAGTGAGAGGAAAACAGAAAATCCCATATATAATTTTTTGTTTTGAATAGCCAACTTCTAACTGCTATATCTCACTCAATTTTGATCGGAATTTGATGATCTACCCATCAAAATGACCACGACAAAAAGGACTACAATCTAAAAAAAGTGTTGTTATGAAATAATACAAATATTTGGGTGAATTATAAGAAATACCAGGGACAGGTTTGGTTTCTTATTCCCTTTGTGCATCAAAACTTCATTGGATCATAACTTGGCCATTTCATGACATATTTGTATGAAACCAGAGGCATTGCGGAGAGTTTCAAGAGAAGTATAGTATTGGATCGCATTAAATAAGAAAAATAGTTTTTGTAGATCAGGTACCCATTTCATTGTAGATTGCCGATATTCTTCTTTTTCTTCTTGATTGATAAATGAATCCTTGGTGTCTTTCTTCTTGGTTGATGAATGAACATATTGATGTCCTATGACCAATAGTCATAACTTCTTTCCCTGCAAAACATTACAACTTTTTCAATGAATCAAGTGAATTTTCAAAATAACTAATTGTAATTTGAAATAATAACATCATGATGATTCTCTGATATATCCACTTAATCTTTTCAAGGAAACATATTATGATAACTTGATTTTTCAATGATATTGAATGCAAACTCATCTAATATTGATGCAATGCATGAATTTAAACTAGTGTTATAAATCATTTCAAAATTTTCCATTTAATATTTCCAAAATTCAGATGATGAACTTTTGAAAATCTATGCTTTGATACCAATTTTTAGGGATTGTGGAATGCGGATCTTAAGCCAAAACAAACATTAGAAGGCGTGAATAATGGTTATGAGGAATTTATGAAAATCCTAAACTTAAATGATCTACTATATGAATCACACATACCAGAGATGATCATAAACACAGAAGCGAACACAAACACAGAAAATAATAAATATAAAATGCATAAAAGGGAACAACAAACCGAATTTTATACTGGTTCAGATTACTCCTATGTCCAGTCCCTTGTAACGCTGGATTGCGCAGAGTTTTATTAATATCAAAATCCAATTACAACACCCTTGATTTCAATCCTACAAGGTTAACATCGATTCCACTACCCTTGGTTTCACGGATATAAGGTTAACGCTGATTCCACCAACCTTGATTTCACGGCTATAAGGTTAACACTGCTCCCTTTACTTGATTTCAAGGCTACAAGGAACGCACCCTTTCCCAAACAATTCCCAAATGATTACAACAACCCTATAACTCTTCAATAACACTTCGTAATTAATAGTAGTAGATGGAGATTGAGAAGAGATGAAGTTTTATATAATTTGAGTAGAAATCGGCAAAAGTATAAGTGTAAAAATCAAGAAAATGATGTATTGTAATGGTGGTATGAAATGGGGTGAAGATAGAGAAGAAGAATGATGAAAAAATTCGAAATCTGAACACAAGACAAAACTTCACACATAAAATCCTCTAATGGCGATTCAATCTTCTAAATCCTCTTTCGCTTTTGATTCTTCATCTTTTTCCCCCTCTTTTGTCTTCTCGTCCACCTCCTCTCTCCTCCGCTTCTTCTGATGGAACTCGTGCCAACGAATCGGGATCTGGAGTGGATCCTAGTCAATCCAATTCTGCAGATGGTACTTGTGCCAATGATATTCTATCTGGAGAGGATCTGAACAAATCAACTTCGAATGATGGAATTCGAGCTGATGTTAATCGATATCGAGTGGATCCTTTTCAATCGGCATCAAATTTTAATGGTAAATTGGATTTTGCTTCGCTGTTTCGCTCTCTTCCTAGGAATACTGGTCATTACGAGCCTATTCAATTTGACATTAAAAAGGATGGCTCATTACCAGATCTGGTTAAGGAGGAGGGGTTGAAATATTGGAATAACACTCTGATTAGATTTTTTTCTTAATGGTACACTCTCTTACTCTGTTGTTGTTAGCTTCCTAAAAGCTCGCTGGAAACTGAAAGGTGATTTTAGCATTAAATCGGATGGCTACAACTTTTACTTTCAATTCTCTAAGGATCTTGATAGAGCTTAGATTCTTTGATCGGATCCAATCTTCATAAGGGGCCGTATGTTCATCATATCACAGTGGGATCCAACCATTGGTAATTCTCAAAAGTTAATCAAGAAGGTGCCAATTTGGATTCATTTTTCTAATATACCATTACTATTGTGGACTTTGGTGGGTATAAACTGGATAGCGTGTCATGTAGGAAGGCTTATATGCTTTGATTATAGTACTAAAAAGTTACAACGTTTTAGTTATGCAAAAGCCTTGATAGAAATCAATCCAGAGGCCGATTTTCCTAACAGATTACAGTTAACTTGTTTTAGTGATTGTCCCACTGTTAGGCTGTCATATTAGTGGAAACCAAATATTTTTGTTACTTGCAAGTGTTTTGGTCATCGTACATTAGATTGTGTTTCAGGAGATAAAGTGGATGTTGTAAATGAAGATCAAAATGATGTAATTAATGAAGAATATCATGGTAACAGTTTTAATAATCATTTTTAAAGAACTAATAAATTAGGATACAAGGACAAGGGCTGGACAAGGGTTGTTTCGAAGAAGAATATGTACTAGAGGAGGAAAAATGTTGAAAATGTGAATACAGAGGAGATTAATCTGGAAACAAATGTGGTAGAAGAGGATTTGATTAAGAATGCGACTACTAAGGATAGTAATATTGATGGTACTGATATTGGTGTGAATACAGTTAATAGTGATGTTAATAGTGATATTAATTGTGATAATATTGCTGGTACTGATAAAGTGAATACAGTTAATAGTGAAGTTGGTGGTAAGGTAAATGGTAAAGTTAACAATGCTAAAGTTAGTAGTTCATTGAATGCCAAAGGTTCTCAATTGGATAAGGACGGTAACTTTGGGATTACAGGAGATTTTGGTCTAAATACATTGTTTAATGATGACAAAGCTGAAGAGGTAAGAATGAGATCAACTGCTAAAGCATCTCAAGTATCTAAAGCGTTTAGCTTTTCCTCTATTATCAAACTTGTGGGTTGTTCATCATCAGCTCATACTAATTCTTCTCCTTATAACCACTTGAAGCCTCCATCCAATATTCAACTGCCTCCTCCTGCGGTGACAGGTGTTGGCCTTACTTTTCCTATTATAAATCAGTCCTTATTGTATACGGCAGTCCCCAAGAGTTCAACTCCCTCTTCTAAGTCCACAAATGTTAAACTTAAGGGTAAATTCTGGGATGACTTAGATGAGGGTGTTGATTTTACGCCTGAGGAGGTATTTCCTTTTAGTTCAAACTTGAAAATTTCTAGGAGGCATACTAGGAATAATCCTTTGTATGACCCCTCATTTGCATGATGATGATTACTGGGTTTACATGTATTCCTTACAAATCATGGTATTAGTGTGCTTAGTTGTATGGTAATATACGCCGGACTTATTTGGTAATCAAAAATTGAAGTCATCAGATTTATATTGGATAGTTATGAGGATTTTGAGAGTGTTATTATTTTATTGAAGATATATAGTAAAGCATAATCTGGGCAAGTCAAGGTTTTGAGGCTTCTTGGAATTTGTTTGGAGATATGCAGAACTTATCGGAGCAGTTACAGTAAATTGCAATTCATATGGTGTCATTTGGTCTCTTAGGATTGTTTTCAGTTAGTGTTTTTTTGTTATTTTCTTGAAGTCGATTGTATTTTCTGTTTATTGTTTTAGTACATATTGTAATCAGTCATAGTAAGAAATAAAATTTTGCGCTTAACTTTCAAAAAAAAATCGAAATTAGCCCCTATTTATAATGTCTCAATGGTTGCAATGTTTTAGAAACGTTACAAATAGTGAAAAGAAACTTCATTTGAAAATTGAAAAATGACAGTTGTATGTCGACATAGGCATTTATGCATTCGACATATGCCTTATAGTTTGATTTTTTTTAAACTATTTTTCAAGTGTTTAAACATATATACTATTCTTGAAATTCTCGAATCAAAACTTAGTAATATAAATAAATATTCTTAAGTGTAAAATCATATGAAATCATAAAAATATAATATATATGCATATTTATAAAGGTATAAGGCTCAAAACTATAGAACTATATATAAACTTATACATATATATATATATTAGAACTTTAAACTTATATGTTTGAAATCATAAGTAAGATAGAATTTGAATTTGAAAAGAGAATTTGAAAATTGAAAAACAGAATTTCAAAAACAGATTTTGAACCTGGAATGCTATTCAGAGTCTTACATATAAACTAGACTCTATTACTATATTTTTCTTGAACTCTTGATATCTTGATTACTCATGAGTCTTGAATCTCTTCTGAATCTTGAATCTCTTGAAACTCTAAAACTGTACAGTCTTCAGTATTTAAGTCCTGTATACAAACCTTGCATATATATATATATTCTAGAGAGAGAAGTTAGTATATATTTTATAATTATTCAATAATGATAATTGAAATAAGGTTTTTGTTATAAAAACTCCATTCTACAACAATCTCCCCTTTTTGATGATGATAACCTTGATTTATAGAATATTCATACCTGTTGATACTTTTTGATCTGGTCCATCTAATACTCCCCCTTTCATCATGAATCCTACATACCCCCCCTTAAACTAAGCCTAACTAATTCTTATTTTCTAATTTCTCGCCCTTTGTCATCAACAAAAAGAACCTCTAAATATACTTCCCTTAAATCTATACCATAAATAACTATATCATATATCTATCAATATATTCTAAGGTTATAATACTTAATTTTATACCACTATGCATGACTCCCCATAAATTTATACCTATACTATCCTAATTCTAAAAGTTAAACAAATTTAACAATCCAAGCATTATAATCAATATTTACAAATATTTCAATCCATATTAATTTCAAATCGAGCAGTCCAAACCAAGCAATTCAAACAAGCAATTAAGACAAACAATCTAAACCAAACCAAATAATATATGTCAACAAACCCTTCTTGAAACTTGAACTAATTTTAGAAACTATAAAGCTCCCCCATAATTTAATACTAGAAAGACTATACATAATAAGATGTGAAAAAACGAGTATAGTTATATTATTTAATACCTACATGTGTATAACACACAAACACATAATATCCAATCATGTCAATCAAGTCAAACAAATCAATCAAGCCAAACAAGTTAATCTAGTTAAAGGAAATATGTTATTTATTAATAATTCTATATATTTCTAAGACAGCAACTCCCCTACATTATATTTGTTATGTGTGAAGTTAAAAGTCAATATGTAATGCAATGTGTGTAGAATGTTGGTTATACAGCAGTAAAAAATGTATGTCATATCCAAAGTAATATGAAATATTATATTTAATGAAATGCAACTTGTGATGTGAATGATTTTAATTTGAGATGCATTGTAATTTTTAAAATAATGATGTATGATATGAAATAAGGTATGATAATATGCAGATTGATTTGGTGATGATATCTATTTCAGTTAAAGATATTCAAAGTACTATCTAGTTATTATGCATATATATATATATATACTGAAAATTGGTATGCTTTATTACGAAATGCCAATCATATACTTCATTTATATGCCGCATCAAAACCTTGTTCCCCCTAACCTAAATGGGTGCGACAACAAGGAAAAAGAGCACATATAAAATCCATATATTCACAGTACAAGCATATAAAATATCAACATATGTCTCATTACCAAAATAAAAGAAAAACTACTGTCTACGTGTGTGTGTGTGTGTGTGTGTGTATATATATATATATTGTAAATTATTTAATTAAACAAAGGTAATATACATTAATTTCTAAACTTAGGTTAATGATACTAATGAAGTAGTTTAAGAGTTTAATGGTAATAAAAAAATATGTTCATGACGGATAGTAAAATATTTAGAATAATTCTATGAGAAATACGGAGTTAAATAATCTTAGTAGGGTGCTTCTTTTAAAAATAATATAGTAAATATTGAAGATCATTTTAAAGGGAATGTAAAATTTTATCGTATGAAGTAAACTATTTTGATATAAACATATATTCATAATTGTATATATGAAAACTAATTTGAAAAGGACTTAAAATTTATTATGAGATATGCATCAATCTTTCGATATAAATTATTTTTAAATTTAAAACTTTAGAAACCAAAACATATTAATTTGCTCAAAGAACCATTTATGAGCTAAAACTAAAATTAAAAAATTATTATAATATAAAATATAGAATTAATATATATATATAACTATATGTAAACTTATATATATTAAAACTTTAAACTTATATGTTTGAAATCGTAAGTAAAATAAAATAACTTGAAATCAGAATTTGAATTTTGAAAACAGAATTTGAATTTTGAAAACAGAATTTGAAATTGAAAATCAGAATTTGAACCTGGAGTGCTATTCAGAGTCTTACATATAAATTAGACTCTATTGCTATATTTTTCTTGAACTCTTGAAATATTGATACCTTTATATCTTGATAACTTGATTAATCATGAGTTTTGAATCTCTTCTTAATCCTGAATCTCTTGAAACCCAATAATTGTACAGTCTTCAATATTTAAGTCATGTATACAAACCCTACACACACACATATTGTAGATAGAGATGTTAGTATATATTTTATAATTAATTAATAATGATAACCGAAATAAGGTTGTTGTCATCAAAAATCCATTTTCCAACACTCTCCTTGCAATATATTTGCCCAAATCATCTCAAAATACTTACAAATACCTCCTACCTTCTATATACAAATGGACTAATTTCTTCTTGCGTAGATGCTGCCAAAATACTTCTTCAACTCCAATATTCTCTAGCAGTAGCAAGGATCTTTCACCAATAAGGCCACTATGATCTACTTAAATGGTCCCTTGAACTTATGAGATTCGTTTCATCAGTTCTAAGGTTTTACTGAAATATTTTTAATTTAAATCATTATAATAAGTTTTGGAAATGAAATTTAAACATATAAAGTGGATGTAGGCATGTAGCAGATTTCTACCGCCATGCTATTTTCAAATAGCCTCCGAAATAGCCTTTCTGCTTTAAGCCCCGCTATATTCCGATATTCTCTATATATCCCATTATTTCGGCTATATTCTGCTATTTTCGCTATATCTTCTACAAAAGAAATGAACTAAAAATGACATTTGTACATTATAAAATTTATGAAATTAGTTTAGAATTTTTCAAAAAATATTTTTCAAAATAGAAATTATATAATATGTTAAATTTAACTAAGCTAAATAATAGTTTACATCTATTTACTTATGTTTGCATATGATTTTATTTAAAATTTAGAATTTATTAATTATAATTAACCTGAATGTTAATTCTCCCTTTATTTACCATTTATATATCTAAAAGCATTAAATACAAGTTTTATATGTTATTTCAGACTTATCATGTAATGACCTGGGGAATTCGACGCTCGAATTTCGACAATAATACTTAATCCCATATTACTTGCCAAATCCTAAGTATCGAACATACTAGATAGTTAATAGAAAGAATTAGAGGATGAGAAAAGAAAGAAAGAATGATTAGAATAGAAGAAAAGGAAGAAGGACCGAACTTACCACAAAATACAAAGTCTCACATCGCAGCGGAAGAAAATATAATACAGAAATAAATCTTTATTGAAAACTTGAAATAATACCTACAATTATCAGCGTACAGTGGACATCCAATATATCTTGACAGTCATAATAGTCTTTCCTCATTTACAACACACAACGGAATAATATCTAAATACATATCGTACGTCTGAACTCTTTCAGTTTTTCTCCAGAAAATTGTATCATCTTATCCTAAACCTGTAAAACTCAGTCTGATCAATGCCAGGATCAGTTTGATGAACCAGCGTGAGAAAAACTCACTAAATTATTGGTAGCATCCAATCTGATTTGAAAGTTAAAAATCATTTCGAAATAAAAGGATAATCATAAGACAAATCCACACATGAACACAAACGGTTTTTACCTTACGATAACCAAAACCTTTTTTGAAATCATAGTCATTCCTAAATTGTAATAATGTCTAAATCAAATAAATAACCATCTAGCAAAACGCTTGCATCTAACGCTATACATATATAATATAAAATTAAAAAAATCATGGGCGCTTATTGGGTAATGGATTTCCAACTATGACAGGGTATGGAACCACCTTCTGATAGTGTATCTCTAGAGAGGAATACACTGGGTTCAGTAAGAACATCTTGCAACCCGGTCACACATGACCGACCACTCATTTCTTTTGAGTGTATCGAATATATTGTCACCTTACGGCTGTGCAGCTACCGTTTTCCCAGGAGATACAAAAATGAAAAGAAGTAACAAATATGAATACTTTGTAGATGGTGACAACACATCCTAATGGGAGCAACCCACTTAGTCATGCTGCCTGCCCGATTTTTGTCATTTCCTGATTGATGAGGCTTGAGGTTTAAAATTACTTCTTTATAACATCTGGCCACCATTCACTTTGAATACCACATTGCTAGATCCGTCAGATATCACACACACTTTAGTTGTTATGTTTGCATCGCACACACTTTACTTGTGTGATTGTGCAGATAATCAATTTGAATCTCCTTACCATGCAAATAATGATTTTTTTTAAATTAATAATTTGAATTTTAAATTTTGAAATTTATTTAGATTTTTTTAATATTATTAAGATAATGTTCGCTAGGACAACAAATTGAGAGAAACCGGATTTTAAGTTTATAAGGAAATGGGGTTTTTAACTTCGTACACGTATAATGGATTTTATGGAACGGTTGATTTCATAACGATAATCGAACGAGTTTAAGGAATTATTATTCGATCCAATTTAAAGTGAATATTCGGAAATTAAAGTGTTCTAAGTGAAGAAAAATAAAGAACAAATAAATAATAACTTTCGTAAAGAACGAAGCAATTTCGAAATATTTCGATAATTTATTTTAAATGGAGTTATTATGGAAGAAATTAAATTTCAAATTATTTGGAAACAAAAAATCTACCGATGTTCGTAAACGAGTTTAAGATCGGATTTGTTTTGAAATGTTGATCGGATAAATGTTGAAATATGTAAGTATTGAGTTTGTACAATGGTTTTTAATGATAATCGTAAGGAAACGAACTGGTATTCGAAAATGTTCTTTTAAGACTTTGAAAAAACTAAAGTGAATATTTAAATTTGAAATTACGATTTGAAGTAAAAGTGATTTCGAAACACAAAGGTAAATGTAAAATATTATTCGAAGTATGCGACGATACTCGAAATTGTTTGAGACTGGAATTGAATATGAATTTAAATTTGAGAGGTCAGATTTGAATGTTGTTTTTGAATCGAGATATGGATGAAATAAACTTTATCGAAGCTGGAACATAAATTGTAAGTATCGAAATTTGGAAGAAGAAACAATTATGGTTCTAAATTTAGTTAACTATAGATATATATACACCTATAGTTTTGAAATAAAGTCTATTATATTATATTTATTATTTAAAGATTATTTTAGTAAAGCCTTTATTTATATATATACATACCTATAATTTGAAATAAAATATATTATGTTATATATTATCTAAAGAATATTTTTAGTAAAGCATTTAATATATGTATATATATATATATATATAGTAATTTAATTTTTTTATTAATTTAATATAAATATATTTTCTTAAAAAGGGTTTATTTATAATTATCTATTTTAAGGCTATTAAAGATTTTGTAAATTCTTCCTAATTTGGAATTATTCTCGATGAAAACCATTGATTCAAATTTAGCTTTGAAATAAAAATATATTCTATTTTGAATATAAACTGATTTTTAAACAATCATGATATTGATATGAAATTTTATTCTATTTCGAAGGTGGATTGATTATGAAATTATTATGATATTTTGAAACAAAATTATACTTTATTTTGAATATAAATCGATTTTTAAATGATTATGATATCTCGATATGAACTATATTATATTTTTGAATATAAACTGGTTTGGAGTATAAATCAAGAAAATGAATATTGAATTTCACGAAAGGGTTAAAACGATAACGGGGTTCATGGAAACTGGAATTAAGCAAACCTTGATCGTAACTAAATCGATAACAATTTGGTAGGAGATTTAAATTGGGAAATCCGATATGATCCATAACCATTGTTTTGAAATGCGTTTATTACTTGGAAAGACCGGGATCGAAGATTTCGAAAACCATTCCAAGTAATAATACGACGTTATAAAGGAATTGAAGACTTGGAAATCGTTGAGTGAAGACCGAGAATCTTCTAATTGTTTAGATTGATTGTTGATGTCTTGTTCGGGCCGATCACCCAATACGAGGTTATAAGTGGCATGAGATCTGAATATATTTGTAGATTTTCGGATTGGTTCTGTTCAGACCAAGAACGGACTTGTGGCAATATATTATTCTCGTCTCTAAGACATACGAACTTAGAGGGCATGTATCGATAGAAATCAGTGACATGTCGTGAATTGTCAATGTGGCATACTCGAGTTATGAAACGAGCTAGTGATGATCAAAGCATGACTTGTCGAAGCATACCTTTGTGTATATCGTGACCTTGACGAACCTCACACCCCGGATTAATGGTAAACTGGTGGTTAGGTTGTATATATAATCTCTAGTGAAAATCGAAAGCTGCGGCGGTAGGTCCACCTCGAAACCTGAGGGAATAAGGTATATACGTTGTCCGATGTCTGGATGTTATCCGGGATATATACTTTTGCGCTATGTATTCGATGTCCGTTGTCTGGATGTTAACCAAGAATACTTAGCATCGTGTCCTCCATTGATCTTTCATGCCAGGAACCATCAAGTTGGAAACCCAATAACCAATATGAGCCGTTCGATTTGTTTGTAAACTATATATGTGGGCATAGCTAATATGCTTACTAAGATTTATATATTTATTTGTGAAATGGTCTTCGACGATATGCACTAATACTAGTATTGAAAGTGGATTTTCACGTATGAAAGCATTTTTGGTTATCATAAGACAAAACTCGCCCATTTGGTGTGCGTTTGCATTGTGTGATATGGGACGAGCTTATGATAGCTTCATTTTCCAAAGTCATTACAGATTTCTGTGCATGGGAATTCACATGGAATAAACCCGTTCCGCGTTAGCGGCGTGGTCCGGTGAACTTTCCTAACTTTAAAATAAACCCGAATAATAACCGTTTTGAGTTCTCACACCCGTCCCATGACTGACCTAGAGTTTATTGTTCCCTTATCTAAACTCTGGGTGCCCATAATTTTGCACGGGCAGCTAGTAGTTTAGTTTCAAAGCTGGTTTCTAATTGGAGCTAGAGTCTGGTTTGGTTTTACTTCTTTTGTTGAGAGCAAGTTGTTTCCGCTGAGCTTATGGTATACTTTGATTAATTTGTAACTCTGACGTAAAATTTTGTAATGAAATGAAAAAGTTCTGTTACTTATGTTCAAATATGTTAGTACGCATAACCATCCGTCTTTATGAACAATTTAAGTTGGTTTAATTACAGGCGAAAATCGAGCAAAAAGGCAGGTCATTACATGTGGTATCAGAGCTTTGGTTTATACAAAGCTGTGGGGTACGACATATTTGAACAAGGATAGGACTCATCAGAGTTATAATATCTCATTAGAGATAGGGTTAGAAATACCCTAGAATGAGATTTTAGAGTATTATGAGAGAGCGTATTTTGAAATCTATACAAATTATTTTGAAACTAAGTAAATCTTTTTGAAAAGTGTGATTATTTTGAAATATAATAAGAGTTTTGAGTATTTTATTGAACGTCAAGATCGGACAATCAAGTATGTAAGGATTTCGAATATACGCCTAGCTAACGTATATACGAAGTCCAATATATACTGGATATATATAAAATCACACTCTAGTCGTTGGAGGATAATTCTATTGCTGATCTGGACATCATCAGTAATTATTTTCGAGCTTCGAAGGTGTGATGACTATATGATTCTGATTTAGGCATCAAGAAATACTTAAATCCGTCTATATAAAGGTTTGAAATTGTTTGGACAAAAATTAATGAAACATTTCGATAAATTAATCTGAATTGGAATAGATAAGCAAAAGTTAAATAAGTGACGTATTCCTTGTTTATGGAGTATAATATGAATTCACAAATAAATTATGATGTACTAAGGAATAATGAATGTTTGAAAATAAGTTCCACCTCGTCGCTCGTTGTTGTGGCTGTTGCCCTTGACCCGTCGTTATCTTTTGCTTATCATCTCTTCGGTCTCTCCGTGCTTGAAATCTTGAAACTGTGAATTTCTGGAACCCTCCCTTTTCCTTGTTTTGACAAATCTGACAAGTGTACTAATAACATAGTTTCGGATTCGGAAATAAATATTCTGAATTATAATTAACATTGAATTTTGCAAACAGTTGACAAATGAATTTTGGAATATTGAATTTATCCAAGATACTATGTTTTGAAAAACGAGATTTACATGGTAAATTGTTTCAAGTTTTTTTCAAATATTCGAATAATGTAAATTTTCAAGCAGGATTTAAATATTTGAAACCAGAATGAATAAAATCGTATACTTGGTGCAAATAATTTGAAATTTATTTTCATGAAAACTCGATATGGTCTATAAACTGAAATGGTTTATAAAACATATGGTTTGGAAATTTTCAAAGTTTGAATTTGTTCGTTATTTGATTTGGATTAAATTGTATTGTAAATGGAGTAAATTCTGACTTCAACTCTTGAATGAAATCGATTGTTCCAAATAATTCGAATGTGAAAATAGTTTGTAAAGTGATTTGAACGAAGGAATTTCGACGATTTGAAATCCCGATATTTTGAAATGTTTAGAAAACGACAAATATATATAATCTGAAAGTATGTGAAAAATTATTGTTGCGAAATGATTTATGACTACGGGATATGAAATGAAATTATTTGTTACCAAGATTCGAGTAACCCATGACTAAAGAAAGGTATGACATCCGGAGAGACATTATTTATTTATATCGATACGCGCGTAGGCCATGCCTAGTGGCCTTGTCATTGGGAGAAACCTCTCGGCTTGGGACATAAATGTTTTATGTCGTTTATCGTAAAATATTTGAAATTTTCGAAACGATTTTGGTTTTGAAATCCCGAAGCAAGTATGATTCGATATAAAAGGAAATAGAGTATTTCAAATGTTTTGAAAATAAAACTGGGATTACGAGTCGAAGAAATCACTTTGATTTCAAGTTTAATTGAAATTAGCTTTTGATAAAAATAGTTTTGATGAGGTTTAAATTTTATTGTTTATTTTATTTACTTAAATGTAGTACTAGTATAAGTGTTGTTAAACATATATAGGTATAAATTTTACATTCTCTCCTTCTCGAGGATGAAAAGTTTTATGGAGGGGAGACTGTAACGATCCAAAATTTTCAACGTTTTAATATGAAATTAGTTTGGATTTTCTAAATATAAATTTGATTTAACTAAGGTTTAAACATAAATTTTGATTTAAACATTTCTTAAATAAATTTCTTGCTTGTTTATTAATATAGATTTTATATGGTACGATTCATTTCTAAAGTTTTTTTCTCCAAACATGAGATATTTTAAGGTAAGATTTTTATTTTGATAACTTATGATCAAAGATATAAATTTAATTATTTAAGAGAATTTTTTTTATATTTTATATTAATAAAAAATTGAATTAATAAGAATATTGATTTAAAATCTTTTGTATTTTTGGGTTAATAAACATTTTGTTTTATAAATATGATTTTTTAATAAAACCTACTTTAAGGGCATGCTTAATATATAAGATTTTCTGAGTAACTATATTATTTTAAAATACGATTTATTTAGATATTGGTCAATAATATAAGATTTGTTAATTTTTGAAAAGCAGAAATTTAATGGAGAATTTTATTTAAACGAGTGTTCGTCTTGCAAAACAGTTTCGCCGTTAATCAAACCGTCTCAGCGGTTGCAATTCAGTTGCTGAGATACGCAGTATTAGAATCAAAGTATAATTAAATATTGATTTAATGGTTCAAAAGAAAGAAATCACGTATGAATAAATAGAGATTTAAATTAAAGTTAATGTGTAACTAAACTTGTACTTATGTTTAATTTAAAACATAATATATTGTACGTTTAACACAAGCAGGACGACATTACGATCAAAATAAAGAATCATACATGAACCATAAAATATCACAGTGCAGAATTCCACAAATGACCATCAATGAAACAAGCCGATATGTCTCAAATACGCAAAAGATTGTGAACAAGGAAGTTAATTACGACACGTGCTGCCCCTTTTGCTGTGCATCTGCCATTTGTAATACATGCACTTTTGAATTATTTGTTTTCCCATCATTTCCTTTACCCTTCTCTCCACTTCCTTTCGTGAAAACTCCATTCTCTTCCTATCGAAAAATCCATCTTCCACTGTTACAGCTATCGGCCTTCGCCTCGCTTTCAGTCACCCACCGCCACTCCGCTACTCACTTGCTCCTTCCAGTCCGCTGCCAGTCACCACACCCTCTCCATTGACCGCACCTCATCCCCATAGCAGCAGTCTTCTACCCATCGCTTAAGCTTCTGCGTCACTCTTCCTTCTCACTCAACATCTCACGGTCCTTCTTCCTCAACCTCCACCGTCATATGCCATTGCCATGCCCTCTTCTAACACATTCTGCTTTCTTAGCCTCCACATACCATTTTGCTCCAATCCGCCTCTTTATGAAAAACAAAACTGTTAGCTTTCTATTATTAATAAAAAAAAAAGATAGAACGGATGAAAAGAAACGAAATGCAGGAGTAGCGAGGAAGGAAACATATAGGATGAAGAAGAGGGTGCGGGCTTGGATAGAGTACAGTACATATGGTTTGGAGTTAAATTGACTTAGGGTAAAAAACTTCCTATTTAAATTGAAATTAAAAGTTTGTCAACTCTTTAAATATTCTGATCTCACCCGTTTAAATTAGTTAGACTAGCCTATGATAGCATTAAAATCGTGAGCAAATAGAACATGTTGGTATAATATTGACCATTTGGTTAAATACAAAATTATATTAATAATAATAAAATATATATGTGTGTATGTGTATAAATATATCGTTCGTCATTATAAATTATGGTTCAATACTAATTAATAGAAAATCACCGACTGCTAATCGAAATGGAATTAAGAGAAGAGAAGTAGTACGCAAAGCGGTGTCGTCGTCAGTTGGCTTCTTCACGGTCGATATGGGATTTTTGCGGTGAAAGATTTGTAGAGCATTAGGTGAGAACATTTAATTCAATTTAAATTTATTTCCTCTAGTTAATTATAATTTTGCTGATAAGTTAGTGTTAATAATGGCTCGTGTATGTTAATCGATGTATGAAATGTTTGGAATGGACGATATGCACTTGAAACACATTGAACGCAGAGCGTTACTGAACGTAACGCTTGCGCACAACAAGATTGGTTGTTTTAATTGTGTATGTACGATGGATGGTTTATGTTCATTTGTTTGTTATGTTTGCATCGCACACACTGTAGTTGTGTGATTGTACGGATAATCAATTTGAATCTCCTTACCATGGGAATAATGATTTTTTTTAAATTAATAATTTGATTTTAAAATTTATTTTGATTTATTTGGAATTTTTCTAATATTATTAAGGTAATGTTCGCTAGGACAACAAATTGAGAGAAACCGGGTTTTAAATTTATAAGGAAATGGGATTTTTAACTCCGTACACCTATAATGGATTTTATGGAATGGTTGATTTCATAACGATATTCTAACGAGTTTAAGGAATTATTATTCGATCCAATTTAAAGTGAATATTCAGAAGTTAAAGTGCTTTAAGTTAAGAAAAATAAAGAACAAATAAACAATAACTTTCGTAAAGAACGAAGCAATTTTGAAGTATTTCGATAATTTATTTTAAATGGAGTTATTATGCAAGAAATTAAATTTTGAATTAAATTTCAAATTATTTGGAAACATAAAAAAAATCTACCAATGTTCATAAATGAGTTTAAGATTAGATTTGTTTTGAAATGTTGATCGGATAAATGTTGAAATATGTAAGTATTGAGTTTGTACAATGGTTTTTAACGATAATTGTGAGGAAACGAATTGGTATTGGAAGATGTTCTTTTAAGACTTTGAAAAATCTACAGTGAATATTTAAATTTGAAATGACGATTTGAAGGAAAAGTGATTTTGAAACACAAAGGTAAATGTAAAATATTATTCGAAGTATGCGACGATACTCAGAATTGTTCGAGACTGGGATGGAATATGAATTTAAATTTGAGAGGTCAGATTTGAATGTTGTTTTGAATCGAGATATGGATGAAATAAACTTTACCGAAGCTGGAATATAAATTGTAAGTATCGAAATTAGGAAGAAGAAACAATTATAGTTCTAAATTTAGTTAACTATAGATATATTCTCCTATAGTTTTGAAATAAAGTCTATTATATTATATTTATTATTTAAAGATTATTTTAGGAAAGTGTTTATTTATATATATATATACACCTATAATTTGAAATAAAGCATATTTTGTTATTTATTACCTAAAGAATATTTTTAGTAAAGCATTTAATATATGTATATATATAGTAAATTTTTTTATTATTAATTTAATATAAATATATTTTCTTAAAAAGGGTTTATTTATAATTATCTATTTTAAGGCTATTAAAGATTTTGTAAATTCTTCCTAATTTGGAATTATTCTCAATGAAAACCATTGATTCAAATTTAGATTTGAAATAAAAATATATTCTATTTTGAATATAAACCGATTTTGAAACAATCATGATATTGATATGAAATTTTATTCTATTTCGAAGGTGAATCGATTATGAAATTATTATCATATTTTGAAACATAATTGTACTTTATTTTGAATATAAATCGATTTTTAAATGATTATGATATCTCGATATGAACTATATTATATTTTTGAATATAAACGGGTTTGGAGTATAAATCTGGAAAATGAATATTGAATTTCACGAAAGGGTTAAAACGATAACGACGTTCATGGAAACTGGAATTAAGCAAACCTTGATTGTAACTGAATTGATAACAATTCGGTAGGAGATTTAAATTGGGAAATCTGATATGATCCATAACCATAGTTTTGAAATGTGTTTATTACTTGGAAAGACCGGGATTGAAGATTTCGAAAACCATTCCAAGTAATAATACGACGTTATAAAGGAATTGAAGACTTGGAATTCGTTAAGTGAAGACCGAGAATCTTCTAATTGTTTGGATTGATTGCTGATGTCTTGTTTGGGCCGATCACCCAATACGAGATTATAAGTGGCATGAGATCTGAGTATATTTGTAGATTTTCGGATTGGTTCCGTTCAGACCAAGAACGTACTTGTATGGATCGTGTGTCTAACACTGAAATTGACTGCGTAGCACTGATTTCTGTCAATATATATCGGACTTGTGGCAATATATTATTCTCGTCTCTAAGACATACGAACCTAGAGGGTATGTATCGATAGAAATCAGTGACATGTCGTGAATTGTCAATGTGGCATACTCGAGTTATGAAACGAGCTAGTGATGATCAAAGCATGACTTATCGAAGCGTAGCCTTGTGTATATTGTGACCTCGATGAACCTCTGTAACGACCCAGAATTTTTTCGACCTTGGTTATCACCATAAACTCAATGATGACTAACCACTATACTAAATTACTAAATCCACTTAACCACTTCACACTCGAACCGTAACCATTTCTTAATTAAAAACGAAGTCAATCAAGTTGGGGTATAGCTACCTCTCAGACCTTAACTGAACCACCCTTCAAATCTCGAAATAGATAAGATTCACCTTTTTAACTCTTTAACACTTCCTTACGAACCCTCGGATTCTATTTACGAACCCCCTTCTTTTACAAGTTTACGTGATTATAACAATGGTGTTATAATCTCCTGCATCCGAAATATATTATCTTTAATATGATTTTTATTTCCTAACTCGAATAATATAACGACAACTAATTTATTTACTCCTATTCGGTTAACTCTAATCTATAACTCTTATTTGAATAACTCCAACCTAATAACTCTTACTGGATTAAATCTTATTCGAATAACTTAGATTCGATTTTCTTACTTCCGAATACTTGTATTCGATAATCTCTTCCTTTGAATAAATCTTATTCGATTTAACTCCTGTCGAATAACTAGATTCGATCAACTCACTCCGAATATTTCTGATTCGATTATCTCATTTCGAATATCTCTGATTCAATTATCTCACTTCGAATAACTAAATTCGATTAACTCATTTCAACTCTATTCGAATAAACTAAATTCGATTAACTCCATTTGAATAACTCTAGTTCGATTTAACTCTATCGATTAACTCTAGTTCGATTTACTCTAACTGTTTAACCCTAACTGATTAACTCTAACTGGTTTAACTCTACGGTTTAACCTAACTGGTTAACCCTATTGGTTTACTCTAACTGGTTAACCCTAACTGATTAACTCTTTGTCCTTATTCAGTTTCAAACATCGATGTTGAAATCGATTCTTACTTCTTTATATAAGTCCTGGCTTATATATTCTATTTATCAAAATGATAAATATTTAACTTAATTTATAAATATCATTTATAAATCAATCTGCTCCTTTTATCTGTTTACATCTTCATATATAAGTTCAGACTTATATATATATATATATATATATATATATATATCTATTTATCCAAGGATAAATATTTTCTTTATAATCTATTTGTTTTCTAAACAAATATTTCCTTTATAACCCTATTTGTTTTCTTGAACAAATATTTCCCTTTTTATTTTATTTGCAAATAGTTTGCAAATATTCCCTTTATAATCTCTTATTTATTCTTTAATAAATATCTTCTTTAATGACTTAGTTCTAAGTGTTTCCTTTATTACCTTATTTATTTATTCTAAGTATTTCCTTTATTAATATCTTATTTATTTAACAAATAAATATCTCCTTTATCTTATCCTATTTATTTTCTAAGTAAATAATCCACTTTATAGATATTCTATTTATAAAGATTTCCTTCATTTATAATTCTCACTTAAACGTATTTCCTATTTATAAATATTCCATTTATAAATATTCCTATCTATAAATATTCTATTTATAAATATTCTCTTTTATAAAATCCTCTGATTTTATAAATATTCTCTTTTCAGTATTCACTTTGACAAATTCCCCTTTCTCTGAATCCTGGTATGTTATGGTGTTTAACATATCAAATTATGATGTCCAATATCGTCCATACACACAATCAACAACAGGTTATAAACCATGTCATATAACACAATATATGAAAATAATAAAACAGCTGTTGAGGAATCCAGTCGGATTCCTCCAATCTGTTTCCCTGCATCCACAGATGTTACACAATAAAATCAACATCACTTTCAGTTCCATATTATATATTCTGTTAAACAGAATCAATATAGAAATTCAACTAACTGACTAGCAGTTCAATCAAACAGTCAACACACAGCAATCAACGTATGATTAACAGTTCTAAAAATACGTTATAAAAATATAACTGTTCAGAGTTGGTGAGTTTTACTCACATTTGCAGTTCATCGTTAAAGAACGATAAACTGTTTGTTTGATTTGAATCAAACAATTTATTTCGCCATAAATTGTAACGAGCTTAGATGGACTTCCAGTTAGTCTCATTGTGTTGCTCCCGTCCATACGATCCCAACGCAACTTACGGTTCGTCAATCTGATATTGTATAACCAAGATATTCACTTTAAAAGTTCAACGCATATTTAGATTAAATTAAAACTTAACTTTAAACTTGAATGGGCTCACCCATTTTCCTTAAGGCCCAATTACGTTCAACGGACCCAACCCATTTAAAACTACTTCTTCCTCTTTTGAGCTGCTGCCGAACCTGATTCCTCAAACCATGGCCATTTTCGCAACCTCTTACTCCCTTTTCTCCATCAATACCCCACCATTCAACCAACGGATATCACCATCGACTTCTCCATCAAAACCTCATCGCGGCCATACCCTTAAGGTGCCACCCGAGCTCACGCTTCCAATCCCGTCGCTCCGCCCAAACAGTAAACCACCGACGTTTTTATTTCCAGAAAATCACCAAAAACACAAAATCGAAGCTATTCGAACTACTGAATCCAAGAACGAACACGATTTGGTTTAAAACTCCTTAGATTTTGCTCGAGACTGTACCCTAGGTTCGCTGCAAAAACCCAATGAACACAAACCAACGTAGAACCTCAAACAACCCAGATAGAATCGAAGAGCATCTCTGTAGGAGTTCGAAAATACTTGAGTTTTGATTTGTAGGAATTGTTTTTTTTATTTTCCATTGATTTTTCTTTGATCTAAAATTTTGCTGTGAATGGTTTTTATGCGGTATATATACTGGTTATTTGGTAGGTAGCGTTTGTGGTTGAGATAGAATGCTTCGTGGCCTCCCTATTGTCCAAGAAAAATGTTGGATATTTTTTTCTTTTAATAATATATTTTATTTTATTGATTTTATGTTTGTTTCCGGTCCTCATAAATCCCCACGATCACATGCGATGTCTAAAATTCACGAAACTGAACATGTAGGTAGAGTTCGACATTATGGTCCCAAATGAAACTGGTTTCGTCGAATTCCGACTTCGTATACCCACACAGCGTATTTTTAACCATCAAAATAGTAATAGTTTTCCACTCTAAAAATCGGTACGGCCACATACTGACTCTAAAAATCACGAAACTGGAAATCTAACAACTATTTGACATTGCGGACCCAACAAAATTAGTTTCGTCGAATTCCGACTTCGTTTGCAAAAGTGGCTATTTTTAGAGCTCTAGATGACCCATTTAAATATATAAATATTTTTAAATAAAATTAAATAAATTATAAATAAATTAATATTATCATATATATTCACAATGGAATACCATAGAGCTCTAGAATATTCCTATATGAATTTCTAACTTGATATTTTAAATCTGGGTCAACCCGATATTCGATTTATATTGAAATTCCTTTTAAAAATATAAATAATTCCTTTATAAATTATAAAGGAATTCCACAGCGACTTTTCTAAAATTTGATTTGGACGTAAAACAAAATCTACCCAACGAAATCCAGATTTTTCTCTTCCACTAGAAAGATATACTCCACCAGCTCCACACGTTTCTTGTTTCACAGAAATCCGGCTTAAGACGATTCCTGTACATTCAGTTGAAGTTCGAATCGCCAATTTACGAACTGCAGCGCCATTTCGAGCTCGATTTTAATTATAATATAATTATACGTTCAAACTGTCGTTCAAATAATATATTCGTTATTCTAATTCAATTCTAAACTGAATTAAATATCACAGATGATCCAGTTCGCACCATATCGCCATTTCAGCCAATTCTGATTATTTCAGAATTAAATATATTATTTAATTTATTATTTTAAATTAAATATTCACCATTATTGTAATAACCCGGAAATCCGAGCCAATTTAAAATTTTTATTTTGGCTATTTTAGCGAATTTTGATTATTTAAAATGAATTATTTTAAATAATAACGATGAGAAATTTATTTTGAATTGAATTCGAACGTATATATTTATATAGATCGTCGTTAGAATATAAATATTTATTTATATATATAAAAGGAATTGAAAATGGCGCAGTAGTTCGATAATTCGATTTCAAACTTCAATTGAATGTACCGGGTGCAAAACAAACCGGATTTTAACGAAACCAAAAATATTAGAATCTATTTGAGAATATCTTTCCAACGAATCCGGAAAATCAAAATTTTATAGCGGGAATCAAAAGTTATGTCCAAATGAATTTTCAGAATAGTCGCTATGGAATTATGGCCCTTAAAAATGGGAATTTTGCAAACGACCTCGGAATTCGACGAAACCACTTTTGTTGGATCCGTGATGTCAAGTTATTTCTAGATTCCAAAATTCGTAATTTTTCAAATCAATATGTGAGCGTGGCAAAGGAAAACGCGTTTGACCAGTTTTAGTTGATTTTAATCGACTGGAAAATGACCATTTTTCAAACGGTCTCAGAATTCGATGAAATTAGTTTTGTTGGGACCGTATCGTCGATATGAAGCTAGAAAATATTTTTCGGGAATTTTTCGAGTTAGTATGTGACCCCAGTAAATTGAAATGCGCGTTCAAATTCAATATATAGAGTTATATTTTGATTTTGATAAAAACTGACCGAAACGATCGAATCAGCTTACGATACTTATCCCATTGTGTTTGGAATGGGGGTAATTAGCTATGGACGACAGGCGGTGAACCTCGTTTTGAGGTCGAATAAAAAAGTTGCTTTTTTGAAATTAAAAATAATAAAATAAATATATATATTTATATAATAACACCCCCTCTCTCTCCTTTTCATTTACAGACCAAAATCGAATAAAAAAATAAAAAAAGGGAGAGATCCCAAGGGTGGATCGACGCCGCCGCGCGCCGCCACCAGGGCGGAGCCCTCCCCCTTAGCCTCTCGATTCACCTTCCCCCCCTCGAACCCTAGCGCATCCTCCTGAACCCGCGACGCAAACCCCGAGACCCCCCCTCGCCTGTGACGCCACCAGCGCCCACCTCCGACGTCCCCGACCCCCCCGACCCCCCTGTGCGCGCCTCAGTCTCTCCTCCCACTTCTCTTCTCGCCCAAAACCCCCACCATTCGAGAACGCCCCCAGCCCCTTTACTGCTCCGATCCGCCTCCTTACCATCTCCGGCGTGCCTCGCAGCAAACCTCTTCTGGCCAACGACGCTGCTGCCTTTTTCTTCTTGATTTGAAGTGAGTTTCCCCCTTTCTTTTTAATTTATTACTATGTAATTAGCTTTATAAAAATAATTGTTCGGTTTTTACACATTTAAACAAGATAGAAAAGTTGGGTTTTTATGTGGATTTTTAGCAAAGTAAAAATCAGATTTTTAGCAAAGCAAAGATCGGATTTTTTGTTTATATATATAGCATAGAAAGATTTGATTTTTAAAGCGAAGAGATTATATTTTTAATAACAAAAGGATATGATTTCTAGATTATAAAAATATAATTTTTATAATATAGAAAGGTTAAAAATATATTTTTTATAATATAGAAAGGTTAAAAAATAAAAATTTTATAATATAGAAATGTTAAAAATATAATTTTTATAATATAGAAAGGTTAAAAATATAATTTTTATAATATAGAAAGGTTAAAAATGTAATTTTTATAATATAGAAAGGTTAAAAATATAATTTTTATAATATATAAAGGTTAAAAATATAATTTTTATAATATAGAAAGGTTAAAAATATAATTTTTATAATATAGAAAGGTTAAAAATATAATTTTTATAGAGAAGAAGCGTTGTAAAAAAAAATATGAAGAAGAAATAAAAATACGATTTTTATTTATTGAATGAAGTGATAAAAATATAATTTTTATTTGAACAGCGTGAAAAGAACTGCATTGAAATTTCAAGCAGATTCAGACGGTTCAGCAGTTCAACAGCAAAGCACGGCGGAGTGGAACCCTCTGTGAGAACTTCTCACCTTTAACTTTCTTTTTCTAGTTAATAATATATACTAGGATGCAGATGGTGTTTAGTAGCACCCGACACCCGTCGTCCACAGACCATGGACGGCTTGTATGCTTGTTTGTTTGATTTTGATGTGTAGTTGATTGTGTGATGTGATGTGAATGAAATAAAATATTTATGTGGCTAAAAATATTTTATAGTTGAAAATATAATTTTTAACATGAATGTGAATAAATAAATATAAACAAATCAGACGATTTGTTTATATACACACATTTGACTGATATTGATTGGGACGATAAATTTTACACATCGCCCAACTACACAAATAAAATCTGTGTTTGTTTGTTTGAAACACCACACGGGTATTGGGATGATATATGACATACACTAATCCCAATAATTAGTTGTATGTCGATCGATTGATTAACAGACTGTTATAAGCATTAAATATTTATATTTGATGCTTATACAGTGTAGAACGCACTCTGGATGATGGTTGATTATTTATCGTTGTTATTTTGTACATGTGTTGTAGAAAATCCATATAATTAACATTATATGGTAATTGATTGGGCCTCATTCCAATTTTGAAATAGAAATATTTGAAATAGAAATATTTGAATAGAAATATTTGAAATAGAAATATTTGAAATAGAAATATTTGAATAGAAATATTTGAAATAGAAATATTTGAAATAGAAATAATTGAATAGAAATATTTGAAATAGAAATATTTGAAATAGAAATATTTGAATAGAAATATTTGAAATAGAAATATTTGAATAGAAATATTTGAAATAGAAATATTTGAAATAGAAATATTTGAATAGAAATATTTGAAATATAAATATTTGAATAGAAATATTTGAAATAGAAATATTTGAAATAGAAATATTTGAATAGAAATATTTGAAATAGAAATATTTGAAATAGAAATATTTGAATAGAAAAAATTAAAATAGAAATATTTGAAATAGAAATATTTGAATAGAAATATTTGAAATAGAAATATATGAAGCCGTGTTGATTAGATTGACGCCATTTTGACGCGAACGATATTTATATCGATTTTATTCAAATTGAAATGAATATTGAAGTGAATTGCAATTCGAATAGAATTGAAATTCGAATTAAACTGAAATAGAATTGAAATCGTTTTGAAATGAAATTAAAACGAATTTATATTGGAATATTCAATTTTGATTAGAAATTGAATATGAAGTTGAAATCGTTTCGAAAACGAATTTAAAACGATTTATAAAATTCATTCCGAAAGGAAATCGACGAAGTATATATTATATATATTATATATATAATATAATGGCCTGAATAGAATGTGCCGCGCCGCGGCAGTTCGCGAATTTCGACCATTGACTTCGAATGGACATTGCGGGAGATCCGACCGTCGGATTCTCCTAAAACCGGAACCGTTGGGTTCGTGTCGAAAAGAGCTTTCTAACGATTATTAGAAATTTGAAATCTAACGGTTGGATTTGGAATTATGCCCAAATCAAATTTGGAAAAGGTCGCTGTAAGTGCAGTTCGATGGCCGTTGATGGAAATCGACTGTACGGACCTTGATAAAATTATTAAAAATAGTGATAATTTGTGTAAAATCATAAGAAATGATTTGTGAAGAATTGGGATGAAAAACTCCATATTTGAAAAGATAAAAATAGGTTTTTATCGAAATGAACTAGTTTTGAACTAGAATAGTAATTTATTTATTTTTAAAATAAATAAATTGGATTTGAAATGGTTTTGAAAATAACCAGAATTTCCAATAATTGCATTGCAATGGATTTGAATCGAAATTGCCTTCGGAATATTTCGATGTTGGATTTCGTGATTATATAGATATTGTTATGGAAATTTGAAAGATATATATATATCGTTATTTCCAATACGATATTTGTGGGTCGTAGAATTTGATATTGAATATAAGCCGATATATTTTCTATTCAGAGCCTTGTATTTAATATCAAATGTGATTTGGGTTTGTCGTGAATGGTGTCTTCATTAACACTGTTCTTAAACCCAGTTGAGAAAAAGATTAAATCTTTTTATTTATATTTAATGAAGTTTACCAATTAAATAACATTTAATTGGAATTGAATTGGTATTGATTTTTGGGTTTATCGTGAACAGTGTTTTAAATAACACTTGTTCTTTAGCCCGATAATTAATGGAATGTGATTTTGGGGTTTATCGTGAACCGGGTTTTAAATGACACCGATTCTTTAACCCAGTTAAAGATTAAAACTAAGTGGAGTTTTAATGAATCTTTAATTAGATTGAAAAGATCGAGAATGGAGTATCACCAGTTTTGCTCCAGGCGATAGTTAAATCTTTAATTAGATTTGAACGTGAAATGGTAATTGAATTTACCGATAACACCGTGGTGTTAGATATGAAGTATGACCAGTTTTACTTCATGGGATGAATAGGTTGGGATTGGAAAATAAAATAAATGATTACTTCGGTGTGGTTCGCTAACCCGACTAGTTTGAATTGATATTCAAGGAAGATTAAAGAATAAATTTAAAGAATTTATCTTTGATAAAATTAATGGGAACCTTTCCCAAAGTATAAGAATATTCTGAATTGGAATGAGGCGTATGTTGTGTTTGTGTAACACTTGTTTATTATATACGCGAGTTATTCAGAAAGACCGGGTTTATCCCATTCTGAATAACTGATTCGACGTGGTGTCGAAGATGAAGACGGTGGTTGAAGACCGGAGGTCTTCACGTCGTTTGGATAATTACTGATGATCTTGATTGGGTCGTACAACCAAGAGGAGGGAATCAGTTAGTGGTCATCCAGACGTACTTGGAGATCGATGGATATGCGCGGTACTAGGTGCCTCCGGTTTCGTTCAGACCCAGAACGAACTTGTAAATGGACTGTGTGTCTGACATTGGATTTTAGCCTGTGTGATTGATTTCTATTAAATATATATCTGTTTGGCGGTGGAGAATTTATTCTCTTGCTTAACGCCCTTCTCTGAGACGTACAAGCTCAGGGGTTATATATTAATGGACATCAAACGCATGGAGTGAATTGCCTGTGTGGCATGCCTAAGTGGCAATTGATCAGGGCTTCTGTTGAAAAGCAGAGTCTTGTGGTTGATGATCAAAGCACGGCCTTTGTGGCGTAGCTTTGTGTAGCGTTGATTCGCGAGCCTCACACCCCGGTTGTGAACCAAAAACGGGAGAGGACCTCAGGGAGGGCATGCGTCTCTTTCTAGCTAGAAGTGGCGTCAGTGGTTTTACACGCCCTGACGAGTTTGACTTATGTGGTTGTTGTTGTTGCGAGGCGCCTCGGTTATATCGGTCGATCCGGGACCGATGCAGTCATTCGTTGGCTCATTTACGCCCCATAGGGCGGGGAAACGCAGTGTTCAGTATTTTAATCCACATCGGTGGACCGGCCCTGACGATCCAAAGGCTTGACTGAGTACTTGCATGAGGCTCGGGCTAGACAGTCTCGAATCGGTAGAGGACGATCCCTAGCCTCAGTTTGCAGATGAAAATCCAATTTCCAAATACGTGATTTTGCGGTTTTAATTGTAGAACTAGTATAGCGACATGATATATGGTACCCATGCCGTCTATGATTGATATTTATGATTTGAAATTGTTTTGACACTATACACTTATAATAGTATCAAATAATATGTTTTTAAACGTATCAAGCATTCTTTGGCTATTATAAGGTAAAACCCTATCCTCTGGCTTGCGTTGCATTGTGTGATGGGACCTGGGTCTTATAATAGCTTCATTTTTTCTTTATTTAGCATTGCGCTGTTGTTATATGCACTGGTATTCTTGGGAGGAAACCCATTCCGTGTTATACGGCGTGGTCCCTTGATTTACCTAACTTTAAAATAAAGATTAATAACTGTTTTAGTTCTCACACCTGTCCCATGACAGACCTGGAGTTTATTGTTTTAACCTAAACTCTGGGTGCCCTTATTTTGACGGGCAGCTAGTAGTTTTGGTTTTTGCAGATTTATATTCACATGATCCTGATTTACTGCTGGAACGATATCCGGAAAGCTTTGTATCCGTATATCTCCTTCAGCTGTGTTTGTATTATTTTCCGCTGCTATGTAATGTATTGTAATCTCTGATATTTTTCTGTTGTGTAATATTCATTTATACTCTGTATATTCTTGTAATCTGATGCATTGTTGTAATATACAATGAAATGTTCTTCCGTCTGCGTTCCTTTGTGGCTTGTTCTCAATTCGATCCGCGCTTTCCTTACCGGGGAAGTTACGGGTCTTTACAATTATTTAATTAAACCACCATTTAATTCACTATATCACTATTTATATAATTAAATAAATTAATTATAATACTCTGCAAATGCGGGTCATTACATTCTTCCCCACTTAAAATAATTTCGTCCTCGAAATTGCTAAGGTAGAGAACGATTCTATCGACTGGTTAGAACTTATTCGTTAAATTCTTAACTTCAGTTTCAACTGAACCAATTTAATTTCAATAAAATATTAATTAATTCTTATCAACGAAAATTTTAAAAAATCCTGAAAATTTTCTAACTCCTTAACTTTTCGAAAAATTTCGCCGGCACCTCCTTTGTACTGGTCAATATCTCAAACTCCAACTCGCCTCTCTGGGCCTTTTCCAACCCAAAAAAAAAATCAAACAGCCAAGCGGCTTGCCAAATCGGCTCATAAATCTCATATCCAATAGAATTATAAACTTGTACCTTTTTGTCGGCATATCATTATATCCTTTCCACCTGTTATCAATTCAGCAGATATAAGGGTCATCCCAATCAAATTCCAATCTGCTTTTATCCACAACACAACCATTCACTTATATCCGAGCCAAATATCATTTCAACTCGAGTTTCTTCTCGATTCCCAACTCTTAACTTGATTATCACATTACACTTCAAATTTGAATCTCACAATCCAATTTGTCTTGATATTATTCTAATTCAATCTCAGTTACCACTTTACTGGCTTTACTTTAATTCAAATTTGCTTTCACAAATTTCTGTTAAATTTGTTTTTAATTCAAATAGTCTTTCCCTGGGAGTTTTTAAACAGTTTACTCTTTTCAAAAATCAAATTTTCCTTTTTGAAATTCAACACAACTTGTCTTTCCCAAAACAAATTCAAAACAATATCTCTGGTTGTAATTCGTCACTTACCACTCGAAAATGAATACTGATGGTGCAGCTGTCATCATCAGAATCTATTTTCCAGCGATCAAAGTAAGTTCAATACTATATCACTTTTCAAAACTATTTCTTAAACCATTTCCATTTTGAAATTCATTTCAAAATATAATTCATACTGCTTGTAAAACAATTTAAAATCTCCCAAGATCTTAAATTTTCCTTATTTTTAATCCAAATTCATTTACAAACACTTATCCAATTTCCCAGAGTTTTAATTCAATTTCTGGTTTAAATTCAGATTTAATTCATCTGATTTCATATATTATCCTTATATGAATTCTAATTGGTTACTTACATAACCATTTTACTTTTTATAATCTTACTCGATTATAATAACAACCAATATATCCTATATATTATAATCATTCCAATATAAATCCTTTATATCAAAATATAATTTTGGGTAAATCATTTCATTCACCCTCTTTTCAAAACATACCATGACGGTTCATCGTATTCAAGTGTTTACCAACTCCTACCGATACAGTGGATCAAACTGATCGACCAGAACTCATAAACAACTCAACCAATAAATCTCCACAATATAATACCATTTTTATATCAAATAACAAATACGTTCACTCGTATATATACACTCAAACTCAATCGACGGTGTTACTAACCCTATCTCTACTGAGTCATGCCACAGAGCCAAGGTAATTACTTAACCTTAATCTCTGATACCAACCGTAACGACCCGGAATTTTGTTGACCTTGGTTATCGCCATAAACTCAATGATGACTAACCACTATACTAAATTACTAAATCCACTTAACCACTTCACACTCGAACCATAATCATTTCTTAATTAAAAACGCAGTCAATCAAGTTGGGGTATAGCTACCTCTCAGACCTTAACTGAACCACCCTTCAAATCTCGAAATAGATAAGATTCACCTTTTTAACTCTTTAACACTTCCTTATGAACCCTCGGATTCTATTTACGAACCGCCTTCTTTTACAACTTTACGTGATTATAAAAATGGTGTTATAATCTCCTGCATCCGAAATATATTATCTTTAATATGATTTTTATTTCCTAACTCGAATAATATAACGACAACTAATTTATTTACTCCTATTCGGTTAACTCTAATCTATAACTCTTATTTGAATAACTCCAACCTAATAACTCTTACTGGATTAACTCTTATTCGAATAACTTAGATTCGATTTGCTTACTTTCGAATACTTATATTCGATAATCTCTTTCTTCGAATAAATCTTATTCGATTTAACTCCTGTCGAATAACTAGATTCGATCAACTCACTCCGAATATTTCTGATTCGATTATCTCATTTCGAATATCTCTGATTCAATTATCTCACTTCGAATAACTAAATTCGATTAACTCATTTCAACTCTATTCGAATAAACTAAATTCGATTAACTCCATTTGAATAATTCTAGTTCGATTTAACTCTATCGATTTACTCTAGTTCGATTTACTCTAACTGTTTAACCCTAACTGATTAACTCTAACTGGTTTATCTCTACGGTTTAACCTAACTGGTTAACCCTATTGGTTTTACTCTAACTGGTTAACCCTAACTGATTAACCCTAACTGATTAACTCTTTGTCCTTATTCAGTCTCAAACATCGATGTTGAAATCGATTCTTACTTCTTTATATAAGTCCTGGCTTATATATTCTATTTATCAAAATGATAAATATTTAACTTAATTTATAAATATCATTTATAAATCAATCTGCTCCTTTTATCTGTTTACTTCTTCATATATAAGTTCAGACTTAAATATATATATATATATATATATATCTATTTTTCCAAGGATAAATATTTTCTTTATAATCTATTTGTTTTCTAAAAAAATATTTCCTTTATAACCCTATTTGTTTTCTTGAACAAATATTTCCCTTTTTATTTTATTTGCAAATAGTTTGCAAATATTCCCTTTATAATCTCTTATTTATTCTTTAATAAATATCTTCTTTAATGACTTAGTTCTAAGTGTTTCCTCTATTACCTTATTTATTTATTCTAAGTATTTCCTTTATTAATATCTTATTTATTTAACAAATAAATATTTCCTTTATCTTATCCTATTTATTTTCTAAGTAAGTAATCCACTTTATAAATATTCTATTTATAAATATTTCCTTCATTTATAATTCCCACTTAAACGTATTTCCAATTTATAAATATTCCATTTATAAATATTCCTATTTATAAATATTCTCTTTTATAAAATCCTCTGATTTTATAAATATTCTCTTTTCAGTATTCACTTTGACAAATTCCCCTTTCCCCAAATCCCGGTATGTTATGGTGTTTAACATATCAATTTACGATGTCCAATATCGTCCATAAACACACAATCAACAACAGGTTATAAACCATGTCATATGTCATAATATATGAAAATAATAAAATAGCTGTTGAGGAATCCAGTCGGATTCCTCCAATCTGTTTCCCTGCATCCACAGATGTTACACAATAAAATCAACATCACTTTCAGTTCCATATGATATATTCTGTTAAAAAGAATCAATATAGAAATTCAACTAACAAACTAGCAGTTCAATCAAACAGTCAACACACAGCAATCAACAGATGATTAACAGTTCTAAAAATACGTTATAAAAATATAACTGTTCAGAGTTGGTGAGTTTTACTCACATTTGCTGTTCATCGTTAAAGAACGATAAATTGTTTGTTTGATTTGAATCAAACAATTTATTTCGCCATAAATTGCAACTTACGGTTCGTCAATCTGATATTGTATGACCAAGGTATTCACTTTACAAGTTCAACGCATATTTAGATTAAATTAAAACTTAACTTTAAACTTGAATGGGCTCACCCATTTTCCTTAAGGCCCAATTACGTTCAACGGACCCAACCCATTTAAAACTACTTCTTCCTCTTTTGAGCTGCTGCCGAACCCGATTCCTCAAACCATGGCCATTTTCGCAACCTCTTACTCCCTTTTCTCCATCAATGCCCCACCATTCAACCAATGGATATCACCATCGACTTCTCCACCAAAACCTCATCGCGGCTATACCCTTAAGGTGCCTGTGATGGCCCGCCCCGCAACAACCGACATTTACTCAAAAAGTGCGTTGTACACATGTCCAGTTAGCACGGGATGGTCGTCCGAAGAAAAGAAAGAAGACGAAGAACTAAACAAAGAACTTGTAGAATGTCTCACAGCGCATAGAATAAAATATAATGACAACATACTTGACATAAAACAGGTGAGACAGTGCATAAGATGAAAACTAGAACTAAGCATCATAGCTGCGGAAATCCAAAATACAGCATATTACAACTTTTAAAATACTGTCTCTAAAGCAAAAGCAAGATAAAGGAAGGTACACTACTAATGCCCAAGTAGTGACCACCAATGACACAGGGAGAATATATGTAGATATCATACGTAGGAGCTTCATGCTCGTCTCCGAATCAGCTACTCGTGCATCACCAGCTAACCTGTCTCTAGTCTGCTCGTGTGAGCACCCAGAGTAATAAGAAGAGACATAAAACTCTGGGTCAGACAAAAGTCTGGTATGAGCGATAAGCAGCTAAACAGAACAATAACAGGTATACTAAACCATACCCGAACCTGGACCTGCAACCAAAGAGTTAGCACTACATATTGTACAACACTCTAAGGTGCCACTAACATGTGGTGTGAAGATACGGGGGTGGGGGTGTGCATGTCATAGTGATGGCAAACAATCAAGCATAGCAACCATCCTCACATCTCTCACTCAAGTGCGTAAAGCATACAATATTCACCACTTCGATCACCTCAATATTTTGCTATAATCACCTTGCCCCATGAAGTCATAAATGGCTTCACTGCACTGATACATAGCCACTAATCCTTCGCTATGTCCACTTGCCCCATGGAGTTATTCACCCCATCTGCGTTGGCTCATAGCCTTATCAATCCTTTACTATGTCCACTTGCCCCATGGAGTTATTCACCCCTTCCGCGCTGGCTCATAGTCTTACTACGATCACTTTGCCCCTCGAGTCATAATGACTCTACTGCACTGATAACGTAGTCTTGCTACCATCACCTTGCCCCTCGAGTCATAGTGACTCTACTGCACTGATAAGTAGCCCATCATTCATTTTCAGTGGTGAATCGAAGTTATGAACGTCGACAACTCCTTAGCACACGTCCCGCAGCAAAGCCCAACCATGAAGTGAACTCATTGGTTCCCAACTGGATCCTGAGCTCTAACTTCCATTTGGACTACCTTTGCATCTCGGGTTATTGGTCAATACTGGATCGGTTTGAATTCCTCCTTGCCATCGGTTCGGTTCAGTCATAGATATTCCCCTCTGGCGGTTCGGTTCGGGTGTATGCATCTCGTTCAGTGTGACGTTTCAGCAACCGGTTCGGTTCGGGTTTGATTGCTCCATCGGTTCGGTTCGGGTCCTCTGTCACCATCCGGTCCGTCCTTCTCTCTTGGCTCCTGGCTTGGCCTTCTGGTCCGATCCGATCCCCTTCCTTATTCCCATCCGCTCCGATCCCTATTCCTATTCCCATCCGCTCCGATCTGATCCCCCCTTCCTTAGCCCGATCCGATCCCAGTTCAACCTTTGTGGCCTTCCTTTTTGCTATACTTCTCTTGTGCTAAGCTACGGTTCGGTTCGGTGATCCTTTGCCCGGTCCGAGCCCATCCATCCGATCCGATCTGAAAACCTGCACTGTTTTTCTGCAACTTTTCCAGCGAGTGTTTTACGCCATTCGACGACGTTTTCGACCATTCTAAGTATTCTAATCAATCACAAAGCATACCACAAAGTCATAGCAACAAGTAGAAGTGATCTCAAACACCAAAACATCAATATGATAGGTTAAAATGGATCAAACATAGCCAAAACCCCATATTTTCCCTTAAGCATGTTTAGGTGAAACTAATGATATGATTAGCAAAACTTAACCAAATTAACCCAAATTCATATCAGAGGTCTAAGACATCATTTCGAATTTTATAAATATTTTTCCAGAATTTTATCATGTTTAAATTCGCTAATTAATAATAATTACCCTTAATTAGCCATAATTAGTGAGGAACTATGCAAATCACTCACCTTAGCCACAAATAAAACCTCAAACTGAAATGAATCTCTGATTTGGTGCGAATCCCAATGCTAAACAGCAGCTCTAATGTTGATTTGGTGAAGATCTCCCTTGATTTGATGTTGCTAAGCTTAATCCTTGATTAGAAAGTGATTTGGAGGTGATTTAGAGGTTGGAGGTCATTTTTAGGGTTTCCAAGAGGTAAGTGGAGGCCAGAAAACTGAAATGAAATGAAACCCTAACTCATTTCAGCCTCCCCATAACCCTAATCCCGAAATGGGTTATGGGCTCATTCACTAATCACCCTATTTGGCCCGGTTAAGCAGTTTTTTACCTTCCAAACCTTATTTCAGCCATATCTCCCAAACGGTAAGTCTGTTTTTCACATGTGACCACTCTACGGAAAGGTAAACCATCATCCGGAGCTAATGGAAGTGGTTTCAGGTCAAAATTCCTTTCCAATCAAAAGTTATGGCCGAAACAAGATCAGCAAGGGGCAAAACGGTCATTTAAAAATCGACGAAAATCATGAACATGAGAAATGACTCTAATGGTTGTTTCCCAAAGTTACATGACCATACGACTTCATATGGGAAAGAAATAAATATCCTACGATCCCCCGATGCGTAGAATGCGGGTTGTTACATTCTCCCCCCCTTAAGAAATTTCGCCCCTGAAATTCCCTAACCAAAACACACAAAAGGGTCCCGCATGCCAATCAGCCATAAAACAACAATCAAACATGCAAAACAAGTCTATCCTAGCATGCGGAATAACTAAATCGCAAAGTAAATCTTACCAGGCGAAGAGTTCTGGATGCGTCTTCCTAATGCTTTCCTCTGTCTCCCAAGTACAGTCATTCTCGTTCTTGCCCCACTGAACCTTGACTAGCTTCACTGCCTTCCTTCGAAGTTGCTTCGTACCGTGCTCGACAATACAAATCGGCTTGCGGTCCCCAACCGCCTCGGGTTCCACTTCGAAGTCCTCTAACTGATCAGGTGAAATAGTCATATCTGGGTCGTGTACGAACTTCCTTAGTTGGGAAACATGAAATACGTTGTGAACTCCCGCCATCTTTTCTGGTAAGTCAACTCTATACGCCAACTTCCCAACTAGTTCAAGAACTGGGAATGGGCCAACAAATCTTGGTGCCAACTTGCCTCTCCTGCCAAATCGTATCACGCTCTTCAACGGAGAAATCTTGACAAACACCAAGTCACCAACGGAGAATTTTAAGTCTCTTCTCCTCTTATCAGCATAACTCTTCTGCCTATCTTGGGCAGCCTTCATTCGTTGCTGAATGACCTTAATCTTGTCCGAGGTTTCTCATACCACATCTGGTCCAAGTATAAACTTCTCACCGGTCTCTATCCAACATGATGGTGAGTTGCACGGTCTTCCGTACAAAGCTTCATATAGAGCCATACCGATACTGGATTGGTAGGTATTATTATATGCAAACTCTACTAGATGCAAATGGTCATCCCATGATCCACCAAAATCCAATATACAAGCTCTCAAAAGATCTTCCAATATACGATTCACCCTCTCCGTCTGACCGTCGGTCTGAGGATGATATGCGGTACTGAGATGTAATTCTGACCCCAGAGCCTCTTGTAAGCTCTTCCAAAACCCACTAGTAAACAACGGGTCTCGGTCACTCACAATGCTTTTAGGCACTCCATGAAATCTCACTACCCACTTCATATACAATTCTGCTAACTTAGCTGCCGTTCTGGTCGATTTGACTGGTATAAATTTTGCACTCTTAGTCAATCGATCCACAATTACCCAAATGCTATCATGTCCCGATCTAGTCCTTGGTAAACCATCGATGAAATCCATCGAGACTTGTTCCCATTTCCATTCGGGAATTCCAATGGTTGCAACAAACCACTAGGCTTCTTTTGCTCGGCTTTAACTAGCTGGCAATTCATGCATTTGGATATAAACTTCCCAACGTCTCTTTTCATCCCTTCCCAGTAGTAAGTCTGTCTCATGTCTCGATACATCTTATCACCACCGGTGTGTATAGTCAGTTTTGAGTGATGACATTCTCTAAGCACTTCATCTCTCAAACCATTCACGTTGGGTACAACTAGTCTTCCATTCTTTCTAAGCCATCCATCTCGATCAAGCCCATACAAATTCATCTCCTCACCGTCGATATCCATTTCTAACTTGGAGATGATTTCCAATAGATTAGGATCGTCCCTCTGGCTGGAACCAATCCGCTCTATCAAAGTGGGTCTGATCGCCAAACTAGCTAGCATTTCTGGATCCAATTCGCACTTTGGTCTGAAATCAAACCCTGCGATATACTCCAGTTGCTTCCATTCAAGAAACATAGCCCCTAAACTGGCATGTCTCCTACTCAAGGCATTGGCTACCGCATTATCTTTCCCAGGTGTGTATGCGATATCAAAATCATACGAAGCCAAGAACTCTAACCATCTCTGCTGACGGAGATTCAGATCCTTTTGAGAGAAGAGATACTTTAACGATTTATGATCGGTAAACAACTCAAATCTTTCTCCCAAGAGATAATGTCTCCACATCTTCAGCGCAAACACGATCGCTGCTAGTTCCAAATCATGGGTAGGGTACCTTTTCTCAAGTGGCTTTAGTTGCCGACTAGCATAAGCTACAACCTTACCTCCTTGCATCAATACAACACCTAGTCCGGTACCATAAGCATCCGTGAATACCGTCTTTTCTTCATTACCTTTAGGAATGACTAGAACTGGCGCACGCGTCAACTTTTCTTTTAGACTCTTGAATGCATTCTCACACACTCCGTCCCAGACGAAGGCCTGATTCTTCTTAGTCAACTGAGTCAACGGTACTGCTATCTTGGAGAAGTCCTGGATAAACTTACGATAATACCCAGCTAACCCCAAGAAACTTCTTACATCTGTTGCATTCTTGGGCGTAGGCCAATCCCAATCAATGTCCTTCAAATAGGTGTACATAAACAAACCGTCTGGTTTGTAAATGAATATTTATTTATTCACATTTACGTTAAAGATTATATTTTTAACGATCAAACTATTTTATTCAACCTATGAATATTCTATTCGGTTCATTTATTAAATAAAATGTTATCTTTATTTTTCTAACTTATTTTTAGAAAATTTCGGCGGCATAACGGCACGATACTAGAAACGGGACAAGGCCTAGCCTTATCCCCGATCTAGTGAAGGCCCACGCCATTCACACATCAATCAAATCAATTTCATTTCACCAAACAATTCAATTCAAACCAAATAATCTAACCAACTACACAACCAAACAATTAAACAAACAAGCCATCCATGGTCTGTGGATGACGGGTGTCGGGTGCTGCTAAGCACCGTCTGCATCCTAGTATATATATTAACTAGAAATTTAAAATAAAAGTGAGGAGTTCTCACCGATAGCTATCCTAACTCCACGGCACTTCTAATGCAGGAAATCTTCGCCGTTTCTTCTATCGTCACTTTACTTGCCCGTATTCTCTACATATGTAAAAATAGAATTTTTACTTCGCTATTCAATATATAAAAATCATATCTTTACTATGCTATTCAATATATAAAAATCATATTTTTACTATACTATTCAATATATAAAAATCATATTTTTACTATGCTATTCAATATATAAAAATCATATTTTTACTATGCTATTCAATATATAAAAATCATATTTTTACTATGCTATTCAATATATAAAAATCATATTTTTACTATGCTATTCAATATATAAAAATCATATTTTTACTATGCTATTCAATATATAAAAATCATATTTTTACTATGCTATTCAATATATAAAAATCATATTTTTACTATGCTATTTACACATAAAAGAATATATTTTTAATTTGCTACTTTGACATAAAAGAATATATTTTTAAAAGACTATATTTTTTTCTTTCAAAAACAATGTATATATTTTCAAACCATATTTTCTATTTTAAAAATAACATATATTTCTCTATTTATTTTATAAAACAATTTCTATTTTAATCACAAAAAGAAAATCTAAACTTTGAACATTTAAAACAATAACAGGAGATTACCCTCACAAAAAAAAGAAACCAAGTCTGCGTTCATCTTCCTCGCATAGCTCCAGGCTCTAAGCCACTTCATCGAAAACCCATCATTCAATCGGAAAAAAAACCTATGGAGCCGCCACTGTAGATGGTCATAGTCCGATCTGTCGTTGCCCTCGCGAAGCCCTAGGTCCGCGCCTCCAATGCCCAGCATGGGCCCCAATTTGACAGCCCCAGGTGGCCGGTGGTTGTACAGAAGGCGGAGACGGTGGGTCTGGAATTGCTGGAGGTCTTCGCTGTCTTGGAGGGAAGAGAAGAGGCTGCGTCGGGTCTTGGGGAGAGGGAGGATCGGCTGCAGGCGGAGGTCTGACGATCGATGGCAGGGCTAGGGTTGGCTGGACGGTGGATTTTGGGGGTCTTGGGGTTGCGCGCTCTGATTTTTGGAGAGAGAGATGGAGGGAGGCTGCTGGCGTTGATGGAGGAGGGGGTGGAGGAGTGACCGACGATGGGAGGAGGGGGTGGCGGATTCCGCTCGTCGTCGCCGTCTCTTCGTTTTTTTTTTCCAAATTGATCTGAGGAGATAAAGGGGGGGAAAGGGTCAACGGGGGTGTTAATGTAAAAAGGGTTTTATTTTATTTAATTTATTTTTAATTCGCTTAAAAACCCAAAATCCTCGCGAACTCCAAATCAACCCCAACGACTATCGCCCCTAGCGTATTACCCCCATTCCGAACACAATGGGATATGCCACGTAGGCCAATTCGACTGTTACAGTAGGTTTTTCTCAAAATCAAATTATAAATCAGTGTATATTCAATTTTAAACGTACCTTTCAAATTACCGGGGTCACATACGAACTCTAAAAATTCCAGAAAAATATTTTCTAGCTTCGTATTGACGATACGGTCCTAACAAAACTAATTTCGTTGAATTCTGAGACCGTTTGAAAAATGGCCAATTTCCAGTCGATTAAAATCAACTGAAACTGGTCAAACGCGTTTAACAGCGCCACGCTCACATATTGATTCGAAAAATTATGAAATTTGGAATCTAGCAATAATTTAACATCACGGACCCAACAAAAGTGGTTTCGTCGAAATCCGAGGTCATTTGCAAAATGTCTATTTTTAAGGGCCTGAATTCCATAGCAACTATTCAGAATTTTCAACTGGACATATCTTTTGATTCCCGCTATGAAATTTTGATTTTTCGGATTCGTTGGAAAGATATTATCAATTAGATCCTATGATTTTTGGTTTTACTAAAATCCGGATTGTTTTGCACCCGGTACATTCAATTGAAGTTTGAAATCGAATTATCGAACTACCGCGCCATTTTCAATTCTATTTATAATTATATATAAATATTTATATTCTAACGACGACGTATATAATATATACGTTCGAATGCTATTGAAAATAAATTTCTCGTCGATAATATTTAAAATAATTCATTTTAAATAATAAAAATTCGCCAAAATTGCCAAAATAAAAATTTTAAACTGGCCCAGATTTTCCGGGTTATTACAATCTCCCCCACTTAAAACTTTTCATCCTCGAAAAGGAACAAAGTTGAAAGTGGTTTGATTAATCCACACTACGTTCGGTCTGACTTCCATTCTCCAACTTTTCAGTTTCTGAGAATTTTCAAAAATTTCAAAAATTTGGCTATCACCCTAAATTTTCGAAAAATTTCGCCATAACCTCCCCTGCACCGGGAGCCACGGGAAAATCCCGAAATTGCCATATAGGCCTTCTGATCTCAAAAAGAAAAAGAAAAAGCCAAGCAGCTAGCCAATAGGCTCATAAAATCATCATCACCCAAACAAAACAGTAAATTACATAGTAAACATGTACCTATTTGTCGGGCAAACAAATTTTATTCTTCGGCTCTAGCCTCCTTGCTATGACCTGTTCAAAAGATATACATGTATGCAAGCAAATGCGACCAATTTTCAATATAATTCAATATGTGATTCAATTACGCTAAATGGCTAAAAATTAGCAAACAAATAAACAAACAACACAAACATCAATCAATTAGTGAATTAGAGTTTCAAATTCATAATTTTGATACATATGCAAAAATCATGTTTTTGATGCCAAATCACAACAATAGGCCCTATCTAATTTTTTTGGTTCTCACACCAGTCAATAGGAAATATATAGATATTACATGTTCGTCACTCGAATATAAATTCTGATGATGATATATCAACCATCAGAATCACCCCCGGGCGACTAGAGTGTAATTCTATATCTATCCAGTATATCAAAACTTCGAATACACGATAGCTAGGCGCATACGCAAAATCTTTATATATTGGATTGTCCTAATCAATATGAAATAAATAATCAAATACGAATAATTGATTTTAAATTTTCAAACAAAATTGGTTTACTATTTTAAAAATATACTCTTCACACTCGTTCTAGGATACTACTGATCCCATCTCTAACGAGTCATTCTCATTGGATATTGCTAATCCAATATCTGATGAATTCTTTCGTATGGTTCTAATGTGCCTTGTTCTCTGAGCTTTGTAAACCAAAGCTCTGATACCAAATGAAGCGACCCGAACTTCCCCTGTCTCCGAAGAGAAGAGAAAGAACGAATTGTTTTGAGAACACGACAAATCAGAACGCAGACGAAAGAACATTTCATGTATATTACAACAATGCATCAGATTACAAGAATATGCAGAATATAAATGAATAATACACAGAAATATCAGAGATTTAAATTACATTTAAATACATCGCAGTGGAAAATAATACAATACACAAATGAAGGAGATATACGGATACAAAGCTTTCCGGATATCGTTCCAGCTGTAAACCAGGATCCTGTGAATATAAATCTGCAAAACCAAAACTACTAGCTGCCCGTGTCGAAATTAGGGGCACCCAGAGTTTAGGTTAAAACAATAAACTCCAGGAACTAAAACAGTTATTTAAAACTTTACTTTAAATCAGATATATCAAGGGACCACGCCGTATAACACGGAACGGGTTTCCTCCCAAGAATACCAGTGCATAAAACAAACAGCGTGATGCTAAATAAAGAAAAATGAAGCTGTTATAAGACCCAGGTCCTATCACACAATGCAACGCAAGCCGGGGGATAGGGTTTTCCCTTATAACAGCCAAAGAATGCTTGATACGTTTAAAACAAATCATTTGATACTATTATAAGTGTATAGTGTATAAAACAACTTCAAATCATAAGTATCAATCATAGGCGGCATGGGTACCATATATCATGTCGCCATACTAGTTCTACAATTAAAACCGCAAATGTCACGTATTTGGAAATTGGATTTCCATCTATGAACCGAGGCAAAAGATAGTCCTCAACCGATTTGAGACTCTCTAGCCCGAGCCTCAGGCACAGCCGCAACCGTACCTTGGATCGTCAGGGCCGGTCCACCGACGTGGATTATAATGCCTGAACAATACGTTTCTCCGCCCTTTGGGGCGTAAATGAGCCAACGAATGACTCCATCGGACCCGGATCGTCCGATCAAACCGAGGCGCCTCGTAACAGCAACAACCACATAAGTCAAACTCGTCAGGGCGTGTAAAACCACTGACGCCACTTCTAACTAGAAAGAAAACGCATGTCCCACCTGAGGTCCGTCTCCCGTTTTTGGCTCATACCGGGGGTGAAACTCGCGAAGTAAACGTTACACAAAGCTACGCCACAAAGGCCGTGCTTTGATCATCACCACAAGACTTTGCTTTTCAACAGAAGCCTTGATCAATTGCCACTTAGGCATGTCACACAGGCAATTCACTCCATGCGTTTGATATCCATCAATATATAACCCCTGAGCTCGTACGTCTCAGAGAAGGGCGTTAAGCAAGAGAATAAATTCTCCGCCGCCAAACAGATATATATATTTAATAGAGATCAATCACACGGACTAAAATCCAATGTCAGACACACAGTCCATTTACAAGTCCGTTCTGGGTCTGAACGAAACCGGAGGCACCTAGTACCCCGCATATCCATCAATCTCCAAGTACGTCTGGACGATCACCAACTGTTTCCATCTTCTTGGGTGTACAGCCCAATCAAGATCATCAGTAATCACCCAAACGACGTGAAGACCTCCGGTCTTCGACCATCGTCTTCATCTTCGACTTATCGTCGTATCAGTTATTCAGAATGGGGATAAACCCGGACTTTCCGAATAACTCGCGTATATTTTAAATAAGTGTTACAAAAACACAACATACGCCTCATTCCAATTCATCAGTCACTAATCGTAAATTAATCAAGAGAATAATTCCCCAAATATTAACCCCGAAGGCCGAAACCAACATCAGATCAATATCCAGGAAACCATTCTGCTTGGCTAACCGACAGTTAGTTTCTAATTTTCACATTCATAGGGAGAGGTTCCCATTAATTTTATCCAAGGTAAATTCCTTGAATTTATTCTCTAATCTTCTTTTGAATTTTGATTCAACTAGTCGGGATTAACGAAACTTACCGAAGTAATCATTTGTTTTAATTTCCCAATCCCAACCTATTCATCCCATGAAGTAAAACTGGTAATACTTCATATCTAACACCACAGTGTTATCGGTAAATTCAATTACCATTTCACGTTCAAATCTAATTAAAGATTTAACTATCGCCTGGAGTAAAACTGGTGATACTCCATTCTCGATCTTTTCAATCTAATTAAAGATTCATTAAAACTCCACTTAGTTTTAATCGTTAATTGGGTTAAAGAATCAGTGTCATTTAAAACACGGTTCACGATAAACCCAAGATCACATTCCATTAATTATTGGGTTAAAGAACGAGTGTTATTTAAAAACACTGTCCACGATAAACCCAAAAATCAATATCAATTCAATTCCAATTAAATATTATTTAATTGGTACACTTCATTAAATCAAAATAAAAAGATTTAATCTTTTCTCAACTGGGTTCAAGAACAGTGTTAGTGAAGACACCATTCACGACAAACCCAAATCACATTTGATATTCAATACAAGGCTCTGAATAGAAAATATATCGGCTTATATTCAATATCAAATTCTACGATTAACAAATGTCATATTGGAAATAACGATATAAATATATATCTTTCAAATTTCCATAACAACATCTGTATAATCACGAATTCCAACATCGAAATATTCCGAAGACAATTTCGATTCAAATCCACTCCAATGCAATCATTGGAAATTCTGGTTATTTTTAAAACCCTTTTCAAATTCAATTTATTTATTAAAAAAAATAAATAGAATTATAATTCTAGTTCAAAACTAGTTCATTTCGATAAAAATCTATTTTTATCTTTTTAAATATGGAGTTTTTCATCCCAAATTTTCCCAAATCATTTCTTATGATTTTACACAAATTATTACTATTTTTAATAATTTTATCAAGGCCCATGCAGTCGATTTCCATCAACGGCCATCGAACTGCACTTACAGCGACCTTTTCCAAATTTGATTTGGACGTAACTCCAAATCCAACCGTTAGATTTCAAATTTCTAATATTCGTTAGAAAGCACTTTTCGATACGAACCCAACGGTTCCGGTTTTAGGAGAATCCGACGGTCGGATCTCCCGTAATGTCCGTTTGAAATAAATGGTCGAAATTCACGAACTGCCGCGGCGCGTTCTATTCAGGCCATTATATTATATATATAATATATATAATATATATTTCGTCGATTTCTATTTAAAACGAATTTTATAAATAGTTTAAATTCGTTTCAAAAACAATTTCAACTCCCATTTCAATTCAAATCAAAATTGAGTTTTTCCTTATAAATTCGTTTTAAAATTCATTTCTATTCAATTCAAATTTCAATTCAATTTGAATTCATTTCAATTCGCATTCAACTCAATTTGAATTCGTTTTCAATTCAATTCGAATTGGTTTTATATTCAATTCATTTCGAAATCGTTTTATATTCAATTCATTTCGAAATCGTTTTATATTCAATTCATTTCGAAATCGTTTTATATTCAATTCATTTCGAAATCGTTTTTCAACATTCATTTCGAAATCGCTTTTCAATATTCATTTCAAAATGAATGAAATTGATGTAAATATCGTTCACGGCACAATGGCGTCAATCTAATCAACACGGCTTCATATATTCCTTTATTCTATTCAACAAATGAATATTTATTTTTGTCAACACACGACTAATCTCAACGAATGAGTACTGTCCACGTGTGACTATTTTTGTTAAATTATTTCGTTCAACACATGACTAATCTCAACGGATGAGTACAGTCAACACATGAACCTTTATTTTATATTGATAAAGATGTAAATTTTATTATTAAAATATTTCGTTCAACACATGACTAATCTCAACGGATGAGTACAGTCAACACATGAACCTTTATTTTATAATATTCTTTATTTTCTAAATTGGAATGAGGCCCAATCAATCACCATATAAAATTAATTATATGGATTTTCATACAACACATGTATATAATAGCATTAAAAAATAATAATCAACCATCACCCAAAGTGCACTACACTGTATAAGCATCAAATATAGATATCTAACGCTTATAACAGCCTGTCAATCAATCGATCGACATATTTAATCAATCAGGATGAGTGAACTTCATATTTCATCCCAACACCCGTGTGGGGTTTAAAACAATCAAACACAGATTTTATTTGTGCAGTTGGGCGATGTGTAAAATTTATCGTCCCAATCAATGTCCTTCAAATAGGTGTACATAAACAAACCGTCTGGTTTGTAAATGAATATTTATTTATTCACATTTACGTTAAAGATTATATTTTTAACGATCAAACCATTTTATTCAACCTATGAATATTCTATTCGGTTCATTTATTAAATAAAATGTTATCTTTATTTTTCTAACTTATTTTTAGAAAATTTCGGCGGCATAACGACACGATACTAGAAACGGGACAAGGCCTAGCCTTATCCCCGATCTAGTGAAGGCCCACGCCATTCACACATCAATCAAATCAATTTCATTTCACCAAACAATTCAATTCAAACCAAATAATCTAACCAACTACACAACCAAACAATTAAACAAACAAGCCATCCATGGTCTGTGGATGACGGGTGTCGGGTGCTGCTAAGCACCGTCTGCATCCTAGTATATATATTAACTAGAAATTTAAAATAAAAGTGAGGAGTTCTCACCGATAGCTATCCTAACTCCACGGCACTTCTAATGCAGGAAATCTTCGCCGTTTCTTCTATCGTCACTTTACTTGCCCGTATTCTCTACATATGTAAAAATCGAATTTTTACTTCGCTATTCAATATATAAAAATCATATCTTTACTATGCTATTCAATATATAAAAATCATATTTTAACTATGCTATTCAATATATAAAAATCATATTTTTACTATGCTATTCAATATATAAAAATCATATTTTTACTATGCTATTCAATATATAAAAATCATATTTTTACTATGCTATTCAATATATAAAAATCATATTTTTACTATGCTATTCAATATATAAAAATCATATTTTTACTATGCTATTCAATATATAAAAATCATATTTTTACTATGCTATTTACACATAAAAGAATATATTTTTAATTTGCTACTTTGACATAAAAGAATATATTTTTAAAAGACTATATTTTTTTCTTTCAAAAACAATGTATATATTTTCAAACCATATTTTCTATTTTAAAAATAACATATATTTCTCTATTTATTTTATAAAACAATTTCTATTTTAATCCCAAAAAGAAAATCTAAACTTTGAACATTTAAAACAATAACAGGAGATTACCCTCACAAAAAAAAAAAACCAAGTCTGCGTTCATCTTCCTCGCATTGCTCCAGGCTCTAAGTCACTTCATGGAAAACCCATCATTCAATCGGAAGAAAAACCCTATGAAGCCGCCACTATAGATGGTCATAGTCCGATCTGTCGTAGCCCTCGCGAAGCCCTAGGTCCGCGCCTCCAACGCCCAGCATGGGCCCCAATTTGACAGCCCCAGGTGGTCGGCGGTTGTACAGAAGGCGGAGACGGTGGGTCTGGAATTGCTGAGGTCTTCGCTGTCTTGGAGGGAAGAGAAGAGGCTGCGTCGGGTCTTGGGGAGAGGGAGGATCGGCTGCAGGCGGAGGTCTGACGATCGATGGCAGGGCTAGGGTTGGCTGGGCGGTGGATTTTGGGGGTCTTGGGGTTGCGCGCTCTGATTTTTGGAGAGAGAGATGGAGGGAGGCTGCTGGCGTTGATGGAGGAGGGGGTGGAGGAGTGACCGACGATGGGAGGAGGGGGTGGCGGATTCCGCTCGTCGTCGCCGTCTCTTCGTTTTTTTTTTCAAATCGATCTGAGCAGATAAAGGGGGGGGGAAGGGTCAACGGGGGTGTTAATGTAAAAAGGGTTTTATTTTATTTAATTTATTTTTAATTCGCTTAAAAACCCAAAATCCTCGCGAACTCCAAATCAACCCCAACGACTATCGCCCCTAGCGTATTACCCCGATTCCGAACACAATGGGATATGCCACGTAGGCCAATTCGACTGTTACGATAGGTTTTTCTCAAAATCAAATTATAAATCAATGTATATTCAATTTTAAACGTACCTTTCAAATTACCGGGGTCACATACGAACTCTAAAAATTCCAGAAAAATATTTTCTAGCTTCGTATTGACGATACGGTCCTAACAAAACTAATTTCGTTGAATTCTGAGACCGTTTGAAAAATGGCCAATTTCCAGTCGATTAAAATCAACTGAAACTGGTCAAACGCGTTTAACTGCGCCACGCTCACATATTGATTCGAAAAATTATGAAATTTGGAATCTAGCAATAATTTAACATCACGGACCCAACAAAAGTGGTTTCGTCGAAATCCGAGGTCATTTGCAAAATGTCTATTTTTAAGGGCCTGAATTCCATAGCGACTATTCAGAATTTTCAACTGGACATATCTTTTGATTCCCGCTATGAAATTTTGATTTTTCGGATTCGTTGGAAAGATATTATCAATTAGATCCTATGATTTTTGGTTTTACTAAAATCCGGATTGTTTTGCACCCGGTACATTCAATTGAAGTTTGAAATCGAATTATCGAACTACCACGCCATTTTCAATTCTATTTATAATTATATATAAATATTTATATTCTAACGACGACGTATATAATATATACGTTCGAATGCTATTGAAAATAAATTTCTCGTCTATAATATTTAAAATAATTCATTTTAAATAATCAAAATTCGCCAAAATTGCCAAAATAAAAATTTTAAACTGGCCCAGATTTTCCGGGTTATTACAATCTCCCCCACTTAAAACTTTTCGTCCCCGAAAAGGAACAAAGTCGAAAGTGGTTTGATTAATCAACACTACGTTCGGTCTGACTTCCATTCTCCAACTTTTCAGTTTCTGAGAATTTTCAAAAATTTGGCTAACACCCTAAATTTTCGAATTTTTTTGCCATAACCTCCCCTGCACCGGGAGCCACGGGAAAATCCCGAAATTGCCATATAGGCCTTCTGATCTCAAAAAGAAAAAGAAAAAGCCAAGCGGCTAGCCAATAGGCTCATAAAATCATCATCACCCAAACAAAACAGTAAATTACATAGTATACATGTACCTATTTGTCGGGCAAACAAATTTTATTATTCGGCTCTAGCCTCCTTGCTATGACCTGTTCAAAAGATATACATGTATGCAAGCAAATGCGACCAATTTTCAATATAATTCAATATGTGATTCAATTACGCTAAATGGCTAAAAATTAGCAAACAAATAAACAAACAACACAAACATCAATCAATTAGTGAATTAGAGTTTCAAATTCATAATTTTGATACATATACAAAAATCATGTTTTTGATGCCAAATCACAACAATAGGCCCTATCTAATTTTTTTGGTTCTCACACCAGTCAATAGGAAATATATAGATATTACACGTTCGTCACTCGAATATAAATTATGATGATGATATATCAACCATCAGAATCACCCCCGGGCGACTAGAGTGTAATTCTATATCTATCCAGTATATCAAAACTTCGAATACACGCTAGCTAGGCGCATACGCAAAATCTTTATATATTGGATTGTCCTAATCAATATGAAATAAATAATCAAATACGAATAATTGATTTTAAATTTTCAAACAAAATTGGTTTACAATTTTAAAAATATACTCTTCACACTCGTTCTAGGGTACTACTGATCCCATCTCTAACGAGTCATTCTCATTGGATATTGCTAATCCAATATCTGATGAATTCTTTCGTATGGTTCTAATGTGCCTTGTTCTCTGAGCTTTGTAAACCAAAGCTCTGATACCAAATGAAGCGACCCGAACTTCCCCTGTCTCCGAAGATAAGAGAAAGAACGAATTGTTTTGAGAACACGACAAATCAGAACGCAGACGAAAGAACATTTCATGTATATTACAACAATGCATCAGATTACAAGAATATGCAGAATATAAATGAATAATACACAGAAATATCAGAGATTTAAATTACATTTAAATACATCGCAGCGGAAAATAATACAATACACAACTGAAGGAGATATACGGATACAAAGCTTTCCGGATATCGTTCCAGCTGTAAACCAGGATCCTGTGAATATAAATCTGCAAAACCAAAACTACTAGATGCCTGTGTCGAAAATAGGGGCACCCAGAGTTTAGGTTAATACAATAAACTCTAGGTCAGTCATGGGACTGGTGTGAGAACTAAAACAGTTATTTAAAACTTTACTTTAAATCAGATATATCAAGGGACCACGCCGTATAACACGGAACGGGTTTCCTCCCAAGAATACCAGTGCATAAAACAAACAGCGTGATGCTAAATAAAGAAAAATGAAGCTGTTATAAGACCCAGGTCCTATCACACAATGCAACGCAAGCCGGGGGATAGAGTTTTCCCTTATAACAGCCAAAGAATGCTTGATACGTTTAAAACAAATCATTTGATACTATTATAAGTGTATAGTGTATAAAACAACTTCAAATCATAAGTATCAATCATAGGCGGCATGGGTACCATATATCATGTCGCCATACTAGTTCTACAATTAAAACCGCAAATATCACGTATTTGGAAATTGGATTTCCATCTATGAACCGAGGCAAAAGATAGTCCTTAACCGATTCGAGACTCTCTAGCCCGAGCCTCAGGCACAGCCGCAACCGTACCTTGGATCGTCAGGGCCGGTCCACCGATGTGGATTATAATGCCTGAACAATACGTTTCTCCGCCCTTTGGGGCGTAAATGAGCCAACGAATGACTCCATCGGACCCGGATCGTCCGATCAAACCGAGGCGCCTCGTAACAGCAACAACCACATAAGTCAAACTCGTCAGGGCGTGTAAAACCACTGACGCCACTTCTAACTAGAAAGAAAACGCATGTCCCCCCTGAGGTCCGTCTCCCGTTTTTGGTTCATACCGGGGGTGAAACTCGCGAAGTAAACGTTACACAAAGCTACGCCACAAAGGCCGTGCTTTGATCATCACCACAAGACTTTGCTTTTCAACAGAAGCCTTGATCAATTGCCACACAGGCAATTCACTCCATGCGTTTGATATCCATCAATATATAACCCCTGAGCTCGTACGTCTCAGAGAAGGGCGTTAAGCAAGAGAATAAATTCTCCGCCGCCAAACAGATATATATTTAATAGAGATCAATCACACGGACTAAAATCCAATGTCAGACACACAGTCCATTTACAAGTCCGTTCTGGGTCTGAACGAAACCGGAGGCACCTAGTACCCCGCATATCCATCGATCTCCAAGTACGTCTGGACGATCACCAACTGTTTCCATCTTCTTGGGTGTACAGCCCAATCAAGATCATCAGTAATCACCCAAACGACGTGAAGACCTCTGGTCTTCGACCATCGTCTTCATCTTCGACTTATCGTCGTATCAGTTATTCAGAATGGGGATAAACCCGGACTTTCCGAATAACTCGCGTATATTTTAAATAAGTGTTACAAAAACACAACATACGCCTCATTCCAATTCATCAGTCACTAATCGTAAATTAATCAAGAGAATAATTCCCCAAATATTAACCCCGAAGGCCGAAACCAACATCAGATCAATATCCAGGAAACCATTCTGCTTGGCTAACCGACAGTTAGTTTCTAATTTTCACATTCATAGGGAGAGGTTCCCATTAATTTTATCCAGGGTAAATTCCTTGAATTTATTCTCTAATCTTCTTTTGAATTTTGATTCAACTAGTCGGGATTAACGAAACTTACCGAAGTAATCATTTGTTTTAATTTCCCAATCCCAACCTATTCATCCCATGAAGTAAAACTGGTAATACTTCATATCTAACACCACAGTGTTATCGGTAAATTCAATTACCATTTCACGTTCAAATCTAATTAAAGATTTAACTATCGCCTGGAGTAAAACTGGTGATACTCCATTCTCGATCTTTTCAATCTAATTAAAGATTCATTAAAACTCCACTTAGTTTTAATCGTTAATTGGGTTAAAGAATCAGTGTCATTTAAAACACGGTTCACGATAAACCCAAGATCACATTCCATTAATTATTGGGTTAAAGAACGAGTGTTATTTAAAAACACTGTCCACGATAAACCCAAAAATCAATATCAATTCAATTCCAATTAAATATTATTTAATTGGTACACTTCATTAAATCAAAATAAAAAGATTTAATCTTTTCTCAACTGGGTTCAAGAACAGTGTTAGTGAAGACACCATTCACGACAAACCCAAATCACATTTGATATTCAATACAAGGCTCTGAATAGAAAATATATCGGCTTATATTCAATATCAAATTCTACGATTAACAAATGTCGTATTGGAAATAACGATATAAATATATATCTTTCAAATTTCCATAACAACATCTGTATAATCACGAATTCCAACATCGAAATATTCCGAAGACAATTTCGATTCAAATCCACTCCAATGCAATCATTGGAAACTCTGGTTATTTTTAAAACCCTTTTCAAATTCAATTTATTTATTTAAAAAAATAAATAGAATTATAATTCTAGTTCAAAACTAGTTCATTTCGATAAAAATCTATTTTTATCTTTTTAAATATGGAGTTTTTCATCCCAATTTTTCCCAAATCATTTCTTATGATTTTACACAAATTATTACTATTTTTAATAATTTTATCAAGGCCCATGCAGTCGATTTCCATCAACGGCCATCGAACTGCACTTACAGCGACCTTTTCCAAATTTGATTTGGACGTAACTCCAAATCCAACCGTTAGATTTCAAATTTCTAATATTCGTTAGAAATCTCTTTTCGATACGAACCCAATGGTTCCGGTTTTAGGAGAATCCGACGGTCGGATCTCCTGTAATGTCCGTTTGAAATAAATGGTCGAAATTCACGAACTGCCGCGGCGCGGCGCGTTCTATTCAGGCCATTATATTATATATATAATATATATAATATATATTTCGTCGATTTCTATTTAAAACGAATTTTATAAATAGTTTAAATTCGTTTCAAAAACAATTTCAACTCCCATTTCAATTCAAATCAAAATTGAGTTTTTCCTTATAAATTCGTTTTAAAATTCATTTCTATTCAATTCAAATTTCAATTCAATTTGAATTCATTTCAATTCGCATTCAACTCAATTTGAATTCGTTTTCAATTCAATTCGAATTGGTTTTATATTCAATTCATTTCGAAATCGTTTTATATTCAATTCATTTCGAAATCGTTTTATATTCAATTCATTTCGAAATCGTTTTATATTCAATTCATTTCGAAATCGTTTTATATTCAATTCATTTCGAAATCGTTTTTCAACATTCATTTCGAAATCGCTTTTCAATATTCATTTCAAAATGAATGAAATTGATGTAAATATCGTTCACGGCACAATGGCGTCAATCTAATCAACACGGCTTCATATATTCCTTTATTCTATTCAACAAATGAATATTTATTTTTGTCAACACACGACTAATCTCAACGAATGAGTACTGTCCACGTGTGACTATTTTTGTTAAATTATTTCGTTCAACACATGACTAATCTCAACGGATGAGTACAGTCAACACATGAACCTTTATTTTATATTGATAAAGATGTAAATTTTATTATTAAAATATTTCGTTCAACACATGACTATTCTCAACGGATGAGTACAGTCAACACATGAACCTTTATTTTATAATATTCTTTATTTTCTAAATTGGAATGAGGCCCAATCAATCACCATATAAAATTAATTATATGGATTTTCATACAACACATGTATATAATAGCATTAAAAAATAATAATCAACCATCACCCAAAGTGCACTACACTGTATAAGCATCAAATATAGATATCTAACGCTTATAACAGCCTGTCAATCAATCGATCGACATATTTAATCAATCAGGATGAGTGAACTTCATATTTCATCCCAACACCTGTGTGGGGTTTCAAACAATCAAACACAGATTTTATTTGTGCAGTTGGGCGACGTGTAAAATTTATCGTCCCAATCAATGTCCTTCAAATAGGTGTATATAAACAAACCGTCTGGTTTGTAAATGAATATTTATTTATTCACATTTACGTTAAAGATTATATTTTTAACGATCAAACTATTTTATTCAACCTATGAATATTCTATTCGGTTCATTTATTAAATAAAATGTTATCTTTATTTTTCTAACTTATTTTTAGAAAATTTCTACGGCATAACGACACGATACTAGAAACGGGACAAGGCCTAGCCTTATCCCCGATCTAGTGAAGGCCCACGCCATTCACACATCAATCAAATCAATTTCATTTCACCAAACAATTCAATTCAAACCAAATAATCTAACCAACTACACAACCAAACAATTAAACAAACAAGCCATCCATGGTCTGTGGATGACGGGTGTCGGGTGCTGCTAAGCACCGTCTGCATCCTAGTATATATATTAACTAGAAATTTAAAATAAAAGTGAGGAGTTCTCACCGATAGCTATCCTAACTCCACGGCACTTCTAATGCAGGAAATCTTCGCCGTTTCTTCTATCGTCACTTTACTTGCCCGTATTCTCTACATATGTAAAAATCGAATTTTTACTTCGCTATTCAATATATAAAAATCATATCTTTACTATGCTATTCAATATATAAAAATCATATTTTTACTATGCTATTCAATATATAAAAATCATATTTTTACTATGCTATTCAATATATAAAAATCATATTTTTACTATGCTATTCAATATATAAAAATCATATTTTTACTATGCTATTCAATATATAAAAATCATATTTTTACTATGCTATTTACACATAAAAGAATATATTTTTAATTTGCTACTTTGACATAAAAGAATATATTTTTAAAAGACTATATTTTTTTCTTTCAAAAACAATGTATATATTTTCAAACCATATTTTCTATTTTAAAAATAACATATATTTCTCTATTTATTTTATAAAACAATTTCTATTTTAATCCTAAAAAGAAAATCTAAACTTTGAACATTTAAAACAATAACAGGAGATTACCCTCACAAAAAAAAGAAACCAAGTCTGCGTTCATCTTCCTCGCATTGCTCCAGGCTCTAAGCCACTTCATCGAAAACCCATCATTCAATCGAAAAAAAAAAACCTATGGAGCCGCCACTGTAGATGGTCATAGTCCGATCTGTCGTTGCCCTCGCGAAGCCCTAGGTCCGCGCCTCCAACGCCCAGCATAGGCCCCAATTTGACAGCCCCAGGTGGCCGGTGGTTGTACAGAAGGCGGAGACGGTGGGTCTGGAATTGCTGGAGGTCTTCGCTGTCTTGGAGGGAAGAGAAGAGGCTGCGTCGGGTCTTGGGGAGAGGGAGGATCGACTGCAGGCGGAGGTCTGACGATCGATGGCAGGGCTAGGGTTGGCTGGGCGGTGGATTTTGGGGGTCTTGGGGTTGCGCGCTCTGATTTTTGGAGAGAGAGATGGAGGGAGGCTGCTGGCGTTGATGGAGGAGGGGGTGGAGGAGTGACCGACGATGGGAGGAGGGGGTGGCGGATTCCGCTCGTCGTCGCCGTCTCTTCGTTTTTTTTTTCAAATCGATCTTAGGAGATAAAGTGGGGGGGGGGGGGGGAGGGGGGGAAAGGGTCAACGGGGGTGTTAATGTAAAAAGGGTTTTATTTTATTTAATTTATTTTTAATTCGCTTAAAAACCCAAAATCCTCGCGAACTCCAAATCAACCCCAACGACTATCGCCCCTAGTGTATTACCCCCATTCCGAACACAATGGGATATGCCACGTAGGCCAATTCGACTGTTACGATAGGTTTTTCTCAAAATCAAATTATAAATCAGTGTATATTCAATTTTAAACGTACCTTTCAAATTACCGGGGTCACATACGAACTCTAAAAATTCCAGAAAAATATTTTCTAGCTTCGTATTGACGATACGGTCCTAACAAAACTAATTTCGTTGAATTCTGAGACCGTTTGAAAAATGGCCAATTTCCAGTCGATTAAAATCAACTGAAACTGGTCAAATGCGTTTAACTGCGCCACGCTCACATATTGATTCGAAAAATTATGAAATTTGGAATCTAGCAATAATTTAACATCACGGACCCAACAAAAGTGGTTTCGTCGAAATCCGAGGTCATTTGCAAAATGTCTATTTTTAAGGGCCTGAATTCCATAGCGACTATTCAGAATTTTCAACTGGACATATCTTTTGATTCCCGCTATGAAATTTTGATTTTTCGGATTCGTTGGAAAGATATTATCAATTAGATCCTATGATTTTTGGTTTTACTAAAATCCGGATTGTTTTGCACCCGGTACATTCAATTGAAGTTTGAAATCGAATTATCGAACTACCGCGCCATTTTCAATTCTATTTATAATTATATATAAATATTTATATTCTAACGATGACGTATATAATATATACGTTCGAATGCTATTGAAAATAAATTTCTCGTCGATAATATTTAAAATAATTCATTTTAAATAATCAAAATTCGCCAAAATTGCCAAAATAAAAATTTTAAACTGGCCCAGATTTTCTGGGTTATTACACTTGGCCACAGTTGAAGCACTTCCTATCCGCTGACTTGGCCCGACAATCTTTGGCATAATGGCCCTTCTTACCACAGCTGAAGTACTCAACATCTTTCTTGCTCTTTTTCTAGCCATCCTTAGCTTGACTCTGCTTCCTCTTATTCTGAGAGTTATTCTTGCCTCCACCGCTTGCTTGCGGCTTCGGCCCTTCTGCAGATGCAACTTCAGTCTTTGGCTTAGGGTAAAGACTCTCCGATCTCAAAGCTTTTCCAACAATCGATTCAAAAGTCTTATCGATGTGGTTAATAAGCCTTTCCCCCAAGTATCCATCCAAACCAGTAATGAACTTCTCATTCTTCTTCTCAGGTGTATCGATAAGGGATAGTCCATACTTCGACAAAGTATCAAACTCAGCAATATAGTCAGAGACTGCCCTACCATTCTGCTTGAGTTCCAAGAATCTCTTAAACAACACTGATTTCTGGGCAGCTGGAATGAACTTCTCGCTAAAGCGAGCCTTAAACTGGTCCCAAGTAACCTGATCTTCTGGAGTAGCTGTTCTAATGGCACTTCACCAATTCATCGCTCGCCCTTGCAGCTGACGAGACGCTAGCCTTCTCTTCATCGCATCCTCAATATCCAAGTCGTCGAAGATACGATCACAGCTATCCACCCAATCCTGAACATCTGTGGCCGACTCCGTTCCGTGGAACGGCTTCCCACCAAGGTTAGTGTAATCCTTGCACAGCTTGGCGAAATCGACCCTAGGCGCCTGCACTACTGGATCACCACCATTTCCGGGATTGGGAACTGCCCCTTGAACATCCCTAAGCATCTCCCTCATGATGTTGGTGAACATTGCCCTCATGTCAGGAGCATTCCCATGATTGGTCCCTCTACCAGCACCCCTGGTGTCTCGACTCATCGTTCAATCTGTAAAGAGAAAACGATTAACGACCCCATAGTGGTGCTAGTGCAGTACGACTTCATTCTTATACTACTAATAGTATGTATATATATAATTTTTGAAAACCAAAGTAATCACAAGTACGCGCTCTCATATACGTACTATCTTTCCCTAGTGTCTTTCCCAAGGTTAACTACGCAACCTAGAGCTTTGATACTAAGTGTGACGGCCCGCCCCGCACCAACCGACATTTACTCCAAAAGTGCGCTGTACACATGTCCAGTTAGCACGGGACGGTCGTCAGAAGAAAAGAAAGAAGACGAAGAACCAAACAAAGAACCTGTAGAATGTCTCACAGCGCATAGAATAAAATATAATGACAACATACTTGACATAAAACAGGTGAGACAGTGCATAAGCTGAAAACTAGAACTAAGCATCATAGCAGCGGGAATACAAAATACAGCTTATTACAACGTTTAAAATACTGTCTCTAAAGCAAAAGCAAGATAAAGGAAGGTACACTACTAATGCCCAAGTAGTGACCACCAACGACACAGGGAGAATATATGTAGATATCATACGTAAGAGCCTCCTGCTCATCTCCGAATCAGCTACTCGTGCATCACCAGCTAACCTGTCTCTAGTCTGCTCGTGTGAGCACCCAGAGTAATAAGAAGAGACATAAAACTCTGGGTCAGACAAAAGTTTGGTATGAGCGATAAGCAGCTAAACAGAACAATAACAGGTATACTAAACCATACCTGAACCTGGACCTGCAACCAAAGAGTTAGCACTACATACTGTACAACACTCTAAGGTGCCACTAACACGTGGTGTGAAGATACGGGGGTGGGGGTATGCATGTCATAGTGATGGCAAACAATCAAGCATAGCAACCATCTTCACATCTCTCACTCAAGTGCGTAAAGCATACGATATTCACCACTTCGATCACCTCAATATTTTGCTATGATCACCTTGCCCCATGAAGTCATAAATGGCTTCACTACACTGATACATAGCCACTAATCCTTCGCTATGTCCACTTGCCCCATGGAGTTATTCACCCCATCTGCGCTGGCTCATAGCCTTATCAATCCTTTACTATGTCCACTTGCCCCATGGAGTTATTCACCCCATCTGCGCTGGCTCATAGTCTTACTACGATCACTTTGCCCCTCGAGTCATAATGACTCTACTGCACTGATAACGTAGTCTTGCTACCATCACCTTGCCCCTCGAGTCATAGTGACTCTACTGCACTGATAAGTAGCCCATCATTCATTTTCAGGGGTGAATCGAAGTTATGAACGTCGACAACTCCTTAGCACACGTCCCGCAGCAAAGCCCAACCATGAAATGAACTCATTGGTTCCCAACTGGATCATGAGTTCTAACTTCCATTTGGACTACCTTTGCATCTCGGGTTATTGGTCAATACTGGATCGGTTTGGATTCCTCCTTGCCATCGGTTCGGTTCGGTCATAGATATTCCCCTCTTGTGGTTCGGTTCGGGTGTATGCATCTCGTTCAGTGTGACGCTTCAGCAACCGGTTCGGTTCGGGTTTGATTGCTCCATCGGTTCGGTTCGGGTCCCCTGTCACCATCTGGTCCGTCCTTCTCTCTTGGCTCCTGGCTTGGCCTTCTGGTCCGATCCGATCCCCTTCCTTATTCCCATCCGCTCCGATCCCTATTCCTATTCCCATCCGCTCCGATCCGATCCCCCCTTTCTTAGCCCGATCCGATCCCAGTTCAACCTTTGTGGCCTTCCTTTTTGCCATACTTCTCTTGTGCTAAGCTACGGTTCGGTTCGGTGATCCTTTGCCCGGTCCGAGCCCATCCATCCGATCTGATCCGAAAGCCTGCACTGTTTTTCTGCAACTTTTCCAACGAGTGTTTTACGCCATTCGACGACGTTTTCGACCATTCTAAGTATTCTAATCAATCACAAATCATACCACAAAGTCATAGCAACAAGTAGAAGTGACCTCAAACACCAAAACATCAATATGATAGGTTAAAATGGATCAAACATAGCCAAAACCCCATATTTTCCCTTAAGCATGTTTAGGTGAAACTAATGATATGATTAGAAAAACTTAACCAAATTAACCCAAATTCATATCAGAGGTCTAAGACATCATTTCGAATTTTATAAATATTTTTCCAGAATTTAATCATGTTTAAATTTGCTAATTAATACTAATTACCCTTAATTAGCCATAATTAGTGAGGAACTATGCAAATCACTCACCTTAGCCACAAATAAAACCTCAAACTGAATTGAATCTCTGATTTGGTGCGAATCCCATTGCTAAACAGCAGCTCTAATGTTGATTTGGTGAAGATCTCCCTTGATTTGATGTTGCTAAGCTTAATCCTTGATTAGAAGGTGATTTGGAGGTGATTTAGAGGTTGGAGGCCATTTTTAGGGTTTCCAAGAGGTAAGTGGAGCCAGAAAACTGAAATGAAATGAAACCCTAACTTATTTCAGCCTCCCCATAACCCTAATCCCGAAATGGGTTATGTACTCATTCACTAATCAACCTATTTGGCCCGGTTAAGCAGTTTTTCACCTTCCAAACCTTATTTCAGCCATATCTCCCAAACGGTAAGTCCGTTTTTCACATGTGACCACTCCACGGAAAGGTAAACCATCATCCGGGCCAATGGAAATGGTTTCAGGTCAAAATTCCTTTCCAATCAAAAGTTATGGCCGAAACAAGATCAGCTAGGGGCAAAACGGTCATTTAAAAATCGACAAAAATCATGAACATGGGAAATGACTCTAATGGTTGTTTCCCAAAGTTACATGACCATACGACTTCATATGGGAAAGAAATAAATATCCTACGATCCCTCGATGCGTAGAATGCGGGTTGTTACAGTGCCACCCGAGCTCACGCTTCCAATCCCGTCGCTCCGCCCAAACAGTAAACCACCGACGTTTTTATTTCCAGAAAATCACCAAAAACACAAAATCGAAGCTATTCGAACTACTGAATCCAAGAACGAACACGATTTGGTTTAAAACTCCTTAGATTTTGCTCGAGACCGAACCCTAGGTTCACTGGAAAAACCCAATGAACACAAACCAACGTCGAACCTCAAACAACCCAGATAGAATCGAAGAGCATCTCTGCAGGAGTTCGAAAATACTTGAGTTTTGATTTGTAGGAATTGTTTTTTTATTTTCCATTGATTTTTCTTTGATCTAAACTTTTGTTGTGAATGGTTTTTATGCGGTATATATACTGGTTATTTGGTAGGTAGCGTTTGTGGTTGGGATAGAATGCTGCGTGGCCTCCCTATTGTCCAAGAAAAATTTTGGATATTTTTTTCTTTTAATAATATATTTTCTTTTATTGATTTTATGTTTATTTCCGGTCCTTAAAAATCCCCACGATCACATGCGATGTCTAAAAATCACGAAACTGAACATGTAGATAGAGTTCGACATTACGGTCCCAAATGAAACTGGTTTCGTCAAATTCCGACTTCGTATGCCCACACAGTGTATTTTTAACCGTCAAAATACTGACAGTTTTCCACTCTAAAAATCGGTACAGCCACATACTGACTCTAAAAATCACGAAACTGGAAATCTAACAACTATTTGACATTGCGGATCCAACAAAATTAGTTTCGTCGAATTCCGACCTTGTTTGCAAAAGTGGCTATTTTTAAAGCTCTGGATGACCCATTTAAATATATAAATATATTTAAATAAAATTAAATAAATTATAAATAAATTAACATTATCATATATATTCACAGTGGAATACCGTACAGCTCTAGAATATTCCTATATGAATTTCTAACTTGATATTTTAAATCTGGGTCAACCCGATATTCGATTTATATTGAAATTCCTTTCAAAAATATAAATAATTCCTTTATAAATTATAAAGGAATTCCACAACGACTTTTCTAAAATTTGATTTGGACGTAAAACAAAATCTACCCGACGAAATCCATAATTTTCTCTTCCACTAGAAAGATATACTCCACCAGCTCCACACGTTTCTTGTTTCACAGAAATCCGGCTTAAGACGAATCCTGTACATTCAGTTGAAGTTCGAATTGCCAATTTACGAACTACAGCGCCATTTCGAGCTCGATTTAATTATAATATAATTATACGTTCAAACTGTCGTTCAAATAATATAATCGTTATTCTAATTCAATTCTAAACTGAATTAAATATCACAGATGATCCAGTTCACACCATATCGCCATTTCATCCAATTCTGATTATTTCAGAATTAAATATATTATTTTAAACTAAATATTCACCATTATTTAATTAAACCACCATTTAATTCACTATATCACTATTTATATAATTAAATAAATTAATTATAATACCTTTGCAAATGCGGGTCATTACAACCTCACACCTCGGATTGATGGTAAACTGGCGGTTAGGTTGTACATATAATCTCTAGTGAAAATCGAAAGTTGCGGCGGTAGATCTACCTCGAAACATGAGGGAATAAGGTATATACGGTGTCCGATGTCTGGATGTTATCCGAGATATATATACTTTTGCGCTATGTATTCGGTGCTCGTTGTCTGGATGTTGACCAGGAATACTTAGCTTCATGTCCTCTAATGATCTTTCGTGCCAGAAACCATCAAGTTAGAAACCCAATAACCAATACGAGCCATTCGATTTGTTTGTAAACTATATATGTGGGCATAGTCACTATGCTTACTAAGATTTATATATTTATTTGTGAAATGGTTTTCGACACTATGCACTAATACTAGTATTAAAAGTGGATTTTCACGTATGAAAGCATTTTTGGTTATCATAAGATAAAAATCGCCCATCTGGTGTGCGTTTGCATTGTGTGATATGGGACGAGCTTATGATAGCTTCATTTTCCAAAGTCATTACGGATTTCTATGCACGAGAATTCACATGGAATAAACCGGTTCCGCGTTAGCGGCGTGGTCCGGTGAACTCTCCCAACTTTAAAATAAACTCGAATAATAACCGTTTTGAGTTCTCACACCAGTCCCACGACTGACCTGGAGTTTATTGTTCCCTTATCTAAACTCTGGGTGCCCATAATTTTGCACGGACAACTAGTAGTTTAGTTTGCAGGTTTAGTTTCAGAGATGGTTTCTAACTGGAGCTAGAGTCTGGTTTTGGTGTAACTTCTTTCGCTGAGAGCAAGTTGTTTCCGCTGAGCTTATGGTATACTTTGATTTATTTGTAACTCTGATGTAAAATTTTGTAATGAAATGAAAAAGTTACGTTACTTGTGTTCAAATATGTTAGTACCCATAACCATCCGTCTTTATGAACGATTTAAGTTAGTTTAATTACCGGTGAAAATCGAGCCAAAAGGCGAGTCGTTACAGATGTATTAGACCATTGGGTGCTAGATACGGGGGCGTTTTTCGTATGACACATAATAAGAATTATTTAATTTTTTTTAAAAGAATAAGAGGGAAACTGATTCTTATGGAAAATGATGCTAGTTGTAGAGTCATGGACGAAGGTACTGTGCAGATTCGCATGTATGACGGGGTAATACGCACCTTGATAGGTGTCCTTATGTTCCAGGTCTTCGGAAGTCAATGATATCTCTTGAGCTGTTGGCATCCAAAGGATGCTAGGTGACCATTGGTAAGGATAGTCTAAGGGTTTCTAAAGGTGAATTTGTAGTGATGAAGGGGTATATGTTTCATAATTTGTATCTCCTGAGGGGAAGCACTGTACTTGGAGAGTCAAGGGTTATAGTCTACAGTTCTCGTAGAAAAGATGTCTAAGCTAGGCATACGAGGAGGGACTTGAAGTTTCTGCATAGGCAGAATATGATCAAAGGGGAAAGCTTCAACAATGTGAGATTTTTCCAAGAGGATGTGCTTGATAAGCGGAAGAAAGGATCATTTGAAGTTGGTCAGAGATCAAAAGAGAAAGCAGTGGAGTGCATAAGTCTTTGTAGACTACTAAGTTCAGGCGTTGCTCGAGCTGGAATGGCTTATCGAAATGCTAGGTGTCACGCGGTGGCACGGTGTGGGGAGAAAGTTGAGATGGTTTATGAAGACGTTTTTTTTTCATGATGAAGATTGATAAGTCTTACATGAAGGGGGTACTTTGAACACCTTGTTGGCAAGCGGTGGCGTTGCCGAAGTTTGTTGACAAAGTGCAATGGGTGATGGTCATGCCGAAGCTCATTGGTGGAAGCAACCATGGTGTCTTGTCCGACAAGATGCTTAGAGTAAGAGGATGTAGGTGGAGTTGGTATGCTTTCAAGTGAATATAGTATCAAGATGGAGATTGTTAGATTTCGTGATACAATATTTCCATTTGCAGAAGATTTTGAAGATATTATTGATTATGGTGACACAATATTTCCATTTAGTGAAGATTTAGGAAATATTGTTAATTTGAGTAATATAATATTTTCAACTGTAGAAGACTTGGAAGATATTTGAAAATTTATTACCTCTTGTGTAAAATTAGATAGGGCAATAAATTACCTACATAAGTGGATGAATACGAACAAGTTTTCTTTTGGGATATTGAAGTAAAGAATTAATTCTCTAGTTGGTTTATTAAACAAGGAATCTTATCAGGAGGAAATAAATTGGAGAATTAATAAGGCATTGATTTATAACCATAAATCATTTACTTCAATCCCAAGTATTAATCCTTATATAAGGATAGAAATTAGGTAAATGTATGTATTATCTCTAAAAGTTGTATTTCTTCTTCTTACTCCCTATTATCAGTCTTGTAATATTTTTTTATTTAGAAAAGTAATAAAATCTCCTCTCTCTCCAAGTGGATATACACTAACAAGACGTTAGTGGAATCACTATAAATCTCTTGTGTTCTTTCTTTTATTGTTTGATCCGTGATTGTTTTGCTGGTGATTATCTGTTGTTTGTTTTGTCTCACCATCAATCCGTTCCTATTTGCTTTTCCGCAAGGTTGAGTTTTATTCCTAAGGCCTTTTTTTAGGGAAACTTTTCCCTAACATCCTATGTATTTAATTCTCTAATTTATCAACCATTGTAATTTTCTTTCCCTTTTAAATTTTCTCAACATTTAAGTTAACATTGATTATAACCAAATTTAACTAATAACAATTAACATTAGTTTTTATTATTACTTTCCAAAATTCATATGCAAATATTGGTTATGCTATAACTTATTTGTTTGAACTATATGATCGAAAAAGTTTACATAAGAAAGTTGATCAACAAATTGTCATGGATTCAATGTGGTAACTTTTATAGTTAAACCCTAAAATTTGCTAGAATTTCAATTTTTATTGTTTATTATTTAATAGTTAATTTATATTTGAATGATGGGTTTGACAATTTGAGTGCATAGTAAAATATAATCGGTTACTGTATGATGTTTTTTTTATGGAATTTATGTTTTCAATATGGAAAATGCTATTAAATGGTGCAGCAAAAATCGTTTTAATCCAATTTTACATTTACCAATAATATACATGGAATTGGGTTTATATGGACCGAAAGCATGAGTGGCGACAGCGGAAAATCTATGTATTGGGTACAAGGGCCAGCCGACCCCCTCAAACATTTTATCGCTCATATTACTTTGTCCAGTTTTGCCAAATTTTGCTCCAGTTTTGCCTAAAACCGCGACCTCCCTTAAATCTTGATCCCCCTAAGAGGGAAGGCTAATTCAATTTATGGTAAATTTCATCTAACTCTGCTGTATTTCTAACACAGTAGTAGACTAATCTGATTTTGTAATGGACAAGTCATATGAATAAACTGCTCCGTACCGTGGTGCAAAAATAAAATAAAATATGGTTCCAGCTTATTTCCCACACAGAATGATCAAGTACAAAACAATAACAAAATTTCGACTATTTAGAATTTGGAATTTACTCTGCAAAGCAGCACGAAATGTCCGATTATTTTCCAATAATGCGACTCATAATGTGCTGAATCAATGCAGAAGTCATCAGTTAAACTGGCAAAGGCCAAAAAGACAGGCGTGAGTTCGTTCTAAAAAAGGAGGAATATTTGATTCTATCATATTCATTGCTGACATAAGGCTACAGTATATACTCAGGCAATGATTCGAATTGCTGATACATTGATCTGCTTAATAGCGGCCTGCATCGATATGTTGGAAATCAAACCGGATGAACTTCTGAGTGCTTTCCTGCTCACACAGCCTACATTCAAATTCCTGCTTAAACATGATTATTTGAATCAATCTAATATATATTCACCAGTTTTGAATTCAAATCCTTGACAAAAAGACGTAGTAATTCTGGTTCACACAACAATGAAACTTCCACACTTTTACGTAGTATAAAACTGGCCTTTGCATTGAATTTCCCAGCTTAATTTACAAGCATACGGCACAAAGTATTCATCTTCTACTATTTCAAGTAACATGCTTTTGAAACCCAACGTGCAGTGAACGTAAGTTTCAGACAACAGAGTAGGATCACATGCACGGCTGGCAGTTTTGGTACACACACTTGTATGGTAACTTCCCCAAGTATCCCAACCGGGTCATTGTACATGCTCATTGACAACGTATATATGTCTCCATGTAAATGGTAGTGATTGGTGAACATGCACCAAAGTTGGATTTATACAAAAGGATAATGGTTCGTCTTGTGCACTTTTCTCACATATGGAGACCTATGCTTAATTCTAGTCAACTAGACATCAGTTGACAGGCAATGTGGCTTGTACCTGAAAAGTTCAGATTGTTTCATTGATGCATTGATCAATGTCTTCTTCCTTTTCAGTTCAGACACAATTATCTTGTATAGATATACTTCAAACTAGAATGATAAAAATTTATAGTCCTTTTACAGTGATATTTCAAAACTTTGGGACAGCAGTTTTGAAGACTTCATTGATTTTCAAAGTACACAAAGTCAGTTTTTCAAATGTATAGTTATTCATTAAAACTTTGGGTTCGGAAATCTATATTTTAGAGCGGAAGAAGTTGACGTGGATTAAGTTTAATCATAGGGGTGTGGACCTAATTTTCACTTATATCAAACTGTTATCTGTAATTACCATATAAATTCAACTAAACCACAAGTATCTATATCATTTCTGTATCATTCAGTTCATAATAAAATTCAATTCAGTTTATACTAAATTTCAAATCATCAATTCTGCTGTATTCCAACACAGTAGTAGACTAATCTGATTTTGTAAGGGATATGTCACATGAATAAACTGCTCTCCTCCCTACCCTGGTGCAAAAAAATAAATGTAGTTCCAGCTTATTTGCCACACAGAATGATCGATTACAAAACAAGAACAAACTTTCAACTATTTGGAATTTGGAATTTACTCTGCAAAGCAGCACGAAATGTCCGATTATTTTCCAATAATGCAACTCATAATGTGCTGAATCAATGCAGAACTCGTCAGTTACACTGGCAAAGCCAAAAGACAGGCGTGAGTTCGATCTAAAAAAGGAGGAATATTTGATTTTATCATTGCTGACATAAGGCTACAGTATATACTCAGCCAGGCAATGCATGATTCGAATTGCTGATACATTAATCTGCTTAATAGCGGCCTGCATCAATATGTTGGAAATCAAACCGGTTGAACTTCTCGGTGCTCTGCTCACAGCGTACATTCAAGTTCCCTTTTGAACATAATTATTTGAAGCAATTTATAATATAAAGCGTAGTAATTCTGGTTTACACAATAATGAGTCTTCCTGAATTCTACGTAGCATAAAACCTTGGCAGTTCTTCACCTTCACATGCATTGGGCACTAAATATTTACCTTCTACTGTTTCAAGTAACATGCTTCTGAAATTCAACATGGAGCAGTGAACATAAGTTATCATCCAATAGAATAGGATCACATGGCAGTTTTAGTACACAAACTTGTAATGTTACTTCCATAAGTATCCCAACCAGGTCATTGTACATGCTCATCGACAGCAAATATCCCCAGGTAAATGGTGGTGAACATACACCAAAGTTGGATTTATACAAAAGGACCAATGGTTCATCTTGTATCCTTTTCTCACATATGGAGACCTTATGCTTATTTATAGGCAATAAGACATCAGTTGACATGAAATCCAACTTGTGCCTGATCAAGTTTCAGACTATTTCGTTGAGACATTCATCAATGTCTTCTTCCTTTTCACTTCAGATTCAACTTGTGCTATATAGATAAACTTCAAAGTAGAATAATAAAGATTTCCAGTTGTTTTACAATGGTATTTTAAAACTTTAGGAGCAAGCTTCAGACTGTTCCCAACTGCAGTTTTGTTAACTTCATTGATTTTGGACCGAAAAACTGAAAATAAAAATAAAAAATAATAACCTTTCTTCCGGAAACGCCTTAATCAAAAACAAAAAAGTTTTTTAATGTAGGCTTATGTTGGAATTCTTAAGTATTGAATGAAATATACTTTGTACATTGTCCCACATAATTTAAACGAACAGGTGCGACTGTTCAGTAAAATGACGTAACTATTACCAGCATGGTTTTTCAAAATAAAACACTTCGCGAAAAGACACTTCATTTCACCAAGGGTCATATTTCCCAACAGTCATATCCCACCGAAAAGACACTTCGTGAAAAAACACTTTCTTTCAACAAACGGTCATATTTCAGTGAAAAGACACTTCCTTTCAGCGAATGAGATACGTCTATACGAAGAGGTACGAGCATGACCATTCGAAAGAGATGCAACTGTACGAAAAGGTATAAGCATGACCGTTCAGAAGAGATGCAACTGTACGAAGAGGTACGAGTGCGACCGTTCGAAGAGATGCGAATAAACTATAAATATGGAGGAAAACTGATCACTTTCCTTACTTATTCCAATCCAATCTTCTTTCTTTCTTCTCTAATACTCTTATACAAAATTACAGAGTGACATACTCATTATAATCTCATGCAGAATACGTCTGCTGTATCTTGGGAGAATTTTAAAATAAATTTCTTAAGGAAATTGTTACGAAAAGTCTCGGACATCATTCGGTTAGATTTCTATTTTATATATTTATATACATTATTTCATAATCTTTCCATTCTTTACGTTGTGCTATTTCTTAAAATAGTATAACGTAGTTGTTGTAAATTAATTACAACATATTGACTGCTATCATTAGCTAATATTGAATTCCAAAGTAGTGGAAATTCGAGTTATAAACTTGTGCGATGAGTTTATAATTGATTATTCTCTGTTTTGGTATACTAGATTTACGACATCTTAAGAATTTTACTGTTTTCTTGCTAAAACAGAGATGACAATAGTTGAATTATCAACAAAGGTCGAGGTAGAAAATCAGTTAAATAAAAAGATCAAGATTTTGAGATCTGATCAGGGTGGAGAATTTGAATTACCGTTTGAACAGTTCTGTGCAGAAAATGGAATAATTCATCAAACAACAGCCCCATATTCACCACAACAAAATGGTATTGCCGAGAGAAAGAATAGAACATTAAAAGATATGATTAATGTGATGCTACTGACCGCTGACTTACCGACGAACTTGTGGGTGGAGGCCTTAAATATGTCTAATCATATATTAAATAAGATTCCTCACAATAAAACATGAACAATTCCATATGAGTTATGGAAAGGACATAAACCAGGCTTTAAATACTTCAAAGTGTGGGGGTGCTTGGCAAAGGCTCCACTTCCGCCTTCCAAGAAAGTCAAACTTGGACCAAAGATGGTAGATTGTTAATATGTAGGGCCAACCCAAAATAGTAGTGCCTACAGATTTTTGGTATTCAAAAGTCTGACATAGCCGATATCGATGTAAATACAATCATTGAATCAAGAGATGCCTCATTCTTTGAAGATGTGTTTCCGCACAAAAGGCATGAAAGACATGTCTCTAAATGGACAAGAGAAGAATCAAGTAAATCATATGAAGATGTAATTTCTCATAAGATTGAGGAAACTGAACCCAAAAGAAGCGTACGGGCTAGAACTTCCAAGACATTCGGTTCAGAATTCCTAACATACATGTTAGAACACGAACCTCAAACGTATAAGGAAGCACTAACATCTTCTGAATCTGTATTTTGGAAAGAAGCAAACCAAAGTGAGATTGATTCAATTCTAAGTAATAAAACTTGGAAAATTGTTGATATTCCACCTGCAATAAAACCAATTGGCTGCAAATGGATTTTCAAGACGAAAATGAAAGTAGATGGCTCTGTTGACAAGTATAAAGCCATATTAGTAGCCAAAGGCTATCGTCAAAAAGGAGTAGACTTCTTTGATACATATTCGCCGGTAACACGAATAATCTCTATAAGATTGTTGATAGCAATTGCATTCAACTATAACTTAGAAATTCATCAAATGGATGTAAAGACAGCATTCTTAAATGGAGATCTACATGGAGCAACCAGAAAGTTTCATTTCCAAAGGAAATGAAAACAAAGTCTGTAAATTAGTAAAACCATTATATGGACTAAAACAAGCTCCAAAACAATGGCACGCAAAACTTGACAGTGTCATGATGAAAAATGGTTTTCGTATAAACGAATGTGATAAATGTGTTTATTATAAACAAGTTGGACAATCATATGTGATGGTTTATTTATATGTAGACGATATGCTAATCATTGGTCATAACATTAAAGTTATAGAGACAATAAAGAAGATGCTAACCAACAATTTCGATATGAAAGATTTAGGTGTTGTAGACATTATTTTGGGAATTAAGATAATAAAAACACCTAATGGAATTGAATTATCTCGGTCACACTATGTAGATAAAGTGATTGAAAGATTTCAAGAATTTGGAATTAAAGGAGTACAAACACCTTTTAATCCATCATAAGTACTACATAAAAAATACTAAAGAGAGTGTAATGCAACTGGAATATTCTCGTGTAATAGGATGTCTAATGTATCTTATGAATTGCACAAGACCTGATATAGCTTATGCAGTAAGTCGATTAAACAAGTATACAAGCAATCCAGGAGAAGAACACTGGAAAGCACTAATGAGAGTGCTTGGATATTTGAAAAATACCACAAAATATTCCTTACATTATGGGAAATATCCTGCCGTCTTAGAAGGATATAGTGATGCAAACTGGATTGCCGATTCAGAGGAATCAAAATCAACTAGTGGTTATGTATTTACCCTAGCACGGGCAGTAGTGTCATGAATCTGCAAAATAGACATGCATAGCTCGATCCACTATGCATTCAGAGTTTATCGCTTTAGATAAAGCAGGCGAAGAAGCAGAATGGCTTCATCACCTTTTATAAGATATTCCTTTTTGGCCCAAACCTGTATCGGCCATATGCATACACTGTGATAACCAAGCAGCGCTAAGCAGAAGTACAAAACTTTGTGCATAATGGGAAATCACGACATATTTGTAGACGCCATAACACAGTTAGGCAGTTACTCTCAAATGGAACTATTTCCATATATTATGTAAGAACAAATGATAAGCTAGCGGATCCATTTACTAAAGGTTTTTCAAGAGAGAAAGTTGACTCCGCATCGAGGGGAATGGGTTTAAATCCTAAACCAACAAGAGTTATCTTATACGGAAACCTATCCTAGCGACTGGAGATCCTACGGACTAGGATCATTAGGCAAACTAGTTGTGAATAACTCAAGACTTAATGCATTTTTGGACATAGTCCTACTCCATTCCTATGGTGCACAATATAAATGCATGCCTGCGGAAGTATTACAAAGTTAAAACTACATTTTTTAATGATGACCATATCTTGAAAATAACAAGTGGGGGTATATGTAGGATACTCCTAACGGTTGCGAGCACCTATGTTAGTGTGAGCTTGGTCGGCTCTATGAGAATTTTAAAGGCTTGAATTCTCTATAACACTCGCAGAACCAAGAAGTGTTCAGGACCAAAATGAACACAACCAAGAGATTGGATGATAAGGGAATCATTGCGTCGTAAAGCTTATTGTCTGGATATACAATAACGGCAGACGGTTCAAAATGAAATAATTCACTGATTATCCAAGTAGATCGATAAGTTTTAACTAGGGAAAGTTCAAAGTGAAATATCTATTGATCCACGACAAAGCATTATTTCATATTTACAGTGATATTTCGCTTTGTGTGGGGGAAAAGAATATTATCATTCATGTGGGGGATTGTTGGAATTCGTAAGTCTTGAATGAAATATGCTTTGTACATTGTCCCACATAATTTAAGCGAACATGTGCAGCTGTTCAATGAAAGGACATGACTATTACCAACATGGTTTTTCGCAATAAGACACTTCGCGAAAAGACACTTCATTTCACCAAGGGTCATATTCCCCAACCGTCATATCTCAGCACAAAGATACTTCGCGAAAAGGCACTTCCTTTCATCAAACGATCATATTTCGGTGAAAAGACACTTCGCGGAAAGACACTTCCTTTCACCGAAAGAGATACGTCTATACGAAGAGGTACGAGCATAACCGTTCAAAAGAGATGCGATTGTACAAGAGGTATAAGCACGACCGTTCAGAAAAGATGCGACTGTACGAAGAGGTACGGGTGCGACCGTTCGAAGGGAGGCGGATAAACTATAAATAAGGAGGAAAACTGATCACTTTCCTCACTTATTCCAATCCAATCTTCCTTCTTTCTTCTCTAATACACTTATACAAAATCACAGAATGACATACTCATTACAATCTCGTGCAGAATACGTCTATTGTATCTTGGGAGAATTTTAAAATAAAATTCTTAAGGAAATTGTTACGACAAGCCTCAGACATCATTCGGTTAGATTTCTATTTTGTATATTTATATACATTATTTCATAATCTTTCCATTATTTACATTATGCTAATTCTTAAAATAGTATAACGTAGTTGTTGTAAATTAATTACAACATATTGATTGCTATCATTAGTTAGTATTGAATTCCAGAGTAGTGGAAATTCGAGTTATAAACTTGTGCGACGAGTTTATAATTGATTATTCTTTGTTTTGGTATACTAGATTTACAACAACTTATTCATTGAAATATTAAACAAGTATTTCAATCTACATTAAAATGACATTGATCTCTCTATGTCGCATTAATGCATATGTAGTGAAATGCAGAATGATGCTTTAAGACAATCTGCATTAAAATGATACTTTTTTTTGTAGTTCTTTTAACTAGTCGTTTGGACGAAAGCTAGTTGTGGATATTTGGTGAAGTGAACAAGCAAAACTAGTTGAATAGTGGCTTGATTAACGGTTGATAAAAAATAAACAACTCATTGGATGTTAACTGGTAATGGCACGATCAAAATTTTGTACAGACAAAAAGCTTATTTTTTCTGAAATAATATATTTTGCCTTTTGTGTTAGGAAATACCGAAGCGTATTAATCTACTCAAAGAAATGTTTATACTGGTGCTTATCTGTTGACGGCAAAAACGGTCGTCACACCCAAAAATTCTTTAACTCTAAAATTATCGTTTTGCGTATGGAAAATTACAGTGTGCAAAGCAGTAAATAACACAGAGGTTTATAGTGGCTTGCTCCATGAGGGGCCTACGTCCATTTTAAGGAGTTTTTTTTATCTTTATTCAAGTTACAAGCATTGGACATCATCATTGACATTCGTTTACAAGTCCTATGTATGTAGGAGTCATATTTTTAATATGCTATGTCTTGGAAAAAAGTGAATAATCTTCTTCTTCCTCAAATGTTATATTGTCATTAATGGTGTCTTTGGAGCTTGTAGGGATGTCAAATCAAGAAAATCCAACACCTGTCAAGAATGAGCAAGGGGGTATTTACAAGTAGTGGGTTAGGTGGGAGTAGGTGAGATTTGGCGACCACATAGAATAATTTCGTATGCTTGGAAGGCAATGCCCTAGATTTCACATCCCTCTATGGCATCCAAAGGAAAATCATATCCCCTCTGAGGAATATGAATTTTGTATCCAAGGGATACGAAATTCGTATCCTTTGGGATAAAGCTACTTTGTATCCCCATGGGGATACAGGTTTTCGGATCCCATGAGGGATACGACTTCCCGTATTCCCTTAGGGAAACAAATTCTCGTATCCCCTTAGGGATACAAATTTGTATCCCTGAGAATATGGTAGTTTCGTATCCCTTAGGATACTAGTTTTCGTATCCTCTGAGGGGGTGTGTGTGCGTGTGTGTATATATATTAGTGGAAAATTATAAGGGGTGAACGCTTGTTAATGGTGACATGCGTTTTAGTCTGGTTTCGTAATGTGTGAGCTTCCCCCTAATTTTAAATTCATCTTCTACATGTTATCGATTTCCTCAAGATAAATCCAGATCTAAGATCTGTCTGCAACCTTCAATGAAATATCCTCCTGTTTCGTTGATAAGTTATTGTATTTCCTTTTATTTACACAAGTAAAACTCTGATCTATGATATTTCCACAAATGTGTTAGCGCCAGTCTAAATTGCTTTGATTATGGAAGATCTTCCCAGTATCACCTGTAGGTTCGATTTGTTCGATTATGTAAGATCAAGCCACCGTGGATTAGGGTTCCAACATGCTCCGGCGTAATTGAAGTGTTTTAGTTCCAAATTCCCCAACCGATCTCGCCTGTTTGACTCGTATTGACATCAATGTTGATATTTGGGTAAGATTTATTCCTCCTTGATCTTGAAATAAGGATTTGTGCTGGTTTATTGACTGTGGTTTATGGGTACTCATCGATCTAAAATTTGGTGATATTACATAACACTTTGTTGTATGAAGAACTACATATCTGTTGGCGATTAAGTGTATGTTTGTAGACTTTAGATTAGAATCAGATCAGTTTTTTCACAAGGTTTCCATCTATTATGTGATTTTGATTTCTTCAATCCAACACTACAAAAAAATGACCCTATTACAACGGTGGAACACCGTTGTAATATACATTTTACAACGGTGGGCTAACCGTCATCTATTAAGAAGTTGTAATAGACTAATATCTTTAACAACGTTTTTGCACCGTTGTATTATGTATATTTTACAACTTTTTTCCACCGTTGTAATTGACATTTGGGTTTTAAAAAAAATATCATTTGCAATTGAAAAGAACAATACACTAAATACAGCAATACTCCATAAGCAAATCAGATATTACAATTATTTGCAAATTAATTTATTAAAATACTTAAATATTCAGTATTACAAACAATAAGTTTTAGACAACATTTCGTGCATTATTACATACTATCTGAACAAAATAAGCCTCTAATAACATCTCCAGTTCATCAATGTTAGGCTTGAACGCCATATAGCTTCCATGACGGCTGCTTCCACTCTCATCTTTGAATTTTTCATCTCTGAAGATAAAACAATGCAAAATAATGTCCATACAGCTTAACAAGATTAAAATAACTAAACTTGTTCTTTTGTTTATCTAACCATTTGCTTTTTGTGTAGAAAAGTCAAATTCGTATAAACACGCATGGATTGCACATCGGAAAATCAAAAGAGAAACGATTTCAAAAGTAAAAGCAGCATATACCGAACTGAATTTGGAATGCCTCTTTCCATGTTACTGTACTAGGAATGAAATTACCATTCCAACATAGACTATTCAACATGTAGGCTTCTCAAATTTATCCAGTAAAAAAAAGAAAAAAAAATGCGGAGGGAATACAACCTGTATATTAGCATATACAGGGAATCTTCCTAACAATAGTTACACTCTGTATATTAAAGTGTTAAAGTAGAATCAACATAATGTCATTCAACTATCGAATAAAGAAAATGAAGTTTGTTTATCATCTAATAAAATAAAGTCCTTACCTCCTCTTCCTTAAATACAACCGCATCTTCACATTCGTCGTCTTCGTACTCACCATCGTCTTCTAGTTGATCTGTATACAAATTACGACGAATAAAACTGGAATGATGACATCAGATCCATGAGCGACAAACTGTACTCAATTTCAGATCAACGGCGATGCCAATCTTAGCAACCAGGCTATATATTTGCATAACAAAGAAAAAAGAGTTAAATTTCGGTAGCAGTAACTAGACATCAAATTGATTAAAAGATGAAAATGATTCAGGTTCCTAATATAACCTTACAATTTCATACAGGTTCCTAATATAACCCTTAAAATCGATTCAGCTAAAAAGTTCAGAAACCATATTTACATATAAGCAAGCAGACAGTTTAACTTCTTATATAACAAAAAGATAATTATTTTTATCTTTTCCCAATTCTCATTCAGTTCATACTTTAACAGCAAGAAGACTATACATATATAAATAATTCTTGAACTCAGCTTATAGACTTCGATTTCTATTTGAAAAGTGAAATACACTCACATTCGATTCGGTTTCGTGCTTCCAGACTTCAATTTCTCTCTGTGGTTCCTCGATTTAGGCTTCGCTCTCCCTAGACCTGCCGCCGTTTCCCTCTAGAATCCTTCTCTCTCACGAATCGATTCTATTTGATGCAAGACGATGGATTGATTGATTTCCCCCCAATTTTTATCGGCTAGGGCTTCGGCCTTTTTTTTTTGTAATGAACGAGAGAAATGAATTGAGGTCCGCCGATTGTTTTCTAGGTTAATTTATTAGGGCTGTGATCTTGCTAATTCCAACTTTGCCCCTTAGGGTTTTTCTTTATTAGCTCCATGCAACACTTAACCCATTTTACAACATTTAGATCCATTTCCATGTTATACAAAATAAGAAATAGACGTGTATATTTTGTCAACAATTTTAACCATGTACAAAATTTGTATATATTCATCATATACATACAAATGATCTATTTATTTATTCATTTGTTCATTCACCCCAAATATATATTTAATTATAATCAATATTATTTTTGAGTCACAAAATTTGGGTTCTCACGCAATTGCTAACTATAATTATGAAATATTAAATACAAAATGTTACTTCTTAATTGTTAATATCTCTTGTTAATTCTAAATTATTAAATATTTTATTAGTTATTGATTATTAATTAATTATTAGTTTTAAATATTATAGTCATTTAAAAATAATTATTAAACACTAAATATCACTTCAAAAGTATTAATGTTTTGATTAATTACGATTCTTAAGTATTAATATTGAGTATATATTATAATGTATTCATTTTTATTAGAAATTATTATCACTAATAATTATCAAATATTAATAAATAATAATAATAATTATGTAATATTAACTATATTTTTTAATTATTCTTCTTAATTGCTAAGTATTAAATATTATGGATTGATTATTAATTATTACTTCCTAATTGATTATTAATAGTAATTATTAATTATTAATTATAAATAATCAATATAAATGTATTAAATATTAATTATTAGTTGTTAATTATATTAAAATATAGACATATATTACAACAGTCAACAAATAAAGTTGTGATAGGCTTTTATTACAACTGTCAAAATAACACAGTTGTTAAAAATAAGTTTATTACAACTTTTCTGGAAAAAAGTTGTAAAAAACATTTATTACAACGGTGGCTTTTACCACCATTGTAAAATTAAAGTTGTAATATGGTGTTTTTGTTGTAGTGCAAAAGAATTTTCCAAATAGAAAGATGGTATATATTAGATAAGTGGGGATTCTGCTCGTAGTTTGGAATCTACATAGTATTGATATTAGATTAAATATCATATTTCTGGTTTGATAAATTCTTAAGGAATGAGTGTTCTTCAAATTAGTTCTCAGATATATATGTACATCCAACTGAAGATGGTATTATGTAACTGTGTGAATTCCAATAATATGGGTGTGTGTGTGTATACACAACAGCGAAGTGGGTTTGCTCTCTGATGCTTTCTTTTGGAATTTATGTTATTTGAAGTGACTAGAAATATGTTTCAACAATTCTGCTTTCCAGTTTTGACCAGTGCTTATCAGTTGGTGTTGATTATTAGAAGATTGTAATGTATATAATAGTGAAAGCTCAACTGGATTTATAGTGCATTTTTGGCTGCCACATTTTGGATTAGTTATAGTAGAATCAAACTATTGTTTTTTGTCATTTCTAAACCTGTTGCTAAGAAGCATGCATTTGATGCTTTGAAGTAGCAAAATGATGGAATGGCAATAGATGGTCGTTATGGTTATCATATGCACTCACCATTGTTTATACAACAACAGGATTCAAGGGTCACCGCTGTTCAAGCAACAACAGGATTCAAGTGGGTGAATTCATAGATGCATCTGTGGTGAATAAAAGGTAGTTGTGGATGTGTGTTTTAGGATGACATTATGTTTTATCGCCACAAAGAATTTGTCGAGCAGTTTTGCAGCGAGGAAGTTAAGCTCAGTGGGATGGAGCTGGTGCATGCAAGATTGAATGCACGTCTAACCTTTAGGATATAGTGACCTCATTATGAGTCCACTTATATTTTCTATTGTGTAATTATTTTTATGTATTAGGCTTTGCAGGTTAGTTTATTAAACAAGCTATGTATTTTCTTTTATGAATTAATAAAGCGTACCCATTTTCAAATATATATATATATATATATATACAAAAATAAATATATATTAGTGGAACCTCGTATCCCATGGAGGGATATGAGTGGGATACGAGGTTCTGTATTCTTGATGGGTGTGGGGTTCCGTGTCCCAGATGGGATGCGAAGTTTCGTATCCTCGTAAGGATACGAAACATCTATTGGGCTTGGCCCATTATCTCCCCCTCCCCCATATAATAAGGATTCAAAGCTTCCCCTCCACTTTCTTTATGCTATTTTCCATCGCACCCCTAAACTCGAGATTTTAACAACGATTGAATTCGAATATAACCTTAGGTGGGAATGAACTTGACGTTTTGCTAAAATCGAATCGAACTCGCCCTTTCTCGAATTGGATTCGACTACGAGCTTCGAACTAAACACCAACTCAAATCATGAGTCGAGCTCGAAATCTCCTCCCGGATTAGACTCGAGTTATAAGTAGGAATCTGAATCGAACTCGAGTTATGAATTAGATTCGAAATCGCGCTTCGAACCATGCTCGGGATCGATGCTCGTGGAGGTTGGTTGCTCGTATTTTTGAACTTCGAATTCGAGGAGGGGGAGCTGGAGAAGGAATTCGAGGAAGAGCATAAGTGAAGGGAGGAAGAGGACGTGGGAGTTGTGGATAAAGTCGCATCCCCTGGATGCAAAATTCGCATTCGAGGGATGCGAAAATTTGCATCCGAGGGATGCAAAGTTTCGCATCTTGTGGATGCAAAATCTGGCCTATGAGGGATACGAAAAGAAAAAGGAGATAGTAGTCGAGTTCTTGTAAAGGATGGGGGATGCGAAATCTTAGTGAGGGATTCGAAATTTGTTTGTGGCCTGGGGATTCAAAATTCGTATCGCCTCAGGGGATGCAAAATTCTCCATCCTTATGACTCAAGAAATTTCGAGTTCCTTTCTTATTACATCTTGAGTTCCTTATTGCGGACTCGAACTCTCGTCGACCTATCTCTGGATTTTTGTCATTTTCGCGGCATTACATGATTGAATCGAGTCCTATGCTGAACGTGATTGAGTCGACAATTTAGCCTTGCACATAGGATTAGAGCATAAATTTGGAGTGTGGATACTTGACTAAACTATTGAACTTTTGACGTTTTTTCATGATTCTAATCATGACGTGGTCATAACTCGACGTGAATCTGACGATATTGGTAGACGACGACAATGGTTACTTTTAGGGACTGCAGAATGGATCGTTCAGGCAAAGCAAACACTAGAGAAGGTGAATAGTGTTTGTAAGAATTTAAACAAAACTTAAAACTAAAGAGAATTATGGAATGAATCAAACACCACAAACACAATCACAGACACAGATTCAAACATAGATGCAAAATAAATAGAAATAAAAATGTAGAAAAAGGAAAGAACACACTGGATTTTATACTGGTTCGGATCACTCCTACGTCCAGTCCCGCACAACGCTGGATTGTGCAGAGTTTTATTACTATTTCCAATAGTCAAATACAACCTCCTTGATTTCATGGCTCAACAAGGAGACACCGACTCCTATCCCTTGATTTCACGGCTCAACAAGGGCTCGCCGACTCCTATTCCTTGATTTCACGGCTACAAGGATACACTGATTCCTCTTTGACTTACAAATAGGATTTATTCAACCCAAGCAATTACAAAATAGCCCTATAACTTTTCAATAGCACTTGATTCAGAGAGTAGAGAGGGTGGAGTGAAGAAGTTTAATCAAAATAGAAGTGAATTTGGCAAAGTATAAGTGTAAAAATCATAAAAATGATTAAGAATAATGGTGGGATGAAAGAGTATGAAGTTAGAGAAGAAGATATGTTAAAAAAATCGATTTTAACCTTTTTTATAGAGTATGAAGGGTTGCAACGATTCTGAAGCGTTTCAAATAGTGAAAAGACACTTCCCTTCAAAATTAGAAAAAAATAGCAGTTATATGTCGACATGCTCTTTTTGCTATGTTGATATACCCGTGTACATTTTTGATTTTCAAAGCATTTTCAAGTGTTTTTGATATAAAACTAATTATGGAAATTCTTGAGTAAAATTCTAGTGTTGTCAATTAATATTATATGATAGAAAAACATATGAAAACATATTTTTAAACTATATAAATATATTTATAAAATTATAAGATTTTAAACTATATATAAAGTATAAATATAAAGTATAAAAAATTTAAGTTTGAAAAACAAAGAAGAATAAAAATAGAAACAAATAGAAAAACAAAATAGAGAGGATTGAGGAAACATAGAGAGGCTTGAGGATAGGAATTTGAATTTGAATTTAAACCTGGAGTGTTATCTAGATTCTTACAAAATCTAGACTCTATAAATATATTAATCTTGAACTCTTGAAATCTTGATTACTCATGAGTCTTGAAATTTCTCTGATCTTTGAATCTCTATTATCTTTATAACTGTACAGTCTTCGGTAATATTTCCTGTACATAATTCCTGCATATATATATATATATATATACTATACGAAAAGTGTTAGCATATTTTTTTATAATCAATGATAATATAAATAAGGTTGTTGTCATCAAAACTCCATTCTCCAACAGTTACAGCCTTGAGGACTCGTGATCGTCTCCATATCCCAAGTTTTTATATTACAATTGTACCAGCACCGCTATATATATATATATATGTATGTATGTATGTATGTATGTATGTATACACTATACAAAAAGTGTTAGCATATATTTTATAATCAATGATAATTGAAATAAGGTTGTTGTCATCAGAACTCCATTCTCCAACAGTTACAGCCTTGAGGACTCGCGATCGTCACCATGTCCTAAGTTTTTATATTACAATTGTACCAGCACCGCACCTACATGTTAGTTTAAGAAAACATGAGGGGTACAGGTTATACAATGTGATGTCTAATGCAACTATATTGAAAGTATAGCTAGCAATGGAAACGAGATCATCCAAGGAACAACAGGCTTTGGAAGCTGAAGCCTCTCAGCATTCATCTCCCCATTTCGGATCGTCAAGTACTACCGACATGGAGGACAACAAGCTTGAGACCTCTGGAAAGTCCACTCACTACAAGAAAAATGATTTTTTGTTGCAAAAATCAGTGGTGTTTATTATCAAATGGAAGCAAAAGTGTTTTTAGTACCAATGTTAGCACGACAAAAAAATCCACATTCCCGCCTCTTTATAAACACAAGTCCACATGTCCAAGGCAAACGTAACCGACCTATTCTCTTTTTCTATTTCTTCATACGTCAAATCTTTTAACCCTCGTTCACTTTTCTTCCTTTTTCTGGAAAAAACCCTAGCTTTTTACCCCTTTCAATCTACCGCTTATTATTTATCAGTTTAATTCGATTTTGTAAAGACTATCTCGTTCAACGTTTGTATGGATACCAATAGAGGTGGTTCATCTCAGCGACGCTACAAAGCGATTTAATTCAATCCCTAATCATATTCAAGGTCCTAAAATCGGTAAAGCTAGAAAGGTATAAAATTAAACTTGATTTATCTAATTTTGTTTGGATCCTATCGTTTAGGGTTTTGAACAGTTAAAATCTGCTAAGTGTTGATTTCTGCAACCACAAACCAAAACAGCTGATTTTTGCAAACAATGTTTGTAAATGGGTTTTATATCTGGGTTTTTTAAGTTACTTTTGAGCTTTGGGCTTTGACAGTATACAAAATTAAATTACTTCTGAATCGAACGGGTTTTGAACTCTGGGTTTTGATCGTATACCAGAAAAAATTACCAAACAATGTTGATTTCTAATGTTTGCATCTGAATCAAATGGGTTTTGAACCTGTTTTGTACATATATGTTGATTTCCTGAACTATACTGATTGGAATTTAATATGGACATTGATTTTAAATGTTAACATGTTCATTTAAATTGCTTAATTGAGTACTTGCGGCAAACATATTACATTGATATATGTATATATATATATATATATGTATACGTATATGTGTGTGTGTGTGTGTATATATATATAGGAACCTTGTAATGCATGAATTATATATATGAGTTACACAGTATACAAAATTGTGCAGCTTATGACTTGGGAGATTATGAATTTTGCAATATGTGATATTGTGCAAGTATATCAGAATGTGTTTATGTATGTTAATTTAATTTGTTTTCTTCCATCTGATTTGCATGTATAAGAGTATACATGAATACTTAAATTGTGCAGTATAAAAGAGTGACACTTAACTGATACATTTCATACAAAATTTCTCTATAGGCTCAGGAGAACCCAAGAGGACAAAGATAATTTGTTTTAGGCTCTTGTCCCATTAATATCAATGACCGAGATTGCAAAATTTGTGTTAGGCCATCAACAATCAAGTTGAACCTGAACCGTATTTGCAGTCTTGATATTGATATTAATGAGGCCATAGAAACGTAAATTGATGTGGGAAACTGAACAGAGAAACAGGTATATCTACATTGCAATCAGAATGTGTTTATGTATGTTAAATTATTTTATTTTATTCCATCTGATTTGCATGTATAGGAGTATATATACTTTAACATTGAAATATGTCATATATCTGTTGTGACTGAACATGTAAATCCAGGCTGCCCCCCCCCCCTCCCTCACACACACACACACACACACACATGTGTGTGTGTGTGTGTATACAAGGTTTTCAAAATGGGATTTAAATCGTAAAGTTTATATTTCAAATCGAAACGGATTTTAAATCGTAAGTCATAGTTTCCGAATATCATTATTTATGGGTTTCATATGCACTTTGAATTTGATGTAGATGTTTGAATTTCTACAATTAAAATTAAAACTTAAATTTTTTTCCCTCCAATTTCATTTTTATTTTGTTTTAAAAGAATTATCAAGTGACTGTGAATCTAAATAAGTATATTACATATGGTAATTTGAGTTGAATGTGCTTTTTTATAACTAAGTTTGAATCGTATTGTAAAATTCAAATCGTAAAAGGAGATATTCAAGCTGGATCGGGATTCAAATGGCAAGATTTTAGGATTTTTGACAACAATGTGTGTGTGTGTGTATATACACACACAATGATATACATGAAAGACTACTGCTTTTAAATATAGCTATATATATATATACCTACTTACCTTGTGTTTGACATTACGATAAATATATGTTTAATGTACGACTTCTGCATGCACATCATCACATGTGTATATATATATATATATAACATATATGATTATGAGCATACAAACATAGATAGTGCAGGTGAAACTATGTTTTATATCTATGAAGCATGAGCACATATGTTTACGAGTGATGTATATATCAAGTGTGTTTGAACATTTCAATAAATCTCAGAAATATGAGCAAGTTAAATTTGTGGCCAAGAGGTCTAACTTATATGTGCTGACAATGAATCTGACTTGGGAGTTACAAAATTAAGTTAATTTAACTTCGGAGTTACTAAATTAAGTTAATTGATTGGGAGTTACTAAATTAAGTTAAGTTACTACATTCAATTTATCTTGGGAGTTACTAAATTAAGTGACTACACTCATTGAATTGACAATTAATTTGAAACCAAACACTAGCATGGTGGGATCTCCTATCAAAGTTCATTGTTAGTGTATAGTAGGTTGTCACGAGGTATATTTCAAATCCGTGTCGATAGGTGTTTAGTATTTTTAGGATACTATGACTTATTTCCATGAAGGTGGAACATTCTCGTGTTATTAAGAAACAAGTCACGAGTTCTATGCGTATACTTGGAGGTAAGATAAGTATTGATCTAGCTTTCTGTGGTCTGTTTGAGTAAACACTCTGGAATGATGAAAATTTTAAAATAAAGTTTCCAATCGTTAAAGAGCTTCGAAATTTAGTAACTCAATTTCAGAAAATCAATAAGTTTCAATGGATCAATTTAGTAACTCCCAAGATAAGTCGAGTTTAGTTGGTTTGTTAACCAGACCAAATTATTAAACAGTAAGTGGTAAAAATATTTGTCTATATGATCAACTTTATCATTTCGAAGTGTTTCCTCAACCAGCCCACAGAATGCTTGTTCAATATCTCTTTTATCTTCAGGCGTATGCATATAGCTCGTGATTTAGGACTTAATAAAACGGGAATGTTCCATCTTCATGGAGTTTTGTTGCAATATCTTAAAATTACCGAACATCCCGTCATCGTGGTTCTGGAATTTACTTTCTGGCAGTACTACTTAACAGTGTCAGGATCTTCAAAAGTTTGTGTTGGCTAATTAATGTTACATTGATTAACATACTTATTTTCTGTGCATAGGAAGATCACTCAAGGATTATGTAATGGTACAAGGATTATGTAACATTCTAATACATTTCATACAAAATTTCCATGTATGCTATGAAGAAGCATTATGTTGCATAGGGGATGATGATAATTAGTTTTAAGCTCTTCCCCCATCAATATTAATAGTTGAGATTACAAATTTCCATGTTAGGCCATCAACGATCAAGCTGAACCTGAACCGTATTTGCAATCTCAATTATTAATATTGCTGAGGCTAGATGAACCTGAATTGATGTGGGAAACTGAACAGAGATCCAATCAACCTGAATTGGTGTTATTGAAGAAATGATTATACTGTACAAGGGTAGTTTGATATCCAGTCGTACATTTGTTCGGACAAATATGTTTCTGCTTATTTGAATATGTCTGCAGTTCAAAAGGCTCTTCAAGTTTGTCGCATTGCTCGGAACTTTACGGGCATGCCTATTACTTACGAAAACTTCGTCTATTTTGTTAATTTACCATTGTTATATGTCTTAACAAATTTTGAATGCTTATAGTGCTCTTGGATTTTATACGAGACAAACTGATTTGGTATGATTTCTTAGTGCTGCATGTTAGCACATTTTATCCTAAAACTAATCCTAAGTTACTGCTATTTAAACTGGTTTGCGTTCTTTTATATTATGCAGATTAGTAAAGCCAACAATATCTGCGAGAGCATGATTGCGTGTGCATGTTAGGCCATCAATGTAAATAATAGATGGTAGGAAAATAGGTAAACCTTAGGTACATCTAGGGTAATTCAAATCCCATATACATACATACATATATACATGCGTGGGTGTGCGTATGCGTGTGTATGTATGCATATGTTTCAGCTAAGATCATAGATCATGGAGAGAAATAACATAGCTATTTACGTGTACAGATGACATGCTGAAATTGATCAAAAAACATGGTTGAGTGATGTTGTACTTTATCGATTTGTGGATACCAGGAAACATGGTTGAGTTCACCATTTCAATGGAAGTAAGTTATCACATAAACATTTGGTAGCCTACGCGTAATCTGATGCTCATTTTTCCATATACAGTTTGATTAATAGATCATTTAATATGTCCTTGTGTTAGATAATGTTGATCTAGGAACCGCTGTGGAAGTACTTTCAGGTCTGTTGCCTTAGAATTATCGATCCATGTTAATTTATACTACTTTACTATTTACACGAAAGGAACACATAAAAGCTGGCTTTAGCTGAGATTAGTATTTTGTATTGTCACTTGTGCTCAGGTGCTGCTAAAGCTACACATTGGTTCTAAGATCGATGTACGAATCACAACATCGAATCTGAAGATAACAAACATTTTTACAGTTTTGAACTCTAGCCAAATGATTTCTGCTACTTTTGCTTGCACTTGCATCGCCTGGTATGTCCAGTCATGTTTTGCGATGACTCATAATCTGCTGGCCTTCTAATGTGGTTCAATCTCTTGTCTGAGATAATCTAGTTAAACACAGCTGTTTAACATTTATGTGTCTTGTTGTGAAATCAGGGAGGAGCTATCTGACTATATGTTGCATCACTTCAAAGAGCAAAGTGGTTATTGTACTAGATGTGTACATTATGGGTATAACATTTTCTTTGTATAAATTGTGCAAATTTGCATACCAGAGTGGTTATTGTATGTGAGTTTGGTCAGTTATATAGAAAACTATTGTATTGAAGTGGTTATGCATATTTTACTTGATTATATGGCTAACTGTTTTCTGATTTTTTGAACATCATGAATATGTGAATGATTATCGATTGATATTGTAGAAACAAAATAGACTATTAACAGGAAATAGTTTTAGGGAAAAAGAGCAAATTAATTAATAATTATTAGTTGCATTTTAAAAAACGCTACAGAAATACATTTAGTGGCATTGAATAAAGCAACCGTAAACCAGGGGTCAAATTGGAAATTTTATTAGTAACATTATAAGTTTTTTTATGGCGTTTATAAGGTGCTACGAATTTTTTTTTGGTGGCGTGTAATAAACATTACAAAAAAGAAATTACAGTGGCGTTAAAAATAGTGCAACCAATTTGCAACGCTTTTTAGTGACATGTTTTCTCGTAACGATTATCGAAACACCACCAAAAATGATTGGTAGCGGTTTTTGAGCGCTACAAAAAATCGTAGTGACTCCTTCCCAACTAATGGATTCGCCAAAAGCTCCCGACCAGGGGGTGCAGCCGGAAGGACCACGGCTGATGGTCAAGCGCTCGGTCAATCCAGCGGCCCAGGGAAGATCTAGAGCAACAGAGGAGGTCGCCGAAGGAGAATAACAAGTAGATAATATGATGGAAGACATTCCTGAGGCACCAAACATGATGGCGGATGCTGTTATAGTTGACAACCCACCAGATTCGGTGCCTTCGCATATGCATGAAACAGCGATGAGGCGCATGGCGAAGCGGTTTGGTATACCATGGGAAGATGTTCACATTCCTCAAATAGGTGACAGGGTTCACGCACCTCTAGAAGGATACATCGCCTGGAACAAGCATGTGTGTACTTCTGGGAGCGTGCCCCCGTCTTGCATCTTCTTCTGGGACATACTGTGCTACTTGCACTTAACGCTGACTCTACTTCATCCAAATGTTTGTGCTTTTCTCCTTGGTACCTGGGTACCTGCGTCCTTTTCAAAGAGTACCTGCATATTTAGCCTACCAGAGAGGACATCCCGTATCTTTTCCAGATTAAAAGGAGGACTACCGGTGCACCTTCCCTGTATTACTTGGAGGCACTGGCCAGCACTCGGTTCATCGATGGGAAGTGGAGTAGACTGAGTGTTTTTAAGTATGACTAGTTCTTCGTGTAGTGCCCTCCTGGATTTGTTAGGCACTATTTGGTCAAAAGTAAGTGTCTTCTGCTACTTTGGGCTAGAAGCTAGTCGTGTTGTCAACATATGGCTAACTTTGCTTTTATATAACAAGAAATCCTTTAATGCCTATGGAGACCGTGTACCAACAGCGTCTTGAGACGTTGTGGGCCATCCCGACCAAAGCTCATTCTTTCAAGAGTGTTTTGGATCAGCAAAAGCTTCATTGCGTGGGATTACTTCCCGCTGGTCGTTCAATAATCAGGCCGACCATTTCCGGGGTTGGAGGGAAAGCGGAAACTAAGGGAGGCGGAAGCTCTTCGAGCCGTAAAAGGAATGAGCCCCATGTTGTGCCTAAGCCGTGCAAGGCCGCGAAGACTCAGGGGGAAACCAGTAGGGACGGATTCGGTGATGAGGAGATGGTTGCTAGAAATGATGGCTTGATAACTACTCCTGTCTCGCCTGTGACATACGAGGAGAGGACGGAAGTGTCGCCTAGGTTAGTGTCTTCCACAACTGCCTCAAAGACCACCATTTCGTAAGAAAAGGAGGGTCAGTTTAATGGTCCGAATAAGCTCCTGCTTGTTGTTATATCGCATTGGCATAGTGGCATAAGTTTAGAAAGCTTAACACTTACAATTGGGGAGATCATTCCTTCGCGCGGACCGATATCTGGTCTATTGAGAGAACACTTAGGAAACACATGGATAAACAATGCATAACACAACATTTGTTTGTATGCAAAGAGTGTTCGAGTCTAACCATGAATTTGTTCCATGCGCGTCAAATGGTTCGAGAGGATAGGTGTCGAGGCCAAGGATCCAGGAATTACCGACCGCCGAGAAGCAAGATTACAAGGAATTATAGAAGAGATACTGATTTGTTTAATGAGCCTTCTCACTCTCACGATCGTGGTAGCAAGCGTCGTTATATAGAACAAGCCCGATGCTCTGAATCCCCTCCTCCTATCACTCGGTCATTCGACACAGATCCAAGATCGGACATAGCGAGCATTAGGCAACCCTTATCGACAATCCCCCTTACATTCCACCCTCGGTGCCTGTGACTACCTCCAAAGGAAATGAGTTGACGCCTACTTACAAGAGAAAGAAGGGAGTATCGAAGAAGGGCAATCCGTCGTTAGACGTGCCCGAGGCTCTGGAGCCCACTGTTGAACAGAGAAAGGCGGCGCTGAGAGAGCGGTTCCCCAAGTACTACTTTGATGAAATAAAATGGCTTCTGGACATCAATTTGATTCCTTGGGAAGATAGTAATGAGATGTGGAGGAAAGTGCAAGAAGCTTAGCAGATACAATGGGCACCTCTCAGAGTTGATTTTTAACAAGAATGTGGAGATCCAAGGCATGGAGCTGGCCCTCGAAGCTGAGCAGGTTAATGTGCAAAATTGGGACAACGAGATAGGTATGACAAGCCTTCGAATCATAACTGTTTCCACACATATGAGTAATACACTTAAGTGCTAATTTTTTATTGTTAAAACAGAATAATTGAAGTGGGATTATACGAAGGTGGAAGAGGATGCGAAGCAGGCTCGACAGTCGTATAAGGGCATGGTGGCCTGGATCTCATTAGAAAACATGGCTCTCAAGCAAGACAACGAGGCCACGTCAAGAAGAAATCTTGAGTTAGAAAAGGAGAATGCAGAGTTGCGGCAGTTCTGCGCAGACTATGAGGCTCTTGCTAAAGAGAACAAGAGGATGAAGGAAGAGAACGAGCAAGTCCAACATGTTATGAAAGAGATAGAGGAACTTAAAAAGACGTTGGGGCTGAGGGATGCTGAACATGCCCAAGCTATGAAGGAGAAGGCCGCTGCAGAGTCTACAATCAAAGAGGTATTGGTTCAGGTGGACAATATCAAGGCTGAGCATCGGCTTGAGGTGGAGAGGCTTAAAATGAGACTAAGGATGTCGAGGCAAGGGTAGAGGAGTCTCTAGAGTCGTCCATTTGGGGTATGTATGTTAAAGCGCTTCGATTCCGCGGAATCTCGTGAATCAACTATTACCCGGATGATGGCCCAGACTTGGGGAAAACTTTGGAATTTGAGGCCCGGAGGCTGCAGGTGCAGGACGTAGATTAGTTCCTTATCATGGAGTCTTAGCTGACTGAGGATTAGCTCACAGTGTTGAAAGAATGGAGGAGACTGTTACACAAGGATGCCAAGAGGGCGAGGATGCTAAACTTACTGTTGTCAAAGGGAAGTCCGTAACTACTGAGAGCGTGATTGTCGCCCACGAGTTTCTAGAGGAGAGTTCCCATCATCAACAAGTTATGCCATCTTCCAGTACCAACGGTCCAATGGTCCCAGTCCCTACTTCTATTGAGTATCACCTCGATTTCCCAAGATTGGGAATAGAAGGCTCCTTTCAAACAATAATCATAAGCATTCTGCCTATTGCCCCCGCACCTCAAATTTTTGGAGGTAAAGTCTTATTATAACGAACACCCGAAAAAGATGTGAGCACTAAGTTAAAGTAGACTAATTAGTCTCCCTCTTCGTTGTGCATGTTATCCTGGAGCATAAGTTATAATGGGCTTTGGCCCGACACTCCCCTCCCTACCTGAGACCGGACTGGGATTGCAAGAAATGCAATTTGGAGAGGGAGGTAGCCTGCTGGATACGTTCTCCAATGTGGACCTAATAGCTAGTGTCTATAAGGACCTTATTTCTGAGGAAGGGGGAATAACTGACGGCCTAGGATCCATGCGACAGGGTCACTGATGCAAGTGTTCAAACAATGCATGACTTGGTGGAATCACACAAGGCTAAACTACTCATCAAGTCTGAGGAGCAGGAGTAGAAAAGAAAGGCAGATGAGGCTGCCCTGCAAGAGACCCAGGAAAAGGCCATGAAGGATGCTGAGGGGAAAGCCAAGGCTGAGATAGCAAAAAAGAAGGCAGCCAATGAAGCGAAGAAGAAGGCCAATAATGAGGCAAAGAAGAAACAAGCTGACGAGGCTTACAAGAAACGGGCTAATGAGGCATTCAAGAAGCTTCAAGAAGCAGAGTTAGAGGCAAAGAAGGCCAAGGGGATTGGAGAGATGGGAGGTACCAAGGCTGTCTGGCCCTTGCCACCGAAGTCACTCCCAAACCGTTGAAAACCATCCCGCCAATAATCAGGGACATCATAGAGAATATAAGTGGCAAGGATGACGATAGGATGCACATGTCGGTATCCTACGAGTTCATCTCCTTGGTCAAGGGTAAGGGAGGAAGAGGCGGAGGCAGCTCCGGTATGAAGAGGATGAAGACTGGTGATGACCCGCCCAGTGTCGAATCTATTAAGAAGAAGAAGGACGAATCGTCTTAGTGATTGTTATAGATATTTTAGTTATGTAGGCCGATAGTATACACGAGTACGACCCTCGCTTTTGGAGGCATGGTGTAGTTTTCATGTACACCATATCGTTAGAAAGATAGACAGATGTAGTTTGCTTTTGGTTGTGAATGAAATACTAGTTGACTTTTCTTATATCACATTCTGTATCAAGTGTTCAAATGTTCGTCTATGCTTTCCAATTTTTGTACTTGCGCAAACATACAAGTCGTTACACTTAAGAAAACATAATCTAAGGCTTCGCTCTTGAGATTCACAAGTCGTGCGAAGATTGCATGTGTCGACTCCGCTTTCGGGATTTCCCTTGGTCGGGAGTTCCGAGTCATGCGGAGTTTGGGTTCGATGTCTCCTCTCTCGAAGCCTCCCGAGGGTCGTTGATCCCGATTCGTGAGAAAGCATGAACATCATTGGTTCTTCCTTTAGAGTCTCCAATCGTTTCATTCGGGTTAGAGATCGAGGGTGTCACTGCTTTGCCAGTTGTTGCCTGGATCCAGACCCTTCGGGTCAGATGGAGCTGAATGAGTGGTCGATGTCACACTCATTCGGCTGATGGGATATACCCCCAAGTCCGAAGACTTAGGAACGGGGTTGGATACTCTAGTGAATGAGCGCCCGAGTTATTTATACTCAGCCTCGTCCTAGATTCGAAACTCGATTCGAGTTATTTATATTCGACCTCGTTATTAGTTCGATATCGTCGTTGGTTCGAGACTCGAATTGAGTTACATATACTCGGCCTCGTCATTGATTCAAGACTCAAGTTAGGTTATCTATATTCAACTTCATCATTGATTCAAGACTCGAGTTAGATTCCAAGCTTCAGGGTGTTGATCTAGTGTTGTGCGCTCGTGTATGCAAGTCGTTTATAATAGTTTCTCGAACATGCTACGTAGAAAGTAAACACACCTAGAACATAGACATTTGAAACTATCTTTACATATAACTTTGGAAGTAATGGCCTTTACTTCATAACGCCTTGAATTTGAAAAAAGCCAAAAAATTGTTGGAAAGAATTAAAAATCATCGCACCAAGCTATGTGAAGTAGCGGCAGAGATGTTCACTATTACATGCTCTTGGGAGTTTGGCGCCATCAACGGTCGTTAGCTTGAAGGTTCCATCTCTAGGCCTCTGTTGTTTGATGTACAGACCTTCCCAGCGGGAACCAGTCAGTGTGGGAAAGATCCACTTCAGGACAAGGTCGTCGATGTTGAAGTGCTTTGGACGAACTTTGGAGTTGAAGTATCGGGCAACTCGTTGGCATTGAGCGGCGGCTCTGAGTTAAGCTTCATCTCTTCTCTCTTCGAGTAAGTTGAGTGACTCTAAGATAAGACCTTGGTTGGTCTTCGGATTATAGTAAGTGACTCAATGAGATTGGAGTTTGAGCTCAATGGGAATGACAGTTTCAGATCCGTAGGCGAGAGCGAAAGGAGTCTGACGAGTCATTGACTTATGGGTGGGCCGGTAGACCCAAAGGGCTAGAGGGAGCTCATCTACCCATAAGCCTCTGACTTTTTCCAGATGCTTATTTATGATGGATTTGATCACCTTGTTGACAGCCTCGACTTGCCCATTAGCTCGAGGATGAGCTGCCACCGAGAATTTCTTTTCGATGGTGTATCGTCGGCAGAAGGTCTTGAATTCAGTGCTCTCGAATTGGCTCCCGTTGTCTGAGTTTATAGCTTGGGGGGACTCCATATTGGGTGATGATGTTGCGGACGATGAGATTAATTATGTTCTTCATAGTAATGGTGGAGAGAGCCTCAGCTTCTTCCCATTTAGTGAAGTAATCAACTGCGACGACAACATAACATGTACAACCTTTGGCCATCGGAAGAGTTCCAATGATATATATTCCTTACATGGAGAATGGCGAAGGACTGACCATTTGTGTTAACTCGGTAGGATGGGCTCTTGGAATTTGGGAAAACCTCTGGCATTTGTCGCATTCTTGGGCTTATCCCACGACATCTTGGTCGAGTGTAGGCCAGAAGTAACCGTATCCGAGAATCTTCCTTGCCAGTGTTTTCCTCTAGTGCGGTTGCCACACTCGCCTTCATGCACATTCATCAACACGCGACCGATGTCATTGTGGGCTACACACCATAGTAATATAATAGAGAATCATCTTCGGTAGAGCACTCCATCTTGAATGATGCAGCGAAATGACTTGCAAATGAGCGCCTGTCTATCCCTGTACCACTTGGGGAGGATTGGTGTCATCAAATACATGGGTTCAATCTTTGTCGTCGCGACTGAATTGGTTTGCATATGATCGATGCTCGGAGAATCGAGGACTTCGACTGGGGCCATCCCCAAGAGTTGCGCATCCACAGAGGTTGCCAGCTTGACTAGTGAATCAGCTTTCTCATTTTTATCTCGAGTGATTTGCGTAATGATGTAGTGGTCGAAATTGGTGAGTAGCTCGCGGACCCGATCATGGTAGGGAGCGAGACGTGTCCCCTTGGCTTGATATTCGCCCTGCACCCGGTGTACGATGAGTTGTGAGTCTAAATAAATCTATAGAGCCTTGATGTTAAGTTAGATTACAATTCTAAGTTCAGCAATCAAGGCTTTGTATTTTGAATCCTTCTTGGTGGGAGCGAAGTCGAGCTTCAAAACATTGCAGATCGAGTGTTCTTCGGGAGTAACGAGTACGACTCTGACGCCGTAACACTGGTTGTTAGATGATCCATCCACGAATAGCTTCCATTGAATGTTCAAAGGCTCACTGTCTTCTGTAGGAGGTTCTTCAGGAAGGTGGATCCTGCTATGCGGTCTGCAAGGGCTTGTCTGAGGATGGCTCGATGAGGGATGAAGGTAATCTCGAATTGGCTTAGTTCTATGCTCCACTTCAAAAGTCACCCAGACGCCTCAAGTCATTAGACACCTGTCGTAGCGGCTGGTCAGTGTAGATATTGATTGGATAGGACTGAAAATATGGCCATAACTTTCGGGAAGAGAACAACAGGTAAAAGGCAAGCTTCTCAAGTTTCAGATAATTCTTTTCTGCTCCTGCCAACCTCTTGCTGATGTAGTAAACGGTCGTCGGACATGATCTTCGATACGCACAAGCGTCAAGCTAATTGCATGCATAGAAACAACCAAATAGAGATATAAATCTTCGTGATCCATGGGTTTTGACAAGATAGTTGGTCGCTCTAAGTGATTCAAGAGGTCCTGGAATTGTCATCGCATTCCGGTGTCCATGTGAAGTTACACTTCCCTTTCCTAAGCAAGTCGGAATGGAATGTATTTATCAGTGCTTTGGAGATGAATCGACTGAGGGTGGCCACTTTCCCATTTAAACTTTGAACATTCTTGATGCTTTGAGGGGATCAGATATCCTGGATATCTTGGATTTTTCTAGGTTGGCTTCGATGCCTCATGAATTGACAATGAAACCTAGGAATTTTCCCGATGCAACACCAAAAGAGAATTTCAACAGATTTAGTTTTATGCCATATTTATGAAGGGCACCGAACATTTCGGCGAGATCGCTGAAGTGGTCATCCAATGCCCTCGTTTTCACGAACGTATCGCCCACGTAAACCTCTATGGATTTCTCGATCTAGTCCTTGAACATGCGGTTAACCAGTCGTTGATAGGATGCTCTAGCGTTCTTGAAACCAAAAGGAATGACGACATGGCAATAGTTCCCAAGGTCGGTTATGATTAATGTTTGCTCCTAGTCTGGAAGGTACATAGGATTCTTATTGAAGCCTGAGTACACATCCATGAAGGAGAGAAGCCGGTAGCCGGTAGTTGAGTCAACAAGTTGATCGATCTTCAGAAGTGGGAAGTTGTCCTTTGGGCAGGCCTTATTCAAGTCTGAGAAGTCAACACATGTTCGCCACTTGGCATTTGCTTTCTTGATCAAGAATGGGTTGGAGATCCATTCGAGGTAGAGGACACCACAGGTGAAGCCGTTATCGAGTAGACTATCCATTTCCTCTTTAAGTGTAGTCAATCTTTTAGTTCCCAAGATGCGACTCTTCTGTTTGACTGGAAGAGGCTTTGGGTCGATGCTGAGCATGTGGCAAGTGATTCCTAGGTCGATGTAGCACATGTCTGATTGGGTCCAAGCAAATACGTCGGGGTTGGCCCTTAAGAAGTCTACGAGACCTTCCTTTATTACGGGGTGGAGTTGCGATCCAACTTTCAGGACCTTTGTTGGGACGGCGGGGTTGATTGGAACATCCCACCGTTGGTTCTACTGAGGTAGCCCTCTCGAAATCAAGCTCTTCGTCCTCCATCTGATCCAAATCGTTAGAAAGACGATAGTGGCATCTAAGCCAGGACTCAGACACCTTTGATTACTATGCAAAGGCGGTATTTGCGCATGAGGGTGGAGGAACTGTTTTGCCTTTCACCCTATTGACAATATCCTTTCCATTCTGCGAGATAGCAGACTCTCGCAGTTGCTTGGTCTCCCTTGATTGTGTCGATCCCACTCTCTATCGAAAATTTCATCAAAAGGAACCATTGTGACATGCAGATTCAGAACTCTACAAGGAATGAGCAGCCAAAGAAAACATTATAGGGAGAGTTAATGTCGATCACTAGGAAGGTAATTAAGAATTCGGACCCGGCTCTGATCCCCATCTTCAAGTTCAATTAACAGGTCGACGATGCCTACGGGTGGGTTGGTTGGAAGAACCGTTGAAGCATGGATCGTAGCATGGCAGGGTTTCAAGTCCTTGGCCTTGTTTCATCTGATCGTAGGCCGAGTTGAAGATAATGTTGATCGAGCTTCCTGAATCGATGAGGATCCTTCAAACATAAGCAGGGAATATCTGAGCAGAGATGATGAGAAGGTCTATGGTTGGGATCTCAATTCCCGTAGACTGTCTCTTGCGGAAGACGATATTGTCCCGCATTGTCTTCTAGAGCTTGGTAGGGACAGATTTGTCGGAAGTAGAGCATGCTTCGTAGCTGGCATGCTCAATGGAGTTGGCATATTCCTCCATCATTCAAAAGCTTTCATGTGAGGGGTAAGGTCCACCACAGATAGTGTTGATCTTGATGCCACGTGGTCTTTGATTGGACGACCCTGGGACCGCATTAGCTGGAGAGAGAGCGGGCATTTAAGGACCCATAGCTGCTTCGGGAGGAGCAGGATTCTGAACGTACAGTTTCAGACATTTCTCACGGATGAGTTTTTCAATTGCATCACTGAGGTGGCGAAAGTCATTGTTGTTGTACCCAAACATATCATGGAAACTACAGTACTTGCCAGACTTCTTTTCACAGCCGGTAGATTCCCTTGTGTTTGGCTTCTTATACTGAAGAGTGTTACAGGTCTCTAGGTAGATTGTCTACAACTCTCGATTGAGTGGAGTGTAGTTCCTATAAGTGGGACAATGATCGTGCTTCTTGGGATATCCAAGAGCTTGATTGTTGATGTGACCATCGAGTTTGTTGTTCTTTGGCTTGGGCTTGTATGGGGTCGCCCCTTACCTTTGTTGGAAGATTCTCTGACTTATTTTCCTTTGACACTGTCTTCGACAGCGCTAGTGTGTGGGTTATTGCGGTGGCTTCCTTGGGCAGCCCTGTTACAATGTGCTCCTCTTGACACGAGAATTGTCCGACCTTTTCGTAGAAAGCATCTAGAGTCTTGGGTTGCTTTCTGTCTATCCGTGCCATGAACTCGAAGTTAGGAAGGATGCCATTGGTGAGCTAGACATGGAATGTGTGTGGTTCCGGATTGTCAACCTCAGCGAGGGCGGTATTGAAATGCTCGAGGTCTCTTTTGAGGGTTTACGTCGAGGCTTGGTAGAGGTTGGATAAAGTGAGAGTATTCTTTGTCATGGCAACATGCACCGTGAATTGTTTGGCCATTTCCGTAGCTATTTGGTCAAAGGTGGAGATGAGTTGAGCTGGGAGATGGGTGAACCAGAGAAGCATGTGCCTTCCAAGAAAACCGGGAAGCATTTGCATTTGACAGCATCAGTGTCCCGATTGGAGTCCTTGTTCCACTTGTAGCGGTTCAGAAAGCCGGAGAGGACAGTCTTTCCCCCGTCGAGTGCAAGCTCTGGCATGTTAAAGCATCAGGGCCACTTGGCTTTGTGTACAGCCCTAGTGAAGGGGTTATGTCTCATGTTGGTTTCCCACATGTCATTGTCGTTCCCTCGCATATTCTCATGATCTTTCAGATAATGTCGGGGAGATACGCAGGTTGAACATCCGCCGGTGGAATCCAGCGATCGTGGCTCACCTCAGGAGTCTAGGGTCGTCAACATCTTTTGGGAAAAACATAGGGATCATCCTCATCCATGTTGTCAGCATTGTTTGCCTGATTCTGGTATGGTTGACGAGGCTAAGCCGGTTTATTCTGGTTAGGCGGAACTTGGGCCTGTCGGATTGTTGGAAGCGTTGGCCCCAAGTTGAGAGCTATGACATTTGGGTTCTATCGAGTAAGGGATCGGTTACTTGGACCTAGTTCGTCGTTAATAGCTAATTGGGAACGGTCACGTTGACACGTTCCCTCAAAGTTACAGTAGTTCCATTACCGTTTCTGTTGCCGTTGACATGGGAATTAGTGTTGGCGAGGGCATTGTTGTTGAGAGTCATCCTCCTGCTCCGGCTTCAGCCCCGAGTATCGAAAGAAGAACTTTTTGAGGCATTGAGCTGCGACCGAGCGTTGTTTTGAGCAATCTGAAGTTGGGCAACGAGACTTTGACTTTCTTGAAGTTGACGCGTCAGGTTAATGTTTGTCTTTAACGTGTCGTTGAGCTCTCGAGATCTATCTTCCAATTTCTTGTTAAGCGCATAAAATTGCGCTTGAGTTGCAGGAGCATCAGGGTCTGTAGGAGGAATGGTATCTGTATTGGTCGGGTTCTTTGCTGATTGGGGTTGTTGAAAAGCTGCAGTGTCGGCTGCTGCAGAGGTTCCGCTCATTGGGATCTTTGATCGCTTAACCATCGTAACAGGACTTGAGCGGTAGGTTAGGAAGAAACCTGAGTAGTGCGTCGAAGTCAAGATGGAAATGCGTGAAAAGAAATGAGTTTAAGTTCTCAGTGAAAGCACCAAAGTGTTGACAATAAAAATGGTTGTTACACCCAAAGATTCTCTAACTCGAGATTTAGCGTTTCGCGTATGGAAAATTAGTGTGCAAAATAGTAAATAACACAGAGGTTTATAGTTGTTCGGTCCGTGAGGGGCCTACGTCCACTTTGAAGAAGTTTGCTGATCTTTTATTCACAAAAGTGAGTTACAAGCATTGAACATAATCATGGCATCCGTTGTACAAGTCCTTCTATGTATGTTTTAATATGCTGTGTCTTGGAAAAAAGTGAATAGTCTTCTTCTTCCTCAAAGGCTATGCTACCATTAATGGTGTCCTTGGAGCTCGTAGGGCTATCAAATCAAGCAAAATCCAACCCTTGTGAAGAATGAGAAAAGGAGTATTTATAGGTAGAGGGTTAGGTGTGAGTAGGTGAGATTTGGGGACCACACAACAGAATTTCATATCCGTGGAAGGCAATGCCTCGGATTTCGCATCCCTCTATATCATACAATGGAAAGTCGTATCCTTTGGGATATGGCTGCTTCATATCCCCATGGGGTACGGGTATTCGTATCCTTTGAAGGATATGAATTCCCGTATCTCCTTAGGGATATTAAGTTTTGTATCCCCTTAGGGACACAAATTCGTATCCCTGGGGATACACTAGTTTTGTATCCCTTGGGGATACGAGTTTTCGTATCTCCTAAGGGATACGAATTCGTATACCTGGAGATACGTTGAAGAGGTTTCAGGCGAAGGGGATGAAAAGTGGAGGGATGCGTTACTGAGGGATTCGAAGTTGGCAATGTCGAGCTACAAAGAGCCGAAATTAGCAATGCGGAGTTAGAGGAAGTCAAAATCCCTGAAACCAGGGGTTCGAAATTGGCAAAGTGGAATGATTTGAGGGATTGTGAGGCCTACGATCGCACGTCTTCTCTCAGGCTTGAATCCTTAATGCTCTGGTGACACTTCAAGCTTTGGTGTCGCGTGATGGGTTAAGCGGGCCTGGTATGCTTTTGGGAATTGGACCAAAAGGCTGGTTAACAAAATGCAATAACAATTTTATAGGTCAATGTTATATTAATTGATCATTAACACTTTATTAAAACAATTTTATAAATTAATGTTATATTAAAACAATTTATAGGTTAATGTTAAATTAATTGATCATTAACACTTTGTTGATGAGTTATCCTACCTTCCATTACAATGCAATAGCATAATTAAATCATGTAAATTCTTTTTAATTTAAACGATTCAACAAAATTTTGGCAGTACATCGCTTTAATTCTCTAAACAGTGCACATTTGCAGGTACACAGAGAACATAAAGGAAACGCTGTCGAAATTTTGTGAACCAATTAAAATGAAATTATTTACAAGATTTAATTACGTTACTGTGTTAATAGCTTGTTCAATATAGGGACAAATCCAATAAATATTGTATGCAATGAATACCGATGTCCGTTCTGTTAAAAAAACGAATACCCACGTAATGATTGTATACAATACGTATCGGACAGGACCAAAAAACACTCTACGGGTTTTATGAATATTATATATTACATATTTTATACTTTTTTTAAAAAAATTGGCTTTCGACTTATATGAAATCATGGAAATTTTCCTAAACTATCTTGGGTTTCTTTGCAGAAATGAATCCACTACTGTAATTTCCAATAAGTTAATAACATGAATGTGTATATTAAAAATCAACTTATACGATTGTTGCTCTAGTTATCAATCTGCGTGAAGCAGCAAATTTTAAACTAAATTTGGCTTGAACGACTTAACTCTAATCTAACCGTATTTATACGGAGTTTATCACATATATGCATATGTTTAAAACTTAATTAACTAACCATACGTTATATAAAATTAATTATCGCTTTCGACATTTCTAAAATACATAAACTAAATTATGCACATACAAATTTAATAACCCAAACAAGCCTAAAAGCATTAAAATATTCAACTCATATTACACTACTATATTATCATACAAACTATAAACTTGCAATACTTTGGTTAATAACAATTATTAAGTTTCAATAAACTACACTACACATACAACGGGGCAACACAAACCAGTAAATCAATAAACTAATCCTAAGTTAACTATTTTTAATACCTGTTCTTGAGGAGATTGGAGAGGTAGAGAGGCAAGTTTGCAGGAGTTGGAGAAGCTATTGAAGGGGTGCAAGGTGGCGGTGGATAAATTAAGGGAGGAGGAAGGGTTTTGGCTAACATACTGAGGGAATGTGGAATGAAGAAGAAGAAGTAGGTCTCAGTTGATTGCTCGTGATTTTTCAATGGCTACCAATGGCCGCAAATGGCATTTCAACAGCTTTCGCTATCTTGCAACGACTAATTTTTTAATTCGTAAAAAATAATTCAGAATGTACTAGCCGTTAATAGTCATTGCAATTTAGCCGTTGGCGGCTGTTGCTCCAGTCCTTCGTATATACTGTTTTTTAGTGTGTCGCCGATAGTTTGTTGGTGGGTCATCTTACTTCCCGTTACAAATATTGTAAAGTAATTGAACCTTGTAAACCATTTCACTCTAACGATTCAATAAAATCTCAGTAGCACTTCCCTTTAGTTCTCGGTACAGTACACAATTGCATGTACATATAAAAATAAAAAAGCGTTGTCGAAATATTGTAAACTTTTTGAAATGAAATAATTTATGATATTTATTTATATTACTATGTTTGTAACTTGTCCGATATAGGGATAAATCCAACAAATATTGTATATGATGAATACAGATGTTCGTTCTATTCGGAAAACAAATGACACATAATGATCATATACAATATTTATCAAACGGGACCAAAAAACACTCTATGTGTTTTATGAACATAATATATTACATATTTTATACTTATTAAAAAATTCGAGTTTTGATGTTTGAATTAAATTTATTAACGTTTAAATTAAAATTAAAATACCATATATGAATAATTTATCACATATGCAAGTGGTTAAAACTTTAATCAGCTACCAGTAATTTATTTGAAACTAATTATCGTTTTCGACGTTTTAGAAAATGCATAAACTAAGTTATGCTCCCAACGATTGCAAACGGCAAACTAATCATATGTATACGAAGTTTATCGCACATGCACATGTTTAAAACTTTAATTAACTAACTGTATGTTACATAAAATTAATTATCGTTTTCTACATTGTAGAAAATGCATAAATTAAATTATGCGCATCCACAGTAAATGATCTAAACAATCCCTTGAAGCACTAGATTAGTCAATTCATGCACACTAATTTATTACCGCACGGATTATAAACATATTAGTGTTCAATGTTTATAGAATAATAAAAGTAATTAATCTTCAATAACTATACTACACAAACGAGGAGGCAATATAAAAAGTTAAACAAACAAACGAACTCCAAAATTAATAAATTTATTTAATTATAGTTTAAGCTAATTACTTAATTTAGAGGTGCTTCGAAGGCAAGAGGTGAAGAGAGCGAAGTATGCCGGAGTTGGAGAAGCTCACAGAAGCATGCAAAATAATCGTGGGCTAATTAGGGAAGAGTGGATGAGTTTTATACATTTTTGAGGAAGGAATAGATGTAGGAAAGAAGAAGCAGGTTTCAGCATGATAGCTTGTGATTTTTCAACGGTTAGCAACGTCCACCAACGACTTATATTTGAAAACGAAGTTCAGAATGTACTAATTGCTGAAACCTAGCCGTTGACAGTTGTTGCAACCCTTCGTTTGTGTATACTGTTTGTTTAGTAGTGTTCGCTTGAAAAAGGGTTAAAATGTTTCTCTTCCAATGTGTTAAAGATAAATGTCGTAAAAAAAGTCATGATTTTCGCTCTTCTTGTTGTTATGCTAGCCTCTTCACGTTTGTCACATGCCCATCATCGCCACCTAGCCTCATTGCATGCTTCCATCGTTAGTTGTGTCCCCCTCAAGTTCACCGCATCACACTGTCACGATGGATGTGTGATTGCATTACCTAAGCTCAAATCCTAATCTATCCTTTCCTCCATGTCTCACTTGCAATAAATTTTAACCATTCATCATAATAATTTTGTAGGGTCGTCCATGTTTGATAAATGATTGATGATATTAAAATACAATTGAGATTGTTGTGGCATATAGGGACATATGGGAGAGAGGACAGAGGATTTAAGCCCTTCATTGCTTTGTTGTTGCATCCTTTGATTTGGTATGTATTTATCATGTATTCACTAAGTGTTCATTGTTAAATTGTTAGACCATCCATAATTATATATAAGGTTGTTGGCATCAAAAGGATTTAAAAAAAGGATTATTCGTAATGGAATTGTTGGATAAGCTGTTGTTATCAATCTATTAAATAATAGTAAAGCAGAACCATTTAAAACTCTCTTGTCAATTTTAGAAGTTTTCTACCTTCTCCGTAATTCTCTCCGGATTTTTTTTTAAAATTAGTTTATCACTTTACACTTATTTACTATTTCACTCACATTATTTTACATATTCTGTCAATTTACATTTTGATATGGATATTTCAACGTTACACAATATTTGTTAACAGTTGATTTCTAACATTTTACATTTAAGTCCACATGTTTAAATTAATTACAAAACCCAAAATTCAAGTAATTTAAGAAAATTTAATTAACTAATATTTCTTTTTAGTACTAAAAATGATAAAATTATGTTTTTTCTGGCTTTAAATACCTACACTTCAAATTTTCAACAATCATTTAAGTCTCTCTCAATTCTTTTCTAATATTTTACATTTGTACCATATTTACAACTAATTACATTATATCAAAACTATTTAAATAACTTTATCAAACTACTATTCATTGAGTCGCTTAATAAATCATATCAAGGTTAATAATATTTATATTAACAAAATGGGGGGGAAAACAAATATATAAACACGTCAATCACATAACATAAATTACACACTTAAATAACTATCATAAGTTCAAAGTTAAACTCATTTACATCAATATATTTACCGTGTATTGCATTGTAATATTAATGTCAAACTCCTACATTTTAACATTCGTTTAATTAGTTATTTACAAAAAATTGCACAATATCACTTAACATTGTACACGTAAGTCAGTATGTTTAAATGAATTATGTAATTTTGAATTTAACAATTGAACTCAATCAATAAATTGTTGTTAATTCATCTAATTAACATTAGGTATGACGTTTTAAAATATACACTATGTTCATATCAACTGAAATGATAAAAAATAGTTTTTCTTTGAAATAAAAGGTTAAAAGAGTCACACAATTTAAATAACATATATAAACCAATAATACAATACAGAATACAGGAAAATATCCTAAAGGACAAAATGAAGAAAAAAGTGTTCCATAAGGACAAGGGACTAAAATTTTGTCCATAAGGATAAATTTTAGTGTAAATGGTGGAATTACAGTGGCCCAGTGAATTCCTCCCTTTATACTAAAATTTGTCCTTATGGATAAAATTTTGTCCCTTTGTCCTTATGGAACAATTTTTTGTTCAGTTTGTCCTTGAGGTCAAAAATCCCAATACAATAATAAAAAAAATTGATATTGTTAGATCCAAAATTGGCTCTAACACCCAAACTAGTAAAGATTCTAATAAGATGAAAACTGAAACGAAGAAAACACACAATTTATAGTGGTTCAGCGTTAATTAGCCTACGTCCACTTTTTTCTTTTTTTGATTGATATCTTGAAGGCGAGTACAATAATGATTTTCACTCAAATCTCACTCATTTCATACATTGATTCACTCAATTTCCTTAGCAATATGACTTGAAAGATGATTGTAGGCTGAAAAAGTTGATAGAATTCGGGTTACAAAGGAGTTTCAATCTTGAAAGTGCCAAAAGATCCCTTTAAATGCCTCTTGATGGAGTATTTATAGGTGTAAAATCCTCTTGGAATCGGATCGGTTCGGGTCCACGTGGCCTTCATCCCGCCACTTTCGGGTTCAGATGGATTCTGGTGCGGACAACACATCTGGTTAGTGGCCATCGTAGGTAGAACGTGTGCGTAACTACCCCGATTCTTAAGGAGAACGTGTGAGTGAAGCTGCTGACATCCTGGGCTCGGATCGGATAGACATTTAAACGGGGTTCGGATCGGCCTTGCTACTTTCGATCCGGTCCGGTCTGCGTCCTTTCCTTCATTGCTTTGTGTTGGTTTGTCTCTGCCCAAAGAAGACCCGATCCGATCCGAATGTTTGGCAGAGTGTTCTTCGTTATTTTCTTTAACTTTGTGTAGCCTAGTTCACAAAGTAGGCTAACATTTTGCCCCCTCAAGGGATGCTTCTATCGAAGATGGAGCATGCCTTGACATCATCTGTTCATTGGTCTTCGAATTTGAATCGTTAAAAGGTCGCTTCCATTGACGTATAGGGATGTGCTTCTTCAGAAAGTCATATCTTTTGCTGTTTATATATACATCACGAAGCGTGTGGATTACTTTCTTCATTTTTAACAAATTTAAGAACTCTTCTTGATCTCCAGCGATCCCTCCAGGTAATCTTTCTCTTTATTTTCTTTTGAATTTAATTTGCATGCCAAGTTATTGTGTTTCATCCCATTCGGATCGGATCCCGATCCGAACAGCCTTCCCTCTTTTATCGCTCGATACTGGGTTTGCATGCCAAAATTGGTTGGTGGGCTTGTACTCCGGTCCAAACGGGAAAAAAGGATGGGAATACGAGTGGTCACCATCAACGTGTATATAAATCCGCTACTTATCTCGTTCCTCCTTCTTCCTTTTACTGTCCCATTTATTACTCTCTACATCGAAAACCTAGCTTTCAACAAAAGACTTCACAAAACTTCAAAAACTTTCCTCGTTAGTCTCCAAATCAAATCCATAGGTAGGTTAAAACTTCGATTCGCCTTTGTAATAACTGATTTTAGTTGTGATTTGTAGCCAATTTGAACGATTTGGACATGGTGTTTGCTTAACTCCGACGCCGTGACCTCCTCCCCCCTTCGCCATCGTCGTTAATGGCTTCATCGCCATCTCGAGGCAGTATTGGAGGGAATTAGCATCTATTATTGAATGTTTCAGCACATAAGTGCTTGGCTTCAATTGGGGTTTTTGACATGAAGTTGGGTTCGGTGTTGGTTTAGGAAGGAGAAGAAGAAGAAGGAGAGGATAATGAATGGGATCGGTTCGGGTGAGGTAGCATAGGAGTGGAGATGGGAATGGAATTTACCTGACCGGATCGGGTCGGATTAAAAAGCAAAGATGGAGAGCAAAGCTCACTTGACCGGGTCGGGTCGGAATGAGAAACAAGAAGGAAGAGGGGTATGGATACTCAAGTCTATCCGGACCGCTCTGAATGCTTACTTCTGAGCCGATCCAGTTTTGCTGGCTGGATGTGAACGTTTGCTTCAGACCAAAACATAGCTCTGCCCCCCGATCTGATCCCAATACATGCACCCGAACCGAATCGAAGTAGTCCATTTTAATGCACAAGAATTTGTCCAATTGGCTAAATCAATGTTTGACATAACCTTCAACTTAAAGAACAGTTAGGATAGCGCCTACGAACATAAATGAACATCAAGGACTATTATGTACATTACTGCTTTATTGAACCTTCGCATCACGCTCTTATGTGTTTACTTTGCATCTTTTGCACACGTAGCACACACTTTAGTTCACATACACACACGGGGGGATGCGGGCTATCTTACTCTAACTTATGTTATTGCTTCTTCAGTAGTCTAGTGATCATGACCGAGAGACGTTCATCTAGGTTAGCAGAGAAGATAGAAGTTGCAGAAACTTCTGAGAAATTTACTCTCGATGACATGTCCTCTTCCTCAGACCCTGAATGGGACGATGAGGGCACAGATTATGAAGTAGAAGCACACAATAGTGAAACACTTTCCGATAGTGAAGTTTCTCTGGGCGATGAAGAGGAAGGAGGGATAGGAGATAATCAAGCTCCTGATGAGTTTGAGTCTGCCATTATATTGGAGTTACCCAAAGATTCTGTTGAATCGACGATTGATGATGACAGACTTGTTCGAATATGTCTAAAGCACGGGATACTGAAAAGAGATACCCAGGTGCCATCGAAAGCAGATCGTCCCCACAATCCTCCGGAAGGATTTATGGCAGCTACCCGATTGATGTGTATGGTTGGGGCTATTCCACCATTTCCTCCTTTTGTTGTCGACTTTCTGAGACAGATGCGGATTGCCCCCATACAGTTACATCCCAACTCTTATGCTTATTTATATACCTTATATATAGCATACAGAGAGGTTTTAGGTATAGAGCCTACTTTCGATGACGTCCACTTTTTTTATAATTTCAAGCATCGAACTCAAGAGACTCCTTCCTTCTCCTATCTTGAATTAGTCCCAAAAAGGAAAATTATTTCAGCTCCATTTAGCAGCAAGGCTGGCGATTCTAAGCTCGAATGGTTTTATATCAAGCAATAGCCGGGGTGCGCCAGGAGATGGACCAAATCAAGTAATGCACCGATTTTCTACATCTCAATTTTGAATGTTCATGCCAACACATTAACCTTCTTTCTTTTTTATTCGCAGTTGATAACCCAAAACAAATATTGGATCAATTGTACTTTGATCAGTTGCATCGGCTTCTTAATGGCGATCAAAAGTTTCTAACCATCGACGAAGTTCTTAAGGATGAGTATCTCCATCATCACGGGTTAATATCCATTACCCGTAGCATAGGTCATGGGTCGGGTCCATATGTATACATACCCCAGTAGACATTATTCCTGATACGGGCGAGGGCTCGAAAGGTCCAACAGTACCTCTTCGGACTTCACCTTCTCCATCTTCAACTCAGGATGACGAGTTAGCCAACATAGCTGAAAAGCACAGAGAAGGGTATTCCATCTCTGATGAAGCTATTTCTCCTGAGAAGTCAACATCTCCTAAAGAGCTGCCAACAGATGCTTCTCAAGGAGATGCCCCTACTACTGACGATTCCACATTTAAGGGTTTAGGAGATCTCCCCCGCCTAAAACCATCTATACTTCAGAGGACTTTGGCACAAATCCTTTAACTTTCACTTCTTCAGAGTAGACTACTCCCGTGAAGGCCATAGAGCCCACTCGCGCTGGTCTGGCTTCAGACTCGGGTTTGTCGGGGGGAACACCACTTAGGATGCACTCAACACAATAGCACCACACATCACAGCACTCACTTCTTATGTGAACACTGATTCTGAATTCCACTTACATTGTTGCGTAGGTACAATGTCTCGCCCTTACTACGATGTCAGAAAAATACGCTGTAGCATGTCTAGACCTCCTTCCGATGTCGAGCATGATCACCGTGAGAGCCGGGGCAGAGATGACATAAGGCCTCATGATTCTTATCGACCACATACCTCGCGCTCTCGTTCCCCCGTCCGATCGGATCCAGACAGATATAAGAGCTACCAGAGCCGTCAAGGAGAAGACACGTCGCAGCCCAAAGACCGAACTTCTCCTCAAGACAAACACAGTCGGGAAAAAATTCCAACGAAACATACCGATTCACGAGACAAACACAAGGTTTCTGAGAAGCGATCTGGAAAGGGTGATACAGCCATCGTGCCGACTAAGCGAAAAGACACTGAGCTAACATACTGTAGACCTCCACCACTGGACGCTGAGTCCAAAGTTAAGCTGGCATATCTGGAGAAGCAGTTCCCAGATCATTACTTTGAGAATCTGACTTTTTTACCTGCACTTGAGCCTATTTCCTCAAAGTGGGCAGATGAGGCTAAAGCAAAGATTGACGCAGTTGAGAAGCAATACTCGGAGATGTTCAAATATTCACGCAATCTCTCCAGAATTATTCGGACTTTAATTATAGACATTAATTCAATGAAAAAGACTGCGGATTCCGATGAAAAGGCCTTGAAAAACTTGGAGAAGGACCTAGAAGACACACAGGCTCAACTCGTCATCGCTCAACGAGACGCTAACAACTTCAAACAACAATTTGAAGAGTTACAGAAGCGTTATCATGACTTGCTGGAATCTCATAGTCAAGAGCGTTTGGAGTTGAAGAAACAAGCGGAAGACGCTAAGTTGGAGAATGTCAAAATGCAACTGGCTTATAATACTCTTGAGCAAGAAAAAGTCGAGTTAGCGAGAAAAAATGCTGAACTGGAGAAACGAAACGCTGACTTGAATCCAAGTTAACGGAAGCCGAGAATAGGGCTGCCCAAGCTAAGGGAAATGTGGAGAATGTTATTAAGTCTACTGAAGAGATCCGCAAACAGCTATTAGAGGCTCAGGAAGAAGTGCACAGTTTTGGCGAATTACTGATTGAATTCTTTGCGCACATAATTCGTCACTGAAACATCTCTTGGATTGAAGATTATCCAACTACCTTATTTCACGTATGGAGTCAAATCATCGAATGGGAGAAAGAGGAACTTAAGGTAGATTTCGTTGATGAAAATAAACTTATGGAGAAGTATCTAAGAGATGATGAACCGACACGCCTGGCCGAGGGGCGTCGCCTCATTGCCGCTGCTATGGAGGAGGAGAAGCGGATGGCCAAACAAAAGAATATCCCTGAGGATGGTTCTTCTTCCGCCACCGCTGAAGCTACTGAAGTAGAGGGATATGATCCCGAGAATCCGGGAATTCCTCAGGCGTCTCTTTTATCTCCTATACCCGAATCAGCGTCAGAGACGGCAGTCACTCCAATTGAGAAACCATCAGAAGGTATTTCTACCTTTTCACCTCAATTTGTCAAGGCCGTCTCCACCTTTCATCACATAATTGGGCAATCAATGGAGGATCCTTTATCTTCTCCTGAGTTGATAACTGTTGCTTCTCATTCTATAGGTGTTGAACCGACCGAGAAGACTGACATGCATCAGGGAACCACCACTGCAGAAAAATCTGTGGAAAAGACTCAAGGAGAACAGGATAAGGCTACCATTGTTGAGTTAGGAGGGGGAGATGAACTGTCTAAGGTTGACACTTCTCATGACGACGAGATGATAGATGCCTTAAAAGACGACGGTGGTAATGAGGGGCATGAAGAAGATCCTGATGTGGCTATAATTGGGGATTCAAAAAGTGCCGATGACATCACTTTGGCTGAAATGAAAGCCGAACAAGACAAACGTATGCAGCTAAAAGTTGAAGAATTGAACCCCGAAAGCCTTAATCCCCTTGCAGTGGTGGATCCTGGATCAAGGTTAGTCGTTAAGCTTTCAACTAGGTCTATTACAGAAGAGCTTGCTAAAAAATCTTCTCTTGATTCCAGTGTTCCGACTCCTGGGAAAAAATCAACCGATTCTAGCACTTCGATTGCAGAGAAGAAAAAACCAAAGCGCATTATGACTGATGCTGAAAAAGAGGCTAAGAATGCTCATAAGGCTGCCAAAAAATCCAAGTCGGCTCCAAAGCCCAAGTGATGAAGTGCTTTGTTTTATTTTGATACTCAATTGGTCCGCAATTGTTGCAGCGAGTGCGGCCCTCGCATCTTTTGCTTGATTTCCCTGTACAAACTTACGTGTTTGTAAATAAAATAGTTTATTTCCTGCAATGTCTGATAGTTATAGGTTTGGTACTTAAAAAATGCAAATAGACAGCATGTCATGTTACAGTTATATAATAAAGTCATTGTTGAGGGGAACATGTGTACACATATATGCCCCCACTCTATCTTAGATAACTGAGCAAAAATTATTCAAGATTGATTAAATTCAAAGTTCAATTGCCCCCGATTCTCCTACGAGCCATATTCCTTTCATCATTGATGCCTATTCTTTCTAGCACCTTTATACTCTCCTGTTTCATAACCAGGTTAGAGTATCGTTGAGGCGGTCTCTCATCTGGGTGCACCTTCACGCCTCAAGGGACGTCGTCTTCCCATCCTTTATACTCTCTCTCGATTCTTGAGAGTTAGAGTTAAGAATGTCGTCTTCCCATTCTTTTGTGTTTTTTCGTACAAACGGTCATTTTATTCGCTCCTGCACATAGGTCATCTCTAACTTTCTAAATTTAATTTAACATTTCGTGTTTCATGGTCATGATAGAATAATTGTTGAAGATATAAATAATGCAGAAAAGTAAATGACACACGATATTTTTATAGTGGCTCGGCTAAGTCGTAGCCTACATCCACTTCATAATCCTTTGTTCATATAAACAGACTTTTTAAGGCAAGTCGTGCCTTTTTACATAGCTTATAAAAACAAAATGGATGACATTTCATATTTAGCTCAGATATCGTCATAAGTGCTGAGCGTTCCAAGCTTTGGGAATCTCTTCACCGTCCACGGTCGTTAGCTTGAATGCTCCTGTATCAACCTTTCGTTGGATGGTGTATGGCCCTTCCCATTTTGGACCCAATTGGGTCGAAGGCGGGAAGACTCGTTTCAGTACTAGGTCTCCTGGTTCAAAAGTTTTGAAGCGAACTTTCCGGTCATAATAACGTGCTACTTGATGTCGATGTCTCGAGGCACGCAAATCGACTTCATCTCTTTTTTCTTCAATCATATCAAGAGATTCTTGGAGGAGTGTTCTATTTGTCATCGGGTCATAATACGCAACTCGATGAGAAGAGACTTCTAATTCTACCGGGATCACTGCTTCTGACCCAAAGGAAAGTGAATAGGGAGTATGGCCGGTAGCCGTCTTAAAGGTTGTCCTGTAGGCCCATAAAGCTAGTGGCAACTCGTCTACCCATCTAGCTTTGGCCCGCTCCAACTTCTTCTTCAGAATTGATTTAATGACCTTGTTTATGGCTTCGACCTGGCCATTTGACTGCGGGTGAGCTACTTCAGTGTATCGTTTATCAATCTTGTATTTCTGGCAGAAGTTTCTGAACTCGATGTTGTCGAACTACGTCCCATTATCAGTTATGATGGTCTTCGGTATCCCAAATCGACAAATAATGTTTCTGACCACAAAACTGATCACCTTCCTCGCCGTGATGGTTGTTAAAGGTTCATCTTCCACCCATTTTGTGAAATAGTCCACGGCAACGATCGCGTACTTAGCTCCTCCTCTGGTAATAGGTAACACCCCAATAATGTCAATTCCCCACATGGCAAACGGCCATGGGCTTACCATCGACTTGAGCTGAGTCGGAGGCGCTCTGGGAACTTTGGCAAATCTAATAAGCCGCGTCTTTATTTACGGTAGGCCAGAAATATCCATACCGTAATACTTTCTTTGCTAGGGTTTGGCGCCCAGTGTGGTCTCCACACTCACCTTCATGTACTTCTTGTAGTACACGTTTAATGTCGTCGTGTGCGATACACCGTAATAGGGGCATTGAAAAACCTTGGCGATAAAGGACGTCGTCCTATAAAACGTATCTTGCAGCCTTGCGTCTTACAGCTCGTCTTTCACTCTTTTTCAATGGGAGGGTTCCATTCTTGAGAAAATTCTTGATCGATGTTATCCAGGATTCTCTCTCTGGGTCGACTTCCAAGGCTAGCTCCGCTTCCATTCGGTCGAAACTCGGTGATTCCAAAACCTCTATCGGAACCATTTCAGTTTCTTTTGGATTATCAGAACTTGCCATCTTCGCCAGTCGATCTGCTTTCTGGTTTTCCGTTCTTGGAATGTGCGTTATGCTTTAATGCTCCAAACTATCAAACAACTCCTTTACCTTTTTGAGATAAGTAATGAGTCGAGGTCCTTTAGCGGTAAATTTTTCCCGAACCTGGCATACAACTATCTCGGAATCGCAATATATATCTAGTGTCTTGACTCCCAATTCTTTGGCGAGTTTCAGCCCGACAATCAGGGCTTCATAATAGGAATCGTTGTTAGTAGCCGCAAACTCTAATCGTAATGCATAGTAAATAGATCGTCCTTCAGGAGTTATTAAAACAACTCCGGCGCCGGACTTTCGATCATTTTTGGCTCCATCCGTATATAGCTTCCACGGACTAAGCTCTATCTCTCGGTCCAAAGTAACTACCTTGTCACCCACCGTTTCCTCTTCGGGAATTGTAAATTCAGCTATAAAGTCAGCCAACGCCTGCCACCTTATTGATCTTCGTGGCTGAAAGTTCAAATCAAATTGACTTAGCTCAATGTTCCATTTAAGTAACCGCCCCGATGCTTCAGGTTTTTGCAACACTTGTCTCAAAGGTTGATCGGTATATACAACTATCGGGTGTGCCTGAAAATAATCGAGAAGTTTGCGGGAAGCAATCAGGAGGCTATAAGCAAGCTTTTCTATCTTCGGATAATTACGTTCCACAGCAGCTAGCTTTTTGCTCACGTAATATATAGGTTTCTGGACGTTATCCTCTTCACGTACTAATATCGTACTGACGGCGTGAGATGATACCGCTAAGTAGACGAACAAATCCTCATGTTCCACAGGTTTTGATAATATTGGAGGCTTTTCTAAGAAGTCAAATAGATTCTGGAATGCCTCCACATAATTGGGAGTCCACTCAAAATTTCGCTTTCCTCGTTTTATGAGATCGAAGAAAGGTACACATCTATCTGTAGCTTTAGAGATAAACCTACTCAATGCAGCAACTTTTCCGGCCAAGCTTTGAACGTCTTTGATCTTGCGTGGTTCTTCAATATCCCTTATTGCTGCTATTTAGCTAGGATTTATCTCGATTCCTCGAGAACTCACAATAAACCCCAGGAATTTTCCAGATGCGACCCCAAACGAACATTTTAGGGGGTTTAACTTCATCCCATACCTTCGAAGAATATCAAACATTTCAGCTGAGTCCCTTGTATAATCGGAAGAATGTTTAGACTTCACAAGCATGTCATCCACGTAAACCTCCATGGTTTTCCCGATTTGATTATAAAACATGCGGTTGACCAGGCGCTGATATGTGGCTCCTGCATTCTTTAACCAAAATGGCATTACCATATAACAATATAACCCCAAGTCTGTTATAAAGCTTGTATGCTCTTGATCTGGTATGTGCATGGGAATTTGATTGTACCCAGAATAGACGTCCATGAAGGATAAAAGCTCATGCCCGGCCGTCGAATCTACTAGCTGATCAATTCTGGGGAGAGGAAAGCTATCCTTCGGGGAAGCCTTGTTCAAATTAGAAAAGTCGATACATGTTCTCCACTTCCCGTTTGAATTTTTGACCAGGACAGGATTCGATATCCAGTCGGGATATTTCGAATCCTTAATGAATCCATTATCTTTTAATTTCTCTACCCCTTCTTTTAATGCTGCTGACCGCTCTGGGCCCAACATCCGTCTCTTTTGTTTGACTGGTGGGTGCTTTGGATTAATACATAAAGAGTGGCCCATGATGGCAGGCGAAATCCCACACATGTCAGCGTGAGTCCAGGCAAACACATACAGATTTGCCTTTAAAAAATCAGCCAACTCTTTCGCTCGGACTGGATCTAGTTGCGAGCCGATCTTTAGTACTTTTGTCGAATCTGTCTCATCAATAGGTATATCTACTGTTATTTCATTGGGAGTCGCCTTCCTGTCCTCGGGTTATCTATCCTCTCTGGGATCTATATCCTCGAGCACATCTGAGGGCGACTCTCTTAGGGCAGGACCCCTTAATTGCTATGCTGAGTTCTCCTTTGGAGGGGCGGAATCGTCCTTAGCTTCTATATTCAACCCCTTCATTAACATCTTTAACTCCGTCATGTAACAAGCTCGTCCCATAGCTTGGTCGCCCCTCATCACCCCAATTCCTGAGTCAGTCGGGAATTTAAGCAGCAAGCACCAAGGTGCAATACATGCCCTAAACTCGACAAGGGCCGGTCGGCCTAGGAAGGCATTGTAGGGCGACTCCACATCCAAAACTACAAATGGCAGGATCCTTACTCTCTGGCGATCTCCCTGCCCTAATGTGACTGGTAATTCCACATAGCCCATCGGAGCCGTCGACGCTCCGTTGAAGCCACGTATCCATACTTCGCATGGCTTTAAATCTTTTGCTTCGAGTCTCATTTGTTCAAAAGCTTTCTTCAAGAGGATATTGACCGAGCTCCCATTGTCCACTAACACTTTATGGACTAAAGCAGGGCCAATTGTTGTGGTAATCACTAGTGGATCGTCAGTTGGAGATTGAACTCCGGAATCATCTCTACTACGGAATACGACGTCGTCTGACATCGTTTTTGTTGTTTTACTGGAGTAACGTCTTCGAGGTTACTGCATTCTCCTACCTCAAAATGCTTGGCGGCGTTGACGTATTGATTCATTGCTTTAAAACTACGACCAACTAGGTGAGGTCCGCCTATAATAGTATTAATGATGATCCCCTTACCTTTTTGCTGGGCTGTGGGTGTTGAAGTAGGCTGGTTTTGGTCCGGGGCTTGTCCCCTTTGCCCTCTGTCCCTTGGGGCGACCTTGTACTCGTCTAACTTCCCTTCCCGTAGCAATCTTTCGACAATATCTCTCAAATGACGACATTCGTTGGTGGAATGACCGTGGGTTCCATGAAACAAACAAAACTTTCCTGTTGCGATCTCTTTCTCAGTGGAGTCTCTGGGTGGTGGTTTTTTGTACTGCAATATGCTATATGTATCCAAGTAAATATTCTCCAACGTATCATTTAACGGCGTATAATTTTCAAAAGTCTGGAATCTGGGTCTTTTACTAGAGCTATTCCCTCGGTTTCTGTTCCTTCTATTGCCGTTCCCATTTCTGTTGCTATTATCCCCACTCTGGTTGCCAACATTTACTTCCATCTTCCGTGAACTGTCACCAGATTGTTTCACAGCAACGTTACTCTGGAAACCTTCCCTTGAGGCCCCTTCGGACTTTCTCTTCCGATTTGCATGAGCTTCTTCTCGCCTTAAGCGGATATTAGCTTTTTCATAGAACAATTCTCTAGTAGGAGGCGGTTTCCCAGACAAGTAATCCCCGAACTCTATGTCAGGGTCTACCCCTTCTATCAAGGCCATCAGGATAGTGGGCTCATGGGGATCACTAACTTCGGTGATGGCCAGGTTGAAGCGATCCAAATATGACTTCAAAGATCCTCCTGGGCCTGTTTAATCCGTGACAATTCTATGACGCTCTTGGATTTTCGGGCATGAAGTCGAAACTGATTCATGAAGCGCTCACTCAATTCTGTGAAATTTGATATCGACCGAGGGGGGAGTCGGGTGAACCACATTAACGCCACGTCTTCAAGATAAATTGGAAAAGCTTTGCATTTTACGACATCTGGAGCTGCTGCCGCATTCATGAACCATGCATACCTCATCAGATGCTGCCCTGGGTCCGTTCTTCCTGAATATCGATCCATCTGGGACAAGTTGAATCGCCGAGGGAACTGGAAATCCAGTATATCGTCCGTGAAGGGGGTATGACTTCGCTCAATGCCCCAATCTTCATTAGTATACCGTCGGCATTCGGACATAATCTGGCGCACCATTGCCCATACATCGGCATTTGTTAATGTCTGCACAGGCTCTCTAGGTCTGATGTTCGGATTACCCCTGGGTTCCTGATCAGGGGGTAACCTCCTGTTTCTAGCGGTAGCTACTCTACATTGCTCTCTGTGCTCCCGGTCGATCTCAGGAGGTAGAGGTTGAAGAAGCTTCTGCTGCGTAGGGTTGGTAATATTAGGATCCCTGGGTAGGACGTGGGATCCACGCATGGGTAGCAACATAGGTTGTTGCAGGCTTGGGTCATCAGGCACCAATACATGAGCGGCGTCTTCTCGGGATCCTAAAGATCCAAAAGTTAACTGAACGAGGTTCTGAGGTCGTTCAAGCGGCCTTCTCTCACGAGGGCGCCCCTCGTCTGAAGAAGACGAATCATCTGTAGCAAGGCGACGTGTTGGGGAAGGAGTCTTCTACCTCCGGAGTTCCTGGAGTTCTCTACCCATAGTGATCATGTTTTCCTGCATGCGAAGGCTGTCACGCCTTTGGGCTTCCAATGCTTCCTTAGTGCTCTGGAGCATGTCAAGAAAGCGTGAAAAATCTCCCTGTGTAATGGGTGCAGATGGATCAGGTTGAACATTAGTCATCGTGGCTGGAATCAGAGCGTTGGTGGGAGCTCGAGTAGAAGTTCCAGCTTCATTCTGGTTCGGATCGGATCGGTACGCAGTGGCCTGGCCGGAGCGGTTCAGATGGGGAGAGTGAGTGCCCTCAACTTCATTAGACCGGATCGGATCGGAATCTTCCATCCGATTCGGACCCTCCTGATCAGAGCGGTCTGCTCCAGAGCCTTGAGCGCGTGACCTCGTTAATACAATGGCTTGTTGATCTTCTCTAGCATCGTTTCCCCTAGCGCCTTGCACTTTTCCTTTTGTCTTAGCCATAATACTCGATTCTTCAACGGTTAGTCAACAAGTACTTAAAGATGTCAGAAATAGAGGATTAACTTCTTTAAACTTGAGGGTCCAAATAGTAGAATGATAATCCCAAAAGGCTAAGAATTCGAAGATTTCTCAGTGAAAGCACCAAAATGTTAGATCCAAAATTGGCTCTAACACCCAAACTAGTAAAGATTCCAATAAGATGAAAACTGAAACGAAGAAAACACACAATTTATAGTGGTTCAGCGTTAATTAGCCTACGTCCACTTTTCTTTTCTTTTTCGATTGATATCTTGAAGGCGAGTACAACAATGATTTTCACTCAAATCTCACTCATTTCATACATTGATTCAATCAATTTCCTTTGCAATATGACTTGAAAGATGATTGCAGGCTGAATAAGTTAATAGAATTCGGGTTACAAAGGAGTTTCAATCCTAAAAGTGCCAAAAGATCCCTTCAAATGCCTCTTGATGGAGTATTTATAGGTGTAAAATCCTCCTGGAACCGGATCGGTTCGTGTCCACGTGGCCTTCATCCCGCCACTTTCGGGTTCGGACGGATTCTGGTGAGGACAGCACATCTGGTTAGTGGCCATCGTGGGTAGAACGTGTGCGTAACCACCTCGATTCTTAAGGAGAACGTGTGAGTGAAGCTGCTGACATCCTGGGCTCGGATCGGATAGACTATTAAATGGGGTTCGGATCGGCCTTGCTACTTTCGATCCAGTCCGGTCTGCGTCTTTTCCTTCATTGCTTTGTGTTGGTTTGTCTCTGCCCAAAGAAGACCCGATCCGATCCGAATGTTTGGCAGAGTGTTCTTCATTATTTGATTCTTTAACTTTGTGTAGTCTAGTTCACAAAGTAGGCTAACAGATATATTATAGACTGTGGAAAATAGGAAGAAGTAGAAACTTAACAAAAAATTTGGTGAAAAAATGGACAGTTTAGAATTTAGTGAGAAGGACAAAAGTTAGTATAAATGGAAAAAGGATAATGGACCCCCTGAATTCCACTTTTAGTGTAAATGTGTCATTCTCCCTAATTTTTAAACTTTCTATAATTTTCACCAATTTTTTTGCAAAGTTTTTCCTTTAAAAGAAAATCTTCGAATAGACTTATCTAAATAAATTTATCATAAATTGAACAAAACAATTTTTTCTTTAAATACTTGCATTTTATCATTTGTACAATTATTTGTTGAGCTTTCTCAATTCATTTGGGCGATTGTTAAAGGGACTCCATTTTTTGTTAAGGGAGGGACAAGTTTTTAATTTTTGATGAATTGTTAAGGGGGGGGGGGGGGACAAAATAAGTTAGCCCCCCCTTAACAATATAATTAAAAATTCCAATACTATCCATATGATCCTCTTATACCTTAAAACCTAAATCTTAATTAATGACTATATGAAATAATAAACGCTACCTACCTACTCACCGTCAGAACAAATTTGAAATCTTCCTGAAACTATACGTCCCTTCGTTGTCGTTTTTTGTCGTGAAATCAATGGTGCTCTGTTACCGTTTTAATATGCTTATGTCATTTATATTACAGAAGAATATTTTGATATACAAACATGAAATTATGCAAAAAAAACTTGAAAATCCAATAACGAGACGGTAGAACTGGACCTTGATTTTGTTTAGTACAAAGATGGCTGAAGCTATCTGAGCAGATATGCATTCAAACCACGATTCACCATATCAACAATCAGGTGCGATGAAACCTTGTTTTTTCAATTTAGCATCCAAATGCTTTGCCAAATCACTTGAATCAGGGAGTTCATTATTTTTTTGACAAATTCCCACTTCGCTTTGACACACTACTTTATACTAAGATTTAGAAGGAAATGAAATGATGCGTATATAAATTGTGCATGCTAATTGAAAAAACATGCATAGTTTTATTTAGAAACCAGAAACTGGAGCTGCATAGAACAAAACTTGACCATAGGGACTGAATATGTGGCATGTTGCATGAAAACATAATGTAAAATTAATGAGACCACTATAAATCATACAGTTGAGCATCGGGAAAAAAAACTTGACACAACAAGGGGTTTGGGTTTTTTTCTAATAAATAACAAGATATGTTTCGATAAAATAGAAGAGAACGACAATGAAGGGGGAAAAGATGTTGTTACGAGGGACAATTAAGTCCATGCTTATTTTAAAATAAAAAAACTAAACCCTCCCTTAACAATTTTATTTTAAAGTTTGGTCCCCTTAAAAATGTTCCCCCCTTAACAAAAAATGGAGTCCCTTTAACAATCCCCATTCATTTGTGATATTTTATATTTCAATTCATATGTCTAAACTACTCATGAAATCTTAGATTCTATATAAATAATCTTAAAGAATATTTAGTCCATTTTTCTAATAGCTCTTAAAATATACATCAATTTTACTATGTATACTCATATTAAAAAAAAATCATGTAACTATAAACATATATAAATTACATAACATTAATTATGTAAATCAATAATAACGACAAAGTTAATTTGTAATTTAGTTATGATTCATTTATATTAAGAATTTACCATATGTTATATCATAAAATTCTTTTTGAACGTCATGACTCTACAATAAATTTATAGATTTTTTTGCAAAATTCTTTCCAATTTTTCCTACTATGCTATGTAGTTCAAGTAACTTTGTAATTTTACATTTAATTTATATAAACAAATTGTATTAAATAATATGTGTTAATTCATTGAATAAATTACTAGCATACATCAATTTCAACATGTACATCTACATTAACGTAAATGATTAAAAATGTTCTAAAATACACACACATACATATTGTTTGTATAAGGTACAAAATATAAATTACGCACAAATAATAATAATGAATTTAATTAATAATTTATGTATTCACATCAAAATTTATCATATATTACATGACAAAGTTCTCATTTAACACTAAAATAATAAATATTATTTATAATTATATTGTCATGTGCAGTGCATGGGTTACACACTAGTATAGTATTATTAATGAAATCCCATAGAGCTTTAAGTAAACAAGGTTATCAATATAGTGCTACTAATGAAATTCCATACAACTTTACTTTCTTATGATTTGATCTTTTTTAAACTTACTTGTTTTACATAAAACACTCCGGGTATTTTCTCAATACTCTGAGAATCATCTTTTTTTTCTAAGATAGAAACATAATTTATGAAACAAAATTGAAAAGGGGTTTCATGTTAATTTTTTGTATCCATAGGATGTACTTTGGAATTCAAATTCATTTTTTATACGAGTATGTTGACCAGCTTTTTCGCTAAAGCCATCACAACTCAAGATCGAAACTTACTATCAGATATCGGCCCAGTTTTATACCTTCAAGGTCGACTTTCATTATAGGTCAATCAATTATAATTCAGCCCGAGTCGGCCTCACAGCAAATAAAAGCTCTCTTCGTCGGGATTGACTTTCTTCCGAAGTCAAAACCAAACCGATCGATCAGGTCATCTACCGATCGATCGAGTTATTCCTGAAAGATTGGATCAAGCCTAGAATACCAAACCGAAATTATTTGCTACAAGACGAAGTTCTACTCCTAATGCTACAGAACCAGTCAGTTTTAGTCAACACAACTTTTCATGCGCCAAGTCCCAAGCTCCATATATGCCGCAACTTCCGAGAAGAACTATTCATCAGCAGTAAACCGGGTCCCTTCGCCTACAACTACTTTTAAGGATCGAGTTACACGTATCCAAACCCGAAAAAGATGTGTCACGTTGCATACAAACTCAGCCCACCTTCTCGTATATAAATACAAATGTTTCCAGAAATGGAATGACATTCTAAGTCCACTACTCAAAAGCACATGTTCGGTACCCCCAAAATAACATGTCGTATACTTTAGATTCAACACATGGACTTTGTGTACAATTCACTTCTTTCCCTGCTTTCTTTCAATAAAAACCAACTGTAATATGTAGTCGACAGTATAAACAGATATTATAAAGTGAACGTAGGCTTGATTTAAGCCGAACCACTATAAAAATATTATGTCTCCTGTGCTCATTTAATTTTTCTTGCATTCGTGAATATTACCATGTGTAGTTAGCACACGTTAGGGGTTGAATGTCATTAGACCAACTTTTGACATCAACAAAATACAACTAAGTACTTTGCTATAGCGCCTGCAAAACTTTGTGCAAAAACAAATTTTGCTGCTGTAATTGAGAGCGACAAATTATTTGTACGCGTTGGATGATTCCCGCACATTGGGGCTTCTGTTTCTTCGGCCTTGCAGCAATTTCGTACAACTAATAACATGGTAAATCAATACACAGGCCCGACCCAAGAGTAAGACTGTCGAGACATTCGTCTTGGGCAACGTGTCGGAAGGGACGGAGGAGGCAGCGGTCAGCCAATGATTTAGAATAAAGCGTAGTTCTAAAACTGGTTGGGCAGCAAATAAGCAAGAATGATGTAGCTCAGTGGTTTGATTTGATTTGTGGTTGTGTAGTGAATTGTCACGAATACACATGGGCGGGCACTGTCAATACATAATTCATCAATAACACGAGCAAAGTCAAAAGACTGGCGTGAGTTTGTTCTCCAAAATGAGGGATATTTGATTCGATCACCGCTGACAGGAGAGTACTGTAGTTACTCAGGTACCTAATGATTCGAATTGCTGAAATATTAGTCTGACAAATTGCCTGCATCAATACGTATGAAATCAAACCGGATAAACTTCTCAGTGCTTTCCTGCTCACAGCGCATTCAATTTCCTGTAACCTGTTTAAGCATAATTATTTGAACCAACTTATAAAATATTTTCACCGGTTTTGAATTCAAATCCACGATATAAAGCGTGGTAATTCTGGTTTACACAATATAATGAATCTTCATGAATTCTACGTAGCACGTATAAAACCTTGGCATTGAATTTTTCACCTTTACATGAATTCGGCACTAAATATTTACCTTTGTATACTGTTTCAAGTAACATGCATCTGAAATTCAACATGCAGCGAACATAAGTACGTAGTTATCATCCAATAGAGTAGGATCACATGGCAGTTTTAGTACACAAACTTGTAATGCAACTTTCATAAGTATCCCAACCAGGCCATGTACATGCTCATCCACAGCAAATATCCCCATGTACGTAAATGGTGGTAAACATACACCAAAGTTGGATTTATACAAAAGGGCCAATAGTTCGTCTTGTACCCTTTTCTCACCTATGGAGACCTATGCTTATTTATTGGCAATAAGACATCAGTTGACAGGAAATCCAGGTTGTGCCTGAAAGTTTCAGGCTATTTCGTTGATACGTTGATCAATGTCTTCTTCGTTTTCACTTCAGATACGACCTGTCCTGTATAGATATACTTCAAAGTAGAATAATAAAGATTTCCAGTTGTTTTACAATGGTATTTTAAAACTTTAGGAGCAAGCTTCAGACTGTTCCCGACTGCAGTTTTGTTGACTTCATCGATTTTGGACAGAAAAAAAAAAAAAAAAAAAAAAAAAAAAAAAAAAAAAAAAAAAACTTCTTCCCGAAACGCCCTAATTAAAAACAAAAAAAGTTTTTTAATGTATGCTTTCATTAAAATATCAGTTCAACATACATTAAAATGACATTGATTGCTATGCAATGAAACGCAAAATGATGCTTTAAGACAATCTGCATTTAAAATGATAATTTTTTTTGCAGTTCTTATTACTGGTGTTTCAGAGGAAGGCTAGTTGTGGTTAATTATTTGTTGAAGTGAACAATGGCTTGTTATTTAGTGGTTGGTTTCATAAGAAATAAACAAATCATTGGATGTTACCTGGCAATGGCACTATCAAAATTTTGTACAAACAAAAAGCTTAATTTTCTTCTGAAATTGTATATTTTACCCCTTCTGTTAAGAAATGTCAAAGCATATGTATTTCTCTCCTCAAAGAAATGTTTATACTGGTGCATATCTATTCGGGTTCAATTATACAAAGCCAAAGCCCATTTCCTGAAGTGGTATTTCAAATTACAGGCCCAACAGTCAAGCCCAAGATCATTATATTCAATAAGCCTGTCCATCAATAAATATTATTGCGTGCCTGTCGATTTATCTCTGTCCGAATTGGCCGTTGAATACCGTTGGAAATACCTCTTCGTTGCATTGGAAAGCATCACAAAACATTGGTATGTGCACCAAAGAAATTTTCAATGGCTACCAGCAGCTTTTCAACGGCCGATAGCCATTGGAAAAACACCGTTCTTCTTGTAGTATTTGTCTTAGAGGACCATATATTATCTTTACAAAACCGGATGTATTTCTCAGTGCTTTCTTGCTCACGGTGTACATTTTAATTGTTGTTTTTGACAAGTATCTTGTTCAAACTGATTAAGACATATAGACCTGATGCACGAGGTTAAAGGTTCAAATGTCGTCTAGTGCGGGTCAGATCCACTTTCCATGTATGTAATTAATTAGTACACACTTGTATATAAGAGTACCAACTTAAAGAGAGAGAAAAATCGTTGTTTAAACAAAATCATTCGGATCAATTAATAATATATTTTCACCAGTCTTGAATTCAAATCCTTGACAAAATGCGTACTAATAATGGTTTACACAATAATGAACTTTCCTGAATTGTACGTAGTATAAAACCTGCCCTTTGCATTGAATTTTACACGTTAACATGCATGCATACGGCACAAAATATTCACCTTTATACTGTTTCAAGTAATAACATGCTTTTGAAATCTCCAACCCATGCAGTGAACGTAAGTTTGAAGCAATAAGGTAGTTTCACATGGCAGTTTTAGCGCGCACACACTTGTAAGGTAACTTCACCAAGTATGCCAACCCAGTCATCGACAGGACAACAACTGCCTCGATGTAAATGGCAGTGAACATACACCAAAGTTGGATTTATGCAAAAGGAATAATGGCTCGTTTTACACCGAAGTTGACAGGAAATCCAGCTTGTACCTGAACATTTTAGGCTATTTCGTTGATACATCGATCAATGTCTTCTTCCTTTTCACTTCAGATGCGACTTGTCCTGTACAGATTTACTTCAAAGTAGAGTAACAAAGACTTACACTCGTTTTACAGTGATATATTTTAAAACTCGAGGGACAAGCTTCAGACTCTTCCCTACTGCAGTTATGTTGACTCCATTGATTTTGAACAAAAAAACTGAGCTAAATAACCTTTCTTCCAGGAACGCCCTAATCAAACACAAAAACAGTTTTCTAAATGTATAATTATTCATTAAGATATTAAACAAACAATTCAGTTTACATTGAAATGTCATATCAGTGCATATGCATTGAAACGCCAAAATGATGCTTTAATACATTCTGCGTTATATTGATGGTATTCTTTTATACAGTTCTATTAACTAGTCATTTGGTCCAGTTCATCGGCTATGAAGACTAGTTGTGGCTATTACCTTTTTGAAATGAACAAGCACAGCTGGCTGTGTCCGGTGTTTAGTGGTTTTTATGAAATGAACAAATCTCTGTTGGATGAGCGTCCTTGCAATGGAACTATCAAACATCACTTCAAACAAAAAGATCATTTTTTTTTCTTTCTGAAATTTGATTTATATTTAGGGTTCATCTATTCAACCCACCCACCCCCCCCCCCGCCCCGACATTTACTCTTCTCACCCCAGTATTTTAGAAAAATAAGTCACCCCCCTCCTTTTACTCATCCCACCCCGTTTATACCCCAATTGCCCCTTTCTTCTCCAATACAGCTCCTGAGGAGACAAACAAAAAGAGGGAGAAAATAGATCCGAGAGTAAGAAAATAAGATAGTGAGTTGTGAAATTTGCGCTTTAGCATAAAATTGGAAGATGATGAAGATGGTGCTTAGGTTACGTGTGGATATTAAGGAGACTGTATACTCCATGTGGCGTCTATCACTTTGCTTCCTAAGTGATCAATGTACAACACAATAAAGCACACAAATTAGTTCATCCGATCTGATTCTACGAAGTTGCAATATCAATTTCATTAACTTTATTTTTGTTCGTAACATCTAAATTGCAAAGTGGAAGTTGCAAGTATCTGTTGCTTAAGCGATTTCCAACGTTTCCTGTACTCTAAAGTAACCCGTAGATAATGATGTAAAGGGCATAATTGGTATTTAATTTTTAAAAATTTTAACGGGGTGTGAAGAGAAATTACTGTGGTGGAAATAGACGGACCCTTTATGACCGAGCATCAACCCTTGCTAAAATGTGTCACAAACCAATGATAAATTGTGTGAATCGGTGACAACGCGTAAAACTTGAGGTTGATGGATCTTGTTCGGTTGTCGCAAAAGAGTTTAGTTCGACCAAAAATTATCCTAGAGAGCTATACTATAATGGTATTAGAATTTGCATTCCATTATTACAAATAATATACAATAATTTTAATTTAAAATTCATGTAGGTCTAAATTTAAATTTATAAAGGTTTAAATTATTAATTATCAATTTTTACTTATTACTTTTTAAGCATAATATAATATTATTAATTATATATACTAACTATTGTGTGCTTTTCTTAATTATTAATTATTAATTATTAATTATTGTAACTATTAGTTATCAATTATTATATATTATTAAAGGGGACAACCACTTAAATACAAATTTAGACACAAATTAATAGTCACACAATCACTTACGTTGTATGGAAAGGTGGAATTCAAGGGACAATCCAATAATGGAGATTCAATGCGTCACCTATTGCGTAATCATTTTGTGTCTAAATAGACTTTTCCATTTAATAAATATTAATTAAAATGTACCAGACTATAATAAGTTATCAAACATGAATTATTAAATAGCTAATTAATTATATATTGAATATTAAACATTAATTATTAAATATTACGTATTGAAAGTGAATTATTAATTAATATTTATTTAACACTAATTATTTAGCATTTACTATTATTTTTTTAACAGAAGTAGCTATTGTTGAGATACAAAATTTGACAAAAAATGTAATGTTCCAGAAATTTTGGCAACTGAAATGTGGAATTAACTAGTATTACCATACAACGTTGGGAAAACCGACCGTTAACATATATAATATAAATTAAAAAATTTATTCTAATTGATAAAACAAGTTATACTAGTCGCAGCAAAAGCTAGGGAAGCAAATCCCATAATTACAAGCAGCCAGTGAAACCTTTCATTCAACGTACTTACAAGATTCTGGAAGCATCTTCTGATATTTCGCCAGCTATAAATTACATATAAGTTCCAATCCACGGTGTGAAAGGTGAACTGAAACGAAGTCAAAAACTCAAGTAGCCATCGAACAAAAAGGCCAACCGTCCCAATGATTACAACAAGAACAATATTTGCTGACCTCGTTGCACCAGCTACAGCTAACAAAGCTGTGATGATTGCAACAACCGTGTGAATCGCTCTTTTTGAAGTCTGGCTTATGTATGGTAGCCATGTAGATAAATGTGCTTATCACAGCCATGAAAGAAAGCCAGAAGTCAATAAACTGCAAAACCCGCAATGATAAAACACACCAAGTACCAAAATTGCATGCATGGTATACCGCTAGAAGTAAGCAACACCCATTCCGCAAATGCCTTCTGCCTGAGTGTCCAAAACGCAAGAAGTATGACTGCTGCATTTAAAGATATGAGAAATATGGACTGCCAAGTATGTCCTTTACGGGAAACAAGCACATTGCTGCAATCAAAGCCACCATGGTCACGGTCACAGACACAATAGCTGAAGAAAGATGACCCAATTTCATCTGTAGAATAATGACACTGTCCAATATTCGAGGAACACTTTTTAGGGCATCCTTCAAGACTAATTAACATCGCCAATTGTTTATGCTGATTCAGATAAGAATGTTTTATTGGATTTTAATGATACAATATTCCATATCTAATTAATTATGGAGATATGCATGGTGATTTCGTTATCTGTTTTGTGCAAGGAATGAATGGAAAAAAATGAAAGGAATATTAATGAATAGGGGATATTGGAAATGTTTGTCATTTAATTAGTTGTACATCTTCTCGACCATATTTAGATCCTAACTTTTAAGTTAAATAAAATTATTAATAGGAATTGGCAATGAGAACTGGAAAGATATTGACCACTGAATTATGCAGTTACTTCAGCGTAACATGCAAACTATCAAGCATGTTTTCCTAATGCTTAAAATTCTATAGTTGGTTCGGTTACTCAACTTTTGTTGACAAATCAGTACCATTTGTTTTGACATTAACGTTGTGGGTGAAGACATGGGAAGCCAAAACATTGGAACTTGGAAGTCATCTACTATGAAATCATAAAGTAACTTCAATATATAAGATCGATTCATTGCTGGTTATGTGGACTGTATTTGGGAATTTTAAGCACTCTGCTGGTTTCTTCAAAATTTTCTTCTCATGATGCTTTCATTTCACTTTGTATGTTCACTACAAGAGAAACAGCAAATATCAGCAGCAAAATCTGCTTCTAATCCGTCGCTAAACAGGCATTAGCGACGGATTTCCTACATAACTGTTTGGCCGGTAAAAACCATGACGGTATTTGTGTCAGGTTTTGCAACAAATTTTAGCATGAGTTTTCCGACATTTTTCCATCATTTTACTAATTTTATAATAAAAATAAAATTTTATATATTAATTTTATTTTAATTTATATACCGACTATTTACCGACGGATAATTAATTTATAATAAAATATTATTTATAAAAGATGTTGGTAAATCCTTACTAATTACCAAGGAATTAGCGACGAAAATTAAATTAAGGTAAACTTAACCTCCCTTTTTGTTGGTAGTCTGCTGCTATTCCCCTTCTGATCTGTCTATATATATATATATATATATATATGTGTGTGTGTGTGTGTGTGTGTGTGTGTGTGTGTGTGTGTGTGTGTGTGTGTGTGTGTGTGTGTGTGTGTGTGTCATCACACACATAATTTGTGTTTCATTCAATACACAATCCTAATGTACATACAACACAATTAATATGAACACACACATCTCATAATCAATGTATTATATTAATCACTCATATATTCAACATTCAACATTACATTTTTTTCAAATAAAATATTTTCTAACCTTATTCTACTGTCGTTAATTTACATATCTTATTACATGAAAATCAATATCATCAATTCATCAAAACAAATCTACTGCTTCACTATTCACAACCTTCCTTCACCTCAAACTCATTCCTTGCCGCCATTTCTTTTCGACCATCCATGAATATACTTCACTTTTTTTAAGGGACATACTTCACTCACCGTTAAATTATCATCTGCCATTTCTTTAAGAGATTGTTCCAAATCATCCAGTTTTTGCACCTTAGATATAATTAATACAATTAATAAGAACCCAACCTGCAAATTCATACAATTAATAGATACGTTTTCAAAAAACTACATTGATTAGAGGAAATAATAAGAAGCTTAGTAAATGGCATAATGAGATGACCAGTACTATGCATATAATACTTACCAAAAATAAAACAAAACAAACAAAGCCAACAGAACCACAATGCAGTACAGGGCCATTGCTTGACTTGAACCCAGATATAACCAGGTAACTTTGACACGATACACAAAACTAGGACGACTGTCACCTGGACTGAGGCATCACAAACCACGTATTACATCCATGGAGGTCTGAGTACGATTAAAAAGGAAGCAATATCTACAGACAAAATCCCATCATCATCGAAGCTAAGAGCTTTCGTCGTGATAATGCAAAGCTATAAATAAATACCATAAGATGACTACCCTCAAGACCCTGCACAAGCAAGACCGAACCCCAAATAAAACACCTACACAAGCTCCATAAACACTAAACAACCGAAAACAAAACAAGTCGATACCCCAACTGCAGCAACAACCAAAAGTCATTCATCAATACTCCAACAACAAACCAACGAAAGGCAAAGACCAAAAATAGATCCACATTGGATGAATTACCCCATGGAACACTCTTATTTGAACGAATTTGAACAATTTCTAGGATGATTGGTGGTTTACTTATTTTGAGCAGACAAGGAGAAAGGAGAAGAAAGAAAAAAGGAGAAGAGAAGCGACTGATGATTTTAGATCGACAAGAAGGAATGATGATTGGAAATAAAGCAAGAGGAAACAGATTTTAGTTTAGACTTAGGGAATTGTAAGGATGGATGAATAGGCGGCTTCGGGGAGGGTCAGCATTGGCTTGGCGCTAGCGTTGGGAGGAGCGAAGGTCAGTCGGAGGTGGTTGGTTCACGTTGGTGGAGGCGTGGCATATTGACAAGGAGAGGCGGCTTGGGATCAGATAGGAAGGCGAGGGGCAGGTTGGTGGAGGCAGGGTTCGGTGGAGCTTGGAATTGGGAAACGCGAGGAATTCGATGGAAAGGAAGCTGCTGTTGCTTTTTTCAATTCGATGGAATGAAGGAATTGGGGAATAGGAATGAGCGGACCCGCAGGGTAATAAAAATAATAATGGTTTGTTCATGGAGGGAAACGAATGAAGTTGGAGCCAAAATTTCGTGGAACGAAGCGGCAAAACTTTTACTTTTGCGGTAAATTTTTAATTTGAACCTGGTTTTCAATTTGGTGGAAAAAACATCAACTAAAAGTCAAAATTCTGCTACTATAAATTGAAAGAGTGCTTGTACACACAAAATAAAAATGTAATAGACATTAACAAAAATTTAATAATCATTAATAATCAATAGTAATAAAGTATTACATATAACATATTATTTATTTCTAGTTCATAAACTATTATTGAGTTATAGTTTGTTAACTATAATTTACTAGCACACTTTTAGTTTCATAACTATTATTTATTGGCTATTACTAATTACTTGTTAATTGTAATTGAATATAAATCATTAAATGTTGGTTGTTATATTGGTTATTAATAGTAATTATTAATTATCAACTAGTACAATAATAACGAGTCATTTTTTATTTTGTAAATTTTAAATATTTTATAAAAAGTTTTTAAATATAAAAAATATTGATTATAGATAATAGTTACTAATTATAAATTATTTATCAATAATCATTAATTATTACAAACTTCAAATAATGTCTGTATAAGTTTTCATTTATAATTATTATTTATAAATTACTATTTATAAATTTATGAGTTTTCTTAAATTTGAAGATTATATTTAGTTTAAATTTATCTAAAGTTTTATTTTTTTGCTTTTATAAAAGTTTCAAAATTTGGTTTATAAATTTTATGAAGTTTCAAATTTTAATTTAATAAATTTTAGAATTTCAAAAATAATAAAATATAATTAACAATTATAATTAGCATGTAATAAATAAAAAATGGAATTAACAAGAGAAAATTAGCTACTAATTATTACTTATTTACAATTAAGTATTAATTTTAGTTATAATTGTGAGTTCTAGAAATTTATGTGAAATTTACTTATTAATTACTAAGTAAAAACACAAATGTAAAATATAAACAATAAACATAAAATATATTTTATTGATTTCTTAAAAGAAAATATGTATTAATAATTTCTTGATATTAATTTAATTAATCATATTAAAGACTATTAAATAATCATTGATTATCAAAACAAATTTAATAAACATCAAACAACAATGTATTTTATTAATTACTATTACCTCTTATTTATATTATATAGTAATTAATAATTAATCAGCATTAATTTTCAAAAAAAAAAAATCAGCATTAATTATTGAATTTTATTTACTTCTAATAGTTATTATTTATTATTAATTACTAATTTGTTATTTACATTAATTATTTAAAATTTAAATTTACTAATTAATTACTAAGTAATAACACAAATTTAAAACATTTTATAAATAATAAATATAAAAGCTTGTTTCAAATCTCTTGGAAAACTGTAGGAAAAATAACTTCAAAATTACGTCGACGGTAATCCGACTCTATTAGCGACGAAATTTAGCGTTAAATATTTTATGACGGTAAAGTGCAGCAATTTCCATTGATTTAGCGACAGAATTAGTATTCGACGGTAATAATTTATAATAAGGTGACATATAAAATCCAAAATATTTTCTCTTACAAAGCCCACGAAAATCCGTCACTAATTAGCGATGAAATTTTCCGCTGCTAAAGATCTGTCGCTATTCTCGGTTTTTCTTGTAGTGGTTGCCCACTTATTAGATCAGATTTCTGTTGCACCAACTGTTATAACTTGAGTTCTAAATTTTAGTTCGATTTATGTTACAATGTAATGTTGCCGCTTGTTAGATCAAAATTTAGTGACATCCACTGTTATATTCTAGTTTCTAAATTCTAGTTGAATTAAATGGTTAGTTGGTTTTCACATATATGTTTACACACAATTGTCTTGTTTAGATGAGAATTTAAACCTAATGTAAATGTATGATTCGGACTAGATACCTTGATTTTTGGTAAAGAGGAATTTTGTGGAGCACTTAATTTGACCTGAAACCAAGCTCTTTTGCCATGTATTAGCCCTCTCACTCATGTTGAAAACTGAAGCCGCTGTTATTAATTCGAATGCATGTGTACTGTTGTATAACCTTAGCATACGTACACTTCGGTATTACCTCAATAGGGCTGTTTACAACCTATTTATGCATGGAACCTATTCTTATAACATACTTATACATTCTGCATATTGAATATATCATTCCCCTCTTATGAATTGTGAAACTGACACATAGTTTGGAAACTACTGTATGCTTTAATCCGGGTCTTACCGGACTGCATTTGCTCGACCACATGAATAGCCATGTTCATTTAAGTTATAAATACTGTTCATGACTTGTGTACACTTGAAATGGAAGTGCCGCTTTTTATTGTTCCCTGCTTGGGTTTTGACAGTCCTTGAAATTCCTTGAAAATGGATATTACATGAATACATACCTAAAATGAAATGACACTGTTCACTCTAGCTAACTCTGATGGGCGTACTAGGAATGATATTGTTTACAGATAGAGTGTGAAATATGTTGGCAAATATTTAAGCAATGCTATGATCAAACTCTTTCATATAAGTTCGTATACATGACCATTAAAAGAAACATATGTTACTGTGTAAATTACATGGCAACTGACATGGGGTATAATTACCCTGTTGTATTGAATTGAACCTCTTTGACAATATGAAACTATGAAAGCATGGATGCCAATGAGATGTAGCCTGCGGAAATTTAAACACTTCTCTATTGTTGCATACTAATTGAAACCCGAACAGTATGATAAGTATAAGATAATCAGTGAATCAGTTTCTCTAATTGTGTGATTTAGCAGTTAAAGATAATCAAAATTTATTGGAATAATAATTCTAATGGAATTTGAATGAAAACGGAAATTTGAAATTGTTTCAAAGATTTAACGATGAATTTTATTTCGATATTGGGAATAGAAATAAATGAAAATTAAATCGGAAAAGAAATACAATTGGAATACGACTGTGTTAAATTTGATTAATTTATTCAAAACGTGACAAGATAAATTAGAATTGAACCAATAATGTACGATTGAATATATGAATTCGACAATAAGTTATAAACTGGTTGATTAATTAACATAAGGTGAATTGTAAACGAGAGTTGTGAATAAAGTGAAATATAAAGGAAAATTTTAAAGAGATTTGAACTAATTTAATGTGACGAGTTCGAATTCGTATAAAAAAAATAATATTTATGTTTTTAGAAGAAAACAATGTTTGGAATCAAAAACGTTGCAAATGAGATTGAGGATAAAGGGAATAGGGTGGACCAGTAAGGTGAAATTATTTTGAAGTTCGGAATATAAATCAGATAAGATTTTTTTTGCGGAGTTTGAAATATATTATCGGAAAGGAGATTATTAGAAAGGATGTTATTTATTAAAGTCAATTAGGTCGAATTCTAGGAAAGTACTATTTACTTTCCGTTTTAGTTTAAAATTTAATATATTATTAATAAATTGGTCATACAGATTAAAGAATAAAGTATGTTTTAAAGTTAATATTTTGAAGATGTGAATTATTGTTACAATCAACGATTATTGTAAAAGAACTAAATTCTTAATCTAAAATTAGATATTACGAGAATAAATGTTTTGTTCTGAATTTTTTTCTATTTCAAAGTTAATAAGGTTGTTCAGTTAAGGTCTGAGAGGTAAATATACCCCAACTTGATTGACTTCATTATTGGTTAAGAAATAGTTAAGGTTTGGTAGTAAATGTTGATTAAGTGAGGTAGGTTAATAAGTGTCAACAGTTGAATGAGAATAATGATGTTTTATTTAACATCTATTTAAATTCAAATATCGAATTTAGAAATGTTTCCCCCCTAAGAATAAAGTGTATTTTCTATAGAAAATAAAGAATCTTAAATATGTGGAAATGAGTTTCAATGGTAATAAGAGATTTGCTAAGCTTATAGAAAGTAAATGTGATAATTGAAAATGTTTTTCAAAAAGACTATGGGAGGCTAACAGATTTTGATGGAGCAAAATGACAAAAACTAAAGAACAAAGAGCCGCACGCCAAGGACGAAGGGCGATAGAACTTAAGAGAAGTGGATGCGTAAATTGAATTCGAAAATTTACGTAAGCAATAATTTGACAAGAAATGGAGTTAAGGAAATTAGAAATTGACTGGAGACTAGTTAAATGAATAATTTCCTAAGTGTCGATCTGATGTTGGTTTCGGCGTTCGAGATTGATACTTAGGGAGTTGTTCGTTTGCTAATTGACGGTCGAAGGAGGTAAATAGGGAGGAGTAATTGTGTGTGTATAAGATGTGATTTTTTTTTTGGAGATTTTGAGAACATAAAGATTTGAATTGAGTGATGAATTAAATAATTAGAAAATTGGTAAGTTATTGGAAAATTGGAAGAAAATTGGTTTCATAACCAATAAATTCATCAATTTGGGTTGAAAGGGTACCAGATATCTAAATTGATTATGAGATCAAACTAAAATTTTGAAATCTAAACGGAAGTTTGAGAATATTCAATTTAGATATTGGATATAGAAGTTTTTGAATCTTATATGGAAAAATATATGAGAATATAGTGAATTTGAGAACTGTTGAATTGGACGGAAATCGATTTGAAATAAAACCTTTTATAATAGAATTTATATAAGAATGAGATGTGAAAATATGATTTGGATAGGAAAATCTTATGTAAGTTAACATAAGTATGATTTATGAAGAGTATGAAATGAAATACTATATATATATATATATATAGTATTATATGTTTTCAAAGCAAAATAAGGAAAGTACCTTCCTTCTCCTTTGAACTTCGAGCTTAGCTGAGATGTGCTGCTAGTGGTAGTAGTTTGTCCAGCCATAAAACTCGAGTTGTCTGAAAGAGCATGACCGTGTAGCGAAATTCGCAGGGCTGTAGATAGCTTACGGCGGACGAATGTTTCTTGGGGGAACCAAGCGTAACCTTTGTGTCTGCTGCGATCTACAGTCGTGATAATGGCGTAATCCACAGAGCTGTGAAAGCTTACGGATATGGATGTTTCCTGAGGGTATCAGGCGTAACCATTGTGTACCTGTGGTCCCCATGGCATATCTACAAGTGAAAGAGATGTAACCACAAGAGTTACTAAAGGTAGAATGGAGCCATGTAATGTGTGTAATATCTTAGTAATGGCGAGCCACCTGTTTGATGTAGCTATGTCTTCATGACTCGATTGGTCTTCATGACCTGAATTGTCTTTGTGACTTGATTTGTCCTCGTGACTTGAAGTATCTTCATTCCATGATTTGTTTTGTGACTCTAAGAGAGAGCAGTCAACGCTTAATGACCTCAGTTTTTCTTTTGATTCTTAAATATCTTCCGTTGATCTGTCCATGATGAAATTTGCAGGGAAGTGATTTCCTACGGATACAGATGTTTTCTGGGGGATCCAGACGAAACCATTGTGTATTTGCGATTCATGAGCAATCAACAAATCAATATCACATTGGTACTTTCCATGTCTGTTTCTTTAAAATGGATTTATGAAATATTTTCACTTGGAGTTGAAGCAAGGATATTTAGTACTTAGAGATTTTAGTTGTGCGCCGGGCCAGCGTACGTCTAACATCTGTAAGGACGACAATAGACTTGTCAAATTTCGAGTTATCAAATATTTTTAAATCAATAATTTGAAATTAGAATATACCTGACTTAACAAGTAAGAAAGAGGATGTTAGATTATTTTCAAACCCAAAGTTTTGAAATAAAAATAGAAATATTTTTACATGAATTTCGTATTATATATAAAAGGATTATAAAAGATTTCAGATTTTGGAAGTTTTCAAGTCGATAATTTGTGACTTGAATGTATTACACTCTTCGATGGGTGTTGGAAATGTTAAATGGATTGAATGTAAGAGATTTGATTGAACTTGGAGTGTAAGAAATAAGTGGAACAATGGATAAGTAATATTGACAGATAAGGTTATTAAAAGAATTGGGAAAAATTGAAAGGCATAAATCTGACTTGTGCGGGATAATTTGAGATAGAATTTGGGGAAAAAATGAGTATAGTTCAAAGGGTGTGTAAATAAGTAAAACTGATTCGAAAAATAAAGAAAATCATGTTAGAAAGGAAATTTGATTTCCGAGTTATTTGAGCATAATGGGTAAATAAAGAAGGTCGATAGCTTAAATGGCGATATTTAAAATTAGTCGTAAATAAATTTTACGCAAATATGAAAATTGAAGTATACAGTGGTACAACCCAAACGATATCTTCTTTTCGGGGATGAAATTTTTTTAAGAGGGGAAGATTGTAACGTCCCAGAAATTTTGGCAACTGAAATGTGGAATTAATTAAAGGTTTAACTATTAATAAACAAATTTTATATTGATACCGGGATTATAATTGTTTTAAAATCAAATATATTCTTGGGATTCAATATACAGTTCAGAATGATTAAGAATCAAATATTTATTGTTCAGTATTTGAATCGGATTTGGCAAAATATTTGAATCGGAATTTGATGGAAAATTTAAAAAGGTTGAACTTGAAAATATATGATATCGACATTAAATGAGCTGGAAATTTTATTCGATGAAAATAAAATTATTTGGATTTGTGTGTATTTGTGGAAATAGAATTTAACATTTTTATTTAGAAAATAAACAGCGTTATTTGTAGACAAATGAAATAAAACCTATGGATCGATAAATAACTTAATATAACATCGTAATCGAACGGAGTCGAATTTCAACCGGAATAATTTTATCGGGTTTAGAATGTGAAGACGTGACGGTATGTAGAATTCCGTTGCGTTTGGATTTCATTTGTAACAGAACAAAAATAAAACATTAACGTAAATTGCGGTAGAATTAAATTATATGGGGTTCACACTTTTTCCTTCAACACTATGTAATAACGTACACCAAATAAAAAAATTAACGCAGACCTATTTCTGAAGATTCGCGCCACCTAAAACCTATTGATGGACGTTGATTTTATCCCATTCTTTTCCTTCTATAAAAATCTTGTCCCTCATTCAATTCATTCAACAACAAATTGTTTTCCCCTTTCAATTTTTAATGGCCGACCAAAAGGAACCCCAGAAATCAAAAATCAAATCTTTCTTCAAAATCGTAAATCCATGGCTAGCGAAATTGGACTAGACTCCACCGCCTCCATCGTTGCTCCCATCCACCAATCGTGTTTCCTCCAACGTTCCCGTCCTCAGCTTCGAAGCCCTAGCTGTCAGTGCTTAGCAAATCGAAGCCAATTGTCACTTGCATCACGTGTTGTAAGGTGAGAATTCACTCACGATTAAACCTCAGTTCAATTAAATCTAATTTCTTTGGGATGTGATTGTTATAATTATTGTTAAAGTGATTTGCATATGACTGCCTTGTTTTGGTTTACTGTATGTACACATTGGTCTATCACTCACCTTTATTCAGTCTATAACTGGATTGTATGAACATATTTATGTGGACATATAAACCAACCGTAGTATATTGATGCTCCGTGTTCTGTCCACTTAGAGTCCTGCGTATGTGTTGTCACTTTGCTTGGCCATATTAAGACCAACTTAGGTTAACAAATTTTACCTTCTTCCATTACTGTCATGCCTATCCACTACTATACTGTGGAAATTGAAACTCATCTATATATACTACTGTCCATGGCTCGAACTTCATGTTTACTTAAGGGCTAGCAGCTACATTTGCTATGTATGTGTTCCATTTGTCTGATATATATATATATATATATATATATATATATATATATATATATATATATTTGTACTCACGCATGAATGAGATATTTAGGAGCTCCCTTCTCATTTATAAAGATTGAAACCCTTTTCCTTTACTGTATGGCTAGTTGTACATATAAGTGAACTCATATGTGTTTATGCATTGGCACACTTATACACATTTAACTTATGCATATATGTTTTATACCCCTGTAGCACCATTTACAGTATTTATGGGCTTATATATCCTGATGACTTATTCATATTTACATGTTTATCGCATGTCTTCATGTGCCTATAAATACTGGTTAGCCTGATGCATAGCTGGACCATGATTGCAAAACCATTTTCATTTGACCTGTTACTGTGTCCATTTAAAATTTGCAAAACCATTTTCATCTGACCTGTTACTGTGCCCATTTAAAATTTGCAAAACCATTTTCATCTGACATGTTACTGTTTGTATTTAAAATTTGCAAACCTATTTACATCTGCCATGTTACTGTGTGCATTTAAACGTGCAAACCCATTTGCCTGTGGTCATTCCCTTTGGCATGGAGTTTTCCTTTGTTGCCATGCAGTGGCCTTTTGCTATTATGATGAACTTATGTTCGTCTTTCCTATTTGTAATCTATTGCTGGGACAATTTAATAAGTTGATTTCGCTACTGTGTACCATCAAAATTCTGGAATTAATAAGTTCCCTGTGCATATTTCATACATGAATTCTTATATTCATTCGCATGTTTATGATGGCCCTCTTGTTCTTGTTAAAGGGCTTGCCACTTTGATTTGCTAATGTTTTCATTATTGTCTTGCTCAACCCTGTTGTGTCCATTCAACTTGCATTTACTCAACACATGACCTGTACATGATATTTGCACTTATGGATTCGGCATGCATGGTCTTTCAGCTTGCATTGTTTACTGAGCCATTTTTACTTCGCTACCATATTTACATGCCTTATTCTGAAATCCAGGACGCTGAGGCGATACGCGTACATGTATATATTCACATACGTGTTTATGTAGACTCCTAGAATCGCCTATATAATTATTTATATTCGGTTCGGGATGCTGAGGCGGTGCACGCGTGTATATATACACGCGTACACTCGCAAGCTTTTGAAAAATCGTCGTCCCCTGAAAATCGATACACTGATATTGTAACAGCCCGCATTTTACGTATCAGAAGATCGTAAAATATTTTTATTTTATTCCCTGAGGGTTGGATCATTCGCATCTTTTGATATGTTGCTTATGGGGATGTGTGACATGTCCATAATTTTTACCGATTTTGTTTGTGATCATTTTGCCCCCGTCAGTCTTGTACTGGGCATAACTTTTGACTCAGGTCGAATCAGAGGGTGAGACCTGTGCCATTGGAAAGGAATTGATGATTCCCTTTCCGTAGAGTGGTTACATTAAGGATTTGGTTCAGCGGTTTGGGAGAAATCGCTGTTTTAAGGTTTTTCAGTTGGCTGTTCAGGTTTTGGAAGGCTAATGGGCTGATTTGGAGAAGGCCCATTCGAGGGTGGGTGGAGACTATAAATAGGGGGTAAGGGGTATGGAGAAAGGTTGGCATTTTCCATTCTCTTATGGGGAGGCTTTGATATCCTTCTTCCTCTAACATCTTTGCACCATTAAAATTCCAAAATCCAAGGAGGGAAATCGAAGATCTACACCATAAGAGGCTAGATCAACATCGATTGAAAGGGAATTTCAACGGATCTAAGGGTTTTGTGCAAGTTGCTTGCTGATCGGAATCATATTTCATTGTTTTTGCATCGATTTGAAGAATTGGTGAGTGATTTACATCTCTCATTCGGATTCATGCAAGTATATGGGTTTTAGGATGTTAATTTCATCATTTCCATGTTATTTTCCTTAGATCCACACCATGCTAAGTCCATTTTATATATGAATCACCTTAGGATCTGATCTAGATAATTTAAATGGTTAATTTTATGATTTTTCTCAAGATTATGCAAGTTAGATCCGTTTTTATGTTCATATGATTCACTTATCATGTTTTGGGGAAATTTATGTGTTTTGATGGAAATTGTTAGATTGAGGATATTGTTGGTTGCATAACATGTTTGTGATTGCGTTTGGATGAATCGGATAAGCTGGTTTCGTCGGATTCGTCTTTTGGCGAAGTTTTGGTCGAAATCGGAGTCGAATTGGAGATGTGCAGGTTTCTGGTCGTCCTGGAGTTGGTCGGGTCAGTCTGGAATGAGGTGGTCGGTCATAGTATGGCTTGGGAAGCAAGTCAGGGAGCTGGTCGGTTTAAGCTGGTCGGTCCAGAAGGAGCAGAAGTGTTTCTGGTCGGTCCAGAAGGAGCAGAAGTGTTTCTGGTCGGTTTCAGATGGTGGCATTCTGGTCGGTTTCAGATGGTGGCATTCTGGTTGGTTTTACTGGAAGCAAATCCTGGTCGGTCAGGTGGAGCAAAATCTGGTCGGTCTTGACAGGGTCGATCCAAAGCTTGTCGGTCCCAAGGAGAACGAGTCGATCCAAAGCTGCATGGAGGCGGGTCGTTCTGGAGCAAGGCTGGTCGGTTTTTGGCAGGTCGTTCTGGAGCAAGGCTGGTGGGTTTTTGGCTGGTCATTCTGGAACAAGGTTCTGGTCGGTTTTGGCAGGGTCGTTTTCTGAAAAAGTACGTTTTTGGGTACGACTCGGGTACGAACCAAAAAGGTCTGAAAAAAATATTTTTCGGGGGCAAACCCCCCCCCCCCCCCCCCCGAACCCTAGCCGCAGCGCAGTGATGTGTTTTGGTTCGGTGATGTCGTGACTTCGAGGTGATTCAAGTAGGAAGACTCGAAGTGATGAATGTGTTCGTTGATCAAGGTGGAACAACGAATGCGGAGACAACTCAAAGATCGTGAGTTGGTGGATAATGGCTGCTCGAGAAGGTTGCTTGAGCTATGAAACATCGTCAAGGTTGGACGATTAGAGGTGCGAAGGCCGAGAAGTCATCGTTGTCGTAAGTTCTAGAAGGCTCAAAGCAGGGGTACGATGGGTATCGTTGAAAGGCCCAAAAGTCCGGTTGTTGGTCGAGTACCCTGGGTCTTTCTGGTTGGGGAAAGGCCTAGTGTCAAGGTTGGACATTGCCAAGGTTGGGCATATGGAGTTCATGCTAGAACTGGGGTTACCATTAGCCCTTGACATATGGCAAGGTTGGCCGTCATACGATAGTGATGATTTCGAAGCAGGATTGGCGGTGATAGCCAGAGTCTGTCATGCATGCTGGATGTTTTGCTTGTGCCATCTCACGTGTGTTATCCAACATCGAAGTAGATGTTCCTTGAGTGCTTGTCTGATATTGGTTTCGGCCTCTGGGGCTTGTATTCGAGGGATGTTGAATTCAACTAGGATGATTTACATGAGATATATAATCTCGATGCCATGATTGCTATTGCTGGTTGTTTCTGTTTTCCATGGATAAATGATTGTTCTGGTTCCTATGGATTAATGGTTGAAATGCTTGGTAAAGGCTATCACTGTCCGATGTGGGGAAGATAAGGTTGAGTTCTTCTCTGGTGATGTGGGTAGATAAGTTGTTCATTTATCCATTCTCATATGCTTTCTTGTTGAAGTTTGTTAGCTGTATTATCGCTCACTAAGACTATTGTCTGACTCAAGGTTTTATGTCTCCTCTTATTACCTTGGGCTGTTCATCCGGTTGTGGATGGGCAGACTAAGTAGCAGGTTACAGGTAATGGAGCTTAGTGATACGAGGAAGCTGAGCGATGACGAGTAGGAGGCTGGCGTACCAGTTTTATTCTATCTAGTATTTCTGTTTCCGCTGTTTGAGTTGCTTGAGAGTTGTAGTGAGGCCTTATGTACAAACTTGGATATCAGTTGGATAATCTTTCTGGATGTTGAAAGAGTTTCAAAAGTTTGCTATATGATACCTCATTACTATCACCTGTTGTATATGTTCTATTATATTTTATCCTTGCGCTGTGAGTTCTACGACAGGTTTCGATGTGTTCACTTACTATGATGATCGTCCATAGCAGCCTGGCACGCCTATCAGCGCATTATTCCTCTTGTTTAGTGCGGGGGTTATGGGTGGTCGTTACATTTGGTATCAGAGCTCTGGTCAACGATTTTGGCCAAAGTTCGAAGACGTAATTACGTATGAGAGACGTATTTGTAGATTTCCGTTGGATGTTTACTATATATATTAGTATATATGGTAGTAGCGGTTGTACCTCTTTAGCAGTTTTCTTGGAAGTGGCTAATTATTCTAAATTGCAGATTTAGAATGAGTAGACGACCATCAAGACACGCTGCTAGGGGAGCTAATACTGGAGGTGGAAATGGTGGTGAACCAGATTACCCGGCCATGTTTGAAGCCATGGCAGAAGCAATTATGCGAAGGGTACCCACTCCAGTGGCGGCTACGGTAGATGTAGGTGTGCGAGTTCCTAGGGTAGATTTTGCAAAGATGTGCAAGGACTTTACATCTCTAGGAGGGAAACCATTCAAGGGAACTGAGCCAGCTGAAGAGGTTCAGAGGTGGATGGATTCATGTGTTCGAATCTTTGGAGACTTGGGTATTGAAGATGCAATGAAGAGAAAGCTTGCATCAAGGCAGCTTCAAAGCAGGGCCATGGAATGGTGGAATTCTGTCATACTCGAGACTCCGGAAGAGGAGATTTCATGGGAGCAATTCCAAGCTAAGTTTGAAGCAAAATTTATATCCACTGCTCAAAAGTCCGTTCTCTTCAAGAAGTTCGTAGAGTTGAAGCAGAATGGCAGATCAGTTCTTGACTACATTTCTGATTTTGAGGCTTTGTCTAGATATGCTCGTTCATACATTGATACACCCTATCAGAAGAACGAGAAGTTTGTCTTGGGTTTGGATGCTCATATTGGAAAGCCGCTTGTGGACCACCTTGATGATTCATTTGAAAAGATTGTGGAAAAGGCTATTCGTCATGAGAGCTTGTTTCCCAAGGAAGCAAATGTTGTTGCTGCAACCAAGGAGGTTCAGAAACCACAGCAGGGTGGTAATAATAAAAAGAGGAAGCAGCAACAACAGAAAGGAAAGGGTGGCCAAAAGAAACCCAAGAGTGAGGTGCTTTGCTTTAACTGCCAACAGAAGGGTCATTATTCAAATGAGTGCAAGAATCCCAAAGTTGAGAAGAAGTGCTTCAAGTGTGGAAAGCCTGGGCATGAGAAGAAGGATTGTCCAGAATCAGCTAAGGGCAAGCAGATTGTGAAGGCATATGCTTTGGAAGCCGTGCCATCTTCTTCAAGAGCTCCTACTGCAGAGGAGAAGGGAAAGGGTGTTGTGGTGCAAGGTACTTTTTCCATTAATGGTGTTTCAGTTCGAGTTTTGTTTGATACTGGAGCATCACATTCATTCATCTGCAATGAGCTTGTTTGTCGCTTGGGTTTGGAACCCGAGATTTGTGATAGGCCATTGATCGTGACAAATCCAGTTGGGGGTTCGTCCAGTTTGTGCATGATTTGTCGTGGTCTAGTATTATCGAGTCATGGTTGCTCTTTTATGTGTGATTGCTTTTTTCTTAACTTCGCTGGGTATGGGGTCATCTTGGGCATGGATTGGCTCAAGAGATATGCGGCAAGGGTGAATTGCGAGAAGCTAGAGGTGAGGGTCGGGGATGTGGAAGGGAGAAAAGTGTTGATTAGATGTAAGCGCGAAGACGGGGTCTTCGTGAGTTATCTATATTCGCTTGGGATTCCACAGGAAGACCTATCATCAGTGCTGATCGCTAATGAGTATGTAGATGTCTTTGACGAGGTCAAAGGGTTGCCGCCGCATCGCGAGATCGAGTTTAGGATCGATTTGGTCGAAGGTGCTAGACCAATTGTTATGCCCCTTAGGCGGATGGCGCCTAGGGAACAGCGAGAGTTAGAGGTGCAAGTTCGTGACCTTTTGGGTAAAGGATTCATTCGGAGGAGTGTTTCCGAGTGGGGTGCACCAGTCGTGTTTGCAACTAAGGCAGATGGCTCGTTAAGGTTGTGTGTGGACTATCGTGAACTGAACAAGGTGACTAAGAAGAACAAGTATCCGTTGCCAAGGATTGATGACTTGTTCGATCAGCTTCACGAAGCCAAAGTGTTTTCTCGGATGGATCTGGCAACGGGATTTCATCAGTTGAGAGTGGCTAAGGATAGTGTACCAAAGACTGCTTTTAGGACACCATCCGGGTTCTTCGAGTGGTTGGTGATGCCATTCGGATTGACTAACGCGCCAGCGTATTTTGTGGATCTTATGAATAGAGTGTTCAGAGATCAGTTGAATAAGTTCGTGCTTGTGTTCGTGGATGATATACTGGTTTACTCCAGAAATGTGGAAGAACATAAGACGCATTTGAGAGTTGTGTTAGAGATCTTGCGAAAGCATCAGCTTAAGGCTAAGTTCTCAAAGTGTCACTTTTGGAAAGATGAAGTGAGGTTCTTGGGTCATGTTGTTTCTGGGAAAGGTATAGCGGTTGACCCCGCTAAAGTGGCAGCAATCCAGGACTGGGATAGACCTAAGAATGCGACGGATGTTCGGAGTTTCCTTGGGTTGGCTGGTTATTACCGAAGGTTTATCAAGGATTTCTCCAAGATAGTTGCACCATTAACAGGATTGACGAAGAAGAACCAAGTGTTCACATGGGATGCAAAGTGTGAACAAGCGTTCGAAATCTTGAAGGAGAGATTGACGAGTGCACCTATGTTGACTATTCCAGGTGGGAATGAAGAGATGGTGGTGTATACTGATGCATGTGGTACTGGACTTGGAGCAGTGCTCATGCAGAAGGATAAAGTTGTGGCCTACGTGAGTCGACAGCTAAAGTCGCATGAGAAGAACTATCCAACTCATGATTTGGAGTTGGCAGCGATTGTGTTTTCTCTGAAGATGTGGAGACATTACCTGTTGGGAGTACGATTCGAGTTGTTTACGGATCACAAGTCGTTGAAGTATCTTTTCACCCAAAAGGATTTGAATCTTCGGCAGCAACGATGGTTGGAGTTTCTGGCATCGTATGACTTTGGGATAGCCTATACTCCTGGCAAAGGCAATGCAGTTGCAGATGCATTGAGTCGAAGACACGCAAGTTTGGGAGCGATGTTTTCGGAATGGAAGGGCCACGAGTACTTGGCAAGGTTCGATTTCAGGCCAAGGTGTGAGTTGGTACCTGAAATGTTGGCAAGCTTGTCGGTAAGACCTACTCTTATCGAAAGGATTGGCGAGAGCCAAAGGAAGGATGCGAAGCTTGTCGAATTCATTCAGAAACTGGAACCGGAGGATAAAGAGTTCGAGGTCGATCGAGAAGGTTGGCTTCGAAAGCAAGGACGGTTAGTTGTTCCTGATATCGACGGATTGAGGGATGAGGTTCTAAGAGAATGTCATCACTCGAAGCTAACGATTCATCCCGGTGGTAATAAAATGTATCAGGACATGAAGCGAGTCTACTACTGGGAAGGGATGAAAAGAGATATTGGAAAATTCATTTCCAAGTGTATGAACTGTCAGTTAGTGAAAGATGAACAGAAGAAGCCGAGTGGTTTACTTCAGCCATTAGAGATTCCTACGTGGAAGTGGGAGCAGATATCGATGGATTTTATCGATGGACTACCTAGAACTAGGGCAGGGAATGAAGGGATTTGGGTCATTGTGGATCGTTTGACCAAAAGTGCGAGATTTATTCCTGTCAAGACGACTAGGACAGCGTCAAAATTGGCTGAGCTTTATGTGAAATGGATAGTTCGATTCCATGGTGTCCCAAAGAGTATAGTAAGTGACCGGGATCCATTGTTCACGAGTGGATTTTGGAAAAGTTTGCAAGAAGCTTTGGGAACCGAGTTGTGCTTAAGTACGGCATACCATCCCCAAACTGATGGTCAGACCGAGAGAGTCAACCGAGTTTTAGAAGATCTCCTGAGGGCTTGTGTGTTAGACTTCGGAGGATCATGGGAGGACCATCTACATTTAGTCGAATTTGCATATAATAATAGCTACCAGTCGAGTATTGGGATGGCACCATATGAGGCGTTGTATGGAAGGCCGTGCAATTCTCCAGCTTGTTGGTTAGAAACTGGAGATAAGTTGATACTTGGGCCTGAGATGATAAGAGAAACCTCGGATTATATCGAGAGAATTCGGCAACGAATGAAGGCGGCCCAAGATCGTCAGAAAAGTTACGCCGATAAGCGTCGTAAGGATTTGGAGTTCGACGTAGGTGATATGGTTTTCATAAAGATTTCACCGTTGAAGCAAGTGGTTCGATTCGGAAGTAAAGGAAAGTTGGCTCCTAGGTTTGTTGGACCATTTCCGATAGTCGAGCGAATAGGAAAGCTCGCATATAGGTTGGAGTTACCCGAGAAGATGTCGAGTGTGCATAATGTTTTCCATGTGTCATTTCTACGAAAGTTTGTGCACGACTCGAATGTGGTGGTATCTCCAGAACAGTATGAAGATTTAGAAGTCGAGACCGCAGTTGCGAAACCTCGTAGGCCACTTCGTGTTGTGGGAAATGATACGAAACAGCTTAGGAGGAAGACGGTTAAGCTAGTCAAGGTACAATATAGTGAAGATGGCGATGATTGTACATGGGAGACGGAAGAGAGCATGAAGGCGACTCATCCAGAACTTTTCATCGGTAGGACCCTTTGATTGTATCATCGTTATATCGTTGTATCTTGTTGTTGTTTGATAGAATTCCGCGTGCTAGGATAAGGCTATGGATGTATGGCTTGATGGTTGCTAGTTTGGATGATAGGATTGGCTTCTCATGAATGATAGGCATGCGGAATTGTTGTGGTTGCTTATGTTTGCTTGGAATTTCGGGGGCGAAATTCTTAAGGGGGGGAGAATGTAACAGCCCGCATTTTACGTATCAGAAGATCGTAAAATATTTTTATTTTATTCCCTGAGGGTTGGATCATTCTCATCTTTTGATATGTTGCTTATGGGGAAGTGTGACATGTCCATAATTTTTACCGATTTTGTTTGTGACCATTTTGCCCATATCAGTCTTGTACTGGGCATAACTTTTGAATCAGGCCGAATCAGAGGGTGAGACCTGTGCCATTGGAAAGGAATTGATGATCCCCTTTCCGTAGAGTGGTTACATTAAGGATTTGGTTCAGTGGTTTGGGAGAAATCATTATTTTAAGGTTTTTCAGTTGGTTGTTCAGGTTTTGGAAGGCTAATGGGCTGATTTGGAGAAGGCCCATTAGAGGGTGGATGGAGACTATAAATAGGGGGTAAGGGGTATGGAGAAAGGTTGACATTTTCCATTCTCTTATGGGGAGGCTTTGATATCCTTCTTCCTCTAACATCTTTCCACCATTAAAATTCCAAAATCCAAGGAGGGAAATCGAAGATCTACACCATAAGAGCTAGATCAACATCGATTGAAAGGGAATTTCAACGGATCTAAGGGTTTTGTGCAAGTTGCTTGCTGATCGGAATCATATTTCATTGTTTTTGCATCGATTTGAAGAATTGGTGAGTGTTTTACATCTCTCATTCGGATTCATGCAAGTATATGGGTTTTAGGATGTTAATTTCATCATTTCCATGTTATTTTCCTTAGATCCACACCATGCTAAGTCCATTTTATATATGAATCACCTTAGGATCTGATCTAGATAATTTAAATGGTTAATTTTATGATTTTTCTCAAGATTATGCAAGTTAGATCCGTTTTTATGTTCATATGATTCACTTATCATGTTTTGGGGAAATTTATGTGTTTTGATGGAAATTGTTAGATTGAGGATATTGTTGGTTGCATAACATGTTTGTGATTGCGTTTGGATGAATCGGATAAGCTGGTTTCGTCGGATTCGTCGTTTGGCGAAGTTTTGGTCGAAATCGGAGTCGAATTGGAGATGTGCAGGTTTCTGGTTGTCCTGGAGTTGGTCGGGTCGGTCTGGAATGAGGTGGTCGGTCATAGTATGGCTTGGGAAGCAAGTCAGGGAGCTGGTCGGTTTAAGCTGGTCGGTCCAGAAGGAGCAGAAGTGTTTCTGGTCGGTCCAGAAGGAGCAGAAGTGTTTCTGGTCGGTTTCAGATGGTGGCATTCTGGTCGGTTTCAGATGGTGGCATTCTGGTTGGTTTTACTGGAAGCAAATCCTGGTCGCTCTGAAGGAGCTGGTCGGTCAGGTGGAGCAAAATCTGGTCGGTCTTGACGGGGTCGATCCAAAGCTGGTCGGTCCCAAGGAGGTCGAGTCGATCCAAAGTTGCATGGAGGCGGGTCGTTCTGGAGCAAGGCTGGTCGGTTTTTGGCAGGTCGTTCTGGAGCAAGGCTGGTCGGTTTTTGGCTGGTCATTCTGGAACAAGCTTCTGGTCGGTTTTGGCAGGGTCGTTTTCTGAAAAAGTACGTTTTCGGGTACGACTCGGGTACGAACCAAAAAGGTCTGAAAAAAATATTTTTCGGGGGCAACCCCCCCCCCCCGAACCCTAGCCGCAGCGCAGTGATGTGTTTTGGTTCGGTGATGGCGTGACTTCGAGGTGATTCAAGTAGGAAGACTCGAAGTGATGAATGTGTTCGTTGATCAAGGTGGAACAACGAATGCGGAGACAACTCAAAGATCGTGAGTTGGTGGATAATGGCTGCTCGAGAAGTTTGCTTGAGCTATGAAACATCGTCAAGGTTGGACGATTAGAGGTGCGAAGGCCGAGAAGTCATCGTTGTCGTAAGTTCTAGCAGGCTCGAAGCAGGGGTACGATGGGTATCGTTGAAAGGCCCAAAAGACCGGTTGTTGGTCGAGTACCCTGGGTCTTTCTGGTTGGGGAAAGGCCTAGTGTCAAGGTTGGACATTGCCACGGTTGGGCATATGGAGTTCATGCTAGAACTGGGGTTACCATTAGCCCTTGACATATGGCAAGGTTGGCCGTCATACGATAGTGATGATTTCGAAGCAGGATTGGTGGTGATAGCCAGAGTATGTCATGCATGCTGGATGTTTTGCTTGTGCCATCTCACGCGGATTATCCAACATCGAAGTAGATGTTCCTTGAGTGCTTGTCTGATATTGGTTTCGGCCTCTGGGCTTGTATTCGAGGGATGTTGAATTCGACTAGGATGATTTACATGAGATATATAATCTCGATGCCATGATTGCTATTGCTGGTTGTTTCTGTTTTCCATGGATAAATGATTGTTCTGGTTCCTATGGATTAATGGTTGAAATGCTTGGTAAAGGCTATCACTGTCCGATGTGGGGAAGATAAGGTTGAGTTCTTCTCTGGTGATGTGGGTAGATAAGTTGTTCATTTATCCATTCTCATATGCTTTCTTGTTGAAGTTTGTTAGCTGTATTATCGCTCACTAAGACTATTGTCTGACTCAAGGTTTTATGTCTCCTCTTATTACCTTGGGATGTTCATCCGGTTGTGGATGGGCAGACTAAGTAGCAGGTTACAGGTAATGGAGCTTAGTGATACGAGGAAGCTGAGCGATTATGAGCAGGAGGCTGGCGTACCAGTTTTATTCTATCTAGTATTTCTGTTTCCGCTGTTTGAGTTGCTTGAGAGTTGTAGTGAGACCTTATGTACAAACTTGAATATCAGTTGGATAATCTTTCTGGATGTTGAAAGAGTTTCAAAAGTTTGCTATATGATACCTCATTACTATCACCTGTTGTATATGTTCTATTATATTTTATCCTTGCGCTGTGAGTTCTACGACAGGTTTCGATGTGTTCACTTACTATGATGATCGTCCATAGCAGCCTGGCACGCCATTCAGCGCATTATTCCTCTTGTTTAGTGCGGGGGTTATGGGCGGTCGTTACAGATATGAACTGATACCACTACTGTTTAGTTTATATATGACGTCGATATTGGGATTAACTATTATATATTTCAGTTTGTATTGAAATCAATTTACTTGAACTATGATTTGATCCTGACTTGAGTATTTTGTGTTTAACATGAAATGCTTGGGTCAGACCCGAGCATTACAGATTTAAAGATTTCAGCTTAGGATTCGAAGATTGGCGAAGCTGGGGTTCGTAGACGCGCACTATGAGGATTTTAAATTAGCAAATATTTCTTTTGTATTCACACTGTATTTTCATTCCGCTTTATAGAAAAGGATTGTATCAAATTTTTTGATTAATATATAAAGTTTTATTTTGCCATTCAATATTGTGTTATTTATTCAGTGTTTTCTATGTTGATTCTATTTTAAAACTCTGTAAGCTAAATAACGATCCGTCGTTTTGGTCATTTTATGTTGGTTTAATTACTGACTTAAAGTGGTCAGAAAGGCGGGATGTTACACAAAATAAGATATGCAAATCCAAATCCGTTACATAAAATAAGTTGGTTTAATTATCAAATCGCTAATCTTTTCACAAGTTGATACAAAGTTGCGAACCAAAGAACCTAAGTTTTCACTATTTCCCTTGAACTATAATTTATACGCATGATAAAAAACAAAATCATAATCCCTGCCATTGCCCACTTAGCCGGTGGTGTAGACCCTCAGCTTGGCTGCCCTGTGCATCCTTTCCGTTCTCAAGTGTTATAATTTAACCTTATTTCTGAAAATTGATAAATTGTAGGTTTGTATATGATGACGATAATATTTTATTACTTGATTTGGAGACATAATTAAAAGCTAATTTAGAAAATTAATTGATTATAGATTTGAAATTGATAATTATTTTGTGTTATTTGATGATAATTGCTTGTTGGTTAATTTGAGGATGTCAATTAATGGTTTGATTTTTTAATTTGTAAGTAAAAATTAGGATGATTTAAAATTAAAAAATTTAGCATATAGTTATTGATTAATACGCTTATTGACAAGTTTATGCGAATATTAGTCATAGCGTAAAATAATGTTTGTTATGTTTTAGCCAAAACTAGCATATAATCATTGATTAATATGGTGTTAGAGTGGTACGGTTAAACATAAATAATATCTTTTTGATAAATTAATGTGTGTTAACTATAAGTATGTAAAAGCACGCACATTTCTTAGTCCAAATTTCGATAAAAATTAAAACTCTAATCCATCCAAGTATGGATAGTATAAGTTTGGTATCTCCGAGTAATGAACGTGAGCATAATATGAGTACGATTAAACTAAAAACTCACTATGGAAAAAAGATAGGATAATTAGTACTGATCATCACAACTACCTTATTAGTGAATTGTCACATCAATACTGAGCATGAGAGAACAAGAACAGAAACCAATCGCAAACGTTTTTAAGGACCTATCTTTTCTAAGATAATTAACCTGCGAGTCGTTATAAGAAGGGAAGTTGGAATAACAATTACTGATGATATGAAAATGTAAAGTACTATAACAACCCAAATTTTAACACATAAAAATTAATTAATGGATTAAATTATTAAATTATCAGTTATAAAATTATCAAAATTTGACAAAGGTGATTGCATAATTTACTCTCGTTACATATATGGTTTGCGTAAAATGGACTTTAAATGAAGGAGTTATGGCGATTCGAAGTTTGAAATTCGAATAAAAATTAAATAAATGAAGAAGAAAAATAAAATATCGTTGCATAATACGAACCAGAAACCACCAGATCGACCCATGTGCCAACCTAGTAAGGGTCTAGGTCAATCCCAAATCTCATATCTGAATTAAGTCTTTTAGGTTTGTATTTCCAAATCTCTAAAAATCTATAATATGCACAAAAAGGGGATGCATATACATATAGAAACTTGTAGATATGGAAAATAATTAGAAAATTAAAATGAAAATAAATAATAGAACCTAAGAATTTACTTTATGTGCAAGAAACAATCCTTGTTCATATATCTGGATCATTATCTCCAATCTTTTTATTAGATTTGAAAATTAATATATTTTAGAAACTTTGGAGGAGATTGGAAAAAAAGGCAGAGTGCTATTGTAATAACCCACTCAGAATGCGCCTAAATCTCGATCCAGAAAGGACCTATCAGAACTTAGAGTCATTCTAAGTAAGTCGTTGGTTTCTATTAAAAAATAAAACAACGAAGCTAGATAAAAAAAAATCAGAATCTCACAACGGAATTTACAAAATATAATAATTAAAATATATGTACCTATTCACAATACTTTATAAATTTCAATTACATAATAACAATTCCAAATGTCATAATAAAGGTACATCACAAATATCCCATTACTACGATAAACTGCTAGACAAAGTAATGATAAACAAGAAATAAGTCCCCATCGCTAATCTTATGTCTCCATGACGTCATCAATCAAGCATTTCCTCCTACTAACCTATGTCGTTAAAAGGAGGGGTAATAACAACAATTCTGGTGAATAAAAATTCTTTAAGTTTAAAAGGAAACCCTATTTCCTATACTTGGCAGTATAACTCTGTTAAGTTTATGCCTAGATGAATATTACACACACACAAAATATATGTTACGCGTATATGCGACTAATGGAAAGAGGCAGACTTTAATTGATCACTTAATTCCATCATATATATGGCCGGATTTCTACAATCACTTGGTACCCTACGGGAGGATTATCCCAATCACTTAAGACCCTATGGCGGACCTTATCACTTAATACTTTGTTTAACGTTATCAAATATTCTTTCAATTGAAATGTGAGAAATAATATTCTACCACTTAATACCAATAATGGTAGTACTCATCGCCATTTAAGACACCTTCGGCAGACCCATGCAATATTATTTAACTGGAATTACCAGTGAACACCCATTCACTTAATACTTCCATTAGATGTACGGTCCCTTCACATGCTCTTATTAGCCCATCCCTAGGAATGCCCTCGCATAGCCTTTAGATAAGATGCAGACAACTTCCAAAGAACTACCCCATTCATACGTCTATCTTTTTATCAAGGACCATTTAATACCTCATAAGCTTATAAGAGAAAGGCGAACCCAATGATTACTTAAAACCTAATAAGGGCGGATCCCATGACTTTGGTGTTAAATATTTCCATTTGCAAAAGATTTGGAAGATATTATTGATTATGGTGAAACAGTATTTCGATTTATAGAAGATTTGGGAAATATTGTTAATTTGAGTAATATAATATTTCCAACTATAGAAGATTTGGAAGATATCAGAAAATTTATTGCCTCTTTTGTAAAATTAGACAGGGCAATAAATTACGTACATAAGTGGAAGAATATAAAGAAGTTTTTTTTTTGGATACTGAAATAATGAATTAATTCTCTGATTGGTTTACTAAACAAGGAATCTTATCAGATGCAAATAAATTGGAGAATTTATTAGGCATCGATTTATAATCATAAATCAATTACTTCAACCACAAACATTAATCCTTGTAAAAAGATAGGGATTAGGTAAATGTATGGATCATCTCTAAAAGTTGTATTTTCTTGTTCTTCTTCTCCATTATCAAGTCTTGATATTTTCTAATTTAGAAAAGTAATAAAATCTCCTCTCCCCAAGTGGACGTACACTAATAAGATGTTAGTGGAACCACTATAAATCTCTTATGTTCTTTCTTTTATTGCTGTTGGTGACTATCTGTCGTTTGTTTTGCCTCACTATCAATCTATTCCTATTTGTTTTTCCGCAAGGTTGGGTTTTATTCCCAAGGCGTTTTTGGGAAACTTTTCCCCAACAATTGGTATCAAAGCTATGAGGTTGATTGAGAAAGGATGTTAGGCATTATGGCGGGAGATAAGGAGAATTCAATAATTGTATCAAGGCCATATGTCAAAGGGACATATGTGGCAGAAGAATCTCAGTTAGCAATAGAAAGATGGATGGGAATAAAGACTTCGAGAAGTGGCAATGGAGGATGAAAGTTGTTCTGATTAGGAACAATGTTCATCCTGTGTTGTTTGCTCCTAAGGAGTTGATGGTTGATATTTCAGCCGTGGAAAGGAAGAAGATGCAATGATGGGCATTTACTACTTTTGCAATTAGCGATGAGAGAAAATGTCATTTCCGAGGTTAGCTGTGAGACCACTACTAAGGACATTTAGACCAAGCTGGAAAAACTCTATTTAAAGAAGTCATTAACCAACTGCCTGATTTTGCTGAAGATGTTTTTCACCATGCGGATAAGAGAGGGTACTTCAGTGAAGGCACATCTAAGCTTCTTCGATGATCTCATGATGAAGATGAAGACTGTTGACTTGAAAGTGGATGAGGAGCATAGCAATGATTCTTTTGTGTTCTCTTCCAGAGCGATACACAGGTTTCGCTAACAGTCTTATCTATGCCAGAGATTCACTAATAGTGGATGATGTGAAGGCAGGTCTTCTATCTGAGGACTTGAGGGATCAGATGAAGGGGTTGAGTGAAGTTAGAGGAGGAAGTAGTACGGAAGCCTTATTAGCTGGCATGGAGAAAGGGGAGAAGAAGAAGAAAATAAAGTCAAGAGATGAGAAGTGCTACATTTGCAAGAAACCAAGCCATTGGAAGAGAGATTGTCCGGACTTGAAGAAAAATAATTGAAGCTGGAAATCTGTCAGTTGCGGTGGAGGATTTTTTGTCTGATGACTTATTGACAGCGGTAGTATAAGATGTATCGGACCATTGGGTGCTAGATACAGGGGCATCTTTTCATTTGACACCTAATATGAATTATTTCATTTTTTTAAAAGAAAACGAGGGAAACTGATTCTTATGGGAAATTATGCTAGTTGTATAGTCATGGACGAAGGTACTGTGCAGATTCACATGCATGACGGGTAATACGCTCCTTGACAGGTGTCCGTTATGTTCCAGGTCTTTGAAAGTCATTGATATCTCTTGGGCAGTTAGCATCCAAAGGATGCGAGGTGAATATTGATAAGAATAGTCTAAGGGTTTTTGTGGGTGCATTTGTAATGATGAAAGGAGATATGTTTCATAATTTGTATCTCCTGAGGGAAAGCACTTTACTTGGAGTGTCAAGGGTTGGAGTCTACAGTTCTCGTGGAAAAGATGTCAAAGCTAGGCATACTGGAAGGAACTTTGAGTTTCTGCACCGGCAGATAATGATTAAAGGGGAAAGCTTCAATAAGGTGGGATTTTTCCAAGAGGATGTGCTTGATAAGCCGAAGAAGGGATCGTCTGAAGTTGTCAGAAATGAAAGGAGAAAGCAGTGGATATGCATAAGTCTTTGCAGACTGCTTTGCTCGAGCAGGAATCGCTTATCTAAATGTTAGGTGCCACGCGTTAGCACGGTGTGGGGAGAGAGTTGAGATGGTTCATGAAGACGTTTGTTTTCATGGTGAAGATTGATAGGTCTTACATGAAAGGGGTACTTTGAACACTTTGTTGGCAAGCGGTGGCGTTGCCGGAGTTTGTTGACAAAGTGCAATGGGTGACGGCCATGCCGAAGCTCATTGGGGAAGTAACCATGGTGTCTTGTCCGGGAAGATGCATAGAGTAAGAGGAAGTAGGTAGATGTAACAACCCGTATTTTCAATAACCTGTTATAACATAAATGGAGGCAGAATTAAACTATAAAATCTGAATCAAGGGAAACGGGCTATGCCATTGCGTTCGTCTCGGAAAAATACGCGAAATAGAGTCCGAGTTTTCGAAAATCGGAGTCCGTATGACCAAGATATGGCCTCGCGAAGTTTCACGAAAAATTCCCAAATTAAAGTATACTTAATTAAGTGAAATGGGTTGCGCAGAGAAATATATATATATTGATATATATATATATAATTGAAAATTAAATAAATAAATATGCAAAAATGTTCAAAACAGCGAATTGGGAGAGGGGAATAACCGAACCGGCCGATTTTTGAGGTCGACCCGAGCTTGCTGGGTCGACTAGGGGTTAATCCAGGGTGTTTGGCTGTCAACCCGTGGGCCGATTCGCTCAAATGCAGATTTTGCATTTGGATGGTTCTCATGGTTCATCTTTAATCTAAAGGCCCTAGATGGTTCCTACACTTGACTTCTTCCCCAAGACATGCTTTGATGGCTTGGATTGAATCTAGGTTTAATCCTATGGCCTAAAACACTTGCCTAATCTATAAATAAGACCCTAACCTATCCTAAATTCTCATTATTCATTCATGCAACTAAACTATGGCAAAATTTTACCTCTCATGGCCTCCACTCTCTTCATAAAATTTCTAAATGGTTTCTATGAGAGATTTTCCATGCATACAAGTGTTTTCAAGCTTGTATGAGTGTCATTAGCTTGCATTCAAGTCAAGTTTCTATCTTTGCATCATAAAGCAAGGGTTTTGATCATTTTGGCTCAAAGGTTTTTATGTTAGAGCTTGCATTTTGGGTCTATTTGATTGCATAAGGGCTTTGTCATATCTTTTGTGCCTTCATAGCAATGTAAGCCCTTTCCCTACTCTTAGATATTAACTATGAAGTTAAATGTTCATGTTGCAAGTTTGAGTTTGATCATTGAGTATGATACATGCTATCATGTCATGCAAGTTTATGAAGTCATTATCTTGATCTTGTGAGCTAAAAGCTACAACCTTTATGTTGAAATGTTGCATTAGGCAACATGAGAACCCTCATAACCTTTATGTCAACTTGCATATGAAGTCATAACCCTTATATGATGATATAAGCGAGTTACTAGTTATCATTCCATATCTTTTGTCACCATGATTCGCTTATGTGCCAAGTTTGGGTTTATGCATGTTTTGAGGCTTAAGAATGTAACATGCAAGTTAATGAACACATTTGTGCCTCATTTACCACCATGATTAACTTGTGGCTTAATATCCATTTTTGTCATGCCTTTGCCAAGTCTCTTCTTTTAATCCATTACGTTGTTGCGAACGTATATGCGAGTTTAAAAGCGTTGGGTTATGTTATGGGTAATTTCTAATGACATGAAAATACAACTTGAAAACATGACTTGAAATATAACATGGAAGTTAACATGTAAGTATGCATAAAAACATAAGCTTGGGAATTTACCTATTAAGTTAGGTCTACCCTTTGGGAATTTACCTATTAAGTTAGGTCTACCCAAATGCTTGAAAACTTGTAACATGTTTTGGGAAACATGATGGACTTGACACTTAGATAATATAAGTGTGGCCAACTCGAGGTTGGGTTGAGTTTGCAACGTAAAACTACCCGGAACCGACCGGCCTAACTAGTAGTTGCAAACAATAGGACTCAATGTGAGAAGTTGGTCATGTTGTGCTTGAACCCGAGGTTAGACCAAGTTGTGGTGTAAAGCTACCCGGAACCGACCGGCTTAACTAGTAACCACAACAAAGTCTAATGTAAGAGGTGAAGGTGCATTAAGTAATTAATGCCACATGATAGGGTTAAGTTAATTTGATTAATGACTCTTAACCAAATATGACATGGACAAATGGGTTAAGTAATTTGATTAGGCTAATGATACTTAACAAAACATGACAAGGTTGGGTAGGTTAAGTAACTTGATATGCCTAATGACACTTAACCATTTTTATATGACTAGTGGATGGGGTTAAGTTAACCAACACTTAATCAATCCAACGCGATAACTTGGTAAGGTTAAGTAAGTTTTCTTAATGACGCTTAACCGAAAAATACGGTTAACGAATGGGGTTAAGATTAGACTCAACTAGTCTAAACATGGAAATCGGATGGGGTTAAGTTAGCCTAGACTTAATTAATCTCACTTGGTAGTTTAATGGGGTTATGTTAAACACTTAACTAATCTAAACATGATGAATTGATGTGGTTAAGTGACCTATACTTATCCAATCTAACTCGTTAATTTGTTGTGGTTAAGTTAACTAATACTTAACCAATATAACGTGAAAACATGATAAGGCTAAGTCACGAATCGCTTGAATACACTTGACCGATTTGACTAAGTAAATTGATAGGGTCAAGTTAATATATACTTAACCAATCTAGAATGACAATTGGACGAGGTTAAGTCGTGAATTGCTTAATATACTTAACCAACTTGAGCATGGTTTGTAGGGTTAAGCCTTGAACTTGGATACTTAGTCAATTTTGACAAGATTTGTAGACGGGTTAAGTCATGAACTTAAGTGACACTTAATCCATTATGTAAACCCTAGTTCTGAGGATTAGGTGGATAACCGTAGTTAACAAGGATAACGGGAACAATGCTAAGTGGTATACCTTAGTTGAAGAATAACTAAGTAATGATTCTTAGTCAAGGAAATTTAGACCAGTTCATAGATAGATGAGTAACCTGATACGGTAGGTCATCGTTTAAGTATACGAGTAGGAGCAAGTATCTGATTTAGATAATGGCTCCAGCGAACTGGGTAACGAAGCAGCGGCTTCGGGGAACGTGAGGATATTCTTGGTATCCCTCTATGAGCTGCCAGGTGATTATACTAGGCTCATGAGAGGTTAAGGTCTGCGTTAGAAGAACCAAGAGTATGCCTTGGTTGCTATACGAGCGACCTAAAGACGGGGATGGATAGGGGATAGTCGACGATACACGGTCGTACCCTAGATAGCATTTCGTCAGGCTACTTACCATCTTTGGTCAAGCGTGTACGTACGGAAAGGCAGAGAACACCCAAAAGACCATAATTGCTATCTAATTATGGTTGCGGTAAGGCTTGGATGTGGGTTGACCAGTGTTGTGTTCTCATACAGGATTTATCCTGTCTTATCTTTCACTAGTTGAGGGAGTGGTCTCGTGGGACCATAGCCACGTATAAGAAAAACAGACCTTAGCATCTGCATCGGCAGATAAATCGAAAGCTCCCGACCGAGTCCTGTATTTCTTGATTTGCCCTGTGACAGGACTCGGATGGCACGATGTGATACACGTGCATACAGTCATGGAAAAGCGATTCACGATGAATGCGTGGGAAAAAGGGCGCGGTTGGCGGTTAGCGTAATCCCTAGTGGCCCTAGGTGGTTGAACCCAAACCGAGATACGAAAACGTGCAATAGGTAAGCATAATCCCTAGAAGCCCTAGGTAGCATAAGTCCTAGTTGTACAAACAATAATTCATGTTGGAAGACCCTAGCTAGGTTTAGGGTAACAGTCCAAACCGATCTTAAGGATCATGGAACTATGTTAAAGTAATATAGAATCTCATGGGAAAGCCCGTATGGTCTACGGCAAGGGACTGAACATTTACATGGAATAAAACATACAAGTTGAGTAACCTATATATGCGATATATTAGGTTGACATGGACCATTACACGACTTTTGAGTGAGGGTCATTCTTGGTTAACACATGACACGGTGGGGATACTAGTACGGTAGGTGCAGAGCTAAAATACAGGATAGATATCACGGGGCGTTATACGTGACAGATATCTTGGGGATATTATACTTGATAGAAACCTGACGATGTGATACCTTGTTTTATCTTGACATCGTAATTTATCATGACACCTTAGTTTATCTGAGTTCAGTAGTTCATCCTGTTATTTTGATTTAGCTTATCTATCTTGTTATCATGCTTATGTTCATCTCAGTTTCTCATGTCAGTTAACTTTACTAGTTTTTATGCTAATAGTAGATAGGGCTTACTCAGTCTTTTTGACTGACCTGTTTTGTTTCGCCTCTTTTCTTCCGTTCCCCCCCCAGGTTACAGGGAGGAAATACTGTTGTTTAGTTCGGACTTCTTCTGCTTGAAGGTCATCATGGATGGCTTGGACTTTTCTTGGCTAATGGCTACTTTACTGTTTTTACTTGGGGAATAATTTATGAAAATGTCTTTATGCTTCTTTACTATTGCAAGACAGGTTTTGATGTACTCTGATGTAAAAGGCTTTAGACCTTATTTATTCAGGCTATGAAAGTTTGATTTTACTTTCGCTATTTTATATGTTTTGTCTTGTGATATTTCTGTGCATGTTTACCAATAATGCTCCTCTAAAGCTAGTGCATTCCTTTGCGAGTGACCCTAGCGGAGGCGGGGTGTTACATGTGGTATCAGAGCAGAAGGTTACCAGACTGGGCAAAAGTTTTTAAAGACCTTCTGAAAACTATTTGAAAAAAAAACCGTTTACAAAGAAGCATTTTTCAAGAAAATTTTCTTTTAAAAGAAAAAGGCTATTCCCCAAAGGCCATTAGCACTATCCTTGTTTCCTTAATTGAGTCTCTTTTCCTTTCTTTCCTCCATCTGTAGTCACAGTAGTTTTAACTGCGACTAGTCTTTTCTACCTACGAAAGTGCTTTCCATACGATGGAGGTGGTTCTCGAGAGACCAGTGGCCGCGTTATAAGAAAGGATCGTGAGAAAGAAGGATAAAGGATACGAGCTTAAGGATGAGCAACTTGTTGGTATGGCTTAGTCCTCAAAGGAGGGAGAAAGATGGACAATGAAACCCATGACGAGAGAGTACCTTTGGCATGGTAAAACGGGGCGGATAGTTAAGTATTATGGGACAAGGACAAGATCATCGGGAGGGCAGTAGTATGCTCTCATTTCTAGAGTACCTCGGAAGGAGGGTAACGATCTTGTTAAAGGTTTAGCTTTTCTTCTCTATCATCCCGTTAGGACTTCGTTGTTTGTATCATTTAAGTCTGCTTCGATAGTTGAGTCTCTGCACCTTAAGTACTAGCGCAATAGAGAAACCCATTTTTGTCTCAAAGTCCTATTGGAGAATCAGTCCATTTATACATGACTTGTTTGGATTTGGGAATGTCTATGCCAAGTGTTGAGTTTGGAAATAATGCTTATGTTTATAAGCTATGGATGGATTCTAGGGATGAAGTGGTTATCCAGTAGGGGGTGCCACTCTCGGTTTTGATAGGAGGGCAGTTAGACCTTTTGACTAGCCTTGGTAATGCCCTCGAAGTATCGGGTAACCTTTTTGAGGTTCTGTCATGACTAGTTACTTAGAATCCCTTGATGCCTTTATTGGAAATTTGAAGCCCGATCGAGTGGTGTTCGCCAATAAGACGGATGGTTTACTTCATTTATGCATGGGTTATAGAGATCACCCTAGTAAGTGCGCATGATAACCTGATTGACATCTGTTTACTTTCAAGAGAAAGTTCTTCTACATGGAATGCCTTATAGTATATAAACGAGATCCAAGACTCACTAGTGAATTTTGAAAAGCTTGCATGAGATCATGAGTACGCAGTCATGTTTGCGTCAAGTATTCTAGGAAAAGGATAAGTGCAAGTGGAACGAGAGGCGACGAAGAAATGAGTTCCAGCTCATGTTATGGAAAAAGGAATAAGAAGCTACAAAATCACGAAGTTAAAAGACGACTTTGATGGTCAAAGACTAGATACGCGCATGATATCTCTTTTTGGGAGTATATCCTTGATCCCTGTTTTCTGTAGAGCTTACTTGTAGGCTATCTTTTGTGGACATCCTCTCGGTCCTATTCTCCGTTACAAACCCTGTAAGGAGTTTGTCCTGTTTATCTTCTCGACCCTGTTTCAGGGAATTCTAGGTAGAACCCTATGGATGTAAACATGTATTTGAAACATGTTATGATTGATATGGTTGCAAGTGGTTGCAAGTGGTTGCTCGTGGATGCGCGAATACACATTAGATACTAGCTTGACTCGGTCACATTTCATATTGCATATGCACGAGTATTTATACTTGTTTATGGATGAAATCGAATGTATTATCATGCGGTTGTTGCATATGAATGAATGATTGTGCACGCATATAGTATCTATATGACTAGGACTATTTGCATACATGTTGGATTCATGGCACTATACATATTTTGCATTAGAAAGATTATTCAGGCCTGATCATTAGCATTAGCTAAGGAACATGTACACACACGTTTTGCATATATTCATACAGCATTAGAAATCATCTAAGGACAATGGTTGCTTGTGGATGATATTTTGAGTAGATGGATGATGGATGGTAGGAAATGTTCTTCCTAACTTGGAGATTTCGGGGACGAAATCCTAAAAGGTGGGGAGAATGTAACAACCCGTATTTTCAATAACCTGTTATAACATAAATGGAGGCAGAATTAAACTGTAAAATCTGAATCAAGGGAAACGGGCTATGCCATTGCGTTCGTCTCGGAAAAATACGCGAAATAGAGTCCGAGTTTTCGAAAATCGGAGTTTGTATGACCAAGATATGGCCTCGCGAAGTTTCACGAAAAATTCCCAAATTAAAGTATACTTAATTAAGTGAAATGGGTTGCGCAGAGAAATATATATATATTGATATATATATATAATTGAAAATTAAATAAATAAATATGCAAAAATGTTCAAAACAGCGAATTGGGAGAGGGGAATAACCGAACCGGTCGATTTTTGAGGTCGACCCGAGCTTGCTGGGTCGACTAGGGGTTAATCCAGGGTGTTTGGCTGTCAACCCGTGGGCCGATTCGCTCAAATGCAGATTTTGCATTTGGATGGTTCTCATGGTTAATCTTTAATCTAAAGGCCCTAGATGGTTCCTACACTTGACTTCTTCCCCAAGACATGCTTTGATGGCTTGGATTGAATCTAGGTTTAATCCTATGGCCTAAAACACTTGCCTAATCTATAAATAAGACCCTAACCTATCCTAAATCCTCATTATTCATTCATGCAACTAAACTATGGCAAAATTTTACCTCTCATGGCCTCCACTCTCTTCATAAAATTTCTAAATGGTTTCTATGAGAGATTTTCCATGCATACAAGTGTTTTCAAGCTTGTATGAGTGTCATTAGCTTGCATTCAAGTCAAGTTTCTATCTTTGCATCATAAAGCAAGGGTTTTGATCATTTTGGCTCAAGGGTTTTTATGTTAGAGCTTGCATTTTGGGTATATTTGATTGCATAAGGGCTTTGTCATATCTTTTGTGCCTTCATAGCAATGTAAGCCCTTTCCCTACTCTTAGATATTAACTATGAAGTTAAATGTTCATGTTGCAAGTTTGGGTTTGATCATTGAGTATGATACATGCTATCATGTCATGCAAGTTTATGAAGTCATTATCTTGATCTTGTGAGCTAAAAGCTACAACCTTTATGTTGAAATGTTGCATTAGGCAACATGAGAACCCTCATAACCTTTATGTTAACTTGCATATGAAGTCATAACCCTTATATGATGATATATGCGAGTTACTAGTCATCATTCCATATCTTTTGTCACCATGATTCGCTTATGTGCCAAGTTTGGGTTTATGCATGTTTTGAGGCTTAAGAATGTAACATGCAAGTTAATGAACACATTTGTGCCTCATTTGCCACCATGATTAACTTGTGGCTTAATATCAATTTTTTTCATGCCTTCGCCAAGTCTCTTCTTTTAATCCATTACGTTGTCGCGAACGTATATGCGAGTTTAAAAGCGTTGGGTTATGTTATGGGTAATTTCTAATGACATGAAAATACAACTTGAAAACATGACTTGAAATATAACATGGAAGTTGACATGTAAGTATGCATAAAAACATAAGCTTGGGAATTTACCTATTAAGTTAGGTCTACCCTTTGGGAATTTACCTATTAAGTTAGGTCTACCCAAATGCTTGAAAATTTGTAACATGTTTTGGGAAACATGATGGACATGACACTTAGATAATATAAGTGTGGCCAACTCGAGGTTGGGTTGAGTTTGCAACGTAAAACTACCCGGAACCGACCGGCCTAACTAGTAGTTGCAAACAATAGGACCCATTGTGAGAAGTTGGTCATGTTGTGCTTGAACCCGAGGTTAGACCAAGTTGTGGTGTAAAGCTACCCGGAACCGACCGGCTTAACTAGTAACCACAACAAAGTCTAATGTGAGAGGTGAATGTGCTTTAAGTAATTAATGCCACATGATAGGGTTAAGTTAATTTGATTAATGACTCTTAACCAAATATGACATGGACAAATGGGTTAAGTAATTTGATTAGGCTAATGATACTTAACAAAACATGACAAGGTTGGGTAGGTTAAGTAACTTGATTTGCCTAATGACACTTAACCATTTTTATATGACTAGTGGATGGGGTTAAGTTAACCAACACTTAATCAATCCAACGCGATAACTTGGTAAGGTTAAGTAAGTTTTCTTAATGACGCTTAACCGAAAAATACGGTTAACGAATGGGGTTAAGATTAGACTCAACTAGTCTAAACATGGAAATTGGATGGGGTTAAGTTAGCCTAGACTTAATTAATCCCACTTGGTAGTTTAATGGGGTTAAGTTAAACACTTAACTAATCTAAACATGATGAATTGATGTGGTTAAGTGACCTATACTTATCCAATCTAACTCGTTAATTTATTGTGGTTAAGTTAACCAATACTTAACCAATATAACGTGAAAACATGATAAGGCTAAGTCACAAATCGCTTGAATACACTTGACCGATTTGACTAAGTAAATTGATAGGGTCAAGTTAATATATACTTAACCAATCTAGAATGACAATTGGACGAGGTTAAGTCGTGAATTGCTTAATATACTTAACCAACTTGAGCATGGTTTGTAGGGTTAAGCCTTGAACTTGGATACTTAGTCAATTTTGACAGGATTTGTAGACGTGTTAAGTCATGAACTTAAGTGACACTTAATCCATTATGTAAACCCTAGTTCTGAGGATTAGGTGGATAACCGTAGTTAACAAGGATAACGGGAACAATGCTAAGTGGTAAACCTTAGTTGAAGAATAACTAAGTAATGATTCTTAGTCAAGGAAATTTAGACCAGTTCATAGATAGATGAGTAACCTGATACGGTAGGTCATCGTTTAAGTATACGAGTAGGAGCAAGTATCTGATTTAGATAAAGGCTCCAGCGAACTGGGTAACGAAGCAGCGGCTTCGGGGAACGTGAGGATATTCTTGGTATCCCTCTATGAGCTGCCAGGTGATTATACTAGGCTCATGAGAGGTTAAGGTCTGCGTTAGAAGAACCAAGAGTATGCCTTGGTTGCTATACGAGCAACCTAAAGACGGGGATGGATAGGGGATAGTCGACGATACACGGTCGTACCCTAGATAGCATTTCGTCAGGCTACCTACCATCTTTGGTCAAGCGTGTACGTACGGAAAGGCAGAGAACACCCAAAAGACCATAATTGCTATCTAATTATGGTTGCGGTAAGGCTTGGATGTGGGTTGGCCAGTGTTGTGTTCTCATACAGGATTTATCCTGTCTTGTCTTTCACTAGTTGAGGGAGTGGTCTCGCGGGACCATAGCCACGTATAAGAAAAACAGACCTTAGCATCTGCATCGGCAGATAAATCGAAAGCTCCCGACCGAGTCCTGTATTTCTTGATTTGCCCTGTGACAGGACTCGGATGGCACGATGTGATACATGTGCATACAGTCATGGAAAAGCGACTCACGATGAATGCATGGGAAAAAGGGCGCGGTTGGCAGTTAGCGTAATCCCTAGTGGCCCTAGGTGGTTGAACCCAAACCGAGATACGAAAACGTGCAATAGGTAAGCATAATCCTTAGAAGCCCTAGGTAGCATAAGTCCTAGTTGTACAAACAATAATTCATGTTGGAAGACCCTAGCTAGGTTTAGGGTAACAGTCCAAACCGATCTTAAGGATCATGGAACTATGTTAAAGTAATATAGAATCTCATGGGAAACCCGTATGGTCTACGACAAGGGACTGAACATTTACATGGAATAAAACATACAATTTGAGTAACCTATATATGCGATATATTAGGTTGACATGGACCATTACACGACTTTTGAGTGAGGGTCATTCTTGGTTAACACATGACACGGTGGGGATACTAGTACGGTAGGTGCAGAGCTAAAATACAGGATAGATATCACGGGGCGTTATACGTGACAGATATCTTGGGGATATTATACTTGATAGAAACCTGACGATGTGATACCTTGTTTTATCTTGACATCGTAATTTATCATGACACCTTAGTTTATCTGAGTTCAGTAGTTCATCCTGTTATTTTGATTTAGCTTATCTATCTTGTTATCATGCTTATGTTCATCTCAGTTTCTCATGTCAGTTAACTTTACTAGTTTTTATTCTAATAGTAGATAGGGCTTACTCAGTCTTTTTGTGTAACAACCCGTATTTTTCGATAACGTGTTAAGACGAGAATCAAGGCAGAATTTAATTTTAAATTCTGAATCAAGTAAAATGGGCTATGCCATTGTGTTCGTCTCGGAAAAATACGCGAAATAGAGTCCGAGTTTTCGAGAATCGGAGTCCGTATGACCAAGATATGGCCTCGCGAAGTTTCACGAAAAATTCCCAAATTAAAGTATACTTAATTAAGTGAAATGGGTTGCGCAGAGAAATATATATATATATATATATATATATATATATATATTGATATATATATATATATAATTGAAAATTAAATAAATAAATATGCAAAAATGTTCAAAACAGCGAATTGGGAGAGGGGAATAACCGAACCGGCCGATTTTTGAGGTCGACCCGAGCCCGTTGGGTCGACTAGGGGTTAATCCAGGGTGTTTGGCTGTCAACCCGTGGGCCGATTCTCTCAAATGCAGATTTTGCATTTGGATGGTTCTCATGGTTCATCTTTAATCTAAAGGCCCTAGATGGTTCCTACACTTGACTTCTTCCCCAAGACATGCTTTGATGGCTTGGATTGAATCTAGGTTTAATCCTATGGCCTAAAACACTTGCCTAATCTATAAATAAGACCCTAACATATCCTAAATCCTCATTATTCATTCATGCAACTAAACTATGGCAAAATTTTACCTCTCATGGCCTCCACTCTCTTCATAAAATTTCTAAATGGTTTCTATGAGAGATTTTCCATGCATACAAGTGTTTTCAAGCTTGTATGAGTGTCATTAGCTTGCATTCAAGTCAAGTTTCTATCTTTGCATCATAAAGCAAGGGTTTTGATCATTTTGGCTCAAGGGTTTTTATGTTAGAGCTTGCATTTTGGGTCTATTTGATTGCATAAGGGCTTTGTCATATCTTTTGTGCCTTCATAGCAATGTAAGACCTTTCCCTACTCTTAGATATTAACTATGAAGTTAAATGTTCATGTTGCAAGTTTGGGTTTGATCATTGAGTATGATACATGCTATCATGTCATGCAAGTTTATGAAGTCATTATCTTGATCTTGTGAGCTAAAAGCTACAACCTTTATGTTGAAATGTTGCATTAGGCAACATGAGAACCCTCATAACCTTTATGTCAACTTGCATATGAAGTCATAACCCTTATATGATGATATATGCGAGTTACTAGTCATCATTCCATATCTTTTGTCACCATGATTCGCTTATGTGCCAAGTTTGGGTTTATGCATGTTTTGAGGCTTAAGAATGTAACATGCAAGTTAATGAACACATTTGTGCCTCATTTGCCACCATGATTAACTTGTGGCTTAATATCCATTTTTGTCATGTCTTTGCCAAGTCTCTTCTTTTAATCCATTACGTTGTCGCGAACGTATATGCGAGTTTAAAAGCGTTGGGTTATGTTATGGGTAATTTCTAATGACATGAAAATACAACTTGAAAACATGACTTGAAATATAACATGGAAGTTGACATGTAAGTATGCATAAAAACATAAGCTTGGGAATTTACCTATTAAGTTAGGTCTACCCTTTGGGAATTTACCTATTAAGTTAGGTCTACCCAAATGCTTGAAAACTTGTAACATGTTTTGGGAAACATGATGGACATGACACTTAGATAATATAAGTGTGGCCAACTCGAGGTTGGGTTGAGTTTGCAACGTAAAACTACCCGGAACCGACCGGCCTAACTAGTAGTTGCAAACAATAGGACCCAATGTGAGAAGTTGGTCATGTTGTGCTTGAACCCGAGGTTAGACCAAGTTGTGGTGTAAAGCTACCCGGAACCGACCGGCTTAACTAGTAACCACAACAAAGTCTAATGTGAGAGGTGAAGGTGCATTAAGTAATTAATGCCACATGATAGGGTTAAGTTAATTTGATTAATGACTCTTAACCAAATATGACATGGACAAATGGGTTAAGTAATTTGATTAGGCTAATGATACTTAACAAAACATGACAAGGTTGGGTAGGTTAAGTAACTTGATTTGCCTAATGACACTTAACCATTTTTATATGACTTGTGGATGGGGTTAAGTTAACCAACACTTAATCAATCCAACGCGATAACTTGGTAAGGTTAAGTAAGTTTTCTTAATGACGCTTAACCGAAAAATACGGTTAACGAATGGGGTTAAGATTAGACTCAACTAGTCTAAACATGGAAATCGGATGGGGTTAAGTTAGCCTAGACTTAATTAATCCCACTTGGTAGTTTAATGGGGTTAAGTTAAACACTTAACTAATCTAAACATGATGAATTGATGTGGTTAAGTGACCTATACTTAACCAATCTAACTCGTGAATTTATTGAGGTTAAGTTAACCTATACTTAACCGATCTAACGTGAAAACATGATAAGGCTAAGTCACGAATCACTTGAATACACTTGACCGATTTGACTGAGTAAATTGATAGGGTCAAGTTAATATATACTTAACCAATCTAGAATGATAATTGGACGAGGTTAAGTCGTGAATTGCTTAATACATACTTAACCAACGTGAGCATGGTTTGTAGGGTTAAGTCTTGGACTTGGATACTTAGCCAATTTTGACATGATTTGAAGACGGGTTAAGTCTTGGACTTGGATACTTAGCCAATTTTGACATGATTGGTAGACGGGTTAAGTCATGAACTTAAGTGACACTTAATCCATTATGTAAACCCTAGTTCTGAGGATAGGGGATAACCGTAGTTAACAAGGATAACGGGAATAAGGCTAAGTGGTAAACCTTAGTTGAGGAATAACTAAGTAATGATTCTTAGTCAAGGAAATTTAGACCAGTTCATAGATAGATGAGTAACCTGATACGGTAGGTCATGGTTTAAGTGTACGAGTAGGAGCAAGTATCTGATTTAGATAAAGGCTCCAGCGAACTGGGTAACGAAGCAGCGGCTTCGGGGAACGTGTGGGTATTCTTGGTATCCCTCTATGAGCTGCCAGGTGATTATACTAGGCTCATGAGAGGTTAAGGTCTGCGTTAGAAGAACCAAGAGTATGCCTTGGTTGCTATGCGAGCGACCTAAAGACGGGGATGGATAGGGGATAGTCGACGATACACGGTCGTACCCTAGATAGCATTTCGTCAGACTACCTACCATCTTTGGTCAAGCGTGTACGTACGGAAAGGCAGAGAACACCCAATAGACCATAATTGCTATCTAATTATGGTTGCGGTAAGGCTAGGATTGTGGGTTGGCCAGTAGTGTGTTCTCATACAGGATTTATCCTGTCTTGTCTTTCACTAGTTGAGGGAGGGGTCGCGTGGGACCATAGCCGCGTATAGAAAAACAGACCTTAGCATCTGCATCGGCAGATAAATCGAAAGCTCCCGACTGAGTCCTGTATTTCTCGATCTGCCCTGTGATAGGACTCGGATGGCACGATGTGATACATGTGCATACAGTCATGGAAAAGGATTCACGATGAATGCGTGGGAAAAAGGGCGCGGTTGACGGTTAGCGTAAATCCCAGTGGCCCTGGGTGGTTGAACCAAAACCGAGATACGAAAACGTGCAATAGGTAAGCGTAATCCCTAGTGGCCCTAGGTAGCATAAGTCCTAGTTGTACAAACGATAATTCATGTTGGAAGACCCTAGCTAGGTTTAGGGTAACAGTCCAAACCGATCTTAAGGATCATGGAACTATGTTAAAGTAATGTAGAATCTCATGGGAAAGCCCGTATGGTCTACGGCAAGGGACTGAACATTTACATGGAATAAAACATACAAGTTGAGTAACCTATATATGCGATATATTAGGTTGACATGGACCATTACACGACTTTTGAGTGAGGGTCATTCTTGGTTAACACATGATACGGTGGGGATACTAGTACGGTAGGTGCAGAGCTAAAATGCAGGATAGATATCATGGGACGTTATACGTGATAGATATCTTGGGGATATTATACTTGATAGAAACCTGACGATGTGATACCTTGTTTTATCTTGACATCGTAATTTATCATGACACCTTAGTTTATCTGAGTTCAGTAGTTCATCCTGTTATTTTGATTTAGCTTATCTATCTTGTCATCATGCTTATGTTCATCTCAGTTTCTCATGTCAGTTAACTTTACTAGTTTTTATGCTAATAGTAGATAGGGCTTACTCAGTCTTTTTGACTGACCCGTTTTGTTTCGCCTCTTTTCTTCCGTTCCCCCCCCCAGGTTACAGGGAGGAAATACTGTTGTTTAGTTCGGACTTCTTCTGCTTGAAGGTCATCATGGATGGCTTGGACTTTTCTTGGCTAATGGCTACTTTACTGTTTTTACTTGGGGAATAATTTATGAAAATGTCTTTATGCTTCTTTACTATTGCAAGACAGGTTTTGATGTACTCTGATGTAAAAGGCTTTAGACCTTATTTATTCATGGTATGAAAGTTTGATTTTACTTCCGCTATTTTTATATGTTCTGTCTTGTGATATTTCTGTGCATGTTTACCAATAATGCCCCTCTAAAGCTAGTGCATTCCTTTGCGAGTGACCCTAGCGGAGGCGGGGTGTTACACGTGGTATCAGAGCAGAAGGTTACCAGACTGGGCAAAAGTTTTTAAAGACCTTCTGAAAACTATTTGAAAATTGTTTACAAAGAAGCATTTTTTCAAGAAAATTTTCTTTTAAAAGAAAAAGGCTATTCCCTTAAGGCCATTAGCACTATCCTTGTTTCCTTAATTGAATCTCTTCTCCTTTCTTTCCTCCATCTGTAGTCACAGTGGTTTTAACTGCGACTAGTCTTTTCTATCTACGAAAGTGCTTTCCATGCGATGGAGGTGGTTTTCAAGAGACCAGTGGCCGCGTTATAAGAAAGTATAGTGAGAAAGAGGATAAAGGATACGAGCTTAAGGATGAGCAACTTGTTGGTATGGCTTAGTCCTCAAAGGAGGGAGAAAGATGAACAATGAAACCCATGACGAGAAAGTATCTTTGGTATGGTGAAACGGGACGGATAGTTAAGTATTGTGGGACAAGGACAAGATCATCGTTGTATACCCTCACTAGAGTACCTAAGTAGGGGGATAACATCCTTGTTGAAGATCTAGTTATTCTTTTCTATCATCCCGCCAAGACTTTGTTTTGATCCCCGCATCATTTAAGTCCGCTTCGGTAGTTGAGTCTCTGCACCTTAAGTACTAATGTAATAGAGAATCCCATTTTTGTCTCAAAGTCCTATTGGAGAATCAGTCCATTTATACATGACTTGTTTGGATTTGGGAATGTCTATGCCAAGTGTTGAGTTTGGAAATAATGCTTATGTTTATAAGCTATGGATGGATTCTAGGGATGAAGTGGTTATCCAGTAGGGGGTACCACTCTCGGTTTTGATAGGAGGGTAGTTAGACCTTTTGACTAGCCTTGGTAATGCCCTCGAAGTATCGGGTAACCTTTTTGAGGTTCTGTCATGACTAGTTACTTAGAATCCCTTGATGCCTTTATTGGAAATTTGAAGCCCGATCGAGTGGTGTTCGCCAATAAGACGGATGGTTTACTTCATTTATGCATGGGTTATAGAGATCACCCTAGTAAGTGCGCATGATAACCTAATTGACATCTGTTTACTTTCAGGAGAAAGTTCTTCTACATGGAATGCCTTATAGTATATAAACGAGATCCAAGATTCACTAGTGAATTTTGGAAAGCTTGCATGAGATCATGAGTACGCAGTCATGTTTGCGCCAAGTATTCTAGAAAAAGGATAAGTGCAAGTGGAACGAGAGGCGACGAAGAAATGAGTTTCAGCTCATGTTATGGAAGTAGGAAATAAGAAGCTACGAAATCGCGAAGTTAAAGGGAGGTCAAGGCACAATGGAAGTAAGCCCGAGGAAATACGACTTTGATGGTCAAAGACTAGATACGCGCATGATATCTCTTTTTGGGAGTATATCCTTGATCCCTGTTTCTGTAGAGCTTACTTGTAGGTTATCTTTTGTGGACATCCTCTCGGTCCTACTTTCTGTTACAAACCCCGTAAGGAGTTTGTCTTGTTTATCTTCTCGGCCCTGTTTCAGGGAATTCTAGGTAGAACCCTATGGATGTAAACATGTATTTGAAACATGTTATGATTGATATGGTTGCAAGTGGTTGCAAGTGGTTGCTCATGGATGCGCGAATACACATTAGATACTAGCTCGACTCGGTCACATTTCATATTGCATATGCACGAGTATTTATACTTGTTTATGGATGAAATCGAATGTATTATCATGCGGTTGTTGCATATGAATGAATGATTGTGCACGCATATAGTATCTATATGACTAGGACTATTTGCATACATGTTGGATTCATGGCACTATACATATTTTGCATTAGAAAGATTATTCAGGCCTGATCATTAGCATTAGCTAAGGAACATGTACACACACGTTTTGCATATATTCATACAGCATTAGAAATCATCTAAGGACAATGGTTGCTTGTGAATGATGTTTTGAGTAGATGGATGATGGATGGTAGGATATGTTCTTCCTAACTTGGAGATTTCGGGGACGAAATCCTAAAAGGTGGGGAGAATGTAACAACCCGTATTTTTCGATAACGTGTTAAGACGAGAATAAAGGCAGAATTTAATTTTAAATTCTGAATCAAGTAAAATGGGCTATGCCATTGCGTTCGTCTCGGAAAAATACGCGAAATAGAGTCTGAGTTTTCGAGAATCGGAGTCCGTATGACCAAGATATGGCCTCGCGAAGTTTCACGAAAAATTCCCAAATTAAAGTATACTTAATTAAGTGAAATGGGTTGCGCAGAGAAATATATATATATATATATTGATATATATATATATAATTGAAAATTAAATAAATAAATATGCAAAAATGTTCAAAACAGCGAATTGGGAGAGGGGAATAACCGGCCGATTTTTGAGGTCGACCCGAGCCCGCTGGGTCGACTAGGGGTTAATCCAGGGTGTTTGGTTGTCAACCCGTGGGCCGATTCGCTCAAATGCAGATTTTGCATTTGGATGGTTCTCATGGTTCATCTTTAATCTAAAGGCCCTAGATGGTTCCTACACTTGACTTCTTCCCCAAGACATGCTTTGATGGCTTGGATTGAATCTAGGTTTAATCCTATGGCCTAAAACACTTGCCTAATCTATAAATAAGACCCTAACCTATCCTAAATCCTCATTATTCATTCATGCAACTAAACTATGGCAAAATTTTACCTCTCATGGCCTCCACTCTCTTCATAAAATTTCTAAATGGTTTCTATGAGAGATTTTCCATGCATACAAGTGTTTTCAAGCTTGTATGAGTGTCATTAGCTTGCATTCAAGTCAAGTTTCTATCTTTGCATCATAAAGCAAGGGTTTTGATCATTTTGGCTCAAGGGTTTTTATGTTAGAGCTTGCATTTTGGGTCTATTTGATTGCATAAGGGCTTTGTCATATCTTTTGTGCCTTCATAGCAATGTAAGCCCTTTCCCTACTCTTAGATATTAACTATGAAGTTAAATGTTCATGTTGCAAGTTTGGGTTTGATCATTGAGTATGATACATGCTATCATGTCATGCAAGTTTATGAAGTCATTATCTTGATCTTGTGAGCTAAAAGCTACAACCTTTATGTTGAAATGTTGCATTAGGCAACATGAGAACCCTCATAACCTTTATGTCAACTTGCATATGAAGTCATAACCCTTATATGATGATATATGCGAGTTACTAGTCATCATTCCATATCTTTTGTCACCACGATTCGCTTATGTGCCAAGTTTGGGTTTATGCATGTTTTGAGGCTTAAGAATGTAACATGCAAGTTAATGAACACATTTGTGCCTCATTTGCCACCATGATTAACTTGTGGCTTAATATCCATTTTTGTCATGCCTTTGCCAAGTCTCTTCTTTTAATCCATTACGTTGTCGCGAACGTATATGCGAGTTTAAAAGCGTTGGGTTATGTTATGGGTAATTTCTAATGACATGAAAATACAACTTGAAAACATGACTTGAAATATAACATGGAAGTTGACATGTAAGTATGCATAAAAACATAAGCTTGGGAATTTACCTATTAAGTTAGGTCTACCCTTTGGGAATTTACCTATTAAGTTAGGTCTACCCAAATGCTTGAAAACTTGTAACATGTTTTGGGAAACATGATGGACATGACACTTAGATAATATAAGTGTGGCCAACTCGAGGTTGGGTTGAGTTTGCAACGTAAAACTACCCGGAACCGACCGGCCTAACTAGTAGTTGCAAACAATAGGACCCAATGTGAGAAGTTGGTCATGTTGTGCTTGAACCCGAGGTTAGACCAAGTTGTGGTGTAAAGCTACCCGGAACCGACCGGCTTAACTAGTAACCACAACAAAGTCTAATGTGAGAGGTGAAGGTGCATTAAGTAATTAATGCCACATGATAGGGTTAAGTTAATTTGATTAATGACTCTTAACCAAATATGACATGGACAAATGGGTTAAGTAATTTGATTAGGCTAATGATACTTAACAAAACATGACAAGGTTGGGTAGGTTAAGTAACTTGATTTGCCTAATGACACTTAACCATTTTTATATGACTAGTGGATGGGGTTAAGTTAACCAACACTTAATCAATCCAACGCGATAACTTGGTAAGGTTAAGTAAGTTTTCTTAATGACGCTTAACCGAAAAATACGGTTAACGAATGGGGTTAAGATTAGACTCAACTAGTCTAAACATGGAAATCGGATGGGGTTAAGTTAGCCTAGACTTAATTAATCCCACTTGGTAGTTTAATGGGGTTAAGTTAAACACTTAACTAATCTAAACATGATGAATTGATGTGGTTAAGTGACCTATACTTAACAAATCTAACTCGTGAATTCATTGAGGTTAAGTTAACCTATACTTAACTGATCTAACGTGAAAACATGATAAGGCTAAGTCATGAATCACTTGAATACACTTGACCGATTTGACTGAGTAAATTGATAGGGTCAAGTTAATATATACTTAACCAATCTAGAATGATAATTGGACGAGGTTAAGTCGTGAATTGCTTAATACATACTTAACCAACGTGAGCATGGTTTGTAGGGTTAAGTCTTGGACTTGGATACTTAGCCAATTTTGACATGATTTGAAGACGGGTTAAGTCTTGGACTGGGATACTTAGCCAATTTTGACATGATTGGTAGACGGGTTAAGTCATGAACTTAAGTGACACTTAATCCATTATGTAAACCCTAGTTCTGAGGATAGGGGATAACCGTAGTTAACAAGGATAACGGGAATAAGGCTAAGTGGTAAACCTTAGTTGAGGAATAACTAAGTAATGATTCTTAGTCAAGGAAATTTAGACCAGTTCATAGATAGATGAGTAACCTGATACGGTAGGTCATCGTTTAAGTATACGAGTAGGAGCAAGTATCTGATTTAGATAAAGGCTCCAGCGAACTGGGTAACGAAGCAGCGGCTTCGGGGAACGTGAGGGTATTCTTGGTATCCCTCTATGAGCTGCCAGGTGATTATACTAGGCTCATGAGAGGTTAAGGTCTGCAATAGAAGAACCAAGAGTATGCCTTGGTTGCTATGCGAGCGACCTAAAGACGGGGATGGATAGGGGATAGTCGACGATACACGGTCGTACCCTAGATAGCATTTCGTCAGACTACCTACCATCTTTGGTCAAGCGTGTACGTACGGAAAGGCAGAGAACACCCAATAGACCATAATTGCTATCTAATTATGGTTGCGGTAAGGCTAGGATTGTGGGTTGGCCAGTAGTGTGTTCTCATACAGGATTTATCCTGTCTTGTCTTTCACTAGTTGAGGGAGGGGTCGCGTGGGACCATAGCCACGTATAGAAAAACAGACCTTAGCATCTGCATCGGCAGATAAATCGAAAGCTCCCGACCGAGTCATGTATTTCTCGATCTGCCCTGTGACAGGACTCGGATGGCACGATGTGATACATGTGCATACAGTCATGGAAAACGATTCACGATGAATGCGTGGGAAAAAGGGCGCGGTTGACGGTTATCGTAAATCCCAGTGGTCCTGGGTGGTTGAACCAAAACCGAGATACGAAAACGTGCAATAGGTAAGCGTAATCCCTAGTGGCCCTAGGTAGATAAGTCCTAGTTGTACAAACGATAATTCATGTTGGAAGACCCTAGCTAGGTTTAGGGTAACAGTCCAAACCGATCTTAAGGATCATGGAACTATGTTAAAGTAATGTAGAATCTCATGGGAAAGCCCATATGGTCTACGGCAAGGGACTGAACATTTACATGGAATAAAACATACAAGTTGAGTAACCTATATATGCGATATATTAGGTTGACATGGACCATTACACGACTTTTGAATGAGGGTCATTCTTGGTTAACACATGATACAGTGGGGATACTAGTACGGTAGGTGCAGAGCTAAAATGCAGGATAGATATCATGGGACGTTATACGTGATAGATATCTTGGGGATATTATACTTGATAGAAACCTGACGATGTGATACCTTGTTTTATCTTGACATCGTAATTTATCATGACACCTTAGTTTATCTGAGTTCAGTAGTTCATCCTGTTATTTTGATTTAGCTTATCTATCTTGTCATCATGCTTATGTTCATCTCAGTTTCTCATGTCAGTTAACTTTACTAGTTTTTATGCTAATAGTAGATAGGGCTTACTTAGTCTTTTTGACTGACCCGTTTTGTTTCTCCTCTTTTCTTCCGTTCCCCCCCCCCCTCCCCAAGGTTACAGGGAGGAAATACTGTTGTTTAGTTCAGACTTCTTCTGCTTGAAGGTCATCATAGATGGCTTGGACTTTTCTTGGCTAATGGCTACTTTACTGTTTTTACTTGGGGAATAATTTATGAAAATGTCTTTATGCTTCTTTACTATTGCAAGACAGGTTTTGATGTACTCTGATGTAAAAGGCTTTAGACCTTATTTATTCATGGTATGAAAGTTTGATTTTACTTCCGCTATTTTTATATGTTCTGTCTTGTGATATTTCTGTGCATGTTTACTAATAATGCCCCTCTAAAGCTAGTGCATTCCTTTGCGAGTGACCCTAGCGGAGGCGGGGTGTTACATTTTGACTGACCCGTTTTGTTTCGCCTCTTTTCTTCCGTTTCCCCCCCCCCAGGTTACAGGGAGGAAATACTGTTGTTTAGTTCGCACTTCTTCTGCTTGAAGGTCATCATGGATGGCTTGGACTTTTCTTGGCTAATGGCTACTTTACTGTTTTTACTTGGGGAATAATTTATGAAATTGTCTTTATGCTTCTTTACTATTGCAAGACAGGTTTTGATGTACTCTGATGTAAAAGGCTTTAGACCTTATTTATTCAGGCTATGAAAGTTTGATTTTACTTCCGCTATTTTATATGTTCTGTCTTGTGATATTTCTGTGCATGTTTACCAATAATGCCCCTCTAAAGCTAGTGCATTCCTTTGCGAGTGACCCTAGCGGAGGCGGGGTGTTACAGTAGAGTTTGTATCCTTTCAAGGAAATATAGTATAAAGTAGTGGCGGACCAAGCTTCCAAAGTGAGGTAGAGCCAAAAAAAAAAAAAATCATTTGTAGATTATTTGGAATATATTATTGATTATGGCGATGCAATATTTCCATTTAGAGAAGATTTGAGAAATATTATTAATTTGAGTAATATAATATTTCCAACTGCAGAAGATTTAGAAGATATCAGAAAATTTATTGCCCCTTTTGTAAAATTAGATAAGGCAATAAATTACCTACATAAGTGGAAGAATATGAAGTTTTTTCTTTTGGGATATTGAAGTAAGGAATTAATTCTTGATTGGTTTATTAAACAAGGAACCTTATCAAAAGCAAATAATTTGGAGAATTAATTAGGCATTGATTTATAACCATAAATCAATTATTTCAACCCCAAGTATTAATCCTTATATAAGGATATGGATTAGGTCAATGTGTGGATCATCTCTAAAAGTTGTATTTTCTTCTTTTTCTCTATTATCAAGTCTTGTAATATTTTCTAATTTAGAAAAGTAATAAAATCTCCTCTCCCCAAGTGGACGTGCACTAACAAGACGTTAGTGATACCACCATAAATCTCTTGTGTTCTTTTGTTTTATTGCTTGATCCGTGATTGTTTTGCTGGTGACTATCTATTGTTTGTTTTACCTCACCATTAATCTATTTTTATTTGTTTTTCTGCAAGGTAGGGTTTTATTCCTAAGCCAATTCTGGTAAACTTTTCCCTAACATTTGGTTCTGAACCAAGGAGTGAACCTTAGGAACGGACCTAGTCATATCCGCTTAATACAAAACAAGATAGGCCAGCCACTTTCTCAACATAGCGTATGATGTTTATTCACCTAACAAAAAATCAACATAGCGTATGATGTTTATTTCCCTAACTTCAATATCAAAAAATCAAGGTTTACAAGTTTATTTCCCTAACTTTCTCAACATAGCGTATGATGTTTATTCACATTCAAATCAAAACATGGAATAACAGAACATAAGCAAAATAATTGCAACCTAGGTTCTAAGGATTGCTTCAATAATAAAAGAAAGGACATGGTATAATATGCTAATATAATATGTAATTTTCTTTTAGTACTGCTTTACTTTCGTATAATATATTTACACAAAAACTAACATTTTGGTGATATGTGTCTTATTACATTTAAATCGTATGTTTTATAAAAACATAGATTTAAACATAAATAAATTGCAATACCTGAATTTGTGTTTCCTTTGTATAAACTATATTTACAATAATTCAGAAAGGAAGTAAATCAAACTAAATGATAAAATCACATAACACCCAAAAATCCAGTGTTTCTTATATTCATAACACAAAACCCAATATTATCACAAGAATTAACCATTTCTGAAGTTATTAATAAATTTTGGGGATTTATATGTGTTTTGTTTTATTTTAGGCATAACAATCCAAATTCTTCACCAACAATTATAGAAAACAGTATACTTAATATAATTCCAACTCACATAATTACTAGGAGAAGAATAAGAAAGTTGTGTAGAACCAAAATCTAGATTGAATCCTTGAAATAGCACACTCCAAATATTTCTCCTATACATATAAGAATCATGCCAGAATCTTATATACATATAATTCTAATTCCATATTATTATAAGAAAAAAGATAAGAGAAGATGGAAAGTATGTTAGAGAAGAAGAAAAATCTAACCGGACATAAATTTTGGAATATAGAAAAATAGTGAAGCAAAATGGAGGCGGAGTAGAGAAGACAATATAGAGTATGGGAGAGAGGGTAAGGCCTTATTTATACTTGCTGGAGCATGTGTGGTCTTTCAGATTAGTTTTATAAGAATCTAGACATCTCATTCCAACAAAATATATAATTTTTTTTTTACTAAAACAAGCCTCTTCCCACCTCAGAACTAAAGAGTGGTCGACACCCCTCCCTACGAGGGTAGTTGACCTCCCTCAAGGGGAGACACCCCTCCCTACGAGGGTAGTCGACCTCTCTCAAGGGGAATGGTCGACCCCCTTAAAGGTCGAGCGTAAAGATATTTATCTTTCATGCCATTTTCTTTTTATTTAATATACATAACTAATTTGATTGATTGTTTCCGTTTCTTTTGATTCTTGTCTCTTTTCTATATATATATATATATATATATATATATATATATATATATATATATATATATATATACACACACACATATACATAACTAATTTGATTGATTGTATAATATGTTCATACAACTTGTTTTACAGTTTGAATTTTAAATATCGCGTGTATATTATGTTCGTACAACTTGTTTTACAATTTGAATTTTAAATGTCGTATGTATATTATGTCCGTACAACTTGTTTTATTCATAACTTTTTCATACGAGCTTCGTTTTCGATAAGTAAAATATCAAAATAAAGTAGAATCTCGCCACATATACAATGGTAATATTTTCGTAGTCTAATTCTCAATTATCCAATACGTATTTCAACCATTAATATTTTGTTAATGAATATTGTTTATTCATAATTTAATTATGTATGTCTATTTAAGGTTTATTTTACGGAGTGTTACAATTTCCCTCGGCAAAAGACATAGTAATTCAAACATTTCCATGCCATTAAAAAACCAAGCTTGTATGCATTTAGGCATCGTTGGCAGAGGTGTCCACTTCAATAAATCTGACAGGACAAAATCCTATAAGGGAAGTAAACAAGTTAAATTTAATACAAACAATAAAATAAAAGAAAATGATGAATCACTGAGTTGTTTGTATACGTGGTGAAGATGACTAGGGCTACCGCTGTGCCAATGCGAGATCGAAGAGTAATATAGCTAACAAAGTGGACTTTGGGAACAGAAGACTTTGACAAAATTCTGAATTGGAAGCCACCTTGATTCAATTCAACGTGAATTTTGCACTGTCACAAGCAATTGATGAAACCCTACGTCCGCTAGGTTTTTAGTTTGTGAATATGTGGCTTCGGTTGTTTTATGTATATAAGCCCATTGGGCTTTATGGCTTTGGGCCATTTTTTATTTACCTAATTTCAGAAACAAAAAAAGAAAAGTTAAAATTTCTTTTGTTTTTTTTATACTGATACAACTCATTACGTGGTGAATCAATGCTAATTAGTCATCCATTATGCTAGGGATTCTGATCGACATAGTATTATTTATGAATCCCCGTAGTGCTTTGATTTTTTTTAGTAGTAATACAACTGATAATAATGCGTTGAATCAGCACAGTAGCCATCAGTTACACTGGCAAAACCCGAAGCCAGGCGTGAGTTCCTTGTCAAATATAAGTGATGTTGATTCTATCATTGTCTTCTATATACAGGACTACAGTAAAATACACAGGCAATACTCACTACTCAGGCAATGAATCGAATTACCGAAATATTATTCTGACAAATAGCCTGGCGCATCAACAATCAACATGCATGAAATCAAACAGGATCGGATGAACTTCTCAGGGCTTTCCTGACCGTAGCATATATATACATTCAAATTCCTGTTTGAACATAACTATTTGAACACAGTTTATAATACAGTATATTTCCACCGGTTTTGAATTCAGATCCACGATATAAAGCGTGGTAATTCTGGTTTACACAATATAATGAATCTTCATGAATTCTACGTAGCATGTATAAAGCCTTGGCATTGAATTTTTCACCTTTACACATGCATTCGGCACTAAATATTTACCTTTGTATACTAAATATTTACCTTTGTATACTGTTTCAAGTAACATGCATCTGAAATTCAACATGCAGCAGTGAACATAAGTACGTAGTTATCATCCAATAGAATAGGATCACATGGCAGTTTTACTACACAAACTTGTATCCCAACCTGGCCATGTAAATGCTCATCCACAGCAAATATCCCCATGTACGTAAATGGTGGTGAACATACACCAAAGTTGGATTTATACAAAAGGACCCAATGGTTCCTCTTGCACCCTTTTTTCCCACACTTGGAGACCTTTACTTATACGCAACAAGACATCAGTTGACAGTTGTACCTGAAAAGATACTATTTTGATGATACATCCGTCAATGTCTTCTTCTTCCTTTTCGCATCAAGTACGGGGCCTGTCTTGTATATATAGACATACTACAGAGTAGAATAATAAAGAAGTACACTCGTTTTACTTTATACTGATATAGTGATATTTTGCAACTTCAGGGACACGCCTTCGATCGTTCCTAACAACAGCACCTTTCATTTCAAGGTATTTGAAGGAGCAAAACAACCTTACGCCCCCGAAACGTCGGAATCAACCACACAATTGGTTTTCTAAATGTGTAGTTAGTCATTAAAACATTAAGCAAACGGTTCAACGTACATTAATTAAAAGGTCAATCACTCTATCGGTCTAATGCATGTATATGCATTAAAGCACCAAAACGATTTCCTCCTGAAGACGTTTTGAACTAAAATGACTATTTCTTTATCTTTTAATAACCGATCCTTTGATCCAGTTCATCAACAACGACGCCTATGTGGATATTATTATTCAGTCTGTATTCGCAACACAGAATTTGAAACAGAATATTACTGTTTCTAATTTGTAACAGAATAAAAGGGTTTCAAATTAGAATCAGTACTGCTATCTGTTTAAAGTAAACTGATTTGCACTTAAATCATTTCAGCGACAGAAGAATTTTGTCTGTCAAACAGTGCCAGTATGATACCGCGCACAAATTAACCAATACCACAGTATTGGTCCAGTATACAGAATTATCCTGTATACACAATGAAAGGTAAACAACAAAGAATTGAAACCTAACCAAGTTCGTCTGAGGCCTGTATCGTACAGTTTCCTTAAGACTTTCAGTCGAAGCCTCTCAGGATACAACAGACGAGAATCTGCTCGAGATTGTAGCGAGTATGCACTGGCTGAGATGTAGTAATTCGAGGAATCAGACAACGGAGGGAAAAGAAGAAAATTAATTCGGTGAATGATTTGATCAGAATCATTGTATATATAATTTTCCAGTGGATGCGTTAACGGGTCGCACCCGTTTGAAAAACCGCGTCCGTTGTCATTTGAATTCAAATGAACGCGTCCGCTCATTTGAATTGTAACGGGTCGCCCCCGCTTGATTCCAACGGGTCGCACCCGCATTCGTGCCAAAAAAAAATCTGTTCGAAAATTGCTTTGTTTTTCGAAGCAAAAATAAGATTTCTTACTGGGCCCAAGCCCAAGCCCAAGCCCGGTTCGGTCGGACGGGCGGGCGACGCGCGCGCGCGTGCGTTTGGTTCACATGATGTAGGTCCTCCCCCTCGCACAAAATTACCTGACCCTAAGGGCCAATATAGGGAATGAGGAATGGACATATATACACACATCTTATCTTATCTTTGGCAATGTGGGACTAAAGTAAATTTCATTCATACATTGATTTCTAACAATCCCCCACATGAATGATAATATACTTTTTCCTCCACACAAAATGTAATATTTCAGACTACATATGGAATAATGTTTTATTGAGGATAAGTAGATATTTCACTTTGAACTTTCCCTAGTTGAAACTCATCGGATATACTTGGCTAATCGGTGAATTATTTCATCTTGAACCGTCAGCCGTTATTGTATAACCAGACAATAAGTTTAACAAACATTATTTCCCTTATCACCCAATCTCTTGGTTGTGTTCATTTTGGTCATGAAACACTTTTCTGGTTCTGCGAGTGTATATAGAGAATATAAGCCTTTAATATTCTCATAGAGCCGACCCAGCTCACACTAACATAGGTGATCGCTACCATTAGGAGTATCCTACCTATACCCCACTTGTTATTTTACAAGATATGGTCATCATTAAAAAGCATAGCTTTAACCTATGAAACTTCTGTAGGCATGCATTTTATATTGTGCACCATAGGAATGGAGTAGGATTAAATGCATTACATCTTGAGTTATTCAGAACTGGTTTGCCTATTGATCCTAGTCCGTGGGATCTCCAGTCGCTAGGATAGGTTTCCGTATAAGATAACTCTTGTTGGTTTAGGCTTTTAAACCCATTCCCCTCGATGCGCAATCAATTTTCTCTCGTGATAACCCTTTTGTAAATGGATCTGCTAGGTTATCATTTGTTCTCACATAATCTATGGAAATAGTTCCATTTGAGAGTAACTGCCTAACCGTGTTATGGCGTCTTCGAATATGTCGAGATTTGCCATTATAAACAAAGTTTTTCGCTCTACTTAGCGCTGCTTGATTGTCGCAGTGAATACATATGGCCGTTATAGGTTTAGGCCAAAGTGGAATATCTTTTAAGAAGTGACGAAGCCATTCTGCTTCTTCGCCTGCTTTATCTAAAGCAATAAACTCAGATTCCATCGTTGATCGAGCTATGCATGTTTGCTTAGTAGATTTCCACGATACTGCTGCTCCTGCTAGAGTAAAAACATAACCACTTGTGGATTTTGACTCCTCTGAATTGGCAATCCAGTTTGCATCACTATATCCTTCTAATACAGCTGGATATTTTCTGTAATGCAAAGAATAATTTGTGGTATTCTTTAAGTATCCAAGCACTCTCATTAGTGCTTTCCAGTGTTCCTTTCCTGGATTACTTGTATACCTGCTCAGTCGACTTACTGCATAGGCTATATCTGGTCTCGTGCAATTCATAAGATACATTAGACATCCTATTACACGAGAGTATTCCAGTTGCATTACACTCTCATTAGTGTTTTTATGTAGTACTTCTGATGGATTAAAAGGTGTTTTTACTCCTTTAATCCCAAGATCTTGAAATCTTTCAATCACTTTGTCAACATAATGTGACTGAGATAATTCAATTCCATTAGGGGTTCTTATTATTTTGATTCCCAAAATAACATCTGCAACTCCTAAATCTTTCATATCGAAATTGTTGATCAGCATTTTCTTTATGGTCTCTATAACTTTTATGTTAGGACCAAAAATTAACATATCGTCCACATATAAGCAAATCATGACATATGATTGTCCAATTTGTTTATAATAAACACATTTATCACATTCATTTATACGAAAACCATTTTGCATCATGACACTATCAAATTTTTCGTGTCATTGTTTTGGAGCTTGTTTGAGTCCGTATAATGATTTTACCAATTTACAGACTTTATTTTCATTTCCCTTGGATATAAAACCTTCGGGTTGCTCCATGTAGATTTCCTCATCGAGATCTCCATTCAAGAATGCCGTCTTTACATCCATCTGATGAATTTCTAGATTATAGATGGATGCAATTGCTATTAACATTCTTATTGAGGTTATTCGTGTAACAGGTGAATATGCATCAAAGAAGTCTATTCCTTCTTTTTGACGATATCCTTTGGCTACTAATCTGGCTTTATATTTGTCGATAGAGCCATCTGCTTTCATTTTCTTCTTGAAAATCCATTTGCAGCCAATTGGTTTTATTCCAGGTGGAATATCAACAAATTCCCAAGTTTTATTACTTAGAATTGAATCAATCTCACTTTGGATTGCTTCTTTCCAACACGAAGATTCAGAAGATGACATGGCCTCTTTATATGTTTGAGGTTCATGTTCAAGTACGTAAGTGAGGAACTCAGAGCCAAATGATTTGGATGTTCTGGCCCTTACGCTTCTTCTTGGTTCAACTTCATCAACTTCACGATGAGTTTCATCTTCATGTGGGCTATTTGATTCTTCTCGTGTCCTTTTGGGGACATTATTTCCTTCATTTCTTTTGTGTGGAAACACATCTTCAAAGAATGAAGCATCTCTTGATTCCATGGTTGTATTTACATGGATATCATCTATATTAGACTTGAATACCAAAAATCTATATGCACTACTATTTTGGGCTGGCCCTAAGTAATAACAATCTACTGTTTTTGGTCCAAGTTTGACTTTCTTGGGAGGCAGGATAGGAACCTTTGCCAAGCACCCCCACACTTTGAGGTATTTGAAGCTTGGTAGATGTCCTTTCCATAACTCATATGGAATTTTTCCCGTTTTACTGTGAGGAACTTTGTTTAATATGTGATTAGACATATTCAAAGCTTCCCCCCACAAGTTCGTCGGTAAACCAGACGTTAAAAGCATTGCATTAATCATATCTTTTAACGTTCTGTTTTTCCTCTCGGCTATGCCATTTTGTTGTGGCGAATATGGTGCTGTCGTTTGATGAATTATTCCATTTTCTGCACAGAATTGTTCAAACGGCGATTCATATTCTCCACCTCGATCGGATCTCAATATCTTGATCTTCTTATTAAGCTGATTTTCTACTTCAGCTTTATATTTTATAAACGATGTAATTGCCTCATCTTTACTGTTTAAAAGATATACGTAGCAATATCGTGTATAATCATCAATAAATGTGATAAAATACTTTTTCCCACCTCTTGTAGGTATTGATTTGAAATCACATAAATCAGTATGTACCAAACCTAGTGGTTCGGTGCTTCTATCAATAGTATGAAATGGTTTCTTAACCATTTTTGCTTCTACGCATGTCTCACATTTGTAGTTTTTATCCACTTGAAATTTAGGAATTAACTCTAAATTTGCAAGTTTTTTCATTTTTCAGAAATTAATATGTCCTAATCTATCATGCCATAATAAAGTTTCATGCTCAACGATATAAGAAACTTCCTTTTTATTCATAGCATTATCAGAATACATATTATTGCCGATCACGGCTACATTTGCCTTAAATAGGCCATCACACAAGTAACCCCTTCCTATATAGATTCCTGCCTTGGACAGAACCATCTTGTCTGACTCGAAGACCATCTTGAATCCCTTCTTCGAAAGCATGGACCCAGAAATGAGATTCTTGCGGATCTCTGGAACATGAAGGACATCATTCAGACGAATAGTCTTCCCAGAAGTGAACTTGAGGGTGACTGTTCCTTTGCCTTCAACCATGGAAACCGATGAATTGCCCATATAGAGTTTCTCATCTTGATCCAATTTGGTGTAGGTTGAAAAGACGGACTTATCAGAGCATATATGCCTAGTAGCACCCTTGTCCAACCACCATTGTGCAGAATTCTGGATCAAGTTGCATTCGGTCACAACTCCTGAAAAATTGGATTCATCAATGTCCATGTTGTCCACCACATTTGCTTCCGAATTTTTCTTTTTCTTGTGTCTGCACTCTTTTTCTTGATGAACAGTCTTGCCACAAACCCAACAATCACCATTGAATTTCTTGGACTTCTTCAGGTTATTCTGCTTGTCCTCTGGCGCCTTTCTTTTCTTGTTTTTGTTGAAGTGCCCTTTTTTCTTTGACCCTTCAGTAACAAGCGCCTCTTCACTTTTAGGTTGAGTGACTCCACGATTATCTGCCTCTATCTTTAATCTGACGATGAGGTCTTGTAAGGATATCTCCTTCTTTTTGTGCTTCAAGTAGTTGCGGTAGTCTCTCCAAGATGGTGGCAACTTTCCGGTAATTGCTTCAACCAGAAATGATTCACCAACTTTGTGACCTTCTGCTTCCATCTCATGGATAATAATACTCTTGCACTTGAGAAGTCACTGACTTTGAGTCCACCATTTTGTAGTCCATGAACTTGTCGATGATGAACTTCTTCAAACTCACATTCTGCGTCTTGTATTTTGTAGCCAAAGCATTCCAGAGAGCTTTTGCAGTCTTTATGGGCTGGAAAACTTTGTACAAAACCTTATCTAGGCAGTTGAGAATGTAGTTTCTGCATAAAAAATCCGAATGCCTCCACGCATCAATAGATGGACCATCATGCTTTGGTGCATCGTTGGCATTTCCTGGTGTAGGCGGCACCGGTTCATCTTCTTCAAGATACCTTTGCAAGCCAAGGGTGGTGAGATAGAACAGCATCTGATTCTGCCATGTAAGAAAATCATCACCTTCTCCTTTGAACAATTCTGGTTTGTTCAAATTGCCAGCTTTGAGCGTCGTTTTCTCTGTTGCCATCTCTGTTTTGTCAAAAACAGGGAAAGTCTTAAGATATTATTCAGTCTGTATTCGCAACACAGAATTTGAAACAGAATATTACTGTTTCTAATTTGTAACAGAATAAAAGCGTTTCAAATTAGAATCAGTACTGCTATCTGTTTAAAGTAAACTGATTTGCACTTAAATCAATTCAGCGACAGAAGAATTTTGTCTGTCAAACAGTGCCAGTATGATACCGCGCACAAATTAACCAATACCACAGTATTGGTCCAGTATACAGAATTATCCTGTATACACAATGAAAGGTAAACAACAAAGAATTGAAACCTAACCGAGTTCGTCTGAGGCATGTATCGTACAGTTTCCTTAAGACTTTCAGTCGAAGCCTCCCAGGATACAATAGACGAGAATCTGCTCGAGATTGTAGCGAGTATGCACTGGCTGAGATGTAGTAATTCGAGGAATCAGACAACGGAGGAAAAAGAAGAAAATTAATTCGGTGAATGATTTGATCAGAATCATTGTATATATAATTTTCCAGTGGATGCGTTAACGGGTCGCACCCGTTTGAAAAACCGCGTCCGTTGTCATTTGAATTCAAATGAACGCGTCCGCTCATTTGAATTGTAACGGGTCGCACCCGCTTGATTCCAATGGGTTGCACCCGCATTCGCATTCGTGCCAAAAAAAAATCTGTTCGAAAATTGCTTTGTTTTTCGAAGCAAAAATAAGATTTCTTACTGGGCCCAAGCCCAAGCCCGGCCCGGCCCGGTTCGGTTCGATCGGACGGGCGGGCGGCGCGCGCGCGCGTGTGTGTTTGGTTCACATGATGTAGGTCCTCCCCCTCGCACAAAATTACCTGACCCTAAGGGCCAATATAGGGAATGAGGAATGGACATATATACACACATCTTATCTTATCTTTGGCAATGTGGGACTAAAGTAAATTTCATTCATATATTGATTTCTAACAGATATTATTTTGTTTTTGTAGTGTTTTAGAAAACGCGAGCAAGGTGCGTCTCAAGGCGAGACGGTACGAAAAAATCACCGAGACGTAGAGTTTGAGATGTTTTCACAAAAAAGGTAAGCCTCAAAGGGTTGAGGCACAAAAACAACTCCATTGCTTCTTTTTTCTTTACTGCAGCAACCTTCCTCGTTAAAAAAAAGGACTTCAACTAATTATTTTTTCTTTGTTAGACAAAAGTAGTCGATTCCAAGACCTGGAATCGACTTCGATTCTAGTTGTGAAATCAACTTCGATTTCAGTTGTTTGACTTTTGTTGCTTCAATTTTGATGCTTGACTTTTACTGTTTCGATTTTGCGCTGTTTGAATAAAAACAGACTTCTTGAATAGAAATACGTTGCTTGAATTTTGCCGCTTCTTATTTAGCTGCTCATATTTTTATGCAGTAAGTTGACAATTTTAAAACAATGAGCAAGAGAGACATAGCTTGGCAATGGATGAAAGAACAATTGAATTCATCAAATTCAAAAAATATTTTTTTTAATGTTTTTTGATCATAGATGCACTGGGGGAATTGCTCGATTCAAACAACATTAAGCTTGCACTCACGTTGGAATCATTCCTTCTTCAAATATATTTTTGGAAGACACTTCGAATATTTTTGAACTACTATATTTTATTTGAACTGCTTGACATGACTCCCTAAATCATGCTTGACATGACTCAAGACAACATCGCAACTTATAGTCAGGATCCAGTTTCAAATGGATGCGGTTCAACCGTCAATATGCTAGCTCTTTCTCTTGACTCGTCAAATTACATAATTTCAAGTAGAGGAGGCAACACTGCCCATCAATCTTCTTCCTCTCACATTTTGAGTGGAAGAATACATAACTTAGACGAATGCAGTTCAACCGTTCTCCGATTGACACTTTCCCTAGCATCTATAATTTGAAGTGAATGTAATCCGAACGTCTCTTGACTCTTTTCGTTGACACTGGGTAAGAGTATAAAAACAAATGAGTGTGACTAATAGAATAAGAAACTATTCCAGAAACAAGTATTCCGTGTCTTATTAGCTTTATTATTACATTAGTAGCCGCATGGACCTTTATCAGTCTAACATTAACTTTGTACATATGAGCCTGCGTTACAGCTGTATAAAATTATAAATACACCTGTATAGTGTGGCAGACAATTCATTCAGTATTGTAAAAACTTCTTATTACAATAAAAGCAATAAAAGCTTGTTTCTCCATTATGGTATCAGAGCCGAAAAACGCCTAACAGTTGACAAGATCCATTGCAAATCATCGAAACTGAATACAAAGGGGGTTGTGTATCATTCCTCCTCAGAGAAGCTTCATCACAGGAGAGTTTACCTTTCTCATAGATCTAGTGCCATATTCATTAGTTTCTCTTTGCTTTTCTTGCCCTGCCTCATGGAATCCGACAATTTATCATCATTTTCCACCGGTTGCAAGTTCTTTTTGTGTTTCTTGGCTCCACTTTGCACTAATTTTCATCGTGCATCCTCGATTTCCAGATTATGTGCATTATTGCAATAGTAATACACACATATCGTTGATTTCCAATTACTGCAATAGTAATACACATATCACCGCTACCAATCCTGATTTTGACACTGGTTGCAGTTTTCACTGCCTCGCTAAGTGTTCTCCTGTCCATATCATCATCAAGAGCCGGCAATTCAAGAATTCTTGAACCACCATGGCTCGAAATGATGATGGAACCACCGCTGAATCCTCTGCTGTACAACCCAATGTCTCGACCCAGATAAGTTTTGACCTGATAAAGCCAAAAAGTCAAGTGATTATCATACCGTTAGTTGAAGACAACTATATTTTGTGGAAATATCAAGTAGAGACTGCATTAAAAGGTTATGCATTGCTCGACTTTGTCAAAGGTACAATCAACACCCCAGCTATGATGATTCAAAACAAAGATGGCATCACCTCTGTTAACCCAGATTTCACCAAATTTCAGAAACAAGATAACTTACTTTCATCTTGCTTACTATCCTCAATAAGTGCAATTTTGTTATCACAAATTGTTGGGTGTAATACATCACATGAAATCTGGTCATCTATAGAAGAAATTTTTAATTATTAATCTTCAGCAAGAGTGATGCATTATAGAAGAGAATTACAAAATTCAAGAAAAGAGGGGATGTCTATGAGGGAGTACCTTACCAAGATTAAGGGGCTTTGCAACAAATTAAAGGCTGTAGGGCGCAATATTTCTGATAGTGAACAAGTATTGGTCATAACTAATGGATTGGATGAAGAATACAAATCTTTGGTGACATATCTTGCTACTCAACAAAACCTACCAGATTTACAGTTTGTGCACTCTGCACTTCTTGCTCACGAAGACAGAGTGGAACAAAGAAAAGCGCTACGAGGTGAATTCACAGCAAATTATGCATCAACATCAAAGAATAAAAGTCAAAACAAGCAAGGTAACAATCAAAGTAAAAATGAGAATACTTACCAGAATACCAGTCAACCACAAAGGGGTCGTGGCAGAGGCAGGTGGAGCTACAACAACAGAATGAAATGCCAAATTTGTGAAAAACTTGGACACACGACCAACAAGTGTTATTTTCGTTTTAACTCCGAGTTTAATGTTCAATAGCAAAGTCAGGGTGTTCAAAGAGGTGCTAATGCAAATCTAGCCCAAGTTAACAACCAATCCAGAAACAGCAGTGATAATAATAGGGGACCGAGCAGTAATAATGATGACAGTATGAAAAACGAAGATATCAACAGTGAAGATTGATTTCCAGACTCAGGTGCGACTAATCACATTACTAACAACTTGCAAAATCTAAATCTTGGCAACAAGAACTACTCAGGTACTCATTCTTTACATATATGCAATGGTGAAACTATTAGTATCTCGCATATTGGCACTAGCAGTATAAAAGGTAGAAGGCAACTTTATTTAAATAACTTATTAAGGGTGCCTGATGTTAAAAGAAATTTAATAAGTATATCACAATTTACCAGTGATAATCATGTATACTTTGAGTTTCACCCAAAATCATGTTTAGTTAAAGATTTACTGAGTAAAGAAATATTACTACAGGGTAGGTTGGACAATGGACTATATAATTTCTCCAACATGAAGTCTGGAAATCCTACTATGACCGGGAATTACTGTAATTATGTTAGCAATAGTATTACATGTAATAAAGATCTTATTATGATCAATTTGTGGCATTGTAAACTTGGACATCCCAGTTTTTATACTGTTAAAAAAATTTAAATGATAATGATATTTCATATAAAGATTTACCTGTTCCGCAACTATGCATGCACTGTTAGCTTGGCAAAAGCCATAAGCTGCCATTTAATGAATTTAAAAGTGTTTACAATAAACCACTTGAGTTGATAGTTGCTGATCTATGAGGTCCAGCACCACCGAATTCTTGCAGAGGACACAGGTATTATCTTTCCATTGTTGATGCTTATTCTAGTTTTACTTGGATTTATTTCCTCAAAACAAAATCAGAAACTTGTGAGGCAGTGATACATTTTATAACACAGATAGAAAATCAACTGAATCGCTATGTCAAAATAATGCAAACAGCTGGTGACACTGAGTTCAAACCACTTAAACAATTTTTCAACAAAAGGGTATTACCCATAGAACTACATGTGCTCACACATCTGAGTAAAACGGTCTACTGGAAAGAAATCATAGACATATAGTGGAAACTGGCCTTAAACTAATGTCTCAAGCACAGTTACCGATGAAATATTAGATAGATGCGTTTGAGGCAGCACTATATTTAATTAATAGATTACCCACTAAAGTTCTAAAATATGTATGTCCACATGAGAAACTTCATGGGTACAAGCCAAATTATAATTATTTAAGGATTTTTGGTTTTTTATGCTTTCCATGTCTTTGACCATATAATAAACGCAAGTTAAACTTAAGATCCAGTGCTTGTACTTTTTTGGGCTATGCAAACAGCCAAAAGGGGTAAAATTAGGGCCGTCAATTTCTAACACGACCCGAAACACAACTCGTAACCCGCACGATAAAAACCTGACCCGACCCGACCCATTTATAAACGATTCAATTTCGGGTCAACCCGTTCTGACCTGTTTAATAAACGGGTTGACCCGACCCAACCCGTGAACCCATTTTTGACCCATCATGACCGGTTTAATATAAAACATATTTTTATTACTTTACAAACTACAAAACATAGGCCAAGTCTAGTCCATTACCCATTTGTCGTTTTACCCTAATTTATCTATTACCAAGCCGCCACTCATTCAGTCATTCTAATTTCTGCGCTTCTACCTCTTCACTCCTTCAGACTTCAGTTTCCTCTTTCCTTTTTTACACTGAGCCCTAGATTCTATGATGTCCTTCTGAAATCGCGCGTCAGATCGAAGAACCACTGCGGCACCAGGAAAAAGCATCGGCATTAGCATCGTCTCGAGACTCTCGATACTCGACAGATTTGACAAGGTTTGTGAAATCTATGTTCTTTACAAAAAATGTGATTGCTATCCACTTTGGATGATATACTTCATGGAAGTTCAAGTTTTTGATTTCTTCACAAAGGGTGTTGCATCTTTCCTGATCTTAAATAAACTATTTTTTCCAAAATGAGCACTTTGATTAGCATAGTCATTTTTCTTTCTTAATTTATGCTACAAAGAATCGATCAAACACAGCCATAATTTGACACCCACAAAGTTTTTTGTACAAATATTTTTCTTAACGGGTTACACGGATCAAACCCGAAACCCGCACGATTATAAATGACCCGACCCGAACCCGACCCAACCTGACCAATTGACAGCCCTAGTACAAATGCATGGACAATAAAGGGGAAATATTCGTTTTCAGGCATGTTATGTTTAATGAAAATGTTTTTCCTTTTGCAAATAGATGCAATAAAATTGGCAATAAGGAAAAACATGACACCAAGTTGATTTTGCCTATTGTGCCATCAATACCAGAATGGTTTGATATTGCCAATAAATAGCAGCAACAGAATCAAGATGATGATAGCAGCTCTGTGGCAAGCACTAAATCAGATTTCAGCACAAATGAACTAACAGAAAATGAGGGCAATCAAGCACTTGGCGCAACACCGAAAACTAGTAAAGCAAGTGACAATGATCACAATTAAGAAAGCAATCAACATGTAGAAGAGCCACAGGAAAATACGAGAAGTCAACATCATATGATTACCCAATCAAAGAGGGGTATTTTCAAGTCGAAGATCTACTCAGTAAATTTGATCAATACTGAGCCACACACATATGAGGAAGCAATTAAGTATAATCAATGGAAAGGAGCTATGGATAATGAATTTGATGCACTTATTAGAAATCATACTTGGAGTTTAGTAGACCCACCAAAGCATAAAAAATATAGTAGGATGCAAATGGACCTTTAAAATTAAGAGAAATAGTGATGGGAGCATATCCAAATACAAAGCCAGATTGGTTGCAAAAGGGTATTCTCAGCAATTCAGTTTCAATTTTACTGGGACTTTTTCACCAGTGGTTAAACCCATGACCATTCGAATCATGTTGTGCATTGCATTAAATAAAAACTAGAAAATCAGACGGTTAGATGTTTAGCATGCATTTCTAAATGGCAAATTAAGTGAAGAAGTATACTGTAACACCCCGAATTTTAGTTAATACTAGAGTTCACTAATTACAGGATAAATAATCTCAGATGTGGGAATTGGGGGTAACGGGCTGCGTCATTGCGTTCGTCTCGGAAAAATACGCGAAATAGAGTCCGAGTTTTCGAGAATCGGAGCCCATATGGCCCGGTTATGGCCCAATGAAGTTTGCAGAAAAATTAAAGCTTAAAACAGATTTAAGAATTTAAAATTCAGATTTCAAAATGGAGCCAGCAGAGGGCTAGGCGGGAAGCTTCCCGCCCTACCCATGTCGACAGGGCTGTCGACAGGCCTGTCGACAGGGGAGTCAACTTGCCTGTTGACTTGCCTGTCGACCTGGGCGCGGTGTCCAGAAAACCTGGGTGCACCAGGTTGGGTTTCAGGCTGGCTTGGAGGGCTGGGTTCTAGAGATTTCCTAAATCTAACGGACCTAATCTAACCTAGGGTTAATCTAAGGGCCTAAAACACTACCTAATCCTATAAATAAGACCCCAACCCTACCCTAATTCATTCATAATTAGATCTAGTAACTAAACTATGGCAAAATGAAACTTGATCATGGCCTCCACAAATCAATGAAGAGAGTTGCAAGCTAATCAACCTCTAATCAACATCTTCTTCAACTAAAGCTACTAGTTCTACTACATAAGTTGCTAATCTTGGTTTTGGTGAGTTCCTATGGCTTTAATAATCAATTGTTAAATTGATTATGGTAGGATGTGATAAGACATGGCTATGTTTGTGGATAAATGTGTTTATGCAAGTTTGTATGATATGTGATTTGCAAGTTTTATGTTATATGCAAGGTTAATGCCATGTTTTATGATGCAAAACACTATGTTGAACATTTATGCATATGTAACATGTTATGCAAACTATATGTGAGAGTATATGCAAGTTATATGTAACATGATATGCAAGTTATGCATGTGATTTTATGCATGCTAAGTATTTGGTGTTATGCATGCTAAGTATTTGATTTTATGCATGCTAAGTATTTGATTTTATGCATGCTAAGTAGGTGGTTTTATGCATGCTAAGTGTTTGGTATTATGCATAAATCATGACATGCAAGTTTACCCTTTTAAATGTGGTGCATACATATGCAAGATGACACCTTTATATGTTATGCATGTTTACCCTCCTTTAAGATGCAAGTCATATATGCAAGTTCAACATATTATGCAAGTTATGTGTATGCTTATATGCAAGCTCAACATGTTATGCAAGTTATGTGCATGATGTTATGTAAGTTATGTGCATGTTGTTATGCAAGTTCATATGCAAGTTATGTGTATGAGGGTATGCAAGTTATGTGCATGATGTTATGCAAGTTATGTTTATGAGATTATGCAAGTTATGTGCATGATGTTATGCAAGTTATGTATATGCTTAAATGCAAGTTTAATGTGATATGCAAGTTATGAATGCTTATGCAAGTACGCGGATGCTTATGCAAGTATGTGAATGCTTATGCAAGTATGTGAATGCTTATGCAAGTTATGTGTATGCTTAAATGCATGTTTAACATGTTATGCAAGTTACGAGAATGCTTATATGCAAGTTCAACATGTTATGCAAGATATGTGTATGATAATATGCAAGCTCATATGCAACATGTTATGCAAATCATGTGTATGATAAATGCAAGTTTGGGTTAAATGTAGTTGGGTTAATTTATGCTCATAAATGCATGTTGACATCCTCTTAACCCATGACAAAGTTATATGCTAAACCCATGATATTTGTGATGGATCTTCCCCTTTATTATGTCATGAGATGAGAACGATTTACGTGGGGAACGATGGGGTTGGTAAATGTGTTAATAAAAGTATGATTGGGTATGATTAAGCATACCATAAAATGAATAAGCATAAGTGGGAATTTACCTATTGAGTTAGGTCTACCCCATGGGAATTTACCTATTGAGTTAGGTCTACCCATGTTATGAAAAACTTGATATTAATTAGGGATAATTAATATGGGGGTGATTAATTAGGTGTAATTAATCAACTAAGACACGAGGTTGGACCCTTTTGTAGCGGAAGTCTGCCCGGAACCGACCGGCCATCCAGCGGCTACAAATGATTGGCCCAATGTGAGAGGTCTTAGTCATAAATTAAATACATGATTAAAGTAAAGACACGAGGTTAGACCCTTTTGATGACAGAAGTCTGCCCGGAACCAACCGGCACATCCAGCAGTCATAAAAGACGGTCTAATGTGAGAGGTCTTTATGAGGTCATGATCTTAATTAATGAATTAAGAAACACTTAACCATATTAGCATGTAGAGGGGCATGAGGGGTTAAGTGGGTGCCTAGGGTGGCATGTAGTAACTAGTGGGGGTGCCTTGGGTGGCATGAGGAAACTAGTGGGTTGCCTTGGGTGGCAATAGAAAATACGATTAGAATACTTAACCAAAGTGGAACATGTAATTAAACATGATTAAATGGTTAAGTAAGTGCCTTGGGTGGCATGTGGGAATCAAGTAAGTGCCTTGGGTGGCATGTGGGAATCAAGTAAGTGCCTTGGGTGGCATGCGGAAATCTAGTGGGTGCCTTAAGTGGCAATTGAAATATAATTAGATGACTTAACCAAACCTTAACATGTAAGGGGGCATGATTATAAAAAGGGGTTAAGTGGGATGCACTAGATAAAATGACAAGCTTAAGTAGTAGCTTGTGGGGGCCCATTTCAACCAATATCCCAAACGTATCTTTGTGGGCTCGACCCATGTCGAGTGACGGGACACGCATATTGGGCTTGACTATAAGAGGCCAAAACGGGTTAGCGGTGGCAACGCAAGTCCAACAGGTTTCATATGCGTGTGTGTGGGCCCGGGCTGGTAGATAAGCCGTTGTTGCATCGTGTAGATATAAAGCCGTGCACCGTTGATATTATCAGGTGGCCACTTTAGGGGAGTGATACACCCCACTGTGGGACCAGCACGAGTATCTACGTTAGGGAGCCGATCGCTTGGGAGTAGTGGGTACACCTAATAAAGATAGGGGCAGACGGCACCTATGTAGGGTTACACGAAACTACTGGGTAAAATTACTAAGTACACCTAGTGGAGATAGGGGCAGATGGCACCTATGTAGTGGGCTAGGGGTACACGAAATTACTGGAAAAATTTTCTAAGTCCTTGGGAGGGATCAACCTTTAAGTAGGAATTACTCTTGGTGGGTAGAACTGGTGTGGTGCAGTGTAGGAATTACCCTTGGGTGGGTAGATCTGGGGTGGTGTAAGCTAGTAATTATCCTTGGGTGGATAAATACGTCGTTTCGGTTATCGTAGTACATCCTGTGTTTTGTTGGCTACTTAGTTTAGTCATTATCCCCAGAGGTACCGTACCTTGTTTATATTATACCCTAATTACTTTAATGATTGTATTGTTAGGGTTATAGGACTCACTCAGACTTATGTCTGACCCCGTTGTTGTTTATCTTTTTCCCAACCCTCAGGTTATCAGAGTGGGCCTAACACTAGTGGGCTTGGACCAGACCGCTATATCTATCTTTTGGGGCTTGGACCGTAGAAGTAAAGCTCGGTTTATCTTTTCTATTTTGGCTATTATCTATGTAATGGGATTATGTACTTCTATTTTATCAGGATGGATATTATGTACTTGACTCTTGTTATGGTTTTGTGATGTAACCAAACATGTTTTGCTAATGAAATGATGTTTTAAATTTTCAAGTATTACTTATATCTGTCCTGTTGTAATTTTTCTGTTCTATACTCACTAAAAATACTCCACCAAAACTAAGGCATTCCCTTAGTGAGTGACCTTAGCGGATGTGGGGTGTTACACGTGGTATCAGAGCCTAAGGTTACCAGAACAGATAAATTTTTTAGAAAAAACTATTTTCTAGGAATATTTTTGAAAGGAGTATTTTCAAAAACATGTCTTTTAAGAGAAAAGTTTTTGAAAGAAAAGCATAATCCCCAATAGCCATATCTATATCTTTCGAATTCTCCATTTTGAATCTCTTCCTTTCTCTCATTTTGAGTTTCCCCTCCGCGTATAGATGATCTTTCTAAGATGGATAAGGATGGAAAACCACTTCAAGGGACTTAGACGTTAATCTGATTAGAAGTTGGTTCAAGAAGAGAGGAAGGCTAAAATAGTTGTTTGGATTAATGAAGGATGAAACCTCATTGGTGGGAGGTTACGAGTGGAGAATAGGGAAGAAGAAGGCTAGTAGTTATCCTTTTTGGGAGGAGTAGGACACCTTATTAGGATTGTCCAAAGGAGCAAGGGCAAGGTATGGAATCTTCTGAAGGGTAGTTGTATTCCCTCACGCCTAGGGTACCAGATGGGGATAAGACCGTCTAGGTTGGAATTTGGATTTCTTTATTATCCGATTCAAACTTTATTTGATTCTGATATATCGAGTTCATTTATCTCATCATTGTTAGTTGAGTCACTGCACATAGACACCAGTTTGGTAGATGATCCCTTAGTTGTTTCAAACCCAATTGGGGCTCCATGATGTGTTTGGGTTTGAAAGTTTCTATACTTAGCGTTGAGTTTAGATGTGATGCTTTTTGGGCTTCACGGGCTATGGGATAGTGTTGGGCATGGACTGGTTATCCAGTAGGGGTGTCGTTCTTGATTTTGAAGGGAGAGTTGTTAGGCTTATGGGCCGCCTGGGTAACACTCTCGAGATCTCTTGTAATCCCATAAAATCTGTTATGCTAAGTTATCTAAAATCGCTTGACACGTCGGTCTAGAGTTTGCGATCTGTTAAAGCGGTCCGGGAATACCCGGATGTGTGTGGGGAGGTAAAGGGTTTACCTCCGGAGCGGGAAATTGACTTCCAAATATATCTGGTAGACAATGCCAAACCAGTGGCTAGGCCAGTGTTCCACATGGCTCCTCGTGAGAGGAGGGAACTCCATAAGTAAGTAGGCGATTTGCTTGAGAAGGGGTTCATAAGACGAAGTATATCGGAGTGAGGCGCTCCAGTAGTTTTTGTCATGAAGGCGGATGGGTCCCTCAGACTTTGTGTAGGCTAAAGAGAACTAAATAAACTCACAAAGAAGAATAGACACCCATTGCCGAGGATAGATGATCTCTTTGATCAGTTGGCTGGCGCCTCAGTATTTTTGTAGTAGGACTTAGCCACGGGATTTCATCAGTTGAGAGTGGCCGAGGATAGTATAGAGAAGACTGCCTTTAGGACTCCGGATGATTTTTTTTATGAGTGGCTGGTGATGCCATTTGGTTTGACGAACGCCCCCGTATACTTTGATGATTTGATGAGAAGGGTGTTCAAGGAGTACCTAAATAAGTTGTGATGGTCTTTGTGGATGACATCTTGGTCTTTTCTAGGAGCAAAATAAGTTTTCGTATGTGCTCAATAGGGTGAGCAAAGCCAGTTAGGGAAAAACGGTGGTTTTGGAGCAAGACTGGCGAGGACATCCAGGGTGGGACAAGGGGCTTAATTATTTAGCCGTTTTTACTAGTATCATCTCACGTAGGTCGTCTGAATTCGAAAAAGGTATCCCTTGGGTGTTTGTCTGATATTGGTTTAGGCCTTTGGGGCTTGCATTTGGGGGATGCCGAGTTCGACTAGGGTGGTCTGCGTGAGAGACAAACAGTTGTGATGATTTTGGATGATATCCTGGTGGAGAAGAGCATGCCCTACATTTTAGGGAAGTGTTGGAGACTCTTCGAGCGCATAACCTGAGGACAGTAAAAGTGGATGGGATTCTTAGCATCCTATGAGTTTGAGATAGCGTATACCCCTGGCAAGGGTAACATGGTAGCGGACGCCTTAAGTAGAAAAAGGTTGTCCTCGAGTTTGTGGTTCGTTGAACGACGGAGCTTAGAGTTTATTTCTATGTTTGACTTTAGACCTTCCGTTGACTTTGTACCCGGTTTGCTAGCCTCCTTGGAGGTTAGGCCTAATCTTTGGGGCGGATTGGAGAAGCACAGAGGGACGACCCACAGTTGGTTGAGTTGGTAGAGAAGCTCATAAGGGGGGAGTCGTCCAGCCATTTGAGTAGGTACACCCTAGACGATAGGGGGTGCTTGCGTAGAGACGGTAGACTTTGTGTACCGCAAGACGAGGGTTTGAGGAAGGTTATTCTTGATGATGCACACCGTTCTAGGATGACCATTCATCCCGGTGGGGACAAGATGTACCAAGACATAAAGAAGGTTTTCTTCTGGGCTGGTATGAAGAAAGATATGGCCGAGTATGTCGCTCGATGCTTGGTGTGCCAACAAGTGAAGGCGGAGCAAAAGAAACCAGGTGGGTTGCTTCACCCATTGGAAGTTCCGCAATGGAAGTAGGATAGTATCTCGAAGGATTTTATTTACAGGTTACCAAGATCAAGGAAGGGTAATACGGGAATTTGGGTGGTAGTAGACAGGCTTACTAAGAGCGCCCATTGTATACCTGTGAAGAGTAAGAGAACTGCTCCATGGCTAGCTTCAGTTTATATTCGAGAGATTATTAGATTGCATGGTGTACCCTCCGGTATGGTAGGCGATCGAGATCCTATCTTCACTAGAGAGTTTTGGAAGAGTTTGCAAGAGGCGGTTAGGACTCAGTTGTGTTTGAGTACCGCATATCATCCTCAGACGGACGGCCAGACCGAGAGGGTGAATCATATTTTAGAAGACCTTTTGAGGCTATGGAGGTACATGGGAGGAGCATCTTCCATTGGTGGAGTTGCCCGACAGACTGAGTGGTGTACATGATGTATTCCATGGGAGGAAGTGCCTACATGAGACCACAGAGGTGGTAGGGCCAAGTTTGCTTAGAGAAGTGGAAGTAGAGCATGATGCGACGATTCGACGAGCTCCTACTTGCATCCTTGGGTCAGAGATTTGGAAGATGAAAAACAGAGAGATTCAACTAGTCAAAGTACAAAGGGGAGATGAAGAGAGCGACGCTACCTGGGAGACGGAAGCGAAGATGCGTACGAGGTACCCTTTTCTTTCGGAGGGTATGTCCTTTTGCTTCTCCTTCATCGCATATCTGGTGCTTATCTTATCCTTAGTATGTCCTCTCGTTAGTACCTTTGACCTTCAGATAGGATAGTCCTATGGTTGAAACATGTGTTTGAGACATGTTATGTATGATGGACGCAAGTGGATGCAAGTGTTTGCTAGTGGTTGCTCGTGGATGCATATACACACACTCTAGGCACTAGATCGGCTCAGTCACTTCATATTGCATATTGCATAAGATTGTGTGTAGGAAGCTATATCTGTGGATGTATAATGATTGTGTTATCATATGGATGATGCATTTTTGGTGAATGATTGTGCACTCATGTAGATATTGTATGTGTCGATAGGGTTCTCTCGCATACATAATGGATGCATGGCACTATCATGGTTTGCATATGTTCATACATTAGATAGGGAACATATACACACACTTTTTGCATATGCTCATACATCATTAGAAATTGTTTTAAGGACAATGGATGCCCGTGGTTGATGGTTTGAGTAGATGGTTGTTTGGATGGTAGGATATGCATTCTCCTTAGCTTAGAGATTTCGGGGACGAAATCCTTTAAGGAGGGGAGAATGTAACACCCCGAATTTTAGTTAATACTAGAGTTCACTAATTACAGGATAAATAATCTCAGATGTGGAAATTGGGGGTAACGGGCTGCGTCATTGCGTTCGTCTCGGAAAAATACGCGAAATAGAGTCCGAGTTTTCGAGAATCGGAGCCCGTATGGCCCGGTTATGGCCCAATGAAGTTTGCAGAAAAATTAAAGCTTAAAACAGATTTAAGAATTTAAAATTCAGATTTCAAAATGGAGCCAGCAGAGGGCTAGGCGGGAAGCTTCCCGCCCTACCCATGTCGACAGGGCTGTCGACAGGCCTGGCGACAGGGGAGTCGACTTGCCTGTCGACTTGCCTGTCGACCTGGGCGCGGCGTCCAGAAAATCTGGGTGCACCAGGTTGGGTTTCAGGCTGGCTTGGAGGGCTGGGTTCTAGAGATTTCCTAAATCTAACGGACCTAATCTAACCTAGGGTTAATCTAAGGGCCTAAAACACTACCTAATCCTATAAATAAGACCCCAACCCTACCCTAATTCATTCATAATTAGATCTAGTAACTAAACTATGGCAAAATGAAACTTGATCATGGCCTCCACAAATCAATGAAGAGAGTTGCAAGCTAATCAACCTCTAATCAACATCTTCTTCAACTAAAGCTACTAGTTCTACTACATAAGTTGCTAATCTTGGTTTTGGTGAGTTCCTATGGCTTTAATAATCAATTGTTAAATTGATTATGGTAGGATGTGATAAGACATGGCTATGTTTGTGGATAAATGTGTTTATGCAAGTTTGTATGATATGTGATTTGCAAGTTTTATGTTATATGCAAGGTTAATGCCATGTTTTATGATGCAAAACACTATGTTGAACATTTATGCATATGTAACATGTTATGCAAACTATATGTGAGAGTATATGCAAGTTATATGTAACATGATATGCAAGTTATGCATGTGATTTTATGCATGCTAAGTATTTGATTTTATGCATGCTAAGTATTTGATTTTATGCATGCTAAGTAGGTGGTTTTATGCATGCTAAGTGTTTGGTATTATGCATAAATCATGACATGCAAGTTTACCCTTTTAAATGTGGTGCATACATATGCAAGATGACACCTTTATATGTTATGCATGTTTACCCTCCTTTAAGATGCAAGTCATATATGCAAGTTCAACATATTATGCAAGTTATGTGTATGCTTATATGCAAGCTCAACATGTTATGCAAGTTATGTGCATGATGTTATGTAAGTTATGTGCATGTTGTTATGCAAGTTCATATGCAAGTTATGTGTATGAGAGTATGCAAGTTATGTGCATGATGTTATGCAAGTTATGTTTATGAGATTATGCAAGTTATGTGCATGATGTTATGCAAGTTATGTATATGCTTAAATGCAAGTTTAATGTGATATGCAAGTTATGAATGCTTATGCAAGTACGTGGATGCTTATGCAAGTATGTGAATGCTTATGCAAGTATGTGAATGCTTATGCAAGTTATGTGTATGCTTAAATGCATGTTTAACATGTTATGCAAGTTACGAGAATGTTTATATGCAAGTTCAACATGTTATGCAAGATATGTGTATGATAATATGCAAGCTCATATGCAACATGTTATGCAAATCATGTGTATGATAAATGCAAGTTTGGGTTAAATGTAGTTGGGTTAATTTATGCTCATAAATGCAAGTTGACATCCTCTTAACCCATGACAAAGTTATATGCTAAACCCATGATATTTGTGATGGATCTTCCCCTTTATTATGTCATGAGATGAGAACGATTTACGTGGGGAACGATGGGGTTGGTAAATGTGTTAATAAAAGTATGATTGGGTATGATTAAGCATACCATAAAATGAATAAGCATAAGTGGGAATTTACCTATTGAGTTAGGTCTACCCCATGGGAATTTACCTATTGAGTTAGGTCTACCCATGTTATGAAAAACTTGATATTAATTAGGGATAATTAATATGGGGGTGATTAATTAGGTGTAATTAATCAACTAAGACACGAGGTTGGACCCTTTTGTAGCGGAAGTCTGCCCGGAACCGACCGGCCATCCAGCGGCTACAAATGATTGGCCCAATGTGAGAGGTCTTAGTCATAAATTAAATACATGATTAAAGTAAAGACACGAGGTTAGACCCTTTTGATGACAGAAGTCTGCCCGGAACCAACCGGCACATCCAGCAGTCATAAAACACGGTCTAATGTGAGAGGTCTTTATGAGGTCATGATCTTAATTAATGAATTAAGAAACACTTAACCATATTAGCATGTAGAGGGGCATGAGGGGTTAAGTGGGTGCCTTGGGTGGCATGTAGTAACTAGTGGGGGTGCCTTGGGTGGCATGAGGAAACTAGTGGGTTGCCTTGGGTGGCAATAGAAAATACGATTAGAATACTTAACCAAAGTGGAACATGTAATTAAACATGATTAAAGGGTTAAGTAAGTGCCTTGGGTGGCATGTGGAAATCAAGTAAGTGCCTTGGGTGGCATGTGGGAATCAAGTAAGTGCCTTGGGTGGCATGCGGAAATCTAGTGGGTGCCTTAAGTGGCAATTGAAATATAATTAGATGACTTAACCAAACCTTAACATGTAAGGGGGCATGATTATAAAAAGGGGTTAAGTGGGATGCACTAGATAAAATGACAAGCTTAAGTAGTAGCTTGTGGGGGCCCATTTCAACCAATATCCCAAACGTATCTTTGTGGGCTCGACCCATGTCGAGTGACGGGACACGCATATTGGGCTTGACTATAAGAGGCCAAAACGGGTTAGCGGTGGCAACGCAAGTCCAACGGGTTTCATATGCGTGTGTGTGGGCCCGGGCTGGTAGATAAGCCGTTGTTGCATCGTGTAGATATAAAGCCGTGCTCCGTTGATATTATCAGGTGGCCACTTTAGGGGAGTGATACACCCCACTGTGGGACCAGCACGGGTATCTACGTTAGGGAGCCGATCGCTTGGGAGTAGTGGGTACACCTAATAAAGATAGGGGCAGACGGCACCTATGTAGGGGTACACGAAACTACTGGGTAAAATTACAAATACACCTAGTGGAGATAGGGGCAGACGGCACCTATGTAGTGGGCTAGGGGTACACGAAATTACTGGAAAATTTTTCTAAGTCCTTGGGAGGGATCAACCTTTAAGTAGGAATTACTCTTGGTGGGTAGAACTGGTGTGGTGCAGTGTAGGAATTACCCTTGGGTGGGTAGATCTGGGGTGGTGTAAGCTAGTAATTATCCTTGGGTGGATAAATACGTCGTTTCGGTTATCGTAGTACATCCTGTGTTTTGTTGGCTACTTAGTGTAGTCATTATCCCCAGAGGTACCGTACCTTGTTTATATCATACCCTAATTACTTTAATGATTGTATTGTTAGGGTTATAGGACTCACTCAGACTTATGTCTGACCCCGTTGTTGTTTATCTTTTTCCCAACCCTCAGGTTATCAGAGTGGGCCTAGCACTAGTGGGCTTGGACCAGACCGCTATATCTATCTTTTGGGGCTTGGACCGTAGAAGTAAAGCTCGGTTTATCTTTTCTATTTTGGCTATTATCTATGTAATGGGATTATGTACTTCTATTTTATCAGGATGGATATTATGTACTTGACTCTTGTTATGGTTTTGTGATGTAACCAAACATGTTTTGCTAATGAAATGATGTTTTAAATTTTCAAGTATTACTTATATCTGTCCTGTTGTAATTTTTCTGTTCTATACTCACTAAAAATACTCCACCAAAACTAAGGCATTCCCTTAGTGAGTGACCTTAGCGGATGTGGGGTGTTACATATACATGCAACAACCAATGGGATATTGTCAAGACAAATACAAAGGGAAAGTATGCAGACTACATAAAGCTATCTATGGGCTAAAACAAGCTTCAAGGGCATGGTACGACAAACCTAAGCTTACTCTAAACAAACTGGGTACAACTACGAAGTCGGACTACTCTTTGTACATGAAAATGCAGAGTAATGTTACTACTTACATCCTCGTGTATGTTGATGATATTCTCATCACAGGCAACAATTATATTGAAATCAACAAAGTCATACAATATCTTGACAGAAGCTTCGCTATAAAGGATATGGGCGAATTAGACTACTTCCTGGGTATTCAGATAAATAGAAAATCAAACACAGAGATGTTTCTATAACAAAAGAAATAAATCAATGAGATACTTGTGAGGGCAAAAATGGATCAAGCTAAACCCTTACCTACTCCTATGGTAAGCAATCTACAACTTTCCAAATACAAAGGCGAAGCAATAGATAATTTGAGACAATATAGAAGCATAGCTGGAGCTCTACAGTATGTAACGATAACTAGACCAGATATTTGCTACAACGTAAATAAAGTTGGTCAACATATGCAGAAGCCCTTAAGTGATCATTGGAGAGCAGTTAAACGCATATTAAGATACTTGAAGGGTACAATTAATTATGGATTAACTTTTAAAATAAGCAAAGAGCTGAATTTATAGGCTTACAGCGATGCTGATTGGGCGAATGATCCAGACGACCGCCGATCAATATCTACATACTGCGTATTCCTCGATGAAAATCCCATCTCATGGTGCACAAAAAAGAAGAATGCGATCCCTCGTTCGAGTACTGAAGCAGAGTAACGCTGTATTGCCAACACCACAGCTGAGATCATCCGGGCTAAAACCCTAATTCAGGTATTAGGGTTCAAACTGCCAAAGAAGCCAACAATATGGTGCGACAACCTCAGCGCCATATCTCTGTCAAATAATCCAACACAACACTCACGAACGAAACATATTGAAGTAGACCTACATTTTATTCGGGAGAAAACTAAAAGGGGAGTAATCACTATAAATCACGTCCCTGCTTTTTACCAGAAGGCAGACGCGCTAACCAAGGAATTATCCCTGAAGAATTTCTATATATTAAGAAGAGAGTTGAAGGTTGAAGATAAAGGCGGCGACATGAAGAAAGGAGAGAACCCTAGCTCTATTCAAGTGGGGACAATAGAATAAGAAACTGTTCCAGAAACAAGTATTCCGTGTCTTATTAGCTTTATTATTCAATTAGTACCCGCATGGGCCTTTATCAGTCTAACATTAACTTTGTACATATGAGCCCACGTTACAGCTGTATAACATTATAAATACACCTGTATAGTGTGGCAGACAATTCATTCAGTATTGTAAAAACTTCTTATTACAATAAAAGCTTGTTTCTCCATTAGTGACATTCCATATTTATATCTAAATATATTTAGGAATCCAATTCTATCTCTTTCCTTGATCCACAGGGTAATGTATAAAGATATATTTAGGTGTTATACGACTACCCAATTGACCAACAATGCATCCCTTAATCCAATGGGAGTACAAATTTTTTAAGGATGTGATCGAATTGTCCGCACAACGACTTGTGCCTTTGACATGTAAAAAAGAGAACGACGTTGAGATGAATGTGATCCGACTGCTCGTAAAAGTTCATTACGCATTTAACGCAATAGGTGGAATTCGACTCAATATGAATGCGATCAAATCGTCCACCTAGCGACTTTTGCTTTTGACATGGGGTCAAAAGAAAGATGCCATGACAAGGATCAGCGTGACTTGACCGCTCACCCAACGGTGTCTCTACCTTTATATTCCATTTTTCAACGGAGGGGTATAAACTTGATAAGGATTTGATCCGGCTGTCCTCTTGATAACTTTTGCCTTTGATGTAGGGGAAAAGGGACGATACCGCAACCGAAATGTGACCTTGAGACTTACCAAGTGTAACGACTTTCGAATTTATAAACGACTACTATGACACTCCACATGACTTAAGGCAACAACCGAATGGAAGTTTTGGGAGTGAAATATTCAATAATATATCATGCGATTTAAGGCAACAACCAAAAGGAGGCCCTGAGAGGGATATCTTCAATCGACGCACATACACATAAGTGATTGGCCATAATTCAAGTGCAACAACAAGTAATGAATTTCAAGTACATTGAATGGAAAATGCGATGACTCGAGCACTTAGATTAATAAAGTTTTTACTTAAGCTTGGGAAATGGTATAAGCTTTTATGTATGTCTAATATTGAAACGGGTGTGGTCCAGCTTCCTATCTCTTGTCATTACCCATGGACTAAGGCCACCTCCCTATAAAATCCAAATGAAGGTGTGATCCGACCGCTTGTAGCTGACTCATGCCCAAATCGAATAAGCCACTTGTAGACGATAAGATGGATGTGATCAAACTATTCACAAATTTGCTCAATCCCACATTTAAATGGAGGAGCATAAAGATGAGTAGACTTGACTCAACTATCCAACTTCAGCAACTAAGTGTGACACAATCGTTCACTACTTAAGATTTTCCCTTGACGCAGAAGGAAAAAGTGAGCACTCAAGGTGACCACATTTCAACTTTAGGCCACCTAACTCTAGTTCTAAAAGCTAGGATAGGAGTGCGGACGAGAAGTGAATGTGTGTCGACCATTCATGCAGCATCATTTCACCTTCGTCATTAATAGAAAAATTAATAGGGGTTGAATGCTAATCAATACTCCTGCATTTAACTCTGACTTATGATTTAACAATAGAGTACAAATCCTGAAAAGATATGACTTCAATTTCTACTAATCAACCAACTCTCAATGAGTGAGGGCAAAAGATGCAAACTTAAAGGGGGCATGGTTCAACTGCCCATTAGCCGACTCTAATGCTCAGCACTGCAATGTAGAAACTGACCTAAGTTGGATATGGCGTAACTGTCTAATTTGTGACTCTATTCCTTGATTCATAAAGACAAGAATATATCTGAAATTTCACAAGATCCTAGGCTATAACGTAAATTATGACTTCAAACTTAACTCATTAGATCAATGTCCAAACATTTATGCAACCACTTATCATCCAGAATTAGGCAACGATTGACGGACCGTAAGTACATTAAATGGAAAGTGCATCGCTCGAGCATTAAATGCAAATGTCTCGTACATAGCAGTGCAATAAATGAAGTTAAGCTTGACTTAGCATCTTTTTCAACATATGCAAAAGCTTGATTTATAGTCATTGCAAAAACACGATCGCCATTTTCATAACTCAACAGCTCATGGTGAGATTCGGAGAATGGATGGAGTAGCGACTACTACATGGATAACAAACTTGTTCTTATGCCATTGACTATAATTGCCTCAAGGGAGAACTAGGACCCATGATCAACCATCAACTTAAAATCATGAAGGTCCTTAATCCATGCATACAAAAAGTTCAACTTCTTAACCTGATGGAATTTCAGTCGCCGCTTAAAACTCCAAAATGAGAACAAATTTTAGTAGCCGAACCCTGCTATCTTATATGATTAGCTTACTGAAACTGAGCACGAAAAACAAAATTACCAAAGTACGATGACTATTTTAGAATGAAAATATAATCTTTTTTGACGACTTCATCTATATCTCGGTTCAAAGCATGCCATGTTTGCAACAAGATATACTATAGAAGGCAAATATTATCCTGCCTTTTGACCTGACCATAACCGACTGACTGAACAAGTGCAACTCGACGATTTTCATAGTAGACAATCTAGAGAAATGATTCAAAAGTACCAAACATGGAGTACGGACAAGAATACAAATAGTAGGCAAGTGGAATCAAGTGGAATACCCTTTTGAGTTTTCCTACGAATGGATTGGCAAATTGCATGGGCTATGAATTGTCATATTTCAAATCAGTGGAAGTCTAGTGTCGTGACCTAAGTTAAGTACTCTGGATCGGTCTAAATCAAGTACCTCGGATTGGCTTGAATCAGGATCGATACCTATTCAAACTCCCTCAAATCAGTACTAATTCGAATGCCAATTTTTAGCGTTCCGAGCCCCACTTGGTGGGCTTGGTCATTCCAGCCTACCTGATTTCCCTACGAAGAATCAACCCAATCAAGGGTGTTATCCTGCCTATAAATACTAGTTTGATGCTTTATTTTTGGGATCTTTTAGGCACTTGTAAAACTTCATGTATATTTTCATGGTGGATCTACTTCATTGCGAGATTTTATAACTTCAAATTAGCAACAAAACTGGTTAATCCATCAAGCGGATATAGGCTCGACACCGGGCCACTATAAAATTGTTTGTATGTGATTTCTCATTATTTTTTTGTTGATTTCTATGAGATTTTGCTCTATCTATGATTAATTTCTTCATATTTATCCTATAAGTACAATTTTTGGGTGTTTGAATCAATTTTGGTGCAAATAGTTAGCCAAATTAATCAACATTTATATGTTTCAATGCAACAGTAGAATGTTATTCATATCAAGTTGTTTCATCAGTCAGTTAATTGGACACATTTTATTTATGTAATGGGTATGTGTATGTATGTTTGTGTATATAAACACACATACACACATTCATGCTGTACTAAATGATTTTTAGAAAATCGTTTATGGAAAAAATTCAAATGGCTTTCTAAATACCTTTTTTTCGTTTTCAATTTGTTTTCTACACTAAACCATGCTTTTTACTAGGTGGAAGATAATTCCTACCATTATCTTTTTCGTGTCCTTATCTTCAACTAAGCTCCTCTGTTAGAGGTTTAAAAAAACAAGAAAAATAGAAGTGATTGATATGGTGTACAAAGGGTAATGTCTAAGAAAGAATAGGGATAAATAAACAACATGGTTATATGCATGCACGAAGATATCCAACCTAATATCATAGATTAATTAATCATACTGGTAAAAAAAAAAAAAAATGGTACTACACCAATGAGGCCATATTCCAGTTTTGACTTCATTTGTTTGTCTTCACCAGTGGCAGTGAATTGGTGACATTACGACCAAAGCATTTGTTCATAAGCCTAGCAACTGCATATTCATTCCTAAAAGTACGAACTTCACACTTGTCCAAGGTTAATAATCCAAAAGAAAGAAGGGGTTCATCCATTGCAATTCTCAATATGACTAGACAAAAAGGGACTGATTCTCGCAATCTTTCCACCAAACCAAAAAAGAATTCTTTTCAACTTTATGTGTGTCCAACAAATGGAAGATAAAAAGGAAATTTTCATAGAGCTTACATTTCGAGGTATGGTTTGTTGCTAAGCGGTGAACTAAAATGACGCACCGGAAGTCAAGGAATATAAGATTAAAATTAATTAATTATGTATGAAGTAAACATTATGAAAAAAATAAGTTGTTCTCTAAAAATGTTAACATGAATGAAAATTCAAATTAATATTGTTATAAATATATTATAAATAGTTACTTTGTTTGTTCTAAGTTTTTTGTTTTAAAATAACTAACTTTGTAAATTTGGTTTAATTTGTTGGTTCGATGTTTTAAATACCGAGAACCAAGGCAAACTAACCCAAAAAAAATACAAAAAAAAAACCAAGACGAACCAATTAATTTGCAAAGACGAACCAAATCAACCAAATTTAATTAATTTGCTCAATTTTAACCAATAAATGCCAATCCGTATCCAATGGTCCATCCATTCTCTTCTTTATGTTTTCTTCTTTACCTTCACTTCTTTGTTGAAATTTGATGACAATATATGCCATATTGAAGTGGTCAACAATAACTTTTGTTCAGTGACAACAGGTAGAGAATTGGGGCACAAATGCTTGGGGTATTGCGGAGGTGAAGTGCATAGAAGGAAGCATAAATGACCAGACGTCCGAATGGAGTTTTCAAACGTCTAGGTTCAGAGGAAGGAGAAAACTAAAAGTTTGCTCAGGTGTTTTGTTGGAGAGCCAAAAATCTCGTTATAGGATTCATTGTAACTCGAAATATTTCTTAAATGCTCGATTCATCTGGCTAAACGTCTGACCTACTGTAAGGAGCATCCCATGAATTAGTTCAAATATCTGACTTGGAGAGTCAGATACTCAATCATCTATAGCAAGCAGATGTGATTTTGGGTTAGATTCCTGAGTGAATAAACCAAATGTCTAAGCCGTTGTTTGATGTCAAACTTTCCAATGCTAGTGTACTTTATTTGCGAGGGCTTCAAGTGGCAAATCAAGTATTCTCTAAGGAAAAGGGTTTCACTATGTAAGCTATTTCAAATTCAAGGAGGAGAGATCTTCTAACTTGATCAAATGTTTATCGAAAGGAAATCAACGTTTAAACCTTAGTTTAATTTCCTTAAGTCTAATCTCCACAAGCAATATTTTTGAGTGATTATTGGGTAATCATTGTATTATTCTTTGTGCTCTTCTCATCGTGCTAATAAAATCTATGTCCAAATAAGATACATACCAACAAGTTATTAATGAAACCATTATAAATTTGATGTGCTTTATATTGACGGTTACTGCGTATTTTAAATTGCCCGTGATTGAGATATTACTATTTGTGCTGGTTATTGAGATATTATGATCAGTTGTTTTTGTAAGGTTATCATCAGTCTCATCATCCATAGTGATTGTGAGTCTAAGTTTGAGCTTGGTATTTAAGTCTGAATTTAAAACAACACTTGATATCAGAGCTATCAGTGTTGGTAAGTGTTTGTGCAAATGTCAAAATCGAGTATTATCTTAGAGAGCCTCTCAATGATCAATCCAAGTAGTTTGGAGCCATATGTATGTGGTTCATATGCGGTTTCTAGACTCAATTGTTATAGACAACTGGAATGAAGATAATGATTTCAAGAAGTGGCAACGGAAGATGAAAATGGTTAGAACGAGCCGACGAAGCAAGACCGGCGCAGGTGCATTGGGCAATGTTCAACACACATTTACTACCGGAGGTTATACTAGATGTTGAGAGTGCAAATGGAGGATTGAGCTTTCAATACACTTCTATTTACTATGGAAGAGAATATGATCTCCGAAATTAGCGGTGAGATTACCTTTAAAGGTATATAAGAAAAATTGGAGGAGTTGTATATGAAGAAGTCATTTAAAAATCGTTTGATCGTATTGTGAACATTTTTCACCTTTGAGATGAATGAGGGTAATTCGCTTAAGGTATACTTAAATGCCTTTGATTGACCACTAATATAGATGAAGATGGTGGATTTAAAGATTAAGGAAGAATAGAAGGCGATAATATCATTATGTTCGTTGTCAAACCATTATACAAGATTCTCAAATAATATGATCTATAGTTGAGAAACATTGACTCTTGATGATGTCAAAGTTATCTTCTTAGTGACAAATTGAGAGATTAAATGAAGGAACAAATTAATGGTAGTAGCGGAGTTAGTACACAGATTATTTTTGGAGAATGAAATGCACATTAAGAAGCGAAACCGGGGGCGTGCATGATCAATGAAGTTTAGTTGGAGAGGAAAATCGAGAGAAAGAAATAACAAGTGCTTTATTTATGAGAAATCCGATCATTAGGAAGAATGAATGTCCGGACAAAGATAAGAAGAAGGAAGTAATGTCTTCATCCGTAGCGGTGGAGGGTGGTGTTGGTGAGGTGGATGAGAATGTTTTAATGGTGGTAGCGTCGACTGTTTCGAGTAGAGAATACGTGCTTGATTCGAATGTGTCTTATCATATGACGCCAAATCATCTTCTTATGTCAACATAAAAGAAAATACAGTTGTTATTGGAAATGATGCTATTTGTTGGTTAATGGATATCAGCTTTATGCAGTAAGGATGTTTGATAAAGTAGTCCACGCACTCACTGATGTATGCTATGTTCCAAGACATAGCAAATACCATATCTCTTTAGGGGCAATTGCATTTTCCAAGATGTAAGATTTGAGAACGATAGGTTAAGGGTTTCAAAAGGTGCGCTTGTAGTTATGAAAGGTGTTAGGACACATGGTTTGTTTGATCTTATTGTGTACATTTTTCACTTTTGAGATGAATGAGGGTAATTCGCTTAAGGTACATTCAAATGCCTTTGATTGATTGCTAATATCACAACACCAGAAAAGGGTTTTTGTAACAATTATTACTGTTACTAGCATGCTTTATAACAGTTATAACCGTAACAATAGCGTACGTGACAAACAGTTGTCACGAATATTGTAACGGTTATAACCGTTATAAAGGGCGTATATTACAACAGTTATAACCATTACAAAACTTCTATTTTATCACACTTATAACCGTTGGTATTGAAAAATTTATAACTGTTATAATAAAAAAATTGTAACACTAATTACTATGACAAATATTAAATATGTAACAGTTAATACTGTTAGTACGTAAAACTGACTATTTCATACAATAAATTTAATAACAGTTATAACTGTTACAAACTAGAATATTGTACCAAACCTACATAAATAATTCCTTTACACAAGTAACAATCATGATATGCTCCAACGAATCTCATAAAGCCTGTCTCAATAAGAATATACAACATACAATATAACAATATCCCAAAGCAAACACAAAAACATATCGCAATTTGTATACTAAAGAAAATTCCATTTCGACAAACATCAAACTATCGCAATTTAACATACAACAATTTATCATCCATAACAAAAAATCAAATAACATCGAAATATCATAATTTAACATACAACCGTTACACAAAACACAAATGATAAACGAACCAAATTACAAACCCACCATCGACAAGATTAGATAGCGTATGCATACCATTTTGCGGTGCATCAAAAATTGACGATTCCGAAGAACTTCCTCTACCCAGATGACATTATCTCTTTCTAATACAAATCTATGGTGACAAACTGTTTGCATTTGTACATATCCATTAGCTACCTCCATTTCAATAAACACTGTTCCTATTTACCTGTATATTGTGCATCCAATATTAGAATTTAAGTCAATGATATAAGGCCAAATGCATAAAGCTGGTAATATTTCAATCTAGGTGCTTTTGGTTGAGCCAGTCATTTATTTATGTTGGAGTTATCTTATTATGTGCAGTGTCCTTTCAAAAATCATATGCATGTGTTAATTTTAAGGGTTAAATTGAAATTTTATGAAGGAATGATTGAATAAATAACAATATGTTCATGTGATTGCTCATACAAAACCATGCCTTTTCTTTTGGGAAGCCAAAATTTCAGACCAGGTAAACTGCCTGAAACTCGGTCTCGGTTTCAGCACATTGCCTGAAACGAAGTCGGTTTAAGGAAACTGAAACTGAGGCACCGTTTCAGGCAGTATGCTGAAACCAAGCTCGGTTTCAGTTCCCTGAAACCGATGCTCGGTTTCAGAAAACTGAAACCGAGCGCGATTCTCGGTTTTACCAAGCATCGGTTTCAGTTTCCTGAAACTGAACATCGGTTCCTGGGAATTGAAACCGAGCTCGGTTTCAGGCAGTGTGCTGAAACCGAGCTCGGTTTCAGCAAACTGCCTAAAAGTGAGCGACAGCTTCAGACAACTGCCCGAAGCACTGAGCCTTGATTGCTCAGTTTCAGGAAACTGAAATTGAAACCAAGCGTTGAAAAGTTTCAATTTCCTGAAACTAATCCATAAGTAATCCAGGTATATCGGTCGGACACGCACGTGTTTCCCGAATACAGACCCGATCTGACATGAAAATTAGTCTTCTTTTATATACATATACATTTTAACAGCATACGATAAAATCTAAGCATTCATTGTGTTAGGTGGATGAATAAATTTATTGATCCTATGAACAATACAATACGTGCAATAATGACTACCAAAACTAAGTCACATTTCAATATATCATGATCCCTTACCAAGGTATCAAACTGTAATTAAGCAAGTTAGTGACATTTGACATAATTATGTTACATTAACTTGCTGATCGAAAATACTGAGCCTAATCAATAATAGATATTAATCATAAACTAGCCTTCTTTTACCCAAAGACAATAGGGTACATTTTAATTAGTTATTAGGTAATATCTCAAATATTTTATTAATAATCTATACTGAACTATGAATATTTGGCTAACAATCTTATAAGTGTCATGTTTAATAACAAATGTCTAAGTTCATTAGAAGTGCAAAGTCTCAGACTTTACTACTCAAAATTTTGTTTCCATACTCAAGCAGTAACTGCAATGGTAATGCAATAAATTGAAGTAAGTGTTCTATACAATAATAAATGACGTAACCATTAAATATTTAATGTTATGATATACCTGGTCACAACACGAGAACTAGGACGAAATAAAACACAAAATAAAAGTAAAAAAACAATAGGATAGGACTTACCCGAGCATCTAACAAACTCAACAGGAGGATTCACTGGTGGTGAAAAATTGATTATAGAGATGATAAAAAGATTATTGTAGCCGAATCAACAACAATAAGAAGATGTCTGAATATGGTTGATGACGTGTCTGTCTCATCCAACATCCATAGATTTTCATCTATTGTTTCAAATCAGCTTTCAATTGAACAGGTCGATACTTTCGTATTTTATCTGGCACAGTATAAAAGCACATGTTAGTTTAAAAGGAATCCGCAAGGTGATAATCAACAGTTTGTTTTGGGAGACCTACCTCAAACTACCTAATGCCAGTTTGCTTTTCCACTAATTATTAGTGTGGTGATCCATTCGTGTACAACAATGGAACCTATTCATTCTAGAGTAGGGTGAAACGATACACCATAGATGCCTCATCATTGGACGTTGCCGCTTCAACTGCGAAAAAGTAGTACCTGACGTGCGGATTTGGCGATTAACAAAATAATGCAGTTTTTTAGAACATGCAGCTCATGCAAGATCGAAGGTGTAATCATTCACAACCACACTTCATTAGGAACTAAACTTCTGCGTGACTAAATTGATTAGCAGCCCGATAGATGGTCAAAGAACATTTCGGCGAATTAATATATAAAAGAATCACAAAAGAACGCCACCAAACCATGTTCTTCTAGTATGATGTGCACTCTCAATTAATAAATGAAAGCATATTCTGGAAACACAACAAAATGATGTACATGTTCTTCACATGTCAATGGAGAAGTTAATGGAAAAATTGACTAAGTTGGTGGCTCTCATTTAACCAAGTAACAACAAAAAACAAGGACCATTAAAGCGTTATCTAACATTTGCATTTTCATTTATTGATAAAAACATATTTATTTAAAATACTGTACACTTGCGCACTATTTACAAGGAACATGTTGTATGAGCTGAATTGAACATTTGCATTTCTTCAAACTCATTTAAAGAAAAATATATTTTAAGGTACCTGATATGATTAGGTGATCGCTAACATCCACGTCGGCTAAGCATTCAGCTAGACCGCCAAGCACTCTAAGCAATTTGCAGATATATTTTTCATGTTGCTCACGGACAGAACTCGCATCACTCCAAGCATTTACCTTTTCCTAGGATGAACAAGACAGAACCGATTTGCTGGGCATGTCATCTTATTCATGAATGATATGTTGTGATATATAACAAAATATATTCCATGACAATAGACACATGTGCATAGAACCGTACCTTTGACGAAAAGCCACTGTTAAATCAATTTTCACTATAGTTACTATAACTCTAGTTGACATGGACCCAATGTTGCATCGTATTTTCTGCTTTTATTAGCTTCTCTTTTCCTTTTCCTTGCTTTTTTGCACCTTTTGTTCTTACTTCCAATAGCCTTCTCAATAAAAATAAATTAAACTGAAATGCATTAATATACATTGTTGATGTTCTATTATACTTACTAGCTTGCTACAGTGCTTGATTTATTGTGACATAATGATCTAGGTGTTATGCTGGTTAAAAATGTGATAGTAAAAAAAAGAGTTTATTAGCCTACATGTGCACAACATATATCATCGTATTGCACTTGCAATGACACAAGATAAAACAAAGGAGTTCACACATATTCACAAGTCCAACCTCAGGTTCAATTGTCTAGTTCGGCGTTAAATCAAAATGCTCTCTTCTATTCAAAATTTCAAATTTTTTGTAGAATAACATTAAATAAAAGACAAAAATCAACATAAGCAATGAAGATTGACAGGGTTAAATCGTATAAGGTGTGACATATTCCCTATACTTAATTTGATATAGAATTTTTTGATATTGCATAACAAACATTAAACGCACCAGGCACTAGCCTGTAAAAAATCAAGTTTAATAGTCACATCAGTAAGATTTGAGTTGGTCTTCTTCATGAGTTAGAATAACTTCTTTCTTTTCACATTAAAATTTTCAGTTGTTCCATTACCTGTAAACTCAGCTGTAATATCATTATTACATGTGTATGCTATTTGTTGCATAGCATCACATAAATTATCAGTGCATGTTTTTTGCCTTAATATACTCAAGTCAAACAAGATCTTGATGTCCCTGATCATGCTATCCATTTCAATTTTGGTTGGTGAGTGATGTTTGAGAATTTTTTTTTAGAAACATTGATTTGCAAGGTTACTTGTTAAACAACGCCTCCTTTTCCGATTTACAATAGTCTAGATTGAGCTTTTTGACCTTCTATAGAAGTTCTTTGTCTATTCCATGAATCCCCATCTGAAAAGTCTCCACTCTTCACACCCGTTTGCTATTGCTCCATAGCATTACTTGTGTTCATATCATTCAATTTTAGAAAAATCATTAACTAGGATTTTCACCATTTTGTTATTTTGCTTTAAATAGTTGCATTGGTTTTTGCTATTTGATATGTGTGAAGATTGTGTTTGAGTTTAAAGGGTACTCGTAGTGCACTGGTAATGCATATCAACTATTAATTTATAGAATTATGCAGTAGTATTGGAATAGTATTATTTATGGATAGCATGATAATTGAGTAAGTTTCAACCTTCACTATGTGTGCAGCGTTAAGAATTTCGAAGGTTGATGCATGAAATGGTTCTTGCCACTAGATCAAACTTTTTTTGATAATTAGGTTAGCATTAGATTATTAAAAGGTATTCTTATAAAGATAGTTGTGGTGACAGTCAGGAGGCTCCAGTTGTGGTCTACATCTTAGAAACATATATGATATGACACTGTCAGGTCTACATCTAAGTGAATAAAATAGTCATGTTTGCTTGGTAGTAAGTTAAAACGAGGTGGCATGATGTTTATCACTTAGATTAATAGCTAGTAAATCATCTCATCGAAAAATAAAGAAATGACAGTGTGAAATTATACCATATTCCTTGAAAAATTTTAGGTTTTCAACTGCTTACGGTCTAGATCCCGATATTTATAATGCAACAGCTTTTTGGTTGTTGATAGAATACAATTCAACAAAAAATAAATTAATGCTACAAACATTATGTAATATAACTTTGTAATTTCTCGGCCCTAATCTCTCACATGAACACACATGCACTCGCATGCATAAAAATCAGTATAGTTTCTCACCTCCATCGAGCAGATTCTTCCTAGCTGAAGCATTTATATGTCTTGCGATTTATCCTGTAGCTTTTTCTGCTAGCGCTTCCCGCCTGATCTTTGATCCTGTCCTTAGTAAGTCAGCCTTTTGCAACTCACACAACAATTGCAGCAAAAAAAGTCTCTTACTGCATATATATATATATATATATATATATATATATATATATATATATAATGCTCAACAAGTAGTAAATACCTTGTGCAATCGTGGAGCCAATTCCTCCAAGAAGAGATCCACCTCCAGATTGAATTGAAACCAGTTGGTGGACATGATGGACTGTCGAGGAAAAAACATAAGTATTACATATACCATAATATTCAATGATCAACAACAGATAAATGATTTTATTGTACAAAGAAAAGGGAAAAATTTGAGGTTATGAGCCATTCAGTGGAGAACTAGAAATAGAACCTAAGATAAATAAAACACTTGGTTGTTAATTTAACAGAAACTACAATGGTAAATCTTAACAAGAAATATAAATAAAACTTAAATGATAGGTTGGTCGACTGCCACAAACAAACATATGATCTCATACATAAGAAGTAATGGAAACTTGGCATTATCGGAGAACCAAACAATGGTTTGCAAACAAAAGGCAGAAACTACTAAAATGAAGCCCAACAAAGATACCCATTACTAGTATAACCAACATTGAAAATTTATTGATACTGAATGAAATCTCATATTTATCATGGAAAGTAAAAGACGCTTGCAAGAAATGAATACAATGTCAACGAAACTAGATCAATGGCCATGATAGTATATACTTTTATTAGGTAAAAAGATAATTTCAACAACACATTAATTTGCAAAAGAAAAATAAAAGAACATTTCACACATTATTGTATGTTTGATAAAAGAAAATTGGACATCAGTCCAAATCAATGAGAAAACTAGAATATTGAATAGGAAGCACATCAAAAGAAAATTATATATATATATATATATATATATATATATAAATGTAGGAAGATAATGGTAGATTTCAGAAGACAAAGTAAAAGATTTAAAATTAAAGAATTCAACTTGTTAGCTAATTTTTTTTCCTAACTACAAGCTAACATTTTCCTTAATAAAAGCAAAGATGGAGATAAATAAACTTAAGAGTAAATTTTATGTGCAATTTATTTAAACTACCATGATGCTAAAGGCATCATGTTTTTATGTTCTTAACAAAATAGTGCTAACGTACTAAAATATGTTAAATTAACATCCGTACGAGTATTTTCAAGAGCATTTTAGGTAAAACAAGCAGTGTGTACATCATTTTTTAGCTGGAAGGGAAAAATAAAGCAAAATAAAATTTCATAAGTAGGGACTTGATTTTTTTTTCAACACAAGTAGTGTGTAGCACAACGTCAATCGAGTTAGCAAAATCTTTAGTGATGATGAAATACAAATAGAGTTTATTTAACGGGCCCAACAGTAGCTAAATGATAATTAAGAAAAATGAATTCAAAAAACTAATAGATGAAAACATAACAATGGAAAACATAGAAAAATAAAACATAAAAAGATATAAGATTTTACAAACATAACATCTTACAAACATCAAAACTGTAGGTGAGAGTATATATTCTTCTATAAAATTATAGCTTATCCCTTCCACATGAACCATTGAAGTGAAAATTGAGGAAACAAAACAGTAACTAAACGTATAATCCAAATTTGATCGAAATTCATAATGAAAAGAAAAAATATTTCAAATCGAAATCAAAATGGAATGGTATACACATACAGCAGCGCGTCTAAAGTAAATAATATCAATAGAATTTGAATATACCTGAAACGAAATGAACTGGTGGCAGGAATTAGAAACCCTAGATCCCACTGCGAACCCCAGCTGCTAACATGAAGACCAGATCTAGACTGAATAGACTTAGATTAGATGCAAGAAGGCGACATCGTGTAAGTGCCGAAGGAGGAAGCGCTTGACAATTGATGCGGCGATAGAAGGAAAGATGGCGAATGCGATTTCTCATTTACAGAAGATACGAGAAGAAAAGAAACGAACGAGGATCAGGCTGAACTAAGTATAAGATAAGAAAGTACTTTTTCGTCCATTACCATCCCGTGTAATAACAGAATTAACCGTTATAACATGTTATCACCAAAATAACCATTAATAAATTTATAACAATAATAACTATTACAAGCTAAATCCGAAAAAGTGTTACAAAATGGCATATTTGGTGTAGTGTATAGATGAAGATGGTAGATTTAAAGTTTAAGGAAGAATAAAAGGCGATAATATCATTATATTCGTTGTCAGACCATTAAACAAGATTCCCAAATACTATATCTATAGTTGAGAAACACTGCTCTTGATGATGTCAAACTTTTCTTCTTAGTGACGAATTGAGAGATTAAATGAAGGAACTAAGTGATGGTAGTAGTAGTCACGGATTATTTTTGGAGAAAGAAAAGAACATTAAGAAGGGAAAATTAAGAGAAAGAAATAACAAGTGCTTTATTTATGAGAAATTCGATCAAAGGAAGAACAAATATCCAGACAAGGATAAGAAGGAAGTAATGTATTCATCCATAGCGGTGGAGAGTAGTGTTGGTGAGGTGGATGCGAATGTTTTAATGGTGGTAGCGTCGAATGTTTTGAGTAGAGAATGCGTGCTTGATTCGAATGCGTCTTATTGTATGACGCCAAATAGAAAATGTTTCACCTTTTTATGTCAACAGAAAAGAAAATACAGTTGCTTTTGGAAATGATGATATTTGTAGGTTAATGGACATCGGCTTTATGCAGTAAGGATGTTTGATAGAGTAGTCCACGAGCTCACTGATGTATGCTATGTTCCATGACATAGAAAATCCCTTATCACTTTAGGGGCAATTTCATTCTCCAAGATGTAAGATCACTATAGAGAATGGTAGGTTAAGAGTTTCAAAAGGTGCATTTGTGGTTATGAAAGGTGTTAGGACACATGGTTCGTTTGCTTTAAGGGGTGACCACAGAAGGTGAAACTTGTGTGGGTGTTGATAGCTCTCATGACTTAGATGCAACATGATTATGACATTTAAGTTAGTTCATTTTTTAAAAGGAGTTTGGATATTCTTCATAAGAAGGAAACGATTAATGGAGAGAGTTTCAACAAGCTTGAGTTATGCGATGAATGTGTCATAGGGAAGTAAACTATAGTATCATTCGCTGAAAGAAAATATAATTGAGAGGTATTCTTGAGTATATTTATTTGGATGTTTGGGACTAGAGTTGATCTTGTTATTATATTTCTTTCAATAATGATTTTTTTTGGAATGTATATGTGGTAAAGGCCAAATTGGAGTCATTCGCAAAATTCAAGGTGTGGAAAGCTCATGTTGAGAATGAGAGTAGCAAGCCCTTGAATTTTCCGAGGTCCAACATTGGCAGAGTATATTTCCGTAGAATTCTTGGATTATTGTAAACATAATAGCATTCTGAGGAATTTTACTACATCGGAAGATCCTCAATTTAATGGAGTAGTGGAGAGGATGAACCGTATTGTAATAAGAAAGCTCGATGCCAATTTCATCCACTTTAAAATTAATACCGATTTCATCTAATTTAGGTTTTCTCTTCACTCACCAAATAGACAGTTAGGCGAGATTGACAACCTACGCGGCTACCATTCTCCCTAAATGTCCGTCGACCGATTTCCAAGACGTGTTGAGGTCCTTGCGGTAATGTAATTTCCGATGTTGTTTTTTATGTGTTTCGTACAATTTTTATTTAGGTAGTTAACTATGAAATATTAATTACTTGGATGAACTTTTCTTTTTGAGGAGCTCTATTGGTATCATGCTGTGTTTACCAATTGTTTTACATCTTCATTCACTACAACCGAAAATTTGTTTTAGAATGAATTACTCCTAAATGGAAGATGTTTTTTGAGGTGTACATATTTTAATTTTCATGGTTTTTGAGATAAGTTGATTTAGAATTGTATCAAGATGAAATCCTTTTTTAGCTAAGAAATCAAAAGCTAAACCTAAATCGAAATTAGATTCCTTTAAAGAGGACAGATAATTAATATTTATTGATAAAGCATAAATTTCTAACAAATAATTTTTTAAATCTCACTTTTGCATAGTTATTGCTAAAAATACCCATATTTCGGCTGTTTCTACAAGTTCGCTTAATTTTTGCAATCCTTGCTTTTTTGTTGAAGGTAAAGAATTGGACTGTGGTTAAATTATATTAGTAGTTTTTTATGTTAATAGCTATTCAATTTACATTGAGAATATTGAAATTCATTTCCAGTACATCTCAAACCTACACCGAATCGTTATAACCAAGATTCTTTTCAAATTTGATTTAGTAATAATTTTGATTTTCTGATTTCGTTCTTACACATATTATCTCTTATTTCATGACTTCATTTTTAGACAATCTCCATTGAGGTTTCTGCTTGGATCATCAATTCATTGTTTAATAATTTTTCAGGATAGGTCACTGTAACTATTTTTTGTATATATTGCCATATATGCTCCAACTAAGTTAGTTTAGGGAACATGATATTTTGGTAATGTTTGGCATGTGTGTACTGGATGGTGTTGCTCTTATAGAATTCATTCCTACTAAATTATGTCTAAAAGTTTAGTAAGAAGGTTGGTTGGATAAGAGGATGAAAGTTGAGGGAGATTGGATAAGAGTATATTAATTTTTGTTGGGAAACAATGGCTGAGTCGCGGACCAGGTCGCTTTCTTGAAGACGATTCGGCGATCTGGTCGATGGTGCAAAACCAGTTCGTACTTTCGCCGCCGCCTCTAGGATAAAACAGCCTCTCTGAAATTAATAACTGATCTGCTTTGCACAAACAGATCAGTGCAGATTTGCACTTTCGGATTAAACTGCTCAAAAATTTATGTAAGAATATTTTAATGGCGGTGGAAGAGAAAAACAGTTTTTTTTCTGTACTGATCTCGTCTAATCTGAAGATAATAATATATGGACAAGGATTAGGTTATTCGAAAATACTGGTCAGTGGAGGAAAATAGGATCTGCGAAATACTTGGTCAAAAGTTTACCGTTTCAAATTAAATTCGGTTCAGAAATATTTTCCGTAATTAAAAAACGGTTCGAAAAAAATCAAGTTTTTCTGATCTAAAAATATAAGTGTCTACACCACATAGCCAAGGCCCAAGCCCAATACCGAACCGAGCCGGGTCGAGTCGAGTCGGTCGCGCGTGTGTGTGGTGGTCATGATGCATGGGCTCCCACCTCACAACAAAGCATGTATTGGGAGCCCCAAGGCCCCATCAAAGCTTCTTAGAAACAAGTATAAATACTTGCTTCTTTCATATAATCCCATGATGTGGGACTATTCACATTAAGGAGCCACTCATACACTTATTCAAATATTTTAATAATTCACACAAATTTCCAACAATTTTTATGCCGGAAAAATAATCCCTGTCTAAATTAAAAATTTAACAGAATTTACTTTGGATGTCCCCTGGAATTTGAATATTTTCCTTGCATAAATATAACACTTAGTCTGCGAATAAGTTATGTCTTACTCCTTTGACTTATATGTTACAATTATATATTTATACATAATGTTAATTTACTTGAAATACCCGCATGAAATTTAGTCCCATCTTTCTGTATACCCTCTTCGTCTTTTATTCTTGCATGCGTTCTCAACATCAGCATTTTTCTTTTCTTATTTGACTAGCAATCTTCTTCAGTTTCTATAGTACAACCGTAATCGAAAGTTATTTGTCATTTAGATGGAATTCAGAAATGTTGCGTTGTATCATAAATCAGAGTTTGTTTGTGTTACCATTGGAGTTTACAATTAAAAACTCTATTTTCAGTTGAGTTAAAAACTCTGTTTTAGATTGGTCTTACAACTTTAAATACAGAGTTAATAACTCAATTTGAAATCAAGTTAAAGTCTCAGTTTGAAGCTGGGTTAAAAACTCAAACAAAGTTTAGAACTCGATTTAATAATTGAGTTTAGAACTCGGTTTCAAAACTTAGCATTTGCAGCTACGTTCGTTCATAATGAGATTATTTTATCTTTGATACGGATTAAAATTTGAATAAGAATATAAGCGAATGACAATTTTTTCAAAAATGAGTTCATTTGTTTCTACACACCTTTAATGATCGAGGTGTAAATCATATTAAATGGAACATAAATAAATATATGAAAAATTATAGCGATTGTTTACGATTAATCAATCTACACCTTAGGTCGTAAGTAGAATGATCGGTAGTGGTAAGCATATTTGAATGGGTACCCAAGGTCCAAATTGCATGAAGTGTTTCAGTATCTTTATCTATACTACTATATTATTACTGGTTTTGTTGCAAGGGCGCACAAGCAACCAGAGATCTATCCATGAAAATCAGAACTGAAGCGTCACTCTTTGCTTCTCCCCCTTCATTCCCTTATGTTGTTTTCGCTATCCTCATTATACGCCTGACCCAACGGTTCTCTGAAATCAAAAGAAAACAACTCACCTATCAAATTATAGCTTAGTGTCATTCCGCTCTCTGTCCATTCGCTCTCTACCCTCCTTCTTTCCTTCGTTTTCTTGCCTGGAATATGATGGATTTCACCCTTCGCTCGCCTATTTCTCTATGTCCAAGGTAGTTGTTTTTCCTCCTATAGATGTTTTCCAACATACGCGTTTCGATTTGTGGTTTTTAGCTTCTTTCATCGGAAGGCTATTCGAGATCTAAAACTAAAAGTTAGTTTTAGACTGTCATTGTATATAATTTTTTTACAATATTAGCATAATGCACTGTAGATATTTCTGAAATTTGATTTGTAATACTGAACCCAGTATTATGGATATAATCTTCAAAGGTCTAATATTCTTAGTCTGTTTTTCCAGTTTATTCCATAATATTTCTTCACTTGTATTAGGTTGTTTTAGTATCTATTTATTCAAATTATATGCAATCGGTAAAGTATTAGCAAATAACAATCATTAAATCCCACATATTTCCAAACCCAAGATAAGTTTATTTCTTTATCCAGCTTAATATTGTTTTACCATGTTGGTCTTGTTATACGTCTAGTATACAAAAATAGAGAATAATCAATTCTAAACTCGTCGCACAAGTTTATAAGTTGAATTTCCACTATTGTGGAATTCAATATTCGCAATAAGCATGTTGTAATCAATTTAGAACAAAAACGTTATACTATTTTAAGAAATAGCACGACATAGAGAAAGGAGAGATTATAGAATAATGTATATAAATATACAAATAAACTAGAATTCTAACCGTATAATGTCGTCTGAGGCTTGTCGTAACAATTTCCTTAAGAATTTTATTTCAAAATTCTCCCAAGATACAACAGACGTATTCTGCACAAGATTGTAATGAGTATGTCACTCTGTGATTATATATAAGAGTATTAGAGAAGAGAGAAGGAAGTTCGGATTGGAATTCCTCCTTATTTATAGTTTATCCGCATCCCTTCTGAACGGTCGCATCCGTACCACTTCGTACGATCGCATCTCTTCTGAACGGTCGCACCCGTACCTCTTCGTACGATTGCATCTCTTTCGAACGGTCGTACTCGTACCTCTTCGTACAGACGCATCTCTTTCTATGAAAGGAAGTGTCTTTTCGCGAAGTGACTTTTCGCTGAAATGTAACCGTTTGGCGAAATGAAGTGCCTTTTCGCGAAGTGTCTTTTCGTGACGTTTCTTTTCGCGAAGTGTCTTTTCGCTGAGATATGACCGTTGGGAAATATGACCGTTTGTGAAAGGAAGTGTCTTTTCACGAAGTGTCTTTTCGCAAAGTGTCTTTCCGTGGAAAATCATGCTTCTAATAGTCACATCCTTTCACTTAAGAGTCGCACCTGTTCGCTTAATGGAAAAAGTATATTTCATTCAATACTTATGAATTCCAACAATCCCCCACATGAATGATAATATTCTTTTCCCCTACACAAAGCGAAATATCATAGAGTACATATGGAATAATGCTTTATCGTGGATAAGTAGATATTTCACTTTGAACTTTCCCTAGTTAAGACTTATCGGATCTACTCGGCTAATCGGTGAATTATTTCATCTTGAACCGTCAGCCTTTATTGTATATCCAAACAATAAGTCTTACGAAGCATTGATTCCCTTCTCATCCAATCTCTTGGTTGTGTTCATTTTGGTCCTGAACATTTTCTGGTTCTGCGAGTGTTATAGAGAATTCAAGCCTTTTAAAATTCTCATAGAGCCGACCCAGCTCACACTAACATAGGTGATCGCAACCATTAAGAGTATCCTACCTATACCCCACTTGTTTTTTTATTTTCAAGATATGGTCATCATTAAAAAACATAGTTTTAACCTTGTAATACTTCTGTAGGCATGCATTTATATTGTGCACCATAGGAATGGAGTAGGACTTTGTCCAAAAATGCATTACGTCTTGAGTTATTCATAACTGGTTTGCCTATTGATCCTAGTCCGTGGGATCTCCAGTCGCTAGGATAGGTTTCCGTATAAGATAACTCTTGTTGGTTTAGGCTTTTAAACCCATTCCTCTCGATGCACAGTCAATTTTCTCTCTTGATAAACCTTTAGTAAATGGATCTGATAGGTTATCATTTGTTCTCACATAATCTATGGAAATAGTTCCATTTGAGAGTAACTGCCTAACTGTGTTATGGCGTCAACAAATATGTCGTGACTTTCCATTGTACACAAAATTATGCGCTCTACTTAGTGCTGCTTGGTTATCGCAGTGTATGCATATGGCCGGTACAGGTTTAGGCCAGAATGGGATATCTTCTAAAAAGTGGCGAAGCCATTCTGCTTCTTCACCTGCTTTATCTAATGCAATGAACTCTGATTCCATAGTGGATCGAGCTATGCATGTCTGTTTAGAAGATTTCCATGACACTACTGCCCCTGCTAGGGTAAATACATAACCACTTGTTGATTTTTATTCCTTTGAATCAGCAGTCCAGTTTGCATCACTATATCCTTCTAATACGGCTGGATATTTTCCATAGTGTTAGGAATAGTTTGTAGGATAGTTTGTTGTATAATGTCGTCTGAGGCTTGTCGTAACAATTTCCTTAAGAATTTTATTTCAAAATTCTCCCAAGATACAACAGACGTATTCTGCACGAGATTGTAATGAGTATGTCACTCTGTGATTATATATAAGAGTATTAGAGAAGAGAGAAGGAAGTTCGGATTGGAATTCCGTGAGGAAAGTGATCAGGTTTCCTCCTTATTTATAGTTTATCTGCATCCCTTCTGAACGGTCGCATCCGTACCACTTCGTACGATCGCATCTCTTCTGAACGGTCGCACCCGTACCTCTTCGTATGATTGCATCTCTTTCGAACGGTCGTACTCGTACCTCTTCGTACAGACGCATCTCTTTCTATGAAAGGAAGTGTCTTTTCGCGAAGTGTCTTTTCGCTGAAATGTAACCGTTTGGCGAAATGAAGTGCCTTTTCGCGAAGTGCCTTTTCGTGACGTGTCTTTTCGCGAAGTGTCTTTTTGCTGAGATATGACCGTTGGGAAATAAGACCGTTGGTGAAAGGAAGTGTCTTTTCACGAAGTGTCTTTTCGCGAAGCGTATTTTCATGAAGTGTCTTTTCGCAAAGTGTCTTTCCGTGGAGAAGCATGCTTCTAATAGTCACATCCTTTTACTTAACAGTCGCACCTGTTCGCTTAATGGAAAAAGTATATTTCATTCAATACTTACGAATTCCAACAGGTCTATGGTCTACGTTGGCTTGCTGTCGGCAAGGAAATAAAAAAGATAGGATTGGAACAAATAACAATCATGTTAAACATATTTGTATTATACCATATGGTTGAAATAAAATTAGTAATGAAATGATCGCACGTAAATAGCCTTTGTACTTCAATGTGTATTATTGTACTGTAGGTTGTAATTTACCTACAGTTTCTTTTGTTAACCAAAAGGGGCGAACTTAGTGCATTTCTTGGGGATAAATATATGAAAGCATGCGTTGTACTTACAGGTATCACATTGCCTTTTTAGTGATCCTTTTTCTTTAACATTAAGATAAGCATTACTATTTTACAGGTATCCAATTTTAATTTCATGATTTACCTTCATAAAAAAAGATTCTACCGTATTTTGTTTCGTTCAATTAGTGGAATATTTGGGGTTTCAATTAAAAATTCATTTTCAAGTACGTTTTTATATGAAAGTTAAATTTATATACTATCAAAATTTAAAAGTAAAAAACTAGCCATTTTTTGATTAAGTTTAACCTTAACCAATTGTTTTATGAACTCTAAAGAAAAACTTATTTTTTTTTGCAATGACTACTTTTGAATTGTTACTCTTCCCTCTAATCTTATTTACTATACTTACAATATGTGAGCCAAGTTTGTTTGAAACCTCCTGAGACTTGGAAATAAGATAGGTTGAGCTATGTGAAATGATCATCTTCTGACTTCCTATTTAGTTTGACATGTTCAGCAAATCTAACAAAAATATTTTGATGTGTAATATCTTAAATTTTATGATACAACAACAGCTGCATCAATATATATGGAGTCATCGCAGCTGCCACGCCTCAGGTAGAACCAATTTTAAGTGGTTACCTCCTCCTTGGGTTTGATCTATCTACCTTCCACATTGTGTAGGTGGGTAACATACATTCAAGTGCCATGGAGTACGTTTATGTAGAAAATTTTCAAAGTGTCGATCGCCTAAAGAATGCAAGTTCATTTGCAAAGAACAATCATCCTTTGGATTTATGGATTAACATGATCGAAGATAATCTGTTATTATACTCTATCAAATCTGCATGGATGTATAATATGTGGACAAGCAATCAAAGAGGTAAGGGTTTTGGATTTATAAGCTTTAATGCTTATAAAGAAGCTACATAGACTACAGATGGCTAACTGAAACAAGCCAACCCTGGCTGGCACAACATCAAAAACATAGCCGCTGCCTTCTTCCACACTTCAACTGTTAACAGTTGTAGGAGGAGTTCCTCAAAGGAAGTTTTATGCATATCAAAGGTGAGTCATGCTCAACTAAGGTCACGTTGGGTCTATGGCTGGCTGGCATGGTCTTCCTGTTCAACTTTCGGTACCTTCCTATTCTCTTAATTTATCTACTTTGCAATAAATGTATATTGTTAAAAGTTAATTTGTAATTTTCAAGATTAATCTGTTGGAAATAATCTTATTATTAGGCAACAATTAATTACATTAACAAATTTGCATTGGTATTAATGTAAGGAATATATAAAGAATTCCTATATATGTCATATTAGAGAATTCTAGATAAGGTATTGTCAGGAATATTCCAGAGAATGTATTTCATTATATAAGACAATTGTATCTCATTTACTAATGAAATGACATAAAGTATCAAAGAAAAATTCAATCTTTTATCTATCTCTCTACATATTATTCTGTTGTGCCTAACAAATTTGGTATCAGAGCCATATCAACAGTCTTGATCAGTCACTCAAAAACAATGGCAGTAGTCCCAACAATGTTCAAGAACTCTCCAAGTGAAGTGCCAATATTCGAAGGCAAGCATTATGACTATTGGAGCAGTGAGATGACGGACTTCGTCATCTCTCATGATTTATAGGATGTCATCGAAAAAGGTTATCCGGAGCCACCAGCAGATCGAGATTCTACAAGATGGACGGCTGCACAAGAGAAGTTGTACAAAGAAAATCAAAAGAAAGATGCCACTGCACTTCGGTATATCAAACAAGGAGTGAGTAAATCTATCTATCCAAGAATTTTCAATAAAAAAAGAAAAGGATGCATGGGAAGTTTTGCAAAAAGAATTTCGAGGCAATGACAAAGTTGTCTCCATTAAACTTCAATCTTTATGGAGAGATTTTGACAACCTACAAATGAAGAAATCTTAAAATATCAGAGATTTCTTCTCCAGAGTCTCTGAAATTGAAAATCAAATTCAATGCCTTGGAGATAGCATTCAAGAAAAGAAGGTGGTAGAGAAGATATTGAGATGCCTTCCTCCAAAGTTCGATCATTGCGTCGCTGCAATAGTGGAATCAAAGGACCTTGGCAAGATGTCAACACATGAGCTAATGAGTTCACTTCAAGCTCTTGAACAAAGAATTAATAGAACATCAGCAAATTCATTGGAGCAAGCATTCCAATCCAATCTCAGTTTTTCAGAAAAGAAACGAAGTTATTACAACTCAAAGAAGGGCTTATTTCAGAAGCAAAATCAAAATCAAAGAAAGGGAAATGAAAGAAATTATCAAGGCAAAGGAGAACAAAGACTAGAACAGCAGAAAATGCAAGGTAATTCTGCCACTTATTGCATTATTCGCAATAAATCGAATCATGATTCTGAAAATTGTCGCTTCAAATGCATGAGATGTCGAATTCCTAATCATTCCCAAAGAGATTGTTGGTATCAAAATAAAAAAGAGAAGGACAAAGCAAATTTTACAAGTGAAAAAAATGAAGAGCAGGTTTTCTACTCTTGTTTATCTGCTGAAAATGAATCACAAGATGCTTGGTATATTGATAGTGGTTGTAGCAACCACATGACCGACAACAAAGACATTTTTGTAGAACTTGATGCAATTTTTCCACTAGAGATAAAGCTTGGAGATGGTAAGGCGCAAAGAGTTGAAGGAAAGGGAACCATTGCAGTCCACACTAAAAAAGGTAAGAAACTTATTCATGATGTGCTTTACCTCCCAAATTTAGCTCAAAATCTCTTAAGTGTGGGACGGCTTGTTCAAAAAGGTTATGCAGTGAATTTTGATGATAATTTTTGCAAGATCATTGATAAGAAAAGTAATTTAACAGTGGCAAATATTGACATGGCTCCAAATTAAATTTTCCACTTACTTATGTCTCTAAATGAGAATTGTGCATTCAAATCTGAAAATTCTAACGTGCCTCGTTTATGGCATTTGAGATATGGCCACTTAAGCAACAAGGGGTTGCATTTGCTGAAATCAGAGAATATGGTCATTGGTCTTCCTATCATCATGAAGGAAAATAAGGTGTGTGAAGGTTGTATCTTTGGCAAGATGCATAGATTTCCTTTTCCGAAAACTTCAAGGCAAGCAAAAGCTCCTTTGGAGTTGATACATGCTGATATTTTTGGTCGTACAAGGACTATTTCACTAAATAACAAGAGATATTTCATTCTTTTTGTTGATGATTACACTCGTATGATGTGAATTTATTTTTTAAGTGAAAAATCAGAAGCTTTCTCAAGTTTCCTACGGCTTAAAGCTCTTGTAGAACGCCAAAGCGGACACTTAATAAAAACTCTTCGAACTGATCGTGGAGGAGAGTTCATTTACAGTGAGTTCATGAGTCATTGCAAGAAAGAAGGGATTGCAAGGTAGCTTACTGTGCGATATATACCGCAGTAAAAACGGCGTCGCAGAAAGGAAAAATCGAACAATTGTTGAAACGGCTCGAAGTATGTTGGAAGGAAAATCCATGCCAAAGAAGTTATGGGCTGAAGCTATCAACACGGTTGTCTATATATTGAATCGTTCGCCAACTAAAGCTGTTAGAAATATGACACCATTTGAAGCCTGGCATAAAAGAAAGCCCGAAGTAGACCACATGAAAGTATTTGGAAGTGTAGTGTATGCATTGAACCAGAGCCCAAACAAAGATAAATTTGAGAAGAAAGGAGAGAAATGTGTCTTTGTTGGTTACAGCGAAGAGTCGAAGGGATATCGGTTATTAAATCCAAAAATGATCAACTCATTAGCTCAAGAGATGTTGTCTTTGATGAAATGGCAGCATGGCAGTGGGATCGTGATGGCCACCAAAAATCAAATTCTATGGAGCCTAAAAGATCTCAAAATAATGGCTCACAACCTGACGGTTCTCAGCAAAGTATCCATGTAGATACTGCTCCTAGTTACGGCTCAAATGATGAAAATGAATATGAAGACTTGGACTCTCCTATTCGAAAGGTACGCTCTTTACATACATTTATGACTCATGTAATGTTGTTCTTTTTTCTTGTGAACCGCAGTTGTTTGAAGAGGCAAGCAAAGAAGATGTGTGGATTGAAGCAATGAAAGAAGAAATAACAACCATTGAGAAAAATAAAACATGGCAGTTAGTTGACTTGCCAAAAGATAAAGAAGTCATTGGCCTGAAATGGGTTTACAAGACAAAACATGGCGAAGATGGATCTATAACAAGACATAAAGCATGGCTGGTTGCAAAGGTATATTCGTAGCAGCCCCAAATTGACTTTACTGAGACATTTGCTCCAGTAGTTCGGATTGAAACCATTAGAACAACTCTTGTAGTTGCCGCGCAATTAGAGCTTAATGTTTTCCAACTCGATATGAAGTCTTCTTTTCTTAATGGCGAGCTTAAGGAAGAGGTATATGTTGAGCAGCCAGAAGGTTCTGTGATAAGAGGAAAAAAATAAAGTCTATAAGCTTCAAAAGGCGCTTATGGACTAAAACAGGCGCCCCGAGCATGGAATCGCAAGATTGATAACTACTTCATTCAAAATGGTTTTCAAAGAAGCAAGAACGAACCTGCCCTTTATGTGAAAAAACAAGGAGTAGAATTTCTGGTTGTATGTCTATATGTTGACGATCTAATCTATTTCGGTACCAGCAACAATCTTGTTAAGGAATTTAAGGAAAGAATGATGATGGACTTTGATATGACGGACCTCGGTCTGATGAAGTATTTTCTAGGCATGCAAGTCAAACAAGCAAGGGGAAAAATCTTCATTTCACAAGAGAAATACATTGAAGACATTCTCAAAAAATTTCATATGGAAGATTGCAAACCAGTTAACACACCAATGATGCTAAATGAAAAATTAAAGAAAGAAGATGGCGCAAAGAAGGCGGATGGAAAGATATTTAGAAGCTTGGTTGGTTCGCTAATTTCTCTCACTCATACAAGGCCTGATATTTGTCATGCAGTAAGTATATTTTCAAGATTCGTGCAAAATCTAAGTAATAATCACTTGATTGCAATAAAAAAAATTATGATATCTGAAAGTGACAAAAGAATGTGGACTTCAATATGTCAAAGAGGACGAATGCAAGTTAGTCGGATTCACTGATAGTGACTGGGCAGGAGCATTGGATGATCGGAAGAGCACATTAGGATATGTATTTTGTCTTGGTTCCAACGTAATCTCATGGAGTTCAAGGAAGCAAAAGACCGTAGCTTTATCTTTAGCTGAAGCTGAGTACATGGCAACTACAGAGGCGACCTGTGAAGCGGTGTGGCTGCAGAGAATTCTAAATGATATGAAGCAAACTCAAGACAAGCCAACAAAAATCTACTGTGACAATATGTCGGCTGTGGCAATGACCAAAAATCCAGTGTTTCATGCTCGTACAAAGCATATTGAGATACGTTATCCTTTTATCTGAGAATTGATTAGCAAAGAGGAGATTGCCATGGACTTCATCAGCACAAAAGAGCAGCCGGATTTCTTTGCTAAAGCAGCCACATTGGAGAAGTTTGAAAAGTTCAAAAAGCAATTAAAAATTACAAATTAAGGAGGAGTGCTAAAAGTTAATTTGTAATTTTCAAGATTAATATGTTGGAAATAATCTTGTTATTAGGCAACAATTAATTGCATTAACAAATTTGCCTTGGTATTAATGTAAGGAATAAATTAAGAATAAAGAATTCGTATATATGTCATATTAGAGAATTCTAGATAAGGCATTGTCAGGAATATTCCAGAGGACGTATTTCATTATATAAGACAGTTGTATCTCATTTACTAATGAAGTGAAATAAAGTATCAAAGAAAAATTCAATCTTTTATCTATCTCTCAACATATTATTCTGTTGTGCCTAACATATATGTGAATCTTCTAGCAAGGGAGTTCAATTTCTTTTATCTATTGTGATTTTTCTTCAGTTTTCTTAGTCACGCGATTAATGGATTTACCTTCCAGTTTGATTTGGTTTGGTTTTTCTTTTCAATTCAATTCCTATTATTTTGGAGCATCTATGTTTTTAATTTGAATTGAGCTTTTTCATCACATAATAATAATTTTTTTTGGTTCCCATTCATATAGTTTTAGACCTCGCTAAGTAACATGTATAAATTCCCATTCTTAATATGCTAAGTAACATGTATAAATTCATAAAAAAATCTACAGTTCAGAAATATTTTTTAACTTTGAATCTCGTTCTTTATTATTCCTTTTTTCTAATAAATTATGGGAAGGGGATGAAAAACATGACTTAGAATTTACAATAATTAAGGAAATTTTACTTTCCATTTCAAATTAGCTCGCCCATTCCAATTGTGTTATTACATATGATTTTTTGTTTATTCAAATGTATTTGTATTGTTTTTTTTACTTATGAACTCAAGCATTTTGATTAAGCTATGTTTTGCAGCATTTAGATGCGTGATACAAGTATTTTATCTCGAGAAAGGGTAACTGACTACAATCTCATATAATTGCCATGGTATTGAAATTGGAACTTATTCCTAAAGTGTTAAGTTTTATTCTTGACTAATTACCATCAAAGGGTTACTTTGTTCATTCTTCTGTAATATTCATGGTATTGATATTCCTAGAGCATTAGGTTTTATCTTTTTCCAACTAGTGTCACAATCCTTTCTCTACTTTTATTTTTCCTTCATTTACCTTGAGTTCATATTTATTACTATGTTTTGATAGTTCTAGATTTGTTATTAATAACTATCTCATTTTAAATAAAATGGTGCTTATGTCTATGCACCTAGACGTGCTCTTGTTTATAGATTACTTTTTCCCTTTTATTCACATTCTCATGTACAAAATTTATTTGGAACAATAACTAAACTAATAATTTGATTCCCCATAGAAATCTAGGCTTCAACAAACATGGAAATAAAAGGGACTTGATTAGGTGTTCATTTTCACTGTTCCACCACAACAAATAAGTTGTAAATTTTTTATTGTTTCTTCAGATACACCAAATTGTTGCACTGAATGCACAACATGGTGTATATCTAGTTATGTAATCCATTAATGTAGATGTGTTATGTTTGATAGTAATACTTGCACAAAATATATTTTATGATACCTCTTTTCCTGATAAATAATTAGGTGTATCCAACTTCATCACGTTTGTCTCTATAGTTCTATGGGTAGTAGCTAAATAATATTGTACGAAACAAGATCTTTGTAACTTATAATTCTGTAGGTATGAGTCCCATTTGGGTAAATCTTGCTAAAGCAATCTTGCTTCAAAGAAAACAAGCTTGCTAAAGCAAGCTACAAGCAAGCAAGCTTGCTTCAACAAGCAAGCCAACTTGCTACAGCAAGCAAGCTTGAGCTTGCTACAGCAAGCAATCTTGTCCTTGCTGCATGGTGAGATACTACAACTTATGATTATTAAATAGCTAGATTCTACAGCTTGTGGCTATGAAACGAAGTGATCAGGCTTATCATTGACCGTATATGAATTTGGAAAATGCAGACTGTGCATGAGGAAGAATAGGAGTAGTTTGGACTCTCATACATCTGGGGTCATGAAATGGTAAATTGAATGCTTGCACTTTACTAGAAAACCATGGACTCATACATCAGGTAATATCCAACCCCTATTATTATCAGTGTTTCTGAAATATTTGTTCTTTTGACCATAAATCATCATGAGTTGAAACTCAGTTTTTGAAACCTAAGTTGAAACTCAGTTTTCAAAAACTAAGTTTGCAACTCAATTTTGAAAACTGTGTCGTAACCGATTTTCGCAAACAGGGTGTGCAACTCAGTTGGCGAAACTGAGTTGCAATTCAGTTTTCCAAAACTGAGTTTGCAACGCAGTTTCGAAAACGGGGTTACAACCCCCGTTTGCGAAACTGGGTTGCAACCCAGTTTCGCAAACTAGGTGTGCTCCAGTTTATGAAATTGGGTGTGCAACCCAATTTCACAAAGTGGTTATGCAACCATGTTTTCGAAAACTGAGTTGCAATGCAGTTTCACCAACTCAATGTGCAACTCAGTTTAAGAAACTAAGCTTCAACCTCAGTTGCGAAACTGAGTTGCAACCCCGTTGCGAAAACTGAGTTGCAAACCCATTACGCAAATTGAGTTTGCAACCCAGTCTTGCAAACCGAGTTTGCAACTCAGTTTGACTCGGTTTTCGAAACTGAGTTTAAACTCAGTTTTGAAAACAGAGTTTGCAACTTAGTTTGCGAAAACGGTTGTAACTCGGTTGCGGAAACAGATTGCAACTCAATTTTGCAAATTGAGTTTGCACAAACTCACTTTTGTAAACTAAGTAAACTCAGATAGGTGTATATGCCATTGTAAGGATCAGTTCTTGTGATCCTGGATATATATGTTTCATCTTAGTGAAAAATGGTCCATTGCAACTTGTTATTTTTGTTGTTTCTATAAAAATTAGTGCATTTATGTTTTGTAGGCACTTGTGAAGGGGAGGAATAAACAGAATTTGGAATCTAATGGCAATGAGGAAGCAAACACATGTGACCTGGACAATGGCCCACGTTTTGCCTTCGCAGTATCTAAAATTCTATGTATCTTTAGTAAAACTTTGTATTGCTTTTTATAACATGAACTTGATATTATGGTATTTTGAAATTGGAAGCATGTAACAAATATTTGAGCATTATGCGAATGTGACATTGTTGAATTTGAAATATGGAAGTGTAACAAATCTTATATTGAACAGATATGTTGAATTATATATGTGATTGGAAATCATAAAGACATGTTATACTCATAAGTGCTAGCAATTTATGTATGCCAACATTTATTAGTGTTAGTAGGATTATGATACTGACATTTATAAGTGATATTATATCATATGGTTCCAACATTTATAAGTGTTAACAATGAATATTTTTGTAACACTTATAAGTATTACCATATCTTATGGTTCCAACATTTATATGTGTTAGCAATGAATATGTTTGTGACACTTATAAGTGTTACCATATCTTATGGTTCCAACATTTGTAAGTGTTAGCAACGAATATGTTTGTAACACTTATAAGTGCTATAAGGCCACCTAAAAAATATCATGATTGGAATCATCTTAGCTTTTGTGATATTTTGGACCATGCTCTTCATAAAGTACAAAATGAGCTGATGGACCTTGATATTGTCATAGATAGAGTGATAGCTCAAAGTGGATTTGTAATATGGAGAAAGAAATGCAATCATTGATGAAGAACCATTCTATAGAGTGAAAATGGGTTTACAAGGTGAAGAACGATGGTAGATACAAAGTTAGGCTACTGGTAAAGGACATGATGAGATATTTGCACTTTAATATGAATATTGCTAGCATAGTTGCCATGGATGATTAGAAGTTAGGACATTGTGATGTGAAAACTGCCTTCTTGCATGGAAAATTGGATGAAGACATCTACATGGAGCAAGCAAAAGGATTCATAGTAGATGGTAAGTCAAATTGTTGTTTAGTTAAAGTAATTACTATATGGTTTAAAGCAATCATCTAAAGAATGGTACAAGAGATTTGATCATTTTATGTTTGAAAATGAATTTAAATAGTAACATCAAGGATGCTTGTGTATATTTCAAGAGGTTAGAAAATAATAGTTAGGTGTACTTACTCTTGTACATATATGATATGCTCATTACTTCTAAAGACAAGAAGGAAATCAATAAGTTAAAATTGCTTTTTAAAATCGGCATTTGAAATGAAGTATCTAGGGGAGGCAAAGAAAATCTTGGGCATGGAGATTGAGAGGAATTGAAAGCGTTTTTACTTGAAATTGACTCAAAAGGAGTAATTGAAAAAGTACTTTGTTGGTTTAGCATGGAGAATTCAATGTGATAAATATAAATTTACCTTTGTATATGAAATTTTGGAGTATGGAATCACCTATCTTGGGGAAAGATAAAGTACATATGACAAAAGGTATCATACACAAGTGCGGTTGGAAATTTTATGTATGTCATGGTGTGTATAAGGTCCAATATTGCAAATGTTGTTGGGATTGTTAGTTGGTATATGACTAATCTGGGAAAATTGGACTGGGAAGCCATGAAGGCTATTATTATATGCCTTAGAGGTACATCTTCTCATGGTCTTCTTTTTGTTTGCGTTGAAATGAATTATAAGTTAGTTGATTGCTGTGATTCAGACTACATAGACGATAGAGATAAATGAAAATACATTTATGGATGTAACACCCCGTATTTTCTGAGAATATTAAAATAACAAATTAATGAATAATTTATTTGAAAAAGAGGAATGAGAAAAGAATGATGTTTAGCATTGTTCTAAGGTTTGTAAGCAAAAGACTTAGTAGCTCATTTGGTTAGAACATGTGACTTGCATATAAGAGGTACAGAGTTCGATCCCCGCCAGCGCCATATTTTTGTTTTAGGGGAATGGCTAAAAAGTGGCTTAGTGTGAACGTAGTTCAAAAAGTGGTTTAGTGTGAAAATGGTTAATTATGAAGAAGTCATGAAGCCATGAAGTTTGTATGCGTATGAGAGAAATATATATATATATAAATATATATATAAATTAAATAAATAAATATTCAAAAAATTTCAAAACAGCGAATCGGGAGGGGGAATAGCCGAACCGCACCATTTTTGGAGTCAACCCGAGCCCTGCTGGGTCGACTAGAGGTCAATCCAGGTGTTTGGCTGCCAACCCGTGGCCCGATTCGCCCTAAGGGCTGATATGGCATCTGAGTGGTCCAGATCAGTTCTAGGGTTAATCCTAAGGCCTAAATAACTTCCTACACCTATATATACACCCTAAGACCTAACCCTAATTCATAAATATTGTCTATGACACCATTATGCTGTCAAATTCTCTCTTAAACCCTAGCCGCCGCCTCTAAATCAAATCTCAAGTGTTCAACTTCAACTCAAATTAAAGATTAGAGCTTCTACAACAATTCAAGATGATAAATCAGCAACAACGCAACGTTTCTACACCAATTTCAGTGCATAATTCTATCCTTTAACCACGAAAGGTGAGTACGGTGATTTTCACAATATAATGGGATTAAAAGTAACATGATGAAGTTGTAAAGAGGATTCATATGTATGTATGTATGTAATTTAAATCTCATCCAAGTCTTCACCTTTTTGATTCATGTCATCATATGCCTATGTTTCTATGTAAAGTTCATACCTTTATCAGTTTATTCATGTTGAATTTGTCATTATACCTCTATGCCAGTTTACATGCCCCTTTATTTCATGATGTTGTGTTAATTCCAATTTTCTGTGATTTGATTCTCTCTTCTTATCCATGTTCCTTTTATTTTTGGATCTAGGCTACCTTCGAGCCTATGTTAAAAATATGCGCGAATGGAAATACGTGGAAACGATGGGAATATGTGAAATATGGAAAATTGGATATTATTGGATATTTTGGATAATCGGATAATATGTGAAATTGGCATATTTGGGTATGAATTACATAAAATTGATGAAATTGCCTATAAGTGTAAATTTGTAATTGATGCTAATTAATATGTAATTAGTAACAATTTGGAATAGGCAATATTATAAACATGATTATATGTTTAATTGGATATACATGACATGAAAATTGGGTATGGGTGAAATACGATTATTAATAAACCTTTGACACGAGGTTAGGCGCAATTGTGGCGTAAGACTGCCCGGAACCGCCCGGCAAATCCAGCTGCCACAATTGGACATCTAATGTGAGAGGTCAAAGGAATGAATTGTAGGTGCAACGGTTAATGACACGAGGTTAGACCCAGTTTGTGGCGTAAGACTGCCCGGAACCGCCCGGCAACTCCAGCGGCCAGCGTTCAGCCTAATGTAGGTGGTCATGCACCATTCGTCATAAGGAATGAATTAAGGAATACTAACCATAATAAGACATGGGTATCGTTAGAGGGTTAAGTGAGGTGACATGTAAATTATGACATGTAAATATGGACTTAACCGGAATAAGATAAGACATGTAAATTATGACATGTAAGTATGGACATAGCCATAGCATGTGTAAGACATGGACATTTAAATTAAAATGGTTAAGTGGGAGAAAAACCTAGTGGGGACCAAGCATAGGTGGGAGGCTTGTGTCGGATGGGGGACCCGTTTCAACCAGTAACCCGTTTGAGTATCTAATTGGGCCCAGTACTAGGCCGGGGTTGGGGCACGCTTACTGGACTTGAATGTAAGAGGTCAAAACGTGAATAGCGGTGGAAACGCGAGTCCAACGGGTTCATGTGCGTGCATGGGTCCGGGCTGGTAGGTAAGACGTTGTTGCATCATGTAGGTATGGCCGTGCATTTTATGTTGGTATCGGGGTTGCCACTTTGGGGAGTGATACACCCCACTATGGGGCCAACACGGGTGCCTACGGGGTTTATGGAGCCGATCGAATGGGTAGGGTAAGGGTACCTTAGCGGTGGTAGGAGCAAGCCGGCACCTACGATAGTAGCTAGGTACAAGTAACTACCAAGTTTGTCATGTAGGTACAGTTAGTGGGAAGGGATCAACCTTTAGTAAATAGAGACTAGTAGATGTGCGGTGTAATTAAGTAATATGGTGTAACTTAGCAAAAGTGCGGTGTAATGAAATACATGTTTGTTGAGCTGGATAGTCCTTTGGGTGCTAGTCTGATGTTGACTTCGGTCTTCAGGGTTAGTACTTGGAGGGTTGTTCGCTTAGCCAAGGTGTAGGATTGTCTTAGTATTTAGGAATGGAATCATCTTGTCCATCCTTTTTTATCTACCTTATCTATGCTACAGCCATATCATGATACCTATTTATGTCTTGATAATTTACCTTACCTATTATTTGTTAAAATTACTAGACTCACCAGACTTTATGTCTAACCCGTTTTGTTTCCATCTCTTTTCTTTCCTCCCCTCCCTCAGGTTTGCAAGGAGGGAATACTACAGCTTAATGCCGATTTCTTTCAGTTGCTTGAAGAGAGTAGATGTATCGCTTTGGACTCTCTCATCTTTATGGCTTTGCTTTTGCTCAGTGGGGATTTATGCATTTATGTTATTTAAGTATTTGCTTCTTTATGTACTTTGAAGTTTTTGGAAAAGACAATTGATCCTGTTGTAATGGTTTTTGGAGACTACTTATGTAAGCTTGTTTTGAAGTTATGATGCTATGAAATAAGTTTTATCTTCCGCTGTGTTTTATTTATTTATTCTTGTAATTTATCTGTTCTATACTACTATAACGCTTTATGACATTAATGCATTCCCTTTGTGAGTGACATTAGTGGCCATGGGGTGTTACAACGGATATGCTTTTACACTTGATATTTAAAGACCTAGATTGGAAACCATAGTTTCTCTTTCGATTGTGGAGGCTGAGTTGATAGTCGTGGTGGAAGCAACAAAGTTAATGTTTGATTTAAGTCGATTATAATATGACTAGAGATTCAAGTGTAATAGTATTGATGTTCGATTTAATAGCAAAGTACTACTCACTTGGTGGAGAATTTAGCTTTTAGCTCATAAACAAAGCATACTGAGGTAAGAGAGATATTTTCAATATCCATAAATGAAGATATGGTAGCATATATTCGCAAAGTGTGTACGATGGATAATGTGGTGTATATGTTCACCGAAGCATCGCCGGTTGAAAATTTTGAGCATTGCTCGAACTAGGTTAGGAGCCACGGGGTTGCACAGTTGGAGAGAGTGGTGTCTTTAAATGATGAGGAGTATCAATAAGAAATCGTGGTTCACTTTTTTACACTCCTAAGTAAGCTTGTCTTTTGATTAGTTGGTTTTTGCCATGGCTCATTAGCGGATTGCATGATGGCTTTTTCGATGCTCATTGAAAACTAGGTCGTGTTTTAATCGATTAAAGATAGAGTTGGCGATGGTTTGGTACACTTGGTTTTTAGGGTATGGAGATGGGTATAGTGTCAAGGTTGAGTGTTGAAATTTTATGATACAACATTGCAATTTGAAGTGGTCAAGAATAGCTTGATTTCAGTGAAAACAATTCAATAACTGAAGCAGGAATGCTTGTAATTTCGCGGTTTGAAGCTATGAACTGCACATAAGGAAGCACAAATGATAATGAAGTCTAAATTTAGTCCTCAGAAGTCTAGGTGCAGAGGAAGGAGAAAAATGGAAGTTTGCTCAGATGTTTGTTGGATAACTAGACGTTTGGTTGCAAGGTTCTCGGTAACTCAAAATATTTCTCAAATGTTCAGTTCATATGACAAGATGTCTAACCTAATGCGAGAAATACCACAAGAATTTCCCGAGAATTAGTGCGGACGTATGACTTGGAGAGTCAGACATATGATTACCTGTAGCGAGCAGAAGTGATTTTGGGCCATACGTTTGAAACCAGAAGTCTAAGCCGTTGTTAGATGCCAAATATGTCTATGCTTATGTGGACTACTTTTGATGCATTCAAGGGGGAAAATAAGGTGTTTACCAAGTAGAAATTTCAGTATATGATCTATTTTCATATTTAAAGTGGAGAGATCTCCTGACTTGATCAATCGATTTATCCAAAGGAAATTAGGGACTTAACCTTAGCTTAATTTCTTTAATTTTGATCTCTACAATTCTTGTTTTTGAGTGATTACTGAGTGATCATTATGCCAATCTCTTGTACTCTTCTCATCGTGATAGAAAAATTTCTCTCCAAAATGGATGTACACTAGTAAGTCACTAGTGGAACCACAATAAATCTATTGTGTGATTTATTGATCATTACTACTTATCATAAATTGCTTGTGATTGAGATATTGTCATTTGGATTGGTTATTTTATGTTTTTCCTATTTATATATTGTGATTAATTGTTTTTTATAAGCTTTTCATCGATCCCAACTTCCGTAGTGATTGTGAGTTTGGTATTTAAGTCTAAATTTACAACATTAGCTTTTCTAATAGTTCCTTCTTTACACTTCAAAAATTCTTGCAATTTTTGCGACTGATGAACCTTTATGAAATAACCATTGTCGAGTTTATGTTTTCACACTAAAATTTAACTCCTCTAATTTTCTTTACTTTTTTCTAGAATGTCAATCCTTCTTGTTCGTCTACAGCCACATTGTAGTCGGCACTGATGTATGGACATTGTCTTTATTTATATTTTTGAAATAACCCTCATCGAGTTTATGTTTTCACACTAACTTTTAATTCCTCTAATTTTGTTTACTTTTTTTAATAATTTCAATCCTTTTATTTCGTCTACCACTACATTGTAGTCTAGATCGATGTATGGACAATGCCTTTCGTTTATATTTATTCATTAACATCGAAGCTTGAAAAGATGGGTTAGCTATAGGTACGACGAAATCATTAAGGCAATATACATATGTACGTCAATTACGATCTTAGTTAGATTAAAAACAAGATGTGAAATCTAAAGCATGATCAAAATCCTAGAAATACGTGCTACTGCTTGAAAGTAGGTTCTGGGATACAAAGATGGAAGCCATCAATGGAGATAATGACTAGTGTGACATGATTGATAAGGCAAATAAGAAATTCAAAGTCCACATGCTTCTAGATTCAAGGAGAAGAATATGATATTGGAAGGATATATTATAATTTCTCTTACTAGTTCATAGTTTTGAGGCTCCACCTTCCATTTATCCATGTCCAGTTCGGCACCCAAATGTATGGTTATTATTAACGAAGTGATGTGTTTGAGGATGAATATTCTATGAATTAGAAATCCATCGCACGAAATACCATGATAATAAACCGTAAGCGCACAACGTACAATTGTTAGTACGTGGCAGATACGACTCGATCAGCAAGGAAAGAAGTAATTTCAATTGTATTCAATCAAATTAAACCAAATCCAAGTGATGTTTTCACTACAACTAAACTAGTAAACTAAAATTAATAAAAACTCTGAGATAAATGGCAACTTAGGAATAAATCCACTTTCTAGATCATGTAGTAACAACAAGTTATGATATTACGATCTCTCTTCTTTTTTTGGTCATTTGTGAATTTAGTTGATATGATTATTATAAGTATAGCTTATTCATGCTATTAACTAGCACAACATAAACTATCAAATTATATCATACCCACTAAATCACCTTACTAGTTCTAATGAAAAATGAACAGGTTGAAATTGAAATATACTTTAAGCATGACTTATGAACTATTAATTAGAACTATAGACCATCAAATTTTTTATTTCAACCTCCACTTAATGACCATGAAATACACATGACATGAAACACAAAAAGAGAGAATGAATAGATAAATTATGTTGTAACTACATAATCAAGGGAGCTTCATTACCCCTAAGTTGAAAGGGATTAGCCTCTCATGTTTATTATTCTAACAACGAACTTAAATTGCAACATAGAAAAAAAAACAAAAGAAAAAAAATAAAAAAAATAAAGGACAATCTAATCTACCTGTAGAAAAGAAAATAATTTGTAAATAAAACACTAAAGAGAAAAGGGAGAAGGCTTATTTTATTCCGACCGAAGAAAGTTACAGAATAAAACCCAATATTTAATGAATTCTAAATGAACAAGATACAAGTATATTTATAGCTGATATAAGAAAGACTAATTGTCTAATTACACAATGTGGGGCTAAAGATTTAGCCCAAATAACACATAAGCCATTGCGAACGCAGCTGTAGAGCGAGAGGCCTTTCAAATGAGCCAATGTGAACGCAGCATGAGTCTTTAGTGAGCCAAATCTACCAAACTGAACTCAATTTGCAGCCGTTCTTCAAGATTTAAACTCTTCAAGCATTAGTAATTTTAGAATTCACTCTTTTTAAGCAAATTCTTCATGCTTTATCCATCAAATGCTTTAAACCATGCTTTTTTTTATCAACAATCTAAAAACACTACTATAAATACACAATATCAATTATTTTAACGCGAAAACAACATAAATAATTGGATAAAATATACACATTTACGTGTATATCAAATACCCCCACACTTATATTTTTATTCATCCTCGAATAAACTAAAGTAAAATATGTCACACTTCCGTAGGAAACATGATTGCATTTTGCGAATGCAACAAGCCGTTAAACCTCTAGGTGTCCCCAGTAGGACAAGTGTTGTCTCGTGAGGGTTTTCAGCTGATACTACCTACAGAATCTAAAAGTTAAATGCAAAAAATATTTACAAAATGCAAGGTTTGAAAATAATTACAAGATTAATGCAAATTTTTAAAGGAATAATTACAAATGGATAATTTACTTTTAAATATGACTCGAATGGGTTAACACAAATTTGGGTCGTCACTATGAAATTTCAGTCCGTTACTAATCAAAACTTCAAACAGAAGTATTGCTATTGTCACATACTCCTCTATCTTAGCCAGTTGTTTTGGTAGAAACGTAGTGCAAGTATGAAATGAATTCTATAATCGATATCGACAGTCGTAAAACGGCATCTCAACTTCCTTTTTGTTAACAAGTTAGGTCGAATAAGTGAAGAGTGTGATTGGATTTTAAGTGCTAACTCTCTCTTTATTATAAAATATTCACATTATTATTATTTACAAATACCTTGGTATACCACCCCTACACTGTATTACGACTTACGTGAGGGTCGGTAATCCTAAGGTGTCCAACTCATAAAATGGGACAAAGGTATACCGACGCTGACTTTGCCAACAAGATGTTGGAAAGAGCTTGGCGGGTTTGCACACCAACGCCAGACGTACTACAAATGTTGGATACCCTTGGATTATTATATACATACTTCTTTCTTCCTTTTACATGAGAGAGAGAGAGGGAGTTAAGCGAGAATATCTTAGCATAACTTCACTTAAATGATCTAAAATGTTATCGTAGTAGTCTAAATCAACCGTTCATTTAATCAGATTACAATTCAGAAAACATTTCATACTCATCACCCATGAATCTCCCAATATACCAGTTACACCAAATTTGCTCATAATTTAAACTTTCCTTTCGTTATCCACAAAGAGAAGTAAATTTCCAAACATTTTAATCGAAGGACCAAAATTATATGTTAATAACTCCATTATGTCTTACTTAAAAGCAAATAGAAGTGCGAAACTCTATTTTTTTAAGAAAAAGGGGGAAAATGCAAAAAGAGAAAGAAAAAAATGCAAACTTAAACTATGCAAAATAGAATGAAAATGAGATTCCCCCCACACTTGATTCCGACTGTGTCCCCACAATAAATGCATGACACAATGAGTGAATGGAAGAGAAATATTTACATATGTACAAAAGAGGGTTAGTGCGACTTACCAAATGGCATGCAGAAAATATGCAGTCATCGAATAGATGAACCGGTCCACGATGGACCAATGGATCAGCTTCATTAAGATTATAAGGCACAGCTTAAGCACAAAAAACCGAATCATGAAGGATCGTATATTACATGTCTGATTTGGAAAAACAAATTTTGTTTTTTCAAAATGTTTGTGTTGCTAATCTTAAAATTTTGAGCTTACAATTGATCCTAAAATCGAATTGAATTTTTGTAGAAACTAAAGAGAGGTCATTGACCTAGGGTTCAGTAAAAGTTTCAAAAACAAAGTTTGATTTGTTCAAATGATGTATAAATTGAGAGATGTAAGCATCACTCTCACCTCCACACTTGTTTTGAGAAATATTGTTCGGTTTTGCTTTGATATTTGAAATTTTGTTAACTAAAGGTTCATTCGTAAACCTAAAGTCAAAACCAAACAAATGAATTTTCACTAAATTTCGAAATCGTGTTTTCTTAAAAACAGTGTTATTCCAAAAAGAGTTCATATACTGTAGAAATTTATCATTGAAAAACAAGTGATCACAGTGAGGTTCAGCTGAAACGACTAAGTCGCAAGGCGTATCAATAGTTTTTGAAAAATCGTCAGTTTTTTCAAGATCACATTCAGCAGTTATTTTCAACCTAAAGAATTTCAAGTTTTCCAAATTTTCATTTTCAGTTTTAGACCCAACAACATTATCATCAATTAATTTAGGAAGTTTTCGCTCATCAAAGCCGTCCTCACCTAAACAGTTGTTAACAACTTCATCATTTTTGTCATGTTGACAGCTAAACTTTCAAAATTTTCAGAATCTAAGAGAGGAAGATCAAATTGAAGATTGACGTCTTCGTTTTCAAGAGAATTCAAATTCAAATCAATTACAGAGCTTTCAACAACTTCATTAAGATTTTCATCAATTTCAAAAGTTGTTAGTTGAAGATCGACAATTGTGGTAAAAGGTGGATTAACATTTGACACGTCACATGTTCGGTTTTGATTATTTTGTTTTTCTCGAAAATTCATGTAGTCTTGAAACAACAAGTCCGTGTGATTATCGTGAATTTCGTTCATTTGCTCAACAAAACCAAAGTTATAATTATTAACTTGAGAAGTTTCACTTTGAAATTGTTGAGAACAAGAATCGTTAATCGCACCATTATTGAAATTATTCCCATTGCCAAACTCATTTGTAAAGTGATTCACATTTCGATTTTGAATTTGAAATTCATTTTGGAGTTCGAAATTGAATTGATAAGGGTTATATTAAAAACTATTTGAATTTGGAAGTGAATTCAAATTTTGATTATTTTGAAATTTTTGACTTGAATTGTTGCCCAAGTATGAACTACACCATTCACTTATTCTTTGATTTTGTTGTGTGCACATTTCAAGTAAAGATTCGACATTTTTTTCAAGATTTGAGGGTTGGTCGGGATTTTGAAAATTTGTGGTGTAAAATCAGGATTATTTTGAAAATTTTGTAAAGTTTGTGGTGTAAAATCCAAATTGTTCGTACAATAATTGTTATTAAAATATCCGTATGAATTTGGTGTAAAATTATATGGAATATATTGATTTTCACAACTATCGTAAAATTCATTAGGATAAGGAAATTGGGACATTTTCAGGAATCTTTTTATTTTTATTTTTTTATATATGCATGAATTAATGCATCTATATGAATGCAACCTACTTATTTACAAATTTCTAAAATCATACAATGACGGTTAGATTAATTTCAATAAAAGATTTCTCAGCCAGTTAACGGGCAGGAGTTATCGGTGCACCTTGAATCACCTTAGCAATGCAACCGAAGGTTTAAGTACCTTCAGAGGAACAACCGGAACAATATTTATGTATCACCGTAATATTTATAAACGGTTATTACTTTACCGTATTCTAGACACCGAGAAACAATTCCGTAGAAATAAACCAATTTTTCAAATTATAATGAAGTCCTTAGAAAATAAAATTAAAACTAAGATGAATGCAAAACAAGAATTAAACGTGAATTACAATGCAACTACGAATGAATTTTTGTTTGATTTTTGAAATTTTTTATGCAAATGCAAGTAAACAACAATGCTAGGAAAATAAAAACTAAGTTAGAATACAATACCAAAGCATACAGAATTTCATTAACAACAATTTTTTTTTAAAGCAAGCGTGAAGCAATGCGGTGCAAAGCGAGCAATTTCCTGATTTATACAACATGAAAAGGAAATTTAAAGACAATATATACAAGCAAAAGGATTTTTTTAGAGAAGATTAAAAAAAATGCTATGCTCTATTCTTTTTTAAAAAGAACAAAATAAAATTTAAAAAGAGATTAAACTAGATTCAAGTCACCCAAAAACAAAATTTGAAGGGAAAAATAAATAAAACTAAAATCTTAAACAAAGAAGTAACTAAAGAAATAAACTCCACTTGCCGAAGGAATAAAGAAAAATTGCTTAAATCCAAAGCCCAAGCGGCCCAACTGAGTTTAGTAGTCCAGACCCACACTTGAAAAATGATACTGGTAAGCAAACAAAAACACCAAATGAACCGACTCAAGAATACCAATTCGACATCCACCTCTTTCTTTTTCTTTTTTTCTTTTCGAAATCAAAATTAAAACCTATCGCACTAATTTTTTTTAAATGGTTCGAATTTCGGTTTTGGGGGAGGCTATTGGAGTTGGTTGTTTAGATTTGGGTTTAAGCATGGGGGTTGTTTCAATTTGCTAGAATTGGTCTTTTGAGGAAGTGGCGATTTTAACTGCAGGAGGAGTTATGGTTCGGGAGTAGGAGATGATGTAAGTTTGGGTGAGGAAGTGGTGCTTGTGTTGCAAAAGTTTTGAAGTGATCCTGTTGAGGTCTTTGTTCTAGTGTGACTAACAGTAAGGGTTATTGACAGGATAGTGATGAAATTGGAGGTTGCGGCAGAGTCGTATATGTTGATTGTTCGTGAGGTTTGGATGGTCTATGAGACAGGAAGATAGGTGATTTGATGGTATGTTGTAGTTTTTCGGAAGTGGTGGCAATTATGTATGGTCGAGCATTCTATGGAGTAGTAGTCGATCTGCGTAATTGCAGTTTGCGAAGTATGTAAGTGTGAACGGGGATGGACGGTGGTTCGCTACTTGGTGGAAAGAAGGTGGTAGTGGCAGTTAGAGTTGTGCAATAGTGAAGGAGTTGCTGACTTATGGAGGAAGTTGGTGAAAGACAGTAGGGTCTTTGAGGAGGGTGTAAATGTGGTATTATGATTGTAGCTTGTTGGTATAGGTTGTATGAAAGTGAATGGTGGAGATTGCGTAGAGGAAGGTAAAGGTGGGAATAGAAAAGTGTGAGAGGAGTTTGTGGGTGAAGAACGTGATGGTTTGGAAGATTGTACTTTGTGCTGGTAATGGAGATGTTTAAATATGGTAGATGCAGAGAAAGAAATAGAGAAAAACAAGTCAAAGAAAATTTGCTTCCTTTAGTTTGTTTCATTTATTTATTTATTTTTGGTTTTTGTAAAAGAAGAAATATGAGATGTTGGAAAGAAATTTGAAAAGAATTAGCAACAAAAAGAGGAAAGAATATGTAATGGGAAAGAAGTTGAAAAAAAGAAAGAAATTGTAAAAGAAAATGAAATTGGAAGAAAAGAGGCATGGGAGAAAAAGTAGAAAAAGGGATTTTGTTTTCTTATTATGAAGAAAGAATGAATTTGTACAAAGAAGGGAAAGAAATAGACAGGAAAAAGGGAAACAAAAAGGAGAAGAAATTGCACAAAAATTAGCAAGATTTTTTTTTATTTGTAATAATTTGAAAAGGAAAGAAATTTGTAGAAAATTTTGGAAAGAAATCAAAGAGAAAAATGGAAAGATTTTTTTTATTTGTAAGAATTGAAAATGAATTGAAGGTGGAAAGAAGTAGATGACAGAAAGGAAAGAAATAAATGAAAGAAAAAGAGCAAATTGTATTGAAAACATGAAAGATATTGAAAACAAAAGGCAAGATTTTTTTAAACAAGAAAAACACAAATACACATACCAAAAACAAAAAATGCACAATTCAATACACACACAAACACAAGAAAATAAAATAAAATAAAAACACAACAAGTTTGGTTTTTTTATAAAGACTAAAGCAAAATAAACAAACAAAATGCACATAAAACTTTTCTTTTTATTTTGAACAAACTAACAAAAATTAATTCGAAGATTAAAATCAAAATTAAACAACTTTCCCCGGCAGTGGCGACAAAAACTTATTCGACGACGAATATTCTATGAATCAGAAATCCATCGCATGAAATATCGTGATAATAAACCGTAAGCGCACGATGTACAATAGTTAGTACGTGACGAATACAAGTCGATCAACAGGAAAAGAAGTAATTTCAATTATATTCAATCAAACTAAACCAAATCCAAGTGATGTTTTAACTACAACTAAACTAGTGAACTAAAATTAATAAAAACTGTGAGATAAATGGCAACTTAGGAATAAATCCACTTTCTATATCATGTAATACAACAAGTTATGATATTACGATCTCTCTTCTTTTTTTGGTCATTTGTGAATTTAGTTGATATGATTGTTATAAGTATAGCTTATTCATGCTATTAACTAGCACAACATAAGCTGTCAAATTATATCATACCCACTAAATCACCTTACTAGTTCTAATGAAAAATGAACAAGTTGAAATTGAAATATACTTTAAGCATGGCTTATGAACTATTAATTAGAACTATAGACCATCAATTTTTTTATTTCAACCTCCACTTAATGACCATGACATACACATGACATGAAACACAAAAAGAGAGAATGAATAGATAAATTATGTTGTAACTACATAATCAAGGGAGCTTCATTACCCCTAAGTTGAAAGGGATTAGCCTCTCATGTTTATTATTCTAACAACGAACGTAAATTGCAAATAGAAAAAAAGAAGAGAAAAAGAGAATAAAAATAAAATAAAGGACAATCTAATCTACTTGCAGAAAAGAAAATAATATGTAAATAAAACACTAAAGAGAAAAGGGAGAAGACTAATTTTATTCCGATAGAAGAAAGTTACAGAATAAAATCCAATATTTAATGAATTCTAAATGAACAAGATACAAGTATATTTATAGCTGATATGAGAAAGACTAATTGTCTAATTACACAATGTGGGACTAAAGATTTAGCCTAAATAACACATAAGCCAGTGCGAACGCAGCTGTAGAACGAGAGGCCTTGCAAATGAGCCAATGTGAATGCAGCATGAGTCTTTAGTGAGCCAAATTATGTAAGTGTTTATCTTTTAGTTATATTCTTACATATTTTAATTTGAGATTATCAGTACATAACATCTGCCCATATCTTGAAGGGTCGACATGTTTACCCAGACCGGCCTATACAAATTCGGAGAAGCACATGGCCAAGACAGAGAACAAGTCTAGGAAGTGAAGTATAACCTCTGCTCATATGTTCGTATACTCTTTAATTTAATTATCAATTCGTATTTCATTTTTCATATCACATTACAGATTTGGGATAGTGCAATACTGGCCTATAAAGAGGATACAATGAATAATCGGCAAACTACTGAATGGACATTAAAAAGAGTTACGGTAAGACAATCTACTGTTTATATTTTGAATACTAAAATAAGTACATTCTTCGTTTTAACCAACTGCTTATTTACTCTTTTTTGCAGCTTAACTTGCACTCAGCACATTGGAGTAAGGATGTGGTGATCAATAATTACACTTTTTTACGTGTACTTAAAAATATGTTTAAATGTTGATAATAAGTTTTAATACATTTCCTGTATCAAAGTCTGTCATATTTATTTTGTCCTCTCTGCATTTGCTTTCTGTGAAAAAAAATATATTCGTGATGTGGTTAGCTCAATTTAACATGCTGTGAATACCTCTTGAATCTTACCTTATGTTACTTGTGATTTTGATGTTGCTATATACCTTTTGGAGTCAGTTGAGCATACATACAAAATCTTTACTGTAAGTCAGTCATGTATATAGCCAAGAAGTTACATAACATAAATTGCTGTATTAATTATATTTTGTTTACTAATACACATTCCTAGCATCTCATGCATGCAATAAATAGATTAAATGAAAAGATAAAAATGTGCAAATCATAAGAGCCAATCACTAACAATATTCTAATGATACCCAATTTTAACTATGAAATTAGCATTAAATGGGTTGGGACCTAAAAACTTCAAAATATATTTGAAATTATGTTGCTATATATAATTTAGCATTAAATGGCTCGATTTAACATGCTGTGAATACCTCTTGAACCTTGCCTTATGTTACGCATGATTTTGATGTTGCTATATATAATTTAGCATTAAATGGCTCAATTTAACATGCTGTGAATACCTCTTGAATCGTGCCTTATGTTACGTATGATTTTGATGTTTCTATATATAATTTAGCATTAAATGACTCAGTTTAACATGTTGTGAATACCTCTTGAATCTTGCCTTATGTTACGTATGATTTTGATGTTGCTATATATAATTTAGCATTAAATGGCTCAATTTAACATGCTGTGAATACCTCTTAAATCGTGCCTTATGTTACGTATGATTTTGATGTTGCTATATATAATTTAGCTTCAAATTGCTCAATTTAACATGCTGTGAATACCTCTTGAATCTTGCCTTATGTTACATATGATTTTGATGTCGCTATGTATGTTTTGGAGACATGCGAGCATACATACTCATATTTAATGAAAATGGGTCGTGTATATAGCAAAGAAGTAACATAACATAAACCGCTGTATGAATTAATTTTTTTTTACTGATACACATTGCTAGCATCTCATGCATGCAATAAATAGCTTAAATGAAAAGATAAAAGTGTGCAAATCCATTTCATTCTATATAAGAGCCAATCACTATCAATATTCTAATGATACCCAATTTAAACTCTGAAATTAGCACTAAATGGGTTGGGAGCTAAAAGCTTCAAAATATATTTGAAATTTTAAAAATGCTATATCAAAAGATTACCATATATAAATGAAGTGAAATTGTTTATATTCCATTACAGTGGAGTGAAATTGCATTTCAAAAGATTTGTAGATAATCGGAAAGGTTCTGTATATTTACATCTTCATAGGGTCTTTATCTAAAAGTTACTATATTATTGGTGATATAATTTAGCATTAAATGGCTCAATTTAACATGTTGTGAATACCTCCTGAATCTTGCCTTATGTTAGGTATGATTTTGATGTTGCTATATACGCGAAATTGTTTATATTTCAGTACAATGGAGTGAAATTGCATTTCAAAAGATTTGTGGATAATCAGAGAGATTTTGTATATTTACATCTTCATCGGGTCTTTATCGAAAAGTTACTGTATTATTTTGGTGATATAATTTAGCATTAAATGTTAAAAATACTTGCATTGCATGTTTGTAGCCTTTAAACCTGTTCCAATTATGAAAATTGAATATAATTTCAGTTTTATAGAAAAATGCAGTTATGGACATTATTTTAATTACTCCTTCAATATATACTACGTTAGACTCATAAAATTTAACATACTCTTCCTTCCACATTCATAGCCTCTCTTTTTTACTCGTCAGTTTTGTTCTCTTCCTAACACATCATGACTAAGGTAATTCTCTTCTTCTAACTTAACTGCTACTTTTTTTTACACCTGCTTAGCTCATTTTACATAAAATTGTGCAGTCCAAGCTTTCTGTGCCAAACAAACAGTCTCCATTATCCATTTCAGTACAAAAACATAAATGTAAAAGCACACGTCTAACTATACCCCATAAATCATCCAGCTATGAAACCACCACAACTGTGACTAATGTCCCATCTCCTACTACTGTTCAAGTTCAATCCAACGATTTTCAAATGAAAATCAAGCTCACGATCTTCCGCCTACTACTCCATAACATACGGAAAACGAAGACGAAGCTCATTGGAATGCAATGGTTTGATACAAATTTTTTCCAACCAACCATACAACTATATTTATCATACGTATTCCTTTTCTAACCAATTTCTTTAAACTGCAGTTTGCGGACTGTGACAGGATCCAGGCAGAGTATCTGGCATCAGTTTTCTTTTTTTTTAATTTATGAAACTGAGGATGTATTCTACACTAATAAATTACATTTGTTTCTCATTTGCATTTCCAGTATAAACACCTAGCTGTATTTCTCTTTGTACCCATTTCCCTTATGTAACTCTTATACATAAGTGCACCCAAGCATAATTTTGTGTTCTGCTACATGTTTTTCCGTGTACTTAAGCAAATGTTTATGGAAAATGTGGTTGTTTTCTTTGTGCACCCGCTCATGTTGTCGACTCCTATTTACTTTCTGTTTCTAACTTCCTATGCACACTTTTATTCCTCATGATGTACTTATCCAGTTTAATGTTTACTGTATTTTTTTTTTTTTACTTTTTGTTGTTTCACTATTTGCCATTGCCGTTTATTTTTTGTACATTGTACCTTCTGTTCTATATAATAACTGTTTGTTTACTTTGCCATTGTATCTTGGGTCTTTTTTTAACTGACCACCTGTAAAAACTTGATGATGAACATTTGTTTCATCCTATTGTTCTTGGCTGACATAACAAATATTTCACATACGCCTTCGTATATTGACTACCACGGGGTATAGAGAACTTGCTTCCTTTATGTTGACAGCATGTTTAGAGATCAATTATCTTTAATAGTATGATGTTTCTATGTTGCATACGTAACATGTTACCTTCTTTTAAATTAATTAGTTAAAATATTGTCTGTATGGCTATTTATTCAGTAAATTTGGACATTAAAGGGAATGATTCATTGGCTATATGCATCTGAAGTTACGTGTACATAACCAGCAACAGAAATGTAATTCTAGATCACACATCTTAACGTAATATTAAGTTTAAAGCTACATATGAATAAAAACAAGTCTGAAATCAGAGATCAGAAAAGAAGTCTAAACTATGCAGGAAAAACGTAAGTTTCTATGTCAGTATCATTAACTGTTGCTACTGCTATCCATGATTATTTCATTACCATTTGTACCTTCAATTAAAATAACATGTGTTAAAATTAAAAATATATCCAACAGCATTCATTACTAATATATATATATATATATCCTATTATTGACATATTAACAGTATCTTATACTGTGTAAATATAAAAATCTATTGTCATTTTAACAGTGTCCTTCCTAAATAAATTATTATTTATCATACTTGCAGACGTGAAATATTATAATACCAGCAGCCAAATTATATTCTGTGGCCCACGACATTTGTTTCATCCTATTGTTCTTGGATGACATAACAAATATTTCACATACGTCTTCGTATATTGATTACCACGCGGTATAGAGAACTTGCTTCCTTTATGTTGACAGCCTGTTTATAGATCAATTATCTTTGATAGTATGATGTTTCTATGTTGCATACGTAACATGTTACCTGCTTTTAAATTAATTAGTTAAAATATTGTCTGTATGGCAATTTATTCTGTAAATTTGGACATTAAAGGGAATGATTCATTGGTTATATGCATCTGAAGTTACGTGTACATAGCCAGCAACAGCAATGTAATTCTAGATCACACATCTTAACGTAATATTAACTTTAAAGCTACATATGAATAAAAAAATTCTGAAAATCAGAAATCAGAAAAGAAGTCTAAACTGTGCATGAAAAACGTAAGTTTCTATGTCAGTATCATTAACTGTTGCTACCGCTATCCATGATTATTTCATTACCATTTGTACCTTTAATTAAAATAACATGTGTTAAAATTAGAAATATATCCAACATCATTCATTACTAATTAATATCCTATTATTGACATATTAACAGTATCTTATACTGTGTAAATACAAAAATCTATTGTCATTTTAATAGTGTCCTTCCTAAATAAATTATTATTTATCATACTTGCAAGCGTGAAATATTATCATACCAGCAGCAAAATTTTATTTTATGGTCCACGACATTTGTTTCATCCTATTATTCTTGGCTGACATAACAAATATTTCACATACGCCTTCGTATATTGATTACCACGGGGTATGGAGAACTTGCTTCCTTTATGTTGACAGACTGTTTATAGATCAATTATCTTTGTTCTATGTTGCATGCGTAACATGTTACCTTCTTTTAAATTAATTAGTTAAAATATTGTCTGTATGGCCATTTATTCGGTAAATTTGGACATTAAAGGGAATGATTCATTGGTTATATGCATCTGAAGTTACGTATACATAGCCAGCAACAACAATGTAATTCTAGATCACACATCTTAACGTAATATTAACTTTAAAGATACATATGAATAAAAACAAGTCTGAAATCAGAAATCAGAAAAGAATTCTAAATTGTGCATGAAAAACGTCAGTTTCTATGTCAGTCTCATTAACTGTTGCTATCGCTATCCGTGATTATTTCATTACCATTTGTACCTTCAATTAAAATAACATGTGTTAAAATTAGAAATATATCCAACAACATTCATTATTAATATATATATATCCTATTATTGACATATTAACAGTATCTTATACTGTGTAAATATAAAAATCTATTATCATTTTAACAATGTCCTTCCTAAATAAATTATTATTTATCATACTTGCAGACGTGAAATATTATCATACCAGCAGCCAAATTATATTCTATGGTCCACGTCTTCCATTTACCAATATTTTCTCCCACCCTTCTTCCTATACACCACCACATGCTTTCTTCTTCCCTAACTGCACAAATAAACTATTCATTTTCCAATCAATACTCTCCAACAAGATACATAAACCCTGCCTACTTTGTCTTCTTCACTATTTCGACCTAACATTTTACTGCTCCCATTCTCCATCACCGGTGTACCCACTGAAGTTAACTTCCTACTCAGGTTACACTTTTATTTACTTATTTAAACCTCAATTTTTTTTCTTTCCCGGATTCATTTTCATCTGCCTTTGTATTCTTTCTCACTGATTGCTTATACAACGACTGCTTATATATTTCAATGGTTATAACCTGTTTTCTACTGCTGCTGACCTGGTGCTCATTAATAGTTTAATTTTTACTATAAATATTTCTCCTCACGTGCTTCTATATGTTACAAACTGAAAATGGAAATACATATTATGCATTTTGTTAAATCAGTTTGCTATAAAGGTTTACAAATTGAATTTAGCATTATTGTTCACCGATTCAAATTTGTTTTACCTTCTGCTCTAACTCATTATAACTAACCACAAATTTATTTGGCAACTGACAGTAGTAGATATGGAAAACACGGACAAACGTATTTTGGTCGATATAACCAATCGTACCCCTACTACGTCTGTAGGACATCAAAAGCGTCACAAGGTTTGGTAAACATATATCTTATATGTACATTCGATTCAAATCATTAACCACGTTTGTTCCGTTCTGCAGAGTACTAACACCACTTTGCTCATTAATGCTGATAACAATGATACTGAGACCTCTACAAGCACTACAACCAACATGTATGTGCACACTCTACTATAATTCCTGTATTTGCTCATGAAATAAACTTTCTGTCATATTTATTTACTAAAATCTACCAAATTAACATGCTATGTATTTATCTTTGATTTTATTTTCTTCTAATACATGCAAAATTAATCTTTGTTGCAATTAGGCCATTAAGGCGCTCAATTGCTCAAACTTTGCGTAGACAAAAAGAAAGACTGACAAAAAATGCAACAACTTCGGGAATGGAATCTCAAAACTAGGTATTCAATCTTCCCTCTTCAGCTTCCATGATGCAATGTAATGGTGTAACCCAATCTTCACAAGTGATCGGTGGTGTAGAAGATAACTCCAGCGAAGATCCAACACTTCTTCCCTCCTCATCTACTCAACTTAACACTCAAATGTAAGTCAACTATTGTTTGCAGTCAATCAATTCGTGCCTATACCATGTCCCAACCACAAAATCTAAATACACACAACTGTCACTTCACTTGTAATATATTCATCTCCATTAGGTTAATTGAAGATGGCTTGGTTACACCGTTATCAAATCACTCCATTGCTCAAAAGCTACACAGGGAACGAGAAAGGATTTACCGTGCGCAACACATTGAACGTCATTCCATTGGCTTAATGAACATACCATGTCCATTTTGTAGAGAACTTCATTGGATCGACGAACGTTTGTCAAAATCTCCTTTATGTAATCCCATTTTTAGAACATGTTGTAAGTCTGGAAAAGTAAAGTTACCTCCATCATCACAACCTCCGACGGAATTACGACAGTTATATGATGGAAACGACTCTTTATCTACTTCTTTTTTGCAACATATTCATGAGTATAATTCTGCAAATGCATTCACAAGTCTTGGCTGCAAATTAGATGATAGAACTCTCAGTACACATGGGATAAAGTCGTTCACAATACATGGAGAACTGCGACATAGAACAGGTGCTTTGTTGCCTTATATTGGCAATCCCCCTGTATATCTCAACTATATATATATGATCCTACTGCTGCATTGACATTTAGACATGAAAGAAACCAACGTCTTAATAGACAAGTTTTGGAAATAATACAATGTGTTCTTTTGCAGGACAATGAATTCACAAAATTATATCGTCAGGCTTATGATATTTTGATAAACTCGACTGACGCAGCCCAAAATCTTCCCTTGCGTCTTCATTACAATCAAACAAATGACATTCATGTCTATAACATGCCAACAACGGATGAAATAGCTATTATCTTACTTGGAGATGGATCTCAAATTTGTGGAACTAGAGATATTGTAATACACTTGAAAGGAGGTTCACATTTGGAACGGATCAGCGAATGTCATCCTGCGTACTTACCCCTTTATTATGTCCTTCTATTTCCCCATGGTGATCTTGGTTGGGATATTAACCATATGAAATGGAATCCCTCTTTAAACATCCTGATACCAAAAGACTGACACAATAACCATATTATAGTTATCGGCTCTTTGAAAGAGAGGGTGAATATTCCATAATTTTATGTGCACATAAATTATTTCAAGAATTCGTTGTAGATGCTTGGGCATGTACCGAACAAAATCGGTTATATTGGGCTAGGACTCATTAAATTGAGCTCCGTAGGGATCTGTACTGTGGAATTACGGGTGTAGAGTCGGACGTCTTACAAGCAGATCAAATTGGTAAGCGATTTGTCTTACCGTCCTCTTATATTGGTACTTCTAGACATAAGTATGAAATATATCAAGACTCCCAAGCAATAACAAGATATAAAAATCACCCAGATATCTTCTTAACAATGACTGCGAATCCAAATTGGCTAGAAATTGAGCAAGCTTTGAAATCAAACCAAAGACCCAACGATCGTCCAGACATTATCGATCGGGTATTTGAATTGAAACGCTGAAGTTTGATGGATGAAATTTATAAAAATCATATTTTTGGTTCAGTTGTTGCACATTTGTTCACTATAGAGTTCCAAAAAAGGGGATTACCGCATATGCATGCACTTTTTTTTTTACAATCCGCAGACAAATTAAGAACAGTGGATCAAGTAGATAGTTTGATTTCTGCAGAGTTTCCTAACGAAAAGGAACGTCCATTACTTTGTGAAACCATTAGAAGATGTATGATACATGGACCATGCAAGGGAAATATGCACGCTCCATGTATGGAAAATGGAAAATGTTTGAAGCGGTATCCAAGGGAGTGGGATGATAATACATAAATGGATAAAGACGGATATCCAATATATCGTCGGTGCAATGACGGATTTTTTTTTTTTTGAAATAAGGGGTATTTCCGTGGATAATAGGGACGTAGTTCCTTATAATCCAAAACTTTCTGAAATGTTTAATTGTCATATAAATGTTGAAGGATGTGCAAGTGTACGGGCTGTAAAATATATACATAAGTATATATATAAGGGTCATGATCGAACTACTGTTGTTGTGGGTGAGGAAGATGAAATTAAGCAGTATCTTGACTCCAAATACATAAGCCCTCCTGAAGCTGCATGGAATATTTTTGGTCACCGTATGCACAAGGATAAACCAGCGATTATTCGTCTATAGCTACATCTACCCGGAATGCACCAGGTCACCTTCGATCCGACAGAATCTGTGGATGCAATCAAATTAAGGGAAGAAAACCAAACTTCCACACTAATTGAGTTCTTCAAATTCTATGCAGCACATCCAGAAGCAACAAAATATACATATCAATAATTTCCAGAGTTTTATACATGGAATAAAGAGACACATATATGGTCCCCACGAAGTGCAAGTTCCAGAGCTATAGGGAGAATGTATTTTCCAAGTCCGAACTCTGGTGAGTGGTTTTTTCTACGACTACTACTTACCATTTGTACAGGTCCAACATCTTTTGAGGATTTACGAAAAGTTAATGGCGAAGTTCATGAAACATTTAAAGATGCATGCATTGCTAATGATATGCTTGAAGATGACGAAGAATGGGTCACATGTTTGGAAGAGGCATCAATTATGAACACGGATATCAACTTAGAAGACTTTTCTCCATTATTCTCACTCAGTGCTACCCTTTACGACCGCATAACCTTTGGACAAAATTTGCTACACACATTTGTGATGATTTAGGGCACACTATCACAAATCTGTTCCACATTACTAATCCTACTGAATATGAAATCCAAGATTATGGTTTACATATTCTTAACAAATTACTCCAAGAATCAGGGAAAAGTCTACATGATTTTCCACCAATGCCTCTACCAACTAAAAACTGGGAAATTGCTGTGCAAAACAGACTTATAATGGAACACAAACAACCACAATATGAAGGACAAGATGCGAAGGTGGAAAAAATATTCTTACTTTCAACGATGATCAACGGACAACATACGAATTAATATTTTCGTCTGTTCAAAATCGAGATGGAAAAACTTTTTTTTTTAAATGGTGGAGCTGGGACTGGAAAAACATACTTATATAAATACAATTGCAGACAAATGTCGAAGTCTAGGACATATTGTGCTTATCGTTGCTTCATCAGGTATTGCTTCTTTACTACTTCTTGGAGGTAGAATAGTACATTCATCATTTTCCCTACCATTAAATATTTTAGAGGACTCAACTTGCGGATTTACAAAACAATCATCAACAGCCGAGCTCATAAGACAAGCAAGTCTCATTATATGGGATGAAGTACCAATGCAACATCGATTTTGTGTTGAAACAGTCGACCGATCATTTAAAGATATTCGAGATAACACATAGCCTTTTGGTGGACTGACAGTTGTTTTAGGAGGAGATTTTTGCCAAATTTTACCTGTTATCCCAAAGGGAACACGTGAAGATATTGTTGCATCAACGTTACGCCGATCACCGTTATGGGCAGTTGTTCATGTCTTATGTTTACACAAAAATATGCGACTAAGTTCCAACGACGTTGAGAGTGGTGCTTTTGCTGAATATCTAACCAGGGTACTACATTTTCATTTCCTACCACTATCATAAGAATAGTTCGACTCTGTGTCTATTTAATATAATCGTTCTTTTAATCAAATTTATTGTTGTACAGATCGGATCAACGCCAGAACAACACATTGACCTATCAATGATGCACAAATGCAGTATTCTTGCTGACACTGTTTATCCACGACTTATTGTCAACCAAGTATCTCCTGATTTTTTAAAGGACAGAACTATTCTCTCAGCACGTAACAAAGATGTGAGCGCAATAAATTCTGCATGTCTGCAGAAATGCTCTGGTGATGTTCATATTTTCCTTTATGCTGACAAGTTAGTGGAAAATGAGGAAAATGATCGTTACCCAACTGAATTTCTGAATTCAATAGAGTGTAGTGGATTACCACCATTCAAACTTAAACTTAAAGTTGGATGCCCGATTATGCTGCTTAGAAACCTAGCTCCAAAAGAGGGACTCTGCAATGGAACAAGGTTGATAGTAGTCTGATGCATAACACGAATAATTGAAGCTCAAATACTTACTGGAGATAATGCTAGTAATTTTGTATTTATACCTAGAATATCTCTTCAACCATCTTCCTCAGAATTATCTATAAACATGTCAAGACGTCAGTTTCCTATTAAGCTAGCTTACGCATTAACTATCAATAAAGCACAAGGTCAATCTGTGAAGTAAGCTGGTATTGATTTACGCACCAAAGTGTTTAGTCATGGACAACTGTATGTTGCTCTATCTAGATGCACTGCATTCCGTAGAATTTCAATTCTGCTAGAATCAACCACAACAATACAACAAATGTCGTTTATCCTGAGGTTTTGCTGTAATTTCACAAAAAAATATTGGAGTACAAATGTACGTACTTTTCTCCTCAAAAGTTAGTTTTCTAAAACTTTTTTCAAAAAAAAATTCTCACTGCAATTTTACACCTTTATTTTATCTACAGATGCTTTGCAATAAAAATATTTGGCCTGCCACCGATGCGATCACCAATGTCCATCTTTTTGGTTAGTTTATTTGTTTGCAAGTCCTTATTTTCTTCACTATTACAAGTGTTTTCGCAATTACTTATTCAGTTTGGAACCTTAACACTACGAATTCATACAAACTGCTTTTCTAACCATCTTTTTTCTTCACTGTAGTTTGCAGACTGTGATAGGATCGAGGCAGAGTATCTGGCAAGGCGTTCAAGGAATTAATCAACCTGCTTCTCCATTATAACCTCATTTCATTCTTTCCACACTCACCAGTTCCATTTGTATTCCCCTCTAATAAATTACATTCACTTCCCACCAGTGTTACCACTTAATAAACTTACCTATCTTTTCTTTGTATGCATAAGTTTGTATTATGCAGTTTGTTTTCTGTAGTTTGTTTTTAATTATGACACTTTTTCCCTTTCATTTATTATTCTGTTGCCAACTTCGCGCATCTTTTACTACTCAACTGAAATAATCCTAACATTTTACATTCATCCATTTCCAATTTACATTAAATAACCTGCGACAAATAAAAATTTAAATATACAATTACTCCACATATACATAACATTTGACGAACATCAATCGACGCGCAAATGACTTGCATCGATCACGCACGAAGCGCGTGCCACAACCATGCGCGAAGAGCGTCAAACAACCACGCGCGTGCAAACTACAACTCCCTGTACTCTATTCTCCCATGCAAACTACAACACCCCGTACTCTATGCTTCCGTGCAACTCACGGGTTTCCACTCGTGAATAGATAAATTATGTTGCAACTACATAATCAAGAGAGCTTCATTACCCCTAAGTTGAAAGGGATTAGCCTCTCATGTTTATTATTTTAACAACGAACGTAAATTGCAACATATAACAAAAAAACAAGAGAAAAAGAAAAAGAAAATAAAGTACAATCTAATGTACTTGCGAAAAAGAAAATAACATGTAAATAAAAAAACTAAAGAGAAAAGGGAGAAGACTAATTTTATTCCGACGGAAGAAAGTTACAGAATAAAACCCAATATTGAATGAATTCTAAATGAATAAGATACAAGTGTATTTATAGCTGATATAACAAAGACTAATTGGTTAATTACACAATGTGCGACTAAAGATTTAGCCCAAATAACACATAAGCTAGTGTGATCGCGTTGTAGAGTGAGAGGCCTTGCAAATAAGCCAATGTGAACGCAACATGAGTCTTTAGTGAGCCAAATCTACCTATCTGACCTCTATTTGCAACCGTTCTTCAAGCTTTAAACTTTTCAAGCTTTAGTAATTTCAAATTTCACTCTTTTTAAGCAAATTTTTCATGCTTTATCCATCAAATGCTTTACACCATGCTTTTTATTAACAATCTGAAAACATAGCTATAAATACACAATATCAATTATTTTTAAGGGAAAACAAGATAAATAAGCGGATAAAATATACACATTTATGTGTATATCATGATGCAATCGAGATCAATAAAAAAGTTATTGTAGAAAATGTAATTCTACTGCTTGAATGAATTATACAAGATGATTCTTATCTAATACAAACATATATGCTTTTATATACACACACACAGAGTTACAATAGCTGGAACAAGTAAATGAGCTTCAGAATCTTATTATATCTTCAGGCCCATGTAGTTCATACGATGTAATCAGTCTACATTCTTCTGTGAGATTTGAAACCATAGCTTTCATATATCACATCATTTCATTTGTGAGAAACCCTTATCTTCATTATCCGGCCTCAAATCGAGCTAGGGTTTTCTCTTTGCTTCATTTCCTTTTTGCTACCATTAGCGATCTACAAATTATTATGAATTTTTAGCGAATAATGCCTTCGTGGGTATGTCAGCTTGTTGATAAAAGGCTGGAATGTGATTAAAGATCAACTTTCCACTTCTAGTCCTCTTTCGTACAAAATGCAAATCGAATTTCCACGTGTTTTATGCAGGAGTGCTGGATTAAGTTGATCGACAGAGAAACCATGCTTAAATTATCACACCAAATTTTTGGTATTCCCGAGAATTTAAACCATGGTTTCTTTATTTGGGTTTCGACCTAGATCATTTCGACAGTTGTGCTAGAGATGGATCTATACTCTGCCTCATCGCTCGACAATGAAATACTCAAGTGTTTCTTTGTGCACCAAGATATAGGGTTTAGTCTTAGGTATATGTGGTAACCTGAGATCGATTTTCAATCAATTGAATCACTGGACCATTAGGCATCACTATAAGCCTATATATTAATATCTTTGCTTGATTTTAGTAGTACTCCATGGTCTGCAATGCCTTTTAAATATTGTAGAATATGTTTTATGATTTTTCAGTGATCACTACGTAGGTTTTGCATATGTTGACACACTTTATTCACAATGAAATATATTTCAAGTCTTATGATTGCTACATACTAAAGTGCACCCATACCACTTCTATGTTGATTAACATTGTCAATGGATTATACTTTATGTTTTGACAATTGTAAGTTGCTAGTCTTGGTGTTGGTAGAGTCTTGGCTTGGTCTATATTATCTCTTATGAGAATTTTTTATATGCATTTTCTTTGGGATAGGAACGTTTTTGAATCTTCCCTGGATCCATATTAGCTCTTCTGAGAATTTTTGATATGTATTTCCTTTGGGATAAGAACATTTATGAATCTAGTCTTTTTTCAACATGAACATTGAAGAAGTAATTCAATTCACCTAAGTCTTTAATAAAAAAAGTCTGATCTAGAAGTATTATAATGTTGTTGGTTTCCTTATTGTATATGCCGCTAATGAGTATATAATCAACATACCAGTATATATGATTGTTTGATTGTTGTCTCTCAAGTGAGTTATCTGATTTTGTTGCACTAGAGCCTAAATTTGTGAGTTTAACTTTAAGTTTCTAATACCATTCCCCTGAGGCTTATTTCAAACCATATATGACTTTGTGTATTCTATACCCTTATTTACCATTATCACCCATATTGTAGCCTTCAGGTTGTTGCATGCACACTTCTTCTTGCAAATTTCCATTTAGAGAAGCATTGTATATATCTAGCTACGTTATCTCCCAGTAATTGTGTAGGGCTATGGTAATATTATTTGAATAGTGGTTGGCTTTGCTACTGGTGAAAATGTTTCATTGAAATCAAAACGAAATTGTTGTGGATATCCCTTTGCAACTAATCTTGCCTTGTATTTTGCTACTCTCCCATCTTAATTCCTTTTAATCTTGTATATCCACTTGTAACCAACAATATTTTTATGATTTAGGGGCACCACTAAACTCCATGTTTTGTTTGTCATTAAAGCACCGTATTCATCATCCTTAGTCTTTTTTAACTTTTCATGTTTAGTTGCATGTTCATACATGACCGATTAAGTATCTTCCAATGAGAGAACGTATATCTTGTGTTTAAAAATATCTCTTTTAGCTCCATTGACCATTTGATGTTCAATTTCATTTCATACTGATGCTGATCCTCTCCATGGTTACCAAATGCTTTATTGTTTGATGAATGATTTTAATTATTTTCTTCAGTCATCTTCAGTCCTTTTTAGTTGTTGAATATTCATGTGATTCTGAATAAATTGTAAGTTGTTCCTTAGTATTTTCTTGTTGTATTTTATCATCCATAATGTCTGTCCATTCTGACAGAGTGAGTATTGCTAGAACTTTTAAACTTGTATTGCATATCCTTTGATTAGTCTTGTTTTCCTTTCCTACAAAAGAAAAAATGCTATCATTAAACACAACATGCCTTGATATGAATATTCCACCTTATTGTATAAACATTTGTAACCTTTTTTGTTACTAACATATCCCAAAAAAATACATGGGGATGATCTCGACCATAATATATGTTGATTGTGCGGTTTATGGCAAGGGAGTATAAACACCCAAATGCCCTTAAATATTCATTATTTGGCTTAGTTCCAAATAATTTTTCATATGGGCATTTGTGACTCAAAATTTTGGTTGGCAATCTTTTAATGAGATAAACAGACGTCAAAAATGCCTCATTCCAGTTTCTCATTGGTAGTAACCCTTGAAATAAGTGTAAGAGCAGTCTCAACAATGTGACTATGTTTTCTTTTCACTAGACCATTTTGTTTAGAAACGTGTGGATATATCATTTTGTGTAATATGCCCTTAATATGAAAGAAATTCTTAAGTGGCTTAAACTCACCCCCACCATTAGTTTGCATTATTTTCACATTGCAGTTAATTTGCTTCTCAATGAAAGTCACAAACTATGTTACTACGTTGCATGTTTTTGATTTTACCTTGAGAAAATATATCCAACTATATCTTGAATAAGCATCAACAAAAGAGAGACAGTACCTGCATCCTTGAATAACATTTAGTGGAGTTGGTCCCCACAGGTATGTTGCTATTAACTTAAGTGATTTACCATCGACAAATTCAGAATCACTAAATGGCGGTCTATGGCTTTTTCCAAGCTGGCGGTGTGTGCATATATGTGATACAGGTGAATTTTCAAAAGAAATTTTATTATCTCTTAATATATGCTTTACATTGTTAATATTAGGGCATCCTAGTTTGCTTTTCCATAAATCAAGAATGCTTTTGTCATGAATATCACTAGAATTAATATTGTTGCACCAAATTACTTTTTCAATAGTACTTCATGATTCACATTGTAGAATTTGCATAATTCCTTATCCAAAATTACCCTGTAATAACACATCTTGGCTTAATAAACCTTTAACTAGATAGAATTTATGGTGAAATCAAAGTATACATTGTTTTCATTGGAAAATCTTAAAACAATTTATTAAGTTTTTCTTAATTCTAGGCACTCTTAACAAGTTGTTAATGGTAAGTTACCTTTGATCTTTAATACTATCATTTCTAACATACAATATTATTATAGCTTCATCACTACCCATATGTATAACTTATGTACCTGAGTCATTCTTATTGCAAGGATTAAAATTCTAGAGATCAATAGTGATATGGTTAGTTGCACCTGAATCTGGAAACCACTCATAAATATTCACACCTTCAAAATTGGCTGAATCCTCATTACTTTCAGATTACACCCTTGTGCTTTCAATGTTGCTTCTTGCTTGATGGTTTAGTTGAGCTATGCTCATATTTGGTGCTCTTTGATTAGTATTGACCAACCTTTTGGAAAGGCCATCAAAATCACACACATTCCAAAAAAATAAGTCATGTCATCATGAAGAGGCCATCATACCGGGTCGTTCTACATCCGATCGACAATGGTCCAGTTCGACCCATGACCTCACACAACAAGCATGGGGGAATGACACCACAAGTTCAGGTTCGAAGACATTCAGGTCGACTAAGAAACATGTCGACACGAGCCACCATCATGCAAGACAAGTACCAAGTACCCATCAGGACTCGATTCAGAAAACTCTTGGGTCAACCAAGACCTAAGTCGACCTAAACTGGAAGCTGCACACAAACTAAGAGCCAGATATCCATGGAGACTCATGTCGAACAAGTCTCGGTGCGACTATGTCAAGCCGAGCCCGCTCCTGTGCCAAAATATCTCCACTCTGACCTGCTCTTAATTTGACCACTTCTTCTACCCATAGAATTTTGAATCGACTGCCACCTATCCATATCTAGCTGGACTGGGCCTTTTAACACAAGAAGAAAGCTTCTTCATCAATATCTGTAGTTACAGGATGGATGTCACGTGTCCTAGTCGACCTGAGAACTGTAGTATCTATAAATATCCCTTCAAAGAAAGGACTTTTGGCTAATTTGTTGTCATTTTTTATTATAACAGCATTGTACTTTGGTATAATCATTGAAATCAACATTTGTACTCAAAGTTTATATAAATCAAGAGATTATAAAGTGGACGTAGGCTCGTTAACGCCGAACCACTATAAATTTGCGTGTAATTGCATTTATTCTCTTTTCATTTATATTTCTTCATTTTTATTCTCTACATTATCATTTTTTGAGTGTTGTGCCACTTTTTGATGTCAATACTTTGGTGCTTTCACTGAGAAAACTCAATTCTCAGCGTTTAAAGGGTTTCGATCCACGTTTGGGTCACCAAGTCCGAGACAAAATCCTAACTTCCATCATCTTTAGCAATAATGGTTTGCAAGTCTTCTGCACATGCTTCTAGAAAACAGCATCAACAGCCAAATCATGCCTTGCCATCGAACACGACAATTGCCTAGGTCCTTGGCTCGACTCAGGCCGAGTCGTCCCTTCCCGGTTTGATGTCGACCCGACCTGACGCCCAACAAACTACCAACCCTCCTGCACTTCATTCTCCCAATGATCAACTCCCTCCTCGGCGTTAGCTACTTCTAGGGATTAATTAGCTTGTCGATTCAATAGCTGTACACGAACTTCTTTTATCCATGGATGTTTATTTGGGATATAACAAAATTGCAATGCATGTCCCAGATCAGGAGCATACTAATTTCATAAAGGATCTCGGGTTGTATTGCTATGTGGTCATGCCTTTTGGACTAAAGAACGCGTGAGAAACTTATCAGCGATTGGTCAACCACATGTTCCATGATCAAATCGGGAAGACGATGGAGGTGTATGTAAATGATATGTTGGTGAATTCAGAGAAGCCAACCGATCATGTCCAAGACTTGGCAGAGATGTTCGGTGTACTTCGCAAATACAGAATGAAGCTCAACCCTTAAAAATGCTCTTTCGGCGTTACGTAAGGGAAATTCATAGGCTTCTTTGTCATCTCTCGAGGAATTGAAATTTACCATAAACAGATCAAAGAAATTAAAGGAATTCAAGAGCCTCGAAATATCAGAGATGTGTAAAGCTTGGCAGGAAAAGTTGCAGCTTTGGTCAGAGTTATCTCCAGAGTGACCAACAAGTGCATTCCCTTCTTTGAATTAATAAAATGAGGGAAGCACAACTTCGCTTGGATTCTTGATTGTGTCAAAGCTTTTAAGAACCTTCTTAATAATTTGGAGAGGTCACCTGTATTGTCTAAGACAATGGCCCATGAAGACTTGTTTGTGTACCTGGTAATGTCCCTACAAGCTATCAATTTGGCTCTGGTCCATGAAGAAGATCAAGTGCAATGAGCAGCCTATTACATAAGCAAGAAGTTGAAGGGAGCAGAAAGCAACTATCCAAAGGTTGAGAAACTAGATTACAGTTTTTTGATTACATCGAGAGAGCTCTATCATAACTTCAAAGCTCACACCATTAAAGTGTACGCTGACTAGCCGCTACGACAAGTCCTTCAATGACCCGAGGCATTTGGAAGGTTGTCTGTAACACCCCGTATTTTTAACAACACTAAAAGAGGATAAATTAAATAATAAATAGCTTAATATTCGGAATTAAGGTAAACGGACTATGCCATTGCGTCCATCTCGAAATTCTGGTCAAGATAGACACTTAGTTTGCGTAAAACGGACACCGTATGAAGAAGTTATGAGGACTTTAAGTTTGTATACATGCAGAAGAATCATATATATACATATGAGTCAGAACCTTATCCAAAATCGTTCAAAAATCAAAATGTTGGAAGCCGACGAATTTCCCGCTCTAGGGGATCGACCCTTCTAGAGGTGTGTCAACACCGGGGTCGACCCCCCAAGAGGTGTTGACACCCCTAGGGCTGACGTGGAAGTTGGTTTTAGAGGTGTTGGAAGCTATAAATACATGTCCATTTCTCCTGTTTTCTTTATTGGAAATCATGGAGGCCAAATGCTGCCGGTATTTGAACTGAGACGAATCCTATCTTCCACAATAATCAACTTAAGAAAATCAGTTAGAGATTCAAGATCCATTCTTTTTCTATTTTCTAATCCAAACTCTATGAGTTCCTTGTTGCTTTTAGATTTAAATATTTAAAAGTAAACATAATACGACTATAATTTGGATTTGTTCATGTGCCTGTATTATACTAGATCCATTGTAAATTGTGAACATATGACATTCTATGATGTGGATCTTGACTTTATTTGTGTTAGATCTATTTTTGACTATTGGATCTAAATCTCTATCCTGTCAGATCTATTGTAACTTCTATGACATGCTATGATGTGGATCTAGACCTTATTCATGTTAGATGTATTTTTTTTTACTATCGGAACTGAATTATGTGGACATCTAAATTATTAATCAGATCTAGTTTTCACCTTATGCCTATCGTATTTGATCTAAACCAGTTGACATCTAAATTGTTAATTTAGATCTTATTATGCTTATTATGAAATCATAGTTATGTTAGAATTAGTTAACTGCCACAAGTTCATCAGATATATGCTCATATTTCCACCTTATCACCATGCTAGTTTATGCCAGAACCATCACTATTGTCATTTTTCCTATTCCCTTTTATTGTTTATGGCTAGGCTACTTTCTATCCTAGATACCGCCATATATATGCGAATGCGTTAGTTAGGAAATGAGGGGAAAAATGTTAGAATTGGCATAATTTAAATAATGTTTATATGAAATGGACATATAATTAAAAATGGGGAAAAAGGGGCATAATCACCTATAAAGACATAAGTAAGAATTAGATAAGAATGAAATGTCTAATAATTACAATTAGAAATTGTAATTGCATTTATGATACGAGGTTAAGTTGCATTAGTGGTGGAAGTCTGCCCGGATCCGACCGGCATATCCAGCATCACTAATGTTGAACCTAATGTGAGAGGTCTAAGTGCGCAAATACGAGACGGGCTATGATACGAGGTTAGGCTCAACTTATGGAAGAAGTTTTCCTGGACCCGACCAGCATATCCAACATCCACAAGTTGTAGGCCTAATGCGGGAGGTCTAGCCCATTATTAACCATAAATGGACATGATAATAAATTGGACTACTTAACATAATCTAATCCATAGGGATTGTATGATTATGAACTAAATTTAGGGTTAAGTAAGATTGGTTGGACAGTGGATGGGTTAAGAAAATCTGAGGGGGTGGGTAATATTTACAAATAAGCCCACAAACTTAACCTTATAAGGTTATGTAATTAAATACACCTAGTGGTATACATGGCCGGTGGGAATAATAAAGTTATGTAATTAAAGACACCTCTTAGGGTAGACATAACTAGTGGAAATGATAGGGTTAAGTAATTAAAGATACCTAGTAGTGTACATAGCCAATGAAAACCTAGTGAGGGATACAAGACAAAGGGGAGAGCTTGTATCTTATTGTATGGTATCCATTTCATCTAGTAACCGGAGTTGGTATCAAAACATGTACTCCGTACTTGGTCGGAGAAGAGGCACGCTTACTGGACTGATTGTAAGAGATCCAAACATGAAGGACGGTGTGGGCGGCACAAACCGACTGGGCCATGTGCGTGCATGAGCCGGGAAGAAAGGGATAAGACGACCGTGAGACCTGTAGATATGGGGTTATGCATATCAGCGCGGGGTTTCCACTTTAGAACGTGATACATCCTACGGTGGTGCCGGCACAGAGTATCTACACGGATTAGGGAGCCGATCGATTAAGGTAGTAGTTTGGGTACACTTGGACGTATGCTAAGTCTACCCCTTATAGTGGAAGGGATCATCTCATTCTGGATGTACGAGTAATAGTGCAAAGTAATCATTTTAGGGAAGCATATACACCTTGTCCTGTCTACCTTATCACACCTGTCTTTTATGTAGTAATCTCTCTTATCCACTTTATATGCCTGTCATGCTACTTTTATTTATTTACTTGCTAAAAGTAATTAGTCTTGCCAGGCTTTATGTCTAACCTATTTTGTTTCTCCTTCTTTCTTTCATTCCCCCCAGTTCTCAGGGAGGAAACACTTAGGCTTGATCGTGATTCTGCTTACTTTTGCTGGAGCTGCTGAAATATATGGCTCAAGCTCCTATGCTTGTTGTTATGGCTATATTTTGTTTTTAGGGAATTTTATTCTTTTATGTACTCTAATATTTTTGAAGTACAAGACAGTAGCTTTTATGTTGTAATTGGCTTTTGTGTTTCAGACATGTGATGTTTTTTTTGGACCTTGGTATCTTATGATAAATTAAGTTTTTATTCCACTGTTGTTATATATGCCTGTCTTGTAATATTTCTGTTCAGTTTACTATAACACTCCACAAAACTTAATGCATTCCCTTTGTGAGTGACATTAACGGTCGTAGGGCGTCACACTTAGTATCAGAGCTGAAAGTTACCAGATTAGATAAAAGTTTTTAAATGCTATTTTCAAAAAGGTTTTGAAAGAAACCATTTTCAAAAAGAAATGTTTGTTTTGAAAAACATTCCCCAAAAATTCATTAGTAATATCTTTTGGTCCCTTGTCTGAATCTCTTTCCTTTTCTTTTTCAGCATGTTTGGGGAACCTAACATTCCAGAGGGTGTTACGATACCAGGAGGGTTCCGTAGGTATTTGGAGGCCATGGCGCCTGCCGAAGGCTAAGGGAACATTCTTCCCCTAGCTGCACACGTTGTTCCTCCTCCTCCGCATGTAGACAACTTCTCAAAGATCTGCAAAGATTTCTGTGCTATGGGAAGGAAGCCGTTTCATGGACCTGAGACGTTTGTAGAAGCCAGGAACTGGCTCAAGGAGGCCGAGGACTTGTTTGTAATCTTCGAAGTAGAGAATCGAAGAAAGATTCAGTTAGCTACTTGGCTATTGAAGGATGAAGCTTCATTTTGGTAGGAGGTAACCCAAGCAGGCCATTCGGTGGAAACTTGGGATGACTTTAGACAGAGGTTTGAGTTGAAATTCCTTTCCCAAGCTGAGAAGAGCATGCAGATGGATAGGTTCTTAGCACTCAAACAAGGGAACCTGATGGTTAAAGAGTATGTGAACAAATTTAACCAGCTGGCAAGATTTGGACTGGTACTTGTAGACACACCGCATAAGAAGTCTTTGCTGTTGGTAAAGGGCTAAATGAACCCCTTCATAGGTTAGCCATGTCCCATATCCCAATGAGAGCAACCTTTGAAAGACTTATTGATATGGCCTTGATGTATGAGGAAGAAAAATGGGAAAAGAAGGAGGTTAAAGCTGAGGAAACAACGCAAAACAAGAAGACATGGCCCAAGAAAGGACAACAACAACAGCAACAAAAGAAAGGAGGAAAGAATGGCAAGGGTAAGGAGAAAAGGAAGTGTCATAATTGTGGGAAAGAAGGTCACTTGATCAAAGACTGTAAAAGAAGGAAGAATGCTTTATTCAATCGTGGAGAGGTTGGACACTTTGCTAGGGAGTGCCCAAAGAAACAGGGATCACAGGGACAAGGTCTAAGGGCAGGAGCTTCTGGAGGGAAGGTGCATGCTCTCGTATAAGTGCTCCTGATAGAGGTAGAAAAATTTCTGTGGAAAGTTTAATTTCTCTTTCAAACCATCCTATTTAAACACTTTTTGATTCTGGCGCTTCACATTCATTTATATCTTGTTCTGTGGTTGAATCTCTGCACTTAATTACTAGTATGGTAGTGGATCCCGTAGTTGTTTCAAACCCCGTTGGTGGTACGACTCATTTATCTATGATTTGTCGGGGTTTGAAAATATCTCTGTTACGCGTCGAGTTTGAGTGTGATGCGTATGTGTTCGGGTTTGTGGGCTATGGGTTGATTCTAGGAATGGATTGGCTTACCACATATGGTGCCATTCTGGATTGTGAGAAGAGGGTTGGTAGGCTTCTGACTTGTCATGGAAGGACCCTCGAGATTTCTAGTGACACCCAAGGGTCTGTTATTCTTAGCTTGCTAGAGTCTCTTGATTCATCCATAGATGAGTTACAATCTGTTTCGGTAGTCCGAGATTATTCTGATGTTTTTAAGGAGGTTTTGGGGCATACCTCCAAGGCGCGAGATTGACTTTCGTATATATCTGGTGGGCAATGCAAAGCCAGTTGCATTACCAGTGCGCCATATGGCTCCAAGGGAAAGGAGGGAGCTGAGTAAACAAGTAGGGGAGCTACTTGAGAAGGTATTTATCAAATGAAGCATATCTGAATGGGGTGCTCTGCTTGTATTCGCAACTAAGGCGGATGGTTCGCTTCGTTTTTGTATTGACTATAGAGAGTTGAATAAACTCACTAAGAAGAATAAACACCCGCTTCTGAGGATTGATGATTTATTTGATCAGCTTGTTGGTGCCTCGGCATTTTCTCAGTTAGACTTAGCCACGGGGTTTCGTTAGTTGAGCGTGGCTGAGGACAGTATAGACAAGACTGCTTTTAGGACTCCGGATGGTTTCTTTGAATGGATAGTTATGCCTTTTGGGATGACGAGTGCACCCGCCTATTTTGTTGATCTGATGAGTAGGGTATTTCGGGAGTTTCTAAATAAATTTGTCGTAGTATTTGTTGATGACGATTTGATCTTCTCCAAGATCGAAGAAGAGCATGCCCAACATTTGGGAGAAGTTTTGAAAACTCTCCATGACCATCAGCTTAAGGCAAAGTTCTTCAAATGTCATTTTTGGAGAAAGCAGGTGAGATTCTTAGGGCATGTAGTCTCCAAAGAAGGGATAGTTGTGGATCCCGCAAAAGTAGTTGTGGTGCAAGATTGGCAGATTCCTAAAAATGCTACAGAGGTGAGAAGCTTTCTGGGGTTGGCAGGTTATTATAGGAAGTTCATTAAGGACTTCGCAAAGATATCAGCCCTACTCACGAGGCTCATGAAGAAGAACTTGGCATTTTCATGGGATATAGATTGTGATGTTGCCTTCCAACATTTGAAGAGGGCTCTTACAACAACCCTAGTCTTAACTCTGTCCGATGGGAATAAAGTGTTTACAGTTTACACTGATGCATGTGGTACAGGGTTTGGTGCAGTTCTGATGCAAAAAGGAAAGGTAGTGTGCTATGGTGGTAGACAGTTGAGAGTTCATGAGAAGAACTACCCCACCCATGATCTAGAGCAAGATGCCATAGTATTCACGCTAAAGACGTGGAGTTATTATTTACTTGGAGAGAAGTTTGAGTTATACACCGATCATAAATCTCTCAAGTGTCTGTTCTCACAGAAGGATCGTAATTTAAGGCAACAAAGGTGGATGGAGTTCTTAGCTTCTTATGATTTTGAGATTTCTTATACCCCTGGCAAGGGTAATGTGGTGGCCAACGCACTAAGTAGGCGAAGGATGGCTTTAAGTCCTCTGTTTATGGAGAGGAAGAGCTTGGAGGTCATCTCAACTTTTAATTTTAGACCCTCCATCGAGATTTTGCCAGATTTATTTGCATCGCTAGAAACCCAACCAACTCTTATGGATCAGATAGGAGCTTCGGAGCAATGTGACCCACAAATTTTAGACATCATGAATAAGCTCAGAAAAGGGGAGACTTCTAGTCACCTTAATTGATATACCATAGTTGAAAAGGGGTGAGGATGGAAGGCATTGTGTTCCTCAAACTGGAAGCTTGATAAAGGCAGTTCTAGAAGAATCCCATCATTCTAAGATGACTATTCATCCAGGTGATGATAAGATGTACAAAGACATGAAGAGTTCTTTTGGGCCGGGATGAAGAAAGATGTGGCCGAATTTGTTTCTCAATGTTTAGTTTGCCAGCAAGTCAAAGCTGAGCAAAAGAAGCCCGGTGGTTTACTTTATCCTTTGGAGGTTCCATAGTAGGAATGGGGGAGTGTCTCTATGGATTTCATAGATGGTTTGCCTAGATCGAAGAAAGGCAACACCATTATCTGGGTTGTGGTAGATAGACTCACTAAGAGCGCTCACTTTACTCGACGTCATCATGGTTGACAGCAATCTATGTCCGAGAGATAGTTCATCTTCATGGGGTACCTTCCAGCATCGTGAGCGAAGTGACCCCATCTTTACCAGTGAATTTTGGAGGACCTTGCAAGAAGCATTAGGTACACTGTTGTGTTTGAGCACCGCTTATCATCCTCAGACTTATGGGCAGACAGAGAGGGTGAACAGAATTCTTGAACATCTTTTAAGGTTGTGTATCCTAGACATCGGAGGGACTTGGGAAGAGCATTTTCCTTTAGTAGTGTTTGCCCATAACAACAGTTATCAAGTTAGCATCGGCATGGCACCCTTTGAAAGCATTGTATGGATGACCCTATAGATCACCAACTTGTTGGTGGGAATCTACAGAAAGATTATTACTTGGACCAGATATGGTTAGGGAAACGTCCGAGATAAGATTGACCTTATTCGACGGCAGATGAAGACAGCTCAAGATAGGCAGAAATCCTATGCAGATAAGAGAAGGACTGACAATGAATTTGAAGTAGGAGATTTAGTTTTTATCAATCTGAGGAATGTGGTTCGCTTCGGATCGATAGGGAAGTTGGCACCTTGGTTTGTGGGATCATTTCCCATAACTGAGAGGATTGGCCAAATGGCCTATAGATTAATGCTTCCAGAAAATTTATCCGGTGTTCATGATGTTTTCCACATTTCTCATCTGCGGATGTGTTTGCATGACACCGCAAAAGTTGTTGAGCCAAGCATATTGGAAGAAGTGGAAGTAGAGAGGGAGGCGACAGTCAGACGAATCCCCACCCGTATACTTGGATCAGAGGTTAAGAAGTTATGCAATAAAGAGATCAAGCTGATAAAGGTTCAATGGGGAGATAACCCAGAGGATGCGACTTGGGAGACCAAAGAAAAGATTTAGGCTTTCTACCCTTTTCTTTTCAAGTGTATGTTCTTAACTCCTTTCCAAAATTTTATCTGTGCTTATTTCTATCATTTGAACATATCATATCCATAGTATCTTCGACCTTTAATAGGAATCCTATGGATGTAAACATGTGTTTGAGACATTCTATGTTTGATGGATTCAAGTGGATGCAAGTGTTTGCTAGTGGCTGCCTGTGGATGCATATACACACACACATTAGGCACTAGATCGGCTCAGTCAATCTCATACTGCATATGGATGTGTGCGCATCTTATTTTCTTTTATGGATGGAAATGGATGTATTAGCATATGGATGTTGCATTTGGACGAATGAGTGTGCACATATATTGAACTCACATGTTATAATAGGGTTATTCGCATACTGAATCAGTAGACCGCCTGATCTTTGCATTAGTATTGGGACATATACACACACCTTTGCATATATTCATATAAGAATTAGAAATCTTTAAGGATAGTGGATGCCAGTGATTAATGGATAAATATATGGATGATGGATGGTAGGATATGCATTCTTCTCAACTTAGAGATTTCGGGGACGAAATCCTTTGAGTAGGGGGAATGTAACACCCTATATTTTTAACAACACTAAAAGAGGATAAATTAAATAATAATTAATTTAATATTTGGAATTAAGGGAAATGGACTGCGCCATTGCGTCCATCTCAATATTTTGGTCAAGATAGACATTTGGTTTGCGTAAAACAGACAACGTATGAAGAAGTTATGAGGATTTTAAGTTTGTATACGTGCAGAAGAATTATATATACATATGAGTCAGATATAAGTCAGAACCTTATCCAAAGTTGTTCAAAAATCAAAATACTGGAAGGCGGCAAATTTCCCACTCTAGGGGGTCGACTCCCCTAAGGGGGTGTCGACACCGGAGTCGACCCCCTACAGAGGTGTTGACACCCCTAGGGCTGACGTGGCAGTCGGTTTTAGAGGTGCTGGCAGCTACAGGGCTGTTGACACCCCTAGGGTCGACGTGGCAGTCGGTTTTAGAGGTACTGGCAGTTATAAATATGTGTCCATTTCTCTTGTTTTCTTCATTGGAAATCATGGAGGCCAAATGCTGCCGGTGTCTGAACTAAGACGGATCCTATCTTCTGCAACAATCAACTTAAGCAAATCAGTTAGAGATTCAAGATCCATTCTTTTTCTATTTTCTAATCCAAACTCTGTGAGTTCCTAGTTGCTTTTAGATTTAAATAATTAAAAGTAAAACTGATATGACTATAGTTTTGATTTGTTCATGTGCCTATATTATACTGGATCCATTGTAAATTGTGAACATATGACATTTTATGATGTGGATCTTGACTTTTTTTGTGTTAGAACTATTTTTACTATTGGATCTAAATCTCTATCTTGTCGGATCTATTGTAACTTCTATGACATGCTATGATGTGGATCTTGACCTTATTCGTGTTAGATCTGTTTTTTTTACTATTGGATCCGAATTATGTGGACACCTAAATTATTAATCAGATCTAGTTTATTACCTTATGCCTATCATATTAGATCTAAACCAATTAGACATCTAAATTGTTAATTTAGATCTTATTACGCTTATTATGACATCATAGTTATGTTAGAATTAGTTAACTGCCACAAGTTCATCATATTTATGCTCATATGTCCACCTTATCACCATGCTAGTTTATGTTTATGCCAGAACCATCACTATTGTCATTTTTTCCATCACCTTTGCCTTTTATTGTTTATGGCTAGGCTACTTTCTAGCCTAGATACCGCCAAATATATGCGAATGTGTTAATTAGGAAACGGGGGGAAAAGGTTAGAATTGGCATAATTTAAATAATTTTTATATGAAGTGGACATATAATTCAAAATGGGGAAAAAGGGGCATAATCACCTATAAAGACATAGGTAAGAATTGGATAAGAATGAAATGTCTAATACTTACAATTAGAAATTGTAATTGCACTTATGACACGAGGTTAGGTTGCATTAGTGGTGGAAGTTTTCCCAGACTCGACCGGCATATCCAGCAACCACAAATGTTGAACCTAATGTGAGAGATCTAAGTGCGCAAATACGAGACGGGCAATGATACGAGGTTAGGACCAACTTGTGGAAGAAGTCTACCCAGACCCGACAGGCATATCCAGTATCCACAAGTTATAGGCCTAATGTGGGAGGTCTAGCCCATTATAAAACATAAATGGACATGGTAATAAATTGGACTACTTAACCTAATCTAATCCATAGGGATTGTATGATTATGAACTAAAGTTAGGGTTAAGTAAAATTGGTTGGACAGTGGGTGGGTTAAGCAAATCTATGGGTGTGGATAATATTTACATATAGGCCCACAAACTTAACCAGATAAGGTTATGTATTTAAAGATACCTAGCGGTATACATGACTGGTGGGAATAATAAAGTTATGTAATTAAAGACACCTTTTAGGGTAAACATAACTAGTGGAAACGATAGGGTTATGTAATTAAAGACACCTACTGGTATACATAGTCAATGAAAACATAGTGGGGATACAAGAAAAAGGGGAGAGCTTGTATCATATTGTATGGGACCCGTTTCATCCAGTAACCCAGAGCATGTATCAAAACATGTACTCCGTTCTAGGTCGGAGAAGGGGCACGCTTACTGGACTAATTGTAAGAGATCCAACCGTGGAGGACGGTGTGGGCGGCGCAAACCGACCAGGCCATGTGCGTGCATGAGCCGGGAAGAAGGGGATAAGACAACTGTGACACCTGTAGATATGAGGCTGTGCATATCAGCTAGGGGCTGCCACTTTAGGACATGATACATCATACGGTAGGGTCGGCACAGAGTATCTACGCGGATTAAGGACCTTATCGATTAGGGTAGTAGTTAGGGTACACTTGGAGGTATGCCTAAGGCTACCACCTTATAGTGGAAGGGATCATCTCATTCTGGATATACAAGTACTAGTGCAGAGTAATCATTTTAGGGAAGCGTATACACCTTATCCTGTCTACCTTGTCTCACCTATCTTTTATGTAGTAATCTCTCTTATCCACTTTATATGTCTGTCATACTATTATTTATTTATTTCCTAAAAGTAACTAGACTCACCAGGCTTTATGTCTGACCCATTTTGTTTCTCCTTCTTTCTTCCATCACCCCCCCCCCAGGTTCTCAAGGAGGAAACACTCAGGCTTGACCGTGATTCTGCTTACTTTTGCTGGAGCTTCTGATATGTATGGCTCAGGCTCCTATCCTTGTTGCTATGTCTATATTTTGTTATAGGGAATTTTATTTCTTTTATGTATTCTAATATTTTTGAAGTACAAGACAGTAGCTTTTATGTTGTTACGGGCTTTTGTTTTTCAGACATGTGATGTTTTTTTTTTGGACCACAATATCTTATGATAAATAATTTTTTTATTTCGTTGTTATTATATATGTCTGTCTTGTAATATTTTCATTCTGTTTGCTATAACGCTCCACGAAAATTAATGCATTCCCTTTATGAGTGACATTAACGGACGTGGGGTGTCACCTTGCCTAAATGGAACATAGAGCTGAGTCAATAAAATCTCACCTTACTACCTCGAAAATCAATCAGAGGACAAGCATTGGTGAACTTCGTAGTCGAGTTTACGACTCCTGAGGATGGCATTCCGGAGGTCGATTCCAATCCTTCTGATATTAAACCAATATGGGATACATGGAAGCTGTACATAGATAGGTCTCATAATGATCGATGTTATGGCCCCGGAGTTGTTCTATTAACTCCTGAGGGACGATCAATTTACTACACTCTGAGGCTAGACTTTCCCGCTACCAACAACGATTCTAAATATGAAACCTTGATTATCGGGATAAAGCTCGTGAAGGACTTAGGGGTAGTGGCATTAGGCATTTTCCGTGATTCACAAGTTATTTTATTTTTGGTTCGAAAGGAGTACCAGACTAATGAGCAAGACTTGCCTCCTATCTAAAGCGGGTAGAAGGGCCGTTAGATGATTTTGACTATCATAGCATCTCACATATTCCAAAGGAAGAAAATCAAAAGGCTGATAGATTAACTAAATTGACTAGTTCTGATGCTCGAGATGAAGCAGAATTGGTCCTGATCAAGATGATAGAGACTCTAAGCATAAATTAGATGGAAATTGATCAAGCCTTGGTGACCAAACTTGAGAAGGAGTCGTGGATGACCCCTATCAAGAAATTCCTCCAGAATGGAACCCTCTTAGAATGAGATAATGAAAAGGAGCTATCATGCACGAAGCCTCGAGATATATCATCTTTGGAGATCCACTCTACAGAAGAGGGTTGATCAGTTCCTATGCTCCAGTGTGACTGGCGACGACGCTAAATGTGTGTTATGGGAAGTGCACAAATGTGAATGTGGTGCTCACATCGAGAGGCAGACCCTAGTAAAGAAGCTGATGCAGTACGGCTACTGTTAATCTTGATGTGATGAGTTATTCCAAACATTTTGACAAGTGTCAGAGGTTTGCATATATTCAAAGAGCTCCGCCAACTCAAATCACCCTAATGGTTAGTCCTTGTCTATTCATTGAATGGGGATTGGACATCATTGGAAGCCTACCAAGCTCTAAGGATGGAGCGAAGTATGTGATCGTGGCCAGGGACTACTTTACGAAATGGGTCGAAGCTGAACCACTGACCACGATCACGACAAAGAGGGCGATTAACTATATCGTCGGAAATATCATGTGCCAATTTGTGCTTCCATAGGCCATCAAAACTGACAATGGGACCCAGTTCGACGACTTGAAATTCAAAGATTTCTGCTAATGGTATAACATCGAGAAGAAGTACACTACGGTCATACACCCGCAATCAAATGGGCAAGTCGAGGTTGTGAACAAGATCATAATGTCCATCTTGAAGAAAAGGTTGGAACGAGCCAAAGGAAAAATGGGTCGACGAACTACGTTTGGCCCTTTGATCTTATAGCACAACCCATAAGTCTGCGACTGGCCATACTCCATTCGCCTTATCCTGCGGCTCTGAAGTAGTCATCCAAGTAGAGCTCGAAGTTCCCTCTCATAGGACAACATACTATGCCCGTTGACTAACAAAGTGCTTCTCTTAGAATCAGTGGACATGATTCACTAAAATAGAGAGGAGGCTAACTTGTGTGCTAAGGTGCACAGGAAATGAGTCGCCTGATGCTATAATAAGAAGGTTTGATTTAAAACCTTTGACTTTGGCGACCTTGTCTTAAAACTATTCTTCCCGGCCCTGTTGCACATGGTCCTGAAGTGGGAATGGCTTTACGTCATTCAACAGAGGTTTTGATAATGGAACCTTTAGGCTAACGACTACTGACGACAACCCACTTCCAAGAGCTTGGAATGTTGAACATTTTCGGCGTTATCTTTCTTAGACTTTTATTATTTCATTTATTATGAGCAATGTAATAAGGAGCGTCTCGCCACTTACTATTGTTCATAAATAAAAGTTATTTCCATGCTTTGCTGTCGTGTCTGTTACTTAGGCTAAGTGGTTTGATTCGACTGGCCTGTACCAAGGATTAAAAGAAGGGATAATGAATTCCCCAATGATGGTCATTAGCTCGCGTTTCGACGAGCTGACCCAACTCCGCCGCTATTCAGATTTGGATTGACTAGATTATGAGCTCGATTTCGATGCTCAAACATGCAATCAACATTTTGTGAAATAAAGTGTTGAAATGATGCCTAAATAGCATTTTTAACTCGCTTCCACGTTTCGACGGGACGAGTATAAACTGTGGGGATGTGATCCGACCATCCTGATGGCGACCTTTGCCCTCGACGTGGGGGTAAAGGGATGATGCCTAAGCATGCATGATCCGACTGCTTGCCCAACTAACTCCATTCCCCTGAGCTTGGAACAGAGTATAAACTAAGGACGAGTGCGACACGTGCACCAAGACTAACGATCGCCCGATCCCTAACTCTAACTCCTAATAACTAAGGAGAGAATATTCAACGACTTGTGTGCCTCGACACAAAGCCTCTTGACTTACGACTCTAACCCAGATCGACTATGGTAGGGTATAAAGGACGAATAAGGATGTCCGCACACAAATTCTGTTATCGTCTGACTGAGGATAGAAATATAAATGCCTAAGAACCAGACATCCAAATTGACTCACCCAGATCTCCACCAACGCTAGGGGTATAGGTATTGCCTTATAAGTTAACTTAGAGCATGACTCGGACGCGACTCGTGATTCAAAGTTAATTAGGGGAATACACATTATACCTCCAAATATCGACGTACTACTTATTACTTAACTTGGTAATATTTAGACTACGAGTACACTGAATGGAAAGCAATATATAAACTGCAAGTACACTGAATGGAAAGCAATATATAAACTTGAAGACAAATAACAATGTTTATCTTAACAGAAACAATGTTTCATATACAACAATGCAGGTTTTGTATACAGATTTACAGATAAAAACTCAAGCACCGCACTTGCAACAAAATCCAAAGGGCCTAAAAACAATACAACAGAAAAAGTTGATTAAGCCTGTGATGGCTTATCATTAGTCTTCTTCTTCTCCAACTCCTTCCCCCTCTGTTCACCAAAGCCAATAAAATCTTCAATAGTCATGGACTTTCTTTTCTTAGGTTTGCCAGTAGGAGCATCTTCGACTAAAGAAGCAAACGCATCATGCTTCTTCTTGCATCGTATGGCTGAGACATGAGGAGGAGTTTCATTGATTGGCGAATCTAAGACAGAATAAGTAATAATTTGAAGAGGTTTGGCCATAAGAGGCCTAGAACTTGATTCAAATTTAAGGAGGATAAGCTTACCCTCATTCTTGCCTTTATCTCAGTAATGGCCAGAGGTCCAGTCTTTCTAGTCTCCATATTATACTACATATCTTCTTCTTCTATCTGAGCTCCCTTGCCGTCTAGCCCCTTTAAGGCATCTATTATCTCTTCATCTTTTCTTGGGTCTTCGACATTGGGAATTTTCCGCTTTTAGGTGACTTTCATCTCAGCTTCAGAAGTAGTCTTCTCAATGGTTTTTCTGCTAGAATATCTAAAGAAGGAAGAGCAATGATCAGTCCTGTTGGAATAACAGGTCCCCCTAGTAGAGGCCCAACCGCTTAACGATGAGATATGATCGTTTTTTGGAATTAGGGAGAGAGACGAGATGTACCCTCGACCGAGGCGTCGTTAGGAGTAGCCGAAGTCCCAAATTATTGAATAGGAGTCAGAGGCTTTCATGTGACCAGGCTTGGCTCATCCAGATTATACTTTTCCATGGTTCCTGAGGATTAAGTGGGAGGAAGCGGAATATTTGGTTGATCTGCAGGAGGATCTGCGATGGGAGTAATTTGACTAGTAGAATGTGTGGGTTTCATCACATTTTCTTGCGCTTGGTTCCCCTTCCATTGTTGATTTCCCTTTAAGCCTATACCGCTTAGCATCCAACTCCTCTTTTAGTAACTTCCTTCCCTCAGCTAAAACCTCTGGTTCATTGCCTCTCAAAAACTAGGTTATCAATGCCTCTTTGTCCACTGAACGCCCAACGACGACCCTCCTCTTCTCATCCATAAATATCTTCCATGGTCGGCCAGGGTTCGTGGATATCTTCGACCCAAGATATCCTGATTGCAGAGATATCGAGCATAAAATATAAGCATGTTGCCACCAAATTCCTGATGCATCTGTTCTATCTTCTCTGCATGGGATGCCTTAACATTTTCAATCTCGATATCGTGCTGGAATAAAAGGTAGAAGCGTTTTCCGGTGCGGCATGGGCATTCTCTTTTGCCACTTTCCTGGCCTCTCCAGAAGAGGCAAGTTGGGCTTTATGATATTCAACCTCCAACTCCAGTTTCTCTTTTCCCTTCCCCAGACTTTCATTCTCAACATTGAGGGACTTGCACTGTTGACCCACCAACTTCACATCATCTTAAGTAGACTTGCAAGGAGAGAGGTCGGTGATCAAGTTCTGTTTGAAATTGAACACGAAAATCATCGAGCTCTTCTTCAGTCTTATTATACTGCTCTTTGAGAGTGGCTAGTTTAGTCTCGCGTTCAGTTAGATCTTTCTTGGTGTGCTCAAGAATGATCTTTTTAAAGCCCCATTCCATCTTCATTCCCTCAATCCCGACCTCCGTACTCCTGATAACTTTATACAATCTCCTTGAATATATGGACATTTAGTTATATTGATTTAAAGCAAAGTCGATATCTGACCAAATCCGATTGTTGAAGATTTCTGGGAAAGGTTGCAGGATGGGGATGAATTTTATATAAGCTAAGTAATGATTGAGGTAGGCTTTCTCCAGTTATTTAACTCTTTCCACGGGGGTTTTCTCTTGTGTAGACGAAACTGACAACTGAGGGCTTTTATTTGAACACTTGGTAAGAGCAGGAGGATCTTGACCTCGGGAAGCAGTTGAATGTAATTTTTGATAGGGATCGATAAGGAGTTTGTGGTGAGAAGTTTTGGTCTTAAAGTGTTCACTGACTGTCCTACCATCTCCTCGGGAGGTTCTGTCATGAGAGCAAGATGTGGAACAATGTTTTTCTATGTTATGCTCTGTCTTTCTCTCGGGCTCACCCCCTCTCCTTCTCCTTCTCATCCTTATCTTTTTTATCTTGGTCCTCCTTCTCACGCCTCTTCCTCTCTCGATGTTTCTGCTTTCTATCACGAGCGCACCTATCGCCATGTTCTCGATCGGGTCCTTCATGGGAGGAGGTCGGGACAGCGGGTTCACCTCTCTATAGATTAGAACATGGTCGATTGTAGTAATGCCCTTCTCTCTTCATGGAACCTACAATTCAAGAAAAGAGATGGGTTAGCAATTGGCATATGCAAATAGAAAGGGTATTGTGATGTGCAGTGCTTGTGTGTGTCATAATGCTCTCCCCTACCGACGGATCGGATCCTAGAGTTTGGCTTGTTGTCGTTGCCTCCTTGACCTTTACAGTAGTTGTGTCATCCCAAGATTTTGGGATAAAGGAGGCAGAATCCATATTTTAAGAAAATAGAAAGTACCTGGAAGATCCAAATCTTGCAATCCCCTAAAGAATCCACTCTTCTTCTAGATTGCCCTAAGTGGAAGGTTGTTTCTTCTATGTAGACGAACCCTTCGTCTGGGGGCCCTGAGACTATTTTTCAACCACTTTCTCGAAAGATGGTTCCTTCTCCCCTTCCATGGGGCCCTGACTGGATCTAGGAAGATCATCTTCCTTAATAATTCGTTTCCTATTCTTAGTGACCTTCTTCCCCTTGGTTGAAAATCAGGTCGTGACAACTATAGACCCTCCGACTGACGGTTGACTTGCTTGCCCCTGACAGGGGGCACGATTATTGGCGGTATGGTGATTGGTGGGACGTGACCCCCGCTAGATCCCAGTGTTCTATTAACATCAAGAAGGTGGTGGCGATGAAGAAGTGCGTCTTTGAGGCATCTCTTAACAATCTGATCTTGCTTGGAAATGCTTAAGTATTCAAACGCTCTTGGTATTCTTATCCGATAGGTTAGCCGGATTACTACCAGTAAGAAGTGGCAAGTACTAGAGACCTTTCCATGCATTCAAAGTAACAGTAAGTTGAGAATCGACACTTACTGCATTTTAGCCTTCTACGGGCACACCTTGGCCGTTAAGGAGTATAGAACCAGCCATGCCTGATGTCTCCCAGCTTGCTCAGTACATCCTCAACGATCTTCCTCGCACAATCATCCTCAAAGGAGAGAAATGAAAGAGTTGAGTACTCTCAGTGCCTGAAATTGAAAAAGAAAACTATATCATCAAAGTTTAGGGTCTAATGACGATGCTTCATGTACAAGACGTACATCAACATTAGATTGACATAAGCATTGAGATGAAGTAGCATCGGCACCAAAATCATACGTTTAAGGAATTCAACGATGGAAAGGAGGAATGATCCCCACTGTGCATACCTATAGGCTTATGGCCATGACACCCTCAGGCAAGTTGTGCGGATGCTCCTTTTGTCCAGAAATCTAGATCTCTACCTAGGGAATTCTATGTTTGATGCTTAATCTTCTCAGTTTTCCTCCATCCATGGTGCAAGGCTAGGAGTCTATAGGGGTAACTAAAGTTATAGCGTCTGGAAGCGTATAGGGAGCTACCACTTCAGCCGCTTCTACCGCTACAGCTTCCTCTTCTCCGGAAGATGAAGTGTTTTCCTTCGGGTCACGAGGTTGGATTTCATATTCGTGTTCTAACTTCATAAAAGAACTATGTTCTGTGTCCGAGTTTAGAGGAAGTACTTTTCCCTGCCAGCTCCAGATCTCTGGTATAGTATCTTCTCATCATGATTGGTCATACTATTCAAGAAAGATTATTGGTTAGAGAATTAAAAACTATCACCCCTGGTATATGTACTAGTGCAAGTGCATGAAATGGGAATATAAAGGGATTATTGCAGAAACATAAACATTAAAGGGAGTAATATGCATAAGTCCATATAAGTTCAGTCCATATGCAATCTCAAGTTTACATGTCCAAGGCACTATCCTAACTGTCCAGTTACGCAAGTGAAGTTGGTTTATTATTCATCAGCATGTGTAAGGGTATGGGATTAGGAAGAGAAGGTTAGAATTAGGATTGAAGGTACAAGTCAAAGTGCTTTCGCGTTGACATTCCTCGGGTCGGAGTTCCTCAACTCGAATAGCCATTGACCGATCCAAGTTCCATTTTCATACTTCCTTGACGAGAGCCAGTCCCTCCAAGTCAATCTTCTCGGGTCGATCAGGTCTTTGGTCAACCCGGACCACAACTCTTCCACTGCCTCATCCCTATTCTATCCAAAGCCATTCCATCTCAACACTCCTTGGCTCAACCTGCCTCTATTCAAGCCGAAACCCCAAATCCTTCGTCCCATTCTATTTCTCCATGATCCATCTTCCTTCCCACTCAATTACGTGGAACCACTTAAAAGCCTCGTCCTTCCGTCTTCTTCCTCAAAACTAAAATCTCGAATTAAACTCCATCTCCCGTTCCACAACACAGAATCTCCATCACGTTCCCAATGTTGCTCCTCAACGAGCATCACCCACAATCCACGCCTTGTAATCCTACCTTTAGCGTCGGTGTGGACACTAACAAAAACTCCGACCGTAAATCAACTCGAGTTTTGTTTAAAACGAGAAGGAGGGGGAAAAGGTCAGATTCATTGCAAAAATAGTATGAAATTATGGTTTAAAACGTGATATGATGAATCAAAGCTCACCTAGTTTGATCGTTAAAAGACATTCAAAAAATTAGCGGTTTGATTCGAGTAGGGTTCTTGGATAACGAAACTTTGGCTCGAATAACAGTATAGTTAAAGTAAAATAATGGGGGTAGGCCAGCCATATATAGTATAACAGAGAGACTCTTCGTGTTCTTCTGACATAACAGTGCATAGTGGGTCGGGTCGACACATTGACCCGTGATGATCATCGACCTGGTATGATCATCCACCCGAGAAGATTATCGACTCAGGATAGGTTGACCCCAAACAGAAATCTTACAGCTCGAGTTGATGTCCACCCAGGAAACTTAATGATTGGTTACTAACCCATGGTTGCAACAATAATGTTCGACAACATCTCATACTGACTTGTACGTGATTTTCTGGTCCAACTTGACCACGCGCTCGACAAGCGCAAATTGACAACATCGTTCGGCTGTATGTATGACATCACATTTAGGAGCCAATGATTCGACACTATAAATGATAATCTATTTCTACAGACAGAATAATCCAAGTACAATGGTATCTTAGATGGATGCGATTGTTAGTCATCACTATTCACAGACTGGACGACTCTTATGGGATCATTGTTCAACAAATTACAAAGCACATCCGGTCTACAACACGACGTACGTTGGGGGAAAAGTGTTAATCATCCTTTTGGCAAGGTTGTCAAGATCACACACATTCAGAAAACTAAGCTATGTCATTAAGAAGACACCATCATGCCAAGTCGATCTACATTCGGTTGGATAAGGGCCTTATTCGACCCATGACCTCGCACAATCAAGCATGGAGGCATGCCAGCACAAGTTCAGGTTCAAAGACCTTCGAGTCGACTAAGCAACATGTCGATCAAAGCCACCATCATGCAAGATAAGCACCAAGTACCCATCAAGACTCGACTTAGAAAATACTCGGGTCGACCAAGACCTGCGTCAACTCGAACCGTAAGCTTTACACAAGCAAGAACCAAATATCCATGGAGACTCTGGTCGAACAAGTATCAGTTTGACTATGTCGAGCCAAGCGCTCTCCTATGCCAAATATCGCCACTTTGACATGTTCCTAATCTGATTTGACCGCTTCTACTACAACTAGAATCCTGGATTGGTTGCACATGTCCGTATCTAGTCGAACCGTTCCTTTTTACACAAGAAGAAAGCTTCTTCAGCCATACCTACAGTCTCGGGTGGATTTTATAGTCGACCTTAGAACTGTAGCATCTATAAATAGCCCTCCAAAGGTTCAAAGAAAGGACTTTTAGCGAATATCTTGTCATTTTGTTACTATAACAACATTGTATTTAGGTTTGACCATAAAAATTAGCATTTTGACTCAAAGTTTATATATAATCAAGAGATTATAAAGTGGACATAGGCTCGTTAACGCCGAACCACTAACATGTGATTCCATTTATTCTCGTTTTCATTTACATTTCTTCATTTTTATTCTCTACATTATCTCGTTTCGGGTGTTGTACCACTTTTTGAGGTTAATAATCAGATGGTTTTATTGTGATGCATTGAAGTCTGAATTAAATCTAAAATAACATAGGCTTGCCATGTAATCAAAATTTTCACATATTTGACATCTCACTCTATTATTATTGTTCCATCTGCCTTTACCTCTCTCCCTACCTGTGATCGATTTCATATGGTTTTGAATTTATTTCTTGCCTTGATTGGATGAACTCCTTTGTTGATTTTTGTTCCTTAAACTTGCTGCATTGTTGGCAAAAAACTCATCTTGTATTGCCTTTCTTTTTTTTGCTCTACTCTTCCTTTGTATGCAAGTAATGTTGACTGAACAAAGTAAAAATCAGGCAGTGTTTGTTGTGTGCAATAAATATCACCAGTAAGTCATATTCATTGTCTAATCCATTTATGTGGTAAGAATTTGCTCACTTTCTAATATCTTGTCGGAAACAACATTCAACCTATTACATAGTGTCTTTAATTTGGTGATGTAGTCTCTCATAGGCATACCACCCTTTTTTGCATTATGAAGCTCTCTTTTATAGTGCATTATTCTTGTTGCTAATTAAGAGTTGAATATTTTCTCTATAAATGACTATATTCATATTATGTATTACATCCAGTAATTTGAAATATCAAATTCGCATTGATAGATGATAGTAGCCAAGATGAAACTAAATTATCTTTCATTGGATATCTGACATATTCTGGTTTGTTAACTATATTTTCATCTTTGTTAACTGTCATGATCCATAGCACTGATATTGTGCCCTTGACATATACCTAGAGCCCATATACTTTTGGTTTTTTTTTTCAACCTGATATTTCCAAAGAATGGAGTTGTCTTCATCTAGATGGATTTTGACGATTTGGCTCTTGGGCTTGACTAAGGTGAGAGTTATTGAAGAGTGCATGTTGGTGTCATTGCTTGATGTTGCCAAATTTATATCATTATCGTCTTTTTCTATGTCTAATCATATGTAAAATCTTCACAAATTTGGTTGAAGAGCTTTTTTTAGAGTGAATTCAAGTGGGAAAACTAGATTTTGGCGAGGCTAAATTGACTTTTTGCAGCCAAATCTGAATTTTAACGGGCAAGAATTGATAAAGGTAAGCATTAATACTGATTCTTGATGAAATATTAGTAAAAAAAACACGTGCAGAGCAAATGATCAGATAATGAGTTTGTACTCAGATGATCGATATACTTTGATGCAGCCAGAGGAAAGTGGTGAAAATTTTCTGATTCCTTCTCGCGTGGCACAATAAACTAACAGAATGTCACAAATAGATTAAAAATCGATATGCTCTGCGATGATGATATATTTTTGAGGAGAAAACTGCATATCTTCTCCCTTTCTTTTAGATTTATCGAGTCTTTGTTGTTGGATCAAAATTGGTTTTACCGTCTCGCAATTTGCTCTAATACCATAAAATAAATATTGTAGAAAATGTAATTTTGTAGCTTGAATGAATTATATAAGATGATTCTTATCTAATACAAACATGTATGCTTAAGTGTTTGTATGTATATATGTTTGTGTATGTGTGTGTATATAGCAGCATTCAATGACACCCTAAACAGTAGAGCACCCTTTTGGCCCTCAGATTTCCACTACCCGTCTGTATTAATTTAAGTTAGTGGGAGATAAGAGAGTAAGTGGAAGGATAGAGAGGGCAAAATGTGGTGGAAATTAGGGAGTCAAAGGGTTGCTCCACTGTTTGGGATGCCATTGATTGCTGCTTATATATATGGTTCGCATTCACTCCTGTGACCCAAAACCGTAGCTTCATTTATGATATCATTTCATTTATGAGAAACCCTTATCTTCATTAATCAACGCTTTCAAAGCTTATTCACACGTCATCCTAATGCTACTTCTGCTCATTGTAAATGTCAATGACTAAAACTTCTTCACATGATATGAAGATGACAACATTGTTATGAGATGTAAAGATCTATGGTGGAAAAATCAGATATATGGATGTGTGGTAGGAAAATGATCCACATATAGAATGAGAAGTCGCGTAAATGATCATAATTTAACCCAGAATAATGTATGTTGCCCAAGGATCTGCTAGAGGAGTTTAGAAGGGTTTGTGATATATCTATTATGAAAATTTTGTAAAAGAGAAATGTGTAAACTTTATTTCTTTCAAATATCGTACAAAACAGAATGATAGAGCTTGTGTTATGTAATGCTTTATATGATAGGTGATGTCAACCGTTACATCCCAAAAGAAATATAAGATAATGGGCCGAGGTCTGCTACATCCGCTCTCTTATATGCTAGGTCTCGTGTATCCTTCTGGCTTTAACACTCCCCCTCAAACCAAGCAAGGGTTTCCCTTTCCTCTTTCTTCTTTGCCATAAAAGATTATTAGCTCTCTTTTGAATCTATGAAAATTTCTTGCTGAAAGCGCTTTAGTAAACATGTCCGCTTGTTGGAAAAATGATGGATATCTTACTTCCAGTTTTCCTCCGTCTATTTGCTCGTGCATGAAATAAGAATCGACTTCAATCTATTTCATGTGTGAGTTCTGAATTGGATTGGATCATAGAGAGATTATACTAAAAATTTCACACCAAATTATCGGCTTTTGCTTCTGATCGGTTCTGAGGTTACGAAGCAGATAGCCGATCCGCATCAACTCCGTGGTTGTACTAGCAATAGATTTGTACTCAGCCACTGTACTTGAACGTGACACCGTGGATTGCTTCTTCGAGCACTAGGAGACTGAATTTTGACCCATGTAAATGCAGTACCCAGACGTGGATCTTCGATCATCCGGATCGGAGGCTTGGTCTGTGTCATTGTAAGCGTGCATGTTTACATTTTTACTCGACCTCAGTGATAATCCATAGTCTTGAGTCCCTTTTAGATATCTTAAAATCCGTTTAACAACTTTCCAGTGTTCGTGTAACATATTTTGCATGAATTGGCTTACCTTGTTCACACAGTTCTGGTCTTGTGATGGTGACATACTGTAGAGTACCCACTGTGCCTCTGTATAACTCAATACTGTCTATAGCTTCTCCATTGTGTTTAGATAGGCGTAAATTATTTATCGTCAGTATAGGCAGTGGTTTAGCTTTATGCATATTGGCTCGAATCCGTATTTATGTAATATACTTATTTTGAGATAGGAAATTTTCTGAAGTAGATAAGTATTCAACTTGAATTCCCAAAAAATAATTCACAACCCCTAAATCCTTAATTGAAAAGGTTTTGTTGAGGTATTCAATGATGTTGTTGATCTCATTTTCATTGTTGCATGTTATGAGTATGTCGTCCACGTATACCAGTATATATATATATATATATATATATATATATATATATATGGTTGCATTTTCCTATATCCTTGTGTACAAAGAACAATCTGACGTTGTCATAGTGAACCAGACCAACGAATGTTATTTTGAGCTTGTCATACCATACCCTTGAGGCTTGCTTTAACCCATATATAGCTTTGTGTAATTTGCATACCAAATCTTTGTCTCCAACCTTACTGTACCCTGTAGGCTGCAGCATATATACATCTTCTTGCAATTTTCCATTTAGGAAAGCATTATACACATCCAATTACCTTGTTCTCTCTGACTGATTAAGGTAATAGTTATTATTATCCTGATAGTTGTAGGATTTACAACTGGTGAAAATGTTTCATTAAAGTCGAACCCATACCGTTGAGTATATCCATTAGCCGTTATTCTTGCTTTATATTTTGATATGCTTCCATCCTGATTTTTCTTCAACTTTTAAGTCCATCTATATCCTATGATGCTTCTATGTTTAGGTGGTGAGACTAAACTCCATGTCTTGTTTTTCATTAAAGCTTTGTACTCTCATTCATTGCATTCTACTATTTTCCATCATTGATAGCTTCTTCATAGGTAAGAGGCTCTTTGTGATCTAGAGATGTCATATATGCTTTGGATTTGAAAATACCACATTTAGTTCTTATCATCATATGATGAACGTTCTTGTCTTTTTTTATCATGATCTGAATCTGGTATGCGTGTATTAGTTTCTCTGTTATCATTTCCTGTCTGCTCGTTCTGATTGGTATTATTGCTACCATTACTTGCATTGCATCATTGCATCCATCTATGATGTCTTAATCATGGTGTGACAGCATCGTCTTGTGACCCATCTGAACTATAATTTGATTCAGTGCTAGCAACAGTATGAGCATCATCAAGTCCCTCATGATGCACTTCAGTATGCTTGTAATTGTCTCAGTCTATTAGAGCCACTGGCGGTTGCATGATATCTGTTGATTTAATGAATCTATTAGTATTTTTAATATCCTTTTCTGCAAAAGGGGAAATATTCTCATTAAATACAACATGCCTTGAAATATAAACTCTACCACTTCTGTCCAGACATCGTGTGGACCTTATGTTCAGTCTATGTTGATCGTAAGGTCTAAGGCAAGGGAAGCACAGACACCCAAAAAATTTCAGCATATTGTAATCTGGTTTGATACCAAACAACATTTCATATGGACACTTGTCCTTTAAAATTTTAGTAGACATCCTATTTATTAGGTTTATTGATATGGCAAATGTCTCTGCCCAGAATTTTAGTGGCGTAGGTTCTTGCGACATCGGTGTTAAACCTATTTCTGTAATATGTTTTTGCTTTCTTTCCATAAGCCCATTTGGCTCAGAGGCGTGGGGATAAATGAATAATTCCCCCATGTCACTAAAGTATTTCTTTAATCATTTGAATTCACCCCCACCATTTGTTTGTAACATTTTCACAGCACAGTTAGTCTGTTTCTCTACCAGTTCAATATATTTCACTGTTGCATTGTATGCTTCTAATTTTGACTTGAGAAAAAATATCCAAGTAAATCTACTATAAGCGTCCATAAAGGATAGGTAGTACCTATATCTCTGATCGGTTTTAAGTGGAGATGGTCCCCATAAATCTACAGAAACTAGTTCAAGTGGGTTATTATACACAGTTTCATAATCTATAAAGGGCAATTTGTGGCTTTATCCAATTTGGCAGTGAGAACAGATATAAGAGTCGGGTAATTTATCAACACATATTTTATTATCATGTAATATTCTCTTTACAGTCTTAATACTAGGATGACCTACATTTATGTGCTAAATATCAAATACATATATTCATTATTCTTATCATTAAATTCAATGTTATAACAGTGACTCCCATTTCTAGTGCCATTTTTGGTCTTGAAATTGCTGAATTTGTATAGTCCATTATCGATTTCACCATGTAACAACACATTGCTATATGTTAGGTTCTTAACTAGACAAAATTTTGGATGAAATTCAAAGTACAAGTGATTGTCATTAGCAAATTGTGAGGCAATTAGAAAATTCTTTTTTATTCTAGGTACTCTTAATAGGTTATTGAGATAAAGTTGTCTCTTATAATTAATAGAACCATTACCAATATGAGATATACTTATTATTTAACCATTACCAATACGTATAACTTGTGTACCTGAATAGCTTTTATTACCAAGATTTAGATTCTGTATGTTGTTGGTCACATGGTTTGTTGCACCTGAACCTGGGTGTCATTCATCAATGTTGATATCTTCTGTTTTACCCAAATCTTCTGCATTGTTTGTCTGTCCTTTGCCATTATCTGAACTGCCACTTTATCGGTTCAATTGAGTCATGTTAACACGTGGCCTGATCTGATTAGTTTGATTATGTCTTGCCACATTAAACTCTGAATTAAATCTGAAATAACAACTTGCAACATGACTAAAATTTTCACATATTTGACATTTAACCCTATCATTATCACTCCACCTACCTCTATCTCTACCTCTTTGAGGTTTGTTTGCTTTGTGAACATTCATTTCTTGATTGTTACTCTGTCCATAACTGTTTCTTGATTGATTTTTTGTTTCTTGATGCTGAAGCATAGTTGAGGGAGTAGTCTGTTTGTTTCATTTTCTTTTGTTCCACTCTTCCCTTGTGGATTAAGAGTGTTGAATAAACATACTATATATCTGGTATACTCCTGTGTAAGGCAATGAATGTGATCACTGAGTCATAATCATCATCTAATCCTCATGTTATATAAAGTACTTGTTCGCTCTCTGACACTTTGTGAACTGTGACGCCAAGTCTGTCACACAAGGTTTTGATTTTGGTCAAATATTCGCTCATAGTCATGGTGTCCTTCTTGATGTTCTGCAGTTGACTACGGTAGTGCATGATTCTTAAGGCGGATTGAGCATTTATTATTTGTTCTATGCTATTCCAGATTTCGTATGAAGTAGTACTCTCAACAATCTGCGATAATAGATAAGAACTTATGGAGGTAATTAACCAAGAAGCAAGTAAACTATCTTGTTTCTGATGCATTATATAATCTTGATTGCTAATGTGATTCCCATCCTTGTCTGTTGTCATGGCAGGTGGAACGGTAATTGCGCCCCTAATAATTCTTGAAGGCCGTAGCTTCTTAAGGATGTTTCAACTTGATACTTCCAAAGCATGGAGTTATCTTCATCGAAAGGAATGGTGATTACGCTGCTTTTTGGTTTGACAAGAGTGATGGCTGATGTAGATCCACCACCTGCGTTGACTCTGGATGTGGCAGAGAACTCAATGTGTCATTGTTTAAAACAAAATGATAGTGGTTATGTTATGTAATGCCTTTATATAATTAGCGATATCAACTGTTACAGCCCAAAAGAAGAAATATAAGATAATAGGCCGAGCACTGCTATATCTCTCTCTTATAAAGAAGCGGTGTCGTGCCTAATCGGACAAGTGCGAGATGTGTGCTAGGTCTCGTGCATCCATCTGGCGGTTATATTGTATTTACATTTCGAACTACAATATTTTAAAATTATCCTTTTTATTATATATTTTTAATAATTCATAATTTATAAATAATATAAATTCATTTAATAATATCATCTAAACATAATTTTTAAAAAAAAAACCAGCAAGGGAAATAATTATTCCTAACAAACAATTGAAGTATCTCTTTCCACTCATTCTAATTTCGTTGATTGTTCTACTTTGGTGACTCTTTCAAGTTCTAGTTTCTTGTTGCAGAACTCACCTTTTGCTTCTAAAGAAGATATCACATCACAAGTTGTAAGACACCCTTGTACAAAATATATTTCAACATCGCTTCCCACATTTTAGTTGAGATATTGGCCTGCTGCAAAGCAAAAAGAACGTTTAGTTGCTTTATAATATTACATATGCACTTAATCAATGCGAAAGTAAAGATTCTTCCGTGGATGATATCAGAATAAAGTAAAGATTCACGAAACCATTCCAGTTGCTGAATCATAAACCAGAATGATGCTCTGAATCAATATTACATAGAACTGATCGCATGAAACTAAATTGGACGAACTTCCCTGTGCACTACAAGAAAGGGTCCACATAGCAACAACAAAAAACCGTCGATGGCCGTAACTCGCAGGTTTATTTAGTTAGGTGACAGCTATCGACGGCTGGCGACAACCGCTTTTTTAATGTCGTTGGCATCCGTAGCTAATCAGACCGTTTCTTGTAGTGTGTGGCTCCCTGTATGATGTTCTATCATAGTGACATAACTGTAGACTTATTTTTCAGCTGAATTTTTTGAACCAGTTTGTAATTTATATATGCGTAATACTTGAATTCAAATCTTGGACATGAGGACTAAACTGTTTTACAACAAAGAATCAACAAAGAACCTTCCCTTTGCACTGAATTCTGCACCTTGACATGCATACAACACTAGGTTTTCATCTTCTACCCTTCCAAGTAATGCACTTGCAAGGTAATTAATTTCTGTCAGTAGCCCAACCCAGTCATCTACTCTATCGTCGTCAACAAATGTCTAAGTGTAAACACAGTAGCGCGAACCTACGTACACCCAAATTTGGATTTATGCAAAAGGAGTAATGATTCGTTTCCACGTTTCTCCCATATGGAGACCTATTCTTGTTTATTGGCAATAAGACATAAGTAGATAGACAATCTAGCTTGTACCTGAAAACACTATTTCTTTGTATATTTCTCACATTTTTGTGCAACTTGGTCCTACGTAAATATGAATGTAGAATGTAAAGATTTATGGTCGCATTACTCCTCACCGTGTCACTGTCTTAGTGACTACTTCATCAAAAATATATTTCATATAACAACAACTATGAAGATATGGAATTTATATGGTGTTGTTGGCATCATACATTGAAGCGCCTTTCTTTGAATACTGGTATTAAATACTGCATGCATAAAAAGCCAAAACCAGAAGATAGGAAAATTCCTAGCCTCCGCATTATAACAATCAGACAAAGAATACATTGGAGTTATTGAAAATAGGCACTAAAAATGCATTGGGGCTCATTATAATGTCGACACAGAACAGAATTATGGTGTTTTTGTTAATATAAATGAGCAATCCAAGGACAGGGAGTACACATTTGCACGGGCGTTTGCAAAAATTTAGTACGTCGAACTTGAGTTTACTTGGATGGTATATAACATAACTATAAACATATGATAGATTAAAACAACAAGTGAAGATTGATTAGTATATTGATTTATACTAGATATGTGCTTATATATAATTTTAAAATCTTAGGTCAATCTCTTGTACGTTTCTCACCATATTAATAAAATCTCTTTTCAAAATGGATATACAGTAACCAGTCATTAGTGGAACCACTAAAATCTAATGTGTGAGTTATTGATCATTATTGCTTATTTTAGATTGTTTGTGATAGAGATATTGTCATTTGAATTGCTTATTTGTTATTCTTGTGATTGAGATATTGTGACTAGTACGTTGTTTTTGCAAACTTCTCTTCTTTCGAAATGATTGCGAGTTTATGTTTGAGTTGGTATTTAAGTCCGACTTTACAACAACATTATTTTCACTAAAACACAGTTCCTTCTTTTACAGTTTGATAATTCTTGTAATTTCAACGATTTATGAACCTTTTTGAAGTAACCATCAATGAGTTTATGTTTCCATACTAACATTTAAGTTCTCTCCTCTATTCTTGTTTATTCGCAATAAGACATCAGTAGACAGGCAGTCTAGCTTGTACCTGACTCTTGGGAAACAATGGTTGGGTCACGTACTTTGTCTCTTTCTTGAAGACGATTCGACGATCTGGTCGGTGGTGCAAAACCAGTTTTCGTACTTCCGCCGCCGCCTCTAGGATAAAACAACCTTTCTAAAATGAATAACTGATTTGCTTTGTACAACAAATCAGTGCAGATTTGCACTTTCGAATTTAACTGCTCGAAAATTTCTGGAAGAATTTTTTTTAATGGTGGAGGAAGAGAAAACGGATTTTTTTTTCTGTGCTAATCTTGTCTACAACTGAAGATAATATATAGACGGGATTAGGGCTGAACGAAAATACTGGTTAATGAAGGAAAATATTATCTGCGAAATACTTGGTCAAAAGTTTACCGCTTCATATATAAAAGTCGGCTCAGAAATATTTTCCGTATTGAAAAACTGGTTCGAAAAATGCAGTGTTTTCTGGACTAAAAATACAAGTGTCTTCACCACATAGCCAAGGCCCAAGCCCGATCCGATCCGATCCGAGCCGGGCCGGGTCGAGTCGGTCGCGCGCGCGTGTGTGGTGGTCGTGATGCATGGTCTCCCTCCTCACAACAAAGCATGCATTGGGAGCCCAAGGCCCCAACATGACTTCTTAGAAACAAGTATAAATACTTGCATCTTTCTTATAATCCCATGATGTGGGACTATTCACAAATAGGAGGCATCATAAACTTATTTCATATTTTAAATAATTCATAAAATTTCCAACAATCCCCCACTTGAATTTTTTAAAATATTATCGAGCAGTTTCTAAAAAACATAAGACTGTGCATAAACAAAGGTGTCATCCGACTTGAACCTTTGCATAGTGAATAAGATTCAGTTTTTACTAGAGTGACACGTAGTCTTAAACTCTATTCCTGACATCAAACCACGCATAATCTTTTCTATAATGCAATCAATTAAGCCCGTGCATTTATGGCCATACACGTCTATCCCAGTTTAGTGAACGCTCTAGAAGTTTTGCCCAAAACTCCATAGGAAACGACCACATTTCCACATTCACATAGGTGAGTTTATCAAGAGTACTCCTGAAGGTAGGTACTCCACTCCAAATAGAGTATCGATCTCATTAAGAGTTTCTATTAACTCATCCTCTATCACTTCAGGGATACATGCTTCTTAATTTTTCATATAGCATGTTCAACTTCTATCACTACACAACTTGTTTTTACCCATTGAACCTATTTCTTGGGATCTCTAGTCACTTAGGTCGGGTTACCATTATGCGTGACTCAACAATCTAAGGGCAATAGTCCCATTCTTTTAGAAGAATTGTGGACTTTCTCTCTGGACAGTCCTTTCGTCAAAGGATCTGCCAAATTTTCTTCGCTACGTACGTAATCTACTCTAACGGTACCTGTAGAGATTAGCTCTATAACCGTGTTGTGCTTACGACGTATTTGTCGTCTCTTACCGTTATAATAACGGTTCTGAACTTTTGCAATAGCCGCGGTACTATCGCAATGTAATAACACAACCGGTATCGGTTTTTCCCATAAGGGAATCTCTGCTAGCAGATTTCTCAAATACTCTGCTTCTTCACTAGTTGTAGCTAGTGCTATCATCTCAGACTCCATAGTAAACTGAGCCAAAATAGTCTGTTTCTTGGATTTCCAAGAAACAACTCCTCCAACGATGCTAAATATATAGCCACTGGTCGCTTTAGAATCATCTGATAAAGTATTCCAGTCTGCATCTGAGAATCCTTCAAGTACAGCTGAAAACTTTTCATAATGTAATCCAAGGTTCATAGTTCGTTTAAGGTATCTCATGACCCTTTCAATAGCATGCCAGTGCTCTATACTAGGTGTAGTGGTAAACCTGCACAATAATCCCACGACATAGGCAATGTCGGGTCTAGTACAATCAGTGGCATACCGAAGGCTGCCAATGATGCTCGCAAAATCAGACTATCTTACACCTTCACCAGTGTTCTTAAATAACTTTACATTTGGATCGTATGGTGTACATGCAGGTTTACAGTCAAAGTAATTATATTTCTTTAGTATCCTCTCAATGTAATTAGACTGATCCAAAGAAATTCCCTTTTCTGACCTAGTAATTTTAATACCAAGGATTACACTCGCCTCACCTAGATCTTTCATGTCAAAATTGGCACTTAATAAGGATTTGACTGAATTTATGGCATGAATGTTTGACCCAAAGATGAGTAGGTCATCTACATAAAGGCATATAATAGTGCAAATGTCATTCTCAAATTTGTAATAAATGCATTTGTCACTTTCATTAACTTTAAAATCATTTGAAATGATTAAGTTATCAAAATTTTCATGCCATTGTTTAGGTGCTTGTTTTAAACCATATAATGATTTATCTAATTTGCATACTTTATGTTCTTGACCAAGTACTACAAATCCTTCAGGCTAGTCCATATAAATTTCTTCGTCTAATTCACCGTTCAAAAAAGAGGTTTTAACATCCATTTGGTGTATTAGTAAATTATGAATGGAAGCAAGTGAGATCAATACTCGAATGGATGTTATGCTAGTTACAGGTGAAAAAGTATCGAAGAAATCTATATTTTCTTTTTGTCTAAAACCTTTAGCTACTAGTCGTGCTTTGTATTTATCTATAGTACCATCAGGTTTTAGTTTCTTTTTAAGTACCCATTTACAGCCTATAGATTTACAACCGGGGGGTAAATCTGCCAAATGGCAAGTCTTATTGGATTCAAGAGAATCCATCTCATCATTTATAGCCTCTCGCCAGAAATCGACATCTAACGAAGATAAGGCCTCTTGGAGGCTTAAGGGATCCTCCTCTATAGTAAAAGCGCTAAAATCCGAACCAAAATCTTTTACGATTCTTGCTCTTTTACTTCTTCTATGTTCAGCATCAGAACTTTTATTAAGTTCTGTTCTAATAGGCGTACTTGATGTGCCCCCACTATTCCTTAATTTAAAAGGAAATTTAATTTCATAAAAATCGGCATCATTTGATTCAATTATGTTATGTGCATTTATATCATAAAATCGATATGCTTTGCTATTAATAGCATAGCCTACAAATACACATTCATATGCTCTACTTGCCAATTTTATTCTCTTAGGGTCTGGAATGCGAACATATGCCAGACAACCCCAAGTTCTAAAGTATGAGACATTGGGTTTATGATTCTTTAAAATTTCATAAGGTGAAATTTTATTCTTAGATTTAAGGATTCTATTTAAAACATAACATACAGTCAATAAAATACCCCACCACCAATGTTTTGCTGCACCAGAATTTAGTAGGATGGCAACTACTAATTCGGTAAAAGTCCTATTTTTTCTTTCAGCTTTACCGTTCATTTCAGGTGAATAGGGTGCAGTTCTCTCATGTACAATACCATGTAATTTATAGAAGTCCACAATTGAATTAGATTCATATTTTGTTCCTCTATCACTACGAAATCTCTTGATTTTCCTATTTATTTGATTCTCAATCTCAGTTTTGAATGTTTTAAACATGTCAAAAGCATCACTTTTATTTTTCATAAGATAAACATATGTGAAATCAGAACAATCATCGATAAAAGTGATAAAATAACGATGTCCATGTCTAGTCAATGTGCCATCAAGTTCACAAATGTCAGAATGAATCAAGTCTAAGGGTTCAGATTCTCTATCAACAGATTTATGAGGTTTCTTTGTGATTTTTGCTTGTGTACAAAATTCACATTTATCAGATTCAGATTCTGCTATCTTAGGTATCATATCTAGAGTGCTCATGTTATGAATTATCCGTTTATTAACATGACATAATCTAGAGTGCCAAATATTAAAATCACACAACATATAAGCAGAATTATTCACTTTATTAGATTCAACATTTAATTTGAACATTCCCTCACAAGCATAACCCTTTCCTACAAAGTTTCCCTTATACACTATGTTATACAAATCAGCCCCAATAAATTGAGTAAACCCTGCCTTATTAAGGAGATAGCCAGACACCAGATTCTTCCTCATCTCTAGAGTATGCAAAACATCTTTGAGGATCACAGTCTTTCCAGAGGTAAACTTGATCTCCACGTTTCCAATCCCTGCAACTTTAGTGGTGTGAGAATCTCCCAGCAACACTTTCTGATCATCAGCAGCCGTGTATGTGGAAAACATAGCACAATCATAGCAGACATGGCGAGAAGCACCAGTGTCTACCCACCAACCCTCTGATCCGCCAACAAGGTGAATCTCAGTAATCATAGCCATAAGAGGCTCCTCCTCAGTCAAGTTAGCCTGTGGTACAGAGCTAGGCTTGTTCCGACACTTTCGTGCCATATGACCTGATTTTCCAAAGTTGTAACATAGAAAAAACTGTCCAGAGTCATTCTTTTGGGCTGATTTTTGCTGTCCTTTTGGGTTTCCTTGCGGATTCCATTCTGTTTGTTGCGTCTATTCTGATTCTTAAAAGACTTCTGGTTTGGTTTCAGAACTGCGGGTTTGGTCTTTTTAGTGTTGTTGTTTGAAACAAACAACACTTCCTCTTTCTGGTCCTGTTTGCGTGCCGCCTCCTCAATGCGAAGGAGAGTGATCAAACTCTCTAAGGAAAATTCCTTAGTCTTATGCCGTAAGAAATTTTTAAAGTCTTTCCAACCTGGGGGCAGTTTGTCAATAATAACAGCAATTTGAAACTGTTCATCCAAAACCATACCTTCGGAGATGATCTCATGAGCTATTTTCTGCAGCTCATGAGACTGCATCTCTACTGACCTATCGTCTATCATCTGGTACTTGATATAGCGGCTTACAGCATACTTCTTTGCCCCTGCCTCCTCTGTATCGTATTTCTTCTGAAGTGCTTCCCAGATCTGCTTTGCTGTCTTGTCCTCTGAGTTATAGTAATCATACAGATCATCGCTCAATCCGTTCAGAATAAAATTCTTGCACAGATAATCTTGTTCAGTCCAGGTCTGCAATTTCTTTGATTGTTCAGTCCAGGATGTCATCTGCGCTTCATCAGTTCCGTCAGGCTTGTCTGGCAGCTGCGGTTTGTCGGTGGTCAGAGCAGCAGCCACCTTCCTCATCGTCAGGTAGAATTCCATTTTCTGACGCCATCGTTTGAAGTGCAGACCTTCGAAATGAAACGGGGCAGCAGTCACCAATGGGATCTGGAATGCAGAGGAAGGAGCAGCATCATATATGGTTGTTGTCGAAGCCATTGTTTCTAATCGTCTTCAAATTGTTGGGAAACAATGGATGAGTCACGTACTTTGTCGCTTTCTTGAAGACGATTCGGCGATCTGGTCGGTGGTGCAAAACCAGTTCGTACTTCCGCCGCCGCCTCTAGGATAAAACAGCCTCTCTAAAATGAATAACTGATTTGCTTTGCACAACAAATCAGTGCAGATTTGCACTTTCGAATTTAACTGCTCGAAAATTTCTGGAAGAATAATTTTTTTTTAATGGCGGAGGAAGAGAAAACGGATTTTTTTCTGTGCTAATCTCGTCTACAACTGAAGATAATATATAGACGAGATTAGGGCTGAACGAAAATACTGGTCAATGGAGGAAAATATTATCTGCGAAATACTTGGTCAAAAATTTACCGCTTCATATATAAAAGTTGGCTCAGAAATATTTTCCGTATTGAAAAATTGGTTCGAAAAATGCAGTGTTTTCTGGACTAAAAATATAAGTGTCTACACCACATAGCCAAGGCCCAAGGCCCAAGCCCAATCCCTATCTGAGCTGGGCCGGGTCGGGTCGAGTCGGTCGGTCGGTCGCGCGCGTGTGTGTTGTGTCATGATGCATGGTCTCCCTCCTCACAACAAAGCATGCATTGGGAGCCCAAGGCCCCAACATGACTTCTTAGAAACAAGTATAAATACTTGCATCTTTCTTATAATCCCATGATGTGGGACTATTCACAAATAGGAGGCATCATAAACTTATTTCATATTTTAAATAATTCATAAAATTTCCAACTTGAACAGACTATTTCTTTGTATATTTTTCTCACATTTTTGTGCGACTTGGTCCTACCTAAATATGACTTGGAATGTAGAATGTAAAGATTTATGGTCGTTTTACACCTTTTCTTGACACTGCCTACGTGTCTACTCCATCCAATATGTATATATGTATGTATATGTGTGTGTGCGTGTATATATATATATTGCAAGGCTTACGGGGTTGAGTGGATCCCTATCACTTTTATTAACAATAAAAGCATTGGTACTCTGAGTAGCATTCTGGTTTGAAGTGTCCATTCACTATCAATACAGCAAAATATCAAGGATAACTACATAGACAAAAACCATAAGCTTAACACTAAGACATAAAACAAAGGTTATGTGAAACAAAAGTGCATCACGTCAGGATCATCATCATAGAAAGAGCCCGTGTAGGATGTCATATTATGCTTATAAATCAAAAAGCGAAGAGCTAAATCAACCACTTTGAGAGGAGGTAAAATGCAGTTTTTATCCCAAGTAGGGTCATTAATCAGAATTTCGTTGTTTTCACCAACTTCGTCGTCATGTCTAATAATTTATATGGTTTTATTGGCAGCATACGGTCAAGCCTTTCTTTGAATACTGATATTTGCATGCATAAAAAGCCAAAACCAGAAGATAGGAAAATTTCTAGCCTCTGCATTATAACAATCAGACAAAAAATACATTGAATCATTGAAGTAGACTACTAAAAATGCATTGGGGCTCATTGTAGTGTCGACACAGAACAAAATTACAGTGTTTTTGTTAATATATAAATGAGCCATGCAAGGACAAGAGTACGTCGAACATGAGTTTACTTGATGGTGTATAACGACAGAATGTCGGGACCATGACACCATGTGCATGAGGTCGATATAGCCATGCAAAGATCATGTGGCCATTTCTCAACAAGAACTTGTAAATGACTTTAAAAAAAAATTTAAAAATAAATAAATGATGATAATGCCTAACTTGGGAGTTTGTCAAAGAGAAAACAAAGGTGTTGCAAAGTACTCAGTAATATTTGGTTGAGTTTACCGAAGTAGAATAAAATTAGGATAAAAGTTATTTTTACCTAATAACTACTCATTTATTAACTTTCTAATAATTAGTAGTCGTTTATATTTTTTGTTAATAATTAATAAAAATATGGTAATTTTTATTACAATCCACGGTTTTGATAAGTTAATCCAACATTTTACTTTAATAAGTTAAATTAATCCACAACTATTTTGTAAGTTAATCCATGAGTGGATTAACTTAAAGATTTCACCCTATCATGATAGCTTGCAATCGATTTTTGTGCTTCTTGATTAATCATGGCATGACAAAACACCTAAATCTACTGGAAAGCAAACATATACAAAAGAAAGAAACTAGAAAATTGTAAATCAAATAGAAGTCAATGTATGATCTGAAACAATTCCCCATCAGCTTGTATATATACACAAAGTTGCATTACCGAGCTCCTGACCTTTCGGCATACCAAAATGAGTAGCATTTTTATGCTGTGTTGCTTAATTAGATTTACCACAAGATAATTTGACCAAAAACAAGTAATACATCAGTCATTTTACACAGCCTCAAAGAATCAATACCATCATTTCGATCCAAATACAAATAATTTAGCAAAAATATTTTTGTTCTTTCCACGAGTACTTTTTTCTGGCTTAACAAGGGCAGGTGCTACCTCTTTTTGTGCTGAAATTGGTGATATAACCTCCATGGGTGTAGCAGTTTGGAAAAAAAAAATACATTTAGCAAAAATTGTAATAGATGGCGAAATATTTAAAAGTGAAGTGTAGAAAGAATATTCAAATTTAGTTCAATTGATCACTTTCCTTCATCATTGGCAATATCTATAGTACATTGCAAACTCAATTTTATTGAAATTTCATAGAACTCTAGTGAAAACTCAGATTTACTGAAAATTGGCTACCGAGAAAATAATTGGTGTGATGTCCAAGAGTAAACAATTTTGTTGCAGCTTGCATTAATATGATTACTATCACTTGGATTATTCCAATTTTTTTTTTAAACATTACAATATACGACAACCATGGGTAATCAAAACCATGACTTACTAATATTAATTATTCTGCATTGCTACTAATGTTTGTCTTTTTAGGCAGAATTTGAAAACACAAAGAAGAAGACTGAGAAGAAGAAAAGTATGTACGTTTTCTTAGGTGGATACACTGAATAAAATGTAAATTTTACTAAAAGTCAACGATCCTATAAAATAGGGTGGATTAACTTACTAAAATTGTGGATTAGAATAAAAATTACCAATATAAAAATACACAAAAAAGAGTTCATTTTTTGATGAATCTCTGAAGTCCAGTCAAGCATTTTCAAACATGCTTTCAACCTCTAACTTTGTCTCTAACCGCCAAACTCCCAAGTCAAATTTGTTCGGAAGCACGGCCTTAGTTAACAAACTCCATGTAGAACTGCTATAGGGACCGAAACAATTTCGGTCGAATAATGCGGCCTCTACAAAACGTGGAATTCAAGGTGGGTATAGTTGTAATTTCCTACCAATTTTTGTGGGTCACTCCGGAATTAGTGTTTGTATTCCTATAATTTGACGTAAAGGGATTCAGTTAGATTAGCTTTGCTGAACTCCATGCGTCTGAATAACTCTTGTCATGTCAGTACAGCATGAACAAGTAACACATCCCTTAATCCTAACGTATAAAAACATATTTATCCAATTGTTCAAATAAATAAGCAATGTAGTTTTAATCAACGCCAAAGAAAATACGAAGATAAAAAATGTGAAGTGGAAGATGGTGGTAGGTATTGAGAATGGTCATGTTCTTCGGCTTTACTCTGATATATGATGTAGTTTCTTACCGACATCTTTGCCTTCCCCAATCAGAGATTGGAGTTCCCTCTTTATATCCCACTGGCTGCATCAGGTTTATCGCTGCGATCATCAGAGATTCGGCTCTTCATTTGACTTGATTTTAGGAATCCTGTGCATTACTGTAACCTAGAAATAGAGAGTAATACAGACGGGTTCATTTACATCTAAATAGTGTGTGATTTTCTTGGTTCCAATTCTTGTTTGCTTCGCCAACTCTTGATTTTATCATTCCTTTCCACCAACTGTTTCTGCCCTCATTCTTGAAGAACCATGGCTCAAGACAGTGATGAATTTTCTTCAGCCACCTCAGGCAACAATGACATCAATACCACCGAACTTGATTCCAACTTGGTCAAACCAATGTGTTAAGTTACAACAATTCCTTTGGATGATGATAATTACATATTGTGGAAATGCCAATTAGAAATAGCATTGAAAGGGTACGACCTTCAAAATTACGTCAAAGGGACAATATCCATACCCCTAGTTATGATTACGGACAAGGATGAAATCACTGTTCTTAATCCTGAACACGCAAGATATCAAAAACAGGATTGGCTCTTGTCGTCTTAGTGATTACCTTCTACCAGTGCCTATCTTTTATCACAAATTGTGGGATGCAACATGTAACATCCCACACTTTTCTGAACCCGAATTTCGACAAAAATTGAAACCTCAAAGCCGTCCATATATGCATATGTACTTAATCAATGCGAAAGTAAAGATTCTTCGGTGGATGATATCAGAATAAAGTAAAGATTCACGAAACCATATCCAGTTGCTGAATCATAAATCTGAATGATGCTCTGTATCAATACTACATAGAACCGATCACATGAAACTAAATTGGACGAACTTCCTTGTGTCTTCTGTATATGTCAAAAAAGTATGGGTGTTCTATGATCTATCCTGACAGATAACCGCAGACTTATTTTTCAGTGAGTTGTTTGAACCAGTTTGTAATATATGTATTCATAATACTTGAATTTAAATCTTGGACATGAGGACTAAACTGTTTTACAACAAAGAATCTATTGGAAATATAATTTGAAATGTTGACTTATTAAATAATTAATATTTGCATTGTAATCATGTGTCTAGAATATTGAAAAGGCATGTCTATTAGTTGTTGTAAAGACATGTCTATTGGGTGAATGGTTATGTAAACCACTATAAATATGTGGTCATTTTGTAAGTTGAGAGCAAGAAATTTGAAAGAAGTTCTTCATTTTAAATTAAGCACTCTTCCTCTAATTTCTACTCCTCTAACAAAGTGGTATCGGAGTGAGGTTATTAAAGGTGTGATAAAATGGCAAACAATGGAATGTTTTCTTTCCAATATCCTCGTCTCACAAAAGAAAATTATGAAAAATGGTGTATTCGATTGAAATCTTTACTTGGCGGACAAAAAGTGTGGGAGATCGTAGACAAAGGCTACGATGAGCCAGAAAATGAAGCTGCATTATCTCGAGCGGAGAAGGATGCTTTAGCAAAGACGAAGGAAAAAGATGAACTTGCACTTAGCCTCATCCATCAATGTTTGGATGATTCAATGATAGATAAAATATCTGATGCAGCCACTTCAAATGAAGCCTGGGAAATTTTGAAAAAATCTTTTCAAGGAGTTGATAAAGTAAAAAAGGTTAAGCTTCAATCACTAAGGAGTGATTTCGAAGCAATGAAGATGAGTGAATCCGAATCGATTTCGGATTATCGTACAAGTGTAAAAGCGAATGTGAATCAATCAAGAGGCTATGGCGAAAAAATCGAAGATGTTCGAGTGATGGAGAAGATTCCTTGTTCTTTGACACCGAAGTTCGATTATGTTGTGTGTGTCATTGAAGAAACGAAGGACCTCGAAGAAATGACAGTAGAAGAATTGGAAGGTTCTTTACATGCTCAAGAAGAGAAAATTAAGAGAAGACAAGAAGAACCACAAGAGCAAGTTCTTAAAACTAAAGCAACTTTGAAAAATGAAGAAGGAGAAAAGTAGTACTTTAGAGGAAGAGGACGCGGATATGGACGAGGAAGAGGACACGGAAAGCAACGACGTGAACAAGAAAGAAGCAATGGTGAAAGTTCAAATAATGATGAGAGAAATCCTTCATATTTTAGAGGTCGTGGAAGAAGTCGAGGAAGAGGCCGCATAAATTATCAAAGATCAAATGATAGAAGGTTTGACAAGTCCAAAATTGAATATTATAAATGTCATCGATTTGGTCATTATTCATGGGAATGTCGAGAATCTGCTAATACTGAAGAAAGAGCCAATCTTGTTAATGATTATCAAGAAGTTGAAGAATCCACCTTGTTGCTAATTGAAAAAAGGAAGAAAAGGAAGTTGAAAGCTCGTGGTATTTGGATAATGGTGCTAGCAATCATATTTGCGGATACAAAGAAAAATTTGTGGAGATCAACGACAAGGTGAAAGGTAATGTTTCCTTTGGAGATTCTTCGAAAATTCACATTGAAGGCAAAGCTACAATTCTCATCTCTTCAAAGAATGGTGACCACAAATTGATCTCTGATGTTTATTATGTTCCTATTAAACTAAGAAGCAATATTCTTAGCCTCGGACAATTTGTTGAGAATGGTTATGAAGTTTTGATGAAAGATAATTATCTTTGGCTTAAAGGTAGAAACAATAACTTGATTGCAAAGGTGGGCATGTCACGGAACCGGATGTTCAAATTGAATGTCCAAACTGTTGAAGCAAGATGCTTGAAGGTTAATGTACAAGATGTGGCATGGTGTTGGCACATGAGATTTGGACACTTGAACTTTGGATCATTGAAAGTAATGGGAGAAAAGATGATGGTAAAGGGGATGCCTGCAATTGAAAATCAAAATCATTTGTGTGAAGCATGTCTTCTTGGCAAGCATGCAAGGAAAAGTTTTCCAAAGAAAGCAACATCTATAGCCTCCAAACCACTTGAATTGGTGCATACGGATATTTGCGGGCCTATTAATCCACCGTCTTTTGGTAAAAGTAAATATTTTATACTCTTTATTGATGATTATAGCAGAAAAACGTGGGTTTATTTTCTCAAACAGAAATCAGAAGCTTTCACCACATTCAAAAATTTCAAGATGCATGTTGAGAAAGAAAGTGGCTATAATATTAAGGCATTGCGGTCTGATCGGGGAGGCGAGTTCACTTCAAAGCAATTCAATGATTTCTGTGCAGCAAATTGAATTCGTCGTCCTCTCACTGTTCCTAGATCACCTCAGCAAAACGGCGTGGCGGAGAGAAAAAATAGATCAATTCTTAATATGGCAAGGTGTATGCTTAAATCAAAAAATATGCCAAAGGAGTTTTGGGCTGAAGCCGTTTCTTGTGCGGTGTATTTGTCAAATCGCTCTCCAACTGTGAATGTTAAGGATCAAACCCCTCAAGAAGCATGGAATGGAAAAAGGCCAAGTGTCCATCATTTGCGAGTATTTGGAAGCATCGCTTATGCTCAAGTTCCACAGCAAGAGCGTTCAAAGCTAGACGATCGAAGTGCCAAGTATGTTTTTGTTGGATATGTTATCATTCCAAAGGATACAGGTTGTATAATCCTAACAATGGCAAAGTGGTGGTAAGTCGTGATGTTGAATTCGATGAAGGAGCAACTTGGGATCGGAATGGACAGCAAGAGAGCACATATAATTTTCTTCCATATTATGATGATGATCAAGAATCAGAGAATGTCGAAACTATACAAGAACCTTCATCTCCAGTTTCAGATCTTGAAGGCTCAAATGAAAGGCCGCCAAAGATGAAATCCCTTGCTGATTTATATGAAAGAAGTGAAGAAATTACTCTTAATAATGATGAACTCTATTGTCTTTTTGCAGATAGCGAGCCAATAAATTTTCAAGAAGCCGTGCAAGACAAGAGGTGGAGAGACGATATGGATGAAGAAATTAAATCCATTGAAAAAAATGACACATGGGAATTAACTTCTCTTCCCAAAGGTCATGAATCCATTGGCGTTAAATGGATATACAAGGTGAAAAGAAATGCAAAAGGAGAGGTAGAGAAATATAAAGCAAGACTTGTGGCGAAGGGCTATAAACAAAAGCATGGAGTTGATTATAATGAAGTGTTTGCTCCAGTTGCACGTATGGAGACTACTCGCTTGTTGATTTCTCTCGCTGCTCAAAAGAAATGGAAATTTTACCAAATGGATGTCAAGGCGGCTTTTTTGAATAGATATCTTAAAGAAGAGGTTTATGTTGATCAACCGTTGGGCTACGTAGCTGAAGGGAATGAAAAGAAGGTACTCAAACTCAAGAAATCGTTGTATGGATTGAAACAAGCCCCACGAGCATGGAACAGCCTCATCAACCAATACTTTCAAGATCACGGGTTTGTTCGTTGCTTAAATGAGCATGCTTTATATTCTAAGTTTCACAATAATGGAGATGTTATGTTTGTTTGCATTTACGTTGATGATCTCATTTTCACGGGCAATAATCACGATTTATTTGATGAATTTAAAAGTTGCATGTCGACAGAATTTGAGATGACAGATTTGGGGCAAATGACATATTATTTGGGATTGGAAGTGAAACAAATGGAGGAAGGTATATTTCTTTCTCAAACAGGTTATGCAAAGGAAGTGTTGAAAAGGTTTAAGATGATCGATTGCAATCCTGTGAACATACCCATGGAAGCTGGAATGAAATTGTCCAAGTTTGAAGATGGAGAAAAGGTAGATCCTACTCTTTACAAAAGTCTTGTGGGATGTTTGAGATATTTGACAAGTACAAGGCCCGACATACTTTATGCCGTTGGAGTGATAAGTCATTTCATGGAGACTCCTCTTCTATTCATATGATTGCAGCTAAGCGAATTCTTCGTTACATTAAAGAAACGCTTGATTTTGGAATATTTTATTCCTCATCCAATGATCTTCTGTTGCATGGATTTTGCGGTAGTGATTTTGCTGGTGACATCGATGATAGAAAGAGTACTACGGGGTATGTATTCTTCTTGGGTGATTGTGCTATTTCTTGGTTATCAAAGAAGCTGTAATAACCCAAAAAATGTGAACCAATTTTAAAATTTTAAAATTGGTTATTACCAAAGAATTTGAATAATTGAAATAGCATATTTCAATAAAATAATGAATTGGGGCTAGTATGGCAGTTTGAAAATTTGAACACAAACTTTGTCTGACGATACCGGGTGGAAAATATAACGTATTTTAGCGAAACTAAAAACATTTAAATCTGTTTACGGATACCTTTCTAACGAATCTGAAAAATCGAAGTTTCATAACGGGAATCAAAAGTTATGGCCGAATGAATTTTCAGAAAGGTCGCTATATAGCATATATAGCCCTTGAAAATAGATATTTTGCATACGACCTCGGAATTCGACGAAACCACATTTGTTGGGTCCGGGATGTCAAATTATTGCTAGGTTTCAAATTTCATAATTTTTGAAGCTAGTATGTGAGCGGGGCAAAAGAAAATGTGATTGGTCAATTTCTGTTAAAATGGGTCGACCTAAAAATGGACATTTTGCATATGAGCTCAGAATTCGATGAAACTAGTTTTGTTGAGACCGTATCATCAAAACAAAGCTAGATTTATTTTTCTGGGATTTTTCGATTCAGTTTGTGGCCCTGGCAAATTGAAATATACGTTCTAATTGAATATAAAATGTTTTATACTTTAATTTGAAAAATAACTGACTATAACAGTCGAATTGGCCAACGAAACATATCCCATTGTGTTCGGGATGGGGGTATTTAGCTAGGGGCGACAGTTGTTGGGTTTGAAAAGGAGTTCAGTTGTAAAAACACTATTTAAAAAGTTAACTAAAACCATGGCCAATCATATTTTTTCTATTCATTATTTAAAATAAAAAAAATCTCCGGAAACCCTTTCTTCTTTCTGCTTCGACGGCGCACGTTACTCCTTCCTTTCCGACCACTTTCCCCTCGCTCCGACGATCTATAGGCCGCCCCACCACCTTCCCTCGAAAGCCCCTTCGCCCCTCTTCAGATCCGACCCAGTTTCGCCATCATCAGTAGCTCCACCATCGAGATCTGACACTCCGAAGTGGGCGCGTTTAAACCGCCACCCAGGGTCCATACCGCCGTCGAACTGGAAGAGGCTGGTGGCGCCGGGAAGCCCTCCCGTCCCTCGTCGACGTCCAACAATCTGATCGACCTATCGAGCAATGGATCGAGCGAAAAATCAAAACCTAAATTTGAGCAGGTTTGAAAACTAACGGGTTGTTTAATTTTGAACTGTTTTTACACTATAAAGCATTGCAAAACTTTGAAAAATCATATCTTTTTCGTTCGTTAACGAAATTCGATGAAACAGGAAACATCGTGACCACGAGGAGGCTCTCTACCATCTAGCAGAAGCCGCGGATTTTTCTGATCTTCCTACGATTTTTAGCACTAAAAAACCCAATGTGAGGAATCTAAACTAAACTGTGTGAATGGAATCGTGTTGTATAAATTATATAAGCGAAGTGTAAATTATATACGCATTGTATACCTCATGTACATGTGTTGTATAAGTTATATTAGCGATGTATAAATTATACAAGCGTTGAATGAAACATATATGCTTTGAATTGTGATGAAATGCAAGTGAATTATAGAAATAATATATATATATATACTCCCCTCGTCCACAGACCATGGACGATATTTATTGCTTGTGATTGACGTGATATTATATGGTATGACGTAGGGTTGGAAATAATTGTTTGTGGTTGATATTGTGGTTGAAAAATACCTTTGTGGTTGAAAAATACCTTTGTGGTTGAAAAATACCCTCTTGTGGTTGAAACAAATTAGAATAGGATTGTGGAATTGAAAATAAAACATGCCGCCTGCATGCGAACTAGATGCATAATCCCCATTGTCAAAAACCGCGAGGTTTTAAGGTAGAGCGAGGAGCCGTACTAGGGACGGTCCCGGTTTTAACTACCCTGCCATTATGCTGCCGAAATTTTCTGAAATATTCATGTGTTAGAATAATTTTCATTTGTTGAAATTAATTACAAATGTTGAAACAAAAATTCATGTGTTGAATTGAAATTCATTCGTTGAATCGAAATTCATGTGTTGAATATTAGTCGAATTTAAACAAATAGCTTTAGCGATAAAAATCACAGTTTTATATATATACAAACTATAGAGAATATTCATGTGTTGAGTTGAAATTCATTCGTTGAATCGAAATTCATGTGCTGAATATTATTTGAATTTAAACAAATAGCTTTAGCGATAAAAATCACATTTTTATATATATACAAACTATAGAGAATATTCATGTGTTGAGTAGAAATTCATTCGTTGAATTGAAATTCATGTGTTGAATATTATTTGAACTTAAACAAATAGCTTTAGCGATAAAAATCACATTTTTATATATATACAAACTATAGAGAATATTCATGTGTTGAGTTGAAATTCATTCGTTGAATCGAAATTCATGTGTTGAATATTATTTGAATTTAAACAAATAGCTTTAGCGATAAAAATCACATTTTTATATATATACAAACTATAGAGAATATTCATGTGTTGAATTGAAATTCATTAGTTGAATTGAAATTCATGTGTTGAATGTTATCGTATTTTAAAATAAAATGAATAGACAATAAAAACTACATCTTTATTGTGAATATGAAGTGTTAAAAACGTTCACGTGTTGAATAAATATTTTTGATGATGAAAATATTTCTTTTATCATGTATACGCTTTGATAAAAATACACACGTGTCGAAATAAATAATAGTTTGCTAGAAATATTATTATTAGCTTTGTTCTGCATATATATACATGTGTTGAACAGGGAAAATGGATTAGCTGTAGAGTAAAGAAATTATTTGCGTGCCCGACAAATAGGTAAGCCTTGATGAGTTGGCTGCGCAATTTTATTTTTATATCAACCCCTGTGAATGCCATTGGATGCGGAGTGCTGGTTTTTCTGTGCGAAATAATAAACATCGCCATAGGATAGTAACAATTAATTTTGAACTACACTACATGGCATACTTCTTGACGATAGGCATACTTCATCATATTCCACATAAGCAATTGGAGCTTGTGTGACGAGGTGGAAGATTTACCAGACGAGCGAGAGGCTTGTATGGCGATGATTATATACTACAGGTTGAACTGATGACTAATATGGACTATATAAAATATAACGATAAATTGCCAGATTAATAAAAACCCCACACGGGTCTGGAGTTGACAATAATCATGTCTCTTTAGTTATTAGATACGACACATGGACTATTTATTTCCACACGGAGCGGGGTGACGAGAATTTATTCTCTGGAGTTATTATCTATACACGCTTCCCCGTAAACACCAGAATATATCACTATAAATATGTGGATGCTTTATAGGATTTATTGGTTACCTAACACGGCCCAATAAATTTCCAAACCCCTTCCCGTACAAAGGAGGTTATGGCGAAATTTTTCGAAATATTAAGGCGTTAGTGAAATATTTGAAGTGAAAACGAAGTTGAAATTAATGAATGAACTATATTTGAAATTATAGAATGAACTATATTTATATATATAAATATAAATATAATTAAAAGGAATCGAAGCCGTGCAGTTCGTGTTTTGGAATCGTAATTTGAAACGATTAGTACGAGAAATCCGACCATCGGATTTTCCCGAAACCGCAACCGCTGGGTTCGCCTTGGAAATATCTTTCCAACGGCACCAACCTTGTAAAAATCCAACGGTTGGATTGTCTGGAATGTTTAATTCAAATCTGAAGGAAAACAGCGGCAGAATCGTTTATATTTATATATAAATATAAATATAATTAAATTAAATCGAATAACGACGCTGCAGTTCGAATTTTGAAACCGTAACTTCAAACGACTAGTGTGGAAGATCCGACCGTCGGATTTTCACGAAACTGGAACCGTTGGGTTCGCTTTGGGAATATCTTCTCACTGATATAGACTTTGTAGAGATCCAACGATTAGATTTTCCGATATGTGTAAAACAAATTAGGGAAAAAACAGCGCCAGTGCCACGGCACGACCTGAAACGTCGTTTAATTGAATATGGCCATTTTTAAATAAATAAAAATGGCAAAAAATCATTATAAAATATTATAAGCAACATAGATTGGAAATAAACCAATTTGGCTTGATCTGTTTGATATTTGATGGTTGTATGTGTTTGAAACAAAAATAACACTAAAGAACTGAAATATGGATGTCGAATAATATAACCATAGAAAGAATTGATTTGAATTCTAATTACGTGAATTATTTGAAAAGGCCGAGCCAACCCTCATTTCAAATAACTAATCGAGCGATTCGAATTGGAAAATACAAAGACGATTCAAGACCGACGATCTTCGTATCGGTTGGATGGGCGCTGCTGAGGTTCCTGACTGGAGTAGCTACCGTGAAGGAACGGAAGTAGTAGCCGTCTGAACGTATGCGTTGATTGGACGGATATACGAGGAATTTGACGCCTCCGGTTTCGTTCAGACCCAGAACGGACTTGTAAATGGACTGTGTGTCTGACATTGGATTTTGTTCTATACTGATTGATCTCTGTTAAATATATATCTGTTTGGCGGCGGAGAATTTATTCTTTTGCTTAACGCCCTTCTCTGAGACGTACGAGCTCAGAGGTTATATATCGATAGAAATCAGTCGTATGGAATGGATTGCCTATGTGGCATGCCAAGATGTTGTGATCAAGGCTTCTGTTGCAAAGCAAAGTCTTGTGGTTGATGATCAAAGCACGGTCTACGTGGCCTGGCTTTGTGTATAGCGTGGATTCGCGAGCCTCACACCTCGGTATGAGTTAAAAACGGGATAAGGACTGCAGGGAGAGCACGACGTTTCTTTCTAGCTATGGTGGTGTTAGTGACTTACCAGCCCTGACATTTATATCTATTTTTCACCTATGTGGTTGTTGGAATGCGAGGCACCTCGATTATAGGTCTGTAAGGACCGGGAAACGTGTGTTCAGGCATAATTAATCCTCAAACGTAAGAGAGGACCGGCCCTGAAGATCCAGGGGTTACCCAGAGTGTGTAGTCCTGAGGCATTTGCTAGAATGTCTCGAAGCGGAGAGGAGCTTGCCCCTTGCCTCGACTCGTGACGGAAATCCAATTTCCAATACGAAATAACGGATTCGATTGTAGAACTAGTATGTCGACATAGTATATGGTAGCTATGCCGCCTATGATTGATATTTATGATGCTATTCGTTTTTTAAACATATATGCACTAGTAATAATATCAAATGATTTTGCTTTGCACGTATTAAGCATATTTGGCCATTATAAGGTAAAACTCTATCCTCCGGCTTGCGTTGCATTGTATGATGGGACCTGAGTCTTATAATGGCTTCATTCTTTTAAAAAGCATTGCATTGTTTTAAAGAATTTACTTTGTTTTAAATGCACCAGCAATCACTGGAGTAAACCCGTTCCGCGAAAGTGGCGTGGTCCTATGATTTGCTTATTACTATTGTTTAAACTGTTAAATAGATTTCTCATACCAGTCCCCATGACTGACTCGTTGTTTGTTTCACTTTGCAAACGCGGGTGCCCTTATTTTCACACGGGCAGCCTAGTTCACATGTGACAGGTTGTTTTTGGCTCTGCACTGTTGCATAGAGTGCATTTTGGCTCATGGCGAGGCTGACTTCGCAGAGATGACTTTGACATTTTCCGCCATTATTGTACTTATATTATGATTCTGCCACAGGCGATGTAGACTGCTTTACTTTCAGTACTTATTATCGTATGTATATGTACCGCCTTCGGCGATGTAGACTGATACCCTTATTATGTCTCACTGCATGTACATATATTCCGCCCCTGGCGATGGTGACTGATCATTTCCCTTTTTATTACTAAGTTATATCCCACGTTGTGCTATTCTGATGTTGTTACATGTTATGATTCCGCTGTCATATCTATGTAAAATTATTCTATTTGTTGTTTTTGCTATTATCTGTACTCTGCTATGATGATTGATGTGTTATATTCCAATGATTATCCTTAATACCGTCACACGGATTTTGGGATCGTCACAGTTGGTATCAGAGCTTTGGTTAACCTTAGTGTAACAACCCGAAAATCTAGGCCAGTTTAAAATTTTTGTTTTGGCAACTTCAATGAATTTTGAAGATTTAAAATGAATTATTTTAAATAGAATCGACGAGAAATTTATTTTGAATATAAATCGAACGTATATATTATATACGTCATCGTTAGAATATAAATAATTATATATAACTATAAATAGAATTGAAAATGGCACGGTAGTTCGATAATTCGATTTCAAACTTCAATTGAATGTACCGGGTGCAAAACAATCCGGATTTTAGTGAAACCAAAAATAATAGGATCTAATTGGGAATATCTTTCCAACGAATCTGAAAAATCGAAATTTCATAGCGGGAATGAAAAGATATGTCCAGTTGAAAATTCTGAATAGTCGCTATGGAATTCAGGCCCTTAAAAATGGAAATTTTGCAAACGACCTCGGATTTCGACGAAACCACTTTTGTTGGATCCGTGATGTCAAATTATTGCTAGGTTTCAAATTTCATAATTTTTCGAATCAATATGTGAGCATTGCAGAGGAAAATGCGGTTGACCAGTTTGAGTTGATTTTAATCAACTGGAAAATGGCCATTTTTCCAACGGTCTCAGAATTCGACGAAACTAGTTTTGTTAGGACCGTATCGTCAATACGAAGCTAGAAAATATTTTTCGAGAATTTATAGAGTTAGTATGTGACCCCGGTAAATTGAAATGCGCGTTCAAATTCAATATATAGAGTTATATGTTGATTTTGAAGAAAACTGATTGTAACGATCGAATCAGCCCACGATACTTATCCCATTGTGTTCGGAATTGGGGTGAATCGCTATGGACGACAGGCGGTGGGCCTCGTTTAGAGGTCGTATGTAAAAGTCAACTTTTTTGAAAAATAATAATTAAATAAAAAAATTAAAACCCTCTTCCCCTTATCTCCTCTGGCCCCCCTTTCTTACTTCATATCAATCAGAAAAAAAAAAGAACGAAGCAGAGAGGAGCGTCGCCCCCCCTAAACCGCCGCCGCCTCCCTTTCTTCTTCCCCTCCCCTGTCGCAGCCCTCTCAGTTCTCCCCCCCCCCTCGATCGACGAACCCCCACGAAGACCGCAGCCCACCCATCGACGCCACCGACCGAAACCCGCCTGAACCCTAGCAACTCCCGCCGCCACGAGACCTCCACCGCATCCCCCAGACCCGTACTCCCTCCGGCGACTTCCCCTTTTCTCCGATGCCCCAAACTCGACTTCCCCCTCTTCTGAACCTACTGCGTCGCTTCTTGCTCCCCCAGCAGTCCTCCAGTCGAGCCACCACGTTTCAGACCACTCGAGACCCTAATTATGTGAGTTTTTCCTCCCTAGTTTATTTAAATAAAAAGCACGATTTGAATTCTGATTTTTATTATATAGAAAATCAGTTTTTCTATTTTATAGCATAGGAAAAAAAATCAGTTTTTCTATTTTATAGCATAGGAAAAAAATTAGTTTATTTTTATTATATAAAAAGAGTTAAAAAGAATTGATTTTTAATTTATAAAGATTCGATTTTTAGTGTGATAAAGATCTGATTTTTAGGGGTTTAAAGTTATGATTTTTTATGGGATAAAGGATTTGATTATTACGATGTTAAAGTTTGAATTTTTAATATAGGAAAGTTTGAACCTTTAACAAAGGAAAGTTCAAATTTTGAATAGTAGAAAGATCGAATTTTTATTATATAGAAAGGTTAAAGATATAATTTTAATATTATAAAAAGAATAAAAATATGATTTTTACATTAGTAGAAGATTAAAAATTCGATTTTTATATATTGAATAGCGAAGTAAAAATTCGATTTTTATATATTGAATAGCGAAGTAAAAATTCAATTTTTATATATTGAATAGCGAAGTAAAAATTCGATTTTTATATATTGAATAGCAAAGTAAAAATTCGATTTTTATATATTGAATAGCGAAGTAAAAATTCGATTTTTATATATTGAATAGCAAAGAAAAATTCTATTTTAATATATTGAATAGCAAAGTAAAAATTCGATTTTTATATATTGAATAGCGAAGTGAAAATGTGATTTTTTATATATATAGTGGCTACGGGCAACGAAAGCGACAAAAGGCGAGAATGGCGATGATTTCTCTAAATGAAGTGTCGAGATGATTGGAATAGCTTTGGTGAGAACTTCTCACTCAAATTTCCTTTTCTAGTTATATATATATGCTAGGATGCAGACGGTGTTTAGTAGCACCTGACACCCGTCATCCAAAGACCATGGATAGCTTGTATGCTTGTTTGATGTGTTGTGAAATTTGTTTGTGAAGTTGATGTGAAATAGATAATGAAATATATTCATGTGTTGAAATAAATTAATTATCGTTAAAAATATAATTTTTAACGTGAAAGTGAATAAATAAATATTTATAAACAAATCGGCCGATTTGTTTATATACACTGATTTGACTGATATTGATTGGGTCGATAAATTTTACACATCGCCCAACTGCACAAATAAAAAATCTGTGTTTGATTGTTTGAAACCCCACATGGGTATTGGGATAAAATACGGCATACACTAATCCCAATAATTAGTTGTATGTCAATCGATTGATTGACAGGCTGTTATAAGCGTTAGATATCTATATTTGATGCTTATACAGTGTAGTGCACTTTGGATGATGGTTGATTATTTATCGTTGCTATTATATACATGTGTTGTATGGAATCCATATAATTAACTTTATATGGTAATTGATTGGGCCTCATTCCAATCGGGAAAATAAAGAATATTATAAAATAAAAGTTCATGTGTTGACCGTACTCATCCGTTGAGATTAGTCATGTGTTGAACGAAATATTTTAACAATAAAATTTACATCTTTATCATTATAAAATAAAGGTTCATGTGTTGACCGTACTCATCCATTGAGATTAGTCATGTGTTGAACGAAATATTTAGATTCACGTATTGAATAGGATAAGTATTCATTTGTTGAATAGAATAACAGAATTATTGAAAAATATAAAGCCGTATTGATTAGAGATGCGCTATTTTGACGCGAACGATATTTATATCGATTATATTCGTTTTTAAATTTGAATTGAATTGAATAGAAAACGAATCGAAGTTGAATTGAATAGAAAACGAATCGAATTTGAATTGAATAGAAAACGAATCGAATTTGAATTGAATAGAAAATAAATCGAATTTGAATTGAATAGAAAACAAATCGAATTTGAATTGAATAGAAAACTAATCGAATTTGAATTGAATAGAAAACGAATCGAATTTGAATTGAATAGAAAACGAATCGAATTTGAATTGAATAGAAAACGAATCGAATTTGAATTGAATAGAAAACGAATCGAATTTGAATTGAATAGAAAACGAATCGAATTTGAATTGAATAGAAAACGAATCAAATTTTAATTGAATAGAAAACGAATCGAATTTGAATTGAATAGAAAACGAATCGAATTTGAATTGAATAGAAAACGAATCGAATTTGAATTGAATAGAAAACGAATCGAATTTGATTTGAATAGAAAACGAATTGAATTTGATTTGAATAGAAAACGAATTTGATTTGATTTAAATAGAAACCGAATTTGATTTGAATTGGATATAAAGCGAATTTGATTTGAATTGGATAGGAAAACGAATTTGATTTGAATTGAATAGAAAACGAATTTGAATTGAATTGAAAAGAAAACGAACTCGAATCGAATTGAATTGAGAAGGAAATGAATTCGAATCGAATTAAAATCGATTTGAATTAAAATCAAATAGAAATGAAAGTAAAAAGGATTTATAATAGAAAATTCAATTTTGATTTGAATTTGAAATAAAGGTTGAAATTGTTTTTGAAACAAATTCAAAACTATTTATAAAATTCGTTTTAGATAGTAATTGACGAAATATATATTATATATATAATATAATGGCCTGAATAGAACGCGCCGCGCCGCGACAGTTCGCGAATTTCGACCATTAACTTCGAATGTACATTACGGGAGATCCGACCGTCGGATTCTCCTAAACCCGGAACCGTTGGGTTCGTATCGAAAAGAGCTTTCTAACGAATATTAGAAATTTGAAATCTAACGGTTGGATTTGGAGATACGTCCAAATCAAATTTGAAAAGGGTTGCTGTAAGTGCAGTTCGATGGTCGTTGATGGAAATCGATTGTACGGGCCTTGATAAAATTATTAAAAATAGTAATAATTTGGGTAAAATCATAAGAAATGATTTGAGAAAAATTAGGATGAAAAACTCCATATTTGAAAAGATAAAAATAGATTTTTATCGAAATGAACTAGTTTTGAACTAAAATTAAAACCCATTTATTTTAAATAAATAAATTAGATTTGAAATGGGTTGTAAATAGAATTGATTTGTGGGTTTATCATGAATGGTGTTTTAAATAACACTAGTTCTTTAACCCGATAATAAATAGAATGTGATTTGGGTTTGTCGTGAATTGTGTTTTAAAGGACATTAGTTCTTTAACCCAGTAAAAGGAGTTTTAATGAATCTGTAATTGGATTGAAATGTGAATTGATAATCTAAATTATCAAATTTAGAAAATAAGCGAGAATGGAGTATCACCGGTTTTGCTCCAAAGCGATAGTTAAATCTTTAATTAGATTTGAACGTGAAATGGTAATTAATTTTACCGACAACACTGTGGTGTTAGATATGGAGTATTACCAGTTTTGCTTCATGGGATGAATAGGTTGGGATTGGGAAGTAAAATAAATAATTACTTCGGTGTGGTTCGCTAATCTCGACTAGTTTAGAAAACCATAATTTGGTTTGAAACGACATCCCAGGAAGATTAAAGGATAAATTTTAAAGAATTTATCTTGGATAAAATTAATGGGAACCTTTCCCTAAGAATGTGATTTCGTGAATAAAAGGATATTCTGCATTGGAATGAGGCGTTTGCTGTGTTTGTGTAACATTTGTTTTTTAATATACGCGGATTGTTCGGAAAGGCCGGGTTTATACCCATTCTGAATAACCGATTCGACGATATGTCGAAGATGAGGACGGTGGTTGAAGACCGGAAGTCTTCACATCGTTTGGATAATTACTGATGATCTTGATTGGGCTGTACACCCAAGATGAGGGAATCAGTTGGTGGTCGTCCAGACGTACTTGGAGATCGATGGATATGCGAGGAAAGTGCCTCCGGTTTCGTTCAGAACCAGAACGAACTTGTAAATGGATTGTGTGTCTGACATTGGATTTTATTCTGTGTTGATTGATTTCTGTTAAACATATATCTGTTTGGCGGCAGAGAATTTATTCTCTTGCTTAACGCCCTTCTCTGAGGCGTATGAGCTTAGAGGTTATATATCGATAAATATCAATCGCATGGCATGAATTTTCTGTGTGGCACGCTGAGTTGCATGGATCAAGGCTTCTGTTGAAAAGCAAAGTCTTGTGGTTGATGATCAAAGCACGGCCTACGTGGCAGCTTTGTGTATAACGTGAATTCGCGAGCCTCACGCCTCGGTATGAGTTACAAACGGGATAAGGACTGCAGGGAGAGCACGACGTTTCTTTCTAGCTTTGGTGGTGTCAGTGACTTACCAGCCCTGACATTTATATACTTTTCACCTATGTGGTTGTTGGATGAGGCGCCTCGATTTTAGGTCTGTAAGGACCGGGAAACGTGTGTTCAGGAATTGCCAATCCTCAAACGTAAGAGAGGACCGGCCCTGAAGCATCCAGGGGTTACCCAGAGTGTGTAGTCCCGAGGCATTTGCTAGAGTGTCTCGAAGCGGAGAGGAGCTTGCCCCTTTCCTCAACTCATGATGGGAATCCAATTTCCAATACGAGATATTTCGATTTTATTTGTAGAGCCTAGTATGGCGACATGATAGATGGTACCCATGCCGCATAGGATTGATATTTATGATTGAAATTGTTTTGACACTATACACTTATAATAGTATCAAATGATTTGTTTTAAACGTACCAAACATGTTTGGCTATTATAAGGGAAAACCCTATCCTCCGGCTTGCGTTGCATTGTGTGATGGGACCTGGGTCTTATAATAACTTCATTTTTCGAAAAAGCATTGCGTTGTTTATTCTATGCACTGGTATTCTTGGGAGGAAACCCGTTCCGTGTTATACGGCGTGGTCCCTTGAATTACTCTCTTTTAAAGTAAAGTTTTAAATAACTGTTTTAGTTCTCACTCCAGTCACATGACTGATCTGGAGTTTATTGTTTTAACCTAAACTCTGGGTGCCCCTATTTTCGACACGGACAGCTAGTAGTTTTGGTTTTGCAGATTTATATTCACAGGATCCTGGTTTACAGCTGGAATGATATCCGGAAAGCTCTGTATCCGTATATCACCTTCAGTTGTGCTTTGTATTATTTTCCGCTGCTATGTAATTTATTGTAATCTCTGATATTTGTTGAATGTAATTTATTCATTTATACTCTGTATATTCTTGTATCTGATGGAATTGTTGTAATAACTATGAAATGTCCTTCTGTCTGCGTTCTGATTTGTCCTGTTCTCAAAGGATCAGGGGTTTCGCACGGTCTTGATCGGTTTAACGACTGATTCGGATCGAGCGAAATTCCTTGCCGTTACATTTGGTATCAGAGCTTTGGTTTACAGAGCTCGAGAACAAGACACATTAGAACCATACGAAAGAATTCATCAGATATTGGATTAGCAATATCCAATTAGAATGACTCGTTAGAGATAGGATCGGTAGTATCCTAGAACGAGTGTGAAGAGTATATTTTTCAAATGAAAACAATTTTGTTTTGAAATTTAAACCCTTTTATACGTATTTGAATATTTATTTATTTTGAATTTGGACAATCCAGTATATAAAGGTTTTGCATATATGCGTCATGAACATATATTCGAAGTTTTAATATACTGGATAGATATAGAATCACATTGTAGACACCCGGAGATGATTCTGATGATTGTATATCATCATAAGAATTTGTGTTCGTGTTTGGAAGGTATGATATCTATATATTTCCATAGACCGGTGTGAGAACCCAAAACTTATATAGCTAGATTTATTGTTGTGATTTGGCATCAAAAATGGGATTTTTGTATATGTATCAAAATTATGAATTTCAAACTCTAATCCACTAATTGATAGATGTTTGTGTTGTTTGTTTATTTGTTTGATAATTTTGAACCATTATGCCTAATTGAATCAAATATTGAACTGTATTGAAAATTGGTCGCATTTGCTTGCATATACATGTACATACATTGAACAGGTCATAGCAAGGAGGCTAGAGCCGAGAATAAAATTTGTTTGCCCGACAAATAGGTACATGTTTACTATAATTTACTGTTTTGTTTGGGTGATGATGATTTTATGAGCCTATTGGCTAGCCGCTTGGCTTTTTCTTTTTCTTTTTGAGATCAGAAGGCCTATATGGAAATTTCGGGATTTTCCCGTGGATCCCGTTGCAGGGGATGTTATGGCGAAATTTTTCGAAAATTAAGGGTGTTAGCCAAATTTTTGAAGAATTTGAAAATTCTCATAAACTGAAAAGTTGGAGAATGGAAGCCAGATTGAACGCAGAGTTGATTAATCAAACCACTTTCAACTTTGTTCCTTTTCGGGGACGAAAAGTTTTAAGTGGGGGAGATTGTAACAACCCGAAAATCTGGACCAGTTTAAAAATTTTGTTTTGGCAACTTCAATGAATTTTGAAGATTTAAAATGAATTATTTTAAATAGAATCGATGAGAAATTTATTTTGAATATAAATCGAATGTATATATTATATACGTCGTCGTTAGAATATAAATAATTATATATAATTATAAATAGAATTGAAAATGGCGCGGTAGTTCGATAATTCGATTTCAAACTTCAATTGAATGTACCGGGTGCAAAACAATCTGGATTTTAGTGAAACCAAAAATAATAGGATCTAATTGTGAATATATTTCCAACAAATCCGAAAAATCGAAATTTCATAGCGGGAATGAAAAGATATGTCCAGTTGAAAATTCTGAATAGTCGCTATGGAATTCAGGCCCTTAAAAATGGAAATTTTGCAAACGACCTCGGATTTCGACGAAACCACTTTTGTTGGATCCGTGATGTCAAATTATTGCTAGGTTTCAAATTTCATAATTTTTCGAATCAATATGTGAGCGTGGCAGAGGAAAACGCGTTTGACCAGTTTCAGTTGATTTTAATCGACTGGAAAATGGCCATTTTTCCAACGGTCTCAGAATTCGACGAAACTAGTTTTGTTAGGACCGTACCGTCAATACGAAGCTAGAAAATATTTTTCGAGAATTTATAGAGCTAGTATGTGACCCCGGTAAATTGAAATGCGCGTTCAAATTCAATATATAGAGTTATATGTTGATTTTGACGAAAACTGATTGTAACGATCGAATCAACCCACGATACATATCCCATTGTGTTCGGAATGGGGGTGAAATGCTATGGACGACAGGCGGTGGGCCTCGTTTAGAGGTCGTATGTAAAAGTCAACTTTTTTGAAAAATAATAATTAAAAAAAAAATTTAAAACCCTCTTCCCCTTATCTCCTCTGGCCCCCCTTTCTTACTTCAGATCGATCAGAAACAATAAAAATAAAAAAAAATAAAAAAGAACGAAGCGGAGAGGAGCGTCGCCCCCCCTAAACCGCCGCCGCCTCCCTTTCTTCTTCCCCTCCCCTGTCGCAGCCCTCTCAGTTCTCCCCCCCCCCCCTCGATCGACGAACCCCCACGAAGACCGCAGCCTACCCATCGACGCCACCGACCAAAACCCGCCTGAACCCTAGCAACTCCCGCCGCCACGAGACCTCCACCGCATCCCCCAGACCCGCACCCCCTCCGATGACTTCCCCTTTTCTCCGATGCCCCACACTCGACTTCCCCCTCTTCTGAACCTGCTGCGTCGCTTCTTGCTCCCCCCGCAGTCCTCCAGTCGAGCCACCACGTTTCAGACCACTCGAGACCCTAATTATGTGAGTTTTTCCTCCCTAGTTTATTTAAATAAAAAGCACGATTTGAATTCTGATTTTTATTATATAGAAAATCAGTTTTTCTATTTTATAACATAGGAAAAAAATCAGTTTTTCTATTTTATAGCATAGGAAAAAAAATTAGTTTATTTTTATTATATAAAAAGAGTTAAAAAGAATTGATTTTTAATTTATAAAGATTCGATTTTTAGTGTGATAAAGATCTGATTTTTAGGGGTTTAAAGTTATGATTTTTTATGGGATAAAGGATTTGATTATTACGATGTTAAAGTTTGAATTTTTAATGTAGGAAAGTTTGAACCTTTAACAAAGGAAAGTTCAAATTTTGAATAGTAGAAAGATCGAATTTTTATTATATAGAAAGGTTAAAGATATAATTTTTATATTATAAAAAGAATAAAAATATGATTTTTACATTAGTAGAAGATTAAAAATTCGATTTTTATATATTGAATAGCGAAGTAAAAACTCGATTTTTATATATTGAATAGCGAAGTAAAAATTCAATTTTTATATATTGAATAGAGAAGTAAAAATTCGATTTTTATATATTGAATAGCAAAGTAAAAATTCGATTTTTATATATTGAATAGCGAAGTAGAAATTCGATTTTTATATATTGAATAGCGAAGTAAAAATTCGATTTTTATATATTGAATAGCAAAGAAAAATTCGATTTTTATATATTGAATAGCAAAGTAAAAATTTGATTTTTATATATTGAATAGCGAAGTGAAAATGTGATTTTTATATATATAGTGGCTACGGGCAACGAAAGCGACAAAAGGCGAGAATGGCGATAATTTCTCTAAATGAAGTGTCGAGATGATTGGAATAGCTTTGGTGAGAACTTCTCACTCAAATTTCCTTTTCTAGTTATATATATGCTAGGATGTAGACGGTGTTTAGTAGCACCTGACACCCGTCATCCACAGACCATGGATGGCTTGTATGCTTGTTTGATGTGTTGTGAAATTTGTTTGTGAAGTTGATGTGAAATAGATAATGAAATATATTCATGTGTTGAAATAAATTAATTATCGTTAAAAATATAATTTTTAACGTGAAAGTGAATAAATAAATATTTATAAACAAATCGGCCGATTTGTTTATATACACTGATTTGACTGATATTGATTGGGTCGATATATTTTACACATCGCCCAACTGCACAAATAAAAAATCTGTGTTTGATTGTTTGAAACCCCACACGGGTATTGGGATAAAATACGGCATACACTAATCCCAATAATTAGTTGTATGTTAATCGATTGATTGACAGGCTGTTATAAGCGTTAGATATCTATATTTGATGCTTATACAGTGTAGTGCACTTTGGATGATGGTTGATTATTTATCGTTGCTATTATATACATATGTTGTATGGAATCCATATAATTAACTTTATATGGTAATTGATTGGGCCTCATTCCAATCGGGAAAATAAAGAATATTATAAAATAAAGGTTCATGTGTTGACCGTACTCATCCGTTGAGATTAGTCATGTGTTGAACGAAATATTTTAACAATAAATTTTACATCTTTATCATTATAAAATAAAGGTTCATGTGTTGACCGTACTCATCCATTGAGATTAGTCATGTGTTGAACGAAATATTTAGATTCACGTATTGAATAGGATAAGTATTCATTTGTTGAATAGAATAACGGAATTATTGAAATATATAAAGCCGTATTGATTAGAGATGCGCTATTTTGACGCGAACGATATTTATATCGATTATATTCGTTTTTAAATTTGAATTGAATTGAATAGAAAACGAATCGAATTTGAATTGAATAGAAAACTAATCGAATTTGAATTGAATAGAAAACGAATCGAATTTTAATTGAATAGAAAACGAATCGAATTTGAATTGAATAGAAAACGAATTTGAATTGAATTGAATATAAAACGAATTGAATTTGAATTGAATAGAAAACGAATCGAATTTGAATTGAATAGAAAACGAATCGAATTTGAATTGAATAGAAAACGAATCGAATTTGAATTGAATAGAAAACGAATCGAACTTGAATTGAATAGAAAACGAATCGAATTTGAATTGAATAGAAAACGAATCGAATTTGAATTGAATAGAAAACGAATCGAATTTGAATTGAATAGAAAACGAATTGAATTTGAATTGAATAGAAAACGAATTTGATTTGATTTGAATAGAAAACGAATTTGATTTGATTTGAACAGAAACCGAATTTGATTTGAATTGGATAGAAAGCGAATTTGATTTGAATTGGATAGGAAAACGAATTTGATTTGAATAGAAAACGAATTTGAATTGAATTGAAAAGAAAACGAACTCGAATCGAATTGAATTGAGAAGGAAATGAATTCGAATCGAATTAAAATCGATTTGAATTGAAATCAAATAGAAATGAAAGTAAAAAGGATTTATAATAGAAAATTCAATTCTGATTTGAATTTGAAATAAAGGCTGAAATTGTTTTTGAAACAAATTCAAAACTATTTATAAAATTCGTTTTAGATAGTAATTGACGAAATATATATTATATATATTATATATATAATATAATGGCCTGAATAGAACGCGCCGCGCCACGACAGTTCGCGAATTTCGACCATTAACTTCGAACGGACATTACGGGAGATCCGACCGTCGGATTCTCCTAAAACCAGAACCGTTGGGTTCGTACGAAAAGAGCTTTCTAACGAATATTAGAAATTTGAAATCTAACGGTTGGATTTGGAGATACGTCCAAATCAAATTTGAAAAGGGTCGCTATAAGTGCAGTTCGATGGTCGTTGATGGAAATCGACTGTACGGGCCTTGATAAAATTATTAAAAATAGTAATAATTTGTGTAAAATCATAAGAAATGATTTGAGAAAAATTAGGATGAAAAACTCCATATTTGAAAAGATAAAAATAGATTTTTATCGAAATGAACTAGTTTTGAACTAAAATTAAAACCCATTTATTTTAAATAAATAAATTGGATTTGAAATGGGTTGTAAATAGAATTGATTTGTGGGTTTATCGTGAACGGTGTTTTAAATAACACTAGTTCTTTAACCCGATAATAAATAGAATGTGATTTGGGTTTGTCGTGAATTGTGTTTTAAAGGACATTAGTTCTTTACCCAGTAAAAGGAGTTTTAATGAATCTGTAATTGGATTGAAATGTGAATTGATAATCAAAATTATCAAATTTAGAAAATAAGCGAGAATGGAGTATCACCGGTTTTGCTCCAAAGCGACAAAAGGCGAGAATGGCGATGATTTCTCTAAATGAAGTGTCGAGATGATTGGAATAGCTTTGGTGAGAACTTCTCACTCAAATTTCCTTTTCTAGTTATATATATGCCAGGATGCAGACGGTGTTTAGTAGCACCTGACACCCGTCATCCACAGACCATGGATGGCTTGTATGCTTGTTTGATGTGTTGTGAAATTTGTTTGTGAAGTTGATGTGAAATAGATAATGAAATATATTCATGTGTTGAAAAAAATTAATTATCATTAAAAATATAATTTTTCATGTGAAAGTGAATAAATAAATATTTATAAACAAATCGGCCGATTTGTTTATATACACTGATTTGACTGATATTGATTGGGTCGATAAACTTTACACATTGCCCAACTGCACTAATAAAAAATCTGTGTTTGATTGTTTGAAACCCCACACGGGTATTGGAATAAAATACGGCATACACTAATCCCAATAATTAGTTGTATGTTAATCGATTGATTGACAGGCTGTTATAAGCGTTAGATATCTATATTTGATGCTTATACAGTGTAGTGCACTTTGGATGATGGTTGATTATTTATCGTTGCTATTATATACATGTTTTGTATGGAATCCATATAATTAACTTTATATGGTAATTGATTGGGCCTCATTCCAATCGGGAAAATAAAGGTTCATGTGTCGACCGTACTCATCCGTTGAGATTAGTCATGTGTTGAACGAAATATTTTAACAATAAAATTTACATCTTTATCATTATAAAATAAAGGTTCATGTGTGTAACGACCCAGAAAATCTGAACCAATTTAAAATTTTTAAATTGGCTAAAATAATGGATTTTAATTATTTAAAATAAATATTTTAAATAATGGCGATGAAAACTGAGTTTGAATCGAGATTTGAAAACGAATATAATTAATTATAATTATATATAGAATTGAAAATGGCGCGGTAGTTCGATAATTCGATTTCAAACTTCAATTGAATATACCGGGTGCAGAACAATACGGATTTTAGTGAAACCAAAAATAATGGAATCTAATTGGTGATATCTTTCTAACGAATCCGACCAATCGAAATTTGATAGCGGGAATCAAAAGATATGTCCAGTTGAAAATTCTGAATAGTCGCTATGGAATTCAGGCCCTTAAAAATGGACATTTTGCAAATGACCTCGGATTTCGACGAAACCACTTTTGTTGGATCCGCAGTGTCAAGTTATTGTTAGGTTTAAAATTTCATAATTTTTCGAATCAATATGTGAGCGTGGCAAAGGAAAACGCGTTTGACCAGTTTCAGTTGATTTTAATCGACAGGAAATTGGCCATTTTTCAAACGGTCTCAGAATTCGACGAAACTAGTTATGTTAGGACCGTATCGTCAGTACGAAGCTAGAAAATATTTTTCGGGAATTCTTCTAGTTAGTATGTGACCCCGGTAATTTGAAATGTACGTTTAAATTCAATATAGTGATTTAAATGTAAATTCAAAAGGAAACTGATTGTAACAATCGAATCAGCTTGCGATACATATCCCATTGTGTTCGGAATGAGGGTGAAACGCTATGGGCGACAGGCGGTGGGCCTCGTTTCGAGGTCGTATGTAAAAGCCAACTTTTTTGCAAAAATTTAATAATTAAATAATAAAATAAAAAAAAATATAATTTCCCTCCCCCCTTTATCTTCGTTCTGCCCCCCCCCCCCTTCACTTTTATTTCAGTTAACAGAAATTAAAAAAAAAAAAAAGAAGAAAAAACCCTCGTCGAAGACCGACCGACCAACCGCCTCCACCTCCGCTGCTCCGGCCTCCCCAGCGCCAGACCGCCTCTCTCCGCCTCCCCCTCTCTCTTCTCTCTCGCGTGGAACCCCGAAGATCACCAATCCCTGACGCGCCCTAACCACCAGCGCCTGAGCACCCGCGATCCCCCCCCCCCTTCATCGATCCGTGAACCCGAAGCACCCCCCCCTCAGGCGACAGCAAAGGTAAGCGTTTTTATTTTATTTTTATTTTTAATTCTGTAAATACTGTTTTTTTTTTCAAGCATTAAAACTGTTTTTAAAAAGAATTCAAAACTGAATTTTTAAAAGTATAAAACTGTTTTTTTTTAAAGTATAAAACTGTTTTTTTAAAAGTATAAAACTGTTTTTTAAAAGTATAAACTGATTTTAAAAGCATTATAAAAACTGATTTTAAAAGATAAATAAAAACTGATTTTATAAGCATTTTAAAACTGATTTTTAATAGATGTTAAAACAGATTTTTGAAAAGAATAAAACTGATATTTTTTTAAAAAAAAAAAAGAAAAAAAATTTAAACGTTAGTATAGAAAAAGATTTAAACTTTAGTATAGAAAAAGATTTAAACTTTAAAATAGAAAAGATCACATTTTTATATATTGAAAGTCGAAGTAAAAATCATATTTTTATATATTGAAAGTCGAAGTAAAAATCATATTTTTATATATTGAAAGTCGAAGTAAAAATCATATTTTTATATATTGAAAGTCGAAGTAAAAATCATATTTTTATATATTGAAAGTCGAAGTAAAAATCATATTTTTATATATTGAATAACATCGTAAAAATTCGATTTTTACATATGTAGAGAATACGGGTGAAAGCGACAAAAAGGCGAAGATTTCTCTAAAGGGAGTGTCGTGAAGTTGGATAGCTATTGGTGAGATTTCTGATTTAAAATTTATATATATATGTGTGAAATAAAAGTGAATTGCTATATATAAATATATATATATATACGCCCCTCGTCCACAAACCATGGACGATATTTATTGATTGAAATTGTTGTGACAATTGGTTGATAGCGAATGATTGTTTGGGATTGTTTGTGATTGATATTGGTTGATTGTGGTTGAAAAATACCCATTTGTGGTTGTGAAATATTTGGTTGAAACCACATAGGATTAGTTTGTGGAAATGAAATAAATATATACATGCCGCCTGCGTGCGAACTAGATGCATGATCACCACTGTCAAAAACCGCGAGGTTTTAAGGTAGAGCGAGGAGCCGTACTAGGGACGGTCCCGGTTTAACTACCCTGCCGTTATGCTGCCGAAATTTTGAATAATATTTGTGTGTTTGAATTATTTTCATATGCTTAAACTATATTTATTCATTGTATAGAAAACATTCATGTGTTGAATTGATATTCATTCGTTGTTTAGAAATTCATGTGTTGAATGGTATTCATATTTTGAAATAAATTGTTCGATAATAAAAATCACATTTTTATCTATATATAGAAACTATAGAAAACATTCATGTGTTGAATTGATATTCATTCGTTGTTTAGAAATTCATGTGTTGAATGGTATTCATATTTTGAAATAAATTGTTTGATAATAAAAATCACCTTTTATCGACTATATGAACTATATAGAAAAATAGTGTTTTGAAATGAATCGTTTTACAATAAAAATCGCGTTTTTATTGTATGCATAAATCGTTGAAATGTGAAGTGTTAAAAATAGCCATTTGTTCAAAATAAACATATATGAGATGAAATATTCATTAATTAGCTAATGAAATGATTTGCACCTATTTATGTAACATTAGAATGAATGGAGTTTTTAAACCAAATGGAAATCAAATATGAAGTCGAATAGAAATTGATAAATGATAAGAACAGTATATATATGTACATGCAATATTCATTGAACAGGTTATAGCAAAGGGGCTAGAGAAGAGGAATAAAATTCTGTGCCCGACAAATAGGTACACATTTGCTGATTTGTTTAGGTGATGATTTTGAGCCTGTTGGCTAGCCGCTTGGCTTTTTCTTTTTCTTTTTGAGATTAGAAGGACCGGGAACGCTATTTGCGATTTCCCGATGCTCCCGGTGCAGGGGAGGTTATGGCGAAATTTTTCCAAAATTTAAGGTGTTAGAAAAATATTTGAAGTGAAAACGATATGGAAATCATTGAATGAACTATATTTATATAAATATATAAATATAAATAAAATTAAAACGAAACGAAGCCGTGCAGTTCGTGTTTTGAAACCGTGTTTTCAAACAACTAGTACGGGAAATCCGACCACTGGATTTTCCCGAAACCTCAACCGTCGGGTTCGCCTTGGAATGATCTTTCCAACGGCACCAACTTTGTAAAAGTCCAACGGTTGGATTGTCTGGAATGTTTAAATCAAATTTGATGAAAAACAGCGCCAGAAGTGATTATATTTATATATAAATATAAATATAATTATATATTAAATCGAATAACGACGCTGCAGTTCGTATTTTGAAATCGAAATTTCAAACGATTGTACCGGGAGATCCGACCGTCGGATTTTCCCGAAACTGGAACCGTTGGGTTCGTTTTGAAAAGACCTTTCTAATGATGTAAATTTTGTGAAGATCCAACGGTTAGATTTTCAGATATGTGTAAAACAAATCTGAAGAAAAACAGCGCCACGGCCGCCTTATGGCCCGAAGCGTCGTTTTGAATAAAATGGCTATTTTAAAAATAAATAAAAATAGCGATAAATAGTTATAAAATACCATAAACGATATGGAATGGAAATAAACTGAATTTGCTTGATTGGTGTGGCTTTTGATGGTTGAATGTGTTTGGTGTGAAAATTACATTAAAGAACACAATTGGTGTTGTCGAATAATTTAACCATTGAAATAAATCGATTTGAAATTCTAAATATACGTGAATTATTTGGAAAGGCCGAGTTAATTCTCATTTCGAATAATCGACCGACGATTGAAATTCGAAGATGAAGACGATGGTCGAAGACCGGAGATCTTCACCTCGTTTGGATGGTAACCGAGGTCCTGATTGGGAGGCATCCCGAAATATGGATAATGAGTGGTGATCGTCCAGACGTACGTGGTGATCGATGGGTTTGCGAGGTATTTAGTGCCTCCGGTTTCGTTCAGACCCAGAACGGACTTGTAAATGGACTGTGTGTCTGACATTGGAGTTTATTCTGTGTTGATTGATTTCTGTTAAATATACATCTGTTTGGCGGCGGAGAATTTATTCTTTTGCTTAATGCCCTTCTCTGAGACGTACGAGCTCAGAGGTTGTATATCGATGGACATCAATCGCATGGCATGAATTGCCTGTGTGGCATGCTAAGATGCAGTGATCAGGACTTCTGTTGAAAAGCAAAGTCTTGTGGTGATGATCAAAGCACCGCCTGTGTGGCGTAGCTTTGTGTATAACGTGAATTCGCGAGCCTCACACCCCGGTTTGAGCCTAAAACGGGAGGAAGGACCTCAGGGAGGACATGCGTTTCTTTCTAGCTAGGGTGGTGTCAGTGACCTACCAGCCCTGACATTTATATACTTTTCACCTATGTGGTTGTTGCTGTTGCGAGGCGCCTCGGTTTGATCGGACGATCCGGGTCCGATGGAGTCATTCGTTGGCTCGTTTACGCCCCAAAGGGCGGGGAAACGCAGTGTTCAGGAATTTTAATCCACATCGGTGGACCGGCCCTGACGATCCAAGGGTCACTCGAGCTCTGATCCTGAGGGGCGAGCTAGAGCGTCTCGAATTCGGTAAGGACTATCTTTTGCCTTGGTTCATGACGGAAATCCAATTTCCAAATACGACATCGTGCGGTTTTGATTGTATATATATATATGGCGACATGATATATGGTACCCATGCCGTCTATGATTGATAGTTATGATTTGAAATTGTTTTCAAAAACATATAAACACTAGCAATAATATCAATTGCCTTTGTTTTATTCGTATCAATCATATTTTGGCCATTATAAGGTAAAACTCTATCCTCCGGTTTGCGTTGCATTGTGTGATGGGAACTGAGTCTTATAATGGCTTCATTTTTATAAAAAGCATAGCGATGTTTAAAAGAAAGATTTGTTTTAAAGCACTGGCAATCCAATGGAGTAAACCCATTCCACGAAAGTGGCGTGGTCCTGTGATTAGCCAATTATATATGTGTTGAGTGGATTTCTCATATCAGTCCCATGACTGACTCGTAGTTTGTTTCACTCTCAAACTCGGGTGCCCCTTTTTCTACACGGGCAGCCTTGTATTCAGGTTTAGCTGGTTCTTTCTGGATAGCTGGAGCTGAAGATGGATTCTATCATTTATTTCTTTTTATGCTGTTCAGCTCCTATTGTACATACTTTGTTTATTTCCGCTGTAGACATTTATGTATAGCTGAACTGTATTTGTACTAAGTAAGATCCTGTATACTGTGTAACTCTGATGATTACTTTTATCCAGTATATTTTGTTGTTCATTATCTGGTGTATTTATTTAATTCTGTTCTGCTATTATATGTTTCTGTGTTATATTCCAAAGATAACCTTGTTTCCGTGAGAACGGGAATTCGGGTCGTCGCATCGTGGTATCAGAGCTTTGGTTAAGCTTAGTTCTGGAATATAACATTTGAACGAACTCGTCAGAAATAGAACCAGTAGTGTTCTAGGACGGGTAACTCTATACAGATAGGATCAGCAATATCCTAGTATGAGTAAAGCAGAATGAAATTACACCTTGATAGACACATTTACATTTGAAGTATGTGTTTCTATATTTTAAAATACCTTTTCTGTGACCTGACACTTGATCTGCTAATTGCAGAAGTACTAGAAAAATGAGTGCCAGAAACAGAAGGAATACAGAACCCGATCTAGAGGCTCTATTAAAGAAATATTGAAATCTGAACGGAGCGCAATTCTCGGGCAATGAATCTATTATTCAAACTCAAGCTTGGTTGAGTTCTGTCGAAAGAATCTTTGAGCATATCCAGCTGAGAGATGACCAGAAACGGTTAGTAGCATCTTGGGCGCTCAAAGAAGAAGCTTTAATCTGGTGGGAAACAATCATCAAAGATAATCCAGAAGGTGATATCACCTGGGACAGATTCAAAGTGATTTTCCTACAGAGATTTACTCCTCCCGAAGCAACCGAGAGATTATGTGATGAATTTTCTTATCTAATACAAGGTGATATGACCATCCCCGAATATCATAAGAAATTCAATGAACTTTCTCATTTTGCCCCTCATCTAATTCAAAATCCGAAGGGAAAAAATATGAGATTTATTCATGGGCTTCAAAGGAAATACCAGAATAAAGTATTGCGGCATGTGAAGCTTCCTTTCTCTGAAATGATATACATGGCTTATCAGTATGAAGATCTCCATAAGAAAGGAATGTTACGCGACGAAGAAGAATTCAGTTCTAGTGACAAAGCAGAGTCGGAATCTGATATTCCTGAGGCAAGTACAACGTCGGAGGTCAATAAGAAGCCCAGTGCCAAGAGAAAAAGGGCTGAATCTGGTAACGAACGAATAACGACCGCCACGTGCTCAAGCTGCAATAGAAAAGGACATTTGGCGATAAGTTGTAAATCTTGGAACCAACAAAGAAATAATAAGTTCCCACCCAAGAAGGGATTTCAAGAGAATAGAAAATGTGGTGGATGTCATCAGGCGGGTCATCTTTTAAAGGCCTGCCCGCTATTCAGAAAGACTGAAATAGTTCAAGTAAATGAAGTAGCAGAAACTTCCGAGCCCTCAGCTAGTCAAGAAAGGCCCGATGTTTTAGAAGGCATGCTAACTGTCAAAAACATTCAAGTCAAAGTACTGTTTGACACAGGCGCGTCGCGAAGCTTCATTTCGAAAGATGCAGCTAAGAAACTGGATTTGAATTTGAAAAAGCTCAAGGAACCAATGACCGTCCAGAATCCTGTTGGGGGTTCCATTGATCTCAGTTGGATTTGTAGAGTACCGGTTTCTTTTTCTCGTTATCGATTTCCTACCATCGCAGCCGTCATGAATTTTAAAGAGTTTGATCTTATCTTGGGGTTAGACTGGTTGACTAAATATGAAGCTGAAGTTAAATGCGCCGACAGAGTCGTAAAAGCGAAGATTAAATCAGGTGATTATATAACTATCCCCTGTGAAGGTCAGAATGCTAATAGAAAAGACTTCTGGGCGGCTCTAAATGTTTCTCCAGCCCAAATTGAAAATATCCCTGAAATCACAGAGAATATTCCTGACCTCATCAAAGATATCCCTGTCGTCAAGAACTATGCGGACGTATTCGAAGAAGTTGTTCGCTTACCTCCGCAGAGAGAAATAGATTTCAAGATTGCTTTGATTCCCAATGCAAGGCCGGTAGTTCACGCTATTCGAAGAATGTCCTTGAAAGAGAAGGAGGAATTGGACAATCAAACACGACAGCTAGTATGGAAAGGTCTGATCAGGCCTAGTTTCTCTGATTGGGGGGCAGCAGTGGTATTTGTCCCAAAATCTGACGGTACTCTACGGCTATGCGTGGATTATCGAGATTTGAACAAACAGACAATAAAGAACAAATATCCATTGCCGCGAATAGATGATTTGTTGGATCGATTAAATGGAGCACAAGTATTCTCAAGAATGGACCTAGCTACATGTTTCCATCAACTTCGAATTGCCGAAGAGTGTGTTCCAATGACAGCGTTCAGAGGCCCCGACTTATTCTACGAGTGGTTAGTAATGCCGTTCGGCTTATGTAACGCTCCAGCTTATTTCGTCGATCTGATGAACAGAGTATTCAGAGGAGTATTGAATAAATTTGTTTTGGTTTTCATTGACGATATTCTAATCTTCTCTAAATCAAAGGCCGACATGAAAAGCATCTGGAACAGGTTCTAGAAATCCTCAGAAGGAATGTATTGAAAGCAAAGTTCTCCAAATGTATATTCTGGCAAGACGAAGTGAAATTTCTGGGCCATGTCGTATCGAAAGATGGAATCGCTGTGGATCCAAGCAAAATCACAGCTATTCAGAATTGGAAACAAGCCAGTACTCCCACTGAAGTCCGCAGTTTTCTCGGATTGGCTAGCTATTACCGAAAGTTCGTTAAAGACTTTTCGAAGATATCTGGTCACTTAACGAAACTTACAAAGAAGCATTCTAAGTTCAAATGGACTCAAGAGAGTGAGGAGGCTTTCGAAGAGCTAAAGTTGAGATTAACTACAGCTCCAGTGTTAACCATTATCGATGGCAACCAAGATTTAAAAGTCTGGACTGATGCATCTAGAGAGGGCCTTGGCACAGTGTTAATGCAAAGAGGTCAAGTGATTGCTTATGCTAGCCGTCAACTGAAGCCGCACGAGAAAAACTATGTAACTCATGATCTTGAGTTATTGGCTATCATATTCTCTTTAAAAATCTGGAGACACTATCTTCTGGGCGAGAGATTTGAACTGTTTACAGATCACCAGTCGTTAAAGTATCTGTTCACTCAGAAGGACTTGAATCTGAGGCAGCAACGTTGGCTGGAGTTTCTTGCAGCATATGACTTTGAAATTATATATACTCCAGGAAAAGCCAATGTCGTGGCCGATGCATTAAGCAGAAAGAATGTAATGATCGCCAGTTTTATTATCACGACTTCATTACTAGATAAGATATCTGCTCTTCAGGAGGATGATCGCTTCATTCAGAAGATCAGAGGGATAATTCAACAAGGCGAGCCCTCGAGTTTTCAAGTAGACAATGAGGGGATTCTAAGGCTCAAAGGTCGAATCTGTGTCCCTAACATTCCTGAACTTCGAAAGGAAGTATTGGATGAATGCCACAAGTCAAAACTCAGTATCCATCCGGGAGTAAGCAAAATGTATAATGACATCAAACGCACTTTCTGGTGGAAGTCGATGAAAAGAGACATTTCTTTATATGTCAGCCGATGCCCTACTTGCCAGCTAGTCAAGAGCGACCAACAGAAATTGGCTGGATTATTACAACCACTAGAGGTTCCTGGTTGGAAGTGGGAGCATATTTCTATGGATTTCATTGATGGTTTGCCCAGAACCAGAAAAGGAAATGACAGTATTTGGGTGATCGTAGATCGTTTCACGAAGACCGCCCATTTTATACCTGTCAGATCAAACAGAACTGCTCAGAGTCTGGCGCAGATATACTTCAGGGAAATAGTTAGACTACATGGAGTGCCGCTCAGCATAGTAAGTGATAGAGATACGATATTCACTAGTAAATTCTGGGAGGCATTTCAAGTCGAACTGGGAACGAAGTTAAACATGAGCACCGCTTATCATCCTCAGACAGACGGTCAGACTGAGAGGGTGAATCGCATTTTAGAAGATCTATTGCGGGCTTGTATTCTAGATTTCGGTGGATCATGGGAAGACCATCTGCATTTGGCTGAATTCTCTTATAACAACAGCTACCAGGCGAGTCTAACAATGTCGCCATTCGAAGCATTATATGGTAGACCGTGCCGATCTCCTGCTTGTTGGGTCGAGCCTGGAAATAGACTTGTGTTGGGTCCTGATGTGATTCGAGAAGCGGCCGACAAAGTCGATTTTATTAAGAAGCGATTGCTCGCCGCTCAAAGCCGACAAAAGAGCTATGCCGATAGAAGAAGAAGAGATATATCCTTTGAAGTTGGCGACTATGTATATTTGAAAGTATCGCCGATGAGAGGAGTTATCCGGTTCGGTAAAACTGGAAAGTTGGCACCCAAATTCATTGGTCCGTTTCCTATTCTGGAACGGATTGGAACTCTCGCTTATAGGGTCAAACTGCCTGACTGGTTGCCTGGAGTTCATGATGTATTTCATATATCTCAACTTCGAAAGCACGTTCATGATCCAGACTTGATCGTGGAAGAAGCAACTCAACAGGATATTGAAATTACTCCAGAATTAGCTGTGAGGCGAGAGCCGCTAAAGATTATCGGCAAAGAAACCAAAGAGCTGAGAAACAAGAAGGTTCACTTAGTCAAAGTGCAATGGAGTGGAGATCCGCGAGATTGTACTTGGGAAACTGAGGAGAGCATTCAGAAAGCTTATCCTAGGTGCCGAGTAGATATCTCTGATTGACTCCGGTGCAAGGTACATTTACCATACTTTGCATTACCATTTAATTCTCTAATCTGTTGTAATTTTCTTTTCATGGATGTGCACTTTTAAATTCTATAGGCTGAATGATTTTGAAAAGGAGTATAAAAATAGATTAGTATATTTTTGAAAGGTTAAAAACGATTGGATTGGTTGTTGTATTGTGGGATTGTAGATTTATCAAACCACTTTCGACTTTATTCCTTTTCGGGGACGAAAAGTTTTAAGTGGGGGAGATTGTAACGACCCAGAAAATCTGAACCAATTTAAAATTTTTAAATTGGCTAAAATAATGGATTTTAATTGTTTAAAATAAATATTTTAAATAATGGCGATGAAAACTGAGTTTGAATCGAGATTTGAAAACGAATATAATTAATTATAATTATATATAGAATTGAAAATGGCGCGGTAGTTCGATAATTCGATTTCAAACTTCAATTGAATATACCGGGTGCAGAACAATACGGATTTTAGTGAAACCAAAAATAATGGAATCTAATTGGTGATATCTTTCTAACGAATCCGACCAATCGAAATTTGATAGCGGGAATCAAAAGATATGTCCAGTTGAAAATTCTGAATAGTCGCTATGGAATTCAGGCCCTTAAAAATGGACATTTTGCAAATGACCTCGGATTTCGACGAAACCACTTTTGTTGGATCCGCAGTGTCAAGTTATTGTTAGGTTTAAAATTTCATAATTTTTCGAATCAATATGTGAGCGTGGCAAAGGAAAACGCGTTTGACCAGTTTCAGTTGATTTTAATCGACAGGAAATTGGCCATTTTTCAAACGGTCTCAGAATTCGACGAAACTAGTTTTGTTAGGACCGTATCGTCAGTACGAAGCTAGAAAATATTTTTCGGGAATTCTTCTAGTTAGTATGTGACCCCGGTAATTTGAAATGTACGTTTAAATTCAATATAGTGATTTAAATGTAAATTCAAAAGGAAACTGATTGTAACAATCGAATCAGCTTGCGATACATATCCCATTGTGTTCGGAATGGGGGTGAAACGCTATGGGCGACAGGCGGTGGGCCTCGTTTCGAGGTCGTATGTAAAAGTCAACTTTTTTGCAAAAATTTAATAATTAAATAATAATAAAAAAAAATATAATTTCCCTCCCCCCTTTATCTTTGTTCTGGCCCCCCCCCCTTCACTTTTATTTCAGTTAACAGAAATTAAAAAAAAAAAAAAACCCTCGTCGAAGACCGACCGACCAACCGCCTCCACCTCCGCTGCTCCGGCCTCCCCAGCGCCGGACCGCCTCTCTCCGCCTCCCCCTCTCTCTTCTCTCTCGCGTGGAACCCCGAAGATCACCAATCCCTGACGCGCCCTAACCACCAGCGCCTGAGCACCCGCGATCCCCCCCCCTTCATCGATCCGTGAACCCGAAGCACCCCCCCCCTCAGGCGACAGCAAAGGTAAGCGTTTTTATTTTATTTTTATTTTTAATTCTGTAAATACTGTTTTTTTTTCAAGCATTAAAACTGTTTTTAAAAAGAATTCAAAACTGAATTTTTAAAAGTATAAAACTGTTTTTTTTAAAAGTATAAAACTGTTTTTTTAAAAGTATAAAACTGTTTTTTAAAGTATAAACTGATTTTAAAAGCATTATAAAAACTGATTTTAAAAGATAAATAAAAACTGATTTTATAAGCATTTTAAAACTGATTTTTAATAGATGTTAAAACAGATTTTTGAAAAGAATAAAACTGATATTTTTTTTAAAAAAAAAAAAGAAAAAAAATTTAAACGTTAGTATAGAAAAAGATTTAAACTTTAGTATAGAAAAAGATTTAAACTTTAAAATAGAAAAGATCACATTTTTATATATTGAAAGTCGAAGTAAAAATCATATTTTTATATATTGAAAGTCGAAGTAAAAATCATATTTTTATATATTGAAAGTCGAAGTAAAAATCATATTTTTATATATTGAAAGTCGAAGTAAAAATCATATTTTTATATATTGAAAGTCGAAGTAAAAATCATATTTTTATATATTGAAAGTCGAAGTAAAAATCATATTTTTATATATTGAAAATCGAAGTAAAAATCATATTTTTATATATTGAAAGTCGAAGTAAAAATCATATTTTTATATATTGAATAACATCGTAAAAATTCGATTTTTACATATGTAGAGAATACGGGTGAAAGCGACAAAAAGGCGAAGATTTCTCTAAAGGGAGTGTCGTGAAGTTGGATAGCTATTGGTGAGATTTCTGATTTAAAATTTATATATATATGTGTGAAATAAAAGTGAATTGCTATATATAAATATATATATATATATATATATATATATATACGCCCCTCGTCCACAAACCATGGACGATATTTATTGATTGAAATTGTTGTGATAATTGGTTGATAGCGAATGATTGTTTGGGATTGTTTGTGATTGATATTGGTTGATTGTGGTTGAAAAATACCCATTTGTGGTTGTGAAATATTTGGTTGAAACCACATAGGATTAGTTTGTGGAAATGAAATAAATATATACATGCCGCCTGCGTGCGAACTAGATGCATGATCACCACTGTCAAAAACCGCAAGGTTTTAAGGTAGAGCGAGGAGCCGTACTAGGGACGGTCCCGGTTTAACTACCCTGCCGTTATGCTGCCGAAATTTTGAATAATATTTGTGTGTTTGAATTATTTTCATATGCTTAAACTATATTTATTCATTGTATAGAAAACATTCATGTGTTGAATTGATATTCATTCGTTGTTTAGAAATTCATGTGTTGAATGGTATTCATATTTTGAAATAAATTGTTCGATAATAAAAATCACATTTTTATCTATATATAGAAACTATAGAAAACATTCATGTGTTGAATTGATATTCATTCGTTGTTTAGAAATTCATGTGTTGAATGGTATTCATATTTTGAAATAAATTGTTCGATAATAAAAATCACATTTTTATCTATATATAGAAACTATAGAAAACATTCATGTGTTGAATTGATATTCATTCGTTGTTTAGAAATTCATGTGTTGAATGGTATTCATATTTTGAAATAAATTGTTTGATAATAAAAATCACCTTTTATCGACTATATGAACTATATAGAAAAATAGTGTTTTGAAATGAATCGTTTTACAATAAAAATCGCGTTTTTATTGTATGCATAAATCGTTGAAATGTGAAGTGTTAAAAATAGCCATTTGTTCAAAATAAACATATATGAGATGAAATATTCATTAATTAGCTAATGAAATGATTTGCACCTATTTATGTAACATTAGAATGAATGGAGTTTTTAAACCAAATGGAAATCAAATATGAAGTCGAATAGAAATTGATAAATGATAAGAACAGTATATATATGTACATGCAATATTCATTGAACAGGTTATAGCAAAGGGGCTAGAGAAGAGGAATAAAATTCTGTGCCCGACAAATAGGTACACATTTACTGATTTGTTTGGGTGATGATTTTGAGCTTGTTGGCTAGCCGCTTGGCTTTTTCTTTTTCTTTTTGAGATTAGAAGGACCGGGAACGCTATTTGCGATTTCCCGATGCTCCCGGTGCAGGGGAGGTTATGGCGAAATTTTTCCAAAATTTAAGGTGTTAGAAAAATATTTGAAGTGAAAACGATATGGAAATCATTGAATGAACTATATTTATATAAATATATAAATATAAATAAAATTAAAACGAAACGAAGCCGTGCAGTTCGTGTTTTGAAACCGTGTTTTCAAACAACTAGTACGGGAAATCCGACCATTGGATTTTCCCGAAACCTCAACCGTCGGGTTCGCCTTGGAATGATCTTTCCAACGGCACCAACTTTGTAAAAGTCCAACGGTTGGATTGTCTGGAATGTTTAAATCAAATTTGATGAAAAACAGCGCCAGAAGCGATTATATTTATATATATATAAATATAATTATATATTAAATCGAATAACGACGCTGCAGTTCGTATTTTGAAATCGAAATTTCAAACGATTGTACCGGGAGATCCGACCGTCGGATTTTCCCGAAACTGGAACCGTTGGGTTCGTTTTGAAAAGACCTTTCTAATGATGTAAATTTTGTGAAGATCCAACGGTTAGATTTTCAGATATGTGTAAAACAAATCTGAAGAAAAACAGCGCCACGGCCGCCTTATGGCCCGAAGCGTCGTTTTGAATAAAATGGCTATTTTAAAATAAATAAAAATAGCGATAAATAGTTGTAAAATACCATAAACGATATGGAATGGAAATAAACTGAATTTGCTTGATTGGTGTGGCTTTTGATGGTTGAATGTGTTTGGTGTGAAAATTACATTAAAGAACACAATTGGTGTTGTCGAATAATTTAACCATTGAAATAAATCGATTTGAAATTCTAAATATACGTGAATTATTTGGAAAGGCCGAGTTAATTCTCATTTCGAATAATCAACCGACGATTGAAATTCGAAGATGAAGACGATGGTCGAAGACCGGAGATCTTCACCTCGTTTGGATGGTAACCGAGGTCCTGATTGGGAGGCATCCCGAAATATGGATAATGAGTGGTGATCGTCCAGACGTACGTGGTGATCGATGGGTTTGCGAGGTATTTAGTGCCTCCGGTTTCGTTCAGACCCAGAACGGACTTGTAAATGGACTGTGTGTCTGACATTGGAGTTTATTCTGTGTTGATGATTTCTGTTAAATATACATCTGTTTGGCGGCGGAGAATTTATTCTTTTGCTTAACGCCCTTCTCTGAGACGTACGAGCTCAGAGGTTGTATATCGATGGACATCAATCTCATGGCGTGAATTGCCTGTGTGGCATGCTAAGATGCAGTGATCAGGACTTCTGTTGAAAAGCAAAGTCTTGTGGTGATGATCAAAGCACCGCCTGTGTGGCGTAGCTTTGTGTATAACGTGAATTCGCGAGCCTCACACCCCGGTTTGAGCCTAAAACGGGAGGAAGGACCTCAGGGAGGACATGCGTTTCTTTCTAGCTAGGGTGGTGTCAGTGACCTACCAGCCCTGACATTTATATACTTTTCACCTATGTGGTTGTTGCTGTTGCGAGGCGCCTCGGTTTGATCGGACGATCCGGGTCCGATGGAGTCATTCGTTGGCTCGTTTACGCCCCAAAGGGCGGGGAAACGCAGTGTTCAGGAATTTTAATCCACATCGGTGGACCGGCCCTGACGATCCAAGGGTCACTCGAGCTCTGATCCTGAGGGGCGGGCTAGAGCGTCTCGAATTCGGTAAGGACTATCTTTTGCCTTGGTTCATGACGGAAATCCAATTTCCAAATACGACATCGTGCGGTTTTGATTGTATATATATATGGCGACATGATATATGGTACCCATGCCGTCTATGATTGATAGTTATGATTTGAAATTGTTTTCAAAAACATATAAACACTAGCAATAATATCAATTGCCTTTGTTTTATTCGTATCAATCATATTTTGGCCATTATAAGGTAAAACTCTATCCTCCGGTTTGCGTTGCATTGTGTGATGGGAACTGAGTCTTATAATGGCTTCATTTTTATAAAAAGCATAGCGATGTTTAAAAGAAAGATTTGTTTTAAAGCACTGGCAATCCAATGGAGTAAACCCGTTCCACGAAAGTGGCATGGTCCTGTGATTAGCCAATTATATATGTGTTGAGTGGATTTCTCATACCAGTCCCATGACTGACTCGTAGTTTGTTTCACTCTCAAACTCGGGTGCCCCTTTTTCTACACGGGCAGCCTTGTATTCAGGTTTAGCTGGTTCTTTCTGGATAGCTGGAGCTGAAGATGGATTCTATCATTTATTTCTTTTTATGCTGTTCAGCTCCTATTGTACATACTTTGTTTATTTCCGCTGTAGACATTTATGTATAGCTGAACTGTATTTGTACTAAGTAAGATCCTGTATACTGTGTAACTCTGATGATTACTTTTATCCAGTATATTTTGTTGTTCATTATCTGGTGTATTTATTTAATTCTGTTCTGCTATTATATGTTTCTGTGTTATATTCCAAAGATAACCTTGTTTCCGTGAGAACGGGAATTCGGGTCGTCGCAATGTGTTGACCGTACTCATCCGTTGAGATTAGTCATGTGTTGAACGAAATATTTAGATTCACGTATTGAATAGGATAAGTATTCATTTGTTGAATAGAATAACGGAATTATTGAAATATATAAAGCCGTATTGATTAGAGATGCGCTATTTTGACGCGAACGATATTTATATCGATTATATTCGTTTTTAAATTTGAATTGAATTGAATAGAAAACAAATCGAATTTGAATTGAATAGAAAACGAATCGAATTTGAATTGAATAGAAAACGAATCGAATTTGAATTGAATAGAAAACGAATCGAATTTGAATTGAATATAAAACGAATTTGAATTGAATCGAATAGAAAACGAATCGAATTTGAATTGAGTAGAAAACAAATCGAATTTGAATTGAATAGAAAACGAATCGAATTTGAATTGAATAGAAAACGAATCGAATTTGAATCGAATAGAAAACGAATCGAATTTGAATTGAATAGAAAACGAATCAAATTTGAATTGAATAGAAAACGAATCGAATTTGAATTGAATAGAAAACGAATCGAATTTGAATTGAATAGAAAACGAATAGAATTTGATTTGAATAGAAAAAAAATTGAATTTGAATTGAATAGAAAACGAATCGAATTTGATTTGAATAGAAACCGAATTTGATTTGATTTGAATAGAAACCGAATTTGATTTGAATTGGATAGAAAGCGAATTTGATTTGAATTGGATAGGAAAACGAATTTGATTTGAATTGAATAGAAAACAAATTTGAATTGAATTGAAAAGAAAATGAACTCGAATTGAATTGAATTGAGAAGGAAATGAATTCGAATCGAATTAAAATCGATTTGAATTGAAATCAAATAGAAATGAAAGTAAAAAGGATTTATAATAGAAAATTCAATTTTGATTTGAATTTCAAATAAAGGTTGAAATTGTTTTTGAAACGAATTCAAAACTATTTATAAAATTCGTTTTAGATAGTAATTGACGAAATATATATTATATATATTATATATATAATATAATGGCCTGAATAGAGCGCGCCGCGCCGCGGCAGTTCGCGAATTTCGACCATTAACTTCGAACGGACATTACGAGAGATCCGACCGTCGGATTCTCCTAAAACCGGAACCATTGGGTTCGTATCGAAAAGAGCATTCTAACGAATATTAGAAATTTGAAATCTAACGGTTGGATTTGGAGATACGTCCAAATCAACTTTGAAAAAGGTCGCTGTAAGTGCAGTTCGATGGCCGTTGATGGAAATCGACTGTACGGGCCTTGATAAAATTATTAAAAATAGTAATAATTTGTGTAAAATCATATGAAATGATTTGAGAAAAATTAGGATGAAAAACTCCATATTTGAAAAGATAAAAATAGATTTTTATCGAAATGAACTAGTTTTGAACTAAAATTAAAATCCATTTATTTTAAACAAATAAATTGAATTTGAAATGGGTTGTAAATAGAATTGATTTGTGGGTTTATCGTGAACGGTGTTTTAAATAACCCTAGTTCTTTAACCCGATAATAAATAGAATGTGATTTGGGTTTGTCGTGAATTGTGTTTTAAAGGACATTAGTTCTTTAACCCAGTAAAAGGAGTTTTAATGAATTTTAATTGGATTGAAATGTGAATTGATAATCTAAATTATCAAATTTAGAAAATAAGCGAGAATGGAGTATCACCAGTTTTACTCCAAAGCGATAGTTAAATCTTTAATTAGATTTGAACGTGAAATGGTAATTAATTTTACCGACAACACTGTGGTGTTAGATATGGAGTATTACCAGTTTTGCTTCATGGGATGAATAGGTTGGGATTGGGAAATAAAATAAATAATTACTTCGGTGTGGTTCGCTAATCTCGACTAGTTTAGAAAACCATAATTTGGTTTGAAATGACATCCAAAGGAAGATTAAAGGATAAATTTTAAAGAATTTATCTTGGATAAAATTAATGGGAACCTTTCCCTAAGAATGTGATTTCGGGAATAAAAGGATATTCTGCATTGGAATGAGGCGTTTGCTGTGTTTGTGTAACATTTGTTTTTTAATATACGCGGATTGTTCGGAAAGGCCGAGTTTATACCCATTCTGAATAACTGATTCGACGATATGTCGAAGATGAAGACGGTGGTTGAAGACCGTAAGTCTTCACATCGTTTGGATAATTACTGATGATCTTGATTGGGCTGTACACCCAAGATGAGGGAATCAGTTGGTGGTCGTCCAGACATACTTGGAGATCGATGGATATGCGAGGAAAGTGCCTCCGGTTTCATTCAGACCCAGAACGAACTTGTAAATGGATTATGTGTCTGACATTGAATTTTATTCCGTGTTGATTGATTTCTGTTAAATATATATCGGTTTGGCGGCGGAGAATTTATTCTCTTTCTTAACGCCCTTCTCTGAGACGTATGAGCTTAGAGGTTATATATCGATAGATATCAATCGCATGACATGAATTGTCTGTGTGGCACGCTGAGTTGCATGGATCAAGGCTTCTGTTGAAAAGCAAAGTCTTGTGGTTGATGATCAAAGCACGGCCTACGTGGCAGCTTTGTGTATAACGTGAATTCGCGAGCCTCACACCTCGGTATGAGTTAAAAACGGGATAAGGACTGCAGGGAGAGCATGACGTTTCTTTCTAGCTTTGGTGGTGTCAGTGACTTACCAGCCCTGACATTTATATACTTTTCACCTATGTGGTTGTTGGATGAGGCGCCTCGATTTTAGGTCTGTAAGGACCGGGAAACGTGTGTTCAGGAATTGCCAATCCTCAAACGTAAGAGAGGACCGGCCCTGAAGCATCCAGGGGTTACCCAGAGTGTGTAGTCCCGATGCATTTGCTAGAGTGTCTCGAAGCGGAGAGGAGCTTGCCCCTTGCCTCGACTCATGACGGGAATCCAATTTCCAATACGAGATATTTCGATTTTATTTGTAGAGCCTAGTATGGCGACATGATAGATGGTACCCATGCCACCTAGGATTGATATTGTTTTGACACTATACACTTATAATAGTATCAAATGATTTGTTTTAAACGTACCAAGCATGTTTGGCTATTATAAGGGAAAACCCTATCCTCCGGCTTGCGTTGCATTGTGTGATGGGACCTGGGTCTTATAATAGCTTCATTTTTCGAAAAAGCATTGCATTGTTTATTCTATGCACTGGTATTCTTGGGAGGAAACCCGTTCCGTGTTATACGGCGTGGTCCCTTGAATTACTCTCTTTTAAAGTAAAGTTTTAAATAACTGTTTTAGTTCTCACACCAGTCACATGACTGACCTGGAGTTTATTGTTTTAACCTAAACTCTGGGTGCCCCTATTTTCGACACGGGCAGCTAGTAGTTTTGGTTTTGCAGATTTATATTCACAGGATCCTGGTTTACAGCTGGAATGATATCTGGAAAGCTCTGTATCCGTATATCACCTTCAGTTGTGCTTTGTATTATTTTCCGCTGCTATGTAATTTATTGTAATCTCTGATATTTGTTGAATGTAATTTATTCATTTATACTCTGTATATTCTTGTATCTGATGGAATTATTGTAATAACTATGAAATGTCCTTCTGTCTGCGTTCTGATTTGTCCTGTTCTCAAACGATCAGGGGTTTCGAACGGTCTTGATCGGTTTAACGACTGATTCGGATCGAGCGAAATTCCTTGCCGTTACACTTAGTTCCGGGATCTAACACATTAAACACCTCGTCAGAATAGAATCAGTAGTGTTCTAAGGCGAGTAGCTCATTAGAGATAGGATTAGTAATGTCCTAGAATGAGCTAAGAAGATTAGCAAAACAATTTGATCAGTACATCATTACCTTTCCTTATGTTCCCCTGCTTTATCATATATGAAAATTATCAAATCTGTGAGCTTGACACTTTTCTTGCTTATACAGTACTCTCTCTGATGGCTACACGAGCAGCAGCAGCTAGAGGTGGCCGTGGAGGCCGAGCAGGTATAGCAGGAGGACGGGGGAATATCCCCGTAGTTGAGGAGGGCCCTATTATTTAGCCACCAGCACCCCAGGACTTTGAGCTAGACAGAGTAGCGAAGAGGTATAGGAACCTGGGGGGAAAACCCTTTTCTGGCCTTGGTTCAGTGACAGAAGCTATAGCTTGGTTGAAGACCTGTGAAAAGATCTTTGAAGGAATGGGATTGGGGACCAACAACAAAGCACGACTAGGTATTTGGCTCCTACAGGAAGAGGCAGAGTTGTGGTGGGATGCCATCACCTCAGAAGATGCAGCAGGTACTGTCAAGACCTGGGAGCAATTCAAGACCATGTTCAACGAGAAGTTTGTACCTGAACAGGCCTTAGAGAGGATGCGAGAGCAGTTTGCTAATCTCCAGCAGGGAGATCTCTCTATCCAAGATTACCTCAATAAATTCACTCAGTTGTCGCGCTATGCTCCAGAGCTTATTATGACTAATAAAGCTAAGAACAAGAGGTTTATATTTGGGCTAAGGCGCAAGTACCATGACAGAGCCATGAGCAACATCAAACTCTCATTCTCAGAATTAGTAGAAATGGCTTGCAATTATGAAGATATGGATGAAAGACACTCCAACCAAGACCGCGCCAAAAGCCAAGCTGGAAATAAGCGCAAAGCTTCAGTAGATCAGCCAGAGTCTAGCATTACAGCGACCGCTACTCAGAAACCTGGAAAGATACCGAAAGGGAATTGCTACAACTGCGGGAAGTCAGGACATTTTTCTAATGTGTGCAAAGCCCCGAGGAAACCAAAGGCAAATCCAGACCACAGCTCAGCCGAATGCTACAACTGCCATAAGAAAGGGCACTATAGCAGGAACTGTCCTCTGAAGCAGAATACACAAGTGGCTCATGTGTATGACGGGGAGACCCCGCCAGCTACCACCGATGGATCAGGTAAACCCGACGTCTTGGGAGGTACCCTTACCATTAAAAATATTCCTGTTTCTGTACTTTTTGATACTGGTGCATCACGTAGCTTCATTTCTAGTAACATTGTTCACAAGTTAAAATTGAAACAAAGAAAGCTTAAAGAACCAATTAAAGTTCAAAACCCGATAGGAGGTTCTGTTAGTCTCAGTTCATACTGCAGAGTGCCTATCTCTTATTCATGTTACAAGTTTCCCATCAACTTAATAGTCATGGATTTGTCTGAATTCGACATTATTCTCGGTTTGGAATGGTTGACAAAATATAAGGCCGAAGTTAGATGTGCCGAAAGAATCGTGAAAGTTAAAACAAAATTTGGGCATATCACTATACCATGTCTCGGTTCAGAAATTAATAGAACAGAATTTTGGTCTTCTTTAGATGTTACTCCCCCTTCATTAGAAAAGATACCGGTCGTTAAAAACTATGCGGATGTGTTTGAAGAAGTAGAAAACTTACCGCCGCAAAGGGAAATTGAATTTAGAATAGATCTAATTCCTAACGCCCGACCAGTAGTACATCCAATTAGAAGAATGGCCCCGAAAGAAAAAGAAGTGTTAGGTAGTCAAACCCGAGAATTGCTTTGGAAAGGTCTGATCAGACCGAGCTTTTCAGCTTGGGGAGCAGCAGTAGTATTTGTCCCGAAATCAGACGGTACTCTAAGACTTTGTGTTGATTACCGAGATCTCAATAAGCAGACACTGAAGAACAAATATCCCTTGCCACGTATTGATGATCTGTTAGATCAATTAAATGGGGCAACAGTATTCTCCAGAATGGACCTAGCTACAGGTTTCCACCAATTACGTATAGCAGAAGACTGTGTTCCTTTGACAGCCTTCAGGGGCCCCGATTTATTCTACGAATGGTTAGTAATGCCGTTCGGCTTGTGTAACGCTCCGGCATACTTCGTCGATCTTATGGACAGAGTGTTCCGTGGTGTATTGAATAAATTTTTTCTACTCTTCATCGATGACATTTTAATTTACTCCAAGTCGGAAGGCGAGCATGTAAGGCATTTAGAACAAATGTTGAAAATTCTGAGGAGAAATGTCTTGAAAGCTAAATTTTCTAAGTGTGTCTTCTGGCAGGTTGAAGTTAAGTTCCTAGGCCATGTCGTATCAAAAGAAGGGATTGCTGTAGATCCAAGCAAAATTACAGCGATTCAGAACTGGAAACAACCTACTACCCCCACGGAAGTTAGAAGTTTCCTTGGGTTGGCTAGTTACTATCGGAAATTCGTCCAGGATTTTTCAAAGATATCTGGTGTATTGACAAAGCTTACAAAGAAGCATGAGAAATTCAAATGGACTCCCGAATGTGAAGAAGCTTTCCAGGAGCTGAAACTGAAATTGACAACTGCTCCAGTATTGACAATTATAGAAGGCAACGAAGACTTGACTGTATGGACAGACGCTTCTATTAGAGGGCTAGGCGCAGTATTAATGCAAAGAGGCCAAGTGGTCGCTTATGCCAGCCGTCAGTTGAAGCCGCATGAAAGAAACTATGCAACTCATGATCTTGAATTATTAGCTATCGTGTTTGCTTTAAGAATCTGGAGGCATTATTTATTGGGCGAGAAGTTCGAACTATTTACCGATCATCAATCCATGAAATATCTATTCACTCAGAAAGATCTAAACTTGAGACAACGGCGTTGGTTAGAATTCCTTGCGGCATACGATTTTGAGATTCTATACACTCCAGGGAAAGTCAATGTTATAGCAGATGCGCTCAGCAGAAAGAATGAAATCATCGCCAGTTTTGTCATCACGTCTTCATTAATTGACAGGATTTCGACCCTTCAGAAGGACGATGAATTTATTCAAAGAATCAGTCAGAGAGTCAAGGAGGGTGAATCCACAAGTTTCCGACTCGATGACAATGGAGTTCTTAGGTTAAAGGGCAGAATTTGCATCCCAAATCTTCCAGAGCTTCGAAGAGAAATACTTGACGAGTGTCATAAGTCCAAACTCAGTATTCATCCTAGTGTGAGCAAAATGTACAATGACATCAAGCGCACATTTTGGTGGAGGTCAATGAAAAGGGATATTTCATTATATGTTAGCAGATGCTCCACTTGTCAGCTAGTTAAGAGCGATCAGCAGAAATTGGCTGGACTATTACAACCTTTAGAAATTCCAGGATGGAAGTGGGAGCAAATTTCGATGGACTTCATTGATGGCTTGCCTCGAACTAAAAAAGGAAACGACAGTATATGGGTAATCGTAGATCGCTTCACGAAGACTGCCCATTTCATTCCTGTCCGATCCAATAGAACGACTCAAAGTTTAGCACAGATTTACTTCAAAGAAATAGTTAAACTACATGGAGTGCCGCTCAATATAGTCAGTGATAGAGACCCCCTATTTACTAGCAAATTCTGGGAAGCATTCCAGACAGAATTGGGAACCAAATTGAATCTAAGCACCGCTTATCACCCTCAGACAGACGGCCAAACTGAGCGGGTGAATAGAATTCTAGAAGATTTACTACGGGCTTGCGTTATCGAATTTGGAGGCTCATGGGAAGATCACTTACATTTAGCCGAATTCTCTTATAACAATAGCTATCAAGCAAGTTTGGGAATGTCTCCATTTGAAGCATTATACGGTAGACCGTGCAGATCTCCTGCATGTTGGGTAGAACCTGGCAACAGACTTGTATTAGGGCCCGATATGATTCGAGAAGCATCAGATAAAGTCGATTTCATTAAGAAGCGATTGAAAACCGCACAAAGCAGACAGAAGAGTTATGCTGATGCGAGAAGAAGAGACTTATCATTTGTCGTTGGCGATTATGTTTATTTAAGAGTTTCTCCAATGCGGGGAGTATTCAGATTTGGCAAAACTGGGAAGTTGGCACCGAGATTTATTGGTCCCTTTCCTATACTTGAACGGATTGGAACTCTGGCATATTGAGTTTCATTACCTGATTGGTTGCCTGGTGTACATGATGTGTTCCACGTGTCTCAACTCAGAAAACATGTTCATGATCCGGATCTTGTTGTAGAAGAAGCAGCGCAACAGGATATAGACATAACTCCAGAATTAGCGCTCAGAAGGGAGCCATTAAAGATAGTTGGCAAAGAAACTAGAGAGCTAAGGAGCAAAAAGATTCATTTAGTCAAAGTGCAGTGGAGTAGTGATCCCAGAGACTGTACTTGGGAGACTGAGGAAAGCATTAAACAAGCCTACCCCAAATGCAGAGTGGACATCTCTGACTAACTCCGGTGCAAGGTACCTTTACAATACTTTGCATTTACATTTTGTTTCCTACTTTGCTGTTATTTCCTTTTCGAGGACGAAAAGTTTTAAGTGGGGGAGATTGTAATAATCCGGAAAATGTGAACCAATTTAAAATTTTTAAAATTGGTTATTACCAAAGAATTTGAATAATTGAAATAGCATATTTCAATAAAATAATGAATTGGGGCTAGTATGGCAGTTTGAAAATTTGAACACAAACTTTGTCTGACGATACAGGGTGGAAAATATAACGTATTTTAGCGAAACTGAAAACATTTAAATCTGTTTATGGATACCTTTCTAACGAATCTGAAAAATCAAAGTTTCATAACGGGAATCAAAAGTTATGGCCGAATGAATTTTCATAAAGGTCGCTATATAGCATATATAGCCCTTGAAAATAGATATTTTGCATACGACCTCGAAATTCGACGAAACCACTTTTGTTGGGTCCGGGATGTCAAATTATTGCAAGATTTCAAATTTCATAATTTTTGAAGCTAGTATGTGAGCGGGGCAAAAGAAAATGTGATTGGTCAATTTCTATTAAAATGGGTCGACCTAAAAATGGACATTTTGCATATGAGCTCAGAATTCGACGATACTAGTTTTGTTGAGACCGTATCGTCAACACAAAGCTAAATTTATTTTTCTGGGATTTTTCGATTCAGTTTGTGGCCCTGGCAAATTGAAATGTACGTTCAAATTGAATATAAAATGTTTAATACTTTAATTTGACAAATAACTGACTATAACAGTCGAATTAGCCAACGAAACATATCCCATTGTGTACGGGATGGGGGTATTTAGCTAGGGGTGATAGTCGTTGGGTTTGAAAAGGAGTTCAGTTGTAAAAACACTATTTAAAAAGTTAATTAAAACCATGGCCAATCATATTTTTTCTATTCATTATTTAAAATAAAAAAAATCTCCGGAAACCCTTTCTTCTTTCTGCTTCGACGGCGCACGTTACTCCTTCCTTTTCGACCACTTTCCCCTCGCTCCGACGATCTGTAGGCCACGCCACCACCTTCCGTCGAAAGCCCCTTCGCCCCTCTTCAGATCCGACCCAGTTTCGCCATCATCAGTAGTGCCACCATCGAGATCTGACGCTCCGGAGTGGGCGCGTTTAAACCGCCGCCCAGGGTCCATACCGCCGTCGAACTGGAAGAGGCTAGTGGCGCCGGGAAGCCCTCCCCTCCCTCGTCGACGTCCAACAATCTGATCGACCTATCGAGCAACGGATCGAGCGAAAAATCAAAACCTAAATTTGAGCAGGTTTGAAAACTAACGAGTTGTTTAATTTTGAACTGTTTTTACACTATAAAGCGTTGCAAAACTTTTAAAAATCATATCTTTTTCGTTAGTTAACGAAATTCGATGAAACAGGAAACATCGTGACCAAGAGGAGGCTCTCTACCATCTAGCAGAAGCCGTGGATTTTTCTGATCTTCCTACGATTTTTAGCATTACAAAACCCAGTGTGAGGACTCTAAACTAAACTGTGTGAATGGAATCGTGTTGTATAAATTATATAAGCGAAGTGTAAATTATATACGCATTGTATACCTCATGTACATGTGTTGTATAAGTTATATTAGCGATGTATAAATTATACAAGCGTTGAATGAAACATATATGCTTTGAATTGTGATGAAATGCAAGTGAATTATAGAAATAATATATATATATATATACTCCCCTCATCCACAGACCATGGACGATATTTATTGCTTGTGATTGACGTGATATTATATGGTATGACGAATGGTTGGAAATAATTGTTTGTGATTGATATTGTGGTTGAAAAATACCTTTGTGGTTGAAAAATACCCTCTTCTGGTTGAAACAAATTAGAATAGGATTGTGGAATTGAAAATAAAACATGCCGCCTGCGTGCGAACTTGATGCATGATCCCCATTGTCAAAAACCGCGAGGTTTTAAGGTAGAGCGAGGAGCCGTACTAGGGACGGTCCCGGTTTTAACTACCCTGCCGTTATGCTGCCGAAATTTTCTGAAATATTCATGTGTTAGAATAATTTTCATTTGTTGAAATTAATTACATATGTTGAAACAAAAATTCATGTGTTGAATTGAAATTCATTCGTTGAATCGAAATTCATGTGTTGAATATTAGTCGAATTTAAACAAATAGCTTTAGCGATAAAAATCACAGTTTTATATATATACAAACTATAGAGAATATTCATGTGTTGAGTTGAAATTCATTCGTTGAATCGAAATTCATGTGTTGAATATTATTTGAATTTAAACAAATAGCTTTAGCGATAAAAATCGCATTTTTATATATATACAAACTATAGAGAATATTCATGTGTTGAGTTGAAATTCATTCGTTGAATCGAAATTCATGTGTTGAATATTATTTGAATTTAAAAAATAGCTTTAGCGATAAAAATCACATTTTTATATATATACAAACTATAGAGAATATTCATGTGTTGAGTTGAAATTCATTCGTTGAATCGAAATTCATGTGTTGAATATTATTTGAATTTAAACAAATAGCTTTAGCGATAAAAATCACATTTTTATATATATACAAACTATAGAGAATATTCATGTGTTGAATTGAAATTCATTAGTTGAATTGAAATTCATGTGTTGAATGTTATCGTATTTTAAAATAAAATGAATAGACAATAAAAACTACATCTTTATTGTGAATATGAAGTGTTAAAAACATTCACGTGTTGAATAAATATTTTTGATGATAAAAATATTTCTTTTATCATGTATACGCTTTGATAAAAATACACACGTGTCGAAATAAATAATAGTTTGCTAGGAATATTATTATTAGCTTTGTTCTGCATATATATACATGTGTTGAACAGGGAAAATGGATTAGCTGTAGAGTAAAGAAATTATTTGCGTGCCCGACAAATAGGAAAGCCTTGATGAGTTGGCTGCGCAATTTTATTTTTATATCAACTCCTGTGAATGCCATTGGATGCGGAGTGCTGGTTTTTCTGTGTGAAATAATAAACATTGCCATAGGATAGTAACAATTAATTTTGAACTACACTACATGGCATACTTCTTGACGATAGGCATACTTCATCATATTCCACATAAGCAATTGGAGCTTGTGTGACGAGGTGGAAGATTTACCATACAAGCGAGAGGCTTGTATGGCGATGATTATATACTACAGGTTGAACTTATGACTGATATGGACTATATAAAATATAACGATAAATTGCCAGATTAATAAAAACCCCACACGGGTCTAGAGTTGACAATATCACATCTCTCTAGTTATTAGATACGGCACATGTACTATTTATTTCCACACGGAGCGGGGTGACGAGAATTTATTCTCTGGAATTATTATCTATACACGCTCCCCCGTAAACACCAGAATATATCACTATAAATATGTGGATGCTTTATAGGATTTATTGGGTACCTAACACGGCCCAATAAATTTCCAAACCCCTTCCCGTACAAAGGAGGTTATGGTGAAATTTTTCGAAATATTAAGGCGTTAGTGAAATATTTGAAGTGAAAACGAAGTTGAAATTAATGAATGAACTATATTTGAAATTATAGAATGAACTATATTTATATATATAAATATAAATAAAATTAAAAGGAATCGAAGCCGTGCAGTTCATGTTTTGGAATCGTAATTTGAAACGATTAGTACGAGGAATCCGACCATCGGATTTTCCCGAAACCGCAACCGCTGGGTTCGCCTTGGAAATATCTTTCCAACGGCACCAACCTTGTAAAAATCCAACGGTTGGATTGTCTGGAATGTTTAATTCAAATCCGAAGGAAAACAGCGCCAGAATCGTTTATATTTATATATAAATATAAATATAATTAAATTAAATCGAATAACGACGCTGCAGTTCGAATTTTGAAACCCTAACTTCAAACGACTAGTGTGGAAGATCCGACCGTCGGATTTTCACGAAACTGGAACCGTTGGGTTCGCTTTGGGAATATCTTCTGACTGATATAGACTTTGTAGAGATCCAACGGTTAGATTTTCCGATATGTGTAAAACAAATTAGGGAAAAAACAGCGTCAGTGCCACGGCACGACCTGAAACGTCGTTTAATTGAATATGGCCATTTTTAAATAAATAAAAATGGCGAAAAATCATTATAAAATATTATAAGCAACATAGGTTGGAAATAAACCAATTTGGCTTGATCTGTTTGATATTTGATGGTTGTATGTGTTTGACACGAAAATAACACTAAAGAACTGAAATATGGATGTCGAATAATATAACCATAGAAAGAATTGATTTGAATTCTAATTACGTGAATTATTTGAAAAGGCCGAGCTAACCCTCATTTCAAATAATTAATCGAGCGATTCGAATTGGAAAATACAAAGACGATTCAAGACCGACGATCTTCGTATCGGTTGGATGGGCGCTGCTGAGGTTCCTGACTGGAGTAGCTACCGTGAAGGAACGGAAGTAGTAGCCGTCTGAACGTATGCGTTGATTGGATGGATATACGAGGAATTTGACGCCTCCGGTTTCGTTCAGACCCAGAACGGACTTGTAAATGGACTGTGTGTCTGACATTGGATTTTGTTCTATACTGATTGATCTCTGTTAAATATATATCTGTTTGGCGGCGGAGAATTTATTCTTTTGCTTAACGCCCTTCTCTGAGACGTACGAGCTCAGAGGTTATATATCGATAGAAATCAGTCGTATGGAATGGATTGCCTATGTGGCATGCCAAGATGTTGTGATCAAGGCTTCTGTTGCAAAGCAAAGTCTTGTGGTTGATGATCAAAGCACGGTCTACGTGGCCTGGCTTTGTGTATAGGGTGGATTCGCGAGCCTCACACCTCGGTATGAGTTAAAAAAGGGATAAGGACTGCAGGGATAGCACGACGTTTCTTTCTAGCTATGGTGGTGTCAGTGACTTACCAGCCCTGACATTTATATCTATTTTTCACCTATGTGGTTGTTGGAATGCGAGGCGCCTCGATTATAGGTCTGTAAGGACCGGGAAACGTGTGTTCAGGCATAATTAATCCTCAAACGTAAGAGAGGACCGGCCCTGAAGATCCAGGGGTTACCCAGAGTGTGTAGTCCTGAGGCATTTGCTAGAATGTCTCGAAGCGGAGAGGAGCTTGCCCCTTACCTCGACTCATGACGGAAATCCAATTTCCAATACGAAATAACGGATTAGATTGTAGAACTAGTATGTCGACATAGTATATGGTAGCTATGCCGCCTATGATTGATATTTATGATGCTATTCGTTTTTGAAACATATATGCACTAGTAATAATATCAAATGATTTTGCTTTGCACGTATTAAGCATATTTGGCCATTATAAGGTAAAACTCTATCCTCCGGCTTGCGTTGCATTGTATGATGGGACCTGAGTCTTATAATGGCTTCATTCTTTTAAAAAGCATTGCATTGTTTTAAAGAATTTACTTTGTTTTAAATGCACCAGCAATCACTGGAGTAAACCCGTTCAGCGAAAGTGGCGTGGTCCTATGATTTGCTTATTACTATTGTGTAAACTGTTAAATAGATTTCTCATACCAGTCCCCATGACTGACTCGTTGTTTGTTTCACTTTGCAAACGCGGGTGCCCTTATTTTCACATGGGCAGCCTAGTTCACAGGTGACAGGTTGTTTTTGGCTCTGCACTGTTGCATAGAGTGCATTTTGGCTCATGGTGAGGCTGACTTCACAGAGATGAATTTGACATTTTCTGCCATTATTGTACTTATATTATGATTCCGCCACAGGCGATGCAGACTGCTTTACTTTCAGTACTTATTATCGTATGTATATGTACCGCCTTCGGCGATGTAGACTGATACCCTTATTATGTCTCACTGCATGTACATATATTCCGCCCCTGGCGATGGTGACTGGCATTTCCCTTTTTATTACTAAGTTATATCCCACGTTGTGCTATTCTGATGTTGTTACATGTTATGATTCCGCTGTCATATCTATGTAAAATTATTCTATTTGTTGTTTTTGCTATTATCTGTACTCTGCTATGATGATTGATGTGTTATATTCCAATGATTATCCTTAATACCGTCACACGGATTTTGGGATCGTCACAGAAGCAATCTATTGTCACGTTGTCAACCTATGAGTCTGAATATGTTGCTGCAAAGTCAAGTACATGTCATGCTTTATGGTTAAGAAAGCTGCTGAAAGAACTTCATTTGCCGCAGAAAGGAGCTACTGAAATCTGCATTGATAATAAATCAGCACAAGCACTTGCAAAGAACCCGATATTTCATGATCGAAGCAAACATATCGACATGAGATATCATTTTATTCGGGAATGCATTGCCAACAACGAAGTGGAGCTGAAATATGTGAAATCTCAAGATCAAGTTGCGGATATTTTTACCAAGCCATAGAAGATTGAAGATTTTCGAAGAATGAGAGCTATGCTTGGAGTAAGAAAGGAAATTTCAAATTAGGAGGGAGTGTTGGAAATATAATTTGAAATGTTGACTTATTAAATAATTAATATTTGCATTGTAATCATGTATCTAGAATATTGAAAAGGCATGTCTATTGGTTGTTGTAAAGACATGTCTATTGGGTGAATGGTTATGTAAACCACTATAAATATGTGATCATTTTGTAAGTTGAGAGCAAGAAATTTGAAAGAAGTTCTTCATTTTAAATTAAGCACTCTTCCTCTAATTTCTACTCCTCTAACAGAATCTTCTCTTTGCACTGAATTCTGCACCTTGGCATGCATACAACAATAGATTTTTCATCTTCTACCCTTCGATTCCAACTTCCAAGTGACACACTTGCAAGGTAATTTCCATAAGTAGCTCAACCCAGTCATCTACTCTCTCATCGCCAACAAATGTCTAAGTGTAAACAATAACAAACGTACACCAAAGTTTGGACTTATGCATAAGGAATAATTATTCGTTCGTCCACATTTCTCCCATATGGAGACCTATTCTTGTTTATTCGCAATAAGACATCAGTAGATAGGCAGTTTAGGTTGTACCTGAACAGACTATTTTTTTGTATATTTCTCACGTTTTTGTGCAACTTGGTCCTACATAAATATGACTTGGAATGTAGAATGTAAAGATTTATGGTCGCTTTACTCCTCCCTGTGTCAGTGCACTGTCTTGGTGACTAGTTCATCCAAAATATATAAGTATTTCAAATAACAACAACTATGAAGATATGGAATTTATATGGTGTTGTTGGCATCATACATTGAAGCCCTTCTTTAAATACTGATATTAAATGCTGCATGCATTAAAAGCCAAAACCAGAAGATAGGAAAATTTCTAGCCTCTGCATTATAACAATCAGACAAAGAATACATTGAATTATTGAAATAGACTACTAAAAATGCATTGGGACTCATTATAATATCGACACAGAACAAAATTACAGTGTTTCTGTTAATATAAATTAGCCAAGACCCACGCAAGGACAGGCACATTTGCACGGGCGTTTGCACAATTCTAGTACGTCGAACACTAATTTACTTGGACAATATATAACAAAAGAGTGTTCCTCTTTGCTGCTTCCAACATCTGATAAAAATACTTCACCTTGATTTAAAATTTACCCCTTATATTATTTATAAATAAGAATAAATTATTACATTCTCTCGTTGCCTCACCATAGCCACAAACATCCACAAGGTGTGGTTTGATTGCTACGTAGAAGAGCACATTTAAGCTGCTTGGATCATATTGTGGAGGCAGTGAGGTTTGGTAGAACTAAAACAATTGAAATTGGCTACAATGATAGAATGTCGGGACCAATGTGCTTGAGGTCGATATAGTCATGCAAAGATCATGAAGCTATTTCTGAACAAGAACTTTTTAAAAGATAAAAAGAATATTTAAAAATTAAATAAATGATGATGATGCCTAACATGAGAGTTTGTCAAATAGAAAATAAGGGTACTGCAAAGTATTCAATAATTTTTAGTTGAGTCCACGAAGTAGAATTAAATAAAAGGAAAGACAATGAATTCTGGAATAGAACGATGAGTCAGGAAAACATTTAATTATGGATAAGTTTGTCCTATACTGTGCCACGTCACATTGCCATAGTTATATTTTGCTTACCCAAAATAATGTATTTTACCGTTACATTCACCTGTATATATATCAGGTCCTTCTGTTCTATTTTGTTTCAATAAAAAACAATTTCTTATTGAATAAAATAACAAGCTTTATAATTCTCTCAACTGTAGTTCCTCCTTCTCATTTGTGTCTTCAGCTTTTTTAACATGGTATCAGAGCTTTGCAATAGCCTAACGGCTACAATGATTCAAGCTGATTGAAATCAAGAAAGAACCATCATCACCTGGATCTTTACCCATCTGAAATTAAATCCCATCATACAATCATCACCTACAATACCCAAGACCGTATTAAAGTTCTAGAATTTCCCCAATTCAAAAGGAAACGAAAGTTCTCACCACTTACCTGCTTTTCGTGGATTCAGATCTGTGATCTATAATCATGTCTGAAGAGAACTCTGCTACTTCCAACATCAATGCTACCATGCAATCTGCCGAACAACTGATCAAGACAATCATCAGCCCACAAAGCCAATTAATCACTATACAACTTGAAGAAACCAATTATTTATTGTGAAAACTTCAGGTGGAAACTGTCGTGCAAGGTTACGGATTGGAATGATACTTATATGGCACGCTATCAGCTCCAGCAAGATATATAACTGACAATCAAAATAGAGTCATTAGCAATGACGAATATACAAAATATCATAGACAGGAAAGACTCAACAGTGCATGGCTGTTGTCATCCATCAGTCCAAGCCTACTATCTCAAGTCATAGGCTGTAAAACAGCAAGTGATATATGGCTAACTATGGAGAAAGTATTCAACTCACAATCGGCTGCAAAGTCGTTATTTTATAAAAGACAACTACAAAACTGTAGAAAAGAAAATCTAAGTATGAGAGAATACATATCAAAAGTTAAAAATATATGCGATATGTTGAAGGCTGCTGGCAGCAACATAGATGAAGCTGAACATGTATTGTCATTACTAAATGGACTGGGAGACGAATATGAAGCCGTAGTAGCCGTCATAACATCACAAAAGGCAACATCGCCACTGGACGATGTTTGCGCTATACTACTCTCTCACGAAGCAAGAATCAACGACAAAAAGCCATTAGAAAGTGAATACTCACTGAACTTCACTACTAGCAACAGAGGGAAAAATCAAAGTAATAGGTACAACGACACTGGTCAAAGAGGTGGTTGCTCTAATCATGGACGAGGACGTGGTAGGTGGAGCCCTAACAACAGACCTAATTTTCAAATTTGCGAGAAAGTTCGACACACTGCGGTGAAGTGCTACTTTCGATTTAACTCAAACTATGTACCAAATCAAGGTAACAATAATCAAAGAGGAAGAAATCCTAATGTCAACATGGTTGTGTCTGAAACAGAAGGGATAAATCAAAACAATAATAGCAGAGCTTATAATCAAAATGACAAAGTCAAAAGAGAAGATATTCATGACGACAACTGGTATCCAGACCCAGGAGCAACAAATCTGTAACGGCCCGCATTCTACGCATCGGGGGATCGTAGGATATTTATTTCTTTCCCGTATGAAGTCGTATGGTCATGTAACTTTGGGAAACATCTATTAGAGTCATTTCCCATGCTTATGATTTTTTTCGATTTTTAAATGACCATTTTGCCCCTAGTTGATCTTGTTTTGGCCATAACTTTTGATTGGAAAGGAATTTTGACCTGAAACCACTTCCATTAGATTCGTTTGATGGTTTACCTTTCCGTAGAGTGGTCATAATAGCCAAACGGACTTACCGTTTGGGAGATATGGCTGAAATAAGGTTTGGAGGGTGAAAAACTGCTTAACCGGGCCAAATCGGGTGATTAGTGAGTAGGCCCATAACTCATTTCGGGATTGGGGTTATGGGAAGGCTGAAATGAGATAGAGCATCATTCCATTTCAGTTTTCTAGCCTCCACTTATCACCAAGGAACCGTAAAAATGGCCTCCAACCTCTAAATCACCTCCAAATCACCTTTTGGTCAAGGATTTGGCTTAGCAACCTCTAATCAAGGAAGATCTACACCAAAGCAACATTTGAGCTACTGTTTAGTATTGGGATTCACATCAAATCAGAGATTCATTTCAGATCTTAGTTTATTTGTGGCTAAGGTGAGTGATTTGCATAGTTTTGCACTAATTATGGCTAATTAAGGGTAATTAGTGTTAATTAGCGAATTCATACACTAATAAATTCGGGAAAAATGTTCATAAATTCCTAAATGATGTTTTAGACCTCTGATATGAATTTGGGTTAATTTGGTTAAGTTTTGCTAATCCTATCATTAGTTTCACCTAAACATGCTTAAGGGGAAATATGCGGTTTTGGGTATGTTTGATCCATTTTAACCTATCATATTGATGTTTTGATGTTTGTGGTTGATTATGCATGTTGCTATGACTGTATGATATGCTTTGTGATTGATTTCAATAGTTAGAATGGTCGAAAACGTCATCGAATGGCGTAAACACTTGCTGGAAAAACTTCAGGAAACAGTGCAGGATCGGATCGGATCGGATATGAGGGCTCGGATCAGATATGTTGAACTGGGCAAGGGATTCGATCGGATAGGAACCTGACACTCGAGAAAATTGGCAAAACGGAAGGCCACGCTAACTGAACTGGGATCGGATCGGATAAAGGAGGAGGGATCGGATCGGAGCGCGTGAAGAACGAGGGAGCGGATCGGAACGGAAGCACGAATTGGATAGGAGATGGCACCCGACCCGAACCGAAGTGGGACACCCGACCCGAACCGAACCGACGCGATGGAGTGGACTCGACCCGAACCGTACCAGAAGAAGACCCGACCCGAACCGATGGAGGACACCCGACCCGAACCGAAGGCTTGAGGAGGAACCCGACCCGACCCAGTATTGACCAATAACCCGAGATGCAAAGGTAGTCCAATATGGGAAGTTAGAGCTCAGGATCCAGTTGGGAACCGATGAGTTCACTTCATGGTTCGACTTTGCTGCGGGACGTGTGCTAAGGAGTTGTCGACGTTCATAACTTCGATTCACCACTAAAAATGAATGATGGGCTACTTATCAGTGTAGTAGAGTCATTGCGACTCGAGGGGCAAGGTGATGGTAGCAAGACTACGTTATCAGTGCAGTAGAGTCATTATGACTTGAGGGGCAAGGTGATGAGTAGTAAGACTAGGAGCAAGCGAAGATGGGGTGAATAACTCCATGGGGCAAGTGGACATAGTAAGGATTGGTAAGACTATGAGCCAGCGCAGATGGGGTGAATAACTCCATGGGGCAAGTGGACATAGTAAGGATTGGTAAGGCTATGAACCAGCGCGGATGGGGTGAATAACTCCATGGGGCAAGTGGACATAGCAAAGGATTAGTGGCTACGTTATCAGTGCAGTGAAGCCATTTATGACTTCATGGGGCAAAGTGATCGTAGCAAGGGTGGGTGATCGAAGTGGTGAATATCGTATGCTTTACGCACTGAGTGAGAGATGTGAGGATGGATGCTATGTTTGATTGTTTGCCATCACTATGACATGCACACCTCCCCCACCTCCGTATCTTTACACCGTTTGATATGGCACCTTAGAGTGTTGTACAGTATGTAGTGCTAACTCTTTGGTTGCAGGTCCAGGTTCAGGTATGTTTTAGTCTACCTGTTATTGTTCACTTTAGATGCTTATCGCACATACCAGGCTTTATGTCTGACCCAGAGTTTTATGTCTCCTCTTATTACTCTGGGTGCTCACACGAGCAGACTAGAGACAGGTTAGCTGGTGGTGCGCGAGTAGCTGATTCGGAGGCGGGCAGGAGGCTTCCACGTATGATATATATATATAAATACACATTCTCCCTGTGTCGTTGGTGGTCGCTACTTGGGCATTAGTAGTGTACCTCCTTTATCTTGCTTTTGCTTTGAGATAGTTGAAAAGTTGTAATAAGCTATATTTTGGATTTCCGCTGCTATGATGCTTAGTTCTGGTTTTTAGCTTATGCACTGTCTCTCCTGTTTTATGTCAAGTATGTTATTATTATATTTTGTTCTATGCGCTGTGAGACATTCTATAGGTTCTTTGTATGTTCATTTCCTTCTTCCCTTTTTCCTTCTGACGACCCGTTTCGTGCTAACTGGACATGTGTACAGCGCACCTTTGGAGTAAATGTCCGTTGGTGCGGGGCGGGCTGTCACACTTGGTATCAGAGCTCTAGGTTGCGTAGTTAACCTAGGGAAAGACACTAGGGAGAGATAGTTCGTATATGAGAGCGCGTATTTGTGATTACTTTGGTTTTCAAAAGCTATGTATATATATATACTATTAGTAGTATAAGAATGAAGTCACACTGCACTAGCACCACTATGGGGTCGTTAATCGTTTCCCTTTTTCAGATTGACGATGAGCCGAGACACGAGGGGTGCTGGTAGAGGGACCAACCATGGGAATGCCGCTGACATGAGGGCGATGTTTACTGACCTCATGAGAGACACGCTTAGATAAGTGCAAGGGGCAGTTCCCAATCCTGGAGTTGGTGTTGGCCCAGTAGTGCAGGCGCCTAGGGTCTATTTCGCCAAGTTGTGCAAGGATTACACTAACCTTGGTGGGAAGCCGTTCCATGGGACGGAGTCGGCCACAGATGTTCAAGACTGGATGGATAGCTGTGACCGTATCTTTGATGACTTGGGTCTTGAGGATGCGATGAAGAGAAGGCTAGCGTCTCGTTAGCTGCAAGGGCGAGCGATGAATTGGTGGAATGCCATTAGAACAGCTACTCCAGAGGATCAGGTTACTTGGGTTCAGTTCAAGGCTCGCTTTAGCGAGAAGTTTATTCCAGCTGCCCAGAAGTCAGTGTTGTTCAAGAGGTTCTTGGAATTCAAGCAGAATGGGAGGGCAGTTTCTGACTATATTGCTGAGTTCGACACTTTGTCGAAGTATGGACTGTCTCTTATCGACACTCCTGAGAAGAAGAATGAGAAGTTCATTACTGGCTTGGATGGATACTTGGGGGAAAGGCTTATTAATCACATTGATGAGACTTTTGAAACGATCGTGGGGAAAGCTTTGAGATCAGAGAGTCTTTACCCTAAGTCAAAGACTGAGGCTGCAACTGCAGAAGGTCCAAAGCCGCAAGCAGGCGGTGGAGGCAAGAATAACTCTCAGAATAAGAGGAAGCAGGACCAATCTAAGGGTGGCCAGAAAAAGAGCAAGAAGGATGTTGAGTGCTTCAGCTGTGGTAAGAAGGGCCATTATGCTAAAGATTGTCGGGCCAAGCCAGCGGATAAGAAGTGCTTCAACTGTGGTCAAGTGGGACATTTCAAGGATAAGTGTCCGCAATCTCTTAAGGAGAAGCAGATTGTGAAAGCATATGCTATTGATGCTGTTCCTTCTTCGTCGAATGCCCCAACTGCAGCGGAGAAAGGAAAGAATGTTGTTATTCAAGGTATGCTTTCTATTTATGATGTACCAGTTTGAGTTTGTTTGATACTGGGGCTTCTCGTTCCTTCATATCTAGTGACCTGGTAGATAGGTTGGGACTGGAACCCGAGATAGTCGATAGACCATTGGTTGTGACGAACCCGATTGGTGGTTCGACTAGCCTTAGTATGATTTGCAGAAATTTGGTCTTATCGAGTCACGGATGTATGTTTGTTTATGATTGCTTTGTTTTGGGCTTTACTGGGTATGGCATTATATTGGGAGTCGATTGGCTCCAAAGATACAGGGTGGTGGTAGACTGTGAGGGCTTTTTGGTGACAGTGGGGGTGGATGATGGGCGGAGGGTAGTGTTTGGTAGTCTACCTAGTGATGGGGTTATGGCTAGTTTTGTAAATTCCCTCGACATCCCGCAGAATGAATTGTTAGATGTGCCCGTGGTTGGCCAGTATCCGGACGTCTTCGAGGAGGTGGCCGGGCTTCCACCACACCGAGGGATTGAGTTTCGTATTAATTTAGTGAAAGATGCCAGACCTATAGTGATGCCACTTCGTCGTATGGCACCAAGGGAGCAGCGAGAGCTCGGGGTGCAAGTCAGCAATCTTTTAAAGAAGTGACTTTTTAGAAGGAGTGTCTCCGAGTGGGGAGCACCAGTTGTGTTTTCCACTAAGGCAGATGGTTCCCTTCGTTTGTGTGTGGACTATCGCGAGTTGAATAAGGTGACGAGGAAGAATAAGTATCCTCTACCGCGGATAGATGATTTGTTTGATCAACTGGAAGGAGCAAGAGTGTTCTCCCAGTTGGACCTCGCGACAGGATTTCATCAGCTACGAGTAGCGGATGAGAGTGTTCCGAAAACGGCATTTAGGACGCCGTCTGGATTTTATGAGTGGTTGGTCATGCCATTTGGGTTGACCAATGCACCAGCCTACTTTGTGGATCTTATGAATCGAGTATTCAGAGATCAGTTGAATAAGTTTGTTCTTGTGTTCGTGGATGATATCCTTGTTTACTCAAGGACAGAGGAGGAACACAAGGGGCACTTGAGGATAGTGATGGAGGTGTTGAGGAAACACCAATTGAAAGCGAAATTCTCTAAGTGTCACTTTTGGAGAAGGGAAGTGAGATTCTTGGGTCATGTTGTTTCTGAGAGTGGTATTGCCGTGGACCCTGCGAATGTGGCTACGGTACAGGATTGGCCTACGTCCAAGAATGTAACGGATGTAAGAAGTTTCTTGGGATTAGCTGGATATTATCGTAAGTTTATCCAGGACTTCTCCAAGATAGCAGCACCGTTGACTCAGTTGACTAAGAAGAATCAGTCCTTCGTCTGGGACGGAGTGTGTGAGGATGCCTTCAAGAGTCTAAAGGAGAAGTTGACGCGTGCGCCAGTGTTAGTCATTCCTAAAGGGAATGAAGAGATGACGGTATACACGGATGCTTGTGGTACCGGACTGGGTGCTGTATTGATGCAAGGAGGTAGGGTTGTAGCTTATGCTAGTCGACAGCTAAAGCCTCATGAGAAGAAGTATCCTACCCATGATTTGGAATTAGCAGCGATTGTGTTTGCGCTGAAGATGTGGAGACACTATCTCTTGGGAGAAAGATTTGAGTTGTTTACCGATCATAAATCGTTAAAATATCTCTTCTCTCAGAAAGATCTGAATATCCGTCAGCAAAGATGGTTAGAGTTCTTGGCTTCGTATGATTTTGATATCGCATATACACCTGGGAAAGGTAATGCGGTAGCCGATGCCTTGAGTAGGAGACATGCCAGTTTAGGGGCAATGTTTCTTGAGTGGAAGCAACTGGAGTATATCGCGGGGTTTGATTTTAGACCAAAGTGCGACTTAGATCCAATTATGTTAGCAAGTTTGACGATCAGACCCACTTTGATTGAGCGGATCGGCTCTAGTCAGAGGGACAATCCTAACCTATTGGAAATCATCTCCAAGTTAGAGATGGGTATCGATGAGGAGATGAATGTGTATGGGCTTGATCGAGATGGATGGCTTCGAAAGAATGGAAGACTAGTTGTGCCCAACGTGAATGGTTTGAGAGATGAAGTGCTTAGAGAATGTCATCACTCAAAACTGACTATACATCCCGGTGGTAATAAAATGTATCGAGACATGAAGCAAACCTACTACTGGGAAGGGATGAAAAGAGACGTTGGGAAGTTTATATCCAAATGCATGAATTGCCAGCTAGTTAAAGCCGAGCAAAAGAAGCCTAGTGGTTTGTTGCAACCATTAGAAATTACCGAATGGAAATGGGAGCAAGTCTCGATGGATTTCATCGATGGCTTACCAAGGACTAGATCGGGATATGATAGCATTTGGGTGATTGTGGATCGATTGACTAAGAGTGCAAGATTTATACCAGTCAAATCGACCAGGACGGCAGCCAAGTTGGCAGAATTGTATATGAAGTGGGTAGTGAGATTTCATGGAGTACCCAAAAGCATTGTGAGTGACCGAGACCCGTTGTTCACTAGTGGGTTTTGGAAGAGATTACAAGAGGCTCTAGGGTCAGGATTACATCTCAGTACCGCATATCATCCTCAGACCGACGGTCAGACGGAGAGGGTGAATCGTATATTGGAAGATCTCTTGAGAGCTTGTATATTGGATTTTGGTGGATCGTGGGATGACCATTTGCATCTAGTAGAGTTTGCATATAATAATAGCTACCAATCCAGTATCGGTATAGCTCCATATGAAGCTTTGTACGGAAGACCGTGCAACTCACCATCATGTTGGGTAGAGACTGGCGAGAAGTTTGTGCTTGGACCAGATGTGGTGAGAGAAACCTCGGACAAGATTAAGATCATTCAGCAACGAATGAAAGCTGCCCAAGATAGGCAGAAGAGTTATGCTGATAAAAGGAGAAGAGACTTGAAATTCTCCGTTGGTGACTTGGTGTTTGTCAAGATCTCTCCGTTAAAGAGCGTGATTCGATTTGGCAGGAGAGGCAAGTTGGCACCAAGATTTGTTGGCCCATTCCCTGTTCTTGAACTAGTCGGGAATTTGGCATATAGAGTTGGCTTACCAGAGAAAATGGCAGGAGTTCACAATGTATTTCATGTTTCCCAACTAAGAAAGTTCGTTCACGACTCAGATATGACTATTTCACCTGATCAGTTAGAGGACTTCGAAGTAGAACCCGAGGCGGTTGGGAACCGCAAGCCGATTCGTATTTTGGGGCACGATACGAAGCAACTTCGAAGGAAGGCGGTGAAGCTAGTCAAGGTTCAGTGGGGCGAGGACGAGAATGATTGTACTTGGGAGATAGAGGAGAGCATTAGGAAGGCATATCCAGAACTCTTTGCCTGGTAAGATTTACTTTGCAATTTAGTTTTCCGCATGCTAGGGTAGACTTGTTTTGCTTGTTTGCATGTTTGATTGTTGTTTTATGATTGATAGGCATGCGGGACCTTTGTGCGTGTTTTGATTAGGGAATTTCGGGGGAGAAATTTCTTAAGGGGGGGAGAGTGTAACGACCCGCATTCTACGCATCGGGGGATCGTAGGATATTTATTTCTTCCACGTATGAAGTCGTATGGTCATGTAACTTTGGGAAACATCTATTAGAGTCATTTCCCATGCTTATGATTTTTGTCGATTTTTAAATGACCATTTTGCCCCTAGTTGATCTTGTTTTGGCCACAACTTTTGATTGGAAAGGATTTTTGACCTGAGACCACTTCCATTAGATTCGTTTGATGGTTTACCTTTCCGTAGAGTGGTCATAATAGCCAAACGGACTTACCGTTTGGGAGATATGGCTGAAATAAGGTTTGGAGGGTGAAAAACTGCTTAACCGGGCCAAATCGGGTGATTAGTGAGTAGGCCCATAACCCATTTCGGGATTGGGGTTATGGGAAGGCTGAAATGAGATAGAGCATCATTCCATTTCAGTTTTCTAGCCTCCACTTATCACCAAGGAACCCTAAAAATGGCCTCCAACCTCTAAATCACCTCCAAATCACCTTTTGGTCAAGGATTTGGCTTAGCAACCTCTAATCAAGGAAGATCTACACCAAAGCAACATTTGAGCTGCTGTTTAGCATTGGGATTCACATCAAATCAGAGATTCATTTCAGATCTTAGTTTATTTGTGGCTAAGGTGAGTGATTTGCATAGTTTTGCACTAATTATGGCTAATTAAGGGTAATTAGTGTTAATTAGCGAATTTATACACTAATAAATTCGGGAAAAATGTTCATAAATTCCTAAATGATGTTTTAGACCTCTGATATGAATTTGGGTTAATTTGGTTAAGTTTTGCTAATCCTATCATTAGTTTCACCTAAACATGATTAAGGGGAAATATGGGGTTTTGGGTATGTTTGATCCATTTTAACCTATCATATTGATGTTTTGATGTTTGTGCTTGATTATGCATGTTGCTATGACTGTATGATATGCTTTGTGATTGATTTCAATAGTTAGAATGATCGAAAACGTCGTCGAATGGCATAAACACTTGCTGGAAAAGCTTCAGGAAACAGTGCAGGATCGGATCAGATCGGATATGAGGGCTCGGATCAGATATGTTGAACTGGGCAATGGATTCGATCGGATCGGAACCTGACACTTGAGAAAATTGCCAAAAAGGAAGGCCACGCTAACTGAACTGGGATCGGATCGGATAAAGGAGGAGGGATCGGATCGGAGCGCGTGAAGAACGAGGGAGCGGATCGGAACGGAAGCACGAATTGGATAGGAGATGGCACCCGACCCGAACCGAAGTGGGACACCCGACCCGAACCGACGCGATGGTGTGGACTCGACCCGAACCGTACCAGAAGAAGACCCGACCCGAACCGATGGAGGACACCCGACCCGAACCGACGGCTTGAGGAGGAACCCGACCCGACCCAGTATTGACCAATAACCCGAGATGCAAAGATAGTCCAATATGGGAAGTTAGAGCTCAGGATCCAGTTGGGAACCGATGAGTTCACTTCATGGTTGGACTTTGCTGCGGGACGTGTGCTAAGGAGTTGTCGACGTTCATAACTTCGATTCACCACTAAAAATGAATGATGGGCTACTTATCAGTGCAGTAGAGTCATTGCGACTCGAGGGGCAAGGTGATGGTAGCAAGACTACGTTATCAGTGCAGTAGAGTCATTATGAGTTGAGGGGTAAGGTGATGCGTAGTAAGACTAGGAGCAAGCGAAGATGGGGTGAATAACTCCATGGGGGCAAGTGGACATAGTAAGGATTGGTAAGACTATGAGCCAACGCAGATGGGGGTGAATAACTCCATGGGGCAAGTGGACATAGTAAGAATTGGTAAGGCTATAAGCCAGCGCAGATGGGGTGAATAACTCCATGGGGCAAGTGGACATAGAAAAGGATTTGTGGCTACGTTATCAGTGCAGTGAAGCCATTTATGACTTCATGGGGCAAAGTGATCGTAGCAAGGGTGGGTGATCGAAGTGGTGAATATCGTATGCTTTACGCACTGAGTGAGAGATGTGAGGATGGATGCTATGTTAGATTGTTTGCCATCACTATGACATGCACACCTCCCCCACCTCCGTATCTTTACACCGTTTGATATGGCACCTTAGAGTGTTGTACAGTATGTAGTGCTAACTCTTTGGTTGCAGGTCCAGGTTCAGGTATGTTTTAGTCTACCTGTTATTGTTCACTTTAGATGCTTATCGCTCATACCAGGCTTTATGTCTGACCCAGAGTTTTATGTCTCCTCTTATTACTCTGGGTGCTCACACGAGCAGACTAGAGACATGTTAGCTGGTGGTGCGCGAGTAGCTGATTCGGAGGCGGGCAGGAGGCTTCCACGTATGATATATATATACACATTCTCCCTGTGTCGTTGGTGGTCGCTACTTGGGCATTAGTAGTGTACCTCCTTTATCTTGCTTTTGCTTTGAGACAGTTGAAAAGTTGTAATAAGCTATATTTTGGATTTCTGCTGCTATGATGCTTAGTTCTGGTTTTTAGCTTATGCACTGTCTCTCCTGTTTTATGTCAAGTATGTTATTATTATATTTTGTTCTATGCGCTGTGAGACATTCTATAGGTTCTTTGTATGTTCATTTCCTTCTTCCCTTTTTTCCTTCTGACGACCCGTTCCATGCTAACTGGACATGTGTACAGCGCACCTCTGGAGTAAATGTCGGTTGGTGCGGGGCGGGCTGTCACAAAATCACATCACTAGCAACTTGGAAAGTCTTAATCTCGGAAACAAGGAGTAGCGAGGTAATCAAACCATAAGCTTGTGTAATGGTAAGTGCGTAAAAATTTCTCACACGGGAAATGCTATAATTAATGGTAAAAAACAACTATATTTAAATAACCTACTTAGGGTACCCAATATTAAGAAAAATCTGATAAGCGTATCACAATTTGCAAAAGATAACAATGTTTACTTTGAACTTTTCCTGAAATATTGCTTAGTCAGGGACATACCGACTAAGGAAATTTTATTGCAGGGGAACACTATTAATGGACTGTATCAGTTTAAAGTTGATGGTCAAGACAACAATACTAAAGAGAAAAGCTGCTACAATTCTGTCATGCTACTTGAAGAAAATAATACAAGTACTTTTGATAAATGGCATTACAAGTTAGGTCATCCTAGTGTAAACTTAGTCAAAGCAGTTCTTAGGAATAATAAAATTGCTTTTGATGATATATCTTATCCCTATGTTTGCACTTATTGTCAAATGGGCAAAAGCCACAAACTCCATTTATAAATTCTGTAACTAACTACACACAGCCATTTGAATTTATAGCTACTGATCTATAGGGACCTCCCCCTGTTTGCACCGACTTTAACTACAAGTATTACATTTCATTTGTGGATGCTTGCACTAGGTACACCTGGATTTACTTTCTAAAAGCAAAATCTGACACTTATGCTACTGTTGTTAATTTTTCTAATATGGTTGAAAATCAGTTTAATACCAAAATTAAAGTGTTGCAATCTGATGGTGGTTTTGAGTATAAAAACCTATGTGAATTCTTCAAAACTAAGGGAATTATACACAAAACCACTTGCCCCTACACATCTGAACATAATGGCTTAGTAGAAAGGAAACACAGACACATCGTGGAGACTGGACTAACTTTATTGGCTCATGCATCGCTGCCAATAATATTTTGGTCAGAAGCTTTCAACACTACCGTGTACTTAATAAATAGAGTGCATACAGCAGTGTTGAAAGACTTAAGTCCCATTGAAAAACTATATAACATCAAACCAAACTACCAAAGTCTTAAAACTTTCGGATGTTTGTGTTTCCCATACTTAAGACCATACAACACAAATAAATTAAATTTCAGATCCAAACCATGTACATTTATTGGATATGCTACAAAGCAAAAAGGATACAGGTGTATAGATGAAAATGGCAGAATTTTCATTAGCAGACATATGGTATTTAATGAAGAGGTATTTCCATACAAAAGTTCAGACATCAAAACCACAAATAAAGTAATCACAGGTAAGAGTAGCATACCTAGCATACCATACTATACAGACTCTCTAGCAGGTACTAGCAAAGCAGTGGCTGCTGAAGGCAATCAAAACTGTACTACCAGATCAGTTACACCCAATACCAGCAATGAAGAGCCAATCAGCCTCGACAACTATTCACCTGAATGACAACAACAAGAAGAAAATGAGAGCCAAAATACTGAAAGCGACATCAGAAGTACAAACAACAGCAATATGCCAGCAACCACAGTCAATCAAGAGAGCCAATCAGAGACAAAATATCCAACAAATATTGGGCATCCAATGATAACCAGGGCGAAAAGTTGTATTTTTAAACCAAAATTGCTAACAGCAACTATCAACTCAGAAGAACCAGTTACATACCAGCAAGCCGCACAATATGAAAACTAGAGAGAAGCCATGGACGAAGAGTACAAAGCTCTGGTGAATAACCAAACATGGGAACTTGTTCAACTACCAACCAACAAAAATTTAATTGGATGCAGATGGACATATAGAACAAAAAGAAATCCTGATGGATCTATTCAAAGATATAAAGCAAGGTTGGTAACTAAAGGATATACACAAGAATATGGATTTGACTACAATGAAACATTTTCACCTGTAGTCAAACCAGCTACCATAAGACTAATTCTCACGATTGCTCTCACTAAACAATGGAATATAAAGCACTTAGACGTCAACAACACATTTCTCAATGGAGTGTTACAAGAGGAAATCTACCTGCAACAACCAGAGGGCTACATTCAGAATCTAAATTATGTATGCAAACTGAAGAAAGCAATTTATGGTCTAAAATAGGCTCCTAGAGTATGGTTTGACAAATTAAAATCAACTCTAGTGACACAGGGATATCGGCCAACTAAATCTGACACTTCATTATTCATCAAATCAAATAATTACTATACAACATATGTACTAATATATGTTGACGACTTAATTGTAACAGGGAACAATGAAGGTGAGCTAAAACAACTGACTCAGTATCTAAATGAGCAATTCTCAATAAAGGATCTTGGCAGTCTATCATATTTTCTGGGAATAGAAGCCCAAAGAATATCAAAATCAGAAATGATTCTTAGTCAAAAGAAGTACATAACTGAACTCTTGATAAAGACTGATATGCATGAAGCAAAACCTCAACCAACACCCATGATATCTAGTCAGCATCTCTTTAAAAACAGGGGAGAATCTATAAATAATATAAAGGAGTACAGAAGTGTTGTGGGAGCATTGCAATATGCAACCATAACACGACCAGACATTTCATTCAGTGCTAACAAAGTTTCACATTTTTTGTAGGATCCAAGGGATGAACACTGGAAAGTAGTAAAATGAATACTGATATATTTAAAGGGGACTATACATTATGGCTTAACAATAAAAGGAGTAAAAGAGTTAAATATCACAGGATTAACTGACTCAGACTGGGCAGCAGATCCCGATGATTGAAGATCGGTAACAGGGTACTGTATCTATATAGGAGACAATCTAATATCATAGACACTGAAAAAGCAACCAACAATTTCAAAATCAAGTGCGGAAGTGGAGTATAGAAGCATTGCCAACGCTACATCAGAAATAATATGGTTGCAATCAATATTAAAGGAGCTTAATCTATTAAACAATCAAAAAGCAACAATCTGGTGTGATAATAAAAGCTCGATATACATGACAGCTAATCCTATTCAGCATGCACGAACTAAACACATCGAAATCGACATTCACTTCGTTCGAGAGCAAGTAAAGGAGGGAAAGCTACAAGTAAATTACATACCGTCTTACCATCAAAAAGCAGACATACTTACCAAGGCTCTCTCAGCTAAAAACTTTACCAGATATGCGACGCCCTGAATATCAGGCCAATCAACACAAAATCAGCGTCAAGTGTAGCTAACCAGCGACCAGAACTTCAAATCGACAGCTCGAAGCCAAATATTAAAACTGCAGTTCGAATGACAAGGGAGGAAGATCCAATTGAGGCTCATAGTTCGGATCCAGCACACTTAAGTCAAGTACAAAGTGAATGGAGAAAAGATCAAAAGCAAACTAAGGTTCAACATGGCCAACCCTAGGTTTGAATGGGGAAAATAAAAGGAAAGACAATGAATTCTGGAATAGAACGATGAGTCAGCAAAACATTTAATTATGGATAAGTTTGTCCTATACTGTGCCACGTCACATTGCCATAGTTATATTTTGCTTACCCAAAATAATATATTTGACCGCTACATTCACCTATATATATATCAGGTCTTTCTGTTCTATTTTGTATCAATCAAAAACAATTTCTTACTGAATAAAATAACAAGCTTTATAATTCTCTCAACTGTAGTTCCTCCTTCTCATCTGTGTCTTCAGCTTTTTTAACAGAATTTTGTGTTTTTTATGAATTTTATTTATTATTTATTAATAACAAATATAAACAACCATTAATTATTAGAAAGTTAATAAATGATTGGTTATTGAATAAAAATAACTGTTTATCCTAATAAAAATACACAAAAAGTCCTTTTTTATCGAATTTTTGAACTCAAGTCGAGCATTTTCAAAAATGTCATAAACCTCTAAATGCTGGAATTTTCAATTCTCACGTCCACGTTATTGAATGTGTTATTATGGCTTTAGTTTATTTACAATTAATAATCTAATATTAAGTAAAGTAAAGACGGTTTTCTACTGGTTAACAATTAATAAAAAGGATAGATAGATTAATTGAAAGAATAGAAAAGTAAATTTCAAATATCACAATGGGGCGTGTGTGTGATTATATATATATATATATATATATATATATTGTTAGCTTACTTTGTGAGCTAGGGTACACAAAGTTAAAAAGGGAATTGGTGAAGAGCATTGATCAGAAAAGTGTGCGCTGGCAGCTCGGATCGGATCGAGGGTCTCAAGCTGAAACTAAAGGAAGCGAAGCAGAAATAAAGGAGGCTGGGACAAATCCGGATCGGGTCGAGGGAGCCCGATCCGCCCCTCTTTTCTTCAACACATCTGACCCGAGCTGGATGCTGGAGCGGTTATTACCCACGATCTCTTGAAGTGCGGACCGGTTATGCACACGTTCCCCACGTTCATCCACAACTGTTATGCGCTGGCAACTTCTCCAAGCCCTCACCTTCGAACCGAGCGGGATGCCTACCACATGTCCTCGAACCGGAGCCACTCCTGAGAGACTTTTCACCTATAAATACACCTCCATTAATGGTCATTTGAAGGGATCTTTTGGTAAATTTAGATCTCAAATCCTCTTGTCAACCAAATTTCATCACTATATTCCAATCATAATCATCTTTCAAACTATATTTTGGCGAGAATTGAGTAGATCTATGTGTTGTATGAGTGAATTTGAGTGAGAATCATTAGTGTACTTATATCTAAATCATCAATTCAAAAAGTAGAAAGTGGACGTAGGCTCTTTAACGCCGAACCACTATAAATCGTATGTTTCCCTTTACTTTTTGATTTCAATTTATTAGAATTATCGCTAGTTTGGGTGTTAGAGCCATTTTTGGAGCTAACATTTTGGTGCTTTCACTGAGAAGTCTTTGAATTCTCCGCTTTTTGGGATTATCATTCTACTATTTGGAACTTTAAGTTCAAAGAAGTTAATCCTTTGTTTTCAACATTTTCAAGTATTTGCTGATTAATCACTGTAGACTTGGACATTATGGCTAAAGGAGAAGGAAAAGAAGTGCAAGGCGCTCGGGAGAATGGAGCAAACGAAGATTCGCAAGCCATGATTGTGACGAGGTCGCGGGGACAGAGCACTGATGTAGGCCGATCCGAACTGATTGCTCTAAATAGAATGGATTGCTCGACCCTGAACGGAAACGGAAACGCTAACGCTGCTCATCCCCCCCTCCGAACCGAACCGGTTCCACTTCCATACTCCGATCCGAACGCGGCTGAAACAGGTACATCTACTCGAGCACCCACCAATGCTCCGATATCGGCCGCGACGACTAGTGAACAACCCGTTCCATCTGCACCAGTTACACACGGAGACTTTCCGTGCCTCCTTGATATGCTTGAAAGCACTAAGGATGCTTTGGAAGCTCACAAACGTGACTGTCTTCGTATGCAGGAGAACATGATCAATATGAGTAGGGAAATCAACGAGCTTCGTAAGCAGAAGACACCCTCTCCAACTTGCCGCCTCACAGCAGACTAGTTATCCTCTTCGGATGAAGAACGCCCTCGTGAAAGAAGCCCACTTGAGCGACCTGAAAATCTTGATCTGTTGACCTTTGGATCTTTGAAATCCCGTGAAGATGCAGCTCGTGTGCTAGGACCTGACGACCCGAGCCTAAGAGAACCTATGTTGCTACCCATGCGTGGATCTTACGTTCTACCCAGGGATCCTAATATTATTAATCCCACACAAGGACAACTCCTCCAACCTCTTCCTCCAGTGAATGACCGAGAACGTAGGGAACAGAGTAGAGCATCTGCCGCTAGAAACAGGAGGACATCCCATAATCAGGAGCATAGGGGTAATCTGAACATTAGGGCCAAAGAGCCTGAGCCAACATTAACGAATGCCGATGTATGTGCAATGGTGCGCCAAATCATGTCCGAAAGCGGACACTACACCAATGAGGACTGGGGCATTGAACGAAGTCACACCCCCTTTACAAATGACATATTGGACTTCCAATTCCTTCGGTGATATAATTTTCCACAAATGGATCGGTATTCATGGAGAACCGACCCGGGACAACATCTGATGAGATATGCATGGTTCATGAATGCCGCAGCAGCTCTAGACGCTGTAAAATGCAAGGCCTTCCCGATTTATCTAGAAGATGTGGCGTTGATGTGGTTCACCCGACTCCCTCCACGGTCGATATCAACCTTTAAAGAACTAAGTGAACGCTTTATGAACCAGTTTCGGCTTCATGCTCGAAAATCAAAAAGCGTCATTGAGTTGTCAAGGATTAAACAAGCTCCTGGTGAATCTTTGAAGTCATACTTAGACCGTTTCAACCTTGCTATTACCGAAGTCAGCGACCCTCACGAACCTACCATTTTGATGGCCTTAATAGAAGGAGTCGACCCTGACACAGAATTCAGGGATTACTTGTCTGGAAAACCGCCCTTTACTAGGGAATTGTTCTACGTAAAAGCCAATATTCGCTTGAGACGAGAGGAAGCCCATGCAAATAGATAGAGAAAATCGAAAGGGGCTTCTAAGCATGATATTCAAAGCAATGTCGCACTAAAGCAGTCCGGCGACAGCTCAGGAAGGGTTGAGGTGGACATCGGCAACAAGGACGAAGGCAATAACAACAGGAATGGCAACAACAATAGGAGGAATAGGAATCGAGGGAACAACTCCAGCAAAAAACCTCGATTCCAAACTTTTGAGAACTATTCGTCGTTGAGTGACACATTGGAAAACATCTACCTGGATACTTACAACGTATTGCAATATAAAAAGCCACCACCCAGAAACTCAACCGAAAAAGAGATCGCTACGGGAAAGTTTTGTTTATTCCATGGAGCTCACGGTCATTCTACCAACGAATGCCGTCATTAGAGAGATTTAGTTGAGAAATTGCTGCGGGAAGGGAAGCTAGACGAGTACAAGGTTGCCCCACGGGACAAGGGGCAAGGAGAGAAATCCCCGAACCAAAACCAGCCTACATCCAAACCAACAACCCAACAGAAAGGTAAAGGGATTGTTATCAATACCATTATAGGTGGGCTCCATCTAGCTAGCCATAGTTACAAAGCAATGGATCAATACGTTAATGCTGCAAAGCACTTTGAAGTAGGAGAGTGCAGTAACCTCGAAGACATCACTCCAGTGAAGCAACAGAAGACGATGTCAGACGACATCATATTCCGTGGTAGAGATGATACTGGATTTCAATCACCTACCGAAGACCCGCTCGTAATTACCACCGCCATCGGCCCCGCTTTAGTCCATAAGGTGTTGGTGGGTAACGGAAGCTCGGTTAATATCCTCTTTAAGAAAGCCTTTGAACAAATGAAACTCGAAGCAAAAGACTTAAAGCCCTGCGAAGGATGGATACGAGGCTTCAATGGGGCGTCGACGGCTCCGATGCGATATGTAGAATTACCAGTGACGTTAGGACAAGGAGATCGCCAGAGATTGAGAATCCTACCATTTGTAGTTTTGGCTGTTGAGTCACCCTACAATGCCTTCTTGGGCTGACTGGCCCTCATAGAGTTTAGGGCATGTGTTGCACCTTGGTGCCTACTGCTTAAATTCCTAACTGACGCAGGAGTGGGAGTGATGAGAGGCGATCAAGCTACAGGAAGAGCTTGCTACATGAAAGAATTTAAGATGCTAATGAAGGGGTTGAATATAGAACCCAAGGATGCTTCTCCCCCTTTGAAAGAAAATTCTGCATAGCAATTAAGGGGTCCAGCCTCAAGAGAGTCGCCTAGAGATGCACTCGAGGATATAGACCCTAGAGAAGATAAGGAACCCGAGGACCGAAAGGTGACTCCCAACGAAACGATAGTGGACATCTCCATTGATGATGCGGATTCGACAAAAGTATTGAAGATTGGATCGCAGCTAGATCCAATTCGAGCGAAAGAGTTGGCTGACTTTTTGAAGGAAAATTTGGATGTGTTTTCCTGGACTCACGCTGACATGTGTGGGATATCTCCTGCTATTATGAGCCACTCTTTGAGTATCAACCCCAAACACCCACTGGTCAAGCAAAAGAGGCGGATGTTAGGCCCAGAGCGGTCAGCAGCCTTGAAGGAAGAAGTGGAGAAATTGAAGGATAATGGATTCATCAAGGACTCAAAATATCCTGACTGGATATAAAATCCTGCCCTGGTCAAAAAATCTAACGGGAAGTGGCGAATGTGCATTTACTTCTCTGACTTGAACAAGGCTTGTCCGAAAGATAGCTTTCCTCTTCCCAGGATTGATCAACTGGTGGATTCAACGGCCGGACATGAGCTCCTATCCTTTATGGATGCCTATTCGGGATACAATCAAATTCCCATGCATATACCAGATCAGGAGCATACAAGTTTCATCACAGATTTGGGGTTATATTGCTATGTGGTAATGCCATTTGGATTAAAGAATGTAGGATCCACATATCAACGCTTGGTTAACCGCATGTTCTATAATCAAATCGGAAAAACCATGGAAGTCTATGTGGATGACATGCTCTGGAAGTCTAGATAGTCTCCCGATCATACAAAGGACTTGGCAGAGATGTCTGGCATTCTGCGAAGGTATGGGATGAAGTTGAACCAACTAAAATGTTCGTTTGGTGTCGCACTAGGGAAATTCCTCGGGTTCATTGTAAGTTCTCGAGGGAATGGGATTAATCCTAGCCAGATAGCATCAATAAGGAACATTGAAGAACCACGGAAGATTAAGGACGTTCAAACCCTGGCAGGGAAGATTGTCGCATTAAGCAGATTTATCTCCAAAGCCACGGACAAGTGTGTCCCTTTCTTTGATTTGATAAAATGAGGGAAACGTAACTTCGAGTGGACTCCCGATTGTGTGGAGGCTTTCTAAAATCTATTGGACTTATTAGAGAAGCCCCTGATATTGTCAAAACCTATGGACCATGAGGATTTGTTCGTCTATATGGCGGTGTCGTCTCATGCTGGCAGCACAGCATAGGTGCGTGAAGAAGACAAGGTCCAGAGGCCTGTATACTACGTAAGCAAGAAGCTAGCCACTGTAGAACGTAATTATCCAAGAATATAAAAGCTTGCTTATAGACTCCTGATTGCTTCCCGAAAGCTCCGTTATTACTTTCAAGCTCATCCGGTAGCTGTATACATTGATCAATCTCTAAGACAAGTGTTGCAAAGACCCGGAGCATCGGGGCAGTTACTTAAATGGAATACCAAGTTGAGCTAATTTGATTTGAATTTTCAACCACGGAGATCAATAAGGGGCAGGCCTTAGCCGACTTCATAGCAAAATTCACGATCCCCGAAGAAGAAACAATGGATGACAAGGTTGTTCCTTCAGAACACGAGTTATAACTTAGTCCGTGGAAGTTATTTACAGATAGGGCCAAAAATGATCGAAGATCCGACGCCGGAGTCGTTTTAATCACTCCTGAAGGACGATCCATTTACTATGCCCTGCAATTTGAATTTCCTGCCACTAATAATGATTCCAAGTATGAGGCCCTGATTACCGGGCTGAAACTCACCAAGGAATTAGGAGTAAGGACATTGGATATATTCTGTGACTCTAAGATAGTTGTCTGCCAAGTTCGAAAGGAGTTTGTGGCCATAGGACCTCGACTGGTTACTTATCTTGGAAAAGTAGAGGAGTTACTGGGCAATTTGGAACGGTACCGTATAGCACACATACCTCGAGCAGAGAATCATAAGGCAGACCAACTGGCTAAGCTAGCAAGCTCTGGCAATCTTGAAGAAACCGAAATGTTCTCAATAGAGATATTGGAGTCGCCAAGCTTCGACCTAATGGAAGTCGAATTAGCACTAGAATTTGAGCCATAAAGGGAGTCATGGATGACACCAATTAAGAATTTCCTCAAGAGTGGAATCCTCCCACCAAAAGGGAGCGAGAGATGAGCTGTAACGCGTAAAGCTGCAAGATACGTTTTACACGACAACGTCCTTTATCGCCAACGATTTTTTATGCCTTTGTTACGGTGTATAGCACACGACGATATCAAGAGCGTGCTAAGAGAAGTACATGAAGGTGAGTGTGGAGATCACACCAGAGGTCAAACCCTAGCAAAGAAAGTATTACGGTATGGATATTTTTGTCCTACCATAAATAAAGATGCAGCTGATTTCTCACGACGCTGCGATAAGTGTCAGAGATTCGCTAAAATCCCCAGAGCACCTCCGACTCAGCTCAAGTCAATGGTAAGCCCATGGTCGTTTGCTATGTGGGGAATCGATATTATCGGAGTTTTACCAATCGCCAAAGGAGGAGCAAAGTACGCGATCATTGTCATGGATTATTTTACAAAGTGGGTCGATGCCGAACCCTTAACTACGATCACGGCAAGGAAGGTGATAAGCTTTGTGGTTAGGAATATTATCTGTCGATTCGGGGTACCAAAAACCATTATAACTGATAATGGAACTGTTTACACCAAAAATGGTCTAAACACCCAAGGTACTAAACTATAATTCACAATTCGGTAAGAAATAAATGGAGCCGTGTTTAATAAGCAATAAAAAGTGAAAAATGCGAAAAAGTAAAGTAGAGACGAGATTTAGAGTGGTTCAGCCGTTAATGAGGCCTACGTCTACTATGAAGGTGATTTCTTGCCTTATAATGAGAATTACAGAACACATCAATTCTCTCTTTTCATACATCTCTATACCCCCTCAATATACCCTCATTAATATATTTCAATCTAAGGAGTTATACAAAAGAATAGCGGAATTTGAGGAGAAGAAGGATGGATGAATGATTGAGAAGATAGGAGTCTTCGTTTTCGTTCCTCATGAAATTGTGCTTGATGCCATGGCTGAATCTGTGGTTGAGGATGAAGTTCGGCAGCACTTCGTGGTTTTTTAGAAGTCGATCCCCTTTACGTTGGTAGCCATCTCCTATTTATAGGTGAACCCCCCTTTGTAAACAACCTGGAATTCCTTTATCCAGGCTGTGGATCGTTCATTTTGCTAATTACGACCATGCCACCGACAAGCTGTAGCCAGCTGTTCGTGGCTGTATCCAGATATCATATGCGGGCGGCTCGTTGGAACGAGTATCTTGAATAGCTGAGCGGGTCCATGTAAGCGAGCGTCCCATGAGCGCCTCAAGAGATTTTGGAAGAGCGGGATGTGAGTTTGGAGTCGAGCCTCCTCTGCCCCTTGTGCGACCATCCTTCTCGATCCAGGGGCGCTCGCCTTCATGCTGCCTTTGTATGTCGCTTTTTGTCTTCAAGGCTTTGTTATTAGGTCGCTCCTGGTTAGGTTGAGTGGGCGACTTGCCTTATTTTGGTGTTTGAGCGGTTCTTAGGATATGCGACCTTTGTCTTTACCGGGTCGCACTTCTCATGATATGTTGTGCTATTTTATTCGGTTGCATTGTCCTGGGTGGTATCCGCCTTGTTTCCTTTACTCAATGTACGCATATTTTTTTTTTTTTTGGAATTAACAGGAACTCAATTCGATAGTGCTGAGTTTAGAAATTTCTACCACAAATATAAGATTGATAAGAGGTACACTGCCGTAGCTCACCCGTAGTTGAATGGACAGGTTGAAGCAATAAATAAAGTCATTAAGTCTATTCTTAAGAAGCGATTGGAGCGGGCCAAAGCCATGTGGGTGGATGAGTTGCCGCTAGCCTTGTGGGCCTATCGAACAACCTTTAAGACGGCTACATGTCATACTCCTTTTTAACTTTCCTTCGGATCAGAAGCAATAATCGTCATGGAACTTAAAGTCCCTTCTCACAGGGTGACATACTATGACCCAATGATGAATAGAGCACTCCTCCTAGAGTCCCTCGACATGATTGAAGAAAAAAGAGACGAAGCAGACTTGCGTGCTTCAAGGCATCGTCGCCAAGTAGCAAGTTATTATGATAGAAAGGTTCGCACTAGGACCTTCGAACCAGGGGACTTAGTGTTGAAACGAGTCTTCCCACCTCCAACCCAGTTGGGTCCAAAGTGGGAAGGGCTATATGCCATCCAGCGGAAGCTTGATACAGGAGCCTTCAAGCTAACGACTGTGGATGGTGAAGAGATTCCCAGAGCTTGGAATGCTCAGCATTTGCGGCGATATTTGAGTTTGATATGTACTACTTTGTTTTGTTTTTTATGAACTATGTAAAGAGGCACGACGTGCCTTGAAAAGTCTGTTTATATGAACAAAGGATTATAAAGTGGATGTAGGCTACAACTTAGCTGAACCACTATAAAAACATCATGTGTCATTTATTTTCGTCCACTATTCTTATGTTCTGTGACTGTTCTGTCCTGATTATGAAATACTAAACATTAAATAAAGCTTAAAAGATTAAGAACAATTCACGTGCAGGAGCAAACGAAACTACCGTTTGCATAACAGGATTGAAGGAACGGGGAGACGACATTCCTAACTCTAACTCTCATGAAATGAGAGAGAGAGTATAAAGGACGGGAAGACAATGTCCTCCGAGGCGTGATGGTGCACCCGAAAAGAAACCGCCTCAATGATACTCTAACTTGATTACGACACAGGAGAGTATAAAGGTGCTCGAAAGAATAAGCATGCCCGATAAAGGGAACATGACCCCACCAGAGAGTTGGGGGCAACTAAGTATCAAACCTAATCAATCTCGAAAATGCTTTAGACAGGCCACTTGTTTAAGATCGATAGAGGGGCATACACATGTGCATCTCCCACATATACTGTCTATCATCTAAGTAACAGTGGTTTTAAATATGACATGTTTTTTATCTACATTCTTACTTATGTAATGAATTCGCAAACATTCGACGTTGCAGGAAATAAACTATTTTATTTACAAGTACGTGAATTTACAGGGAAAACTAAAACAAAAGATGCGAGGGCCGCACTCGCTACGAAAACAGCGGACATGGAGGTAAACAAAACAAGAGACAAAGCCATCCTTTATATGGATTTTGGAGTAGGCTTCGCCTTCTTGGCTGCCTTAAGCTTTTCTTTCTCATCTTTATCAGCTTCACTAATAATGTGCTTTTGTTTCTTCTTCTCTGGAATTGGGTTACTGGAGTCAACGAATGTCTTCCCAGGAATCGGAGCACTGGGATTAATAGGAGACTTTTTAGTAAGTTCCTCTGTAATTGACCGAGTTGAAAGTTTGAAAACTAACCTTGATCCGGGAGGTACCACCGCAAGAGGCTTAAGACTTTCGGGGTCTGTTTCCTCAACTTTTAGTTGCATGCGCTTGTCTTGTTTTTCCTTTATCTCAGCCAAAGTCATGTCATCGACGTTCCCCGAATCTCCAGTTACAACAACTTCATCCTCCTCTTCATGTCCCTCGTCACCATCATCTTCTATCAGAGCATCTATCATCTCCCCATGGTGAGAAGTTTCGGTGATGGGTGGCACAGGAGCTTTGTCAGTAACCTCCTTTTTCTTGTCCTCGGCTCCTCCTCCATATTTGGAGACAGTGACTTCATCCCGTTTCTCCCGAGTTTCTCCAGTAGACCCTTCACCTGGAGTTGTCTTCTGTGAGTCATCAATTTTATCAGTTGACTTGGTACCTGCAGGACGAGAAGTAACAGTTATCAACTCAGGAGAAAATGCTGGACTTTCAAGTGTTTATCCAACAATGTGACGAAAGGTTGAGATAGCCTTGGCAAATTGAGATGAAAAGTAGAAAAACCCTCAGCAGATTTCTCAACTTGAGCAGCAGGAATTTCGGAAGATAATCCGACAGTATAAGGTAAGGAAGAAGCTTCAGGGATCTCTGGCCTTTCTGGATCATACCCTTCTAGTACGGCAGTCTCGGCTATGGCAGAAGAAGAACCAATTTTAATGGTATCCTTTCCCTTGGCTTGGCGATTTTCCTCCTCCATAGAGGCGACAATATGTTTTCACCCTTCAGCTGAGCGGGCTGTCTCTTTACCTCTCAAGTACTTCTCCATCAACTTGTCCTCATCAACCAAGTCAACTCCAAGTTCTGCTTTTTCCCATTCGATCAATTGGTCCCATGCATACATGAAGGGAAGAGGATAGTCCTTAAGCCAAGCAAGATTTCAGTGACGAATCACCTAAGCAAAAAATCCAACCATAGTTTCACCACTCTCGTCCAGCTCCCTTTGAGCGTCTTTAAGCTGTTCATTGACTTGCTCAACTTGCTGCAAAGGCGTATTTGCATTTCCTTCGGCAAGAACTACCCTTGTTTCAGCCTCCAATAATTTAGCCTCAAGCTCTGCGTTCTTTTTGGCTAAGTCCGCCTTCTCTTGGGCGAGACGAGTACTCTCGGACTTAGCATCTTCAACCTGCTTCTTTAAATCTATTCGCTCCTAACTATGGAATTCAAGCTCAGAATGATAGCTCTTTTGTAATTCTTCGAGCTACTTCTTATAATTATCTGCGTCGCGTTGTGCAAAAGCGAGCCTAGCACGGGCATCCTCCAGATCTTTCTTAGAGTTTTCGATCGCCTCGCATCATACTCAACAACATTGACCATAATTTTTACATCCTCCATCAGATCGCTAATGATTTTGGAGAGAGTTTTTGCGTACTTATTCATTTCCTTATATTGTTCATCCACAAATTCTATAGTAGCCTTAACGTCGTTGGCCCAGTCAGGATTTACCGGTTTGAGTTTTGGGACAAAGTGCATGTGCCCGAAATGATGATCAGGAAATTGTGCCTCAAAACTTCCAGTCTGGCCTGGTTCTCGTCATTGAGAATAACATGCCTTGTAGTAGTTATGTCAATAGTGCGACGAGATAGTTTCATGATAGGTCGGTTCTTTCCTGCATCTTTCCCCGATTACGATTGCTTCTCTTTTGGATCAGAAACCCTTTTTGAAGTACTGTCTTAAGGAGTCTTGCCTTTCGATGGAGAAGGAGGCTTAGCGCTCTACTTATCCTTCTCATGATGTGAAGGATGACTCTTGTGTTTGTCTGAATCTTTACAGTGTGGGGATCGAGAACGGGAAGACCGATAAGGCCTTGGAGGTTGATCCCTCCTGTCATCTCTGCCCCTGCTATCATGCTGGTCATGCCTCTCATCGGGATCCATTGGGGGCATGCTCGAATGAACATCCCTCATATAGTAACGATGTCTCATCATTTGTCCTATAAAAAGGAATGAAAGAATATTAGAGTTAACATTAACATAAAACTCAAGTACTGTGACGTGCGGTATTAGAGTGCAGTGTGTTCCTAAGTGGTGATCCCCCCCCCCAAACAGACCAGAGCCAGGACTGAGGCTGGTATGAGTAGTCTCCCTGGACTTTACGGGAGTAACTTCTTCCTCAGAAGTGAGAGCAAGAGGATTGGTCGCAAAATCGTCTGCAGTATAAAAGGTCTCGGGCAAGGGAAGATCTCCTAAATCCCGATATATAGGGTCACCAACTGTAGTCTTATCTCCTAAAGGAATGACTGACGACAACTTTTTTTGGAGAAATTGGCCTCCCAAGGGTAGCCATGTCTTTAGGAGTGATATATTTATCCCTGTCCTTCTCAGCTATGTTAGCTAGTTCGTCATCCTGAGTCGAAGATGGAGAAGGAGGGTCCCTAAGGTGTACTGTTGGGCTTTTCGAGCTATCTCCTGTCTCAAGAATAATATCGACTGGGGGTATGTACACATAAGGGCCTTCTCCATGTCCTATGCTACGGGTTATGGCAAGTAGACGGTGCTGATGTAGATATTCATCCACCAAACAATCCTTGATGGTCAAGAACTTTTGGTCACATTAAGTAATTGATTCAAACGATCAAACTGTATTGGAAACTTCTCTTGTGGAGGGTTATGAACTGTAAAAAGAAAACAAGAAATGCTTAATGATTGTAAGATAAAGGCTAGAACTGAAACTCGATAAAATCTAAGTCCATACTTGATTTGATCCATCTTCTGGCACACCCGGGCTGCTGCTTGATATAAAACCATTCGGGTTTTGGATCCCCAGCATTGATACTAAACGGGATGGTGATAATTTTCCTTTTCGACACCGATTCGAAATATACGAAGGACGGGGTGTCATTGTTTCGATGCTTGAAGTTTTAAAAGAAATGAACATCTTCGAAAGTCAACTCTTCACCAAGAATTTCTCTATAGGCTACGCACAGAGTATACAAATAGGCGTAAGAATTTGAAAGAAGCAGCATGGGGGCAATTCTTAACTATCTCAGAAAATCGACGATGAATGGTGGGAATGGAGGCATTGCTCCAACAAGACACATTAGTCTGGTGATGGCCATATACCCTTCTGGTGGATTATGAGGAATATCTGTTTTTGATGGCACCTCAGTATCTCTTCGGAGAATCCCGTGTTTTAAGCATATCCTAGCAAGTCTGTCATTATCAATCGTCGATTCAACCGAGTCTTTAGGTAATTCCAAGACAACTGCATCCCTAAATTCGTCAGTGGCACGGTTATCTCCTACCCCTCCTTCTTCTTCCTTGCCTAGGAAAATATTACCCCAGACAATGCTTCACTATCATGAGTCCCAATTTCATAGTCTGGGCCTTCACTATCCAAGTCCGGGTCGGGGGTTGAAGATACATCCTCAATGACAGGATCCTCAGATGTCCCCGCAACTTCTCTTCTTTCTGCTATTCTAGATGAGCGTCCCTCGGTCATATATGATGTACTATTGAAGAAACAATAGCAAGGATTAGAGTAAAGTTACCCATGTCCCCCATACCTGTGTGTGCCAATGTGTGTGCAGTGACAAGAACTAAAGAGGTACAAAGAGTATATAAAGACACAATGCAGAAAAGTGGAAAAGCAGTTGAGTGCTTATAATAGTCATGAAAGCTTGATCATAATTATAAGGCCCTATCCTAACTGTCCATAAAGTCATAAGCATCAGTCAACGTTGATTGAATTAGTTAAACCATAAATTGCACATTAAGTGAACGTTGTCGGATCGGTTCGAATATGCATGTTACGGTCGGTTCGGTTTAAGTCCTTTTTCTTCTGTGGTTAAAGTTGGATTTGGTCCGGTGTCTATATAATAAGCAAATTGCTTCAGATAATTCACTTAAAAGGATCGGGTCGGAACGGGAGAAGAGAAGAGATCGAGTTGGAGGTGGTCAAGAGAAAACAATTCTATTCGGATCGGTTGATATTGACCCGACTCGAATCAGCATCCCAAGACTTATCCGTACAACTCAGCCTCCTTCAACAGTCTCAATTTCCTTCTCCGACTCGAACCAATTCCCCACCATCATTAGCTACTCCTTCCTATCCCTCTGAAGCACTCGACCTGAACCGATCCTGCTTCTCTCTTCTTCTTCCTCTCCGCTCCTTTGGCATTACCCAGTCTCTTGCCAAAAGCTAAATCAAAGCTGAGTACTTATGAGTTGGCATGGCCAGCGCTAACTTTGAGTCTCCTCCGCGACCGTCTCGAGATGGCGACGAGGCCATCAATGACGATGGCGAGGAGATGGGAGGCGCGGCATCAAAACCAACTAAACACCAAGCTGAAATCGCTCAAATTATTCATGAATTCGAGTTGAAATCAATTAAAACGGAGTTAATCGGAGTTGCTAACTCGCCTATGTGTTCGATTTGAAGATTAAAGGGGAATTCTGGAGTTTTGGGAATTTGGGTTTGTCATGTGAGAAACCTGGAAGGCGATGGAAATTAAAGGAAGAGGGTGGAAATGGAGAAGTAGTAAATTTATACGAGTATGGAGCCACCTTTTGTATTCTTACCAACGTGACATCTCCCTCAGCTCGTACCGAAAGGCTGGCCCATGGTCATTTTGCCCATTAGCTTAGTGGCATTGAGATTCAGGTAACGCCAGATGGATCCGATCCGAACCTAAGCAGAATCACAAGCATTAATTCAACATATGAATTGAATCCAAAGAGAAACGTACAAAAGTTTACTTGGAGGAGCTACTAGACCTCAAGCAAAGTTCTCGAAGTTTTTTGAAACAACGGAAGCAATTTGTGCATTCTATGGTGTATATATAGACAACAAGAGTTGTGACTTTACAAAACGACACAACCCTACAAACGAATGGAAGCGACTATTCGACGATTCAGGTTCAGAAACCAATATACAGACAATTTCGAAGCACACTCCATCTTCAATAGAAGTGCACTTCAAGGGGGCAAAATGTTAGCCTACTATGTGAACTAGGCTGCATAAAGTTAAAAGGGGAATTGGTGAAGAGCATTGATCAGAAAAGTGTGCACTGGCAGCTCGGATCGAATCGAGGCTCTCAAGCTGAAACCAAAGGAAGCGAAGCAGAAATAAAGGAGGTTGGGACAAATCCGGATCGGGTCGAAGGAGCCCGATCCACCCCTCTTTTTCTCAACACATCCGACCCGAGCTGGATGCTGGAGCGGTTATCACTCATGATCTCTTGAAGTGCGGAGTGGTTATGCACACATTCCCCACGTTCATCCACAACTGTTATGCGCTGGCAACATCTCCAAGCCTTCACCTCCGAACCGAGCGGGATGCCTGCCTCGTGTCCTCGAACCGGAGCCACTCCTGGGAGACTTTTCACCTAGAAATACACCTCCAATGGTCATTTGAAGGGATCTTTTGGAAAATTCAGAATTCAAATCCTCTTGTCAACCGAATTTCATCACTATATTCCGATCATAATCATCTTTCAGACTATATTTTGGAGAGAATTGAGTGGATCTATGTGTTGTATGAGTGAATTAGAGTGAGAACCGTTAGTGTACTTATATCTAAATCATCAATTCAAAAAGTAGAAAGTGGACGTAGGCTCTTTAACGCCGAACCACTATAAATCGTGTGTTTCCCTTTGCTTTTTGATTTCATTTTATTAGAATTATCGCTAGTTTGGGTGTTAGAGCCATTTTTGGATCTAACATGTATATATATAATACCCTAGGGATTGGCTGACGTGCTGGCTTTCCAGACCTTATTTTCTTGCGCCGCCACTCCTTAATCTCCTACTGTCTCGCCGCTCTTCTACCACCCATCTTGTGGCCAAAAAGGAAATCTAAAGTCTCCCCTCTTCAATAACTACCAGATCTGGAAGTCGTGCCAATTCTGTGCAATCACACTTAGATTCCAATGTTGAGCTTGATGCTGCATCACCACCTGCAAGATCTGTTTTTACGTTGCCTGAGAATCATCCTTTGAACGAGTTAGTCTCAGATATTAACACTGCAGGTCCTTCTGCACTTGTTAACCATGGTAAGTCACCACTATTTGTGAACTTGGGTACTGTATTGGGTACAGCAGCATCCACTGTGACCCCTGCTTCTTTGATATAGTCTTCGGACCTTGTAAACGCTGAATTAGGTTCTAATGATAATCGTGATGATCATGCACTATTAGTCAGTGCTGGAATGAATGGACTTCGCTCCTCCAACACTGAAACATGTCAAGTTTTCCAGTGCCCTCCACCTGTTCGACAAAACTCCTCAAATAATTAGAATAATATACCAGCTACCCACTTACCTGCTCATCTATTATAACAACCCGTATTTTTATAACATGTTAAAGTCATAAATCAAGGCAGAATTAAAAATAAGAATCAGGGGAAACGGGTTGCGCCATTGCGTTCGTCTCGGAATTCTGCATGAAATCGAGTCCGAGTTTTCGAAAATCGAAGTTCGTATGACCAAGTTATGACCCTTAGAAGTTTCAGGAATTTAAATAAAATAAAACAGCTCGAAAATAAAGCCAGAAATTTGAAATTCAAACCCAGAGAAAGCTGGCGGGAAAATTCCCGCCTATATACCCAGGTTGACTGGGGAGTCGACCCCCCCCCCCCAACCAGGTCGACTGGGGTGTCGACCTCCCCATGACCAGGTCGACTGGGGAGTCGACCTGGGGGTCGACCTGCCTCCCGAACCCACTTCTTGAACCAGATGCATCCTGATGTATTTAGACTCGTTTTCTGTCCAGATTCGTCTGCCTAATCCTATATAAACTCACCCCTAGCCTCTTTCTCTCCACACCATTTCATTCTGTCCTTATGTTGCATCTGAGATAATAAAAATAATAAAATAAAAAGGAAGAAAAAGGACTGCTTCTTCTCCATCAAGACTACGCTTAGAGATTTGTAGATTGGGGGGATTTCAATTAGAACACGATCAATCAAATAGAGATTCAACAATCAAATTCTTCTTTCTAATTCTCGATCCATGCACTGTAAGTTCCAGTTACTTTTAGATGAAAACTATAAACTTGATATGGGCATGTTATAAATTGGAATTTGATATACGTATGATTCATATCTATTCTTATTCTTCTTGGACCTGGACATTTGGGAATAGTGCTTTGAAATCAGTTTAGGCCTATTCTCATTAAAAATCAAAGGTTATCATGCCTATGACATTGAAACCATTGTTATTGGCTAAGGACTATGACTGAAAACATAAGACTATGCCTATGCCTATGACTGAGGACATAAGACCATTGCCTATGACTATGACAAGGACAATTGTGGCTAATCACCTATGACTCGTGACTATGAATTACTGCATATGATTATGAACATAAGACTATGACCATGACTTTGAAACTATTACAGTTAATTGCCTATGACTATTAGGGTAGTTGCCTAGAACTCTTTTGGATAATTATCCATGACTATTGTATAACTATTGTGGTTAATTGACTGTTATAGTTGATTGCTCATAACACTATAGTTGAAAACCATGTTGAACACCGAATTGGCATTTAGTTGGATCCCATACCTAGGGTGTGACTTGCTTAGTTTATCCGTTATTATGTACACCAAAAACCATTGACCCATTGTCCTTGTATTTGGCTTGCCTGTGCATGCCTATTCTTTTATGTCAAGTTTTTATCAGGACTATCGCCTTATTTTGCTAGATTTGAAACCCTGTTAATTTCTATATGCCAGTGATGTTGTAACCGATTATCTCAAGTTATATCATGCCAGTCTTGTAATCTCTTTTATCGCTTTATGCTTGTCCCTTCTGCCTATCATAATTTTGATGTTATTCCATTTATCTCTAGATTTAGTTTGCTTGTAATTTAGGTCGATTAACGTTTACATGCGATGGGAATACGATTTGGGTAGATTAGGCAAAACATGAACTGGTTGTAAACATGAATCATGAACTTGATAATAGGCATAAGTTGAAACATGAAACTTGACACGAACTTGACATGAAACTTGAACATGGTCATGACACTAGAATGAACCTGAAAATGGCCAACTCGAGGTTGGGTTGAGTTTGCAGTGTAAATCTGCCCAGAACCGCCCGGCAAATCCAGTTACTGCAAACAATAGGATCCAATGTGGGTAGTTGGTCATATCGCGCTAGAAACCCAAGGTCATACTGAGTTGTGGTGTAAATCTGCCCGGAACCGCCCGACATATCTAGTGACCACAACAACAGGTCTGATGTGAGGGGTTGGGGTGCATTAATGAATTAAATGCCACATGATAGGGTTAAGTCATGAACATGAAAGACAACACTTAACCAACTTGAAATATGATTGGTAGGGTTAGGTCATGAACTTGAACGACAACACCTAACCAACTTAACACGTGAATGGTAGGGCTAAGTCACAAACTTAAATGACAACACTTAGCCAACTTGATATACTAGACTGATGGGGTTAAGTCTCGAATTTAAATGACGACACTTAACCTACTAGACGGAAACCCTAGTTACGCGGTCCATTTCAGCAGTAACCCACTTGATGTATCATGGTACCCTGGAACTAGGCAGGGTGGGGCACGATTACTGGGCTGATTGTAAGCGACCAGAACGGCGGCTGTGTGGGTGCGCCAGTGTAGGTTTAGGCGGGCTATGGTCGTGCACGTGGTCCGGAGTTGAAAAAGCAGGCATTGGGCATCAGTAGGTTTATCTGTGCATGCTTGATTCGTGTCGGTGGTTGGCACCATAGGGCTTGATACACCCTATGGTGGACCTAGCACAGGTGACTACATTCGTGATAGGGCCGTATGACACAGTAACACAACGAGCTAGAACTTGTAGGGAGCCGATCGATTAGTGGATCGTTCCGTTGGACCTAGTAATGGGTCATTCATGATTTTCGGCCCAGGGATCATTTCATGATTAATACTTGACATGGGTTGGGCTACTAGTACAGTTGGTGCAGCGAACCTTGAACATGCGATGCTTTACTTGACCTATACTTGATTCATCATGTTATCTTAGTCTTGACATCGTACTTATGTTTACTTTCAGTTTATACATGTCATGTTACCTTTACCTGTTTTTATGCTGAAAGTCACTTGGACTTACCAGTCTTTATGACTGACCCGTTTTCTTTCACCTCTTTTTCTTTCGTTTCCCCCCCAGGTACTCAGGGAGGGAACTCTAGCACTTAGCTTGGATTCTGCTTGCTTTTCGTCAGCTCATGTACGGTTTGGTCTTGAGCTATGCTATGGCTGCACGTCTGCTATTTTTGGGGAATAATTTACTTTTGTTATTTTAAGTTTATGCTTCTTTATTTAGAACTTGATGTAATGGAATAATGGAAACTTGTACTTTGGATATATGAGGTTTTGACTCTTTTCTTGAAAGTAATAAGATTTGGTTTTCCATTTCTACCGCTGCTTTATTTATGTTTTGTCTTGTGATATCTCTGTGTATGTTTACCTAGATAATGCTCCACCAAAACTAGTGCATTCCCTTTGGGAGTGACCCTAGCGGAGGTGGGGTGTTACATTTGGTATCAGAGCAGAAGGTTACCAGACTGGGCAAAAGCTTTTAAAAACCTTCTGAAACTATTTTCAAAACCGTTTATAAAGAATCATTTTTCAAGAAAAGTTTATTTTGAAAAGGCTATTCCCCAAGAGCCATTAGCACTTTCCTTTGTTTCCTCATTTGAATCTCTATCTTTTCATTTTTTAGCATGTCTGGGAATCTTAACTTTCCAGAGGGCGTGCCAATACCTGGCTGGTTCCGGAGGTACTTAGAGGCTAGGGCCAACGATGCAGGCCCAGCAGATATTCCTCCTCCAGCTGCAGCGATTCCTCCTCCTCATGGAAATGCTTTCGTAAAGACGTGTAAAGACTTCAAGGCTATGGGTGGAAAGGACTTCTATGGGACCGAATCCTTTGTGGAAGCGAGGAACTGGCTGAAGGAGACCGAAGATTTGTTCGTCATCTTCGAAGTTGACGACAGGCAAAAGATACAGCTAGCGGTGTGGTTGCTTAAAGATGAAGCTTCGTACTGGTGGGAGATTACCCATGCTGAGAGGCCAGTGGAAACTTGGGAAGACTTCCGGATGATATTTGAGATGAAATTTCTCTCCCAAGCTGAAAGAAGCCTGCAGATGGAGAAGTTCCTAACTCTTAAGCAAGGAAGCATGACGATCAGGGAGTACGTCAATTAGTTTAATCAGCTGGCCAGATTTGGGCTGGATTCAGTGAACACCCAACACAAGAAGGCTCTTCGCTTCGTCGGAGGTTTGAATGAGCCGCTACACAGCCTTGCTATGACTCATGTACCCATGGGGGCGACCTTTGAGAGCTTGGTGGATATGGCCCTACTTTACGAAGAAGACGAGAATGGCAAGAAGGAGGTCAAGGCGAATGATTCTCAAAACAAGAAGAAAGACTCCGAGAAAGTAGGCAAGAACAACAACAACAATAATGACAACAAGACACGTGAGAAAAGAAAGTACCACTTCTGCGGTATTGAAGGGCATATAGTCCAGGATTGTAGAAAGAAGAAGATGAAGATGGGATCATGCTTTCAGTGTGGTGAAACTGGACATATCAGCAAGAACTACCCTAAGAAGAAAGGGCAAGCCCCACAAGCAGGACCTTCTGGGGGTACATCTTTAACTTCTCCTCCTTGATGCTTTGTTTTATCTTGCTTATCTTCTCGATCCTATCTTGAGAACCTTAGGTAGAACCATATGGATGGAAACATGTATTTGAAACATGTTATGGTTGATGTTTGCAAATGGTTGCAAGTGGTCGCAAGCGGTTGCTCGTGGTTGCATAACACACATTAGGCACTAGATCGGCTCAGACACGATTTCATATTGCATATGCATGAGTATTTATACTTGTTTATGGATGAAATTGAATGTGTTATCATGTGGATGTGGCATATGGATGAATGTTTGTGCACACATATAGTGTTTATGTGACTAGGATTATTTGCATACATGTTGGATTCATGACACTAAACATATTTTGCATTAAGAAGATCAAACATGCCTAATCATTTGCATTAGATAAGGAACATATACACACACTTTCTGCATATGTTCATATAGCATTAGAAATCTTTTAAGGACAATGATTGCTCGTGAATGATGGTTGAGTAGATGGATGATTGGATGGTAGGATATTATCTTCCTAACTTAGAGATTTTGGGGACGAAATCCTTTAAGGAGGGGAGAATGTAACAACCCGTATTTTTATAACATGTTAAAGTCATAAATCAAGGCAGAATTAAAAATAAGAATCAGGGGAAACGGGTTGCGCCATTGCGTTCGTCTCGGAATTCTACATGAAATCGAGTCCGAGTTTCGAAAATCGGAGTTCGTATGACCAAGTTATGACCCTCAGAAGTTTCAGGAATTTAAATAAAATAAAACAGCTCGAAAATAAAGCCAGAAATTCGAAATTCAAACCCAGAGAAGGCTGGCGGAAAAATTCCCGCCCATATACCCAGGTCGACTGGGGAGTCGACTGGGTTTTCGACCTCCCCATGACCAGGTCGACTGGGGAGTCGACCTGGCGGTCGACCTGCCTCCCGAACCCACTTCTTGAACCAGATGCATCCTGATGTATTTAGACTCGTTTTCTGTCCAGATTCGTCTGCCTAATCCTATATAAACTCACCCCTAGCCTCATTCTCTCCACACCATTTCGTTCTGTTCTTATGCTGCTTCTGAGATAATCAAAATAATAAGATAAAAAGGAAGAAAAATGACTGCTTCTTCTCCATCAAGACTATGCTTAGAGATTTGCAAATTGGGGGGATTTCAATTAGAACACGATCAATCAAATAGAGATTCAACAATCAAATTCTACTTTCTAATTCTCGATCCACGCACTGTAAGTTTCAGTTACTTTTAGATGAAAACTATAAACTTGATATGAGCATGTTATAAATTGGAATTTGATATACGTATGATTCATATCTATTCTTATTCTTCTTGGACCTGGACATTTGGGAATATTGCTTTGAAATTAGTTTGGGCCTATTCGCATTAAAAATCAAACGTTATCATGCCTATGACATTGAAACCATTGTTAATGGCCAAGGACTATGACTGAGAACATAAGACTATGCCTATGACTGAGGACATAAGACCATTGCCTATGGCTATGACAAGGACAATTGTGGCTAATCACCTATGACTCGTGACTATGAATTACTGTCTATGATTATGAATATAAGACTATGACCATGACTTTGAAACTATTACAGTTAATTGCCTATGACTATTAGGGTAGTTGCCTAGAACTCTTTTGGATAATTATCCATGACTATTGTATAACTATTGTGGTTAATTGACTATTATAGTTGATTGCTCATAACACTATAGTTGAAAACCATGTTGAACACCGAATTGGCATTTAATTGGATCCCATACCTAGGGTGTGACTTGCTTAGTTTATCCGTTATTATGTACACCAAAAACCATTGACCCATTATCCTTGTATTTGGCTTGCCCGTGCATGCCTATTCTTTTATGTCAAGTTTTTATCAAGACTATCGCCTTATTTTGCTAGATTTGAAACCCTGTTAATTTCTATATGCCAGTGATGTTGTAACCGATTATCTCAAGTTATATCATGCTAGTCTTGTAATCTCTTTTATCGCTTTATGCTTGTCCCTTCTGCCTATCATAATTTTGATGTTATTCCCTTTATCTCTATATTTAGATTTGCTTGTAGTTTAGGTCGATTAACGTTTACATGCGATGGGAATACGATTTGGGTAGATTAGGCAAAACATGAACTGGTTGTAAACATGAATCATTAACTTGATAATAGGCATAAGTTGAAACATGAAACTTGACATGAAATTTGAACATGGTCATGAAACTAGAATGAACCTGAAAATGGACAACTTGAGGTTGGGTTGAGTTTGTAGTGTAAATCTGCCCGGAACCGCCCGGTAAATCCAGTTACTGCAAACAATAGGATCCGATGTGGGTAGTTGGTCATATCGTGCTTGAAACCCGAGGTCAGACTGAGTTGTGGTGTAAATCTGCCCGGAACCGCCCGGCATATCCAGTGACCACAACAACAGGTCTGATGTGAGAGGTTGGGGTGCATTAATGAATTAAATGCCACATGATAGGGTTAAGTCATGAACATGAAAGACAACACTTAACCAACTTGAAATATGATTGGTAGGGTTAGGTCATGAACTTGAACGACAACACCTAACCAACTTAACACGTGAATGGTAGGGCTAAGTCACGAACTTAAATGACAACACCTAGCCAACTTGATATACTAGACTGATGGGGTTAAGTCTCGAATTTAAATGATAACACTTAACCTACTAGACGGAATCCCTAGTTACGCGGTCCATTTCAGCAGTAACCCACTAGACGTATCATGGTACCCTGGAACTAGGCGGGGTGGGGCACGATTACTGGGCTGATTGTAAGCGACCAGAACGACGGTTGTGTGGGTGCGACAGTGTAGGTTCAGGCGGGCTATGTTCGTGCACGTGGTCCGGAGTTGAAAAAGCAGGCATTGGGCATCAGTAGGTTTATCTGTGCATGCTTGATTCGTGTCGGTAGTTGGCACCATAGGGCTTGATACACCCTATGGTGGACCTAGCACAGGTGACTACATTCGTGATAGGGTCGTATGTCACAGAAACACAACGAGCTAGAACTTGTAGGGAGCTGATCGATTCGTGGATCATTCCGTTGGACCTAGTAATGGGTCATTCACGATTTTGGGCCCAGGGATCATTTCATGATTAATACTTGACATGGGTTAGGCCACTAGTACAGTTGGTGCAGCAAACCTTGAACATGCGATGCTATACTTGACCTATACTTGATTCATCATGTTATCTTAGTCTTGACATCGTACTTATGTTACTTTCAGTTTATACATGTCATGTTACCTTTACCTGTTTTTATGCTGAAAGTCACTTGGACTTACCAGTCTTTATGACTGACCCGTTTTCTTTCGCCTCTTTTTCTTTCGTTTCCCCCCCAGGTTCTCAGGGAGGAAACTCTAGCACTTAGCTTGGATTCTACTTGCTTTCCGTCAGCTCATGTACGGTTTGGTCTTGAGCTATGCTATGGCTGCACGTCTGCTATTTTTGGGGAATAATTTACTTTTGTTATTTTAAGTTTATGCTTCTTTATTTAGAATTTGATGTAATGGAATAATGGCAACTTGTACTTTGGATATATGAGGTTTTGACTCTTTTCTTGAAAGTAATAAGATTTGATTTTTCATTTCTACCGCTGCTTTATTTATGTTCTGTCTTGTGATATCTCTGTGTATGTTTACCTAGATAATGCTCCACCAAAACTAGTGCATTCCCTTTGTGAGTGACCCTAGCGGAGGTGGGGTGTTACATCTATACTCCCCGAACTCCTCGACTTGTAACCCTACTAGCCAATTTCCCTCTGTTTCTGCTGCTTCTGTTGCACCTGTTCGTGATGCTGCAGCGATGAACTCAATCCCAAATGCTTCCAAGAAATGGGCTACTTTATTTGATACTCTCACTACACCAAAATAGCAAATTTGGCACACAAGGATGTAGAGATTTGATACGGCTTAAAGCCATATCAAATTTGATACAGCTTAAAGCCGAATCAAATTTCATTTGCTACATCTCAATCAATTTGCACCTCCCCAATCGTTAAAATCTAGCCATAGATCATCCAAAATTCGGATCGGTTCCTATGATACGTGTTTAAGCTGTATCATATTTTTTTCCCTTAGTTTTTGTTTTTCGTTGTCCCTCCTCAATTCATTCTGGCCAAAAAAATCTATCCCAAATCAAATAAAATATCAACCCTCCTTCTCCAAATAAAGCCGTATCAGATCTTCTGATGCCCCCAATTCCTCTTGTTTGCCTATGCCCTGCAAAAGCATGGCCGTCACAAATTTTAGGGTTTTCCACCTTTCCCTAAAATATAATCAGATTGTTGCCGATGGAATTTTTGCCATGACGATGAGTAAATTTGCAATGGTAAACGCATAATTATAGTATAATTTTTTCCTTTTTGTTCAATTTTGCCATGACGATGACTCAATTTTCCCCTAAAATCTAATTATGTTGCTAGAAGCTTGCTTGAGAAAGGTGAACTGATGAAGACTGCTGATTTTTTAAAGAAAATAAAGGATTTAAAGTTTACTGTGGAGGATAATACGGCTAAGCTATACTTAGATCTAATTTCAGAGGAGGAAGATTTTCAAAAGTATGTGGAGTTACTTCCTACATGCTCTTTAGATCATGTAAAGTCTACTGATAAGATTTAAATCAACTCAATTCAATGAGCTTGAAGAGAGTTGTGTTATATAGGTAAGTTGTTTTGTTACTTGATATTGTATAGAAGTATGGTTGGATCAATTTTTACATCATTTGATTTATTTGAAAGGAGAAAGAAGAAGAAAAGGGGAAACAATGTCAAGCAACATTATCGCCTGCTCATCATTTGCAGCTGGTGCATCAGCTGTTGACGACAGGATTCAAGTCTTTTCTGATGCTCAAGGTAAATCTTTGGCTGACTCTAGTTCCATCTCAATGTTTACTAAGCATACCTCAAAATGTCCAATAAGTCTCAGAATCCTGACAAATACGGAACGTTTTCCCTGTAATATTCAGATAATATCCTTCTTATTTAGTCCCTGATTTTGTATGTAGACAACGGGAATCCCATAATTAGATGTACCAACGTCAATTGATGTAATTTTTGAATTCAATAGAGATTTAATTGTTATTTGACTTTAGAGAACATTACAAGAAGCTACATGTACTACATATATGTCGCTATTTCAGTTTTGTTTGTGATACTGGTTTTGGCAAAGAATTAGAAGAGACAAGAAACAGAGGAAAGAGCAGGATGATATATTTGTCACATTTTTTTTTAATTACTATTATTATTTACCACTCATATTCCCTGCAAGCGCGGTAAATTTTATTCTTAAACTTATGAACCATTCTAGCATAACAAGTTCATTTTTTATGTTTGTCGTCTACACTTTTTTTTCCTTCTCAAGTGAATAAATGTATGTTTAAGTGAGCTTGACCATCGTGCAAGGTTATCATGTTATTGTTTGACACAGCAAGCCGGCTTGCTATTTCACAACAAGCTCAGGCTTGCGGAAACAGCAAGCTAGCTTGCTGTGTCAAACAGTAAGAAAGCCGGCTTGCTGTGTCAAACAGCAAGCAAGCTTGTTGCTTGCTGTGAAACAGCAACTAAGCTTGTTGTTTCACAACAAGTTCTGTAATGAAGAAGTACAGTTTTGGCAATGCTCTGTAATGAAGAGGTACTGTGATATATATATATATATATATATATATATATATAGTTCTTATAGTTCTTGCTTTGCTTGACTACACTGTATGAGTACAGATGAGTATAGTTGTTATAAATTAAGGGCTTCTCAGTTTCACATTTGCTAACATCGGAAAGTGGTACTTGTATGGTAATGTACGAAATGTAGTGTCTTGTACTCCATGATGGCAGCATCTTTAACATTTTCACTTGCAGGATTTGCATCGGAACAGCAAGGCATGTCAGGAGACGTCATACATAAAGCATTCCTAGCTGCAGAAGAAGGCTTTTTATCGATTGTAAGGAGGGACTTTTCGATAAAACATCAGCTAGCAGCGGTTGGGTCATGTTGTTTAGTAGGTGTTATATGCAGAGGGATGTTGTATATTGTAAATGCTGGCGATTCTCGTGTGGTTTTGGGAAATATAAAAGAGATTTAAGAGAGGTGATCGCAGTACAGCTTTCTACAGAGCATAATGCTTGTCATGAAACTATAAGAGAAGAGCTATGGTTACTTTACCCTCATGATTCGAGGATCATGGTCTTAAAACACAAAATTTGGTGTGTCAAAGGAATTATACAATTATACATTCGTATAGACTGTTTTTAATCTTCTGCGAACCATATAACAATACTAGTTTATGTAATATTGTCTCTATCTAAGGACATCACTGCTACATGATCGGTGGTAAGGCATGATAACATAGTCAATATTTTACTACAATTAGTTCTGCGAACTGAGTTTGCAACAAACTCAGTTTCGAACTGAGTTTGCAAACTCGTTTCGAAACTGAGTTCGCAAACTCAGTTCCGGGACGAGTTCGCAAACTCAATTCCGGAACCGAGTTCGTAAACTCAGTCCGGAACTGAGTTCTCAAACTCAGTCCCGAACTCAGTTCCGGAACTAAGTTCGCAAACTCAGAAGTATGGAAAAGTTAAACTAGAAAAACCTGCCTTTTGGACTGATAAAGAAGACAAAAAGGATGAGTTACAGGTTCTGTTTTCTTACTATATAATATCATTTGTGATGTTGTGTCATTTAGAGTTTATGTTAGATAGTAAATTTTGAATTTACAAATTGACAATCTTGGCAACACTGAACTTCCAGAGCAATTTATAAAAGCTAAACTAAGTTTACCCGTCATTGTGAAACCGCAAGTTTTTTGTGATGTGGCCGATGCTCATAATATGCTATCCGTTTTTTTAATCTGTTTACATATATTGATTTTTTTTGTTAAATGCCATTGAAAGCTTTGCCACTTCCCAATATATTTTTCGTTAGATTGGAGGTGTAGCTAGGCTACATTGTTTTAACAGTCCTTTTTTAACATTTTATAGCTTAAAGTCCCTACCTGTATCCAAAGAACATTTTATAGCTTAAAGTCCCTACCTATATACAAGTCATTGCTAGTTAATTTTGCAGACCACCTTTGCTACATTTTTCTTTTTTTTGTTATGATGCACACAAAATCATGTTGGCAGACTATTTTTCTCCCTTTCTTTTGAAGCTAGTTTTACTTGTATTTTTAAACTTGTATGCTACTTGACTTCAGGTACCGTTGTTGATTCAAGCATTTGTCATCCAACCGATTTTGTTTTTTACCTCTGCAGTCATGTAGGCATTCAGGTAAGTTGTCGAACGTACCATGTTGTATATATTATAACTTAGTTTGGACTTCCTAATGACATTCAGGTAAGTCATACAGGCATTCCGACTTCCTAATGACATTCGCAAGATATTCTTGAGTTTGATGATGGCTATAGTGTTTGATAACCAACCACCACAAAATTTATTTTATTGATAAGAATTGGTTTGTTTGTGTATGTATTTCTTGAATTTCTTGAAACCTCAAGAGTATTGGTTTGTGTATGTAGTATGCACTCGATATTTAAATGTAAGATTGTTGATCAGTTATATGAGATTCTGTTCTGATGTAGTTTATTTTTGTGTTAATCTATGTAGCCAATTGTAATTATTTATTTTTGTATTTTTTTTTATTTGATACGGTTTTAAGCCGTACCAATTGAGAAATTTGATACGGCTTAAAACCATATCAAAGTTCTAAATTGATACGGCTTAAAACCATATCAAATTTCTCAATTGATACAGCTTAAAACCATATCTATTTATCAATTTGATACGATTTAAAACCATATCAATTTATTAATTTGATACGGTTTTAAACCGTATCAAAGCAACAGAGACGCCATTTTTTAATACGGTCCAGGGCACTGCCGAATCAATTTTGATATGATTATGAGCACTGCCAAATTGGCATTTCTGATGTAGTGTCTTCCTCAAGTTGCTGGAGAATATATGCTAGTGGATTTTGAAATACTACATGTTGAGTCTGGTTCTGTCCCTCCACAGGAAATTCATGTTGAAGCAGCAAATTTCTGGAACGAAAATATTGTAGGATTTTTCTTAGAATCTAAACTCCTTCTGTAGATATACGCATAACATGTCGAAACTCATGCACTACTAAAAAAGTGGGCATATTCGACACAAGTCTTATGTGGCCTTAGAACAAAATAGTGTTGCATTTTCCCCTTTTTCAAATAGGCAATACCGGAAGGGCGTGACATCCGCGGCCGTTGCCTTAGCCCTCTAAGGCAACGCTTTTGCGCATCTACTGTCACGGAAAGAAAGTGTTGCATTATAGACGTAATTCAACAGTATTTGCACGTAATGCAACAATATTCAGCATTGCTTGAAAATTAGTTAGATCCTGGCTACTAGGTCACGATAGCGGCGGTCACGTCAGCTTTCCATGTCAGCTGCCTACGTGTCACATGACACGATAGCACCCATGTCAGCTGCACAAGTGTCACATGCCACATCTGTTGTGGCGTCTACGTGCCATGTGGACTTACTACTGTTTCATGTAATGCAACACCGCTGTATTATGGAATGCAACACCATTATCTTAAAATACAACATCAGGAAAAAAAGCAAATGCAACGCTTTAATTATAAATTTTGCAATATCAGTTTTGTACATAGAAAAAACACATCCGTTACATTCATCATCACATTCAAACCTTCAATACATACCACCTTCAATACTAACGATCAAATATGTAATTCAACGCTTTAAATATATAACACATCCGATCAAATACATAATTTAAAAGTAGCAAAAGTGCCAACACATACCACCTTCAATACAAGTGCCAACAAATACGATCAGTGTGCATTCTATGTGACGACCGCCCATAACCCCCGCACTATACAAAAGAAATAATGCGCTTAAAGGTGTGCAAGGCAGTCATGGACGATCATCAGAGTAGGTAAACACAAGCGGAACCTATTGTAAACTCACAGCGTAAGGATAAAATATAATAGAACATATACAAGAGGTAGTAATAGTGAAGCAGAAACACAAGACTTTCATACAACCAGAAAGTAATATCCACAAACTTGGAAATAGTGTTTATACAAAGTTGCCTCACTACATTATTCAGAAAAGCAAACAGCGGAAACCCAATTATTAGATAGTAGTAAAACTGGCACGTGAGCCTCCTGCTCACCACCGATCAGCACCATCGCCCTCACTAAAGCATCACCTGTCACCTGCTACTTAGTCTGCCCATCCACAAACGGATGAACAACCCAAGGTAATAAGAGAAAACATAAAACCTTGATTCAGACAACAGTCTTAGTGAGCGATAAAATAGCTAACAAACTTCAACAATAAAGTGTATAAGAAAGGATAGATAAACATACTAATCTACCCACGACACCAGAGAAGAACTCAACCTTATCTTCCCCACATCGGACGGTGATAACCTTTACAATAACAATTCATCCATGGAAACCAGAACACCCATTCAATCATGGAAAACACACACATGACATCTGGATTATGTAAGTCTCACACAGAACAACCAATCATCCATGACCTACTCTGGCTATCACCGCCAATCCTGCTTTGAAACCACCGTTAATCGTATGACGGCCAACCTTGCCATATGTCAAGGGCTAATGGTAAACCGAGTTCAAACACAAACTCCATATGTCCAACCTTGACAATGTCCAACCTTGACAACTAGGCCTTTCAACGATACCCAAGGTACTCGATCTACAATCGGTCTTTTGGGTTCCCCCATCGTACCCCTGCTTTGAGCCTGCTAGAACTTACGACAACGATAATCTCTCAGCCTTCAATATCTCTAGTCGTCCAACCTTGACGGCTATTTACTGCTCAAGCGACCTTCTCGAGCAACCATTATCCACCAACTCATAACCTTTGAGTTACCACCTCGTTCGTTGTTCCACCTTGAACAACGAACACATTCAACACTTCAAACCTTCCACTTGAATTTACTTCGAAGTCATACCATCACCGAGCTAATTTGACTCCACCCGGTCTACATCTGACCGATCCAAATTTGACTCCATCACCCGATCCAAATTTGACTCCACCCGGTCCACATCTGACCGATCCAAATTTGACTCCACCCAGTCCACATCTGACCGATCCAAATTTGACTCCACCACCCGATCCAAATTTGACTCCACCCGGTCCACATCTGACCGATCCAAATTTGACTCCACCCGGTCCACATCTGACCGATCCAAATTTGACACCACCACCCGATCCAAATTTGACTCCACCCGGTCCACATCTGACCGATCCAAATTGGACTCCACCCGGTCCACATCTGACCGATTCAAATTTGACTCCACTCGGTCCACATCTGACCGATCCAAATTTGACTCCACCACCCGATCCAAATTTGACTCCACCCGGTCCACATCTGACCGATCCAAAATTTGACTCCACCACCCGATCCAAATTTGACTCCACCTGGTCCACATTTGAATGATCCAAATTTGACTCCACCCGGTCCACATCTGACCGATCCATATTTGACTCCACTACCCAATCCAATTTTTTGCATATTGCAATTAAACTCCTATTTTGACCAAAACTTTGCCAAACGACAGATCCGACGAAATCAACTCAACTAAAATCACCAAATACAATCATAAATATATCATAACATTACTAACCACATAAATATGATGATTACCACAAAAATGATGTAAATCTCACCCAGAAACCATTAAAACGAACATATTATCAAAATGAGAGATCTAACTAACATAAACATGTAAAACAACATGAAATTAACGAGTAAAACTTGCTAAATTAGATCATAGGGTAATCTATAAAAAAATGAACTCATCAATGCATGGATTTAAGGAAAAACACTTGAATTTGATGAAAAACATGATCTACTACCCATACACTTTATTGAATCCATGTGAGAGATGTAATCCACTCACCGATTTGCCAAAACAATCTAAAATGATAGAAATAAGAATCCGGACAGCGAGCACTCCAAATCAAACCCCTCGATCTGATGAATTCACCTTTGAAATGATGTAGATCTTGCCTTGGATGTTGTAGATCTTCGATTTCCTCCCTTAGATTTGGATTTTTAATGGTGGAAAGTTGTAGGAGGAAGAAGGAGATCAAATGCTTCAAATGAGAGAATAGGAAAAAGTAAACCTTTTCCCTCCACTCTCACCCCCAACTTATAGGATTCCACTAAGGCTCCAAAACCTGAACAACAAACTGAAAAACCTTAAAATAGCGATTTCTCCCAAACCGCTGAGCCAAATCCTTATTGTAACCACTCTATGGAAAGTCAATCATCAATTCCTTTCCAACGGCACAGGTCTCACCCTCCGATTCACCCTTAGTCAAAAGTTATGCCCTATACAAGGCTAACGGGGGCAAAATGGTCACAAACAAAATCGGTAAAAATTATGAACATGTCTCACATCCCCATAAACAACATATTAAAAGATGAGAATGATCCAACCCTTAGAGAGTAAAACAAATATATTTTACGATCTTCTGATACACGTAAAAAGCGGGCTGTTACATAATCCCCAATTAAGAATTTCGCCCCCGAAATTCCAAGCAAACCCAAGTAATTACAATGATTCCGCATGCCTATCATCCCTGAAAAGCCAATTCTATCATCCAAACTAGCATCCATCAAGCCATGCTTTCATAGCCTTATCCCAGCACACAGAATTCTAACAATCAACAATAAGACACAACGATATAACAAAGATACAATATCAAAGGGTCCTACCGACGAAGAGTTCTGGATGAGTCGCTGTCATACCCTCTTCCATCTTCCACGTACAATCATCGTCATCTTCACTCCATTGTACCTTGACTAGCGTAATTGTCTTCCTCATGAGCTGTTTCGTGTCATTCCCCACAGCACGAAGTGTCTTACGAGATCTTGAAACTACGATCTCTACTTCAAGGTCTTCGTACTGCTCTGGACATACCACCACATTCGAATCATGCACGAATTTCCATAGAAACGACACATGGAACACATTTTGCACACTCGAAATCTTGTCGGGCAACTCCAATCTATATGCGAGCTTTCCTATTCGCTCGACTATTGGAAGTGATCCAACAAACCTTGGAGCTAACTTTCCTTTAATACCAAATCTAACCATGTGCTTCAACGACGAAGCTTTCACGAAAACCATATCGCCCACGTTGAATTCCGAGTCCTTACGACGTTTGTCGGCGTAACTCTTTTGATGATCCTGTGCTGCCTTCATTCGTTGCTAAATTGTCTCGATACAATCCGAGGTTTCTCTAATCATCTCAGGCCCACGTACCAACTTATCTCCAGTTTCTAGCCAACATGTTGGAGAATTGCACGGCCTTCCATACAATGGTGACATCCCAATGCTAGATTGGTAGCTATTATTATACGCAAACTCAACTAGATGTAGATGGTCTTCCCATGATCCTCTGAAATCTAACACACAAGCCCTCAGGAGATCTTCCAAAACTCGATTGACTCTCTCGGTCTGATCATCAGTTTGGTGGTGATATGCCGTACTTGAGCACAACTCGGTTCCCAAAGCTTCTTGCAAACTTTTCCAAAATCCACTCGTGAATAATGGATCTTGGTCACTCACTATACTCTTTGGGACACCATGGAATCAAACTATCCATTTCACATAAAGTTCAGCCAATTTTGATGTCGTCCTAGTCGACTTGACAGGAAAGAATCTCGCAATTTTGGTCAAAGGATCCATCCCAAATCCCTTCGTTTCCTGCCCTGGTTCTAGGTAGTCCATCGAGACTTGCTCCCACTTCCATGTAGGAACTTCCAATGGTTGAAGCAAACCACTCGGCTTCTTCTGTTCAGCTTTCACCAACTCACAGTTCATACACTTGGAAATGAACTTTCCAATATCTCGCTTCATCCCTCCCCAGTAGTAGACTCTCCTTATGTCATGATACATCTTATTTCCACCGGGATGAATCGTCAGCTTCGAGTGATGACATTCTGTCAGAACCTCATCCCTCAATCCGTCAATATCCAGAACAACTAATCGCCCTTGCTTTCGAAGCCAACTTCTCGATCGACCTCGAACTCTTTATCTTCTGGTTCCAGTTTCTGAATGAAATTGACAAACTTCGCATCCTTCTTTTGGCTCTCGCCAATCCTTTCGATAAGAGTAGGTCTTATCGACAAGCTCGCCAACATTTCAGGTTCCAACTCACACCTTGGCCTGAAATCGAACCTTGCCAAGTACTCGAGGCTCTTCCATTCTGAAAACATCGCTCCCAAACTTGCGTGTCTTCGACTTAACGCATTTGCAACTGCGTTACCCTTGCCCGGAGTATAGGCTATGTCAAAATCATATGACGCCAGAAACTCTAACCATATTTGCTGCCAAAGGTTCAAATCCTTTTGGGAGAAAAGATACTTCAGCGACTTGTGATCCATAAACAACTCGAATCGAACTCCTAACAGGTAATGTCTCCACATCTTCAGAGAAAATACAATCACCGCCAACTTCAAATCATGAGTTGGGTAATTCTTCTCATGCGACTTCAGCTGTCGACTCGCATAGGCCACAACCTTATCCTTCTGCATTAGCACTGCTCCAAGTCCAGTACCACATGCATCGGTATATACCACCATCTCTTCATTACCACTTGGAATGGTCAACACAGGTGCACTCGTTAATCTCTCCTTCAGGATTCCGAACGCTTGTTCACACTTTGCATCCCATGTGAATACTTGGTTCTTCTTCGTCAATCCTGTCAACGGTGCAGCTACCTTGGAGAAATCCTTGATAAACCGTCGGTAATATCCTGCCAACCCAAGGAAACTCCAAACATCCGTCGCATTCTTAGGTCGATCCTAGTCTTGGATTGCTGCAACTTTAGCGGGGTCAACCTCTATCCCTTTTCCAGAAACTACATGACCTAAGAACCTCACTTCATCCTTCCAGAAGTGACACTTTGAGAACTTAGCCTTAGGCCGATGCTTCCGCAAGATCTCTAACACAACTCTCAAGTGCGTCTTATGTTCTTCCACATTTTTGGAGTAAACCAGAATATCATCCACGAACACAAGCACAAACTTATTCAACTGGTCTCTGAATACTCTATTCATAAGATCCACAAAATACGCTGGCGCGTTAGTCAACCCGAATGGCATCACCAACCATTCGAAGAAACCGGATGGTGTCCTAAAAGCAGTCTTTGGCACACTATCCTTAACCACCCTCAACTGGTGAAATCCCGTTACCAAATCCATTTGAGAAAACACTTTGGCTTCGTGAAGCTGATCGAACAAGTCATCAATCCTTGGCAACGGATACTTGTTCTTCTTAGTCACCTTGTTCAGCTCACGATAGTCCACACACAATCTTAATGAGCCATCCACCTTAGTTGAAAATACGACTGGTGCGCCCCACTCGGAAACACTCCTCCGAATGAATCCTTTTCCCAAAAGGTCACGAACTTGCACCTCTAACTCTTGCTGTTCCCTATGCGCCATCCGCCTAAGAGGCATAATGATTGGTCTAGCACCCTCGACCAAATCGATCCTAAACTCAATCTCACGATGCGGCGACAACCCTTTGACCTCGTCAAAGACATCTACATACTCATTAGCGATCAGTACTGATGACAGCTCTTCTTGTGGAATCCCAAGCGAATATAGATAACTCACGAAGACCTCGTCTTTGCGCTTACATCTAATCAACACATTTTTCCCTTCCACATCCCCGACCCTCACCTCTAGCTTCTCGCAATTCACCCTTGCTGCAGCTAAAGCACTTCCATTCTACCTTCAATTCCAGGAATAATGGCCTTCCAATTTACTATTGAAGCAGAGCACATTCTTCTTAGATTTCTTCTTTTGATTACCACTTTCTTCTTGTGAAGCACTAGGACCAAGAAATTTCCTCATCCATAGGAGTAAAGTCCCTCTGTCGCTTAGTAAAATTCCTTTTGGTACTTGCATAGGAACACCACGCTCTATTACGGCTTATGGAATGGGTATCCTTAATATAGCCGCTGCCATCATGGCTGCCCCAAACATGACTAGGTATTCCGGTGCAACTGCTAAAACCCTCAATTGTCTTTCCTCTCCAACTCCTCCAGTCCCAGACTCACTCCTAGAGGTTTGACAACTTATTCTAATTCATAAATAGAATGATTAGTCCACTTACAAGATAAACTGCTAAAGGAAAACAATTGTTGCTACCATATATGCTAGTATATATATAGTAAGCATCCAACTAAAATCTACAAGTACGTCTCTCATATGTGATTACGTCTTAGAACTTTGGCTAAAAATCGTTAACTAGAGCTCTGATACCAAATGTGACGACCGCCCATAACCCTTGCACTATTCAAAAGAATTAATGCGCTGAAAGGAGTGCAAGGCAGTCATGGACGATCATCAGAGTAGGTAAACACAAGCGGAACCTGTCGTAAACTCACAACGTAAGGATAAAATATAATAGGACATATACAACAGGTAGTTATAGTGAAGTAGAAACACAAGACTTTCATACAACCAGAAAGTAATATACATAAACTTGGAAATAGTGTTTATACAAAGTTGCCTCACTACATTATTCAGAAAAGCAAACAGCGAAAACCCAATTATTAGATAGTAGTAAAATTGGTAAATGAGCCTCCTGCTCGCCACCGATCAGCACCATCATCCTCACTAAAGCATCACTTGTCACCTGCTACTTAGTCTGCCCATCCACAACCGGATGAACAACCAAAGGTAATAAGAGGAAACATAAAACCTTGAGTCAGACAACAGTCTTAGTGAGCGATAAAACATCTAACAAACTTCAACAATAAAGTGTATGAGAAAGGATAGATAAACATAATAATCTACCCATGACACCAGAGAAGAACTCAACCTTATCTTCCCCACATCGGACAGTGTTAGCCTTTACAATAACAATTCAACCATTCATCCATGGAAACCAGAACACCCATTCAATCATGGAAAACAAACACATGACATCCAGATTATGTAAGCCTCACACAGAACAACCAATCATCCATGACTGACTCTGGCTATCACCGCCAATCCTGCTATGAAACCACCGTTAATCGTATGACGGCCAACCTTGTCATATGTCAAGGGCTAATGGTAACCTCAGTTCTAGCAAAAACTCCATATGCCCAACCTTGACAATGTCCAACCTTGAAAACTAGGCCTTTCAACGATACCCAAGGTACTCGACCTACAATCGTTCTTTTGGGTGTCCCCATCGTGCCCCTGCTTTGAGCCAGCTAGAACTTACGACAATGATAATCTCTCGGCCTTCAATAGCTCTAGTCGTACAACCTTGACGGCTATTTACTGCTCAAGCGACCTTCTCGAGCAACCATTATCCACCAACTCACAACCTTTTAGTTGCCACCTCGTTCGTTGTTCCACCTTGATCAACGAACACACTCAATACTTCGAACCTTCCTACTTGAATTTACTTCGAAGTCATACCAACATCGAGCTAATTTGACTTCACCCGGTCCACATCTGACCGATCCAAATTTGACTCCACCACCCGATCCAAATTTGACTCCACTCGGTCCACATCTGTCCGATCCAAATTTGACTCCACCCGGTCTGCATCTGACTGATCCAAATTTGACTCAACCACCCAATCCAAATTTGACTCCACCCGGTCCACATCTGACCGATCCAAATTTGACTCCACCCGGTCCACATTTGACCGATCCAAATTTGACTCCACCACCCGATCCAAATTTGACTCCTCCCGGTTCACATCTGACCTTTGACTCCACCGGGCCCACATCTGACTAATTCAAATTTGACTCCACCACCCAATCCAAAGTTGACTCCACCCAGTCCATATATGACTGATCCAAATTTGACTCCACCCGGTGCACATCTGACCGATCCAAATTTGACTTCACCACCCGATCCAAATTTGACTCCACCCGGTCCACATCTGACCGATCCAAATTTGACTCCACCCGGTCCACATCTGACTGATCCGAATTTGACTCCACCCGGTCCACATCTGACCGATCCAAATTTGACTCCACCACCCAATCCAAATTTGACTCCACCCGGTCTACGTCTAACCGATCCAAATTTGACTCCACCCGGTCCACATCTAACGATCCAAATTTGACTCCACCATCTGATCCAAATTTCTGTATATTACAATCCAACTCCTATTTCGACAAAAACTTCGCCAAACGACGGATCAGACGAAACCAACTCAACTAAAATCACCAAACACAATCATAAACATATCATAACATTACTAACCACGTGAATATGACGATTACCACAAAAATGATGTAAATCTCACCCAAAAACTATTAAAATGAACATATGATTAAAATGAGAGATCTAACTAACATAAACATGTAAAATGACATGAAATTAACGAGTAAAACTTGCTAAATTAGATCATAGGGTAATCTATACGAAAATGAACTAACTAATGCGTAGATCTAAGGAAATACACTCGAATTTGATGAAAAACATGATCTACTACCCATACACTTTATTGAATCCATGTGAGAGATGTAATCCAGTCACCGATTTGCCGAAACAATCTAAAATGATAGAAATAAGAATCCTGACAGCGAGCACTCCAAATCAAACCCCTCGATCCGATGAATTTGGCTATTGAAATGATGTAGATCTTGCCTTGGATGGTGTAGATCTTCGATTTCCTCCCTTAGATTTGGATTTTTAATCGTGGAAAAGTGTAGGAGAAAGAAGGAGATCAAATGCCTTCAAATGAGAGAATGGGAAAAAGTAATCCTTTTCCTTCTACTCTCACCCCCTATTTATAGGATTCCACTAAGGCTCCAAAACCTGAATAGCCAACTGAAAAACCTTAAAACAGCGATTTCTCCCAAACCGCTGAGCCAAATCCTTAATGTAACTACTCTACGGAAAGGAAACCATCAATTCCTTTCCAATGGCATAGGTCTCACCCTCTAATTTGACCTAAGTCAAAAGTTATGCCTTATACAAGGCTGACCGGGGAAAAATGGTCACAAACATAATCGGTAAAAATTATGGACATGTCTCACATCCTCATAAACAACGTATTAAAAGATGAGAATGATCCAACCCTTAGATAATAAAACATATATATTTTACGATCTTCCGATACGTAAAATGCGGGCTGTTACATTCTACAAAGTAGCAATGTCATGAACCAGAAACTGTATCTCTCCGTGTCATTTTAGGTCCTCCACTTGCCGGTTGTATCTCTCCTCGTCATTTCAGATCCTGCAATTTGAATTTACAAGTTATTTGATAAATGCATATGTGTTGTGTACATCTGTGCATTTGGCCATCTAATTAACTTATAAATCTTAGTGAGTTACGCATACAATTATAATAGTTTACCATTCACCATTGGTAAATCGTGCCACCTCGGAAATGAGTATGTTTCATCTTCTGTGCAAGCATTTCCAGTTCACATATTTACCTGACACAATCCAGCGGGTCCCTCGCACAACCTTTTAAGCTTCAGAACATCATCATCTCCATATCCCCTAAACCCAAATCTTCGAAAGTAAAAAAAAAAGAATCAATGGAGGACTCGTCTCTATGCATCACTGCTACTGTTCTTAAGGGACATTGGAATTTCGAAGCTGTGCATAACGTTCTTAAGGTGACTCTCAATCATAATTCGTGGCCTATATGGGTAATACCCAATAACTCTTTTCTAGTATCATGCCCATCGTACAGTAGGCGTGATCATGCGCTGATGTTGAAAGTTTTTACAAAGCTTGGTGGTGCTATTTACCTGAAAGCATTGTCTAATGAAGAATTTGAGCCTGAACCAGCTTTACAAGTGGAATCATGGGCTAAAGTCGATGGCTTTCCCGTGTTCCTAAAGAGTAATGTCCCTGATGTTGAAGAAATAATGAAGCCAATGGGACGTGTGCTTGTAATTGACGATTGCAACTGGTCTTAGTATGACCATACATCTTTCTACCTGAAAATGCAATTTTATGACGGCATTGGGAATATCAATACTTTTGCTGCTCAATTCAACAACAAGGTTTACCTTATTAAGGTTCAGCGCTATACCCATGCTCATCCTGGAACAAGGCCTGAACTTCTTTTTGTGAGCAACAGGGATGAATAAGTGGTTCCATGTTTGCATCATTATGGATTGGAATGGGAAATGGATTCAGATGAAAGATTTGATGCAATGATATAAGAAGCTGTTGTGCTACCCCCCCCCCCCCTTTCCAAGCTTATTTCCGGAAGCCACCCATGACATATATGTTGATAACCAAGCCCCAATGAACCTGAGGAATGATCAGTGGGTAGATATAGAAGTTGATCAAGAATTTGACTGGCCAAACTACCTTACCCCTTGTCTTGATGTTGCGGGTCCATCACATGCGGCTGCTCACTTCGGACTAGCTCTCCCACAGCCGCAAAGCCTTAATGAATTAGTTGGAAGTTCCATAGCCTCGCGAAGCCCTGATATGATATGAACTGATGCTACTATAATGTCATTTTTGGATGTATATGTACTAAGTTAACTTTATGATACTTTTGGATGTGGATGTGTGTGTTATTTTTTGGATGTGTATGGTATGAACTGATCGATGTTGCCTTATGATACTTGTGCATATATGGTATAAACTGATGTGTATTGTATGGACTGATGTTGCCTTATGATACTTGTGCGCGTGCGTGTATACTTGTGCGTGTATGGTATGAACTGAAGTGTATTGTATGGACTGATGCTACCTGATGATACTTTTGCGTGCTTGTTAAATACGAGTATTTGTATCACAAAACCTCAGTACAAACACACCGCAGTGCTGGACATGTATTTGTACAAACTTTGTGGTGCAAACACACCGCAGTGCTACACATGTATTTGTATCAAAAACCTCAAACATACAATTGTATGTCATTTTTTGGATGTGTATGGTATGAACTGATGCACTACGGTGCCTTATGATACTTTTTTATATGACTGCTTTATGATACGTAGTAGATGCATACCTATGAGTGTTAGATATGGGTGTGTGTTAGATACGAGTGAACGACTCGTCCGGATCGGGAAATTGGTAGCCTCAAGCACACCTCAGTTCAAACACACTGCAGTGCTATACACATGTATCTGTATCACAAAACCTCAAGCATACAATTATATGTCAATGTAAATAAATGCAAAGTGAAAATCAATTTCGACGGTAAAGTTCCCATTCCTCAACTAGAGTCTAGCTCGACCTCCATAATAAACCAATCTCTTTTTCAAGCCAATAGCCCGGTTCTCATGGCCCAAATGCTGGTGGCAAACCCAAATCCTGGTGGCAAACCCACCGGCGCCATCTCCTTTTTTTGGTTTATTGCTAGGTATAATTTTCGAATAAACCTCAGCATAATCCCAAATCAATGGTCAAAGCGCAACTAATTACTCATAATCTAATCTTTCACCGACTAATCACTCATAAGGGAAAGGGTTTTCCTAAGTTTGGGATCTCCAAGCAAGTAATTACTCATAAGCGAATGGGTTTTCCAAAATGTAACAAATGAACTAATTACTAATTACTCATAATCCAATCTATAATAAGCGCAACTAATTCACAGTGCTATACAAACTGAACCTGAGGGAAAAAACTGGCGATGTCAACACCCTGAGCAATCAAAGCTAGAAAGCATTTCAAAGCTTCAACCTTTTTGGAATAAAATTTGCTGTCGAGGAGAGGAGCGATATTGACGTGAATTTAGGTTTAAATTTTTGTCAATAGTAAAAGGGGGGGGGGGAGATTAAATGATAGAGAAGAAAATGATTTGTGACCAGATTGATTTTACATTATTTCGTGAAGGGAGAAGATCACACCAAAATTTCGTCAAAAGAATGCAATGAGGTGGCTGTCAATGATTGGATGATGGCTAACTTTTAGAATCGTCAGACCCATAGATGGTTTGAACCATTGGATTAATCTTGCATCTTAGGTTGGGGTTTTTATATGTTTATAATGCGGATCGCTGAGCTGGATTATATATACGTAATGCTACGCTTTTAACTGGTCTTGCACGTCAAAACACTATAGTTCCCACTGCAATTGTGCATTCACGTATAATGCAACAACATATGAATATTGTTGCAGAAGATAAAAGAAATCATAGCTTTCGCCACACTTTTCATGCAACACACAAAAATTAGTGTCGAATATGCCCACTTTTATAATAGTGATGGCAAGTCCATGACTCTATGAAAATGAAGTTTGTCGATGGCTTATACCACTTTAAGTTCACTGCTGCTGAGAGGATGCGTGTACTAGAAGTTGCGCCTTCTATCATTGAAGGCAGACCTTTTATTGTCACTTCGTGGAATGTTTTGATTGATAAGTACGTGAATAGGTCCTTTCTATTCATGTATAGGTGCAGTTCACGCACATTCCCTTAGTGCTACAACCACTTCTTGGCCTTAATTGGCTCGCATGTCATATAGGTAAACTCAAATGCTTTGATGCACATATTATCGCAAGAAGAAACTTAGTATATACTAGGGACCTGATTGAAATTAATTACTCCTGACAAACCATTTCCTACTTATATCAAAGTTAATTTAGACAATCGTATACATTATGTGGATGTCAAGTATAGATGGAAACCAAATATTTGCACAACTTGCAAATCTTTTGTTCATTGCTTTGATGCATGTCTGCATGTAGCTAATGTGCCACCCCCAGTTAAGACTCCCCTACTTAAGCCTTCTAGACATGTTTGGGTCCCTACTGGTAGGAAGGTTGCACATGTAGAGGTAGAGGAAGTTCTTGAGGAGGTTGTGCCTCCAGCTACCATTTTTCCAGATAGTCCTCCTGATCCTGATATCTCTTGGAATGAGCTTAAGACTACATGAGCATATTCCTCCTCTAGAATGCATTGCGATACTAATGATATTTTCTTTATTTTTATTGATGATGAAGTGGTTGAGCGCAATCGTCTCTTCTACAGGTTGGAAGGCAAGAAATTGGTAATGTCGAATGAGGGTGCAATTGGTGAAAATAACTCCGAGATCATGGAGGATTCTTCATGGGACAAGAATAGATTACTCGCTCCTTTTAACATGGATGACTTGGCCTTTCACTTTTGATCCTATAAGCGCAATATGACACCTTACACTGGCACCTTTTATGAGGATGACTCGGAGATTGAGTAGTGTTGTTTCCCTAGTGTTTGACTTTTGTATTATGTCTATCTAGTTATCTTTGCTATTTTCTGTATTGATAGTGACTGTACACTTCAAACCGGACATGTTACTTTGTGCATATGCAGAGTAACAGTGCTTTTCTCGATAATAAATGTGGTACGGCCACTACAAAAACGGCTTCCTTGCCAAAAAAAATTACCCTAGGGATTGGTCCTCTCTTTATGACTAATAACAAAAAGTCTTTTCCTCCATCACAAAAACTTTCACAAGACTTAAAAGAGACTTAGAGAAAGAAACTTAATTCTAATGATTTACGGTTAACGCTACGCGCTCATCATGGATTATTGATAGAAAAAATTAGCACAACACCCAAGAATGATACAAAGTAAAGAAATACATGAAGAGCAATCAATTAAATTTGGCAAACATAGAAATTTATAGTAGTTCGGCGTCAACGAGCCTACGTCCACTTTATAATCTTTTAATAATCTATAAAATTCGAGTACATATGGTGGTTTAATGGCTTAACATAAGTACAATGCAATAACAATGAATAAAATGATAAGAGCTTGGCCAAAAGTCCCTTTTTTCGAAGCTATGAGGGGCTATTTATAGATGCTATAGTTCACGGGTTGACTAGGACATGTGGCGCTCTATCCAGAAGTGTGGAAAGTGTATAAGAAGTCTTCAAAATGTGGGAGAAGGCCCGATTTAGCCCGATATGGATACATGGAGACTAATTCGATGTTTTCAAAGTGTTGCAAGCGGTCTAATTGGAGCTGGAACGAGTCTTTAGGGAGATATTCGTGAGTCGGAGCAGGCCCGAGCCGACCTAGTCGAAACGAGAATAACTCGACCTGAGACTTGGGGTGCATTCTTAACGAACGGGAACGGGGTATTTGAGCATGGAATTTGAACGGGGAATTTGAGCGTGGTACTGTAGCAAACGGGGAATGCGTTTTTAGCTATGTACGGGGTATTTGAGCGTGGTATTTGAACGACGTATTTAATTGTTAATTTATTTGTTTTAAATTAATTTATGCATTTAATTTTATGAATGGCGACATTTTGAAAAGATTATACTACATATTAGTCCCATATTACCAAAATAATATAACCATCTCGGTAGATACATGAGCATTCAAAAATTATAGCATCAATTGAAATAAAACAAAACCGGTTTGAACACACACGAAGGCTTAATATTAATATATATATATATATATATATATATATATATGTTAAAATTGTCAAAGATTGGTACTTGGCACTTGGGGCACGACAGCACTTGTGTGCATACACACGATTTGCAGCATTTCAGGACAGCTGCCCTTCTATTCTGCACCGCTCATATTCCGAACGGAGCCAATTCTCACATCCGCTCAACTGGCCATGAGCGGGTTTTCCCATCATCCTTGCGTCGATGCTTCCCAGCGTCAGGTGTCGCTCCATCGTTAGCGTGGCTACACTTTGCTGCGAACGGTCCCTTGGGGACTTTGTTTGCTGAGCTTCCTCTTGTGTTATTGGGTCGGTTCGATATGCCTTGCCTAGTCGACTCGAAGCTTACATCGGCCCGAAGCCCGTCTTCATTAGGAAAGATTGTCTTAATCGTTAGCCTGAAGGGTCTATTATCAAGCCCCTGTTGGATGATGTAAGGTCCTATCCACTTCGGACCCACATGAACTGGGGTCGAGAAGGCTTGTTTCAAAACAAGGTCACCGAAGTCAAAGGTTTTAAATAAGATTTTCTTGTTATAGTATCGGTAGACTCACTGCCTGTGAGCTACAACATGCAAGTTAGCTTCTTCTCTCTTCTCTTCAATCATGTCTAGTGATTCTAAGAGAAGAGCCTTATTCGTCAAAGGGTTATAATACATCATTCTGTGAGAGGGGACCTCAAGTTCTGTTGGGATGACCGCTTCGAAGCCATAGGGTAATGCGAAGGAAGTGTGACCAGTTGCTGACTTATGGGTTGTGTGATATGCCCAAAGATCTAGAGGTAGTTCATTGACCCATTTGCCTTTGGCCCACTCCAAATGTCTCTTCAGGATGGATTCAATGATCTTGTTCACAACTTTGACTTGTCCATTGTATTGCGGATGTGCAACTGCAGTGTATTTCTTCTCAATATGGTATCGCTAGCAGAAATCTCTAAATTTTGAGTTGTCTAATTGGTTCATATTATCAGTTATGATGGCAGTGGGAAGCCCAAATTAGGATATGATATTTCTGATGATAAAGTTGATCACCTGCTTTGTCATGATCGTGGTCAATGGTTTGGATTTGACCCACTTCGTAAAGTAATCCATAGCTATGATTGCATACTTCGCTTCGCCTTTAGAAATCGGAAGTCTTCCAATGATGTCCACTCCCCTATAGCGAATAGCCAAGGACTAACCATCGAGGTGAATTGGGACGGCGGAGCTATTGGAATCTTGTCAATCCTCTAACACTTGTAGCAACGTTTGGAATAATCGTCCGCATACTAATGGCCAAAAATAGTCGTATCACATTGCCTTATTTGTCAGAGTTTTCCCCCGGTGTAAGCGCCGCCTTCGTGCACTTCCCGCAACACTCATTTGGCATCGTCATCGGCCACATACCGGAGCATAGGAACTGAGAACCCTCTTCTGTATAGCTCATCTCCCTGGATTATGTATCTTGAGGTATTACGCATGAGAGGTTTCTTTTCATTCTTTCTTTCCAAGAGGGTTCCATGTTTGAGGAAATTCTTGATGGAGGTCATCCATGACTCCTTCTCGGGTTCGGCTTCAAAGGCTTGATCAATTTCCATCTGGTCTATGCTTGGAGTGTCTAATGCCTCAATAACGACCCTTTCCATTCCATCTTGGGCATCGAAGATGGCCAATTTATCCAATCATTCAGCCTTTTGATCCTCTTCCCTTGGAATATGGGAGATGTTATAATGATGATGATGCCTAACATGGGAGTTTGTCAAAGAGAAAATAAGGGTGTTGAAAGTATTCAATAATTTTAGTTGAGTTCACGAAGTAGAATTTAGTATTTTTATGAATTTTATTTATTAATTATTAATAACAAATATAAATGACTATTAATTATTAAAAGTTAATAAATGATTAATTATTGAATAAAAAACTATTTATTGTAACAAAAATACACAAAAAAGATTATTTTTTAACGAATCTCTAAACTCCAGTCAAGGGTTCTCAAAAATGATTTCAACTTCTAACTTCGATCTCTAACCGCCAAATCCAAGTCAAATTTGTTAGGAAGCATAGCCTTAGTGAAAAAACTACATTGCGTCTATTATAATTTGTCATGTCGGTACGGCATGAACAAGTAAAACATACCTTTTTCTCGAAATTAGTAAACATAAAAGGCTCAAGGCCAAGGCTGCAAAGAAGGAAAATAAACAAAACAAATGTGTAGAAACCTGAAACACCCACAAAACAACACAAAAGCAAATAAACCTTAGTTGACTTCAGAGGAAACTAGGGTTTCGAAGAAAACAAAAAAAATGGCAACACCCAGAATTTCTTTTAAGAACTCTGAGAATTAGAAGGAGATCCACTTGTGGAGGCTTCAATTTGGGTTACTTGATCATCTCCTTCTTGTTGATATCTACAGAGGAGTAGATCTTATAATTGCTCGCTATGGTTGAGTTCTCTTTAAAATCCTAAAGACTTAGACATTGAGCTAATTTGTTTTCACCTCTACACCATACAGGTATGTGATATATTTATTATTAAGATGGCTAATATAGTGATTGGCTTCATTTGTATATCTGCAATGGCTCTGAAAGTATTATCTTCATGAAATTGACCAGTTATGCTGTTGAAAACTCCGTTAAAGTTGATCTTCTTCCTCCTGCAAACATCAAGTATAGTAAAATCAGTGTTTATGCTCTCTGAATTTTTATTATTATTGTAATTAAAAATATCATTTCTTCCCTTTATAGGAATGTCACTACGATGGTAGTTGGTAAGAGGACCTTCAAATAGGTAGTCCAAAATAGGAATGTTACAATTAACAAGAGCCATCTAAGGTAGATTAGCGAGGCTGCGTTTCCCTTTGGAAATATCAAGATTATACTTACCCCTTTTAAGTAAGCTTCAGGTCTTTCCTCTCAGTTGTTGATCTCGCAAGTATTCTGCACACTCTGAATTCTAGAACTTTTATATAATCTGAGACGCAAAATGTTGCACTCAGTTTCGATGCTATTCTAGAGATAAATACTATCCATCTTTTTGCCATTATAAAGCCTATCGTTTCTTTCTTCCATATAGAGTATATCACAGTAGTCAAAACAATACTAGCTTTATTAAACTCTTCTTTGTTGTCACTGAAATTATTCATGATATATTAGATGCTTTCTCTGACGTTATGAAGAGGAATCTTTTGATCAAACTTGGGTATGTTTTTTGCTATAAACCAAATGCGTTTGGAGTACACAAGTAAAAAAAATGACCAATATATTCTAACTCCGAATACAGAGTAAACGTTTCATATTGTCCTCCTTGCATGATTTTGTGAATCTTTCACCAATTGCCAGCTTGTTCAAAATAGAAACAGAAAGACATTTTGGTACAGTTGTGATTATTCCAAATGACTTGGTACCAACCAACTTAATTTTAATTCCCTTTAATATATTCCCAAGCATTTTTAAATAAATTTTGTCCTTTTTTATCAAGCTTCTAGTATCAGTTGTCTTCCTGAATATTACTATCAATTTTGATTTTATTGATAGCCGATTAAAAAATAAAAGCAGTTGGGTGTAAGTCAGTTTACCATAATGAATTTTAGATAATAGAGGAAACTTTATCTTTAGCATTACCAAAAATGCAAAGATTATTCTAGGCCAAGAGGTTAATCAATGACTTGGCGTGTATCCAGAGATCAAACCATAAGCTGGTTTGCTTTCCATCTTTGAATTTTCTAATAATTAACATAGCACCAATATCTTTGATTTTCAATATATTTTTCCAAGGATGGGAATGGTGGTTTTCAATAGGCAGAATCCAATTTATTTTAACTTTGACGTATTTAACCTTCATCCACTAACCAACAATGATTTGTCTTTAATAAATTATCAAATAACTTTTGATTGCAAGCTTCATTAAGATGTCTATAGTTTCTTAAGCCAAAACCACCATTTTTCTTTGGCTTAATAATGGTACTCTAAGCAACCTTGTGATATTTACCATTTCATATAAAATTAGCACAAAATTTCTTAATCTTTTAAATTACTTTGATAGGAGTATTATGAGATTATATCCAGTGTAACAAAATTGCAGTAATAATAGTGTGAGTGAGTTCACTCCTTTCTGCCATAGATAAAAACTTGCTAGATATGTTGCCTATTTTATTTCGAATTGTTTCTTTAAGTTTAACACAGTCTTTTCTTTAATCTGATTAGAACTCAAAGGAAACCCAAGATAATTTACTGGTATATTTCCTTCTTGAAAGTTCAAAAAATTTAGGATTTCTCTTTTATATTTTCAATGCTTGCTAAATATATCTTGCTCTTGTCATCATTAATTTAAAGGCCAGCATATCTTTGAAGATTTCTGAAAATTCTTTGGATAATCATAGCATTTTATAAGTTTGCATTTGAAAAGTTAAGCAAGTTGTTATCATAAAGAAAATGAGAGATGGCTATTGGTATGTTTAATATTATTACTTAAAACATCTGTATTTAGTTGATACGAAGATATTCCATGGAAAGGGTTAAAAGGTAAGGAGATAGGAGGTCCCCCGCCTTATGCCTCAATTATTGCTAATAAACCCATATGGATATCCATTTATAAAACTGGAGAAAGAGACATTACTAATGCATTCATTAGCAACATTACAAAATTTGTTAGCAAAGCCATGCTTCAACATATGATTAATAAAAGATTTATTAGTCTTATTGTTTATCAATTAAAATAATGCATATATTACGGATCGATCAAGTGATAATTCAATGTATCGGCAATTAGTTTATTCTATGGATCGACATTGTCTCATATGATGGTTTGAATGGTAGCAAAGCCATGGATCAGACATTCTTAATGCATGGATCTGTGCGTGTTCTAATGTCATAGATCGGGCGCTCTTCAGAAGCGTGGATCGGTCATAATAAGGAAGCATGGGTCTAACATCATTTTGTTCTATGGATCGGTCACTTACCGTCAACGATGGATCAGGCGTTTCATCTTAGATGGGTCGGACCGAAGATCTAGGGATGGATCAATCACAATTCCTCAGCATTGGTCGGTCGCAAGTATGCTGGCATGTGGCATGGACCGGAGCTCTTCAGTTGTACACAGGATGGATTGGGTATAACTTTAACCCAGTGGCATTTTCGCAAATATGATGGATTAGACATCCAATCCATAGTCTAGACACATGAAATTTCAGTTTTTCCACTCAATCCAAACTCCACCCATAAATACCCCATGACTTCCCACATTCAAAGGACCGAATTTTCTCTCCATGAAGTGCTGCCAAACTGATTTCTAACTCCTTAAACTCACTCAAACTTCCATTAATCTTCCTTTAAGCTTAGATTCAACTTCTCAACCATCATGGATTTGCTAAAATCATCAAAGTGCTCAAGTTGTTGAAGATCTACACAACAACCATTGCAATATAAGAGATCTCATCATTTCCTTGGTGAATTCAATTGAATCAAAGGCAAAAAGAAGAGGAAAAAAAAGATCATAGTAAAAATAGAGAAAATGAGTGAATTAAGAAAGATTATATACCTTGTAAATTCAATGATGATAATGAGAATTCTCTTCAAAGTGGACGTAAGTCAATTTTAAGCCGAACCACAATAAATTTTTGTCTTTACTTGTGTTTTATGTTTATGGCTACCACTTTTTTCTAGATTCTATTTGCTTGAGAAGTGTAGAAATTACATCTTGGGTGTTATCTATTTTTGACATCAACATTTTGGCCCCTACCGTGGGGCATGATCTACTTTCCAAGGTCAAGTGCTTTGTGGAGGCATTGAAATCTGAAGGCTATTTCCATAATAGGTTCTCCAAATCAAAGATCCGGGCTGGTTGAAGGATTGTCTTCGAAGTTTTGGAACTTGTCTGACATAATGCCACCAAAAAAGCCACATGGTAAGTCCGTGAGAGGAGCTTTGGGCTCGGGAAATGCGGCGGATGATCCTATTACTCCACAAACTAATCTTCATGACGTTGGCCAATCCTTGGCAGCAGGAGTTGGCATAATAAGAGATGAACTAAATGAAGTCATCACTAGTTTGACACGACAGATGGATATCTTAAATAAGGCCTTGACGGCTAAATTTGAAGTTCTCTTTGGTCTTCAAGATGCCACGGAAAAGGTATTGCTAATGTCACCCATGCATAGGGTGCTAACTCTTCCTTCTCAAGTCCAAATCGTGATCAATCTGTTCAAGAGTTTGACGGTTCAAACAAGGATAATGGTGAAGAATCTAAGCCACCTGCTAGGAACCAATCTGAAAGAGCTACTTCTTGAAAAGCGAATAGTTCCACCAAAGGGGAACCTCCCCATGAGGGGGGCACAGGTCCCCGGGCTGTGACTATTTGCTTAAGCAAACATCCAGTGAAGGAGACAACATCGGTCCCGCGAATTGGGGCTACGAGAAGGAATGTCTTGAAGAAATGGTCCAGCAGATTATGAAGGAAAGCGCTGAGCAAAATGACAATGAGAAGGAGTGGATATTGCTCCAACTAAGACTCCACTAACTGAGAGGATCAAAATGACCAAGTCCCCAAGGAAATATAATCCGTCGATGATTCAAGCTTATAATGGGACAGGCGATCCTAATTTATTCTTGTATAAACACGATCAGAACATTGATGGTGCACGAGTTGCGGATGAACTCATGTGCTTATACTTCCCAGTATACTTGGAGGGAGTAGCTTCGCTCTGGTTAACCATGCTACCTCCGAGGTCCGTGGATAACTTTTCCTTCTTGGCTAAGAAATTCAAGGAGCAGTTTTTGGCTGCAAACCACTCATTAATTGACATGGAACAAAAACCGAGCGAATCGGTTGAATCCTTCCTTACACAATTTAATGCTACCGTAGTGGAAGTTGGTGATCCAGAACCTTGACTGGTATTGATGGCATTGAAAAGAGCCATAGATAAAAAGTCAAAGTTCGGATGGTGGATTAGGACGAAGACGCCCAACACCTTAGAGAGGTTATGTGCTAAAGCAGAAGAATACATCGATGTGGATGATGATCCTTCTTTTGCTATGGATGTTGCTGAGGGTAGTTTGTTACAAGTGAAGAAAGATAATTGGTCATAAGGGCAACGGAGGTCAAAAGTGAGGGAACGATGCAAAAGATAACCGAAATGGAAAGAAGTTCTGCTTCTTTAAAGCCGCTGAATTAACTCTATTGACAGAGACTCTAGAGAATATTTTTATCGCTATTAAGGATACCGAAGATTATTCAAAGCCAAAACCGCAGAATGAGGGTGATAAATAGGCAAATTCTGGGAGGTTTTGCTGATTCCACAATGGACTAGGCCATAACATGAATGAGTGCAAGCATCTCAAGAATTTGATTTGAGGAATTGATTAGAAAGAACCATCTACAACAGTATGTGAAAAGGCTGCAGTCCACCGATCCTCCTCAAACTACACAAGAGCAAAATAAATCTGGATCGGGAAATAAGGCCCCGGCGAAAGTTAGTCAAAGGCCTGTTATTAACACTATTTCTAGGGTCATCATCCAGCTAGGGAAAGTTGGGGAGATATCGAAAGATACACCAATGCACTCAAAAATGTTCCAAAGGAAGAAAAGTGCTTGATTCTCAACAGTGCCACGTCTGTTAAGCAGCGGAAGACTTCCTTTGGAGATGTCATATTCAATGGAAAAGATGAGGAAGGAGTAGTTACTCCCACTCAAGACCTTATGGTAGTAACGGTTGGAATAGGCCCAGCCACTGTGAAAAGGCTACTAGTCAATTGTGGAGCCTCATTGAATGTGCTATTTAAGAGCACTTTCGATAAAATGAAGCTTTCTATGTCAAATGTGCGAGCTTGCCAGAAGAAAATCCAAGGTTTCACAGGGGAACCGAAGCAACCCATTGGGGTTATTGATTTGCTTGTGGAACTTGGAGATGGAGAAAGGAAAGCTGTTTTAATGCAATACTTTATTCTTATAGATGAATTTTCAGTGTACAATGCTTTTCTAGGAAGACTAGCCCTGGCAGCTTTCAGGATTATACTAGCCGCCTGGTGTTCGACGATGAAGCTTCCCCATTAACAAGCTGAGGGAAGCAAATAAAAAGGACAAAGGAAAGAATGTGGAGGTTTCCCTCCGCATTCGCGGAAACTCCTTATAGCAATTAGGGAACGACCCCTGTATTGGCGAGCATAGTGGGTCCCAAAAGGAGATGGATCCCAGGAAGGCCAGTGTAGGGGAGGGGCGAGCGGCTCTAGCTGAGGTCGCAAATTCGGTTCCAGTTAATGATAAAGATCCGGATAGAGTGTTGAAGATAGGCTCTCAGTTGGGCCCAAAACTGCAAAAAGAATTGATTATGTTTCCGAAAGCTGATTTGGATGTGTTTGCTTGGTGTCATTCCGACATGTGCGGCATTTCTCCTGATGTGGCAGTTCATAAGCTGAATATATATATATATAGATCCAGGCGTCTCACCTGTAAAGAAAAAATGACGGATTCAGGGACCTGAAAGATCCAGGGCTCTCAAAGAAGAAGTGGATAGGCTAATGGAGAATAACTTCATACTGGAACCCACGTATCCATATTGGGTCTTTAATCCAGTGCTTGTACAGAAATCCAACGGCAAGTGGAGAGTGTGCATCGATTATTCAGACCTCAACAAAGCATGCCCAAGGATAGTTTTCTGCTTCTTATAATCGATCAGCTAGTTGATGCAACGACATGCCATGAATTACTGTCCTTCATGGACGCTTACTCGGGGTATAATCAAATAATGATGAACAAGCCATACCAAGAGAACACAAGCTTCGTAACAGATACGGGGTTATACTATTAAGAAGTTATGCCATTCAGATTGAAGAATGCAGGAGCGACTTACCAGCGCCTTGTGAATGCAATGTTCAAATCGCAAATTGGCAAGACTATGGAGGTGTACATCGACGATATGCTGGTGTAGTCGAAAAGGGCTGCTGATCATTTAGAGAATTTGGTTGAAATATTTCATATTTCTCTGGAAGTACAAGATGAAACTGAATCTGCATAAATGCTCATCCAGAGTAGCATCAGGAAAATTCCTCGGGTTTATGGTCAATGCTAGGGGCATCGAAGCCAATCCCTCTCAAGTCTCAGCTTTGCGAGAGATGCGTGCTCCCAGAACAAAGAAGGTACTTCAAAGCTTGAATGGGAAAGCAGCTGCATTGTGTTGATTCATTTCTAAGGCAACAGATCGGTGCATTTCGCTTTTCGATGCATTGAGAAAAAGGAAGAAGGACTTCCAATGGACTCCCGAATTTCAACTGGCTTTCGAGGAGCTAATCAAGCACATGGAATCACCTTCGATGTTGTTAAAGCCCAAAGATGGGGAAGAACTATTTTTGTGTTTGGCAGTTTCATCTCATGCCTTAAGTGCTACATTGGTTCGAGAAGATGCCAAAGTTCAATGGCCAGTGTACTACATTAGTAAAAGGCTTGCCGGGGCAAAGATGAATTATCTCAAGTTGGAGAAGCTTATGTACTATTTTCTCGTCGCCTCGAAGAAGCTTAGGCCATATTTCCAAGCCCACTTTATCAAATTTCTTATAGGTTAACCTCTAAAGCAAGTTCTGTTTAGTCCAAAAACTTTGGGAAAACTGTTAAAGTGGAGTATTGAACTCAGTCAATATGACGTCATTAACCATCCTCGAAGAGCTATTAATGGGCATGCTTTAGCGGATTTTGTCGCTAAATTTATAGATAGAGGGGAGGAGAAGGAAGAACCCATTGAGGCAGTCATAAGATGGAAGTTGTTCGTTGATGGGCTCATGAATGATTATTGCTCAGGAGGAGGAGTGGTTCTAGAGACTCTTGAAGGGCGCTCCGTGTGCTATTCTTTGAGGTTAGAGTTCCCATTAACCAAAAACGAAGCCGAGTATGAAGCGTTAATCGCAAGGATAAAGATAGCGAAGGAGATGAATTTGAAAACTTTGCAGATCTTCAGTGACTCGCAACCAGTGGTATGTCAAGTCCGGAGAGAGTTCCAGGCCAAGTGTGAAAATTTTCCAGCTTATCTATCGAAAACTTGGGAACTTCTTAATGACCTTGACTACTACACAATATCCCATGCTCCTAGAGAAGAGAATACGGAAGTGGATTCGCTCGCTAAATATGCAAGTTCAGGAGATGCACAATTACTGGGATTAGTACCCGTTGAAGTCCTCTCAAATCCTAGTACTGAAGATGTGGATGTTGATTGGATAATGGAGACCGTGGAAGAATCTGACTTATGGATGACCCCGATCATGGAGTATCTTTTCAATGGAACATTCCCAAAAGAATCAAAAAAGCAAAGGAAGATATTGCGGAAGGCTCCAATGTATCTTATTTAGGATGGTAGGCTATATAGGCGGGGCTTCTCTATGCATATGCTTCGGTGTGTAACCAGGAAAAAAAAATCTAAAGCAATTCTGGATGAATTACACGAAGGTGAATGTGGAGGTCACACAGGTGGATAGACATTAGCCAAATAAGTTCTGCGATATAGTTATTTCTGGCCTGATGTGAACCTAGATTCTGCAATCTACACTAAGAAATGTGATAAATGCCAGAGACTCGCGAAAATTCCAAGAGCACCATCAACAAAATTGACCCAAATGGTCAGCCCATGGCCATTTGCTGTCTGGGGCATTGATTTAATTGGAGCATTACATACAGCAAATTCTAACATGAAGTATGTCATTTTAGCCATTGATTACTTCACCAAGTGGGTTGAAGCGGAACCATTAGCCACCATTATCTCAAAGAAGGTCATCAACTTTGTCTTGAAGAACATCATTTGCTGGTATGGTGTGCCACGGAAGATAATCATGGAAAATGGGACTTAATTTGAAAGCGAAGAATTTAAAAGCTTCTGTGCTAAATACAAGATTTAAGAAATTTTTTGCGGAGGTGACCCATCCGTAGGCCAACGGGCAGGTCGAACCAGTAAACAAGATCATAAAGTCAACCATCAACAAGCGTCTTGAGAAAGCTAAAGGTGGTTGGGTAGACGAGCTTCCACTTGCACTATGGGCATATCACACGACTCATAAATCTACGACAGGGCACACTCCATTCTCTTTAGCATTTGATCTGAGGCTATGATCCCGATAGAGATAGAAGTTCCCACTCACCAACCAAGAAGAAAATGAGAAGTTGCAACTTGAAGCGCTTGACCAACTTGAAGAAAGAAGAAATGAAGCAGAGCTCAGAGTTGCTGCTCATCAAAGAAGGATTGCCAGGCATTTCAACTCCAAAGTCAAGCAAAGGACCCTCGAGGTTGGGGACCTCGTATTGAAGAGAGTGATGACCGAAACAAGAGTTTTTGGACCTAATTGGGAAGTACTCTTTATCATAAGCCAAAAGCTCCTAGATAGCACCTTCAAATTAAAGACGACGGATGAATCTAAATCCCTAGAGCGTGGAACAACAATCACCTCCATGGTTATTTTAATTGATGTTTCATTCATATTTCCTATAAAAAAGTTGAAAATAATTTGCAAACATTGTAATCAACCTTTGTACATACGAATGGAAAAGTGGATTTGCTTGTCTGAATTGTACACTTGCAATCTCTTGCTTAATCGTTCAAAACTTGCTTAAAATCGATTTTGATTGTAGGTCATTTAAAGATCTCTCGTCCACACAAACTAATAAGACTTGGTGAGCTTTATAGCACATCCAGATGGGGACAGCTCAAGGGATGAGTGCCATAAGCATCATTCACAACCAACTCGAAGGTGTAGAGCACTGCCTTACAAATAAGAAATAAATGGCATCGACATTCAAAATGGTGATAAGGTGCTCAAACAGATTAAAGACAGAAGTTTCAAGTTTCACCAAAGGGGTATCTCCTAGAAAGAGAGTTCCAAGACCTTAGTCCTGCTACTAGGATAACTTGCTAAAACAGGCGTCCGGTAATGAAACTGGTGTCCGCCCCATGGAACTACATAATAATAAAAACATTTCATAGTGAAGCTCATCAGAAATCCTGGCTGAAAATGGGCATGAATCCAATTCAGTCTCCGAACGGCCTGTATTACCAGGCTAGAGAGTCGCATGTTTGGATTCATCAGGAATTCCCGGTCGAAAAGTGGTACCTAATGAGATCGTCACTGTCAGGAAGTACCTAGCCCTATTACGACCAATATTGGGAATAAATGACCTCTTCAAAGGCGTCCGATTAGTTCGTTAGTGTCTGCTAATCCCTGACTCGACGATCGGTGGGATTTAAAAGACCTCTTCGGAGATGACCAATTAGTTTGTTAGTGTCTGCTAATCTCAGACTTGGCGATTGACCTCTCTGGAGGCGTCCAATTAAGCTGATCAACAATTGATTCATTCAGGTTGCAGTGACTATTGGGCTCTAACCAAAGACCTCTCCGAGGGCACCTAGTGAAATCGCCAATGCTAGAATTAATCAGTTTAATTGCAGACGAGAGTCTCCAATGCCTGAATTAACTAGCTGGACGGTAGATGGACATTGGGCTAGAAATATAAGACCTCTCAAGGAAGGGCACTAAGATTAGAAAACCACTTCAACCAAAGGCACGAGTCAAATAAAAAAAACTAGATTCCATGGTTAATTGGCAAGCTGAGAAGTCTAACCACAATGGAAAAAAGCAAGAGAGTAAGTCAATTGAGTAGAGGCTTTCACTATTTTAGCCATATCAAAGGAAACCCAAAAGAGTTGATCGCGTCCAGCCAAAGAAGTTCATGATGATCTTTGGTATGGGGGCATCATCATAACATTAAGACAAATTAGTAATGCTCACAATACATGCCATAATCTCGTCACGACTTCACGTCAAGATAAAAGACCTATAATTTACAAAGAATTAAATGTATAAGGAAGTCCATCAAGGTTACGGTAACAACTAAAGTATAGAGAACGTAGAAACAGTTTCACAATGACAACACAAGTCTCAGTGCAAAGTAACGTAAAGTCATAAACTAGGACCAACCCTCGCATATACAATCGGTCTAAACGAAGTACATAAAAGAAAGCTATAGAAAGTAAAATAAGCCGGCCAAAAGCACTATTTCTTATTCTTTCCATTCTTGAAATCGCTAGACCTCGGAGATGTTTTACTAATCTTGACGGAGGAAGGAGGAGGTGTATCAATTGATTGATTCCCATTTTTGGCTTCTGTACCTCCAGACGGACTCTTAGGGGAAGATAAAACAATAAGTCCTTTCTTTTTAACAGTGCGCTCTCCCTTGCACCCTTGGGATGATAAGGGCTTAGTCTTCTTCTTTTCCTGGGCCTCGGTTTCCTCCCTCGTGCTGTTGTCCGCATCGTCAAGATCTTATGCTTCATCACTAAGAGTGTAGTCAACAACATCCAAGTCAGAAGCAGTAAATAAAGATGCATCGCCCGGAGGAGGAGTAATAGGTGGGGCAATAATAGTCGACATCAAGGTTGAATCAGTATTGATGGCCTCAGTCATTATCGTTTTGCTCTATCAAGCGAAGGTTGTGGCGAGACTAAGCCTAATACAAATGAACAATGAGCATGAAATGCAATAGACCTAGGTGAAGTACAAAGATAGCCCAAGTATGACATGACTCGGTCAATCTCAGTTTTACCTATGGCTTGAAGATTTCTATGCTCAACTTCATACCTATCTTGGTTATCATCATCTCCTTCGCTATCTCCTGTATGGTCCTTAATATGCTCTTCAACAGCTTTGCCTTCCTGGATGACTTAAGGATCAATGGAAGGCACGGTTGGAGTCTGTGAATGGAAACCGAAACATTAACAAGATCAGTAGAGGAATTAATAGTGGTTATGTCCTGGGCTTGCTCCTCAGAGGATCCAGTCTCATCACCTAGTAATCCCCACTCCTTCATAAGCGATGTCTTTCCCTCAACCAGAGCCTTGCGAGACTTTTCATCCAAAAGATTCTGTAGGAGATACTCTTCGTCATAAGAATCTTTGACCTGCGCAAGTACTGATTCCCAGACTAAGGCTAGAGTCACTGCGAAATCAGGTCCCAAATACCGTAAGCTCCCTCGGCTCATAACGCTGAAGACGTAAAATCTAAATAAAGTGGCATTGGCATCCGTCTCAACATCAATAAAAGCCGTTTCAGCTACTGCTTTATCAACCAAAGCTTTATCTTTATCCTACTCATTGACCTCATCCTTAGTTGTTAGCACCGAAATAGCCTATTTCTGGGCGGTGTTCCTCTCATGAAGACTGGCATTCTCTTGTTGATAAGTTGCGGAAGCATGCTTTTCCATGACTAGTTGGGTTTTAGCAATCTGTTGAGCAGACTGAGCATTTTTAACCTGTGTTATAAGTGCAGATTCTCTCAATTTAGCACCAGCGACTCTTCTTTCCTCCTTCGATTCTCAGCCTCTAAACTTTCTAGCTCCGTATTCCTTTTTGTGAGAGATGCAATGGTAGTATCCTGAGACTTGAGAACCTTGCCCCACTCAACCTAGTCATTTTCAAGCGTAGCAATTTGCTCATGATTGCAATTTGCTACAGTATCTTCTTTAGTTCTTGGGGCACTAGATGTGGAAGATGAAATAGAAGACTGACTTGACACAAGAGATCATGAAGGATCAAGCAAGTGATACTGATGAAGGAATCCCTCTGTGATTAAAAACTTTCTTCTTCTCTCTTTCTCCTTGACAGCTCTCAAAGTCTCAAATAAAGTTTGATCAGGAGCAACATCTTGGTCAGAAGAGGGAAAATCTGTAAAATAAAGAAAGGAGTTTAGAATCAAGACTTAGATGGAAAATGAAATAAAGAGACTCTGAACAAATATGTTCACTTCCTTTCATCCATATGCCATAAAAGCTTTTAGGGTACCGAACATAAAAGTATTGATTCACAAATCCTCGAGCACTTTCTAGCAAGTCGGTAATAATCTTGGAATTTCGAATGCCTATGACAAAGATAATTGATAGGCATTCCTTCCTCCTTTTGAAAACATACAAAGAGCAAATGTCCTGAAAAGTGGGCACGTACTACTTGGTCCTTATAAAAAAGTACATAAAGCCCTGTCAAAATGGCATAGCCGTTTGGGTGCAGTTGGAATGGGGCAATAACTAAGCGATGAAGGATCGACTCTAAGAATGGGTTAAAACAAAGGAACTGCTCCGCTCAATATCATATAACGATTAACTGTAACATAGCCAGAGGGTGGAAGGTCAACGAAGTCATTCTCTCCCAGTAATTTTGCATCAACTTCCGAGATGCCAAATTGAGTACGCAAATGTTTAAATGAACGTAAATAAAGTGTCGCTGAATGTCTCTTGGAAGGTATCTTAGTAAGAGGCTGGGGCTGAGGAAAATCTTGGCTGACATCTGGCCCAGGAACAATAGCTGTCACAGTTTCAGAAACCTGAGCGGAAGTCTCAATTTGAGAAGACACGGTTGCTTCCTCAGATTCTTGGTGTGATTGCTTTTGGGTTACCATTTCTACACAAGTAATCTTATTTTTAAACAACTTATGCGCATGCTTTTCCTAAGTGAAAGGCACAATGCAGAAATATATAAGCTATGGAATGAAGACGAAGCTTGAAATCTACGATTGGCATGTGATGACTAATTAATCTCAAGCATCATCGTGAATTTGAATCCAATAATGTGTCTGTGCAACCAGTGTTCGACAAACTATAAATAATTTAGCAAAATAATCTTGTACGGACACTTTATTTAATTCAAACCAGAAAAGTTCATTGTAGTTTATTCTTAAAATTTAAACTAATTTGTTATCGATATAGGCGGTTGATAGCAAAATATTAGCCAAAAGACGTGCGAGTGTTTTTATTGTTACAGTATGACAGTAAAAAGCGCATTCAGAATACAAGCCGTGATTGAAGGATGACCATTGCCTCTATACTTAGCACAATGCAGAAAAGCTCAATGATTAGAAATACTATTGGAATAATACAAGTACACGGCAGATTGTGTGACTGAACCATGATGGGTCGGTAGAGTCCAATCCACAATGGATCGACAGTGAACGATCCACCAAGGATCGATAGTGACTGATCCACCAAGGATCGGCAGTGACCGACCCACCAAGGATCGGCAGTGGCCGACCCAACATGGATCAGCAGTGACCGACCTACAACGGATCGGCATTGACCGACCCACAATGGGTCGGCTGTGACCGAACCATGGTAGATTAGCAGTAACCGATCCTGGTGGATCAGCAGTAACCAATCCATTGAAACTTGTTATCTTCCAACTCCTCGAAAATATAGCAAAGCTTCAAAACACAAAGTTCAAGAAATTCGAATGACCAAATCTGTAATCGAAACAATCAACACGCCAAATTCACAAGTCCAGACTTGACGCTCTCATGCGTTAAGCAAGACATCAAAGTTCAACTCGAATCACCAGTCAACACGAAAATGGATTCATGCTTCGACACAAACATAAACCAGTACGAATTAGTGTCAAACGCTGATCAAAGCTCAAAGCAATTCATACAAAAATCCATACACAATATCAAAATCAAAACATGAATTCATCTCAATGCTTAGAGATCAAGACTCGATTATAATAGAAGTTAAATCTGCTCATATCCGAAGTCTCAACACAAAGAAATGTCATTCAAACACTTGAATCTCCTATTCATTCTGTAACGTCCCGTATTTTTGGTAGTCAGATATTTAATGTATTTTATTATTTTTAGTATCGATTTGGAATTATAAATGGATTTATAATATATAATTCGAATTTGAACATTAAATTTATATTTATAAATCGAGCACGTAATGTCAAGATATTTCGTAATTTACGATTTGAAACTTTAATTGAATATACATAATCCATTTTAAGTCGGAATTCTATGATACAAGAATCGTTCGAATCGATTTGATTATAATTTTCTAATGGAAGAGAAAAATGGAGACTGCATGTTATAGATTGTTAGTTATGTCCAATTCAAATTTAAAATAGTCGCTATGGGATTCGCTAATAAACGATAACTTTTATTTAATAAAATATAAAGGATTTTTATATATTTTGAATATCGTTTTAAACCCGAAATTTGTAAATATTGAGTTTAAATTATGTATTCGCTTATTCTGAAGCTGTGTGATATTTTTCCTGAGATGTACAAAAATAATGTTTTATTTTTATTTGAAATGAATTGTTTTGATTTAATTATATTATATCGTTATTATATAAGCCTTAGAAATAGTTTCCTTTCCAAATGACTTTCGTTTTCGATGAAACAAATTATATTAGAATAATTATAGCTAATTATTGTTAGATTTTTAGTTTGGAGCCAATCAGAGTTATTTTATCGGCGTGTGCAATTTAAAGGTGAACTGATAAACTGAAATAACGCCATTGTACAAACAGAGTCCGGTTTCAATGAAATTAATTTTATTGGGACCAGAATATTGAGACGTAATGGTGTGTCCAATTTCATTACATTTGGAGTTCGTGAATGCCAGTACAAAATAAAAAGTGTAACATAAATAGCGGTAAACAAAATAACCGGATAAACATAAGACGTATGAAATGAAAAGAAATAATATAAATAAAGTAGTAACTAACAACCATTCTAGAGATTTATACACACATATGCTACCCTATTCTAATTCTTTTAGCCTACCTCATGCTTTATGCTTAAGGAATAGCAACACCCTAGCTGATACTTGCATCCCTATAACCTGTATACATGCTAAATCTTATCAACTTTAATACTTCCGCTGTCTTGTATTTTCAAGTAAACACAACCTACCCTAAAGCTCACGCAGGTCTAAATTTGTATCACCACATGTACACCGAGCCTAAAGAATCAAATCAAGTACAAGCATAGAAAAAACCCTGTCTCATATCCGTCTGTGCTATCCTTTCAGCATACTGCAGCCATATGAATACTTTAAGCCTACTTGAATTCTCTTTTACCTGCAGCCTATCTAAATTGAAAAGAAATAACCCTGACGAGCTAAGCCTACTCACATCAGAGACTAACTCTACATACATGAAACGAAAGCACATTGCAATCCCTACTTTTCTTTCATCTACGTCCGCAGCTCCATGCTATCAATGTTACACCCTGATGGACCTCATTTCTATCTTCTTTTCCTATTGCTATAAGTATACCGATGACCATCCCATTCCCCATTTCTTCACGCCGAACTCACTTCTTCTTATGTTTTCTGCGCCTCTTTCTATTATAAAAAAAGTAACGCAAAGTCATTTTAAAATAAACCATTAAAGACGGAAATGCATAAGAACATAGCAGCAAATGGATTTGGGTTGAATAAAGTAGTGGGTGCAATTTGGAATGGTTAGAAGAAGGAGTCAGCGGTTTTGTTTTGAACGAGGTGGCATGGTGAACTGGAACTGCCGAATGTTGTGATCAGTGCATAAGAATAGTGGCGTTGTGTTTTTATGGGGAAGTTTCATGGGGAAAAATGTTTTTCTGTAGAGTTGCAAGTGCTTGGGATGTTAAAACAACAACATATTTTCAAAATAAAAAGGAGAAACAGGTTTAAAACGCAGCAGTTGGAAGTTTTCTGCTAGCAGCAGTCTACGTGTGAGGTGAGGTTCGGAACAAAGAATGGAAGGGAGTATAGTGTGCGGAAGAAGAATAAGACGCAAAGAGGGTAGCAGGTGACGTTGGAGAAGCTGAAGGATGGTTGGAACAAACAACGGTTTCAAATTATATAAGGAGAGGAAGAATCGTGGGAAAGAATGGGCAACCATGGTCTTTTGTTCGTACTCAACTATGGAGGGAGGGGAGAGAAGGAAAGCGCTGTAGAATGAAGATGTGATCGGATCTGAGAAAAAATATAAGGAAAGGTAGAAGTAACTATGCAAGCTAGGGGACATATTGGGTTCCACGTGTAGTAGGGAAAACACCCATTTGGTATATAACGTGGTAAAAATTAAAAGAAAATCAAGAAAATTGTTAACGTAGGCAGAAGTTAAGTTAAGTGGTTACTGTTTTAAATGAAGGCGACAAAATGTACAATGAAGACAACAAGTTTCGAATAAAGGCTGAAGGCAAGATATAGAAAATGGATGCGGCCGCAAGTGTTAAACTTGTTTTACAATCAAAAGTAAATAAAAGCTAATTAACGTTTATAATATTGCAATTTTGGGAATTGATAATTTAATTGTTCAAGTCGCTTACCATAACGTGGATGAATATTTATTGTGTTAATAGAATTGGATAAAATGATATTTACCAGAATCGTGCTAATGGGCGCCATATTATGGAGCTGTTTCAGACAAGGAAGAAGATATTTGGAATTTACGGTTGAATTAAACGCTATTTAAATAAACTGTAACTGAACCGCTCAGAAACGAATCGAATTCAAAGTGAGTATAACTCACTCAGTTTTTACCCATTTATATTTTAAATAAGTCGGATTTTATTTTGTGTGCTATGGTTGATAACTATTTGTGGTATGCTGATTATTTATTTTTATATATTGATTGAATTGGTTGGTTTAACATTAGTTAATTTAAATAAAATTTAATCGTTATTTTAACGATTATTTCAAAACAAGGTAACTTACCTTGTTGGTTACGTTTATAATATAAATGTATTAAATTAAAATATGGACGATTGGATTACTGTTATTTATTTACTGTTGAATATCATATCTATTTATTTGAATAATACTATTTGAGGTAACGTATTTGGATGCAGGGATAACAGGTTGGAGGGATCCAACGGAATTCCTCAAATATATTGTTTATCTTCATATCACATTATATAAACTGTTTGACCAATCTGATTAGATGATTGATTTGTTTATTGGTCATTGAATATAAATTCAACATTTGTTTTATTATTAACCAATGGACAATATTGGTTGGGTAATTGGAGCATATTGCCTATAAATCATTCGGTTTATAAATGTTGATTTACCATCAAGTGAAGCGATGGTAATGAAGTTATATAAATTTATTTTATAACTGAAAATAGAATTTTTATTTATTAATTGGAATTAAGGTTATTTAAAAAGGAAATAAATATTTATTATTTATTATTCAAGTTTATAAATAATTATTAAATGGTTTTATAAAACAAATTCTTATGTTAATAAGGATTATAAACAAATAAGCAGAAATTAATGTAACGATCTAGAGTTGGATTAATTGTTTCTGGGAAAACAATTAGGTGGAGTTATTTAAATTAATTATATCATTAATTAATTTAAAGAAATGATTTGATTGGAATTGGTTAATGAGATAACCATATTTTGAATCAAATGAGTCGACCCCTTTAACGGGGATTTATTATTAAATCAAATTAGTTTATTGTTAAATAAATCTAATAAAACTCTTTAACGAATATTTGTTAATTTTAATAAGAGTTTAAAATAGAGAAATTTATTATTTATTTTGGTAACAAATAAGTTAACTACTTCAACGGTGGTTAATGATGAAGTAAATTATTATTTTAATAAATAATAATTTAAGTAATTACTACTTAAATGAAAGACATTTAAGTAAGTAACCGATTCCGAATAGAATATGGTCGAGTTTTGAAAAGAGAGTATGAAATTATTTTATGTTGAACCCAAGTTTTATAATGAAGCTATAAAAGAAATATCACGTGAATACGATAACTTAAAATAGATATCAACCTCATATTTAAATTAAGTAAAAAGAGATTGAGATAGAAAGGGTTTTGCATTAAACCAGAGTTATATAAATCAGGTTTATAGAAGAGGCGTGAAGTTAAAACATGGAATTTAAGTGATGATACTTAATAATGGAATTAAGTGAAACAATTTGGAATTGAAACGAGATTTCCAAAGTGAACATTGTTGAATGAATTAGAAAGGGAATCATATGGGATGATAAGTAGCTAAGACAAGAGAATTGAGAAAAGGAAATGTTTCTGACTATGAAAAAGGGTTCGAGGAATTATAATAATAATAATTCCAAAGTGATGGAAATAAAAAGAATTTAGGAATATAAAATGATATTTACAATGTGAAGGAAATAAAAGGAGATTTTTTAAAAATATAACGATATTTATGAAGTAAAGAAAGTAATGGGATGAGTTTTGAATGGGTTTATTTTAAAAGAGATACGTGTTAGTTTTATTTCTGAGTAATGAAAATCAAAGTGATTTCGTAATGATGATTTTAGTGGGATTTGATTGAATCAATGTTTGGAGTATATATATTAATTAATTTTAAAGTGTTATAAAATGGTTTTGCAAATATTCCTATAATAATATAAGAAGTAATATTGTGCTTGAAAATATTGGAAAGATAAAGAGGTTTTAATTTGTTTTTTTAAATTATAAAGGCCAAGTGATGTTGACCACTGAATCGATAAATTCATTTTATTTTTAGGGTTGAATGGTTGTTTATTTGATAGTTAAATAACCGACTATCAAATCTGACCTATACGATTGTTGGTATGGAAAGACCGATATCAAATTTTATTCGAAAACCATTCCGTCCGGCAAATACGAAATGAAGAAGATATGAGATGTTGATCCAGACGGAGCCATTAAAGACCATATATCTTCATGAAACAGAAGAATTACTTATATCCCTAGTTAACTCTTACAGTTTTCAAAATCTACTATATATTAAATTAATTTATAATTTATAACCAGAGATATAGTGTGGTTCTGTCGTGGTTGAAATCTATAGATTTGCAAGGACTACTCGCTACTGATCTATAGGGTGATTCCTATGATGCGGTAGGAGGATGCCTTCGGTTCATCTTGTTCCTGGATGACTTGTATGGACGAATGTTTGACAGAGTATTTCTTAAGAATCACGTACGTTGATTTTTACAAAAGTATCTATGTAGGTGGCAGAGAAGACACCTTCTCTTAGCGTAAAGACCCAGAGTATTTTTGTGGATGTCAATTAGTGATTTGGTGGATCTGACGATGTGGCATTCAAAGTGATTGTGATATTCTTAAAAAGGTAATTCGAACCTCAAGCCTCATCAACCAGGAAATGAAAAAAATCGGGTAGGCAATATGGCTATGTGGGTTGCTCCCATTAGGGTGTATATTCACCTATTTGGAGAAATTCCATTCCCTTCTTTTTATCTATTTTTGATGTTGTCCCTTTTTGGGAAACAGTTGTTGATCCCAATTATTGGTGATATATATTCGGTACACTCAAGCGAAATGAGTGGTCGATCATGTGTGGGCCAGGTTGCAGGAGGTTCTTGTTGAACCCAGTGTATTCCCTTTAGAGATACACTATCGGAAAGTGGTTCCATACCTTGTCATAGCTGGAAATACGATCTCCAATAAGAGCCGGCAGTTTTGATCGTATACTATATATATGGAGCGTGAGATGCAAACTTTTCGCTAGATTGCTATTTACTTGTATTTAGACACTACTATAATATCAGAGAAATATATGATTTCAAAAATGTTTGGGTTATAGTAAGGTAAAAACTTTCAATGTTTATGTGTAGGCTGGTCTTACTATTATCCTTTTCTTTTAAAAGGATTTTTGACTTTAAAATCAACATGGATGTTATATAAACTTAACGAGTTTTCTCACTCTGGTTAACCGGACTGATCCAGCGTTTGTAATGCTAGGGTTAGCCCAGGTTTTCAGGTTCTGGTTATTGGATATTACAAAGTTCAAAAGACGTGCTGGAGGAGTTCAGACGTATTAGAATTTACTCCACTATGTGTTGTATATGAGGATAGATATCTATAACTGTCCAGACGTATTGATGTACTCTTATGTTGTTATTTCAAAGCTCTCAATAAAGTTTTATTTCAATATTATATTTTGTTCCGCTGCGATGTGAGACTCTGATGATGATGTTTTGATCTTCTTCTTCTATTATATTATTTCTTTCTTTCTTATCTCACCCTCTAAATTCTTTCCAATAACTATCTGGTGTTTTCGATACTTGAGTTCTGACAAGTAATATGGTTTGATATATTATTGTTGGAATTCAGGCGTCGAATTTCCCTGGGTCATTACACATTCGACAAATACATGACTATTATTTCCGGATACAGATCATTGAATCAACATATCCTCAGTCAAAGCATTGAAATCAATTGTAAAACCCAGCTCGATCAAAGCCGATCAACAATTATAAATCAACCCCAAAATCAATTCGACTCAAACACAAGTTTTCGCACATAACCAGGCATGAAAAATCGCCTCAATTCAAAACCCTAAACACTACCAAGCTAACTCAGCACATAATTTGAGGAAGCAATCACCTACAACAGGCGTAACGCTTCGGATTTGAGAAAAGTTCCTTGATTTGGTTCGAGATTGATGGAGTTTGCAGCGAGAATAGAATGCACTGATGAATTTAAGGCTCCCAATGATCGACGAGGTGGATCTGATCATAACTGGGAGAAACCGGTTGAAAAGGAACGAGATCGAATTGATTTGATGTGGAACTTCTTCAGGGAAGAGCAGCCACCATTAGAATGTTTTCTTCGGTGTGAAGGGTGAAGTGAAAGAGTACGGGTTCAAAAAGGTTATAAGAGCAAGGTGTATGTGGGTCGTTCCGGTCCATCATGCATGTTGTACCCAGTCCATTTGAATTCATTTACATCTGATCCACCAAAGAATATATGTTCCAATACATATATAAAGCAACAAAATAAAAGTCATGACCAATCCATCAATATATGTTAACTCACAATGCAATAAAATCATTAATTTCGAAGCTTGCAATTGTTATAAATAAAAAATTACAAGCATCGAAGGGTAAATGTTAATCCATTAAAATAATGCATATATTATGGATCAGTCAAGTGATAATTCAGTGAATCGGCCATGAATTTATTCTGTGGATCGACATTGTCTCATATGACTGTTTAAATAGTAGCAATGCCATGGATTGGCATTCTTAATGCATGGATCGGTGCATGTTTTAATGTCACGGAACAGGCGCTCTTCAGAAGCATGGATTGGTCATAATCAAGAAGAATGGATCGGACATCATTTTGTTCTATGGATCGGTCACTTACCATCAACGATGGATCGGGCATTACATCTCAGATGGGTCGGACTAAAAAGCTAGGGATGGATCGGTCACAACTCCTCAACATGGGTCGGTCCCAAATATGTTGACCCATGGCATGGACCAGAGCTCTTCAGTTGTACACATAATGGATCGGGTATAACTTTAACCTAATGGCATTTTTGTAAATATGATGGATCAGACATTTGATCCATAGTCTACACACATGAAATGTCAGCTTTGTCGCTCAATCCAACTCTACCTATAATTACAGTGTGTAGTTCCACATTCAAAGGACCGATTTTTCTCTCCATAAAGTGCTACCAAACTGATTTCTATCTCCTCAAACTCATTCAAACCTCCATTAATCTTCCTCCAATCTTAGATTCAACTTCTCAACCACCATGGATTTACTAAAATCATCAAAGTGCTCAAGTTTTCGAAGATCTACTCCAACAACTATCGCAATCTATGAGATCTCATCATTTCCTATGTGAACTCAAGTGAATCAAAGGAAAAAAGAAGAGAAAAAGAAAAGATCATTGTAAAAAGAGGAAAAATGAGTGAAGTTAGAGAGATTATGTGCCTTGTAACTTTAATGATGATAACGAGAATTTTCTTCAAAGTGGACGTAGGCCAATTCTAGGCCGAACCACTATAAATCGTTGTGTTTACTTTATGTTTGTGGCTACCACTTTTTTCTAGATTCTATTTGCTTGAGAAGTGTAGAAACTACTTCTTGGGTGATGTTGTCCATTTTTGACGTCAACATTTATCAAAGGATTTGTAAAGGTCAATCTTAATACACATTCTTTTAGCTCCTTGGTTAAAATTTATGAGCATTTCATGGGCTAGAAGAGTATTTTCACTAATTAATCTATCAGAAATAAAAGCAGTTTCATTTTCAGAAATTATATATTTTAAAATGACTTCAATTCTATTACTAAGAAAGCGGACATGTTTTTGTAAAAAATTTACAACACGCAATGGGTATGTAATCCCCAAGGCAGTTAGGAACATTAATATTGGGAACTAATGTAACAAAGGTATGATTTGAATTTCTTAGGATCTTCCCAAAATTAAAATATTCAATTATAGCATCATAGATCATAAACTTAAGACCATCCCAATGCATTTTAGAAAAATTAGCACTAAAGTCATCTGGTCTTGGGATTTTATCATCATTAAAATTAAAGATAATTTTTTTTATGGTCATGCATGTCGACATGAGCAAGGAAAATTTCAGTGCCAATAGCATAAAGAATACATTTGATGTAAATTTTAGGGAAAATAGTGTGGCTTTCCTCAGAGTTGTAAAGATCAGTAAAGTAATCAATGACTTCACTTTTAAGTTGGGCTACCTAATTTAAAATGGTACCATTGTTACTACTAAGCTTTCCTATATCATTTCTATGCTTTATGATAGACATTCTAGTATAGAAAAAATTACTAGAAGCGCTGCCAGTAGTAATCCAATCAACTTTTGATTTTTTCTTAAGATTAACAGATTCAATACGTAATTCATCAATAAGATATTTCTGCATTTGATAAAAACCATTAACACTAGAACTATTTGAGCAATCAAAATCAACAATATATCATTGTCTTTTACAGTTTAGTCTGATAGCATTAAGTGTTAGGATTGCCTCACATGTTCTTAAGGAGGAATGATGGTTTGGAATTAATAGTCCCACATCATGGAATAAATTGAAGGAGTTGAGTACAAATATGAGTTGGTAGGCACGTAACATCAGGGATTCCTTTTGTTATATGGAAGTTGTGTGCCAGCTCATATGCGTGCAAGGAAGGAGGGCTTTGTTCCAACCATTATTACATACAGATGGCGTCAGAGCCGAAGGTTCGGACTGGGCCATGCTGGCAAGGCTGTGCTCTTAAAAGATACTCGTAGGTTGCGAGTCAAGGAGGAGACTGTTAGGATTGCCTCGCATGTTCTTAAGGAAGAATGATGGTTTGGAATTAATAGCCCCACATCATGGAATAAATTGAAGGAGTTGAGTACAAATATGAGTTGGTAGGCACGTATCATCAGTGATTCCTTTTGTTATATGGAAGTTGTGTGCCAGCTAACATGCGTGCAAGGAAGGGTGGCTTTTTTCCGACCATCGTTACATAACAATTTCTTCCCAAAACAAGAATTTTCAAAATCCACAGAGTCATAACAAGAATTCTCAAGGGTAGTACTTATCAAGAATGCTAGATCTAACCTTGATTTGGGTTTAAAAGCAGCAAGTACTTCATCAACATGGACTGATCTTGTCAAGAATGGTGGATAACATCTTGTCTTGATCTTGAGTATATCTCCCCAATGAAAATTGGAGAAAAGTATTTCATAGTTGTGAAAGCGGAGGTTAATAACATAACCCTTACTAAGTGAAGTAACTCCGTTGTTGCTTACGTACTTGGCCCTAGACCCTCTTATCATCATTTCAGAAACTTTATGGAGAAGACTTGTAAATCGGCTAGTTCTTTTGAAATCTTTACAAGAGATAACAGATTTTTTTTATAATTCTCTTTGCTAACCAATCATATTATGAAAAAAATCATTAGAGGCATATCTTATTTCATAGGCAGTAAACTAATCATTCTGAAAAGATGATACAAGATAGAGATCTCATTTCAACAATTTCTATCTAGATTAGATATTCAGAGTTAAACCTTCAAGTTAGGGACAAAGATATTTTTGGTGCCATTTCCATCTTAGTGAGCATACCACTAAACTGGATGAGCCAATGCCAAAGAAACCAAGCTTATTTATAGCCTTAATTCTCATAAAAATCAAAGTTGACTCGATTCACCTTATTGAAGCATTTATTTCTCTTCAAGATGGTGAATCTATTATTTAACCTATAACTTACAAGTGGATTCCTCCATGATGTTAAAAATGTGTGTGCTTTGGGCATCTCAATGAAATGTGTCTAACTAAACAAGTTCGGAAAGAAAAATAGAGTCAAAATGCTGATACAATAAATCAAAATCCGGATATTTCAAAAAGTCTTAACTCTCAAGAAAATGTTGTGCCAATTCAAGAACTAGACATAGAAACATCTTGACAATTTCATGAACCGATAAAAGAAGTCTCTGAAATTAATTAATAGGCCACTGGTAGTATTTCAGAGAAAATTAACTTCTTTGAAACCAATAGAAACGTTTAGTAAGGAAAAGTACATATTCTTTTGAAATAAGTGAAGTTGAAAACATGAATATTGCCCGAAATCTTAATATTTCGAAGGAAAATCAAGTTAATGTTGCCACAGACACAACTTAGCAAGAAAAAATTTCTGCTAGGCATTCTCAGTCTAACAGCAGTGAAAAAGAAAATTTACCAGCAACACAATCAAACACAACAAATTATAATGTACAGTTCTTGAATCATCACCCTTTGAAAGATGATTCAATTTTAAATACATATGATTTAATTCAAAATACAATTGGATATGAAGACTATTAGCATGGAAAAGACCGGTCTAGACAAAGCCCCTCTTCTCAATGTAGAAAAGTTAATTGAAGATGCTACTTATTTATTTTCCTTCTCCTCATCACTTATAAAAAACAAAGAAAAAGGAAAAGAAGAAGATTTTACGAGAAATAATAGGGAATGATAATGATAGTTCTCATCTCAAAAAAATTTAAAAGAGAAATACACTGTTAAAAATACATAGTAAGAAAATCATTTAAAGATTCACAGTAGAAAGAAATGCAAGAAAAAGGGTGTCAAAATATCAGATCACACTGAAGTTAAAGGTGATTTAGAGGATATAGTCTATGTGGAAGAAGATAGCAGTTTTGACTCAGTTGAACAAATGTAGTAATATTCAATATATATATATATATTCATGAATATCATTGCCTGTAATGTAAGGGGTTTTGATCCTCCTGAAATAAAATTAGACTTTTCATATCTTATTGCTTCTAATAAACCAGATATTATTGGCATATTAGAAAATAAGGTGAATGGTATTAGTATCATTGATTTTCATAACAGATATATGAATAACTGGAGTATTGTTGATAATAACAATATTGAGAATAAAGGTAGAATCATTACTGTAAGGGATAATTTTATTTTTGACTTACCTAATCACTTTATTAACCCACAATATATTCACTGCAAATTTAAGAACAAAGGTGTGTTGAACATTGGCATAACTCTTGTATATGCATACAAAAATTGGGAAGGATAGGTGTAACAACCCGGATTTTTACAACATGCTAAGACGAGAATCAAGGCAGAATTTAATTATAAATTCTGAATCAAGGGAAATGGGCAATGCCATTGCGTTCGTCTCAGAAAAATACGCGAAATAGACTCCGAGTTTTCGAAAATCGGAGTCCGTATGACCAAGTTATGGCCCGTCAAAGTTTTCAGAAAATTTCAAGTTCAAAAACAGTTCAAATTTGAATTCAGATTTCAAATTCAGCCAAACAGAAGAGGCGGGAAAAATTCCCGCCACCCCCAAGTCGACTGGGGAGTCGACACACCCCAGGTGGTGTCGACTGCCCGGTCGACACCCCTGTCGACTTGGGTGGTCGGCCAGTTTGGCCTGGGTGCACCTGACTTGTTCCTCAAGACATGTTTGGAGGTTTGTGACGGAATTTGAGGGCTCAGATCTATCCTAGGGTTAATCTAAGGGCCTAAACTACTCCTAATCTCTATAAAAACACCCTAGGACCTAACCTAAATCACTAAAAATCAATCCTACAACTAAGTGCTGCCAAAATCTATCTTGATCATGGCCTCCATCTCCAACTCCAAGGGCTTATGCATTCAAATCGGGTTCAAATCAAAAGGTGCTAGCTTGCTACATCAAATCAAGGGAGTGGATCAACGTTGCTAGGCCAATTTCATGACGATTCTTCAACAAAGGAGCCACCTTTCTTCGTCAAGACGATGCATGATCCTTCCCTAAGCCTCGCTATGTAAGTTCTAGCTACTTGTAGATTCTAACGGTGGTTCTAATGTGACATGGGATAAAATGCGATGAAACATAAGTATGCTAGCCTATGTGAACCTAATTTTGCCCCTTTTCTATGATCTATGACCTTGGGCTAAGTTTTAGCGACTTAATCATGCCACTCATACTATGTTTAACCTAGTTTAACTTGCAAGTTTGAATCTTTATCTATGGAATGTTAGCATAAACCTTTGGGAACCATTTGATTTGTGAAACATTGGCAAAGACTTGACTTTGGGGCTTATGCATGTAAATGAACCCAAACCCCTTATGTTATCATGCATGTTTGTGGCCAAATCCCCTTATGATACTATGCATGTTTGTGGCCAAATTCCCTTATGATACTATGCGTGTTTGTGGCCAAATTCCCTTATGATACTATGCATGTTTGTGGCCAAATTCCCTTATGATGTTATGCATGTTTTGAGGCCAAACCCCTTATGATACCATGCATGTTGGTGGCCAATCCCTTTTTGACATCGTGCATGTTTTGAGGCCAATATGTAGCATAGTATCCTTACTATGTTGACTCGCTTTTACTTGGGTTGGAAACACGATTTGGGGTAGGTTAGACGTGCGTGATTATGACATGATAATGTAACATGGGATTTCATGAAAATATGGCACTTATGATACACCTAAATGTGGACATGACATGTGGGGGTAAACATGGGACATGAAACTAGACACGTATGGGTTGTAAGTGTAATATGACACTAGACCAAACATGAAAGTGGCCAACTCGAGGTTGGGTTGAGTTTGTAGCATAAATCAACCCGGACCCACCTGGCTTAACTAGTGGCTACAAACAATAGGACCCGATGTGAGTAGTTGGTCATATAGCACTTAAAACCCGAGGTTAGACTAGGTTGTGGTATAAATCTACCCGGACCCGCCCGGCTTAACTAGTAACCACAACAAAGTCTAATGTGAGAGGTTGGGGTGCATTAATCTAATTAATGCCACATGAAAAGGTTAAGTAATTTTGACTAATGACACTTAACCGATATGACACGAATGGGTAGGTTAAGTGGAACTGGACTTGATTTCTTAATGACACTTAACCAAACAAGACAATTAGGGGATGGGGTTAAGTAAATTACACATAACTAATCCGACTTGGTAATTAGATAGGGTTAAGTAACCTACACTTAACTAATCTAAACACAGTAATTAGATGGGGTTAAGTAACCTACACTTAACTAATCTAAACACGGTAATTAGATGGGGTTAAGTAACCTACACTTAACTAATCTAAACACGGTAATTAGATGAGGTTAAGTAACTTACACTTAACCAATCTAGACACGGTAATTCGATGGGGTTAAGTTAAACACTTAACCAATCTAAACTTGGTAATTCAATGAGGTTAAGTAACTTATACTTAACCAAATATACATGATGATTTGATGAGGTTAAGCAACCATACTTAACCAATCTAGTATGAGAACTTGATAGGGTTAAGTCACAAGACCGTTTAAATATACTTAACCATTATAATACAATTAGTGGATGGGGTTGAGTTAACCTATCTTAACCAATCCGACTCGATAATCCGATGAGGTTAAGATAATCTATGCTTAACCAATCTAACACGATAATCTGATAGGGTTAAGACAAACAAATACTTAACCAATTTGACTTGATGATTGAATAAGGTTAAGTCATGAGCTTCTTGGTATACTTAACCAACTTGTAGGGCTAGGTTTTGGACTTGAATACTTAACCAAATCTTGACATGATTCGTAGGCAGGTTAAGTCATGAACTTAAACGACAATACTTAACCCATTAGACAAAACCCTAGTTCAGGGGACTAGGTGGAAGACAGGGATTAACAAGGATAATGGGAAAGAAGACTAAGTGGTAAACCTTAGTTTAGGAAACTAAGTAATAATTCTTAGTCAAGGGATTTGGACCAGTTCACAGATAGATGAGTAACCCGATACGGTAGGTCATCGCTTAAAACACGAGGAGGAGCAAATTATCTGACTTAGATAAAGGCTCCAACGAACTGGGTGGCGAAGCGGTAGCTTCGGGGGACGTGAGGGTACTCTTGGTATCCCTCTGTGAGGTGGTAGATGGTCCATGAAACCCGGCCTCACAGAGGTTAAGGTCTGCGGTAGAAGAGCCAAGGGTATGCCTTGGTTGCTATGCGAGCGACCTAAAGACTGGGATGGATTAGCGTGGAGTCGACGATACTTGTTTTTGCCCTGGATAGCACGTCGTCTACCTACCATCTTTAGTCAATCGTGTACGAACGGAAAGGCAGAGAACTCCCAACAGACCATGTTCTTGCTATCGAGTCATGGGTGAGGTTGGCCATAGGAAAGTGGGGCTATAGTGGGGCCGGGATGTGGTTCTCATACATGATTTTTCTTGGATTGCCTTTCAGTAGTTGAGGGAGGGGTCACGTGGGACCATAGCCACGGATACAAAAAACAGACCTTGATATCTGCATCAGCAGACGACTTAAAGCTCCCGACCGAGTTCCGTATTTCTTGATTTGCCCTGGCACGGAACTCGGATGGCACATTGAGATACATGTGTGTCTAGACATGGAAACAATTCACGATATATACGTGGGACAAAGGGCGCGGTTGACGGGTGGCATAATCCCTAGTGGCCCTAGGTGGCTTGAACCCAAACCGAGACACGGAAAAGTTCATTAGGTAGCATAATCCCTAGCGGTCCTAGGTGGCATAAACCCTAAGTGAACACGCGATAGTTCATGGTAAGAAAACATAACCAGATCAAGGGTAGCAGTCCAAAATAACTTCAAGGGTAAAATGGTACTACGTTGAGGTGGTATAGAGTTACATGGGAAAGCCCGTACGGCCTACGGCAAAGGACTGAACTTATACATGGAAAGAAACATACGAGTTGGGAAAACCTACATATGCTATATATTAGGTTGACATGGACCATTACATGACATTGTGGAAGGGACGTTCATAGGTAACACATGACGCGGGTTGGGATACTAGTACGAGAGGTGTAGAGCAAATATACGGGATAAATACCGTGGGACATTATACATGATAGATACCTTGGGATAGTATACTTGATAGAAACCTGACGATGTGATACCTTGATTTATCTTGACACCGTAGTTTGTCATGATACCTTAGTTTATCTTGCTACAGTAGTTCATCCAGTTATCTTGGTTTAGCTTATCTATCTTGTCATCATCCTTATGTTTACTTTCAGTTTATGCATGTCATGTTACCTTTACCTGTTTTTATACTGGAAGTAGATAGGACTTACCAGTCTTTATGACTGACCCCGTTTTGTTTCGCCCCTTTGTCTTCCGTCCCCCCCCCCCAGGTTTTCAGGGAGGAAATGATGTTGTTTAGTACAGACCTCTTATGCTTGGAGGTCACCATGTATAGCTTGGTCTTCTCTTGGCTATGGCTGCTTCACCGCTTTGATTTGGGGAATAATTTATGAAAAGGTTTTATGCTTCTTTACTATTGCAAGACAGGTTTTGATGTATTCTGATGTAAAAGGCTTTAGACCTTATTTTATAAGGTAATGAAATCTGTTTTACTTCCGTTGTTTTGTATATGTTCTGTCTTGTAATATTTCTGTGCATGTTTACCTCGATAATGCTTCACCAAACCTAGTGCATTCCCTTTGTGAGTGACCCTAGCGGAGGTGGGGTGTTACATTTGGTATCAGAGCAGAAGGTTACCAGACTGGGCAAAAGTTTTTAAAACCTTCTGAAAACTATTTGAGAAAAACCGTTTACAAAGAAGCATTTTTCATGAAAAGTTTTTAAAGGCTATTCCCCAAAAGCCATTAGCACTATCCTTTGTTTCCTTGATTGAACCTCTTTTCCTTTCTTTCTTCCATTTGTAGTCACAGTAGTTTTAATTGCGACTAATCCTTGTCTAGCTACGTAAGTGTTTTCCCGTGCGATGGAGGAAGTTCTCGAGAGACCTGTTACCGAAGTTATAAGAAGGGATAATAAGAGCAAGGATAAAGGACACGAGCTTAAGAATAAGCAACTTGTTGGTATGGCTTGATCCACAAAGGAAGATAAGGACAAGATCAGCGAGAGGGCAATTGTATGCTCTCATTTCTAGCGTACCTAAGAGGAATGGTACCGTTCCTGTTAAAGGCCTAGCCTTTCTCTTCTATCGTCCCATCTAGACTTTGTTTTGATCATCGCATCATTTAAGTCTGCCTCAATAGTTAAGTCTCTGCACCTTAGTACTAGCATGGTAGAGGATCCCATTTTTGTCCCAAATCTTGTTGGAAGATCGGTCCATTTATTCAAGACTTGTTGGGCTATGGATGGATTCTAGGGGTAAAGTGGTTATCCTGTAAGGGATACCATTCTCGGTTTTGAAAAGAGGGTAGTCAGACTCTTGGCTTGCTTTGGTAATACCCTCGAAGCCTCGTGTAACCTTTTGGGCTTTGTCATGGTTAGTTACCTAGAATCACTTGATGTATTTATCGGAAATCTCTGATCCGATCAAGTAACGTTCGCCAACAAGGCGGATGGTACATTCCGCTTAAGCATGGGTTATAGGAATCACCCTAGTGAGTGCACGTGGTAATATGGATTGGCATCGGTAAACGAGATCCAGAATTCACTAGTGAATTTTGGAGAGCTTGCATGAGTACGCATGTAACGACCCGCCCTATACTAGCCGACATTTCCTCCGAAAGTGTGCTGTACACATGTCTAACTAGCACGGAACGGTCGTCGGAAGGAAAGAAAGAAGGTGAAGAACTAACACAGAACCTGTAGAATGTCTCACAGCGCAAGGAATAAAATATAATAATCACATAACTTTGACATAAAAAAGGCGAGACAGTGCATAAGCTGAAAAACTAAATCATGTCTAACATGGCAGCGGAAATCCAAAATACAGCTTATGATCCAACATCCTTATTACAACTTCAAAAATACTGTCTCTAAACAAAAGAAAGGAAAAGGTACACTACTAATGCCCAAGCAGTGACCATCGATAACATAGGGAGATAATACATAAATATCATACGTGGAAGCCTCCTGCTCGTCTCCAGTACAGCTACCCATGCATCCACCTAACCTGTCTCTAGTCTGCTCGTGTGAGCACCCAGAGTAATAAGAAGAGACATAAAACTCTGGGTCAGACACAAAGTCTGGTATGAGCGATAAGCATCTAAACAGAATAATAACAGGTATAATCCAATCATACCTGAACCTGGACCTGCAATCAAAGAGTTAGCACTACATACTGTACAACACTCTAAGATGCCCTTTCAAATGGTGTAAAGATAACGGGGGTGGGGGTGGGGGTGTGCATGTCATAGTGATGTCAAACAATCAAGCATAGCAATCATCCTCACATCCCTCACTCAGTGCGTAAAGCATACGATATCCACTACTTTGGTCACCTAATACTTTGGGCCATGGCGGAATCCAATCCCGTGTAACTATCACTACAAGCCCACTATCCATCTCTCAGTGGTGAACCAAAGTTATGAATACCGACAACTCCTTAGCACACGTCCCGCAGCAAAGCCCAACTATGAAGTGAACTCATTGGTTCACAACTGGATCCTAAGCTCTAACTTCCCATATTGGACTACCTTTGCATCTCGGGTTATTGGTCAATACTGGGTCGGGTCGGGTTCCTTCTCAAGTCATCGGTTCGGGTCGGGTCTTCTCCTGGTGCGGTTCGGGTCGGGTCTTCTCCTAGTGCGGTTCGGGTCGGTTGTCCTCCATCGGTTCGGTTCGGGTGCTTTACCTCGGGTCGGGTCGGGTGTCATCTCCCCTCCAGCTCGTGCCTCCGTTCCGATCCGTGCCCTCATCCTTCACATGCTCCTATCCGATCCATCCTCATGCCTTCACTCCGATCCGTCCTCCTCGATCCGATCCGTCCTCCTCGATCCGATTCGTCCTCCTCGATCCGATCCGTCCTCCTCGATCCGATCCCAGTTCAGCTAGCGTGGCCTTCCTTTTTGCCATTTTCCCCCAAGTGTTGGGTTCCGATCCGATCGGATTCTTTGCTCAGTTCAACATATCCGATCCGAGCCCTATGTCCGATCCGATCCGAACCCTGCACTGTTTTTTGAGACTGTTCCAGCAAGTGTTTACGCCATTCGACGACGTTTTCGACCATTCTAACTATTGAAATCTATCACAAAGCATTTCATACAGTCATAGCAACATGCATAATCAACCACAAACACCAAAACAACAATATGATGGGTTAAAACGGATCAAACATACCCAAAAATCCATATTTTCCCCTTAAGCATGTTAAGAACAACTAATGATAGGATTAGTAAAACTTAACCAAAGTAGCCAAATTTTCTAACAGAGGTCTAAAACAATATTTATGAATTTCTGAATATTTTTCCAAAATTTTATCACGCTTAATTTCGCTAATTAACACTAATCACCCCTTAATCCCCCAAATTCCGGGATTAACAAAATTAATCCAAATTAACCCAAATTCATATCAGAGGCATAAAATGATGTTTTAGAATTTTGGGAATTTTTCTAGATTTTTCTGAGCCATAATTTCGCTAATCTTCGCTAATTACCCTAATTAGCCGTAATTAGTGAAAAAACTAAGCAAATCACTCACCTTTGGCACAATTAAACTTTCAGAACTGAAACTCCTCTGATATAGATCCAATCTCTATGTGTTCCAGCAACTCTCTCTCTGATTTGGTGCTAATCCCCTTCGGTTTGATGTAGTTTTGCTTAATCTTTGATTAGAAAGTGATTAGAGGTGATTTGGAGTGAAATTAGAAGGTGGAGGCCATGGCTATACTTGAAGGAATGTCTTAGGCGGCTGGAAAATGAAGTAAAAACCGAAATCATAACCCTAGCAGCCCCTAAGTACCACTAATCCCGAAATCCCCCTTTGGGCCTAACTGCTAATTACCCGGTTAAGCCCAATTAGCTGAAAATAACCCTTTAAACCTTAATTTAGTCATATCTCCCAAACGGTAAGTCCGTTTGGCTATTATGACCACTCTACGGAAAGAGAAACCATCATCCGGAGCTAATGGAAGTGGTTTCAGGTCAAAATTCCTTTCCAGTCAAAAGTTATGGACGAAACAAGATCAACTAGGGGAAAAACGGTCATTTAAAAATTGGCAAAAATCATGAACATGGGAAATGACCCCACTAGTCATTTCCCAAAAGTACACGACCATACGACTTACCTAGAAAAAGAAATAAATATTCTACGATCCTAGATGCGTAGAATGTGGGTTGTTACATTCTCCCCCCCCCCCCCCTTAAGAAATTTCGCCCCCGAAATTCCTTAACTAAGAAACAATAATGGGTCCCGCATGCCTATCAACCAATTTCAAACAATCAAACATACATGATAGTACAACAAGCATATCCTAGCATGCGGTTTTCTAACAAAGGAAGAATCATCGCCGCTAAGATCTTACCAGACAAAGAGCTTCAAATACGACCTTCTTATGCCATCCTCTACTCCCCAAGTACAGTCGTCCTCTCGCCATCGATTCCCATCTTTATCCTAGAGGCGATTTCCAATAGGTTAGGATCGTTCATCTGACTGGAACTGTTCCACTCAATCCAGATCGATCTAATCGTCAAGCTTACTAGCGTTTCTGAATCCAATTCACACTTAGGTCTGAAGTCATGCCCCATGATATACTCTAGTAGCTTCCATTCCAGAAACATAGCCTCTAAACTGGCATGTCTCCTACCCAATGCATCATCTACCGCACCTAGTCCGGTACTACGGCATCCGTCCGTACTGTCATCTTCTTAGGTAATCCAACCATATACGTCAAATTACCAACTACATTCCAAATGTCCTTTCAAGTCTAACCCGAATCTTGCCTACATCCATACTGCACGTCCAACGTATATTCACCTCTTAGAGGCAAACTAGATCCATCCGATGACCCTAGGCACTACATCTATACCCGTACTGTACGTCTAACGTACATTCACCTTCTAAAGGTGAACTAGACTCATCTAATGAATCTAGGTACCTTACCCATATTTGTACTGCACGTCCAACGTACATTCACCTTCTAAAGGTGAACTAGACTCATCCAATGAATCTAGGTACCCTACCTATGAGTCCAAGTCCAACTTGAATCTCCTATATCCGCGGAATCTCCAAGATCAACGGACACTCCACAATGCCCAAACATACTTCAAGTCTAACGTAAAGTATCATACACCCATCATCTCGCTATGATCAACAAACCTATCCTATTTCCATTTAACAGGATCCTTACAGGTGATTGTCTAATCAAGAGAAGAAAGGTAGGAACAAACATAGCAACCATAGCATCCATCAAACAAATCCTATCTATCACCTGCTAAATCCTTGAATACATCAACACCTATACGTCTGGTCCAACCAACATCAATAACTAATGGAAGCCCAGCCTCCAAACGGACTACCGTACGTCCAACGCACGTTTATCCTCCAAGGATAACTAGATCACGTCCAACGGATCCAAGGTAACGGGCGTCCCCAGATACCCCTGCTTTTAGTCTGCCTGAAACACCCGAGTCCCACCCAAGCCTATCCATTATCCTGCTGCCCTCTCGAGTCTAACTCGAGCTAATCCAATTCCTTGCAGCCTCCTCGAGTCCAACTCGAGTCAATCTATTACCCATAACTCAGACCCAGTCTTGAGTATCCATTACCTACAAACTCTAGTCCAACGTGAGTCGTCTCCCTATTTGTTGCATCTCTAAGATCAATCGAACATCTATTTTATTTTACGAGTTCAAGTTCAACTTGAATCGTCCTAACCTTCGTTGCACCTTCCTGGACCAACGAACACATCCTATTCTTTCAAAAAGAACATTAACATATGGTCCTAAACGATTCATTACTTTGCATCTTTCTTGAGTCCCACTAGAGTCATCTCATAACCCTATCGAGTCTAACTCGGGGCAGTCCATACCATCGAATAGTCTTATCCTGTCACAACTGCCCATCACTCTTCGAGTAAACCAAGATATCATCCAATGAAAATCGCAACAACTACCTATCTCTCATGCAGACCATCCTAGTCGACCTCGACATTCCCCGAGCACAAGTCCCAAAGGCCTAAACCAATATCAGACAAGCACCCAAGGAACATCTCCTCCGAGTTCAGACGATCTACGTGAGATGACATGAGCAAAACATCCAAACACTCAAGCATCCATAACTGACTTTGGCTATCCTTGCCAATCTTACTTGAAATTATCATCAACCGCATGACCAAGTCCTGACCAACTACTGTACATCCAATGTACATTTGCTTCTCTAACTCCCGTTATCATTTTCATCATAAGGTAGGCGATCCAATACCACCCTTCATCTATCATCCACTCTAACGGTCATCAAAGGCTCTTCACAATCTACTCTCACTCTATACTTTTGGAGTTAATCAGCTCCCAAAATCAAGCCAAACCTAGTAAAGCTCAAAATAAAGCAATCACAACAAACATACATCCATGACTCGATAAGACCAAATTACGACAAATCCTACAAAGGCTAGTCAAACCACCTATCGGGTTTGTAACTACTAAAGGTCTATCGACTATCTCGAGTTCCAATTCCAACCTATCTACCAGGTCACTAGGTACGAAGGAATGGGAAAACTCGAACAGAAACATCTTAAATAGAAAGCATACCTCGAATAACGACACCTTTTTCCTTCTGCGCCGCAGTTGGGGCATTCGACGAAGAAGGAATAGCGTTGATAGCATATGCTTTCACGATCTGCTTCTCCCCAGGAGATTGTGGACATTCATTCTTGTGATGTCCCGCTTGGCCACAATTAAAGCACTTCCTTTCCCCAGGCTTTTCTCGACAATCTCTGGCATAGTGGCCCTTCTTACCACAGCTAAAGCACTCGCCATCTTTCTTATTCTTCTTACTCTGACCATCCATGGTTTGGTCTTGTTTCCTCTTAGTCTGGGAATTATTCTTGTCTCCGCCGCCTGCTTGCGGCTTTGGCTCCTTTGCAGATGCATTAGCGACCTCAGTCTTAGGCTTAGGGTAAAGACTTTCTGACCTTAATGCCTTTCCTACAATCGATTTAAACGTCTCATCGATATGGTTTCTAAGCCTTTCCCCCAAGTACCCATCTAAACCAGTTATGAACTTCTCGTTCTTCTTCTCGGCAGTGTCGATAAGAGATAAGCCATATTTCGATAAAGTATCGAACTCAGCAACATACTCTGAAACTGCCCTTCCGTTCTGCTTAAGCTCCAGAAACTTTCTAAACAATTCTGACTTCTGAGCAGCTGGTATAAACTTAACGCAAAAACGAGCCTTAAACTGATCCCATGTAATCTGATCCTCTGGAGTTGCTGCCTTAATAGCATTCCACCAATTCATTGCTCGTCCTTGAAGCTGACGGGATGCTAGCTTCCTCTTCATGGCATCTTCAATACCCAAGTCTTCGAAGATACGCTCACAGCTATCCAACCAATCCTGAACAACCGTAGCCGACTCCGTTCCATGGAACGGCTTCCCACCAAAACTAGTATAATCCTTGTTAAGCTTGGAGAAATCGGCCCTAGGCGCCTGCACTGCTGCACCACCACCGTTAGCAACATTAGGAGCTTCCCTCTGAACATTCCTAAGCATCTCTCTCATGAGGTCAGTAAACATTGCCCTCATCTCAGTAGCATTCCCATTATTGGCTCCTCTACCAGTACCCCTCACGTATCGGCTCATCGTTCAATCTGTACAGAGAAAACGATTAACTATCTTCTTTGTGGTGTCAGAGCAGTGCGACTTCATCCTTAGATATACTAATAGTATATATATATCTATATAGCTTTGAAAACCAGTTTTGAAAAATCAAAATAATCACAAATACGCGCTCTCATATACGTATAATATCTCTCCCTGATGACTTTCCCCAGGTTAACTACGCAACCTAGAGCTCTGATACCAAATGTAACGACCCGCCCTATACTAGCCGACATTTCCTCCGAAAGTGCGCTGTACACATGTCTAACTAGCACGGAACGGTCGTTGGAAGGAAAGAAAGAAGGTGAAGAACTAACACAGAACCTGTAGAATGTCTCACATCGCATGGAATAAAATATAATAATCACATAACTTTGACATAAAACAGGCGAGACAGTGCATAAGCTGAAAAACTAAATCATGTCTAACATGGCAGCGGAAATCCAAAATACAGCTTATGATCCAACATCCTTATTACAACTTCAAAAATACTGTCTCTAAACAAAAGAAAGGAAAAGGTACACTACTAATGCCCAAGCAGTGACCATCGATAACATAGGGAGATAATACATAAATATCATACGTGGAAGCCTCCTGCTCGTCTCCAGTACAGCTACCCGTGCATCCACCTAACCTGTCTCTAGTCTGCTCGTGTGATCACCCAGAGTAATAAGAAGAGACATAAAACTCTGGGTCAGACATAAAGTCTGGTATGAGCGATAAGCATCTAAACAGAATAATAACAGGTATAATCCAATCATACATGAACCTGGACCTGCAATCAAAGAGTTAGCACTACATACTGTACAACACTCTAAGATGCCCTTTCAAATGGTGTAAAGATAACGAGGGTGGGGGTGTGCATGTCATTGTGATGTCAAACAATCAAGCATAGCAATCATCCTCACATCCCTCACTCAGTGCGTAAAGCATACGATATCCACTACTTTGGTCACCTAATACTTTGGGCCATGGCGGAATCCAATCCCGTGTAACTATCACTACAAGCCCACTATCCATCTCTCAGTGGTGAACCAAAGTTATGAATACCGACAACTCCTTAGCACACGTCCCGCAGCAAAGCCCAACTATGAAGTGAACTCATTGGTTCCCAACTGGATCCTAAGCTCTAACTTCCCATATTGGACTACCTTTGCATCTCGGGTTATTGGTCAATACTGGGTCGGGTCGGGTTCCTTCTCAAGCCATCGGTTCGGGTCGGGTCTTCTCCTGGTGCGGTTCGGGTCAGGTCTTCTCCTAGTGCGGTTCGGGTCGGTTGTCCTCCATCGGTTCGGTTCGGGTGCTTTACCTCGGGTCGGGTCGGGTGTCATCTCCCCTCCAGCTCGTGCCTCCGTTCCGATCCATGCCCTCGTCCTTCGCATGCTCCTATCTGATCCATCCTCATGCCTTCACTCCGATCCGTCCTCCTCGATCCGATTCGTCCTCCTCGATCCGATCCGTCCTCCTCGATCCGATCCGATCCCAGTTCAGCTAGCGTGGCCTTCCTTTTTGCCATTTTCCCCCAAGTGTTGGGTTCCGATCCGATCAGATTCTTTGCTCAGTTCAACATATCCGATCCGAGCCCTATGTCTGATCCGATCCGAACCCTGCACTGTTTTCAGAGACTGTTCCAGCAAGTGTTTACGCCATTCGACGACGTTTTCGACCATTCTAACTATTGAAATCAATCACAAAGCATTTCATACAGTCATAGCAACATGCATAATCAACCACAAACACCAAAACAACAATATGATAGGTTAAAACAGATCAAACATACCCAAAAATCCATATTTTCCCCTTAAGCATGTTAAGAACAACTAATGATAGGATTAGTAAAACTTAACCAAATTAGCCAAATTTTCTAACAGAGGTCTAAAACAATATTTATGAATTTCTGAATATTTTTCCAGAATTTTATCACGCTTAATTTCGCTAATTAACACTAATCACCCCTTAATCCCCCAAATTCCGGGATTAACAAAATTAGTCCAAATTAACCCAAATTCATATCAGAGGCATAAAATGATGTTTTAGAATTTTTGGAATTTTTCTAGATTTTTCTGAGCCATAATTTCGCTAATCTTCGCTAATTACCCTAATTAGCCGTAATTAGTGAAAAAACTAAGCAAATCACTCACCTTTGGCACAATTAAACTTTCAGAACTGAAACTCCTCTGATATAGATCCAATCTCTATGTGTTCCAGCAACTTTCTCTCTGATTTGGTGCTAATCCCCTTTGGTTTGATGTAGTTTTGCTTAATCTTTGATTAGAAAGTGATTAGAGGTGATTTGGAGTGAAATTAGAAGGTGGAGGCCATGGCTATACTTGAAGGAATGTCTTAGGCGGCTGGAAAATGAAGTAAAAACCGAAATCATAACCCTAGCAGCTCTTAAGTACCACTAATCCCGAAATCCCCCTTTGGGCCTAGCTGCTAATTACCCGGTTAAGCCCAATTAGCTGAAAATAACTCTTTAAACCTTAATTTAGTCATATCTCTCAAACGGTAAGTCCGTTTGGCTATTATGACCACTCTACGCAAAGAGAAACCATCATCCGGAGCTAATGGAAGTGGTTTCAGGTCAAAATTCCTTTCCAGTCAAAAGTTATGGACGAAACAAGATCAACTAGGGGCAAAACGGTCATTTAAAAATTGGCAAAAATCATGAACATGGGAAATGACCCCACTAGTCATTTCCCAAAAGTACACGACCATACGACTTACCTAGAAAAAGAAATAAATATTCTACGATCCTAGATGCGTAGAATGTGGGTTGTTACAACGCAGATATGTTTGGGCCGAGCATACTAGGGAAAGAATAAGTGGAAGTGAAACGAGAGGCGACAGTGAAATGAGTTCCGACTCATACCTTGGAAATAGGAATTAAGGAGCTACGAAATCATGAAGTCAAAGGCGGTCAAGGCACAATGGAATTAAGCTCATGGAAATGCGGCTTAGACGCGCGCATCATGTCTCTTTTTAAGAGTATATCGTTGATCCCTGGTTCTCCTATAGAGCTTGCTTGCATGCTATCGCTTGGTGGATATCCTCTCGGTCCTGTTTCTGTTGCAAACCCCGTAAGGAGTTTGTCTTGTTTATCTTCTCGATCCTATCTTGGGAACCTTAGGTAGAACTCTATGGATGTAAACATGTATTTGAAACATGTTATGATTGATATGGTTGCAAGTGGTTGCTCGTGGATGCGCGAATACACGTTAGATACTAGATCGACGCACTCACATTTTGCATTGCATATGCACGAGTATTTATACTTGTTTGAAAGTCAATGTGTTGTCATGCGGATGTTGCATATGAATGAATGTTTGTGCACACATGTAGTGTTTATATGACTAGGACTATTTGCATACATGTTGGACTCATGGCACTAAACATATCTTGCATTAGAAAGATCATTCAGGCCTGATCATTAGCATTAGCTAAGGAACATATACACACACTTCCTGCATGTGTTCATAAAGCATTAGGAGTCTTTTAAGGACCATGGCTGCCTGTGGATGATGTTTTGAGTAGATGGATGATGGATGGTAGGATACGTTCTTCCTAACTTGGAGATTTCGGGGACGAAATCCTTTAAGTTGGGGAGGATGTAACAACCCGGATTTTTACAACATGCTAAGACGAGAATCAAGGCAGAATTTAATTATAAAATCTGAATCAAGGGAAACGGGCTATGCCGTTGCGTTCGTCTCGGAAAAATACGCGAAATAGAGTCCGAGTTTTCGAAAATCGGAGTCCGTATGACCAAGTTATGGCCCGTCAAAGTTTCCAGAAAATTTCAAGTTCAAAAACAGTTCAAATTTGAATTCAGATTTCAAATTCAGGCAAGCAGAAGTGGCGGGAAAAATTCCCGCCACCCCCAAGTCAACCGGGGAGTCGACTTGGGAGTCGACACACCCCAGGTGGTGTCGACTGCCCAGTCGACACCCCTGTCGACTTGGGTGGTCGGCCGGTTTGGCCTGGGTGCACCTGACTTGTTCCTCAAGACATGTTTGGAGGTTTGTGACGGATTTTGAGGGCTCAGATCTATCCTAGGGTTAATCTAAGGGCCTAAACTACTCCTAATCTCTATAAAAACACCCTAGGACCTAACCTAAATAACTAAAAATCAATCCTACAACTAAGTGCTGCCAAAATCTATCTTGATCATGGCCTCCATCTCCAACTCCAAGTGCTTATGCATTCAAATCGGGTTCAAATCAAAAGGTGCTAGCTTGCTACATCAAATCAAGGGAGTGGATCAACGTTGCTAGGCCAATTTCATGACGATTCTTCAACAAAGGAGCCACCTTTCTTCGTCAAGACGATGCATGATCCTTCCCTAAGCCTCGCTATGTAAGTTCTAGCTACTTGTAGATTCTAACGGTGGTTCTAATGTGACATGGGATAAAATGCGATGAAACATAAGTATGCTAGCCTATGTGAACCTAATTTTGCCCCTTTTCTATGATCTATGACCTTGGGCTAAGTTTTAGCGACTTAATCATGCCACTCATACTATGTTTAACCTAGTTTAACTTGCAAGTTTGAAACTTTATCTATGGAATGTTAGCATGAACCTTTGGGAACCATTTGATTTGTGAAACATTGGCAAAGACTTGACTTTGGGGCTTATGCATGTAAATGAACCCAAACCCCTTATGTTATCATGCATGTTTGTGGCCAAATTCCCTTATGATACTATGCATGTTTGTGGCCAAATTCCCTTATGATACTATGCGTGTTTGTGGCCAAATTCCCTTATGATACTATGCATGTTTGTGGCCAAATTCCTTTATGATGTTATGCATGTTTTGAGGCCAAACCCCTTATGATACCATGCATGTTGGTGGCCAATCCATTTTTGACATCATGCATGTTTTGAGGCCAATATGTAGCATAGTATCCTTACTATGTTGACTCGCTTTTACTTGGGTTGGAAACACGATTTGGGGTAGGTTAGACGTGCGTGATTATGACATGATAATGTAACATGGGATTTCATGAAAATATGGCACTTATGATACACCTAAATGTGGACATGACATGTGGGGGTAAACATGGGACATGAAACTAGACACGTATGGGTTGTAAGTGTAATATGACACTAGACCAAACATGAAAGTGGCCAACTCGAGGTTGGGTTGAGTTTGTAGCATAAATCTACCCGAACCCGCCCGGCTTAACTAGTGGCTACAAACAATAGGATCCGATGTGAGTAGTTGGTCATATGGCACTTAAAACCCGAGGTTAGACTAGGTTGTGGTATAAATCTACCCGGACCCGCCCGGCTTAACTAGTAACCACAACAAAGTCTAATGTGAGAGGTTGGGGTGCATTAATCTAATTAATGCCACATGAAAAGGTTAAGTAATTTTGACTAATGACACTTAACCGATATGACACGAATGGGTAGGTTAAGTGGAACTGGACTTGATTTCTTAATGACACTTAACCAAACAAGACAATTAGGGGATGGGGTTAAGTAAATTACACTTAACTAATCCGACATGGTAATTAGATAGGGTTAAGTAACCTACACTTAACTAATCTAAACACGGTAATTAGATGTGGTTAAGTAACCTACACTTAACTAATCTAAACACGGTAATTAGATGGGGTTAAGTAACCTACACTTAACTAATCTAAACACGGTAATTAGATGAGGTTAAGTAACTTACACTTAACCAATCTAGACATGGTAATTCGATGGGGTTAAGTTAAACACTTAACCAATCTAAACTTGGTAATTCAATGAGGTTAAGTAACTTATACTTAACCAAATATACATGATGATTTGATGAGGTTAAGCAACCATACTTAACCAATCTAGTATGAGAACTTGATAGGGTTAAGTCACAAGACCGTTTAAATATACTTAACCATTATAATACGATTAGTGGATGGGGTTGAGTTAACCTATACTTAACCAATCCGACTCGATAATCCGATGAGGTTAAGATAATCTATGCTTAACCAATCTAACACGATAATCTGATAGGGTTAAGACAAACAAATACTTAACCAATTTGACTTGATGATTGAATAAGGTTAAGTCATGAGCTTCTTGGTATACTTAACCAACTTGTAGGGCTAGGTCTTGGACTTGAATACTTAACCAAATCTTGACATGATTCGTAGGCAGGTTAAGTCATGAACTTAAACGACAATACTTAACCCATTAGACAAAACCCTAGTTCAGGGGACTAGGTGGAAGACAGGGATTAACAAGGATAACGGGAAAGAAGACTAAGTGGTAAACCTTAGTTTAGGAAACTAAGTAATAATTCTTAGTCAAGGGATTTGGACTAGTTCACAGATAGATGAGTAACCCGATACGGTAGGTCATCGCTTAAAACACGAGGAGGAGCAAATTATCTGACTTAGATAAAGGCTCCAACGAACTGGGTGACGAAGCGGTAGCTTCGGAGGACGTGAGGGTACTCTTGGTATCCCTCTGTGAGGTGGCAGATGGTCCATGAAACCCGGCCTCACAGAGGTTAAGGTCTGCGGTAGAAGAGCCAAGGGTATGCCATGGTTGCTATGCGAGCGACCTAAAGACTGGGATGGATTAGCGTGGAGTCGACGATACTTGTTTTTGCCTTGGATAGCTCGTCGTCGACTACCTACCATCTTTAGTCAATCGTGTACGAACGGAAAGGCAGAGAACTCCCAACAGACCATGTTCTTGCTATCGAGTCATGGGTGAGGTTGGCCCATAGGAAAGTGGGGCTATAGTGGGGCCGGGATGTGGTTCTCATACATGATTTTTCTTGGATTGCCTTTCAGTAGTTGAGGGAGGGGTCACGTGGGACCATAGCCACGGATAGAAAAAACAAACCTTGATATCTGCATCAGCAGACGACTTAAAGCTCCCGACCGAGTTCCGTATTTCTTGATTTGCCCTGACACGGAACTCGGATGGCACATTGAGATACATGTGCATCTAGACATGGAAACGATTCACGATATATACGTGGGACAAAGGGCGCGGTTGACGGGTGGCATAATCCCTAGTGGCCCTAGGTGGCTTGAACCCAAACCGAGACACGGAAACGTTCATTAGGTAGCATAATCCCTAGCGGTCCTAGGTGGCATAAACCCTAAGTGAACACACGATAGTTCATGGTAAGAAAACATAACCAGATCAAGGGTAGCAGTCCAAAATAACTTCAAGGGTAAAATGGTACTACGTTGAGGTGGTATAGAGTTACATGGGAAAGCCCGTACGGCCTACGGCAAAGGACTGAACTTATACATGGAAAGAAACATACGAGTTGGGAAAACCTACATATGCTATATATTAGGTTGACATGGACCATTACATGACATTGTGCAAGGGACGTTCATAGGTAACACATGATGCGGGTTGGGATACTAGTACGAGAGGTGCAGAGCAAATATACGGGATAAATACCGTGGGACGTTATACATGATAGATACCTTGGGATAGTATACTTGATAGAAACCTGACGATGTGATACCTTGATTTATCTTGACACCGTAGTTTGTCATGATACCTTAGTTTATCTTGCTACAGTAGTTCATCCAGTTATCTTGGTTTAGCTTATCTATCTTGTCATCATCCTTATGTTTACTTTTAGTTTATGCATGTCATGTTACCTTTACCTGTTTTTATACTGGAAGTAGATAGGACTTACCAGTCTTTATGACTGACCCCGTTTTGTTTCGCCCCTTTGTCTTCTGTTTCCCCCCAGGTTTTCAGGGAGGAAATGATGTTGTTTAGTTCGGACCTCTTATGCTTGGAGGTCACCATGTATAGCTTGGTCTTCTCTTGGCTATGGCTACTTCACCGCTTTGATTTGGGGAATAATTTATGAAAAGGTTTTATGCTTCTTTACTATTGCAAGACAGGTTTTGATGTATTCTGATATAAAAGGCTTTAGACCTTATTTTATAAGGTAATGAAATCTGTTTTACTTCCGCTGTTTTCTATATGTTCTGTCTTGTAATATTTCTGTGCATGTTTACCTCGATAATGCTTCACCAAACCTAGTGCATTCCCTTTGTGAGTGACCCTAGCGGAGGTGGGGTGTTACAATAGGATCTCCCTTTGGAAGCACCTTGATCAATCCAATAAAATTATGACTAATCCTTGGATCATTTTAGCTGATTTTAATTCTGTTATGCATGCCTCTAAAAAGAGAAGGGGTAATGTTATCCCTTTGCATAAATTAAAAATATTCTCTAATTTTATATTGAAAACTAGGTTAGTTGAACCCATTATTAAAGGCAATAAATTCCTCTTGAAATCATTGAATTTGGAAACATACATTGCAAGCTCGATAGGATTTTTTTTAAATAATAACTTTGTTAACTTGTTCCTTAATTTTGTTTTCTATACTCTTCCTCAAGAAGCTAGAGACCACACTCCAATTCAGCTAATTTTTGGATAAAAGCTTAATGATAAAATTAACTTCCCTTTCAGGCTAAAAAATGGTTGGGCTTTAGACAAAGATTATAAAGATGTTGTCGAAAATTGTTTTCAAATCTATACCTTTGGTACTGCTCAGTACAAATTAAGACAAATTCTTCAAAATTACAAAATTAAACTTAAAAGTTGGAACAACAGTAGACAATTCAACCAACTTAATGTTGAAATTTGTGATACACAAATCACCACAATTTTGGGTAACAAATAATCTATGAAGATTTTGTGGAAGATTTGTTGCAATATTTGTGGGGTATTTGGAATTGAAGGCTATAATTATTTGTTGCTTATCCAAATAGTTTTTAACATATATGAAGATAATTTGGGTGCCAAGTTTACTTGGATATGAAGAAATTCATTCTATAAAAGGCCTAGTGAACATCTTCATTAGGTGTGAGTGAGAGCCACCAAGAGTGATCATTCTAGCTATTCCAAATTGAGTGTTCTCCTTCAAATTATTTAGCCATTGGATATTCTCTATCTATTTCTCAATAAGATTATTGGTTCAAGATGTAATTGTTTGTAACGATAGTTGAGATCGATTGTAAACAAATTTTTATTGGTGAATCAATAAAGAGGGTGGTTGGGTGGAATATCGTGTGCTCATATTTCCGATATTTTTGTGTTGTTGTTTATTTTTCAATCAAATTCATCTTCAAGTGATTGGGTGACAAAGATCCTATTTTTCTTGGTGTTTTATCAAACTTCTGCTGCGCACAAAACCCCAACAGTTTGGTATCGGAGCAATTTTCGCATAACAGTTTGGTATCAGAACTCAGTTCACCGCATAGCTTGGGGTGATTTTGGGTTGAAGATTGTAGATGTCGGAGATTATGTTGCTTTCATGGATGGATATTGTGGAGTAGGAGTTTTGAGAATTTGGAATGAAGAATCTATTTCGCAGCAAGGTAGAGAGGTTGGTTTTGATCACTGCTGAGGATCCGTTGAGGATCATGTTATCGATTGTTGTCTTCACATTGATAATTCTCGAGGGATCCATGTAGATGAAGAGAGATCAAGTGGTAAGAGTATATCGATAAAGAGAAGGTGTGATTGAGCCTGGAAATCAATTGTGCCTGGACTTGAAGAGAAGTCAGGATGGTTTTATCTCGTAGCCATTAAAATTGAGATGGTGTTAATTGAGAAAAGAAGGTTGAAAGTGAGAGCTAAGTTGGCTGGTTTTGACTGGAGGAAATGTTGTGATCTGGTATCAAGGTGGAGCGTTGAAATTTATGATACACAAATCACAACAATTTTGGGCAACAAATAATCTATGAAGATTTTGTGGAAGATTTGTTGCAATATTTGTGGGATATTTGGAATTGAAGGATATAATTATTTGGTGCTTATCCAAATAGTTTTTTAACATATATGAAGATAATTTGGGTGCCAAGTTTACTTGGATTTGAAGAAATTCATTCTATAAAAAGCCTAATGAACATCTTCATTAGGTGTGGGTGAGAGCCACCAAGAGTGATCATTCTAACTTTTCCAAATTGAGTATTCTCCTTCAAATTATTTAGCCATTAGATATTCTCTACCTATTTCTCAATACAGCTATTGGTTCAAGTTGTAATTTTTTTTAATGATAGTTGAGATCAATTGTAAACAAATTTTTATTGGTGAATCAATAAAAAGGGTGGTTGGGTGGAATATCATGTGCTCATATTTCCGATATTTTTTGTGTTGTTGTTTATTTTTCAATCAAATTCATCTTCAAGTGATTGGGTGATAAAGATCCTATTTTTTGTGTTTTGTCAAACTTCTGCTACGCACAAAACCCCAACAATTTGGTATCAGAGCAATTTTCGTATAATAGAAACATTCTGATTATTGTCATTGTTAGATTGATTTCTACCAAAGAAAGAGGTCTATCTATGAACTTTAGCAAATGGAAGGGTTTTCCTTTTTTTTAACATTTTGAAATCCCTCTAAATCTATGTCAGGAGGTTTATCCTTAAGGTTTTGAGAAGAAAGATGGGGATTGGGGATGTAATTAGAGGGAGGTGGAGGAGAGGACCAGAGATTCTAATCAGAAATGAAGGAAGCCATCAATGTTTCTTGGAGCTCAAGTGATATCAAAACGAGTTCTAGTAACACATACCTTAATCCTACCATGCAGAAAACATAATTATCCAATTGTTTAGCTAAGAAAGCAATGTAGTTTTAATCAACGCTGAAGAAAATATGAGGATAAAAGATGTGAAGTGGGAGATGCTGGTGGGACCAAATTTTGTTAAGTCAATATGTGCAAATTTATTTTAGAATGAAGTAAATTAACGTATACTACATAAATTTCATGGTTAGGATGCTTTGTAGTAGAATTTCACTTTAATTCATATAAAATGACAAACTATAATTGGCAAACAAGAGGTTCGTTTATGAATTATGACCAACGAAAGAAGCATAATTGAAAGGGAATTTGAGCAGAAAGATTAAGTGAACGTAAAATGTATCTACATCTACAAATGAAGCATTTGAATGAACGTTTATGTTATAATTTCTAATTTCAATTTTAAATAATTATTTTTTTGTTTTATTTTTTTGTATGTGTATAATTAATATGAAGTAACAATACAAAATTTAAAATGGATGCAAATTCAATGAACAATCTTACGAAATTCATCGATAAAATTCATAGATAATACAATAAAAGTACAATTATAGCAAAAAAACTAATTTTTGTCACTTCTCTCACTTATTTTGGTGTTGAAGTAATTGGTGTGATTTCATGAGGTATTTTTATTTTAGTAAGAGACTATTCAACAAAAATTATGTTGTGTGTTCTCGCGTGACTTTAGAATTGCTTGTTTTTTATTTTAGTCCATTTTTATTCATTTTGAATAGGTATATTCCATTTTCATTCTAATGTAATAGGGAACAAGTAGCGGTTTCCCGTTCTTGTATCTATCTATAAATGTCTTTGTGCTTATTCAATGTTGGATATTTTCAAGATTGGATCTTTTTTTTTCAAAGTGAGAAGAAAGAAGGAACAATAATCCCATGTCATGGAAAATAAGAAACTATTTGTGTTTAAATATATGATTCTCATAAAAAGTTTGGACCCTTTGGGAATGAGAAACAATACCACAACAACGTGCGTGCCGCCGCTATTTGATTGAGTTTGGATCCAATTACTTTAAACACTAAACACTAACAGTCCAATTCCAATCCATATGAACCCAGCCCTGATTTCAAATTCAAATAAGGCTAGAAGACATGACCACTTGCAATGGTTTTTGACTTATTGGAATCCGAAGAGGCATTACAGTTGGTGATGAACTAACACTACTATTTTGAACCATTCAAAAAAACATGATGCTTAATAAGTAGGTACCTCTCCAATATTATGAATAGCAACATCCATAATCATTGCTCATTACAACATTTTCATCTTCTTCCTCCTCATATGAATTTGCAAGGCCACTGAGTGTTCCAAAAAGGTTCTCATATTAGATCATCTTTGCAATGTTTTCATGGTGCTGCAAATGCAGAAACATTACAGATAATTTCTCCTCCTCTTCTTCACTCTAATATAGTTTGAATTTTGCAACATTAGAATTCATAACAACTTGTTCTTGCCTAGATCGAGATCATACAAATTTTAATTTTGGTTACACTGTCCAAGGCTTCATTGAATCCTAAAGTCAATGGTGAAAAGTCGAGTATGATCGAGAATATAACAACACATGTAATAAACTGAGTGCGGAAGTTATAGTAACTAATATATAAGTAGTAAAGTAAAAGTAAATAGCACTAGAGATTTTTATTCTAGTTCGGAGTACCGTCCTATGTCCAGTCCCAAACTCCTCTTGAAATTTCGACAAATCAACAACACTCAATTAACCTGGAGGAATAGTATTACAACACTTGAGCAGCAGAACAGGGACATGAGCCGCAGAACATGATTTTGCTTCAGCAACCGAAGAGGACTTGCGCTTGAGCAGCGAAACAAGACCATACACAGATATAGAAGATAGTAGATAGGTTGTTCTCTTGATAACACGAATATGTCTATTTATAATGCACCCTACTTATAATATTGTCCATGAATGCGTGTGTGTATGTGTGTATATAGTTTAAGTATGTAAAGATACAAAAGAAAGATATTTCTTTAAATATAAAAGGTGAAAGCGAATTCAAGCAATATATATCTTTAGAATGCCAAAAATAGAGAGTAATATAGAAATATAGATGGATCAGATTAGAACAGAAAATGCATTTGGTTGATTTAGAACATGTATATATAATAGTTAAATAGTAGCAACATTAATTAAGAGATTTGATTGAAAAGTAGCATTAGAATCTCTTTATATAGAGATGTTTGTCTTCGTGAATAATGGTGAATTTTCAGAAAATTTGACCATTAGAAAAATTCAGTCGACTGAAGTTTAGGCTAGTCAACTAAAAATTTAGATGTATATATAGTTGTGCATGTGTGCTGGTTGCACAAAGTGTCACAGGTCAGTCGAATGACCTAGATATTTGTGTGCAATTTGCATACTAACATAGTTATATACATAATACTCATGGTATGAGTTCTTATGCTAGTTTATATGTATATATATATTAGATATATGTGTGCATCATTTGATTTTAGTTCTTTTTTTATTAAAAATAAATATTATATTTTAATATATATATAAACTACTTAAAGAAAGATTTTAACAATTATATTCTAAGACTTAAGACTCGATAAATTTGTACTGCAAATTTGATGTCTTATCTTCATCGTAGTTTTTTTTTTTTTTTGAAAAATAAAATGTGTGATCTTCTTAAAAGAAGAGAGCACACATATATATGTATATAAAGGTAGAAATGATTAGAATAATCTACCAGTCTAGAAAAAACAAAGAAACAACAACATGAGCTATGACAAGCTTCACCAAACAAACTACCTCAAAAAAACCAAAGAAAAGACTATCACAAACTAACATTCCAAAACCTAATATGGAAAACTCCAATGTGAAAGCCTTCTCCAGACCACATCAGCACACAAAAAGCTCCTCAGCAAAAAATACTACCAGAATCCTGAACCCGAATATAGGTTGCTGCTACCATCTTCTAACTCGTGAGCTTTCCATGGTAAGAAACAGTATAAGATCTAATACGCTTGCTACGACGAACCACTCCCGAGCTGGGAATAACTCTCCTTCGCCTACCCCTCCTCAACAAAGAAAATGACATATCACAAGCTGGAGATTTCTCTCCAATATCCTCTTGCAATCTATCCGAAACCGGATCTCCCAACTGTCTAAAGGCCTCAAACACCGGCCTAATCTGATCACAGATCAAAGAATCACAATGAGAATAAGAACCTAGGCTATTATACAACCCTGAAAGTACCGAACTCAAGCAAATCCCCTTATTCATAGTAGACCAGAGATCATACTTTATACCGGTAAAAATTCTTCTCCTCTTGACCATATGAACATCAAAACAATGCTTTGAAAACAAAAAAGTCCCTTTAGGCGCCACCAACTTCCCCTGCCTAAAACCGACGTGCCTAGGATTCTCCCCAGCACATGCTGATGACTTCCTCGACATTGTTTTATATGCAGGAAACATAACAGGGTTTATGATCCCCTGACTTGTATTATAAACCTTCATCCCATGCATGTCAGCCTCTGGCATACACACCCCTTCTTCATCTTCCAAAATCCCAAAACTATTAAACATATTTACATCTTCAGTCACAGTCCAATTGGATCCATCTCCTTCGGACGTACAGAATTTAGCCAGTAAAGGATTACCAGTTACTAAATCATGTGTATCCTCCCCATCAATATCTATTACCATCTCATTTCCTATTCCATTACTCAACGAAACATTTTCATCATCACTAGCTAGCTCTAGCATCGCAGGATTATCAAAGCAATTCTGAACTGATGGATCAAAGAGCATAGAATCAAAATGTTGAAAAACCATGCACTCCCCATCAGAACCCATCATCTCATCTTCACTTATCAAAGAACCATCTATCGCCTCAAAATTCAAGCCACCCGTTAAATCACAAACCACATCCGGCAATAAATCAAGCTTCTTCTGAAAAGGAATCCCCGACACTAGAATCAATGTCCTCAACATCTTTCAAACTAACCTGAGAATCAACATTCTCACGAACACAGTTCACTCTAGAATTGATAATATCAAAATGAAACAAAATCTCATTTAATAAACGAAATCCCCTTTGCTTATTCTTCGAGACCGAATCAGAGAAGATCCTCCACAATTTCAAGTAGTTAATACAAAATGATAGAGCATGTTCCTTCCTCCCTAACGGTCGAGGCAGAGGAGGACAACTATTACTTCTTGAAGCATACTGAACCTTCTTTCGCCACAACACTCCATCTACTAATCCCTCCATGTGCCAACCCATCAACAGTAGCATATACGCTCTGTCATCTTTTTTATTCGAACTGATCATATCATAAAGATTCAAAAAAGAAATAAGCTTCTGGCAAAACTTCAAACAGTTGATGTGCATCAATTCATAATCCAAATTTACCCTATAAATCTCGGAACACCCGCTCTTCCGATGCCCTAAACCACCGCAATTGAAGCATCGAATCAAATTCCTACAATCTTTCGCGATGTGTCTTGAATCACCACATCTGAAACAAAGGCGCTTCTTGAGGAATTTCCAATTAAACAAAAACTTGTACAAGGGAGAAAACCGATTAGAAACAAAGGAAGAATTGGGGACAGCCTTTCTAATCACATCCGCATATGACCGCTAGGAATCTCTCTTTGAATCTGCTAATGTTGGAGGATTATTCGATTGAGAAGAATTAGAATTTCTCAATCTGAGTTCTTGACGAGGAGAAGAAAAGAGAGCCTCCGCCATTTTTATTCGATTATCTTCATCGTAGTTTAATATGAATAACTCTCTTTTTGTCGTTTTAATCATCAATCTTCTTGTTGTAGAGTAAGCTTGTTATCTTGAACACCATGACTCAATAAATGGTTTGATAACTCATTCGTATCTAGTAGGTTTAACTATTGCCTGAAATAATCTACATTTCAGACCCTTGAAGTTTGAGATACGTCATTGTCTTCATTTTCCTCATCTCGAACCATAAATTTTATGACAATTTTTCGGACAATATCCTCCAAACATGTTAGATTCAAGCACCCTGCATGTCATGAATCAATACTTATCTTGATTAGAGCGTTTTGATGAAGATAATTTTACTCGTTAACAAGAGATAATGAAATTCTTCCTGATCACTATCAAATTGTTCATCATTTTGAAAGATGAATGGAAAGTGATACTAGAGGAAACTAAAAAAATAATGCATCTCTAAAAGAGAAATGTGCAAACTGCAAAGAAGATGATTTTCTGTATAGAGGGCACATTTTGAACACACTATCTACTCTTGTCTATAACATACGTCGGGCCTCGGAAACTATGAAGGCACTTTAGATTGCGCTAGAAAGAAAATACCGCCTATATGAGGCAAGTACCAAGAAATTTCATTTTGCAATTTTATGAATTTAAAAATGGCCGCCAATAAGTGCATAATTTTACAAGTAAGCGAAATCTTACTATTGATGAACCAATTTAAAAATGCTAAAATAGATTGCTATGAATCTTTTACCGTTTGGGTTATAATTTCTAGGCTCCTTAATGCTTAGAATGATTATAAGGAAAAAAATAAAGAATGCGAAAAAGGATTACGATTTAGGCGGCTTACACGTCTTCTTCCTATTAAAGGAGGCTATCGTAAATGATAACTAGATGATAATCCGTAGACTGAGTCTAATTCTAAGGCAAATAATGTTGAAATAATAAGCAACTTAAAGCCTAAGAATGAGACATGTTTTAAGGATAATTTCAAGAACAACAAAAAGAAAGGTGCTTATCATTTCTATAACAAGCCCGACCATTATACCTAGTACTACTGTTTATGGAAGAAAAACAAGAAATGAATGCGGTCGAAAACTCTTTTGTATTTATAGTATAAGTAAAAAACTCTGTTAGTGGAATATATAATGATTGGTGGCTTTATACTGGAATGATTATTCATGTTTGCAAAGGCAGTAGTTAGTCTAAAATTTGCAATAAAAACAATGGAAAAGCCAATGAATTTACTAGTGTAAATAAGGTTCTAAGAAAAGTTATAGGAAAAAGCATAATATAACTCTCATTCACCTCTGGAATGGTCTTACACTAGTCAGTGTATTTTATGTACCAGATATTTGTAATAATTTGGTCTCTGCATACCTTCTTAACAAAGAAGAATTCAAGATGGCTTATGAGTCAAATAAGTTAGTGTTATCCAGGAACTGAAAGTTAATTGGACAAGGATACTCTTGTAACAACATGCTTAAGCTAAAATTAATAAAGAAAATTTCTATTTATATTATTGATTCAATTAGTTTATAGAGTAGTAGATTAAGACATGCCAATTGTAGTTCCCTTAAAAATATACATAAATTAAGATTAATTTCAAACTATAATTTCAATCCTATCTCTAAATGTGAAATACATTTTCACACAAAAATACATCGAAAATATTTTAATCTTGTAGAAAGGAAAATTGATTTGCTTTATTTTGTATATAGTAATGTGGTTGACTTAAAAAGTCATATCACTTATAGTTGTTCCGAATGCTATATCATATTTACTGATGATTATTCTAGATATGCTTATGTGTATCTAACGAAAACTAAATACGAGGCCTTGATAAATTTGAATTTTATGAAGCAAAAGTCGAACACAATTAGGAGTTAAAATAAAAATATTACAATCAGATTGTAGCAATGAATATTTCTCAAACGAATTCATATTGTTTTATGGAAAAACATAGTTTAGTTCACCAATGCCCTGCTCCTTATATACCACAATAAAATGGTGTTGCTGAAAGAAAATAAACTTAGTAGAAATGGTTAAAGTCATATGCTTATAAGTTCAAATTTACCATATAATTTATGGGTTGATTCTTGTTATTTGCATTTTATATCTTAACTAGAGTGCCACAGAAAAGGAATAAAGTTTCCAGTTATAAATTATGCTTTAGTAGGATACCCAATCTTACAAGGCCTGAGGTTTGGGATTGTTTGACATATATTAAAAATCAGACTCTAAATGAACAAGTTAGCTAATAGGGCATTTAAACATGCTTGCATGGGTTATTCACTTACTAATATAAATTATAGGTTATTAATGCTTGACATCTTAGAATTTGAAGATGTAGAATTTAAAAAGAAAAAAAACAAATAGTTGAGTTTCCACTTATATCATTTAATCTAGAACCTAATATGTCTGATGATATTAATGACGATGATTATGCTTCTTCTCATAACAGTAAGGATATGTCAGTACTAGACAATAGTATTGATCAAAGGAGTAGTATAATACAAAGAATAGAGAAGGACTATGGTCTTGGCTTCATGACGTTTGTTATAACAGTAAGAACGAAGTCCTCAATGTAACTAGAAATGTAATGAACATGGATGATGATCCTAAGACTTATTATGAGGCTATGAATTCCAAAAATTCTATTTTCCGGAAAGAAGCTATCAATTATGAAATGAATTCCACATTGTTAAACCAAACTAGGATTTTAATTGATTTACCTCCCGGTGCTAAACATATAGAATATAAATTGATACTCAAGAAAAACCTGAATACACATAGATCAAATTATAAGTTAAAATCCAGATTAGTTGCTAAAGGATATTAGCAAAGTCATAAAGATGTTATTCTGATGCATATGCTCCAATTGCTCATAATGTAGCTTATTCTGGTACATATGCACCGGTTTCTCGCATATCTTTTATACATTGTTTAATAACACTTACTTTAATTGATAAATGGGTCATATCAAATTGATGTAAAGAGCTCTTTTGTAAATGGACAATTAAAGAAGAGATATATATAGAACAACCTGAAGGTTTCAAAACCCCAGGTCAAGGAATTAAAGTTTGGAAATTTGTTCCCCTTATTGCCTAAAGCAAGCTTCCTCGCAATGGATTGAGAAATCTGATGAAGTACCATTGTCATATGGATTCATTGTTAATGATGCTAATAAATGTATTTATAGCAAATCGGATAACACCCAATTAAATTACAATATGTTTATACGTTGATGACACACTAACATTTGGTTCTAATATATCATGGGTGAATGAAACTAATAAATTTCTATCTTCTTATTTTGATAGGAAATATCTAGAAGAACCACGCGTAAATCTAGGAATTAAAACCATTAGGAAAGAGGGGATATGTTACTAACCCAATCTCATTATATTGAAAAGTTCCTAAAAAAGTATGGTCATTTTATTGACAAACCAACGCCAACTCCTTTAGATCCAAATATTAAATTAGTAAAGAACACTGGGAGTATTATAATACCCCTAAACTTATATAAAATTATCCATGAATTTAATTGGATAAATTAAATGGGAATAATGGGGTGAAGGAGGAAAATAATATTTGCCCTTAATGAATTAACTAGTAGGCTGGCTTGAGAAACAAATGAATTGCTTAAGGAGGGTACATAACAGGGGGAAAAGAGTAAACTTTCGGGCCTTACATCTGTAATTAAAGGTTATTTAGGTCAAACTCATATCGTATAAATTAAATTTCAACCTAGTTTAACAGGATCCAAGTGATAAAATGGTAAATCGAGTGATATATTTTTTGTTATTTTCGCGAATTCATGAAATCAAATTGAATCTGAAAATGAATCGAACACTAGCGCAACAAATTACGGTGCCCCTAGAGGAATCCACGAATGCTTGTTCAATCGCGTCAAACGAAATGGAAAATCAAAGGAAATGGTAGTAACCGATGATAACCATGATTTCGATTCCCTTTTTTATTTTCTTCTCATATGTTTCTATCTGATAGATTAATTATAAAAGGGTCGGCACCTTTTTTATGTATGCGAGAATAAAAAGGATAAATCAAAGTACATGGTGTATACCACTTCAAACAATTTAATATCAATGTTTGATACTTTATTTGTTTAGAACGGTTCTTCCTTTTCAGATGTTCTTGTTGTGTGACCCTATAGGTTATTACAACATTGGCAATGATTTTAAATCGTATATAATATCATAAACAGTGAGCGCATCTAGTAATACATCGTTGTTACCCAAGTTATAATAAAATCAAAGATTTGATACAACCTTTTCTATGACCAGTGTTATAATGTAATTTAATCCTTTTAACCAATATATCTAAGATTAAACTCAAGGCATGGAACATATCATCCTCTTTATAGTTTAATCCTTTTATCTTGATCGATGAGTAAATTATATAAAACAAATAAATATTTGTGCATGGCTATGCATTTCATAATCATACTCAATCAAGAGGCCCACAAATATCTCTACTTATATTGTAGGGTTAAATTCCATCTAGATCATTCATAATTTTCAATCGATTTGAGATGTATCTGATAATCACCTTTATCATCTACTCGGTTAAGAGTAACTTTGATGATATCAATACACAAATATCCACGAATAAAATTATAATGATTTCAGGTCTGAGGACCATTAAATCGTTGTCATGATGAGAATAACGCATGATACTATTAGTTATAGTCCATGAAGTTTTCTCATGTTGGGTCCGCCTAATAAATTATTCTCTAATACGTATTTATGTATTGACATTAATATCACATATATTAATGATCAATGAGATATGATCATCACTTAATCAACATACTAGTCTCAATGTTTATTGTTTCCCAATTTATACAATAAAACTTGACTAGGGGCATTTAAGAATTATAATACTTATTATATTATATAATCTCATGTTCAAGTCACTTACTTGAAATATATAATTCTGTATTATTATTCTAAGGACTTCTATTATATTGATATTTATAGTACGCAATAAATATAACATGACAGAATATTTTATTTAAAATAAGGTTGTAACATCCCATAATTTTCCACATATTTAAAACTTGAATTTAATTAGATTAATTGAATAACATGGGTTAAAAATCAAATTAGATGATTTATAATGATGAGGATTGTTGGGTTGGGAAAAATTAAAATTTTCAAATTTAGTTATAAAGAATGTTGTAAAAGGGGATTTAATATTTTTAATAATTAATTGGAATTTTAATTGGTTAAGTTAAATGGGAAATTTAAATTTAAATTTAAATTGGTGAATTGGAGAAATTCTAAGTTATTTAATAATAATAATTGAAATGTAAGTCTAAATGGATAGATAAATTAATTCAGGAACTTAGAATATGTGAAATTGATTATAGAATTTTATTTTAGTTATAGATTGATTTAAATGGGATTTTTTTATATTTAAATTTAAGTAAAACAGTTAATTGAGAAATTGAATATTTTATTTAATTAATTTACTGTGAAATTTAACGGTTATGGTAACTGTCTCAGAATTCGATGAAACTGGCGCCATCAGAACCGGAACGGTGAATTATAGTAGGATCTCAATCTGCGTTATTATCTGACTTGTCGTTTGACCGTACTTGAGAAAATGCGAATAGAATCAATATAAGCGGATAATTGGTTGTTCTTATAGTGGACCTTGTATATACATATATAAACAAACTCCATTCCATTCCATCAGCCATTTTCATTACACGTACACCTTCCTCCAACAAACTTTTATCTCTAATGGCTGAAATTAGAATTCAAAACCCTAGAAAAAAAATACAAGCTCTTCAAAAATAAAATCTCTCCAAACCCTATCATATTACCTATCAAATCGAAGCTTTCAACGAGTAGAACCCAGATCTACAATTCGTTTCGACATGCAGTGAGTGGTTTGGTCAGAATTCGTGGTCAAAGTTCGCTGTTTTCGAACCCTAAGTATAAATTTGGGGCTTTTTGATCGGGGCTCTAATCGAGGAATTTACGATATGGGTATTGTTGAGGGGATCGATAGGAGGTTGTTGGTGGTAGTCGGAGGTCTTATTGTGGAGAGAGTAGCCGGAATTTCATAGGAAAAGGCAGAAAAGGCGTTTCGGGTTTTGCGTCGCCGGGGCAACTGGGGTCCACCGGACTTGGTGGCGGGACCTTGGGGAGATGCGCCAGGGCAGGAGCTAGCCGTAGGTTGTGGGAACTCGACGTACGGTGGTCGGATTTGTAAGCTAAGGACGGTCAAAGTGGGTGCGAATTTGGGTTTTCGCGTTGAATGTTGGACGGGGTAACTACAACATTTGCGATGGAGCGGGAAGAAGGCCTTGCAGTGCTGACGTGGCGTATTTTAATTGGGTGAGATTTATTTTAATTAATTTTATATATTTTTAAATTCAAAGAGAAAACTGCTTATAACTTTCTCGTATGAAGTCGGATTTGGACGCGGTTTGTTGCGTTGGGATCGTGGCGGAATTGCGGACAATCTGAGACTGGTTTCACTGCATTTAGAGACTGTGAAATTTTGGCCTTTAAATTGGACGTTCGATCAACCAAAATGCAAAGGTGAGTGATTCTTCGCTCACGAATGAATAAATTATTCACATGTTTATTAAATTAATTTATCAAGTAATTTTGGTTTCATAGTTGTGTTGATTGTTGATGTGTTGTTAGAAACTGACATACAAGTGTGTGAATCTGAGGAATTTAAGTCGATAACTAGTTATTCTAGTTAATTAAACTCTAGTTAAAACCGTGACACTTGTTAATCAGCGAAATGATTTAATACTTACTATTTGAATTAAATGGTTGTGATGAATGCCTTGGTTTGATTTGATCGATGAATTGATATTAGCACTGAAATGTCCCTTTATTCAGTATATGTATATGTTTATCATGACGATTAATCCCATTTACCCTTGATGTTGCGGGCATCGAATCAACTTGGGATTTGATCGATTTAAAAATGAATTAAGAACGCAGATTGAAATGATAAATATCTGTGACCCTGATGTGGATTGAAATGATAGATCCATCCCTGAAATATCGAGAAGTTAAATTAAAAATCACTTGGCCATTGGATAGATAATTATATACAGACATCGGTTGGTTAAATGATTTTAAATATTTGGAAATTTTATTTGATAGAGTTTTCATTTAGAAGGATGTGCCGATACTCGATAAAACCTTTTCTTTTAAGATTCTGAACTTGGGGTTTATTAAAAAGGGTTAAGGAAATCTCCCCAAAATAAAGTGGAATTCTTAAATTGGGATGTGAATATGATTTGGAATTATTCAAATTTATGGGGTGGATTTGAATGAAATAAATTCTTATTGGATTTAAATTGTGAATAAGGGAATTAAGGTATAATGAGTTGTTTAACTCAGTTTTTGAATATGGATTTGAATTCTTGAAATTGAAAGATTAGTTTGAATGGCGTTTGAAACATGATATTGAACTATGTGACTCCATTGAGACTGGGGTATGGTTTCAAGTATTTGAAGTTCGGAAGAAAAGAGAAATTTTGATTAAAGAAAATTTTATTATATATATATATATATTTACAATGTTCGATTTCAAACAAGTTATTCTTTCCTTAAATTTTATTATTTAACTTTTGCCTATAGACTATTTATTTTAGCTTAAATTTTTCTTATATATTTTCTTATTTAAACTAATTAGTAAAATTTTATTATATATATTCATAATGATCTAAATTATCTTATTTTGTTTAACCAGTATTTCTGTACACATATGCTTATATAAAGATTCTATTTAAAAAGCATCTATTTTCAAGTTATATTAAATAATCGTAAACTTCTTCTGAATGGAAAGTGCTGGATTTAAACCCTAGTTCGAGACGGAGTCGAGATAAAGTATTCAAATATGAATCGACTTTAACCAATTTTACATGGAAATGTAATTGATATTTTTCGAATATAATGGATTCCATAAATGATATGAATGGGTTGCTATGGGAAATTTATACTCTATTGAATATGAATGGATTTTGAATTTAAATCGATTTGAGATAATTATGATCTTTGATATGAAGCATATTCTACTTGAATATAAATCGATTTGGTGAAATGTTATATGATTATAATATAATGAAATGAAAAAAATATTCTAGTTAGAATATAATCGGTTTGGTATGATTTGATATGTTGATATGAAATTATATTCTACTTTTTGAATATAAATTTGGTTCCAAACAGAATATGATATTTTGATATGAAGCGAACCTTTGTGGAATATAAAAGAACCAACCGATGTGAAAAGATGTAAGCGTTGGGTGTTAAAGAGACCGAAGTCGACATAAGGCATACTTTCTGTCAGTGTCGATACCACTTTGACAACTGTGAACGTTATGACGTATCCAGAATGAGTACGATGACTTGGAGGCGATTATTGAATCGAAGGAGATGAACGATGACGAAATAGCCCTGACCTTCGGGTCAGAATTGAAATGACTAAAACAGGAGCTATACCGTGACTAATTGAGGTAGCACCTTTGATCGGACACACTTCTTCGATATTATTCTATGACTATGATGATGATGAATTAGGGCCCTTTTGACTTTGGGAGTGTGTTCCGAGGTGGGCGGTAGTGGCTGCTATGCGTTACCACCGGTCCGGGAGTGCAATTGGTAGAATCCTACCCTGGGCATTGCCTCGAGTACCTTGTCATATTATCCTTATCGAGCCCCATACGATTTTGATTTGTATCATACCTATGGAGTGCCCTCTGATGCCATCGTTTACGGTGGGTTTACGGTACTGTATAGACTACGGTATTATAAACGGTGTAAGGATAAAAATGTAATCCCGCTTACGTTATTTTCAGTATTTATACTTTACTGAGTAGACACTATCATAATAGCATATTATACTATCTATGTATTAGTTTAACGAATCCTTGAGAGATGGAAAAATCCTGTAACATCTCTTGAGTTACTGCTCCCATAACATTGATGTTATTTCGTATTTTGATTTGACTAATATGAGAATGATTTAGTGCTGATCCGAGTGTTTGTTGTGTTTCTTTTATGTAATATGCTCGGGTCAGCAGATGTTGTAGTTAGTGAAGATTTCAAATAGCTTGGAGAATGAAGACGAAGATTTGGTATACATCTACTATATATAAGTATTTTCCGCTGCATTTTATTTCCTTTGTGCTCTGCAGAGATCTATAGATGTAACTCTGATAATCGTTGTATGATATATTTGAATTTTGTATATAGTTCAACTATTTTAAACTGTTAGTTATTATTATATGTTGTCCTTCCGCTGTGAGAACTCTGTTATTGTTTTCTTTTCTTTCTTCTTTTCTTCTTATCCCAATAACTGCCTATATTTGTGTTTTGATTTGGGTCGACATGTGTGGTTTATTGTCGATTTGAACGGTCAAAAATATGGGTCGTTACAAAGGTATAACATCAACAGTGTTATTAATCACATCAAAGGTATTGCCTTTAGGGCATAGACTCTAACAATCTCCCATTTGCACTAGAGTCAATCATTCATGTATCATATACCCGTGAAACTAATGTGACTATCATTCTTCTGCCGCGATAGAGTTTTATCAATGGGTCTGCAACGTATGGTGTTTTGTAGATATGTATATCTACTCTGCGAATAATTTCACAGATGAAATTATATTTCTTAAATACGAGTGTCATGAGCACGCACTTTGCGCGTGGTCGTGGCGCACGCTTCGTGCATGATCATGACACGCGCTTCGTGCGTGGATGATTATGTTTAATATATCAAAGTCAATATTTTAAATACTTCTATAGATAAGCATAATCCATGGCATATTTCTTTTATTGAAAAAGGCAAAAAATTAAAGAAAATGGAGTCTTTTCGCTATACCAATAATTGGCATAATGCAATAAATATGGAAATGCATGAATAGATGGAAGGATTCAATTTTTACCAAGTGGGACATGTGCTAAAAATAATTAAAACCAGACTAAAGGAGTGGAACAGATGCAGGCATAAGCAGCTTAATAATAGTAAAAAAATTACAATAAATGTAAAGATATACAATAAAAAATTGATTTGGCCTACGAAGTAAAGGCATGTATAAAAATACTACTAAACATAGAGTACTCTCAAAGCCTAGTTGTTTTAAACTTTCTCATCTAAGCATATTGCACCCTCTCTACCATCCCTCCCTCGCACACCCGAACCTCCGTCAACCACAGATCTGGCTCTCCACCGCTCTTGCCAACCTCCACGTGTGTTGCCATAGCTCCTCCAACCTCTAAGTCTTCTACCAGAACCTTTTCCCCATCTGCAAATGTTAAAATGTCACCGAGCTGATCATCAACTTCCTTGCCATTTGACCGCCCCAAGAACATCACTGGGCCTCCCCTACCAGCACAAACGGCCACATCCTGAATGAATCCACCTCATCACAATTACTACAATGTACACAGGAAACAAATCTTCCCTGCTTCCATCACACTCCTCAGCCGCGACTCTAACCAAAATCACTCTCCTTCCAATCATGTTAGAAAATGAGAAGCTTCATCAAATTAATAAAGGAACCGAATATTTTAAGTTTAATTATATTTATTAAAGTAGAAAAGTTGTCTGAAAACACCGACTTTGCTCAGCATCGCTCAAACAATAAGTGCAGTAAAGAAACAAAGCAAAAGGCAGAACATTCTAATTTATCAAAACATGTTTGCGAGTGGATTCTCACCTGTTAATGATGTTATCCTCCTCAACACACGTCTGTCTTCTTTGCTGTAGTGTAAGCCGATGTAAAATATTGTAAAATTTTACAAAGCTCTTTTATTATTATTGTAAAGAGAAATAGTGGAGAATAATAGGAGTAATGGCGGAGTGGATAAATGGTGGAGAGACGATATTTATAGAGTTCAAGCATTTAAAAATAAGAAACCATCTAGTTTTAAAATTTAAGGTGATATTTTGAACTTTTCATGCATGGGTAACCGAATTTTAGCCGATTCAACGCTTATCGGAAATGCAGTAAATGCTAGAAAAGAGCAAATAAAAATAAGAAACCGTCTTAATAAAGATAGGAATGAATATGGGAATTTTGAGAAATTGACTGTTTCTAAAAATAGAGCAATTATTATAGAATTGAATATGAGAATTTTAAGGAATTGACTATTTCTGGAAAAAGAGAAATTAGTATTATAGGAATGAGTATGAGAATTTTAAGGAATTGACTTTTTCTGGAAATAGAGCAATTAATTTTGATTCAGCAATGAGAAAATGTAGGACATAATTTCGAATAAAAGGCATTTTCGGTAGTTTTCGTGTAAAAAGTGTGACACCAAACCTATACCGATTACTAGTAAAGATGTGTTTGGACCGATAATGAGATAAACATTTCTAAGCCTGATCAAAACCTCCGTTGTTATTACAATGTAAATTCTTTGGATCAACAATGAATTGAGTTCAGTACTGAAATTCTTAATCCAAACTTCCACTTTAGTAGAATTATCACCTATTCTCGTTTTTAAACTAACATCATTCCCAATAATCAATATTTAACATTAGGATTATTGTGTTACTCCTATTAAATTCCTTAGGTACATAAAATTCAATGGTATTTTGTGGTTCCTGAGACGTTTCAAGTTCTACTTTATTCCCATTGGTATTTCAGGGACTAGTTCCCATTTTAAAGGTACCAATTTGAGAAATAAACATTTTATTCTCAGAGGGTTTGTAGAAACAATATTCTTTTGCTTCTTTCGGATATTCGACAAAATAACACTTACCAGATTTGTGTCTGAGCTAGTCAGAGGCAAGACGTTCAACAAACGCCTCACATTCCAAATCTTCATAAAAGAAACACTAAAAAATTTCCCAGTCTATAGCTTGTATGGCATCTTCAGAGTTACTTTAGTAGGAGTAGATTTAAATATGAATGCAATTTATTATAAGGGGATAACCCCAAATTTTATTTGAAGATCTGTATGACTTATCATTAATCGTACCATATCTTATAAGGTGCGACTTCTCCTTTTGAACAAACTATTCCTATGTTGTTCTAGGTGGAGTGATTTATGAGACAATTTCACACTCTTATAGATAGTCATTAAATAATTGGATTAATTATTTTGCCCGATCTGTTCGAAGAGTCTTTATATTATTTCAAAATTGGTCTTCAACTTTATTTTTGAATTCTTTGAACTTTTCAAAGGATTCTAAGATACACCCAATCATATGTGCTGACATCATCGGTAAATGTAACGAAGTAATAAAATTTACCTCTAGTTGATGTACTCATGGTCCGCATACATCATTATGTATGAGGCCCAATACATACTAGCTCATTCACTGTGTCAAGTGAAAGGTGGTTTAGTCATTTTGCCTAATAGACAAGATTTTCGTTCTTCATATGATTCGAAATCAAATAACCTCAACATTTCATCATTATGGAGTTTTGATGTGTGTTTCTTGTTTAAATGACTTAACCGACAATGTCAAGGTATGTTGGATCATTAGATTTAATCTGCTCAATATTTATGTTATTATCAAGCATATTTAAGTTAAGGATTCATAAAAAAATCATTAACTAATTGCGCATTTCCATAAGATATTTTATTTAAATAAGATGAACAACAATTGTCCTTTTACTACAAATGTAATTCAAGCTTGTCTGAACAAGATACAAAATAACATTTATTTTAAATAGAATTTTATAACAACAATGTTTTAATTCTTCAATTAAGCCAATGCTTAGAACAAGAAGCAGCTTCCTATGGATAATGTAGCAACATTTGCCTTATTTCCACTCATAACTTCACTTCTCATTTTATTAGATTTCTACTCTTTTTCAATTCTTGCAAATTCACATACATATATGTGATCCATATCTAGTATCTAATACTAAAGATGTATAAGTAGACAGTTATAACATTTATACCTTATTTGGTTGAAGTCATATTTCAATTTTCCCTTTTAGATCTTCTATAATTTAAAAACAATTATATTTAAATTTTGCTTGAGGACACTCCCCAAATTTCAATGTTAGTTAAGAAATATGATTTAATTCAGTATATCCTTCTTAATGATCGATTTTAGTAATAAATTATTAGAGTTGTTAGTTATTTAATATCTACAGTATATGATAAATAATAAAAAAATGGTTTTACAATATATATATATACACACACAAATTTTGACAATCAAAATTATTTAAAACATTGCATACTAAAATATGTTCCCACTCGAATTAACAATATATATATATATATATATATATATATATATATATCAGTATACATATATCTTGAAGATCCAAGATCCATATCTAATCATGCCTTGAGTTAGCTTTGGCTAATCCCTAAAACACAATCTTTTAGGTAGACATCTTATGTCAATTATATCACATATTGTTATAAAACGAACATAGAACAGAAAAAACAAGGAAGAGAGGACATTTCTATTCATTCAGATGTGTGTTTCTTTCTATTACATTGGCTTCTTTATATATAGGCTTTAGAGCTGATGTTTAACTTTTTTCCATGATGTGGGACTAAACAGAGAAATAATAAAAGCATATCAACAACATATATATATATATATATATATATATATATATATATTACAACACTCCCCCTTGAATATGCATTTTCAAAAACTTGAATGCTCTGCTAACTTGAAGTTTTTCCTTTTAAAACATATATGATGATTGCTCCCCCTTATTATTATCTTGCTTGCAGATATCCGTTCAGTCGATACAACTATTGTCTATTGCCCTCAAAACTCTACTATGAAAATCCAATGGGAAAAACCTTGAGCGAGAAAAAGAGTACAATGTCTGGCATTATGAATATCATATTAAAATGATATTCCTTAAAAGAGTTAGATGCTTCAGGATCAAAAAATTGCCTCATTAAAAACCTTTTTATGAAAAACCCTGTGGGAAAAATCATAAACAAGGAAAAAAAATGCAAATTTATTTCCTTTTTAGGTAACATGTTTTACAATGTAACAGTAAGGGTTGATACTTCAGGATCAAGATAATGCCTCATTAAAAACCTTACTAACAAAAACCCAGTGGGAAAAATATTAGTGAATGAAAAGAGTACATTATAGCATATTTTTATATGCTCCCCCTTATTTATAACTCATTATTCAATTAGTCTATTGATGTAGTCGATGCATGCCAATTTTGTACATCATCTTCTGGATTGTCGATTTGAAAATTGCCTTTGAGAACAGATCTACCCGCTTTTCTTGAAACTGAATTTGTTTCTTCTTTTTCTTATTATCCTTTCATTCATGTGTGAAGAGAAATTTAGAAGAAATGTGCACCATCCTATCATCCTTGATATAATTCACTTGAATTTGAGTCATGCAAATTGCCTTGTCTTCGTAAGTAATAGTTTACTGCATCAAAAGATGTTTGATACTTCGTGATCAAAATGTTGCGTCGTTAAAACCTTACAAAGAAAAACCTGATGGGAAAAATCTTAATGAAGGAAAAAGAGTATAAAATGTCATGTTTACTATGTCAAAAGTAGTATGATACTTCTGGATCAATGTAATGCCTCGTTAAAACCTTAGTAAGAAAAACCCTGTGGGAAAAATCTTAAATAAGGAAAAAGAGTACATTATAACTTATTTTTGTATGTTACTTTTGGGTTGAAACTTTTGGATCATAACCCATGCCTCATTAAAACCTTACTAAGAAAACCTAGTAGGGAAAAACTTGGTTAAGAAAAAAGAGTGCATTATATCGTACTTATGGATGGTCCCCCTAATTTAATAATTTCCTCTTAATCGTATTCTTCTTTCAATAACTCAAATTGCTTACAAATACTTCTTAATAAAGTTTTTCTTTTAAAACTTCATGTGCATTTCCATGCTTCCGGCATGCTTTCTTATTCAAAACGCATTCCTTCTGTGATTTGTATGATACTAATATTCATTTATGAATACACTTCAGGTGCTTATAATTTTCTGTTTCAATCGGACTTGCATGTTGCAATACATATTTGGTGAATAAGACAACTTTCATTACTAAGCAGGAAGTAATCTACTCATCTTGAAGTATATCAAGATTTTTCATTACAACAATACTTAGAAGAATAAAGTATATCAAGATTTTTATTACAACAACACTAAACAGGAAGTAATCTACTCATCTTGAATTATTTCAAGATTTTCCTTACAACAGCACTTAAAAGAATGTTGTTATCTACATTTCTTTCTCTTTATCACTACCAAAGTTATTTAAATTCTTCTGGAATTTGTATACTTTCATCGTTTATACCTTCAAGCTATTGTAAGCGTTTTAAACACTTTCACCACTTTAATCAATTCAATTATCTCTGAAAATACAATGTTCATGGCACTTAACATGTTGTTGACACTCTATGGTGCTTCAGTAACTTCCATGTGCTTTTGTCATTATATATATTTCTAATTTTATCTTATGAACTACAGGTTCATATCTTATGGACTACAGGTCCATATATCTTATTTAGGAGAATTTCATGATGGTCAATCATGTTTCTCTCTAATATGGGATTTTTAATCCATTTATAAATATAAGCGCTTTATTATTTATTAATTTATCATCAATAATTATTCCTTATCAGTTCTATACATAATTTATTGAGATCCCAAAACTTATCGTGCTTTAGGTACCTAAACCACTTTTGGGATTATTTTGACAATCATGTCATGGGTTTCTTTCAAAGCACCTTTTGTGTTTCTTCAGGAACACTCACCTCCTTTATTTTGCATCTTTATGACTTACTCCAAGGATATTTTGAACTGACTTTTATACCATATTTCAGCTGTGATTTACATCTTTTAATCCTTCGGGGATTCAAATGTATATTGGAGAAAGTCTATTAGGTACATAATTGATAATTTATGCAAGTTACTTAATACTTTGCATAATTATATATGTTAGCAAATATTTATTACCGATGATTCCTTTATCCTCTCCCTCAATGTTCACAAACATTGTCACTTTAAATTATAAACCTACTTTGGATTCATTTTTGATCAATTATAGCATCATAACTAGCCAATACATTAGATGTATTTCAATTGTAGGAGGATAATGCTCTTATTAGTTGATAAGATGCATTCATATTATATTGATTATTCCCTTTCAATGATCTAATGACTTGGAAGAATTTTCTATGATTTGAATATGCACATGACTTCAGGTCATTCAATATTTATGTCAATCGACTTTCTGAAATATAAAATAATATATGCATAATTTATAATATGAGCTCATGACAACTTCAGGCTGTTAATCAAATATTCGCATATATGTGTATATATGTGCGTCCACATATTACATATGTAATTGATTTGCATATTCTCTCTCATTCAAGTTATTGATTTTAGAACATTGTTCCAATCATTAATTTTTTCTTATCAAGCAATGTCAATGTGAATCTTAAAGATCGTTTCATAATATCAAAAATATCTGATTTAGAACTGTATTGAACTTTTGGCTCAAACGAAATATATAAACAACTTCGAGTTGTTAATCCATACCGAGCTTCTGGTTCAAATGATATATAAACAATTTCAAGTTTGTTAAACTATATTGAACTTCTTGTATTGAACTTCTAGTTCCAGTGTATTGAACTTCTTGTATTGAACTTATGGTTCCATTGTATTGAACTTCTGGTTCAAATAATATGTAAATATATAAGCAAGATACAACTCATATTGAAAATTGTGAAATCTTTGAATATCAATTAATGTTATTATTTCACATAGTTTCGATAAAGCTTCAAACTTTTAAATTATAAAGTATTTCAAGTTCATTGGTTAAGGAACTTCAAGTTCCTATGCATATATATACACAAACATATGTATATCAAGTTTATTAATTTATGATGAACTTCTGGTTCTCAATCTTTTAACACACTTTTAATTTAGAAGCTTTTACATTTTTTCTAATTGACAAGATTTCAAACTTGTATACTTTATCAAAAATGTTTATTTATATACATATATACATATATATATATATATATATATATATATATATATATATATATATAATTCAAGACTTCTGGTCCAAGACTTTGAGTTATACAACTTCCAGTACAAATATTTTCTTTACACAACTTCAGGTTGTGGTTCTATCCTTTCTTCCATAACATTAGTTATTAATAGCTAAATACATCGAATAATAATACATATGTTTATTCTTATTCCAAATACAAACATACATCAATTAACTAACAATAACTAATGCATTCAATGCATTTATGACAATAAGGTAATATAATATGTTATCATAATAATGCATTCTCTAACATTCAATGCATTTATGACAATAAGGTAATATAATATATTTATCATTCACATAATCAACATTTTACATTCTCTAACATGAATGGTTCAAAAATTTACAGATCTGTACATAAAATTCACAACTATAAACAAAAATAAACTACATGTCTCATATTCAATTTTTTTGTCATTCGTCAATATGAATGATTTGAAAAACTTGTAAATTTATACATCAAAATTCACAAACATAAAAAATTACATTTTTTTGATTCAAATTATACAACTCATATAAAGATCTTTTAGATCTTTCTTTTTATATCAAAATTGCTTCTTGCCTTTTTAGAAACTACAGGTTCTAAATTTTCCATGTAATAACAAAAATTGTTTTTGCATTCACTTCCGATGTGCAAGTTTAAGATCAATATTTAGATCTTAACTTAATATGATCTTCAGGATACATATTTTCTTTATAAAAGTTTTCCTAAGAAACAATGAAATATTTTTTCTAAAAATATAATATGTTCCAAAATGACTATAATAAAACTTCAAGTTTTATCATAATTAATATATTGTTATTATATATTTTATATTGAAGCAATTTTTCCAGAAAGTGCCCTTTTTTTCACATATGAGAGTCATTTTACTATTTTTCTTCAAGAAAATAGTACTTATTATAAATGTAATGATCTCTTCCAATAATAAGTTTCTTCAAGAAATTATGTGTAGCATAAATTGGAGTATAAGGCTTTTTCCTTTTGTTGAAACTTTTCCTTTCATTGATTTTTCAAATCCTTTCCTATTATAGGTCATTTGCTATAAGCAAATATTAAATGATATTATATGTTTTATTTCATGTTTCTCATTTGAATATAAACTTTAGGTTCCTTGTTTGCATATAAACTTCAGGTTCCTTGTTAGGTTATATGAACTTCAGGTCATTTGCATATGAACTTCTGGTTCAACCACTCTTACCTTGTGCTTGGAAGTATGACAGTCTTCTGGTGGTCATAACGCTCCTTTAGGGAGTTCCATAAGTGGAGAGGATCTTTTTCAATTAAATATTCTGATTTTAGATCATCGTGAATATGACGACTTAAAATTATCAGAGCCTTTGTTTTGTCCTTTTGGGACATATTATTACCATTTTTAATGGTATTCTCCAAGTATTTAGATTGTAAATGGATTTTAGTGTTCGACATTTTTGTGAACTACACAAAAATAATAATTGCAGATGCTTAATTAAACAAAATTCACATATCAGTATACATGTTCTATAATTATCAAAACGAATTAACAAATTAACGAACATACAAAACGATGAAACTATAGTACTGTTATATCATAAAAAAATGCAGGTCTCATAAAATAGAATAGGACCATAGACATGCATGTTATAAATTTAATATACCACGGCACAGAATCATAAAAAAATATCCAAATCTGCAAGTCTTTCTCTACGCATTTATAATGAACTTCTTACAACAATGAAACAATACAAACCGTCAAGGAGTAATACACCATGTTACATAACAAAAATAATGGCCATAGTTATACACATGTTGGTTAACAAGCGGCTTGCTATTTACATATATGCATACCTATTAGCAATGGTTACTCTTTTATTGAAGAGATAAAGTAGCAAATGAAGATGCTTTATGTATGGCGTATAGAGTAAAGGATCCACATATAATATTATAAAAAGAAAATGAACGGATCTTCCTAAAAAAAATATTTGGTATACCATAATACCAGATCAAATATGAATAGGTGGATATCTAAAAACTACCAAGTTAAAAAATAATTAGATCTAAAAAGTTTAGATCCACTGGAACATAATCTAGATCTACAAAAAGTATATAGATCCATAGAGCAAATATTCTCAAATAGAAATTAATTGTAGAACAAATATAGAAATTCACGAATTGATATTCTCAAATAAAAATAACTTACATGGCAAATTCATAGATGTAGATCTAGAAGATTTTAACAAATAACTATAATAGTACGTGTTATAAAACGGACACAGAACAGAAGAAATAAGGGAGAGAGGACATTTCTATTCATTCAGATGTGTGTTTGTTTCTATTTCATTGGCTCCTTTATATATAGGCTTTGGAGCTGATGTTTAACTTTTTCTCATGATGTGACACTAAATAGAGAACTAATAAAAGCATATTCATAACATTTATATATATACATTACAACACATATATAATTCCTGGTTCATTTTAAAATTGAATATTTCATGATCTTTGTCTCCAAACCCATAATTTTATTATGGAAACCTAGATAAGTCAGACCCAATTATACAATTAAGTATCACATTTACTCTATCTCATATAGTCAAATAAATAGTGCATTAATGTGTTGGCATTACCTATATCTATTGATTTTGGCATTGATGGGTGTATTTACTGGAAGACGTCATAATGACTTAATATATAGATAATTGGTTTAAGGGATTTTATAATTCAAGGTGGCAAATCATATTAGTGGTATTTATACATTTCAAAAATACATGTATTTTATAATCGTAAAATTAATTGCATATAAATGCAATAAAATAACATATGTGTATTTTTCTTTTAATTGAATGTTGCTTAAGAAATATATGCCATTATACTTTGTCTTCATCATCATTTGCAAGTATCATTTCATATAAACAAGGTGGACTATTCCATCACTTATATAATAAATCATAAGCAACCCATTTATTATTGTGCAAATAAAAGAATTACAGTATCAGTATACTTCAGTCCCATTATTAGTCCCCAGATTTCATAAATGCAGAGTTGTATAGATTTCAGACCTCGGTTCAATTTCCAGATTGAAATATATAAATCGCAGGAAGTTATATAAACATACATGCTTCAAAACTGTTTCTATACATATGCTATCTGAAGACTTTCTTACAAAGTACAACAAGACAACTCCTGTATATATATACAATCATTTACAGAAACACTAAGCTGGCATATTTTAGAAACTCTATATATTCAATTATATAAATATATCATATAGAACATCGATACAAGATGAGTAGTTAACAAAATTTAAGCACATCAAACTCAAAATCCATGTTAAGTATAGTATACTAACTATAATATAGTTAGTTTGTCGTAGGCATTCTATACTAAATTATACAAGTCCTGACTTCCAACTATATCTATACATACATCTTTAAAACATGACACTTATGAAACTAATCAAATATATATATATATCATATACATACATTGATTTATGCATCAGAAACTGAAACATGCATCACATCATACAAAATATACAAATTTTCTACATGAGGCTATTTAGTGCCCAGATGTATTTATGTAAACACAAACATCTAAAACAATTCAAACATGTTTTATTTGAAAAACATATTTTCAGTATTTAACATCACAAACACCTGCAGCCCTTTGATGCATCCTCTCGCTATGCTTTAGCCCATCATATGGAGCAAAAAGCAACATATTGTACTCCCCCCTTTTCAAATTGTTATGTGCAATCAACAATATCAGATTAATGATAGTATTACAAAATGTCAACTCCTTTTTCTAATAATACTTGTTCAACAGTGCATTTTAGTGTCTTCCTATTCTTAATTACATATTATATGCTAATACAAACATGTCCACAACAGATCATTCATTCAAGTATAAAGATCTATGCAGTAATTTTAATCGCAACTCAGTATCTATAAACTAATATACATATAAGTAGCATAAAACAAATGGCAGGTCATACTTGCTGCAGTTTTAAAATCATACAGACAATATACTTATATAATTATCTGTATAAATATATACATGGATAATACATTTACATGTATACTACAGATTATGAGTTATATCCTAATATATATAACCCTGTGTGCATGTTTATAACTTGACCAAATGATCAAAAGGGACAATACTGTTCTTAAATGATGACGGGTCATCCACGGAGGAAAATTGCATATGTGCAGATTGTATAGTGATGTTGCACAGTAGTGAATACAAAAAGGCTCATGCATATTTAGCTTATTATTACAAGAACTTGACATTCAAGTGTTTTGTGTGTGTGTGTGTATATAAAAAGGTGTAGTCTCATTCAACAATAAAGAAAAAAAGCAAACTAATATGGTTAGATAATTGAATAGTAACTTGGAGGTGACTTCAAACTATACAATTAAGAACACACAAACTATCTATATGTTTCCATCCAAACCCCTTGCATATAATTGTCAATAGCGCGTGCGAACACACAGACACACATACATACACACACGCGCGCGCGCACACACACACATATGTGTGTGATAGAGAGAGAGTTTTCGAAACAGTAAATATTTATTGTTTTTTGAAATTTATATGTAAGGAAATACACGACTACTTTAACCCGTTTGCAAAATACATATATATAGATTGTATACAATAGTGCATCTCATTCAAATAGAATCATTGTCCTATTTATATGAATGTTCAAAAGTGTATAATGGTTATGGTAAATTTTATTCTCATACACTCTTTTAATCAGCTAATCCACCCTATAAAATAGGATCTTTGACTTTTAATAAAATTTAAAATTTAATCAGTTTATCCACTTAAAAACGTAAATATATTTCTTTTTTCTTTGTTCTGCTTCGTTCCTCTCCCTAAAATCCTACATCTGAATACAAACCTAGGTGGATTACATCAATCAAATTAAACACAGTGAGTTGTTTGTTTATTTTTTGTTTGAACTTGGTTGAATGTATGCAAAATTGTATTCTTATATCACAATTACTGGATAGAATTATTCTTAGACATGTTCTTAAAGCTTGAAAAATTGATAAAAACATGTTAGTCCATATATGTGTTTCTATCGTTTTGGTTGCATTATAATGTATATATATTTCAACTATGTAATTCTTTTTTATTTTTATTTTTTGGGAATCTGGAATGGCCGAGTAACATACACAGAAAGAAACCAAAAGTGTAGCATGAGTTAAAATTGTACATAATATTTGCCAGAATGCTAATACTATTTTTTCTACCCAAATGCAACACAAATTCATAGAACACAAATTGAATATGAAGGTGAAGTATTAAGAGGATAATGGCTTTGCACTACATCTTGATGATCACCTGAAACAACTTGGCTGAGTATAATTTTCTGTTGATTTTTCTACATTATTATCATTACCCTTTAATCCAAGGAGTAAAATTGAACTCATCATCTAAGTTTCCATTATTGAATTCAAGAAACTAACTTGAGGATTTTTTAGAATAAGATAGTGACATCATCTTGAGGAAAACATCGACTTAAAGAAAATAAATTTGTGGATTAATATGAAGTCTTTAAGTTAATCCACTTGTGGACTAACTTACAAAATAGTGGTGGATCAACTTATTAAAGTAAAACGGTGGATTAACTAACGAACTGTGTGGATAGAAATAAAACTTACCAATGGTTATTGAACAAAGTTGGAATGTATAGATTAATGTCTATATAATAATGACAAGAAAATCAAATTCATTTTGACTTGTATGTATATATAATTGTTCAGAAAGATCAATTATGCATCATATATGGCAATACATCTATAAGCAGTGTTTCTAAAGTTGCAGTATTCATAATACTGGAAGCTATACATTACTAATCATCTATATGATGTTCAAGTACAAACTTGTACTACTCTGTATTGTATAACACACATAGTTAGAATAAAACAAGTTTGGGCTTTGATCTTCCATAAATACAACTCTATATTTATAGTCATGAAGCATCAAATTATAATGGCCTTGGCATATATATATATATATATATATATATATATATATATATATATAGTTTGAAATTTTGTACAATCATGGGAGGGATACAAATTATATTTGCATCTATGACATTTGAATTAAACAAAAGGATATAAATCTGTATAAGTTATTATTTTAAACAAATTAAATACCTATGGAATTAACATAGCAAACAGTGTTTGTGTAACCCTAAATATCCTTCATGATAACAAAACAAACAGTTGTTTCTAGAATCCGTTTTACAACTAAATTTAACATTTCAGAAATTTTAAATTAATCAACATTATTACTTCATGAATCTAAATGAAACCATTATAACATTATTCAATGAACATATACTCTATTGTATAACCTAACTGGCATATCAAAGTTATATTTATAAGACTGGAATGAAAATTATATCATATATAAGTCAAATTCCAACTTTTTCTATAGCATATATATGTCAATAGATCATAACAGATCCACACACACACACACACACACACACACACACACACACACACACACATATATATATATATATATATATATAACACTATATATGAACACTGCAGTTTTAAATTGCTGTGGAGACTAAAATCTTAACTTATTTAAGTTAAATTTCACCTCTTTTATCAGCATATATATATATACATACATATATTTATGTAATAAAACACTGTGATATGTTGTATAAAATGATTTTTAAAAAATGTACATATTGTTAATTCAAAAATCATTGATCAAAATTTAATAATGATTTAAATCATTCGTTCAGCCATATTAGGGGAAGTAATCTTTCATACAGATTACATATTTAATGTATACTTAAAATTTGATCTAATGGTATATCTTGTAGTGCTTCCTCCTTATCTTATCTTGGCCTGCCTATGTTATCCTCGAGAATCACTACTCAACACTGCCTTCCTTTGTTTGAGAGGATAACCAAAAGGCTTAATTGCTGGTTGAACTACCAACTTAGTCAAGCCGGTAGACCCACCTTGATTAAATCAGTTATAATTTTTATGCATGTTTACTGGTCGCACACCTTTTTACTTCCTAATAAGCTGCATAATATGATACGAACAACATGCATGAGGTTCCTTTGGGAAGGAAACATGCATGCTAAGAAAATTGCGCCTATATCGTACTCAAAAATTGCTAGACCTATAATCAGTGGTGGCTTAGGAATAATTAATACTAGTATTTGGAACATGGCTGCCTTAGCTAAAAATAATAATGATATTTTGAACATAACTTCAAGTCTTTAGGTTCTCTGGTCCATAAAACATATTCTTAAGGATCAAAGTTTCTGGTCTCTTAGACCACTGCAGGGATTTAGTTGGACTTGGAAATCTATTATCAAATTGAAATACAAAATATTGCCACATTTTAAATATGGTTTTGCTGCTTTTGATAGGATAAATTTTTGGGTAGATCCTTGGTTAGAGCATGGTCTTATTCTAGATGACAAAATGAGTTTCCTTGAAAAGTTAGGATTTGGTGTGCAGGCCAACAATTTTGTAGGTGATATGCTGGTTCATGACAAGCTTTGCCTGCCAAACACTATCTACCGGAATAATCATAGGATATGGAACAACAGTCGTGATATCAACACCAGAAATGACAAGCATAGTATCACCTTGTGGAACTGGGAAGGTGAGAGCTTCAAAATTAGACAAATGTACATTGCTTTATCGGACTTTACTTCTCTTCCTGTATGTAGATGGCACAAGAAGATCTGGAAAAATGACAACAATGCTAAGGAGAACATGCTTTTCTGGATGGTCATCAACCAAGCTATCTTAACTAAGGATAGACTCATTTGCTTGGGAATGGATGTGCTGAACACTTGCAAGCTCTGTGGCGCTGCTACTGAACATTTTCAACACCTTTTCTTTTAATGTCCGATGGTGAAACACCTATGTGATGAAGCACTGCTGCAGATCGGCCATGGTGACTTCCCTACCACGAGCCCCGATCAATTGAGTTTTCTCTATACCAAAACTGGAACTAAACTGCCAAGGCCAAGATTATTCAACTTCTTTCTCAAGAAACTGGTGCATGCAATATGGACCGAATGCAATGCCTGCTGTTTTGACGTTCAGTACGTTTTCTCTTTTGCGCAATGGAAGGTTCAATTATGGCGAGCTATTAGGGATGGACTGAAGTTCCTCAAATTTTCGTATGATCTGGGAATTTTTGTGTAACTTGCTTAGTGAACTAGCTTTGTAATTATTTGTTTTTGTCTCCTTTAGTTAGCGGTTGGTATGCTTGTTTCCCCGTTTTCTGTTTTGTTTTTCTTCTTTCTTTGTTATCTTGTAATCGACTTAGCATATCAATAAAGTGGTAGGGGTCCACTCAACCCTGTTGGCTTTACCCAAAAAAAAAAAAATTATCCAAAAACAATTTTAAATACACATAAATGATTCCAGATTCAACAGATTATAAAATCATTCTAGGTCCATAAAAAAAGATAACAGGGTAGGGTTAATAGTTTCTATACAAAAGGAAATATCGAATAAATCCACAAATACATTTCAAATTTTATGTCATATATGGAATATTTTTTTAATGAAACAATTTCATCATTTAAATGGAATTTGTTACAATCCTCTTACGTCTGTGGTCATAACACTTTCAAATTTTGCTACGATTCGAATATACAAAAACCCTAATTAAACTCAACATACAAATTCACAAGACTCAGCTCTAATACCATTGAAGGTTATTTAGGTTAAATTCACAGCATATAAATTAAATTTCAACCAAATTTAACAAGATCCAAGTGATAAAACTGTAAACTAAGTGATATACCGTGACTTTTGCGAATTCATGAAATCAAATTGGATCTGAAAATGAATCGAACCCTAGTGCATCAAGTTACAATGCCTCTAGAGGAGTCCACGAACGCTTGTTTAACAACGTCAAACGAGGTCGAAAATCAAAGGAACCAGTACTAGCCGATAGTCATGATTTCGATTCCCCTTTTTATTTTCTTCTCATATATTTCCATGTGATTGATTAATTATAAATGGATTGGCCCCTTTTTTATGTATACGAGAATAAATCGAAGTACACGGTGTATACCATTTCAAACAAATAAAAATCAATGTTTGATATTTTATTTGCTTTGGATGGTTCTTCCTTTTAAAACGTTCTTGTTGTGTGACCCTATAGGTTATTACAATGTTGGCGTTGATTTAAACCGTATTTAAAATCATAAACAGTGAGCGGCATCTTATAATACATCGTTGTTACCCAAGTTATAATAAAATCAACGATTCGATACAACCTTTTCTATGACCAGTGTTACAATGTAATTTAATCCTTTTAACCAATATATCCAAGATTAAACTCGAGGAATATAACATATCATACTCTTTATAATTTAATCCTTTTATCTTGATTGATGAGTTGATTATATAAAACAAATCAATATTTGAGCATGCCATGCATTTCATAATCATACTCAACCAAGAGGCCCATGGATATCTCTACTTATATTATAGAAGTAAATTCCATCTACATCACTCATAATTTTCAATCGATTCGAGATGTATACAATAATCACCTTTATCGTCTACTTGGTTAATAGAAATTTTTGATGACATTAAAACACAAATATCCTTGAATAAAATTATAATGATTTCAGGTCTGTGGACCATTACATCACTGTCATTATGAGAATAACTAATCACACTATTAATTAAATTTCATGAAGTTTTCTCACGTTGGGTCAGCCCAATACACTATTCATCAATACATATTTATTTATTGATATCAGTATCACATATATTAATGATCACTAAGATATGATCATCATTTAATCAAGATACTAGTCTCAATGTTTTATTGTTTCCCTATTTATACAATAAAACTTAACTAGGGGCATTTAAGAATTATAATATTTATTATATTATATAATCTCATGCTTAAGTCACTTACTTAAAACTATATAATTCTATATCATTATTCTAAGGGCTTCTATTATATTAGTATTTATATTACGCAGTAAATATAACATACCAGATTATTTTATTCAAAATAAAATACAACATCAATTGTGTTGTTAATCATATCAATCGGATTTCCTCTAGGGAATAAACTCTAACAGTAACAACCCAGAATTTTGGCGATAATTTTAGTTATTTAATTATATTTTGAAAATGAAATTTTTGTAAACGATGGAATTTGACCATGAAACTTGCGCCATTGCATTCATGAGGGAATTTTGGTCAATTTTCATATTTGGAACTTCATGAATGGAGTCCGTAAGAAAAATTACGAATGAATTACGAAAATGAATGAAAAATAAATAGAATAGAATATATATACACACACATATATATTGTAATAAATTAGTTACCATGCCCCACCATTGCCAGGTCGGTCGGCGGTAGATATAATGGTCGACCGACTGTCGATAGAATGGTCGACCGCTTGGTCGACCTCCTGGTCGATGGCAACAAGTTGCGACTAGGGCTAAAGGTAATAAAACTTTTATTTTAACAAACTGATCTTTATTTACTGGAACCTAACTATCTAGGGTCATTTCTACGCCTATAAATAAAGAGCTAGACCCACATTCTCTTATTCATATTTTCTACAGGCAGCAACAAAGCTTTGCCACTACCAATCCTCCAATCTCTTCTAAAACATAAATTTTAAACACGTACAAATCAGATTTACAAAAGTGGTGTGATTAGATTCAGATTTATGAAAAAGAGGTGGTTCTTTGCTTAGGTAATTATTATATAATTGTATTTCCTTCTTATTTTCTTATTTTTCTTGCAGGGCTACAAATCTAATTCTTTGTATGTGAATCCCCTTTGGAAATAAATTGTAGATCTGTAGAATTTGGGTATTTTAGGCTTAAAAGCTATGTCAAATTCAAGTTTGGATAGTTTTCATGTGAGTGAGAAATTATATACATTGTTTATACTTATATAATTCGTTTGTGTTGAACTTGAATTATATGACTAAAGGTTTACCAGATTTATCTGTTCTTATCAAATCTGAAGTAACATGTTGAAAGTTTGGATATAGATTTGTTGGGCTTTTTTCAATAAGAATATATAACCCACAATTTTTCTTAGATTTTTCTGTGGTTATTGTAGACACCTAGGATCCGAAAATCAATCCCAAAAAACATTGTTATATTTGTAGTTTCATTCCAGATTCATAGGAATTGTGTGTTGAATTGTAATTTTGGTTAAAATAATAATAATCTTGTTTGTGTTTGATATTGTTAATGGTTCTACCTGGTTATTGTAATTATGTCCTTTTTGTTCTTTTTGCAATAAAAGACATTATTTGAAATTGTGACGGTCCGCCTCGGACCAGCCGACATTTCCTCCGAAATGCGCTGTGCTGACGTCCAACTAGCACGAGATGATCATCAGAAGAAAGGAAACTTAACGGTGAATTAACAAGAAACCTGTAGAATGTCTCACAGCGCATGGAATAAAATACAATAATAACATACTAGACATTAAACAGGCGAGACAGTGCATAAGCTGGAAACTAAACCATAATCATCATAGCAGCGGAAATTCAAAATACAGCTTATTACAGCTCCAACATACTGTCCCTAAAGCAAAGAAAAAGGTGCATACTAATGCCTAAAGTAGTGACCAGCAACAACACAGGGAGAATATCTATGTATATCAAACGTCGAAGCCTCCTGCTAATCTCCGGTACAGCTACTTGTGCATACCACCTAACCTGTCTCTAGTCTGCCCATTTAAGAGCACCCAGAGTAATAAGAAAAAACATAAAACTCTGGGCAAACAAAAGTCTGGTATGAGCGATAAGCAGCAAAATAGAACAATAACAGGTATACATAACCATATCTGAACCTGGACCTGCAACCAAAGAGTTAGCACAATAAGATGTACAATACTCTAAGGTGACACTAACATATAGTGTAAAGATACGGGGGAGGGGGTATGCATGTCATAGTGATGTCAAACAATCAAGCATAGCAACCATCCTCACATCTCTCACTCAGTGCGCAAAGCATACGATATCCACCGCTTTGACCACCCGAATCCTTTGCTATGATCACTTTGCCCCATGGAGTCACAGTGACTCCACTGCACTGATCCATAGCCACTAATCCTTTGCTATGTCCACTCTGCCACATGGAGTCATAACAACTCCACTGCACTGGCTCATTGCCTTGCTACGATCATTCTTCCCCATGAAGCCATGATGACTTCACTGGACTGATTCATAGCCAATATCCATCTCTCAGTGGTGGATCAAAGTTAGAGACGTCGATAACCCCTTTGCACACGTCCTGCAGCAAAGTCCAATCATGAAGTCAACTGGTTCCCATCTGGATCCTGAGTTCTACTTCCCATTTGGACTACCTTTGCATCTCGGTTTTGGTCTCCTCCAGATCGATTTGAATGTGCGTAGTACCCCAGTTATCATCGGTTCGGTTCGGCCATCCTGGTTCGGATTATGATCCCCTTTCCATAGCATCAGGTCGGTACGGCTTGTGGCCCCATCTTCGGTTTGGTTCGTGATGTCTTCACTCGAGCGATCAAATCGTCAGCTCCCTCTCATGGCGGTTCGGATCGGGCTCCTTCACTTGAGCGGTCGAGTCATCAGCCCCCTCTCATGGCGGTTCGGATCGGGCTCCTTCATTGGCTCGTAGGTCGAGCCTTCATCGATACGGGTTCGAGCTCCGGTTCGGTCGTGGTCTTCTACAAGCTCAATATCGGCACGTGACACCTGAGGCGGCTCGTGGGTGGGCTATACGACCCGACCCGGTCCCCCGCCACCGATCTGATCCGGTTCCTGCACCATTTCCTGCAACTTTTCCAGCGAATGTTTTACACCACACGACGATGTTTTAGACCATTTTAACTATTCTATGCAATCACAAATCATACCAAACAGTAGTAGCAACATGTATAATCATCCACAAACAGCAAAACAACAATTTAACATGTTTATACGGATCAAATATACCCAAAAACCCATGTTTTTCCCTTAATTCCCCTTAATCGTGTTCAAGCACACAATTAGCAAAAAATATCCAAATTAGCCCAAATTTCTATCAGAGTACTAAAATAATATTTTAGAATTTTACAAATTTTTCCAGAATTTTAACATGCATAAATTCGCTAATTAACACTAATCACCCCTAGTTAGCCGTAATTAGTGAAAAACAATGCAAATCACTCACCTTGGCCACAAATTAATCTTAGATCTGAACTTTGCTACTATTATAGGTCGATTTCCAACGCTTAGCAGAACTCCAACTCTGATTTTCCAATAGACTTCCTTGATTTTGTGTAGATTAAGCTAATACGCGATTAAACGGTGATTTGGGATGAATTTAGAATGTGGAGGCCATTGTTAGGGTGAAGAGAGCTAAGTGGCGGCTGGAAAATGACAAAGAAAAGGTTTCTCTAACCCTAATCAGCCCTCATATAGCTCTAATCCCGAAATCCCCCAATGAGCCTAGCTGCTAATCACCCGGTTAAGCCCAACTAATCTGTTTTTCACCTTTTAAACCTTAATTCAGTCATATCACCCAAACGGTAAGTCCGTTTGATAAGTGTGACCACTCTACGGAAAGGTAAACCATCATCCGGATCTAATAGAAGTGGTTTCAGGTCAAAACTCCTTACCAATCAAAAGTTATAGGTGAAACAATATTCGCCAGGGGCAAAATGGTCATTTAAAAAGGGGCAAAATGGTCATTTAAAAATCGGTAAAAATCCTGAACATGGGAAATGACCCCAATAGTCATTCCCCAAAGTTACACGACCATACGACTTCATATGATAATGAAATAAATATTCTATGATCCTCCGATGAGTAGAATGCGGGTCGTTACACTCTCCCCCGCCCCCCTCAAGAAATTTCGCCCCGAAATCCTTTAACCAGAAACATATAAAGGGTCCCGCATGCCTATCATCCATTTACAAACAATCAAAACATACATAGTAACACAACAAGTCTATCCTAGCATGCGAAATAACTAAATCGCAATTAAAATCTTACCAGGCAAAGAGTTCTAGATACGACTCCCTTATGCTCTCCTCTGTTTCCCAAGTACAGTCATTCTCGTTCTCGCCCCACTAAACCTTGACCAGTTTCACCGCCTTCCTTCGAAGTTGCTTCGTATCGTACTCGATAATACAGATCGGGTTGCAGTTCCCAACTGCCTTAGGTTCAACTTCGATGTCATCCAACTGATCCGGTGAAATAGTCATGTCGGGGTCGTGAACGAACTTCCTTAACTGGGAAACATGAAATACGTTGTGAACTCCCGCCATCTTGTCAGGCAACCCAACTTTGTATGCTAAATTCCCAACTGGTTCAAGAACTGGGAATGGACCAACAAATCTGGGTGCTAACTTGCCTCTCCTACCAAATCTAATCACGCTTTTTAATAGAGAAATCTTTACAAACACCAAGTTGCCAATAGAGAATTTTAAATCTCTTCTCCTCTTATCAGCATAACTCTTCTGTCTGTCCTAAGCGGCCTTCATTCGCTGTTGAACAATCTTAATCTTGTCTGATGTTTCTCTTATTACTTCTGGTCCAAGCACATATTTCTCATCGGTCTCTAATCAACATGACGGTGAGTTGCACGGTCTTCCATACAAAGCTTCAAATGGAGCCATTCCAATATTGGATTGATAACTGTTGTTATATGCAAACCCTACTAGATGCAAATGGTCATCCCATGATCCACAAAAATCCAATACACAAGCTCTTAAGAGATCTTCTAATATACAGTTCACCCTCTCCGTCTAACCGTCGGTTTGAGGATGGTATGCGGTATTGAGATGTAGTTATAATCCTAATGCCTCTTTTAAGATCTTCCAAAATCCACTAGTAAATAACGGATCTCGGTCACTCACAATGCCTTTGGGTACACCATGAAATCTCACTATCCACTTCATATACAGTTCCACTAACTTAGCTGCAGTTCTATTCGACTTGATGGGTACAAACTTCGCACTCTTGGTCAATCGGTCCACAATCACCCAAATGCTATCATGACCCGATCTAGTCCTTAGCAACCCATCAATGAAATCCATTGAGACTTGTTCCCATTTCCATTCGGGGATTTCTAATGGTTGCAACAAACCACTAGGCCTCTTTTGCTCAGCTTTAACTAGCTAGCAATTCATGCATTTGGATATAAACTTCCCAACGTCTCTTTTCATTCCTTCCCAGTAGTAGGTCTACTTCATGTCTTGATACATTTTGTTACCATAGGGATGTATGGTTAGTATTGAGTGATGACATTCTCTAAGCACTTCATCTCTCAATCCATTGACATTGGGCACAACTAGTCTTCCATTCTTTCTAAGCCATCCATCTCGATCAAGCCCATACTTTTCAATCTCCTCATCGATACCCATCTCTAACTTGGAGTTGATTTCCAATAAGTTAGGATCGTCCCTCCGACTGGAACCAATCTGCTCAATCAAAGTGGGTCTGATCGTCAAACTTGCTAACATTACTAGATCCAATTCGCACTTTGGTCTGAAATCATACCCTGCGATATACTCCATTTGCTTCCATTCAAGAAAGATAGCCCCTAAATTGGCATGTCTCCTACTTAATGCATCGGCTACCGCATTGCCTTTCCCAGGTGCATATGCGATATCAAAATCATATGAAGCCAAGAACTATAACCATCTCTGTTGACGAATATTTAAATCCTTTTGGGAAAAAAGATACTTTAACGATTTATGATCAGTAAACAACTCAAATCTTTCTCCCAAGAGATAATGTCTCCACATCTTCAACGTGAATTCACTGCCAATTCCAAATCATGGGTAGGATATCTTTTCTCATGCGGTTTCAGTTGCCGACTACCGTAAGCTACAACCCTACCTCCTTGCATCAATACAACACCTAGCCTAGTACCACAGGCATCTGCGTATACCGTCATCTCTTCATTCCATTTAGGAATGACTAACACTGGCGCGCACGTAAACTTTTCCTTTTGACTCTTAAATGCAACCTTGCACTTTTTGTCCCAAACAAAAGCTTGATTCTTCTTGGTTAACTGAGTCAACGGTGCCGCTATCTTGGAGAAGTCCTAGATAAACTTACGGTAATATCCAGCTAACCCCAAAAAACTTCTTACGTTTGTTGCATTCTTGGGCATAGACCAATCTTGTACCGTAGCCACCTTTGCAAGGTCCACGGCAATACCATTCTCTGAAACAACATGGCTAAAGAACCTCACTTCCCTCCTCCACAAGTGACACTTAGAGAACTTCGCTTTCAATTGGTGTTTTCTCAATAGCTCCATCACTATCCTCAAATGTTACTTGTGTTCTTCCTCTGTCCTCGAGTAAACCAAGATATCGTCCATGAACACAAGAACAAACTTATTCAACTGATCTCTGAATACCCTATTCATAAGATCCATAAAATATGCTGGGGCATTGGTCAACTCGAATGCCATGACCAACCACTCATAGAATCCAGACGGCGTCCAAAATGTCTTTTTAGCTATACTCTCAGCCTCCACCCGAAAATGATGAAAACCTGTCGCGAGATCCAACTGGGAGAACACTCTTGCGCCACTCAATTTATCAAACAAATCATCTATCCGCGGTAGAGGATACTTATTCTTCCTCATCACCTTATTCAATTCGCGGTAGTCCACAAATAATCGAAGGGAACCATCTTCCTTGGTAGCAAACACAACTGGTGCTCCCTACTCAGAAACACTTCTTCTGATAAATCCCTTCTTCAAATGATCGCTCACTTGCACCCCGAGCTCTCTTTGCTTCCTTGGTGCCATACGACGATATGGCATCACTATAGGTCTGGCATCTTTCACTAAATCAATACAAAACTCAATCTCTCGGTGTGATGGAAGTCTGGTCACTTCCTCGAAGACGTCCGGATACTGGCCAACTACGGGCACATCTAACAACTCATCATGCGGGATGTCGAGGGAATTTAGAAAACTAGCCATTACCCGATCACTAGGTATACCACCAAACACTACCCTCCGCCTATCATCTGCTCTAACTATCACCAAAAAGCCCTCACAGTCTACCACCACCCCGTACCTTAGGAGCCAATCGACTCCCAAAATAATGCCAAACCTAGTAAATCCCAAAACAAAGCAATCACAAGCAAACATACATCCATGACTCGATAAGACCACATTACGACAAATCATACTAAGGCTAGTCAAACCCCCAATCGGGTTCGTCACCGCTAAAGGTCTATCGACTATCTCGGGTTCCAATCCCAACCTATCTACCAGGTCACTATATATAAAGGAACGGGAAGCCCTGGTATCAAACAACACTCTAAGGAACATCATAAACAGAAAGCATACCTTGGATAACGACATTCTTTCCTTTCTCCGCCACAGTTGGAGCATTCGACGAAGAAGGAATAGCATTCATAACATATGCTTACACAATCTGCTTTTCTTTAGGGGATTGCGGACACTTATCCTTGTGATGTCCCACTTGGCCACAGTTGAAGCACTTCCTGTCCACTGGTTTTGCTCGACATTCTTTGGCATAGTGGCCCTTCTTGCCACAGCTGAAGCACTCGACATCGTTCTTGTATTTCTTTCTCTGACCATCCTTAGCTTGGTTCTATTTCCTCTTATTCTGCGAATTATTCTTGCCTCCACCGCCTGCTTGCGGTTTTGGCTCTCTTGTAGATACCACAACAACTTCGGTCTTTGACTTAGGGTAAAGACTCTCCGATCTCAATGATTTTCCTACAATGGATTAAAACGTCTCATCGATGTGGTTTATAAGTCTTTCCCCCAAGTACCCATCAAGGCCAGTTATGAACTTCTCATTCTTCTTCTCGGCAGTATCGACAAGGGATAATCCATACTTCGATAAAATATTGAACTCTGCAATGTACTTCAAGATTGCCCTACCATTCCGCTTAAACTCCAGATATTTCTTAAATAACTCTGATTTCCAAGCAGTTGGGATAGACTTATCACTGAAGCGGGTCTTAAACTGATTCCAAGTAACTTAATCCTCTGGAGTAGCTGCTTTAATAGCATTCCACCAATTCATAGCTCGTCCTTGAAGCTGACGGGATGCTAGCTTCCTCTTCATAACATCTTCGATTCCCAAATTTTCAAAGATGTGCTCACAACTATCCAGCCAATCCTGAACTTCTGTAGCCGACTCTGTTCTGTGGAACGGCTTCCCACCAAGACCAATGTAATCCTTGCATAGCTTGGCGAAATCGGCTCTAGGTACCTACACCGCTGCACCACCACCGTTAGCGGCATTAGGAACTGCTCCTTGCACATCTCTAAGCATCTCTCTCATGAAGTTAGTGAATATTGTTCTTATATCAGGAGCATTCCTATTATTGGCTCCTCTTCCAGTACCCCTCGTATGTCGGCTCATCATTCAATCTGTAAAGAGAAAACGATTAGCCATCTCCATAGTGGTGCCAGTGCAATACGATTTCATCCTCAGCTATACTAATAGCACATATAGCTTTTGAAAACCAAAATATAACAAATACACGCTCTCATATACGAATACTATCTCTCCCTGGTGTATTTCCCTAGATTAACTACGCAACCCAAAGCTCTTATACCAAGTGTGACGGCCCGCCCCGGAGCAGCCGACATTTCCTCCAAAATGCGTTGTGCTGACGTCCAACTAGCACGAGACGGTCGTAAGAAGAAAGGACACTTAACGGTGAACTAACAAGAAACCTGTTGAATGTCTCACAGCGCATGGAATAAAATATAATAATAATATACTTGACATAAAACAGGTGAGACAGTGCATAAGCTGGAAACTAAACCATAATCATCATAGCAGCGGAAATTCAAAATACAGCTTATTACAACTCCAACATACTGTCTCTAAAGAAAAGAAAAAGGTGCATTACTAATGCCCAAAGTAGTGACCAGCAACAACATAGGGAGAATATATATGTATATCATACATGCAAGCCTCCTGCTCGTCTCCGATACAGCTACTCGTGCATACCCCTAATCTATCTCTAGTCTGCCCGTTTAAGAGCACCCAGAGTAATAAGAAGAGACATAAAACTCTGGGTCAGACAAAAGTCTGGTATGAGCAATAAGCAGCAAAACAGAACAATAACACGTTTACATAACCCTACCTGAACCTGGACCTGCAACCAAAGTGTTAGCTCAAAAAGATGTACAATACTCTAAGGTGACACTAACATATGGTGTAAAGATACGGGGCATGGGGTGTGCATGTCATAGTGATGTCAAACAATCAAGCATAACAACCATCCTCACATTTCTCACCTAGTGCGTAAAGCATACAATATCCACCGCTTTGACCACCCAAATCCTTTGCTATGATCACTCTGCCCCATGGAGTCACAGTGACTCCACTGCACTGATCCATAGCCACTAATCCTTTGCTATGTCCACTATGCCCCATGGAGTCATAACAAATCCATTGCACTGGCACATAGCCTTGCTACGATCACTCTGCCCCATGAGGCCATGATGACTTCACTGGACTGATCCGTAGCCAATATCCATCTCCCAGTGGTGGATCAAAGTTATAGGCATCGATAACCCCTTTGCACACGCCCCGCAGCAAAGTCCAATCATGAAGTCAACTCGTTGGTTCCCATCGGGATCCTAAGTTCTACTTCCCATTTGGACTACCTTTGCATCTCGGGTTTTGGTCTCCTCCAGATTGGTTTGAATGTGCGTAGTACCCCAGTTATCTTCGGTTCGCTTCCGCCATCCTGGTTCAGGTTGTGATCCCCTTTCCATAGCATCAGGTCGGTTCGGCTCGTAGCCCCTATTTTAGTTCGGTTCGTGATGTCTTCACTCGAGTGGTCGAGTCGTCAGCTCCCTCTCATGGCGGATCGGATCGGGCTCCTTCACTCGAGCGGTCGAGTCGTCAGCCCCCTCTCATGTCGGTTCGGATCAGGCTCCTTCATTGGCTCGTAGGTCTAGCCTTCATCGATTTGAATTCGAGCTCTGGTTCGGTCGTGGTCTTCTCTAAGCTCCAAATCGGCTCGTGACACTAGGGGTGAAGATTTGTGATGGCGAGTCGGTTCGGTTCGGAAACATGAGGCGGCTCGTGGGTGGGCTACATGACCCGACCCGGTCCCCTTCTACCGATCCGGTTCCTGCACCATTTCCTGCAACTTTTCCAGCGACTGTTTTACACCACACGACGGCGTTTTCGACCATTTTAACTGTTCTATGCAATCACAAATCATACCAAACAGTAATAGCAACATGTATAATCATCCGCAAAAAGCAAAACAACAATTTAACATGTTTATACGGATCAAACATACCCAAAACCCATGTTTTTCCCTTACTTCCCTTTAATCATGTTTAAGCATACGGTTAGCTAAAATTATCCAAATTAGCCCGAATTTCTATCAGAGACCTAAAATAATATTTTAGAATTTTACAAATTTTTCCAGAATTTTAACATGCATAAATTCGCTAATTAACACTAATCACCCCTAATTAGTGAAAAACAATGCAAATCACTCACCTTAGCCACAAATTTATCTTAGATCTAAACTTTGCTACCGTTGTAGGTCGAATTCCAATGCTTAGCAGCAGCCCCAACTCTGATTTACCACTAGACTTCCTTGATTTGGTGTAGATTAAGCTAATACGTGATTAAACGGTGACTTGGGATGAATTTAGAAAGTGGAGGCCATTGCTAGGGTTGTAGAGAGGTAAGTGGAGGCTGGAAAATGACAAAGAAAGGGTTTCTCTAACCCTAATCAGCCCTCATATAGCCCTAATCCCGAAATCCCCCAATGGGCCTAGCTGCTAATCACCCGGTTAAGCCCAATTAAGCTGTTTTTCATCTTCTAAACCTTAATTCAGCCACATCTCCCAAATGGTAAGTCTGTTTGACAAGTGTGACCACTCTATGGAAAGGTAAACCATCATACAGATCTAATAGAAGTGGTTTCAGGCGAAAACCCCTTACCAATCAAAAGTTATAAGCGAAACAAGATTCGCTAGGGGCAAAATGGTCATTTAAAAATCGGCGAAAATCGTAAATATGGGAAATGACCCCAATAGTCGTTCCCCAAATTTACACGACCATACTACTTCATATGATAATGAAATAAATATTCTATGATCCTCCGATCCGTAGAATGCGGGTCGTTACAGAAATCTACAAGAAATATAAATAAATCAAATAAGACGAGAAGTGTAAATTCACGTATTTTGTATGTAATTTGCAACATCCAATCTAAATTAAATATTAGCATGTTTCCCTGTGATTTGAAATTTGTCAATTTTCCTCTTTTAGAATAGTTGGACAAAATATACAATAATTATTGTAAATAGCCTTCTATAATATTTGAATCTTAAAACAAGATTAGACGCAAAAATGGTTGTTTTGGTCATTAGTTTAGACAAAAACAGAGTTTATGAACAACAATAATAAATATGAATTAGTAACTACGTTAGCTTCGCGTTTAAGTTATAAATATGAATATATATATTAATCTTATCCATCCAAGTCTACATAAATGACGCTGTTATATTAAATAAATATTTGTGTGTTAATTTGTGTTTGAATATGATGTGTTTCCATTTTTACGGGGTTAAATATATGGTAATAACTCCTATAATAAATGGAAATTAAAATTTTGTAACCGTTGTAGCAATAAATATGGAATATGTTGCTGTAATAAGAAATCCATAAATAAAGTAATTAGTATTTTAACGATATTTGTTAAGGGAAATGCATTGAATAGAATAAATATGCCTAAACAGCTACAATTAAAATTGGTACTTAGGAATAGAGATTTGTAACTCCAATTAGGGAATAAATAAATAGTAAACACACACACACACACACACACACACAGATATATATATATATATATATATATATATATATATATATATATATATATATACTCACATAAGAATTAAATAGAATTAAATTTGTAGTAATATTCTGGAGTTACAATAATTAGATTAAATAAAAAGGACTTATAAATGGCGTTTAATACGATAATGAACGCCTTGGGAAAATATGTCTGTTAATGTCATAAACGGCAGATTGTTTAGATAATGGAAATAAATGGGATTTAAAAAGGAGATTAATGGGAATTGATTTTAATTGTAAATGCTTAGTCCAATCAGTAAATTAATAATTAAACATCCTAGGGTAAGAAGTTATAGGTTTTCCTTTCTTTATTCTAATTAAACTAGAGTTAGTATAATTAGAATTAAGATATGGACTTAGTGAGTTAATAATGTGAGATCAATTGCCGTATTCAAACGAAGTATGCACTTTCCAGTAGTCGGATATATGTATAACTGATGCGAGACATCATTAACAATAGGAACCCGTGGCGATAGTTAATTGCATAGTGAGGATTATTTCCCAAAATAAGGTTTATCTCAAGCGTGAGGTATTAGTGGTTATAAGACCTGCCTCCCGACCCAAAAGAGGAAACCTCAAAAAATATCATAAACGTAAGCTTGCTTCGGAATAAAGGTATTAAGTAGTCAGATCCACCCTTAAAAGAGTATTAAGTGATCGTAGAGCTCACCTCCCAATAAATAAGAAGAATTGAATGACTGTTGGGTATGAGTTTGGTAATCCCTATGTAGGTCCGCTTCCTCTAGGTGGTGAGAGACTGGGTTGAGAGTCTGCCTTGGAATTATGTATTAAATAACCACTATGGAGGTACCATAGATCTGGCTATCCTACGAGAAGTGTAACGACCCGCCATTTTGACTGTGCCGAATTAACAAAAAACATGTCAACTCAAACCGTCCAAAACGACTGATTGTTATTAGCTTCTGAGGTAAATAGATTAAATCACAGAATCAACATATCACATACACAGATACAGAGCAATATAATATCGCAGTGGAAATAAATAATATAATAGTAGTTCATGAAGTTACTAAATAAAATTTTACATCAGCGTTTACATAAACAATATTGCGGAAATCTAATACAATGAATTTCAGATACATAATAACAGTATGAGACAGAGACGACAAGAATAACTTAAATTGGATTAACTAAATAAGTAGATACAGGTGAGAAAATCCCAAAATAAACTCCAGATTCCAAGGGTGGATCTCGAAACTGTAATACTCGAGATGACCTGAGCAATAATGCAAAACAAAATAACTCGGATCAGGACTAACAGTCTCGTGGAAGTAAATCAACTCAAATGAAATGTTCTATGAAATGCAATTAGTAACTTAAAGGATGTTTGGGATCACCATCCTCTAAGGATCCGTCAAACTAATACTATATAGTATAATATGCTATATAAAACATTTTCTATCAGTAAAGTAAATATCAAAATAGCATAAGCGGGATTACCATTATTACCCTTACACCGTTTATATATTCCCATAGTATATACAATCCCATAATTCCTCCATAAACTGGAGGGCTATCAGAGGGCACTCCATATAAAACAGTACAAAACAAAATCATAGTGGGCTTATATATGGCATGTGACAAGGCACGCAAGGAGTGCTAGGGTGGATTCACCATTTGCAGATCCGGACTGGTGGTAACGCGTAGCAGCAACTACTGCCTACCTCGAGACACACTCCCATAATCAAAAGGGCCCAAATCGAATCACAACAGTAATAGAATAGTATTGAAGAAGTGCGCTCGATAAGAGGAATGACCTCACTTGGTCTCGGCATAGCTTCTGTTTTAGTCACATCAAGCTGAATCAAGGTAGTCAGGGTCTCGTAAATAATATGAAATAGAAAATAGAGTCGCTCGCCAAACCATCCTACTTCATTCTGGATCTCAACTGCATACATAGTTGTTAAAGTGGTTTTCGGTATTGGCAGAGAGTACAAGAATAGCCAATCCCAGTCTCTTTAGTAACCAATCATTTACATTTTCCACACCGTGGTCATTATTTTATAAATTACTATATAAAATCATTATACGAAATCTCAGATTCGAATTTGAATTCAAAATTAAAAAACTAACTTCGATCTGTATTCAATTTTGAAAACAACTCACCTAAATCGCTTTAATCAAATCAAGTTGGAAAACCATATCGTAAAGATCTCAAAATATAGTATAAACGAATACTATAATATTTAACTTCAGTTTTATTAAATTTCCGAGAATATTCACATAACGATTTCAATCCAAAACCTTTTTATACAAAACATATCTCAAGACCTCAAATACCATTTAAATCGATACTAAAATATTTAACTTCAGGATATTTTAGTTCGATTCAGGCTCGTCAAAAAATCAAGTTCAAACAATTCAAATGATTCAATTTTACCTTTATAAGAAATTGTTTCAAGTCGATTTATAAAATACATCAATTTGGTTTGAGTTCAATATAGGCAATTTAAATAAAAACTTTATATTTCAAGTTAAAGAAATCATACAATCTAGTTTTCGCCTTTTATAAGAATTTGTTTGAGCCGATTCAGAATCCCAATCACTAGTTCAAATTCAATTTTTATACAATTCAAATCGAAATATTATGTTTCAATTTAAATCGAAACATATAATATATTATAACTCAAGTCGTATAATCCAAGTTTATTACTTATAAATTCGAATCAAAACCTTATATTTCAATGCAAACAATTCATACAATTGTAAAACCGTTCATATAAATTCGATTTAACAAATTTCTTTATTTGGTTTAAATGATTTATAAAATCAATTCCATATATAAAATTTATATATTCCAATTCACCTTCAGTCACTTTGAAATCGAATTCATTTAATATCAAATATCAAATTAAAATCAATTTGCGTAATTTAAGTTCATTTCTTATAAAAATTTAATATTTACGCTAATTCAAATTCGCATTCGGTCGATTTATAATTGAATTCATTCCTTAAATTTGGAAATTCAAATTCTAAGAACAGTTTCACAATTCCAATTTACCTCTTATAAGTTTAAATCAAATCGAATTCATTCATATCTTATATGAGTTCATTCGTTAAATCAATGTCGTCATATAAATATAAATCTTTAAACCTCGAATTTAAGTCGCGAAAACCTTAATTTATCCATCTTTGAGTTTATTATTAAAGTTTTGTAAAATATATATAAAAGGAAAATTAACTTTGAAAATAGATATATGTATATAAATTTATAAAATTCTAAAATGAATTAGAAAATAGATTATAAACATATATAAGTTTAAAATAATATAAAAATAGGTTTAAAAGATTTATTTATTATATAAAAAGTTCAAAATAATTATATGATTAAATTATATAGTTTAAAATAAATAAAATTATTAACAATATCTTAAATAAGTAGTTAAATATATATTTTCTCATAAATATCATTTTAAAACATATAATTTAAAATTTACAAAATTTAAGTTAAAAATCTTTAATTATAAATAATAAAAATATAAATTTTTAAGTTATTATTTTAAAATTAAACTTTCCAAATCACTTTACTTCGAAACATTACCAACAGTGTCCATACATAAGTTTCTATCCAATGGTCAAGTGATATGGATATTCATCATTTCAATCCGCAATTTAAAATTTTATGGATCTATATCATTTCAACCCGCAATCCCATATTCAATAAAAATCGTCCAGGTTTATCATTTAAACCCATAACGGTTTTTCCATCATCTAATGTTCATTCAGGTATGGATCATTTCAACCCATAGTGATTTTCCTAAAATAGAGAAATCAACAACATAATCAATCATTGCATAACATCAATCACATCATAAGTCGAATATCATCAGTGCACCTACGTGTCATATGAATATCATGTCATATATGAAAGGTGATACGTATCAAATAAAACAATTTCTGCTAGCAATCCTATACATTTCACAACGGTTCATTTGTGCTGAATTTAACGCCATGAAACAATGTAGGTCAAGTGTGAAATAAACTCACCTTTCCTGGCATAGAAACGGAGACGACAATTGATGGACGCAGAATGAACCGATGTTACTTAGGCATGACTCAGAATATTTCCAACTTGATGATCACTTAATATTTTATTATTTTAACAAGAGGAGGATAAGGAATTTCTCGATGATCGGTACGGCTAATGGATTTTACGACAGTTTTGAACTCAACATCAAACTCGACTCAAAAATAAACACGACAAATTTTTACAAAAATATTGTATAAATATTTTTGTATACGTATACGCACAGAAAAACCATAATATATATATATATATATATATATATATATATATATATATATATATATATATTAAAATTCAATGCACACCAAAATTGTGTATATATATATATATATATCATATATAAACACCCAAGGCAACACACACATTAAAAACGTATAAACGTATATATACAAATATTTAAATCACACATCCAAAACTATATATATTTATTTAAAAAAACGACGCAACACTATACACGCAACAATATATATATCACACATAAACATCCCACGTACACAATACACACACTCACATCATACATTCATAACACACACCCATGCAAGAACTCACACAACAAACTCATTATACACACAAACTCATAAATGAATACACACATACAATATACACGAACACATGAAATACACACACTGCACATATATATGACACATGGGGGGGTTGTTTATATATATATATATGAGTGTTCAATAGCACCCCCTAAATTACAACACCCCTTTAGCCCCCCTAATTTCCACCACACATTTCTGTTCCTTCCTCCTCCCATTAATTCTCTCTTCTCTCGCTAACTTATTTAACTATGAATGAGAGGCTGTGGTTCGGGATCAAAAGGGGTGCCATATAGGTCCCCTCATATATATATATATATATATATATATATATACACACACACACACACACACACACACACACACAAAACCACTCACACATGCACACGCCGACAACTCCATGCAAACATTAACACACATAAACAAAATTTGTACACACACAAATGAATGAACTCACACATATAAATAACTCTCTCGCACACAAGGTAGAAGGGGTCGTTGGATTAGAAGGTGGCGGCATGGTCGGAGGTTGGCAGAGCTGTCAGCAGCACATTCAGAAAGATGAGGAACGGAATACGTAATGGGCAAAAGTTGTTATATTATTTTTTGGTGATGGGAAGAATAATGGCTACAGCCGAAAGAAATGGGGCCGGTTTCTGGAAAGGGAAGGAGAAACTATATTTTTCCTTTCTTATTCAAAATGGAAAGGTGCACTGGAATTAAATGTGTAGATAAAAAAGCGTATAGAATTTGAAAGGTATTTGTCTTGGGAAGAAACATGTGCTTTGGGAAAATAGGGAAGCTTTGAAATCATAACGCAAGAAGCAAGGAAGCAAAAGTTGCATGAAAAGCTTAATTAAGTATGAGTTATTTTTGAATACTTTCGTTAAGTGTGCCATTTTGGAGTAAAAAAACAAGTGGATGGTTTAGTAAAGTAAAAGGACAGGTTTGCAGGCCCAAAATGGCTAGAATAGTATGCTGGATCCGAATAGGGATATGCCGAACTCAAATGGCTTTGTTTCAAAAATGAAATGCGCAAGCCTTTTCGCAACTTCATCGCGAATCGAGCACTGAACTAACAAATGAATATATTAGGGAAATCGGCTCGATGAGACGGAAGCAACGGTATACAGTTTGCAGTGTCACGATGCACCATTCAAAAACGTGTTATGAACCTTTTAAATTTAAAAATGGCACGAGAAAACAATTATACGGAGGTCAAAACTGGATGTCCTGAATCCAATTGTTTTAAATTAAACAGAGGTCAAAAATGGATTCATGATATCGAATAGAATATTTTTCATGTTTGTCCGAACTGGTTTCGAAGAGATTTTAAAATCGCTAAAATTTGAACTGTTATGTCCAATTTTGCACTGAAAATTGCGTGATTGACAAACATCCAAATTTTCTATAAAATTTTCATAGCTGCTACATCTCACTAAACGTATTCCAAATTCCTATTATGAGAAACTATATAACATTATCAAAATAAAAATTCGATTTAAATCGGAATTTAAATCGTTAAAATAGCGGGTTATTATTGGAAGTATTAAGTGACTAGCGAATTATCTAATAAGGACAGGTAGATAGTAAAACGGGGGTTTCGCCAAGGGAAGGTCGTAAATGACAAGATGTTGTCTACATATTCCTTAAGTAATAAGTGGCTGTTTATTATCTCTCGGCTTATGCGGGGTTTGGAAATAAGCGTGAATGCGGCCTTAAATTAGTAGGACTTTGCAGCTAGTGTCCTTCAATTTATATTATTATATAGTAAACCACCGAGTAAGGCATTAAGTGATCGATAGGTCCGCTTTGGGACTTAAGTGATCGGAAGGATCCACCCTTATCTTACATTGATAATGAGGTCTTCAGTGGTTATATAGAATAATTAACCTCCTTTTGGAATAGCAAGTAGTTGGGAGCCCACCTCTTATTTTTTGGTAATTTGTTGAATGGTGGTTTGAAGGCTTCATATTTATGCGTGTACATTCTATATCAGTATTATTATATCGATATTGCTTGGGAATACTACCTTGGTTATGGTAATTTGTCCTTGTTTGTAAATCTTTATAAGGTTTGGTTAAGATTAATTGCCTTGTTAGACATATGTTTTGGTTCTGGCCAAACGAGATACATTTGTGTATTGTAGACAGCGTTATACATTTTCTACTCAACAGGACTTCTTGTTCTTACCCCCTCCTCATAATTACTCTCAGTTTTAGCTTGGGAAAATTAGGACTTAGCAGGTTTTCGGTTTGGTTTTTGATTCTCATTCTCTTGCGCTCGATATCCATGTGGCGATATGCTTTAAGATAGTCCCCATAGTCAGTTTTAGTTATCTTATTTTGTTTCTGTTGTGAGTTGGTTTTTAGTTTTATGCTCTTGCTCATTATTTGCAAGTACTAGATCTATACTCTCCTTGCTTGAATGGGTTTGAGTTTTGATTTTATCGAAATTTGATATTAGAAAAGTGTGGGATGTTACATTTATATCAAAGCTTCGGTTTAGACGATAGGAGGGATTAATAAATTAGGGTTAGTGAGAGAACATATTTGATTTTCCTTTCTATTTTCTTTCATTTTTTCGAATCGTCTCTGAATTATCTCGGCTATGATATAGTCATGTGCCTATTTAAGTAAGATAGGTCTTAAATGACTAAAAGTCAGAAGTATTTTGAGTTCGAGTATTCGGCCAACCCCGATTTGCCTAATGGTGCATTTGGCGGTTTTGTTTTGAAAAGCAAGAGGATGACATATAGTGAGTCCTATGGTTTATAGCTGGGTGACTGGACGAAAAGCAGCTACAACTGAGATAGTCTCGATTTACTATTTTTGGTTTCATTTGGGAGTTGCAATCGATGACCTTTTCTTGGTCTTAAAACAGGAAATTCATGTTAATGTGTCGTTATAGTCTAGATTTTTTTCGATAGGATTAATAATTTGAATTCTTAGTCTTATGCTCAAAGAGATTTCAGTTTTTAAATCTGTTTTTGAAATTAAAGGGAACTTTCAGAAAATTCTCTTTATGGTTTTCAAGAAATTGTTTATGAATAAAGATTTGAATAAAACTAAATGTTATCTTAGAAAATTAACTTTAACCATGGTTTTGTGTAATTTTAGTAAATAATCCATCTTGGTAAAAAGAAGGACTTTGATATGATAAGGAGTAAGTTTCAAAATTCAGAAACTATAATTACCCATTCTGTTGACACAATTTTTGGTAAAAGTCGTCACACTGAATATCTGGATAGCATCGTGCTCGGATATGGAGAACAACATCAGAAGATAGGCAGCGATTTGGTCAAAGTCGCATAACGAACAAAGAAAGGCCAGAAACTCCTATCAGACGACCTTTTTTGGGCCCGAAAACAATGATTACATAACTGAGCTCAATTACTCTTGTAGATCTCTGAATTAGCTTCAGTTTGAGCTTTGGTTTGGCTCAATCGGACTTACGGTTTGAAAGTTACGCCCATTTCCGTGAATGGGTGTAATCTGGCAATTTCCTGGATAAAGCGACGAAGCGTCACACGATCGGAGTACGCTCATGCATCCTCTCTGGCTCATGGTGCACCCTCTGTTCGCCCTTCATCGGATCGCCCCCCTCGGATTGTGGCGCACCCTCAGACCACGACCCATTCGTGGTACACCTCCTGATCATGACCCGCTCGTTACACACCAGCTTCACCATACAGCTCACGATCAGACCTCGGTTCGTAGAGCCCATATCACGATCCGATCCCATGACTATGAACCGACCCCTGCACTAGCTGATACACGCACTGTTTTGACCTGTTCTCATGCCACATTTTTCTCCTACTTTTCCGGATCGGGTGCCAGTACCGCATCACGAACAGGTCTTCTCAGAAGCTCTCCTACAGCTATAAATACACCTCTACATGGAATTTTAAGGGGATTCTCTCTGACTTTTTGGCTGAGACTTTCTCCTACATCTAGACAGCCTCTGCCATTACCAATTGCAAGGACTTTGCACCTTTCTACACATAAATTCTCCTCTTGTAATCTCAATTAACACACGGATTGTGTGTCTGCATATAACTGATTCTTGTAATCTGTCAGTGTGACAATAAGATTATAAAGTGAACGTAGGCTACATCTACAGCCGAACCACTATAAAAATTTCGTGTATCTCCTCATATTTATCATTTTTGCATTCTGTGATCTATGATCTGCATTTGGGTGTTAGGCCCAGATTTTGGTCTAACATTTTGGCGCGCCAGGAAGGGGGGCACACGACAACTTCTGCTTGGATTTTTTGGCTATTGGATAAATGGCAAACAAAAGGAAGAAGATTGGAACTTCTTCTCATGCCGATGATGCTGACGCTGAAGACGCAAGGAATGAGGCAAGCCTGGAGGCTTCCTCCCATGAAGACCTATCAGCATACTTGACCAGAGAAGAGATGAACGGCGTTCTCGCTGAATTGAGGGATCAAATGGCAAAGCAAGATGATCTCCTCAGGAAGCAACAGGAAATGATCAACCAATTCTTCGCTCGGATGGATGGAAGGACGAGCAACGCCCAAGTCATTGGAAATGAAAACACAGAAGCGGCTCATGCATCATATGGACTCGGGGGCAACCCCCTCCCTATTGGAAATGCACTGCTATCTACTTCAGCTCCAGATCAGATGAACACCGGATTGCGAGCTCCTGCTCCTTAACAGTATCAACCATCTCGTGATACACCTCTAAACCGCGACCCGGATCATGGCGCACCAACAGGCTTACAAACCGATCCCAGTAACTTGCTCCAGCCTGCTCAACATCAACCGGTTCGTGACCTACTTCCAGGACCCGATCGGATCGCACCTCATGGACCACAAACCGGCCACTACGATACACTCCACCTCGACCTGCGAACCACGAGCCCGATGCTCCACGAACCAGCCCCCATGATCTGCTCCCGACAGCTCACCAACAGCTTCCATCCACTCTTGTATTCAATGCTTGGGGCACCAGCTCTGATCTTGGCAATTTACAGCAACTTTTTGAAGGCGATCGGCTAGCAAATCTGAATCAATGCCTCTCAAGAGGCCGCACTTATCAGAACGATGTGGATGACGTCAATCACAACCCATTCACACAAGAAATCAGGAATCTCGCAATCCCCCGGATTTCAAAGTTCCACAACTGGAGCCCTACAGTGGCAGGACAGATCCTACCGTGCACTTGATGCGCTACAAACGGCATATGGAAGTTCTATCAGCAACAAAAAACGTCATGGCTAAATGTTTTCCTCTCTTTCTAACTGATATAGCAGCCACGTGGATTCGACAGCTAGAAACGGAATCGATCAGCAGTTGGAACATGTTGGTCGCATGCTTCCTTGAACAATTTCGGGTCCACATCGCATGACCCACGAACGTCATGTCTCTCACCACAATCAAGTAGGGCTGTCAACAGATACTTTCGGATATGGATAGTGCCATATCCGTATCCGAAACCATTTTCGGATATCCGTATCCGCGGATACGGACGGATATCGGATAATTATCCGCTCCGCCAACAATCGATAAATCAATGAATATAAATGATTTTTTTAAGCTTAATTGTAACATCCCGAGTTTTCTGTTAACTATAACTTAAAAAATTAAATTATAATTAATTGTAAATGATGGAATTAAGGGAAATGGGTTAAGCACTTGGGCAGAAAAACCAGAAAACGGATACAGTATGAAGAAGATATGGACGAACGAAGTTGGGAAGAAAAACCAGAAAATGGGTCAGAATGAACTGGCGCACTTGGGAAGTGCGCCAGACACTGGAGCACTTGGGAAGTGCGCCAATACAATTTTATCACTGGCGCACCTGCCAAGTGCGCCCAGGCCAGAAACCCTGCTTGGTCAGGCCCTGGCTGGCCTGGTCAGGTTCTGGTCGATTTCTGAGGCTTGGCTGAGTCACTAGGGCTTACATGTCGCTTTCTGATTGGCTTCTCTTGGGATGGATGGTCTGGATTCACTCTAGCTTCATTGATTGCTCTAATCAGATTAAAATTCTATAAATACAACTCAAGTCTAACCCTAAATTCACACAAATAATATAATACTAAAGCCGTCATGCTGTTGGAAAGAATCTAGGAATGGCCGTCAGTTAGAAAGCTTAGTGATAAGCCAATATTAAAGTAAAACACGAATCAAAACAACGTTACTCTACCCAAAGGAAATCATATCAAATTCATAATTCAGAATCCAGAATCCAAGTTCGTCGTTCTTTGTAAGTATAGTGATTTTTCCGATGAGAATAAAACTAAGAATTGATTCGATGTAAATTGGAAGTGGAATTGTGCTATTATGTAATGACGATGTTAATTCATATCTATGTATTGAAATGATTGTGTTGCGAATGAAATTGGGATGTTTGTGGTATAATTAAGATTGATGTTGATCCTATTGTACTTTTAGAATGACAACAACATCACAAGCAAGTTGTGTAGTTCATGTTTATGTGATTATATAGGTTGTTTGTGATTAAAACCTCATGTATATACTTTATGCTAGAATCTTTATGCCTAAATGGTTATGTTCATATACATGCCCCTATGTTTATACAAAAGTTGCAAGTTCCTAATTGGATCCATGTCAGGATCCACTTTAGTACATGTTTCATGTTGTAATTAGATATGCGATTGGATCTAGTTCACACCCTTGTCATAAAGTTATACATATTTATGAATATGTCATATTCTTGTCATATGCTAGTGATGTTCGATGTTATGCCTAGATCCAAAAACAAGTTTAGACTTATGTTGTCTAGATCATATGCTAATTTATGTGACACCTATTTGGTTAGACCCTTATTTCAATGCAAATTCACATATATGTAAATTGATTTAGGCTGTGTTGCAAATTCGCATATATGTATATTGACTATTTTGCAAGTTCACATCTATGACATTCATGTTGGCTATTTTGCAAGTTCACACCTATGATGTTCGTATTGACTATGCCAAAAATGCCAAGTTTACACCTATGTCATGTTTATGTTTATGAATTCCCTTATGCCTATTTGTGTGCGCTAAATTAGGCTAAGTTTTTAGCCTAATATTATATGTCAAAACTATGCGAACGGAAATTAGGCTAAGATTGTTAGCCTAATGTTTAAATGGAGTAACGTTGGGAATATTAGTAAAACTTGACTTAAAAATATATGTAATTGGCATGTTTGTCACATGCCAAAATTGGTGGCATTGTAAACGGTATAAATTCTTATACCAAAAATGTTAAACTTGGAAAGTGGGCCACAACATTTAATTATTGACAAATTTACATATATTCAGTAATAAAGACAAATATGTAAATTTAGAAAATACAAATATGCTTAACACGAGGTTGGATTGAGTTGTGATGTAGATCTGCCCGGACCCGCCCGGCTGTCCAGTAGTCACAACAATACCTATCCAATGTGGGTGGTTAAGCATTGAGCCCAATAAGGACCCAAGGTTAGACTGAGTTACAGTGTAAATCTGCCCGTAACCGACTGGCACATTCAGTAACCGTAACAATATCTATCTAATGTGAGTGGTCGGTGCTTTAAAAGGCTAAGGACAGACAAGTCAGGATGGTAGGGTTAAATTAACTAAAACACTTAACCAATTCAACATGTTAATGAAATTGATGGGTGGGGTTAGGTAAATACAGACACTTAACCGCTTAACATGTTTGACTAGAAAACCCTAGTAACGGGGACCCATTTCAGCTGTAACCCAATTAGATATCATGGTATCCTGAAACCAGGCAGGGTGGGGCACGATTACTGGGCTGATTGTACGCGGTCAAAAGCGACGGCGGTGGGTGCAATAGTGCGGGTTCTAACGGAGTGCGGGCATGCACACACTTCGGAGCGGACAAACAGGGCACTGGGGGCACCGGTAGTATAACCTCTGCATTCTAGTATTGTGTCGGGTCGCCACCATGGGACTTGATACACCCCATGGTGGGGCCAGCATAGGTACCTACAATATTTGGGGGCCGTAAGATACATGTATTTATGCGAGTAGGAGCCGATCTTTAAAATAAGGGGATCACTTCACCCTCAGCATGGGGTGCCAGTTTAGAACAAATGCATGTAGGTGCAGAGATATAGTGTGGGGTGCGATAGTATCATCGTTTCAAAACTACTTTATCTTAGGTTATGATACTCTCCTATTTCCAGTTTATACCTATCATGCCCTTATTCTTATTCTCATACTGAAGAGTCACTAGACTTACCAGGCTTTATGTCTGACCCTATTTTCTTTCGTCTTCTTTTCTTCCATTTCCCTCCCAGGTCCACAGGGAGGAAACAACCCAGCTTACTCAGATTCTTTAAAAGGTTCAAGATAGTAGATGTACGGTTTGGACTCTCTTGCTTTGGCTATGGCTGTTGGACACAATCATGGGGATTTATGCAGTTTTAATTATGTTTTATGCTTCTTTATTTAATAACCAAGACAGAAATGATGATGTAATGTTTTGGGAGTTATCATGACAGTTATGGAAATGTTTTGTATGAACACGTATTTATGAAATAAAAAGTCTGTTGTTTTCCGCTGCTTATAAATATATGTATTTATATCTGTCTTGTGTTTTATCTATGACTTTTACTAACAAACCTCTACCAAATTTAAGGCACTCCCTTTGTGAGTGACCTTAATGGAGGGTGGGGTGTTTCACTTTGTATCAGAGCATAGGTTTTACCAGACTAGAAAAAATTATTTGAAACTATTTTAAAAAAGAAGTTTAAAGAAGCATCTTTTTCAAGAAAAAGTGTTGTTTTTAAAAGGCATAATTCCCCAGAGCCATATGCACTATTCCTCTATCCCTTTATCTTGAATACTTTCCTTTTTGTTCCAGCATTTCTGGAGATCTTAACCTTCTAGAAGGAGTACCGATCCCTGGCTGGTTCCGAAGGTACCTAGAGGCTAGGGCCAATGGTGCGGGCCAAGCAGACATTCCTCCTCCTACGGTGGCAGCGGTTCCCCCTCCCCCTCCTCGTGGGAACGCTTTCGCTAAGACGTGTAGAGATTTCAAGGCTATGGGAGGAAAGGACTTTTATGGAACTGAATCATTTGTGGTAGCAAGGAACTGGCTGAAAGAGACTGAAGATTTATTCGTTATCTTCGAAGTTCATGACAGGCAAAAGATACAGCTAGTAGTGTGGTTGCTCAAAGATGAAGCTTCCTATTGGTGGGAAGTTACGCATGCGGAGAGGTCAGTGGAAAGATGGGAAGATTTCAGGACAAGGTTTGAGATGAAATTCCTCTCCCAAGCTGAAAGAAGTCTGCAGATAGAGAAGTTCCTAACTCTTAAGCAAGGGAGTATGACGATCAGGGAGTATGTCAATCAGTTTAATCAGTTGGCCAGATTTGGGCTTGATTTTGTAAACACCCAACACAAGAAGGCCCTTCGCTTCGTCAAAGGCCTGAATGAGCCTCTACACAGCCTTGCTATGACCCATATACCCATGGGGGCGACCTATGAAAGCTTGGTGGACATGGCACAACTACACGAGGAAGATAAAGGCAAGAAAGAGGCAAAGACGGAAGTGCCTCAAGAAAAGAAAGAGGGTTTACAGGCTAAGAAAGCAGACTTCAAGAAAGGCGGGAAGAACAACAAATCCCGTGAAAAGAGAAAGTGCAATTTCTGTGGCATTGTGGGACATATAGCAAAGGACTGCAGAAAGAAGAAGGCAAAGATGAATGGTGGTTGCTTCAGTTGTGGCGAGACTGGACACTTGGCTAAGGACTGCCCAAAGAAGCGGGGGCAGGGACAGAGGACTGGATCCACCTCAGGCGGACAAGTTCATGCGCTGGTGGCACCTCCACAGGAATGAGGTAGAAATATTTCTGTAGAAAGCTTAGTTTATCTGCATGATCATCCAGTTCGCACTCTCTTTGATTCTGGTGCATCACACTCCTTTATTTCACCTGCTTTAGTAGAATCTCTGCACCTAGACACTAGTATGGTAGAAGATCCCTTGGTTGTTTCAAATCCAATTGGGGGCTCGGCTTATTTGTCGATGGTTTGCTTGGATTTGAAAATCTCTGTTCTAAGTGTTGAATTTAGATGTAGTGCCTTTGTTTTGGGCTTCTCAGGATATGGACTGATCTTAGGCATGGACTGGTTATCCAGTAATGGTGCCATTCTTGATTGTGAGAAAAGAGTGGTTAGGCTCTTGACTCGGCTCGGTAACACTCTAGAAATTTCTTGTAATCCCTTGAATGCTGTTATGCTTAGTTATCTAGAGTCTCTTGGCGCTTCTGTTGAGAATATGCAGTCGGTTAGGGTGGTCCCGGAATATCCGAATGTCTTTGAAGAGGTGAAAGGCTTACCTCCGAATCGGGAAATAGACTTCCGCATATATCTTGTTGATAATGCAAAGCCCGTAGCTCTACCTGTTAGACACATGGCTCCAAAGGAGAGAAAGGAGCTCAGTAAGCAAGTTAAGGAACTTCTCGAGAAGGGGTTTATAAGAAGGAGTATCTCATAATGGGGTGCTCCAGTGGTGTTCGCCAGCAGATGGTTCACTACGTCTTTGTGTGTACTATAGGGAGCTAAACAAGCTGACTAAAAAGAATAGACACCCGCTTCCCCGAATAGACGATTTGTTTGATCAGCTTGTAGGTGCGTCGGTCTTCTCCCAACTTGATCTAGCTACTGGGTTCCATCAGCTAAGGGTAGCTGAAGATAGTATTGATAAAACGACATTTAAAACCCCAGATGGTTTCTTCAAGTGGCTTGTCATGCCTTTCGGTTTGAAAAACGCACCTGCTTATTTCGTAGACCTAATGAGCAGGGTGTTCAGAGAATTCCTCAATAAGTTCGTGGTGGTCTTCGTAGACGATATTTTGATCTTCTCAAAGAATGAGGAAGAACATGCTCAGCATCTGAAAGAGATCATGGATACTCTCTGTGCACATCAACTAAAAGCCAAATTCTCCAAGTGCCACTTTTGGAGAAAAGAAGTAAGATTTCTGGGGCATATAGTGTCCAAAGAGGGGTTGGCTGTGGACCCCGCGAAAGTGGTGGCAATGCAAGATTGGACGACACCAAGAAATGCAACCGAAGTCCGAAGCTTTCTTGGGCTAGCCGGTTTTTACCGAAAGTTCATTAGGGATTTCGCGAAAATCTCAGCTCCACTCACAAGGCTAACAAAGAAGAATCTGGCGTTCACTTGGGATTTGGACTGCGAGTTTGCTTTCCAACGATTAAAAGGGCTCTCACAACAGCCCCAGTTCTGACTTTGCCGGATGGAAGCAAAATGTTCACAGTGTATACGGATGCTTGTGGTACGGGGCTGGGCGCTGTTCTGATGCAAGAAGGGAGGGTAGTAGCTTATGGTGGAAGACAATTGAAAGTGCATGAAAAGAACTACCCAACCCACGATCTTGAGTTGGCCGCCATTGTCTTTGCGCTTAAGTCTTGGCGCCATTATCTCCTAGGTGAGAAGTTCGAATTATATAGTGACCATAAATCGTTGAAGTATCTTTTCTCGCAGAAAGATCTTAACTTGAGGCAGCTAAGGTGGATGGAGTTCCTTGCCTCATATGACTTTGAGATTTCCAATACTCCCGGCAAAGGTAACGTAGTAGCAGACGCGTTGAGAAGAAAGAAACTGACCCTAAGCCCTCTCTTTGTAGAAAGGCAAAGCTTGGAGTATATAGCCGGTTTGACTTTAGGCCCTCCTCAGATTTTATAACTGGTTTATTGGCATCCCTAGAAGTACGACCCACTCTTTTAGACTCGATAGGGGCCGCACAACGAGAGGACCCTCAGCTTGTGGATGTGATTGATAAACTAATTAGGGGTGAAACTTCCAGTCACCTCAATAGATATTCCATCGATGATAAGGGTTGGCTGAGGCAAGATGGAAGACTATGCGTCCCACAAGCTAGGGATTTAGTGAAGAAGGTTCTCGAGGAGACCCATCATTCCAAGATGACAATACACCCAGGTGGAGACAAGATGTACAAGGACGTAAAGAGAGTTTTCTATTGGAGCGGCACGAAAAAGGACATGGCAGATTTCGTTTCTAAGTGCGTGACATGCCAACAGGTCAAGGCGGAACAAAAGAAGCCTGGAGGACTGCTTCATCCTCTAGAAATCCCGCAATGGAAGTAGGATAGCATTTCGATGGACTTCATTGACGGGTTGCCTAGGTCAAGAAGAGGCGATACTAGCATTTGGGTGATAGTGGACAGGCTTAGTAAAAGCGCCCACTTTATACCTATCAAGAGTAGAAGGACTGCTTCGTCTCTAGCTTCTCTTTATCTCAAGGAAATAGTTCGACTCCATGGAATACCCTCCAACATAGTGAGTGACAGAGACCCCATCTTCACAAGCGAATTTTGGCGCAGTCTGCAAGAAGCTGTCGGCACACGGTTATGCTTGAGCACGGCCTATCACCCCCAAACTGATAGTCAAACAGAAAGGGTGAATAGAGTACTAGAAGATCTTCTAAGACTGTGTGTTCTTGACTTCGGACGGACTTGGGAGGATCACCTTCCTTTAGTGGAATTTGCCTACAACAACAGTTATCAAGCCACCATCGGTATGGCACCGTTCGAAGCTTTGTATGGAAGACCTTGCCGATCACCAACTTGTTGGTGGGAGTCTACCGACAGGATTATACTTGGGCCAGACATGATTAGAGAGACTTCAGAAAAAGTGGACTTGATACGAAGGAGAATGAAGACTGCCCAAGATAGACAGAAATCCTACGCCGACAAAAGAAGGACCGACCTTGAGTTTGAGGTTGGGAACAGGGTTTTCCTTAAGGTATCCCCTTTAAGGAACATCGTTCGCTTTGGATCCGCATGAAAGCTAACACCAAGATTTGTAGGAATGTTCCCTATCATCGAGAAGGTTGGGAAAATGGCTTATAGAGTAGAGCTGCCTGAAAGATTGGCTAGAATTCACAATGTCTTTCACGTTTCTCATCTCCGGAAATGTCTACATGAATCAGCGGAAGTGGTGGAGCCAAGCATTTTAGAAGAAGCCAAAGTGGAACGCGAAGCAACTGTGAGGAGAGTTCCAACTAGAATCGTAGGAACTGAAGTGAAAAAGCTACGCAACCGCGAAGTCAAGCTCGTTAAGGTTCAGTGGAGCGACGCGGAGGAACACGCGACTTGGGAAACTGAGGACAGAATACGCGCGGCCTACCCTTTTCTTTTTGAGGGTACATCTTTGACCTCTCTTTTTCCATAAGTTGTGCTTGTATCTATCTTTTTAGGTATATTTTCTCGATATGATCCTTTATCCTTAGGTAGAAACCCCTTTGGATGTAAAAATGTATTTGAAACATGTTATGGTTGATGGCTGCAAGTGGTTGCAAGTAGTTGCTCGTGGATGCATATACACACACAACCTAGGTTTTAGATCGGCTCAGTCACTTCATACTGCATGTGCATATATGTATTCATATTTGTATGTGGTTGAAACTTGATATGTTGTCATATGGATGTCGCATTCGTATTGATGGTTGCGCACTCATGTAGAATTATGAGTAAGGACAAATTGGCATACATAATGGACTCATGACACTTACATGATTTGCATTAAGGAGGTCAATTGGATCAGTAGACCGCCTGATTTTGCATTAGTTAAGGACATATACACACACGGTGCATATAATCATAAAGCATTAGAAGTCTTTTAAGGACAATGGACGCCTGTGTTTGTTGGTTAAGTAGATGGACGATTGGATGTTAGGACTTACGTTCTCCTAGACTTGAAGATTTCAAGGACGAAATCCTTTAAGGAGGGGAGAATGTAACACCCCGAGTTTTCTGTTAACTGTAACTTAACAAATTAAAGTATAATTAATTCTAAATGATGGAATTAAGGGAAATGGGTTACGCCATTGCGTCCGTCTCGGAATTTTGCTTGAGATAGAGTCCGAGTTTGCATAAAACGGATACAGTATGAAGAAGATATGGACGAATGAAGTTGGGCAGAAAAACCAGAAAACGGGTCAGAATGCACTGGCGCACTTGGGAAGTGCGCCAGAACAAAATTGCACTGGCGCACTTGGGAAGTGCGCCAGTACAATTTAGCACTGGCGCACTTGCCAAGTGCGCCCAGGCCAAAAACCCTGCTTGGTCAGGCCCTGGCTGGCCTGGTCAGTTTCTGGTCGATTTCTGAGGCTTGGCTGAGTCACTAGGGCTTACATGTCGCTTTCTGATTGGCTTCTCTTGGGATGGATGGTCTGGATTCACTCTAGCTTCATCGACGGCTCTAATCATATTAAAATTCTATAAATACAACTCAAGTCTAACCCTAAATTCACACAAATAATATAATACTAAAGCCGTCATGCTGCTGGAAAGAAATTAGGAATGGCCGTCAGTCAGAAAGCTTAGAGATAAGCCAATACTAAAGTAAAACAAACAACGTTAGTCTACTCAAAAGAAAATATATCAAATTCAGAATTGAGAATCCAGAATCCAAGTTCGTCGTTCTTTGTAAGTATAGTGATTTTTCCGATGAGAATAAAACTAAGATTTGATTCGATGTAAATTGGAAGTGGAATTGTGCTATTATGTAACGACGATGTTAATTCATATCTGTGTATTGAAATGATTGTGTTGCGAATGAAATTGGGATGTTTGTGGTATAATTAAGATTGATGTTGATCCTATTGTACTTTTAGAATGACAACAACATCACAAGCAAGTTGTGTAGTTCACGCTTATGTGATTATATAGGTCGTTTGTGATTAGAACCTCATGTATATACTTTATGCTAGAATCTTTATGCCAAAATGGTTATGTTCATATACATGCCCCTATGTTTATACAAAAGTTGCAAGTTCCTAATTGGATCCATGTCAAGATCCACTTTAGTACATGTTTCATGTTGTAATTAGATATGCGATTGGATCTAGTTCACACCCTTGTCATAAAGTTATACATATTTATGAAAATGTCATATTCTTGTCATATGCTAGTGATGTTCGATGTTATGCCTAGATCCAAAAACAAGTTTAGACTTATGTTGTCTAGATCATAAGCTAATTCATGTGACACCTATTTGGTTAGACCCTTATTTCAATGCAAATTCACATATATGTAAATTGATTTAGGCTGTGTTGCAAATTCGCATATATGTATATTGACTATTTTGCAAGTTCACATCTATGACATTCATGTTGGATATTTTGCAAGTTCACACCTACGATGTTCGTATTGACTATGCCAAATATGCCAAGTTTACACCTATGTCATGTTTATGTTTATGAATTCCCTTATGCCAATTTGTGCGCGCTAAATTAGGCTAAGTTTTTAGCCTAATATTATATGTCAAAACTATGCAAACGGAAATTAGGCTAAGATTGTTAGCCTAATGTTTAAATGGGGTAACGTTGGGAATATTAGTAAAACTTGACTTAAAAATATATAAAATTGGCATGTTTGTCACATGCCAAAATTGGTGGCATTGTAAACGGTATAAATTCTTATACCAAAAATGTTAAACTTGGAAAGTGGGCCACAACATTTAATTGTTGACAAATTTACATATATTCAGTAATAAAGACGGATATGTAAATTTAGAAAATACGAATATGCTTAACACGAGGTTGGATTGAGTTGTGATGTAAATCTGCCCGGACTCGCCCGGCTGTCCAGTAGTCACAACAATACCTATCCAATGTGGGTGGTTAAGCATTGAGCCCAATAAGGACCCGAGGTTAGACTGAGTTACGGTGTAAATCTGCCCGTAACCGACCGGCACATCCAGTAACCGTAACAATATCTGTCTAATGTGAGTGATCGGTGCTTTAAAAGGCTAAGGACAGACAAGTCAGGATGGTAGGGTTAAGTTAACTAAAACACTTAACCAATTCAACATGTTAATGAAATTGATGGGTGAGGTTAGGTAAATACAGACACTTAACCGCTTAACATGTTTGACTAGAAAACCCTGGTAATGGGGACCCATTTAAGCAGTAACCCAATTAGGTATCATGGTACCCTGAAACTAGGCAGGGTGGGGCACGATTACTGAGCTGATTGTAAGCGGTCAAAAGTGACGGCGGTGGGTGCAGCAGTGTGGTTTCTAACGGAGTGCGGGCGTGCACACACTTCGGAGCAGACAAACAGGGCACTGGGGGCACCAGTAGTATAACCTATGCATTCTAGTATTGTGTCGGGTCGCCACCATGGGACTTGATACACCCCATGGTGGGGCCAGCATAGGTATCTACAATATTTGGGGGCCGTAAAATACATGTATTTATGCGAGTAGGAGCCGATCTTTAAAATAAGGGGATCACTTCACCCTCAGCATGGGGTGCCAGTTTAGAACTAATGCATGTAGGTGCAAAGATATAGTGTCCGTGCGATAGTATCTTCGTTTCAAAACTACTTTATCTTAGTTTATGATACTCTCCTGTTTCCAGTTTATATCTATTATGCCCTTATTCTTATTCTCATACTGAAGAGTCATTAGACTTACCAGGCTTTATGTCTGACCCTATTTTCTTTCGTCTTCTTTTCTTCGGTTCCCCCTCCCCCCCCCCCCCCAAGGTCCATAGGGAGGAAACAACCCGTCTTAGTCAGATTCTTTAAAAGCTTCAAGATAGTAGATGTACGGTTTGGACACTCTTGCTTTGGCTATGGCTGTTGGACACAATCATGGGGATTTATGCAGTTTTAATTATGTTTTATGCTTCTTTATTTAATAACCAAGACAAAAATGATGATGTAATGTTTTGGGAGTTATTATGACAGTTATGAAAATGTTTTGTGTGAACACGTATTTATGAAATAAAAAGTCTGTTGTTTTCCGCTGCTTATAAATATATGTATTTATATCTTTCTTGTGTTTTATCTATGACTTTTACTTACAAACCTCCACCAAAGTTAAGGCATTCCCTTTGTGAGTGACCTTCATGGAGGGTGGGGTGTTTCACTAATATTAAGCTTTTTCAACCTAATTGATCACTAAAGTGCTAAAAGTAAATAAATATGCTGATAATATATAATTTTGAGCAACTAACGTGCGTTTAGTAGACTTTTAATTTTGTAAATGAATAAATTAGTCTATTTAATTATGTTAAAATACACATAATTTAAGTTATAATCGGAAAAAAGCGGACGGATAATTTTCGAATGCAGATATGCCTATATCCACATCCGCATCCGCTTTCCCGGATATCAGATATTTATCCGCTTTTCGGATATGGATGCGGACGGATTTCGGATTTGTCGGGTATCCATTGACAGCCCTACAATCAAGCAGAGGCCTAGAGAAACTCTGCGTTCATTCCTGGAAAGATTCAACGTTGTGGCAGCATCAGTTGATCGCCCTGAACCATCGATGGTACTGATGGCAGCAGTATTTGGTGTTTTAGATAACTAGGAGTTTAAAAACTCCTTGTACCGAGATCCACCACGAAATCTCGGCGAATTCTACCTTGAAGCAGGTAGATTTATGCGGGAAGAAGATGCAACTTCCGAGAAGAAAATCCTCGAAGTAAATATGCTCAAAGATGGAGAACCATCTGATTCTGGAAAAGGAAAAGGAGCAGCCAATGCAAAGAATGATCGTAATGCTCCACCTCGGAGAGGGTCTAGATACGACAAATACACTGAACTAAATGACACCCTGGGCAATATCTACGTAGATGCAGGGGGTGTTGCCTCATATCCAAGGCCTCCCAAGAGGGAACCAACACTAGCACAACACAATTCTGGCAGACACTGCATATTTCATGACATGGATGGTCATAACACTGATGACTACAGACATTTGCGAGATCTTATCGAGGATCGGGTCAGACGAGGAGAGCTACCCGAGTATATCACTCGACCAATAGCACCTACACATGTGCTGCCACCACCTATTCCCCAAAGAGGGAACGATCCTGGATCGAGCAATCGCTGGATATCATTAACTAATCCCATTCAGCGGATCTCTTCAGTATGCCGAACTCTTGTTCGCAGCTCATGTTTTTAGGCTTTTAGGCGACTTTTCGCCCCTGTTTGTTTTCTCTACATGCAATAAGCGAGGCAACGTCGGCCCACGCGCACGGAACCGACCTGTAGTCTCCAGTCGTGTTCAGGGTTAGAATAACTGCCGGTTAGTTTTTATGAATCAATAATGATCATTGATGATCTCTGGCTCCTAACTGGATCCGTCCAGTATAAACATTGAGCTCCGGCTCCCAACTGGATCCATCTAGTACAAACATTAGCTCCGGCTCCCAACCGGATCCGTCTAGTATAAACAAATTCTCATGTGCTTTTCCTTGGTCGTCTTACCCCGGTAAGGCCGTCTTGGAACTTCATGTGTTTTCCTCGGTCGTCTTACTCCGGTAAGGCCATCTTGGAACTTTCATGGCATTTCCTTGGTCGATTTACTCCGGTAAGGCCGTCTTAGAACCCCTCTAACATCTCCTCGGATGGTTCACTCCAATAAGGCCATCTAGGAAATATTCTTACATTATTTGTTTTATCTTCTTGCAAGTACAAACTCCTGGTCTTCTTGGATTTATCTGGCCTTAATACGATCCCGTGTGATCCTCGGTTTTTTGACCTTAATAAGATTCGGCGTGATTATCGCATTCTGGGTTTGGATTTATCAGATTATCCAGAACAAATCTTCCTTCAACCAGCAAGATATGTTCTAGGGGGCAAACATGTTGACACACTTTTTGGTAAAAGCTGTCACACTGAATATCTGGATAGCATCGTGCTCGGATATGGAGAACACCATCAGAAGATAGTTAGCGATTTGGTCAAAGTCGCATAACTAACAAAGAAAGGCCCGAAACTCCTATCATACGACCTTTTTTGGGCCCGAAAACAACAGTTACAGAGCTGGGCTTAATAACCCTTGTAGATCTCTGAATTAGCTTCAGTTTTAGCTTTGGTTTGGCTCAATCAGCCTTACGGTTTGAAAGTTACGCCCGTTTCCGTGAATGGGTGTAATCTGACAATTTCCTGGATAAAGCGACGAAGCGTCACACGATCGGAGTACGGCCCGTGCATCCTCTCTGGCTCGTGGTGCACCCTCGGTTCGCCCTTCATCGGATCTCCCCCCCCCCCCCGGATCGTGGTTCACCCTCGGACCACGACCCGTTCGTGGTACACCTCCTGATCACGACCTGCTCGTGACACATCAGCTTCACTATACAGCTCACGATCAGACCTCGGTTCGTGGAGCCTATATCACGATCCAATCCCATGACCACGAACCAACCCCTGCACCTGCTGATACATGCACTGTTTTGACCTGTTCTCATGCCACATCTTGCTCCTACTTTTCTGGATCAGGTGCCACATACCCCATCACGAACCGGTCTTCCCGGAAGCTCTCCTACAGCTATAAATATACCTCTACATGGAATTTTAAGGGGATTCTCTCTGACTTTTTGGCTGAGACTTTCTCCTACATCTTGACAGCCTCTGCCATTACTGATTGCAAGGACTTTGCACCTTTCTACACATAAATTCTCCTCTTGTAATCTCAATTAACACACGGATTGTGTGTCTGCATATAACTGATTCTTGTAATCTGTCATTGTAACAGTAAGATTACAAAGTGGATGTAGGCTACATCTACAGTTGAACCGCTATAAAAATTTCGTGTCTCTCCTCTTATTTATCATTTTCTGCATTTTGTGATCTGTGATCTGCATTTGGGTGTTAGGCCCAGATTTTGGTCTAACACATTCCTTGTGATTTTTATTATTCCACTTTTCAAATATTTTGGTTATTTATAGAAACTATCACAAACAACCTTTTTAGAGGTTTATATTCTCGACAATCTAGAACATAGAAAGATTATTCCAATCCCTGGTATAAACTAGAATAAAAATTTTAAATATAGATTTATATTATGAAATCCTCAGTTAAAAATAAAAAATTAATATTGAAAAGTTTTCGAAATTTTCTCTTGAAAGAGACTAAGGAAGTTTCTACTCATCTTGGGTATTTGATTTCGTAAATCGTTTGTGTTGTTTGTCAACTAGGTTAGGGGAAAATCCATTTCATTTCATTTTGGATTTCTAGCTAAGTTTTCTATTTGATAATTTGTTGTGTAGTCGCAGCCTTTTGTTGAGAGTACTTTGAATTTTTGGAGACGGTTAGGAGTTTGACTTCACTGTATGATACTGCCGTAATGAGAACAAGTATTTTCGGATCCACGTCAAATCTTAAGAGACGATGTGGGACGGTTATTATTTTAATCGAACCCCTATAGGGTTATGGTTCAATCTTTGTCCAAATCTCATTTAATAGTTGATTGTTTTGCGTTATACCTAGACGGGTCAACTAGTTGGTGAATTTTGGCACAACTTGAACCAAGGACTCACCGTAAAAGCTGCATCCAAATTTCCCTCCATAAACTTCATTCACTCGTTCTTCCTTCCTCATCTACCTGAACCATATCTTTAGTTTTCTTCTCTTTCTCTGTCATCACCTCGTCTCCTCCTTTCCACACTTGTTTATGCATTCGATCTCACCCACTAATACTCTAAGATTTAAACCCTATTTCTTCTCTTCAATCATTTCTTAGCCCATGATACCTACCTGCACTATCCAATCTTTCTTGTACCATTTAATCTTATTCTTAGGGAGGAAAAACATTTGGTTAGATTGGACTGAGCATAAGGTTTCATCGATTTAGGGATAAGAGAATTAGACAAAGCAGCTGGACTTGCACCGGTCCTTCACTTTGAAGTTTTTGAGTAAGGTCGTTGTTTGTGCTGCGTCCGCCATTTCCATATCTTGTTGGGGTAGATTTTGATGAAGGCAATTGTCCTTTCGCAGGTGAAGATTATGTTGTTTTATGGTGAAGATTTTGCATTGGTATACACATTGAACATCTTCGAACCATCACTAAGCATCAATACCGATGCACTAGCAAAAGCTCTCATCAATCTCATGAAAGAATCCTCTCAATCAGCATTCCAAGAGAGCATCAAATTCTTCTTAGTAAGATGGGTAAGCGGTGCTGAAGTCTGTGCAAAGTTCTTAATAAACTTTCTATAGTAACCCGCCAAACCTAAAAAGCTTTATATCTATGTTGCGTTCTTGGGTTTTTTCCAATCCTATACTGCCACTATCGTGTCGGGATCCACAACTAATCCATTCTTAGAAACCTTGTCCAAAGAAACCTACTTCCTTGCACCAAAAATGACACTTATAAAACTTCGCCTTAAGCTGATGCACGAGTAGAATATGGAAAACCTTTCTCAAATGTAAGGCATGTTCATCCTCGTTCCCTGAGAACACCAAATATGCTAGTGTGTTGGTCAGCCCAAAGGGCATAACCAATCACTCGAAGAATCTGTCAAGGTCCGAATAGTCGTCTTGTTTATACTACCCTCTACTACACGAAGCTGATGGATACCAGTGGCTAAAAATAACTGAGAAAACACTAATGTGTCAACCAACAAGTCAAACAAATCATCAATCCGATGGAGTGGGTATCGATTCTTCTTCATGTGCTTATTCAACCCTCTGTAGTCCACACAAAGTCAAAGAGAACCATTCGCATTTGTATCAAAGAAGAAAAGAGCTCCCCACTTGGAGATACTTCGTCTAATGAATCCGATCTCTAAAAGCTCACACACTTGCTTGCTAATCTCTTTCCATTCGCTCGGAACCCTATGATGAAAGGGCAATGCTACAGACTTCGCATTGACATAATGTAACACCCGTAATTTTGTTAACATTAAAGAGGATGAATTAAATAATAATTAATTTAATATTCAGAATTAAGGGAAATGGACTACGCCATTGCGTTCGTCTCGAAATTCTGGTTAAGATAGACATTTGGTTTGCATAAAACGGACATCATGCGAAGAAGTTATGAGGGTTTTAAGTTTGTATACGTGTAGAAAGAACACAAATACACATATGAGTCATGTGTGAGTCAGATATGAGTCAGACCCTATCCAGAATGGTTCTAAAATCAAAAATTTCGTCAAGGCGGCAAATTTCCCGCTCTAGGGGTCAACCCCCTAAAGAGGTGTCGACACCGGGGTCTACCCCCGACCTATGGGTCGACCCACACACAGGGTGTCGACACCCCTAGGGCTGATGTGGCACTCGGTTTCAGGAGGCCTGGCAGCTATATATATGTGTCCAATTCTCCTATTTTCTTCATTGGAAATCATGGAAGCCAAATGTTGTCGGTGTTCGAACTGATATGAATTCGTTTTCTTCAAACAACTATTAGAGATTTAAGATCCATTCTTTCTCTTTTCTAATCCAAACGCAGTGAGTTTCTAGTTACTTTTAGATTCGAATTTTTAGAAGTAAATCATGAAAGACTATGATTTGGATATGTTGTAAACAATGAGTCTATGCTATTGTTAAATCTTATACTATGTCATGAAAGATCTATTTCTCTAGATCCAATGCAATTGTGGTTATTCTATTATGTCGCCTTTGTGGATCTTGAATTGCAACTATATTGTGATTAATGTAAATCTGTTAATTTGGACAATTAAAATTTTGGTTAGATCCAATTCTTTATGTAAATCATCTTTCACCTATCATATTGTGGTCAATTTAGATATGTTGTAAATTGGACATGTGAATCCATATTTAGATTAACCATGTTACTATATCATCCAATTATGTTAGATCTGTTTTCATGACCACATTATAATTATGTTGGATCTAAATAGTTGGACATGTTAGATCTGTTTTTCTGACCACATTATAATTATGTTGGATCTAAATAGTTGGACACCTAAATGGTCAATTAAGACCTCATTATGCTCACTATGACATCATAGTTATGTAAAACAAGTAATTTCCACAAGTTCATAAGTTTTATGCTTATATGTCCACCTTATCACCATGCTAGTTTATGTTTATGCCAAGTTTTATTAAAATGATCACTTTGGTTATATTTCCATTATTTTCCCTATTATCGTTTATGACTAGGCCATTGTCTAGCCTAGGCTTGCCGCCAATTTATGAGTGCGCTAGTTAGGGAATGGGGGAAAAGGGTTAATATTGGCATAATTGAACATTTTTGGACATATAATTCAAATTATTGGGTAGAGTGGGCATTAACACCTATAAAGGGAAATTAATTGATTAATTAATTAATAACGGAATGTCTAGTAATTACGATTAGGAATTGTAATTGTACTTATGACACGAGGTTAGGTTGCATTAGTGGTGGAAGTCTGCTTGGAACCGACCGACATATCAGGCAGCCACAAATGTTGAACCTAATGTGGGAGGTCTAAGTACGCAAATACGAATCGGGCTATGACACGAGGTTAGGCCCAACTGTGGAATAAGTCTGCCCGGACCCAAACGACATATCTAACATCCACACGTTGTAGGCCTAATGTGAGAGGTCTAGCCCATTATGAACCATAAATGGACATGGTAACAAATTGGACTACTTAACCAAATCTAATCCATAGGGATTGTATGATTGTGAGCTAAATTTACGGTTAAGTTAATTGATTGGATAGTGGATGGGTTAAACAAATCTGGAGGGGGTGGGTAATATTTACATCTAGGCCCACAACTTTACCCAATAAGGTTATGTAATTAAAGACACCTAGTAGTATACATAACTGGAGGAAATAATAGGGTTGTGTAATTAAAGACACCTTTTAGGGTAAGCATAACTGGTATAGGGCTATGTAATTAAAGACACCTAATGGTATATATAGTCAGTGAAAACCTAGTGGGGGATACAAGACAAAGGGGAGAGCTTGTATCATATTGCGTGGGACCCATTTCAGTTGGTAACCTGGAGTAGTATCAAATAAAAGTACTCCGTACTAGGCGGAGAGGGGACACGCTTACTGACTAATTGTAAGAGATCCAAACGTGGAGGACGGTGTGGGCGTCGCAAATCGACCGGGCCATAGGCATGCATGAGCCGGGCAGAGGAGGATAAGACGACCATGACAGCTGTAGATATAGGGTTTTGCATATCAGTGAGGGGTTGCCACTTTAGGACGTGATACATCCTACCATGGGGCTGGCACAAAGTATCTACGGAGTAGGGAGCCGATCGATTAGGGCAGTGGTGAGGGTATACTTGGACGTATGCCCTAAGTCTACCAACTTATAGTGGAAGGGATCATCTCATTCTAGTTATACTGGTAATAGTGCAGAGTAATCATTAGAAAAGTGTACACACCTTATCTTGTCTACCTTGTCACATCTGCCATTTATGTAATGATCTCTTTTATCCACTTTATATGCCTATCATGTTACTTTTATTTATTTACTGGCTAAAAGTAACTATACTCGCAAAACTTTATGTCTGTCCCTTTTGTTTCTCCTTCTTTCTTCCCCCCCCCCCCGGGTTCTCAAGGAAGAAACACTCAGGCTTAGTCAGGACTCAGATATCATCTTACTAGGAGCTCTTTCTGAAGTATGGCTCAGGTTCTTGTCTCTGCTATGGCTCAACTCTTTTATTTGGGGAATTATGCTTTTTATATACTTATGTACTCTAATGGTGCAAGACAGAAGTTATTTTATTGTAATGGTTTTTGTGACTTATGGTATTATGGACCACGACATTATGATTTATGTTTGAAATAAAAATTTAAATTTCCACTGCTGTCTTGTAATTATTCTGTGTCTGTTTACCTATAACACTTCATGAAACTTAATGCATTCCTTTAGTGAGTGACATTAACGGACGTAAGGTGTCACACTTGGCATCAGAGCTGAAGGTTACCAGATTGGATAAAGTTTTTGAAAATTATTTTCAAAAAGATTTTAAAAGAAAGCATTTTCGAAAAGAAAAGCCTATTTTGAAAAACATTCCCCAAAAAGCCATATGTAGTATCCTCCGGTCATTTATCTAAATTTCTTCCTTTTCCTTTTTTAGCATGTTTGGGGAACAAAACATTCCTAATATCCCAGAGGGCCTCACAATACCTGGATGGTTCCATAGGTATTTGGAGGCCACGACGCCTGCCGAAGGCCAACGAAATGTTCCTCCCCCAGCTGCACCAGTCATTCCTCCTTCTCCTCCCCCTCCAAGAGCAGACAACTTCGCCAAGATCTGCAAGAACTTCTGTGTTACGGCAGGAAAGCCATTCTATTGGAACAAGACATTCGTATAAGCTCGGAATTGGCTCAAGGAAATTGAGGACTTGTTCGTAATCTTTGAAGTAAAGGATAGAAGGAAGGTTCAGTTAGCCGCCCGGCTACTGAAGGATGAAGCCTCATTTTGGTGGGAAGTCACCCAAGCTGGACATCCGGTGGAAACTTGGGAAGATTTTAGACAGAGGTTCGAAATGAAATTTCTCTCCCAAGCTGAGAGAAGCATGCAGACGGAGAGGTTCTTAGCGCTCAAACAAGGAAACTTGGCGGTGAAAGAATATGTGAATAAGTTCAACCAGCTAGCAAGGTTCGGTTTAGAGTTGGTGGATACGCCGCACAAAAGGGCTTTGCGATTTGATAAATGGCTGAATGAGCCTCTACATGGGTTAGCCATGTCCCATATTCCAATGGGGGCCACTTTCGAAAAGCTTGTCGATATGGCCCTAATGCATAAGGAAGATAAGGGAGAAAAGAAGGCTGAGGATACATTGCAAAATTGGAAGGTGTGGCCCAAGAAGGGGCAACAGCAACAACAATAACAGTAGAAGAAAGGAGGGAAAAATGATAAAGGCAAGGATAAGAGAAAATGTCACGATTGTGGGAAGGAAGGTCACCTGATTAAAGGCTGTAAGCGAAGGAAGAACTCTTGCTACCACTATGGAGAGGTCGGACATTTTGCTAGTGAGTGCCCGAAGAAACAGGGATCATAGGGGCAGGGTCAAAGGACAGGGACTTCTGGAGGGCAGGTGCATGCTTACGCGATTAATGCTCCTAATAGAGGTAGAAAAATTTCAGTGGAAGGTTTAATTTCTCTTTCAAACCACCCTATTAGAACACTTTTTGATTCTAACCCCATTAGTGGTAGTGGATCCCGTAGTTACTAGTATGGTAGTGGATCCCGTAGTTGTTTAAAACCCCACTAGTGGTTCGACACATTTATCTATGATTTGTCGGGGTTTGAAAATATCTGTGTTAGGCATCGAGTTTGAGTGCAACGCGTATGTGCTCGGATATATGGGCTATGTGTTAATTCTAGGAATGGATTGGCTTATCATGTATGGTGTCGTTCAGGATTATGAGAAAAGGGTTGTTGGCTTCTGACTTGCCATGGGAGGACCCTCATGATTTCTTGTGACCTACAAGGGTCGGTTATGCTTAGTTTCCTAGAGTCTCTTGATGCATCTATCGATGATCTGCAATCTATCCAGTAGTCTGAGATTATTCCTATGTTTTTAATGAGGTTCGGCGTTTTCCTCCAAGGCGCGAAATTGACTTTCGTGTATATTTGGTGGACAATGCAAAGCAGTTGCATTGCCAGTGCGCCACATGGCTCCAAGGGAAAGGAGGGAGCTGAGTAAGCAAGTAGGGGAGCTACATGAGAAGTGGTTTATCAGAAGAAGAATATCTAAATGGGGTACTCCAGTAGTATTTGTGACTAAGGCGGATGGTTTGCTTCGTTTGTGTGTTGACTATAGAGAGCTGGAAAAACTCACTAAGTAGAATAGGCACCCACTTTCGGGGATTGATTATTTATTTGATCAGCTTGTTGGTGCCTCGTATTTTCCTAGTTAGACTTCGCCATGGGGTTCCATCAGTTGAGGGTGGCTAAGGACATCATAGATAAGATTGCTTTTATGACTCTGGATAGTTTCTTTGAATGGCTAGTTATGCCTTTTGGGCTGACGAATGCACCCGCCTATTTTGTCGATCTGATGAGTAGGGTGTTTCGGGAGTTCCTAAATAAATTTGTTGTGGTCTTTGTTGATGATATTTTTATCTTTTCCAAAAGCGAAGAAGAGCATGCCCAACATTTGAGTGAAGTTTTGAAAACTCTACGTGACCATCAGCTTAAAGCAAAATTCTCCAAATGCCATTTTTGGAGAAAAGAGGTGAAATTTTTAGGGCATGTGGTCTCCAAAGAAGGGATAGCTATAGATCCCGCGAAGGTGGTTGCGATGCAAGATTGGCAGATTCCTAAAAATGCAACCTAGTTGAGAAGCTTTCTTGGGTTGGTAGGTTACTATAGGAAGTTCATTAAGGACTTCGCAAAGATATCAGCCCCACTCACTAGGCTGACGAAGAAGAACTTGGCATTTTCGTGGGAAATAGACTATGACATTGCTTTCCAATGAATAAAGAGGGCTCTGACAACAGCCCCAATCTTGACCTTGCCTGACAGGAGTAAGGTGTTTACTGTTTACATTGATGTGTGTGGTACAGCGCATGGTGCAGTTCTAATGTAAGAAGGGAAAGTGGTGTGTTGTAGGGGCAGATAGTTGAGAGTTCATGAAAAGAACTACCCCACCCATGATCTAGAGCTAGTATTTGCGTTAAAGATGTGGCATCATTATTTACTTGGAGAGAAGTTCGAGCTGTACACCGGTCATAAATCTCTCAAGTATATGTTCTCGTAGAAGGATCTCAATTTAAGGCAATAACGGTGGATGGAGTTTCTAGCTTCTTATGATTTTGAGATTGCTTATACCCCTGGCAAGGGTATTCTGGTGCAGACGCACTAAGTAGATGAAGGATGGCCCTGAGTCCTCTGTTTGTGGAAAGAAAGAACTTGGAATTCATATCAGCTTTTGATTTTAGGACCTCCATCGAGATTTTTCCTGATTTGTTTGCATCCTTGGAGATACGACTAACTCTTATGGACTAGATAGGAGCTTTGCAATAAGGTGACCCATAAATTTTAGACATCATGGATAATCTTAGAAGAGGGGAGACTTCTAGTCACCTCAGTAGATATGCCATAGATGAAAAGGGGTGGTTGCGACGAGATAGAAGTCTTTGTGTTCCTCAAACTGGAAGCTTGATAAAGGCAGTCCTAGAAGAAGCCCACCATTCTAAGACGACCATTCATCCAAGCGGTATTAAGATGTACAGAGACATGAAGAGGGCTTTCTTTTGGGCTGGGATGAAGAAAGATGTGGCCGAATTTGTTTCTCGATGTTTAGTTTGCCAGCAAGTTAAAGCTGAGCAAAAGAAGCCCAAAGGATTACTTCATCCTTTGGAGGTTCCTCAGTGAAAATGGGAGAGCGTCTCTATGGATTTCATAGATGGTTTTCCTAGATCGAAAAAAGCAACACCAGTACCTGGGTTGTGGTAGATAGACTCACTAAGAGTGCTCACTTTATTCCAGTTAAGAGCAAGAGGACTGCATCGTGGTTGGCAGCAATTTATGTTCGTGAGATAGTTTGTCTTCATGGGGTGCCTTCCAACATCATAAGCGATCGTGACCCCATCTTTACCAGTGAATTTTGGAGGAGCTTGCAAGAAGAATTAGATACAAAGTTGTGTTTGAGCACTACTTATCATCCTCAGACCGATGGACAGACGGAGAGGGTGAACATGATTCTTAAAGATCTTTTGAGGCTGTGTATCCTATACTTCGGAGGGACTTGGGAAGAGCATCTTCCTTTAGTAGAGTTTGCCTACAACAACAGCTATCAGGCCAGCATCAGCATGGCACCCTTCGAAGCATTGTACGGATGACCCTGTAGATCACCAACTTATTGGTGGGAATCTACAGAAAGATTATTACTTGGACCAGATATGGTTAGAGAAACGTCCGAAAAGATTAACCTCATTCGACGATGGATGAAGACAAGTCAAGGTAGGGAGCAGTCCTATGCAGACAAGAGAAGGACTGACATCGAATTTGAAGTGGGAGACTTAGTTTTTATCAAAGTATCACCTTTGAGGAATGTGGCTCGCTTCAGATCAGTAGGGAAGTTGTCACCTAGGTTTGTGGGACCATTCCCCATAACCGAAAGGATTAGCCAAATGGCCTATAGAGTAAAGCTCCTAGAAAATATATCCGGTGTTCATGATGTTTTCCACATTTCCCATCTACAGAAGTGCCTCCATGACACCGCAATAATTGTTGAGCCGAGTGTGTTGGAAGAAGTCGAAGTGGAATGGGAGGCGACAGTCAGGCGAGTTCCTACCTGTATTCTAGGATCGGAAGTTAAGAAGTTACGCAATAAAGAGATCAAGTTGCTAAAGGTTCAATGGGGAGATAACCCAGAAGATGCGACTTGGGAGACCAAAGACAAGATTCGTGCTTCGTACCCTTTCCTTTTCGAGGGTATGTTCTTAACTCCTTTTTCAAAATTTTATCAGTACTTGTTTTTATCACTTGAGTATATCTTATCCATAGTATCCTATGGATGTAAACATGTGTTTGAGACATGTTATGTTTGATGGATGCAAGTGGATGCAAGTGTTTGCTAGTGGTTTCATGTGGACGCATATACACACATTAGGCACTAGATCGTCTCAATCACTCTCATACTACATATGGATGTGTGTGCATTTTCTTTTCTTTTATGGATGGAAATGATTGAGTTAGCATATGAATGTTGCACTTGGACGAATGAGTGTGCACACATATAGAGCTTACATATGATAATAGGGTTATTTGCATACATAGTGGGTTCATGGCACTAACATACATTGCATTAAGGAGGTCAACTGAATCAGTAGACCGCCTGATCTTCGCATTAGTATTGGGACATATACACACACCTTTGCATATAGTCATGTAAGCATTAGAAATCCTTAAGGACAATGGATGCCAATGATTGATGGATGATGGATGGTAGGATATGCACTCTTTTCAAGTTGGATATTTTGGGGATGAAATCCTTTAAGTAGGGGGAATGTAACACCTCGTAATGTTGTTAACATTAAAGAGGATAAATTAAATAATAATAAATTGAATATTCAGAATTAAGGGAAATGGACTGCGCCATTGCGTCCATCTTGAAATTTTGGTCAAGATAAACATTTGGTTTGCGTAAAACGGACACCATATGAAGAAGTTATGAGGGTTTTAAGTTTGTATACGCGTGTATATGAGTCACGTAAGAGTCAGATATGAGTCAGACATTATCCAGAACGGTTCGAAAATCAAAAAAATCATTAAGGTGACAAATTTCCTGCTCTAGGGGGTCGACCCCCTAGAGGGGTGTCGACCTATGGGTCGACCCACCCACAGGGGTGTCGACACCCCGAGGGTTGATGTGGCACTCAGTTTCAAGGGGCCTGGAAGCTATATATATGTGTCCAATTCTCATATTTTCTTCATTGGAAACCATGGAAGCCAAATGCTACCGGTGTGCGAACTGAGACAAATCCGTTTTCATCAAACAACTATCTGTTTTGCAAATCAAATCTAGAGATTCAAGATCATTCTTTCTCTTTTCTAATCCTGACACAATGAGTTCCTAGTTACTTTTAGACTTAAATATTTAAAATTAAATCATGAAATACTTTGATTTGGATATGTTGTAAACTATAAATCTATGCTATTGTTAAATCTTATACTATGTCGTGATAGATCTATTTCTCTAGATCCAATTCAATTGTGGTTATTCTATTATGTTTCCTTTGTGGATCTTGAATTGTAACTATATTGTGGTTAATGTATATCTGTTAATTTGGATAGTTACAATATTGGTTAGATCCAATTCTTTTTGTAAATCATCTTTCACCTATCATATTGTGGTCAATTTAGATATGTTGTAAATTGGACATGTGAATCCACATTTAGATCTAAACATGTTACTATATCATCCTAATTATGTTAGATCTGTTTTTGTGACCATATTATAATTATGTTGGATATAAATAGTTGGACACCTAAATGGTCAATTAAGACCTCATTATACTCATATGACATCATAGTTATGTAAAACTAGTAACTGCCACAAGTTCATCAGTTTTATGCTTATATGTCCACCTTATCACCATGCTAGTTTATGTTTATGCCAAGTTTTATTAAAATGATCACTTTGGTTATATTACCATTATTTTCCCTATTATCGTTTATGACTAGGCCATTGCTTAGCCTAGGCTTGCCGCCAATTTATCAGTGCGCTAGTTAGGGAACGTGGGAAAAGGGTTAATATTGCCATAATTTGAATGTGAACATTTCTGGACATATAATTCAAATTACTAGGTACAGTGGGCATTAACACCTATAAAGGGAAAAGTTTAATTAATTGATTAATTAATTGATTAATTAACTAATAATGGAATGGCTAGTAATTATATTAGATATTGTAATTGTACTTATGACACGAGGTTAGGTTGCATTAGTGGTGCAAGTCTGCCCGGACCCGACCGACATATCCAACAACCACTAATGTTGAATCTAAAGTGGGAGGTCTAAGTACACAAATACGAATCGGGCTATGATAAGGTTAGGCCCAATTGTGGAATAAGTCCGCCCGGACCCGACCGACATATCCAACATCCATATGTTGTAGGCCTAATGTGGGAGGTCTAGCCCATTATGAACCATAAATGGACATGGTAATGAAGTGGACTACTTAACTAAATCTAATCCGTAGGGATTGTATGATTGTGAACTAAAGTATGGGTTAAGTAAATTGACTGGATAGTGGATGGGTTAAGCAGATCTGGAGGGGGTGGGTAATATTTACATATCGGCCCACAACTTAACCCGATAAGGTTATGTAATTAAAGACACCTTGTGGTATACATAACCGGAGGAAATACTAGAGTTATGTAATTAAAGACACCTTTTAGGGTAGGCATAACTGGTATATGGCTATGTAATTAAAGACACCTAATGGTATACATAGTCAGTGAAAACCTAGTGGGAGATACAAGACAAAAAGGAGAGCTTGTATCATATTATGTGGGATCCATTTCAGTCAGTAACCCAGAGTATGTATCAAATAAAAGTACTCAATACTAGGCGGAGAGGGGACAAGCTTGCTGACTGATTGTAAGAGATCCAAACATGTAGGACGGTGTGGGCAGCGCAAACCGACCGGGCCATGTGCGTGCATGACCCGGGCGGAGGAGGATAAGACGACCATGACACCTATGGATATAGGGTTGTGCATACCAGTGAGGGGTTGCCACTTTAGGATGTGATACATCCTACTATGGGGCCCAACACAGAGTATCAATGTAGTAGGGAGTCGATCGATTAGGGTAGTGGTTAGGGTATACTTGGACGTATGCCCTAAGTCTACCAACTTATAATGGAAGGGATCATCTTATTCTGGTCATACTGGTAATAGTGCAGAGTAATCATTAGAAAAGTGTACACACCTTATCTTGTCTACCTTGTCACACCTGCCGTTTTTGTAATGATCTCTCTTATCCACTTTATATGCATATCATGTTACTTTTATTTATTTACTATCTAAAAGTAACTAGACTCACCAGACTTTATTTCTGACCCTTTTGTTTCTCTTTCTTTCTTCCGTTTCCCCCCAGGTTCTCAGGGAGGGAACATTCGGGCTTAGTCAGGACTTAGATATCATCTTGCTAGGAGCTGCTTCTGAAGTATGACTCAAGTTCTTGTCTCTACTATTGCTTAACTCTTTTATTTGGGGAATTATGCATTTTATATACTTATGTACTCTGACGGTGCAAGACAGAAGTTATTTTATTGTAATGGTTTTTTTTACTTATGGTATTGTGGACCACGACATTATGATTTATGTTCAAAATAAAAATTTAAATTTCCGCTGCTATCTTATTTATATCTGTCTTGTAATTATTCTGTCTGTTTACCTATAACGCTTCACGAAACTTAATGCATTCCCTTAGAGAGTGACATTAACGGACGTGGGGTGTCACACATAGATCCAAAAATCAATCTCTTTCCTAGGAGGCAGTCCTATCACCTCATCAAACACATCCAAATACTGACAGACAATGGGTTCAGATTAACGTTGTCGATTAGAAGAATCTAGGGAATATAGAAAACTCAGCATGACTAACCCTCGTGGGTAATAAGAAATCTCCAGGGTCCTACCACTACAAGTCATCAATTGGACGACCCACTCTTGCAGTCAAGAATAGCCCTGTTAATGGCTAACAATCCATCCCTAAAATCATACCACAACCAGAGAATCCCAACAAGTAGGTGTCATAATCGAACTTAACACCAAGAATCAAAGTTTTCAGACCCCTACAAACATAGACCAGTATGCCAAACCACCTACCGGATTTGAAATAACTATGGGGTTAGTGATAAGTGAAATATCAAGGTGCAAACAATCCACCAAGGTGCTAGAAGTAAATGAATAAGACACTCTCGAAATAGAGAAAATATGAATAGCAAATTCAGAAATAGAAATCAAACATTCTATGGTCACTTTCCAACCTCGATCTGGACCACTACTGGTTGAAATGGCCTCTAACACATAAACCTGCACCACCGACGTACCAGCTCCCTGTTTGGTCTTTCGTGGACATGCCTTGCTAAGGTGTCTAGGTTATCCACAATTAAATAATTATCCTATCAATGTCATCTTCCTAAAGTCTTCGATGTAATGTTCCATCATTCGCAACCATGATACTTGACCTCGAACTTGATTTCTCCTTTTTGAGAACCCCCGACTTCTTTCTTATTGCGTTTGTTGTTTATGCACCAATTCTTCTTTGAGCTAGATGACTTAAGTGTTGAATCTCACTACATAGCGTTTTGGCTATGACAACTATACATACGCATATATATTATCATCTAACCTTGTTTTGCAAGAAGATATTTGACAAACAAATTCAAGAACACCAAAATGAAGATTGAATATGTCGTAAGGGTCTGTTAGTCCTAGATATTCATGTTAAAGTCTTCCTTGATGATTACACACACACACACATATCACATATATATGTTTTCATATTCAAAAGAGGAAAAGAATATATTTTGCCCAGAAAACAGACGTCTGGTTTAAATCAGACAGACATCTGTTTGCTAAGACAAAATTTAAATTTACCATAATATTCAGATGTCTGTTCTGAATTTTTCGGACGTCTGAATCTTCTACGAAATGCATTATTTTTTTGCTATTTCATTTTTCAAATTAAAACAGACATCTGAATAAAATTTTCAGACATCTAATTACGAAAAGTTGCAACCTATTATGAAGTGTCACAACTCTCTAGATCATGTCTCTTAATGGAAACCCTTCATGATTAGTTGCAACTCTTTGTATATTATAGATATGGACTTGATTAACTGATTAACATATCGAATTTCAATCTATCTCTCTCTATATTATTCAAAGCTCTCTAATTTTCGAAAAAGATACTATTCTCAATATTATCTTCTATAATCTTTCACAAGCTTCACGTTTATCATCAAGGAAAGACTATAGGAAGGGTGTACTACATATTGACATATCAGTGTTAACAAGAACACAAACAAGTAATCAATTATTCTGTATTGTAAGAGACCTCTTCAGTGATTGAGGCAAGAAAATCCCGTTCAGCTGTTCGGGTAATCGTGAACATATTCCTCCGGGTGAAGTGAGGGTTTTAGTGTTAGTGAAATACAAGAAGTGAGTATGGGACTGGATGTAGGACAGTGGTCCGAACCAGTATAAATCAACTGTGAGATTTACTGCTTTCTACTCTAATATGTACACTACATCCTATTCTCCATTCTACACGATCCTACTATCTTATAGCCTCTTTCAATTGGCATCAGAGCAAGGCCATCCTATAACCGTAACACCGTTATTCATTACTTTGATAAATTGGAGAATAACCCAAGTACTAGCACAACTACCTTTGCTGGAGGACAATCTACTCAAGACCACCTTTATTCAATGGGCTACACTACAACTACTGGGCTACAAGAATGAGAATTTATATGCAAGCAAGTGGTTTTAGTGCATGGAATGCTACTCAAAAAGAATTTACGGCACCTACAATAGAATATTCAACTTGGACAACAGTTCAAAAAGAGGAGGCCAATGCAAATGCAAAAGCTATGAACATGCTATAATGTGCACTAAATAGAAATGAGTTCAATCGTGTTAGCATTTGTACATCAGCATATCAAATATGGGAAACACTCAAGACCATCCATGAAGGAACAAACAAAGTCAAGCAAACTAAAATTTCAATGCTCAAAAACCAGTTCTAGAACTTCAAGATGAAACAAAATGAAACTATCAATGAAATGTACTCAAGATTTCAAGACATTTTACATGCATTGATAGGACTAGGAGAAAAATATAGTGACTTTAACATAGTTTCAAAAGTACTAAATTCTCTAACTGACGACTGGGAAAGGAAAGTACTAGCCATTGAAGAAGCAAATGACTTATCAGCTATAAAACTAGAAAAGCTAATAGGAAATCTTATGTCTTATGAAGTAAATCTTCAAGCAAAAAAGGAATTGGCTTAAGAAAAGAAGAATGTGGCCTTTCATGCTGATAAAGAGGAATCTGGATCAGAAGACAAAGATCTAGCCTTTATTGCCAAAAAATTTAAGAAATTTCTAAAGTACAGAAAAGGAAATTTCAAAAAGAATACCTCAAACAAACCTTCATCTTCAAAATTGAATGTTTCAATTGTCATAAGAAGGGTCATGTGGTAAAAGACTGTCCAAAAATGAAAGAAAAACAGAAAAACTTCAACAAAAGCAAGAAAGATAAATTCAAAAAGAAGGCTTTTTCTGTTACATGGGACGACTCAGACTCAGATTCGTCAGATAATGACAGTGATAGTGAAAGCAAAAATGAACAAGAAAATATGTGTTTCATGGCACAAGAATCTAAAGTAAGTGAATTATCTTATGAAGAATTAATAGATGTTAATGCTGAACTGTTAAATATTATAAAAACTCTAAAGAAAAAGCTTAAAGAAACCCGTGATAATCGGAATAAAGCTGAATTTGAAAGAGACATGTTGAAAGATGAAAAAATAATTCTGGAAGAAGAACTTGAAAAAGTTCAAGACACTCTTACAAATTCAAATAGTCAACTTTGTCTTTTGAGTCAAGAAATCGAAACTCAAAATACAAAGAATGATGAAATTAGTTCTGAGAATCACATATAGAAAACTAAAATAAAAGAATTAGAATTAGAAAATAAAAATATTCAAACTAAGTTAGAAAGCATCTCTAAAAATGTTTCTTTCTTTACTAAGGGTAGAGAAAATTTATCAAGAATTATGGAAAGTTCTCAACCATCTTCAAATAAACATGGATTAGGATTTAAAAAGGAATCAAAAATTCCTCCAATAAAATTTGTTAAACTAAAGAGGAAAATTGATTCAAAAATTAAAAATAAATCAAAATCCATAAATAACATTAAAATATGGATTCCAAAAACTAATAATAGTTTGATTAGAAACAAACACATAACTCATTTGTGGAATCTGTGCATAATAATAAAAATTATTTATATAAAAGGGATACTAACCCCACTTGGATTTGGCTTCCTAAGACCTAACTCTTAGGACCTTATCAAAAGGTGGCTACCAATGTGATTATCGATATTTTTTGTAGGTCCCACTCAAAAAGAGAAGATGGATATTAGACAATGGTTGCTCAAAACACATAACCGGAGACAAAGATATGCTAACCAATATTTCATACTTTGATGGTGGCTTAGTTACCTTCAGAGATAACTCAAAAGGATTTATCATTGGCAAAGGAGATGTGTGAAACTATGGTATTTAATATCTACCTCTTATTACTAATGTTTCTTTAGTTAAAAATTTAAAATATTATTTACTTAGTATTAGTCAATTATGTGACAAATGTTTTAAAATAACATTTTCTAAAAACAAATGTAGTATTTTTGACAAAGAACAAAATATTATTTTTGAATGAAATAGAGATAGAAATATTTATGTTCTAATATGAAAGTAAATAACAATAAAGAAATGTGTTTGATTGCCAATAACAACGATTCTTGGTTATGGCACAAGCGTTTTTGTCACATAAATTTTAAAACTATAAATAGACTTTCAAAATATGAGTTAGTAAAAGGTCAACCTAAAATAAATTTTAATGTAAACAATCTATGTGAAGATTGTCAGATAGGTAAACTAACCAAATCTTCTTTTAAATCGAAAAAGGTTATTTCAACTTTACAACCGTTAGAACTATTACATATGGACTTATTTGGTCCTACTCATGTTCAATCATTAAATCACAATCGTTATGTATTTGTAGTAATTGATGATTTCTCAATACATAAACTATTTTATGAAAATTAAAACTGATACTTTTTGGCATTTTAAAGATTTAAAAGTTAAAAACATTCGAAGTGATCACGGTGGAGAATTCGAGAATGAATCTTTTGAACATTTTTGTAAAAAGAAAGGAATAAATCAAAATTTCTCTTTTCCTAGAACTCCACAACAAAACGGAGTTGTAGAAAGAAAGAATAGAACTTTATAAGAATATGCAAGAACTCAACTTAATGGAAGTACTTTACCTACACAATTTTGGGCAGAAGCTCTAGCGACTGCTTGTTACGTGTTAAATCAAATTTCTATTCGACCTTTAACTAAAAATACTCCCTACGAACTTTTTAATGAAAGGAAACCAAATATTCATATTTTAAAGTTTTTGGTTCTAAATGTTTCATTCTTAATGCTAAAGATCAACATGGAAAATTCGACGCAAAAGCTGATCATGGAATTTTTGTTGGATATTCAGAACGCAGTAAAGCATATCTTATTTTAAAGAAACGTACTAATGTTATAGAAGAATCTTTACACGTATCTTTTGATGAAAATTTTAATGAAAATATAAAGAACAAAAATGATGATGAAATCATCGAAAATATGAGTCTTGAAAATACAGAAAATAATCCCATAGAACATATCAGATCACCTCCCAGAATCTTAAGAGATCATCCTACACAAAATATTGTTGGTGAAATTGACACGCACATTCGAACAAGAAGTAAATTAAATCAAATGGGACATGTAGCTTTTATTTCAACTATTGAACCCAAAAATCCGAAAGAAACTTCTACAAATGATTACTGGATTATTTCTATGCAAGAAGAGCTAAAACAGTTCGAATACAATGATGTTTAGGAGCTAATACCTCGACCAAACGATCAATCGGTTATTGGAACAAAATGGGTATATAAAAACAAGGCGGATGAACTTGGAAATATCACAAGAAATAAAGCCAGATTGGTTGCTCAAGGGTACAATCAAGAAGAAGGTATCGATTATGAAGAAATTTTTGCACCAGTAGTAAGACTAGAAGTTATACGCAAGTTTTCATAACTTCAAACTTTATCAAATGGACGTTAAAAGCGCCTTCTTAAATGGTTTAATTAAAGAAAATGTTTATGTAGAATAACCATATCTATTCATACATGAAAAATATCTAGATTACGTCTGTAAACTTAAAAAGGCATTATATGGTTTAAAACAAGCACCTCTTGCTTGGTATGAACGACTTAAAAGTTATTTAATAAATTCTGGTTTTCAAGTAGGAAAAGCAGATCAAACTTTATTTATTAAAAACACAAACCAAGATATTTTAATTGTACAAATTTATTTAGATGACATAATTTTCGGTTCAACTAATGAAAATTTATGTAAAGAATTTTCTACAATAATGACGAATGAATTTGAAATGTCTTATATGGGAGAATTATCATATTTTCTAGGATTAAAAATTAAACAAGTTTCAAATGGTATTTTTATTTATCAAGAAAAATATTGTAATAATTTAATTAAACATTTTAGTCTAGACAACATTTCGGGAAAGCCAACTCCAATGAGTACTTCTATTCATCTTGAAAAAAAAAGAAAAAGTATTGATCAAAAATTATATAGAAGTATGATCTGTTCGTTACTTTATTTAACTACAAACCGCCCTGATATTATGATGAGGGTATGCTTGTGTGCACGATTTCAATCAGATCCCAAAGAGTCACATCCAAGAGCAGTAAAACTGATTTTCAGGTATCTTAATAACAATATGGACTTTGGTCTTTTTTATCCGAAAGGATGTCCATTTGAATTAGTATCCTACAGTGATGCTGATTTTGGTAGATCCCGAACAAATAGAAAAAGTACAAGTGGTACGTGTCATTTCATTGGAAAATCACTTGTATCTTGGTTTAGTAAGAAACAAAACTGTGTGTCACCCTCTACATGTGAAGCAGAATACATATCTGCTGCTTTAGCATGTGCACAAGTAATTTACATGCAACAAACACTCAAAGATTTTGGAGTGAATTTAACTAAATCAACAATATACTGTGATAATACTAGTGCTATAAATTTACTTAAAAATCCAATAAATCACTCTAGAACTAAACATATAGATATCTGACATCATTTCTTACATGACAATATGGAAAAAGATATTGTTAATTTTATAATATGTTTCATCCGAAAACAAGATTGCAGATATCTTCACTAAGCCACTATTAGAAAATTCTTTTATTAAATTACGATGAGAATCAGGAGTTGTCTCAGTAAAAGATATATAAATAAGTATAATGTGTTTAATAAAACAAGTACATTTTTTTGTGGTCTTAACCTACTATCTATAATTAGTCTTTTTCCTGAAAAAACCTCACAATACTCAAGTTCTTCTCTGGCTACAGACGTTTGAAAATTCTAACCACATATTCCTTAGTTGTTATTCTTATGTAAACCTATGGTTTACTTTACTACAAACTTACAAACACAAATTTCAACATTAAAACTAGATACACTATGTCATCCAATAATTCAAATTCTTCAATCAATATTACGTTCACAACGGATAGTTCTTCCGATTCACCACAGTTTCCAACACCTACTCCTAGATATGAACTGCAATGCCGTTGGGGAAATTATCACACTGGATATACTCCCGAAGCTGAGAAGGCTAAAAGAGCTCTCTTCTCATCACCAGGTACAAAACGAAAAATAGACGACCTTCATCACTATCAGACAGAACAAATAGCTCTACAGAAAGAGTTGTATTTCGAACAAAAAGTTACCGCTACTTGCCTAAGTCTTCTTGAAAAAGTGATCTGCAAATTTTGCGGTTCAAAAGCAAAGGATGTTACTTCACCACTACCAATTCCACCAAATCCTATTGATACGTCTTCCTCTTATCATACTGAGAATGACCCAGTAAACCCCACGTTAAAATACTATATCTTTTCTCCACAACAACCACCTTATACTCCAAACTCATGGGAGAAGAATTACAAAGCCAATGAAGGAACGAGTTCATCAACACCGAAGAAGACTCCACCTTCTAAAAGTTAAAGTTTCATTTACTTTATTTTATATATTTTTATATTTAACCTGTTATATGCTTATGTGAAATAAAAATTGATTGTGCAAAAATTTCATCAAACAGACGTTTGAGCAAAAACAAATAGACGTCTGACTAAACGAAGGGAACAAATTTCACCCTCAAACGGACGTCTGCACAAAATAAAACAGACATTTGAAATGGTAATAAAATGAACTAAATACTTGCGGGTTAAAAATTTCTTCCAGACAAACGTCTGACAAAAAAATCCAGACATCTGTTTCACTAAGAAGAATTATTCTACCTCCAGATTCATACATCTGAATAAAAAAAACAGACATCTGAAATGACCCTATTTTGAACTAATTCTTCTCGGGTTCCAAACTGATGTAAAACAGACGTCTGTTTTCTTCAACCCAGACATCTGAATCGGAACTGACGTATTTTTTTGAAAAGGGCATATAACTCCTCCCAAACATCACAACCATTCATTTCTTCATCTTTTTCACTTTTACCTCTTCATCTTTTTACCACCCATAAAAACCCTAGCCCCCAAAATCAAAAAATTACAACAATACTTCATCTTTTAAAAATCAATTCATGGCAAGTCGTGGCAAAAGAACAAGAGAAGAAGAAGCACTTCCTCCCTCTGAAGAATTAATCCAAAGGTGGTTATGGGACGATACCGCCAAGGCTAGATATAAAGAAATGAAGGATTCAAAATTCTTCGAAGGTGCTTTTGTCAAATTCGATGCTTTTTCAAATTATCGAATTCTACACTATGCTAGACATTTCCACTTTGAATCACTAGTTGATTATAACAAAAATGATGTTAAAATTTATCCTCTACTAGTAATTTTTTTTTAGCAAACTTGAATCTTGATCCTACCAAACCACAAGTAAAAAGGATACCATTTGGTCTTAGGTTTGTGGAAAACGAGTGCTTCTTTCTATGCAAAGACTAGAGGCAATCTTAGAATGTGCTTGGCAAGGTCTAGATATAAACACCATAGAAATAGATATGACCACTAAATATGAAATTACGCACAAATTTCTCTCTAATAATCTCATTAATATGCAAGAGCTTACATCCACTCATCTCCGACCACAAGCTCGTCTACTTAATCACATTCTTGTACGAACCATTCAACCTCGGAAAGAGAGCTATGAAAAAGTTTACAAAAGAGATTTTCAAGCTCTTTACGCTTTATACTCCAACAAACAAATCAATTGAGCTAAAATTATCATAGACCAATGGACCGATATCACATATAAGCACAAGTACAAGACTTTACACTATGATGCATATATTACGCGGATCCTTACTGCTTGTGAAATAAATATACCTAATACTCCCTCCTTACGCATCGACGAAATTGGTCTAAAAACCTTAAACTTATGGATATCCCTCCAAATCCCGCTACTTTAGAATTTATGCCTCTCGAAACTTGGACTGAACATGTAGCCTCCAACCCAGAATCAGTCATTCCTAAACCTTCTCACTGTCGCCAAGTTAGGGAAGAAGAAGAAGATGACGATATTCATATTATTTCTCCTGAAACTTCTTCCAAATAAGCCTTAGTAATGTTGTCCCAAAACCAAGCCAAACTCCATAAAGAATTAAAGAATTATCAAAGACAAACAACTAAGAAGTTTGATTCTATCAAAGGATTCTTGAATAAAATTTGGGAAAAAGTTTCTTGCACTGGCACTTCTTCGACCCAAGCTAAAGCTCCAGCTCCTTTTCAATGGTCTTCAAGTTCCGCCGACGAAGTTCCCGATTGCGAACAAGGCTCTCCAAAATATGGTGGGACAACTATTGAGGCATCTACTTCAGAGGGATGGTAAGCATGGTTGACGGTATGTTGGTCTATGTATTTTTCTTAAAAACTCTTTAACTAATCTAAATGGTATGTAATATATTTTAGTACTTCTCTTTATGTTTCGCACAAAACTCTAGTATGTGTTGTAATATGTTCCGTCTAGTGGTTTGCTTGTTTATATGTCATGTCCGTTTGTGTGTATCGCATATGTTCTTAAGGCTTTTTTTTTAATAAATATTCCTTTTTGTCGAATGACAAAGGGGGAGAAACGAGTAACATTATATGCATATAGACAGGGGGAGCTTACATAGTTGTCATTAGTCAAAAAGGGGGAGAATGTTGAATCTCGCTACATAGCATTTTGACTATGGCAACTACACATAAGCATATATATTATCATCTAACCTTGTTTTGCAGGAAGATATTTGACAAACAGATTTAAGAACACCAAAATGAAGATTGAATATGTTGTAAGGGTCTGTTAGTCCTAAATATTCATGTTAAAGTCTTCCTTGATGATTACACACACATATATCACATATATATATATATATATATATATATATATATATGTTTTCATATTCAAATGAGGCAAAGAACATATTTTGCCCAGAAAACAGACGTCTGGTTTAAATTAGACAGACGTCTGTTTGCTGAGACAAAATTTAAATTTACCATAATATTCAGACGTCTGTTCTGAATTTTTCAGACGTCTGAATCTACTATGAAATGCACTATTTCTTTGCTATTTCATTTTTCAAATTAAAACAGATATTTGAATAAAAATTTCAGACATCTGATTACGGAAAGTTGCAACCTATTATAAAGAGCCGCAACTCTCTAGATCGTTTCTCTTGGTGGAAACTCTTCATGATTAGTTACAACTCTTTGTATATTATAAATATGGACTTGATTAACTGATTAACATACCGAATTTTATTATATCTCTCTCTATATTATTCAAAGCTCTCTAGTTTTCAAAAAAGATGTTATTCTCAATATTATCTTCTATAATCTTTCATAAGCTTCACGTTTATCATCAAGGAAAAACTATAGGAAGGTTGTACTATATATTGACATATCAGTGTTAACAAGAACACAAACAAGTAATCAATTATTCTGTATTGTAAGAGACCTCTTCAGTGGTTGAGGCAAGAAAATCCCATTCAGCTGTTCGGGTAATTGTGAACCAATTCCTTCGGGTGAAGTGAGGGTTTTAGTGTTAGTGAAATACCAGAAGTGAGTCTGGGACTGGACATAGGACAGTGGTCCGACCCAGTATAAATCGACTGTGTGATTTACTGCTTTCTACTCTAATATATATATATACATATACTACAGCCTTTTTTCCATTCTACACGATCCTACTATCATATAACCTCTTTTGTTATGAACTTCTCCTTTGACTTCATTAACCTCTTCCTTTCCATTCTCATACATCATAGCAATCTCTATTAATGCCTCAAAGGTAGCTCCCACTAGAACATACGTCATAGCTAATCCTTGGAGAGTTCGATTCAGTCCTCAAGCAAATCCATTCCAAACCTTGATAAATCATTGAATTGAATGATGTAATCCTTGATTGAAAGATCTCCTTGATTTAATTCAAGAAACCACTCTACTGACATACCCTTTTCTGCCTACGATAAATTTTTTCTCTCAAATCTGTCTTAAAGTAGAGCCCAATCCACGTCTCTACCCTCGTCCTTAACAATCTCCCACCAATATGACGCTTCTTCTTTCAGTTGCCATGTGGTCAACTAAACCCTTTGTCGATCTCCAAGCAATAAAAATTCAAAAATATGATCTTTATTCCTAAGCCAAGTACGAGCTTCTACAAAAGTCTCAGTGCCCGAGGATGTATTAATGCCGTAAGGTGAGAAATCCTTACAAACCTTAGAGAAGTCGATAGCTGCTAATGGATTAGGAGAAAATACTATAGTAGGTGTAGGAACTTGCACATGTTTTTGTTTATCTTTTCGTATTGTACCCTCTAGGGATCTACAAAACAAACCTAGAGTTCAGACACCCTCAAGAAGATTGGGGGACCCTGACATGCCGCACAAGAGAAAGTATAGAGATTTCAGATTTTGAAGGAATCAAAGGATGGTTTTATTTGATTGGAGGGGAACCCTTTTACTTTTCAAAAACCGATTTTTGTTCGAAAACATGTTCTCTTTTTGAAAAGTATTTTACTTACTAAAAAAATTATTTTAGTAATCCCGTAACAGTAGGCTCTGATACCAAATGAATAACCCACAACCCTTAATGTTCCCCAAAGTAGGGTCCTATAAATTAACGTGAAGTGTTAAAGGTTTAAAGACATAAATATACATCATAGAGACTAACATTCACAAGAAAAAACGGTGAACACAACAGAAAATAATTAAAAATTGAAACATTACATTTATTTCAAAGCCACATCATCAATCTATCTCAAAACACCAATACTATATGTCTCATGAAAAATACACCATTGTCATAAAATTATAGTACAATAAAAAGTATACCTCAAGTAAACATCAGTCGAATTGACACTGTGGAATAAGGTAAAACAAGAACACATCTATAGCTAGGATAAGCCTCTAACAAGAAATAAACTAAGCAATTCACACTAAGAACTACCACCCTATAAGCCTGGTGGGAAAAAAACAAAAAAAAGAAGAAGGTAAGTGGGTCCGATATAAAGTCTGATGAGCTGTGTAATTACTAGCACGATTGATAAATAAAGAAAGTAGACAAAATAAGAGTTCAAGTGTCATGTAGGGAAGTGCATGCATACAATTATTAGGTGAACATATAGGAATGATATACAAGGACTAAAGGTTTTTTCTATTATTATCTTAGTCGATTGAATTAAATTGTTTGCACTTCCACGATCACAGAACATAATAATATAAATTAGGATAATTTTCTAATACCACACATTGGTCGGCTACTAATTAACCATAAAATGGTAAACTGTGCCTACTGTGGATCTCAGACTTATTAGGTCCGACCCATCAGCAAAAGACATAGTTGTCACCATAGGTGTTGTAATGTCTTATTTTTCCCAATTTGTTCAATGCACGCACATAGCACCACCAGAGAACATCTACACCCACCTCTTTTTGTACCATCTTATTACCTAGCTCAGCATAAGTGTACCTTAGCCTCCTTCATCGTGTGATACCAACAGTGGTAAGGGAATGCTGCCTAGTATAGATCCCCAACAACAAATATTAATTGGCCTAAATCCCCTTGGTTTAGACCCCTTTAGATTTACTATAGAACCATAGTCATACAATAACCATAAAATGCCTATTTATGAGGCCATTAAAGAAACATAGAATGTCTCTTTACGAGGCCACCATAGAACCATAGGAAAAAAAATTCCTATTTACAGGGCCACCATATAATTATGCTTATAAGCTCAATAAAGTCCATATACATAATAAGCCATTTCGTTCATTCGTAACCTTATGTTATAATTGTATCTACATCTAAACGACATTTGTTTATTATGATTCATTATGTCTGTACAATCTATCGTTATGTATAAAGATGTATTTAGCCCTTTTTTTCCCATGATGACCTATATCATAATTATTTGGCAAATCTTATTAAGTTTTCCTATCTTTAGTCTAATTCCCTTTTGTTACTGTTTTTTTGTTGCATGTTTATTATCTGCAAATTTCATTCCAATTCATAAATCTTCTTTAACATAATTCCTACTGAATTATATTTTTGAACATGCACAAAAAAAGGATTATAATCAATCACATAAAATTAGGCGCATAAATCAGTAGTATACATATACCAATATTGCAGATCCAATCATGTTTTGGGAATAACCAAAATAAACATAGAAACTTTAAATTAGACAGAGAAAGAGGGAAAGAAGACTGATAATATATCTTATAGTATTTTAAATATGAACAAAATAAAAACTGAAAAACTATATAAAAAAATACTTATAGAGAGAAATTTCCCGAAAAACTACAAACTGGCAAAAAATAAACAAAAATGTAAGAAAAACATAAAGAAAAACTAAATAAACTCTACAATTATTATAATGCAAAGTTACTTTGAAATACTAAAAATTTAAATAATTATAAAACTCACGATGACAAAATATCACTCTGTGGCCCGAAAGAGCCCGCCTCCAGAACATATCTATATAAATATTTTTGTTTATAAACCTCTATCCCTCTAAAGTTTAAACTTAGGTTAGGCTTTTCCATAAAATAAAAGACCAGCCATGGTGGGGAAGATATTGTGTTGTGAAGAATGAAGGTGGTAAGGAGGTCTATTTATATGTTAGGCTGGGGATCCTAGGCTGTCAGATTTAGGGATTAAATTTAGTCAGCCACGTCATTGGACCAATCAGAATTTTCTAAGTCAGCTTAAATTTGAAAATAGGACAATCAAAAGGAGCCAACTCAACAAAATACAAGGAATAAATCAGATTCGCTTCTTGATTTCACTTTAAGCACGAAATCGCGCTTGATAAAGGTGGCAAGTCGATCCCTATATAACCTAGGTCAACCTACTGGTCGACTTGCCTAAGGGTCGAGTCAACCAAACCCTTGGGTATTTATATAATTTTGAAATTCAAATTGTAATAGTTGGTTCATTTAACATTCGTTTCTCGCAAACTAAATATATTACTAGGCAAGAAAATTGCACTGGAACCTATAGTGCAAGTTCCACAGCCAAATTCTATGAACTTGTAATTTTATCTATTAATTCATTAATTAATTATCGTTTATTAATAATTTTGGATTATTACAAATATTGTTATTGTCTATATATTTAAACTCCGGTGAACCGAGGGGCATCGTCATATGTTGCACTCAGAGTATATTTTGTAATAAATAATATACTCTTTGAACATAGTTGTGAAAGGGTTGTATGAATGTAATGACTATCAATTGATGTTTTGTAAAAAAAAATCATGCCCTTCTGTTTTATGATATTATGGTTTATTAACATCCGGTTTTCTACCACAGGAAGCCAACACTAAAGATAATTGCAGCATATGTAGAGTTTTGGTTTTGATCTTAGCCAATGGGGAGTTATAGATTTGGTATTAGAGCATAGGTTTATGTAAATTTAAATTAACATTTTTTCTCCACAAGGATTTCAAATTAAAACCCAAGTATCTGAGAAATTCAAAGGGTTTGGTTACACAAACTAGGACATATTCATATTTGTATTATATAAATATGTATATGACTTTCAGTCTTATGAACATCCTTCAGTATCTTACTAAAGTTTATCTACAGAAGGAAGAATTAAGATATGTAGAGTAGGAGTTCAAGGATGAATATGGGTAATGGAAGCATTACAATGGATGACAATGTTCGACCCGAAGTGGAAGGCCAAGGCTAAAGGGCTAGTGAGAATCATGGTGTTGCAAACCCACCGGCGGATATAGGGAAATTTTTCCATAATTTTATCTAAAAGTTGCAAGCTGGAGCTGCTGCTAGCATCGACAAAGTGAATCTTGAAGCGTAAGTTGGAAACAACTATGCAAAGCTATGTAGTGATTACACCAGTTTGGGTTGGAAGCCATTTACAGGAACGAAGGATGCTACTTTTGGGGATACTTAGTTGTTACATTATGAGAGAATCTTCAAGGAATTAGGCTTGGTTGATGAGCAGAAGAGAATATTTTAAGGGAGTACATAATGTGTTCCATATGTCGCACTTATGAAAGTATGTGCATTACCTCGATGCTACCTTGGATTCAAAGTCATGAGAGGAGTTGGTTATAGAGCCTGATTTAACTATTATAAGAAAGCCAGTAATAATTATGGAAAGGTGTTGCACCTCTCTAAAAAAGTGCAACAGTCATATTAATGGCTACAACCTCAACAAACGCGTAACCCCCTTCCTCTGCTCAATTTTCTCCCACTGAATTACCTCCTTCTTTAGAACCTCCACCACCTCCAACCTCTTTGACCCTCTTCAGGCTCCCTCGATTGCCAAGAAATATCCACAAGCGACTTCTAATGTCACATCCTCTGCGGAAATACCGCAAGCAACTCCTGCTCTGAATGGTCAACGCCGTTGGACATCAATGTTTCAACATTTATCACAAAATGCAGGCAAATACGAACCAGTAGACATGGACCCCTCTTTATCTGATAGAGTTATGGAACATACTGAATAAATATTACAAGTTAGATCTCAAGTTTGGGGGCAAACTCTGGTTGGTTTCTTCTTAGATGAGCCACTATCTTATACGGTAGTCACGCAAAAAGTTAGTTCTGTTTGGAAACTAAAAGGCTTGATGAGAGAAAAATATAATGGTATTCTGTTTCTTTTCTAGTTTACAAATGATGAGGATAGGCAAAATATATTAATGGAAGATCCCATCATCATGAGAAACAATTTTTTTATTATTAAACCCTACGACTCTCAAGTTAGTAATGTTTGTGAATCTGTCAAGACAGTGCTCATGTGGGTTCAGTTCTCTAATATTCCACTGTTTGCCTGGTCTTAACCTGGTATCAATTGGTAGCCTGTAGGCTTGGCAAACTAATCTGCCTTGATGAAATGACATAGAAATTTGAATGTTTGGAATATGCCAAATGTTTGGTCGAAGTGAAACTAGATAAAGAGCTAGTTAACGACTTCTTGGTCAAAACTCCGGACGGTGGCACTCAAAAGATATATGTTAACTACCTCTGGAAGCCTTTGGTTTATACAAAATGTAAGGTGTTTGGACACTGTATGGACAACTGTGAAAGAAGTGAACTAATGAAAGCTAAGCAAGTTGACGCAGAAGGGAAGAGAGCAAGCAATCGAGAACCATATAAATCAGCAATCAGGCAACCAAATCTAATGCAAGTTTCAATGTAGAACCAGTAACTAAGGACCATTAAATAAGGGTTGTTCCACCAAGACAGAGGAAATTGATGACACCCAAACACATCCATGGCAAAAAGTGGAAAGAAACAAGATGTCTGTCACCTTCAAATACCACAGAAACAAGCCTACTTCCAGTGATTTTTGGGAGACTGCAAAAACACCACAATGGCAAGAATGAAAGGAAGTTATTATAAGTCAAGTTGAAGGTTCACATGAAGAAGGGGAAATCCTCAATAATAGTACTAAACTGAGAACCAAAATCAATAATCTAGAAATAACAACGTGATTGTCAATAATTCTATAATTGACCATGGACCTAGTGGGGTGAGTTTGCACATACACAATAGTTTTGGCAGTTTGCATGATCAAATGATAGTGGATCAAGGCAACTTGTTAGAAAAAGGCAAAAGCAACATTGACTAACAGAGTGCAAAAGCAAGTGAAATGGCCTAAACTGACATACCTATTGAGAAAAGATGCAAAGAGAAAGATAACAAGGTAGTGCATGAATGTGAAGAGACAAATGTAATGAGCATTTCCAATAGCGATCTTTCTGCTTGCAAAACTAATGGAAATAACATTGTGTTGGAAGTGCATGACAATGAAGCTAAAGACAATGTTCAACAGGAAATGCATCATGCTTTACTTAATGTCTTTCCTTTTTTGAGTGGTATGAATTCTAATGGGGAAAAGCAGTTGAAAATTTCCTATCAATAATACAATACACTGATCTGCAAGAGCAAAACAACAACAAAAACATTAGAAAGCACAAACATTGCAGCAATCATTCAAAAGGGAAAACTTGTGGACAAAACCAAAGCATCTCCTTATAGTTGTATAAATCCAGCACCAGGACAAAAAGATCCAGTAGAATCACATCTCTTTGAATAATAAAAAGGAAAAAAGAACCTGCACAGTAGTTCCAGAAGCAAACCAACAGCTACAGAAACTTCTAAGCTCATTACAAGATCTGTGGAAAATGTCAACAACATGCTCCCAGAGTCTCCCAGTGCAGCAAAATTTATGAGCCTAGAACATTAGAGGAGCACATCAAGACTTAAAACTTGATCAATGCAAGCAACTTATCAGGAAATACTATCTGAGTATTCTTGCAATTCTAGAAACTAAACTAGATGTAGAGCTTTCAATAAGAGCTGCAAGGTACATCAATTCAAACTGGAATTATTTACATAATTTGCATGATGCTAGTTATGGTAGGATTCTTATTTTATATGACCCTTATATTCATAAGCTTTAAACAATAACTTCATCAAGTCAACATATACACTGCCACAACCAGCATATCCCTTTCGACACTTCATATATTACCTTTGTTTATGCTCACAATTCAGCCAATGCTAGGAGTACACTCTTTAATACCCTCCCTGCTTTTAGACTGCAAAAAGATCATTGGTTTGTGTGTGGTGACTTTAACTCCCCTCTCAAACTCACAGATAGAATAGGGGGATTTCTTGTCTCTCTTGTTGAAATAAGTCCAATAAATGTAGCTATTACAGATTCTGATGTACTTGAGATTAACTCTTTTGGAGTTCAGTACTCATGGAACAATAACAAGAAGGAAGGTATCGGAACTTTCACCAAAATTGATCATGCATTTTGTAAGTGTTTACTCTTGGTGCCTGGCCAACCTTGATTAATGAAATTCCATCACCTATATTATCTGATCACTCTCCTTAAATTCTGCATTTGGGAGGGTATCAAGCCCAAAGAAAGCCCAGTTTTAAATTCCTCAACTCTTGGGTTGATGATCCATAACTTAATGAAATTCTCTTAAATACTTGGAGTTCTCCAACTTTTGGAAACCAATGTTTGTTTTACATAAAAAACTGAAAAATGCTAAAAATAAACTTAAAAACCGAGCTAGTGATAAGTTTGGTAGTGGAAGCAGTCATCTAATTATTGGACCCAAATGCTTTAGAGCATACAAATTCAAATGAGTAATGAAACATATAATCCTAGTCTTGATGCTACTGAAACTCAATACTCTAAGCTCTGCAGCTTGAATCTTTAATAAATAAGAAAAAGGCAAGGATTAGATGGGCTGAAGATAGTGATAGAAACACCTCCTATTTCTATGTTGTACTCAAAGCAAAACAAAACAGAGAAAACATTTCTCTGTCACTGATCTCTCTAGTAATGTTAATAATACTCAAGTGGACATTCAAAATTCCTTTATTAAATACTTTGCTGATCTGTTCGGCAATATTGACAATTTTGAGCCAAATATTAAGGACATAAATCCAATGGTCCTCCCTCATCTTTCCTCTGAGCAGAAAGAGAACATTAGCAAACCTATTACTGATGATGAGATAAGGAATGCCATGCTCTCTCTCAACTCCAACTCTTGTGGAGGTCCTGATAGATTAAATGCTTTTTTCTATCAGAAATGTTGGAACATGATTAAACTAGAAGTATGTAGAGCTATCAAACAGTTTTTTAAGAGGGGGAATATGGAGGGTTCCTTTAATAACACAATCATTGCATTAATACCTAAAATCCCCAATGCTTGCAATGTTAATGCTTTTAGACCTATCTCTTGTTGCAACACCATATATAAGTGTATTACTAAAGTGATTGCTACCAAATTAAAGAACGTAGTACCCTCTCTCATATCTAGGAACCAAGCTGCATTCCTCCTTGGTAGGAACATTCTAGATAATGTACTTTTAGCACATGAATTACTTAAGGGATATAATTCGAAATATATATCCCCTTGTATTATGTTAAAGAATGACGTTAGAAAAGCATTTGATGCTTTCCAATGGACATCATTAATCAGAATTATGAGTTACATGAAATTTCCCTCTTGCTTTAAGGCTTGGGTTTACTCTTGCATCAGTTATGCACACTTCTCAGTTATTGTCAATGGTTCTTCTATAGCCTACTTTGAGAGTAAATAAGGCATTAGGCAAGGTGATCCAATATCAGTGTACTTGTTTTTTATTATTGTGGAATTTCTCACTAGAATGTTAAATACACTTGTTGACACTGGGTAGTTCAGTCTGCACCCTAAATGCAAGAACATTATTATTACATCCCTCATGTTTGTAGATGATTTAATTATCTTTTGCAAACCATACAGCAGCACTCTTGCTAACATCATGTCAACCCTAGATAAGTTTTAACTCAGGACTGGTCTGCGGATCAATTATGAGAAATCCGAATTTCTTGCAGTAGGTGTTAGTATTGATCAAATTTCTCTGATTCATGCTCAGAGTAATCTTAAAATAATGATGCTACCATCTCATACCTAGTGTTGCCTCTTGCAACTTCAAGAATTACAACTAGACAATGCTCCCCTTTATATGCCAAAATAACTGAAAGACTAGACTGCTGATCATCCAGAATGCTTAGTCAAGCAGGAAGGGTGACTTTAATAAAATATGTAGTGATAGCTATGCATGTATACTAGGCTCGTGCCATCCTATTTCCACAAAAAGTTTTAACTATGTTGAGAATTGCTTTCATGAGGTTCCTTTGGAAAAGAAATATGCATATGAAATATCTTTCACATACTTCTTTTAAATTGCCTGAGTCTCCTATAAGCATGGGTGGTCTTGGTATCATGAACATGTGTACTTAGAATAAGGCTGCCTTTTGGTAGGCATTTGAATGACATACTTACTAAAAAAGAAAGTTTTTTGGTGGACTGGTCATATAAACATGTCATCAAAGACTCATCATTTTAGTCTTTGAATACAAATAATGGTATGAGTTGGGCTTGGAAAAGCTTAATTAAGCTCAATCTAGTTTTTTTCCTTTCTTCAAATATGGGCAAAGCCGTTATAATAATATCAATTTTTGGAATGACTCATGGTGTGATTATGGTGTCATAATTGGAAAATCACTTCCTTATCTTGCCATGTAACAATCCTGGATTAGCCTCACTAGCAATGTGGCTTGTTGCCTTTGTGGTAATCAGCTGTGCCTCCAAGCTACATCAAACCAGCTTGTCAAGAACATGTGGGACAACATTAAGCAAAACTGGGCTGCCACTAATGCAACTGCTATCACGCAATGGAAATTAAAAGGTGGCAAGTTCAATATTAAGGATATGTAGTCAAATATTAAACGTGATACTAATCTTGCTAACTGAAGATGGCACAAAGCTATATGGAGAAGAGACAATGTTGCGAGAGATAATCTCTGTTTATGGAAAATCATGCATAAAGCTATTCTACCTAAAGACAAATTACGAAGTTGAGGCATGCATGTTGAGGAACTTTGTACTTTCTGCAGCACACTACCTAAAACCAGAAGTCACTTGTTCTTTGAATGCAACTCCATTCAACCTCTATGGGTTGTTCTTTGAATGCAACTCCGTTCAACCTCTATGGGATGAAGCTCTATCCCAGATTGGAAGTCCAAACTTGCGGAATACTAGTCAAATAGAATGGGATGAAATAAGAAGCAAAGTCAGGGGTGGAAGCAAGAAAGCCATGCTATACAATATGTTCTAAATAAAGTTATACATAGTATATGGTCTGAAAAAAAAAGTGTTTGATACGAGCAGAGCTTTGTCTACGACTCAATTCAAGCACCTGATATGGCATGAGTTATGGGATCAACTCAAATTTATGAAATTCTCCTATAATCCCGACATTTTTGGAAGCATATAACTACTGCAGCTTGTAGTTTCTGTAATTATTTGTTTTTGTTAGTCTTCTATTAGCGTTAATATACCATGTTGTCATTGTTTTCTTTTTGGCCTATTTTGTCAAGCTCTATTTCTCTGCAATCGTCTTTAGTTATACTAATATAAGTGGAAGGGGACCATTTAACCTCATCGACTTTACCGAAAAAGAAAGTGATGAAAGGAAATTGAGAAGTAAGTCGGTTAAACTAGTGAAGGTCTAGTGGAGTGTAGATGAAAGGAAAGCACTTGGGGAACAAAAAGTAGAATTAAAGAAGCTTACCTAGATTTGTTCAAGGCATGACATCTACTACTTTTATTTCTTGTTGCTATGTTTAGTTAAGTCATTGAAGACGAAGTTCATTAAGGGGGAGGGTGTAACTGTTGGATCTAGATTAACCCTAGAGGGGGGGTGAATAAGGTTTATTGAAAATTAAGCGAGATATAAAAAATATCAAATCACAGAATGCAGCAGAAAATAAATTCAGAAAAGTAAATGACACAAGATGTACCCAGCTTCGGCAAAATTCTGCCTACTGCTGCATTCCTAAGGTTTCTACTAGGTAATAGAACAGATCCCGCTTACAAGACCATGTAAACTCACAAACCCCTTGCCCCTATTCTAATCCTACGCTCAAAACCCTAGACTGATCTAATCCACTAGTTCAGATTTCCCCTAGTTTTACAGACTCTAGTAAATTGTCTAGTTTTAGAGACGAACTAGAAAACCACCTAGATTTTACAGACTCTAGAAACTTCCAGTTAATCCCCTAACTGGATCCCCTAGAATTTTACAGACTCTAGAAACTATTCAGAATGGTTTACAAATAAAAATATGACAAAATGAATTCTAAAAAAATAAACCCTAAATCCCTTTTATAACATAAAAAGAAGAGCCTGGCCCATTCTCCTTTGCAAGCTCCTTCCTTCACAAATGTTGGCCGACTTTAAGAACGGAATTTGGGTTTTTTCAAATCCCAAATCAAATTCGATCGTGATTGCTCTTTGATTTGCTTCTTTGTTGAGCTTCAAAACTGGATGCTCTCTGATGCTTTGATTTGGGATAATGATGATCGAAAACACGTGAGTATTGCTGTTTTGATTTCTTCGATTTTCTCTTTGAATTGTTGGGTTGGTTTTTGATTGATTTGACTTGGCTTCTGATCAAAATCCTCTGTGAGTTCTCTGATTTAAAAATGATTGCTCTGAATTTTCTATTGTATGATTTTAATACAGCCTGTGTTGAATATCGTGTTCAAAATAGGATTATATAATCCTATAAAATTCTCTGATTTCGTGTATGATGACTTGGCTTGACCCGATTGATTATGTGTTTCCCCTTTTGACATTAGTTATGTTGGCCTTGATTTCCTCTGTAAATTTCCTTAATTGAATTTGACTCCTTGGCTTTGAAAGCTTTCTTGATTTGTGGTGATGAAATTCGATACTATCCCCTGGACATGCTTGTTGCCTTTTTTAAAAAATATTTTCCCTTCCTGAAAATAAGATCTCATGACTTTGTTAATTAAAAAAACTGTTGCCAAATATTCCAATGTTGAATTTTGAAAATATATCTGTGCATGCCATATCTGAATTATTCATGACACATGCTGATATTCTGCTAATTAACACTTGCCAAAAATGATTTCCAAGAGCGTCCCACTGTTTTCCTAAAGCAGAATTGTGTATGAACCATAAAACAAAAAACTTTCTTGCCAAATTCTGGTTTGTATGCATGTATGAATATTTCTGAAAAACAAATTTGAAAACAAATAAAATGTTTTCATGCCATTTCTGGTTTTGTCATTTTGAAAACTTGCCGAATATGAATTACTGAATTTCTGGAAAAACAATGAATTGATTATTTGCCTTAAACAAGCTTTGCTGCTTGCTCTTTGTAAATCTTGGACAAAGATTATTTGTTACACAAGTTCTCATTCATGTTGTTCTCTTGCTTGACCAATGTCATAGCTGCATGTAAATTACTGATGCCAAAAACATATTTTTTAAATCAATGAAATTATATTTATGGCCCCTCAATACACTTGCCATATGTTGTTTGCCAATATCACCATTACTTGATACTTGCCTTAATTCAATCACTGAATTCTAGACACATTAAAAACTTTGACAAATTTGAACTCAGAAAAATGCTTGCCCAAAAATGTCTGTTTAAAACTGGAAAGAAAATTCTTTGCACATTTAAACTATTGCCAAGATTGTAGATCAAAGAAAAAACATTCCTGTTTATTCTTTGCATGCTGATTTGTCTATGCCCATCAATGATTCTTAATGAATGCATTTCCTGCATGTGTATGTTGTACCCAATTTTCATGTACTTACTGTATACTTGCATGTTGGCTTGTGAAAACTGGAAATAACAAACCTTGTCAAATTTTGGTGCTATGATTGATTTCCAAACATGATTTCTCCCAGTAAAAATATAATGTTTTAAAGCAATGAATGATGCTTGCACATATCCAAAACTGATTTGTTAAGTATTTCACTGGAAATGTATTAAACACTACCCACAAATGTTGTTCCTTGATTGATTGAAAGCCTTGCACGATTAAATATGCCAAACTTATTTGTGTCATAACTTGAGAAAGTTATTTGCACCATTAACTGTTGCCAAAATTTCTTGCTTTGAATGTCTCTGCAATTTTAAATATTTCTGGAAAGAAATCAAAACATGTTTGCACCATACGGTCATCTTAACTTAAACCCGATACAAGCTGCACTCTACACATATGTCACATTGGATTGCACCATTCATCCATGTCCTGTATTTGTATGACTTCTCAGCCAAAACTGAAAAATGCTTTACTTGCAATTCATATGAATGCACTGTTGTGATCTTGCATGATTGACAAGAAAAAAAATTCCGAAGAAAAAACTGTTGCTAAACTTGTTGCTCCTCCTTTTTGTGTGTGTGTGTGTGTGTGTGTTAGAATTGAAATGTGAATGAGTGAAATGCTGTAGTGAGGCAATGATTGTATACTAGAGTGATGAGGTTTGTAGTGAGGAACAAATGTATAGAATGAGAAAAAATTGTACTGATATTTGTAATAAATAAATTTGATGAAATAAAATATTATTTCATTGTCTTCAAACAAATTTGTCTATCATATAAAGTTTACTTACTAGTACAAATATTTTGTGAATGTATATGATATGTGATGTGTTCGAATAGTGGAGTTGTAAAACTGTACTGTTGAATATTCAAATATAATATTCAATTTAAATAAAATACCGCATGAATGTATGAATGTCTGTACAGTCGTATTCTATTTAAATATAAATATTATATTCCTGTCTGAGATGTATATATATATATATAACAGTACAATAACAAGCACATTTAAAATAAAATATATTTGTTTGTTATCATCAAATAAAAATCATATAATTGTGTATACAACACCGTTATATACAAGAGTAACAACCATGATTTTAGTGTAACATTATTTAATAATTTAATCATAATATTGAATTGGAATAATGCGAGGAGGATGTAATAGTATTTGTGTTTGATGAATTAATTAGAAGGTTGGCCTTGTAACCTAACAAACTAAATGAAACATGCATAAAGCATGAGGAGGGGAAAATTGGAACTTTCGGCCCTTTTTTATATTGTAATTTTCCCTAGCATTTTCACTTACTTGCTCATTTCAAAACCCAAACTAAACTAGAAAAACCCTAAGAAAGCTGACCATTACAAGTAGTAAAGGAAGAAGAAGAAGATAAAGTTAGGAAACTTAGAAGCTTGGAATATATCAACAAATCACATCATCTCTATCTGATCAAGGTGAATAATATACTTACCCTTATAGTTTCGGTTATCATGTTGTAACTGGAAGCTATGTAGAATGTTTGTTTGGTTTTGTGTTGATCTTGATGATATATGTTGTTGAAAACCATCCATATTAAGTTATGTGTTAAAAGTTGGTTTTGGATGTCTTGTTTTATGGTTTAAGTGGAAGATGGCTTTGAATATCGTTATTGCCAGTACCAAAATTAACACCGAGACAGGCTATCGGTGAAGGGGTAATGAACCATAACTTGCATAAGAGAACAATATGGAAGCAAGGCAACCGTCAACATCAACAATAAAGGAATCTTGAAGCTGATGAAAAAGGGGAAATACCGGCAAGGTGACATTGACACATAAGGCAGTCAACGAAAGCTCAAATCCAAAGGGAATCCGTAACCGAGAGCTAAGGGAAGCGAAAGAGGTATCGACATTAACTTTCTTAATGCCAATACAAGGAAGAACAGAAGTGTTGAAAGAAAGAGGGGCCTTCCGGATGCTAGTTACTGGGTTTAAAAAGAATGGGTAATCACCGGAAGGTAGTTTCAGGAGGCAACTAGTTGCACTCCGCAAGCATATCTACTAGAAGAACGAAACCCAGCCCGGAGGACTACTGAAAGCAAACCCAACTTTCCAAAAGAGACAATTCATCCACACTAATTCACTTAGTGTCGATACCGAAAGGTGTAGTGGATCATATGATCATACATTTGAATCATAAAGGCAAACATCATGGAGAATTTATAACAAGATCAAAAGCTCATGATCGGAAGCTCATAGCCAGGAGCCAAATGCCTTTCCTAAAGCAATCCGTACCAATAGGCTTGGTATTGATGCAAAGGAAATAAAATAACGTCAAAGAAAAAGCTCCGAAGACCGAGATTAACCTTCTGAAAGCCAAGGTCAGCACCCTAAAAGCAGTAAGCAAAACCAAAAGAGCGGCCGAGAGCCAAAGCAACCGGAAACAGAAGAAAAAATGACCGATAGAGGCTTCTGCTAGCCCAATGGCAAAAGGGGCCCCAATTTGTCTATAAATAAGACCCTAGGGGTCTCATTTTCGAGGCTGATTCCTAATTTCTCATTCTTATACTCTTTTCTTCTAGAGTAAACACTAATTTTTAAATCGATTTGGGGATTTCTATTGTAATCGCTTATGTACTTTAAATCAAAGATCAATAAAGAGCGATTCAATACGTAGCATATTCCTTATGAGATTTCTTAGTTATTTACTACACAACATACTCTATGCTTTCTACATGGTCATGGTTTCCTACTCAAGTTTAAACTCTTCTGCGAAGTTATTATGAAAGTCATTTAGCCTTCCACTGAGTGTTGTGATTAAGGAACCCTTATCCCAAGATAATTGGTGGTTCTTAAGTCGTTTAAGCATGATGCTCATCCCTTTGAGGGAAGAGTAACTAATCTTTCAGGCTTTAGACAATGATATCTAGGAAACAGTAAACTAACTCAAGCTCATGGAAACTAAATAACCCTGTTTTCCCCTTACGTTCCCTTCCGTGGACATATCTCCGGTGTTGATGAAAAATATCATTAACATTTTGGCGCTAGAAGGAGGGCCTAAACCTATAACCTTGTGGTTAACAACCACATATCTAACTGTGTTGTTCCAACCTGAATTGGACTAAGCTTTGAAGAAGCAAGATTATGGTCAAAAGGTCCCAACAAGAGTCTTCTGGATCTCAAAATGGCTATGTCAGGCACTAGTACTACTAACCCAAGAGTGACGGAAAAAACAAACATTAAGAATAGAAGCCCTGCGAGTAATCAAGAGGAAAAGAGAAGCAAAACAATACGATCTTGATTATTGGAATGACAACCCTTCCTACGTAGGACAAACACTAGTCTTTACTCTAAGTGGTTCTACATCAAAGGAGTATAACCCCTTCTCCTATATAAGGGAAGCAATCTATGAGCAAGCCAATGGATTGGTATTCAAACGGGAAATAATGAGGGATTTTAACCAATATACTTCCAAAATGACTAAAAGGATAACACTTCAACCTTGATACGTCTTGAAAAGAAGAAGACAGGATGTGGACGCAATGACAAGGTCGGGTAACAAAAGGTTAAAATCCCAACGACAGGGAAAGGATTTTATATGGAGAATAATTGATGGGCGCAACGTTATCACCTCAATGGAAAACATTTATTTCCTAACAAGATATAAACTCGATTATTGGCCATCTGTAAAGAAAAAGCCCAAGTACGAAAAGGAATTGGGAAGGCCTTACTGTCACTATTATATGGCATATGTACGTGAAACTAACAGCTGTAGATCTCTCAAAGGAATGATCATCAAGTTCCTCAATCAAGGCCAATTACAAGATTTTGTAAAAGGATCAATCTAAGTCCAATATAAAATCCTTAGGAAAAGGATTATCCACATAACTAAGGGTGTGGACACCCTCTCAAGAACTCAAAGTGGCCCAAGGTGGGTCAAATCACAAATGGATAAAAATCCTTGTCACTGCCAAGTTGGCCAGGGCAAGGCACCCCCCGGAAGTGGGTGATGTGTAAGCCTTTCTCTGTGCCTAAGTAAAAAAGGGCCAGGTTAAAGTATCAAAAGCGTAAACCTCCGATCCTCTCCCTCTGCTCATAGAAGATAAGCCCTACCTCAGCTATGAACTAAGCACGTCCTACATTTGCTCGTAGAAAAGCACGTCCTACCTTTGCTTATGTTTTGCGTTATCCGCAAAAGGGAACACAAACCCTTATCATCGCCTATGATGGCCGGGATAATGTACCCCTTAGAGGGGGTGGAGGGTAAGCTTCTATCACTGCCTACAATGGTCAAGGTAGAGCATCAAAAGAGTAAGCCTTAATTCCACGTCTACAATGACCCAGTTTAAGCATCTAGATCTTACCATCATCTACGTTGGTCAGGATAAGGCGCCTCCTGGAGGGAGGCAGTCCTTGGGCCCTGCTTGTAGATAAGCTAACCAAGCGCACTGGACACACAGGCCCAAAGAGTGGCCAACAAAGCACGTACATCCTTTGATTTGACAACAGAAGCCCAGAGAGTGGCTCTAGAAGCATGTATATCCTCAACTTCACAAATCATGCCCAAAAAGGTGTAATGGAACTATTACCAAAAGGGGATGCTAATCTTATCTTAAATACCCGAATCTAGGTTGGCTCGGATCTCAATTATTACTGGAAGTGGATTTCCGGTCTTATCATAAATACCCGAATCTGGGTCGGTTCAAAATTTCAATTACTACCAAAAAGTAATATTTGACCTCCTTAATAACCTGAATCTAGGTTGGGTCCAAACTTCTATTATTGCCGAGAGATGGTTTCTGGTTTTATACCCTTGTCCAGAATATGTATCAAAGCCCCATTGCTGCCAGAAGGAGGTTTCCGTAATTATATCTTTAGTACCCTAATTTGGGACACAAGGTTCCAATCCTTAAGAAAGGAGTATACCTCCAACATAGTGGCCGGAGCTTATTTCACAAGAGTCCCTTAAGAAAGAGCGGTGATCTTTCATATTGCTCAGGGAGATTTCCTTAACTCATACATACATCAAGTCATTATTCGCTGTGTCAAATGCATACACAATATATATAACCACATACACTAGGACATAAATTCTAGAGAGGTATAACTAGCCTTTGTTTTCGCTAATTCAGTTTCTAACTCGTCAATTCGATAAAGAAATTTGCCAATCTCCACATCTGAACTAGCAGAAGTACTAACTTTTAGTTGTCATTACAGCTCACGAATGGTATTATCTTTTTCTTTAAGTTGGTTCTCCAATAAGGACAACTGATCCTTAAGGTTTCTGTTAGTTATCTTTTGGAGATAGTACATCTTTTTCCATCCCGAAAGGGGAGCATCCTCAAAAATATCCTTGCAACCTGTCATTATCAAGAGTTCATCTTTAAATTGAGAGGAGGGGTTCTAGAATTGGTCCTCCTACTCATAGATAAGATAAAGTATGATAATGTATAAGATTTAATTGATAAACAATGAGATTAGTAACATCGTACTTATCAAAGGAAAAAAATTGCGTGAACTTCAACCATACGAGTATTGAATTGTTTCAACAAATATACTCATCCACAAGATCATGATTGTACAAATTTACTAGTCAGTGCACATACCGTCCACACCATACATTAATACAATACAACTAATCATAAGTATTCTCAAAAATTGAACCATAAGTCATAAAAGGATTAAAAGTATCTTGTGCAAACGCATCTTTTCTACTAGATGATTTTCCCCAGATTTACAAAACAAGCTCTTTGGAAACCCTTTGTAGCTAAAGGCAATGAATATAAAGCATTACCATGACTTACATCTTCGAGGAAGCAAGTGTCTACTGCAACATGAGGAAGCCAATTATTGATGTACATTCAAGAGGGAAGAAAACATTTCGAGAGTGAAAGCCATACCTGCGTGGCAAAGATATCGAGTTGAGCAGAAGTTTCTTTATCCTTTGGCTTAGAAAAATCATCCTCCTTCAAAGGGGCTTCAAATGGGTCTCGAGCAGGTAAGGTTCTCAGGGATTCAATGTTGGTTCCCTTAGAATCAAGTATCCCTACAGCAGCAGAAGAGGAGTCCCCACCATCTCTGCCAAACTCATCCCGCTGACTTCCATCACCTCTTTTCCCTTTGTCAACAATTGTATCTTCTTCTTCATTGTCAGAATCTGCAGGAAGCTCCTCAATAAAAAAAGATTCGGGCCTTATCTTGTCCTTCTATGGAGCTTTACCTTCTCGCTTAGCCATCTTAATTCTTTCTAAAACTCTACTCCTAATGGAGGAATGTACTAAAGTAAAATCAATCCCTCGAAACCTTTTACGGTTATCGGAAAAAGCAAGGAAAAGGATGTCTTTATATTATTCCATAACTATATCATGGAGGTGAACTTTTAGAAAGTCAGATATCCTATTACTGGCTTGATAAATTATTCATTTTTCAGCAGAAAACTTGTTGTCCATCTTCTCCAACTCGACGACATGGTCGACTACCATCTCTGTCTTCTCATTCTTGAGGATCTCAACCTTCTTCGATAAGCTGTCCTTAGCCTTCTTCTCCTCCTCTAGTGTGGCCTCCAATCTTCTGCATTCACTATCGTTCTGTTTCTCCCTTGATAAGATGTCAACCTTAGCTTTCACAGCCTTATTTTCCTCCCTAAGAGGGGTGATCTTAACAAAAGATGGAGAGCCATTTCCCTAGACAAGAACCAGCCTTTCGTCACTTAGAAGATAAGAAAAAGGACAAGTTAGCCTCTGTGTGAAAGTAACATAGTGAAAAAGAAGCTAAAAAATTTGTTATATCGGAAGCTGATCTTTATCCAGTTGTTGGTAGAAGTCCTCTGAATGTAGAGGTAAGGATGAAGGTAAAATATTAACAACTTCGACAGACAATAGGGCAAGATTCACAAGCTTATCAAATTCCAAAACCAATGGAGGAGGAACAAGAGAAATAACATGTTGAGAAGAGGGGGTTGCAAATGAGTTGTGCTCTCTAGCATCAAGTTCCGTAGGGAAGCTAGGTGATACAGGACTGCTTATGGTTTTGTTCCTTGGAGAAGTGTCGGCATAAGGATCAATATTAATAACCTTATCAACTCGGAAATGGCAGGGTCAAAAGTTGTCTATGCTCCAGTCATGGTAGTAGCATCTTCAAAAAAGTGAATTGACTTATCATGCTTCGGTCCTTTTGGCAATGGCTCAATATCAGAATCAGAAAGGCTATTTAAAGCTTCGACATTAGATTGGGCTAAAGCGTCGAGAGCGAAGGTACACTTAGCAGCCGTGGACCTTAAACAGGAATAGCCATATCAGAAAACTAAGAATAAGAAGACTAATATGTAAGCGTGAGAAATCTTGTTCAAAAGGAAGTACAATTCTACTCAAAGTACCTAGGAATAAAGGAGATTCCACGTTAAACACATTGGAGTTCAATGATAAACCCTTAGCGGTAGAAAACTGAATGGGTGGTTGTTCCAAAATCTTTTTTTGCCCCGGAGGAAGAAGGCCATATTGGAAAAGCCTAGCTACAGTACGTAGGGATGACCGACGTCCTAGCTCCTCCAGTGCCTTAAAGATAGCTTCAACAACTTGAGTCTCCTCTTCCGACAACGCTATGTTTTAGGTAGAAGGATATATGTAAAAAAACAAGGGTTAAACAACAAGAACGAAGATAATACAATTGCTTTTAGAAGATAAGAAACTTACCAAGTTCCATGAAATTTCCAGATATACCAGGAGGGCATATAACGTAAAAGAATTGATCTTCCCAGGTCTTAGTCTTGCTAATGCTATCGCTTATCAACCTCTTTATGGGATTTGCACGCCAAATGGGCGACTCTGCGCTTTCAGAGAATCGTATCATGTGATGAATGAGTTTTGGGTTAAGATAAGCTTGATTTAATACTAGTGCCAAAACCTCCAAGCATAGGAGTAGGGTGTAGGTGTTGGATGAGAGTTGGATAGGAGCTACCCCCGGATAACGCAAGAGCCTGAGCAAGAAAGTGGGAAAGGGATAAAACCTCCGTGCCAAATGCGGATCCCTGAGTATGCGAATTACCCCTCTGGAGGATTTTGAATGGTACCTTGGGCGGTAGCCACAATGGCATATATTCCATATTTTCCAAAGCTATCAAGAATGGTCTTCGCCTTGTCTTGAGAAGTGATTATGGAAGGTTTTAAAGTAAACTCCTTCTTGGTTCGTGGAATGTTGGAACCATTGGACTTTGGCTTAACGGGGCTCTTTTTACTAGACATGATGCCACCAGTGATATCATTTCATAACATATGTGTTAGCACTACATTCCTTCTGCATAAATATACATATAGCATTCGTAACCGGATGACCAACAAGACAACTTGTTAATATCAAGAATTTAATTTTTCACGTATCAATTTGGCCACAAGTATTAATCTTAGAATGGTTTATACATAATTCACATTCACTTAGAAACAATTAGGCCTTTGGTGACAATAAAATTGGTTATCCTGACATCAAATTTTAAAGGACAAGAGGCAGATGACAAAAAACTAAACTATCAATGATGTCTAGTAGCGATTCAATCGAGACCAAATAATTCAATATTATCACCGAAAGCCTAATTAGATCTCAAACTTGGTACGAGTAAAATCAAGATCGAGGTATCCTGATGTTAAATTTACAGACTTTACCAACACTTAAAAAAGGGGGGGGGGACTATAGGTCACACTTTCAAGCTAACCTGACACCCCTGAGATGGAAGCTAAATAAATGCAAATGTCTGTGTTGGTAAAGTCGGAAACAAAATAAATTAGCAGTAATGGCGATTGAATTAACTCGTACCAAAAGCATAGCATCTTCTTCCATGATAAAATTCACCTTTTTAACATGATAAGTTCTGCATATCAAACCCCCAAAGGGATGCATTAGGCAAATAGGTACCCATCATATCGTCCATTAATTATTGATTAAGCAATCATCGTTGTTTAATTCACATTAAGTACGTCAAATCTTGATCAATTTCCAAGTCAATTTAAATGCATAATTTAGATTTCTACTTATTATCAGAATAAAGATACTTACAGAGAATCGAATTAGAAATTCTGGAAAAAGCTCGAGTAATAATTAAATAACGGTAATTTGGCTTGAGCACTTGATTTACAGGTAAAGAGATGGAGACAAAGAAGAAGTATTTATATCAAGTTATCTTATAAATCCAAGCTGTGCAGATAGGGACCCATCAATGGGTCTGATTGAAGTATGCCAAGAGACAGGGAGTTGACACACACCGAAAGAAATTCAAAATTTTGACTTGAAAAGTTGAAATTACCCCTTCACAAAGGGAGGAACGTTACTACCAAAATTAACACCAAGACAGGCTATCGATGAAGGGGTAACGAACCGTCATTTGCATAAGAGAACAATCCGAAAGCAAGGCAACCGATACCATCAGCAATAAAGGATGCTTGAAGATGACAAAAAGGGGGAATACCGACAGGGTGACCCCGACACATAAGGCAGTCAATGGAAGCCCAAATCCAAAGGGAATCCATAACCGAGGGCTAAGGGAAGCGAAAGAGGTATCGTCATTAACTTGCTTAATGTCGATACAAGGAAGAACATAAGTGTTGAAGGAAAGAGGGGCCTTCCGGAAGCTAGTTACTGGGACTAAAAATAATGTGTAATCATCGAATGGCAGTTTCAAGAGGCAACTAGTGGTACTCCGCAAGAATTTCTTCCGAAAGACCGAAATCCAACCCGAGGACTACTGAAAGCAAACCCAACTTTCCAAAAGGACAAGCTACCCACACTAATTCACCTAGTGTCGATACCGAAAGGTGTGGCGGATCCTATGATCATACATTTTAAGCGTAAAGGCAAATGTCATGGAGAATTAATAAAAAGATCAAAAGCTAATGACCAAAAGCTCACAGCCGGAAGCCAAAAGTCTTTCCTAAAGCTATCCATATAAACATGCTTGGTATTGATACAAAGGAAATAAAATAACATCAAAGAAAAAGCTCCAAAGACCGAGACTATCCTTCCGAGAGCTAAGACCGACACCCCTAAAAGCAATAAGCAAAGCCAAAAGAGTGGCCAAGATCCAAAGCAACCAGAATAAGAAGGAAAAACGACCGATAGAGGCTTCTAATGGCCTAATGGCAAAAGGGGCCCCGATTTGTCTATAAATAAGGCCCAAGGGGTCTCATTTTCGAGGTTGATTCCTCATTTCTCAATCTTATACTCTTTTCTTCTAGAGTAAACCCTAAATTCTAAATCGATTTAGGGATTTCTATTGTAATCACCTATGTACTTCAAATCAAAGATCAATAAAGTGCGAATCGATACTTAGCATATTCCGTATGAGCTTCTTGTGAGATTTCTTAGTTATTTCCTACACAACATACCTTATGCTTTCTATATGGTCACGGATTCCTACTCAAGTTTAAACCTTCTGCGAAGTTATTACGAAACCACTTCCTATAAGCCATTTATCCTTCCACTGAGTGTTGTGCTTAAGGAACCCTTATCCCAAAATAACTGTTAGTTCTTAAGTGGCTTAAGCAAGACTCTCACCCCTTTAACGGAAGAGTAACTAATCTTTTGGGCTTTAGACCTTGATATCTAGGAAACAGTGAACTAAGTCAAGCTCGCAAAAACTAAGAAACCCCGTTTTCGCCTTAGGTCCCCTTCCGTAGACCTATCTCCAGCGTTGACAAAAAATATCATTAACAACTATCATATATGAATAACCTGCTTCTGTAATATATGTATCAATATAAGTGAAAATGATTAAGCATCGGCGAAACACTTAGGAATCCAAATAACGTGAAATTGTTGTATGATATATATTGAATGTTTATGGAGATGGGTTTCAAATTTTATGAATTATTATGCTTGTGTGAATTTGTTATAAATTTCCTAAGGGTGCATGCTTTAAGAAATATTGCGCATTAATTTTAGTATTAACATATAAGTTGTTTGACCCGCTTGAGTATTTTGTATTTTATAAGGTGCAAAGTATAGGGAAATTGTATGCACTTTATTCAGAATACTTTTTGTAAACTAATAGATTTTTGACAAATATAGTAGATTTGTGAAACGAAATACTTTATATAGGAATAAATCTGTTTTGTATAAAATGAATGTGAGTGCCATTTCCAGAACCGGAATCCCTTCTATCAGAACCCACCTTTAGAGGCATTGAATTGTTAAAGTATCATGTGTGATGATTGAAGTGTTCAGGCTTCCGCCTCTCACCTTTAGGGTATGGGATTTGATGCTAATATAATATAAAAAGAACTATTTTATTTATGTATACATCTATGAAATATTCTAGATAGATCTTGCGAGGGGAATGGGTGTTAAATGCCTCTATGTCTTTTATTGGCACCGGAGGGGGTTTCCTACCAAACCTATGCTTCTAATGGCTTAGAAACCCTTGAATTTGTTTCTTCCATAGACATGCCTTTGTAAACTGGTTTCATAAAATTCTTCCTTAGGCACTGAAGGAGTCATTAAGGAAGTTTTTCCTAAAATCAAATGTTTTAAGGCTTTGCCTCCATGACTATCGACCTCAGTGATGAAAATGAGCAACTTCTATCTAAATAATAACATCGATATATTTTCTAGATAAAATAGAGGCCTTGCCTCTATGACTAACCATTATTATGAGGTGAAAAGAATTGGTTGTTGTTGATCAAGCGAAGCCAAAGGGCTACCCATTTCAAAATAGCTTGGAAATGGACATCGATGCCATTGCGTGAGTCGAAGTAGATTGGAATCGACACAAGTGTCGGGTCTAATGTGATGAATGATTTCCTTGGACATGTTATGCACTGGTTGTTTCCATCATTTAGTAATTGATTTTGGGTAGGGAATAATGGGAGGGTCTCAGGGGTGAGGAAATTAACACTCACCAAATGAAAAATAATGATAAAAATATATGTGAATCTGTTTCTTCATGTAGTACGAAAGGATTTAATTACCAAAGGAACCATCAATTTCATGTTAGTGGGGAGATACTCTACAAAGCACCGAAGGGAACAAAAGGGTATGTTGGTTCCATATAGATGTCTTACGATGCCATAAAACACCGGAAGAGAACCAACAGTAGAATGAAGTTTTGGATCTATTGCCTGGCAAAGCAGATCTTTGCGAAAGCATACGTGGGAGAATAATTAGGGAGGGAATCCATTGTGTGTTCCATCATGTATGTTGTGTTGTTTTTTAATGTCTATAAATTACATTGTGATAAATGAAATAACCATCGTGATGTAGGAGATGCATGGTTATATGCTTTTGTATAAGATACTAATGAGAGAGAAACTCGTTCCGCTATTCGGCGTGGTCTCATTAGATATCACTGGTGTCGAGCTATAAGTTACTGTTCACACTAGTCTTTTTGACTGAATCGTACTTTATGTTTTCCCCTTAAACTCTCTTGTGGTAAATTGAGAAGGCTATGGGTTAGGTGTATCGAGTGTTAGCTACTACTCAAGTTCCAAAGGCAAAGATGGAGATAACTACTTAAAAAGTGCGGTTGTTTTATTTTGTTGTTGGCCTTATGTACCGGCATGTACTTTAAATGTCATTATATATATACTTTGATCATCCGAGGGGACATCTTGACATGTCTCTCTCGGTATTATTTTGTAGTAATTTGTATTTTCTCTGAACGGGTTCTATATTTGGTTGTATGAATGGTTTTTTTTTATAAATGGATGAATGCTTGTGACATTTTTCATGCTCCAGCGTTATCTGATGTTAAGATTGAATAACGTTTGATTTTCTATCATCAAAAAGTAAAAGTAGAGGTGATTGCAACACCTGTACATTTAGCTTCCAGCCTTAAAGAACGGGGTGTTAAAATAAAAGAAGCTCAGTCTAGACAAAAGAGTTACGCAGATAGACGGCGAAAGAACTTGGAATTCTCCATTTGAGATAGAGTTTTTATCAAAGTGTCATTGATGAAGAGAATAATTTACTTTGAAAAGTCTGAAAGCTTGTGCCAAGGTTCTTTGGGCCCTTTATAGCAGTGGAAAGGATTAGTAAGCTTGCTTACTGAATAAGGCTTTCTGGTAGTTTAGTCGGTGTCCATAACATGTTTCTTGTGTTGCACTTATGGAAGTACATGCATGATCCTGATTCTACCATAGGTCCAAAGGCTTTGGAAGAATTGGTAATAAAACCAAACTGAAATATCATAGGACAACCAATTTGAGTTGTATATAGAAAAGAAAAGAAATTAAGAAACAAGACAGTCAAACTGATAAAAGTCCACCGGATTGCTAATATGAAAGACATTACTTAGAAAACTAAATATAGGATTGGAGAAAATTTTCCTGATTTGCCTATGATATGATCTATATTGCTTTATAGATTAGTTGCAAGTAGGCTACACTAGTATTGATAGCTTTGCTTGCTTGATTGCTATGCTTGATTAGTCCTTTACTAAATTTCGAGGATGAAACTTTTTTAAGGAGAGAAGGATGAAAAATTCCCAATTTTTAGTAAATATTATTTAGGAATTTAATTAGCTAAATTAAATAAGAGTAATGTGTTTGATGAAGAGGCGAGATTTATGCTTAATAACATAACTAATTAGTTGGCCTTAGAATTATTTAATTCAAAATATACACACATAAAATAAAAAGAGGATATGCAAGGAGCAAGGTAGGAAACTTAAGGCCTCATATAGATACTCCTTTTTCTCTTATTTTATCACTTTACTTTCACTTTTATAAACCAAAGAGAAAACTAAGTAGAGATCATCCACTAAAGCTTAGGGAAGAAGAAGGAAAACTAAAGGAAGTTAGAAGATTAAAGCTTAAGAAATTAATCTCTAGAAATCCCAAGTCCTCTATCCAAACAAGGTAAATAATACCCTCTACTCATGGTTGATTTGACTATTTTTTTATATCTGAACCGTTTTTACTTGTTCACGATCATTTCCATTATGAAAATGATGCTACTTTATGTTTAGCAATACACTAATATAGTTTTGGATTATATGCTTGTTTCGCATGAAAAATGAATATGTTTATGATTAAAACCTATAGTTATATATCTCCATATGAAATTTTGATAGAATGCATGTTATATGATTGCGGAGATGGATTTCTAATTCCATAATTTTCCATGGTTGTAAGTACAATTTATGAATTCTCTAAGATGGAATAATTAATTGTTTCATGTTTTATTATTTAAAATTAATTTGTTAAGTTCTGAAAAAAATTTGTTAGATAGAAGAAGAGATATAATTCATCCTATAAAATTTTTAGATTTTTCTTATCTTGTATAATTAATAAGGTTTTCCTAAGGTTGACATTGCTTAGGAAAGATTGGGAGTTAAAAAAGGCGTTAAATTATAAGCATTTTATATTTTAGAAAATGAAAAATATTGAAAATACTATATTTGTTCAATATATTTTAAAAACTAATCAAATTTCAACAAATATAGTGGAGTCTATGAAAAATAATGCTTAACAAAGAAATAAACCATTTTTTACCAGTGTTTACTTTCAGTGTCATACCCTGGTTTTGAAGCGACCTTACCGTGCTTTCGGCAACCGCCTTTCGGTAGTAATAAATGTTTGAAATATCACAAGTATAGTATATAAAGCATCCAGGCTTCGACCTTATATTTTCAGGTCAGACTAGATCTTGATACTTATTAAATTTCTGCTTTGAAAGTTAGCCACTTTACTATGGGTCAATTACCTCGGACTCCTTTGGTAGTTTCGTGGGGGTATTTTTTAAAGAACCTCATAAACAACATATTTTAAAATATAGAGGCTTTCACCTTCACACCTTTCAGTGGAATTGGAATGGGCTTCCTTAAATATGTTTTCTATATGATACAAGGTTGTTCCTTTTTTCCTTTCATCAAAGATGAAAGGATCCTTTTTTGGGAGTTTTATTTTAAGATACAAGGGCTAATGTCTTACGCCTAACAACAGAGCCAAATGGGTTTATAACATTGAATTCTACTTTTTGCAAATAAGATAAAGGCTATCGCCGTATTCAACATTAGCTTTAACTCATTAAACTGCTTGATTGTGTATGTTTCCAGGTGATTGCCTATTGAGCTTGTCAACCCGTTTGCTATCGATAGGGAATTGATTGCGGCTCTTTAGATTATATTCAGGTTGACACAGATGTTGTTAGCCAAATTTATACATAAAGTCAAATGGTACCTTTCCATCGAACCCACTAACAAAGTGTTGCCAAATGGAATGATTTTACAAAATTTCTTTATATAAATTGCTTTCGAAATCAGTACTTATTCCTTTAACTAAGCCAACACCTCCAATGTCGATAGGGCCATGTTTTCTAACTTCTAGTGCCAAAGAGGATAACCTTTTTTTATCAAAACTATTTTCTAAACCAACTAGAGTTTTCTTCCTTGATTTCGCATTTGTAATTGGCAATAAGACTTAACTACGTGTTTGCATGAAGTCATTAGAGTCCTTCCTATCGCAAGGGCATGTATATTGACTTCGACACACAGAAGGGAGTCGAAAGGGACTGGTGACGATGGTGGTGTCGCGCCCATTGAAATATACACTGTATTTTGATTGAAAATGATAGAAATGCTTACGTTGTTTTGTAAATAACCACTGCTATGACATTTTATATATGCGAAAACACTGGTTAAGACCAATGGGAGGTACAAATTAGGGAGTCACCAATTAGCTCGAACTTATAAATGTAATAACTAACAATTGAAGGTTTCAGGATCAACCGAAAGACAAAACTATGTTGTTCTTAGTTATCCGAAGGACAAAGCTATGCATCTCTTGGTAATTGGAAGGACAAAACTAACTCAAACTTTGATTTTGTTACCTAGTGGGGTTTCCAACGTTAAGAACTTTATGGGAATCGAAACAAAGGAAGTAAAAATTGGTTTTATTGCCTCGGAGAGGAATACTCCACAAAAGAAAAGTATGGGAATCAAGATGAAAGTTAATTTTGGCTCTGATGCTAAAGGATACTCAACAAAGAGCAGAATGAGAATTAACATAAAGAAACCCATTAAGACAACTAATCAATGTAATGGGGATGGGGAATCCACCATGTTTTACATATACATTTCCTATTGCTGCCCTTATTACTGCCATATAAACCATTGAAGTGCAGGAGCACTGGATTGTTTAAGATAGTAATGTATGGAACTAGTGGGAGGGAAACTCATTCACCTTGCGACGTGGTCTAACTAGATATCCATCATGTCGAGAAGAAAGGATATTACTCCGATCAATTTTTTTGGCTGACCCATAGTTTTTGCTTTTTCCCCCTAAAACTCTTTGGTACATGTTTGAGTAGGCTGAGCATTAAGGTCTTTCAGGTTTATCTTCTTAAAAATAAACTTCTAGAGGCAAGAAGGAGGTTGTAGCTATTTAGGAGCTTGATCAATTATGTATTCATGTCCTTTGGTGTATCTGTGGCAAAATTGCAATTGCCTTTATTTGGAGTTATGATCAACAAAGTGGGCATCATTACATGTCCCTCTTGGAGATAGTATCTGTAGTAAGTATATTTGATCTGAATGAGCTTTCGCATAGGGATGCAATGTAATGAGTATCTATCAATGGATGGTGTTTCGAAAAAAAATCATGTTTCTACCCTATTTGATGTTAATATTCTACAACAATCTGTTTTCAATCATCGAAAGTTAATACTATAGATGACTGCAGCATCGGTAGGACCTGTGCTTTAGGCCTTAGAAAACGGAGTGTTACAATTAGCTTTCTCTTCCTTCTCCCTAGAAATCCTCATCGCCTTTTCTCTCTCAGGAATCTATTCAAAAATACATTTCCCATAGGGATCACACACTCCAAGCTTAATGATTTCCCTCAGCGATTTCTCAAGCTCCAAACCCACATGCCATATGTATAAAAGCTTCTAATAGTGAATCCTCCCATGAAATACGTATTATTGGAGCTTCAGTAAAGGGCATCTAAGGTCGAACATTTTGGACGATTTGATTAGCAGTCGATAACTTTATTGCTTGTGCACTTGTGGCATGAAAACCAAACCCTTTCTTTCTCTGGAGACTCTAAGGAGAAATTTATGGCCTCTTCATAGCGATAATCACTCTTCAAAATCCCAAAAGAGAGAAAAAATTATTTCTGTGTCATGTTCTTCACCTTAGGCTGAAGTTTAGTCTTCAAGAATACGAGTTAATGTATCTTTATTGATAAGGTCGAGACTCTTACGATCATATCCATTATCAATGAAGGTATGTAGAGAAGAACTTAACAAAGAAGAATTTGGCATGATTGGAGCCCAGGTGGAGATACCATACTCGATGACTGGTTTGTTGAACCAACATCGCGATCAATAATAATACTTTAACTCATCATAGCCTTGCCTTTCTCTAAATCCAGCATTTCCCTCTCTTTTCTCCCTCTTCCCTTATGAAGTGGTGATCCTCTTCAATAATTCTCGGCTCTTTCCTTTTAAATATTTCCTCAACTCCTCCTCGTTAACTTCATTGGAGTTGGTATCATACAACTCGTCATCAATGCATCGCTCATATACCACGATGATCGTACTTGAATAATTTATTAGCCAAGACAAATCATGGGGAAGGACCTGGGTATAGAAACCCATGACATTGGAATCAAGATCTTTCTTATCCTCCTCCACATCATTCACTTTCGCTCTAAGCTTTTTTAATCTCCTCCTCAAACCTTCGCCTAGCTCCAAAAGTTTCATCTAGGATGATCTGAGTCACCTCTCAGCCACGCCCTTATCCATTTTAATTTCCTCTAGCCCAGCCTTATGGGCATCCGACTAATTTTTATGCTCCTAATTCTTCTTTAACACTATTTCATTTTCAGTATTGAACATCTTATTTTCGTCTTTTAAGGAATTGAATATGAGGGAGCATGGTCCAACTCCTTATGAAACTGATTTTGGGCCACCTCAGCTTCTAATTTCATCTCGACACCTTAGCCAATTAACTTATAGTCAACAATCTCATCATCTATATGCTTGATTTGTCTTTCTCAATGCCAGCTTCAAACTTTGAGTTTTCTAACTCGACGTTCGAATCCCTTATATTTGCGTACAAGCTCTCTGCATAACTCAGTGCCTCCCTATACTAAAGAACACACCAAACACTTGATTTGTTCTTCCTTTGTTTGTTTCTCTCAGAATCAGGTGCATTTGTGGCACGAACATAGCCCACCAAAGTGATGCTTATTGAATTGGGCTTTTAGCTCTTTTACTTTTTTTTGTAAGTGAGAGTTAACTCTGAGGCTAAAAATTCTTGTCTTTTCTTCTTTTAACTCACTAAGCGACGAGATTATCTAGAAGCATCGGAACCCTCTGTAGATCCGATGCGGCCGGTATGAACTGGCGGCGGTGAAGGAAGCTTTGGACGAGGAAGTGGGGGTAATATATATTGCTCAGTTCCCCTCAAATACCCATTTCGACTTAGAAGTCTATCAGTTTCTAAGGAGAAGGAAACCTTAATCGAGGATGGCAATCAAAATTCTGATGCTCATCGCCCTTGGGATCTTGGCTACTACGACTCCCATAATATGAATCGTGGTGGTGCTGAGCATAGCAGGGATGCTACCCCTTAAATATTTACTTCATTAACTTTTTCTTTCGTCATAGTGCTTGTATAAAGGAAATCCTATGTAATAATGAATTGAATTACATGATAACTAGTGTCATGTCATGCAACATTTGTGTTATGTGTCGTAGTACCCTCTCATGGGGCCAGTTTTTTGCTTGCTCCAAGGAGTAATCTCCCCGACACTTGTTCATATTCCCTCCGAGCTTAGGAATAATCTCCCCATATTGATATCATCGATTTTGAATAAGGATGTTTCAAGAGGGATATCCTATATTCCATTAATAATCACTTAATTTCTTGTGATTTCTCCTTCTCTATAACAAAAGTGGGGGATACTGGCTTTGAAGCTTTCCCATTTTAAAGCTTGAAGACTGTAAAAGGATGAGGAGTATACGGCTCTTTTTCTTTGTAACACCCTATTCTCTAAGTTCGGAACCTAGCACTATAGACATTGCTTTCATCTCTAGTGTCCAATTTCGGTGATATCAAATTGAGTGTTAATCAACCATAACATCAGAAAACACAGGAGTATGAAAATTTTCAAAAAATGTTTATTGATTTAATAGTTCATTCATATAACCTTTACCAGCCGTTCAAAGAAAGTATAAGATATTACAAAATGTACTCTGAGTGCGACATGTGACGATACCCGCTTGGTTAATCAGAGCCTGAGTAGTGGCAGTTATAAGCTTGCTGATACATACATCCAAATGACAAAACAAGACAGAAAAACTCATCTGAACTCCAAAATAATTGTAGCCTCCTGCTTACCTCTAGAAGCTTATTCGAAGAAGTTACCTAGAAGACCTTAACCCTCGGTCTAATCAACTGAGTACCCGAGAGTTTAAGAGGAAAAGAAAACAATACAAGTCAATCAAAAAGACTAGTATGGATAATAAACTTATTACTCGACAAAATTGATATCTAAGGAGACTACGCTACATAGCGGAACGAGTTTCCCTCTCGTTAGAATCATCTTATGAAATGGGACTAACCCTATACCCCTGCACCACAATGGTATCGTACAATTATAAATACAAATCATATAATAACAACAACATAGAACATGCAACACACAATGGATTCACATCCCCCGTTAAATTGACCTATTATATGTTGACGGCAAAAAATGTCGTAAACACCAAAGATTCCAATTACTAGGAATAATTAATTTGCTCGTGTAGACAAGAGAAGAAAAAAGTAAATAACATGAGAGATTTATAGTTGTTCGACCTTGTGAAGGGCTTACGTTCACTTTGAAGCTTTGTTGGAATATTATTGACGACCAAGGATTACAAGGTTGTGGCTATCTCATGATATCTCATTACATTCACTTTCCATGATATATGATGTCATAATTATCATATATTGAATAAATAAGGGAAAAGACAATTTTGTCCTTCTTCTTCTTTAAGGAGAAGATGCCATTGATGTAGCTCTAGGAAGGTCCCAAGGTCCCAAAATCCCCCCTTTAAAGTGTGATGTTGTGGGGTATTTATAGGAGAGTGGTTAGGTAAGATTAGGTGGGAGTAGGTAGAAATAGGGATCACATGCAGAAAATTCGCATCCAACACCCCTGCCTACCAGATTTTCGCACCCAGCCCTGGGTGCAAAATTTGGCACCTACTGGGTGCGAAATTTCGCACTTGCTAGGTGCGAAATTCACACATGCTAGATGCGAAATTTCTCGCCTGCTTTGTGCAAAATTTCAGCCAGCTGGGTGCGGAATATCGCACCTGCTGGGTGCGAAATTTCGCACCTGCTGGGTGCGAATCTCGCACCTGCTGGGTGTGAAGATCATCTTTATGGGAGGTGCAAAGGTTACGGGTACGGGTGTTTTGGTGGCCTGAGGTTCGGGTTCACAGCTCGGACTGTGAGATCTTTGCCTGTCAATGTTTGGACGAGCTGCGAGGTTCGTGGAAGTTGTTGGCTGAATCCTGACTTTGAGTCGATCTGGTGATTCTGCGCCCGGACCCGCTTGACGGCTCGTCTTCAGCACGAAGTACGGCTCGCCTTTGGCTCGGATGTAGACAGATACTAATGGAGGCCGCATTCGAGGGATGTGACATCCTGCTAGTGTCCACACTTGAGTCTTCTGGTACTAGACCCCAGATGATATTGGTGATGCCTGTGGGCTGTAATATCACGCGATATGTTGAGTCGAGCATGTCTTGCGTACTTTTTGGAACTGGACCAAAGTGCCAGTTAACATTTGCCCCTCAAAGTATGTTTTGGGTTAACGGGACGTGCCTTGAAGTGAGATGAGTCTAGTATGGGCGCAAACATCTCCATGCGGTGCTTAGCGATTGGTTATTACCTTCCTCTTGAGTTGTATGCCCAGAGCGCACTGCGTTGGAGTGGTTGGGACGCCCTGTCGGAATATGCTGGTATGAGCTTAGGATTCCAACATTGCTAAGAGCTTTGACTTGCTTAAGCCTTGTGGCTTGGGTTGGAACATGTCCAAGGCGTTTAGTTCATGTAGATTAAAGGGGAAAAATGTCAGTGGCTAACTCCCGATTGCATCGAAGTGCAAACGGTTCATTAGTGGGTCATAATTGCGTAAGTGATCACGATTTTGCACACGGCTTTGTGTGATGCGATATGAGCTGGGATAGGTAACAAGAAAGCGGATTGCACGCCAAAGGCTTGTAATCGCGTAATTTTAGCTTTCGAAATGTTTGAGGATCGAGAGCCAACCATTTGCTATGTACATTTGAACCCTCAAGTCTTGTGGGAATGCATTTGAATCAAGTCAGTCTGCTCGGTTGAGACTTCAAAAGCATGTATGCATGGTCATTATCGTGGCTTACGCGCACAATTGCCGCAAGTGGTCGTTGGAACTTTGTTGGGATGGAGCTTGATAATTTGGAGTATCCGCTAAATCCCTTGGATTTGTGAACCCAAAGTTGTTCTACGTTCCAAGATAGTCCCATCGATCACAGTTTCGACAACTCATATATGCAAATGCCATTGTTAGGACAATACTTGTCATTTGTCATGGCATGTATTCATATGGATTTTCCTTTGAGGTGAGGTCAGACATAAATGCTAAGCGTGTGCACTTTGGTGATTGGGCATTTGGTGAATACACCAGTGGTCGCTGAGTCGTGATTGACTCGGTAGTTGGAGCTTCAAAGTTAAGTGAATATTATTGTAGCTTGTCGTACAATCCCAAATTCTGATCTCGGAACATTCACTTGGAGCATGCTGATCCCCTTATTGTAGTTGTTTCCTTTCTTCTCTTCTCTGGACATAAAATCAGCTTGAGGCCTGGAGGATACCAAAATACTTCTTTTGTTCTTCGGTTGTTTGAGGTGTTGCTAGGTTTTCGAGAGAAGCGAAGAGAGATATGGAAAGAAAGAGGGCCTTCGGATTTGGCACTCAAGAACGTGGAGCGACGGACCTTGGGAAACGGAATTAGGAATTCAGATAAAGGTCGCAAAGTATGTATGAATACGAGATCGGGCTTTGTATCCCAGACACTTAATAAACCCTTCTAGGTTTTCAAGAAGTTGAAGTTGGTTTGAGGGAAGTGATAATCTAGCAAGTGCGTGGGAGTACGATGCATAACTTCGCACTCTGATGACTTAGTCTTGGCTCCAAGCTTAGGCTAGTAAACTTAAACATATGCATGGCGCCCGATGAGCGGACAGTGATCAATGAGTTTTGGTCTCGCGACGCAGTCTTCAAGGGATGAACTTGCTTGGACTATCAGCCCGAATTCGTATGTACACACAGTCGAGTTGTTAGGCTCGGGATCCGATCAATAACCTAACCACGATGCAGTTGCATCTTGACTCAGGCATTGCACTGGCGGTTGGTGGTGGCCATGGCGTTAGTTGTTGAGGCTAAAGGTTGCCATCATGTTCTGAAGTGTCTGCTTCCTATGGAGTCCGAGCACTGATGGAAAGCTGAAAAAGCCTCTAGGGTCTGGACTCTAGCTCTGGATTGCCTTCGTTACGAGGTAAAGGCGCCGTCAAGATGGTGGCTCCAAGGGATGCTGTGAAGGTGATGGCAGTGCAGTGACTGAAGGGGATCTGATCGGGTCATGAGATTGCCAGGCCGGTACGATAATAGGTAGAAGGCTTCCCCCAAGCCCGAGTATCTGCTAGATTTTTCTCGATGTTAGGGACGAGTTAGCAAGTTTGGATCGTCGCTTAATGTTTCATGTCTGGTTTGTAATTGAAGTTGAACGTAACACAAGTGGTTGGCGAATGATTCCGGAAATGAACTTATTTGGACTGACCGCACGGATAGGCGTGTAAGATATGGATGTATGGTCGAGTTGTTTATCGTCAATCCAATTGCGTCGTGACCATTATCCTATCCGAAAATGGTGTTGAGGGTTACCTATTAATCATGGTTTTAGTTATTAAAACTAGGTGTCGTCACCACATTCCAATGCTCTTGTAAGTAGAAAGCTTTTGCGTCGAGAGGTGTGGGTCAGCTTTGCATTGCATTTCATTATGATTTTGTTGGCCGAGGTGTTGAGACTTTGGGAACATGATGAACAGACTATGGGAACTTGAGAACTTAGGAAAGGCGCACTGAGATTTGCATTTTTTATTTTGCGCACTGAGAACTTGTCTAGATTCCTAGTTCCTCGGGGTATTGGTGATTGTTTTTCTCCCCCTGACTTTTGGTTCGGGCTCTATGCCCAGCCTGCCTAGCATTGGTGGAAGGTCAGAAGCTTTTAAGACCCGAGCTTTTGGGTCTGAGTTTCCCATAATGCGATGTGGACGTTCCTCTTTAGAATGATTGCTCCGAAGGTTGTGGCGATGGAAATGCCAGCGCGGAAGCAAGTGGGGGTCCTCCTCAGGTCCTGCGATGAGTAAGCTGGTGCAGAAATAGGTGGTGGACTTCCCCAAGTTTGAGCACTTGCTACCTAAAAGAGGATGCAAGCGATGAACCCTTAGCAGTCAAGTAGTTGCTTCTTTTTCTGGATTGCCCCCCTTGGAGCGAAGGTGACACCAAGCATTGCCCCCGTGCTTCCTCAAGCGTCCGGGTCCCACTTGGATTTACAAAGGGAACACCCTGGAGAAGTAGGAGAAACCATAGCTTCGGGATCCCATATTTATATGAGCCTCTTTGGAGGAGAAGAAGTTGTGGTTGGTCAAAGTGGTCGTGCGATGGGCATAGCTGATGTAAGTATGCCAACATGTAAGTTATGGTGGAAGATCAGGAAGCCCAGCTGGTGGCAGAGTCTGAGGAGAAACCTGCTCTTGTGGTGGCGAAGAAGCATGCCGATATTTACGCGGAAACGGAGAGGGCCTTTAAGTATGCTAGGAAAACGGAAAGTCGTTGATGATGCCCATCAAAAGAGGGCGAGGATGATGGCGGGAGACGTGCATAGATGTCTCATGAATCCATTAGTCTTGTGAAGAGTGTAGGAGGAGGAAGCGGTTCCGGAAGGAAGGGTCCCATCACTAGTGGTGACCTGCCAAGTACCGAACCTGCATAGGAAAAAGAAAAGAGAAGGATGAGTAGCAACATAAATTGTTAAAGGAATTATAGATACTTTAGGTTAGGTAGACCGATATTATATTCGAGTGTGACCCTCGCTTTTGGTCCCTAAAGGTATGGTGTGGTTTTCATGTACACCCTGTCATCATAAAGAAGAAATGCTAGACATGTAGTCTATTTGGGGTGTATGTAGAAATGAAATATGAATTAGTAACGATCGCGATTTGTGTTAAGTGTTTGGATGTTCTTCTTATGTTTTCAGGCATCCCGTACTTGCATAAGCATACTTATCGTTACACCTAACAAAAAAGCGATTGTGTACCGCACTCTAGGTCAATTATTCAGAGGGGTGTGAATGTGTACAACACTCGTGGTCAATTATTCCAGAGGGGTGTGATAGAGCGCAGGCTTCTAGTAAGTTTCCCTTAGCTCAGGGAACCCATAGTGCGAAGTCAGGCTGAGCGCCTGTTGTGTTTAGGTTGCCCGGGGTTAATCCCAAGTGTAGAGAAGGCGTATGATGTCGTGTTATGCGCCCCGTCTAGTGTATGGCTCTCCCGTCGTTCATCGGGTTAAGGCGAGCGTCGTCGTCGTTTATTCGCCAAAGAAAAGACCGTAGGGTCCGATCGTGGCCATGGGGTGCACCTAAGCCTTTAGAGCTTCGGGGAGAAACGATTTAAGGTCTGTCTTGGTGCTATGCCAAGATTCGATCGGCACCCGTAACCGGCGAAGAGAAACTTTCATCACTCTTAGTCGGACGTTGGGTGGTGACGCCAAGTCACCTTGACTCGAACGCGGAATGATTTATTCTCGGTCTCGGCACAGGGTCGAGGTTCGAGTTAGTAGTTATTTATACTCGGTGGCGCGCAGGCCAGTGACTCAAGTAGCCTTGTAGGCTCCCGTGCTCAGCGATCCGGACGTATCCAATGTTGTTTGGCCTCAATGTTTAATTAAGGTTCAGATGGCGGCACCGACTCCCGTGCTCAGGGCACCGATGCGACGATCGAATGTTTGAACGCAAGCTAGTTGTCAGGAATAATCAAACACGTCATGAATGTCATGCATGGAGTAAACATGGAAGGGTGATAAGAAACTGAACATCACGTCTAAGGACAACTCAAGTAGCAGTAGCCTTTATAATGCCTTGAATTGCAGGAAAGCAAAACATCATTAGAAGGCGTGGATCAATTGTACACTAAGTTATGTAAAGTAAAGACAAAATTGTTCGTTGTCCCATGCCCTTAGGAGTTTGGCTCCGTCCATGGTTGAGAGTTTGAAAGTTCCATCTCCAAGCTTCCATTGTATGAGTACGGGCCTTCCTAAAGAGGGGCGAGGCCTACAGGTGGAGGAAAGACTCATTTGAAGATGAGGTCGCCAATGTGCGTTTGAGCGGGCCTTCGATTGAGTTTCCAGTCGTAACCCCAAGTGGCCGGAGCATTAGTTGGTGGAGGATGGCTATGATATAGCAAAGAGGAGGTGTGTCTTGGAGAAGGGGCCTTGCTTTTGGTTTTCATTTTTTTTGCAGGCCTGTATATACATAGGCCGAAATAAGGCATCAATCCGTGAATGGGTGATTCTGTTCGAATTGCAATGGTAATGACTATTGGAAAGGTTGCGACCCTTTACCATAGACATTTCTGTTGCCAATTACGCTCGAGGTCCTATTTTTTGACCTTTAAACATTGATGTGTATGCCTTATTTATGGTATTGAATCTTTTCTCTTGCCTCTTTTTATAGGCGAGCTGATGATGTTAACGAGTCGATGGCCGATATCTCCAATGATAACCTCGGGAATTGCTGTATCGTAGATGACGGTCTTGGGGATGATAGAGAACTGGAATTCTCGAGCTCGCTTCTGAACGTTCCCCCGGTAATGCCTCCCAACGTGCCCCCTGCTGATTGGAGGAGGTCGGGAGCGCCGTATGGAGGACAAAAAATGGCCATGGCACAGCGAAAAGGAGGTGTCTTCTATAGTAGAAAGTTCGCTTTTAGTTTCCGTTCTGCTTCCAACGAGGGAGGCAGAGGCAGGGAGGAGTTGCAAACTGATATCTCTGGTAACAACCTAGAGTCAATTGCACCATGGAAGTTGTAGCCCTGAAGAGGTGAGGGGACAATCTTAAGGGATTATTTGTCGGTCGAGGTCCTGTTTAGTGGGAATCTTTGATGAGCGCTGAGTAACTCAGAGATCCCATGCAGTAGGAATCCTCGATGAGCATCGACTGGCTCGAAGGTCCCACGTAGCGAGAATCTTTGATAAGCGTCGAGTGGCTCGGAGATCTCGTGCAGATGAATTCCTCTCGGTCATTCTGCAAGTGACGAAACATGTTTATATTGTGTCCGTGGATGTTGTAAAACCGACAATATCCTGTAGAGTCCCTTGGTGTGCTCATTGGACTTTTAGGTCTTGGCCTTCTGCATGGTTGGGATTTGCATGCTGCGAGGTAGATTTTCCCAGGGGTGTCCTTGAAAGCAGTACAGCTATGGGAAGGAGGTAGAAGGTGCTCCCTTTTATTGTTGCGACTACCCTTACCGGCGCGAGCAAGATCGCGCAAAGTAGTGGAATTAGAGTTGTTGGAGCCCTGGGCGTTGCCACGAGGTAGAATGTTGAGGTGAGAAGCTCGTTTCCTTTATGCTAACTTTCAGCATAGGAAGTAGTCAGCATTTATGCAGAAGATCTCCTGAATCTTTGATTGTTTTTTATCGGTCCATGCTCTAAGTTTGGAATCAGGAGGTTTGCCTTTCTTAAGCTGGACGAGTGCGATTCGAGGAGTAGATTTCTCGACTTTAGCCAAGGCGGTGTGGGATCTTATGAGATAGCCTTTGAGAATTTTCACGGGAGCCTTGGTAAATATTCGAGACCGAGAGGATATCACTGGGCATTACGACGTGCATCCTAGATTGCGTGACCAATCTCTTGGCGAGTTAGTCGAGAGTGGAGATAGTTCAAGGTAGAAGTCTAGAGAACCCGGATAGAGCCGTCTTGCACAAGGACGGGGAAGCATTTGCACTTTATGGCGTTGGCACGTGTAATGAACCCATTTGCCATTTATGGAGGCTAATGAAGCTTCGAGAATCATGGCTTCTTTAAGTATGGAGTAAGTGTTGGCATGTCGAATGCGGGATTTCCATTCCGTCGACGTCTTCTGTTGTACACATCCGGCTCGCTCTCTTTTATGCCATGGATGGTCTAGTATTCGTATGGATGTCGAGGTTGCGCGAGCTGGTGTGCACCCTGGTCCGGAAGTACTCTGGCCCGGCGAGTTGCTGGAAGAGTGGGACTCTGGTTGTGAGTGGTATCAGTTGGGCTCTTCTGAATAGAAGGTTGGTTACTCGGACCCAGTTTGTTATTGTGTTCCTTGGCTGTAAGCGATGATGGTTCGATCATCATCTCATTTTTGCTGTCGTTACTGCCGTCCAAGAGTGTTGGAGCGGACGACGATATTTTTAATGAGGCTTAACCTTCTTCCTTGGCATGGCCCCCAACTCCGAAAGAACATTCTCATATTTCATATTAAATGAATGAATCTGTGTTTGAGTCGCATGAACTTCAGAGTCCACAAGTGGAGGGAGATCCGTTTCCGGTGGGTCCTCTGCCGCTCGCGGCTGGTGAGAGGTACTGACATCAATTGTGGCCAATGAGGGTGAGCATTAGGTTTTGTTGGGATTCTGCATGATGTCGGTGAGAGCCATGATGTTGTTTGGACGTACTACTCAAGGCGCTTCTCGCGGATAAACTTTTCGATTGCGTCTTTGAATTGACGGCAATCATTGGTATTATGCATGTACATGTCGTGGTATCGACAGTACTTGCCAGTATTTTTCTCATGATTAGTGGATTCCCTGTTGTATGACTTCTTGTATTGAAGCGCGTTGCATGTTTCCAGGTAAATTGTTTCCAAGTCTTCATTCTGCGAGGTGTAAATCTTGTATGCCCGGCACGGGCTTCTTGGGTTCCTTAGGAACCTGACCGTTGTTGCGGCCACCTTGCCTACCGTTATTCGACCTTTGTTTGTAGGGTCTTGCCCCCTTTTCCTTATCGAAGAGCTTCGCTGCTTGTTTCCCTTTGACGTTGTCATTTATAGTATTCGCATGTGGATTGTTAGGAAGACCGGCTCTGGAGAGTCGGTTTCGTCTCGCTTCTTCTTGACATAAGTATTACCTAGCCTTCTCTTGGAAAGCGTCGAGGCTTTTTGGCTGCTTTCGATCGATCCATGCCCCAAATTCGGAAGTAGGGAGGATGCCTTTTGCTAACTGAAGAGTATGGTGCGAGGGTTCGGATCTTCGACCTTGGCAAGGATGACGTTGAACCTGGATAGGCAGCTTTTGAGCGACTCAGCGGGCCGTTGGTATAGGTTGGATAGGGTGAGGGCGTTCTTTGGAGTTGGTATATGCACCCTTAATTGCTTCCAATTCTATCGCTAACTGGCCGAATTTGTCAATGGAATCGAGTAGGAGGCGAGAGAACCATAAAAGAGCGGTTCCTGATAAGAAAACTGGAAAGCCCTTGCATTTGATCGGATCGTTGCCCTGGCTCGAGTCCATTTGCCATTCATATCGATTTAGGAAGGCACAAGGATTGGTGGTGCTGTCATAAAGAAGCATCTTGGGCATGCTGAAGCGTCGCGTCCATTCAGCTTCATTTACCCTTCTTGTGAAGGGGTTACGCCTAATGTGTGCTTCCCATAAATCATGCACATTTCCTCGCATTTCCCTCGTGATCCTTTGGACCATGTCTAGAAGGTAAGTTAGATGGGGATCAGCCATTGGGACCCATGGGTTTTGGTGAATTTCCGTAGTTCTGTTGCAAGGGCATTTTCTATGATGGATGTCTGGATCGTCCTCCTCCATGTCCTCGACATCTATGATTGGGTCCTGGTGTGGACGGTGAGGTGGAGCAGGGTGATGTGGATCCTGTTCTGGAGGAACGTAGGTCATTGGAACAGCGGCCCCATCTCCCTGAGTAGCGACTGCTGGGTTGTGTCGAGGAAGAGGTTGGATTGTAGGACCTAGTCCGTCATTGATGATCAAGCAAGAGCGGTCTCGATACTGTTCGCTATATGTGACTATAGTTCGGTCGTCGTTGTTGTTCCCATTGCCGTTGGCGTAGCCATTGCCGTTGTCGAGGGCATTGGTGCGGGCGACAACATTGTGGATGAGGCTAAACCTCCTCCTTTAATGTGGGTCCCTCGACTCGGAAGAAGAAGTTTCTGTTGTAGTTGGTCGGGGTCGAGCATTGTTTCGAGTTAGTTGAAGTTGAGCGACAATGTGCTGATTTTCTTGAAGTTGTCGCATATGGTCGATGTTATTCCTTAATGCTTGATAAAGCTCAACCACTGTGTTCTCATATTTTTCATCAAGCGCACGGATTTGAGCTTGTGTTGCGGGCGCTTCAGGGTCCATAATAGGAAGGACGGTTTCATTAGTGGCTAGGATGTCCGCCGCTTGAGGTCGTTGGGATGTACCGGCCTCAGCTGCGGCTGAAGAGCCGATCAATGCGTTCTTTGGCCGCTTTGCCATCGAGAGCAGACTCGACAACAGGTTTATTAAGGAACCTCAAGCTCGTCGGGGGTCGAGATGACAACGTGCGACAAAGGCGCAAAATCCGAGTTTTCTTAGTGAAAGCACCAAATGTTGATGGCAAAAAATATCGTAAACACCAAAGATTCCAATTACTAGGAATAATTAATTTGGTCGCGCAGACAAGAGCAAAAAAAGTAAATAACACGAGAGATTTATAGTGGTTCGTCCTTGTGAAGGGCCAACGTCCACTTTGAATCTTTATAGGAATATTACTGATGACCAAGGATTACAAGGTTGTGACTACCTCATGATATCTCATTACATTTACTTTCCATGATATATGATGTCATAATTATCATATATTGAATAATAAGGGAAAAGACAATTTTGTCCTTCTTTTTCCTCAAGGAGGAGATGCCATTAATGGAGCTCTAGGAAGGTCCTAAGGTCACAAAATCCCCCTTTTCAAGTGTTGGGGTATTTATAGGAGAGTCATTAGGTAGGATTTGGTGGGAGTAGGTAGAAATAGGGACCACATGCAGAAAATTCACACCCAGCACCCATGCCTACCAGATTTTCGCAACCAGTCCTGGGTGCGAAATTTTGCACCTACTGGGTGCGAAATTTCACATCTTATGGGTGCGAAATTTACACCTGCTGGGTGCAAAATATCGTGCCTACCTGGTATGAAATTTCGCACCTGCTGGGTGCGGAATATCGCACCTGCTGGGTGCGAAATTTCGCATTTGCTGGGTGCGGAATATCGCATCTGCTGGATGTGGAATTTTGCACATGCTGGGTGCGAATCTCACACCTGCTAGGTGCGAAATTTCACAACTGCTGGGTGCGAAATTTCGTACCTGCTTAGTGTAAAATTTCGCAACTGCTGGGTGTGAATTTCGCACCCTGCGGGGTGCGAATTTCGCCCCTGCTCAGTGCAAATTTTGCGCCATTCTGGGTGCGAATTTCGCACCTGTTGGACGCGAAGATCGTCTTTATAGGAGGTGCAAAGGTTATGGGTACAGGTGTTTTTGTGGCCTGATGTTCGGGTTCACGTCTCGGACTGTGAGGTCAATCGCCGCGGGACTGTGGGGCCCCGGACCCCCACCGGCGCTGCGCCCGGACTCGCTTGACGGCTCGCCTTCAGCTCGGAGCACGACTCGCTTTCGACTCGGATGCAGACAAATACTGATGAAGGCCGCGTTCAAGAGATGAAACATTCTGCTAGTGACCACACTCGAGTCTTCTGGTACTGGACCCCGGATGATATTGGCGACGCCTCTGGGCTGTAATACATGATATGTTGAGTCGAGCGTGTCTTGCGTACTTTTGGGAACCGGAGCAATGAGTCGGTTAACACTATCTTAAAGACTTCTATAATTTATTAATCATTTACTTATTCCTCAAATCTTGTACTATGATTTCGCAAAGAAATATATTGCTAGGCAATGTGTCTAAAACCTTATTCTATCTTTGATTCTCATATTGTCCTTCAAGGAGTCTTATTCCACTCACACGAAACCAACTTACCCTTATGGATCCCATTCAGTGCTCTGTTGAGTAACTCCCCACTAATACGAAACTGGAAGCTCATTCCTAAATCCTACATACTGCTCAAGAAACGTACTTGGATATCATTATTTATGATTTATTATAACAGGTGTTTCCAAATTTTCCACCCGTTATACTCTCCTAATTTTTCACACATAAATGTAATGTCTAAATAGTGACCTACTAACAAACACATAAGCATTTCAATGGTTTGTAGTCAAAGTCCAATTTACACTACAACGGAAAGAACACCTGTGTCATTCCTAATCTCATTCGACTCCCTCGTATGTGTCAAAGTTCATATTTGAGCTATTCTGGAAGGTGTAACCTTACCGTCTTCGCTTAAATAATAACTAGCAATGATTCTTCTCAAATAAATGATGATAAGCAATTGAGGAACAACACCTTTTCTTATTAAAAATAATTTGGATAGAAGTTCTAATTGTCATCATCACCAAGGCAAATCCTCAAAACATTTGGTTTTAGAAAAGTTTCTTATCGACTACCATTTGCGTCGAAGGAAGTAGTTTATGGAAAATAGGTTTACAGAGGTATGTCAACATAGGTAATGGCTTCAAGGGTTTTGGAAGCATGGCTTCGATTTAGAAAATATAAGTATAAAAGTTCCTGTCGACACTGGAGGTGTCGACACGGCCGTAGGCATAAGCTGGGATTTCGAGAGCATTTTATAAAACAAGTTTATGAAATAGTTTTATGAAAATAGTCCTTTCGACAACCACTGTCCGAAGGATAGATGGCTAATATCCCATCTCATTTTTCCATCTGGTCAACATCTATTATGACAACCTAACTCTAAGGCAATTATCCATCACAATACCCTATCGGCATCTTTGGAGTCGGCATGCTCAATGGGTACCAAAATCAACAATCGCTCATCAAGAAATTCAATATCAAAACTTATGTTAGTAAACTCATCCTTTCGCTTTAGCCAAAAGGATGCCAAGATAATAGTCTCTTTCATTTAAGGTTTATAATACAAAACTCCCTTTAGGCCTCCAAAAGGTAGAAAGGTGGTAACCTCTTTCTCTTTATAAACTAAAGATAAAATTATCATTCAAGCTATAGGATAATAGCATTCAAAACAAATATATTTCCCATTAAGAGATCCCTTTTTCAAAATGTCGAAGGAGCAGAGGTAGTAACCTCATAAGATATAAATTTATGAAAACAAGCCCCTTACGATTCCAAAGAAAGGTGCGAAGGTGAAAGCCTCTATTCTATTCTTTTCAAAGTTATATTTTGAAATCCTTCTTTATAAAAATATTTTATTTATAAAAAGCACCCCTTCAACCCAGCCAAGGGAGTCAAGGCGAAAGCCTCTTATGGAGTAGCTATCTTTCAAATCCAAAATATTTAAGTATGCGAACCATTTCAAAACTGAAAGGTCAGAAGTGAAAGCCTGAATACTTCATGTACGATACTTGTGATATTTTAACATTCAACACTATTGAAGGGTGGTTCCGACTTTTTCGGAAAGGTGCTTTTGGATCTGGAAATAGCATGACAGTAATTTTTGGCAAAACTAATTTATTTCTATATAAAACATATATTTTTATCAACTCACTGTATACCCTTTGGAAATTCATGCAATCATAGAAAATTGTGAAAATCAAAAACCATCTCCACAATCATACAACCACATCATATCTAAGTTTCACATCATTCGACGATTTCTATCTATGGGTTTTGATCTATAATTTATTTGTTTACATACATAGTAGACATATATCATGAAATCAACATGGGTAATTCACAACAAGCATGTAGCATCAAGAACAACATAAAATCGATCATGAACAACCATAAACAATCATAAACAATTTCATTATTTTGGGTATACATAAATAATAAAAACTATAAGGGTAGAGAGTATTGTTCACCTTGATTGGAATGAGAATGTGATAGTTGTTGGTGAAAATATTCAGGCTCTGATTTTCTTAGACTTATTCTTTCTTCTTCTTCTAAGCTTTAATGGCCAGCCTCTTCTTCAGTTTCTTTTAGGTTTTAGAAAATGAATGGATGGTAGTAATGTAGGACAATGTGATGCTGATATATCGATCAAAAGTTCCAACTTTTCCATCCTCGTATTTTTCTTCCTTATGTACATTTTGCTTAGTTAATTTGTTTCTAAGGCCAACCTTCTAAATAATTTATTATTCACAAATCTCGTAACCTCATCGATCATATTATTCATATCTAATCACCTTTAGCTAAATTCTTGAATAATATTTCTCTAAAATTAGGGATATTGCAATTTTCCTGTCCGGTTTCACTACTACTTGTCGTTTATCCTCCTCTGACATCGCCGTAAGGCCCCTCTGGCTCATCTTCCATGACTCAAAGCACAACTAGGTGAGTTTTGTCGTCGTTTCTTTCTTCTGGTCTAACTATGATATCCTTTACCATGCCATCATCGTGATCGATCGAATGATCACTACCTAATAAGACATGCAAGCAAAGAGGCAGTATGAGACCAATAATTAATCATCACATAATATTAGGGTGATCACCATGAGGGTTGGCACCGCATCAAGATACTCATAACCGATGGACCTCAGAGCATTGCTTGTATAATTCGAACATTGTATTAGTTTAAATCTCATGACTCGATTAACGTGGAATCACATAAGTAACACTTACGCCCTATGATCTAGTATTATGTGATTCCGAGAGGACAGTGTACTTAAAACCCACCATGTTTGAAGTTACTCATCTTGTTTCACATCCTGATAACAACACGACTACTTGACGAGGGAGCCTTTCAATGATCGAAGTTGAAAGTGTACCTAACATCCTCTTTTGCTAGTTCTTTATTCCAATTCTCCACGTATAACATATATGTGCCCAGTAAGAATGCGTAGCTATTTAGATGCAATTGAGTGAGAACCAGACTCATATAATGCAAAATCTTCCAGATGAAGCAGTTAAATGGAGGAATGCAATCTATTGTGCATATGTATCTACTTCATGTAGTGTATTTCTTCAAGGAAAGTGTAACACCTCATACTTTTCTAAGCCCGAATTTTGACAATAATTAAAACATAAACTCATCCAAGAATAAAGAGTGTATATGTGGAACCTGCAAATAATGAGCAGAAGCATAATCAGAGCACAATAAAACTAGCTCACAAGGAAAATAAAATAAAATAACAAGTATCGACTAATGCAACTACCTTAAAAGAAAATTGCCATATCAATAATGAGAATGAGAGAATAAGAAAAAAAACCAAACTTGAATACTTCAAAGACCTGTCTTCCTAAGATAAACCTAAGAGTTTTCATGAGGAAGGGGGTCAGAACAAGTCCTGGTGAGTAGAAAATGTATAACACTGTCTATATTACACAAATGCATCCCATTATGTTTAACCCAAATTATATATCTAACAAACACAGTGATTCTAACCTTCTCCTATAAAGTTTACGCATGATGATTAACTACCATACCCAAGGTCGAACTACTCAAAAGCAACGTTATCGTAATATACTGAGATAGAGCTTTTACGTATAAATATGAAGCCTTTAATCATCCACTCTAATAAATATCAAACTAAGAGGTGGGCTCTCCAAAAATCAATACCCTATAAAGAAGGTGGGTATTCTATATACCCATTTATGGCATCAATCATAATATATAACATAAGGGCGAATCTATATGATCACTTGAGGCCCAAGGCGTATCTACTAATCACTTAATATCTTACTAGTTGATTTACTACAGGCTAATATAAATTATAGGACACTTGCTACAAGGTCCTACTAATTTAAGGCTTTCGTCATTCACATATATCCCCAATACATGCATAAGGCGAGAGTAAGCAATCATGCTCCCCCGATGGACCCTTGTGTTACTATCTAGCTAGCCTTATTAGATAATCCCCTAGTAGCTTAATAATTCCACGGGATAGGCAGTCCCGTGGACATTTACCTTACCCCAAGGAGAACTCTAACCCAGACACTTAGTACCTAGAGGAAGCGGATGTAGGATATAAAATAACCCTAGAGGGGGGTGAATAGGGGTTATTGCAGTTTTTCGTTGAGCAATAAATAATAGCAACACGGGTAATAACTAGAGTAAATGCATAAAAAGAAACAACATGGAATTTACTCAACTTCGGCTAAACTCTGCCTACTTCTGCATTCCACAAGGTTTCTACTAGGAATTAAAATAATCTCCATGCTTACAATCCCTTGTAAACTCGCGACACCCGCTCCCAGCTATTATAAGCTGACACTCAAAACCCTACACTGATCCTCAAGATTAGATTTCCTCGAATTACAAACTTGTAACTTATCTCCCTAGTTTAGAAAAACTAAAAAAACATCAACACATTTTACGAAATAAAAACAATTAAAAAATAAACAAAAACAAAAACCTAGTTCCTTTTTAAACCCTTTTACGTATAAAATAGTTGTCCCCTTGTTTTTTAACACTTATAAATGTGTCGGGTCCTTTATTCAACTTAGGTTGGGTTTTTCTTTGAACTTCAATAGCAACCAAATCCTTAAAAAATAATTAGGGCTTCCTTCTCTTTTTACTTGAATTGATCGATTGATGCTCTGAGAAATTTGCAATTGAATCTGGTTCTCTTGAATGCTCTCTTTTTCCCTAATTAGTTGCTTCTTCGATTGTGGTTTGCTTGTGGATCGTGAGGGAATGGATTTAGAAAAATAAGTATGATTTTGATTGCTTTTGCTTTTGTAATTCCGTGTTGCGATCCCCATTTGCCAACGATGAAGTCGTGTGTATTTATAAGGTTTCAAATCCGATATTTTCTTTGATTTCGTACCTTACACTTGGTTGTGATATTTGCAATTTTTTTGGGATCAATTACTAATGCAACTAGATTGAATTATTCCCAGAAATTAGATTTAAGTTATTCGTCTTTCCTGGAATTTAACTTTGTCAAAAATTTGAATGGAATATGTTGACTTTTTCGACTTCCTGGTGATAAAACCTTGAACGGATACTATACTTGATTTTCCATACATTTGAACTGATTCTCCACTTGAATTATTAATTCTTATCACTTGATTTTCCATCTTGGTTGGGTTTTCAAAGTTTCATACTATTTTATACATACTAAGATGCTTTTATACACTGGTCTTGACTGATTGCACCATATGCCATGCTAAGATTTTGCTTTTATAATAACCAATACTATATACGATTTGGTCTTTGCTTTGGTTTCTCTGTGTCTAGATTTTCTTCAAGTTCAGCTTCTTGCAAACTACTGCTACATTCACATATTTAAAACTGCCCTTTTGTTGCATCTATGTATACATGGCCTGGTATCTTCACTAGTATTTGGCTTGTTGTGTACTTTCTTGGGTGTGCTTTCCTTGCTGTACTATAATGGTGACTGTCCTTGTTTATGTTAAACTTTGGACATAGTTCTATCTTATTAGTTGTCACCCATGTTGTTAATGTTCCATTTTGTTGTGTTATTGGTTTATTGTGCACGACATTTGCGTACTACTATACTTGAGTTTCATGTAGCTTTGTTCACCGTGGATTTGTGGATTTGTGCATTTGAACCTTCTTTAGCATATGCACATATTTGTATTATCCTTGTATAGTGATCTATTTGCTGTGCATATAAATATGTGCTCAGTATTATGGAATTATCATTCCAGCTACATGTTGCACTTGTTTGAGTCTTTACATTTTTTCTTTGTTGTACCATGTATTTTTTTGTGTCTTGTTATGCCAATTTTGTGACTACTGTTTGTCCATTCCCCTTGGTTCATGCTCCCTGATCTGCACCATGATTGAACTGTGCACTTCTTGTTTGGCCCGAGCATATGCAGCCTTGTAGTCGACTTATGCATTTCAACATATGCTTGCTTATGTATATAAATGTGCAAATGGTGTTTGCTTGGTGCACTATATTTATGTGCATGTTGAACTTGGTTGTTTGGGTTGATCCTACCTTCTTGTAGCCTGTATTTATTGTTCTAGGTTGCATTCCATGTTGGTTTGCATATTCGACTTATGCACTGCACATTAATATATATGTATATAGATACACATGTATATGTATACATATATCGTTCATGTGAAACTTTTAAATTTATATTTGTGAGCTATTTGAATGGCAGAAATGATTTTTGATTTATTTATTTAAAAAGCATACCACTATACGTTGTGTCGTGGCTGGTCAAGATTAGCATACCATAAATGTGAGTCGAGTCTGGTCTTGATCAGCAGACCACAATAGGTGTGTTGGGGCTGTTTTGTGAGCACTAGAGATACAATCTAACTTTGGTATGTACAATACAACACCGTGAATATCACAAGTAGTCTAGACTCAGATAAATGTATATATATCAGACAATGTCTATAAAAATGATGAGAGACACATCAGAAATTTGAGGCAAATAAAATTCAAATTTATATTTGCCTACAGTTAATTCTATTTTTTTGTTCCATTTTACTATGTGTATTTCTATGGCAGGAATGCAGGTGACTGGACAGGATTTGAAGCACATGAAGACTTAGTGTGTCGGTGCTCGTATATGCAACTGAGTTTATATATAAAATTGTGTATATGTATAATTGAGTGAATCAAGTGAAATGTAGTAAGGAACTAATGTATACGTGATTGATAGTGAAACCTAACATTTGTACTATTTCAAATGTTAAAACAAAATATTTATTTGAGTAAAAATATTGTTCGAATATCAAATTGTGTGCAATAGTATTCAATTCAATCTAAATATTCAATTCTATATATGTAGTGTAGAATAGTATTTGTTTACAAACACATTTACAAAATAATATATATATATATATATATGTTTGTTATCATCGAACAAAAATCATCTTGTTATACTCAACAGTGGACTATCGTGGATATTACTAACCTCACACCCAATTAACCATATAATACTTCTTATATATGAGGAGGTGAGCTACCCGATCAGTAATACCTGTTTAGGGAAGATCCTATGTGTAACACCCCTATTTTCTGTGAATATTAAAATTAACAAATCTAAGATCACTTAATTTTTAGAAGAAGAATTAAGGGAAACGGGTTACGCCATTGCGTTCGTCTCGATTTTTGCTTGAGATAAAGCCTGAGTTTGCGTGAATCGGACTCCGTATGAAGAAGTTATGGAGTTCAGAAGATTTCAAGAATAAACAAAAAATAATAATTAAATAATAAATCCAGTTCAAAATTCGGACAGAACAAGCTGAGTGGGAAAATTCCGCTCAGGGGGTCGATCCCCCAAGAGGAGTCGATATAGATGTTGACCCCCCTATAGGGCAGTCGACATAGGTGTCGATCCCCCCCCCCCCCCCCGGTAGGGAGTCGACTCTTTTGAGATCTGCTTCCGGTGACGAATTTTAGTAGCTTGAGCTAATGTCACCTTCCCTGATTAGCCAATGACTAATTTCTGAGGTGTTAGGGCTTATGTATCGTGCTATGATTGACTGGATGACACATCTCTTTGGTTTGATGGCTCTGATTTCTCCTAGACTAATCTAAAGGCTAGAATTAATCCTAGACATCTATATATACGTAGCCAAACCTAGACCCTAACCTCATAACCCTAAGACTATGGTGTCGTCATGCTGTTCGTCTACAAGCTAGCCTAGCCTCCTTCATCTTCTCATAACTAGAAAAATAAATCCAAACTAGTAATCGATTAGAAGAACTTCAAATCAAACGTCTACATCAAAGGATAGCTTATCAAATTCAGAAATCAGATCCCAGAAAACAAGATCCGTCCTTTTTCTGTAAGTTCAGATATTATTTAGATTTAAACATCTAATAGAAATCATAACTGTAATAAATGGATCTAGAACGATGCCTAATTCTGATTCGTGCCTATCTTTTTGTCAAAACTGAATTGCTTATGCCTATGAGACTATTGTGTTGATGTAATGACACCTATATAAACCTATGAGACTATTGGACTGACATAATAGAACCTATCATGCCTATAAGACTGTTGGACTGACATAATAGAACCTATCATGCCTATGAGACTGTTGTGACTGACATAATAAAACCTATCATGCCTATGAGACCGTTGGATTGACATAATGGAACCTATCATGCCTATGAGACTGTTGTGATTTATATGATTGAACCTATCATGTTGTACATCCTATGCCTATGAGACTATTGTGATTGATATAGTGGGACTTATCATGTTGTACATAAAAATTAGTCGTAAAGACCCGTAAATTCCAGCTCTTTGGATCAACCATAAACCACACAAGTTTGACCCAAAAAGTTGGAAATTCACGAATACTTTAACTTTGGGAATACAACACATTAGAACAACAACAACAGACTATTATTACATTACCATAATGTTACATCAGAGTACAGAATATCAGAGTACATCGAATAAAATTACAGCAGAAGATAAATTTCAATAAATTAAATACAATAAACAGCGGACGACTTCTATGCTCTGGACATAGCTTTAAGCTTCAATCCAGGATCCTGCTAAAGAGATAAACCTGTAGACAAACTGCTCGACTTCCCGTGTGGAAAAGAGGGCACCCGAGTTTGTAAAGGTGGAAACAAACAACGGGTCAGTCATGGGACTGGTGTGAGAATTCTAAACTAATTTAACTAATAGCAATAAGGCAAATCCAAGGACCACGCCGCTAACGCGGAACGGGTTTACTCCAATGGATTGTCGTGCATAAATTAAAGTAAATCGTCAAAACAACGCAATGCTTTTTGGAAAAATGAAACCATCATAAGAGCCAAGTCCCATCACACAATGCAACGCAAACCGGAGGATAGGGTTTTACCTTATAATGGTTAAAAATGCTTGATACAATAAAAACGGGTTTGATATTATTATAGTGTATATAAGTTTCAAAAACAGTTCAATCATAATGTATCAATCCTACCATAATACTATGCTTCCATACTAGTTATACAATCAAATCCGCATGAGGTCGTATTGGAAATTGGGTTTCCATCATGAGTCAAGGCTAGGGAGGAGCTCCTTACCGATTCGAGACACTCTAGCTAATGTCTCAGGATCCCCCGCAGTGAACCCTTGGAAAGCTGCAGGGCCGGTCCACCATACGAGTTGCGGATTAGTTATTCCTGAACACACGTTTCTCAGTCCTATAGGACCTATCATCCGAGGCACCTCATTCCATCATCCACATATGTAAAATGCCAGGCCGTGTTAAAGCCCAAACACCACTTCTAGCTAGAAAGAAACGTGCTTCTCTCCCTGCGTTCCCTTCTCCCGTTTTAGACTCTACCGGTGTGTGAGGCTCGCGAAGTCACGCTATACACAAAGCTATGCCTAAACAGGCTATGCTTTGATCATCCCACAAGGCCTGCTTTTCAACAAAGCCTTGATCATATGCATCTTAGTATGCCACACTGTCACTCCATATCACACAACCAATCCTTTGCCGAAATATATGAAAGGGTGTTAAGCAAGAGAATAAATTCTCCGCCACCAAACATTCGACAGAAAATCAATAAATACAATATAAAGGAGTACAATGTCATACACACATTCCATTTATAAGCTTGTGCTCTGGGTCTGAACGAAAGCCAAATTCGTACAAATCAACACTACGTCCGGTCGGCCACCACTTTAGCCCCTTCAAGGTAGCTACTTCAATCACGGGCATCAGCAATTGTCATCCATTCGATGTGAAGATCGCCGGTCTTCAATCACCGTCTTCAACTCTTTGACTTTCATTCGTCGTATGATCGTTTGAAATGAGATTGAACTCGGATTTTTCAAATGATCCTCGCATATACATATTTAAAAATCATTTCATGTTGTTGATATTAATTTATAACGATCAACCTTTATTTTTATTTATATAAAAATAATTAAATTCCATTTAATGACGCTCCAAGTCAAAAGGCGACCTTGGCGTTGTTTTCACCCAAATTTTTTTTACACATTTTTCCAAATCCAACCTTTGGAATTTAACAAAATTCATAACGTTGGAAAGATCTTCCCAAGGCGAACCTAACGGTTACAGATTTGGGAAAAATCCAATGGTCGGAAATTTCGGTATAATCAACTAAAGGTACAATTCTACAAAGCGGACTACCACGCTCGATTCGTTCAATTAAAATTTGTTTATATATGATTATATATATATACTTACAATTTCTTCGGCTATTTCACTATTGTGGTAATCATGACAAGTAAAGATATATAACATAACACACAATAACGTTTATTTTAATTCACATACACAACCTATCCATGCAATGTATATTTTTTTACTATTTTTTTTAATCTACACAAACATGCAATTTCTTGTGCGTCATTTCTAATTCAACAAAAATGATTATTCTGTGTCATTCTTTTGTTTACAAGCAAAATGATATTCTTGCTTTAATCTTTAAACATGAAAATGTAAATTTCATATCTTTAATCTTTTTTAATGAAATCAAATTCGTTAAAATGTAAATTTTCATTGTTATAATTTTCATTGAAAACCCATTTACATAAAAATGTAAATTTCATATCCTCTTCCTCTTCAAAATGAAAATCTAATTCATTAAAATATGAATTTTCACTTTAAAGCTTTTTACATGAAAATGTAATTTCTACCTTTAAATCTTTTACATGAAAAATGTAAACTTTCTCCTTAATCCTAAATGTAATTTTCTTTTTAATCGAATTACATTAAAATGTAACTCTTCTTTTTAATCTAATTCACATTAAACATGTAAACTTTTCTAACAAAATGTTATCTTCATACAAGTGTGACATTTTAACAAAAATGATATTTTTATACTAATGTGACATTTTAACAAAAATGAAACTTTGTTCCTAATGCAACCTTTTTGACTAGAAATGATATTTTTAAATGCAACATTTTATAGAATAAAAATGTTACTTTCCTATGCTAACATTTTATATAAGAAAATGTTCCTGTATATACTGACATAAAAATGATATTTTATTATGCAAACATTTTTATACATAAAATGTTTCTTTTCTAATGTTAACATAAAAATGTGATTAACATTACTATGAAAATTTCTATCCTTTTTAAATTACATAAAAAGGTGATTTTGATTCCACTGTCAAATTTCTCCTTTTTAATTACATTAAAAATGTAATTTCCATTACGACGATGAATTCTTACCTTATAATTACATTAAAAATGTAATTCTCTTTTCTTTTTAATCTTGATTACATAAAATGTAATTCTCTTACTTTAAATCTTGATTACATAAAATGAAATTCTCTTTTAATATTGATTTCTTTTAATCTTAATTACATAAAATGTAATTTTCTTACTTTTATTCAGTTACGTGAAAAATGTAACTTCACTCTAAATGTTAATTTGTCCAGTTAACATTTTATAACTAAATTGTTATTTTAACCAATCTCAACATTTTATATCTAAAATGTTATTTTTCTTTTACTTTGACAATTTTCTATTTAACAAAATGAGCATTTTGTTATGACATACCCTTCTGTTTAACAAAATAAATATTTTGTTTTACATATAACATGTAAATAAAAATAAGTTTACAAATTTTGCCTTTTATTCACACATAGGATATAAATAAAAAAGTATACAACAAGTTTGTCTTTTTTTTTCAAATCTCTTTTTAACAAAAAATAATTTTTGTTCTCAACCATCACATTTAACCAAATATACATTTTTTATTTCAACTCTTTCCTTTAGACAAAAATGTGAATTTGACGCTACTAATATATATTGACAAAAATGTGAATTTTTACACTACTCTTATATATCGACAAAAATGTGAATTTTGACGCTACTAATTTATATTGACAAAAATGTGAATTTTGACTCTACTCTTAATGTATCATTTTATAACAAAATGACTTTTATTCAAATATTTCATTACCAATAAAAGTGACATTTTTCTCCTAATTAAACATGTCTAACAAAACGACATGTTTATTCTAATATGTCACGTTTAACAAAATTGACATTTTTATTCTAATGAAATCTTTTTATCAAAAATGACATACTTGATTACAATAAACATTTTTAATGCAAAAATGTTATTTTTAATCTAATTATGTTTTTAAAACATACAAGACATATTTTATTACTAATTATGTTTTTTTTTATAACATAACTGACATTTCAATTCTAACATAAATGGCATTTTATATTAAAATGACAATTCTAATAATTCTATGTTTCATATGTTACGATAAAAAGATTATTTTTATCGCCTCACAATTCTGACAATTCTATATAACAAAATACAAATGACCATTTTAATTTTTCACATAGCTTGTAGGTGTGAATATTTATTTATTCACACATTCCAAATTTTAATGTAACAAATAAATGGGAATATTTATTCGTTCACAAATTTCAATCTTTAACACGACAAATAAATGTTAATATTTATTTGTACACAGATCTAATTTTAACATAGCACATAAAAAGAGTATTTCAATTTTGCATCTAATTCTAGTTTTAATCATGACAAATAAAAATGGCATTTTTATTTGCTTTACACTTTCCTATGTGTTCTAACAACAAATAAAAGGATACTTTTATTTGTTTAAACTTTTCTATACATTCTAATAACATATAAAAGAATATTTTATATGTAAACATTCTCTCTATGTATTTCCATGTCATATAAAGGAATATTTTATACGTCAAGATTTTCTATGCATTTCAATAACAAATAAAAGGGATTTTATTTGTAAATCAACTTCTATACTTTAATATGACAAATAAGAGGAATTTTTATGTGATAACTAGTTTTTATTCGTATCATAACTACCATGAAACACACAAACAATTCAGTAATTCATCATCAACATAAAACAGTCAACACTGAAATCATTACATACACAACATTAACATGAATCTTAAATAGAACAAATTTAAATTCCACAGTAGAATAAATAATTAATTTTAAAATTTAAAATATAGAAATCTCACCTTGGTTTCTGTTTAAATTGCTATACGCGTTCAAATTCGGCTGAATTTCCAAAGTGCTTGTTTTCAGATCCGGTCAGTTTCATGAGGTAGATCTTGATCATACGATTCCAACGCAATGAAAATCGTTCAATTCCGTCGCTGTTTGAAAGAGTTATATGTTTTTAAAGAGTTGATTACATTTTTAACACTAATTAATAAATTAATTATATTTTTAATTACCCTTAATACCTTCTCCATCGTTCCTCTTTGCTGGAAATAGCCGAACCCATCGTTCACCGTGAGTCCACCCCTGCGCGTGCCACCGTGGTGCCCCGGACCACGATCTGAAGCCTCCACTCGAACCGCCACGACGCCAGCTCCCCGCGGACCCTACCCTCGACCAACTCGCGCTCCCTAGGACCCGCCAACCACCCATAAACACAGCCACTTCCCGGTGAGAATTCGCGAAATCCGTGAGCTAAAACCCGACTTTAACCGTATGGATCTGTAGATCTCTCCAAGGGCTTCGATTTTGTATATAATATGTTGAATTTCATTGAGCGGGTCAAAAGTTATTGAGTCGGGAAGTTTTGAATGTTCATGGCCATTGAAAAGGGGGCGGCGGCTGTGCATTTCGAAATTAGGGTTAGGTTTTTTTTTTAATAATAAATCTCGATTTTCGTGCTTTAAAGGTGGAATTTCGGACTGTCTCCAAAGTGGGCTTGCTTACTGTCGTTCATAAGGTTTTGACGCCTTTTGAACGCGATGGGCTATGCCCCGTGACCCAATTCTGAAGTCTGTTGCTTGTTTTATTAAAATTACAATATTAAAATAATTTAATTTCCACCGTACATTTAAATATGTCGGGGCCACATACGGACTCTGAAAATTCCAAAAAAAATATTTTTGGCTTTGCATTGACGATACGGTTCCAAAGAGACTATTTTCGTTGAATTCTGAGACTGTTCGAAAAATGGCCTTTTTCAGGTCGATCAGTTTTAACTGTAAACTGACAAAACGTGTTATCTTCTGCCACGCTTACATACTCATTCAAAAAATTCTGGAAAATTAAACTTAGCCATAATTCGACATTCCGGTTCCAACAAAAGTGGTTTCGTCGGAAACCGAGGTCGTTTGTAAAATGGCTATTTTTAAGGCCAATATATTATATTAAAATATATTAAAAATACATTTTTAAACAAATAATTTCTGAAACTTGAAATATATAAGTGTTTACTATTTTCCAATGCAGAAACGTCATTCTGAACTCAATGGAAGTGATTTCGAGTCCAAATTCCTTCATATGCAAAAGGTAGTGTTTTTGTCCTTTGTAAATTTCATAGCGACCTTTCTAAATTTTAATTTGGGCATAACTTTTGATTCCCACTATGAAATTTCAGATTCGTTAGAAAGATATTTTTAAATAGATTCTATATTTTTGGTTTCACTAAAATCCGTTAAATTTTGCATCCTGTACGTTCAGTCAAAGTTCAAGTTTGACTTTTCAAACTACCGCATTGTTTCTAACACTTTTTATAATTAAAATTAAATTATTCATTCTAACTTCAATTTAAATCAATTTTTAATCATTTTATTTTAAATAAATTATTTTAAATATCAAAACCCATTAAAATTAGTTAAAAATAATTTTTTAAATTTACCCAAAAATTCAGGGTTGTTACATTAGTGATTCTCTTAAGTCCAATTCTATCTAATCTTTATACCTATGGTGTAAATTGCTTAGCTTGTCTACCCATATTGTTAATGTACAACATTGAAACATGATTTTTTAATTGGGTACATCTTTACATGCCTATTTTTCCTTATGTCAATTCTTATGCCTCATCTCTATTTTTCCCCTTTTTACTTGCTTTTTTGAATACTAAGTTCATTCAGAACTTAGATTGAATCTCGTTGTACGTGCAATTATAACGCGGCGAAAATTGGTTATAATTTAATTGAGTAAATTTTGGGCATAGCATGGGAATGTGGCATAAACTTGTATTGGCTAGACTTGTGGAAAATTTAACACATAGTTTAGGACACGTATGACAAATATGTAAATTGGCTAAAGAGAACATGCTTAACCCGAGGTTAGATTGAGTTGTGGTGTAAGACTGCCCAGAACCGCCCGGCACATCCAGCGACTGTAACAATATAGATCTAATATGAGAGGTTGGCACATTTAAGCGCAAAAAACCGAGGTTAGATTGAGTTGCGGTGTAAGGCTGCCCGAAACCGCCCGACACATCCAGCGACTGCAATAATATAGATCTAATGTGAGAGGTTGGTGCTTTAATGAATAAATTAAAGCTAAGAAACAGACAGCCTAAGAATGGTGGGGTTAAGTTAATCAAAGCAACACTTAACCAATATAAAATGATGTGTGATAGGGTTAAGTAACACAAGAGGGCAACACTTAACTAATATAGCATGACCAGTGGTAGGGTTAAGTTAACACTTAACAGCAACACTTAACCAATATAACATGATGTGTGATAGGGTTAAGTAACACAAGAGAGCGAAACTTAACCAATATAACATGATGTGTGATAGGTTTAAGTAACACAAGAGGGCAACACTTAACTAATGTAACATGACAAGTGGTAGGGTTAAGTAACACAAGAGAGCAACACTTAACCAATATAACATGATGTGTGATAGGGTTAAGTAACACAAGAGGGCAACACTTAACCAATGTAACATGACAAGTGGTAGGGTTAAGTAACACAAGAGGGCAACACTTAACCAATGTAACATGACCAATGGTAGGGTTAAGTTAACACTTAACCAATGAACGAGTGGGGTTAAATTAATGGGAAACACTTAACCAATATAATATGATGAATATATAGGGTTAAGTTAATAGAAAACACTTAATCAATTACAACATGATGAATGAGAAGGGTTAAGTTAATAAGAAACACTTAACCAACATGACATGGCGTGTGGATGGGTTAAGCTAACTTGAATGGATGGATAACACTTAGCCAATTTGGGGTGTATTCGAATAGACCCGAGAAAACCCTAGCAACGGAGACCCATTTCAGCAGTAACCCACATGGATGTATCACGGTACCCTGAAACTAGGCAGGGTGGGGCACGATTACCGGGTTGATTATAAGTGGTCAAAGTAGCGGGAGGGGTGCAGCAGTGTAGTTCCGACGGAGTATGGGCGTGCGCGTGCTCCGGAGTGGAAAAGCAGGCACTGGGCATCAGTAGTATATATTATGCATCTAGAATTTGTGTCGGGTTGCTATTATAGGGATTGATACACCTTATGGTGGGACCAGCATAGCGTATCTACACACAAGAAAGGGTCGATTGACACAGACACAACGAAAGTTAATACAAGTAGGGAACCGATCGATAGGGTAGTAAGGGTACATCTAACATATTCATGGAAATTAGGCTGGTTGAGGTAAGATGCTCATACTAGATGTACATCTGAAGGCTTCCACAATTGCGGGGTTGGGATCGCCTTATTTTATAACACAGGATACTAGTTGAGACACTAGTAGGGGATACAGATCCTTTTTTACAGGATACTAGTTGGGACACGGGTAGGGAATATGAATCGTTCTATGAAAGACACTAGTTAGGATGCTAGTTGGGTGGTGCAGAGAAAATAGGAAATCAGAGAAAGAACCGAAGATCATTCAGTGTATCTTACCTTGTCATATCTAACAATCATCATTTTATTGTCTTGCTATGCTTATTATCAAGGTTATGATCTGGTATACAGTTAATTCATGTCATGATCCATTTACCTGTTTACATGCTAAATAATCACTGGACTTACTGGGCTTTATGTCTGACTCTGTTTTGTTTCGCTCTCATTTCTTCCGTCCCCCCCCCTCGCCCCCCCAGGTTCACAGGGAGGGAATATTACCACTTAGCTCAGTTTTCTTTCCAAGCTCGAAGATAGACGATGTATTGCTTTGGACTCTCTTTTCCACTGTTATGGCTGGCTCATGCTTTATTGGGGAATTTCATTGTCATTTCATGCTTCTTTATTTTGTTAAACAAGATAGATGCTTTGTTGTAATGGGTATTGGTGCTGGAAAACAATCTTTTTACAAGCTGTTTTATCAATAAAGTAAAGTTTTATTTATTTTCCGCTATTTAAATTTTGTCTGTTTTGTAATTTATCTGTTCTGTACACTTATGACGCTCCACTGAAGTTAATGCATTTCCTATGTGAGTGACCTTAACGGAGGTGGGGCGTTACACGTGGTATCAAAGCTAAAGGTTATCAGAACAAATAAAAGATTTTTCAAAAGCATATTTTAAAAGGGGTGTTTTCTAAAACATGTTTTAAAGAAGAGTTTTTCAAGAGAAAAATATTGTTTTTAATAGGCATATTCCCCAAATCCATATGCACTATCTTTCGATTCTCTATTTGAATCTCTTCTTCCTTTCTTTTGCCATAGTTTCGTAGGCATACGGCACATGTCGAGGGCGAAGTAGTGCCCAACCTCCATCTGCAGCCGTAGTAGTTTCACCTGCGACTAATTTTCTTTTAAGCCTTGTAGGTTGTCGTGCGATGGAAGTAGTATCGAGGAACTTGTCAACAAGCTACTCAAGGATAGTAAGGATGAGAATAAGAGAGTTTAGGCTAGGAAGCGCAAGCCCAAGGATAGGAAGCTTGTTGATATGGCTTAATCCACGCAGTAGGAGAAAGGTGAAAAGAAAGAGGCCAAAGTGGAGGAATCACAAATAAGGGATTAGAATATAAGAAGGGTGGAAGAAGCAATAGATCCCGCAACAAGAGGAAGTGTCTTTTCTGTGGTATAGCAGGTCATTTAATTATAGGAAGAAGAATACAAGTGGTTGTTTTCAGTATTGTGAAGCAGCGCATCGTATCAAGGATTGTCGAAGGACAAGGACAATGGCAAAGGACATAATCTTCTAGCGGGAAATTGCATGCTCTCACTGCTAGTGTACCAAAGAGAGGTAGGAATGTTTCTGTTTAAAGTTTAGTTTTTCTTTTCAATCATCCTGTTAGAACTTTGTTCGATTCTGCCGCTTCACCTTCTTTTCTATCGGCTTCCGTAGTTGAGTCTCTGCACCTTAGTACTTGTATAGTAGAAGATCCCATTATTGTCTCAAATCCAATTAATGGTTCGGCTCGTTTATCTGTTATTTGTTTGGATTTGGGAATGTCTATACTAAGCGTTGAGTTTAGGTATAATGCTTACGTTTTTGGTTTCATGGGCTATAGGTTGATTCTAGGGATGGATTGGTTATCTAGTAATGGTGCCATTCTCAATTCTGAAAGGAGGGTAGTTAGAATTTTAACTCGCCTCGGTAATACCCTCGAAATCTCGTGTAACCCTAAGGGTTCCGTCATGCTTAGTTACCTAGAATCTCTCGATACATCTGTTGATAATTTGCTATAGTCCATGAGTATCCTGATGTCTTTGACGAAGTGAAGGGTTTACCCCTAAAAACGTGAAATAGATTTCCGCATATACTTGGCTGATAACGCCAACCCAGTTGCATTACCTGTACAACACATGGCCCCTAGGGAGAGGAAGGAGCTCAGCAAGCAAGTTAAATAGTTGCTTGAGAAGGGGTTTATTTGGCGAAGTATTTTTGAATGGGGTGCTCTAGTAGTGTTCGCTACTAAGGTAGATGGTCCACTTCGCTTATGTGTGGATTATAGAGAATTAAGCAAGCTGACTAAGAAAAATAGGCACCCACTTCCAAGAATAGATGATTTGTTTGACCATCTTGTAGGTGCGTCTGTTTTCTTCCAACTAGATTTGACTACAGGGTTTCATCAGCTAAGAGAAGCTGAGGACAGTATAGACAAGACTGCTTTTGGGACCCGTGACGGTTTCTTTGAGTAGCTCGTCATACCTTTCGGTTTGACAAATGCACCCGCTTATTTTGTTGACTTGATGAGTAGGGTGTTTAGGTAGTTCCTTAATAAGTTTGTAGTAGTCTTCGTGGACGATATCTTGATTTTCTCAAAGAACGAGAATGAACATGCTTTGCATTTAAGAGAAGTCATGGATACACTTCGAGCACATCAACTTAAGGTAAAGTTCTCCATGATGTCATTTTCGGAGAGAAGAAGTAAGGTTTCTAGCACATGTGGCGTCCAAAGAAGGGATAGCAGTAGATCCCGCAAAAGTAGTCGCGGTGCAAGATTGAAAGGTCCCAAGGAATGCAACCAGAGTAAGAATCTTTCTTGGACTAGCGGGTTAATATAGGAAGTTCATTTAGAACTTTGCAAAGGTATTAGCCCTACCTACTGGATTAACAAAGGAGAATCTAACCTTTTCTCGGGATATTGATTGTGATGTCGCATTCCAACGATCGAGGAGGGCTCTTACAACGGCCCCAGTTTTAACTTTTACCTTACGGTAGTAAAAGGTTTACTGTATACACGGATGCATGCGGCACGGGACTAGGCGCCATTTTGATGTGAAAAGGAAGGATAAGGTCGTAGCAGATTCCTTAATAAGAAAAAGGTTGACTTCAAGTCCTCTTTATGTGAAAAGGAAAAGTTCATAATACACATCAAACTTCTATTTTAAAACCTTCGGTTAAGGTAGTAGTTGGCATCGCTAGGAGTAAGATCTACGCTTTTGGATCAAATACGGATTTCACAAAGAAAAGACTCTCAGATAGTTGACGCAATATATAAGTTAAGTAGAGAAGAGACCTCTAATCACCTTAATAACTACACTTGGAAACATGGTTAGCATCTATTTATTTTTAAGAGATAGTTCTTCCACATGGAATACCCTCTAGTGAATTTTGAAGACCCTTTGAGGAAATGTTAGCATAACATAGCAGAAGTTATAGCCCCGAGTATACTAGAAGAAGAAGAGGTAATGGGTTCCAACTCATATTTTGGAAACAGAAATTAAGAAGCTATGCAATGGTGAAGTTAAGACAGTCAGAGCACAATGGGGTGAAGCTCAAGAAGATGCGGCTTAGAAGGCTGAAGACTAGATACGTGCATCACACCCTTTTGAGGGTATATCCTTGATCTCTCTTTTTTGTAAAGTTTGTTTGCATGCTAGTCATTATCTTTTAAGTATATCCTCTCGGTTCTATCCCCGATCCTTAGGTAGAAATGTAAACATGTGTTTGGGACATGTTATGTTTGGTGGATGCAAGTGTTTGCTAGTGGTTGCTCGTGGATGCATACACACACACACTAGGTACTAGATCGGCTCAGTCACTTTCATATTGCATATGCATATATGAATTTATATATGGATTGAAACTTGATGTGTTATCATGTGGATGTTGCATTTGTACGAATGATTGTGCACTCATGTAGAAGTTACAAAATACAATTAGGAATAATTGGATACATGATGGACTCATAGCACAAACATGATTCGCATCAAGGAGGTCAACTAAATCAGTAGACCGCCTGATTTTGCATTAGATAATGACATACACACACACTATGCATATGATCATGAAAGCATTAGAAGTCTTTTAAGGACAATGGATGCCTGTGATTGATGGTTGAGTAGATGGATGTTGGATGTTAGAATACATTCTTCTTAACTTAGAGATTTCAGGGACGAAATCCTTTAAGGAGGGGAGAATGTAACACCCTGTATTTTCTGTGAATATTAAAATTAAAAAAAATCTTAGAACACTTAATTTATAGAAGAAGAATTAAGGGAAACGGGTTACGCCATTGCGTTCATCTCGGAATTTTGATTGAGATAGAGTCCGAGTTTGCGTGAATCGGACTCCATATGAAGAAGCTATGGAGTTCAGAAGATTTCAAGAATAAACAGAAAATAATAATTAAATAATAAATCCAGTTCAAAATTCAAAATTCGGACAGAACAGGCTGAGCGGGAAAATTCCCGCTCAGGGTGTCGACCCCCCCAAGGGGAGTCGACATAGGTGTCGACCCCCCTATAGGGGAGTCGATAGGTGTCGACCCCCCCGGTAGGGGAGTCGACATAGGTGTCGACCCCCCTGTACGGAGTCGACCCCTTTGAGATCTACTTCCTATGATGAATTTTAGTAGCTCTGAGCTGATGTGGCCTTCCCTGATTGACCAATGACTAATTTCTGAGGTGTTAGGACTTATGTGTCATGCTATGATTGGCTGGATGACACATCTCTTTTGTTTGATGGCTCTGATTTCTCATAGACTATCTAAAGGCTAGAATTAATCCTAAACATCTATATATACGTAGCCAAACCTAGACCCTAACCTCATAACCCTAAGACTATGTTGGAATCATGTTATTCGTCTATAAGCTAACTTAGCCTCCTTCATCTTCTCCTACCTAGAAAAATAAATCCCAACTAGTAATCGATTATAAGAACTTCAAATCAAACGTCTACATCATAGGATAGCTTTTCAAATTCAGAAATCAGATCCCAGAATACAAGACAAATATGTAAATTGGCTAAAGATGAACATGCCTAACCCGAGGTTAGATTTAGTTGCAGCGTAAGACTGCCCGGAACCGCCCTGCACATCCAACGACTGCAACAATATAGATCTAATGTGAGAGGTTAACGCATTTAAGCCCAAAAACTCGAGGTCAAATTGAGTTGCGGTGTAAGGCTGCCCGGAACCGCCGGGCACATCCAGCGACCGTAACAATATAGATCTAATGTGAGAGGTTGGTGATTTAATGAATAAATTAAAGCTAAGAAACAGACAGTCTGTAACACCCCACATCCGTTAGTGTCACTCACAAAGGGAATGCACTAAGTTCTGTGGAGCATTTAGGGTAAAAGATGCAGATAAATTACAAGACAGACAGAAATTAAACAGCGGAAAATAAAACTTTGCTTTATTGATAAAATAGTTTGTACAATGATTTCTTTACAATATCAGAGTGTCATCTGTCTTACAAAATAAAGAAGCATAAAACAACATTTATATTCCCCAATTTTAGCAAGAGCCAGCCATAGCATCTGAAAAGAGAATCCAAGCAAACTTCGACAAATCTTCAAGCTGGGAAAGAATGACAGTCCAACTTTACCTGAGCTATACTATTCTCTCCTTTACAACCTAGGGGGGAACGGAAGAAAAGAAGACGAAAGAAAAACAGAGTCAGACATAAATCCTGAGTAAGTTCAGTAACTTCTAGCATGTGAACATGGAAAAACAAAACGACATGAATTAACTGAATACAAGATAACACCATGATGATAGGGTTGGCAAGGTTAGACAAGATTAACACAAGATATGCTAAGCTAAGATAAACTGGATATGCTCTAATACTTTCGCCGCTTCGCTATTTCCTTGTTATACTGGTTTCTATATCTCTGCACCACCTAACTAGTGTCCCAACTAGTAACGATAACGTGATCCCAATCCCTGTAGTTTCCATTGCCTTCAGGCATACATTTATTATTTGTTATCTAGATCTAATCTAGGGTTTCTATCAAGTGCTTCTAGATTCAACTAGAGTTTACGCTATCTGCTGAACGCTTCTCGGATTCAGGGTTTATGCCACCTAGTTCCACTAGGAATTATGCTACCTGTCGAACGATGCCCCCAAGTCTAGGACACACTACCTAGAGTGGTGTATGTTCCTATACTTCCCCATGCATGTATCGAGAATCATTATCGCTTGTCTAGATGCACATGTCATGTAATGTGCAGCCCGAGTCCTATGGCAGGGCAAATCACGGAATACAGAACTCGGTCGGGAGCTTTCAGATATCTGCCGATGTAGATGCTAAGGTCTGTTTTTATTCCAGTGGCTATGGTCCCACTTGACCCCTCCCTCAACTAATGAAAGGCACACCTTGAAAAATGAGAACTATACGCAGGCCCCCGGTGCCCCACTATCCTATGGCCATCCTCACCCATAACTAGATAGCAAGTATATGGTCTTTTGGAGTTCTCCGCCTTTCCGCTTCACGTATCTCGATTGACTCAAGATGGATGGTAGACGACGAGTTGCTATCACAGGGCTACCGTTTTCTAGCCGAATCACGCCGGTCCATCCTAGTCTTTAGGTTGCCATATATTGCAACCAAGGCATACCCCTGGTTCTTCTACGCAGACCTTAACCTCTGTGAGCCCAGGAAGATCATCTGCAGCCTCACAGAGGGATACCAAGAGTACCCTCACGTCCCCTTGAAGCCTCGGGCTTCGTAACCCAATTCGTTGGAGCCTTCTTTTTACTTAGACGGACATTCGCTCCTTCCCGTGTTATACTAAGAATTACTACTTAGTTCTACTAACTAAGGTTTACCACTTAGTTTCCAGAATCGTTGTTTTCTTAACTAAGGTTTACTACTTAGTTCCTTTTAACTAAGGTTTACTACTTAGTCCTCTCCTCGTCACTTTGGATTGGTTAAGTGTCATTAGTCAATTCAAGCCAACTTAACCTCCTTCATTTATCCTGTCAAACTGTTAAGTGTTATCAGTAATTCATGTTGACTTAACCCCACCACAAACCAAGTTATATTGGTTAAGTATTTCTTATTACTTAACCCTACCCATTCATCCTGTATTGGTTAAGTGTTCCTTGCCCGTCTGTTTTAACTGACATGTTATTATTAATGGTTAAGTATTATCCCTTCATGTTTTAGACTTAACCCTATTCCTTTATCACAATCCGATGGTTAAGTGTTCAAGCTTACTTAACCCTACGGTCTAGCCCAGCTAACATATCAAATTGGCTAAGTGTATTTACTTAACCCTAACCTCTAGTCTAGTTAACATGTTAATTTGGCTAAGTGTATTAACTTTACTTAACCCCCTTCTAGTCTAGTTAACATGTTAATTTAGCTAAGTGTATTAACTTTACTTAACCCCTACAAATCTGGTCTTGTTACCATAAGTTTGGTTAAGTGTCCCTATGGACTTAGCCCTCCCATTCTAGCTTGACTGTGTTAAGTTGGTTAAGTGTTCCTATGGACTTAACCCTCCCATTCTAGCTTAACTGTGTTAAGTGTCTGTATGAACCTAACCCCACCCATCGTTTTGGTTATCTTGTTGAATTGGTTAAGTGTCTTAGTTAACTTAACCCTACCATTCTTGTTCTAGCTTTAATTAAATAGATTAAAGCCGCGACCACTCACATTAGACAGATATTGTTGCGAATACTGGATGTGCCGGTTGGTTCCGGGCAGGTTTACATCGCAACTCAGTCTAACCTCGGGTTAGGCATATTCGTGTTTTCTACGTTCAAAGGGTTTCGATTAATTTTCAAATCAGGTTTTGAAAGCAACCATCATGTCCGTCGGATCAGTTAGGGATAGCCAGAGAGAGTAGGAAACTTGTATTTTCCAAACCCAAGCCTAGACACTATCCTCTCTGTCACCCTAGAACTTTCTGGTGTTTCATTAAAAGAGATGTCGTTAATAAACCTTTGATTTGTCTAAATTTACATTTCTCATTTAGGGCAAATTCTATAAGTAAATCATTCCTAGTTTACTTATTTCCTAATTACTCTTTTAATGTAAATTGTCAACATTTATTCTTATGGCCCATTTTCCCTCTATATCATATTTATGCCTTTTTGGTATGTAAACTATACCAAATTAAATGCCACTAACCATGACTTTTGCTAAACCTGACACTTATCCCCAATTATGGCCAATTTCAAATTTATGCCAATATGCCAAATTAGCTAACCCAATACTGCTTTAACATTCTAATTACAGTTCATGTCAAACTAGACTTACTATTCTAGTTCACAGTTCATGTAAATGCTAGATTTACAAGTCAATACTATATTCAAATTACACATCCTATGTCAAATTTATCCAATTTGCATTTCTATGAACATGCCATAATACATGTTCCCAATTTATGCCAATTTCCAAGTTTATAACTATGCTTTTAGTAAATTTTATATTTTGCCCAAATCGTATTCCCACCGTTCGTATAATCGTGATTCAGTCTAGATTATAGATAAATCTAGATTCGTAGAAAATAGGGAATGAACCAAAGATGCTATGCAAAAGATAGACATAATAACTGGCATAAAAAGGGTTGAATAACGACGTAGGTTCAAGAACATGGGTAGACCTAACTCAATAGGTAAATTCCCAAGGTCTAAAACCAAAGAAAACCAAGAATAGACAGAATAGAGGCGTAGGTTCAAGAACATGGGTAGACCTAACTTAATAGGTAAATTCCCAAGGTCTAAAACCAAAGAAAACCAAGAATAGTCAGAATAGAAAATCAGGTTTAGACCCAATTTCACAGTCACAAAACTTAAACAATACTTTCCTAGTCATGAATTGTAACACCCCACTCCCGCTATGGTCACTCACTAAGGGAATGCCATAGCATCGGTGGAGTATTTTAGTGAATATAGAACTGAAAAATTACTACATGACAGATATAAATAGTACTTGAAATTTAAAACATCATCTCATAACAGCGGAAGTAAAACATGTCTGGTTACATCATAAAACCACAATAAAAGTCAAGTACAATATCCATCAAAATAAAGAAGTACATAATCCCACTCTCATACAATAGCCATGACAAAAGAAAAGACAACTGGGTAACTGGAGCTTTACATCTATCCAAGCTCCTAAAGACTGGAACAGCAATCCGATCAAGCTCCACTACTGCTAGGATCCACCGTAGGACCTGAGGGTTGGGAAAAAAAAGATAAAAACAACGGGGTCAGACATAAGTCTGAGCGAGTCCTATAACTTTAACAATACAATCGTTAAAGTAACCAGAGATGACATAAACTGATATACGATAACTAATGGGGATGAATGGCTACACTAAGCAGTCAACTAAACTAAGATAAAAGATAAAGACGCATCTACCCTTCCAAAGGTAAATTACTAAACTGCACCACACCAGTCATTCCTAACTTAAAGGTTGATCCCACCCATGGACTTATAAAATTAACTTAATAGTTCTCGCGTACCCCTAGGTGACTGAGTAGACGCCACGGGGCCCTACAATCCACTAGGTGTACACACTACTCCCCATTCGATCGGCTCCCTAACGTAGATACCCGTGCTGGCCCCACCGTGGGGTGTACCATTCCCCAACGTGGCAACCTGATAAAATTAACGGTGCACGGCTTATATCTACACGATGCAACAACGTCTTATTTACCAGCCCGGGCCCACACACGCATATGAAACCCGTTGGTCATGCGTTGCCACCGCTAACCCATTTTGGCCTCTTATAGTCAAGCCCAGTATGCGTGTCCCGTCCTCGACATGGGTCGAGCCCACTAAGATACGTATGGGTTACTGGTTGAAATGGGTCCCCAGCACAAGCCATCCCCCAAAGCTTGGCCCACACACTAGTGTTTCCCACTTAACCCTTTAATCATGTTTAATTACATGTTTCATCTTGGTTAAGTATTTTATCATATTTTCTATTGGCAACCACTAGCAATTTCCACATACCACCCAAGGTACCCACTTAACCCCCATGCCCCACTACATGCTTATCTGGTTAAGTGTTTCTTAATTGATTAACACCGTAACCGTGTAAAGGACCCCTCACATTGGACCGTCATTTGTAGATGCCTGGTTAAGCCGGTAAACTCCGGGCAGTCTTACACTACAAACGGGTCCAACCTCGTGTCATTTACCCTTGTTACGTATTTAATTTATGATTAAGACCCCTCACATTGGACCGTCATTTGTAGATGCCTGGTTAAGCCGGTAAACTCCGGGCAGTCTTACACTACAAACGGGTCCAACCTCGTGTCTTAATCGATTAATTACTCCCATAATTTGTGTTAATTATCATGTTTATTTTAGGAATATGGGTGCACCTAACTTAATAGGCAAATTCCCAACTCCAAAGTGTGGGTACACCTAACTTAATAGGCAAATTCCCAACACATAGTATGGGTACACCTAACTTAATAGGCAAATTCCCATACTATGTTCATTTATTTTATGTTATGCATAATTATATTAATTTCACACAATCTTATTAACATATGCATTGAATTAACCCCATCGTTCCCACGTAATTTCGTTCTCATGACATAACACATATAAAAGGTGTCAACTTGCATATGTATGAACATGTTTCAAAGGTGCCATCTTGCATATTAACAAACACATAACTTGCATATGAACTTGCATAACATGTCACATAACTTGCATATACTCTTGTATAACATGTCACATAACTTGCATATAATCTTGTATAACATGTCACATAACTTGCATATAATCTTGTATAACATGTCACATAACTTGCATATTAACTTGCATAACATGTTACATAAACTTACATATTAACAAATACATGACTTGCATATGAACTTGCATAATATGTCACATAACTTGCATATGAACTTGCATAACATGTTACATAACTTGCATATGAACTCATAAACTTGCATATGAAGAAACATACAACTTGCATAATTATCATACATGTAACTTGCATATTATCATACATGTAACTTGCATATTAACATATGATCACAAAGCACAAAACTTGCATAACCCACATACATTAGCAAACTAACATCATGTCATATGACTTAAAACCCATTAATCCCCAAACAAAACCATATGATCTCATCATATCTCATCTACTTAGTTTAGCAATTGATCATTAGAGTGATAGAAACTCACAACTAGCCAATTTGCACTCCAAATGAAGAAGATTAAGATGCTTAGAATGGATTAGAGGTTGATTAGAGAGTGATTAGCTTGCAACCCTCTTCATAAATTAGTGGAGGCTCCTTCTAAGATTTAATTTGGCGGCATGTAGCCCTCAATTCTATTTTTAGTATGGATTAGGGTAGGTTTAGGGTGTATTTATAGATTAGGTGAGTGTTTTAGGCCCTTAGATTAACCCTAAATTAGATTAGGACCCTTAGATTTCGGAACCTTCCAGAAACCAGCCCTAAGACCAAGCCCAAACCCCAAACTGGTGCACCCAACCACAGAACTCTCTAGAAACTGTGCAGGTTTCCTGTCCCGACATGGGCGCACTTCCCAAGTGCGCCAGTGTATTTTTGTGCTGGCGCACTTCACAAGTGCGCCAGTGCATTTCTGGCCTGTTTCGGGTTTTTCTGCCTAACTTCGTTCGTCCATATCTCTTTCATACGGTACCCGTTTTACGCAAACTCGGACTCTATTTCGCGTATTTTTCCGAGACGAACGCAATGACTCAGCCCGTTTCCCCTGATTCTCATATCTGAGATTAATTATACTTTAATTACTAACCATTAGTGTTAATTGAAATTCGGGGTGTTACATGAATCATAGGTGTTTAGTCACAATTGTCCTTGTTATGTCATAGGCAATAGTTTATGTTTTCTAATCAAAGTCATAGGCTTGTGTTCATAGTCTAGGAAATAATTCTCATAGTCACAGTCACAGTCATAGGCAATGTTCATAGTCAAAGAGGCATATGGTTCTAAGGTCCATAGTTTCATAGTCACAGTCTTATTTTGTCCTTGAATCATGTCAGTTCTTGATTAGGTCCAAAGAAATAGGCACAGATTCGAATAGAAAGATTTGGCATACTCTTTTATTCCTTTAATTTCATGTCACGAAAAGAGAAACGATCAAATCTGAGAAGTAACTGACTTACAGAGATTAGATTAGAATAGAAAGACAGTCGTTGCAGTCGTTTGAATCTTCACTTGAATCCTAGCTTGACTTGAACCTCCTCTTGAAAGTCTCGAGCAGCATTTCCTCGTCTTGATTTATTTTATATATATTTATTTTACTCACTTATTTATTCATTTCTCAGAGGCAGCATAAGGATAGAAAAGAATTGTGAATAGAGAAGGAGACTAGGGCTGTTTATATAGTGTAGAAGTCAACGAATCTGGTCAGAATGGCGTCCGGATACAGAGAAACGAATCAGGTTCAGAAAGCTGGAAAAAGCGGGGGGGGGGGGGGGGAGGGGGGGTCGACCCCCAGGTTGACTACCCAGTCGACCTGGGTGCCTTGGGCGGGAAAATTCCCGCCCAGCCCAATCTGGGTTCGATTTTTGAATTTCGAACTCGTTTTCTGATCTGTTTTGAAATTTGAACTTCGCTGAATCTTCCGGAGGCCATATCTTCTTCATACGGACTCCGATTTACGCAAACTCAGACTCGTTTCCATGCAGAATTCCGAGACGAACGCAATGGCATAGCCCGTTTCCCTTGATTTTGATTTTAACTTTTAATTCTGCCTTGGTTCGTGAATCCTAGTGTTACAGAATTACGGGGTGTTACACAGTCTAAGAATGGTAGGGTTAAGTTAATCAAAGCAACACTTAACCAATTTAGCATGATGTGTGATAGGGTTAAGTAACACAAGAGGGAAACACTTAACCAATGTAGCATGACCAGTGGTAGGGTTAAGTTAACACTTAACAACAACACTTAACCAATATAACATGATGTGTGATAGGGTTAAGTAACACAAGAGAGCAACACTTAACCAATATAACATGATGTGTAATAGGGTTAAGTAACACAAGAGGGCAACACTTAACCAATGTAACATGTCAAGTGGTAGGGTTAAGTAACACAAAAGAGCAACACTTAACCAATATAACATGATGTGTGATAGGGTTAAGTAACACAAGAGGGCAACACTTAACCAACGTAACATGACAAGTGGTAGGGTTAAGTAACATAAGAGGGAAACACTTAACCAATGTAACATGACCAGTGGTAGGGTTAAGTTAACACTTAACCAATGAACGAGTGGGGTTAAGTTAATAGGAAACACTTAACCAATATAATATGATGCATGAACAGGGTTAAATTAATAGAAAACACTTAACCAATTACAACATGATGAATGATAAGGGTTAAGTTAATAAGAAACACTTAACCAACATGACGTGGCATGTGGATGGGTTAAGTTAACTTGAATAGATGGATAACACTTAGCCAATTTGGTGGGTATACGAATAGACCCTAGAAAACCCTAGTAATGAGGAACCATTTCAACAGTAACCCACATAAATGTATCACGGTACCCTAAAACTAGGCAGGGTGGGGCACGATTACTAGGCTGATTATAAGTGGTCAAAGTGGCGTGAGGGGGTTCAGCAGTGTAGTTCCGTTGGAGTATGGGCATGCACGTGCTCCGGAGTGGACAAGCATGCACTGGGCATTAGTAGTATACACTGTGCATCTAGAATTTGTGTCGGGTTGCTATCATAGGGATTGATACACCTTATTGTGGGACCAGCACAGGGTATCTACACGCAAGAGAGGGCCGATTGACATAGACACAAGGAAAGTTAATACAAGTAGGGAGCCGATCGATAGGGTAGTAAGGGTACATCTATCATCTTCATGGCAATTAGGTTGGTTGAGGTAAGATCCTCATACTAGATGTACACTTGAAGGCTACCAAAATTGCGGGGTTGGGATCACCTTATTTTATAACACAGGATACTAGTTGGGACACTAGTAGGTGATACGGATCCTTTTCACAGGATACTAGTTGGGACACTGGTAGGGAATATGAATCGTTCTATGAAAGACACTAGTTAGGATGCTAGTTGGGTGGTGCAGAGAAAATAGGAAATCAGAGAAAGAACCAAAGTGCATTCAGTGTATCTTACCTTGTCATATGTAACGATCATCATTTGTTGTCTTGCTATGCTTATTATCATGGTTATGGCCAGGTATCCAGTTTATTCATGTCATGATCTTTTTAGTTGTTTACATGCTGAATAATCACTGGACTTACTAGGCTTTATGTCTGACTCTGTTTTTTTCACTCTCTTTTCTTCCGCTCCTCCCCCCCCCCCCCGATTCATAGGGAGGGAATATTACCACTTATCTCAGTTTTCTTTCGAAGCTTGAAGATAGACGATGTATTGCTTTGGACTCTCTTTTCCACTGCTATGGCTGGCTCATGCTTTATTGGGGAATATCATTGTCATTTCATGCTTCTTTATTTTGTTAAACAAGACAGATGCTTTGTTGTAATAGGTATTGGTGTTTTGGTGCTGGAAAACAATCTTTGTACAAGCTGTTTTACCAAGCTGCTGTTTTATCAATAAAGTAAAGTTTTATTTATTTTCCGCTGTTTAAATTTTGTCTGTTTTGTAATTTATCTGTTCTATACACTTATGACGCTCCACTGAAGTTAATGCATTCCCTTTTTGAGTGACCTTAACGGTGGTGGGGTGTTACACTATGACTCTGCCCTTATGGATAGTGCGAGTCTAATCACTTCATACCTAATAGGCGGATCATTTTACTTAATACCTCTAATCCCAAAGTAGGCTTTACTAAGAATTATTTCCTTTTATTTGTTTCTTTAGGAAGGGAGGCAGGCTCTGCAACCACTTAACACATCAACACTTGAAATAAAACTTTTAGGATAATTCACGCTGCGCAATTAATTATCGTCATGGGTTTCTATGGTTAATGATATCTCACATTATTTGTACATATATCCGACTATTGGAAAGTGAAAACTTCCATTTAATAAGGCAACTGACCTTGCATCATTAACCTACTACGTCCAGTCCTTATTTCTAGTTAAAGGTATTAATTCTAGTATTAAACTAGAATAAGATATGAATAATTCTCTATAACTTCCTATCCTAGTATATATTATTATTTATTTCTTTATTGGACTTAGTACTTAATGCGGCAATTAACACCCATTAAATACCCTTTAATTCATAATTGCCTCATGCCACTAATGACCCTAATGGTCATGTTTTCTAAGTCAACAAACAACTTATTAAATGCCATTTATATTGGTCCTATTTAATTACACTAATTCTAGTTGTTGTGACCTATAGATATTACTATATCTATTTAATTTCATTAGTTCTTATATGAACATATATATATATATATAAAGAGATAGAGAGAGAGAGAGAGAGAAAGATTTATTACTATTATTAGTTTTCCTAATTGAAGTCACTACGTCTAATTTTGATCACATTTAAATTACATCCAATTTGGCATTTATTTCCTATTCAATTCCTTTCTCTAAAACATTAATGGTTACAATATTTACCCCCTTATTTATAGACTTTTAATTATAGAAATCTACTCCACATTTATTGTTATAACGATCACAAATATTCATTTTTATCTACTATGGGATACACTACCACATATATTTATAACGGAAATCATTCAAATTCAAACACATAACAAAAATTTATTTAGTAATAATATAATAGCGTTATTTACGTAGGTTTAGATGGATAAGATTATAATAATTATATATTCATATTTTATGCGTGATATTAATGTAGATACTAATTATATTGTTTTTTGGGCAAGGCCGGTGTTTTTAAAGTAATGACAAACACTTATTATTATGACAAATATTACAGGAGATTAACATATTACTTACCTACTACAATCAATTTTTAAGGTAGGCCATCCACCATATACAATTTTAAAGTGGATCGTACACTACATCCTATCTTGATTACAGAACCAGAGGTAGGCACTCTTTCTAGACTAAAAAAATTTCAAGACTCCGAGTAGGGAGAACACATTCATAACATGACAAACCCATACATATAACTCAAGAAAATAACTAACACCAAGCAAACTGAAGAAAACAAGCTACAGTTCATCACATGAATCCATTCAGCCCCAACAATAGCACAACCAAGAAAACTTCATGCAACCATACACACACAAACATGACAATAGCAAGTCGAAACTCCAATATCATCAGACAACCAAGGTAGCATCACATCAATGAACACCTAGACCTTATTCCACGGACTTAACAATTTCATAATGATTTGAAACTCATTGAGCCAGAGATTACAAAAGTTGCAACTCTAGACACAAAATGGAAAAGTGCATGCGCAGTTGTGTGTCCTAAGCAGTACAAGCTCAATACTTGACAGTAATAAGAGCCCACTCAAAGGAAGAGGAGAATGGTAGTTGAAAAGAGAAACTGGAGATGGAAGGAACTAAAAAACATGGTGCACATCATGCAAGTGAAGGGACAACCTCATCACCAACAAGTCGACCCCAAAAAAATCTCGGAGAGCACTAACAAAACCAAAACAAAACATTCCCACCATGAAACTATTTAATCTTGTCTAAACTAACGACCAGAACAACCCTTTTTGTGGTTAATCTCGTTTGAGATTCAAAATCCTATAGAAATGTTATTAACTGTAATTATTGTAAATTTTGCCCAGACTATTTAAAAGAGGAATGTTTGCATGTCTCAAATCACAAGGAAATAAGTAATATTATTGTTTGGAATGGATAAAGTAGACTACGTATAGAATACATGAACTTACATATCCCGTGCAATCTGATTTGTTTATGTTTCTCTTAAATTTCAAATAATGCCTTTTATTTAAAAAGAGCAAAAAGGGATAATTTATTACAATAGAATTAAAACCCCAAATAATACCAAACAAAACAGGTTTATATTTCTAAAACCATAACTGCACATATCATATATTTAACCCAAATCCGATAAACCTAGAATAATAAAACTACAAGTCTGACAGTATTTTGGGGTTGATTTCCAGGTTCAGGGTGTTTACAATAACCATAAACAATCCAAGATAAATTGTAGGCAATATAAGAAATTAAACAAAGAGGCCTATAAATCTGTATCCAACTTCACATATTATTTCAGATTTGACATAAACAAAACAAATATGATATTTCCCACTCGCGTAAAAGCTATCCAAATCTAAACACGACTTTTAGGCCTATAATTTTCAGATCTTACAGATCTACAATTTGTATACAAAGGTGATATATATACACACTAAATAAAATTTGTAAATCTGTAAGAAAAATTGGAAAAGAAGAAGGAAAATTTATAGTAAAGATTACTATTCGAAGAATTAACCCTTTTTCACAAATCTGGGTTAAATACCTCTAATCTTTGTTAAGTTGATTTGTATATGTTTATATTTTAGAAATTTAGAAGAAAATAGAGAATTGGGAATGGTAGAGCTTCGTTGCTACCTCTAGAAAATATGAGCGAAAAGTAGGGGTTTATCCCTTTACTTATAGGCATAGAAATGACCCTGGACCGTCAGATATAATTCCATAAAAATTCAACTATTAATATAACTTTATATTATATGAATCCCTAGGGGCCGCCTGCCCAAATCGACTAGGAGGTCAATCAAGCGGTCGACACCACGGTCGATTGCCTGGGTCAAACTAACAATGATAGGGGAAGAGGAAGTTATGGTGAGAATTATTACCATGAATATATAATTATTGATTAGTTATTTTCCATCCGTTTTCGTATTTTGTCCGTAACTTTTTCATACGGACTCCGATCGCAAAGTTCCAAACATGAAATTAAACCAAAATGCCATTATGAATGCAAGGTGCAAGTTTCATGGTAAGATTCCCTCACCTGAAAAAAATTCAATTTTTGAAATCTAATAAAATAACTAATTTAATTATTGCCAAAATTCTGGGGTATTACATTCTTTCCTCCTTAAAAGAAAATTTACCCCTGAAATTTTACCAATGACTAGGTCATGGTTGTAACACCCCACACCCGCTAAGGTCACTCACTAAGGGAATGCCTTAACTTCGGTGGAGTATCATAAGTGAATATAGAACAGAAAAATTACAATAAGACAGATATAAGTAATACTTGAGAATTTAAAACATCATTTCATTGCAGCGGAAAGTAAAACATGTTTGGTTACATCACAAAACCATAAACAAGAGTCAAGTACATAATATCCGCCTTGATAAAACAAAAGTACATAATCCCACTACATAACTAATAGCCATAATAGAAAAGATAAGCTGGGCTTTACATCACGGTCCAAGCTCCAAAAGATAGATAAAACAATCTGATCAAAGCCCACTAGTGCTAGGCCCACTCTGAGAACCTGAGGGTTGGGGAAAAAGATAAAAACAACGGGGTCAGACATAAGTCTGAGTGAGCCCTATAACTTTAACAATACAATCATTAAAGTAATTAGGGTATGATATAATCCTGGTACGGTACAACTGGGGATAAATGACTACACTAAGCAGCCAACTAGACTTAGGATGAACTAAGATAACGGTAAAGACGCGCCTATCCACCCAAGGATAAATACTACACTGCACCACACCAGATCTACCCACCCAAGGGTAATTCCTACACTGCACCACACCATATCTACCCACTCAAGGGTAATTCCTACTTAAAGGTTGATCCCACCCAAAGACTTAGAAAATTTAACTAGTAGTTTCGTGTACCCCTGGCTGACTACATAGGTGCCGTCTGCCCCTATCTCCACTAGGTGTACCCTGTACTTAGTAATCTTAATAGTAGTCTCGTGTACCCCCTGGCTCCACTAGGTGTACCCACTACTCCCATTCGATCGGCTCCCTAACGTAGATACCCGTGCTGGCCCCACAGTGGGGTGTATCACTCCCCAAAGTGGCAACCCGATACAACCAATGGTGCACGGCTTATACCTACACGATGCAACAACGTCTTACCTACCAGCCCGGGTCCACACACGCATATGAAACCCATTGGACTTGCGTTGCCACCGCTAACTCGTTTTGGCCTCTTATAGTCAAGCCCAGTACGCGTGTCCCGTCCTCGACATGGGTCGAGCCCAATAAGATACATATGGGTTACTGGTTGAAATGGGCCCCCACAAGCTACCCACCTAAGCTTGTCCCTTTTTCTAGTGTATCCCATTTAACCCTTTTGAATAATCATGTCCACTTACATGTTTAAAGTTTGGTTAAGTCATCTAATCATATTTCAATTGCCACTCAAGGCACCCACTAGATTTCCCATGCCACCCAAGGCACCTACTTGATTTCCACATGCCACCCAAGGCACTTACTTAACCCTCTAATCATGTTTAATTACATGTTCCACTTTGGTTAAGTATTCTAATCGTATTTTCTATTGCCACCCAAGGCAACCCACTAGATTTCCACATGCCACCCAAGGCACTTACTTGATTTCCACATGCCACCCAAGGCACTTACTTAACCCTCTAATCATGTTTAATTACATGTTCCACTTTGGTTAAGTATTCTAATCGTATTTTCTATTGCCACCCCAAGGCAACCCACTAGATTTCCACATGCCACCCAAGGCACTTACTTGATTTCCACATGCCACCCAAGGCACCCACTTAACCCCTCATGCCCCCCTACATGCTTATCTGGTTAAGTGTTTCTTAATTGATTAAGAACGTAACCGTTGTAAAGACCTCTCACATTAGACTTATCTTTTATGGCAGCTGAATTTGCCGGTCGGGTCCGGGCAGCCTTACGCCATAACCGAGTCTAACCTCGTGTCTTTACACTTGTCACGTATTTAATTTCTGCCTAAGACCTCTCACATTGGGCCAATCATTTGTAGCCGCTGGATTTGCCGGTCGGTTCCGGGCAGTCTTATGCTACAAAAGGGTCCAACCTCGTGTCTTAGTCGATTAATTACACCTAATTAATCACCCCCATAATTTGTATTAATTATCCCTAATTAATTACAAATTTAACGATGTACATAATTGACTCAATTATGTCCATCCACTTTATGGTATGCATAATCATACCAACTTCACACCATTTCATTAACATGAATATTAACCCCATCGTTCCCCACGTAATTCGCTAACATGACATACTTAAAAGGGAAGATTCATCACACATACAATGGGTTCAACTTGCATAACATTAGCATCAACATGGGTTTAAAAGGTGTCAACATGCATATAGCATCAAACCCAACTAGCATAAATAATCAACCCAAACTTGCATGAATCACATATGTCATAAAGAGGTTAACTTGCATAAGTTACTTATGTCATACAAAGGGGTAAACTTGCATATGTATGTATGACATACAAAGGGGTTAACTTGCATATGTATGCATATCATACAAAGGTGTAAACTTGCACATGTTACTTGCATATAATCAAACACCAAACTTGCATAACATGTCATATATGAACTTGCATATAATCATACACCAAACTTGCATAACATATCATATATGAACTTGCATATAATCAAACGCCAAACTTGCATAACATGGTGTCATAATGGATCAATGTTTATCATAGAGATTTGCATAACTAGCATCATGAACACATAGCCTAAAACTTGCATAACTTGCATAACATCATGATCACCTAGCATATGACTTGCATAACTTGCATAACATCATGATCACATAGCATATGACTTGCATAACTTGCATAACATCATGATCACATAGCATATGACTTGCATAACTTGCATAACATCATGAACACATAGCATATGACTTGCATAACTTGCATAACATCATGAACATATAGCATATAACTTGCATAACATCATGAACATATAGCATATGATAACATAACTTGCATTGATCCACATTCATAGCCATAACCTCATTATATCCTATCATAATCATTTCAACAATTGGTCATTAAGGCTATAGAAACTCACAACTTGTTGATTAGCACTTCAATGAAGAAGATTAAGTTGCTAGAGTTGATTAGAAGTTGATTTGAGAAGCTATCTTCCTCTTTAATTTGTTGGTGGCTCCTTCTAGTTGCATTTTGACGGCATAACGACGTTGTCTCCAATTTTTGTATGAATTAGGGTAGTCTTAGGGTGTATTTATAGATTAGTTAAGTGTTTTAGGCCATTAGATTAACCCTAAATCAGATTAGAGCCGTCAGATCTCGTCACTAGCCACCAACCCTAGCCCAAACCCCTTCAGGTTGCACCCAGGTCACACAGACCGACAGGGGGGGTCGACCCCTGGGTCGACCCCTAGGGAGGGGGTCGACACCCATGTCGACCCTAGGGTCGACACCCTCTGCCTGGCGGGAATTTTCCCGCCTCTTTTGAAATGTGAAATCTGAATATTTTAAATCTGTTTGAATTTTCTGAAAACTTCTTCGGGCCTTAATTGGGTCATACGGACTCCGATTTTCGAAAATTCGGACTCTATTTCGCGTATATTTCTGAGACGAACGCAGTGGCATATCCCGTTTCCCCTGATTCAGATTTTAAAATTTAATTCTGCCCTATTTTATATTATAGCAAGTTATTCAACATACGGGGTGTTACAATGGTGTTACCAACTAATTATCATAGACTACACAACCAATTAGTGTGCATCTAATTTTATAACCAAATGTTCGCATGTGCACAGTGTACATAATGAATTGCAATCACAAAACATGTATGCATAATGATTCTAAATTGGATCCTCTTATATGTATGATTTTCAATTTTGGAAAACACCTTTGAAAACATGATGCACACATCCTAAAATATACAACCAGTTCTATATGAATGAAGATAATTGAAAACATTTTTCATCCAAAACCTCTCGCACGACTACAAATAGAAGTGTGGAGCAACCAATTTTGCATACAAACCCTAACATTCAATTCATCAATGTATCTAAATTGCTTCCTATTAATTTCTCCAATGTCGAAAAAAGGAAATTAAAGCGGAGGATTCGATGTTCTTACTGCTTAGAAAATTTTCCAATTCTCGTTCTATAATGGAATTTTACCTCAATTTCCCCAAAATACTCCAAATTTTACATCTTTAGACTGCAAAGGAGGCCAAACAAGCTCTAAAACATAAAACAGCTAGTTAACAACTCATGTGTGTCTCCGACAAGGTCTGGAAACAATGTTTCCATAGCAAAAATGGACTTTTTGTGTTACCATTAACGTTTTTGACGCATCGTCGCCCATAGTTTACCGCTAAAATGCGCAAACAAATCATCCAGAATCTTCCTTACATTTTATATGTAACCAAAAATCGAAATATTAATAAAAATGAAATTCCACTTATTTAAAATTCATGAAAAATTTTGAATTCCTCTTAGGTACCGCTATACTTTTCATATGAGATTTGAACAAAAACTAGGATTTTGATAATGTGCATTTTATAATATTTAAACTATCTATTTTTATACAAAACATATATGTAAATTACCATACCAAAATCCGTGTTTTTGTATAAATCAATAAAATGGAAAGAAAGCAAATCGGGTTAAAAATTATTTAAATTTAAAAGGATTCATTTTAAAATGACATTTACAAAAATTTCAAAAAATATACTATGCGGAAACTCAAACGACTTAGGTCACATTTCTGCGTAGAAGTAAGTCAGTTATGCAGAAAAGTGCGAAAACCGAATGTAACAACCCGTATTTTGATAACGTGTTATAACTATAAATCAAGGCAGACTTAATTTTTAAAAGGAGAATCAAGGGAAACGGGTTACGCCATTGCGTTCGTCTCGAAATTCTGCTTGTAAACGAGTCCGAGTTTTCGAGAATAGGAGTACATATAACCAAGTAATGACCCTTCGAAGTTTTCAGAAAATTTCAAGTTCAAAACAGTTCAGAATTCGAATTCAAATTTCGAATTCAAAACACAGAACAGACTGGGCGGGAAATTTCCCGCCCAGGACCAGGTCGACCTGGGGGTCAACCATAGAGTCGACCTGCCCAGGACCAGGTCGACCATAGTGTCGACCTGGTGGCCGAGCCCACTTTTGAAGCTGGATTCACTTTGATGTTTCTGGCCTCGTTTCTGTCTACATTCGTTGACCTAACCCTATATAAACAGCCCTTAACACTAGTCTCTCTACACAAAATTCTCTCTTACCTTATGCTGCTCTAATTCTGGTTGAAAAGTTAGAAAAAGGGACTACTTGTTCTTCGTCGAAACTACGTTAAGAGAATTGCTGATTTGGGGATTTCTGTTAGGACTCGACTAAGCATATAAAGATTCAACATCGACTTTCTTTTTCTAATTCTCGAACCACGATCTGTAAGCCCCTGTTACTTTTAGATTTAAACTATAAACGTAATATGAATATGTTGTAAATTGAAATTGGATCTTTGTATGATGAATGTTTTACATCCATTCTTGTTCATCTTGGATCTTGACTTTTGGGTATATTACTATGACATTGATTTGGGGCCTATTCATGTTGTAAATCAAAAAGAAAACCCCCTCATATTATCATGCCTGCAATGTTGAATCTGCTATTAGTCACAAGTTTATGACTATCACCTTATGTCAACAGTTACCATGACTATCACCTTATGTCAACTGTTGTCTTGACTAGTACCTTATTTTGCTAGATTTGGAATCTTTATGTTTGAGGCCGATATTCCAAATGCCAGTAATGTTATAATCATTTATCTCAAGTTATACCATGCTATGCTAGTAATCACTTTTGCCACCTTATACCCGTCCCTTTTTATGTTATTCTCTAATTAGATTTATTTGTATCGATTCGAGTTTACGTGCGATGGGAATACGGTTTGGGTAGATTAGGTAAAACATGAATTGGTTTTGAACTTGAACATGAACATTGTTATAACTTGAACCTGGATATGGACATGAACTTGACACGATTTGACATGAAACATGACCTGAAAACTTGACATGAATTTAGACTCGAAACTTGAATCTGGACATGACACTTAGAATGAATTTGAAAATGGACAACCAGAGGTTGGGTTGAGTTTGCAGTGTAAATCTGCCCTGAACCGCCCGGCAAATCCAGTAACTGCAAACAATAGGATCCAATGTGGGTAGTTGGTCATATCGCATGTAAAACCCGAGGTTAGATTGTGTTGTGGTGTAAATCTGCCCGGAATCGCTCGGTAAATCCAGTGACCACAATAATTAGTCTAATGTGAGAGGTTGGGGTGCATTAATGAATTAATGCCACATGATAGGGTTAAGTCATGAACCACTTGAATATACTTAACAAATTTGACACGATGATTTGATAGGGTTAAGTCATGAACCGCTTGAACACACTTAACCAGCTTGATACTTGATTTGGATAGGGTTAAGTCACGAATTTGAATGACAACACTTAACCCATTAGAAACTCTAGTTACGTGGTCCTTTTCAGCAGTAACCCACTTAGATGTATCACGATACCCTGGGACTAGGCATGGTGGGGCACGATTACTGGGCTGATTGTAAGCGACCAGAACGATGGCTGAGTAGGTGTGCCATTGTAGGTTCAGGCAGACTATGGTCGTGCACGTAGTCCGGAGTTGAAAAAGAAGGCATTGGGCACCAGTAGGTTTACACTGTGCGTGCTTGATTCGTGTCGGTGGTTGGCACCATAGGGCTTGATACACCCTATGGTGGACCTAGCACCGGTGACTACATTTCAGGATAGGGCCGTATGAAACAGACACATGACGAGCTAGAACTTGTAGGGAGCCGATCGATTAATAGATCGTACTGTAGGACCCCGTAATGGGTCACTTCATGATATGGGGCCAAGGAATCATCTCATGGTTAATACTTGACATGGGTTAAGATACTAGTACAGTAGGTGCAGCGAATCTTGAATATGCGATGCTAGACTTGACTTATCTTGTTATCTTAATTATCATACCAGTCCTGTTATCATCCTTATGTTTAATTCCAGTTTTCACATGTCATGTTACCTTTACTAGTTTTTATACTGAAAGTCACTAGGGCTTACCAGTCTTATGACTGACCCTTTTTCTTTCATCCCCCCCCAAGGTTCTCAGGGAGGAAACACTAGCTCTTAGCTTGGATTTAGCTTGCTTTCTGTCAGCTCATGTACGGTTTGGTCTTGAGCTATGCTATGGCTGCACTTCTGCTATTTATGGGGAATAATTTACTTTTGTTATCTTAAGTTCATGCTTCTTTATTTGGAACTTAATGTAATGGAATAATTTGTACCTTAGATATATGGGGTTTTGACTCTTTTCTTGAAAGTAATAAAAATTTTGTTTTTAATTTCTACATTGCTTTATTTATATTCTGCCTTATGATATCTCTGTGTATGTTTACCTAGATAATACTCCACCAAAACTAGTGCATTCCCTTTGTGAGTGACCCTAGCGGAGGTGGGGTGTTACACTTGGTATCAGAGCAGAAGGTTACCAGGCTGGGCAAAAGTTTTAAAAACCTTCTGAAACTATTTTCAAAACCATTTATAAAGAAGCATTTTTCAAGAAAAGTTTTATGTTTAAAAAGGCTATTCCCCCAAAGCCATTAGCACTTTCCTTTGTTTCCTCGTTTGAATCTTTTTCTTTTCGTTTTTCAGCATGTCTGATCTTAACCTTCCTGAGGGAGTACCCGTACCTGGATGGTTCCGAAGGTACTTAGAAGCTAGGGCCAACGGCGCGGGCCCGACAGACATCCCTCCTCCTCCTCCCCCAGTGGCCGCGGTTCCCCCTCCTCCTGGTACTGCCTTTGCCAAAATATGCAAAGACTTTAAAGCAATGGGCGGCAGGAACTTCGTTGGAACTGAAACCTTTGTTAAGGCACGAAACTGGCTAAAGGAGACGGAAGACTTGTTTATTATCTTTGATGTGGAGGACCATAGGAAAGTTCAGTTAGCAGCATGGTTGTTGAAAGATGAAGCTGCATTTTGGTGGGAAGTCACCAACGCTACCAAGCCAGTTGAGACTTGGGCAGACTTTAGAGAGAGGTTTGGGCTTAAATTCTTATCGTCAGCAAAAGAGAACCTTCAGATGGAGAGGTTCCTAGCACTCAAGCTAGGGGACATGTCTGTTAGGGAGTACGTGAATAAGTTTAATCAGCTTGCTCGGTTCGGTTTGGATTTGGTCAACACAGCCCGGAAAAAGGCTGTACGCTTTGCTCGAGGATTGAACGAGCCACTACACAGTTTGGCCATAACTCATATACCCATGGGGGCGACCTTTGAAAGCTTGGTGGATATGGCTCTACTTCATGAGGAAGACAAGAATAGCAAGAAGGAGGTTAAGCCTAATGAGACTCAGAATAAGAAAGTTGACTTCAAGAAGGGAGGCAACAAGAATAACAAGAATAACAAGGGCAACAACAACAATAATAACAAGGCACGTGAGACAAAGAAGTGTAACTTTTGTGGTATTATGGGACATCTAGCTAAAGACTGTAGAAAGAAGAAGAGAAAGTTGGGTGAATGCTTTCATTGTGGAGATACTGGACACATCAACAAGGATTTCCCTAAGAAGCAAGGACAGGGGCAAGGGCAGACCCAGCGAGCAGGACCTTCTGGAGGGCAGTTGCATGCTCTCAACACCACTCCAGCTCTTGACCGAGGTAGTAATATTTCCATAGAAAGCATTGTTTACATTTCTGACTTTCCTGTTCGAACCTTATTTGACTCTGGCGCATCGCATACTTTTATTTCTTCTGATATTGTTGAAAATCTGCACCTAAGTACTAGTCTGGTTGAGGATCCCGTTATAGTCTCAAATCCAATTGGGGGCTTCGCCCATTTATCTATGATGTGTATGGATTTGAGGATCTCTATCTTAAGCGTAGAATTCACGTGTAATGCTTATGTTCTCGGATTTATGGGATACGGTTTGATCCTAGGTATGGATTGGCTATCCGATTATGGAGCCATTCTTGATTGTGAACAAAGGGTAGTGAGGCTCATGACTCGCCTTGGTAATACCCTTGAAATTTCTTGTAACCTAAGGGTCCGGTCATGTTGTGTTATCTTGAATCTCTTGACTCGTCCATCGATAATTTGCAATCTGTAAGAGTGGTCCGAGAATATCCAGATGTCTTTGATGTGGTGAGGGGGTTACCTCCTAAACGCGAGATAGACTTCCGAATTTATCTTGTTGATAATGCTAAGCCGGTTTCATTGCCCGTTAGGAACATGGCCCCGCGAGAAAGAAGAGAGCTCAGTAAACAAGTTAAGGAGTTGCTTGAGAAAAATTTCATAAGACGAAGCATTTCTGAATGGGGTGCTCCAGTGGTATTCGCTACTAAGGCGGATGGTTCGCTTCGTCTATGCGTAGATTATCGTGAGTTAAACAAACTAACTAAGAAAAATAGACACCCACTACCAAGAATCGACGATTTGTTTGACCATCTTGTGGGAGCATCTGTTTTCTCTCAACTCGATCTAGCCACAGGATTTCATCAGCTTAGAGTGGCTGAAGATAGCATTGACAAAACTGCGTTTAGGACTCCAGATGGGTTCTTGGAATGGCTCATCATGCCGTTTGGGTTAACGAATGCACCCGCGTACTTTGTAGATTTGATGAGTAGGGTGTTTCGGGAGTTCCTTAACAAGTTTGTGGTAGTTTTCGTGGATGATATTTTGACCTTCTCAAAAGATGAAGAAGAGCATGCTAGACATCTCAAGGAAGTCATGGAAACGCTTAGAGCACACCAGTTAAAGGCTAAGTTCTCCAAATGTCATTTTTGGAGGAAGGAAGTTCGGTTTCTTGGACATGTAGTTTCTAAGCAAGGCATAGCCGTGGACCCCGCAAAGGTAGTTGCGGTACAAGACTGGAAAATTCCTAAGAATGCAACGAAGGCGAGGAGCTTTCTCGGTTTGGCGGGCTACTACAGGAAGTTCATTAAGGACTTCGCTAAGATTTTAGCCCCTCTTACTAAGTTAACAAAGAAGAACCTTGCTTTTGCATAGGACATAGAGTGTGACATTGCTTTTCAGAGACTCAAAAGAGCCTTCACCACAGCTCTAGTTTTGGCATTACCTGATGGAGGCAAGGTGTTTACGGTGTACACAGATGCGTGCGGCACGGGATTAGGCGCTGTCCTAATGTAAGATGGAAGAGTAATATGCTACGGGGGCAGACAACTTAAAGTTCATGAGAAAAACTATCCCACGCATGACTTGGAGTTGGCCGCGATTGTTTTTGCGCTTAAAGCTTGTCGCCATTATCTTCTAGGGGAGAGGTTCGAGCTGTATACCGACCACAAATCGCTTAAGTACCTCTTCTCACAGGAAGATTATAATCTGAGACAACAGAGGTGGATGGAATTCTTGGCATCATATGACTTCGATATAGCTTATACCCCTGGCAAGGGTAACGTGGTGGCGGACGCGCTAAGTAGAAAAAGGTTGACTTTGAGCCCCTTGTTTGTTGAAAGGAAAAGCCTTGAGTTTATAGCAACCTTTGATTTTACACCTGCTGTTGAGTCATTGACTGCTACGTTAGCATCTCTTAAGTTAAGGCCTACACTTCTAGATCAAGTAGGGACTTCACAGAAGGAAGACCCACAGATAGTCGAAATTATGGATAAGCTGATTAGTGGTGAGACGTCAAGTCACCTTGGTAGGTATGCCATAGATGACAAGGGATGGCTAAGGCACGATGGAAGGCTATGTGTCCCACAAGTGGGAGACCTAGTAAGGAAAGTCCTCGAAGAGGCGCATCACTCGAAGATGACCATTCATCCTGGAGGGGATAAGATGTACAGAGATATGAAACGCATTTTCTTTTGGGCTGGAATGAAAAAGGATTTGGCAGAGATTCGTTTTGAAGTGCATGGTGTGCCAACAAGTAAAAGCCGAGTCGAAGAAGCCCAGTGGGCTATTACATCCTTTAGAGGTTTCGCAATGGAAATGGGAGAGTATCTCGATGGATTTCGTGGATGGACTGCCTAGGTCAAGGAAGGGAAATACTAGCATATGGGTCATAGTTGATAGACTCACGAAAAGTGCTCACTTCATTCCGGTGAAAAGAAAGAGGACCGCATCATGGCTAGCGTCTATTTACCTTCGAGAGGTAGTACGATTGCACGGGGTCCCTTCTAGTATAGTTAGTGATCGTGACCCGATTTTCACTAGCCAGTTTTGGAATAGTCTGCAAGAAGCAATGGGTACACGACTGAGTTTAAGCACGGCCCATCACCCACAGACGGATGGAGAAACCTAAAGGGTAAATAGGGTACTAGAAGATCTCCTGAGGCTATGCATTCTTGACTTTGGTGGTACTTGGGAAGACCATCTTCCTCTCGTGGAGTTTGCATATAATAATAGTTACCAAGCTAGCATCGAAATGGCACCGTTCGAAGCCCTGTATGGAAGACCATGCAAATCGCCAACTTGTTGGTGGGAGACGACAGACAGGCTTATACTTGGGCCCGACATGATAAGGGACACTTCTGAGAAGATTGAGTTGATACGAAGACGGATGAAAACGGCCCAAGATAGACAGAAATCTTATGCGGACAAGAGAAGGACAGACTTAGAGTTCGAAGTCGGAGATATGGTCTTTATAAAAGTTTCTCTGTTACGCAATGTAGTTCGTTTTGGAGCGGTTGGAAAGCTAGCACCAAGGTTCGTAGGACCGTTACCTATCACTGAGAGGGTTGGGCGGATGACCTATAAGGTAGAATTACCTGAGAGGCAGGCCGGAGTACACAATGTCTTTCATGTCTCGCATCTCCGAAAGTGCTTACATGAATCAGCCGAAGTGGTGGAACCAAGCATCCTTGAAGGCGTAGAAGTGGAAAAAGAGGCAACATTGAGGCGTGTTCTGATTCGTACCTTAGGAACGGAGATCAAGAAGCTAAGGAATCGAGAAATCAAGCTAGTTAAAGTTCAGTGGAGTGAAGCCCAAGAAGACGCAACTTGGGAAACCGAAGAGAAGATACGCGCGCTTTACCCATTTCTTTTTTAGGGTACATTCTCGATCTCCTTTTCCTATAAACTTAAAAACCTTTTCGCATCATGCTTCTACTACCTAAGTTTGTCTTGTTATCTTCTAGATCTTATCTTGAGAACCTTAGGTAGAACCATATGGATGTAAACATGTGATTGAAACATGTTGTGGTTGATGTTTGCAAATGGTTGCAAGTGATTGCTAGTGGATGCATGACACACATTAGGCACTAGATCGGCTCAGTCACATTTTCATGTTGCATATGCATGAGTGCTTATACTTGTACAAGGATGGAACTTGTTATGCTATCACGTGGATGATGCATATGAATGAATGTTTGTGCACTCATGTAGAGATTATAAAGTATGTTAGGAATTTTGCATACATGTTGGATTCATTACACTAACATATTTTGCATTAAAGAGGTCTACTGAATCAGTAACTGCCTGATCTTTTGCATTAGATAAGTACATATACACACACTTTCTGCATATGTTCATATAGCACTAGAAACCTTTTAAGGACAGTGGTTGCTTGTGGATGATGTTTTGAGTAGATGGATGATGGATGGTAGGACACATCCTCCCTAACTTAGAGATTTCGGGGACGAAATCCTTTAAGGAGGGGAGAATGTAACAACCCGTATTTTGATAACGTGTTATAACTATACATCAAGGCAGAATTAATTTTTAAAAGGAGAATCAAGGGAAATGGGTTACGCCATTGCATTCGTCTCGAAATTCTTCTTGGAAACGAGTCCGAGTTTTCGAGAATCGGAGTCCGTATGACCAAGTTATGACCCTTCGAAGTTTTCAGAAAATTTCAAGTTCAAAATAGCTCAGAATTCGAATTCAAATTTCGAATTCAAAACACAGAACAGACTGGGCGGGAAATTTCCCGCCCAGGACCAGGTCGACCTGGGGGTCGACCATAGAGTCGACCTGCCCAGGACCAGGTCGACCATAGTGTCGACCTGGTGGCCGAGCCCACCTTTGAAGCTGGATTCACTTTGATGTTTCTGGCCTCATTTTTGTCTACATTCATTGACCTGACCCTATATAAACAGCACCTAACACTAGTCTCTCTACACAAAATTCTCTCTGACCTTATGCTGCTCTAATTCTGGTTGAAAAGTTAGAAAAAGGGACTACTTCTTCTACGTCGAAACTACGTTAAGAGAATTGCTGATTTGGGGATTTCTGTTAGGACTCGACTAAGCATATAAAGATTCAACATCGACTTTCTTTTTCTAATTCTCGAACCACGATCTATAAGCCCCAGTTACTTTTAGATTTAAACTGTAAATGTAATATGAATATGTTGTAAATTGAAGTTGGATCTGTGAATGATGACTGTTTTACATCCATTCTTGTTCATCTTGGATCTTGACTTTTAGGTATATTACTATGACATTGATTTGGGGCCTATTCATGTTTTAAATCAAAAGGAAAAACCCCTCATATTATCATGCCTGCAATGTTGAATCTTCTATTAGTCACAAGTTTATGACTATCACCTTATGTCAATCGTTACCATGACTATCACCTTATGTCAACTGTTATCTTGACTAGTACCTTATTTTGCTAGATTTGGAATCTTTATGTTTGAGGCCGATATTCCAAATGCCAGTAATGTTATAATCATTTATCTCAAGTTATACCATGCTATGCTAGTAATCACTTTTGCCACCTTAGACCCGTCCCTTTTTATGTTATTCCCTAATTAGATTCATTTGTATCAATTCGAGTTTACGTGCGATGGGAATATGGTTTGGGTAGATTAGGTAAAACATGAATTGGTTTTGAACTTGAACATGAACGTTGTTATAACTTGAACCTGGATATGGACATGAACTTGACATGAAACATGACCTGAAAACTTGACATGAATTTAGAATCGAAACTTGAATCTGGACATGACACTTAGAATGAATTTGAAAATGGCCAACTCGAGGTTGGGTTGAGTTTGCAGTGTAAATCTGCCCGGAACCGTCTGGCAAATCCAGTAACTGCAAACAATAGGATCCAATGTGGGTAGTTGGTCATATCGCACGTAAAACCCGAGGTTAGACTATTTTGTGGTGTAAATCTGCCCGGAACCGCCCGGCAAATCCAGTGACCACAACAATTAGTCTAATGTGAGAGGTTGGGGTGCATTAATGAATTAATGCCACATGATAGGGTTAAGTCATGAACCACTTGAATATACTTAACCAATTTGACACGATGATTTGATAGGGTTAAGTCAGGAACCGCTTGAACACACTTAACCAACTTGATACATGATTTGGATAGGGTTAAGTCACGAATTTGAATGACAACACTTAACCCATTAGAAACCCTAGTTACGTGGTCCTTTTCAGCAGTAACCCACTTAGATGTATCACAATACCCTGGGACTAGGCAGGGTGGGGCACGATTACTGGGCTGATTGTAAGCGACCAGAACGACGGCTGAGTAGGTGCGCCATTGTAGGTTCAGGCGGACTATGGTCATGCACGTAGTCCGGAGTTGAAAAAGCAGGCATTGGGCACCAGTAGGTTTACACTGTGTGTGCTTGATTCGTGTCGGTGGTTGACACCATAGGGCTTGATACACCCTATGGTGGACCTAGCACATGTGACTTCATTTCAGGATAGGGCCGTATGACACAGACACATGACGAGCTAGAACTTGTAGAGGGCCGATCGATTAATAGATCATACCGTAGGAGCCCGTAATGGGTCACTTCATGATATGGGGCCAAGGAGTCATCTCATGGTTAATACTTGACATGGGTTAATATACTAGTACAGTGGGTGCAGCGAATCTTGAATATGCGATGCTAGACTTGACTTATCTTGTTATCTTAATTATCATACCAGTCTTGTTATCATCCTTATGTTTAATTCCAGTTTTCACATGTCATGTTACCTTTACTAGTTTTTATACTGAAAGTCACCAGGGCTTACCAATCTTATGACTGACCCTTTTTCTTTCGCCCCCTCCCCCCCCCCCCCCAGGTTCTCAGGGAGGAAACACTAGCTCTTAGCTTGGATTTAGCTTGCTTTATGTCAGCTCATGTACGGTTTGGTCTTGAGCTATGCTATGGCTTCACTTCTGCTATTTATGGGGAATAATTTACTTTTGTTATCTTAAGTTTATGCTTCTTTATTTGGAACTTAATGTAATGGAATAATTTGTACCTTGGATATATGGGGTTTTGACTCTTTTCTTGAAAGTAATGAAAATTCGGTTTTTAATTTCTACCGCTGCTTTATTTATATTCTGCCTTGTGATATCTCTGTGTATGTTTACCTAGATAATACTCCACCAAAACTAGTGCATTCCCTTTGTGAGTGACCCTAGCGGAGGTGGGGTGTTACACCGAAACCATATATAAAATCCGACTTTTAACTTAAAAGGAACATGTACCAATAAATTTACCCGTGACGGAACAACAAAAAACCTGTCCTTCACTATATTTTATCTACTACAGAATTCTATTCTTTGTAGCTCTAAAACAATTATTGGTTAGACAAGAAAATGAGATTTCATTTCTGATTCAAATAACAGATAAGTGTGAAGGATATGCACAAGATTTCTAAAATTTTCCTACACTCTTGCAGAGCAAGATCGCATTTCATCCCATTGTTGCATCCAAAATCCTACCAACCATCTTCAAAGTTATAATTTCAAAAAAAAAAGAATCTTAATTCGTTTTCTTATGTTACAAAAAGATAGAAAACGAAAATTTCACATCCCCCCAATTTTCTTTTATGCACCTTTTCTATTTGTACTTGGATTTTATACAACTTTTTATAAAGATTCCCTCTTTTCCTATCCAAGCTCAGCCCACATAAGTAAACTTTCCTTATTACAATTTTTTTTTTCAACTTTATCTTGGAAAAATTTATTCTTATTCACTTTTCTCAGTATTTTCCATTTTCTTTAAATGTCATGTTTTTTGCTTTACTGAATTTGTTGTTTCCTTTTTAGTTATGCCATTTTTATTTCTTAGCTTATTTAACTTAATCCTCTTATTTAAGTATAGGTTTCGAATAAGCCTTCTAATCATTTAACTAAAACACGAAATCAAACGCTTTACACAGCTACTACTAAGGGCCAGGAATCTCAGGACTATGTCCCCTCAGACAAAGAAAAGTTCAAACCACAGGATGTAAACACTTACTTTCTCTTCACTATCTAGTAGTCACCCCTAGTCCTGGCTGTGTACTAACATTCATTTCAAGCAACACCCTAGGCTTTTCAATGCTTACGCATTCAACGGTAACTTACCATTTTTCCAAGATAATTCTCGCTATCTACTTCATAGCCTCAAAATTTTCCCGTCTCTCTTAGGCATTAGTCCTTACCTACTCCAAAATTTAAAAAAACACGATTTAGCTTCCTCATTTATTTTCTTTACAAAAATTAAAAGTGTTAAAATTTTATTTTCCCCACCAAAACTTACTTTTGCCAAACCATGAACAAAAAAAATGTAAATCAAATTATTAATTTTCAAATCACAAAAATTGGAGTAGACAAGGACAATTATTACTCAATCAGGTTTACTATTATTCTTACTTACAATGTCAGTTCAGTTTCTTACAACTAGGTGGAAACATATACTTTATCCTTAATTTCTACAGTTTCTTTTGTCTACCTAACAAAATTTTATGTTAAAATAATTTTTTAAAATGTTTGTCAAAAGAATAGAGATTCAAAACTTTCTTTACTAAAAATTTTAGTTTTCAATAAGATGCAACATCAAAATGCAACCTTTTCTATGTTTTGCTTTTTAATCCTTCCAAACTATATAACTTGAAACTAGCGAGCTATACATGCTCTATAATATGCACCTTCTACTGAAAGAAATTATTTTAGATAAAAATTACACAAGAAATTACTGTTTCCTAAATGTACCACATTTAACTTCAAAATCCCATATGTACTTTTTAAATATGTTTCTGGCATGTTTATCAAAAACACTTTCCCTTTTTCTTTCAAAATTTGTTTCAACACAGTTTAGCTAGTACATATTCAAAATTGTAACTTTAAAGATCAAAACTTGAAAACACCAACCATCTTCCAAAAGCTATTATAATTTCAAGTTATTAAAAGTTAACAATGGGGCTAGACTCAATTTGGGTTTCCAACTTACTTGGGCTTTCCTAGACGCTCCCACAAAGTCAATTCTCTAAACTATATATATTCCTAATCCATTTCCCACTTTTTAACCTTTTCCAATTTATAAGGTTTTACTGCAAAACCCACTAATCTGAAAAACTAGCATATGGGATCCATCTTTCTCCTATACAAAGCATATTGTACACTTCCCACCCAAATTACCTAAGGGTCTAAGATTTCCATATTCAATCCTTTAGTGTATAAAACAGATATCCCAATTCTTTCCATATTCTGCTCTTTCTATTTAGTGGATTCCTCTATGGATCTAGGTAAATATATAATATATTTACATTTTAAAAATACAAATACGTTCACTCACTATCTATACAGAAATCCTAAACCTAGGCTCTGATACCAGATGTAACAACCCGAATTCCGACAGACTGGATTTTTTTAAAATTCTAATTTATCAAAACTCGTGTAGGTTTGTCTGGTATCCTGTAGAAAAGACAGAGATAATAAACATAATAGAGCTTGGAAAATATCTCACAACGGAACAAAATAAAATATAATGTAATCAAATATAGCCTTAACCAGATAATAATAATGCCTAACCAGTATCCAAAGCTACCATATCTCTGCCACAAATCTAACCTGCGAGTATGTTATGAGGAGGGGGTCAGAACACAAGTTCTGGTAAATGGATTTAAACTACACATTCTGGATAGCTCTACATATAGCATCCAATTACAGTTTCTTATATATTAGGTTACTTGTGTTTATAGCCTCAGGCTTACACACACGTCATACCCATCTACTCCCCAGTATATTAACCTAATACTATATATATATATGTAGATACCCTCATTATTAAGGTACATCCCATGGTACCCCACTCGCATTGTCTCTGTCGTAATGCAACAGAAATATACGCAGTCCCTCATGTAACAGCTCTAACTCCGAAGGATCGAATTTTTTTCAAAATTCTAATCTATCAAAACTCGTGTTAATTTTTTTGGTATTCTGCAGAAAAGACAGAGATAATAAACATATCGGGGTTCGGAAAATATCTCACAGTGGAATGGAATAAAATATATTGTAATCAAAGCCTTACCCAGATAATAATACTGCCTAACCAGTATCCAAAGCTACCATATCTCTGCCACAAATCTAACCTGCGAGTATGTTATGAGGATGGGGTTAGAACATAAGTTCTGGTGACTGGATTTAAACTACACATTCTGGATAACTCTACATATACCTTCCAGTTACATTTTCTTATATATTAGGTTACTTGTGTTTATAGCCTCAAGGATTGCACACACGTTGTACCCATCTACACCCCAGTATATTAACCTAATATAATATATATATTGCTACCCTCATTATTAAGGTACACCCCATGGTACTCCGCTCGCATGGTATCTGTCGTAATGCCACATAAATATACGCAGTCTCTCATGTAACAACTCGAATTCCAAAAGATCGATTTTTTTTCAAAATTCTAATCTATCGAAACTCATATTGGTTTTTATGGTATTATGCAGAAAAGACAGAGATAATAAACATATCAAAGCTCGGAAAATATCTCACAGCGGAATGGAATAAAATTTAATATAATCAAATGTAGCCTTACCGAGATAATAATACTGCCTAACCAGTATCCAAAGCTAACATATCTCTGCAACAAATCTAACCTGCGAGTATGTTTTGAGGAGGGGTCAAAACACAAGTTCTGGTGACTGGATTTAAACTACACATTCTGGATAACTCTACGTATACCATCCAGTTACATTTTCTTATTTATTAGGTTACTTATGTTTATAACACTCAAGGTTTACACATACGTCGTACCCATATACTCTCCAGTAGGTTAGCCTAATATAATATATATGTAGCTACCCCCAATATTAAGGTACACCCCATGGTACCCCACTCGCACGATCTCTGTCGTAATGCCATAGAAATATACGCAGCTCCTCATCCTACGTCGGAGCGACATACCGATCCCAATTTAACGACGCAACATTCCGCATAGACCTGCCATTGCAATGTTACGTAAGCGTACGTATAGCCACCTTCGAATCATTCGTCGAATCAGATTCCATCACATAGTAATGCCCTAGAGTCAATGATACATCACCCGGAGCACACATGCATGTATATAGACTTTCTTACGTACATATCGTTAGTCGTACTCGATGTCTCAACCTCGACGATACACCATCTGGAAACGGTATGCATGTATCCGCATGTATTATCTACTGTGCACTGAGTTCCATAACAGGGCTATATTAGATACATGGAACTTGGTCGAGAGCCTTTTTAGATATCTGTATACACAGATGTTATGGCTACATTTTCATGGTGGTTATGGTCCCACCCAACCCCTCCTTCAACTAGTGACAGGCAAAAAGATATGAGAGCAAGTGAAATTCCCCAAATAAACAATCTACATCCAAATTGGTGTGTCCCGCAACCAAAATCTCGATTGTAAAAAGTCAATGGTCTTTTGGTTTAACTATCCGACTTTCCACGTCACATTGACTGTCGATGACCGGTGCTCGACGATTACTAACAATCATATGGTTAGACCCGCCTAAGGCAAATAGATGAGATGGTCGTAACCCACCTAGTCACAAGGCACCAGATTCGTCGAATAACCTAAGCCATCATAGAGCCTTCTGACAGCTCACTATCGTAGCAATCAAGGTATACTCACCAGGTAGTAACGCGCAGACCCAACCTTTGAAAGCACAGGCTAACATTGCCACCACACAATGGACTTCCAGGAGTACCCTCCACATCCCGGGAAGCCGCATGCTTTACCTTCTTGTCCTTCGGAGCCAGCAGAATATCAACTGAACAACAGGCAGAACTGGTAGAATAATCAAATGGACGTGTGATCCCCTCGTGTCTCATGACACATGATGATCTACCCTGTTGGTTCTTCAATTTCAAACGTACGGACTGGTCCACGCGCCTCAGGTTAACGTGTTATTAGACCCTATGTCCAAACGTTTAATTACACGCCATCTCTACCTCATTAGACTTCAAGTTAACTTGGTTATTTCAGCTCATATTAACTTCTTATTCAGGTTACCAAGTTCTTCTTGCTTATTAATTTCAGTTATATAAGTTACCCCACTTAAGTTCACTAATAAGCCTTTAACATGTTATTCTTATTACCAGATTTCAGATTCTCAGGTTTTCAGATAACATATTCTTCTTATCAGCAAGATTCAGATTCTCAGGTTTACAGATTACTTAATGTATAATTAAGTACAACTTGTTGCAATTCATAAGTTGTTCCTTCTTTTCACTACTTATTACAAACAGCATGTTTTAGGTTCCAGATTTACAGGTTACTTAATTTATAATTGTTAGACCTAAAAAATGGTTCTAACACCCAAACAAACGATAATTTTGAATAAAATAGAAAGAAAACCATTATTAATACTAGATTAATAGTGGTTCGGCATTAAAGAGCCTATACTTTGTTGATTGATGATATGAATGCAATACAATACTGAAATTACACTTTCACTTGTACAGTTGATAATCTCTCTTGATTTTCAAGAAATACACTTCGGGAGTTCGATTGTAATTTGAATAAACTAGGAAATTCGGTGATGTAGGAGCTTGAGTGATAAATTTGCCAAAAGATCCTTTCAAATGATGCTTTGTTGGGGTATTTATAGGCAAGAATTCAATCTAGATCGGTGCCACGTGGAGCTCATCTCGCTCGTTTCGGGTTCGGGCGCCTAGAGATGATGACAGCGCATCTAACATCGTGGGGTAGTGGAGTATAACCGCCTCGAAATCATAGGAACGTGGGGGCATTTGCTATACTTTGAACTTCGGTTCGTATTGACTGTGCAGGAGGGGTTAGGATCGGACCTCATTTCTCCGAACCGATCCACCTAAATTTCTTGTACTAGCTTTTCCAATTTTCGTGTAGTTGAGAGCAGGGTTCGGATCAGTGGGCTCCGAGCCGATCCGGAAGGTTGCTTATCATGCTTTACATCCTCTAACATATTCAACATGTTAATTCCTTGGCTTTGTGTAGCCTACTCAAAAAGTAGACTAACATTTCCCCCTCTAAGTACGCATTTGTCAAAAATGATGTGTGCTTTTAAATGATTGATCTATTTGCTTCTGAACTGGTGCCATTGAATAGTTGCTTCCATTCATTTGCAGAGTTGTGACATTTCATAATGTCTCACCTTATGATATTCGTAGAGCCTATAAATATGCCATAAGATGGAGGAATTTCCATTGTTGCTCTTGACAACCTCGAGGCTTTACTTAAGATCTGCGCCATTCATCTAGATAATTTCCAATATCATATAAAGATTTTAGCATTCTTCCTTGAATTTTTTCCCTCACATGTTGAGTAATGTTTTTATTTAGCATTTACGCCTAGGTTCAGATTAATGTAGTTCGACCCGTACTGGATTTGGGAGTTTACCATATCTTGGAGCTAAAAAGGCCTTGGGCTCATCTGGCTGGAGGAACTTTAGGTCACCCTTGGGAAAATGCACTTGGTGCGGTAGCTAATCGAGTAGCTTTAGAGGCATGTGTACAAACTCGTAATGAAGGACGTGATCTTGCTCGTGAAGGTAATGAGATTATCCGTGAAGCTTACAAATGGAGTCCCGATCTTGCGGCTGCTTGTGAAGTTTGGAAAGGCTTTTCCCTGATCGGGTGGGGCCGAGTCGTATAGTCCAGGGGAATATGAATAGCCCTTTCTCTAACATATAAATTATCATCCTCCTTCCGTATCCTTCATTTTTTTGCCATTGCCCTTTTCACTAACCACAACCCTAATTTCTTAATCACGAAGAAAAACCTCCCAATTCTCGAAACTAGCTTATAGTAGGATTTTGATCCTTGATTTATTCAGTTTTAATCGACTTACATATGAATTTAGAGGCAATTTAAGCGATTTTGCTCGATGTCGCATCAAGCTTAATGTTGCGCCTTCTATTCCATTACCATCTTCGTTGGCGGCCTTGTCTCTACCTCGACGTTGTTGCGGAGGAGATCTGAACCGGCGCCGAAAACATTGATTCACAAACACCTTGTTGTGAGCGAGCCTTCAAAAATGAATGGGTCTGGTGTTGTTGAAGAAGTGGGGAAGGAGAAGAGTGGGACCGGTATGGGACGGAACGAATAGCTTCTGAGTGACTGGGATGAAGCATGCGGAACCAGTATAGATCGGAGGAGGCAATATTGATTGGAGCCTTAAACTTACTCACGTGGAGAGACTTGGGTTTCAGGATATTAGTGTGGTTCGGTTCAGTGCTAACCGATCCAAATGAAGTCACTTCTCTATAGATCTATTCGATCCAATCCATTCTGTCCATAAACTCCGATCAGACCCGCTTGTAACATAAGCATCTGAACCGACCCACTGATGAATAAGACCCGAACCGATCCGCTTATGACTAACACCTAAGCTGATCCGCCGATGAATAAGACCCAAACCAATCCGCTTATGACTAACACCTGAACCGATCTGCTTCTAACATAAACATCCAAACCGATCCATTTGCATTCAATATGAAATGCAAGTATGTTTCAACCATATTAACCAAAACTAAATATGGCTTGTGACTTCATGAACAGTTTGGGTAGCGCCTTCCGAACTAAATTGTCTAGACCTTATAAACATACAACTAGTTTCCATATTGCTTTACTGCTCTGTTAATATTGTATTCAGCATTGCACACATGTGCACAACTTAGCGTGCATTCACACACACATGGGGCACTGGCGGCTATAGTCTAATCTCTATTATCTATTCGATAGTACAACAATTATGAATAAGAGACGCTCGGCTAGGTTAGCAGAGAGGAAAGAGGCCGCGGGACCATCCGAAAACCCAATCATCGAATATATACCTTCCACTTCAGATCCGAAATGGGATAGTGAGGGTTCAGACTATGAATTGAAGACTCATGAAAGTGAAGCATCATCCGGTGGTGATGTCTCTATAGATGAGGAAGAGGAAGGAGGAGTAGGAGACAACCACACTCCAAACGAATTCGAACATGTCGTTATTCTGGACAAATCTGGCGACTCGTTGCATCGACCATTAACAATGCAAAACTTGCGCGAATATGCTTGAAACATGGAATTCTCCGAAAGGACACCGAGTTGCCTACTAAAACAGATCGACCTCATAATCAACCCGAATGGTATATGGCGATCAATAGGTTAATGTGCCTTGTTGGGGCGATACCTCTGTTCCCGCCGTTCGTCGTCGATTTTCCAAGACGAATGTGTATCGCTCTGATGCTGCTCCAATCAAACTCCTACGCTTACATGTACACTTTATACATTGCTTATAGGGAAATTATGAGTGTAGAGCTCTCCTTTGAAGATGTTCATTTCTTCTACAATTTCAAGCACTGAACCCAGGAAACTCCATCCTTTGTATATTTTGAATCGGTGCTGAAGAGGAAAATCATTAGCATACCGTTTAGCAGTAAAGTTGGCGGTCAAAGACCTGAACGATTCTATATCAAACAGCAACCAGGATGTGCCAGGAGATGGCTTAAATCAAGTAAATATTTCAAACCTCGATTTCTAATTCCAATCATTACTGTAAATGTATTGACTATTATTCATTTTCGCTTGCCGTCTCTAACCCGAAACAGGAAGCGCATCAGGTGTACTTTGATCGTTTGAACTAGCTACTAAATGGTGATAAAAAACTATTGACCATCAGGGACTGCCTAGTGGATGAATATCTTCACCGCCACCACTTGCTTAGTATCACTTGTAGCATAGGCCATGGAGAAGGTCCTTATGTATACATACCTCTGGTTGAGGGACCCATAGAAACGTTACATGAGAAGGGAGAAATTTCAAAGGACCCAACTATGCCTCAAAAGTGTCCTTCTCCCACTTCAACTCAAGACGATATATTAACAAACATAGTTGTCAAGGATAGAGATAAATACATCACTTCCAAGGATGCGGCTACTCCTGAAAAATCGAATTCTCCAACTGGGCTGCCGTCAACCAAGTCTCAAGGCGATATAGCTCTCTTATGGATGATTCCATATATCAAGGTTTGGGGGGGACTTCCCTTGCCTGATACCATTTATACTTCTGAAGACTTTAGAACAGTTCCTCTTACTTTCACCTCTGAAGAAGAAGTTACCCCCGTGAAGGCCGGGGAAACTGTGCACACTGGCCTAACTCCAGGCTTTGGTCTGTTGGGGGGAATATCACTTAGGATATACACAACACTCTTAGCACTTCACGTCATAGTACTTGTGCTTTATATTAATCTTGATTCTAACGTTCAATTGCATCATTTTGCAGGACAAATGGTACGTCACCGCTACTATATGTGAGATGTTCGCTCGAGCATGCCTCCAATGGATTCTGATGTAGGACACGATCAACGTGAAAGTTGGGGTAGAGATGATAGGAGAAATCAGCCCCCTCGGCCCTATTAGTCTTCTCATTGCCGATATCCTCTTCATGTAGATTCAGAAAAACATAAGAGCCAACCGACACATCGTGAAGGGGATAAATATTCCCCCAAGTGTCTTACTTCATCTAAAGATAAAACCCATCAAGACAGACCTCCAAAGAAAGGGTCCGACCCAAAAGAGAAACAGAAGGAGGCAGGGAAAGATGCAGAGAAGAGAAAGTCTATTGTGCCATCGAGGCACCGCAATATTGACATTACAACCATAAGGCCTGTTATACTTGATGATGAAAAAAGGCTAAGCTGGAGCTTTTAAGGTAACAATTCCCTAATCATCACTATGGGAACATGCACTTTGTTCCATCTCTTAAACCAGTTGATCCCGACTGGGCTACCAAAGTTAAAGCTAAAATAAATTCTATGGATACTCAATATAAAGAGATGAAGAGGTATTCGAAGAACATTTCCAAAATCACTAGTGACCTAATAGCCGATGTGAATACTATGAAGGACACTGCTGAATATGATGCAAAGGCTATTGAAAACTTTGAGAAAGACCTCGAGGATGCTCAAGCCAAGCTTACTGTTGTACAACACGAGCAGACACATACAAGATGCAATTTGAAGAATTACAAAAGCATTATCATACCTAACTTGATTCTCATAGCCAGGAGCATATAGACTTAAAAAAGCAAGTCGAGAATGCTAAGTCTGAAAGCACCACGGCCAGGTTGACTTGTACTCTCTTGTACAAGAGAAAACGGATTTGGCGAGGAAGAATGCAGAGTTACAGGACAAACTAATGGAGGCTGAGATACGGGCAACCATTGCTGAGGGAAATGCAAACATAGCTTTACAACAAGTTGAGAAGATTAATGGTCAGCATGCAGGAGCCCAAAAAGAGTTGGATGAGAGTGCTGAGACCATGGTGGGATTCTTTGCTCAGGTGATCCAACATCGAGACATTGCATGGATCAAGGATTACCCTACCACTATGGTATATATATGGGATCAGGTGGTCGAATGGGAAAATAAGAGCTCAAGATGGATTTAATCAATGAGGATAAGCTAATAGAGAAGTATTTGAGGGGTGAGGAAGTGACGTGCTTAGCCGAAGGGCGTAAGCTTATTATTGCTGCTATGGAGGAAGAGAAACGTCACTTAAAGGAAAACACACTATTGAAACTGGGTCCTCATCTGCAATTATCGGCATCGCTGAGTCGGAGGAGTACGATACTGAGAACCCAGGGCTTCCTCAAGTGCCTTTCCAGTCCTTGATCCTTGAAACAGCCTCAGAGATCCCCGCTACTCACATGGAAAAATCATCAGAAGGTATCTCTACCTTTTCACCCCAATTTTTTAGGGTTATCTCAACATTCCATCGTATCGTTGGACAATCGATTGAGGAACATCCTTTATCTCTTGAGCTAACAACTGTTACTTATCGCCCTATAGGTGCGAAGACAGCTGAGAAGATTGACAAGCGGCCAGAAAAGGCTATTGAAGCAAAGTCTACTGAGATGATGCAGGAGAAAAAGGATGAAGCTACTGACTTTGAACCTGTGGAGAACACTGAGGGCAAAAAGGGTAAGGTCACCGACAAAGTTCTTCTGCCCTCTAGCACCGAGACTCCCAAAGACGGATATATGATAGATGCCTTGAAATATGATGGAGGTAATAATGAACATGAGGAAGATGATGACGTTGTTATGACTAGAGGCTCTGGGGTTGCTGATGACATGACCTTGGCTGATATGAAAGCAAAACAAGATATGATTTTGAAGGCCAAAGTTGAGGAAGTAGATCCCAAAAATCTTAAACCCCTCATGGTAGTTCCTTCTGGATCAAAGTTAGTTGTCAAGATTCCTACCAGGTCAATCATCGAGGAGCTTGCTAAAAATTCTTCCATCGATCCCCTCACTCCAGTTTCTGGGAAAAAGAAGTCGAAGCGTATCTTTTTCGAAGTTGAAAAAGAAGAAAGGGAAAAACTCAAGGCTGCCAAGAAAGCCAAGTCTATCTCAAAGTCCAAATAAAAATAGGCTTCATCTTTTGTTTTGATTGGACCGCTGTTGTTGTAGCGAGTGCGGCCCTCGCATCCCTTTGTTTGATCTTCTTATACAAACCTGCACTCATATAAATGAAATAGTTTGTTTCCCGTTATGTCAAATACTTTCAAGTTTTCTATTTATTTCAGTTGAGTTCAGTAATGATCAAAGTGTTAAAAACATAAGTAGTAAATAACAATCCATGTCATGGTTGTGCTTCCCTGCAAGTGTATAAATGTCAAAATATGATGAGCAGAAATCACTGCTTAATAAAGCAATCAACAACATGGGATGTGGTGCGCATGCCCCCAATCAATCTTGAATAAAGTGTCTGGCTAGGACTTGTTCGAGATTGATTAGGTTCGACATCGGATTGCCCCCTTTGCTTCAGTGGGACCAGGGTATTTTCTAATTGGTGCTTATTCTTGGCACCTTTATACTCTCCTATCATACTGTCAGGTTAGAGTGCATTCAAGGTGGTTTCTTATCACGGTGCACCTCCATGCCTTGGTGACGTCGTCTTCTCGTCCTTTATATTATCTCTCGATTCATGAGTGTTAGAGTTTGGGACGTCCTCTTCCTGTCCTTTATACTCTCTCTCAATTTATGAGAGTTAGAGTGTGGGACGTCGTTTTCCCATCCTTCTTATCTAGTTATGCAGATGGTTGTCTCATTTGCTCTGGTTTCTATTCAAATTTCTAGTGTCTCATACTCTGACCACAGTAGTCACAAAATATATAAAAAGGTTTATGAAGTAAAAGTAAATCACACACGATATTTTATAGTGGTTCGGCCAAGTCGTGGCCTATTTTTTTTATGTTAACCAGACTTTTCTAGGTAAGTCATGCCTTTTTACATGGTTCATAAAACAAAAGAAAAAACAATACTAATCTAAGCCAAATACTACTGCAAGTTTTGGTCATTCCAAGCTCTGGGGGTCTCTTCGCCATCCACGTCATTATCTTGAAAGCTCATGTATTGAGCTTCCGCTGGATGACATATGGTCCTTCCCACTTTGGACCTAGATGAACTGGTGGTAAGAAGACATGCTTCAATACTAAGTCCAGGTTTGAAGGTCTGAGGAAGGACCTTCTTATCAAAGTAACGTGCCACTTGACACCGGTTCCTCAAGGCATGCAAGTCTGCTTCATCTCTCTTCTCTTCGACCATACCCAAGGATTCAAGGAGAAGCGCTTTGTTTTTAATCGAATTGTAATACGTTGCCCTATGAGAGGGAGCTTTAAGCTCCACCGGAATTACCGCTTCTGATCCAAAGGAGAGTGAAAAAGGGGTGTGACCCGTTGTCGTCTTGTAGGTCATCCAGTAGTCCCACAATGCTAGTGGTAACTCGTCAACCCACATGGCTTTTGCTCGCTCCAATTGCTTTTTAAGAATAGATTTAATGACTTTATTTATTGCTTCAACTTGTCCATCTGAATGTGGGTGAGCTACCGTAATGTATCTCTTATCCATTTTGTATTTCTGCTAGAAGTTTCTGAATTCTGTGCTATCAAAATGGGTTCCATTATCAGTTATGATAGTTTTAGGTATCCCAAATCGACAGGTGATGTTTCTAACTACAAATTTAATCACCATTTTCGTCGTGATTATAGTTAAAGGTTCAACTTTCGCCCACTTCGTAAAATAATCTACGGCTACAATTGCGTACTTAGCTCCACCTTTAGCGATCGGAAGGGTTCCAATGATGTTGATTCCCCATGTAGCAAATGGCCACGGGCTCACCATTGACTTAAGTTGGTACGGCGGTGCTCTAGGAATTCTAGCAAATTTCTGGCACTTGTCGCAACGTCGTGAATGATCAGCTGCATCTTTGTTTATCGTAGGCTAGATGTAGCCATACCTCAATACTTTCTTTGCCAATGTCTAGCCTCCAGTGTGGTCTCCACATTCACCTTCATGCACTTCTGTTAGTACACGTTTGATGTCGTCATGTGCTATACACCAAAGTAAAGGCATGGAAAATCCCTGGTGGTATAGCGTTCCGTCTTATAAGACATATCTTGCGGCTTTATGAATCACAGCTCGCCTCTCGCTTCTCCTCATGGGAAGTGTTCCTTGTTCAAGGAAGTTCTTGATTGGGTTCATCCATGATTCCCTTTCCAGTTCAACTTCCAAGACCAGATCAACTTCCATCTGATCAAAGCTTGGCGACTTTAATACCTCTACTGGAACCATTTCTGTCTCTTCTGGGATGTCAAAGCTTGCTAACTTAGCCAATCTATCAGCTTTATGGTTTTCTATTCTCGAGATATGAGTTATTCTATAATGCTCCAGGTTGCCTAGTAACTCCTTTACTTTTCAAGGTAAGTGACGAGTCGAGGTCCTCTGGTTTTGAATTCCTTTCGAACTTGGCAGACAACTATCTTGGAATCACAGAATATGTCTAGTGTTGTCACCCCTAATTCCTTAGCGAGTTTTAGCTTGGCAATCAGGGCCTCATATTCGGAATCATTATTGGTGTCAGAGAATTCCAACCGCAAAGCATAGTAAATAGATCGTCCTTCAGCACTAGTTAAAACAACTCACGCGCCGAACCTTCAATCATTCTTAGCCCCGTCCGTATACAATTTCCAGGGACTAAGTTCTAAATTTTGCTCCATAGGGTTACCCTTAACATTCGATGCATCTTCCTCGGGGATTGTGAATTTTTCTATGAAATCAGCTAGAGCTTGTCCCCTTATTAATCTCCCTAGCTGGAAATTTAAATCAAACTGGCTCAACTCAATGTTCCATTTAAGCAGTCGTCCTAATGCCTCAGGTCGTTGCATTACCTGTCGGAGTGGCTGGTCAGTGTATATGACGATTGGATGAGCTTGGAAATAATGATGGAGCTTTCGGGATGCAATCAAGAGACTATAAGCAAGTTTTTCTATTTTCGGGTAATTGCTTTCTACCGTCGCTAACTTCTTGCTTATGTAACACACCGGCCTCTTGATTTTGTCTTCGTCAAGCACCAAAGCTGAGCTGATAGCATGAGATGTGTAACACCCCACGTCCATTAATGTCACTCACAAAGAGAATGCATTAACTTCCATGGAGCATTTTAAGTGTGTATAGAACAGAAACTTAACAACAAGACAGATATAAACAGTACTAAAATTTTAAAACTTTATTTCAATGCAGCGGAAAATACATAAGTTTGTCTACATCGTCAAAACCAGAGTCAAAGTACATAATATCCATATTGACCAACTCAAAGTACATAAATTGAAAGACATAATCCCCAATACAAAATAGCCATAAATAAAAGAGAGGCTGAACTTTACTTCAGCGATCCAAGCATTCTTCTAAAAGCAAGAAGCACAGCTGTCCAAAATCAAGCTCCACTGGTGCTAGTTCCAACCTGAGCAGCTGGGGGGAAGGAGAAAAGAGGAGGAAACAAAGGGGGTCAGACATAAAGTCTGGCGTGTGCGATAACTTTAACAATATAATCACCAAAGTAACTAGGCTAAGGCATAAGTCGGAAAATCAAGAAATGACCATGAACCATTGAGTATGGCAAAGTAAACAAGGAAACAAGGTTGACATAAGATAACGTTAAAGCGCACCTAAACTACTATAAGATAATTACTATACTGCACCACCACTATAAGGTAATTGCTATACTGCACCACCACTAGTCACCCTAAGGTTGATCCCGCCTACAAAACTTAATAATGATAATGGTAGTTTCGTGCACCCCTAGTTGCCTTCATAGGTGCCGCCTGCCCCTATCTCCACTAGGTGTACCCACAACCCCCAAGAGATCGGCTCCCTAACTCGTAGATACCCGTGCTGGCCCCACAGTGGGGTGTATCACTCCCCAAAGTGGCAACCCGATACCACAAATAATGCACGGCTTATACCTAGACGATGCAACAACGTCTTACCTACCAGCCCGGGTCCACACACGCATATTAACCCGTTGGACTTGCGTTGCCACCGCTAACCCGGTTTGGCCTCTTACAGGCAAGCCCATTATGCGTGTCACATCCTCGACTTGGGTTGAGCCCACAAAGATATGTATGGGTTACTGGTTGAAACGGGCCCCCATTACTTGACACAAGCTATCCACCTAAGCTTGGTCCCCTCTAGTACATCCAACTTAACCCTTTTCTTAGTCATGTTCACTTACATGTTTCAATTTTGGTTAAGTGTTTCTAATCGTATTTCCAATGCCACCCAAGGCACCCACTAGATTCCACATGCCACCCAAGGCACCCACTTAACCCCCTCATGTCCCACTACATGTTTATCTGGTTAAGAGTTTCTTAATTCATTAAGACCGTAACCTTATAAAGACCTCTCACATTAGACTGGCATTTCAGGCAGCTGGATTTGCCGGGCGGGTCCGGGTAGTCTTACACCACAAAAGAGCCTAACCTCGTGTCTTTACAATTGTTACATATTTAATTTGTACCTAAGACCTCCCACATTAGACTGGCATTTGTGGCAGCTGGATTTGCCGGGCGGGTCCGGGCAGTCTTACACCACAAAAGAGCCTAACCTCGTGTCTTAGACGATTAATTACTCCTAATTAATCATTCCCCAATTTGAATTACTTTCCCTATTCAAATTATCAATTAATTCCAAATTTAACTATGGCCATAATTGACTCAATTATGTCCATCTATTTATGGTATGTAAAATCATACCAATTTTCATCACAAATTTATTTTATGCCTTTTAAGGCATCTATGCCAATTAAATCTTTTAATAGTATCCCTTTTTACCCTACGTCGTACGTTCGTTTGTTTAACGTAAAATATACGTTAGACTCGAATAGTCTAACTCATGGAATAAAGAGAAAACATCACAGCATACATATAATTAAAACTAAATCTAAACATAAGGGATGAACTTGCATGTGTGAATAATGTTCTACATCTAAAACTTGCATAGGCCAAAGTTACAACTTGCATAAAATTACATATGTCATAAATCCAAATCTAAAGGTGTGAACTTGTTTAGATAATGGTCACAAACTTGCATAAATCATGTATGTCATAGATCTACATCTAAAGGTGTAAACTTGCATAGGTAATAACCACAAACTTGCATAACATGATTCATATTCAAACACATGTATTCATATAAACTTGCATATGTGATTTATGCAACATAACAATGGTTTAAACTTACATCTAAACATGTAAACTAGCATGTAGAATTTGGCATATAACTCACACATGTCATAGCCTAACTTTAGATCTAAAATAGATGTCATGAAGCATATAAGGTTATACATATAATTTTCCCCAACTTGCATATGATTCATGTCTTAATAAAAATCTAAACTTGCATACATACTTATAATTTATCATATGATTCAACATACCCAAACTAGCATTTGAACAACATGGTGATTCGATTATACATAAGCCAATCATAAAATTACAACATAGATGATCACAACTTTACAAGATAGCATCATAGAATTTACAACATAAACATCACAATTTTACTACATGAATAATAACATGCGGTCACATATCCAAATAGTCCACATCATAACTCAATCCAATTAATTTGCTAATTATTTTATTAAAATTATCGAACTCTCAACTCAAAGAAGGTCTTGAGTTCTGAATTCTGAGTTCTGAAGTTGTAATAGCTTTCCCTTGAAGAAGATTCTTGTTTAAGTTGAAAAGAATTGAATTAGATTAGCTTTCTTCTTCTCTAATTGGTGGCGGCTATGCTGAGTTGCTAGGTGACGGCATGGAGGCCATGAATCTAATTTTCATTTTGATTTTAGGGTTTGAGTCTAGAGGTGTTTTATAGAGTTTAGAATTAGTTTAAGCCGTCTGATCAACCCATAATTAATCCCATCCAATCAGAGCAAATCAGAAACCATAATGAGTCAGCATCTAGTCATCAACAGGGCATAAAACAAGTCTGCCCGGGGGGGCAGGTCGACCCTATGGTCGACCTGGTCAGGGCAGATCGACCCCCATGTCGACCCTATGGTCGACCTGATCAGGGCAGGTCGACCCCCAGGTCGACCTGGCCCTGGCGGGAATTTTCCCGCCTAGCCTGTCTGACTTCGAAATTTGAATTTTTTGAAATCTGTTTTGAATTTTCTGAAACATCCGATGGCTATAACTTCTTCATACGAAGTCCAATTCACGCAAACTCGGACTCTATTTCAACCAGAATTCTGAGACGAACACAATGGCGCAACCCGTTTCCCTTAATTCTCCAATCTGAGATTAATTATTCTTTAATTTGTGAACATTAGTGTTAACAGAAATATGGGGTGTTACATTCTCCCCTCCTTAAAGGGTTTCGCCCCCGAAATCTCTAAGTTAAGGAGAATGCATATCCTACCGTCCAAACAACCATCTACTCAACCATCAAACACAATCATCCATTGTCCTTAAAAATTCCTAATGTTGTATGAACATATGCAAGAAGTGTGTGTATATGTTCCTTATCTAATGCAAAATCAGCCGGTCTACTGATTCAGTTGACCTCCTTAATGCAAACCATGATAGTGCCATGTGTCCATTATGTATGCGAAAGAATCCTATTGATACATATTATTTCTACATGTGTGCACAACCATTCACCAAAATGCCGCATCCATATGATAGCACAACCATTATACATCCATTAGCTTAAATATGCACACACATTTATATGCAATATGCAATATGAAGTGACTGAGCCGATCTAGTGCCTAAAGTGTGTGTATATGCATCCACGAGCAACCACTAACAAACACATGCATCCACATGCATCCATCATACATAACATGTCTCAAACACATGTTTCAACCATAGGATTACCCTATCTAAAGGTCAAAGATACTAGCGAGAGGACATACTAAAGATAAGTACAAGGTAAGCGATAAAAGAGAAATTAAAAGACATACCCTCGAAAAGAAAAGGGTACAATTAATGCATCTTCTCTTCTGTCTCCCAAGTAGCATTGCTCTCATCATCTCCCCGTTGCACTTTGACTAGCTTGACCTCTCGATTCCTCAACTTCTTAATCTTCGACCCAAGAATGCACGTAGGAGCTCGTCGAATTGTCACATCACGCTCTATCTCAACCTCTCTAAGCAAGCTCGGCTCTACCACTTCTGCGGTCTCATGCAAGCATTTCCTCAAATGTGATACATGGAATACATCGTGTACGCCACTAAGTCTCTCGGGCAACTCCACTCTGTACGCAATCTGTCCAATCCTCTCCTTAATGGGAAACGGCCGTATGAACCTTGGTGCTAACTTTCTAATGGACCCAAAGCGAACGACATTCCGTAATGGAGACACCTTGATAAAGACCATGTCCCCAATATCAAACTCAAGATCTGTCCTTCTCTTGTTCGCATAAGATTTCTGCCTATCTTGCGCTACCTTCATCCTCCTTCGAATCAAATCGATCTTCTCCGTAGTCTCTCTAATCATATCGGGCCCAAGTAAAATCTTATCTGTAGACTCCCACCAACATGTAGGCGAACGACACGGCTGTCCATAAAGAGCCTCGAACGGTGCCATGCCAATGCTAGACTGAAAGCTGTCATTATATGCAAACTCCACCAACGAAAGAAGTTCCTCCCATGTACCTCCGAAATCTAAGACACACAACCTCAATAGGTCCTCTAGAATACGATTCACCCTCTCGGTCTGGCTGTCCGTCTGAGGATGATATGCGGTGCTCAAACATAACTGAGTCCCTACCGCCTCTTGCAAGCTTTTCCAAAATTCGCTAGTAAAGATAGGATCGTGGTCGCTCACTATGCTAGAAGGAACACCGTGCAAACAAACTATCTCTCGAATGTTTACGGAGGCTAACCATGGAGCAGTCCTCTTGCTCTTCACGGGAATGAAATGGGCGCTCTTGGTAAGTCTTTCTACCACGACCCAAATCCCCGTATTACCCTTCCTCGATCTCGATAATCCGTCAACAAAGTCCATCGAGACGCTTTCCTACTTCCATTGTGGGACCTCCAATGGGTGAAGCAATCCACCAGGCTTCTTTTGCTCTGCTTTTACTTGTTGGCACACCAAGCATCTAGCGACAAACTCTGCCGGGCCAAAAGTAAACTCGTCTCATGTCAATGTACATCTTGTCCCCGCCGGGATGGATGGTCATCTTCGAACGATGTGCATCATCAAGAATGGTCTTCCTCAAATCCTCGTCCCGTGCTACACAAAGTCTACCGTCCCTACACAACCAACCCTTATCATCTAGGGTATACCTACTGAGATGGCTCGATGACTCCCCTCTTTTGAGCATCTCTACCAACTCAACCAAATGTGGGTCATCTCGCTGTGCCTCACCAATCCGTCCCAAAAGCGTAGGTCTGACTTCTAAGGATGCTAGCAAACCGGGTACAAATTCAACAGAAGGTCTAAAGTCGAATGTAGAGATGAACTCTAAGCTTCGTCGCTCAACAAACAACGAACTCAAGGATAACCTTTTCCTACTTAAGGCGTCTGCCACCACGTTACCCTTGCCAAGGGTATATGCTATTTCGAAGTCGTAGGATGCTAAGAATTACATCCACCTTTGCTGCCTCAAGTTCAAGTCCTTCTGAGAGAACAAGTATTTTAGCGATTTGTAGTCAGTGAACAATTCGAATTTTTCACCAAGAAGATAATAGCGCTAAGACTTAAGCGCAAAAACAATAGCAGCCAACTCTAGCTCATGTGTTGGGTAATTTCTCTCATGCACTCTCAACCGCCTTCCACCATAGGCTATTACCCTTCCCTCTTGCATTAAGCCTGCGCCTAGTCCTGTCCTACAAGCGTCGGTATAAACGGTAAATGGCTTACTCCCATCTGGCAACACTAAGACTGGGGCTGTGGTCAAAGCTCTCTTTAGCGTTGGAACGCATCATCACTATCTATGTCCCATGTGAAAACTAAGTTCTTCTTCATCAAGCGTGTTAATGGGGCTGACATTTTTACGAAGTCTTTGATAAACTTCCTATAGTAGCCAGCCAACCCTAAGAAACTCCTCACCTTGGTAGCATTTTTAGGGACCTTCCAATCTTGGATGGCCACTACCTTTGCGGGATCCACGGCTATCCCTTCTTTGGAAACCACATGCCCTAAGAATCGCACTTCCTTCCTCCAAAAGTGACATTTAGAAAATTTAGCTTTAAGGTTATGCGCTCGAAGAGTCTCCAATACTTCCCTAAGATGTAGGGCATGCTCTTCCTCGCTCTTAGAAAAGATCAAGATGTCGTCCACAAAGACTACCACAAATTTATTAAGGTACTCCCTAAACACCCTACTCATCAAGTCAACAAAATATGTTGGGGTGTTTGTCAAACCGAAGGGCATCTCAAGCCACTCGAAGAAGCCGTCTGGAGTCCTAAAGGCAGTCTTGTATATGCTATCCTCAGCCACTCTCAACTGATGGAAACATGTGGCTAAGTCCAACAGCGAAAACACTGAGGCGCCAACTAACCGATTGAAGTGATCGTCAATCCTTGGCAGTGGGAGCCTATTCTTCTTTGTAAGCTTATTAAGTTCTCTATAGTCCACACAAAGTCTAAGGACCCATCTGCCTTCGTGGAAAATACTACTGGAGAACCCCACTACGATATACTATGTCTGATGAACCCCTTCTCAAGCAACTCCTTCACTTGCTTACTGAGTTCTCTTCTCTCTCTTGGAGCCATGTGGCGCGCTGGCAATGCAACTGGATTTACATTATCTACTAGATATATTCGAAAGTCTATCTCACGTTTTGGGGGTAAACCCCTCACCTCATCGAAAACATCAACATATTCATCGATTATGGGAACAGAATGTAAGTCATCATCGGATGCGCCAAGGGATTCTAGATAACTAAGCATTACTGGACCTCTAGGGTCACAAGAAATATCAAGGGTCTTTCCAAAACGAGTCAACAATCTAACTACCCTTCTTTCACAATCTAGGATGGCCCATATCTAGTTAGCCAATCCATACCTAGAATTAAACCGTAGCCCATGAAGCCAAGAACAAAGGCGTTGCATTCAAACTCAACGCCCAAGATAAACGCTCTCAAATCCTGACAAATCATAGGAAGACGAGCCGAACCAATTTGAGACTGCTAAGGGATCTGTAACTAGACTAGTATCTAGGTGTAGTGTTTCAACTAATGATGTAGAAATAAATGAATGTGATGCGCCAGAATCGAATAAAGTACGGACAGGATGATCAAACAGAAAAACTAAACTTTCAACGGAAATTGCTCTACCTCGTTCTTGCAGTGATGGGACCACGAGAGCCTGAACTTGTCCCCTTGCCTGCCCTGGTGCCATAAGAGCCTGCACCTGTCCTCCTGAGGTAGACCCTGCCCTCTGCCCTTTCTTTGGGTAGTCCTTAATAAGATGTCCCACCTCGCCACAGTGGAAACAACCAGTCTTCTTTTTCTTCCTACAATCTTTGCTTAGATGGCCGGGTGTCCCACAGTTAAAGCATCTTTTCTTTCCCTTACTATTGTTGCCTTTTCCACCTTTCTTGTTTTGTTGTTGCTGTTGCGGCTTCTTTTGGTCCCCTTTCTTCTCGGGTGCCTTATTAACATTGGCGCCCTTCTCCTCTTCATGCATAAGCGCCATGTCAACTAGTCTCTCAAAGGTAGCCCCATGGGAATGTGGGTTATAGCTAACCCATGAAGAGGCTCGTTCAACCCCTTAACAAATCTCAGGGCCTTCTTTTCAGGAGTATTCACCAAGTCCAAGCCAAATCTTGCCAATTAATTGAATTTGTTGACATTCTCTTCCACCGATAGATTCCCTTGCTTCAATGCTAGAAACCTTTCCATGTATAGATTCTCTTCATCCCGTGAGAGAAATTTCGCCTCAAATCTCTACCTAAAATCTGGCCATGTATCGACTAGGCGTCCTCCATTAGTGACCTCCCACCAAAACGAGGCCTCTCCTTCATTAGCCAGGCAGCTAACTGGACCTTTCTTCCATCATCCACTTTAAAGATTCCAAATAATTCTTCCACCTCCTTTAGCCAGTTTCGAGCTTCAACAAATGTCTCCGTCCCGTGAAAAGTTTTTCCACCCATTGCCCGAAAGTTCTTACATATCTTAGCAAAAGTATCGATGCTAGGAGGAGGAGGAGGAGGAGGAGTAGTAGTATTTGCTGGACCTGCGGTGGCGGCCCTAGCCTCGAGATATTGACAAAACCAACCGGGTACATGAACACCCTCTGGTATCTCAAATGCTTCAGACATGCTGAAACGAAAAAGGAAAGATTCAATACAAAAGAACCGAAGGAAAGATATATGGCCATTGGGGTTATGCTTTCTAAAATAAGCTTTTCTCTTGAAAATACTTTCCTTAAAACATACTTTTGAAGGTACTTCTTTATAAAAATTGTTTTTGAAAAATAGCTTTTCAAAATTCATATCTGTTCTGGTAACCTTCAGCTCTGATACCACGTGTAAAACCCCACGTCCATTAATGTCACTCACAAAGGGAATTCATTAACTTCCATGGAGCATTTTAAGTGTGTATAGAACAGAAACTTAACAATAAGACAGATATAAACAGTACTAAAATTTTAAAACTTTATTTCAATGCAGCTGAAAATACATAAGTTTGATTACATCATCAAAACCAGAGTCAAAGTACATAATATCCATCTTGACCAACTCAAAGTACATAAATTGAAAGACATAATCCCTAATACAAAATAGCCATAAATAAAAGAGAGGCTGAAGTTAGTTCAGCGATCCAAGCAATCTTCTAAAAGCAAGAAGCACAGCTGTCCAAAATCAAGCTCCACTGGTGCTAGTTCCAACCTAAGCACCTGGGGGGGGGGGGGGAGAAGAAAAGAGGAGGAAACAAAGGGGGTCAGACATAAAGTCTGGCGAGTGCGATAACTTTAACAATATAATCACCAAAGTAACTAGGTTATGGCAAAAGTTGGCAAATCAGAAAATGACCATGAACCATTGAGTATGGCAGAGTAAACAAGGAAACAAGGTTGAACTAAGATAATGTTAAAGCGCACCTAAACCACTATAAGATAATTACTATACTGCACCACCACTATACTATAGTGCACCACCACTATAAGGTAATTGCTATACTGCACCACCACCACTAGTCACCCTAAGGTTGATCCCGCCTACAAAACTTAATAATGATAATGGTAGTTTCATGCACCCCTAGTTGCCTTCATAGGTGTCGCCTGCCCCTATCTCTACTAGATGTACACACTACCCACAAGAGATTGGCTCTCTAGCTCGTAGATACCCATGCTGGCCCCAAAGTGGGGTGTATCACTCCCCAAAGTGGCAACCCGGTACCACAAATAATGTACGGCTTATACCTACACGATGCAACAACGTCTTACCTACCAGCCCGGGTCCACACACGCATATGAACCCGTTGGACTTGCGTTGCCACCGCTAACCCGGTTTGGCCTCTTACAGTCAAGCCCAGTATGCGTGTCCCGTCCTCGGCTTGGGTCCAGCCCACAAAGATACGTATGGGTTACTGGTTGAAACGGGCCCCCATTACTTGACACAAGCTATCCACCTAAGCTTGGTCCCCTCTAGTACATCCAACTTAACCCTCTTCTTAGTCATGTTCACTTACATGTTTCAATTTTGGTTAAGTGTTTCTAATCGTATTTCCAATGCCACCCAAGGCACCCACTAGATTCCACATGCCACCCAAGGCACCCAATTAACCCCCTCATGTCCCACTACATGTTTATCTGGTTAAGTGTTTCTTAATTCATTAAGACCGTAACCTCATAAAGACCTCTCACATTAGACTGGCATTTATGGCAGCTGGATTTGTCGGGCGGGTCCGGGCAGTCTTACACCACAAAAGAGCCTAACCTCGTGTCTTTACAATTGTTACGTATTTAATTTATGCCAAAGACCTCCCACATTAGACTGGCATTTGTGGCAGCTGAATTTGCTGGGCGGGTCCGGGCAGTCTTACACCACAAAAGAGCCTAACCTCTTGTCTTAGACGATAAATTATTCCTAACTAATCATTCCCCAATTTGAATTACTTTCCCTATTCAAATTATCAATTAATTCTAAATTTAACTATGGCCATAATTGACTCAATTATGTCCATCTATTTATGGTATGTAAAATCATACCAATTTTCATCACAAAATTATTTTATGCCTTTTAAGGCATCTATGCCAATTAAATCTCTTAATAATGTCCCCTTTTTACCCCACATTATACGTTCGTTCGTTTAACGTAAAATATATGTTAGACTCGAATAGTCTAACTCATGGAATAAAGAGAAAACATCACAACATACATATAATTAAAACTAAATCTAAACATAAGGGATGAACTTGCATGTTTGAATGATGTTCTACATCTAAAACTTGCATAGGCCAAAGTTACAACTTGCATAAAATTACATATGTCATAAATCCAAATCTAAATGTGTGAACTTGTTTAGATAATGGTCACAAACTTGCATAAATCATGTATGTCATAGATCTACATCTAAAGGTGTAAACTTGCATAGGTAATAACCACAAACTTGCATAACATGATTCATATTCAAACACATGTATTCATATAAACTTGCATATGTGATTTATGCAACATAACAATGGTTTAAACTTACATGTAAACTAGCATGTAGAATTTGGCATATAACTCACACATGTCATAGCCTAACTTTAGATCTAAAATAGATGTCATGAAGCATATAAGGTATACATATAATTTTCCCCAACTTGCAAATGATTCATGTCTTAATAAAAATCTAAATTTGAATACATACTTATAATTTATCATATGAATCAACATACCCAAACTAGCATATGAACAACATGGTGATTCGATTATACATAAGCCAATCATAAAATTACAACATAGATGATCACAACTTTACAAGATAGCATCATAGAATTTACAACATTAACATCACAATTTTACTACATGAATAATAACATGCGGTCAATAATTCACATCATATCCAAATAGTCCACATCATAACTCAATCCAATTAATTTGCTAATTATTTTATTAAAATTATCGAACTCACAACTCAAAGAAGGTCTTGAGTTCTGAATTCTGAATTCTGAGTTCTCAAGTTGTAATAGCTTTCCCTTGAAGAAGATTCATTGTTTAAGTTGAAAAGAATTGAATTAGATTAGCTTTCCTCCTCTCTAATTGGTGGCGGCTATGCTGAGTTGCTAGGTGACGACATGGAGGCGATGAATCTAATTTCCATTTTGATTATAGGGTTTGAGTCTAGAGGTGTTTTTATAGAGTTTAGGATTAGTTTAAGCCATCCGATCAACCCAGAATTAATCCCAGCCAATCAGAGCATATCAGAAACCCTAATGAGTCAGCTTCTAGTCATCAACAGGTCATAAAACAAATCTGCCCGGGGGGCAGGTCAATCCCCAGGTCGACCCTATGGTCAACCTGGTCAGGGAAGGTCGACCCCCAGGTCGACCCTATGGTCAACCTGGCCCTGGCGGGAATTTTCCCGCCTAGCCTGTTTGACTCCGAAATTTGAATTTTCTGAAATCTGTTTTGAATTTTCTGAAACTTCCGATGGCCATAAGTTCTTCATACGGAGTCCAATTAACGTAAACTCGGACACTTTTTCAACCAGAATTCCAAGACGAACACAATGGTACAGCCCGTTTCCCTTAATTCTCCCATATAAGATTAGTTATTCTTTAATTTGTGAACATTAGTGTTAACAGAAATACGGGGTGTTAAAAGATGACACTGCCAAATATACGAATAGATCCTCGTGATCCACTGGTTTTGGCAATATCGGAGGTTTCTCTAGCAAATTAAACAGATTTTGGAAGGCCTCTACATAGTCGGGGGTCCACTTAAAGTTTCGTTTCCCCCGTTTAATTAAGTCAAAGAAAGGGACACGCTTGTCTGTAGCTTTGGAGATGAACCTGCCAACGCCGAAACTTTTCCAGCCAAGCTTTGAACATCTCTAATCTTTCATGGCTCTTGTATGTTCCTGATTGTTGTTATTTGATCAGGATTAATCTCGATCCCTTGAGAACTGACAATGAAACCAAGGAATTTTCTTGATGCAACCCCAAATGAGCATTTTGAGGGGTTCAACTTCATCCCGTACCTCCATAGAATTTCAAACACTCCTGCCAAATCTTTTGTATGATCGGAGGACTTCCTGGACTTCACCAGCATGTCGTCTACATAGACTTCCATTGTTCTATCGATCTGATTATAGAACATTCTATTTACCAAACACTGATACGTGGATCCAGAATTATTTAGTCCAAATCACCACTTAACAGCAGAATCCCAATTTTGTAATAAAACTTGTGTGCTCTTGATCCGGTACATGCATGGGGATCTGGTTGTGCCCTGAATATGCATGCATGAAGGAGAGAAGTTCGTGACCCGCCATTGAGTCTACCAGCTTATCAATCCTGGGGAGTGGAAAGCTATCCTTTGGGTAGGATTTGTTCAAATCAGAAAAGTCAATGCACATTTGCCATTTCCCATTTAAATTCATGATCAGGACGGGAATCGATCCAATCGGGTTATGTCGAGTCTCTGATGAATCTGTTATTCCTTAGCTTCTCTACTTCTTCCTCTAAGGTTGCTGACCTTTCTGGGCCCAACATACGCCTTTGTTGCTTCACTGGAGGATGCTTTGGTTTTAGGCTTAGTGAATGGCTCATAAATGCAGGCGAAATTCCACACATGTCAGCATGAGTACAAGCAAACACATCAAGGTTCACTTTTAGAAAATCTGCTAATTCTTTCGTTTGGAAAGAATCCAAATGAGATCCAATCTTCAAGACCTTTGTTCGGTCATCACTATCGATTGGGATATCAACAGTCGCCTTGTTGGGTGTCGCCTTTCTAGTTTGTGATTCCTCGTCCTCTCTGGGATCGATATCTTCAGGAATTCCGTCAGGCGATTCCCTAGGCGATATTGCCTTTAGCTGCTATGCTGAGTTTTCCTCAGCAGGCAAGGATGTGTTCTTAGGTTATGATCTCTTTCTGTTGCGCAAACTTTTTAACTCTGCCATATAGCAAGCCCTTCCGGTTACTTGATCGCCTCGAATCATTCCTACTCCAGCGTCTGTTGGGAATTTCATTAGCAGGCACTATGGAGCAATGCAAGCCCTGAAATACGAAAGCGTCATTTGTCCTAAGAAAGCATTATAAGATGAGTCGATGTCCATAATGATGAACTGGAAGATCGTCACTCTTCTATGCTCACCGTTGCTTGATTCTACGGGTAAGTCTATTACTCCAATCAGGGCGGTTGAGGTTCCGTTAAAGCCACGAATCCAACCTTCACATTGCCTTAAGTCTTTCATTTCTAGTTTCATCTGATCAAAAGCCTTTTTAAATAGGATGTTAATAGAACTCCCATTATCCACAAGAACTTTCTTGACTATTGCAGGTCCAATAACGGTAGTTATTACTAATGGATCAGTGCTTAACCCCAATACTTTCCCTGCATCGGGAGACGATATCGTCAGTGGATGTCTTCTTCTATTTTACAGGTGCTGCTTCTTCGAGGTTACTACATTCTCCTATCTCAGGATGCTTGGCTGCATTAACATATTGTTCCATTGCCCTGTTACTGGACCTGGCTAGGTGTGGTCCATCAACTATGGTGTTTATAACAATACATTTTCCCTTCTGTTCAGTTGTGGGCTTAGAAGTAAGTTGGTTTTGATTCGGGGATTGCCCTCCTTGCCCTTTGTCTCTTAGGGCAACCTTGTATTCATCTAACTTTCCTTCTCGCAACATCTTTTCAACAACGTCTCTTAGATGATGACACTCGTTAATAGAGTGACCGTGAGTTCCATGAAACAAACAGAATTTTCCAGATGCGATCTCTTTCTCAGTGGAGTCCCTGGGTGATGTTTTATTGTACCGTAGGACAATATAAGTATCCAGATAGATGTTTTCTAGCGTGTCGCCTAATGGAGTCGGAACCGCTTCATGAAGCATTCGCTTAATTCTTTAAAGTTTGATACTGATCGGGAAGGGAGTCGTGTGAACCACATTAGCGCAACAACTTCAAGATATATCGAGAAAGCTTTACGTCTCACGGTGTCGAGTGTTGTTGCGGCATTCATATACCATGAATATCTCATCAAATGTTGTCTGGGATCGGTTCTCCCTCCATATCGATCCATTTGTGGAAAGTTAGATCGTCGGGGAAACTGAACGTCCAAAATATCATTAGTAAATAGGGTGTGGCTACGCTCAATACCCCAGTCTTCATTGGTGTAATGTTGACTGTCTGTCATGATCTGTTGCACCATCGCTTCCACTTCTGTGTTAGTCAAAGCTGGCTCAGGATTTACGCTTCGATCTCTTCTGATACATCCAGTGCCTACATCAAGCGATGCTCTTTGGTTCCGGGTAGCAGCTGAACATCCTTGCCCTCTACGGTCCCGGTCATTCATGGGATGTGTGGGCTGGAGACGCTGCATCTGAGTGGGGTTGGTGATGTTTGGATCTCCAGGAAGGACGTGATATCTTCGCATTGGTAGCAACAATGGTTCTCTCAAACTTGGGTCATTAGGTCCTAGAATACGGGTCGCATCTTCACGGGATCCCAGCGATCCAAATTTCAGCTGGTCCAAATTCTTGGGCCTTTCTGATGTGGACGCTCTTTATCTGAAGAGGATAAATGATCCGTAGGGAGATGATGGGGTGAAGACGGCATTCTTTGTCTATGAAGCTCACTTATTTCCCCACTCATGGTTTTCATGTTTTCCTGCATAAGAATGCTATCAAGTTTATGAGCCTCCAAAGCATCTATGGTGTTGTCTAGCATATCAAGTAAGCGTGAGAGATTCATGTGTGTGACGGGCGCAGAGGGTATAGGCCGATCACTAGTTGTCGCGGCCAGTATCGGAACATCTATAGGGGCTCGAGTAGAGTTTCCAACCTCAACTACATTTGGTTCGAATCGGGACATGACTACCTCTACGGTTCGGATCAGGGGGAGCCACTAGAAGTATTCAGGAATCCGGATCGGTATCACCGGTCCAGTTTGGATCATCTACTTCTGTTCGGGTCGGTGATGCTCTTTCGGTCCGGCTTAGTCCTGAACTCTTCCCTCTCGACCTGGTTACAACCATAGCTTGCTGATCGGCGGTTTTAGTTGTTAACAAAAACCACGATTTTATTTTACCGCAAGCGCTCAGCGTCTGTTGTAGTATTTGTGAGAATACAGATCGAATCCATAGGGAGTTGTATAATTACTAATGTTTATTTAAATTCTAAGCGAGTCAGACGAAATTGAGTAATTGGTTTAGTTAGTTTAGAATAAGAAATTGCTAGAGTAGAAGAAAAACAAACTTGTAGGGAATATATAAGAACTGTAAATTAAGGATGAGATCAATTAAACTCTTGGCGAATCAATATATCTCAAGAACAGAAAAACAAAAATTCCAATGCAAAAGAAATTAAAATAAGCAAAGAAGAACATAGAAAAAAATTAGAAATTAGAATAAAGGAGAAGAGAACACTAACAGAAAATAGTGAATAAGAACTTAACAAATTTTATTGTTGAAATAAGAATAAAGATTATAAGAGAAATCCTTAAATCTTAGAAGAAAAGAAAGAGAACAATTGCCAAGATAATCTAAAATGGCACTAATAGGGGTATTTATACTATTCACAAGATCTAGATATAAAAGAATAGAATTCTCTAGAATTTAGGCCTAGTCTTCCTCTAAAATCTTATTCTCTACATTCTCTAGAAACTTCTTGATTCACAAATTCCATTCCCTTGACTTGATCTTCATTTGTTGATCCAGTGTGTTCCATATTACTCTAGAGGCTTCTATCTCCCGTTATTTTCCAAAATCTTAACTGAGCTATGACTGCTTTTGTGTACAACTTGGTTTTAAACTTCTTTTCAATAGATCCTTGAAGTGAACTGTTATTTTAAAGCCAATTCTGCAATAGTTTCTTCATTTCTGGAAAATCATAAACCCGTAACAAACAAAAATAAAAGACCTAGTAGTTCTGCTTTCTACTTTAAGAGTAGTAAAATATAGAATTAAGCAGTGAAAAATTTACATAATTTGATGTTCATCAAATACCCCCACACTTGAACCTTTATTCATCCTCAAATAAAACCTAATTAAATTTATTACCCACACTGTCGTAGGGAGTCACGATAGCATTTAGCGTATGCAACAAGCCTTTAAACCCTTAGGTGTCCCTAGTAAGACGAGTTGTGTCTAGTAAGGGTTTTCAACGGATACTACCCACAAAATCCCAATGCAACATGTTATTAATGCAACTATATGAATGCAAAATTGTATGAAAATTTGATGAGTTGGTTTATTTTAATACTGTAGTGTATAGGTGTTCTAGTCAAAATTGAGAAATCTATGTCTATCACTTAGCAACAAACTTCAAATAAAAGTCAAGTTTCCATCCCATCAGACTCTAGCTTAAGTTGAAACAAAGTGAAATTGTGAAGTGTATTTGACGTGATTATCAAAGTTTGCAAAGTGATATTTTTATTTTCACTTATATAAAAATTTCAAATTGATAAAATTAAAGAGCATGCTTTGATTTCATTCACTTACCCTCTCCTTATTAGTTATATGTTTATTTAATGATAGTTTTTACCCTTTAATGCATGCACCTAACTCACGGACCAAGGTACACCATCCCTGCACCACCTTTTGGGCTTACGTGAGAATGGAGTAGAGCTTGGAGGATTTTGCAAGCCGACTCTGACAATGTCAGTATATGTTGGTGATCCTTAGGTGCCCAACTCATAATGAGGCCAAGGTATACCTATCATGCACTGTCTTTTGGGATTATGTGAGAGTGGGACAGAGCTTGGCGGGTGTGCACACCAACGCTAGATGTACTACAATATTGGATACCCTTGGTTCATTAATTATCATTATTCTTATAATTATTAGCCAAGAGAGGATAACGCAAAATCATCATAGCACCTCTTAATTATATAGATTTGAAAATCGATAACTTACAAATTTGAGATATAACACTTTTAAACAATGACAATAAATAACAAGCTTCATAATTGCCACCAATGAATCAACTTGTATATTAGCTTACCATTATTGATTGTGATTTACACTTTTCATCTTATTTTCCATCTGAAGCTAATGGTTCACAAAAATTTCTATCAAATGACTAGTACAATATATCTACTCTATTGTGCCTATTTAAATAAACCAATTTTAATTTCATAAAAAGTTACAAACAAATACAAATGAATGCACCAAAAGAAAAATCATGAAAAATGAATAATTTTCTTTTTTGAAAGCAAAATATGAATGCACGTTCATAAATGCATGAAAACAACCTAAATGCAAAATATGAATGCATGAAGACAACCATCCTCCCCCCACACATGAATTCAACAGTGTCCTCACTGTTCAAAACGTTTCCTAAACTTGAAGGAAAGTTCCCATAAATGGATGCAATGCAAAATGATTTGTAATATATAATATAATTTGCCAATATGCAGAAATGGATTGTGTATAAAATATTATATATGTTTACAATGAATGCGATGCAAATATTGCCACCACATCTTTCTTCCGCACTTTGTTTTAGTTTTATGTGTTCCCCCAACACTGTGCTTAGGTACATTTTCTAATAAAAAAATTCTTTTCACCAGCATTTCAATTTTATACCTAGATTTATAGTTAATTAGGCAGATGTCAATGTGTCTTGTAAATGTAAATTCCTCCACCCAAGTTTTGTGCATGATTTGTTCATTTACTCAACATATTTATCAGTGTAATCCTTCAAGAATAAGCGAACATGCAAGATAACAGTTGATCTAGTGAAAGCAGCATTTTGAATGTCTACTGATAATTCATTTAACTTAGGTTCATCAATTATAAGAGAAGATTCAATATTACATCCAATATCAAGTGTCTTATTAGTTGACATTTCAACATTCTCATTAAATTTTAAATCAAGTTTGGGATCATATTCAATACTAGTCTCATTTATTGAATTTTCAGCATTACACACAAAAATTTCATGTTTTCCCACTTTTGCACTCTCTTCTAAATCTAAATTCGACTCACCATCATATAAGAATTCATTCCCAAATAGTCCAAGAATTTGGTTCACCAAATTCCTCACCAAAACTAGCTTTATTGCATTTGAAATTTCCTACCTCAAAATTTTTGATTTCCATCTTGTTAGTGTTAGGTAAAGAGAGATCAAAATTCAAACCTAAATCTTTTTCTCTAAAAGAATTGAAATCCAAATCCATCTGTGAATTTTTAACAACTTCATCAAGATTGTCATTTTCAATTTCATATATTGTTATTTCAAAATTATCGTTGCGAATAAGATTTGGATTATCGTTAGGCTTGTTCACAGACGAGGGAAGAATGCTACGAGTGCCGCCTTTCGATAACAGTTGGAAGCGTGGTAAGTCAACAATTGAAGTTATCGTATTATTGAAAGCCCTAAAATCTCCAATATTATTAATTTTTTTACCCGACCTTAAGGTAATAATTGAATTTATTGAGTTTAAATTTTCATCTTTATTAGAATTCACTCCCCAAGAATTATTATATTTAGGTTTTACTTTCACTTGACTTGATAATTTCTCATTCTCGTTATCTATGGACAAATTCTTTACCATTTTCATAAGTTGATTGCATTTATTATCGGATTCTCTTCGAATTTTGTTAATTTGTCTTTTAGGAAGAAAATAGCACTATGGTTATTGAGATGGTTTTGATGTGTTTCTACGATGTGGAGGTATATAAGTTTGACTAGCAGAACTCTTACTTTGAGGAATGAATGTTGGATTGGGTATTTGAGGAGTCGAGTATTTTGGCTCATGGAACAAAAATGTGAATATTTTGCAAAATTATTTCGATTTGGCCACGACAAGTTCGGATTGCTTTTCCATTTAGCAATAGAGGAATATTTATTGGAGCGAAAATATTCACGTATTCTTGAGGATATAAAGGAGATAACGCTTCTTCGCATTGGGAGTTCTCAATAGAGAACAAGGATGCATCTACTCTGTGTGTTGCTCTCGGATTTGCATGAGTTGGGTGGTGATTCAATATCTATTGTTGATCCGTGTCAGTGTATTCTTCGAAGAAAGCCCAAGCTTCCTTGCTTGATTTATCCAAGAATCCTCCACAACACATAGTTTCAAGCTGAGTTCGAGTGGGATAATTAAGTCCTTTATATAATATGTGACATAATATTTGTTTTGGAATTCCATGATGAGGACAACTTTGTAATAGTTGGTTAAACAGCTCAAAATATTGGAAAAAGGTTTCCCTTTCATTTTGCATGAATTGATGAATTTCAATTCTAATTTTTTGAGTTTTATGAAAAGGAAAGAACTTTTTTATGAATATCATTTCAAAGTCATTCCAACTATAAATAGAGGGTCATGGAAGAGACTTAAACCACTTTCTAACACTTTCTTGTAGAGCAAATGGTATTAATCTAAGCTTAATGGACTCGTTTGAAAGTTATTGCATTTTTATGGTGGATGTATATATTTCAAGATCGTCAAGAAATTCATATGCCTTTTCAGAACCCATAAATTTAGGTACCCTTTGAATGAAGGAGTTTTTTAATTCAAAATTATTTCCTTCATTTTGGTGGATATACTATAATTGTGGGGTAATGCAGTTCTAACTGGATAGCATTGTTCCCTTAATGACATATCTCCAGAGGTGATTGACGTTAGTTGTTTCAAAAAATAGCGTTGTTCGTTTCTAATAGTTTATGTTCGTATGGACCTAGGTATGCGTAAAACAAATATCTTTTATTTATTTATTTGTTTGTCAACAAATTAAAATTTCTGACAGTTGGTAAAATCAATAAAAACCGAAATTTAAAATACTCATAGTTGTTATAGTGCTGGGTCACTCCTTTCGAATTGCTCTTGCTCATGCCAAATTGATCGGCCCTCTGCATTGCGTCTGACCATTTCAACTTACTGGAGCTTGTTAAGTAACTCCACTCCTACTTGTATTTCGCACACTTAACCTAGCAATTTTCTACGATGGTTGCTTTATGTTATTTCGAAATTGGGCTTTTATTATGAACAATGTTTGAATGTTTTTGTATTCAACCGTGTTTCAGTTAAGCCCAACCCATGCAACATTATATGATTATAACCCCAAGCTTGCTTCATAAAATTAAAGTTGCGAGTCCCCTCTCCTTGGGGATTGTTAATGACACCCCTGTTTTGGTTAAGGGGTGTCACAACATTTAATTTTTAAATTTTTGTTAAGGGGTGCACTGTAAAGACTGGACCCCCCTTAACAATTTATTATTTCAAGACAAAAATGCCCTTTCCTCCCCAATAACATTATTTAACGTAAATACAAATAAACCTAGGTAATTGTTTCCATCGCAGAAAAGAATTTTCATGGCTGATCGCAGAAAAGAATATTCATGGCTGCCATAAACCCTAATTATGAGATAGATGATGAAGATGACGTAAATTGCACAGAAAAACGTGAAGTATACGAAGATGATGAAGTCCGATCTGCTAATGACAAGGTTTGATATTTATTTTTGCATTAACACGTACGGAATTGAAGAAGGAGCACGGATGAAAAATTCGGTCGCGATGGACCATGTTTATACGGACCAATCAGTATGAAGTTACGCATGTAATGACCATTTTAAGTATGAAAACACGGTATAGTACGACCGGTTTTATCACGTACGAATTACAGTTTGTTACAGAGATAGAAAATCTGTAAAATAGCCACCGTATTTATTAATTTTTATCGATATTACACAACCGTGTATACGGTTTTGTGGTACTAATGTTACCATGCATGTTTTGTACCAAACAATTGTTATTTAATAGACAGGGAGAGACCGATTTTAGTTTATTGGTATGAATATTTGATATCGTTATTTCTTTGTGGTGTGAATAATACTCAGCTGTTTTATAGTTTGATGCAATTGCTTTACTAAACGACGTATACGGGAATGAGGATTGTTCAGTTAATGAGGAGTCTTACGATACCGGGGATGGCAATATTAATGATAAGGTTTTTCTATTGGAAAATGGCGACAGTAACGATCATTCACATGAGGAATCGGGAATATTGTGTTGCGCGTACCCCAATTTAACTTCCCATTTCACCACCGAGAAGGTTTGAAAACTTGATTTATGTTTTACATTAAGTATTTTACTCTAATCGTAATATCTTGTTTGTTGATGCAGTTGTTCGATTCCAAAGAGGACGTACGTAAATGGTACACGGATCGTGGACTTGATACGAATTGTGTCATTGTTATCAAAAGAAGCAAAACCAAAAATCTCTTAGGTAATGGGAAAGGCTCATATATGCTGCTTGCTTGTGAAAGAAGTGGAAGGTACATTGATCATAAGGGTAAGCAGCATGTACCGAAACTGAAAAGAAAAGGCGTAGATCGGGAAGTAGAAAATGTGGTTGTCCATTTGAATTAAGAGCACACTGTCAAGATGATGGAAAATGGACTTTGAAAGTTATAAACGGATGCCACAATCACGGTCTTCCTGTTGTTTTAACCGGGCATCCGTATGTTGCGCGATTAAAAGAGAATGAAGTAAAGAACGTTGAAACAATGGCAAATAGTGGGGTTAGGCCACGGAATATTCTAACTGCTCTTAAACTTGGCAACCCAGGAAATAAGTCTACGATCAGAAATGTGTACAATGCTAAAGTGAAGCTTAAACTTCATCATACAGAAGGTAGAACGATTATGCAACAGTTTATGAAGTTAGCTTGTAGTCACCACTATTCTGTTCATCATAGAGTCGACGATAAGACAAATAAAGTTACTGACTTGTTCTTTAGTCATCCAAAATGTGTTCTGCTTGCGCAATGTTTTTATCAAATTTTGTTTTTGGATTGCACTTTCAAGACAAATAAGTACAAGTTGCCATGTTTTCATATGGTGTCGCAAACTTCAACGGGTGCATCCTTCAATGTTGCCCTAGCTTTTATTAGTCGGGAGACCACTGAATCATATATTTGGGCCTTGGAGTGTGTTAGAAAATGTTATCGAGAAAAAGAATTTCCAAGTGTTATCATAACGGATGCGGAAATTGCTCTTAGCAATGCAGTGGCCACTGTTTTTCCAGCAGCTCGTCACATTCTTTGTGCGTGGCATATTTCAAAAAACATTCAAGCAAATTGCAAACTAAATTTTATAAAGAAGAAACGGGTAATGATTGGGGATAGAGAGACCGTAGTAGAAGATGAGGAAGGAAAAAGAGAGTACGAGTTATTTTGGGAGGGTTGGAGCAATGTCATTAGTTCGCTGTCCGAAGAAGAGTTCCATCGAAACCTAAATTCTTTTCGTGAAGCATGGCGGGTGAAGCAAAAAAAGTCGTTGAACTATGTGTTGAAGAGCTGGTTGAACAAGTATAAGGAGATGTTTGTGTTAGCTTGGACAAATGAAGTAAAGCACTATGATAATGTGTCAACCAGTGTAGTTGAAAGTGCGCACCATCGTCTCAAATTGTATTTTGATTCAGCTGTAGGTAGTTTTGTTCAGTGTTGGACTAGCGCTCATCTATGCTGTGAGAATGAATTAGTTGCAATCGAACATGCGTTCAAAACGAGTTCATCGAAGTCACTTCATAGATTTCGAGAAGAGCCAATGTTTAAAGAGGTGTTGGGATTTGTTTCTCATAAGGCGCTTGATTTATTGCAAACCGAACTATGTAGTATTCCAAAAGGTGGCACGAGTATTCAAACTTGCGGTTGTATTTTATGGAAAGTTAATGGTCTACCTTGCGCACATATGCTAGTAGACTTTAGACATTCAGACGGCTTCATACCCCTCAGTGCTATAGACTGTTATTGGAAACAGTTGTCATGTATTCCGCCTACACCGAATCGGTCCACTCTTGATTTTATGGACTTGCCTGAATTTCATGCACTGAAACGTAGGTATGACAAGGCTACTGATAATGTGAGGATTGATATTCAGCAAGGTATGAAATTGTTAGCCTTCCCGCCTACTACGAACATTAAAGAACCTCCCATGGCGACTATAAGAAAAGGAAGACCATCTAAAAAGGAAAAGTCGACTAAACGAGATCCTTCTTACTTTGAGCATGTTGACGCTGCATTGTCTTGCAGCCCAAAACTTACTCCAGTTAGTCGTTGTTTGAAGAAACTTGGAGTAAAACAAAATGCATCTAAAACCAGTCAAATTGATGAAAATTTCTTATTGCAAATGCCTAAATGTATGCGACCGTATATAACTCGTATAGACGACATGCCTGCTGATGGTAATTGTGGATATTGGGTGGTGGTTAAACAACTAAATCTTTACAATCGAAGACCAGATAATCCTTGTAAGTTCGTACGTGAGGCCATGGTTGATAATTTAATAACTCAATTGGATATGTACAAAAGCATGTGGGATGAAGATGGCTTCGTAGAATTGAAAAGAAGGATACAAGGCGATAACTCAGTGGGGGTAAATGGTTGAATGCAAATGCCGGAATCCGGTTTTATAATTGCAGAAACATTTGGTACCGCTGTTGTCTTGCTTAGTATGCAAATGAGTTACTTGTTTGTTCCGTCAACAATACAATTAACCTTGTTAAACCAGGATAGGATGGTCGTAATGGGATTCGTAGACAACTCACATTTTGTTGGTGTTACTTTGAAGTACGAGTCGCCTTTACCAAATACACCTCCGTTCTCATTCTTTTACCGAATTTACAACATCAATACGCAGGATTGGGTCAACACATATGCGGAGAGAATTTCTCGCTTCGATGATTCAGAAGATGGACATGTTGTCGAAGATAAAACGGTTGTTGTGTTAAGTTAATGTCGAATACTTGCATATGTTCGTAGTTCAGTGCTAATGTAACAGTATTTTGAAGTATTATTGCATATGCTCGTAGTTCAGTGCTGATGTACTAGTATTTTGAACTATTATTGCATATGTTCGTATTTCAGTGCTAATGTAACAGTATTTTGAAGTATTATTGCATATGTTCGTAGTTCAATGCTAATGTAACAGTATTTTGAACTATTATTGCATATGTTCGTAGTTCAGTGCTAATGTAACAGTATTTTGAAGTATTAATGCAAATGTTATATTTTCTGGCATATATGGGTTACTCTTGTGAGCTATTGTATTTAAAGTTTTGTGACACTTCTGATAATGTGAATACCGAGATACTGAATTTTGACAATAGCAGAATCAGAGATATTTCGGACTTAGATCACCGGTTTTGTATACATAAAACGGTCACCTCCTGCCGTCTGCACATATTCATTTAACATTATCATAACCTGAGATATTTCGGATTGGTACCACCTATTTTCTAACTATAAAACGGTCACTTATTGCCGTCTGTACATATTTAGTTAACAATATCATAACCTGAGATATTTCGGATTGGTACCACCGATTTTCTAACTGTAAAACGGTCACTTATCTCCGTCTGCACATATTTAGGTAACATTATCATAACCTGAGATATTTCAGTTTGAGCACGCCGATTTTAATCAATTAAAACGGTAAGCACTAACCGTCTGCATATTTCTATTCTAACCTGCAATATTTTGGTTTTGGATGACCGAATTTTTGTTAGTAGAACGGATTTTTGTAACCGTTTAGCAAATTATAGGCCTTTTAAATGATTGTTCGGTGATCACGTACCGTTTTTGTGTCTTAAAAACGGAAAGCCATTCCCAATGTTTAACTATAAGGTTGATTATTTCATACATATAATCCAGTTTTTTGTGCATCGACAAAAAGAAACTTGTACATGCATCTTTGATCATACAAATACTTCAAACTTTCACATGCATCGTCGATCATACAAAAAAATTGAAACTTGTACATGCATCTTCAAACATAGAAATAAACACAAAGTACCCTTCATACTGTATTGCCAAAAGCAAGTCACCAACCAAAAGACATAAATAAGTCACAAACATAAAGTCACCAACCAAAACACCAAGTCTTATAACTGTTACATACTGTTAACCAAAATAATACGTAATGCTACCAAGTTAAACTATTTTTTCCTTGCTCCGCCTTTCTTCTTGGTAGCACTCGTCTTCTCTTTCTTTCGTTTACCTCGACTTGTCGTACCCTCAACAATCTTATCTCCTTCATCAGCTACCATGTTCTCTCCATACAGAGCAGACGGTTCTGGGTCCTCTAAATGCTCTATCATTTGCAAAGCTGTAACGACTGCCTTACCACGTCCACATGAACGGATTGTATCAGCAACTAGTCCAAGTCGACGTTTCTGAAATTCAAGTCTACTTTAGTACGAAAAACAATCAATAACATTATTTTCAATTAGCAAATACAACAAACTTACAACACGGATGGGTAGCGACTTCTCCCCAGTTTCATTCGCAGGCTCGGTTATTCTTCTTGATGGATTTGCAACAATCGGATGTGAAGCTTGCTTATACCACTGTATATAGTTGTCCTCACAGTCCCAGGGGTTAACCACTTCTTTAGACGTTATACTTTCATTCAGCATGTGATTTGCCCATTCAGCCCATATAAAATCCCCAACATTAAAGTAAGCGGCTTTGAAAGATTTACTAGACGACTTGTACTTCTTCTTGTTAAGCGTGAAGGGATTGGTTGGGATGGGTTGAACAATTCCAAACTGGCGTAGAAATCTTTGGGGTAGGTACAATTCTTCGGTTTCAAAACAAATGACAGGTCCGTTATACAACGAACACTCATGAAATGGATACACATCACGTTTATCTCTAAAGCAATCACATATAATTTCATTGCACTTCAAGTCATCAATCCTTTCTCGTAGTGTAACTAAATCAGATGCTAACTGCGAACTCTTGTTCTTTGCAAAGTAAAACGCGGCTTTAATTTCTCCTTCCGGTATACCAATAACACGATTATGTCGACGAAGAACTGGGAAATGCTCATATATCCAAACCTGCATTAAGGTACATCATGTACATGCATATAATTAGACTACACTATTCACCTATAATTACAATACAACGGTATCAAAAAAATTCTTTGAATATACCTGTAGTAAGGTCATGCAACCAGTCATTTGATGAACATCAGATCGAGTTGTTATGGCAAGATTACGTAATAACCAACTCAAACATGCAGTGGCCCATGAATATGTACCCACCTCGTTTAAATTCTTCAAACACTGCAGAAAATGAACTGACACTTTATTCCCGGACTTGTCACAACAAACTAAACTGCCAATTGTGTACAAAAGATATGCTATCGCACAATGCATCTTTCGTTCTTCACTATCAGCCTCCTTCGAACCCTCAAACTGACTTCGTAACCATTCAAATCTAATTTTTTTATCGCCTGCTAACACTTGTCTAGCAGTTGGTCTGTCAACACCAAGGCAGTCTTCAAGTAGTTTGTACACATCTTCAACATCTATACCCCTCGAGCCACCAAGAGAGCCAGTAACTGCTCTTCCTTCCGCCGGAAGGCTAGTTATGTGCACTACTTCATCAATGGTTAACCCCAATTCACCAAATGGAAGGTGAAATGTGTTTGTCTCCGGATAAAATCTTTCGACGAATGCATTGATTAGGACTTTGTCTAATGTCTCGTGAGCATGTAGTGCTAGCTTATCAAATCCCGACTGAACTACAACCTCCTTAACAAATGAACATTCTTCTCTATAATCCCACAATCGTTGCGTGCCAACATGAGTATGGACTCTCACCAGTCTGACTTCTCCTCGAGGTTTCTATATGTTATGCATATATATATATATATATATATATATATATATCAGTCTTATAACAGATAACAATTGACGTGTAGTCATAAGTATAAATAAAATCTTAGAAATAACATATGAAAAACTTACCGTAGATTTCCATATTTCATGAGCAATGTGATGTTTGAATGCAAACAACATTGTCCGTTCATCTTCGGAGGTGGATGCTTCTGTTTCTTTGCGCTTTCGCTTGCCTTTAACTGTACGTTTTCTCTTTTCTACATGTTCCACCTCTTCCTCTCCTACCCTGCCTTCCTCACTGTCATGTTCCTCTCCTACCCTGCCTTCCTCACTGTCATGTTCCTCTCCTACCCTGCCTTCCTCATTACCATGTTCCTCACTATCATGTGACCCTGTGCCGTCACCTTCTTTATCTGCTTTCTCCTCAACTCCATCACCTCCTTCTTCACGCTCACTATCATCTCCGTCGCTATCTTCTCCAACAACATCTTCTTCATGCTCACTACCTCCTCCGTTGTCCTCTTCTCTGTCGTCGTCTTCTTCACGTTCTATACCAGCTTTGTTGCCCTCTACCGTGTCATCGTCTTGTTCCTCATCAGTAACACCTTTTTCACCCTCTTCTCCGTCATCGTCTCGTTCATGCTCACTACCTCCATCGGAAGTACTACGGTCATTGGACTCTTCGTTTTCACTAGAACTTTGTTCGGAGTTATTCGCTTCAGCTGCTACTGCTTTCTTTTTCTTTTTCTCTTCCAATATGCGTCGCCTTTCTTCAGCAAGTTTCTTCCTATTAGAAGCAGTCGGCGGTAGACGAGCAGACGTAGAGGAAGTCGGTTTCCTGCAATCAATCACGTAAACAACTTAGTTATACGCCGTCAACAAAATGCGGCAACATATACCCTACTTTATTACTATAACAAGGTACAGAGCCGCCATGTAAACAATAAGTAAAACCGAATGTGTAATCTAAATTTCACCAACAACTAACCACAAGTCGACATCAATCAACCATTTATAATAACTACATTCGGACGACACAAACCGAAACCAAAATACAACACATTTTGAGGAAATGAAAATTATATATGGCATACACAGGCTGTTTTTGAATTATAAAAACGGTGACAACATGCCAAATACTAGAAAGGACAAGCTTTCCCATGTATTTTAATACTCACAAACCATAGAACCCTTTTTCAACCATAAGTCGACATCAATCAACCATTTTTAATACCTATATTCGGACAACACAAACCGAAACCAGAATACAACACATTTTGAGGAAATGAAAATTATATATGGCATACGTAGGCTGTTTTTGAATTATAAAAACGGTGACAGCATGCCAAATACTAGAAAGGACAAGCTTCCTATGTATTTTAATACTCACAAACCATAGAACCCTTTTTCAACCATAATTCGACATCAATCAACCATTTTTAATACCTATATTCGGACAACACAAACCAAAACCAAAGTTGAGAACAAATTTAACAAATGAAACTTATATATGGAAAACAGACGCCGATTTTCAGTTATAAAAACGGTGACCACATGTCAAATACTAAAAGGGACAAGCTTTCATATTTCAGAGGATTTACCCACCCAAAACCGTACCCTCCTAACCGTATTCTATGCAAATCGAACAAAATTTCCCAATGTTTAGCCCTTCTTCCCCACCAAACCCCAACACACGCAAACTCATTGCTCACAATTGGTAATACCAAGCCCTACCGTACCATACATGTGCTAATACCAACTAAAATTACAATTAATCTAGTACAAACATACCTCTTTTCCACGGTTTTCTTCTTGGCAACGGATTCCTTCGTCTTCCTCGCAGTATGCTTGAATCGAACCATCTTTAATGGAAAACCCTAGCGTGAGTACTGCAGAACCCTAATTTTGAAGAACGAAAGACGATTTGGAAAATAAAGCACGGGCTTTGAAATGCGTGAGTGAGTGAGTGGGTTTGAAGTTTGAAAGACGCGAGGTTATTTTTGTCTCGGAAAAGAATACGTCGTGTTGCCCCTTAACATTTTCTAAAACGTTGGTGTGCCCTTAACAAAATGACACCCCTTAACCGAAACAGGGGTGTCATTAACAATCCCCCTCTCCTTCTTCTTCTGCTCTCGCTCTTGTTCGATCTGAGATTATCGAATAGCTTCTTTCTCTTTTTTTTTTCTTTTGCCTCCAAATTCACGAGTTCCTCTTATTCTTTCTCCGATCGTTCTATGATTCGAATATTCGGTAAGAAAATTGGGAGTTGAGGGAGAAATCGGGGATGCGGTTTCGGATCCGAGTGGTAAGCTATGTCTGTGATGGTTGTTGCAAAGCTGAGGGTACAGTGCGGTTTTAGGAGTGTAAGCAGTGGGGTTTCGTGAAGTTGTCTGTGTGTGAGTTTATGGATGGGTTCGGGTGATGTAGTTGTTGCGAATATCTGGGTTATGGTGAAGATCGGGTTGATGGTGGTTAGGAGCTGTTGTTTTTGAGACGTGGAGTAGTTTGATACGGCAGTAGAAGGTGTGACAGAAGCTTGGATACGAGGCCATGGGGTGGTGTGTATTGCAGAAGTTTGGTTGAGGAGGATTGAGAGGCAGTTTCAGATTGGGGTCAATGGTTGTTGGACTGTGTGGAGGCGTGTACTAGACAGAAGGGAAACTGTAGCAGTTTAATGCGGGTGACGTTAACTTGAAGGTGGGTAGGGAGATGAATGCATGAGTTTCGAAGCATCAGTGGACAAGGTGGGCTGATGACTGTGACTGGTTATGGCTTAATGCAGGGGATGTTTGGATCGGGTTAAGGGTCTTATTGTTCTAGATGTAGAAGGTGGTTTGAGAGTGAAAGGTAAAAGGAAAAGAACTATGTATTGAGAGTGAGGATGAGTTAGCAATGGAAAAATTGTAAAAATGGAAAAGAAGAAAAATGAATTAAAAAATGTTTTTTTTTAAGAGATAAAAACTACAAAACTAAAATGAAAATTGAAGCTAAGAAAAAAGAAACGACTTTTTTTTAAGTTTTAGAAAAAATGAAAACAAGAAACAATAAAAACCTAGCAACTAAACAAAGGAAATAGAGGAAAAAATGATTTTCTTTTAATATAAATATAAAGGAAAACAAAAAACAAAATGAAAAACTATGAAACTAAATGCAAAATAAAAAACAAAGCAAAATTTAAAAAACTAACACGAATCGAATGTCAAATAAACAATAGAAATTATTAAAACTCCTCGACAAAGGCGCAAAAAACTTGATTGGCGGTTTTAGGGGTTAACAAAAACCACGAATTTATTTTAACACAAGCGCACGACGTATGTTGTAGTATTTATGCAAATACGGATCGAATCCACAGGGAGTTGTATAATTACTAATGTTTATTTAAATTCTAGGCGAGTTGGATGAAATTGAGTAATCGTTTTGATTAGTTTAGAATAAGAAATTGCTATAATAGAAGAGAAATAGACTTGTAGGGAATATTTAAGAACTGTAAATTAAGGATGAGATCTATTAATCTCTTGCAAATCAATAGATCTCAAGAACAGAAAAAGCAGAAATTCCAATGCAATAGAAATTAAAATAAGCAAAGAAGAACACAGACCGAAATTAGAAATTAAAATAAAGGAGAAGAGAACACTAACAGAAAATAGTAAAGAATAACTTAACAAATTTTATTGCTGAAATAAAAATAAAGATTACAAGAGAAATCCTTAAATCTTAGAAGAAAAGAAAGAGAACAATTGCCAAGATAATCTAAAATGGCACTAGGTAGGGGTATTTATATTATTCATAAGATGTAGATGTTAAAGAATAGAATTCTCTAGAATTTGGGCCTAGTCTTACTCTAAAAACTTATTCTCTAATTCTCTAGAAACTTCTTGATTCATAAATTCAAAGCCCTTAACTTGATCTTCATTTGTTGATCTAGTGTGTTCAATATTACTCTATAAGCTTCTATCTCCCCTTTTTTTTCCAGAATCTTCTTATGTTGGCTTGCTCTAAAAGAATTTCCCTTAGAGGTTGGCAAAAAAATAAATAAGGTGTGTGTTAGGATTTGAACCCACGACCTCCTAATAAATTGCACCACTTCAAACCAAGTGAGCTATGATGACTGCTTTTGTATATAACTTGGTTTTCAACTTCTTTTCAATAGATCCTTGAATTGAACTATTATTCTAAAGCCAATTCTGCAACAGTTTCTTCATTTCTGGAAAATCATAAAGATGTAACAAGCAAAAGTAAAAGACCCAGTAGTTCTGCTTTAAGAGTAGTAAAATATATAATTAAACAGTGAAAAATTTACATAGTTTGATGTTCATCACTTGCTAATCTTCATTTGCCTCGGTTTCCCGAGCAACTTGCGACTCTTTTCCTTTTCCTTTGGTCATAATATCCAATTCTCTTGGGATTAGTTAGAAAAATTCCAAAAACGCTGAAGAAAGTGGATTAACTTCTTTGCACTTGAGGGTCCATATAGTAGAACGATAACCCAAAATGCCGAGAATTCAACGTTCTCAGGGAAAGCACCAAAATGTTAGACCAAAAAATGGTTCTAACACCCAAACAAACGATAATTTTGAATTAAATAGAAAGAAAAATAGTATGAATACCAGATTTATAGTGGTTTGTCGTTAAAGAGCCTGCATCCACTTTATACTTTGTTAATTGATGATATGAATTCAATACAATACTGAAATTCCGCTCAATCTCACTTATACAATTGATAATCTTTCTTGATTTTCATGAAATACACTTTGGGAGTTTGATTGTAATCTGAATAAACAAGGAAATTTGGTGGTGTAGGAGCTTGAGTGATTAATTTGCCAAAAGATCCTTTCAAATGATGCTTTATAGGGTATTTATAGGCAAGAATTCGATCCGGATCGGTGCCACGTGGAGCTCATCCTACTCGTTTCAGGTTTGGTCGCCTGGAGATGATGACAACGCATCGAAGATCGTGGGGGTAGTGGAGTATAACCGCCCCGAAATCATAGGAACGCAGGGCATTCGTTGTTGTTTGAACTTCAGTTCGTATCGGCTGTGCAGGAGAGGTTCAGATTGGACCTCATTTCTCCGAACCGATCCATCTAAATTGCTTTTGTAGCTTTTCCAAATTTTATGTAGTTGAGAGCAGGCTTCATATCAGTAGGCTCCGAGCCGACCCGGAAGGTTGCTTTTCATGCTTTACATCCTCTAACATATTAAACATGTTAATTCCTTGGCTTTATGTAGTCTACTCACAAAATAGGTTAAAAATAATTAAGTACAATTTATCTCATTACATAAGTTATCTCATTTTCCCTATCATTTATTATAACCTAAGTTATAATTTCCACTTCTCCGTAGGACAAGCCTACCTATTATCTTTCCTTTTCCCCTTCAAGTTTATTCGTATTAGGTTATTATCATTCCCCGTTCACTCCAATTCTTTTACTGTTATAGGATTCATTCATTTCCATTAATTACAATTAATGTCATTTAATTCTTTCCAGTTATATACATAAATGTTAATGCACTAGACCCCTCACATTAAGTTGACCACCTGTAGATCCTGGATTTGTCGCGCAGTTCCGGGCAGGCTTTTACCGCAAGTTGAACTTAACCTCATGTGTCCGTGCAGTTATTTTCATTTTCTTAATTACGGTAGAGTTTTCATACAAATCAAGAATGTCTGTTATTTTTCAATATTCCCAAATTTTATTGTAATTCTATTTAGAACCTTTTTGGCATAATAATTCTATTAAGAAAATGCTCATGTTCATTGTAAATTTCATAATAACAACATTCATAAAAATTCCCAATTCAAACAGATGATTATTGGAAATAGGCTTTATACAACAGAAATGTTCTTAGTTCAGGTTTTAATATTACATTACTGCAAAAGTTTCATCATTTATACGATGGATACACATCATTTTTAATTACAATAGTGCTGATTTCAACAGATTTCAACAGGTTAATCATTTCAGCAGATTAAGCATTTCAGCAGGTTTACATTTCAGTAGGTTATACATTTCAGCAGATTAATCATTTCAGCAGGTTAAACATTTCAATAGATTAATCATTTCAGCGGATTTATTATATATATTAATGGGGAATGCCAAACGATAGATACACTGTTATCAAAATGTATGACTTAAATACACTCACCTAATAACATTCATGAATCTGGCCAGACCAAGCATTCCATAGCTCTCCTAACTGAATCTAGAACCTAAATAACCATGGATTCACAATTCTCAAACTAAAAGAAAAGGGGATAGAGAAGAGAAATCTAAATTAACTAGATCCAAGAATTTACCTCGCTTCGATAAGAATTCTAAACACCCATATATGTATTCTTTTCCTCCAAACCATGAATCAGAATTTCCTAAGACTAATTATTTTATTTTCCGAAGAGATTTGAGGAAGGAGAAGAATGGCAGAGTCTAGACAACCTCTCAGAAAATATGAGATTTAGGCTAGGCTCTGCTAGCCTATTTATAGGTGTTCAAGAAGGTGGATATGATCTTGTATACACAACATTGAGTCAGCAATGAATGTGGTTTGAGAAACAGTCCAGATTCACCGAATGAACCTGCCCCGATCAGGAGTGGGTCGACCCACCTACCCCTTGGGTCGACCCTAGGGTCGACTTAGCACCCTTGGGTCAACCCACAAGTCGACCCAGGCACAGCTTAGGTTGACCCATATGGGTCCAGGTTTCTTTACTTTCCAGCTTTATTCGTTTGAATTTCTGGAATTATTTAAATATTATATTTACATATAAACTCCTTATATGTATACAAAACTTCTAACGTCGATTTTACACACACACACACACACACACACACATATATATATATATATATATATATATGTGCGTAAATTTTATTTCATTTTCAAAATTCAAACAACGTTATACCGTCATTTAATTCTTACCTATTTTCATTGATTGCAGGTTTATTTTGAAGTTCTCTTACATATATATATATATATATATATATATATTTGCACATATATATATATATGCATATATTTATATATGCATGTTTACATATATTTTTGTACTTCCTTACATGTGCGTTTATACATATTTTCCCCTTAGAACATGTATTATTTTTGCCATTTTTCTAAAATATAAATATGGCACCCTTGGGAATCGAACTTGCACCACTCTCTTGGAAGTCGCATTCTCTTACCAACTAGACTACGTAGACTTTGGTTAACAAGGTTAAAAACAATGGTGGTCACTATTCTTTTCTTATACCTCCTTTTCATGTTTGTTGTAATATTTCATTTAAAGGTATCTCTTTCATCCTAAATTCTTTTTCTACAATCCATAAGTCTAAGTTGACCAGAAAATCGCCACGGACACAATGACGCTAATCATATAACCAAATTCTGAAAGCTCTTTAATTTTTATTTCATTATTTAATTAAAAATGTTGGGTGTTACAGCGACCATGCAATCAACTAAAGGATACCAAAAATAAATTCAGCTCGAAATCTATTATGAAAAATAAAATGAATTTACCCCCTTACCTAGCTAACAAACAAATCAAACAATTTTAAGAAATAAAATACCCCAAGCGGAACAAAGATTTTCCTTAGTCAAGTCGAGGGAAAGTTTCTGAAAAATGTTCGAAGTTCAATTTTAATAATAAGTTGAGGTGTCGTATTACAAGCTTATTTTGTTATTATAGTTAATTTACATTTGAGTTCATGTTACTAACTACAACAATGCTTCCATGTTCTGAATTGTCAAGATTTCAAATCTCTAAAAAGTTATTTATGATAAATTCCCTAAATCATCCAAAACATCCAATAAGAGGAATATTTAAAAATCACAAGGAATAGGTATTGATTTTGATTTTAGGCATATTCCTTGAAATTTCCAAATTCCTTCTTTTTTCAGAGAAGGATTACTTGCTAGAAACTACAAAAAACCTAAACAATATGAAATATGGTTAGATTTACAATTTAAAATTTATTAACTAGCACAGTTCTTAATTTCATTATTTTCTTGGAAAATAATTTAAAATCTTTGAAACTCTTTTCTTTTGCCAAAATAGTTTTGAAAATAAAATTTCTCTCGAATATAAGATCAAGAACTGAAAGGAATAGGCTCTAAGAAAAGAACATCTGAATTTCAAAATGAAGTATCAGATTGATTTACTTCTTAATTTTTCTTCTGGACTAATACAACGTATTAACATGAATTTCCCATTTGATTCCAAAACCAAGAAGAGGTCATCGACAGGGACTTCCAAAGGAAAGCAAAAACTAGAAATCACGACTATCTCAGTTGTGGTTAGCTTTTCTTCCAGTCATCAAGCTCAAATCCACGAGATTCACCATATGGCGTTCTCATGCTCTTCAAGACAAATTTCAAAATGCACCGTAGTATGTGGCCATGCACGATTTAAATGTGAAAAACAATCAATATTTTTTACTTTAAAAATAGGCTACTAGAGCAAACGGACTCGGAATAGGACGAAACAAATTTCATTGGGTCCATAGTGTCAAGACATAGCTGGCTGTCAACTTTCATTGAAAGCAGGATCCATATGTGATCACATGGATTTTTAAACCATGAAAACAAGCAACGTTTGAATATAAAAAAATAGTTTACCCTTCCTATATAATACCATTAACTTCCCCAAACCGTAAATTCATTTCTAGACTCACGTCGCACCCTTTTAACCCTAAAACGTGAAGAGCTGTGGCCTAGGGTTGAGAGAACGGAGAGCTAGAAGCTTTAATTCACAAAATGGAGTATGGATTTGAGTTCGTGAGGTAGAATAACACTTGTATGCGAAGTTTGGGAGGATTTGGTGAGAATTTTTGTCAAGAGAAGGTAGGGTAGCATGCATTTGCTGTAGGAGGTATTTTGGATGGGAGCTTGAGTTTGTATAGGTGTACATGAAGTTGAAGAGAGTAAGAAGAGAAAGAGAATGTTGTTTACGGTTTGTGAATTCGTTTTGAAATGAAGGATGGAGAGTGGAAGCAAGGTGCATGAATGGCATGAAGGGGATTCTACGTTTTACAGTACGTGGTAAGGAAAAAGGGATTAGAGAAAGAGATTAGGGAAGATTAAGGTGCTGATTTATTATTATATTAAATGTTAATGAGTGTTGTATGTACATAAACTTGTAAAATACATAACTTTTTCATACATTATCGTAATTCAGCGAAACAAGATCCGTTGGAACCGCATCGATGAGAGCTTCAAATTGAAACCGATTTGCAGCTCATGGCAATTTTGACAGAGGAAAACATTTGATTTACTTCATCGGCATTCAGCGTTATTTGGCGATAAGCGACTAAAGTAAGAGCTCTCACTCAAACTGATTTTTTTATAGGTATTATAATCATAACTGAATATATATTGATTTCCTATGTTGATTTTTATTTGGTTAATTATCACAATTGATATACAGTATATGGTTGCTCAAATCACAATTTGTTTGAAAACCAGACGGATGAATGGATGATTGATTGTGTTATGATTCGTATGTGATTTTGGGTTAATTAACACGTTAAAAACAATGGTAAAATATTTTTGGTAGTTGAAATTGGATTAAACATCCATTTACAAGACGAACGACTTGTTTATGTCCACCTATTTAAGTGATATCAATTGGGTTGAATAATAACTGTAATTGAATAAGTTATGATTGATTGGATTAAATAAAAAAATTATTAATTGATTATTTATTGGTGAAAACCCAACATGGGTATTGGAAGGAAGATTAACACAAATATGAATCCCAAGTGTGTAGACTGTCATTCTGCAAAATGATAGAACTGTGTAAGCGTTATTTAATGCTTCTATAGTATAATGCACTTTGTGTGTGAATTGGATGCGGTATGCTGGATGTAAATTTAGACGTTAAATAGTTGTTCGCAACTATTATTGAATACATATGATGTAGTAATCCATATAAATTTATTTATATGGATATTGGTTGACATTTCATTCCAATTCGGAAGAAAACATAATATTTTAATAATATAATATTTGATGAAAATGAAAGTTTGATTTTGACGTCCGGTTTTGGACGGACGCAAAGATATAAAAACATGGATGACCTTTCGTAACTGTACGAAATAACTTTGAATTAATTTTCATTCGATCTTGGTATGTCGAAGTTTATGATTAGAAATGAATAGTAACCTTTTAAAGTGAAGTTTGATTAGGCTATGTAGCCAATGTTTTAAAAGAAGTTTTTTCGAAAGTTCTTTATTTATTTTTATTACGGATGGCAGGAATTTTTGAGTTTAAAATAACAAGTTTAGAAAAATAATATTATTCTATTCATTTGAGTAATGTTAAAAATGACATGAAGATGAATTATGCGATTTTGAAGAGAAAAAACGGAAACAGAGTTTCCAATGTGTTGACGTCAAAAGTTGGATACTTGTGACAGCCAAGCCCCAATCGTGTGAATAACACACGAATAATGATTATAAAGTGCAAAAAAGCAAAGAAAAAAGTAAAGAGAACAGGGGACATGCAAGACTTTTTATAGTGGTTCAGCAAAAGACCGTGTCTACGTCTACTTTATATGTATTGATCATCTTTTGATTACAAGTACAAAGCTTCTTATGTTTGAGGAAAGAAGAGAAAATGGCTGTATTTTTTGAGTTAGCCGTGAGAGTTGGAGATCTTAAGCGAAGAGAAGAGTATTCCATGAGAAGCCTTAAGAATCCCAAGTCCAAAAGAAGTCTTTTTCCTCTTTGAGCTTTGAGGTATTTATAGGTGAAAACATGGGCTGAGCGGGCCGGCACGTGGCCTTACTCTTTTTTCGGAGCTTGGACACGTGGAGCTCGATCATTGGTCACAATAGCGGCGGTACGACCCATTCCACTGCTCATTAATAGTATCCTTGGGAGTAGCGGATTACGTGGCCATCGTGGTGAGGTGTATCAAAAGTAGAGCTCTGTTCGGATATGGTTGACCGCCTTTATTGCCTTAAAAGCCGGACTGAGCATATGAATGACTCAGCTGGATGTTTCCATGCAGATCTGAGATACTCGGTCGATGCGCCTTTTATGGGAGCGATTTTCTGGGTCGACTGGGAGAGTGAATCTTCTGAAGTGAGTTATCAGCCGGTAGGAACTGGCTCGGTCCGATGTCTGAAGAAGGCCTGTTCTGGATCGAGCTTTGGCTAGGCTTCCTGGAGCGTGAATTATCTGAATTGGCTGATTGTGCATTGCTGAAGGGCGCATGGGCTTCGATCTAATCCATGGTAGCTTTTGCCAAAAAAGATGGTTAAAACATTGTTAATAATTTATATTTTATATGATTTGTAAAATATATTGGTAGGTATTTTGGTTTGTTTTAAATTATGAATCTATTCGGGTTTGAATAAGACGCATTGTACAGCGACAGTTCGCGAACATCAGTCCGTAACTTCGAATGGACATAATAAGAGATCCGACCTTCGGATTCTCCTGAAATTGAAATCGTTGGAACCGTAACGAAATGAACTTAGTAAAATGTGAATGTTTAAGATCTAAAGGTTGATTTTAAATTATGTCTAAATCTGTTTTGGAAAATGTCGCTATGAATGCAGTTCAGTGACTGGAATTGGAAACCGATTGTAAGGGCCTTATTAGAACTACTAAAATATAATTAAATTATGTAAAATCATAATAAATGATTTATAGAGATTATTGAATGTAATATTCCAAATTTTGTAAAGATAAAAGATTTTTTTATTTGAATAAACTAGTTAACAACTAGAGTAAAAAAACAAAAAGTAATATGCGGTGATTCCTGAAAGTACAGTCTATTATCACCCGCAATATCTAACTGGAAATTATTCCATTAGGTGAGGGGTGGGAAGAACCGAAAGGAACATCGGGTATTCGACTAAGATCAGACAATATTTTCTAAAAAGAATAGTAACCCAATGGTTTTAATTAACATATTGGATTGTGAATAGTTTTTATATAACCAGAAATTTCCAACATAAGAATGGAAAGGGTTTGAATGGAAATTATCTTCGAATATTTCGAGATTGGATTCCGTAATTACACGGATATCATTGAGGAATTTGAAAGATATAGATATCGTTACTACAAAACAATACCCATTGGTTTCAGAATTAGATGTCGAATATGTTGATATGATTTCTATTCAGAGCCATGTATTAACATCAAATTGGATTCGGGTTTGTTGTGAATGGTGACTTAAGTAAAAATGTTCTTAAATCTAGTTGAAATGGAATTTATGTGATAAATGTTTTAAGTAAGATTTAATGGAGTTCTCCAATTTAATAAATTAAATTGGAATTAAGTGGATGATTGATTTTGGGTTTATCGCGAACGATGTTTTAAATAATATTTGTTCTTTAACCCAGTTAAAGATAGGATAAATTTCCTAAAGTTAAACAATCATTGAAGAATGATTGTGAGATGAAAACTAAGTTGGAGTTCTAATGAATCTTTAACAAGATTAAATTGAGAATGGGGTACTTAAATTTACCGAATTCAAGAAATGTTTGAGATGGAGTACCACCAGTTTTACTCCATGTGATAGTTAAATCTTTAATTAGATTTGGAACATTAAATGGTAATTAACTTCACTGATAACATGATGGGTGTTAGATATGGAGTACTACAGTTTTGCTCCATGGGATGAATAGGTTGAAATAGGGATAATAAAATGAATGATTACTTCGGTAAGGCTCGTTAATCTCGACAAGGCGTACAAACCTTAATTTGGTTTAAGAACGTGAAAGGATATTATAAAATATTCCACAATGTTTTCAAAGAAAGGATTTAAACAAGTGGTTTAAATGAAAAGAAATCTTTGATAAGATTTATGGGGTTAATTCTCATGTAATGAATATTTGAATAAAATAATATTCTGTATTGGAATGAGATCGTTGGTATGTTTATATATCACATGATTATAAGATGCGAGAGTCATTCGGAAATATCGGGTTTAACCTATTCTGAATAACTGATACGACGATTAAAAGTCGGAGATATAAAGACGGTGGTTGAAGATCGGAGATCTTCGCATCATTGGATTATTATTGACGTCTCAATTGGGGTGTATACCTAAGATGAGGTAATAAGTGGTGATCGTCCAGACGTACTTGGAGATCGACCAGATATGTTAGGGCCTCTCTTCTGTATTGGACATATAGGATGACATATAAGGTGCCTCCGATTTCGTTCAGACTCAGAACGAACTTGCAAATGGATTTGTGTGTCTGACATTGTATTTTGTGCTATAATGATTGATCTCTACTAAATATATATCTGTTTGGTGGCGGATAATTTATTCACTTAGCATAACACCCTTTTTTGAGACGTACGAGTTGAGAGGTTATATATTGGTGGACATCAATTGTATGGTATGAATTCACAATATGGCATGCTGAGATGCATGGATCGGAGCTTTTGTTGAAAAGCAGAGTTTTATGGATGATGATCAAAGCATAGCTTATATAGCAGCTTTGTGTATGGCATTAATTCACGAGCTTCACACCCCGATATGAGTCAAAAATGGGATGAAGGGCCATAGAGAAATGACGTATGTTCCCTTCAAGCTAGAAGTGATGCCATGGTATGGAGCCCATGCATATTTACTTATGTGGATGTTGGAATCGAGGCGCCTTGGATATGGCCGCACAAGGGTAAAGTGGTCGACATACAGACAAATGTCGACGGACAGACCAAGAGGCCCAATAGGACCAGGGAACGTTTTGGTCAGGAGTAACCCTAATCCATTGGGTAATTGGTGGGTCGGCTATGCCGCTTCAAGGGATCACCAAAGTCTGAGTCCTGGGACATGTGCTAGATTATCCCAAATCGGGTGAGCAAGGATCCCTTGCCTCAGCTCATGATGGAAATCCAAACTCCAATACACGACTTTACGATTTTAGTTGTATACCTATGGCGACATAATAGGATGGGGTATTATGTCGTTTAAGACTGATACATTTATTTTTGAAGTTGTTTTCTGCACTAGCAATAATATCAGGAATATTTGTTTTAAAAGCGTATCAAGCATGTTAACCTATTATGAGGTAAAACTCTATCCTCCGACTTACGTTGCATTGTGTGATGGGACCTGAATCTTATAATAGCTTCATTTTCAAAAAGCATTGCGTTGTTTTTGTTTTAAAACTGGTATTCATGTGGAGGAAACCCATTTCGTGTCATACGGCGTGGTCCCGTGATTTACCCAATTTTAAATAAAGTTAATAACTATTTTGGTTCTCATGCCAGTCTCATGACTGACTTGGAGTTTATTATTTTTCACCTAAACTCTGGGTGCCCATATTTTCAACGCGGGCAGCTAGTAGTTTTGGTTTTGCAGATATTCTTTTCACAGGATCCTCGATTATGGCTGGAGCTGTTCTCTAGATTATTTTTATGATACTCCTCTGTGTTAGTTGTTATCATCTTCCATTGATTATATTATGAATATAAATTTCCGCTGTTTCGTAATTTATTAATCTCTAATAGTTTTCCGATGTGTATTATTATCTGTACTCTGATAAATTCTTGTACTCTGATGTAAAAAAAATTAATAGCAATAAAAAAGTTCTTTATTCTGCTTCTGATGTGTCGTGTTCTCATGACTATCATCGGATTTCTGTCTTTTTGGATCGGACTATGAGGTTTACAATCGATTCGAAGGGTGGCGATTTTAGGGTTGTCACATCAACACTCTAGCATTTTAGACGGTCTCCTTGTAATTCATCAAGAGTGCCCACTAATTACCCAAGAAAAAGATAGTTACGTTACTCCTAAAATAATAAATATTACTCATATTGTCTAAGAGATCCAAAATGCAACTCTATTTCTTATTCCCAAAACTCTGGTCATCTTCAGTTTGTCCTTCAGTCTTTGAATGAGATGCAACTCAAAAATTTAGTAATGTCCTAAACCAAAATTTCCAGTTCTAATGAATTAATGCTATAGTCTATACAGATAACTATAATATTTTCCTATGCTCCAATTTACTGGAATTTAAATCCCAGTAGGGTCTTTTGTTAGAATTTCCATAAATTTGTCCCAAACAATCATATTGACATATTTAAAATTACAAGGAATGAGTATTATCTTATTTTGAATAGATAGTATAATCTACGTGTAAATACATAAAATTACACATCATGTTCTATATATTTTAAGTATATTCCTTATAATTTCAAATATAGTTCTTTTTGTGAAAAATGACAAAGGGTTAGTTTATAAAAATTAAACAAATTCCTCTAAGCAAACCAAACGTAATCATATTAAAACTAGAATGGCTAACAGTGTTTTAAGCCTACTCCTCATTTTCATGCTTCAAGTTCTTATTCTTGAGGATGACATTCTCTAAGAATAAACTGTTTCTTCACTGGATATTTCAAAAATCACAAGACCACCCACTTCCGCTTTGTGGCTAGACATCTAATTTTGTTATTAACTTCCAAATTTCATAGACGGCAGATCACCAAGCTAAGTATCCCCATGAAATGCTCTCTTATGCATTTATCTCAAAACTTAGTAAGGGTTTCAAATCCCAACATCGTAGGCATAAGCAGGGATTCATTACTTAAGATTTCCATCCACTCCTTTAAATGGTGCTGATGTCTAAATGCTTATTTTTATTTGAAAACAGGACTTTAATAATTCAACATTAAATCAAGTTGTAATTAATCTTTCTAACATATTCATTTCCGTATTCTCAATTATGTTGTTATTGCCAAGATATATTCTAAAACATTAACCCAAGACTGTAATTACGCTAGTAATACAGTTTAAAAATCTTTACTTTCATGCACATGTACTCATATCAAATTTCTTAGCAATATATGTGTTTGAATTTTCGAAATATTTAATCACTTATTACTCTTTGTTTACACAATGAGGGTGCTTTTTACAAAAGATTAACTTAATAAATTATAAATTGCTAAACTAGTTTATTGGAGTTGTCATTTACCATTTGTTCTACTCCTGGTATTATTACTCCCTCATGTACTCCTTATTTTATGAGAATTTTACCATTTCAAATTCTACTCAAACTTTAGTAAATAAATTAATTATACACTCTCTCTCTCACTCACTCTCTCTCTCTCAAATGGGTATATTTATGACGTTTTCCCTATCAAACTTTTAAATATCTTCTTTTATTTCTCCTTCTTATTTCTACTGGAACGTCAAATTTATCGCCATAACTTATATAGGGTTTTGAAGAAGATAATCTTTTCAAATACATTTTAATAATAAAAGCTTGTTACATCAAGGCAATGACAATTATAAATTTTCCATTCTAATTGTTTAATGCTTGACACTTACATTTCTATCTTTTTAAAGCTCATAACCGAAAACCTTTACAATTATCCTTTAAGTAAAGAACTCTTCTATTCTCTTTAAAGTTTAAAACTATAGTTTGTCTAACAGAAGAAATAATAAACTTTTCAAATTCCTCAAAAATCATATTTCAAAATTTCTTTTCTTAGTGGAATTATTATGCAACTTGAGCCTATAATTGAGATGCCAAAATTCCCTTTTTCAAAATAATCAAATAGTGTGTCAAAAATCACTTTTACATGTTTCTTAACACTTTTGATCTTTTCGTCTAATCCTTCTGGCTCACTACTTTACGGAAGTATATTTCTTTATCGAACCATTTCTTACGTATTGATATATTTTTACTTCTTTACATTCCTAATTACTGACATTATAAATGTCCTTTATGCTATTTTATCCATTAGGCAACTCTCATTCTTATGGACATTAAATTCAAACTCGGATATTCATACTTTTGCGTAAATGGCCTTAATTACATCTTTGATATTTTCCGATTTTGATATCCTTTTTCTTATGACCGTTTAGTGCTCTTTCAAATTTCATAATTTCTTCAATTACTCATACAAAAGTTTTATCCCATTTAATAAAAGACATTCTCCCTCTTTTTCCTGAAACCTTCACACCTTTATGTTATGGAAGTTAGTTTGTCATATTCCAAATTATTACTACATATTTCTCCCTTGTCTTTTCCATGAATGATAATTAAATCACCAGTTTATTCTCATTAACTGCCTATTAAATTAGGGTGTTTTTTTTTCACTTTCCTACTTTTTGGTTCTTACATCCCTTAGATTCTTATTGCCTTCCAGATCGATAAGAAAACTACTGAATCACTACATGGCTTCTAGTGATTTTCTGGAATTTAAGATTAATCCTTGCCTAGAAGAACCTACAGATAATATTTTCTAAAGAAATGTGCACTTTAAATAAATATATTTATATATACATATATAATAAAACTTTTGAAAATCCTTTTTAAAAATAAAAATTACGCCTCTCATACATATATATATTTCCTCGTAATCGAGTAACCTATTCTCTGATACCAAATGAAACAACCTGCCTGAAATAGGTCTAAATTTCAACCTAAAAAGACCAATCAAAACCTAGAGCCATTCTAAATGAATCATTGGTTCCTATAAGAAAATGGTATAACAGATATAACATAGCATACTAAAATGAAAATCAGAATCTCATATGGCGGAAGGACTAAAATATAATAACTTAAAATAGATGTACCTTTAATTAAAACCGTCATAAATGTCGGTTACAACGAGTCTCATGCAATAATAGGCACATCAACATTAATTATCCTAATATAATAATACTGCCATAAATAATGTCTAATAGTTATGGATCCCCCGTCGTCAGGCTCTATCTTCATAGTACCACTGATCCAAGCGTCCCCACCTACTATCATGTTTATATGTAAAGAGGAGAGTGGTCAGAACATAAAGTTTTTGTAAATGAAAATCACATAATTTTTCAAGAATAACTATCTTCTATATTCAGTAGTATAAATTCTTCGTGATATGTCTATGCAAACAAGCATACACACAAATAAACATATGAGGCGGACGTCCTAGAAGTCACTTAATACCCCAAAGCTAATTTAAGGACGGACATCCTAATGGTCATTTAATACCATATCTTAGTTTATTTAGGGTGGACATCCCTCCGGTCACTTAGTACCCAGTGGCGTATCTCAAACCACTTAAGACCTCGTTATAATGTTAACCTTAGAAATAATAACTCTCCTTGAAGGTAAAGAAATAGTAATAGCTACTTACTACCAGGATTTGGGCCAGGAACACGGCTTCATTTAAGAAGAACACATCTGGCGAACCCATTCGTTACTAGCTGTCCCTACGAGTGAACTCCTACTCACTTAATTCTTCCCATAGATGTGGTTCCTTAGGAATGTATACATAATCTGTCCCAAGGTCAACCCTCACTATCCCCTAGATAGGAAGGTGACATTACTTAGAGAACTACCCTAAACATGTTATCATCTACTAGAACCATTTAATACCTTATAGGAGAAAGGCGGATGCAATGACCATTCAATTCTCGAAGGGCGGGTCCAATGACTTGGGTCCTGAACCAAGGAGTGAACCTTAGGAATGATCCTAGTATAGTTCAAACCACTTAATACCCAACAAGAGATAGGTCAGGCACTTAATACCTTTTCCCAAGGCAGGCCTAATCTACAAATAATGTATATATATATGTGTGTGTATATATATATATGCACACTAGACATCATACATTAGGCCTACCACTTGTAGATGCTCGATTTGTCTGGCGGTTCCCGAAAGGCTTCTACTACAAGTTGGGCCTAACCTCACATCATAGTGTACTAATTATAATGACCCATGACACCTAGACCTCTCACATTAACCAGATTTACTTGTAGACGCTGGATATGCCAATCGATTTTTTGTAGACTTCTACAACAAGTAAAGGTTAACCTCATGTCTATGTGTCATTAATATTAATTAAGCCATTAACTCACACACATACAAATATACAAATTGCTATGGGGACATTTAAATTATGTTCCTAATTTAATCGTATTTGTTGCGCATTTAATATGCGTTAATACTACGTTATTTACGTTATATATATATATATATATATATATATATATATATATTCCTTATATGTGTGTATGTATATAAGACATAAATCAAGCGAATGAAATTAGCATCCTTACAACATTTCTGAAATCCCAATCCTTATCCAATTTTAAAGGTGTGTAAGTCATTTTACATATTTTCCTCAACCATAGCATATACAAATGTACATATTAACATATGACAATAAAAGGGAAAAATAATCATAACAACATATAAAACTTGCAGCCCAGGTTTTGACTTGATTATTGCAACAATAAAAGATAAACATAACATCATATATCAAATATACATATATGTTTATAATTCCTATTTTGAATGGATCCCTTTCTTATGTTTGTTTGCAAAACCTAAATATTTAGATATATTGTAAATAAAACGTTCAAATGCTCTATTTAAAAAAATAGAGAAATAAATTTATTAGATTTACAAATCTATCCAATCTTAACCTTTTGCACAAAACCAAACATATGGATTTACATGAAAATAGAAAAGTAAAAAGGAATCGAAACAATATAGAAAATCATACAACAAGAATCATGTTTTTGTTTTATTATTACAACAACCCAAAACCATAAATACAACTAGATTGAACATTTCTGCGAACAACTAAAATATAGGGAGTTTGGAGGATGTTTAATATTATATTTTCGTTTAGATCCAAATTCCCTTAGGCATATAGAGCCAGATCCATACTACAAAATAGAAAAAATACCAAATTAATGTCATTTCTACTCATAGTGCTAAGAAGGATAAAATAGTGGAAATCCGAATGATATTTGCTTTTGGATCCAATCTTTTATGCAAAATGTTCTCCAATTTTTGTTAATCTATATGTAAGAATAAGGGCATTAGAGTCTTAAATATAAATATTCGAATTCCAGACTATAAATCTAACCTAATCCTAAATCATAGTAGAGAAGAATATAGATTAAGGATTTAGATGAAAACTTAAAATTAGAATTCTAATGGCAGAATGAAGGTGCAGGAATAAAATGAGGTAGGCTTAGGGAAAGGCAAGGGGTTTGTATTTATATATGCAAATGTAAACAAAGGTTGTAGGATCTATAAGATTAGATCCAGATGGTCCTTGTTTGCAAACTATATAAAAAACCTCGAAATAAAGCCTCCACTGCCCATTTTCCTTAAGGGCGCTTGGTCGCCCTTCTATGGGGGCGATCAACCCCCTTCTAGGGTTGAGTCAGAGAATTTGTTTCTCTAAACGTTTCTTTTATATTGTTTTTCTCTAAACGTTTCTTTTATATTGTTAGCCTGCTTTTTGAACAGGCTACCCAAAGCCAAGGACTTGAGTATGAACTTACGCTAATTGGAGATCACTTGGATGGAGTGATAGTAGGTTGGAAAACTTGAATTATACATGCAGATGTCACCGGACCGGATCCTCCTTCCGAATCGGATCCCTCCTTTTGGATTGGATCGGATCGGATCCCCCTTGTAACACCCTGAATTTTAGTTAATACTAAAATTCACTAACTACAGGATAAATAATCTCAGACGTGGGAATTGGGGGAAACGGGCTGCGTCATTACGTTCGTCTCGGAAAAATACGCGAAATAGAGTCCGAGTTTTCGAAAATCGGAGTCCGTATGGCCCAGTTATGGCCCAATGAAGTTTGCAGAAAATTTAAAACCAAAACAGATTTAAAAATTTAAAATATTCAGATTTGGAATGGGCCAGGCGGGGTCAGGCGGGAAGCTTCCCGCCCAGCCCATGTCGACAGGGCTGTCGACAGGCCTGTCGACAGGGGTGTCGACATGCCTGTCGACTTGCCTGTCGACAGGGTGGCGCCGTTCTGTGAACCTGGGTGCACCAGGTTGCACCAGGTTGGGTTTCAGGCTGGCTAGGAGGGCTGGTTCTAGAGATTTCCTAAATCTAAGGGTCCTAATCTAATCTAGGGTTAATCTAAGGGCCTAAAACACTCACCTAATCCTATAAATAAGACCCCAACCCTACCCTAATTCATTCATAATTAAGTCTTGTAACTAAACTATGGCAAAATGAAATTTGAGCATGGCCTCCACTAGATCATAAAGAAAGTTGCAAGCTAATTCCTCTCTAATCAATCCTTAATCATCATTATCTTCATAGTTAGCAACTAATTCTACTTCATAAGGTTGCTAATCTTGAGTTCGGTGAGTTTCTATCACTTTAACATCAATTGTTAAAGTAAGTAGATTGGGTGTAATGAGATCTATGGTCTTAAATGCGGATTTGTGAGTATGAATCATGTATAATGATATGTTACTCTATGTTGTTCTATGTTTATGCATATTTGATGAGTTGGTTTATGCATGCTTAATAAGTTGATTTATGCATGTTTAACAAGTTGATATATGCATGTTTAATATGTGGATTTATGCATATTTAATAAGTGGTATTATGCATGTTAGCAAAGTGAGATATGCAAGTTAAGTGTATGTTTAAATGCAAGTTGAAAGTGATATGCAAGTTATGCATGCTTATGCAAGTGTATGGATACTTATGCAAGTCATATATATGTTTAATGCAAGATTTATGTGATATGCAAGTTATGCATGCTTATGCGAGTATATGAATACTTATGCAAGATATGTATGTGCTTAAATGACATGATATGCAAGTTATGCAAGTATGTGAATGCTTATGCAAGTTATGTGTATGCTTAAATGCATGTTTAACATGTTATGCAAGATTGAGAATGCCTATATGCAAATTTAACATGTTATGCAAGATATGTGTATGATAATATGCAAGTTTGGGTTTATATGTAGTTGGGTTAATATATGCTCATATATGCAAGTTGACATCCTCTTAACCCATGACAAAGTTGTATGTTAAACCCATGATATTTGTAATGATCTTCCCCTTTTTTATGTCATGTAACGAGAACGATTTACGTGGGGAACGATGGGGTTGGTAAATATGTTAATAAATGAATGATTGGGTATGATTAAGCATACCATAAAAATAAATTACCATAAGTGGGAATTTACCTATTGAGTTAGGTCTACCCCATGGGAATTTACCTATTGAGTTAGGTCTACCCATGTTATGGAAAACTTGATATTAATTAGGGATAATTAATATGGGGGTGATTAATTAGGTGTAATTAATCGACTAAGACACGAGGTTGGACTCATTTGTAGTGTAAAACTGCCCGGACCCGACCGGCTTAACCAGTTGCTACAAATGTCAGCCCAATGTGAGAGGTCTTAGCCATAAATTAAATACGTGATTAAGGTAAAGACACGAGGTTAGACTCTGTTATGACGTAAGACTGCCCGGATTCTACCGGCTTAACCAGGCGGTCATAACAGCCAGTCTAATGTGGGAGGTCTTTACGGGAGATCACGGTCTTAATTAATTAAGAAACACTTAACCATAATAGCATGTAGTGGGACATGAGGGGTTAAGTGGGTGCCTTGGGTGGCATGAGGAAATTTGGTGGTTGCCATGGGTGGCATGTGGAATCTAGTGGGTTGCCTTGGGTGGCAATAGAGAATACGATTAGAATACTTAACCAAGTGGACACATGTAATAAAACATGATTAAAGGGTTAAGTGGGATACACTAGATATTGGACAAGCTTAAGTGGGTAGCTTGTGGGGGCCCATTTCAACCAATATCCCAAAACGTATCTTTGTGGGCTCGACCCATGTCGAGTGACGGGACACGCATATTGGGCTTGATTATAAGAGGCCAAAACGGGTTAGCGGTGGCAACGCAAGTCCAACGGGCTTCATATGCGTGTGTGGGCCCGGGCTGGTAGATAAGCCGTTGTTGCATCGTGTAGATATAAAGCCGTGCACCGTTAGTCTTGGGTAGCCACTTTAGGGGAGTGATACACCCCACTGTGGGACCAGCACGGGTATCTACGGTAGGGAACCGATCGCTTGGGGAGTAGTGGGTACACCTAGTGGAAATAGGGGCAGACGGCACCTATGTAGGGGTACACGAAACTACTGGGTGAGAATACTGGGTACACCTAGTGGAGATAGGGGCAGACGGCACCTATGTAGTGGGCTAGGGGTACATGAAACTACTGGGGAAATTTTCCAAGTCCTTGGAAGGGATCAACCTTTAAGTAGGAATGACTGGTGTGGTGCAGTTAGTAATTATCCTTGGGTGGGTAGATGCGTCCTGACGATTATCTTAGTTTATCCTAAGTCTAACAAGCTGCTTAGTGTAGCCATTCATCCCCAGATATTACCGTAGGTCAAGTTTATGTCTTCTCTGGTTACCTTAATGATTGTATTGTTAAAGTTATAGGACTCACTCAGACTTATGTCTGACCCCGTTGTTTTTATCTTTTTCCCAACCCTCAGGTCCTACGGTGGATCCTAGCGGTAGTAGAGCTTGATCGGATTGCTGTTCCAGTCTTTCGGAGCTTGGGTAGATGTAAAGCTCCAGTTATCCAGTTATCTTTTCTTTTGTTATGGCTATTGTATGAGAGAGTGGGATTATGTACTTCTTTATTTTGATGGATATTGTACTTGACTTTTATCATGGTTTTATGATGTAACCAGACATGTTTATTTCCGCTGTTATGAGATGATGTTTTAAAATTTCAAGTACTATTTATATCTGTCTTGTGTAATTTTTCTGTTCTATATTCACTAAAATACTCCACCGATGCTATGGCATTCCCTTTGTGAGTGACCCTAGCGGGCGTGGGGTGTTACACGTGGTATCAGAGCAAAGGTTACCGGAACAGATAAAATTTTTAGAAAACTATTTTTCTAAAACATTTTTGGAAAAAGATATTTTCAAAAACATGTCTTTTAAGAGAAAAGTTTTTGGAAGAAAAGCATAATCCCCAATAGCCATATCTATATCCTTCGAATTCTCCGTTTTGAATCTTTCCTTTTTCGTTTCAGCATGGCCGAGAATATTAATCTTCCGGAGGGTGTAGCGGTACCAGTATGGTATAGGAGATTGATGGAGGCTAGGGCCACCACTACGGGTCCAGCAAATATTCCTCCACCAACCGTAGCACCCGATCTTCCTCCTCCCCCTCCTCCTCGCACGGATACTTTTGCTAAGACTTGCAAGGAATTTAAAGCTATGGGAGGGAAACCTTTTCAAGGATCGGAAACTTTTGTGGAGGCTAGAGATTGGCTTAAAGAGGTGGAAGAGTTGATAGATATCTTTGAAATGGAAGAAGGGAAGAAGGTCAAGTTGGCTGCTTGGTTAATGAAGGGAGAGGCCTCATTCTGGTGGGAGGTTACTAATGGAGAACGCCCCGTTGACTCTTGGGCTGATTTTAAGCAAAGATTTGTGGCAAAGTTTCTCTCAAGGGCAGAGGAAAACTTGTATATGGAAAGATTCTTGACTCTAAAACAAGGGAATCTTTCGGTGAAGGAATATGTTAACAAGTTTAATCAATTGGCAAGGTTTGGCCTAGACATGGTGAATACACCGGAGAAGAAGGCTTTGAGGTTCGTGAAAGGCTTGAATGAACCTATGCATGGGTTGGCTATGACTCACATCCCTATGGGGGCCACCTTTGAGAAGCTAGTTGACATGGCACTCATGTATGAGGAAGAGAAGGGTCCTAATGCTAATAAGGCACCCGAGAAGAAGGGAGATCAAAAGAGACCTCAACAACAACAAAGCAAAGGTGGGAAAGGCAATGGTGGCAAGGGCAAGAAGAAGTGTTTCAATTGTGGGACACCTGGCCACCTAAGCAAGGATTGTCGCAAGAAGAAGACCGGAATGCTTCCACTGTGGCGAAGCAGGGCATTTAGTGAAGGATTGCCCTAAGAAAGGGCAAAGGACGGGATCTACCTCAGGAGGACAGGTGCAAGCTCTTATGGCACCGAGTCAGGCTAGGGGGCAAGTACAGGCTCTCGCGGTTCCACCGATTCAGGAGAGAGGTAGAACTATTTCCGTTGAAAGTCTGGTTTTTCTATTTGACCATCTTGTCCGTACATTGTTTGATTCAGGCGCATCGCATTCGTTTATTTCATCATCATTAGTTGAGTCACTGCACCTAGACACCAGTCTGGTAGATGATCCCTTGGTTGTTTCAAACCCAATTGGGGGCTCCACTTATTTGTCCATGATATGTTTGGGTTTGAAGATTTCTATACTTAGCATTGAGTTTAGATGTGATGCTTTTGTATTGGGCTTCACGGGCTATGGGTTGATTTTGGGCATGGACTGGTTATCCAGTAATGGTGCCGTTCTTGATTGCGAAAGGAGAGTTGTTAGGCTGATGACCCGCTTGGGTAACACTCTCGAGATTTCTTGTAATCCCAGGGACTCTGTTATGCTAAGTTATCTTGAATCGCTTGACGCTTCGGTCGAGAGTTTGCAATCTGTTAGAGTGGTCCGGGAATATCCGGATGTGTTTGAGGAGGTGAAGGGCTTACCTCCGAAGCGGGAGATTGACTTTCGAATATATTTGGTGGATAATGCTAAGCCGGTATCTTTACCAGTGCGCCACATGGCTCCTCGTGAGAGGAGGGAACTCCATAAGCAAGTAGGGGAGTTGCTTGAGAAGGGGTTCATAAGACGGAGCATATCGGAGTGGGGTGCTCCAGTAGTATTTGCTACGAAGGCAGATGGGTCCCTCAGACTTTGTGTAGACTATAGAGAACTCAACAAGCTCACAAAGAAGAATAGACACCCATTGCCGAGGATTGATGATCTTTTCGATCAGTTGGTTGGCGCTTCAGTATTTTCTCAGTTGGACTTAGCCACGGGGTTTCATCAGTTGAGGGTGGCTGAGGATAGCATAGACAAGACTGCCTTTAGAACTCCGGATGGTTTCTATGAGTGGCTGGTGATGCCATTTGGGTTGACGAACTCCCCTGCATACTTTGTTGATTTGATGAGTAGGGTGTTCAGGGAGTTCCTTAATAAATTTGTGGTGGTCTTTGTGGATGATATCTTAGTATTTTCTAAGAGTGAAGAAGAGCATGCCCTACATCTTGGGGAAGTGTTGAAGACTCTTCGAGCACATAGCCTTAAGGCTAAATTTTCTAAATGTCACTTCTGGAGGAGGGAAGTGCGGTTCTTGGGGCATGTGGTCTCCAAGGAAGGGATAGCTGTGGATCCTGCGAAGGTAGTATCAATTCAGGATTGGAAGGTTCCGAAGAATGCTACCGAAGTAAGAAGTTTCTTGGGGTTGGCGGGTTATTATAGGAAGTTTATCAAAGACTTCGCGAAGATATCAACCCCATTAACCCGCTTAACAAAGAAGAATCTTGTTTTCACATGGGACGTAGATTGTGATGATGCGTTCCGACGGTTAAAGAGAGCTTTAACCACTGCTCCAGTTTTAGTGTTGCCAGATGGGAGCAAGCCATTTGTTGTCTATACCGATGCCTGTGGGACAGGACTTGGCGCAGTCTTAATGCAAGAGGGAAGGGTAATAGCCTATGGTGGAAGGCAGTTGAGGGCTCATGAGAAAAATTACCCTACCCATGATCTAGAGCTGGCCGCTATTGTTTTTGCGCTTAAGATTTGGCGTCATTATCTTCTTGGTGAGAGATTCGAGTTGTTCACTGACCATAAATCATTGAAGTACTTATTCTCTCAGAAAGATTTAAACTTAAGACAGCAAAGGTGGATGGAGTTCTTAGCATCCTATGACTTCGAGATATCGTATACCCCTGGCAAGGGTAACGTGGTGGCGGACGCATTGAGCAGGAAGAGGTTGTCCTTGAGTCCATTGTTCGTAGAACGACAAAGCTTGGAATTTATCTCGATGTTTGATTTCAGACCTTCTGTTGACTATGTACCCGGTTTGCTAGCTTCTTTGGAAGTTAGACCTACTCTCTTGGGGCGGATTGGAGAAGCACAGAGGGGCGACCCACAGTTGGTTGAGTTAGTAGAAAAACTCATAAGGGGGGAGTCGTCCAGCCATTTGAGTAGGTACACCCTAGATGATAGAGGGCGCTTGCGCAGAGACGGTAGACTTTGTGTACCGCAAGACGAGGGTTTGAGGAAGGCTATTCTTGATGACGCACACCGTTTTAGGATGACCATTCATCCCGGTGGGGATAAGATGTACCAAGACATGAAAAGGGTTTTCTTCTGGGCCGGTATGAAGAAAGATGTGGCCAATTATGTCGCTCGATGTTTGGTGTGCCAGCAAGTGAAGGCGGAGCAAAGGAAACCAGGTGGGTTGCTTCACCCATTGGAGGTTCCGCAATGGAAGTGGGATAGCGTCTCGATGGATTTTATTGACGGGTTACCCAGGTCGAGGAAGGGTAATACAGGAATTTGGGTGGTGGTAGATAGACTTACTAAGAGCGCCCATTTCATACCTGTAAAGAGCAAGAGGACTGCTCCATGGCTAGCTTCAGTATATCTTCGAGAGATAGTTCGATTACATGGGGTACCCTCTAGCATAGTTAGTGATCGAGATTCTATCTTCACTAGCGAGTTCTGGAGAAGTTTGCAAGAAGCAGTGGGGACTCAATTGTGTCTGAGCACCGCATATCATCCTCAGACAGACGGCCAGACTGAGAGGGTGAATCGTGTTCTAGAAGACCTTTTGAGGCTTTGTATCTTAGATTTTGGAGGTACATGGGAAGAGCATCTTCCACTGGTGGAGTTCGCATATAATAACAGCTTTCAATCCAGTATTGGTATGGCTCCTTTCGAAGCTCTCTATGGAAGGCCTTGTCGATCACCTACATGTTGGTGGGAATCTACGGATAAGATCTTGCTTGGGCCTGATATGGTTAGGGAGACTTCAGAGAAGATTGACTTGATTCGAAGAAGGATGAAAGCAGCGCAGGATAGGCAAAAATCTTATGCGGACAAGAGAAGGACGGATCTTGAGTTTGAGGTTGGGGATATGGTTTTTGTCAAGGTATCTCCATTGAGAAATGTTGTTCGCTTCGGATCCGTCGGGAAGTTAGCACCAAGGTTTGTTGGGCCGTTTCCTATCAAGGAAAGGATTGGACGGATGGCATATAGAGTGGATTTGCCTGACAGACTTAGTGGTGTCCATGATGTATTCCATGTGTCCCATTTGAGGAAATGCTTACATGAGACCGCAGAGGTGGTAGAGCCGAGCTTGCTTAGGGATATGGAGGTTGAGCGTGATGCAACGATTCGACGAGCTCCTACTCGCATCCTTGGGTCAGAGACTAGGAAATTGAGGACTCGAGAGGTTCAGCTAGTCAAAGTGCAATGGGGAGAAGATGAAAGTAACGCAACTTGGGAGACGGAAGCGAAGATGCGTTCATTGTACACATTTCTTTTTGAGGGTATGCCTTTACTTTCTCCTTTATCGCTTGTCTAGTACTTATCTTATCTTTAGTATGTCCTCTCGTTAGTACCTTTGACCTTTAGATAGGGTAAACCTATGGTTGAAACATGTGTTTGAGACATGTTATAGTTGATGGATGCAAGTGGATGCAAGTGTTTGCTAGTGGTTGCTCGTGGATGCATATACACACACTCTAGGCACTAGATCGGCTCAGTCACTTCATATTGCACATTGCATAAAATTGTGTGTAGGGAAATATATTTATGGATGTATAATGGTTGTGTTATCACATGGATGATGCATTTTGGTGAATGATTGTGCACTCATGTAGATATTGTATGTGTCGATAGGGTTTCTCGCATACATAATGGATGCATGGCACTGTCATGGTTTGCATATGTTCATACATTAGATAGGGAACATATACACACACTTTTTGCATATGCTCATACATCATTAGAAATTGTTTTAAGGACAATGGATGCCCGTGGTTGATGATTTGAGTAGATGGTTGTTTGGTTGGTAGGATATGCATTCTCCTTAGCTTAGAGATTTCGGGGACGAAATCCTTTAAGGAGGGGAGAATGTAACACCCCGAATTTTAGTTAATACTAAAATTCACTAATTACAGGATAAATAATCTCAGACGTGGGAATTGGGGGAAACGGGCTGCGTCATTACGTTCGTCTCGGAAAAATACGCGAAATAGAGTCCGAGTTTTCGAAAATCGGAGTCCGTATGGCCCAGTTATGGCCCAATGAAGTTTGCAGAAAATTTAAAACCAAAACAGATTTAAAAATTTAAAATATTCAGATTTGGAATGGGCCAGGCGGGGTCAGGCGGGAAGCTTCCCGCCCAGCCCATGTCGACAGGGCTGTCGACAGGCCTGTCGACAGGGGTGTCGACATGCCTGTCGACTTGCCTGTCGACAGGGTGGCGCCGTTCTGTGAACCTGGGTGCACCAGGTTGCACCAGGTTGGGTTTCAGGCTGGCTAGGAGGGCTGGTTCTAGAGATTTCCTAAATCTAAGGGTCCTAATCTAATCTAGGGTTAATCTAAGGGCCTAAAACACTCACCTAATCCTATAAATAAGACCCCAACCCTACCCTAATTCATTCATAATTAAGTCTTGTAACTAAACTATGGCAAAATGAAATTTGAGCATGGCCTCCACTAGATCATAAAGAAAGTTGCAAGCTAATTCCTCTCTAATCAATCCTTAATCATCATTATCTTCATAGTTAGCAACTAATTCTACTTCATAAGGTTGCTAATCTTGAGTTTGGTGAGTTTCTATCACTTTAACATCAATTGTTAAAGTAAGTAGATTGGGTGTAATGAGATCTATGGTCTTAAATGCGGATTTGTGAGTATGAATCATGTATAATGATATGTTACTCTATGTTGTTCTATGTTTATGCATATTTGATGAGTTGGTTTATGCATGCTTAATAAGTTGATTTATGCATGTTTAACAAGTTGATATATGCATGTTTAATATGTGGATTTATGCATATTTAATAAGTGGTATTATGCATGTTAGCAAAGTGAGATATGCAAGTTAAGTGTATGTTTAAATGCAAGTTGAAAGTGATATGCAAGTTATGCATGCTTATGCAAGTGTATGGATACTTATGCAAGTCATATATATGTTTAATGCAAGATTTATGTGATATGCAAGTTATGCATGCTTATGCGAGTATATGAATACTTATGCAAGATATGTATGTGCTTAAATGACATGATATGCAAGTTATGCAAGTATGTGAATGCTTATGCAAGTTATGTGTATGCTTAAATGCATGTTTAACATGTTATGCAAGATTGAGATTGCCTATATGCAAGTTTAACATGTTATGCAAGATATGTGTATGATAATATGCAAGTTTGGGTTTATATGTAGTTGGGTTAATATATGCTCATATATGCAAGTTGACATCCTCTTAACCCATGACAAAGTTGTATGTTAAACCCATGATATTTGTAATGATCTTCCCCTTTTTTATGTCATGTAACGAGAACGATTTACGTGGGGAACGATGGGGTTGGTAAATATGTTAATAAATGAATGATTGGGTATGATTAAGCATACCATAAAAATAAATTACCATAAGTGGGAATTTACCTATTGAGTTAGGTCTACCCCATGGGAATTTACCTATTGAGTTAGGTCTACCCATGTTATGGAAAACTTGATATTAATTAGGGATAATTAATATGGGGGTGATTAATTAGGTGTAATTAATCGACTAAGACACGAGGTTGGACTCATTTGTAGTGTAAAACTGCCCGGACCCGACCGGCTTAACCAGTTGCTACAAATGTCAGCCCAATGTGAGAGGTCTTAGCCATAAATTAAATACGTGATTAAGGTAAAGACACGAGGTTAGACTCTGTTATGACGTAAGACTGCCCGGATTCTACCGGCTTAACCAGGCGGTCATAACAGCCAGTCTAATGTGGGAGGTCTTTACGGGAGATCACGGTCTTAATTAATTAAGAAACACTTAACCATAATAGCATGTAGTGGGACATGAGGGGTTAAGTGGGTGCCTTGGGTGGCATGAGGAAATTTGGTGGTTGCCATGGGTGGCATGTGGAATCTATTGGGTTGCCTTGGGTGGCAATAGAAAATACGATTAGAATACTTAACCAAGTGGACACATGTAATAAAACATGATTAAAGGGTTAAGTGGGATACACTAGATATTGGACAAGCTTAAGTGGGTAGCTTGTGGGGGCCCATTTCAACCAATATCCCAAAACGTATCTTTGTGGGCTCGACCCATGTCGAGTGACGGGACACGCATATTGGGCTTGATTATAAGAGGCCAAAACGGGTTAGCGGTGGCAACGCAAGTCCAACGGGCTTCATATGCGTGTGTGGGCCCGGGCTGGTAGATAAGCCGTTGTTGCATCGTGTAGATATAAAGTCGTGCACCGTTAGTCTTGGGTAGCCACTTTAGGGGAGTGATACACCCCACTGTGGGACCAGCACGGGTATCTACGGTAGGGAGCCGATCGCTTGGGGAGTAGTGGGTACACCTAGTGGAAATAGGGGCAGACGGCACCTATGTAGGGGTACACGAAACTACTGGGTGAGAATACTGGGTACACCTAGTGGAGATAGGGGCAGACGGCACCTATGTAGTGGGCTAGGGGTACATGAAACTACTGGGGAAATTTTCCAAGTCCTTGGAAGGGATCAACCTTTAAGTAGGAATGACTGGTGTGGTGCAGTTAGTAATTATCCTTGGGTGGGTAGATGCGTCCTGACGATTATCTTAGTTTATCCTAAGTCTAACAAGCTGCTTAGTGTAGCCATTCATCCCCAGATATTACCGTAGGTCAAGTTTATGTCTTCTCTGGTTACCTTAATGATTGTATTGTTAAAGTTATAGGACTCACTCAGACTTATGTCTGACCCCGTTGTTTTTATCTTTTTCCCAACCCTCAGGTCCTACGGTGGATCCTAGCGGTAGTAGAGCTTGATCGGATTGCTGTTCCAGTCTTTCGGAGCTTGGGTAGATGTAAAGCTCCAGTTATCCAGTTATCTTTTCTTTTGTTATGGCTATTGTATGAGAGAGTGGGATTATGTACTTCTTTATTTTGATGGATATTGTACTTGACTTTTATCATGGTTTTATGATGTAACCAGACATGTTTATTTCCGCTGTTATGAGATGATGTTTTAAAATTTCAAGTACTATTTATATCTGTCTTGTGTAATTTTTCTGTTCTATATTCACTAAAATACTCCACCGATGCTATGGCATTCCCTTTGTGAGTGACCCTAGCGGGCGTGGGGTGTTACACCCCTCTCCGGATCGGATTGGATAGCCCAAGTCGGATCGGATTAGAGAGTACACAACAAGGAGATTTAGCAAAATGAGCATCGGTTCAGATCGTAAATAGTTGACCCGATCCGCTCGCCTGAAGCACGCAACTGTCCTTCAAAGAAGACCTACTCTCGTGCCTAATATCATGGACCCGGTTCGACGTGTCAACCCGCGAAATGGAAGAAACTTCCCCATGTTTTCCACTACTTCCACTAAGTTTCGAGATCCCCTCTCCAGCCTCCACGTGGCCACTATTCCCTAACCGAATTTCTGCCAATATATACATGAATTCGCCGCCATTCAAGGGACTTTTTGGCCGACGAAAAGCTGTAGACATTTCGGCCATGGCTACTCACGACCAACCATCTTCTTCTTCAACAAAATCAATGAATTCAGAGAGAATTATTCATTGTATTCAAGTCATTGAATGTCTATATTTCTTGTAATTGTAATTTCTGAATGAATTGAGAAACTATGAAGTGGATGTAGTCTTGTTAATGCCGAACCACTATAAATCTCGCATCTCTACTTGATTTTCTGTGTTTTAGATCATTATTCTTCACAAATCCTAGTCAATTGGGTGTTAGTGCCATTTTTTGGTCTAACATATATTAATTATAATATTAAATTAGATTGATTACATTTCTTAAGTTGATTAGTCTTGTCCCTCCTATATGTACATATATATACACACAACTCAAATTATCATGGGATATTCTTTTCAGGCCAATTAGTATATAATTATATTCTATGTATTTATTTATCCAATTTGAATTTCAAATATCGTGTGTACACAATTAACATATAACTTGTTTTATTCATAACTTCTTCGTATGTACTCCGTTTACAACAAATAAAATATGTAAACGGATCATAATCTCACCATGAATGCAATAGCAAACATTCGTGGCCTGATTCTCAATTTTTCGAAATTCTTATTTTCAGCCCATTAATATTTTATTATTGTTTATACTTAATTCAATTATCTACGTCTATTTAGGGTATATTTTTACAAGGTGTTACAATATCTCACATTAGTTGTACATATATCTGACTGCTAGAAAGTACAAGCGAATAAGGCAACTGACATTGCATCATTAGCTTACTAAGTTTAATCCTTATTTCTAGTTGAAGGTTTTTAATTTTAGAATTAAACTAGAATAAGATAAGAATAGTTTTCTATAACTTTCTATCTTGGCATATTTAATTATTTATTTCTTTATTGGACTTAGTACTTAATGCAGCCATTAACATGCATTAAATCCCCTTTAATCCAATTATTATATCGGTTACAAGCCATCAGTAACCCTAACAACCATATTCCCTATGGCAATGGACCTTCAATCAATTTAATTCGATAATTGTCTCATGCCATTAATGACCATAATGGTCATGTTTCCTAAGGCAATGGACAACTTATTGAATTCCATTTATATTAATCTTATTTAAATAGATTAATTCTAATTGTTGTAACTCCGAAATATTACTATATTTATTTAATTTCATTAGTTCCTATATCAATATATATATATATGATTTACTACTATTAATAATGTTTTAATTGGAGTCACAACACCTATTCCTAATTGCATTTAAATTGTAACCAATTTGGCATTTATTCCATATTCAATTCATTCCCCAAGACATTCATGGTTACAATATTTATCTCCTTATTTGTAACATTTTAATTATGATAATCAAGTTGACATTTATTGCTATAACGACCACAAATATTCATTTCTATTTATTATGGAAACATTTCCATATATATGTGTGTGTATTCCCATTAAAATGAAATCGTTCAAATTCAAATTCATAGCAAACATTTATTTAGTAATAATATAATAGAGTTGTTTACATAGGTTTGGATGGATAAGATTATAATAATTATATATTTATTTTTTAAAATGCGATGTTAATGTAGTTACTAATTATATTTTATTATTTATTATTCCAGTCTAAACTAACAACTGAAATAAACCTTTTTGTGTTTAATATTATTAGAGATTCAAAATCTCATAAAAAGTTATATACTGTAACTATTGTAAATTTTACCTAAACTATTTAAAAGAGGAATGGTAGCAAATTTCAAATCATTTGAATACAAGTAATATTTTTATTTGGAATGGATGATGTGAACTACATACATAATTCATGAATTTACACATCCCTTCCTATCTGATTTGTTTATGTTTCTTGTAGATTTCAAATAATACCTTTTTATTAATAAAAACAAATAAGGCCTAATTTAAAACAATCAAATAATAACCCCAAACAATACCAGATACAAATAGATTTATGATTCTAAAACCATAGCTGCATAAATCATATATTTACCCCAAATCTATGAATCTAAAATAACAACACTGCAAGTTGGACAATATATATATATATATATATATGTATATATATATATTATAGCTTGACATAACTTTTATAGATGCTTATTTAATGTATATCCTAAATATATAGAGTGTTACAGTGGGGGAGACCACTAAAGTAGCCTTGCTAGTTGTTTATTTTAATGAAATAAATTTGATTTAAATATATGAAATGTGACCTGATAAATCTAGAAATTTATTTTCAAAATTTATTGAATAAAATTATTCTACGCATTAGGATAATTCGACTTTTCATCTCGAATAGATATTTTATTACTGATCACAAACTATTAAATAGAAATTGATTTTTTTTGAATATTTTGAATAACTTGACACTTTCAAATGAGATTTAAAAATTTTAAGTTATGTGCAATTTAAAACAAGTCTAAGGCCTAGGTCAAATAACAACCTTATACAAAAATAGCATTGTACGCTTCTGGGAAACGTAAATGGAAACATTGGTTAATATCCATATTTCTTTCTTCTCTTCACGCAAACCTTTTCTCCTCAAATCTCATATGCTCTCCACTCCATCACCGCATTTACACGGCTTCTCATACCCATGTTTTCGTCATGCGTGTTTCTTCCATGGCGTACCCAAATTTCGATTTCAGATCTAAGCTTAGCCGCGAAATAGATATGAGGTCCAGTTATCACCATTTCCATCGCCTCATCTTCCCAAATCTCTTCTACCAAAAACGATGTTGTAAACTCCTTTTTTCCATGTGTTGTAGCCATTCAGTCAACTACTTGCTTTCACAAGTTATTCAACTGATGTATATGGCATATTGAAGGGGGTCTGACACTTGCGTGGAGTCTACAAAGTATGGACCAACTCCTATTTACTGAACTGATTTTGCATCTAGACATGGTATGTGATGGGTCTATTTGGTTTGTGGGTATTCAATGACTACTTGTTGTAGTTCGTCTTGCTGGTGTTTTGATGTTTACAATATTATGTTGTGGTTGTATCGAGCTTTGTGGTGGTGCTTCGTTTGTTATACTCTATGATTGGATCTTGGATCTTGTATTTGTAATTTGTAGTGCTTTGCACCTTCCCATGAAAGTCGAATTTTTTTTGACCTTATGCTATAGTGTATGTTGGTTTCAAGTGCGGTGTAGTCTAGTTTGTATATGATTGGGTCAACACCAATGAGTATCGGCAAAACATGAGATGCCTAACACTGGTCCTTATTGATGTTCGTTTGGTGTTATTTCAGCCTGCTTGTACAATTACTGGGTTTCGTTCTGCTTGGGTTTCAACTTTTTAATGTTGAGTAGTTTTCAGTTTGGTGCCATTTCTGGTAAGCTTTTGTTTGATATAATGGAACTTTTCTGGTTTTGGTGATATGTTGAAACAGATGAAGCCTCGAGGCTCTCATTTTTTCCGAATATATCGAAGTGCTTTCTATCATTACCCTCCTCACTCTAAGCTCATGGCAGTATGGCCTACATGACATTTTTCCTTTAATAGTTGTGCACGTCACACAAGCCAGATTATCTACAGTAAGCTACCGTTGAATCGCACTGTTCAACTCTATGTAATTTGTGGTCATGTCATGTAAACTTTTGGATACGCTTGCTTAGTTGCATGCAGTCTTGTATTGTTTTTTCTGTATCCATATGTAAATTACTACTTATCATAGTATGTAATTTCTTACTCTCCCTGCGTGGAGAGTCAGGTCATAAGGAAATGTAATAATGTAGTCTAGTATGTAGCTAGCTCTAGTGCTATAAGCATGTGAGAAAGAGTGGACGAACCACTTTAAACTCCGATGTCGGTGGATGGTCCACCTTAAAAACCGACATTAGTTTACTATCAACCTCAGTCACCTATTCTTTTTTTCATTTTTATTATTGGTTATAATAAAAAGGTGTTTGCGGTCACCTTAAAAACTGGTCGGTTATGCAAAAAAAAAGTCTAAGGCTATTAAAAATTTGAAGTGTGAAATGAATAACATTTTATATTATATAAGTATAAAATTTGTTTTGAAATGTTTTAATGAAATTTATTTTAAGTAATATTCTGAACAAATAATGATTTGGAAGAAATATAGATTTTATGTAAACATGACTTTATAGGTAAATTTCCTAAACTATTGACTTGGTACTTTGAAAGAATTGAATTTAAGGAATATCCAATCTAAGTAAATGATTTCGAAGTCATACATGAATTTGAAGCTGAACTAGTATTGAAATTGATAATTTCAAGAACTTTTGATTCTATAAGTATTTTGATAATAAGCTTGAAACTTATGTGTAAATGATTGGTATAAAAATGAAGTTTATTAAAAAAAATTGACTTGAAAAGTAATCGTTATGAAATGATAATCTTATATACAATGGAATTTATATAAGAATGTTATGCTGAAAAATATTTTGTGAAATCTTACATAAATTTAATTTTATATAAGTACGATGTGAAATGAATACTATACATAGTATCATACGATTTCAAATCAAAGATATAGGAAATACCTTCCATTTGGAAATCAGAACCTACTCGGTAAACGCCGTGTTCGAGCTTCACCTAATAGGAGTGTCCACTAGAAATTGGGGCCCTACTTGGTAGGAATATGTATTGGAATCTCACTCAGTGGGGTCACTTTGATTGATTATACTTACTAGATATTTTCCATAGCGTAACTCAAGGGGTGGGATGCCTTCAGTTACAAGTGATTCCATAGGGTTAGTGGTTTAAATGTTGAGCAACTACGATCTATGCAACAAACATGGCGTAATTCGAGGGACATTGTAACGCCCCGTATTTTCTGTGAACATTAAAGTAACAAATTAAAGTATACTTAATTTTTAAGAGAAGAATTAAGGGAAACAGGTTATGCCATTGCGTTCGTCTCGTAATTCTTCTTGAGATAGAGTCCGAGTTTACGTAAATCGGACTCCGTATAAAGAAGTTATGACCTTCAGAAGTTTCAGAGATCTAAATAAAACAGCTCAGGTTTGAAATTCGAAATTCAAATCAAACACCCAGGCTGGGCGGGAAATATCCCACCCAGGACCAAGGTCGACCAGGGGGTCGACCTGGGTGTCGACCTCCCCCCTATTTCCAGATCCGAGGACAGATTCATTTTTCTGCATTTGGACACCCGTTCTGACCAGATTCGTTGACCCTTATGCTATATAAACACCCCTAAGGCTACAGTTTTCTCTACACAACTTCATTTTGCCTATACTCTATTCTATTTCATATCAAAATAAATCTAAGACAGGGTTATGCTGCTCAAGTCCTTCGTAGAAATCAAGTTTAGAATTCTAGTAGAGATTCAAAAGCTAATTCAACGACTTCAACAACTATTTCTAGAATCAAATCTAAATTAGAAGAACAAATAGTCTACTTCAAGGGAGAGCTATTCAGTTTCAGAATACAGATCCCAGAATTCAAGACCCTTCTGTAATTTGTAATTTCATGTTACTTTCAGAAATAAAAGTTAATTGTGATTCTGACATTGTAATAAATCTGAATTTGTGATTATGCCTATTTCTACCTGTCTTTCTATATCCATTGGATCTATCTCGTTGATAATATTTTGTCCATTCTTTGTCTCTACTTTCCTTCTTCCCTTTTTGTTTTATAGCCAGACTACTGCGAGCCTGTGCCAGATCTCATAAGAGATGACGTACGTTGGAAATAAAATTGGGCATAAAATATGATTTGGACATGACCAGCACTAAAATTTGGGGAAAAGTATTAAATTGTGTATAATTGGGCATAATTGAGTTGTAACTGATTTGAGGACATAACACGTGTTGTATTTAAAACATAAAGTATTGGACATATGACTTGGGATTTGAGGCATAAAGTATCGGACATATGACTTGAGATTTAAAACATAAAATTTTGGACATGTGACTTGGGATTTGGGGCGTAAATTGAACCGTAAATATAAGGCATAGTACATATTATGGTTTAAGATCTAAAATTGGGGTATATATATATATATACATATATACATATATATATATATATATATATGATAATTTATGATTTGGAAGAAGAAGATTAGTGTGTATAGTGATGTATGGCTTAGGCATGAAAACAAGATTTGCCTTTGTTTTGTAAGTCTGTTACTTTTTAGATTTGAACATCTAAATCTAATTGTGACATGTAATAAAATGGATATGATAATATGCCTGATGTAAGCTATCCTTTCATTGAAATATGTACTTGAGTATATATATATCTTTGGGAATCATTTTTGACTATGAAACTGGTCCAATCATATCTATCCTTGTTGTATATCGGAATTGTAATCTCTTTTTATGTTCATGATATAATTCTTATCATATCTATATGCCTAAGATGTATTCCATGCAAAACTTGTCTTTTTAGTACATCAAGTTTATTGGACCAATATTTCTTATCATCATATTACTATGCCTATCCTTACGATGTTCCATCTTGCTTCTCCCCTTATTTTATGAATCTTGGGTTGAATCTCGAAATACGTACGTTATGAATGCGGGGGTAATCGGGTATAACATGAAGTTGACATTATTTGGCATAATTTGGAACATGTAGTATGACATGACTATTAAGATGCAATTTGGGGAAACTTGACATGAATTATGGAATATGTAATTTGACATATTAAACCTAGAATTAGCATGAACGACAAAGCATGAAATTGGCATATACATCAAGTTTTGGGCAAAATTGTTATTGTTGCGAATTTGGGGTAACTTGAGCATTAAATCTAGATTGGGCATAAAACGTAACATGACTAGTTTGGGTGAATTTGTTAATTAGCATGTAAAATCTAGATATGGGTTTGTAGGATAAATGTGTAGATTAAAGATGAACATGCCTAACCCAAGGTTAGATTGAGTTGTGGTGTAAAACTGCCCGAAACAGCCCGGCACATCTAGTAACTACAACAACACCTATCTAATGTGAGAGGTTAGTGCATCGTGCCCAAGAAAAACCCGAGGTTAGATTGAGTTGTGGTGCAAAACTGCCCGGAACCGCCCGGCACATCCAGTAACCGCAACATCACATATCTAATGTGAGAGGTTGGTGCATTAATAAATCAATTAATGCTAATGAACGAGATGAATAACTAGGGTTAAGTTAATGAGAAACACTTAACCAATATAGCAAGATGAATAGGTAGGGTTAAGTAATAAGAAACACTTAACCAATATAACTTGATTTGTGGTAAGGTTAAGTTAAAACAAGAGAGAAACACTTAACCAATATAACTTGATTTGTGGTAAGGTTAAGTCAACACAAGAAGGTAACACTTAACCAAAGTAACATGACATGATGAGTAGGTGGGTTAAGTTAACTTGAATTGACTGATGACGCTTAACCAATATAACATGACGAACACGTGGGATTAAGTCAACAAGAAACACTTAACCAATCTAACATGATAAGTGAGGAGGGTTAAGTTAATAAGAAAAACTTAACCAACATGACATGATGAATGGGTGGGTTAAGTTAACATGATTGGACAACACTTAACCAATATGACATAATGTGCGGGAGGGTTAAGTACATATCGAGCTGGTGGATAATATTAGTAAATATAGGCCCACAAACTTAACCGTTAAATAAACATGCTTGAATCGATGGGAAGGTTAAGTACATCTCGTGTAGGTGGGTAATATTAGCACATATAGGCCCACAAACTTAACCGTTAAGAAAACATGCTAGAATCGGTGGGAGGTTAAGTACATCTCGTGTAGGTGGGTAATATTTGTATATATAGGCCCACAAACTTAACCAACAGGAAACCCTAGTAGCGGGGACCCATTTCAGCAGTAACCCACATAGATGTATCATAGTACCCTGAAACTAGGCAGGATGGGGCATGATTACTGGGCTGATTATAAGCGGTCAAAACAGCGGTAGGGGGACACGTCAATGTAGGTTCCGACGGTTTACGGGCGTGCACGTACTCTGGAGTGGTAAAAAGCAGGCACTCGGTACCAGTAGTTATACACTGTGCATCCTGAATCGTGTCGGGTCGCTATCATAAGGATTGATACACCTTATGGTGGGACCAGCACAGGGTATCTACACGCAAGAGAGGGCCGATTGACACAGACACAAGAGAAATAAATACAAGTAGGGAGCCGATCGATAGGGTAGTAAGGGTATATCTAACATGTTCATGGCAATTAAGCAGATTGAGGTGGAATCCTCACGATAGATGTACACCTGAAGGCTACCACAATTGCGGGGATTGGGATCACATTGCAATATGATCATTTTATATAGAGTACTAGTTGGGACACTAGTTAGGTGGTGCAGAGATATAAAAATTAGAATAACAAGGTAGTAGCGAAGCAGAGAAAGAGTAGAAGCGCATTCAGTTTATCTTGCCTTATCATATCTATACTAATCATAAGTTATCCTGTCATCCCTGTTATCACGGTATTGTCTTATATTCAGTTTATTCGTGTCATGATGCTTTTGCCTGTTTATATGTTGAAAGTCACTGGACTTACCAGACTTATGTCTGACCTAGTTTTGATTCGCCTCTTTTCTTCCGTCCCCCCTCCCCCCAGGTTCACAGGGAGGAAACGTTACCACTTAGCTCAGTTTTCTTTCCAAGCTCGAAGATAGTCGATGTATTGCTTTGGACTCTCTCTTCCACTGCTATGGCTAGTTCATGCTTTATTGGGGAATATCATTGTTATTTTTATGCTTCTTTTATATTGGAAGTTTTTAGACCAAGACAGAAGTTCTATGTATTACTTTTAAGTATGATTGAGACAACTATTGTAAAAGCTTGACTGAACCACATTGTTTATAAAATGACTTTATTTTCCGCTGCTTTATTTGTCTGTCTTGTAATTTATCTGCATATTTTACCTAAAATGCTCCACCGAAGTTAAGGCATTCCCTTTGTGAGTGACCTTAACGGAGGTGGGGTGTTTCAGACATGATGCATGTAGTTACAAGTGATCCCATTAGGATAGTGGCGTAAGCACTGCGTAACTACGATCCATGGGGGAATGCGCTTTCCATATCTATTATTCAAAAGTTTTGAAGTATTTTCACTAGAAGTTCAAACAAGTCCATTGAGTATTTGGAGATTTTTTTTCACACGTCTGATCAACGTATGCCTAAATTTTGTATTCATTCTTCTAAATTTTATTTCTTTAGAAAAAACTCATCTATATTCTATCTTTTTGAATGGTTTGAATCAGACATGTGTGATTTATTGTCGATTTAAAACTGTACTAAAAGGTTGGTAGCCACACATGCTATCAGAGCTTGGTTTTGCGATAAACCTTAACCAGGCATTCATTTTTTTTCTTTATTCTATAAATTTATTTCCTTCACTCTATTAATTTATTTCCATTATTCTATTTTCATGCATCTTGTTTCATTTACATACTTCCATTTCCTAAATACATCCCTTTATTTCTCCTTTCCCTTTTTATTTTCCCGCCGTTATTTTCCTTCAAGAACAAACCATCTCCATATATACATATTTACCTTCTCTTCTATCTTGTTGTTTATTTTCAAGAAAAAGAAATGGAAAAAAGCCCCAAAACCATCAACATTATATATGCATATTTATATCCATATTTTCTGCTTTATTCTTGTCTGACCAATTGAATATGCTCCTTAAATTCCGAAATTTTAATATCACATGTTTTAAAAATTGAAAAGTCACACAACTTTCTAACAGTCTGTGACAGGCAATAAATCATGTATTCATTTCTTTCCCTTTATTCTCTTTCCCTCTGTGATTTACTTTGGAATTTTGAATGAGAAATAAGTATTACCACCTCGGCATTAGTCAACCACATTTAATTATTCGTAACTTACATAATAAAAAAAGGCATCTTAGGGAAATAAATCATGTATTTATTCTCTTCTCTCTCTTCTCTTCTATGTATCGTTCAATATTCATTCAAAAATGAAATTGTGCTTTTTTCCCTTTTTCATCACTCTCTTCTTTATATGTACAATCTTCAAGTCTAAAAAAAAAGATTTTCAAGTTCAAATTCACTGCTTAGGATTGGTCGTTGTGCGTGTTTGTTGCTTGCCATTACCATATCCAAGAAAGGTGAGCCTCTCATTTACGATTAGCATTTGATATTTTTCAACAACATTGTGTTTTTATTACGAAAAGTCTACTTTATTCAACAACGTTTATTTGACGTTGTTTTTTATTTCTTATTTAACCAAAACGATATATATATATATATAATATTACCAAAAAGGAGATAATTACCAGTCTGCGACGGCATCAAAAATTAGTCTAGCAGAAAACTAGAAACTGCAAAAACAGAAACCACACCAAAATAAAAAACAAGCCCTACACAACAGCCGAAAACTATAGAGCTTCTGTAATAACCCGGAAATTCTGAGCCAATTTAAAAATTTTATTTTGGCAATTTTGATGTATTTTGAATATTTAAAATGAATTATTTTAAATAATAACGACAAAGATGTGTTTTGAATAGAATTCGAACGTATATATTTATATACGTCATCGTTAGAATATAAATATTTATTTTAAATTATAAAAGGAATTGAAAATGGCGCGGTAGTTCAATAATTCGATTTCAAATTTCAATTGAATATATCGGGTGCAAAATAAATCGGATTTTAGTAAAACCAAAAATATTTGAATCTAATCGAGAATATCTTTCCAACGAATCCGAAAAATTGAAATTTCATAGCAATAATCAAAAGATATGTCCAGTTGAAAATTTAGAATAGTCGCTATGGAATTCTTGCCCTTAAAAATGGGAATTTTGCAAACGACCTCAGAATTCGATGAAACCGCTTTTGTTGGATCCGTGATGTCAAGTTATTACTAAATTCCAATTTTCATAATTTTTGAATTCAATATGTGAGCGTGGCAAAGGAATACGCGTTTGACCAGTTTCAGTTGATTTTAATCGACTGGAAATTGGCCATTTTTCAAACGGTCTCAGAACTTGATGAAATTAGTTTTTTTAGGACCGTATCGTCAATACAAAGCTAGAAAATATTTTTCGGGAATTTTTAGAGTCCATATGTGGCCCCGGTAAATTGAAATGTGCGTTCAAATGCAATATATAGAGTTATGTGTTGATTTGGGCGAAAACTGGTCGAAACGATCGAATCAACCTGCAATATATAACCCATTGTGTTCGTAATGGGGGTAAAACGCTAGGGACGACAGTCGGTGGGCCTCATTTAGGGTTCGAATGTGAAATGCACCCTTTTAGAATTTAAATGGATTAAATAATAAATATTATATATATTAGCAGCACCCCTCCCCTCAGTATTCTCTCTCCCTTCATTTTAAACGAAATAAAAAAACACACGGGAAAGGGGGAAACCCTTGTCGTGCCCGCCACCATCCGCTTTCACCGCACCCCACCATCGACTTCCGTCCACCGCCCCCTCCTTCTTCCTCAATCCCTCCGCTAGCCCTCACCTCTCGATGCTCTCTCCTCCCTCCACTGACCTGAAAACGCGCCCCTTTCCTCCCGTTCAAATCGATCCACCCACTCGTGCCTGACGCCGTCGATGGTGCAAGGAGGCTGAAGGTGAGGGCTTCAACGTCGGCAAGTTGGATCGAGGACAAGTTCAATGAGGAGGCGGCCATATCGAGCCCTAACTTCGAAGGAGATGGGTTTTCTCAAATCCGATACAGTAAGGTTTTGTCTCTTTTTTTTATTCTTATTCTTCTATTTATTTATTTTACTTATACTTAGTTTTTAAATCAGTTTAAAAAGGAAAAAAACAACATTGTTTAAATTCATATTTTTAAATATAGACAACATTGGAAAAAAATATGATTTTGTTTTATAAAAATAGCAAATGTTTATAAAAGGAACTTAGCATTGGCACGAAAATAAAAATAGCATTGATTTAAAAAAAAATATAATATAAATAACCTTGTTTTAAAATATATAAATAGCTTAGCTTTATAAAATATAAAGAATATGATTTTTTTTAAAAAATATGTATAGCATTGTTTTTGAAATGGGAAAAGTAGAATTGGTTTTAAAATAGAAAGAGCAATATAAAATACGATTTTTATATATGTGGAAAGCGAGACAAAAATATGATTTTTATATAATAGAGATTATAAAAATATAATTTTTATAAGGTAGAGAATCTAAAAATACAATTTTTATGTATATAACGAAATAAAAATCTGATTTTTATTATACGTATAGTGATATAAAAATGTGATTTTTATAGCGATGATATAAAAATTTGATCTTTATATATGAAGTAGAAATATAAAAATATAATTTTTATATAGAATAAAGCGTTGTAAAAATATATGAAATACAAATAAAAGTATGATTTTTATTCATTGAAATGAAACAATAAAAATATAATTTTTATTGTGAACAGCGTAAGAAGGACTATATTGGGATTGCAAATAGATCGAGATGGTTCAGCAGTTCACAACAAAAGCACGGCGAAGTGGAACCCTCTGTGAGAATTTCTCACTTTAAATTTTCTTCTCTAGTTTAAATTATATACTAGGATGCAGACGGTGCTTAATAGCACCCGACACCCGTCGTCCATAGACCATGGATGGCTTGTATGTTTGATTGTTTGTTGTGGTGAAAATTGATTGTGTGATGTGAAATGAAATAAAATATTTATATAGTTAAAAATATAATTTTTAACGGGTATGTGAATAAATAAAAATCTGTGTTTGTTGATTTGAAACCCCACACGGGTACTGGGATAAAATACGGCATACACTAATCCCAATAATTAGTTGTATGTCGATCGATTGATTGACAGGCTGTTATAAGCGTTAGATATCTATATTTGATGCTTATACAGAGTAGTGCACTTTGGATGATGGTTGATTATTTGTCAGTGCCATTATATACATGTGTTGGGTGGAATCCATATAATTAACATTATATGGTAATTGATTGAGCCTCATTCCAATTGGGAAAAAAAAGAATATTATAATATAAATAGTCATGTGTTGATGAAGCTCATGTGTTGAGAATATAGATTCGTGTGTTGAAAGTATTCATGTGTTGAGTAAAATATTTTAAACAATAAAATTTACATCTTTATTATAATTTTATAAAAATATATTAAATAATAAAAATAATCACGTGTTGACGGTGCTCATGTGTTGAGAATATTCGTGTGTTGAAAGAAATATAGATTCATGTGTTGAATAGAATGAATATTCATTTGTTGAGTAGAATAACAAAGTTATTGAAATATATAAAGCCGTGTTGATTAGAGATGCGCCATTTTGACGCGATCGATATTTATATCGATTTTATTCGAATATCGAAAAGAAAGTGATTTCAAAATATAAAATTTTGAAAATATTATCATTTATATTAATGATATGGAATATTCAATTTTGATTCGAAATTGAATATGAAGTTGAAATTGTTTTGAAAACGAATTTAAAATGAATTATAAAATAAGTTTTAAATTGAAATCGACGAAATATATATAATATATATATTATATATACTAAATGGTCTGAATAGAACACGCCGCGCCGCGGCAGTTCATGAATTTCGACCAAATTTGATGACCGTTGATGGAAATCGACTGTACAGCCTTGATAAAATTATTTAAAATAGTAATAATTTGTGTAAAATCACAAGAAATGATTTGGGAAGAACTGGGATGAAAAATCCCACATTTGTAAAGATAAAAATAGATTTTTGATCGAAACGAACTAGTTTTGAACTAGAAATAAAATCAATTTATTTTTGAAATAAATAAATTGAATTTGAAGTGGTTTTAAAAATAATCAGAATTTCCAATACGTGAATTGGAATGGATTTGAATCGAAATTATCTTTGGAATATTTCGATGTTGGATTTCATGATTATACAGATATGGTTGTGGGAATTTGAAAGATATATTTATATCGTTATTCCCAATACGATATTTGTTGGTTTCATAATTTGATATTGAATATAAGCTGATATATTTTCTATTCAAAGCCTTGTATTTAATATCAAACGTAATTTGGGTTTGTCGTGAATGGTGTCTTCATTAACACTGTTCTCAAGCCCAGTTGAGAAAAAGATTAAATCTTTCTATTTAGATTTAATGAGGTGTACCAATTAAATAATATTAATTGGAATTGAATTTAAATTGGTTCTTGGGTTCATCGTGAGCGGTGTTTTGAATAACACCGGTTCTTTAACCCGATTAACAATAGAATGTGATTTTGGATTTATCGTGAATCGTGTTTTAGATGACATTGGTTCTTTAACCCAGTTAAAGACAGGATATTGATTTGTGGGAAGATTAAAACCAAGTGGAGTTTTAATGAATCTGTAATTAAATTGAAATGTGAATTGATAATTTAAATTATCAAATCTGAAAAGTGATCGAGGATGGAGTATCACCAGTTTTGCTCCAAAGCGATAGTTAACTCTTTAATCAGATTTGAACGTGAAATGTTAATTAATATTTACCGATAACACCGTGGTGTTAGATATGGAGTATTACCAGTTTTCTCTATGGGATAAATAGGTTGGGATTGGAAAATAAAATAAATAATTACTTCGGTGTGGTTCGCTAATCCCGACTAGTTTGGAAAACCATAATATGGTTTGAAATGATATCCAAAGGAAGATTAAAGAATAAATTTAGAAGAATTTATCTTTGATAAAATTAATGGGAACCTTTCCCTAAGAATGTGAATTTTTTAATAAAAGAATATTCTGAAATTGTGTTTGTGTAACATTTGTTTATTATATACGCGGGTTATTCAGAAAGGCCGGGTTTATACCCATTCTGAATAACCGATTCGACGATATGTCGAAGATGAAGACGGTGGTTGAAGACCGGAAGTTTTCACATCGTTTGGGGTGATTACTGATGATCTTGATTGGGCTGTACACCCAAGATGAGGGAATCAGTTGGTGATCGTCCAGACGTACTTGGAGATCGATGGATATGTGAGGAAAGTGCCTCCGGTTTCGTTCAAACCCAGAACGAACTTGTAAATGGACTGTGTGTCTGACATTGGATTTTATTCTGTGTTGGTTGATCTCTATTAAATATACATCTGTTTAGCGCGGAGAATTTATTCTCTTGCTTAACGCCCTTCTCTGAGACGTACGAGCTCAGAGGTTGTATATCGATGGACATCAGTCGCATGGAGTGAATTGCCTGTGTGGCACGCCTAAGTGGCAAATGATCATGGCTTCTGTTGAAAAGCATAGTCTTATGGTTGATGATCAAAGCACGGCCTGTGTGGCGCAGCTTTGTGTATAACGTGAATTCGCGAGCCTCACACCTCGGTATGTGTAACAACCCGCATTCTACGCATCGAAGGATCGTAGAATATTTATTTCTTTCTCATACGAAGTCGTATGGTCATGTAACTTTGGGAGACGATTATTGGGGTCATTTCCCATGTTCATGATTTTTGTCGATTTTTAAATGACCGTTTTGCCCCTAGTTGGTACTGTTTTGGCCATAGCTTTTGACTGGAAAGGAATTTTGACCTGAAACCACTTCCATTGGATTCGAATGATGGTTTCTCTTTCCGTAGAGTGGTTACATTAGCCAAACGGACTTACCGTTTGGGAGATATGGCTGAAACAAGGTTTAGAAGGTGAAAAACAGCTAATCGTGCTTAACCGGGTGATTAGCAACTAGGCCCAATGGGAGATTTCGGGATTTGGGGTATTTAAGGGCTGCTAGGGTTAGGATTTCGGTTTTAGACTCATTTTTCCAGCCGCCACTTACCTCCTTCAAGCTCTAGCAATGGCCTTCACCTTCTAATTTCATCCCAAATCATCTCTAATCACTTTCTAATCGAAGATTAAGCAAAACTACATCAAATCAAGGGAGGGTAGCACCAAATCAGAGAGAGAGCTGCTGGAACACATAGGGATTGGATCCAAATCAGAGATTATTTCAGATCTAAAGTTTGTTTGTGGCTAAGGTGAGTGATTTGCATTGTTTTTCACTAATTAAGGCTAATTATGGTAATTAGCGAAGATTAGCGAATTTGTGCATGTTAAAAATCTGGAAAAATGTTCATAAATTCTGAAATATTGTTTTAGACCTCTGATATGAATTTGGGTTAATTTGGTTAAGTTTTGTTAATCCTATGGTGAGTTTTACCTAAACATGCTTAAGGGGTTTTGGGTATGTTTGATCCATTTTACATGCTATGATTTATGTTTTGGTGTTTGGGGTCCATACTATATGTTGCTATGACTGTATGGTATGCTTTGTGATTGTTTAGAAGTGTTAGATTGGTCGAAAACGCCGTCGAATGGCGTGAAACAAGTCGCAGGGAAGCTGTGCAGGGACCGGATCGCGGATCGCCCCTATGTGCCACGACCCGGACCGGGGACCACGATCCGATGGTGGGATGAGCTCGAATTCGAACCGCGTCACGCGCTAGAGCACCCGATCGCATGCCATCTCCACGATCTGATCCCCTCCATTCGTGAAGAGTCATCACAAGCCACACCACCATGACGATCTGCTCCACTTCGAAGGCTACGAATGAGGGACTGATGCAACGAGTCACTTCAAGCTCGCGATCCGAACCAGAGGAGGATGAAGGAGCTCGCGATGCGATGAGTACCAGGGTGCCACGACCCGACCCGACAGGGGTGCCACGAACTGATGAAGCACGATCCGATGATGGCGACCCGACCTGGAGATCATATAACGATCCGACCTGGCGAAGGTAGCACGATCCGAGCTGGAGTATCATCACGACCTGGAGCTTGACCACGAGCTGGTGACTGCGAACCGAACCAGGAGGTTATGAACTGAATGAAGACCGATCCGGAGGAGGAGATTAAAACCCGAGATGCAAAGGTAGTCCAAATGGAAGTTAGAGCTCAGGATCCAGATGGGAACCAATGAGTTCACTCCGTGATTGGGCTTTGCTGCGGGACGTGTGCAAAGGGGTTGTCGGTATTCATAACTTTGGTTCACCACTGAGAGATGGATAGTGGGCTTGTAGTGATAGTTACACGGGATTGGATTCCGTCATGGCCCAAAGTATTAGGTGACCAAAGTAGTGGATATCGTATGCTTTACGCACTGAGTGAGGGATGTGAGGATGATTGCTATGCTTGATTGTTTGACATCACTATGACATTCACACCCCCCACCCCCGTTATCTTTACACCATTTGAAAGGGCACCTTAGAGTGTTGTACAGTATGTAGTGCTAACTCTTTGGTTGTAGGTCCAGGTTCAGGTATGATTGGATTATACCTGTTATTATTCTGTTTAGATGCTTATCGCTCATACCAGGCTTTATGTCTGACCCAGAGTTTTATGTCTCTTCTTATTACTCTGGGTGCTCACACGAGCAGACTAGAGACAGGTTATGGTTAGCTGGTGATGCGCGAGTAGCTGATTTGGAGGCGAGTAGGAGGCTTCCACGTATGATATATAGATATTCTCCCTGTGTCGTTGGTGGTCGCTACTTGGGCATTAGTAGTATACCTCCTTTATCTTGCTTTTGCTTTGAGACAGTTTGAAATGTTGTAATAAGCTATATTTTGGATTTCCGCTGCTATGATGCTCAGTTCTGGTTTTTAGCTTATGCACTATCTCTCCTGTTTTATGTCAAGTATGTTATTATTATATTTTGTTCTATGCGCTGTGAGACATATTACAGGTTCCTTGATTAGCCCATTCTCTTCTTTCTTTTTCTTCTGGCGACCGTCCCGTGCTAACTGGATATGTGTACAACGCACTTTTAGAGTAAATGTCGGTTGGTGCGGGGCGGGCCGTCACACTTGGTATCAGAGCTCTAGGTTGCGTAGTTAACCTAGGGAAAGACACTAGGGAGAGATAGTATGTATACGAGAGCGCGTATTTGTGATTACTTCGGTTTTCAAAAGCTATATATATACTATTGGTAGTATAAGAATAAAGTCGTACTGCACTAGCACCACTATGGGGTCGTTAATCGTTTCCCCTTTTATAGATTAACGATGAGCCGATATCCTAGAGGTGCTGGTAGAGGGACCAACCATGGGAATGCTCCTGACATGAGGACAATGTTCACCAACTTCATGAGGGAGATGCTTAGGGATGTTCAAGGGGCAGTTCCCAATCTCGGAAATGGTGGTGGTCCAGTAGTGCAGGCGTCGAGGGTCGATTTCGCCAAGTTATGCAAGGATTACACTAACCTTGGTGGGAAGCCGTTCCACGGAACGGAGTCGACCACAGATGTTCAGGATTGGTTGGATAGCTGTGATCGTATCTTCGATGACTTGGGTATCGAGGATGCGATGAAGAGAAGGCTAGCGTCTCGTCAACTGCAAGGGCGAGCGATGAATTGGTGGAATGCCATTAGAACAGCTACTCCAGAAGATCAAGTTACTTGGAATCAGTTTAAGACTCGGTTTTGTGATAAGTTTATTCCAGCTGCTCATTAATCAGAACTGTTCCGGGAGTTCTTGGAGCTTAAGCAGAATGGTAGAGCAGTCTCGGAGTATATCGCTGAATTCGACACTTTATCGAAATATGGATGGTCCCTTATCGATACAGTCGAAAAGAAGAACGAGAAGTTCATAACTGGCTTGGATGGGTACTTGGGGGAAAGACTTATAAACCATATCGATGAGACGTTCGAGTCTATTGTAGGAAAGGCATTAAGGTCAGAGAGCCTTTTCCCTAAGTCGAAGACTGAGGTTGCTACGGCATCTGCAGAGGAGCCAAAGCCGCAAGCAGGCGGTGAAGGCAAGAAGAATTCTCAGAACAAGAGGAAGCAGAACACGACCAAGGATGGTCAGAATAAGAAAAATAAGAAAGATGGCGAATGCTTTAGTTGTGGCAAGAAGGGCCACTATGCCAGAGATTGTCGAGAAAAGCCTGGGGAAAGGAAGTGCTTTAACTGCGGACAGGCGGGACATCACAAGGATGATTGCCCACAACCTCCTAGGGAGAAGCAGATTGTGAAAGCGTATGCTATCAACGTTGTTCCTTCTTCGTCGAATGCTCCAAGTGCGGCGCAGAAGGGAAAGGGTGCCGTTATAAAAGGTATTCTTTCTATTTAAGATGTTTTGATCGGGTTTTGTTTGACAAACCTGAGTTAGTCGATAGACCTCTAGTAGTGACGAACCCGATTGGTGGTTCGACTAGTTTTGGCATGATTTGTTAATGTGGTCTTATCGAGTCATGGATGTATGTTTCCTTGTGATTGCTTTGTTTTGGGCTTTACTGGGTTTAGCATTATTTTGGGGAGTCGATCTACTCCAAAGGAATAGGGTGGTATTAGGTACCTACCTAGTGATGGCGATAGTAACTGGAGCTAAGGAAGCTAAGAGGTTATCGTTGTAATAAGTTCTAGTTGTCTCTGGGAGGCAAATGAGTACTCCAGTGCTAGATTGTTTTGTTAGTATCACCTCATGTGGATTGTCTGAACTCGGAGGAGATGTTCCTTGGGTGCTTGTCTGATATTGGTTTAGGCCTTTGGGGCTTGTGCTTGGGGAATGTCGATTTCGACTAGGATGGGTTGCGTGAGGGGTAAATAGTTGTTGTGATTTTTCATTGAATGATATCTTGGTTTACTTGAGGAGTGATGGGAAGACGGAACATGATAAGACTGTTCAATGGTATAGACTGCCCAGAGTTAGACTCGATAGGGTTATGAGATTGCTCGAGTGGGACTCGGGAAAGATGCAAAGTAATGGATTGTTTAGGACCCTATGTTGATGTTCTCTATTGGATAGTAGAACTTTAAAGGAATAGGATGTGTTCGTTGATCATGGATGATACAACGAAGATTAGAGCGATTCAAGTTGGACTTGAACTCGTAAAAGAAAATAGGTGTTCGTTGATCTTGGAGATGCAACGAATAGGGAGACGACTCACGTTGGACTAGAGTTTGTCGGTACTCAAGACTGGGTCTGAGTTATAGATTGACTCGAGTTGGACTCGAGAAGGCTGCAAGGAATTGGATTCAGCTCGAGTTGGACTCGAGAGGGCAGCAAGATAATGGATAGACTTGGGTTGGACTCAAGTATTTTAGGAGGACTAAAAGCAGGGGTATCTGGGGACGCCCGTTACCTTGGATCCGTTGGACGTGATCTAGTTATCCTTGGAGGATAAACGTACGTTGGACGTACGGTAGTCCGATTGGAGGCTGGGCTTCCATTAGTTTAATTATCCTTGGAGGATAAACGTGCATTGGACGTACGATAGTTAGTAGGGAGGCGGGGCTTCCATTAGCCTGGGATTGGTTGGACCAGTCAAGTAGGCATCAGTGTATGTATGGGGGCTGGGCTTCCATTAGTTAGTGATGTTGGTTGGACCAGACAGACTGGAATCGACATATTGGGATTGGTTAGACCAATCATGTAGGTGTCGATGTGTTTATGACTTTAGCAGGTGATAGATAGGATTTGTTTGATGGATGTTATGGTTGCTATGTTTGTTCCTATCTTTCTTCTCTTGAGTAGACTATCACCTGTAGGGTTCCAGCGATGGGGAACAAAGTGATTGTAGTAGGACTATGAGCCAGTGCAGTAGAGTCGTCATGACTCGAGGGGCAAAGTGGACATAGTAAAGGATTAGTAAGGCTATGAGCCAGTGCAGTGGAGTTGTTATGACTTCATGGGGCAGAGTGGACATAGCAAAGGACTAGTGGCTATGGATCAGTGCAGTGGAGTCGCCATGACTCCATGGGGCAGAGTGATCATAGTAAAGGATTTGTGCAGTACTAGTTGCATTGAGTAGGAGACATGCCAGTTTAGGGGTTTTGTTTCTAGGATGGAAGCAACTAGAGTATGTCACAGGATATGATTTCGGGCCCAAGAGTGAATTGGATTCAGAAACGCTAGTAAGCTTGACGATTAGATCGATTTTTGTTGAGTGGATTGTTTCCAGTTAGAAGGACGATCCTAATCTATTGGAAACCATCTCTAGGGTAGAGATGGGTATCGATGTAAAGAGAATGATCAAGTAAGGATTTGATCGAGAAGGGTGGCTTCGAAAGAATAAGGGACTAGTTGTACCCAACGTAGATGGACTGAGAGATGAAGTGCTTAGAGCATACCATCACCCGAAATTGACTATACGTCCCAGTGGTAACAAGATGTATTGAGACATAGAGCAGATATACTATTGGGAAGGGATAAAGATAGGCAGAAGGCTTATCTCGATAAGAGACGAAGAGATTTGGAATTCTTCGTTAATGACTTGGTGTTCGTCGAGATCTCTCCATAGAGAATGTGATTCGGATTGGTTGGAGAGGTAGGTTAGCACCAAGATTTGTTGGCCCATTCCCAGTCCTCGAGCAAGTTGGGAATTTGGCGTATGGGGTAGAGCTACCTGACAAGATGGCAGGAGTTCACAACGTATTTCATGTTTCCCAGTTAAGGAAATTCGTGCACGACCCTAGTGTGGCTATTTCACCTGATCAGTTGGATAACATCGAAGTTGAACTCGAGGCGGTTGGGAACCGCAAGTCTATGCGTATTGTTGGGAATGATACGAAGCAGCTTCGAAGGAAGGTGGTGAAACTAGTCAAAGTCCAGTGGGGTGAGAATGAAAAAGACCGTACTTGGGAAACAGAGAAAGATATAAGGAAGAAGTATCCAGAATTCTTTGCCTAGTAAGGTTTTGGTAGTGATAGTTTCTTCCCTTGTTAGTAAACCGCATGCTAGGATAGACTTGTTTTGCATGTCGATTGTTGTTTTATGGTTGATAGGCATGCTGGACCCTCTGTGTGTTCTGGTTAGGGAATTTCGGGGGCGAAATTTCTTAAGGGGGGAGAATGTAACAACCCGCATTCTACGCATCGAAGGATCGTAGAATATTTCTTTCTTTCTCATACGAAGTCGTATGGTCATGTAACTTTGGGAGACGATTATTGGGGTCATTTCCCATGTTCATGATTTTTGTCGATTTTTAAATGACCGTTTTGCCCCTAGTTGGTACTGTTTTGGCCATAGCTTTTGACTGGAAAGGAATTTTGACCTGATACCACTTCCATTGGATTCGAATGATGGTTTCTCTTTCCGTAGAGTGGTTACATTAGCCAAACGGACTTACCATTTGGGAGATATGGCTGAAACAAGGTTTAGAAGGTGAAAAACAGCTAATCGGGCTTAACCGGGTGATTGGCAACTAGGCCCAATGGGAGATTTCGGGATTTGGGGTATTTAAGGGCTGCTAGGGTTAGGATTTCGGTTTTAGACTCATTTTTCCAGCCGCCACTTACCTCCTTCAAGCTCTAGCAATGGCCTCCACCTTCTAATTTCATCCCAAATCATCTCTAATCACTTTCTAATCGAAGATTAAGCAAAACTACATCAAATCAAGGGAGGGTAGCACCAAATCAGAGAGAGAGCTGCTGGAACACATAGGGATTGGATCCAAATCAGAGATTATTTTAGATCTAAAGTTTGTTTGTGGCTAAGGTGAGTGATTTGCATTGTTTTTCACTAATTAAGGCTAATTATGGTAATTAGCGAAGATTAGCGAATTTGTGCATGTTAAAAATCTGGAAAAATGTTCATAAATTCTGAAATATTGTTTTAGACCTCTGATATGAATTTGGGTTAATTTGGTTAAGTTTTGTTAATCCTATGGTGAGTTTTACCTAAACATGCTTAAGGGGTTTTGGGTATGTTTGATCCATTTTACATGCTATGATTTATGTTTTGGTGTTTGGGGTCCATACTATATGTTGCTATGACTGTATGGTATGCTTTGTGATTGTTTAGAAGTGTTAGATTGGTCGACAACGCCGTCGAATGGCATGAAACAAGTCGCAGGGAAGCTGTGCAGGGACCGGATCGCGGATCGCCCCTATATGCCACGACCCGGACCGGGGACCACGATCCGATGGTGGGATGAGCTCGAATTCGAACCGCGTCACGCGCTAGAGCACCCGATAGCATGCCATCTCCACGATCCGATCCCCTCCATTCGTGAAGAGTCATCACGAGCTGCACCACCATGACGATCTGCTCCACTTCGAAGGCCACGAACGAGGGACTGATGCAACGAGTCACATCAAGCTCGCGATCCGAACCAGAGGAGGATGAAGGAGCTCGCGATGCGATGAGTACCAGGGTGCCACGACCCGACCCGACAGGGGTGCCACGAACTGATGAAGCACGATCCGATGATGGCGACCCGACCTGGAGATCATATCACGATCCGACCTGGCGAAGGTAGCACGATCCGAGCTGGAGTATCATCACGACCTAGAGCTTGACCACGAGCTGGTGACTGCGAACCGAACCAGGAGGTTATGAACTGAATGAAGACCGATCCGGAGGAGGAGATTAAAACCCGAGATGCAAAGGTAGTCCAAATGGAAGTTAGAGCTCAGGATCCAGATGGGAACCAATGAGTTCACTCCGTGATTGGGCTTTGCTGCGGGACGTGTGCAAAGGGGTTGTCGGTATTCATAACTTTGGTTCACCACTGAGAGATGGATAGTGGGCTTGTAGTGATAGTTACACGGGATTGGATTCCGTCATGGCCCAAAGTATTAGGTGACCAAAGTAGTGGATATCGTATGCTTTACGCACTGAGTGAGGGATGTGAGGATGATTGCTATGTTTGATTGTTTGACATCACTATGACATTCACACCCCCACCCCCTTTATCTTTACACCATTTGAAAGGGCACCTTAGAGTGTTGTACAGTATGTAGTGCTAACTCTTTGGTTGCAGGTCCAGGTTCAGGTATGATTGGATTATACATTGTTATTATTCTGTTTAGATGTTTATCGCTCATACCAGGCTTTATGTCTGACCCATAGTTTTATGTCTCTTCTTATTACTCTGGATGCTCACACGAGCAGACTAGAGACAGGTTATGGTTAGCTGGTGATGCGCGAGTAGCTGATTTGGAGGCGAGCAGGAGGCTTCCACGTATGATATATAGATATTCTCCCTTTGTCGTTGGTGGTCGCTACTTGGGCATTAGTAGTGTACCTCCTTTATCTTGCTTTTTCTTTGAGACAGTTTGAAAAGTTGTAATAAGCTATATTTTGGATATTCGCTACTATGATGCTCAGTTCTGGTTTTTAGCTTATGCACTGTCTCTCCTGTTTTATGTCAAGTATGTTATTATTATATTTTGTTCTATGCGCTGTGAGACATATTACAGGTTCCTTGATTAGCCCATTCTCTTCTTTCTTTTTCTTCTGGCGACCGTCCCGTGCTAACTGGATATGTGTACAGCGCACTTTTAGAGTAAATGTCGGTTGGTGCGGGGCGGGCCGTCACAGTATGAGTCAAAAACGGGATACAGACTGTTGGGAGAACACGACGTTTCTTTCTAGCTATGGGTGATGTCAGTGACTTACCAGCCCTGACATTTATATACTTTTTACCTATGTGGATGTTGGAATGCGAGGCGCCTCGGATATAGGTATGTTAGGACCAGGAAACGTGTGTTCAGGAATTGCCAATCCTCAAAAGTAAGAGAGGACCGACCCAACCGATCCAAGGATCATAGTGGGGTCCTGAGACATTTGCTAGAGTGTCTCGAAAGGAGAGGAGGTTGCCCCTTGCCTCGACTCATGACGGAAATCCAATTTCCAATACGTGATATTGCGGTTTTATTTGTAGAACCTAGTATGGCGACATAGTGGTATGGGTCATTAATGCCGTCTATGATTGATATTTATGATTGAAATTGTTTTGACACTATACATTTATTATTGTATCAAATAATGTGTTTTTAACGTATCAAGCATGCTTTGGCTATTATAAGGTAAAAACCTTATCCTCCGGCTTGCGTTGCATTGTGTGATGGGACATGGGTCTTATAATAGCTTCATTTTTCTTTATTTAGCATTGCGCTGTTTGTTTTATGCACTGGTATTCTTGGGAGGAAACATGTTCTGTGTTATACGGCGTGGTCCCTTGATTTACCGAACTTTAAAATAAAGATTAATAACTGTTTTAGTTCTCACACCAGTCACATGACTGACCTGGAGTTTATTGTTTTAACCTAAACTCTGGGTGCCCCTATTTTCCACACGGGTAGCTAGTAGTATTGGTTTTGCATATTTATATTCACAGGATCCTGGTACATAGCTGAAGTGATATTCGGAAAGCTCTGTATTCATATATTTCTTTAAGTTGTGTTTTGTATTATTTTTCCGCTGCAGTACTGTATTTAAATATCTGATATTCTTTGTTGTATAATATTTATTCATACTCTGTATATTCTTGTATTGGATGGAATTGTTGTGATAACAATGAAATGTTCTTCTGTATGCGTTCTATTTTGTCGTGTTCTCAAGATAATCCGGGCTTTCCTTACTGGGGAAGTTACGGGTTATCATAGCTTCACTCACACCAACAATAACAACAACAACATGAAATAAAATATCCTAGCAAGGCAAGCTGGGAAACCAAAAGCAAGACAAGCCAGGGAGCTCCCCATGGTAGCGAGCTAAAGGAAGCTCTTGAAAATTCGAGCATCCGCATGTAAGCAGCACTAGCAAGTAGACCAAGAGAAAAACCAGCAGCAAAAGCCCCACTAACACTGCCACACCAGCTCGAACTCCACAAAGCATCAGAGAAACCCGCTAAACAAGAGAGCACCGAGAAATCCTCCACAAAGAGAAAGTAGGCCTAGTGCAATCTGAGCGGCCCGCGAAAGCAACACCCAAATCCAACTCCAAAGTCAAAATCTAGATAAATCCAGGCCACCTACTCCTAGCACTCCAATATCCAGTTAGCCGGAGTTCGTAGCTCCAGGCCTAACTCCAGATCTGGGTGAGAAGCTTCGAAAAACCACAGGACAACAAAAGCCAAGAGGACGAGCCATACCCAAACCTATAATCTAGGACCTGCACAACTAGCACACAACATGAGAAGGTAAAAAATGGAGACAGTGCGACCGTGATAGAGTACAACTAGGGACCTCTCCCAAAGCAGCGAATGAATCAGCCTGTTCCCGCCCTGGGAGGCGGCGAACCCAGCAACATATCAAATGATCGAGCCAGGTCCCTCGAGCAAGAGCCAACAAATCCCATGAAGGGTATGCCTCGAAAGGCTAGAAATACATTGTTCCTAATCTTACGAATAATAGAAGAAGGATCCATAGGAACCTCATCAGAAATTGCCTTATTCCGAGAGCACCAAAAATGCCAGCAGATAAGACAAGGAACAAGTCGAAAAAGAATAGACCGGAAAGATTTGCCTGAGATGTCGGACCACCAATATCTCAGCAAGTCTAAACGAGAAGATACGTTACTCCGGATACCAATCAGGTTCCCGTAGTAATTCCAGACAGCTCTAGCACAAGTACCCCTTAAGAGTAAGTGGGTACTTGATTCTAAATTTCCTGGGTTACAACACCTGCATTTAGACACTAGAGGAATACCAATCCTCATAAGGTTGTCATTCAGTGGTAACCCATCATGAAGAGTCCGCCACATAAACAGGGAAACTTTGGGAGGCATATGAGGATCCCAAATGAATAAGAACAATTGGTTCCTAGAAGCTGGAGTCCTAGCGGAGTTCTAAGCCGCCCGGATTGAGGAAGGGACACCGTCCCAGCGAACCCCTCTCCCATGGAAGTTAGAGAAGGTCTTCACGGATTGCATCCATTCCCACATCTCACTAGCGTAAGACGGGGTATCGGAGAAATTTGCGAGCAGAACCCGAGGTATTTGGCTTGAAGAAACAACACCCATAGGGAGTTGTTTGCTCCAACCCTTTCCCACTACTGACAAGCGAAGGCAGTACAAAAATATTTAGGATTTAAAAGGCCCAAACCTCCTTCTATTCTGGGACGACAAATGATGTCCCAGGAAATCCAATGGTGACGATTAGCACTGTCCTTTTCCACCCAAAAAAAGGATGCTGCTAAAGATTGATAGGAATGGAAAAAGGTGAAATTTGGAGTCATAATAGCGAAGACATGCGATCCTATAGAATTAAAAACTGATTTTATAAGAACCAATCTTCCTGCTTGAGAAAGAAGAGTTGCATTTCACCGAATGATCTTTCCCGGCCCCTTGCCTTGTCGGTAAGGGGATCGAAAATAGCGTTAAGTTTCCTTCCTTGGTAAAGGACAATACCGAGGTAAGGCAAGGGAAGGGACGAGGTGTTGAAACCTGAGAAGGTTTTGATCTAAGAAGATCGCTCCAGAAGCAAATCTTTTGTGGGGACGAAGCAACTCTTAGCTGAATTCATGAGTTGGCCAGAACATTTCTCGTACTGATGGATCAAGGAAATGAGACGACGGAAAGTCCGTTGATTACCATTTGTGAAAATGATAATGTCGTTCGCGAACGATAAGGAGGAGATGAGCGGACAACCACTCGGGATGCCTAATCTGTGAATTTAATCTGCTTTCGTAAGCGAATGGAAACCACGAATGAAAGCTTCTGCGGCAATGACAAACAGAGATGGGATCTCCTTGACGAAGACCCCTACCCGACCTGAAAAACCCATTGGTAGACCCGTTGATGAGGACGGAGAACCAACAATTGGAAATGAATCTCCATATCATATCAATAAGAGACTCGGGAAAGCCGAAAGCCCGCAAGACTCTAATCACGAAAAGCCAAGACATGCGATCATAAGCCTTAGCCATGTCTAGATTGACGACGAGATTAGAGCCCCCGACCTTCCAATCGATCTGAGAAACCAGCTCTTGAGCTAGAAGGATGTTATTTGTAATTAGACGTCCTTTAACTTTTTTGCTATATTTTTAATAACCATGCATCTACAATTAGCAGCTGCCTAGGAAAGAAATGGATATTTTGGCCAATTACTCTATTCCATATGCTTTAGATCCCTACCGGTACGAGACATTGTAATCTTCAAATTAGCAATAAAGTATTAACAATCTTCAAAGTGGACGTATGCCAAACAACATCGAACCACTATAAATTCACGTGTCTTGTTTTATTGCATTTCTAATGCTATAATTCTCCTTTTCCATTTACATTCTTTATTTAGTTCTCTTTAAAACTCTTGAGAGTCTATATCAAGTATTAGTGCTAACATCTATAAATATCTTTGTGCTTACTCAATGCAATTTCTGAATTAATTTTCTTCTACAAACACATTGTGTACAATATTAAAAGTGTGTGATATTGAATAAGTCTAATACCTTTTTATGTGTTGTTTTTCCACAAAGTTGACGACAACTATTTTTTTAAGTCATCGTTAAGAGCATTGAATAAATCTCTATTATAAGTCTTATTAACAATCATCATCGCTTCATCAAAATCAAATTCTCCTCCTTTTTAAGAAGTTGAATGCGAACAACCATATCTTCCTTATTTATGGATAATATGAATTCGCTCAATGTTTTTTCATTTATCTCTTGTACATTCGATCAATGATATCGTATAGTTTGTCATCAACTTCTCAAGAACGTCTTTTTAAATTAAAACATGCACCACAAGATGAACCAATGAATGGAACTTGTTGCATTTACACTACAGTTTGCTATAATGAAAGATTTGTTGGTGGATTCAAATTTGAATTTGTTCACCTTGTTGTTTACTCCAATTGATTGAAAAATCCCTTAAAAGTTCATGTTCTATCGATTGATCTATTTAAAGGAGTTTGTTTGTGGTTGGTCTTGTGTAGATGCATGCGTATAGAAGTTTATCCATAGCATTCATCCTTTGAAACAACTATTGCATCAAGTCTAAATTATCAAGGGCCGTTTTTCTATATTACAAAAGAGTTTTTCAAAATTCCTATAAGTAAAAAAAGAATTAATTAAAGATTAAAGAAAAATGCACGTATAAAAATATATCTTCACATGATCACTCCACTCCTTGCCTAAAGCGGTTTGTTTACGAGTTTCTCAATCAGCAATGGTTTCGTTGCGTAAGTTTTCTGACTTAACCCAACATCTTCTAAGACTCGTATTTATGTCTGATTTTGACTTCGTCTATTGATTCCTTATGTCCAATCTTTTCAACTGCTTGGTCGAACATAATCGCGATAGCTCTATGCAGACATTTATATTATTATCGAAGGCAGAATATGCTTCAATGTATCGGTGTAAATGGGTCAGTCCCTACCAAACATAAGTGTGTCATACCTATGTTCTATAAATAATTCAAACAAACATAGATCGAATAGGCTTTATGTTCAAACATTGTTCGTACGAACTAAACAACGAATGGACAATGTTTCAAACATAGAAAAACATCAAATATTTATGAATGAACGTTTTTTCATAAATTATTTCTTGTCATAATTCAAATTCTAAATGAAAATCATACAAACACGGACCAAATTCTAAATGAAAATCATACAAGCACGAATCGAATGCCTTGCATTTTCAGAGCGAGCCAAATATCAAAACAGTTGTACGAAATTTATGGCTTTACTTCTACAAAACAATTACAGCTTAATCCAAATAGCATCGGAAAATAAGGAGCCTTCCGTTTTACCATTATGGTTGCAAAAGAATTTAGAAAAATATATGATTTAGAGAAAGAAAAAAATAAACTCTGAATGTGTAAAATTATAACTAAATATTCTTGCGAATCAACAGAAATAATATTTTGATAGTTTGGTTGAAGAAAAGAAACGTTGTAACGTCCTCAACCGAAATAGCACGTGGAGGGCACTTGGCAGTTGGCATGCAGATGATTTGCATATCAATTTACTCATCAAACAAATATTACACAGTTTAGATATATAAATAAAAAGGGTTTATTTTAGATACCGCAATAAATCACAAAATGAGACGGACTTCCCTTAACATGTATATTACAAAATTACACAGAAACTACACAGCAGCTGCAGGCCCTTCTCTTATATTCCATGTTAGCCCATATACATTTTACTCCACTCTTCACACTCCACTGTACACCTCAATAACACACCTTTAAGAAACGAGAATAACTAGTAGTGCTTAACGGCATTACAGTAATGCCTAATTCATATGTGATTCACATCATCCCTTATATAATACTGATCACAAAAACGCACGAGAAAGAATTTGAAATTAATCGATTAATGAGACTCGGTGTCAACAAGACCTACATAAATGTTTGGGTATTAACTAGGTGTAACAACCCGAATTTTAACAACACGTTAAAACAAGAAATCAAGGCAGAATTAAATTTTAAAATTAGAATTAGATAAAATGGACATCACCATTGCGTTTGTCTCGGAAAAATACGCGAAATAGAGTCCGAGTTTTCGAAAATCGGAGTCCGTATGACCAAGATATGGCCAAAACAAGATTTCAGCAGACTTTCTAGCAGACTGACCCGTGTCGACTGTAGTGTCGACACCCAAGTCGACCTGCCCCCCCTCGTGTCGACTGTAGTGTCGACTTTTCCCCTGTACAGGTCAACCTGGTTGGCCTGGGGTGGCCCAGAACCCATTTTTGAGGCCGGGGATGAGTTTTGATGGTCCGGAATGACTCTAGGGTTGATCTAAAGGCCCTAAATGGTTCCTACACTTGACTTCTTCCCCAAGACATGCTTTGGGTCTAGTTTGTTGGCTTGTGATGGATTTAGATGGCTAGGATCTAAACTAGGGTTTATACTCGACCTAAACTATCCTAGTCTTCTATAAAAAGACCCCTAACCCTACCTTAAACCCTCATAAATTGATCCTACAACTAAACTATGCCAAAATTTCTAATGATCATGGCCTCCACTCAAGCCTCCATCCTCTTGTCATAAATTCTATCTTCATTCACATGAGAGATTACATGATCATATGAGTGTATGAGAGTTTCTATGTTCATGTGAGAGCTTCTAAACTTGATTTCAAGGCAAATCTTCATCAAAGCAAGGATCTTTCTTATTATTTTCTCAAGGGTTTTATTGGAGCTTATTGATTTGGGGTTTTTGCTAGTGTGGCTTCGTCTCAATCTTTTTATATATTGATTTGTGTCTTCATAGCATTGTAAGCCCCCTCCTTCTCTTAGATATTAACTATGAAGTTAAATGTTCATGTTGCAAGTTTTGGGTTTGAACTTGAGTAGGTTACATGCTTAGAAACTATCATGTTATGTGTAGATTTATCCTATGCATATTCGTAAAGTCATTACCTTGATTTTGTGGGCTAAAAGCTATAAGCTTTATGTTGAAATGTTGCATTATGCAACATAAGAACTCTCTTATCCCTTAAGTTAACTTGCATAGAATGCTAGATGCGAACTTCTAGCCATTTTTCTATGTCATCTATCACCATGATTCACCTATATGCTAAGTTTTGGGGTTATGCATGTTTTTGGGGCTTAATAATGTAACATGCAAGTTTGTGAACACATCATGTCTCATATGCCACCATGTTTAACTTGCGGCCTTATACCCCTTTTGTCATACCTTTGCCAAGTTCCTTCTTTTAATCCATTATGCGTTGTTGCGAATGTATATGCGAGTTTAAAAGCGTTGGGGTTACGTTATGGGTAAACTTTAAGGACATGAAACATGATTTGGGTAAATTGGTATAAACATGACAACATGTAATTTTGGCTATGAACATGGGACTTGAAAACTTGACACGTATGGGTTGTAAGTGTAATAAGACACTAGACCAAACATGAAAGTGGCCAACTCGAGGTTGGGTTGAGTTTGTAGCATAAATCTACCCGGACCTGCCCGGCTTAACTAGTGGCTACAAACAATAGGACCCAATGTGGGTAGTTGGTCATATAGCACTTAAAACCCAAGGTTAGACTAGGTTATGGTGTAAATCTACCCGGACCCGCCCGGCTTAACTAGTAACCACAACAAAGTCTAATGTGAGAGGTTGGGGTGCATTAATCTAATTAACGCCACATGAAAAGGTTAAGTAATTTTGATTAATGACACTTAACCAATATGACACGAATGGGTAGGTTAAGTTAAACCGGACTTGGTTCCTTAATGACACTTAACCATATAAGACAATTAGGGGATGGGGTTAAGTAATTTACACTTAACTAATCTGACTTGGTAATTAGATGGGGTTAAGTAACCTACACTTAACTAATCTAAACACGGTAATTAGGTAGGGTTAAGTAATCCATACTTAACTAATCTAACACGGTAAATTCGATGGGGTTAAGTAATTTACACTTAACTAATCCGACTTGGTAATTAGATGGGGTTAAGTAACTTAGACTTAACTAATCTAAACACGGTAATTAGATGGGGCTAAGTAACATTCACTTAACTAATCTAAGCACTAATTCGATGAGGTTAAGTTAAACACTTAACCAATCTAAACTTGGTAATTTAATGAGGTTAAGTAGCCAATACTTAACCAACTTAACATGATAATTTAATGGGGTTAAGTAACTTATACTTAACCAATTATACATGATGATTTGATGAGGTTAAGTAACCTATACTTAATGTAACACCCCGCGAATTCTATAACTGTGAAGTTCACAAATTAAAGTATAATTAATTTCAAATCAAAGAACTAAGGGAAACGGGATACGCCATTGCGTTCGTCTCGGAAAAATACGCGAAATAGAGTCCGAGTTTTCGAAAAACGGAGTCCGTATGAAGAAGATATGGCCTTCGGAAGTTTCTGAATTAAGTTCAAAATTCGAACAGAATAAAACAGCTCAGAAAAACAAGTTTTAATTCCAAAATCGGGCCCAATTGGCCAGGGCGGGAAAACTCCCGCCTAATGCACCCAGGTCGACTGGGTTGTCGACCTGGTCTAGCCAGGTCGACAGGGCTGTCGACAGGGCTGTCGACCTGGTCCAGAGCCAGGTCGAACCCAGCCCAACCTGGCTGGCCTATTCTATGTTGGTCGATTTTCAGAAGACTACTTTGTCATTAGGGCTAGGTGGCAGGCTCTAATTGGTCTCTCTTTCGAATGAATGGCTACGATCAATCCAAGCAACATCGATGGTCCTAATCAGTTCATAACCCCTATAAAAATGACCCTAGACTCAACCTAATCTATTCATTCAAAAATAAGAACAAGGCCGTCATGTTGCTGAGGAACGACTAAGAGTAGCCACCAATTGGAGAGAGGATTAGGAGGCAAATTCTAAAGCATAAAGCAACTTAATCAAATCAAATCGCATCTCCAAATTCCTAAATTGGAGAATTCGCCACACAATTGTAAGTAGAGTATTATTTTGGTATGAACAAATAACTGTGTTGGTTTGTATACTTGATTGTGGCGATAAAGTAATTCATATTTGCGCGTTACTACGATTCTTATCAATTTGGAATATTGTATACGTTTGGATATTCGCAAAGCATGTTATTTATTATAAAAACTACATATTTGCGGTAGTTTTATGCAAGTATACGTTTGGAATATTCGCAAATTATGTAATCCATGTTGAAGCTACATGTATGTAGTTGTTTAATTGAAACTCATGCAAGTTTGGGGTTTTGCTACTATGTCATCATAATGTATATTTTGTACATAAATCATTTTGTACGTAATTGGAACAAATTTGGGTTATTATAGTTCATATGAAACTATGTTGAAATTTTGGCACCATGATCTATGTATTAAGCCATGCTTTGTACTAGAAAACCTATTTGCAAACTTATGAATATGACTAGGCTATGATTGATATTTTGCATAATTGAAATCCATGTTAGGTCTATATTGTTAACAAGAATTATATGATGACATATGTGGTACATAGCTAGGTTAGATTCAAAAATCCCTTTTGCAAGTTTGCATGACTAAAGTAAAAATCATGATTTCATGTTGGAAATATTTATGCCATGGTTATGTGAATAGATTTAAAATCATGATTAAGTTGAACTATACTTTTGTGTTAGTAACAAAAGTAAGCACCTTTGTAAACATGTAGTAATCCTATGAACATGATTTGCTTATGTTTGACATTATGCCTGAATAAAAATAATATAGGTTTATGTTGTAGTTAAGCCTGTGTGTCAATAGTGATATTCTTATCTCAACTACAAGTTTACATGCTTTGATTCATGTCACTTATGCTTTATGACCAAAGTATACATTACTACTATGCAAGTACACCAGTTTCTATTTTGTAGTTCCAACGTTATGTTGCAAGTTCATGCGTTCACATTCCCCTCCTTGTGTATGTAATCATGCTTTAAGCCTACCCTTTTCGCATGGCTAGGTTGGGCTTAAAAAGGCTAAGCCCAACATATATATAATAAACGAACGTGTTAAACGGGGGAAAATAACGTTGGGTTAAATTTATTAATAAATGAAAATATAAAGTAGAAGGGCCCAAATTCAAGTATGGGTTGGGCCCATGATTGGTGTAACCTTTACACCATTAACTTAATAATGGGCCGCAAATATTTACATATAAGAAAATAAAGAAGAAAGACAAAATATGTAAATATAGAACATACGATGTGTTTAACCCGAGGTTGGATTGAGTTGTGATGTAAACCTGCCCGGAACCGCCCGGCTGTCCAGTAGTCACAACAATACCTATCCAATGTGGGAGGTTAAACATGGAGCCCAATAAGGACCCGAGGTTAGACTGAGTTGTGGCGTAAGACTGCCCGGAACCAACCGGCAACAGGCAGCCACAACAATACCTGTCTAATGTGAGAGGTCAAGGCTTTAATAAGACAATTAAGGCTGAGTCAGGATTGTTAGGATTAAGTGAACTAAAGACTTAATCAAAATGGAACATGCTAAACTAAACGGACTGGTGGGGGTTAGGTTAGAAAACACTTAACCAACTTAGCATGTTGGCTAGAGATAGAAAACCTAGGAACGGGGGACCCTTTTCAGCAGTAACCCTATAAGGTGTATCATGATACCCTGAAACTAGGCAGGGTGGGGCACGATTACTGGGCTGATTGTATGAGGTCAAATCGACGGCGGTGGTGTAGCAGTGTAGGTTCTAACGGGGTGCGGGCGTGCACACACTCCGGCGCAGAAAAATAAAGCACTGGGCACCAGTAGCATACCTGTGCATTCTAAGGTTGTGTCGGGCCGCTGCCATGGGACTTGATATACCCCATGGTGGGACCAGCATAGGTAACTACAACATCGGGGGCCGTAAGACACATGTAACTATCCGAGTAGGAGCCGATCATCATAGAATGGATCACATCACCCTGATTATGGGGTGCCAGTTGGGAACTAGTTTATATGGGTTCAGAGATTAACATGGGGTACGATAGTATATTCGACCCTAGACAACTTAACCAAGTTTATAGTGCTTTCCCACTTCTTGTTTATACTTATCATACCCAGTTCTTTATTCATAGACAGAATAGTCCTAGACTTACTCAGGCTTTATGTCTGACTCTACTTTTCTTTCGTCTTCTTTTCTTCCGTTTCCCCCCCCCCCCCCCCCCAGGTCCACAGGGAGGGAACACTGCAGCTTGACCAGCCTTAACATCCAGCTTGAAGAGGAGAAATGTATTGCTTGGACCTTTTCGTTTTGAACTATGGCTTTGGACAACCACTATGGGGCTTTTGCAGTTTATCTATGTTTTATTTGTGCTTCTTTAAATAATGTAATCAAGACAGATTATGGAAGTGTTATGTTATGTTTTTTTGGAAAAGATGTAAGACAATTATGGTGATGTTGTTGTAGCACGTATTTGCTTTTATGAAATAAAAGTTGTTGTTTTTCCGCTGTTTACAAATATGTATTCTTATATCTGTCTTGTATATCTGTGACTTATACTTATAAACCTCCACTGAAATTAGGGCATTCCCTTTGAGAGTGACCCTAACGGAGGTAGGGTGTTTCACTTGGTATCAGAGCATAGGTTTACCAGATAAGATAAAAAGTTTTGAAAATTTATTTTCAAAAAGGAAATTTAAAGAAGCATTTTTAAAAGATAAAATATTATTTTGTTTTAAAAGGCAAAGTCCACTCCCCAAAGCCATAGGTACTATCTCTTATCCTTCGTTTTGAATCTATCCTTTTTGTTTCAGCATGTCCGAAGAACTTAACTTGCCGGAAGGGGTACCAATACCTGGTTGATTTAGACGGTTCTTAGAGGCAAGGGCCACTCAGCCAGGTCCTACCGTTCCTCCTCCCCCAGCTGCAGGAAATCATCCAGCTGCAGCGGCACCTTTTCCTCCACCTCCTCCTCGGGGAAACACTTTTGCTAAGATATGTAAAGATTTTAAAGCTATGGGAGGAAAGGATTTCCATGGAACTGAGTCCTTCGTGGCAGCTAGAAATTGGCTAAAAGAAACTGAGGACCTATTCATCATCTTTGAGGTAGAGGATAGACAAAAAGTACAATTGGCAGTATGGCTATTGAAGGGCGAGGCTTCCTACTGGTGGGAAGTCACTAATGCTGAAAGACCAGTGGAGACATGGGAGGACTTTAGGGCAAGGTTTGAGACTAAATTTCTCTCAGATGCGGAAAGGAATTTGCAGTTGGAAAAATTCTTATTTCTTAAGCAAGGGGACAAGACAGTCAGAGAGTATGTGAATCAGTTCGATGAGCTGGCTAGGTTTGGGCTTGACCTAGTCAACACCCGGCACAAGAAGGCTCTCCGTTTCGTCAAAGGGTTGAATGAGCCATTACACAGTTTGGCCATGACCCATATACCCATGGGAGCCACGTATGAAAGACTGGTGCAAATGGCATTGCTGAATGAAGAGGATAAGGGCAAGAAGGAGACAAAGGCAGAAAGCTCTCAAGGGAAGAAAGAGGGTTTGCAGCCTAAGAAGACAGACTTTAAGAAGGGCGGGAAAGGCAACAAAGAGAAGAGGAAGTGCAATTTCTGTGGCAAAGTGGGGCACTTAGTTAAGGACTGCCGGAAAAAGAAGGCCAAGGAGAATGGTGGGTGCTTTTCTTGCGGTGAGACAGGCCACAGGGCTAAGGATTGCCCAAAGAAACGAGGACAGGGGCAGAGGGCTGGATCCACCCCAGGGGCACAGGTTCATGTGCTGGAAGCGCCACCTCTGCAACAGCGAGGTATAAATACTTCTGTAGAAAGTGTAGTTTATCTTTATGATCACCCCGTTCGCACTTTATTTGATTCTGGCGCATCACACTCCTTTATCTCGTCTGCTTTAGTAGAATCTCTGCACCTAAAAACTAGTATGGTAGAGGACCCCTTAATTGTTTCAAACCCAATTGGGGGCCCAGCTCATTTGTCTATGATCTGTTTGGGATTGAAAATTTCTATTCTAAGTGTAGAATTTCAATGTAGTGCCTTTGTTTTGGGCTTTTCGGGTTATGGTTTGATTTTGGGTATGGATTGGCTATCCAGTAATGGGGCCATCCTTGATTGTGAGAAAAGGGTTGTTAGGCTCCTAACCCAGCTCGGTAATACTTTGGAAATTTCTTGTAATCCCTCGTATGCGGTTATGCTTAGTTATCTTGAATCGCTAGATGCCTCTGTTGAAAATTTGCAATCAGTTAAAGTGGTCCGGGAATATCCGGATGTCTTCGAAGAGGTGAAGGGCTTGCCTCCGAAGCGGGAAATAGACTTCCGCATATATCTTGTAGATAATGCAAAGCCCGTTGCGTTGCCCGTTAGACACATGGCTCCACGGGAAAGGAAAGAGCTCAGTAAACAGATTAAAGAGCTTCTAGAAAAGGGGTTCATTAGGAGGAGCATTTCAGAATGGGGCGCTCCAGTGGTGTTCGCTACAAAGGCGGATGGTTCACTCCGTCTATGTGTTGACTATAGGGAGCTCAACAAGCTAACGAGAAAGAATAGGCACCCTCTCCCTAGAATTGACGATTTATTTGACCAGCTTGTAGGAGCGTCTGTTTTCTCCCAACTCGATTTAGCAACCGGTTTTCATCAGCTAAGGGTGGCTGAAGATAGCATCGATAAAACGGCGTTCAGAACCCCAGACGGCTTCTTTGAATGGCTTGTCATGCCTTTCGGTTTGACAAATGCTCCTGCTTACTTCGTGGACCTGATGAGTAGGGTATTTAGAGATTTCCTCAACAAATTCGTAGTGGTCTTCGTAGATGATATCCTTATCTTCTCAAAAAGTGAAGAGGAACATGCTCAACACTTAAGGGCAATCATGGAAACTTTGCGAGTCCATCAACTAAAAGCCAAATTCTCCAAATGCCACTTTTGGAGGGAAGAGGTGAGGTTCCTTGGGCACATAGTATCCAAACAAGGGTTAGCAGTGGACCCTGCTAAGGTAGTGGCGGTACAGGATTGGAAGACACCAAGGAATGCAACTGAGGTCCGAAGCTTTCTAGGACTAGCAGGTTTCTATCGAAAGTTCATAAGGGATTTTGCGAAAATCTCAGCTCCGCTCACGAAATTGACCAAGAAGAATCTAGTGTTCAATTGGGACTTGGATTGCGAGTTTGCTTTCCAATGACTGAAAAGGGCTCTTACAACAGCCCCGGTTTTGACGCTGCCAGATGGGAGCAAGATGTTCACTGTTTATACAGATGCATGTGGGACAGGGCTAGGCGCCGTCTTAATGCAAGAAGGAAGGGTAGTAGCTTATGGCGGGAGGCAGTTGAAAGTGCACGAAAAGAACTACCCAACCCACGATCTTGAGTTAGCCGCCATCGTCTTTGCACTCAAGTCTTGGCGACACTATCTCCTAGGTGAGAAGTTCGAACTTTACACTGACCATATATCGTTGAAATATCTTTTCTCGCAGAAGGATCTTAACTTGAGGCAACAAAGATGGATGGAGTTTCTTGCCTCGTACGATTTCAAAATCTCCTACACTCCGGGCAAAGGCAACGTAGTGGCAGACGCGTTGAGCCGAAAGAAATTGACCCTAAGCCCGTTGTTTGTTGAAAAACAAAGCCTAGAGTTTATAGCCGGCTTCGACTTTAGGCCTTCCTCCGATTTTGTACCAGGCTTGCTAGCATCTCTCGAAGTGCGCCCAACTTTAGTGGATTCAGTAGGGACAGCACAACGCGAAGACCCTCAGCTTGTGGAAACAATTGATAGGCTAAATAGGGGTGAGACTTCAAGTCACCTCAACAGATATTCCATCGACGATAAGGGTTTGCTAAGGCGAGACGGTAGACTATGCGTCCCACAGACAAAAGATTTAGTAAAGAAGGTTCTCGAGGAAGCACATCACTCCAAGATGACGATACACCCAGGCGGAGATAAAATGTACAAAGATATAAAAAGGACTTTCTTCTGGAACGGCATGAAAAAGGACGTGGCAGAATTCGTTTCTAAGTGTATGGTGTGCCAACAGGTTAAGGCGGAACAGAAAAAGCCTGGCGGACTGCTACATCCTCTGGAGGTCCCGCAGTGGAAGTGGGATAGCATCTCAATGGACTTCATCGATGGGCTGCCTAGGTCTAGGAGAGGCAACACTAGCATTTGGGTAATAGTGGATAGGCTTACTAAAAGCGCCCACTTTTTACCTGTCAAAAGTAAAAGAACTGCCTCATCCCTAGCATCACTTTACCTCAAGGAAATCGTTCGACTCCATGGAATACCATCTAGCATTGTTAGTGACCGAGACCCCATCTTCACCAGTGAGTTTTGGCGGAGTCTGCAAGAAGCAGTAGGAACGCAGTTATGCTTGAGCACAGCCTATCATCCCCAAACCGACGGCCAAACAGAGAGAGTGAACAGAGTTTTGGAGGATCTTTTAAGACTATGCGTCCTTGACTTCGGAGGGACATGGGAAGACCACCTTCCTTTGGCGGAATTTGCCTACAACAACAGCTATCAAGCAACCATCGGAATGGCGCCCTTCGAAGCTTTATATGGAAGACCGTGCCGATCGCCCACTTGTTGGTGGGAGTCTACGGATAAGCTCATACTTGGACCAGATATGATCCGAGAGACTTCAGAGAAAGTAGACTTAATACGAAGAAGGATGAAGACGGCCCAAGACAAACAAAAGTCCTATGCCGACAAGAGAAGGACCGACCTTGAATTTGAGGTTGGAGACAGAGTTTTTCTCAAGGTATCACCGCTAAGGAACGTTGTTCGTTTTGGAACCACAGGAAAACTGGCACCGAGGTTCGTAGGGCCATTCCCTATCATCGAGAAAATTGGGAAAATGGCCTATAGATTAGAGCTACCCGAGAAGTTGGCTGGAGTCCACAACGTTTTTCACGTTTCACATCTCCGAAAATGTCTACATGAGTCTGCTGAAGTGGTAGAGCCAAATATCCTCGAAGAGGCCGAAGTGGAACGCGAAGCAACCATAAGAAAAGTTCCAACCCGCATATTAGGAACGGAAGTGAAGAAGCTACGCAACCGCGAAGTCAAGCTCGTCAAAGTTCAGTGGAGCGACGCCGAGGGAGACGCGACTTGGGAAACTGAAGCTAGAATATGCACTGCCTACCCTTTTCTGTTCGAGGGTACATCCTTGATCTTTCCTTTTCCTTAAGTTGCGCTTTTATCTATCTTTTTAGGTATATTTCCTCGACCTTATCTTTTAGGTAGAAACCCTTTGGATGGAAACATGTAATTGAAACATGTTATGGATGATGGTTGCAAGTGGTTGCAAGTGATTGCTAGTGGTTGCTCGTGGTTGCATATACACACACAATCTAGGTTTTAGATCGGCTCAGTCACTTCATATTGCATATGCATATATGTTTGCATTCATATATGGTTGAACTCTAATATGTTGTCATATGGATGTTGCATTTGTATTGAATGATTGTGCACTCATGTAGAATCATGAATAGGAAAATTTGCATACATAATGGATTCATGGCACTTACATAATTTGCATTAAGGAGGTCAACTGAATCAGTAGACCGCCTGATTTTGCATTAGATAAGTACATGTACACACACACTTCGCATATAATCATGAAGCATTAGAAGTCTTTTAAGGAAAATGGATGCTCGTGTTTGATGGATGGGTATATGGATGATTGGATGTTAGGATATACATTCCTCCTAACTTAAAGATTTCGGGGACGAAATCCTTTTAAGTGGGGGAGAATGTAACACCCCGCGAATTCTATAACTGTGAAGTTCACAAATTAAAGTATAATTAATTTCAAATCAAAGAACTAAGGGAAACGGGATACGCCATTGCGTTCGTCTCAGAAAAATACGCGAAATAGAGTCTGAGTTTTCGAAAAACGGAGTCCGTATGAAGAAGATATGGCCTTCGGAAGTTTCTGAATTAAGTTCAAAATTCGAACAGAATAAAACAGCTCAGAAAAACAAGTTTTAATTCCAAAATCGGGCCTAATTGGCCAGGGCGGGAAAACTCCCGCCTAATGCACCCAGGTCGACTGGGCTGTCAACCTGGTCTAGCCAGGTCGACAGGGCTGTCGACCTGGTCCAGAGCCAGGTCGAACCCAGCCCAACCTGGCTGGCCTATTCTATGTTGGTCGATTTTCAGAAGACTGCTTTGTCATTAGGGCTAGGTGGCAGGCTCTAATTGGTCTCTCTTTCGAATGAATGGCTACGATCAATCCAAGCAACATCGATGGTCCTAATCAGTTCATAACCCCTATAAAAATGACCCTAGACTCAACCTAATCTATTCATTTAAAAATAAGAACAAGGCCGTCATGTTGCTGAGGAACGACTAAGAGTAGCCACCAATTGGAGAGAGGATTAGGAGGCAAATTCTAAAGCATAAAGCAACTTAATCAAATCAAATCGCATCTCCAAATTCCTAAATTGGAGAATTCGCCACACAATTGTAAGTAGAGTATTATTTTGGTATGAACAAATAACTGTGTTGGTTTGTATACTTGATTGTGGCGATAAAGTAATTCATATTTGCGCGTTACTACGATTCTTATCGATTTGGAATATTGTATACGTTTGGATATTCGCAAAGCATGTTATTTATTATAAAAACTACATATTTGCGGTAGTTTTATGCAAGTATACGTTTGGAATATTCGCAAATTATGTAATCCATGTTGAAGCTACATGTATGTAGTTGTTTAATTGAAACTCATGCAAGTTTGGGGTTTTGCTACTATGCCATCATAATGTATATTTTGTACATAAATCATTTTGTACGTAATTGGAACAAATTTGGGTTATTATAGTTCATATGAAACTATGTTGAAATTTTGGCACCATGATCTATGTATTAAGCCATGCTTTGTACTAGAAAACCTATTTGCAAACTTATGAATATGACTAGGCTATGATTGATATTTTGCATAATTGAAATCCATGTTAGGTCTATATTGTTAACAAGAATTATATGATGACATATGTGGTACATAGCTAGGTTAGATTCAAAAATCCCTTTTGCAAGTTTGCATGACTAAAGTAAAAATCATGATTTCATGTTAGAAATATTTATGCCATGGTTATGTGAATAGATTTAAAATCATGATTAAGTTGAACTATACTTTTGTGTTAGTAACAAAAGTAAGCACCTTTGTAAACATGTAGTAATCCTATGAACATGATTTGCTTATGTTTGACATTATGCCTGAATAAAAATAATATAGGTTTATGTTGTAGTTAAGCCTATGTGTCAATAGTGATATTCTTATCTCAACTACAAGTTTACATGCTTTGATTCATGTCACTTATGCTTTATGACCAAAGTATACATTACTACTATGCAAGTACACCAGTTTCTATTTTGTAGTTCCAACGTTATGTTGCAAGTTCATGCGTTCACATTCCCCTCCTTGTGTATGTAATCATGCTTTAAGCCTCCCCTTTTCGCATGGCTAGGTTGGGTTAAAAAGGCTAAGCCCAACATATATATAATAAACGAACGTGTTAAACGGGGGAAAATAACGTTGGGTTAAATTTATTAATAAATGAAAATATAAAGTAGAAGGGCCCAAATTCAAGTATGGGTTGGGCCCATGATTGGTGTAACCTTTACACCATTAACTTAATAATGGGCCGCAAATATTTACATATAAGAAAATAAAGAAGAAAGACAAAATATGTAAATATAGAACATACGATGTGTTTAACCCGAGGTTGGATTGAGTTGTGATGTAAACCTGCCCGGAACCGCCCGGCTGTCCAGTAGTCACAACAATACCTATCCAATGTGGGAGGTTAAACATGGAGCCCAATAAGGACCCGAGGTTAGACTGAGTTGTGGCGTAAGACTGCCCGGAACCAACCGGCAACAGGCAGCCACAACAATACCTGTCTAATGTGAGAGGTCAAGGCTTTAATAAGACAATTAAGGCTGAGTCAGGATTGTTAGGATTAAGTGAACTAAAGGCTTAATCAAAATGGAACATGCTAAACTAAACGGACTGGTGGGGGTTAGGTTAGAAAACACTTAACCAACTTAGCATGTTGGCTAGAGATAGAAAACCTAGGAACGGGGGACCCTTTTCAGCAGTAACCCTATAAGGTGTATCATGATACCCTGAAACTAGGCAGGGTGGGGCACGATTACTGGGCTGATTGTAAGAGGTCAAATCGACGGTGGTGGTGTAGCAGTGTAGGTTCTAACGGGGTGCGGGCGTGCACACACTCCGGCGCAGAAAAATAAAGCACTGGGCACCAGTAGCATACCTGTGCATTCTAAGGTTGTGTCGGGCCGCTGCCATGGGACTTGATACACCCCATGGTGGGACCAGCATAGGTAACTACAACATCGGGGGCCGTAAGACACATGTAACTATGCGAGTAGGAGCCGATCATCATAGAATGGATCACATCACCCTGATTATGGGGTGCCAGTTGGGAACTAGTTTATATGGGTTCAGAGATTAACATGGGGTACGATAGTATATTCGACCCTAGACAACTTAACCAAGTTTATAGTGCTTTCCCACTTCTTGTTTATACTTATCATACCCAGTTCTTTATTCATAGACAGAATAGTCCTAGACTTACTCAGGCTTTATGTCTGACTCTACTATTCTTTCGTCTTCTTTTCTTCCGTTTCCCCCCCCCCCCCCCCCCAGGTCCACAGGGAGGGAACACTGCAGCTTGACCAGCCTTAACATCCAGCTTGAAGAGGAGAAATGTATTGCTTGGACCTTTTCGTTTTGAACTATGGCTTTGGACAACCACTATGGGGCTTTTGCAGTTTATCTATGTTTTATTTGTGCTTCTTTAAATAATGTAATCAAGACAGATTATGGAAGTGTTATGTTATGTTTTTTTGGAAAAGATGTAAGACAATTATGGTGATGTTGTTGTAGCACGTATTTGCTTTTATGAAATAAAAGTTGTTGTTTTTCCGCTGTTTACAAATATGTGTTCTTATATCTGTCTTGTATATCTGTGACTTATACTTATAAACCTCCACTGAAATTAGGGCATTCCCTTTGAGAGTGACCCTAACGGAGGTGGGGTGTTTCACTTAACCAACCCAATATGCGGACCTGATAGGGTTAAGTCACAAGACCTTTTAACTTAGGCTTAACCATTGTAATACGATTAGTGGATGGGGTTAAGCTAACCCATACTTAACCAATCCGACTCGATAATCTGATGGGATTAAGATAATCTATGCTTAATCAATCTAACATGATAATCTGATAGGGTTAAGACAAATAAATACTTAACCAATTTGACTTGATAGGGATAAGTCATGAGCTTCTTGGTACACTTAACCAACTTGTAGGGCTAAGCCTTGAACTTGAGTACTTAGCCAATCTTGACATGATTCATGGGCGGGTTAGGTCATGAACTTGAATGACAACACTTAACCCATTAGACAAAACCCTAGCTCAGGGGACTAGGTTGAAAATCGTAGTTAACAAGGATAGTGGGAAGAGAAGCTAAGTGGTAAACCTTAGTTAAGGATAACTAAGTAATAATTCTTAGCCAAGGACATGGGACTAGTTCATAAATAGATACGGTAAGTCTTCGCTTAGTATACGAGGAGGAGCAACTTATTTGACTTGGATAAAAAGCTCCAGCGAACTGGGTGACGAAGCGGTAGCTTCGGGGGACGTGAGAGTACTCTTGGTATCCCTCTGTGAGGTGGCAGGTGGTCCATGAAACCCGGCCTCACGGAGGTTAAGGTCTGCGGTAGAAGAGCCAAGAGTATGCCTTGGTTGCTATGCGAGCGACCTAAAGACTGGGATGGATTAGCGTGGAGTCGATGATACTTGTTTTTGCCCTGGATAGCACGTCGCCGACTACCTACCATCTTTAGTCAATCGTGTACGAACGGAAAGGCAGAGAACACCCGACAGACCATGTTCTTGCTATCGAGTCATGGGTGAGGTTGGCCCATAGGAAAGTGGGGCTATAGTTGGGCCGGGATGTAGTTCTCATACATGATTTTTCTTGGATTGCCTTTCAGTAGTTGAGGGAGGGGTCACGTGGGACCATAGCCACGGATACAAAAACAGACCTTGGTATCTGCATCAGCAGACGACTTAAAGCTCCCGACTGAGTTCCGTATTTCTTGATTTGCCCTGGCACGGAACTCAGGTGGCACATTGAGATACATGTGCGTCTAGACATGGAAACGATTCACGATACATACATGGGATAAAGTGCGCGGTTGACGGGTGGCATAATCCCTAGTGGCCCTAGGTGGCTTGAACCCAAAACACGGAAACGTTCATTAGGTAGCATAATCCCTAGTGACCCTAGGTGGCATAAATCCTAAGTGAACACGCGATAGTTCATGGTAAGAAAACATAACCAGATCAAGGGTAGCAGTCCAAAATAACCTCAAGGATAAAACGGTACTACGTTGAAGTGGTATAGATTTACATAAGAAAGCCCGTACGGCCTACGGCAAAGGACTGAACTTATGCATGGAAAGAATCATACGAATCAGGAAACCTACATATACGATATATTAGGATGACATGGACCATTACATGACATTGGGCAAGAGACATTCATAGTTAACACATGACGCGGGCCAGGATACTAGTACGGGAGGTGCAGAGCGAATATACATGATAGATACCTTGCGATATTGTACTTGATAGAAACCTGACGATGTGATACCTTGACTTATCTTGACACCGTAGTTTATCATGACACACTTGTTTATCTTGGTACAGTAGTTCATCCTGTTATTTTGGTTTAGCTTATCTATCTTGTCATCATACTTATGTTCATCTCAGTTCCTCATGCCAGTTAACTTTACTAGTTTATATACTGATAGTAGATAGGGCTTACCAGTCTTTATGACTGACCCCGTTTTGTTTCGCCTCTTTGTCTTCCGTCCCCCCCCCCCCCCCCAGGTTATAGGGAGGAAATGCTATTGTTAGTTCGGACTTCTTCTGTTTGAAGGTCATCATGTATGGCTTGGACTTTTCTTGGCTATGGCTACTTTACTGTTTCACTTGGGGAATAATTTATGAAAAGGTTTTTATGCTTCTTTACTATTGCAAGACAGGTTTTCATGTAAGAAATTCTATGATGTAAAAGGCTTTAGACCTTATTTATTAATGATATGAAAGTTGGTTTTACTTCCGCTATTTTATATGTTCTGTCTTGTAATATTTTTGTACATGTTTACCAATAATACCCCTCTAAAGCTAGTGTATTCCTTTGCGAGTGACCCTAGCGGAGGTTGGGTGTTACATTTGGTATCAGAGCAGAAGGTTACCAGACTGGGCAAAAGTTTTTAAAACCTTCTGAAAACTATTTGAAAAACCGTTTACAAAGAAGCATTTTTCAAGAAAAGTTTTTAAAGGCTATTCCCCAAAAGCCATTAGCACTATCCTTTGTTTCCTTGATTGAATCTCTTTTCCTTTCTTTCCTCCATCTGTAGTCACAGTAGTTTTAACTGCGACTAATCCTTGTCTAACTACGTGAGTGTTTTCCCCATGCGATGGAGAAAGTTCTCGAGAGACCTGTTACCGAAGTTATAAGAAGGGATAATAAGAGCAAGGATAAAGGACACGAGCTTAAGAATAAGCAACTTGTTGGTATGGCTTGATCCACAAAGGAAGATAAGGACAAGATCAGCGAGGGGGCAATTGTATGCTCTCATTTCTAGCGTACCTAAGAGAAATGGTACCGTTTCTGTTAAAGGCTTAGCCTTTCTTTTCTATCATCCCGTCCAGACTTTGTATTGATCATCGCATCATTTAAGTCTGCCTCGATAGTTAAGTCTCTGCACCTTAGTACTAGCATGGTAGAAGATCCCACTTTTGACCCAAAAATCTGGTTGGAGAGTCGGTCCATTTATTCATGACTTGTTTGGAATTAAGAGTGTAAATGTCAAGTGTTGAGAGTAGAAGTAATACTTCTATTGTTGAGCTATGGATGGATTCTAGGGATAAGGGATGCCATTCTCGGTTTTGAAAGGAGGGTAGTTAAACTCTTAGCTTGCCTTGGTAATACCCTCGAAGTCTCGTGTAACCTTTTGGGTTCTGTCATGGTTAGTTACCTAGAATCTCTTGATGCATTTATCGGAAATCTCTGATCCGATCGAGTAACGTTCGCCATTAAGGCGGATGGTCCATTCCGCTTAAGCATGGGTTATAGGAATCACCCTAGTAAGTGCACGTGGTAACATGGATTGGCATTGGTAAACGAGATCCAGAATTCATTAGTGAATTTTGGAGAGCTTGCATGAGTACGTAGATATGGTTGAGCCAAGTATACTAGGGAAAGAATAAATGAAAGTGAAACGAGAGGCGACAGTGAAAAGAGTTCCGACTTATACCTTGGAAATAGGAATCAAGGAGCTACGAAATCATGAAGTCAAAGGCAGTCAAGGCACACTGGAATTAAAGGAAATGCGGCTTAGACGCGTGCATCGTGTCTCTTTGTAAGAGTATATCGTTGATCCCTGGTTCTCCTGTAGAGCTTGCTTGCATGCTATCGCTTGGTGGATATCCTCTCGGTCCTGTTTCTGTTGCAAACCCCGTAAGGAGTTTGTCTTGTTTATCTCCTCGATCTTATCTTGGGAACCTTAGATAGAACTCTATGGATGTAAACATGTATTTGAGACATGGTATGATTGATATGGTTGCAAATGGTTGCAAGTGGTTGCTCGTGGGTGCGCGAATACAAGTTAGATACTAGATCGACGCACTCACATTTTGCATTGCATATGCATGAGTATTTATACTTGTTTGAATGTTAATGTGTTGTCATGCGGATGTTGCATATGAATGAATGTTTGGCACGCATGTAGTACTTATATGACTAGGATTATTTGCATACATGTTGGATTCATGACACTAAACATACTTTGCATTAGAAAGATCATTCAGGCCTGATCATTAGCATTAGCTAAGGAGCATATACACACACGCTTTGCATATGTTCATATGGCATTAGAAATCATCTAAGGACAATGGTTGCCTGTGGATGGTGTTTTGAGTAGATAGATGACGGATGGTAGGATACGTTCTTCCCAACTTGGAGATTTCGGGGACGAAATCCTTTAAGGAGGGGAGAATGTAACAACCCGAATTTTAACAACACGTTAAAACAAGAAATCAAGGCAGAATTAAATTTGAAAATTAGAATTAAGTAAAATGGACATCACCATTGCGTTCGTCTCGGAAAAATACGCGAAATAGAGTCCGAGTTTTCGAAAATCGGAGTCTGTATGACCAAGATATGGCCAAAACAAGATTTCAGCAGACTTTCTGGCAGACTGACCCGTGTCGACTGTAGTGTCGACACCCAAGTCGACCTGCCCCCCCCCCCTCGTGTCGACTGTAGTGTCGACTTCTCCCCTGTACAAGTCAACCTGGTTGGCCTGGGGTGGCCCAGAACCCATTTTTGAGGCCCGGGATGAGTTTTGATGGTCCGGAATGACTCTAGGGTTGATCTAAAGGCCCTAAATGGTTCCTACACTTGACTTCTTCCCCAAGACATGCTTTGGGTCTAGTTTGTTGGCTTGTGATGGATTTAGATGGCTAGGATCTAAACTAGGGTTTATCCTACGGCCTAAACTATCCTAGTATTCTATAAAAAGACCCCTAACCCTACCTTAAACCCTCATAAATTGATCCTACAACTAAACTAAGCCAAAATTTCTAATGATCATGGCCTCCACTCAAGCCTCCATCCTCTTGTCATAAATTCTATCTTCATTCACATGAGAGATTACATGATCATATGAGTGTATGAGAGTTTCTATGTTCATATGAGAGCTTCTAAACTTGATTTCAAGGCAAATCTTCATCAAAGCAAGGATCTTTCTTATTATTTTCTCAAGGGTTTTATTGGAGCTTATTGATTTGGGGTTTTTGCTAGTGTGGCTTCGTCTCAATCTTTTTATATATTGATTTGTGTCTTCATAGCATTGTAAGCCCCCTCCTACTCTTAGATATTAACTATGAAGTTAAATGTTCATGTTGCAAGTTTTGGGTTTGAACTTGAGTAGGTTACATGCTTAGAAACTATCATGTTATGTGTAGATTTATCCTATGCATATTCGTAAAGTCATCACCTTGATTTTGTGGGCTAAAAGCTATAAGCTTTATGTTGAAATGTTGCATTATGCAACATAAGAACTCTCTTATCCCTTAAGTTAACTTGCATAGAATGCTAGATGCGAACTTCTAGCCATTTTTCTATGTCATCTATCACCATGATTCACCTATATGCTAAGTTTTGGGGTTATGCATGTTTTTGGGGCTTAATAATGTAACTTGCAAGTTTGTGAACACATTATGTCTCATATGCCACCATGTTTAACTTGCGGCCTTATACCCCTTTTGTCATACCTTTGCCAAGTTCCATCTTTTAATCCATTATGCGTTGTTGCGAATGTATATGCGAGTTTAAAAGCGTTGGGGTTACGTTATGGGTAAACTTTAATGACATGAAACATGGTTTGGGTAAATTGGTATAAACATGACAACATGTAATTTTGGCTATGAACATGGGACTTGAAAACTTGACACGTATGGGTTGTAAGTGTAATAAGACACAAGACCAAACATGAAAGTGGCAAACTCGAAGTTGGGTTGAGTTTGTAGCATAAATCTACCCGGACCCGCCCGGCTTAACTAGTGGCTACAAACAATAGGACCCAATGTGGGTAGTTGGTCATATAGCACTTAAAACCCGAGGTTAGACTAGGTTGTGGTGTAAATCTACCCGGACCCGCCCGGCTTAACTAGTAACCACAACAAAGTCTAATGTGAGAGGTTGGGGTGCATTAATCTAATTAATACCACATGAAAAGGTTAAGTAATTTTGATTAATGACACTTAACCGATATGACACGAATGGGTAGGTTAAGTTAAACCGGACTTGGTTCCTTAATGACACTTAACCATATAAGACAATTAGGGGATGGGGTTAAGTAATTTACACTTAACTAATCCGACTTGGTAATTAGATGGGGTTAAGTAACCTACACTTAACTAATCTAAACACGGTAATTAGATGGGGTTAAGTAATCCATACTTAACTAATCTAACACGGTAAATTCGATGGGGTTAAGTAATTTACACTTAACTAATCCGACTTGGTAATTAGATGGGGTTAAGTAACTTAGACTTAACTAATCTAAACACGGTAATTAGTTGGGGCTAAGTAACCTTCACTTAACTAATCTAAGCACGGTAATTCGATGGGGTTAAGTTAAACACTTAACCAATCTAAACTTGGTAATTTAATGAGGTTAAGTAGCCAATACTTAACCAACTTAACATAATAATTTAATGGGGTTAAGTAACTTATACTTAACCAATTATACATGATGATTTGAAGAGGTTAAGTAACCTATACTTAACCAACCCAATATGCGGACCTGATAGGGTTAAGTCACAAGACCTTTTAACTTAGGCTTAACCATTGTAATACGATTAGTGGATGGGGTTAAGCTAACCCATACTTAACCAATCCGACTCGATAATCTGATGGGATTAAGATAATCTATGCTTAATCAATCTAACATGATAATCTGATAGGTTTAAGACAAATAAATACTTAACCAATTTGACTTGATAGGGATAAGTCATGAGCTTCTTGGTACACTTAACCAACTTGTAGGGCTAAGCCTTGAACTTGAGTACTTAGCCAATCTTGACATGATTCATGGGCGGGTTAGGTCATGAACTTGAATGACAACACTTAACCCATTAGACAAAACCCTAGCTCAGGGGACTAGGTTGAAAATCGTAGTTAACAAGGATAGTGGGAAGAGAAGCTAAGTGGTAAACCTTAGTTAAGGATAACTAAGTAATAATTCTTAGCCAAGTACATGGGACTAGTTCATAAATAGATACGGTAAGTCATCGCTTAGTATACGAGGAGCAACTTATCTGACTTGGATAAAAAGCTCCAGCGAACTGGGTGACGAAGCGGTAGCTTCGGGGGACGTGAGGGTACTCTTGGTATCCCTCTGTGAGGTGGCAGGTGGTCCATGAAACCCGGCCTCACGGAGGTTAAGGTCTGCGGTAGAAGAGCCAAGAGTATGCCTTGGTTGCTATGCGAGCGACCTAAAGACTGGGATGGATTAGCGTGGAGTCGATGATACTTGTTTTTGCCCTGGATAGCACGTCGCCGACTACCTACCATCTTTAGTCAATCGTGTACGAACGGAAAGGCAGAGAACTCCCAACAGACCATGTTCTTACTATCGAGTCATGGGTGAGGTTGGCCCATTGGAAAGTGGGGCTATAGTTGGGTCGGGATGTAGTTCTCATACATGATTTTTATTGGATTGCCTTTCGGTAGTTGAGGGAGGGGTCACGTGGGACCATAGCCACGGATACAAAAACAGACCTTGGTATCTGCATCAGCAGACGACTTAAAGCTCCCGACCGAGTTCCGTATTTCTTGATTTGCCCTGGCACGGAACTCGGGTGGCACATTGAGATACATGTGCGTCTAGACATGGAAACGATTCACGATACATACATGGGATAAAGGGCGCGGTTGACGGGTGGCATAATCCCTAGTGGCCCTAGGTGGCTTGAACCCAAAACACGGAAACGTTCATTAGGTAGCATAATCCCTAGTGACCCTAGGTGGCATAAATCCTAAGTGAACACGCGATAGTTCATGGTAAGAAAACATAACCAGATCAAGGGTAGCAGTCCAAAATAACCTCAAGGATATAACGGTACTACGTTGAAGTGGTATATATTTACATAAGAAAGCCCGTACGGCCTACGGCAAAGGACTGAACTTATGCATGGAAAGAATCATACGAATCAGGAAACCTACATATACGATATATTAGGATGACATGGACCATTACATGACATTGGGCAAGAGACATTCATAGTTAACACATGACGCGGGCCGGGATACTAGTACGGGAGGTGCAGAGCGAATATACATGATAGATACCTTGCGATATTGTACTTGATAGAAACCTGACGATGTGATACCTTGACTTATCTTGACACCGTAGTTTATCATGACACACTTGTTTATCTTGGTACAGTAGTTCATCCTGTTATTTTGGTTTAGCTTATCTATCTTGTCATCATACTTATGTTCATCTCAGTTCCTCATGCCAGTTAACTTTACTAGTTTATATAGTGATAGTAGATAGGGCTTACCAGTCTTTATGACTGACCCTGTTTTGTTTCGCCTCTTTGTCTTCCGTTCCCCCCCAGGTTACAGGGAGGAAATGCTATTGTTAGTTCGGACTTCTTCTATTTGAAGGTCATCATGTATGGCTTGGACTTTTCTTGGCTATGGCTACTTTACTGTCTCACTTGGGGAATAATTTATGAAAAGGTTTTTATGCTTCTTTACTATTGCAAGACAGGTTTTCATGTAAGAAATTCTCTGATGTAAAAGGCTTTAGACCTTATTTATTAATGATATGAATGTTGGTTTTACTTCCGCTATTTTATATGTTCTGTCTTATAATATTTCTGTACATGTTTACCAATAATACCCCTCTAAAGCTAGTGCATTCCTTTGCGAGTGACCCTAGCGGAGGTTGGGTGTTACAGTAGGTCTATAAACGGATGCGGATAGTGTTGTATCCGCATCTATATCCGGAAAAAAATCTGCATCTGTATCTGCATCGACGTATATTTCAAAATCAATATATGCGGGTATCCAGAAATGTCCGTATTCGCTTAGACGGATGCAGATATACGAAAAATATCTACATCCATCAATTAACCAAGACAGACGGATACAAATATCCAAAAAATATTAGAAACTGTTCGCATCCATCAAGTTAAACATGATTTTCTCGTATAGATAACTGAAACTAATCAACAATTTTCATGGTTAAACACTTGTTTTATAATCATTTAAAGTTTAAGAGTTAAACATAATCCAAAAATAAAAATGAATGTTTGAATCCATAGAAACGGATATTTTTGAAATACAAATAGTGCAATATTCATATTCATTCCGGAAACGTTTCTAGATATCAGGTATTCGTATTCGTTTTTCAAATATCAAATATTTTTTGCATTTTAAAATATAAATACAAAGATGAATTTCGAACTTTTGGACCATTCATTGAGACCTTAGTACTAAGTTACTAACATTAGCCAAAAACACAGAGAGAGGAAAAAATACTAACATTGGCCAAAAACACAAACGTGGAATATCAAAATCAACACGTACAGACAAAAAAAGGGTCCTGGATACTATAGTATATTGACAAAATTGAGTAAGGGCCCATGGGCACAAATACCTTAATTGTATTCACGTGCAGGCTCTGTTGGCCATCAATCAACAACCCCATAAGCATCCACCTATATATATATATATATATATACACACACACATACACACACACATATATGGAGGTTCCAGGGCATCTCTTTGTTGGCACCCCATTTGCCCCTCTGTAATAGTCACTCATTTATTATTTAATAAGTTAGTGGGAGGGGGGTAGTTGGTGGACATAAATCGTGACACAATTGATCTTCACCATTGAATCTTCCATGAATTTCATCTTTCCACAAAAGGCAAAAGGACAGAGATCCAATGGTCGAGACTTTATGTGTTAAGGTTTGTGTGATTTTATATCCAAGTAGCCACCCCCACAACACAGAGAGAGAGAACACACACATAGATACATGGAGAGAGAGACTTACCAGTTACCACACAAATAGTGGTTGAATTAAAGCCATGTATAATTCACATATACTACTTAAAAATTGCGTGGCCAAGCATACAAGAAACATATCACTGCGAATGAAATGGAAAAAAAAATGAAACAACATCACCCCCGTCAACCTCGTACAAAACAACCAAGCTTATGATAAGACAACAATATAATACATAACTAAGCCTGAAGCTGTCTGGAAACGCCAACACCTCACAAACAACGTTAAAAGATAAATATATACATTTACACTATGCCTGACATATAGATCTAGGACAAGCACTTTAACCCAACCTGGCTCGGCCCACCCCACCGCACTTGGTTTCCATGTCAAACAGGGTCGGGTAAGCAAGTTGATGGTGTTGTATCTAAAAGAAGCAATGTTAAAACCAAGCCTGCACCACACCCACAATGAACTAGGCATGAGCAGGGTGTGGCTCACATCTGATTTCTACGGGACCTTAAGGGCCAGGTCCTTGGTTAATGCAATATGAAACTAAAGACATGCATTTCATATTTATCTGAGTAAATACGCTAGGACAAGCATGCTTGGGTTGAGATATAGATCATACACTCACGCATGTTGTATTTATAACTCTGGTAGAAGTTAGAACTATAAACTAAAAACACACACAAAAAAAATAGTATCATCCAATTATTTATATACGTATCAAGTTATCAAGTACAGATAAGATAAACAGTATATTTTTATGCCAAGAACGGGATGTAGGACAGTAGGAGAACGAACTGAATCTTGACATGCATTTCTTAAATACAGGCATACAACACCTAGGATATAACTTGGTCATAATTACTATTGAAATTTATGTGCATAAAATAAGAATGAACAACATAAATGCCCCCACAATACCATTGAAAGCATAGGCATAATATCTAGCATATTATTCAACCATGTAGCCGAGTAAAAGCAGAATTGTAGTCACGGAAAAAAGAATCTCATTATAACATTGAGACATTGCTTCAAAAGATGTTTTGTCCTTCTACAACGTTACTAATTTATGGAACTTTGAAAGCTTGCCTGTTAACAAGTGACAGTCACTTGATTGTGATAAAGCCATCTTCACTGTGAAAGAAAAGATCAACAAACTCAGCCACCTGCAAAACATAACAAAAACAAAACTCATGTTTCTTTGCAGAAAATTAGAGAACTTAACCAAAGGGTTTGAAGTTACCTCGATCATCTTCCCATCCTCAATTATATATGGTTTTTCATAGTAGGAACTTATATGTTTCATTGGGTTAGACCAATATAACAAAATTCATTTCACCATTCATTACAATCTCTTACAAAATGAAGCAATGAACAAGAACTTTAACCATTGTTTTCTCATTCAAAGCAATCAAATAAAACATATCACAACAACAGTACACCCAATCGCACAACCCATATACGTTTTTGTTAGCAATCAACACTAAGTATGAAGAATGTAACCACACTTTCTCAAACCTCACAATAACTTCACTCATTTTTCCAAGCATACAAAATCAAAGAAAATCCAACACCCCTTAACTGGGCTTCTCCATAAACTCCTGAGTAAGACCAAGGCAACAACTTATCCGAGGAAAAGCAAGTCTGAAACATGAAAACAGCACTGCTAACTGGTGCATCAAACAGCCAATTATGAACATCCCAAAACACTTCAACAGGGATGCCATCTACAAGGATTGTCTGATTTCCTCTAAATTTCCACATCAGTCTCTTCACTAGCAACACTCTCTTCCTATCGATCCTGATCTCAAGATTCGGCTCTTTGAGCCCATTAACATCGCATTCTATAACAATGTTATGAACACGTCCACCATTGCAAAACTGAGCATTTGTACTATAAACCTTCTTGCTGAACAAATGCTCCTTTTTGGATATAAATATAGTGTTTGATGGTGCATGATTCGCACCTGTTTTTCGAAAAGCTTCTTTGTCTAAATCGCCAAGAAGTAGAACCATGTCTTGATCAAAGAGAACTGCTACGTAGAAATTCTCTAATGGTTCAGGTCCAGATCCGAATTTTGCAGTAGAAAGATCCCAAAAGACTTCAATTTTTGTGTAGTAATCAGAGTCCAAACATTTGGATCCTTTCTTCTTTGAAAATAGCCATGGCTTTATGTCTAGTTTGCCAATGCACTGATTAGTCGAATCGTCTATGGCGATGTTCAGGCCTTGTCCCATCAGATTTTTGGACCATGTAACGGTAAATAAATAATAATAGGAATTCAATTGTGCTTGATAGAGGCATGTCACTAAATTTTGAGCAGTTTTAGAAGAAGACGAAGAGGAGGAAGAGGAGGCATCAGCTATCTGAACGCCACTTTCACCAAAACAAGATGGAAAATCCCTCATTATTTTATATCAAATCGAAACTGCAAAAAAAAGAATGGTAAGTCAGATGAAAGTATGTTGGAGCAAAATAATTGAACATGACACAGATATTTTTCTACAAAAATAGGCATTTTCACATGATTCATAACATGAGTAAATGTCACTGAGTTTTCAGTTTATCACACTGAAGAAATAACTAAAAACAAGCACAACGAAATACGCATAATCAGGATCCGCAGAGTCAGGATCTATAGTTGTTTTCAATACTTCCATTACGGTTAACAATCGGCTAAAATACAGCATAAATGCAAAATAGATTGGACGTGCAATGTATTTTTCTTTACAAATACCTCATTTAATCCAGAACACGTATTCCCATCTCTACTAAACAGATCAAGAAACTAGCTTTTGAACAGAACGTTTATAAACAAATCATGGGTTTCCTTTTAGGAATGCAATAAGGAGCAAATAACACAGAAAGACGTAATCTTGATGACGGAGATGGAAAATTTAAGACTGTGAGCGGACCTAGAATAGGTAAAAAAATAAAATATGCGACATCTAAATTAAAAAGAAAGCTAAAGCGAAAAGAAAAGAAAAGGTAAGAAGAAGAAGTGAGATTGATTACTTATTTCGCTGTCAAAGTAAAGATTACAGCCAGAAATCGAAGAAGCCACAATGGCAGAAATAGAATAAAACCTTCACTTTCTTTCAATCTCTGTACCTTACAGAATAATTAGATATATAATACGAAACTGTAGATTATAGATTATAACAATTCTGTTTTTGTTTCTTCAATTAATAGCTGACGGGTCCCCATGAAAAGGAAGTGCAGCTGTCCATGGTTCTAAGATTTGTATTCAAATCTCGACCTTTTGGACCGAGCCAAATATATTCATTCAACTTTTATATTTTGGACCTTTGGGCCACACATCCTTATAATCTAATTTTTGTTTATACTTTCTCAAGATTTATCTTCACCCTCAAATTTTAATAGCTTGAATGTGGCATTTGTTTAATTATGAAATTTATCTGTTCTTACATTATTCTTTTATCATTTTTTTTTTCATTTTACCATGAATATTCAAAGTCATTTATTCATATTTTTAGTGATTAACTCAACATTTCATTAAATGAATTATTCATAATTATAATCATGATACACATAATTATTCATAATTATAAACAAATATTTGAAAAGGATAAAGGGAAATGGGAAGCTAATGATGATGGTAGAAAACAGGATAGGAATAAATTTTCTTCTCACATTGACCTAACAATGACCACACAAAGGATATATTTGAGAATAGAAGTACGTTCTCTGTCATAAGCTGACAAGACAAGAACCCTTTGATTGGAAAAAGATATCTGGGAAATAGTGTAACTTCCATGACCTGAAAGTACACAAAGCGAAAGAGTGTAGACACCTTCGCGACATGTGATGATAGTGAGACTTGAAACCCTTCGCCTCGGAAAATCGCACTATGCACTGTGAAAAAAAAAAGTGTTAACTTCCAATAAGGATGTTACGAACTACCCCTTAAATAGTATAACATTCTCGTTGGCTCATTAGCACACACCATGTAACACCCCGTAAAAATATACTTGATTAGACATAAGATAATTAAATTTTAAAAAAAAAGTTAAAATGGACAATAAAATATTAACAGCTTGAAAAATAAGATTTTTGACAATTAGAAATTTGGTCACAATAATATTATAGTTGTGTTCGTGGTGAGATTCTGATCCATTTTCATATATAATATGTTAAAAACGGAGTGTGTACGAAGAAGTAACATTAAAAATAAGTTGTACGCAAATAGTGTATACACAACATTTGAAATTCAAATAAATAGATATATGAAATATAAATATTTATTAGTTGGCTAATTGGAGTATTCCATGAAATTCAAATTTGTGTGTATATATTTATACATAGAAGCGGACAATGGTGAACAAATAAAGGAAAGCAATCAATTAATAAATAAACGTCTTAATCAATCAATTAATCAACGGGGGGAGGGGGGAATTTGGGTTGTGTTGGCTTGAGTTTTAAGGTGTTTTATATATATATTGCATATAACGACAAGTAGGATTAAATCTTATGAATCTTACAATCATTATTAACACTTGCAACTATATATACCACCTACCTAGCCTCTCCTAAGAGAGCAAATCCTCTGTACCCAACATCTCCTGTACCCAACCAATTAGGATCCTCGATTTTTCTTTTTGCAATTAAGTAAAAAAAGAGGGTTTAATTGCAAAAAGATGAAAAACAGGGGTTCTTGATTTGTGGGGTATAGGGGACAGAGGATTTTTGGGATAGAAGATTTGATTTACCCTGAAAAATTTAGGTTTTCTTCTAAATCCTTAACCTATACTTCTTTTTTTCTCTATTCTGATTTTGGATTAGATTTAGGTTTACATTATGGAATTCAAAGGCTTATATATAAGACTCTACTCTCTTGATTCTTATATATAGATTAACAAGAATTGGATAATGTTTTGTACGAAAGATTTGGATCCAAAAGCAAACACCATCCAGATTTCCACTATTTTTATCCTTCTTAACACAGTGAGTGGAAATGACATCGGTTTGCTATTTTCTTTGTTTTGTAGTGTAAATTTTGATTTATATGCCTAAGGAAATTTAGATTAATACAAAAACATCATATTAAATACCCTCCAAAATCCCTATGTTTTTATTGTCTTTGCGGAAATGATCAGCCTATTTCCATATGTGGTTTTGGATTGTTGAAATAATAAAAAAAGAAACATGTTTGTTATGTAATTCTCTATGTTGGTCAGATTTATCTTATTTCGTATTGTGTAAATTCATATGTACAGTTTTGTTGTAAAAAGTTAAGCCTTGAATTAATTGTAAATTTGAATATGTTTAAGCCTCTAATTTTCCAAATCGAGTATTTGAACGTATTGTTTACAAAATATTCAAGTATTAATGTTTTACATACAAACGTACACAAAAAGTGAATATGATCCAAAATAGGAATTGTATATGTATATTGGATATATGGCACTTTTATTTATCTTTTATTGTTGATATAATCAAATCAGACCTAGGTTGCAAGTTTTATGTTAATATTGTTGTTTTTCTTATTTTTAATTGTTATATGTTGATATCTATATTTATGTCATCATTGAAGGAAATATTGGAAATAAGTTGCACACATTTTATTTGATTAGGGATTGACACTTCAACAAAATAGTAACGTTTAAATTCGAATATTTAATTTACGTTTTTTATTTCTATAAATTAATAGCATAGTCAACGTAATATTAATGTGTAATAAATAAGGTTAAATTAGGAATAGAATTCGAATACCCCTATAGGAATTTGTATGTATGTAAGTTAATGACTTAATTACAATTAATGACCCACACACAAGAGGTTAAATGTTACTTGTAGTAGAAGCCAACCCGGAACTGACCGGCATATCCAGCATCTACAAAAGAAGTCCAGTTAATGTGAGAGGTCTGGGTGTCATGGGCCATTTAAATTAGTACATTAAGATACGAGGTTGGTCCAACTTGTAGTATAAGTCCGCCTGGAAACGCACGGCAAATCCAACATCTACAAGTGGTCGGCCTAATGTAAGATATCGTGTGTGTCTATATATATGTATATATATGTATATGTATATATATATATATATGTATATATGTTGTATGTAAGGTAGGCATGGCTTGGGAAAACTGTATTAAGTGGCTGACCTAACTCTTGTTGGGTATTAAGTGGTTAGGACTGGGTTTGTTTCTAAGGTACATTCTTTAGTTCAGAATCCAAGTCATGGGACCTTCCCTTCGAGGATTTAAATGGTTGTTGAGTCCGCCTTTCTTCTATAAGGTGTTAAATGGTTCAAATAGATGATAACATGAGTAGTGCAGTTCTCCAAGTAATGGATGCTTCTTATATACGGGCTAATGAGGGCTGACCTAGGGATGAATTACATACAGCCTAAGGAACCACCATCTTAGGGAAGTATTAAGTGGCTAGGAGTTCACTCGTAGGAATAGCTAGATGGCAAAAAGAAGGTTCGCCGGTAGGGTTTTCTTAAATGAAATTGAGTTCCTTACCCAACTTGGTAGTAAGTAGCTGTTACTATTTCTCAACCTACAAGGGGGAGGTATTATTTATGACATTGATGTTAGAATGGGGACTTGAGTTATTAAGGGTCCGCCATATTTAATTAGGTGACTGTAGGTAGGTCCATCCTATGTAAATTAGAATATGGCCTTAAGTGACAAAGAATGCTCACCTCGTAGGGTCTTAAGTGATCAAGGATCCACCCTAAAGTGTTAATGAGGTCTTAAGTGATTGAACGAATGTTTACCTCATTAATTAATATGCTTACTTTTTGTGTGTATGATTCCGTAGATGTATCGTGTAGAATTTACTACTGCCGAATATAGAGAATAGTTATACCTCAAACTTATGTGATTTTCATTCATAGGACTTTATATTATGATCTCGTTCCTCTTAACATAATTACAGGATAGTAATTGGGATTTCACGATGAAAGATGAAGTCATTGGAGCTAATGCTGAAGGTTCCATCTATTATTATTATTTGTGGCAGCATTGTGTTGTATTTTTATCATTGCGATATTTATTATGATGTACCAGTTGTGACAATTAAAATAATGTTGTAAGTTACATTTATGGCATTTTTATAATAACAGATATCTGTTTCTAATATTATATTTTATCCCTTCCGCTGTATGAAATTTCCATTTCGTTTAGTTTGCTCTATTATTTCTATGTAAATAAATGTAATTCATTCTAGGAATCAACAATCGTTTAGAGTGGCTATAAGTTCCGATGGGCCTTTTCTTTGTTGGAATTTAGGCCCACTCCGGACAAGTTGCTACATGTGCATCAGAGCATGGGTTACCCGGTTACAGGAAAATTATACATATGAGAGGCGTATTTGTTATTTTAGAAAGGAATTTTCATTTTTTTTTACAAATAAGTATATAAATATATATTTAAAATACGCATATCCCAGTAAAATAACATCTGTAGATCTTTTTTAGGAAAGGCTCAACCTCAAATTCTAAAAATACTCTGAAACCGTGATATAGCAACTTCCCTATCCATTTAGAAACCTCTGAGAATTAAATGGCTACAGAATATTTGAAATTGAAAAGGACTGAAACCTCTTTACTTAACAGGTAATAAATGGAAATTAATCTGATGGATTATCTATGATTTATGATGGAAAATATGGAAGAAAGCATTTAAGATAAATGTCTGTTAGGTTAACAAATAATATGGACAAGTTGATAAATATGTTAGGAAACGGAAGTACATATTTGATTATTTGCATAAACTTCCAAAATAGAGCTATGAAATTTTGAGATTTTGAAGGAACACTAAATGGTCAAAAAGGAAGGTATAAAAGGGGACAATTAAGACCACTAACATAAATGTACGAATATTTGATTTGAAATGAGTGATTAAAGTGTCCATAAGAATAAATGGTATTTAAAATGATTTAAATGGACATAAAGGATGCTTTAAGGTAGCTATTAGGAATGTTTTGAGATGGAACAATAATGAACAAAGAAAAGAGTTAAGACAAGACACAGACTTCCGTGAATAGTGGACATCAATCTTTGTTGAAAAGTTAATAAGTAGGATAGGAAAGTTGAAGGAAAAATAAATAAATATGTTTTCCTAATTGATAAAATTTGTACAGAAATGATTTTTGCCTAAATTATTTTGTAAAACGGAAATTTGAAACAGTCGTAGAATATTTCATGGATAGGCTCAAATTATGTAACATTTTTATCTAGAAAGAAATTAAAAATATAATTTGAGATGTACAAATGTTGTTGGAGAAATTTGGAATGGATGACTATTTCTTCCGTTAGACAAACTATAAATGTAAAATTTTGAAAATGAAATGGCAAATTCTTTAAAGGTGTTAGTAATAAACCAGAAACTACAAGAATTTACATTTACGAGCTTTAAGAAAAATGTACGAGAATGTTAGTCCTTTAAACAGTGATAAATAGTGGAAATTTTAATTTTGTAATTGTTATAATTTCCACTAAACAACTTTTAATTTTCAAAGTCTACAAGAATTTCTAGATTTCTTGTTCAGTTTCACGTAAAATAAAATAAATTTATAAAGTTCTTTCCTTCAGAGTTTTGAAATAAGTTATGACTGTAGGAGTGAAGCTTATTTTAGAATAAGAGAAAATATAGGATTAATAGGGAAGGTAAGCTTATCTAAAAATGTAATAGATATCATTTTCCTTGTAATAAATAGCCATTCTACAAGAAATGATGGGTAAAAGATAGGAGTTACCATTAATCACTTCAAATAAGTAAATTCTATGGTTTATGTCTATTGATTTGAAAGGCATATTTAGGATGCAAATAAATTAGGATGAATGGTTATGTTTTCAAAGAAACATTCATGGGTAATAAAGGAATTTCAAATTTTTAATTAAGTATGAGATTTGAAGTTTTATGTGGCAATAAAAGCTTTAATATAACTGCATGAAGAGGCTATTAAAATTTTGTTTTAAAAGAAAGTGGATATTTGTTTCAAGGACACATTTCAGTAAAAAAATTAGATCCAAGGACAAGTAACTTTTGCAACCTAAATCAAGGACAACTTTCATGTTTTAATTGGAAAAAGTGCAAATATTTTAAATTAAGGACACACATTGACATGTTGCAAATAATAAAAATTAATAAAAAATTTATTTTTCTATGATTATTACATTAAAAATTAATGAAATTTAATTAGAAAATGTTTTTTTACAAATATAGAAAAATGAATATAAAAATATTCAGGACGGAAAGCTAAATGAGTATAGCTTCGCTTTTTTACATATAGCTTTTTTGGGTGTAAACGGCATTAGCTTTAAAATGACTTGGTTCTGTGTTTACGTGATACAATATAAAGCTATATATTTAATCTATAAAGATATATTCATTTAGCTTTCCGAGCTAATTATTTTTATATGTTTATAATTACATTAATAGACTAAAATAATTTTGAGATTACATTTTTTTAACAAATTTTTTGAGGGATTATATTTTATTCTATAATTGATTTAGTAATGATGAGAAATCAAAGTGAATTTCATGTTGATATAGTACAAAGTGGAAATTGGTCTTTGTCCTTGATTTAATTATGAAACTTAGTTGTCCTTTGATCTAATTTTTTTCTGAAATGTGTCCTTAAAACTAAATACCCCAAAAAGAAAGGTACACAAACCTTGAGTAATGTTTCAAAAGTAATATTTTGAAAAGTGACAATGTATTTTTAAAATATAGAAATGAAAATCATTAAATATTTTAGGAGCTTTACTGTCGCCTAATTAAAGTTTGATATTCAACTAAGGTTCTATTTCTAAAATAGAATTAGCATTTTTTATTAGCCATTAAAAATTTTTTTTGTAAGACCTTAGAAAGTTTATCATCCCTGTAAAATATTAACGCTTGACATTCAACATATTAATAAAAATAAGTGTTAAAAATGAAATTCATTTTTTATTCTTATATTAGGACATTTAATGAATATTTCCAAAACATTAAAAACTTGAAAAAAGAGCATCTAATTACTTATTGTAATGTTTTTTTTAATTCTTGAAAAAAAATGTTTTATTTAAACAAAGCACGTATTGGTGTTTAGTTCACTAAGCATTTGGATGTAGGAAGATATTTTTTTCTCTAAAAATTAGGTATTTATGAACGTTTAACCAATACTTTCAAAACATTACAAAAAGAGGCATTTGTTGGGCATCAACAAAGTGTTTTGTAAGCAATAAAAGAATTACATTTTATTAGGAAAGAAATTCTAATTTTTAATACTTCAACATTTAATAAGACGTTAAAATGCGAATATGTGAATTCGTTAAATTTATTGAGTTGTTATAATAATGAGAAATATAAATACATATATGTATATGTGTGTGTGTGTATATATATATATACATATACATATATGTATATATATATATATATATATATATATATATAAGGAGCGAATGGGGGCACCCCTGTTGCAACCGCTACCGTTCGTGAGCTACGGCGATCCAAATCAAACGAGAATTTGTAGGTGTTCAATCCACGCACATATAATGATCTATCCAAAATTGAGCTCATTCTGACATTCGTAATATTTTCAAAATCATAGCTCAATCATTCACCCTTCAGACATTTATTCAAACCATTAAATTTAAACATCAAATATATTATTATACGAATGTCAGAACGAGCTCAAATTTTGGATAGATCATTATATATGTGTGGATTGAACATCTAAAAATTCTCATTTGATTTGGATCGTGTAGCTCATGAACGGTAAGGGGTGCAACAAGGGTGCTCAGTAATAGGGGGTGCCCCTGATCGCTCCTCTCTCTCTCTCTCTATACATATATATATATATATATATATATATATATATATATTCATATAAACGACTGTGACATACAAATAAATTTATTTGGTGTCAGTGTTGAGATTTATAGTTTTACAAAAGAAGTAATTTAGTAGTAGCAAATTAGATGAGTCAGAATTAGGCTCTAGGACTAGTAAGAATAAGTTGTACAATCCAATTTGGAAATTTGAATATCAGTCCCAAAGACATATATTGGAAAAAGTTAGTGTAGTAAAGGGATCAGGAAAATGATCACAAGGACAAATTTTAGGGTTTTTTTATCCATAAGGGCAACCCACTAAAATTTTATTCACAAGGACAATATACTGATTCTTTATTATTTCACGTGCGCTTATTTCTTTTTCTTCCTCATTCGAACATCGCACTTCTCTCGATCTCGAATTCTCTTCTCCAGCGCGTTTTTTTCTTCTCCAGCGCGTTTTTTTCTTCTAATTCATATTGCAAAATCACTCTCGAGCGTATTGATCTCTCGATCAGATCAGATCTCGACATCAGATCTCTCGATCTGAGTTTCAGATTGCAAAATCACTCTCGAGCGTATTGATTTGGGATTTCGTTCACGAGATTAACGATGATTCTGTTTGAATCGACTAAAATTTATTAAAAAATATTTTGATTATGTCTGTTTTGATTGTATCGCTGATGTACATAGGTTTTGTATTACTATTTTTTTTTAAAAACAGTACAGCAATTTTAAGATATCATTTTTATATATTTTTTATGTATCATTTTTACTGTAATTGCGGTGTAATGTTTATGTACGTCTTTTGTTGATGTTGTATTTATTGTGAAGTTGTAATGTCACATTACCTCTGTTTTTTTTGTAGAAATGGTTTTTTCTTGGTCATTGAAAATGTTATGCATAAAGGTTCCAGAAATTGTTCTTCGCGCATCTCGTTTCCAGAAGTTGTTCCTTGCGCTTATCGATTTCAGAAATTGTTACTCGTGCATATTAGATTCAGAAATTGTTCCTCAGGCATATTAGTTTTAGATTTCAATTAGGTTATTTTTTGTTTCATCGACTAAATTTTTTTTCTTATCATAATTGCTTTAATCTTACCATAAATATTTCGATTAGGTATTTTTTTTTCCCTCAATCTATGATTCATGGATTCTATTGCTTGTTCAAGCAGGTATCAGTTTTAGTGTTCCTTTTTTGAATCATTTTGAAATTTTTTAGGTATCAGTTTTGATTAATTAACCAGGTTTATATTCTTTTTATGTTCCTTTTCATGTTGAATTTCTTTTGTACTTGTATTTTTGCATCATCAAAATACAACTTTTATTGCTTAAATTAATTAATCTGTGATTTACATAGCTTAAAAAACAGCAGTTTTTAGGTATCATTTTTGTATTTCTTTAGGTATCGGTTTTAGTGTAATAGATGTGTTATGTTCATGTTCATCTTTATTTAAAAAGTATTTACTATATACTTATACTGCTGGATTACTTCTGTAATTAACCTGAACTATTAGTGCTTCAATCAATAATAATATTATATAAATATTTGTCCTGCGGGTTTCTTCCCTCTAGCTATGGCTATAGTTTCAATATAGAATGTGGACAATTGAAGTTGATTTTTAACTCATTTGAAGGAAAGGCGTGGAGCCGGGAGATCGTCATCAAAAAGCAAAAAAAAAAGGAGGATTTGCATATGGGGAAAATATATATAATAAGCAAAATAGATGCGGAGTGTGCAATGATTATGGCCATAACAAGCGCAACTGTCAAGCTTGCAATAACAAAAACTGATTTTAATTGCATTTGTTTTAGGGAATACATGTATTTTCAGATATATTTTTCACATAAACTTGTATACATTAGCAAACTGGTGTTTGATACATTGGAAATGTGCACAATATTGTATATTTTTAATAAAAATTCTTCATATCTTATTGTATTTATATTTTATTTTTAAATTGATGTGTTGTTGGTATGATGATGATATCATGTTGTTATGAACAATTGTATGAGAATTGCATGTTGAGTATCAGTTTTAACCTCTTTTATGTATCACTTTAATATGTTTTTTGTTTTGTTTAAGCTACTGGGTATCAGTTATATGCCTCTGTAGGTATCAGTTTTGTGTTATTTTCATGCTTGTAATTTTTAGGTAGCAGTTTCATATATTGGTAGGTATCAGTTTTAGTTTTATTAATGTTGTCAGTTTACGGGTATCAGTTTTTAATTATCATTTTTATACAGCAGTTGGTATCAGTTTTTTTCTATTTTTCTTCTCTCAGTATTTAGGTATCATTTTTATGATTAGTTAGGTATCAGTTTTCTTTTTTCTACTTTCTGCAGTTTATAAGTATCAATATTATTTTCTTTTAGGTATCAGTTGTTGAAAAATTCATTTCTGCATGAGTTTCAGAGTATCAATACTGACAAAATTTGATATCATTAATTTGCCATCCAACTAACATAACAATCATTCCATCTATCAACATGTACATAAGCAAGATTAGTGTTCAATACATCAACATGTACATAATAATCATTACTGATTTGCAAAACATTTTTAACTGTTTACATATAAATCTGAAATAAAAAACATCATTTTCAAACACAATCTAGTAACATACAACACTATTCTAGACATTAATTCATTCATTTTCTTGTAGTTTTTTTGCTTAATCCAGTGATGAATCGAACCAAATTCCAGCAGCTAGCATGATTTGATAGTATTTCACACATTATCATTGCCCTTGTTTTATCCATGTTTTCTTCTGTCACCTTTAGCGTAACTTCAAATCTGTTGTGTGATGCCATAAATATCATCATAAATATTCCACAATCTGCTCTGTATGTATGAAAAATATTGATGGTTAGAAATAATAGTATAAAATTTATTCTTTATTGATGGTTAGAAATAAGAAACTAATACCACTTTTCAACTAAAATTTATACATTATTGCTGAAAAGTAACAAGAGATAAAAAAAGTGATACCAATACTTAGTTAAAAATGATACTACATTCATACATAGCTAACAAAAGAGAAGATGTAGTCAACTTAATGTCTCTTGCCCGCGGATTAACAAAATCATCATCCTGGTTAACAAAAAAAAAAACATTATAGAACTGAATGATATGATTTATGGGTATCAGATGTAAATGTTATGCATCATAAATGATCATTTCACATGCACATATCAGTTTTTTAATAGTGTAAAGTAACAGTTTTTATTTTGTACAATGAGTGAGTATTATTTTTATACCAACTAGGTATCATTTTCTACTAAATTTAATGTTGCACTATTTTAGAACTAAAACTAATGCAAAAAAATGTTACCTCACAGTTTGGTTGATTATAATGAAATAAGTTCGACTGTTCCCCATTCTATATTTTAAAACTGATACTTAAAAAAAAAAAAAACTGATACCTAGAAACTGCTACGATGTAAACTCAACTGGAAAATATAAATTGATACCTAAAAAAATATAAAATTGATACCTAAAAACTGCTATGATGTAAATTCAGCTAGAAAATATAAAACTAATACCTAAAAAAATATAAAACTGATACCTAAAAACTGCTATGATTTAAATTCAACTAGAAAATATAAAACTGATACCTAAAAAAATATAGAACTGATACCTAAAAACTACTTTGATATTTTAAAGGAAAACTAATACAAAAAATGTTTACATCCCACTTTGATTTATTAAAATGACATAATTTCGATTGAGTTGCAAAGCTAATGCAACAGTACATGTAGAAAACTAATAATATAGCACCAAAATTATAAAAACAAAAGCATAACACGATTAAAACACGAAAACTAATACCTAAAAAATAGCAAACTGATACCTAAAAACTGTTGCTAAATTGTCCATAAAAAAAGTTTTTTCCGGCGATTTTTTCCTTGTTCATCTCTCTGATTCGATTTTCTACGACGAATTCATGAAATCAAAAATGATGAAATCAGTGAGGAGATCAAGAAATTTGCGCGAGTCAGATTGTTGAGAAAGAAATCGTGTTGGAAATCAGTGATGAGATCGAGAAATTTGATGGAAGAGGCGGAAGTTGTTTGCCGGAGGCGATCAGGGTTTGATGGAAGATGCGGTCAGTGACGTGGTGGAAGTTGATCGTCGGAGGCGACTAGGGTTTGATGGAAGAGGCGATCAACAACTAGGGTTTTCAGTGGAAAGATGGAAACGACGTAATAAAAGAGGGGTTATGTTGGGTTGGCCTATTTGCTGTCTTTATGGATAAATTATTACTGGCTTGTCCTTTTGGATAATTTTTTTAATTAATTTGTCCTTATAAAAATTTCCCCTAAAGTGATTTCCAAAATCAATATTTAGTCGTAAACCAGATTGCCCAAAATAATTTAGGAATTAGTACGATTATGAACATATATAGCGACTAAAGACATATAAATATAAATATAGGTATAATGTAAGTAACGTAATTTACCATAATTAACGATTTCAAAATAATATTCCTGGATATTAACTACAAATTTAATGGGCAATAAATTTTAATTAATAAGACCAAAACAAAATTTTAGGGACTGATTTAAAGAATAAAATGGTTTGGAGAAATGGATATGTTTTCAAGGTTTAAGGAGTTTTAAAAAAATAAATAAGTATTAATGAATGGTCCGGTTTAATGCATATGTCAAAACAATGAATTGACTGTATTTATGAGAAAGAGAAAATTGGAATATTTAAAGGAATGGATTGGCATCTCAAGGATTTGAAATGAAATATTAAGACCATAACACTATTTAGACCACTTAATTATCCGGGAAACTTCCAAAAGAATATAATTTTTATTTATATTGCTAGTGATTCCCCATATTGATTGAATCGGGATATAAAATGATATAAGTAATGAATCCCTTGTATGTCGGTGTTGCTGGGATTTAAAATCCTTATTAAATTTTTAAATAAGTTAGTAAGGGGAAAATTTTCTTGGGGACACTTAACTTAGCAATTTACCACATATGAAATTTAAAAGTCAATAACGGAACTAAGATTGTAGGCTACAAGGAAGAAAGTGCGTTGGTCTGATGATTATTAGAGTTTTAAGAAAAGTAGAAGTTTTGCCTTAATGAATGTCCCCCTCAAGGATAAGAACTTAAAGCATGAGATTAAAGAATAATCTTCCATATTATATTTGTGATAATAAATCTTTTTATTTGAATATGACCATGTTTTGGTTTGCTTAAGGATATTTTTTTGAATTTTATAAATTATCCCTTCTGTCATTTTTCACAAAACGAGTATGTTTGAAATTATAAGGAATACGCATAAAGTAAAAAGAATGTGAAGTGTAATTTTACGTATTTGCGCATAAATTACACTATCCATTTAAAATAAGAAAATACCCATTCCTTGTAATTTTAAATATGTTAATACTATTGTTCGGGTAAGTTTATGGAAATTATAATAAAAGACTCTATCGAGATATAAATTCCTGCACAAAGGAGCATAGGAAAATATCCTAGTTATTAATATAGACTATATGTTAATTAATTAGATTTAGAGAATTTTATTTAAGAAATTTTTGGGTCAAACTTCATTTGAAGATTGGAGGACAAACCGAAGACAGTCAGAACTTGGGGATAAGAGGAAGAAGTTACATCATGGACCTCTTAGACAATTGGAAAAATATAAATCCTTTTAAGAGTAGCATAATTATCTTTTGCGTAATTAGTAGGCACTCTTGGTGATTTCAAGGAGGCCGTTTAAAATACCAAAGTGTTAGTGGAAAAACCATTGACAAATTTTTACTTGAACCAAATTTGTTGTTAGACTTTGGAAAGTGTTTAATTCGATTAGGCAGATTGTAAAGGGTAGAGAGTCGGTATTATATTTTGGGCTTCCCCCAAAGTTAAGGAGATAAAAGATATTGTTTATAATAGGCGCCCATGACGTTTTTATGATTAATAAGATACCTTCACATTACGCTAAAATTCCGTAGGGCCTAATCAAGAAATGAGGACAAAAACGGAATCTTGCGGGCCTCGTGCCACCATAGATATTATGGAGCACGGGATTTCAGTACTCCACGGTATTTATACTACTACAAAAGTCGGCATATTTGACACTAATTTGTGTGCGTTGCATGAAAAGTATGGCAAAAGCTATGCTTTCTTTGATCTTCTGCAACAACATTCATATGTTGTTGCATTAGATATGAATGCAATGTTGCGGTTGGAATTCTTATGCTGTGACTTGCAACATCAGCTCAAAGTGTTGCTTTACATAAATACATGTCAGGTTAGCGATCCGCGTTATCAGTTTAAAAAAATAAATAATGTAGATCTTTGATTAATCCAATTGTTCAAACGTATCCCTGCATCAGTTTAGTGAAAATTTGGCGTGATCTTTTCCCCATTCACGAAATTCAACCCCCCAAAACAAATTTCTCCCGTACTCCTCCTTCTGTCCATTTCTCTCTCCATGAAATCTGTCCACGAAGACCTCTGATTGCTACTCTACCACCGGTACAAACTAGAAACCTCTGATTGCTACTCTACCACCGGTACAAACTAGAAACCTCTGATTGCTCCTATTTTACAAACTTTACACCTCCAATTTGGATCATTTAGGACAATTACAGGTAGTTAGGGCTTCATCATTTCGGTTTTATTTAGATGATTTCATCTCTAACTTATTTTTGTCAACATTCAAAGTCTCTGGGTGATTTGGATATACCGATTGTCATAAATTAGGTTTTTTCATACTTGAAGTGTTGTATTTATATGTTTGCATGTGTTGAAATTGTGCAAGTTCTGTATTTCTATGTTTGCCAAACCATTGGTATTTTGGTAAATAATGTTTATTTCGACAAGTGGAAACAAATTTTAGGGGACAAAAGAAATCCAATTTAAATGTTTAAATGTCTATTTCTGTTTGTAGTTAAATAATGCTTATTTCTCTTTCTACATCATATGACTATGAAGATACCCTGGGAATGGGTGATCTGCGACTGTCAAACCCATCATCACCAGAAACTCCTACTGATTTTTATATAGAGATGCAAGAAAGGCACTACGATGATTTGCTTGAGTATGAACTAGAGCAAGAAGAACTCCGAAGACAATGGCGAGAAAAAGAACGACGTGAAGAAAGGGCGATGCGATGGCAGAGTCGTGCTGCCTTGCGTCGTCAACATAAAAACAACCAAGTGGTTAATGAACATCAAGCTAACTCACCAATCATAATGTGTGATTGTGGGTATGCCGCTGTAGAAGATGTTATTTCGATTGGATTCAACATTAGTAGTCGTTATTTTAGATGTCGTGTTTATCCCACAGGGTGTACCTTTTGGCAGTGGATTGACCAATAGTTTCCAAGTCGAGCCGCTGAGTACGCATATGAATTACAACATCAACATACAATGCTGCAAAATCGAGTTATTGGTTTTCGAACCGACGTTAATAGAATTAACGACCAGCTTCAAGGGCTAAACATTAGAAGAAAAAATTAAATTATTGCATCGTTCTTTATACTAGGTACAACTGTATCATCTTTGTACCACCTGTATAGTCTTTGTATCTGTACTGTTGTGTTTTGGTGCAGCCATGTAATGTTATGAATTTGTGTTCAGTGTCTTTAGTTGCTTATTTTATGTATTCTCCTGATAACTCAGTTCCGAAAGTTAGTGATAATTCATATCAAAACAATTATCTTTGTATCATCACACTGATTATGTATATTTGTAAATTATTAACTTGTTTTGTTTTTATTTCTAATTTAGTCAAACCTTACAGGGTAGCCCTTGTTCGTGTCTTGAAACTATTAGTGGTATCAAATTTGGTCTTATTAGGCCGTGGTTAGATTGTGGTAATGAATAGTGAGTATTACATATGGATAGGACTTCCGAGATCGAGTGCAGAATATGTAAGAGGGGGTAACAACTTTTCTAAGAAATGCATTTCCCATTTATAAAGTAGGTGATGAGATGAAGTGCCCCTGCAAAAAATGTACAGAATGTAATTGGTATTGTGAAAATGTCATGTACGATCATCTTATTTTAAAAGGCCCTTCTCCATTACAAACCGGGTGGATTTGTGAAGTTTCACAGAGAAAATTAATGGATGTTGATGACAATATGGATTGTGCAATGGAGATGGATATTGAGGATAATTAGATGTGATTTTCAAATGTGCGGGTTACAAATTTGGTCAAAATTCCAGGGACTTCATAGTAGAACCAAATCCAGAGGCCGAGAAATTTTATCGGCATGTTAAAGCAGGAAAAAAACTGTTATATCCTAGCTACACTAAATTTTCTCGACTAAGTTTCTTGATCAGGCTTTATTATTTAAAGTGTGCTTATGGAATTAACGAGTCTGTGTTTGGGGGGAATTACTAAAGCTTATAAAAGAAGTCTTTCCTGATACCCGACTGCCTTTGTCTTCCTACGCTGCAAAGAATGTCATTAAGGATTTAGGTCTTGATTACCATAAGATACATGCCTGCCCAAACCATTTCGTGTTATATTGGGCAGATAATAAAGATAAAGAGGCTTATGACATTTGTGGGTTTTCGAGGTGGGTTGTAAAAGAAGACATCGTTGATAATAATGATCCACCAAAGTCGATTCCCAAAGTGCCGGCAAATGTTATGAGGTACTTTCCTCTAAGACCAAGGTACAAAGGATGTTTATGTGCAAAGAATTTTCCAAACCTATGAGACGACACCTAGTGGAGAGAAAAGAAGATGGAAAACTAAGACATCCGGCTGATGGTGTGGCATGGAAGATGATGGATGCTCGCTATCCTGATTTTTCATCAGAAAATCGTTATGTTAGATTAGGTCTAGCATCTGATGGATTTAATCCATATTGTTCAATGAATTCAAGTTATAGTACATGGCCAATTGTGTTGGTAAACTACAATCTTCTACCTTGGTTATGTATGAAACAAGAGAATTTGATTCTTTCAACATTAATATTTGCTCCAGATTCTCCAAAGAACAGCATTGACGTATATATGCAGCCTTTAATTGCGGAATTGAAAGCGTTATGGAATGTTGGCATCGAAACATATGATTTCTTGACTGATGGGAATTTTAATTTACATGCAAGCATCTTATGGACCATTAGTGATTTTCCGAGATATGCCATGTTGTCAGGTTAGAGAACGAAGGGGAAACTAGCATGTCCAGTATGTCATTATGAAACTTCTTCAAATTATTTGAAGCATAGCAAAAAAACATGTTATATGCACCATATAAAGTTTCTTGATCCGACACATAAGTGGTGGCTGGATAAGAAGAGATTTAATGGCGAAACTGAAATGGGGAGCATTCCAGAAATATTATCAGGAACTGATATTGAAGAGTTATTGTGGGGGTTCAAAAATTGGTTTGGGGATAAGACGAAGAAACCTGGTAAAAGTGATGGCCCTTTTAAAAAAAGGTCAATACTATTTGACTTACCATATTGGTGTCATAATCTCCTTCAACGTAACCCGGATGTTATGCACATAGAGAAGAACATATGTGATAAAATATTAGGTACTTTACTTAATATAGATCGCATGTCGAAGGATCACCTAAATGCTCGTTTGGATTTACAGAAGTTGGGCATGAGGAAGGCTCTTCATCCTGTTGAATGTGGTGACGGAAATCATGTTGAAATTAGAGCTGGAATATTTGATATGACAAAAAAGAAAAAAGAAATCTTTTGCTCTGTATTGAAGAAAGCCAAACTTCCCTATGATTGTGCCTTGAATGTTAGTCAGTATGTGCACATAAAAGAGAGAACAGTTGTGGGATATAAGAGCCATGATGCTCATTTCATACTCCACTATTTGTTACAATTTGCCATGAAGAAAGCGTCAAAACCTGAGGTTGCCTTATCAATGAACAGATTTAGTGCATTCCTTAGAGGACTATGGAGCAAGGTTATCGAAGTGAATGATATTAAGAAGCTGCAAAAAGAATTTGTCGAGGAACTTTGTCTTTTTGAAATGATTTTTCTGTAGGCTTTTTTCGATATAATAGTATACTTGCCTATTCATTTATGCATAGAAATCGAATAAGATGGGCCTGAATGTTTGCGAACAAATTAAATAATTATAAACAACTGTAAAATCCGTTCGGCTTTCCTAAACAACAAGGATTGTTGCAGAGGGTGTCGAACTCTGGGACCAAAAATATTTAAACTAGTAAATCCAATCAAGTTATTCCAGGATTTTGACTGATTGAAAATACAGAAAATAACAACAATTAAATAAAAAGAGAGATTTATATAATAAGAGAAAGCAATTAGGGGATAATGACATAGATTGGATTCACACTCATCATTATCCAACAAATAAATATAGATCTATTTCATATTTCTGTCACACACATGAATCCACGATAATTAGGTTCTTGGAAACAAATAAGTAAATAACGACAAGCATAGCCTATGCAGGAGCTGAGCTCTTAAACAACCATAGACAATCAGGACACATTCACTAATTAATTTCTAAAACCCTAAAATTAGATCTAAATCTGATAATTGTTAGATCGAACACGAATATACCCTGTGAAGGAGCATAGCTCTTAAACGACACATAATATGAAGACTCAGATCTAACCCTTGATTCAGATCCAGATCTACATGTATAAAGTCCTCATCTATTGGCTATGTGATTCATGTTGAATCATATATATTAGCATCATCACCCCCTAATCAAAGAGGATTAGCTAGACATAGCTAAAGAAGAAGAGAAAACAAAATAACAGACATAAATAAAATAAAACTAAAACTAAATAGAATAGGAGAAGAAGAATGATTTTATTCCAGGAAGAGAATTACAGAATAAAACCTAGTGTGTTTTTACATGAATGAGATACAATGTATTTATAGTTGTATTGGCCAAGGCTAAGAGGCTCATTACACAATGTGGGACAAAATCCCTTTTCTAAAATAACACATAAACTAGTGTGAATGCAACATGAATGAGAGGCCTTGCAATTGAGCTAGTGTGAACGAAATGTGAATGGATTTGCAATTGGCATAGCTTGCGAGCATGAAATGACATCAAACTCAATTGTTTTGAGAATGAATAGGAACTCCATAACATCTGCGACAAACTATCATTATGAAAAGGCATTGAATCATTAAAATATGTGGCAGAAGGTGGTTGAATAGCAACATATCTTCAAGCTTTAATCTAGCTCTCAAAATTAACACTCTTTATACAACAATTCTTCAAGCTTTTCAACAACTAAGTGCATTAATCCATTCATCATAAATAATCTGAAAACACAACTATAAATACACAGTATCAATTATTTTAAATATAAAATAAGATAAATAAGCGGGTAAAATATACACAATTATGTGTATATCAAATACCCCCACACTTATCTTTTTATTTGTCCTCGAATAAACTAAACTAAGATATGTCACACTTTCGTAGGAAACACGATTGCATTTAGCGTATGCAACAAGCCGTTAAACCCCTAGGTGTCCCTAGTAGGGCAAGTGTTGTCTCGTGAGGGTTTTCAGCGGATACTACCCACAAAATCCAAAGCGTCTTAAGTACGCAGATTAATCAAACAATATATTTAAGGTCTTTCACATTCCAAGGATTTCTCCTGACTGCAATAATAACGGTTTAGCCCCAAATTGTCCATCCCATAATTGGTGCAAAAATGAACAAAATTTTTCAAGCCGAATCGTAATTCCTTGATAACACTGTAATTGTCTTGAAGGTTAAGAGCGTGGTGTCAACCAAAGTTCTATATATCGACAATGTACACCCAATCATTTATTATTCTCTCTCTCTCTCTCTGTTTTTTTTTCAATAATCTTGCACCAGTGTAACTGTTCTGTATTGGATGTGAGTTATGCATAGATGAAGGAAATATTTGTAAGTTCTAAAAATGTTATTGATAAGAGGGCAAGTGTATTAGTTGAACTTAAAGCTACAAAAGATAAAGTAATACTAAGGCATATATGAACATTTTTTTTGTTTCCTTTCATCTCCTCAACTACAATCCTCACTTCTAAATACGGTATGATGGATGTGGATGGAATGGAAATGAATGCTTTATAGTCAAGTATGATGGATGACTATTTTATTCTGAGAGATTTTCTCTTCATTGCATTTTTTTTCTTTTTTTCTCTTTTTTTTTGCATGAAGGAGAATATGAGTGGAGATGGAATGGAATGATACCGTACATTATTTCATTTGATTCCTTCTCTACTAAGCGAATCATAACCAACACTTCATGAAAGGAAAGTTTTGTGCCCTAGTTACTCTACTTCTATAACCCTAATTCAACACATAAGTCTGGATTGATGTTATATGAAAAGCTGAAAGGAATGATAAACAAAGTTTCGTAAGATAGATATTATGCATGAAAACGAACTCAGAAAATTGAGTGAGAAAAATATTATGCATGAAAACGAACTCAGAAAATCCAACAAATGTAGGTGCAAAATCTTTTTATTTCATGATTTTTTTTTGGATTTTTTTTACTTGCATATTCTAACATGTATAACAAAAGTTGACATGCTTACTCCAGAACACGACTAACGTCTGCACAGTCTCAAGCTAGCATCTTAAAAAGACACATTACAACTCAATGAATAAATAATGTTCATTCCCATCACCCAACAATTCAACTTATCAAACAAGAACCAAGGTGTTATTTATGAATTTAAGTTAATCCTTGTTCAATGAATGACCTACGTCATAAAATTTGATTGCTGATGTAATGTAAATTCTCCCCCACACTTGAGTGTGACTGTGTCCTCACGGTCGTTAATCAGATATATCTTAGTGAAAGGAAAAAAAACAAATAAGAGAATATTTACATATGTACAAAAGAGGGTTAGTGCGTCTTACCGAATGTAATATGGCTCATGGAGGACCATGAGCTCTTCCTCTTGGTTGGATATTGGTTCCAAGTAAGGTTTAAGGCGTTGCCCATTGACCTTAAAGGATAATCCAACAGTTGGATTCTCAATTTCTGCCGCACCATACGGAAAAACAGTCCATACAGTGTAAGGTCCTGTCCATCTAGATTTTAACTTACCTGGAAATACATGCAATCTTGAGTCACCTAGCATGAAATTTTTACGTAAAATGGATTTATCATGAAAAACTTTCGTCTTGTCCTTGTAATTTTTTTCATTTTCATAGGTACCATTTTGAATTTCATCAAGTTCATTAAGTTGAAGCTTCCTAAATTCACCTGCTTGCTCTAAGTCAGAATTTAAAGTTTTTATGGCCTATAATGCCCTATGTTCTAGTTCAACTGGCAAGTGACATAGCATACCAAAAACCAATCGATAAGAGGACATACCTAAGTTTGTTTTGAAAGCAGTGTGGTAAGTCCAAAGAGCGTCGGTTAACTTTTGGGACCAATCTTTGCGATTTCGATTCATAGTTTTCTCAAGGATTTGTTTAATCTGCCTATTCGATACTTCAACTTGCCTACAAGTTTGAGGATGGTAAGGAGTGGATAACTTGTGGGTTATCGAATACTTTCTCATGAGAGATTCAAAAGAACGATTACAGAAGTGTGTTCCATTATCACTGATTATTGTGCGAGGTGTGCCAAACCTGGAGAAGATGTTTTCTTTAAAGAAGCGCACAACAACCTTGTTATCATTTGTTTTGCATGGAACAGCTTCGACCCATTTAGAAACATAATCGACAGCTAAGAGGATGTAAATGTTCCCAAAAGAATTAGGGAAGGGTCCTATGATGTCTATACCCCAAACATCAAAAATTTCGACTTCTTGAATTGGATTTAGGGACATCATATTCCATTTAGAAATTTTCCCTAAGAATTGACATCAATCACAAGTTTTGCAGAATTCGTAAGCGTCTTTGAAAAGGTTGGGCCAGTAGAAACCTGATTGGAGAACCTTTTCGGCTGTCTTTTTGGGACCGAAGTGACCACCACGAGCTTGGTCATGATAGAAAGAGAGGACACTGTGAGTTTCGGTGTCGGTAACACACCTTCGAATGATTTGGTATGGACAGTATTTGAAAAGATACGGGTCGTCCCAATAAAAATGTTTGCTTGGGAAAAGAATTTGAGTTTATCCTGCTTAGACCAAAAAGAAGGGGTCTGCTTGGTGACTAAGTAGTTGACAATGTCAGAGAACCAAGGATCAGTGGACAATGAAAAGAGCTGTTCATCCGGGAAGTTCTCGTTGATCGGAAGAGAAGAAGACGGGGCATTTGGAAGATGAGACAAGTGGTCCGCAATAACGTTGTCGGATCCTTTTTTATCCTAATGGTAAGGTCAAATTCTTGAAGTAGAAGGATCCAACAAATGATCCAACGAATGAGACAAGCCTTAGCATCCTTTTTAGAGGAAAGGTACCTAAGTGCGGAATAATCAGTATGAACAATGATGTGTGAGCCAAATAGATAAGGTCTGAATTTTTCTAAAGCAAAAACGATGACTAAGAGTTCCTTTTCAGTGGTCGTATAATTGATTTGAGTGTCGTTCACAGTCTTACTCGCGTAGTAAATGACATGAAGAATCTTATCGATACGTTGTCCTAGGACAGCGCCAACAGCGAAGTTCGAGGCTTCACACATGATTTCAAAAGGCAACTTCCAATTAGGAGAGCAGATGATAGGAGAAGAGACAAGTTCATTTTTGAGATGCTCAAAAGATGTAATGCAATCAGAATTGAAGTCGAAAGGAACATCCTTACCAAGAAGGTTAGTCAAAGGTCGAGTGATTTTACTAAAATCCTTTATAAAGCAACGATAGAAGCCAGCATGACCTAAAAAGGATTAGATGTCCTTAACGAATTTGGGAATGGGAAGATTAGAGATAACTTCGATTTTGGCTTTGTCTACTTCAATTCCTTTATTGGAGATGACATGTCCTAAAACAATGCTTTGTTTGACCATGAAGTGATACTTTTCCCAATTAAGTGTTTATCCTTGCAACGATTAAGGACAAGATCAAGATGATGTAAACAATCGGTGTACGAGTCCCCAAAGATGGAAAAGTCATCCATGAAAACTTCCAAAAATCGCTCGATCATATCAGAAAAAATGCTAATCATGCACCTCTGGAAGGTTTCATGTGAGTTACAAAGACCAAAAGGCATACGACAGTACGCAAATGTACCAAATGGACAAGTGAAAGTGGTTTTTTCTTGGTCCTCAATAGCGATAGGGATTTGACCATAGATCGAGTACCCGTCAAGGAAACAATAGTACTCGTGACCGGCTAGTCATTCTAGCATTTGATCGATAAATGGCAGAGGGAAATGATCCTTACGTGTTGCAGCATTAAGTTTCCTATAGTCAATGCAAACACGCCAACCGGTCTGGGTGCGGGTTGGGATAAGCTCGTTAGCTTCATTTTGGATCACGGTAATTCCTGATTTCTTAGGTACGACATGAATCAGACTAACCCATTGACTATCGGAAATTGGGTAAATGATTCCATTGTCAAGACATTTAAGGAATTCAGCACGAACTGCTTCTTTCATGATGGGGTTTAGTCGACGCTGGGGATCATGAGCGGGTTTGGCATCATCTATAAAGTGGATTCGATGTTGGACTATAGAAGGACTTATCCCCTTAATATCAGCCATGGACCAACCAATTGCTTCCTTATTTTTCTTAAGGATGGGAAGGAGCAATTGTTCCTGGTCTAGAGTAAGGTCAGAAGCAATAATGATAGGAAAAGTTTCATTGTCTCCTAAGTAAGCGTACTTAAGATGACTGGGCAGCACTTTGAGTTCAAATTTTGGAGATGACTCAACTGAAGAAACTGGTTGAGGGACAGACTCAATTGTGAGCGGCTCGAAAGGAATCGAATTAGAGACATTTTCGGGAATATCTTGAAACAAGGTTTCGTAATTTGATTCAATTTCGTTATTCAGATGGTCGAGCTCGGGTTCATTGTCGTGGACTGAATGAATTTCAGAAAACTGATCCACGTAAGAGTTAGGAGAGTTTTCGGAATGTTTAGCTCGACGGTCATGTTACCAAAAGAAAGTTTCATAGATCCATTTCTATACTTGATAAGAGCAGTAGAGGTTGCTAAGAAGGGTCGTCCGAGAATCACAGGGATCTAGTTTGCGGGATTGTTTACTTTTGAGTTTCTAGGACAATGAAATCAACTGGAAAGATAAATTCGCCTATTTTTATCAATACATCCTCAATTTCGCCCATAGGTTTATTAATTGAACGGTCTGCAAGCTGAAGGGTAACCTTGGTGGGTTTCGGTTCTCCTAGCCCTAATTGGCGATAGACGGAATATGGAAGCAAGTTAATACTTGCACCTAAGTCTAGCAGGCATCTATCAATTTTCTTATCCCCAATAGTACATGATATTGTGGGGCAGCCAGGATCTTTGTATTTCACTGGCACTGATTGGGACAAGACTTCGCTTAGAGTTGCCGCCAGAAACACTTTCTTAGGTACATGTGAATGACGTTTTTGAGTGCACAAATCTTTTAGAAATTTCGCGTACTGTGGAACTTGTTGTATAATATCTAACAGAGAAATGTTCACTTTAACTTGCTTAAATATTTAAGGATCTTTTCTAGCTGATCCGTCTTTTTCCTAGGTCTGAGTCCATAAGGAAATGGAGCAGACAACTCGGTAGGTTGGGCTACTTGATTTTGAGGATGACCTTGTCAGAAATGGGCTCGATGTTTTCATCATATTGGTCGAATTTTCGGTCGGAGTTGGAAGATTGTCCGGTAAATTATTTGGGTTGACCACATGGTTGTCAATCTTTTTGCCAGATCTAAGAGTCATGACCGCATTTAAGTGACTAATGTTTGAATCTTGAATGATGTGAATTTGGTTGGAGTTAGGATTTTGACGGTTGGGGTTTGGAATGGGTTGACTCGGGAAAGTGCCTCTTTCCCGTTCGCTTACGGAAGTGGCTAACTGACTCGCTTGCATATCAAGTTTAGCAATTGATTGACTCGTGTTTTGCATGTGCGAAGTCAATAAATTTTGAAGCTTGCTATTTGATTGGAGAATTTGAGTCGTTGCTTTAGTCATTTCTTCAAGAGTTTTCTTAAGTGATGTAAATCGTTTATCGTCTTGGGGAACAAAAGATTGTTGCACTTGATTTTGAGGAGGTGGCGCAGGATGTTGGAATTGAGTTTGTTGAAAGGCAGGTTTCAAAGGATTATTTGAAAATGATTGAAAAGGAGGTCGAACCGCATTTGAATTTGCATTGTTTTGGGCCTAAGAGAAGTTAGGATGGTTTCTCCAACCAGGATTGTATGTTGGGGAGAATGGGTCGTTTCTAGCTTTGTTAAATGTGTTGAGTTGTTCTAACGAATGTGGGCATTGATCGGCTATGTGGTTAGGATCGTTACATTTGTAATATGAGGGCTGAGACGCTTGAGCTTGATTTATTTGAGTTGATGAAAGGACATTATCGAATTTGGTTATCATCGCGTCTATTTTTGCTTCTAAGGCAACGGATGATCCTACCGAATGAGCGTTAGATCAGGAATAAATCGATTTCTCATTAGATCTTTCCCATTGAGCTGATTTTTCGGCCAAATTTTCGAGAAATTGCCAAGCGGCATTGTGATCTTGGGCTAGAAAATTTCCTTGGAACATCGATTCGAGCTTGTTTCGAGAGTTATTTTCAAGTCCTTCATATAAAATTTGACAAAAAGTCCATTTTTCGAAATTGTGATGTGGACATTTGACTAGAAGCTCTTTAAATCTTTCAAAATATTTTGCAAAGGATTCACTCCCAAATTGATGAAAGTTGACGATTTCATTTCAAATTTTGGATGTTTTTTCCAGAGGGTAAAATTTCTTTAGAAAAATGTTCACAAATTCACCCCAAGTTCCAATCGTATTTGAAGGGCAGCTATACGACCATTTCTCAGCATAATCGGTAAGTGCAAATGGAATTAACCTAAGTTTGATTCCATCGTCACTTAATTGTTGAAATTTCATGGTTGCACGAACTTGTTCTAATTTGGTCAAGAAAATATAAGGATCATCACATTTTAGATTTCCGAACTTTGGAAGAGTATTTAGGTGATTCGAATGAATTTCAAAGTGGTTACCCATTGGGGTGGGCAATATGATGCAAGAAGGAATAGAAATCCGACCGGGGAAGTATCTATCCATAAGAGATCGGGGGGGATTTTCTTCGGCCATGGTTAAAAGAATCTTTGTTTGAACTAAACGATTATCCAAAGGATCACGAGTCCAATTACGCATGCACTAGCGAGAAGAATAATGGAAGACAAGAAAAAACAAGTTTGAGAAGTGAATAGTAGCAATTTTTTTACAAAACGAGAATTGTTTTGAAGTTCATTTTTTTTATAGAAAAAGAATTAGACACAAAAGAAAATTGCTTTTTTAAATAAGGATGAACCTAATGCAAATTACTTATTTACAATTTCTAGAATTATATAATGACGGTTAGATTTATTTCAACAAAAGATTTCTCAGCCAGTTAACGGACAGGAGTTATCGGTGCTCCAGGAATCACCCTAGCAATGCAGCCAAAGGTTTAAGTACCTTCAGAGGAACAACCGATATAATATTTACGAATCACCGTAATATTTATAAAGGTTATTACTCTGCCGTAGTCTAGACACCGAGAAATAATCCGTTAGAACTAAACCAGTTTGTCAAAATACAATGAAGTCCTTATAAAATAAAAACAAAACTAAGATGAATGCGAATTTTTTTAACAATCACATAATGAACAGTCAAAGAACAGGCAACTGCAAAAATAATTAAAATTTTACAAGCATGCCGATGCCCTGCAGAAGATTTTTACAAGCAATGTCTATATATATTTTTTTATTTGCAGCAGCAGTCCCTGTAGAGTTAGAAAAATACTCACCTAGACCAGCAGTCCGTCCAGTGCAACTGAGTAGCGCTAGCGCATTCACACCCCACTTGGTGTGCAACCGCTCCAACAATTTGAATTCTACTATTTGCAAATCTATTCTTCTTTTGAAATCTGCTTTATTGGATGAATTCTGTTCTTCCGTTCATGACTGAATTTGATTTTTCTTGATTTTTTTCCGAAGAGTAAAGTTAAAATAGAAGAAAATGGATTTATAGTAAACCCAAAACAAAAGGCAAGGACTTTTTTTTTAGACTGGAAAAAGAAAAGCAAATTGTATGCAGACTAAAGCTCAACAAACAAAGTGAAAGCTAAACGAAAACAATAAGTAAAATAGATTGGTTTTTTTTTGGATAAAAGAGAATTCAATCTAGACTATAAGACCTAAGAGAAAAGCCTAAAGAAAAGAGAACTCAAGCAAACAAAAAGAAACTAAAAATTAAGCACAATGACATGACCAGAAACTTAAGGCCAAATGAAAACAACAGATGGGGGAATGAAAACTAAAATTAAAATTAGCCCACAAGCTCACAGGCTCAATAAGCCCACGAACTTAGCAAAACCGATTCTCAAAGGATTGCACCCCTCAATTTTTTTCTTATCTTTCAGAAGTTCAAACCACAAAGAAAAATAAAATTCAAACAAATCAAACTTCAAATTCTCTTATCGAACTTCAAAGGCTGGTGATTATGTTAATGGGGGTGCAAGTTTAAGGCAAAGTGGTTTGGAAGTTGCGATTGATTTGTGGAATTGTTCGACCTTGGGTGGTTCACGATGCTTCACGTATTTGCGGTCGGTGTTTGAGTTTTGGTTGAGAAACTCAAATTTGGGGCTTTCGAAGTGATGATTTGCAGTTGGGTTCCGATGGTGCGAGTCTGGCTATGGACGTTGTTGTACAAGGCTGCCTTTTTGGATCGTGTGTGGAAGAACTGTTTTGGGGTTCGGCTGATTTGTGCTCTGAGGCTGTTTGGAGGGGATCTTGGGGATTCGAATATGGACGTTGCTGTGCAAAATTGCAAAGCTGCAATGATAGGGTTTTGTCAGGGGTTATGGTGATGTGATGAACAAGCTGGGTACAGTAGTGAACGGTTTGTATGGGTATTCGATGGTTAAGGCTGAAGCGAACTGTCGGTTTGTATATTGGGGTTGTGTGCGTTGTTGAATTGAGTTTTGGGACTGATGTGGTGGCCGAGAGTTTGCTTCTAATTGGGGTAGGTAGATCGGTTATGGTGCAAATTTGAGGAAGGCGAAAGGGGGTTTATAGGCAGGGAGTGGATTGCGGTTTAGGGTGTTTCCTGTTCAAAGTTTTTCCGTGTGGCGTTTGGTGTGAAGAGAATGGTTTTATTTGCTGAGGGATTGTGGTTATTAGGTTTTGGTATGGATATGTGAAGAATTCGTGAGCGTTTTGGGATAAGATAGTACAGGGTGGAGTTGTCTGGAATTGAAGCAAGGAGATGGTGTGATTTTTTGATGGCTGCTCAGTAAGGTGGTGCCGGCAGTGGTGTTTGGTAGGGTTGTTCACTGGTGGTAACTAAAGCTGGGAGGTGGTTGTTGATTGGTGTTAGTACGAACTCGCAGTGGAGGGGTGATGTAATTTTGGTGAAAGTTGGAATTTGGTTTCAGCGACGAGCTGAAGCTAAGGCTGTTTTGGAGTTTGAATTTGCAGAGGGGTTTTTGCGGTGATCTGGATTTAGTGCAAACAGGTTGTGAAATTTGAACGGGTCTGAGGGATGATGGAGATGTGGAAGAAGGTTTGTATTTGCGTTTGTGAAGTGGAGCAGTTGTGACAGTGGTGAACGAGAAGAGGACGAGTTGATTAAATCCTGGGAGAAGAGGAAAGAGATCAGAGGCAGAATTGAAAGGAGTTCGCAGTAGAGACAAAGAATTATAGAAAAAAAGGAAAATTTGTATTTTTGTAATTTTTTTCCAGAAAAGTGGAAAGAAATCAGAAAAGAAAAAAAACGGAGAAAGAAATCAGAAAGAAAAAATTAGCACAAAGAAGATTTGTTTCCTTTTTTTTTGTAAATAGAAGGAAGTAAAGATTATGTAGAAGAAAAACCGGAAAGAAGTTAACGAAAGATAGGGAAAGAAATAAATGGAAGGAAATTGACAACAAGATTTGGAATTTTTTTCCTCTTATTCGGTAGATTATGGTATTATAGATTAAATACCAAATCAACTAATAAGATTTTTTTTCCTATCTATGCTAGAAATCAAAAGGGAACAAAATAAATAAAAAAATATTTTTGTGTTTTTTTTTATATGAAGGAAAACTAAAGAGAAAAAATATTATAACCCGAAGGATTTAAAAATAAAAATAATTTTGGTCCCCGGCAACGACGCCAAAATTTGTTTGCGAACAAATTAAACAATTGTAAACACTGTAAAATCCGTTCGACTTTCCTAAACAACAAGGATTGTTCTAGAGGTGTCAAACTATGGGACCAAAAATATTTAAACTAGTAAATCCAATCAAGTTATTCTAGGATTTTGATTGATTGAAACACACAGAAAATAACAACAATTAAATAAAAAGAGAGATTTATATAATAAGAGAAAGCAATCAGGGGATAATGACATAGATTGGATTCACACTCATCATTAGCCAACAAATAAATATAGATCTAATTCATATTTCTGTCACACACATGAATCCCCGATAATTGGGTTCTTAGAAACAAATAAGTAAATAACGACAAGCATAGCCTATGCAGGAGCTGAGCTCTTAAACAACCATAGACTATCAGGACAGATTCGCTAATTAATTTCTAAAACCCTAAAATTAGATCTAAATCTGATAATTGTTAGATTGAACACGAATATACCCTATAAAGGAGCACAACTTTTAAACAACACAGAATATGAAGGTTCAGATCTAAGCTTTGATTCAGATCCAGATCTACATGTATAAAGTCCTCATCTATTGGCTATGTGCTTCTTGTTGAATCATATCTATTAGCGTCATCACCCCCTAATCAAAAGGGATTAGCTAGACATAGCTAAAGAAGAAGAGAAAAACAAAATAATAGACATAAATAAAATAAAATAAAACTAAATAGAACAGGGGAAGAAGAATGATTTTATTCCAAGAAGAGAATTACAGAATAAAACCTAGTGTGTTTTACATGAATGAGATACAATGTATTTATAGTTGTATTGGCCAAGGCTAAGAGGATCATTACACAATGTGGGACAAAATCCCTTTTCTAAAATAACACATAAACCAGTGTGAATGCAACATGAATGAGAGGCCTTGCAATCGAGCTAGTGTGAACGAAATGTGAATGGATTTGCAATTGGCATAGCTTGCGGGCATCAAATGACATCGAATTCAATTGTTTTGAGCATGAATAGGAACTCCATAACATCTGCGACAAACTATCTTTATGAAAAGGCATTGAATCATTAAAATATGTGGCAGAAGGTGGTTGAACAACAACATTTCTTCAAGCTTTAATCTAGCTTTCAAAATTAACACTCTTCATACAACAATTCTTCAAACTTTTCAACAACTAAGTGCATTAATCCATTTATCATAAATAATCTGAAAACACAACTATAAATACACAGTATCAATTATTTTAAATATAAAATAAGATAAATAATCGGATAAAATATACACAATTATGTGTATATCACTGAACATATTAGATGCGTGTATCCAACTGAGCGATATCTAGGAAAGTTGAAATCTTATGTGCAAAATAGAAACAGACCGGAACGTTCGATTGCAGAAGGTTACTTGGCAGAAGAGTGTGTGACCTTCTGTTCAAGATTTTTAAGCATTGATGGAGGAACAGAAAATACGTCGATTGATTTTGGAAGATGTCCAACAGATTTGGAATATCATAATGGAATAAAGAAGAATCAAGACGGGAAGATGTTCAATTTGATAGATGCAGATTGGAAGGCAATGCATCACTATATTCTCTTCAATTCTGGTAATAAAGAAATTGAGAGTTTGATCGAGTAAGTTTTTATATCATATTCCTTAACTATAAATTAACATCTGCATTTCGTAGTTTTTTTTGTCTTAATTATTATTTAGGGTTCATCGAGCTTTTGTGGATGGTCTTGCAATTCCAAGAAGATACAAGAGGGAACGAGAACATTTCGAAGATTTTTGGAATTAGCTTAAAGAAGAGGTTCTGAAAAAGAACAATATTTCAACAAATTTAGAGGTGTTTGCATATGGTCGTACTCGAGTAAATTTTAGCAAGTGCCATAAAACTGATCCTTATGTCTTGTCTTCGCAAGTGCAGCAAGTATTTTATGTGGAAGAAGCAGTAGAAAAGAACAGTCATTACATTATTAAAAAATTGTCGAGAGATTGGTGTGATACTGAGAATCAGAATGCAATGGAAGAAGACATGAGCAATACGCATTCACATGATATGGGCATAGGTGGTGAACTAGAACCAGAAGTTGTTGATGGGGGTTGGATTAGGGATGATGTCCCCGTAATACAACTTGAAACAGAACTAGAAACAGAAGTTCCTGATCCTGTTCCGTCTCGTTAGGACAAAAAAATTCCTCTTTCTTATTGCTTTAATTTGGTCTAATATATGATGTATTTGGCACTTTTTGTTTTAGCTGGAAATTATTATCTTTGATGAATGTATTTGGCACTCTTTTCTTATAATGCAATCTACACTGTTCACATGTTTTATGATTTAATGTCTTTCTTTACTATCATCTAAATTGGTTATAGACCAAAATGTTATAGTTGTTGGTTTTTATCCGCTTTAACATGCATGTACTTTGTTCTAATGTATTCATTTTGTACAGGATGGATGAACTTATTACTATCCAACTGCAACACGGAGGACATGTTACGTCGGTGGAGAATCCTTCATAGTAATAAAATATGATGTAGACCGCTTTTCTTACAGTGTGATTACGGACTTTATTAAAGATGCTCTCCATTACACTGAAATAGGAGGAGTCTATATCATCAACAAAGGAACGAGGGGTGGATGGCAGCTAATATTGAATAATAAGGACGTAACCAAGTACGTACATGGCTGCAAAAAGCAAGGAGAAGTGGTTTTTTACATCGACAACACCATTGACAAAGACAGCGAGCCGTTGATTCAACTGCAGCCATATGTAATCATACGACTAAGGAAAAACATAATTCAAGGTATATATGTAATATAAATCCATTCTTATATATATATATCTGTGTGTGTAAAGAACTATAAAGGAGGTCATCATTATTATTTTTATTGTTCTAGATTCTGCTAAGAAGCCGGGTGCAAAGCGCAAATATACTACTGCACATAGACTTTAACAGCAACACAAAATGATAAAAAACAACCCAACTCAAGTGGGTCAGAAGAAACTATCGTTGGAGCCTGGTATGGATAATGATAAAGAAGATGTTACTGTGACGGACAAAGGAACCAGGAAGACATTAAATGTAGAAAATGAAACAGATGATGATGATGATACCCGATAGAATGAAGCTGATGTTCAGGTATTTTTCAGTTTTCATTTCAGTTTTATTAATCCAGATGAAATCTTGTATTTCAAACTACTTTTTATTAAAATTCGTGTGCATGCATTCTGTCAAAATAACAAGAACTATTATATGTCGACTCTATTTGGTTAACTAGCTTAAATTTATCATCAAAGGTGAGTAATAATGCTAATCTGCTTGCAGTTCTCACAACCATCAGTTTTGATGAAGTATAAAGAAGAGCGAATCACGCGAATGCAAGAAAACGATGCAGTTAGTAGATCACTTGGGGTGCCTTCATTGGTTAGTTGTATGCAAGAGGCTGTCGCACGAAATAGGAAAGATAAAGGTAAAAATGTTGCTGGATGTGATGAATACATCCCAGAAAATGCTGGTGAACACGTCATTGACGATTCATCGGATTCGGATGTATAAAGAAGTTATTTGCTTATTACTTATTGTCATTGACTTCAGTAACGTAAAAAATCTTGAACTCCAACTTAATTGTAGAGAATCAAAATTGTTAAGTCAAAGGATCCTTTACTGGACCGAGAACTCATTCGCGAACCAATGCAGCCATTGAAATTGAGTAGGAAGCGATGACCTACACCCCCCTCTGAAGAAAACAGGCTCCAACAAGGATTTGATCATGACACACACTCCCACTCCAAAGATACTCAGTAACCGGGAGAAATTCGCAGAAACATTAAAGAAATTTACGAAACCTACACCATCTTTTGCAGGAGTTTTAAAACGTACAATGCACGTCCATCCGTTTTAAAACCTACATGTAGCAAATTGTTTAACCAATCAACAAATTCATATGAAGCTGCTGGTTCAGTTGCTGCTTATTTAGCGATGCGGAAACATCAAAGGCAGAATGTTGAAGTGCCTCCAACAATGGAAAATCTTACTGATCGATTAGAGCATGAATGGATTGCATAGGCAGATGAAGCATGTATAGGTATAATATATTGTTTCTTTACCTGTGCACTGCACTGTTAAGTGTGTCTATTTTCTATTCATTTTTTTGAACTTGATAGATAAAGTATAAGGTCCAAAAAAACCTAGAGGGAAGTCAAAAATGACCAAGGTGCATGCTAGAATCCCTGATGATAAAGTAGTCATTGAGTTGAATGAGGATGGTCAGCCAGTATCTAATAATATTACAGAGTTAAGCAATTTTCTTAGGACACTAGAAAAGGATAATGTGTCTCTTGCTTACATCAATTGGCATGTAGTTCCTGATCAATTAAAGCGACAAATGTTGGAATATGCTTTGGTATATTCTAATTTCCTTAACTATATACAGTTTAACTGACTTCCTAAATGTTTGGTTTTAATTAATTAGTTTGTTTCCTGAATTTTGTGATTGATATATTGTAGGCTAGGCATGTCATTCCTGAAGAAGGACACAAGTGGGTCTTGAACATGCTTAATGACTCTTGGAGGCAGTACAAGTCTCACATCAAAGCAAGGTATTATAAAAAATATTCCACTGATGAGGAAAGGCTTGCAAATAGGCCCAGTACATTTCTGTTGGAGGATTTCAAAATGTTCTAGGAATACTGGAGGGATGAAGTAGTTCAGGTACGGCTTTAATGATATTCACATTTGTATAATGTTTAGTAGTTCACATTATCTTGTTTAGTGCTAATCTTTTCTTTAGTAGTTCGCATTATCCTTGTTTAATGCTTTTTTTTGGGATTTCTAGGCCCAAGCTGATACTAATTCCGCGCATCATATTTTATTAAATGAGACACATACCATGGGTCCCAAAACTCATGCAGTAGCCAAAGAAAAGATAGTATGTGTTTTTTTGAACTTAAGTTATTTTTTTCTGATTGAGTTGAATTAGCCACATGATAGTTCTAATTTGTTATATCATTGAATTATATTTTATATATCATTGTCACAATGTTCATAGGCAGCAGCTAGATATAGAAATTCTTAACATTGAATGTTGCAAATTGTGTTTAATTTTTGGTAATTCTAATACTTGACAAAGAAAGAAGGACCTCGAAAAAGCCTCCCCATCCGATGCCATGGTTTATTTGGAAACATATAAAGGAGAACCGGGTAGAAGTTACAAGACTAACATGGATGAACTAAAGGCCAAATACGTGAGTACATATATAATTAGATACTAAAACAGCAGTACTTGTGTCAGTATAATTGGCACATTGTACGTTTGTTGGAGCTGCTTATTAAATCAAACACATAGTTAGTTTGAAAGAAAACCAGTTCTGTTAATAAATTCAATCTTGCCAGCTGCTTATTTATATATATGCTTGCCTGATTTTCATTTTGTAGGCAAAGGTTGAAGCAATGGTGGATGCAGGAAACATTGATGAGGCAGATGCACTTGTTTCTGGCGGGAGGAGCCACATGCGGAACTGGCTTGTAGGAAGGCAAGGTAAAATGGTCGAAAAGTCTCCAAAAACTCCTGGTTCTTCGGGCAGTTATGTGCAAGAGCTGACCCAAAAAATAAAGCAAGTGCTTGAGATGGATTTGGAAGAAGAGGTGAATAGAAAAGTGAAAGAGAACGTGTCACAGGTGTTAAAAAAGCTAGGTGAAGTCAGTCCACATCTTAATTTAGACGTCGGAGATTTTTATGTCACCACAACAAGCGATGAAGATGACATTGTTACCCCAGCAACTGACTGAAGTATTTGGATGGTATGTGTTAGCCCTTTCGATATATTCTGTTCTTTTAAATTATGCCACCTGTGGTATGTGTTATGGCACTTGTGATATGTTTGGATGATGACACTTGTGGTATGTGTTGGTGATGACACTTGTGAGTTGGTATATATAATTAGTTGGTCTGACCGTGGTTATGAATGTTTTGGGAGGATTTATCGTATGAATATTTTGGTATCTATGTATAAATGTGGTACAATGTTTTGGATTGAATATATGTACTGTAGAATTTGTAATTACAGGGTCGTATTACATCTGCATTTGATTTTTTTACCATTGTGGTTGATGTTTTCTGGCGTTGTAGTACAGTTTTGTGGTGTCGCATTAGATGGCATTATGGTGTTGCATTAGATTGTTGTGGTGTTGCATTAAGTGTAATATTATTAATTCCACAATGGTACGACACGTGGGGCCCACATCTTACGTGGTGCCACGTTGATAGCTAACTTGGCATGTGACACATGTGCAGTTGACATGGAGAGATGACGTGGCATGTGACACGTTGGCAACTGACGTGGAAAGTCCATGTGGACCCTACTACCATGACCTGGAAGCCAGTCTTTGGCTTCTACCTAAGGCAACGTTGTATGTTGCTGCATTACATGCATATAATGTTGCAATAGGGTTATAATGCAACAATTTCTTTCCGTGGCCGTAGATGAGCAAAAGCGTTGCATTAGATGGCTAATGTAACGACTGCGGATGCCACGCTCCCTTGGTGTTGCCTATTTGAATAAATGACTTATGACAACGCTTTTTTGATCTACGGCCACAGAAATAGTGTCGAATATGCCCACTTTTGTAGTAATTAGCTAGATTGGTTCGAGTACATTAGAAAGAAAAATTCGATGTATGGCATGAATTTTTTTAAATTTTATGGCCTTTCTCGAAAATTTAGAATTATATGGTCACATTGTGGTTACTAGATTGGATGGCAGAAGATATTTGCAATACAAATGCACTAAGCAAACAAATAGAAATTATATGCTTGATAGAGTGTTATGCATACATACTGCATCCTATGTCACACTTTTACGGTAGGATTGAGCTCACTTTAGCTAGTTCGTAGTGCATAATCACTATGAGTCATGGATGTTTGATGAATGTTTTTTTAATAACATGGATGTATAACATTGTTGTTTAGAACGAGTTGTGTTTTTCGCCCCTTCAAGCAGATTTTGGGACGAAATCTATTTTAGAGGGGGAGAGAATGTAACACCCCACAAAATATACTTAATTAGACATAAGATAATTAATTTTAAAAGAAAAAAGTAACAAATAATGATAAGTTAAAATGAGCAATAAAATATTAATTTATTGAAAAATAATATTTTTGACAATTAAGAATTTGGTTATGAAAATATCATAGTTGTGTTCGTCACGAAATTCTGATCCATTTTCATAAATAATATGTTAAAAACAGAGTCTATATGAAGAAGTTACATAAAAAATAGGTTGTATGCAAATAGTTTGTACGCAACATTTGTAATTCAAATAAAATAGATAAATATATGGAATATGAATATCTATAAATTGGCTAATTTAACTATTCCTTGAAATTCAAATTTGTGTGTATATATTCACGGGTAGAACGAGACAAGGATAAATAGATAAAGGAAAGTAGTTAATAAATAAATAAATGTTTTAACCAATCAATCATCTGGGGAAATTTCGATTGTGTTGGCTTGAGTTTTAAGGTATTTTTTTATATATTTTCTTATAACGAACAACCAGGATTAAATTTTGTGAATCCTACAGTCCTTATTAACACTTGCAACTATATATACACCTACCTAGCCCCTCCTAAACCCTAATCTATCCTATCTTCACACCTCCATTCTTCCATTAGAATTCCAGAAAAAGTTTAGGTTTTCTTCTAAATCCTTAATCTATATTTCTTTTCTTATATATTCTAATTTAGGATTAGATTTAGATTTATATTCCGAAATTCAAAGATTTATATTTAAGACTTAGTCTCTTGATTCTTATATATATATATATATATATATATATATATATATATATTAACAAGAATCGAAGAATGTTTTGTACGAAGGATTTGGATCCAAAAGCATACACCATTCCGATTCCACTATTTTTACCCTTCTTAGCACAGTGAGTGGAAATGATATCAGTTTGCTATTTTCTTTGTTTTATAGTGTAAATTTTGATCTATATGCCTAAGGCAATTTGGATTTATACGAAAACATTACACTAAATATCCTTCAAATTCCCTATGTTTTTCTTTTCTTTGCGGAAATGGTCAATCTGTTTATGTACGTGGGTTTGGATTGTTGAAATAATAAACAAGAAACATGTTGGTGTTGTGTAATTCTCTATGTTGGCCAGATTTATCTTATTTCATTATTGTGTAAATTCATATGTACTGTTTTATTGTAAAAGGTTAAGATTTTATTGATTGTAGATTTAAATAGGTTTAAATGTCTATTTTTCTAAATAGAGTATTTGAACGTATTGTTTACAAAATATTCAAGTATTAATGTTTTACATACAGACGTACACAAAACGTGAATATGATCCAAAATAGGAATTATATATGTATATCGGATATATGGCACTTTTTCTTATCTTATATTGTCGAGATAATCAAATCAGACCTAGGTTGCAAATTTTATGTTAATATTGTTGTTTTCCCCATTTTTAATTTTTATCAGTTAATATGCATATTTATGCCATGATTGAAGTGAATATGGGAAATAACTTATACACCTTTATTTGTTTAGGGAATGACATTTCAACGAAATATATTGATTGCATAATTAACGTAATATTAATGCGTAATAAATATGGTTAAATTAGGAATAGAATTTGAATGTCCCCATTGGAATTTATATGTTTGTATGTGTGTGAGTTAATGGCTTAATTAGAATTAATGACACACATACATGAGGCTAACCATTACTTGAAGTACAAGCCTACCCGGAACCGATCGACATAACCACCATCCACAAGTAAGTCTGGTTAATGTGAGTGGTTTGGGCGTCATCAGCCATTCAAATTAGTACACTAAGATATAAGGTTAGGTCCAACTTATAGTAGAAGCCTTCCCGGAACCGCCTAGCAAATCTAGCATCTACAAGTGGTCAGCATAATGTGTGATGTTTAGTGTGTGTGTGTGTCTATATATATATATATATATATATATATATATATATATATATATATATATTGAGCGTAAAATAGGTCTGTCTTGGGAAAAAAGTATTAAGTGGATGACCTACCTCTAGTTGGGTATTAAGTGGTTAGGATTAGGTTTGTTCCTAAGGTTCATACCTTGGTTCAAAACACATGTCATGGGACCCGCCCTTCGGGGATTTAAATGGTTATTGAGTTCGCCTTTCTCCTATTAGGTATCAAATGGTCCTAATAGACGATAACGTGAGGAGGGTTATTCTCCAAGTAATTTTTGCTTCTTATCTAGGAGCTACTGAGGGCCAACCTAGGTACGGATTATATATGGCCTAAAAACTACCTTCTAAGGGAAGTAATAAGTGACTAGGAGTTCACCTGTAGGAACAACTAGGTAGTAACAAGAAGGTTCGCTAAGAGGGTTTTCTTAAATGAAATCGAGTTCCTAACCCAAACCTGCTACTATGCGATTGTTACCATTTCTCGACCTACAAGGAGAGATATTATTTATGTCATTGATGTTAGAACGAGGTCTTAAGTGATTAAGGGTCTGCTATAGGGTATTAAGTGATTGTAGAGATGTCCACCCTAACATGGCCTTAAGTGACCAAGAATGCTCACCTCGTAGGGTCTAAAGTGATCAAGGATCCACCTTAAATTGTTAATGAAGCCCTTAAGTGACTGTATGAATGTCCATCTCATTAATTAGTATGCTTTCCTTCTATGTGTAGGTCCGATCCTAGGACTTTTGGTACCTAAAGCAGAAAACGGGAAAGAGGCCCTTCTATAGATGCTAATGTATGACATCAAAACAATTTAAACTATTTCAAAATAACGAAAAAATAAAAAAACAAACAACTTTATTCGTAATAATAAGTCAAGTTCGCGTAATAAAATATCATCATCGATGTTATCATCATTCTCATCAATAATAGGAGTGTTATCCACATTCAAACTCGAACCATCTTCTAGACTACATTTGGTCAAAAAATTATTAAGAGCGCCTTTCTGTGAATTAGTAAGTTCCTCTAACCTTCTTTTCCTAACCCTTTTAGCGTGTCCAGATTCTTGTTTACACATTTTTAAACACTACAAAATTAACATTGAATAATAAAACATATTAATGATTATTAGAAAAAAACATGGTTATTTATCGACAAATTATATGTTAACCAGCTATTAAAAATTCATAAACTACTAACAATTTTGAATTAATCATAATTAACTAAATATGGAAAAATGGAAATATAGATGTCGAAATTTTATAGTACTCCCAAATCCAATGCAAAAACTTCAAAATACTTAATAAACTTTCACTTTTTAAGTAGGGTATATACACTTAATTTTCAACCAAATAATGAAATAAAATAAAGGAAAAAAGTAAAAGTAGCCAATGTAGCAAAAAACACTGGTAATTTGTATTAGCTAGAACATTTTTCTTCGGATGATATGCAATCGTAGCAACAAATTTTAATACTTTTTTTGGAGAAAAATATCAAAATTAAGGACTTGAAGCAACTTGTATTATTTAATATATGTAATATGTAAAGCAAAAAATCTGGCATTCACCCAATAATTACAGAAAAGACCCAAAAAAATAGAGAGCATCACAAATGAACAACAGCAGATTTTATTTAAACGTAGATAAATTTTAACTAAATTTTCCAGTCAATTATTCCATGGAAAAATACATAGAAGGATCTAGTAATTAATTCTTTTTTGAACTGTTACGTACAAAATAGTTATCAACACAATCCAAAATGATGAGTCTGTATAGTTTTTATCCATGATGAACAAATCAAAAAACAATTTCTACAATTCGATTGAACAACAATTAGCATTACAGAACCAAAATTGAACAAATTGAGTTAATTTCTACAACAGTTAAAAACAAATTGTGCATATAAGGCAAAGTGAACTTCAAAAAAAATTTGAATAACAATTCGATTGCCAAACGCTGAAATGCGGTAACTTCAAACACAGTAACTTGATTGCCAAACAATCATATACAAGGATGCACAATAATTAGATTTCAAACATAGTAATTTGATTTCAGCATAGCAATTTAATTTCAAATGAGCTAATTTGGTTTCAAACGAAATTAACCGGTTACCTGATCTGAAGGAAGAATTCCGGATCCAGATGCTAATGCGGTTTACTGAGTTTTGGATGCTAAATCGGGTTCAGATCTAGAAGAAGAAGACAGGAGAAGCCCTCACGAATTTGATAATCGCGATAGGCAGTTCACAAGAAGAAGACAAGAGGAGCTTTCGCGAATTTGATAATCGTGATAGGTAGCTAAATCGGCGGATCACAATTTTTTTTTTGATAGAGGAAGGAGATCGAATTGGTGCCCCTGAGATTATGATGCCCTAAGAAGCGACTTCATATGCTTATGGCAAAGGCCGACCTTACATACATATTACAATGTTTGTAATATAACATATACCTGATATACAGACAGGGCCGGTCGTAGGACTTTTGGTACCCAAAGCAGAAAACGAAAAAGAGGCCCTTCTACAGATGCTAATGTATGACATCAAAACAATTTATACTTTAAAAATAACGAAAAAATAAGAAACCAAACAACTTTATTCGTAATAATAAGTCAAGTGGAATAAAATGCTCGACCCATGGTTTATTTTGTATTTGCAGGAACCAACTTTTGTACCAGTGGCGATCATCATCTCGGCCATAATACGGTTTCTGATAGTTGTTGGTATTCTGGCCTTAATACGACCTGGCATGGTCGTCGGATTTCTGGTCTTAATACCACATCGGACCGTCGGTTTTCTGGCCTTGATATGGTCCGGCGCGACCATAGCAGCTCGAGCGTTTGTGCTACTTTTCAGATTTCAGAATACATCTACCTCTGTCGATGAAGATACATTCTGAGGGGCAAAGTGTTAGCCCTCTTTTTGGCACTAATCTCATCGGGCCAAAACCAAAGCCCAAACGCACAACCAAATACAAGTCGCGCTCCAAGAGGCCCATCGGGGGCGCTATGTCGAGCAATGGCATATCGGCCCAAATCCAACCCAGTCAGAATGACTACGCATTACCTGAAAAATCGTTCACCAGGGCGACCGAGCTTCTCGCTTCCAGAAAGAACTCGTCGAACGGTTATCTCGAGCCAGCGTGGAAGGTTTCTCTACAGAGCCAGTCCACTTAATATCCCGACTTCCAAGGAGGTAAAGGCGGTCAACCATATGCGGGCAAAGCTCTGCTTTTGATATACCTCTCCACGGATGCCACGTCAGCCACAACTTTCGAGGATACTATTTATGAGCAATGGAATCAGTCTTCCTGCCGCAATTCGAGCCAATGGATTGATTCCACGTGTTTGGACCTTCCCGAAATGGCCGGACCATTTTGCAACAGCCCAAGCATCATTTTCCACCTATAAATACCTCCAAGCTTAAAGAGAAACAGGAGGACTTCTCTTAGCCAGAAGGCTTTCTTCAGACTTTTCATCTCTACTCTCCTCCAGAATCTTAATCTCTCAAAAGGAAGAAAGGAAAATAGTCATTTTCTTTCTTTTCTCCAAACAGAAAAAGCAATGTATTATCAAAAAAAAAGACAAATAATACATAAAGTGGACGTAGGCATTGTCTTTGCCGAACCACTATAAAAATTCTATGTGTGCTCCCCGTTCTTTTACTTTTTATTGCGTATTTTATCTTTATTCGTGTGTAGATCACGCGATTGGGGGTTGATCGTCACTAGTGACCAACTTTTGACGTCAACACTTTGGCGCGCCAGGAAGGGGAAGCGCACCGACACCGCCATCGAGCTCCTGCTTATCCCAGGTCATGGCGAACAAACGAAAGAAAGATGCAACATCCTCTCGTCCCACAAACGCCGATGCAGCTGATGCTGATGCTGCAGAAGCAAGTCACGAAGTTTCCTCTGATGACAACATGTCCTGATACCTTACCCGGGACGACATGGATAAAATCATGGTCGAACTCAGAGACCATATGACATCTCAGGGTAAAGTCCTCGAACGACAACGGCAATTGATGGATCACCTTCTCGGTCGATTGGAAACAAGGTTGAACGCTTCAACATCAATTCCTCCATCGACCGAAGCTGGGACAATAACCGATCTTCGGTCTGCACGAAATCAGGCCACTGATCAGGCTACACCTTTATTTCATCCTGGTTTGGTTCCACCAAACGATCGATCCCAGCCGAGAATATCGCTTCCAGCAACCAGCGCGGCTGCAACAACAGAACCTCAGGAGGCAGGCGACCAAGATCTAGGACGTCTGGCAAATATGCCTCCACTCTTTGGAACATCTCGACCTACTGAATCAGTCGAGCTACCCCCGGGTCCCTCAGAATCAACGTCATTCCCATTACAACCCGAGTTCTTGCCGCAGACCAGTCTAACCACTCTTCCTCTTCAACGAAGAGTTGGAGTAGCCTTCCCTTCGAACGAGGGAAGCCACCCTACCATGCTGGTCCTCACCGTAGAGGAAGAAAACGCTACCGTAGACCCTTCTAACCTCGCTTCAAATGGAGGCAACCTTGGCCCCCGAACATCATGTGCTATGCTGGATCAGCCTAGACCTTTAGCTACAAATATGGCTCGATCCACAACTCATCAGGTTCCAGAGGGGCCATTCTGCCCAGAACCACCCGCCAGATCTCACCTTCCCTCATGCCTTCACTCAACTCTCAGAGGTCGAGCCCAGCCAACGGCCACCCTTCCGAGCATGCTTTTACCGGATCCTCGTGCAGAACCCCCCTCAGGATGCAGAGTTAAGTTCATGGCAACGACTCCTCGAAGATGGGAGTCAGCTTACAAGCATCATCCGACGTTTCACTCGGGGAAATTCTTCACAGCAATACATAGACAATGTCAATCGCAACCCCTTCACTAGAGAAATAAGAAATTCTCGAAACCCTCCGGACTTCAGGTTCCCTGCCATCGAACCATACAATGGTCGCACTGACCCGACCATTCATCTTATGCGATACATGCGACATATGGAAGTACTTGGTGCATCGACCAGCTTCATGGCTAAGTGCTTTCCACTCTTTCTCACAGATATAGCCGGTATGTGGTTTCGGCAGCTAACAACAGAGTCGATCAGTAGTTGGAATACTCTGGTCACCCGCTTCATCGAGCAGTTTCGAGAGCATATCTCTCGACTGAAAAGTGTCACGTTTCTATTTACCATCAAACAACGATCCGGAGAGACGCTAAGATCCTTCCTCGAAAGGTTCAATGCAGCCGTAGCATCTGTCGATCGACCCGAGCCATCGATGGTGTTGATGGCAGCCATCGCGGGAGTCCAGAAGAGATCAGAATTCTCAAACTCCTTAACTATGGATCCTCCCAAAGATATAGATGATTTCTATTCCGAGGCCGAAAGATTCCTCCAACAAGAGGATGCTAGCCTTGAGATGGAGAGCCTTGAAGTTTTAGTAGCCAAACAACAAGGTCCGCTCAACGGCAATGGCCAGAATAAAGGAAGAGGAACGGCCCCGGAAAAGGATAAACGCAATGTATGACCTCGAAATGAAAACAAATATAATCGGTACATCGAGCTCAATTCCTCTTTGCTCGATATCTATCTCGATATGCGTGAGTCCTTCCCCACTCCAAGGCCACCTCAAAGAGAACCGACCCAGATGGAACTTGACTCTGGCAAGCATTGTATATTCCATAACGTAGCTAGACATAATACAAATGATTGCCGACATCTGCGCGATCTCATCGAAGGGCGAGTCAGAAAAGGGGAACTTGCTGAGTATGTCAAAAATCGCGCCCTGGCCACGTCGCCGCGACCTTCTGCCCAAGCTCCTCAGGCTGGTCCGCAAGCTCCTAGAAATGAAAAGGACCCTGAGACTAGCACTCGCGGCATTATCATCAATTAGAATTTTTTATCTTTTCTCTCGATGTATTTCTTTCAATAATAGGGACGCCTTGAAGCTATGTAATCAATCGCTGTCCCTGTAGATTTTCTTTGTAATAGTTGCTTAGCAGTTATGAACTTTACTTTTTGCAAAAGTAGATCGATTATTGTAAAATTTCTGAGCCGAACCAGATTTGTGTTCGCCATTAAGCCGATCATGGTTAATGCTCGCCCCCCTGTTCTATGTGGTTAGCGCGAAATCCCACCACTACTTCAAACACCTACTCTTTCAAGTGAGAGAGGTCGCTTTTTCTTAGACACGAGTGTGGATTACACTCTCTTTCTTTACACCACGAGCGTGCATAGCTCGTTAAACTAACTAACCCAACATGAGTTGAGCATGAGAAACACTTGCCCTAAGCCGAGTATGGTTTATGCTCGCCACTAAGCCGAGTATGGTTTATGCTCGCCACTAAGCCGAGTATGGTTAATACTCGCCCAATCTAAGCCGAGTATGGTTTATGCTCGCCACTAAGCCGAGTATGGTTTATGCTCGCCACTAAGCCGAGTATGGTTTATGATCGCCCCTAAGCCGGGTATGGTTTATGCTCTCCACCCTCTAAAGCCAAGTGGAATAAAATGCTCGACCCCTGGTTTATTTTGTATTTGCAGGAACCAACTTTTGTACCAGTGGCGATCATCATCTCGACCTTAATACGGTTTCCGATAGTTGTTGGTTTTCTGGCCTTAATACGACCTGGCATGGTCGTCGGATTTCTGGTCTTAATACAACATCGAACCGTCGGTTTTTTGGCCTTGATATGGTCCGGCGCGACCATAGCAGCTCGAGCGTTTGTGCTTCAGTTCAAATTTCAGAATACATCTCCATCTGTCGATGAAGATACATTCTGAGGGGCAAAGAGTTAGCCCTCTTTTTGGCACTAATCTCATCGAGCCAAAACCAAAGCCCAAACGCACAACCAAATACAAGTCGCGCTCCAAGAGGCCCATCGGGGGCGCTACGTCAAGCAATGGCATATCGGCCCAAATCCAACCCAGTCAGAATGACTATGCATTACCTGAAAAATCATTCACCAGGGCGACCGAGCTTCTCGCTTCCAGAAAGAACTCGTCGACCGGTTATCTCGAGCCAACGTGGATGGTTTCTCTATAGAGCCAGTCACTTAATATCCCGACTTCCAAGGAGGTAAAGGGGGTCAACCATATGCGGGCAAAGCTCTGCTTTTGATATACCTCTCCACGGATGCCACGTCAGCCACAACTTTTGAGGATACTATTTATGAGCAGTGGAATCAGTCTTCCAGCCGCAATTTGAGCCAATGGATTGATTCCACGTGTCTGGAACTTCCCGAAATGGCCGTACAATTTTGCAACAGCCCAAACAACATTTTCCACCTATAAATACCTCCAAGCTTAAAGAGAAAGAGGAGGACTTCTCTTGGCCAGACGGCTTTCTTCAGACTTTTCATCTCAACTCTCCTCTAGAATCTTAATCTCTCAAAAGGAAGAAAGGAAAATAGTCATTTTCTTTCTTTTCTCCAAACAGAAAAAGTATTGTATTTGTAATAAAAAAAAGGGAGAAATAATATATAAAGTGGACGTAGGCATTGTCTTTGCCGAACCATTATAAAAATTCTGTGTGTGCTCCCCGTTCTTTTACTCTTTATTGCGTATTTTATCTTTATTCGTGTGTAGATCACGCGATTGGGGGTTGATCGTCACTAGTGACCAAATTTTGACGTCAACAGCGGGTTTTATTTGAATGTAGAAAAAATTTAACTAAATTTATCAGTCAATTATTCTATAGAAAAAAACGGAGACGAATCTAGTAATTAATTCTTTTTTGAACTGTTATGTACAAAATAGTTATCAACACAATCCTAAATGATGAGTCTATACAGTTTTTATCCATGATGAACAAAACAAAAAACAATTTTTACAATTCGATTGAACAACAATTAGCATTACAAAACCATAATTGAACAGATTGAGTTAATTTCTACAACAGCTAAAAAGAGATTGTGCATATAAGGCAAAGTGAACTTCAAAAAAATTGAATAACAATTCGATTGCCAAACACTGAAACGCAGTAACTTCAAACACATTAACTTGATTGCCAAATAATCATATACACTGATGCACAATAATTAGATTTCAAACACAGTAATTTGATTTTAGCACAACAATTTAATTTCAAATGAGCTAACTTGGTTTCAAACGAAATTAACCGGTTACCTGATCTGAAGGAAGAAGACCAGATCCAGATGCTAATGCGGTTTACTGCGTTTTGGATGCTAAATCGAATTTGGATCTTGAAGAAGAAGACCAGAGGAGCTTTTGCGAATTTGGTAATCGCAATAGGCAGTTTTCAAGAAGAAGACCAGAGGAGCTTTCACGAATTTGATAATCGCGATAGGTAGCTAAATCGGCGGATGACTTTTTTTTTCTTGATAGAGGAAAGAGATCAAATTGGTGCCCCTGAGATTATGATGCCCAAAGCAGCGGCTTCATTCGCTTGTGGCAAAGGACAGCCTATCATACATATTACAATGTTAGTAATATAACATATATCTGATATACAGACAGGGCTAGTCGTAGGACTTTTGGTACCTTAAGAAGAAAACGAAAAACAAGCCCTTCTACAGTTGCAAATATATGGCATGAAAACAATTTATACTGTTTAAAAATAATGAAAAAATAAAAAACCAAACAACTTTATTCGTAATAATAAGTCAAGTTCGCGCATTAAAATATCATCATCGATGTTATCATCATTCTCATCTGTAATCGGGGTGTTATCCACATTCAAACTCGAACCATCTTCTAGACTACTTTTGGTGAAAAAATTATTAAGTGCACCTTTCTGTGAATTAGTAAGTTTCTCTAATCTTCTTTTCCTAACCCTTTTAGCGTGTCCAGATTCTTGTTTACACATTTTTAAACACTACAAAATTAACATTGAATAATAACACATATTAATGATTATTACAAAAAAACATAGTTATTTATCGACAAATTATATGTTAACCAGCTATTAAAAATTCATAAACTACTAACAATTTTGAATTAATCATAATTAACTAAATATGGAAAAATGGAAATATAGATGTCGAAATTTTATAGTACTTCCAAATCCAACGCAAAAACTTCAAAATACTTAACAAACTTTCACTTTTTAAGTAGGGTGTATACACGTAATTTTCAACCAAATAATGAAATCAAATAAAGGAAAAAAGTAAAAGTAGGCAACGTAGCAAAAAATACTGTTAATTTGTATTGGTTAGAATATTTTTCTTTTGATGATATGCAATCCTAGCTACAAATTTTAATACAATTTTTGGGGAAAAACATCAAAATTAAGGACTTGAAGCAACTTGTATTATTTAATATATGTAATATATAAAGAAAAAAAATCTAGCATTCACCCGATGATTACAAAAAAGACCCAAAAAAAATAGAGAGCATCACAAATAAACAACAACATGTTTTATCTGAATGTTGATAAATTTTAACTAAATTTATCAGTTAATTATTCTGTGGAAAAAAACAGAGATGAATCAAGTAATTAAATTTTTTTTGAACTGTTATGTACAAAATAATTATCAACACAATCCAAAATGATGAGTCGATACAGTTTTTTTCCATGATGAACAGAACAAAAAACAATTTCTACAATTCAATTGAACAACAATTAGCATTACAGAACTATAATTGAACAGATTGAGTTAATTTCTACAACAATTAAAAAGAGACTGTGCATATAAGGCAAAGTGAACTTCAAAAAAATTGAATAACAATTCGATTGCCAAACGCTGAAATGCATTAACTTCAAACACAGTAACTTGATTGCCAAACAATCATATACGCTGACGCAAAATAATTAGATTTCAAACATAGTAATTTGATTTTAGCATAGAAATTTAATTTCAAATGAGCTAACTTGGTTTCAAATGAAATTAACCGGTTACCTGATCTGAAGGAAGAAGACCGGATCCAGATGCTAATGCGGTTTACTACGTTTTGGATGCTAAATCAGATTCGGATCTAGAAGAAGAAGACCAGAGGAGCTTTCGCGTATTTGATAATCGCGATAGGCAGTTTTCAAGAAGAAGACTAGAGGAGCTTACACGAATTTGATAATCGCGATAGGTAGCTAAATCGGCGGTTGACTTTTTTTTCCTGATAGAGGAAAGAGATCAAATTGGTGCCCCTGAGATTATGATGCCCTAAGCAGCGAATTCATTCACTTGTGGCAAAGGACGGCCTTGCATACATATTACAATGTTAGTAATATAACATATACCTGATATATAGACAGGGCCAGTCGTAGGACTTTTGGTACCTTAAGAAGAAAACAAAAAAGAGGCCCTTCTATAGATGCTAATATATGGCATGAAAACAGTTTATACTGTTTAGAAATAACGAAAAAATAAAAAACCAAACTACTTTGTTCATAAAAATAAGTCAAGTTCGCTCATTAAAATATCATCATCGATGTTATCATCATTCTCATCAGTAATCGGGGTGTTATCCACATTCAAACTCGAACCATCTTTTGGACTACTTTTGGTGAAAAAATTATTAAGAGCACCTTTGAAACGACCCAAACTTCCCAGTAAAGGAAAGACTGGATTGCTTTGAGAACAACACATATCAGAACACAAACTGAAGAACATTTTATTGCTGATTACAACAATTACATCAGAGTACAAGAATATAACAGAGTACGAAAGAATAATATATATTGGAAATACAATATTAGAGATTTAAATTACATTTAAATGGCAGCGGAAAAATAATACAATATACAACCGAAAGGAATACACGGATACAGAGCTTTCCGAATACCGCTTCAGCTGTAAACCAGGATCCTGTAAATAGATCTGCAAAAGCTACTCGACTGCCCCTGTGGAAAATAAAGGCACCCGAGTTTGCCAGTGAAACAAACTACAGGTCAGTCATGGGACTGGTATGAGAAATCTTAACTTAACTTATCTAATAATAAGGCTAATCACAGGACCACGCCGCTAACGCAGAACGGGTTTACTCCATTGGATTGCCAGTGCATAAAATAAAGTAAATCGTTAAATAACGCAATGCTTTTTAGAAAAATGAAACCATTATAAGACCCAGGTCCCATCACACAATGCAATGCACACCAGAGGATAGGGTTTTACCTTATAATGGTCAAACGATGCTTGATACGTGAAAACGATATTATTATTATTAGTGTATATATATATGGGTATATATATAATAAACATTTAAATCATAATGTATCAATCATAGACGGCTTAGTACCCCATCCTACTATGTCGCCATACTAGTTCCACAATCAAAACCGCAAGGTCGTATTAGAAATTGGATTTCCATCATGAGTCGAGGCTAGGGGCAAGCTCCTCTCCGATTTGAGACACTCTAGCAAATGCCTCAGGATCCCCCGCAGTGAACCCTTGGAGCGGTAGGGCCGGTCCCCGCCTATTGGCAGTGGATTGGTTTTGCCTGAACACACGTTTCCCGGTTCCTTTGAACCTATAATATGACCACTATCGGCCTATAAAAATCCGAGGCGCCTCAAAATCCATCATCCACATAAGTAAAATGTCAGGGCTGGTAGGTCGCTGACACCACTCTAGCTAGAAAGAAACGTGTGCACTCCCTACGGTCCATATCCCGTTTTTGACTCATACCGGGGTGTGAGGCTCGCGAAGTCACGATATACACAAAGCTATGCCATAATAGGTTATGCTTTGATCATCCCACAAGGCCCTGCTTTTCAACAAAATCCCTGATCAATTGCATCTTGGCGTGCCACATTGACAATTCACGCCATGCGATCAATCACTATTAATATATACCAGGGTGTTAAGTAGAGAATAAATCCTCCACCACCAAATAGACATAAATTAACAGAAATCGATGTAATTCACATGGAACGAAATTTAATGTCAGACACGCATCCATTTACTAGCTTATGCTCTGGGTCTGAGCGAAAACCAATTCCGAACAATCAACAATAGTCCGGACGGCCACCACTAAAGCCCCTTCAAGGTAGCTATTCCCATCAAGGGTCTCAGCAGCAACACATCCATTCGATGTGAAGATCGTCGGCCTTCAATCACCATCTTCATTTTTGGCTCCTCATCGTCGTAGTAATTATTCGGAATGGATTAAACCCGGTCTTTCCGAATAACTCACGTTTTTTTTTATAATTAAAAATCAAGTACTATAAAAACACATCCAACGCCACATTCCAATTCAGAATTATTCTTCTAATGATTTATTCGCATTATCTTATCAAAGATAAATTCTTCAAATTTATTCTTAAATCTTTCTTTTATAGATTTATTAAAAACTCCAATTTGGTTTTAAATATCAAAATCATTATTTAATGATTTTTTTTTTAAATTTTAAGAAATTAATCTTATCTTATTTGAGTTAAAGAACTAATATCATTGAAAACATTGTTCGCGATAAACTCAAATTCATCTTCCATTAAATATGGAATTTTCATAGAAATCGGACCAATGTATAATCGATATAAATTTCTGTATCGGACTATTAATATAAATGGAATAACGGAAAAGCCTTTTAAATTCCATATATATTAACGGCCTTCTTTTACAGAAGCTCATCTCAAATATTATTAAATCAAATTCCATTCAATCCCAATTTATTATATTAAATTGGAAAACTTTACTTTGGAAAATTTTATTAAATCTTAATAAAAGATTTATAAATTCCAAGTTATATTCTCACTGTAAATTGAGTTAAAGAACAGATGTCGTTTAAAAACATTGTTCACGATAAACTCAATTCACAAATCATTTTATTCAAATTATTAAATATAATTGAAACTCTAATAATCTTAATTAAAAGATTTATTCTTATCTTAACTGGGGTTAAGAACAACGTTATTTAAGACACCATTCACGACAACCCAAAAATCCAATTTATTCTATTTAATTCCAAGTAAATATTAATTTATTGGAAAACTTTCTTAAATCTTAATTATAAGATTTATTCTAGTTAACCATTAAATCATTATATATATTATATACATTATATTGTCGATTTCCATTTTAACACACTTTATAAAATAGTTATAAATTCATTTAAAATGATTTTAACTTCATTGCAATTTAAAGTCTAAATTGAATATTTTATTTCATTTTCATATTAAAATATTAACATTCTCAAAATAGTCTATTTTGAAAATCACTTCTTATATTCATTTAAAGTGAATTAAACTGATCGATAACCCGTTCGGGTTAAAATGGCATTGTTATATAAAACAAATTAAATAGCCCAATTACTTCTTATTCAGTTATATTTTATACTTGGCCAGACCTCCCACATTAAGCCTGCGATTTATGGATGCTGGATATGCCGGTTGGTTCCGGGCAGACTTATCCCATAAGTTGAGCTTAACCTCGTGTCATGGCCCAATTCATATTTTAATTCAACCTTTTTCATTGTAACTTTTTAACAAACAAAACAAAATCTTTTGAATTCAAAACATCAAAGTCATTATTTGTTTTCTTTAACTAAATATTAAATTAAATATTCTTTTAATTCAAAATTGGAATGAGACCTAAAACAATTACCATATAATTTAATTATATGGATTTCAAACATCGCAATGTATTCTACACTAATGATAAGATCATTAATAAAATTCAAAGTGAATATTAGTACTGTATAAGCGTAAAATAAATAACGCTTATAACTAATCACAAGGGCGATGTGTGGATATCAACCCAAGACCCGTGTGGGGTTTCAACCAACACATACACATAAAAAAATAATTAAATAAATTATTTGTGCACTTGGGCGATTGTGTAAAAATTATCGACCCAATCACATAAACAAGTTGGATGACTTGTAAATGGAAGTGTAATATTCAGTTTTGAATATACTGACATTATATTTAACACATTCACATTTCAACATCACAGGCATACAGTTCAATTCTTTTTTTTTTATTGGAACAAATGACAATAAAAATCTTAACTTTTATTTCAGTTCTTTTTATTGTTAACAAGTGACAATAAAATCTTAACTCTTCATTATTGAATAAAAAGTATATTTTGGTCTCATTCATTTTTAATGACAAAATGAATATTTTATTTCATTCTTTTTAAATGTGACAAAATATGATAATTTTGTCTAACTCTTCTTTATGTAAACAAAATGACCATTTCTAACGCATTCTCCTTTTTAATGTATATGAAAAAAAAATACAATTTCAATTCATAACTTTTTTTATGTATAAAAGTATGCATTTTCATTTCATAACTTTTTAATGAAAGCAAAAGTATACATTTTTAATTCTTCTTTTTAATGTAAACAATTATGATGATTTTGTTTATTGACTTCTAATGCAAACAAAATGATAGTTTTGTTTATTAACTTCCAATGCAAACAAAATGATAATTTTGTTTGTTTAATTTCTAATGCAAACAAAAAGAGAATTTTGTTTATAAACTTCTTATGCAAACAAAATGTGACTTTTGTTTATAAATTTCTAATGCCACAAAATAAGAATTTTGTTGTAAATTTCAAATGCAAACAAAATGAGAATTTTGTTTGTAATCCTTTTTTTTATGTAATCAAAATATGATTATTTTGCCTAACCTTTTCAATGTGACAAAATAGGATTATTTTGTCTCATTCCCTTTAAATGTGTAAAAGTATACATTTCAAGTTCATTCTTTTTAATGTATAGAAAATATACATTTCAATTTATTCCTTTTTCATGTATAAAAATATACATTCTTCTTTACTGTATAAAAATACACATTTCTACTTTAATGTATAAAAACATACATTCTTCTTTAATGTATAAAAACATACATTCTTCTTCACTGTATAAAAATACACATTTCTATTTTAATGTATAAAAATACACATTTCTATTTTAATGTATAAAGATACACATTTCTATTTTATACTTTTAAATGTATAAAAATATACATTTTCTTCCCTCTTCTGAATATGATAAAAATGGTCATTTTATTCGTTCTTCTAAATATGATAAAATTGTGCTTTTTATTCATTCTTCTAAATATGATATTTTGGCTAATTCACTTTTAATATATAAAAATGTATATTTTGGCGAATTCACTTTTAATATACAAAAATGTATAGTTTGGCTAATTCACTTTTAATATAAAAAAATGTATAGTTTGTTTAATCTTTTAAATATAACAAAATATGATGATTTTTGTTAAATCTTTCAAATGTAACAAAATATGTGGATTTTGTTTATTCTTTCAAATGTAACAAAAATAAAAATCTTGTCTAGTTCTTTTAAATGTAAACAAAACGAGATTTTTGTTTAATACTTCTAATGTTAACAAAATAAGATTCTTGTTCATAAATTTCTAATGCAACAAAATGAGAATTTTGTTCATAAATTTCTAATGTACAACATATGCATTTTTCCAACTCATTCTTTTAATGTATGAAATTATACATTTTTTTTCCAATTCATGTTTGTTTGCATAAAAGAACAAATGCATATTTCCAATGTATAATTTGCATTTATGGATGCAAATAAAAATACAAGTTTTAACCTCAAAATATACTTGCATTAGTTGATGCGAATAAAAGAGAAAACTTTATTTTCAATGTTTCACTTCATGTTATATTTGCTTTGAGAAATGTACATAAAAGAGTGAACTTCTTTTTCTAAGTTTTATTTGTGTTGAGTGAACACAAATAAAATATAAATCTTATTTCTTATGTTTTATTTGCATTGTGGAACACGAATAAAAAAAATTAAAGTTGGTCTTTTTATTTAAAGATATCTTTGTGTTGTTAACACAAATAAAAGGTCCATTTATATTTCTATGTTGAATTGATAACCTAAACCAATTCAATAAAAAGACGAATTATATTTTCACCGTTGAACTGACAAAACTAAATCAATATAAAAAGACTTTTTTTTTATTTTCTAGGTTGGATTGACAAAACTAATATCAATTCAAATAAAAAGACATTTTTTTTAATTTTTCTCGTTGAATTGACAAAACTAATATCAATTCCAATAAAAAGTGGTAACTTAAGATGGCAAATTATATGTCTCTTATTTTTGAATCGATAAAATAAATCAGTTCAATGTAACCAAAGCGATAACAAAAGGGTGATCATTATATTTCTTCTATTTTTGAATTGATAAAAATAGGTCAACTCAAAATAACAAACGTGATAACAAAAAGGACTAGAACACATGGATTTATAACTATCCATCGCAAGCACAGAACAAACATCATCACAACTATCAGAACAAAATAGATCTGAAGCACAACATATGCTTATTACATTGCAACACAAATAGATTAAATTAAATTAATTAATTAATTTAAAACAAAGAAATCTCACATCACATAACAAATTTTATCGCACACACAATTCTATCACATGAACAATTGGGTATGTTTATAGATAAATCCTATTTAACAACTAGATTTAATTAACCATTTTAACTAAATTTAAAATTAATTAAATTTGAGTTCTCACCAGTTATGCTTTCCAATTCTTCACTGTCAAAACTTTGCATCTATTGCGGAGCAAGCCTGTGAATGATCGCATGCAAATTTCACGAACAACGCGTTATTCCCTCTAGCTTCAACCGTATGTATATATAAATATATATATACACTTTATACTTAAACACACGTCAATATTCCTTAAAGCAAGAGAAGGCCAAGGTGTTGTGGGGAGGATCTTGGTGTTGCTTGAATCACGGTCAAGAGGGGGTAGAGGTGCGGTGAGGTTTGCGGAAGCTTTAAGGTGCGGTTTGGCATAGTGCGAAGAAATGGGTGAACCTTCTTTTTTTCTTTCTGTTTCTCACTTGAAGAAAGGTAGTCACGCAGAACTTGGGGTAGAAGAAAATGAGTGAAGGAATTTGGGGTTAGAGGAAATGGGTTAGGATTTGGAAAGGTTTAAGATGTTATAAAGTAGGAGGAAATAACCTTATATGTATATATATATTTACTTTATTTTATTTCCCACTTGTGTCTCTACATATGTAATATGTTACAAGCGAGACAAATTTGTTGACTAGACATGACATGTCAACACTAATTTCTCTTTCAAATTCAAAAGTAAAACAAATAAGAAAAGAGAACAAATGGAAAGGAATAAATGCATTATTGATTGCCTGATAGAGAATTGTGTAACTTCTTAAATTCCAAAATACTTAATATTAAAATTCCATAATTGAAGGAATCTTTTCAATGAGCATGCGAGAATATAAAGAAGAGAAATATATATATATATATATATATATGTGAGTTCATTAGTATTTGGAGAGAAACAAGAGAGAAAGGGGAAAGAAATTGATAAAATGAAGGGAAGGAATAAATGTTGTATTAAAACACAACGAAGAGGGAATGGCATTGAAAACTGTTGTAACTATTCATGATGTAAATAAATAAATTAATGAGCTTTTACAAATTCTTAAATGTTACATTTTGAACAAAATAGGGAAATAATTAAGGTGGAGAGAGATGAGACAATGAATTTGGGAAAGTAGAAAAAGAAGGGGAAAGACTTGATTTGTTCTTTATAAATGGTGTGTGTGAATGCTCAGCTTAACACGAACTAACAGGCAGCGTTATTTAGTTATTTCATAACGTTATAAATTCAATCGTTATGCACCGTTAATTAAGTTCAAATTGTAATGAATTTATTGCACAATTTATTTTCTTTCTTATAGTGCGCATTTCTTATATAAATATGGACTAGCTTTTACAGCTTGTATTTACAAAGTTACATTCGTTGTTTTTTTTTTCAAACGAACTAAATTACTATATATATTAAATTTCAATTTGAAATTTCCAATGATAAAATCTTCCTTCCTTAATATATTACTCTCTTCAATTCAAGGTTTAAATTACATATAAAGTTAGAGTATGGTAATAAAATTTAACTTATTAGTCTACAAAAATTAATCACCATTAAAGCTTCAACATATATTTGAAATTAATTTAACGTTTATTACGCCATTTATACATATAATTTGATAAATTAGTTTTTATGATATGTCACTACACAAATAAAATCCTTGTTTAAGATTAAATTAAATTGCATGGTTTATTATTTAAAATAAATCATGTTAGATATTTAAAATTCATTAAAATTTCTAAATTAAAAAAATTAAATTGGCCCCCAAATTCCGGGTTGTTACAACCTTTCTGTGAATTAGTAAGTTCCTCTAATCTTCTTTTCCTAACCCTTTTAGTGTGTCCAGATTCTTGTTTACACATTTTTAAACACTGCAAAATTAACATTGAATAATAACACATATTAATGATTATTATAAAAAAACATGGTTATTTATCGTCTAATTGTATGTTAACCAGCCATTAAAACTTCATAAACTACTAACAATTATGAATTAATCATAATTAAATTAATTTGGAAAATTGAAATAAGATGTCGAAAATTTATAGTACTTCCAAATCCAATGCAAAGACTTCAAAATACTTAATAAACTTTCACTTTTTTAAGTAGGGTATGTACACTTAATTTTCAACCAAATAATGAAATCAAATAAAGGAAAAAAGTAAAAGTAGGCAACGTGGCAAAATATACTGTTAATTTGTATTGGTTAGAACATTTTTATTTGGATGATATGCAATCCTAGCTACAAATTTTAATACATTTTTTGGAGAAAAACATCAAAATTAAGGACTTGAAGCAACTTGTATTTTTTAGTATATGTAATATGTAAAGAATTTTTTTTTTTTTTTGCATTCACCCGATGATCACAGAAAAGACCCAAAGAAAATAGAAAGTATCACAATGAACAACAGCATATTTTATTTGAATGCAGACAAATTTTAACTAAATTTCTCAGTCAATTATTCTATAGAAAAAACAAAGACGAATCTAGTAATTAATTCTTTTTTGAACTGTTATGTACAAAATAGTTATCAACATAATAAAAAATGATGAGTATGTACAGTTTTTATTCATGATGAACAGAACAAAAAACAATTTCTACAATTCGATTGAACAACAATTAGCATTACAGAACCAAAATTGAACAGAATGAGTTAATTTCTACAACGGTTCAAAACAAATTGTGCATAAAAGGCAAAGTGAACTTCAAAAAAATTGAATAACAATTCGATTACCAAGCGTTGAAACGCTGTAACTTCAAACACAGTAACTTGATTGCCAAACAATCATATACATTGTTGCACAATAACTAGATTTCAAACACAGTAATTTGATTTCAGCACAGCAATTTAATTTGAAATGAGCTAACTTTGTTTCAAACAAAATTAACCGGTTACATGATCTGAAGGAAGAAGACCGGATCCAAATGCTAATGCAGTTTAATACGTTTTGGAAGCTAAATCGGATTCGGATCTAGAAGAAGAAAACCAGAGGAGACTTCGCGAATTTAACAATTGCGATAGGCATTTTTCAAGAAGAAGACCAGAGGAGCTTTCACGAATTTGATAATCACGATAGGTAGCTAAATCGGTGGATGAATTTTTTTTTATAGAGGAAGGAAATTGAATTGGTGCCCCTGAGATTATGATGCCCAAAGCAGCGACTTCATTCGCTTGGAGCAAAGGATGACCTTGAATACATATTACAATGTTAGTAATATAACATATACCTGATATATAGACAGGGCCAATCCTAGGACTTTTGGTACCTTAAGAAGAAAACCAAAAAGAGGCCCTTCTACAGATGCTAATATATGGCATCAAAACAATTTATACTATTTAAAAATAACGAAAAAATAAAAAACCAAACAACTTTATTCGTAATTGTAACATCCTGAATTTTCTGTGTCTAATAAAAAAATAAATTAAAAAATACTTAACTTTTAAAGTGAGAATTAAGGGAAACGGGTTATGCCATTGCGTTCGTCTCGAAATTCTGCTTGGAATAGAGTCCAAGTTTTCGCAAATCGGACTTCGTATGAAGAAGTTATGGCCCTCAGAAATTTCAGAAATTTAAATAAATTATGACAGCTCAGGTTTAAAATTCAAAATTCAAATGAAAGACGAAGAAGCGGGCTGGGCGGGATTTTTCCCACCCCAGGACAGGTCGACCAGCGGGTTGACCTCCCCTATACAGGTCGACCTGGGGGTCGACCTACCCCCTCGCCCAGATCTAAAACTGTGACGATTCTGACTTTATGCCGAGTCTTTTCTGACCTGTTGCTGAGTCACTAGGGCATAGGTGGCAATTCTGGATAACTGGACGGTTGTGATTGCTCCTAGAATGATCTAACGGCTCACATAAGATTAAACTACTATAAAAGCAACCTCAGTCCTCAAACCCTAAATCACACAAATTCATTCCAAGGAGCCACCATGTTGTCCATGATCGTTCTAGACTAGCCACCATTTCTTCTTCAATTAGAAAACAAGTTGAAAGCTACGAATCAAAATTAACTTAGAGAATTAATAGTCCTCTTCAAGGGATTGCTTTTCAGTTTCAGAAAAAAAGATCCCAGAAAACAAGACTTTCTTTTTTTTGTAAGTCCTGTTATTATTTAGATGTGAACGATTAAAAGTTATGATTTGTAATAAAGTGAAAACTAGCGTTATTCCTAGTTGTAAGATAATGATGATGCTGATTCATGTCTATTCTTGTAATGATTCTATTGTATATGCTTATGGAACTATTGTGGTTATTATGTTGGTGTTAAACCAATCATGTATTATGTAAATTTGGTGACTTATTCATGTTATGCGCAATTTGTTAGGCTATTGTGGTTATTATGTTGATGTTAAACCAATCATGTAAATTTGGTGACTTTTTCATGTTATGTTACATGCAAGTTGTTAGGCTAAGACATGTATTATGTTTAGACCTACATTTAGATTGATGAAAATTGGATCCAAGATAAAAGTTCACACTCACTTGCCTAGTTGAACTTGTGTAAAACCATATGCTTAAGATTCATGTTTATTGGATCCAAAATAAAAGTTCATATCTACATGCCTAGTTGAACTTGTGTAATTCTATGTGCTTAAGATTCTTGTTTATTGGATCCAAAATAAAAGTTTACATTCACATGCCTAGTTGAACTTGTGTAATTATATATGCTTAAGGTTCATATTTATTGGATCCAAATTACAAGTTTATATTTACATACCTGGTTGGATTTGGGTAATTTCATATGCTTAAGGCTCATGTTAATTGGATCCAAAAATGCAAGTTCATTGTTTTATGCCAAAATTTATATGACACATTTTTAGTTAGATCCTTATTATGTTGTATGAATGACACATCTTCCCTTCTTTCCCCTTTTGTATATAAGTTAGGCTAAGTTACGAGCCTAACATTCTATGTGAATTTTGCGAACGTATGACGGGGGTAACGTTGGGAAAAACCTTAAATTTATATTATTGGCATAATTTGGCCCATAAATATATGAATGATTAGTGGCATAAAAATGGTATAATTTATATACCAAAACTTTTGAATATGATTTAGAGAAAAAATTGGGCATGGCTTAAATGGTAATAATTGTGGAAATACATATAAATATGAAAAGTAAATATGTAAATTAACGAAGATGCCTAACCCAAGGTTAGATTGAGTTACAACCGTAACAGTATATATCTAATGTGAGAGGTTAGTGCATCAAACCCAAAAGAACCCGAGGTTAGATTGAGTTGCGGTGTAAGACTACCCGGAATCGACCGACACATCCAGCAACCGCAACAATACATATCTAATGTAAGTGGTTGATGCTTTAATGAATGAATTAAAGCTAAGACAAGAATGGTAGGGTTAAGTTATTTAAGGCAACACTTAACCAATGCAACATGTTAACTAAACTGATGGGTGGGGTTAGGTTAATTTGAGAACACTTAACCATTTTAACATGTTGATTAGGAAACCCTAGTAACGGGGATCCATTTCAGCAGTAACCCACATAGATGTATCATGGTACCCTGAACTAGGCAGGGTGGGGCATGATTACTGGACTGATTATAAGCGGTCAAAACAACGGCGGGTGGTGCATCATTGTAGGTTCAGATGGAGTGCGGTCGTGCACGTACTCCAGAGTGGAAAAAGCAGGCACTGGACATCAGTAGTTATACTCTGTGCATCTTGAATTGTGCCGGGTTGCCACCATATGATTTGATACACCCCATGATGGGACCAACACAGGTATCTACAATCATGCGGGGCCAAATGACACAAGTGGTAAATGTATAGGAGTAGGAGCCGATCGATAAAAAGGGGATCATTTATCTTGAACACATGGTGCTAGTTGAAACATTTGTAAGGGGGTGCAGAGAAGTGAAATGAGTGCGATAGCATATTCATCCTTATTATCTTATTTCTAGGGTGTTGTCCTAGATTCTGTTTATTCATTTCATAACCCTTTTTCTTGTTTACGTGCTAAATAGTCACTGGACTTACCAGACTCATGCCTGACCCATTTTCTTTCGTCTTCTTTTCTTCCGTTCCCCCCCTCCCCAGGTCCGCAAGGAGGGAATACTTCAGCTTAGATTGGATCATTTGCAGCTTGAAGAGAGTAGATGTATTGCTTGGAATCTTTTTCCTTGGGTTATGGCTTTGGATACTCTCTTATTGGGGATTTATGCTGCCTTACCGTTGTTTTAATGCTTCTTTGTGTTTTAATTCAAGACAGAGATTTTGTTGTAATAATTTGGAAGTTGGTTTGAGATAGTTGTTGTAATTTTTTAACTGAACCACGTACTTATGAAATTAAATTAGTTTTTCCACTGTTTATATGTCTGTCTTGTAAATTATCTTTATCTTTTACCTCTAATGCTCCACCGAAGTTAAGGCATTCCCTTAGTGAGTGGCCTTAACGAAGGTGGGGTGTTTCAGTAATAATAAGTCAAGTTCGCGCATCAAAATATCATCATCGAAGTTATCATCATTCTCATTAGTAATAGGGGTGTTATCCACATTCAAACTCGAACTACCTTCTGGACTACTTTTGGTGAAAAAATTATTAAAAGCACCTTTCTATGAATTAGTAAGTTCCCCTAACCTTCTTTTCCTAACCATTTTAGGCGTGTCCAGATTCTTGTTTACATATTTTTAAACAATGAAAAATTAACATTAAACGATAACACATATTAATGATCATTATAAAAAACATGGTTATTTATCGACTAATTATATGTTAACCAGCCATTAAAAATTCATAAACTACTAACAATTTTGAATTTATCATAATTAATTAAATTTGGAAAATGGAAATACAGATGTCAAAAATTTATTGTACTTCCAAATCCAATGCAAAAACTTCAAAATACTTAACAAACTTTCACTTTTTAAGTATTTCAACCAAATAATGGAATCAAATAAAGGAAAAAAAGTAAAAGTAGGCTACGTAGCAAAAAATACTGTTAATTTGTATTGGCTAGAACATTTTTCTTTGAATGATATGCAATCCTAGCTATAAATTTTAATACGTTTTTTTGGAGAAAAACATCAAAATTAAGGACTTGAAGCAACTTGTACTTTTTAACATATGTAATATGTAAAGAAAAAATCTGGCATTCACCCGATGATTACAGAAAAGACCCAAAAAAATAGAGAGCATCAGAAATGACCAGCAGCATATTTTATTTGAATGCAGATAAATTTTAACTAAATTTCTTAGTCAATTACTCTATGAAAAAAACAAAGACAAATCTAGTAATTAATTCTTTTTTGAACTGTTATGTACAAAATAGTTATCAACATAATCCAAAATGATGAGTTTGTACAGTTTTTATCCATGATGAATAGAACAAAAACAATTTCTGCAATTCGATTGAACAATAATTAGCATTACAGAACCAAAATTGAATAGATTGAGTTAATTTCTACAACGGTTAATAACAAATTGTGCATATAAGGCAAAGTGAACTTCAAAAAAATTGAATAACAATTCGGTTACCAAACGTTGAAACGCCGTAAATTCAGACACAGTAACTTGTTTGCCAAACAATCATATACATTGATGCACAATAATTAGATTTCAAACACAGTAATTTGATTTTAGCACAGCAATTTAATTTCAAATGAGCTAACTAGGTTTCAAACGAAACTAACCGGTTACGTGATCTGAAGGAAGAAGACCGGATCCAGATGCTAATGCGGTTTACTTCGTTTTGGATGCTAAATCGGATTCGGATCTAGAAGAAGAAAACCAGAGGAGTTTTTGCGAATTTGATAATCAAGATAGGCAGTTTTCAAGAAGAAAACCAGAGGAGCTTTCACGAATTTGATAATCGCGATAGGTAGATAAATCGGCGGATCACAATTTTTTGATAGAGGAAGGAGATCGAATTGGTTCCCTTGAGATTATGATGCCTTAAGCAGTAGCTTCATTCGCTTGTGGAAAAGGACGACCTTGCATACATATTACAATGTTAGTAATATAACATAGAGATCGAATTGGTTCCCTTGAGATTATGATGCCTTAAGCAGTAGCTTCATTCGCTTGTGGAAAAGGACGACCTTGCATACATATTACAATGTTAGTAATATAACATATACCTGATATATATACAGGGCCGGTCCTTGGACTTTTGGTACCTTAAGAAGAAAACGAAAAAGAGGCCCTTCTACAAATGCTAATATATGGCATCAAAACAACTTATACTGTTTAAAAATAACAAAAAAATAAAAAAGCAAACAACTTTATTCCTAATAATAAGTCAAGTTCGCGCATTAAAATATCATCATCGATGTTATCATCATTCTCATCAGTATTAGGGATGTTATCCACATTCAAACTGGAACCATCTTCTGGACTAATTTTGGTGAAAAAATTATAAAGAGCACCTTTCTGTGAATTAGTAAGTTCCTCTAACCTTTTTTTCCTAACCATTTTAGCGTGTCCAGATTCTTGTTTACACATTTTTTAACACTGCAAAATTAACATTGAATAATAATACATAGTAATGATTATTATAAAAAAACATGGTTATTTATTGACTAATTGTATGTTAACCAGCCATTAAAAATTCATAAACTACTAATAATTTTGAATTAATCGTAGTTAATTAAATTTGGAAAATGGAAATACAGATGTCGAAAATTTATAGTACTTCCAAATCCAATGCAAAAACTTCAAAATACTTAACAAACTTTCACTTTTTAAGTAGGGTATATACACTTAATTTTCAACCAAATAAAGAAATCAAATAAAGGGAAAAAAGTAAAAGGAAGCTACGTAGCAAAAAATACTGTTAATTTGTATTGGTTAGAACATTTTTCTTCGGACGATATGCAATCCTAGCTATAAATTTTAATATGTTTTTTGGAGAAAAACATCAAAATTAAGGACTTGAAGCAACTTGTATTTTTTTAATATATGTAATATGTAAAGAAAAAAAATCTAGCATTCACCCAATGATTATAGAATAGACCCGAAAAAAAATAGAGAGCATCAGAAATGAACAGCAGCATATTTTATTTGATTGCAGATAAATTTTAACTAAATTTCTCAGTCAATTATTCTATGGAAAAAAACAAAGACGAATCTAGTAATTAATTCTTATATGAACTATTCTGCACAAAATAGTTATCAATACAATCCAAAATGATGAGTCTGTACAGTTTTTATCCATGATGAACATAACAAAAAACAATTTCTACAATTCGATTGAATAACAATTAGCATTACAGAACCAAAATTGAACAGATTGAGTTAATTTCTACAACGGTTAAAAACAAATTATGCATATAAGGCAAAGTGAACTTCAAAAAAATTGAATAACAATTCGATTGCCTAACAATCATATACAATGATGCACAATAATTAGATTTCAAACACAGTAATTTGATTTCAGCACAACAATTTAATTTCAAATGTGCTAACCTTGTTTCAAACGTAACTATCCGGTTACCTAATCTGAAGGAAGAAGACCGGATCCATATGCTAATGCGGTTTATTGCGTTTTAGATGCTAAATTGGATTTGGATATAGAAGAAGACCAGAGGAGCTTTCGCGAATTTTGTAATCGCGATAGGAAGTTTTCAAGAAGAAGACAAGAGGAGCTTTCACGAATTTGAAAATCGCGATAGGTAGCTAAATCGGCGGATGACTTTTTTTTTTGATAGATGAAGCAGATCGAATTGGTGCCCTTGACATTATGATGCCCTAAGCAGCAGCTTCATTCGCTTGAGGTAAAGGACGGCCTTGCATACATATTACAATGTTACTAATATAACATATACCTAATATATAGACAGGGCTGGTCCTAGGAATTTTGGTAACTTAAGAAGAAAACGAAAAAGAGGCCCTTTTACATATGCTAATATATTGCATCAATACAATTTATACAGTTTAAAAATAACGAAAAAATAAAAAACCAAACTACTTTATTTGTAATAATAAGTCAAGTTCGCGCATTAAAATATCATCATCGATGTTATCATCATTCCCATCAGTAATAGAGGTGTTATCCACATTCAAACTTGAACCATCTTCTGACCACTTTTGGTGAAAAATTATTAAGAGCACCTTTCTGTGAATTAGTAAGTTCCTCTAACCTTCTTTTCCTAACCATTTTAGTGTGTCCAGATTCTTGTTTACATATTTTTAAACACTGCAAAATTAAGATTGAATAATAACACATATTAGTGATTGTTATAATAAAACATGGTTATTTATCGACTAATTGTATGTTAACCAGCTATTAAAAATTCATAAACTACTAACAATTTTGAATTAATCATAATTAATTAAATCTGGAAAATAGAAATACAGATGTCGAAAATTTATAGTACTTCCAAATCCAATGCAAAAACATCAAAATGCTTAACAAACATTCACTTTTTAAGTAGTGAATATACACTTAATTTTCAACCAAATAATGAAATCAAATAAAGGAAAAAAGTAAAAGTAGGCAACATAGCAAAAAGTACTGTTAATTTGTATTGGTTAGAACATTTTTCTTTGGAAGATATGCAATCCTAGCTATAAATTTTATAACGTTTTTTGGAAAAAAACATCAAAATTAAGGACTTGAAGCAACTTGTATTTTTTAATATATTTAATATGTAAAGAAAAAAAAAATCTGGCATTCACCCGATGATTACAGAATAGACCCAAAAAAAAAATAGAGAGCATCTGAAATGAACAATATCATATTTTATTTGAATGCAGATAAATTTTAACTAAATTTCTCAGTCAATTATTCTATGGAAAAAAACAAAGACGAATCTAGTAATTAATTCTTATTTGAACTGTTATGCACAAAATAGTTATCAATACAATCCAAAATGATGAGTCTATACAGTTTTTATCCATGATGATCAAAACAAAAAACAATTTCTATAATTCGATTGAATAACAATTAGCATTACGAGACCAAAATTGAACATATTGAGTTAATTTCTACAACGGTTAAAAACAAATTGTGCATATAAGGCAAAGTGAACTTCAAAAAAATTGAATAACAATTTGATTGCTAAACGTTGAAATGCCCTAAATTCAAACACAGGAGCTTGATTGCCAAAAAATCATATACATTGATGCACAATAATTAGATTTCAAACACAGTAATTTGATTTTAGCACAACAATTTAATTTCAAATGAGCTAACTTGGTTTCAAACGAAATTAACCGGTTACTTGATCTGAAGGAAGAAGACTGGATCCCTGTGCTAATGCGGTTTACTGCGTTTTGGATGTTAAATCGGATTCGGATCTAGAAGAAGAAGACCAGAGGGGCTTTTGCGAATTTATAATCGCGATAAGCAGTTTTCAAGAAGAAGGCTTGAGGAGCTTTCACGAATTTGATAATCGCGATAGGTTGCTAAATCGGCAGATGACTTTTTTTTTTATAAAGGAAGGAGATCGAATTGGTGCCCTGAAATTATGATGCCCAGCAACGGCTTCATTCGCTTGTGGCAAAGGACGACCTTGCATACATTTTACAATATTAGTAATATAACATATACCTGATATATAGACAGGGCCGGTCCTAGGTCTTTTGGTACCTCAAGAAGAAAACAAAAAAGAGTCCCTTCTACATATGCTAATATATGGCATCAAAAAAAATTATACTGTTTAAAAACAACGGAAAAAAACCAAACAACTTTATTCGTAATAATAAGCCAAGTTCGCACATTTAAATATCATCATCGATGTTGTCATCATTCTCATCAGTAATTGGGGTGTTATCCACATTCAAACTCGAACCATCTTCTGGACTACTTCTGGCGAAAAAATTATTAAGAGCACCTTTCTGTGAATTAGTAATAGCGTATCCAGATTCTTGTTTACACATTTTTAAACACTGCAAAATTAACATTGAATAATAACACATATTAATGATTATTATAAAAAAACATGGTTATTTATCAACTAATTGTATGTTAACCAGCCATTAAAAATTCATAAACTACTAACAATTTTGAATTAATCATAATTAAATAAATTTGGAAAATGGACTTACAGATGTCAAAAATTTATAGTACTTCCAAATCCAATGCAAAAACTTCAAAATACTTAGCAAACTTTGACTTTTTATGTAGGGTATATACACTTAATTTTCAACCAAATAATGAAATCAAATAAAGGAGAATGAGACGACCCCAAACCCCGTACTGACGGTGGCAAGGGTAATCATTGGAATATAACACATAAACAGATATCAGCAGAGCAGAATTAAATAAATACACCAGATAAAGAACAAATAATACACTGGATAAATGTAATCATCAGAGTTACACAGTATACAGGACCATACTTAGTACAAATACAGTTCAGCTATACATAAATGTCTACAGCGGAAAACAAACATAATATGTACAATAGGAGCTGAACAGCATAAAATAGATAAATGATAGAATTCATCTGCAGCTTCCACTATCCAGAAAGAGCCTGCTAATATTATTACTAGTGTTTATAGGTTTCAAAACAATTTCAATCATAACTATCAATCATAGACGGCATGGGTACCATATATCATGTCGCCATATATATATATATATATATATATATATATATATATATATATATATATATATATATACAATCAAAACTACACGGTGTCGTATTTGGAAATTGGATTTCCGTCATGAACCAAGGCAAAAGATAGTCCTTACCGACTTCGAGACGCTCTAGCCCGTGTCTCAGGATCAGAGCTTGAGTGACCCTAGGATCTTCAGGGCCGGTGCACCGATGTGGATTAAAATGCCCGAACACTGCGTTTCCCCGCCCTTTGGGGGCGTCAATGAGCCAACGAATGGCTCTATCGGCCTCACAAAGTCACCGATATATCCGAGGCGCCCCGCAACAGCAACAACCACATAGGTGAAAATAATATAAATGCCAGCCAGTTCAAGCACTGACACCACCTCTAGCTAGAAGGAAACGCATGCCCTCCCTGAGGTCCTCTCCCGTTTCTGGTTCATACCAGGGTGTGAGGCTCGCAAATTCACGTTATTCACAAAGCTATGCCACACAGGCGGTGCTTTGATCATCACCACAAGACTTTGCCTTTCAACAGAAGCCTTGATCACTGCATCTTAGCATGCCACACAGGCAATTCACACCATGCAACTGAGGGCTATCAATCACACAGAATGAATTCCAATGTTAGACACACAGTCCATTTACAAGTTCGTTCTGGATCTGAACAAAACCGGAGGCACTATATACCTCGCACACCCATCAACCTCCACGTACGTCTGGACGATCACCACTCATTATCCATATTTCGGGATGCCTCCCCTTCAGGACATTAGTTACCATCCAAACGAGGTGAAGATCTCTGGTCTTCAGCCATCGTCTTCATCTTCGACTTCTTATTGTCAATTCAGTTGTTTAGAATGGGATAAACCCGGTCTTTCTGAGCAACTCATGTATATAATAAAAAAGTGCTACACAAACACATCATACGTCTCATTTCAATTCATCAGTCACTAATCGTAGATCAGTAAGAGAACGATTTCCTAAATATTAAACCCGAAGGCCGAAACCAACATCAGCTCAAAACTCATGAAACCATTCGACTCAGCTAACCTTCAGTTAATTTCTAAATTTCACATTCCATATTATTTATAATATTTTATAATGATTTATCGCTATTTTTATTTATTTATTTATTTATAGCCAATTCATTCAAACGACGCTTCGGGCCATAACGCGGCTGTGGCGCTGTTTTTCTTCAGAATTGATTTACACATATATGAAAATATAACCGTTGGATCTTCACAAATTTTACATTATTAGAAAGATCTTTTCGAAACGAATCCAACATTTCTAGTTTTGGGTAAAATCCGACGGTCGGATCTCCCGGTACACTCGTTTGAAGTTTCAATTTCAAAATACGAACTGCATCATCGTTATTCGATTTAATATAATTATATTTATATATACATAAATATAATCGATTCTGACATTGTTTTTCTTTAGATTTGAATTAAACATTCCAAACAATACAACCGTTGGATCTTCACAAAGTGGGTGTCGTTGGAAAGATATTTCCAAGGCGAACCCAACGGTTTCGGTTTCGGGAAAATTCGATGGTCGGATCTCCCGCACTAATCGTTTGAAATCACGATTTCAAAACACGAACTGCAGCTTCGTTATTCGATATATTTCAATTCTATTTATATATATATATATAATCGATTCTTTGATTTCAAAACTATATTCTTTTCATACATTTGAATAAAATGATATTTTTATCCACCCGACATTTATTTCAACATTTCACTATTTCTAACAATTCATTGATATAATAAAAATGTGATTTTTATTGTAAAACTATTTATTTCAAAACATGACTATTTTAAATAGTTCATATAGATGATAAAAATATGATTTTTATTATAAAATAATTTATTTCAAAACATGAATACCATTCAACACATGAATTTCTATTCAACGAATGAATTTCTATTCAACACATGAAGGTTTTCTATAGTTTGTATATATATAGTAAAAATGTGATTTTTATTGTACAATGATTTATTTCAAAACACGACTATTTTATATAGTTCATATAGATGATAAAAGTATGATTTTTATTATAAAACGATTTATTTTAAAACACGAATACCATTCAACACATGAATTTCTATTCAACGAATGAATTCCTATTCAACACATGAAGGTTTTCTATACAACACACGAATATAGTTCTAACACATGAATATTAATCAAAATTTCGGAAGCATAACGGCAGGGTAGTTAAAACCGGGGTCGTCCCTAGTACGGCTCCTCGCTCTACCTTAAAGCCTTGCAGCTTTTGACAATGGGGATTTCATGCATCTAGTTCGCACGCAGGCGGCATGTATATTTTTTCATTTCCACAAACTAATCCTATGTGGTTTCAACCAAATAATTCTCAACCACAAACGGGTATTTTTCAACCACAATCAATCAATTTCAACCACAAAGAAATCTAATCAACCATTCGAAATCAACCAATTTTCACAACAATCACAACCAATAAATATCGTCCATGGTTTGTAGACGAGGGGCGTGTGCATATATATATATATATATATATATATATAAGCATTTCACTTCTATTTCAACACATATATAATTTTTTCAACGCATACATAACTTATACATCGAATGTACAACTTATACAACGTTTACACATGAGGTGTACAATGCTTGTATAACTCATACATCGGCTATATAATTTATACATCGTCGTTTTCCATATCGTTTATAATTTAGAAATCTCACATTGGGTTGCACTCCACCAAAAATAGCAGAAGGCTCCGAAAAATATGTGGTCTCTTCTAGAATGTAGAAGACGTCCACACGAGTCCACTGTCTCTTGTTTCACTTAATTTCGTCAACAAACGAAAAAGATATGAATTTTACAGTGAAATAAAAAACTGTAGCGCTTTAAAGTGCTATAATATAGTTTATTTTAAAATAGTCGTACCTCAGCTAATTTGTTCAAAACTAGGTTTGGATTTTTCTTCAAATCCGTGTAGCTATTCGTCGATCGGCCTTTGCAGCATCGAAGGGGAAGGAGCGGCGTACCTGCGCCTGGAGGGGGGAGGCGTTCGATCGCCAGAGGAGGGTGCGGCGGCGGTTTGAAACCCGAAACTTCCAAGCGTCGATTCTCCCAAACCACTCAATGAAAAAAATCCAAACTATATATGGATTTGAAGGTGGTAGAGAGCTCTTCAAAATCCCCAACAGGAGCAGGGTCTAATTCGAAGTGGATTGGCCGGAAAATGATCGGGAAGCCAATGAACGGTTTCCGCCTTCGATCGATACAGCGGGGAGAGAGAAAGAAAATATGGACCAATGATATTTTTATTTATTTATAAACTTTTAAAATCCGGAAATACCCCTTGCCACACACGAACACCAATTCAAACCCAACGACTGTCATCCCTAGCTAAATACCCCCATTCCGAACACAATGGGATATGTTTCGTAGCCCCATTCAAATGTTTCAGTCGGTTTTCATTCAAATTAAAATATAAAACATTCAATATTTGATTTGAACGTAATTTCAATTTACCGGGGCCACATTATGATTCTAAAAATTCCCGAAAAATAAATCTAGCTATGTTTTGACGATACGGTCCCAACAAAACTAGTTTCATCGAATTCTGAGACCATTTGAAAAATGGCCCATTTCTAGTCGATCCAATTTAACTATAATTGACCAAAACACATTTTCCTTTTCCACGCTCACATACTAGCTTCAAAAATTATGAAATTTGAAACCTAGCAATAGTTTAACATCCCGAATCCAACAAAAGTGGTTTCGTCGAATTCCGAGGTCGTTTGCAAAATGGCCATTTTCACGGGCTATATAAACTCCATAGCGACCTTTCAGAAAATTCATTTGGCCATAGCTTTTGCTTCCCGCTATGAAACTTCGATTTTTCAGATTTGTTAGGAAGGTATTCACTAACAGATTTAAATATTTTTGGTTTCACTCAAATCCGTTTTGTTTTGCACCCAGTACAGTCAGCCAAAGTTTGAATTCAAATTTTGAAACTACCGCGCCATTTCAGGCCTTGTTTATAACTAGAATTAATTACATTTATTTTCAAACGTCGATTCAAACTTACTTTTCATCGTTATTATTTAAAATATTTATTTAAAATATTTAAAATCCACCAAAATAGCCAATTTAAATTTTTTTAAATTGGTTCAGATTTTCCGGGTCGTTACAATCTCTCCCACTTAAAACTTTTCATCCCCGGAAATGAACAAAGTCGAAAGTGGTTTGATTAATCAACTCTACGTTCAATCTTGCTTCCATTCTCCAACTTTTCAGTTTCTGAGAATTTTCAAATTCTTCAAAAATTTGGCTAACACCCGGAATTTTCGAAAAATTTCTCCATAGCCTCCTTTGTACGGGGAGGGGTTTGGAAATTTATTGGGCCGTATTAGGTACCCAATAAATCGTATAAAGCATACACATATTTATAGTGATATATTCTGGTGTTTACAAGGGAGCGTGTACAGATAATAACACCAGAGAATAAATTCTCTTCACCCTGTCAAAGCCTGAGGGAGTGTGTATTTTTAATTGCTCCAGAGAATAAATTCTCGTCACCTCGTCCCGTGTGGGAAATAAATAATCCATGTGCTGTATCTAATAACTAGAGAGACGTGATTATTGTCAACTCCAGATCCGTGTGGTTTTTTTTATTAATCTGGCAATTTATCGTTATAATTTTATATGGTCCATATCAGTCATCAGTTCAACTTGTAATATATAGTCATCGCCATACGAGCCTCTCGCTCGTATGGTAAATCTTCAACCTCCTCACGCAAGCTCCAAATGCTTATGTGGTATATGATGAAGTACGCCTATCTTCAAGAAGTATGCCATGTAGCGTAGTTCAAAATTAATTGTTACTATCCTATGGCGACGTATATTATTACACACAGAATAACCAGCACTCCGCATCCAATGTCATTCACAGGAGTTGATATTATAATTTTTCGCATCCAGCTCATTAAGGTTTACCTGTTTGTCGGGCACGCAAATAAATTCTTTACTCAACAGCTAATCCATTTACATGTTTCAAACATATATAAGGCCCATGTATATATTTCTATCTATTTTTAAACCAGTTCAATACTTGATTTAATTAACTACCGTTCTAATACTTTAATTAACCACATCCACTATCACACAACACAAACAACAATCAATTTGTTTTTAACTTTTCAAAAATATACTAATCGATTCTTATACTCCTTTTAAATTAATCAGACTATAGAATTAAAAGTGCACATCCATGGAAAGAAAATAACAACGAAGCAGGGAACATAATTGAAATTTCAAAATATGGTAAATGTACCTTGCACCGGAGTCCATCAGAGATTTCCACTCGACACTTAGGATAGGCTTTCTGAATGCTCTCCTCAGTCTCCCAAGTACAATCCCGCGGATCTCCATTCCATTGCACTTTGACTAAGTGAACTTTCTTGTTCCTCAGTTCTTTGGTTTCTTTGCCAATGATCTTTAGCGGCTCTCTTCTCATGGCTAATTCTGGAGTAATTTCAATATCCTGTTGTGCAGCTTCTTCCACGATCAAGTCTGGATCATGAACGTGCTTTCGAAGTTGAGATATGTGAAATACATCATGCACTCCAGGCAGCCAATCAGGCAATTTAACTCTATATGCGAGGGTTCCAATCCGTTCAAGTATAGGGAATGGACCAATAAATCTGGGCGACAACTTTCCAGTTTTGCCAAATCGGATCACCCCCCTCATCGGAGAAACCTTTATATACACATAATCACCAAAAGAAAAAGCCAAATCCCTTCTTCTCGAATCAACATAATTCTTCTGTCGGCTTTGAGCGGCGAGTAATCGTTTCTTAACGAAATCGACATTGTCTACAGCTTCACGGATCATATCAGGTCCCAATACAAGCCTATTGCCGGTTCGACCCAACAAGCAGGAGATCGGCACGGTCTACCATACAATGCTTCGAATGGTGACATTGTCAGGCTCGCCTGGTAGCTGTTATTGTATGAGAATTCAGCTAAATGCAAATGGTCTTCCCATGATCCATCAAAGTCAAGAACACACGCCCTTTCTGATGGCAGTTATTGCATACGGCAGTCATTACTGGTTCTTTCTTAGATTTAACCCTTTTCCTCTTGGCTTTGGGCTTCTTATTGGCCTCAGGATTATCAGTCTCGGACTCCTCTTTGTTACTCGGACTGACTTCCTCTTCGTCGCGCAACATACCTTTCTTATGGAGATCTTCATACTGATAAGCCATGTATATCATTTCTTAAAAAGGAAGCTTCACATGCCCCATTACTTTATTCTGGTATTTCCTTTGAAGCCCATTAATAAATCTCATATTCTTCCTCTTCGTATTTTGAATTAGATGAGGAGCAAAGTGATAAAGTTCATTGAATTTCTTATGATATACTGGAATGGTCATAACTACTTGTATTAGATAAGAGAATTCACCATATAACCGCTCAGTTGCTTTTGGAGGAGTAAATTTTTCACTGAAAACCTCTTTGAATCTATCCCAGGTGATATCACCCTCTGGATTATCCTTGATGATTGTTTCCCACCAGATTAAAGCTTCTTCTTTGAGCGCCCAAGATGCTACTAATCTTTTCTGATCATCTCTCAGCTGGAAATGCTCAAAATTCTTTCAGCGGAACTCATCCATGCTTGGGTTTGAATAATTGATTCATTGCCCGAGAATTGTGCTCCACCCAGATTTCGATATCTCTTAAATAGAGCCTCTAGATCTGGTTCTGTATTCCTTCTGTTTCCGATACTGATTATCTAGTGCTTCTGCAAATGGCAGATCAAGTGTCAGGTCATAGAAAAGATATTTTAAAACATAGAAACATATACTTCAAACGTAAATGTGTCTATTGGGGTGCATTTCATTCTGCTTTACTCATACTAGGATATTGCTGATCCTATCTATAATGAGTTACTCGTCCTAGAACTCTACTGGTTCTATTTCTGACGAGTTCGTTAATAGGTTATATTCCCGCACTAAGCTTAACCAAAGCTCTGATACCACGATGAGACGTTACCGCGAAATCCGGTAGGCTTTGCAACCATCCGTTCATCCTCTAGTACAGCAGGTAAAACCCACTGCGGCTCACAATGGTCCCCCAGTCCCTTGTTTTACGGCGACCCTCTCGAGTCTCCCGGCCACTGCCGAACCAACCCTCAACAGGGACATGTAGTGGTAAGAGTCTCCCGTTCGCCACCAAACCGCGAAGCGAGAACCACCTATCATGCGTACCCAGCCTCACAGGACCAGCAACAAGGTCTGGTATGAGAAATCTACTTAACACATTATACAATTGGCTAATCACAGGACTACGCCACTTTCGCGGAACGGGTTTACTCCATTGGATTGCCAGTGCTTTAGAACTAATAATTCTTTTAAACATCGCAATGATTTTTATAAAAATGAATCCATTATAAGACTCAGTTCCCATCAACAATGCAACGCAAACCGGAGGATAGAGTTTTACCTTATATTGGCCAAAATATGCTTGATACGAATAAAACAAAAGAATTTGATATTATTACTAGTGTTTATAGGTTTCAAAACAATTTCAGTCATAACTATCAATCATAGACGGCATGGGTACCATATATCATGTCGCCATATATATATATATATATATATATACACACACACACACACACACAATCAAAACCGCACGGTGTCATATTTGGAAATTGGATTTCCATCATGAACCAAGGCAAAAGATAGTCCTTACCGACTTTGAGACGCTCTAGCCCGTGTCTCAGGATCAGAGCTCGAGTGACCCTAGGATCATCAGTGTCGGTCTACCGATGTGGATTAAAATGCCTGAACACTGCGTTTCCCCGCCCTTTGGGGCGTTAATGAGCCAACGAATGGCTCCATCGACTTCACATAGTCATCGATATATCTGAGGCGCCCTGCAACAGCAACAACCACATAGGTGAAAATAATATAAATGTCAGCCAGTTCAAGCACTGACACCACCTCTAGCTAGAAGGAAACGCAAGCCCTCCCTGAGGTCCTCTCCCGTTTCTGGTTCATACCGGGGTGTGAGGCTCGCGAATTCACGTTAGACACAAAGGTATGCCACACAGGCGGTGCTTTGATCATCACCACAAGGCTTTGCCTTTCAACAGAAGCCTTGATCACTGCATCTTAGCATGCCACATAGGTAATTCACACCAAGCAACCGAGGGCTATCAATCATACAGAATGAATTCCAATGTCAGACACACAGTCCATTTACAAGTCCGTTCTGGATCTGAACAAAACTGGAGGCACTATATACCTCGCACACCCATCGACCTCCACGTACGTCTGGACGATCACCACTCATTATCCATATTTCGGGATGCCTCCCCATCAGGACATCAATTACATCCAAACGAGGTGAAGATCTCCGGTCTTCAGCCATCGTCTTCATCTTCGACTTCTTATCGTCGATTCAGTTGTTCAGAATGGGATAAACCCGGTCTTTCTGAGCAACTCACGTATATAATAAAAAGTGCTACACAAACACATCATACGTCTCATTTCGATTCATCTGTCACTAACTGTAGATCAGTAAGAGAACAATTTCCCAAATATCAACCCCGAAGGCCGAAACAACCATCAGATCAAAACCCAGGAAACCATTCGACTCAGCTAACCTTCAGTTAATTTCTAAATTTCACATTCCATATCATTTATAATATTTTATAATGATTTATCGCTATTTTTATTTATTTATTTATAGCCAATTCATTCAAACGATGCTTCAGGCCATAACGCGGCCGTGGCGCTGTTTTTCTTCAGATTTGATTTACACATATCTGAAAATCTAACCGTTGGATCTTCACAAATTTTGCATTATTAGAAAGATCTTTTCAAAACGAATCCAATGGTTCTAGTTTTGGGAAAATCCGATGGTCGGATCTCCCAGTACACTCATTTGAAGTTTCGATTTCAAAATACGAACTGCAGCGTCGTTATTCGATTTAATTTAATTATATTTATATATGTATATATAATCGATTCTAGCACTGTTTTTCTTCAGATTTGAATTAAACATTCTAGACAATCCAACCGTTGGATCTTCACAAAGTGGGTGTCGTTGGAAAGATATTTCCAAGGCAAACCCAACGGTTTCGGTTTCGGTAAAATCCGATGGTCGGATCTCCCGCACTAATCGTTTGAAATCACGGTTGCAAAACACGAACTGCAGCTTTGTTATTCGATATATTTTAACTCTATTTATATACATACATAAATACAATCGATTCTTCGATTTCAAAACTATATTCTTTTCATACATTCGATAAAAATGATATTTTTATCCACCCGACATTTATTTCAACACTTCACTATTTCTAACAATTCATTGATATAATAAAAATGTGATTTTTAATGTAAAACTATTTATTTCAAAACACGACAATTTTATATAGTTCATATAGATGATAAAAATATGATTTTTATTATAAAACAATTTATTTCAAAACACGAATACCATTCAACACATGAATTTCTATTCAACGAATGAATTTCTATTCAACACATGAAGGTTTTCTATAGTTTGTATATATATAATAAAAATGTGATTTTTATTATAAAATGATTTATTTCAAAACACGACTATTTTATATAGTTCATATAGATGATAAAAATAAGTTTTTTATTATAAATAATTTATTTTAAAACATGAATACCATTCAACACATGAATTTATATTCAAGGAATGAAGTTCTATTCAACACATGAAGGTTTTCTATACAACACACGAATATAGTTCTAACACATGAATATTATTCAAAATTTCGACAGCATAACGGCAGGGTAGTTAAAACTAGGGTCGTCCCTAGTACGGCTCCTCGATCTACCTTAAAGCCTCGCAGCTTTTGACAATGTGGATTTCACGCATCTAGTTCGCATGCAGGCGGCATGTATATTTTTTCATTTCCACAAACTAATCCTATGTGGTTTCAACCAAATAATTCTCAACCACAAACGGGTATTTTTCAACCACAATCAATCAATTTCAACCACAAACAATTCTAATCAACCATTCGTAATCAACCAATTTTCACACCAATCACAACCAATAAATATCGTCCATGGTTTGTAGACGAGGGGCGTGTATATATATATATATTTATATAAGCATTTCACTTCTATTTCAAGACATATATAATTTTTTCAACGCATATATAACTTATACATCGAATGTACAACTTATACAACGTTTATACATGAGGTGTACAATGCTTATATAACTCATACATCAACTATATAATTTATACATCGTCGTTTTCCATATCGTTTATAATTTAGAAATCTCACATTGGGTTGCACTCCACCAAAAATAGCAGAAGGCTCAGAAAAATATGCGATCTCTTCTAGAATGTAGAAGACGTCCACACGAGTCCACCGTCTCTTGTTTCACTTAATTTCGTCAACAAATGAAAAAGATATGATTTTTACAGTGAAATCAAAAATCGTAGCGCTTTAAAGTGCTATAATATAGTTTATTTTAAAATAGTCGTACCTCAGCTGATTTGTTCAAAACTAGGTTTGGATTTTTCTTCGAATCCATGTAGCTATTCATCGATCGGCCTTGGCAGCGTCGAAGGGGGAGGAGCGGCGCACCTGCGCCTAGAGGGGGGAGGCGTTCGATCGCCAGAGGAGGGTGCGGTGGCGGTTTGAAACCCGAAACTTACAGGCGTCGATTCTCCCAAACCACTCAATGAAAAAATCCAAACTATATATGGATTTGAAGGTCGTAGAGAGCTCTTCAAAATCCCCAACAAGAGCAGGGTCTAATTCGAAATGGATTGGCCGGAAAATGATCGGGAAGCCAACGAACGGTTCCGCCTTCGATCGGTACAGCGGGGAGAGAGAAAGAAAATATGGACCAATGATATTTTTTATTTATAAATTTTAAAAAACCGAAAATACCCCTTGTCACACACGAACGACTGTCGTCCCTAGCTAAATACCCCCATTCCGAACACAATGGATATGTTTCGTAGGCCCATTCGAATGTTTCAGTCAGTTTTCATTCAAATTAAAATATAAAACCTTCAATATTTGATTTGAACGTATATTTCAATTTGTTGGGGCCACATTCCGATTCTAAAAATTCCTGAAAAAAAACTAGCTATGTTTTGATGATACGGTCCCAACAAAATTAGTTTCATCAAATTCTGAGACCGTTTGAAAAATGGCCCATTTCTGGTCGATCCAATTTAACTATAATTGACCAAAACACAGTTTCCTTTGCCACGCTCACATACTAGCTTCAAAAATTATGAAATTTGAAATCTAGCAATAGTTTAAGATCCTGAATCCAACAAAAGTGGTTTCGTCGAATTCCGAGGTCGTTTGCCAAATAGGCATTTTCACGGGCTATATAAACTCCATAGCGACCTTTCAGAAAATTCATTTGGCCATAACTTTTTCTTCCCGCTACGAAACTTTGATTTTTCAGATTCGTTAGGAAGATATTCACTAACAGATTTAAATATTTTTGGTTTCACTCAAATCCGTTTTGTTTGCACCCGGTACAGTCAGCCAAAGTTTGAATTCAAATTTTGAAACTACCGCGCCATTTCAGGCCTTGTTTATAATTAGAATTAATTATATTTATTTTCAAACGTCGATTCAAACCTACTTTTCGTCATTATTATTTAAAACATTTATTTTAAATATTTAAAATCCACTAAAATAGCCAATTTAAAAAAAATTAATTGGTTCAGATTTTCCGGGTCGTTACAGAAAAAAAGTAAAAGTAGGCTACGTAGCAAAAAGTATGTTAATTAGAACATTTTTCTTTGGATGATATGCAATCCTAGCTATAAATTTTAATACGTTTTTCGGAGGAAAACATCAAAATTAAGGACTTGAAGAAACTTGTATTTTTTAATATATGTAATATGTAAAGAAAAAAAATCTGGCATTCACCCGATGATTACAGAAAAGACCCAAAAAAAATAGAGAGCATCACAAATGAATAACAACATATTTTATTTGAATGCTGATAAATTTTTACTAAATTTCTCAGTAAATTATTCTATGGAAAAAATAAGGACGAGTCTAGTAACTAATTCTTTTTTGAACTGTTATGTACAAAATATTTATCAACATAATCCAAAATGATGAGTCTGTACAGTTTTTATCCATGATGAACAGAACAAAAAACAATTTCTACAATTCGATTGAACAATAATTAGCATTACAAAACCAAAATTGAACAAATTGAGTTAATTTCTACAACGGTTAAAAACAAATTGTGCATATGAGGCAAAGTGAACTTCAAAAAAATTGAATAACAATTTGATTGCCAAATGTTGAAACGTCGTAATTTCAAAAACAGTAACTTGATTGCCAAACAATCATATACACTGATGCATAATAATTAGATTTCAAACACAGTAATTTGATTTTAGCACAGGAATTTAATTTTAAATGAGCTAACTTGGTTTCAAACGAAAGTAACTAGTTATGTGATCTGAAGGAAGAAGACCGGATCCAGATGCTAATGCGGTTTACTGTGTTTTGGATGCTAAATCGGATTCGGATCTAGAAGAAGAAGACTAGAGGTGCTTTGACGAATATGATAATCACAATAGGCAGTTTTCACGAAGCAGACCAGAGGAGCTTTCACGAAATTGATAATCGCGATAGGTAGCTAAATCGGCGGATGACTTTTTTTTTTATAGAGGATGGAGTTCGAATTGGTTCCCTTGAGATTATGATGCCCTAAGCAGCGGCTTCATTTACTTGTGGCAAAGGACGGCCTTGCATACATATTACAATGTTAGTAATATAACATATACTTGATATATAGACAGGGCCGGTCCTAGGACTTTTGGTATCTCAAGAAGAAAATAAAAAAGAGGCCCTTCTACAGATGCTAATATATGGCATCAAAACAATTTATACTTTTTAAAAATAACAAAAAAAAAGCAAACAACTTTATTCGTAATAATAAAGCAAATATCATCATCGATGTTATCATCATTCTCATCAACAATAGGGGTGTTATCCAAATTCAAACTCGAACCATCTTCTAGACTACTTTTGGTGAACAAATTATTAAGAGCACCTTTCTGTGAATTAGTAAGTTCATCTAACCTTCTTTTCCTAACCATTTTAGCGTGTCCAGATTCTTGTTTACACATTTTTAAACACTGCAAAAATTACATTGAATAATAACACATATTATTGATTATTATAATAAAACATGGTTATTTATCGACTAATTGTATGTTAACCAACCATTAAAAATTCATAAACTACTAACAATTTTGAACTAATCATAATTAATTAAATTTGGAAAATCGAAATACATATGTCGAAAATTTATAGTACTTCCAAATCCAATGCAAAAACTTCAAAATACTTAACAAACTTTCACTTTTTAAGTAGGGTATATACACTTAATTTTCAACCAAATAATGAAATCAAATAAAGGAAAAAAAGTAAAAGTAGGCAACGTAGCAAAAATACAATTAATTTTATTGGTTAGAACGTTTTTCTTTGGATGATATGCAATCCTAGCTATAAATTTTGATATGTTTTTTGGAGAAGACATCAAAATTAAGGACTTGAAGCAACTTGTGTTTTTTAATATATGTAATATGTAAGGAAAAAAAATCTGGCATTCACCCGATGATTACAGAATAGGGCCAAAAAAAATAGAGAGCATCAGAAATGAACAGCGGCATATTTTATTTGAATGCAAATAATTAAATTTCTCGGTCAATTATTCTATGGAAAAAAAACAAAGACGAATCTAGTAATTAATTCTTATTTGAACTGTTATGTACAAAATAGTTATCAATACAATCCAAATTGATGAGTCTGTACAGTTTTTATCCATGATGAACAAAACAAAAACAATTTCTACAATTCTATTAAACAACAATTAGCATTACATAACCAAAATCGAGCAGATTGAGTTAATTTCTACAATGGTTAAAAACAAATTGTGCAAATAAGGCAAAGTGAACTTCAAAAAAATTGAATAACAATTCGAATGCCAAACGTTGAAACGCCGTAACTTCGAACACAGTAACTTGATTGCCAAACAATCAAATACACTGATGCGCAATAATTAGATTTCTAACACAGTAATTTGATTTCAGCACGGCAATTTAATTTCAAATGAGCTAACTTAGTTTCAAACGAAATTAACCGGTTACCTGATCTGAAGGAAGAAGACCAGATCCAGATGCTAATGTAGTTTACTGCGTTTTGGATGCTAAATCTGATTCGGATCTAGAAGACGAACACCAGAGTAGCTTTCGCGAATTTAATAATCGCGATAGGCAGTTTTCAAGAAGAAGACCACAGGAGATTTCACGAATTTAATAATCGCGATAGGTAGCTAAATCGGAGGATGACTTTTTTTATAGAGGAAGGAGATCGAATTGGTGCCCCTGAGATTATGATGCCCTAAGCAGCGGCTTCATTCGCTTAGGGCAAAGGACGGCCTTGCATACATATTACAATGTTAGTAATATAACATATACCTGATATATAGATAGGGCCGGTCCTAGGACTTTTGGCACCTAAAGAAGAAAACAAAAAAGAGGCCCTTCTACAAATGCTAATGTATGACATCATAACAATTTATACTATTTAATATAACGAAAAAAATAATAAACCAAACAATTTTATTCGTAATAATAAGTCAAGTTCGCACATTAAAATATCATCATCGATGTTACCATCATTCTAATCAGTAATAGGGGTGTTATCCACATTCAATCTCGAACCATCTTCTGGACTACTTTTGGTGAAAAAATTATTAAAAGAACCTTTATGTGAATTAGTAAGTTCCTCTAACCTTCTTTTCCTAACCATTTAGCGTGTCCAGATTCTTGTTTACACATTTTTAAACACTGAAAAATTAACGTTGAATAATAACACATATTAATGATTATTATAAAAAAACATGGTTATTCATCGACTAATTGTATGTTAACCAGCCATTAAAAATTCATAAACTACTAACAATTTTGAATTAATCAAAATTAATTAAATTTGGAAAATGGAAATACAGATGTCGAAAATTTATAGTACTTCCAAATCCAATGCAAAAACTTCAAAATATTTAACAAACTTTCCCCTTTTAAGTTGGGTATATACACCTAATTTTCAACCAAATAATGAAATCAAATAAAGGAAAAGAGTAAAATTAGCCAACGTAGCAAAAAATATTTTTAATTTGTATTGGCTAGAACATTTTTCTTGGATGATATGCAATCCTTGCAACAAATTTTAATACATCTTTTGGAGGAAAACATTAAAATTAAGGAGTTGAAGCAACTTGTATTATTTAATGTATGTAATATGTAAAGAAAAAAAACTAACATTCCCCAAATGATTACAGAAAAGACCCCAAAAAAATAGAGAGCATCACAAATGAATAGAAGCAAATTTTATTTGAATGCAGATAATTCTTAATTAAATTTCTCAATCAATCATTCTGTGGAAAAAAAACAGAGACGAATCTAGTAATTAGTTCTTTTTTGAAATGTTATATACGAAATAGTTATCAACACAATCCAAAATGATGAGTCTGTACAGTTTCTATCCATGATGAACAAAACAAAAAACAATTTCTATAATTCGATTGGACAACATTTAGCATTACAGAACCAAAATTGAACAGATTGAGTTAATTTCTACAACAGTTAAAAACAAATTGTGCATATACGGCAAAGTGAACTTCAAAAAAATTGAATACCAATTCGATTGCCAAACGCTGAAATGTAGTAACTTCAAACACATTAACTTGATTGCCAAACAATCGTATACACGAATTAGATTTCAAAACAACAATTTAATTTCAGCATAGCAATTTAATTTCAAATGAACTAACTTGGTTTCAAACGAAATCAACCGGTTACCTGACCTGAAGGAAGAAAACCGGATCCAGATGCTAATGCAGGTTTACCGTGTTTTGGATGCTACATCGGATTCGGATCTAGAAGAGAAGATAGGAGGAGCTTTCGCGAATTTGATAATTGTGATAGGAAGTTCTCAAGAAGAAGACCAGAGGAGCTTTCACGAATTTGATAATCGCCATAGGTAGCTAAATCGTCGGATCACAAATTTTTTTTCTGATAGAAGATGGAGATCGAATTGGTGCCCCTGAGATAATGATTCCCTAAGCAGCGACTTCATTCGCTTGTGGCAATGGTCGGCCTTGTCTGTGTGTATGATTGCGTAGACATATCGTGATGCATTTACTGATTAACATAGAAATGTGTTTATTTTATGCTCTTATATTTTATCTTTTGTAAATAAATAAATGATACTTTGGGTAATTTTTATGTGTATTTACAGATTGTCAAGTGATGCCTCTTTCATTTCAAATTAAAGGCCAAAAGCTACTTCCTTATGTCAACACTTTCTCAATCCCAAAAGGAGTTGTAGCTCACTGGTAAATGCATAGAGATTTGTACTGAGAGACCTGAGTTCGATCCCCATCAAGCTCACTTTTTGCCAAAGAAAGGAACGTTCACACTGCCCCTTTTGCTCTGAAGAAAATATGGATAAGTGTTATATTATATGTGTGTGTGTATATATATATATATATATATATGCATTCATATGTATGTATATATGATATACACTAATAAGCATTTCAGGAAGTCATATTCTTATCATGGAAATCAATTCAAATCGAGCATTTTTATTCAACTGCCAATTAGAAGAATTTCTGATTGAATTGCTGCCAAGAAAAGATCAATTTTTATATTCTTTTCCTATGATACCTTTGGAATCTAATAAATGTCCTTGATGGGAGGATTAATTGCTGATGGGAAGATTAATTGTTGATTGGAAGAATAAATGCTGATTGGAGGAATAAGTGCAGATTAATATAAGAGAAATAATTGCTATTAAAAGGGGCCATATACGCATATATTGGATGAGGTTTGAGGTTGGCATTTTATCCTATAAATACTGTTGTAATCTCATTGTAAATGAATAAGCTGGGAATCAATAAAGTTCTCTCTATTTTCTCTTTTTCTGCATTTTTATTCTCATGACAAGTGGTGGTGTATAGTAATTAGATTTACTAGAACCCAACTGTTATTGCAATTTTATTTTCCTGTTAATTTATTTATATTCTGCAAGTCTAATTCCAGCAATCTGTTTATTTCCTAATCATTGAATTGATAATAGATTCGAGTAGATTCGAATCTATTGTGAATTCAATCGCAGTATTTATTTGTTTTATTGTTAATTGTAATTTGGTCGTTGATGCAATTAGTTTTGTTTTGAACCAAGTCGCAATTTCAATTTTAATCACCCTCCAGAATTCGTCTAACTCGCCCAAGAATAAATAAATATTAATTTTTAATTACACCTCCCTGTGTTCGACCTGTATGCTACACACCTGTATGCTTGCAAAATTTAATTTAAATATCGCGCTTTTCTAGCGTCGATCAAGTTTTTGGCGCCGTTGCCGGGGAGGTAACGTTAAATTTTATTATTTATTTAATTCTGATTCGTGTTAGCTTTTTTCTTGTTTTATTTTCTTCTTGTTTTTATTTTGTTTTGTTTAGTAGAAAAAAAAATCGTGCTAGTTTTTCTTTTATTTCTTTCCTTTTTTTTCCCCTCAGTCTATTCCTTTTTACAAGTTCCTCTCTCTCTTCATTTAAAAAAAAAAACTTGCCAATTTTCATCTAATTCTTTTCCTTTCTTTTATTTCTTTCCCTCCTTAACTTTCATCTACAATCTGATTTCTTTCAAAATATATATATATATATATATATAAAGAATTTATTTCTTTCCATATTTTCTTTCTTTTCTCTACATATTTGTTCTGCCAAACATACTGACCATCATCTTCCACAATCACTCCAACTCCACCCTCAATACCTCACACACATCTGTAACCGATCATTATCTCACCAGCTTCCCTCATTCACAAGCCATTCAACCACCAGACAATCCAAACCCATACCATCTCATACCAAAACTCCGAACCCAGTATCGAATTGAAGAACCGAATACAAAAAAAAAGGGGGAAGCATTAGTCTGTTTGTTCGATTTTTTTTTTCTTTTTCTTTTGTGTTCTCTGAGGAATAATAGCTGGCGTGGGTTATTTGTTTAGTAGGAGTGGGGAGTATTTATTTTTGCTGCTGTGTTTTGGGGTGAGTATATTGGGGACCGGGTTGATTTGCTTGATAACGCAAGGCCATATCTTTGTAGTTCGATTGTTTTTGGGAAGCTAAATTGTGGTATCATTTCATAGACAGAAAGAAATAGAAATAAAAAAGGAAACGGGGCGAGAGTTTTTGTTTGATTCAACTCTTCTGATTTAAGTTGTATTCTGTATTGAGACCTGAGAGTGATTTGTTTCTAAGACATTTTGTTGGTACAAATTTTTTTTTCCTATTAAACAGGGACGTGTAAGTCCTTAAAAGTGAAATTGTGATTTGCTGCTTTGTATTGTGAATCCCTGCTTTGTTTGTGTTTAGTCTAAAGGGGTCCACATCGTTATCTTAGTTGAGCTTTAGATCCATTTTTTTTTTTAGTTTGAGTCCTGTTGTTTTATTTTAGCTTAGCCTAGTTTTTGTTTTCCTTTTAACTTAGTTTATCTTTTTATTTTATTTTTTGTTTGTTTTATTTTTTTGCAAAAAAAAGGAAAAAGGAAAAAGCTCAAAACAAATTAGAAGCCAAAAGAAGAAACGAATTCAAACAAACGAACAAGGGATCCAGAGATTTGCAAGTTGAATTGTTAGAGCGGTTGCACACCAAGTGGGGTGTGAACGCGCTAGCGCTTCCCAAATTCACTGGACGGACTGCCGATCAAGGTAAGAAATTTTTAAAACACTACAGGTGCTCTGCTGCAAAGAAAAATATATATAGACAATTGTTGTAAAAAAAATTCTGCAGGGGCAGTGGCTTTGAATGTACAATTTTTAATTTTTGCAATTATTTTGTGTGATTGTTGTTATTTCTGCATTTTTATTCATTCTGTTAAGGGCAATACCCCAATTCACATAAGGTGAGGGATTTCATCACCCTTTCCTTGGCCCACAAATTGCATTTCATCGTAGAATCTGGCTAATAATAACGGTTAGACATTGGACTTAAGGGAGTCACGGGCTCATCTAGGGCTTAATTATATTGTGATAATTGATTCATTTGGAACGAATTATTTCTTGGTGTCTAGACTATGGCAGAGAAATAACCGTTTATAAATATTACGGTGATTCGTAAATATTATATCGGTTGTTACTCTGAAGGTACTTAAACCTTCGGCTGCATTGCTAGGGTGATTCCTGGTGCACCGATAACTCCTGTCCGTTAACTGGCTGAGAAATCTTTTGATCTAAGTAATCAAACGCACCACTCTATAATTTTGGGTTAGGAGCCAATAAGGACAGAAAACTTCATTGTAGCTAATTTCTGTGCTTGCATTTAACAACAATGAGTGAAAAAAGTGTTAGCCAACAAAATTCTCCTAGGGGTTCTCGTATCAACCAAAATTTTCCAACCGAATTGGATCAAAATCGAGTGAATCAAAACTTCCCAAACCTTGGAGATCAAAATCAAATAAATCAAAATTTTCAAAATCTCAATATCCAACTGGATAGACCCTTGTCTCTTCGTGATCGATGTTATCCTACTAGGACCGTTCAACCATCTGTCATTGTGTTCCCACCAGCTGAAGGAAACAATTTTGAGCTAAAACATTCTTTTATCCAAGGGGTACCAAAATTTACTGGGTCTGAAAATGCTTATGAATTTCTGAGTGAATTTGAATTGTACGCCTCCACAACAAAAATGAAACAACTATCTAACGAATCGATCAAGCTAAGGCTAATTCCATTTGCACTACTTGAAAGCGCTAAAAGATGGCTAAATTCTCTTCTACGACATTGCATAAGAAGTTGGGATGAATTTGTCACTGCATTCTTGAAAAAGTTTTTCCCTTTCCATAAAACTCTAAAAATCCGAACCGAGATAAATCAATTTTGTCAAAATGAGGGGGAAACTTTTTCAAAATACTTTGAGAGATTCAACCAGCTATTATATAGTTGTCCTCATCATGGAATTCTAAAAGATCACTTATGTCAAATTGCATATGAAGGGTTAAACTATCAGACTAGAACTCAACTAGAATCAATGTGTGGAGGAGACTTTATGTCTAAAACAGCTGATGAAGCTTGGCAATTCTTAGAAGATTATTCTGAAAAGGACATGCAGTGGGAATCGATTCGTGTTCCCATTCGTACTTCTACTAGAGGAGTGCATGTCGTGGACCCAAGTCAAATTCCTTTAGAAAATCAAACTCCTCAAGCCGGAGAAGGGTTACCCCACTATTACTCTCAGGACCAAGCCAATGCTATAGCTCAAAATAATCCTTATTCATCTACATACAACCCTGGTTGGAGGAACCACCCAAATTTTTCTTGGTCAAACCCCAATAATTCGGCTAACCCATCTCACATGCAACCCTTTATTCCCAATCCGAATTACCAAGCTCCTTCTTCCAATTCTCAAATCTCTCAACCTGCACCTCAAACGAAACAACCTTATAGGCACCCCAACTTTCAATCATCAAATCAATCCTCTCAATCTTCTCAACCACCACAAGATATCGTGCGTTTAGAGAAACAGTTGAACTCTCACGAAGCTAAAATGAACTCACAAGACGCTAAACTCAACCAAATGTTCAATATGATGAAAGAACAAATGAAAAATAATGAGAAAGGAAAGTTACCTAGTCAACCCGAGGTGAATCCAAAATATTACTCTCGTGCTCTAAATTCTTGTGAGGATGAAAACCACAATCCGGTCAACGTTGTTACAACCCTTCGATCTGAAAAGGGGATTGATAATAATGTTGGCAACCCTGACAAACCTTCGAACTCAACCCAAATACAAAAGCTTGATGATCACTTAATGGCTACAAATGCCAGTTCTTCTAAACTTCCATCTCCCTTAAATGTTGGCAATCCCAACAGTTCTTCTCCTAGTGTCGACAAACCCGACTCACCTTCTGAAATCGATGTTGGCAATACCAATATTTCATCTTCTACACACTTACCACCTTCTTCTTCCATGGCCAAATCTTCATCGTCGAACGATGAAACTGATCGTAGAGTCGAAAAACCTATAGCTCCATTTCCCCATAGACTCAATAATAAGAAGAAAGCGACAAATTTCGATAAAATTCTGGAAATTTTCAAACAAGTCCGTGTGAACATTCCTCTTTTAGACACAATCGAACAAATTCCTCAATATGCTAAATGTCTTAAGGAATTGTGCACACAAAAACGTGCGACCAATGTCCCAAAAACCGCCTTTCTAACTGCAAATACAAGCTCTGTTCTTTCGAATCTTTCCCCAGTCAAGTATAAAGACCCTGGCTGCCCTACGATTGATTGTAAAATAGGAAACACACACATCTCTCGTGCCCTACTCGACCTTGGTGCCAGTGTCAACCTTCTCCCTTATACTGTCTATCGTCAACTTGGACTAGGGGAGATTAAACCAACAAACATCACACTTCAACTAGCCGATCGATCTGTCAAAAAGCCATTAGGAATTATCGAAGACATCTTGATACAGATCGAGCAGTTTTACTTCCTTGTCGATTTTATAGTTCTAGAAACAGAGCCTGTCTCAAATCCCAAAGTTCAAATACCATTGATCTTAGGACGCCCTTTCTTAGCAACCTCTAATGCTGTCATTAATTGTAGGAATGGTCAGCTTCGACTCTCCTTCGGGCACCTAACCATTGAGCTAAACATCTTTAATCTCAACAAGCAACCTAGGGATTTTGAGATCAATGAAATTGACATGATTCAAACCATAGTTGATGAAACCTCTAGTGACACTTCTGAAGCCTTGAAAATGTGTCTTGACCATTTCGACTCTGATTTCGATGAACTCGAATACATTTCTGAACTAAACAAAATTCTTGACTCCGACACTTCGTCACCTGAATCTAACCAAGGAATATTGACCAATGTTGATACACAAGACCTTCCTAAGTTAGACCTCAAACCCTTGCCACCAGACCTTAAGTATGCCTACCTAGACTCTTCAAAAACTTTTCCCGTAATCTTGGCCTCCGATCTTACCGAGGACCAAGAAGAAAAACTTTTGGATATCTTACGGGAAAATAAGGACGCCTTGGGGTGGGAAATTAGCGATATAAAAGGAATTAGCCCATCAATTGTGGAACATCGCATACATTTAGTTGATGAGGCTAAACCCACCCGTGAGGTTCAAAGGCGATTAAACCCAAACATGAGAGAAGTGGTCAAGGAGGAGATAATCAAATGTCTAGACAATAACATCATCTATCCCATCTTTGATAGTACTTGGGTGAGTCCGGTACAAGTTGTACCAAAGAAGTCGGGAGTCACTATGATCAAAAATGACAGTAATAAACTCGTCCCAACAAAAATCAAAACCAAATGGCGTGTGTGTATCGACTATCGAAAGCTTAACTCAGCCACACGAAAAGACCATTTTCCCTTGCCTTTTATTGACCAAATGCTCGAACGCTTAGCGGGACATGAGTACTACTGTTTTCTCGATGGATACTCTGGCTATAACCAAATCCCTATTGCTTTAGAGGATCAACATAAGACCACCTTTACTTGTCCCTTTGGAACCTTTGCTTATCGTCGCATGCCTTTTGGTCTTTGTAATGCCCCCGCGACTTTCCAAAGGTGTATGATGAGTATTTTCTCTGATATGGTGGAAGAATTCTTGGAAATATTCATGGACGATTTTTCAATTTATGGATCATATTTTTCCCAATGCCTCACTCATTTAGAACTCGTCCTTAAGCGTTGTAAGGAGAAATCACTCGTGCTTAATTGGGAAAAATGCCATTTCATGGTAAAAAGGGGGATAGTTCTAGGTCATGTCATCTCCAAAGATGGCCTTGAAGTCAATAAATCCAAAATCGATTTGATTGCTAATTTACCTCCTCCTAAGTCTGTCAAAGATGTTCGTTCATTTCTTGGCCATGCAGGATTCTATAGAAAATTCATTAAGGATTTCTCGAAAATTTCAAAACCTCTCTCGAATTTACTTGCTAAAGACGTAAAGTTTGAATTTTCCAATGATTGCAAAACATCTTTTGAAACTCTTAAGTCAATCTTGACCACAACTCCCATCATTCAACCTCCTGATTGGACTCAACCCTTCGAACTTATGTGCGACGCTTCTGACTTTGCAATTGGAGCCATCTTGGGTCAGCGAATTGATAAACTCCCTCGAGTCATTTACTACGCTAGCAAAACCTTAAACGAGGCCCGATTGAATTACTCAACTACTGAAAAGGAATTTTTGGCAGTTGTCTTCGCTCTTGAGAAATTCAGACCATATCTCATAGGATCCAAAGTCATAGTTTACACTGACCATGCTGCCCTACGATATTTGCTTTCTAAAAAGGATGCCAAGGCCCGCTTGATTCGTTAGATCCTTCTTCTTCAAGAATTCGATATAGAAATACGAGATAAAAAGGGTTCTGAAAATGTCGTAGCTGATCATCTCTCTCGAATTGTGCACGAAAATGATAACGACACCCAAATCGATGACTATTTTCCTGACGAACAACTCCTTTCGATCTCTAACACCCCTTGGTACGCTGACATTGTGAATTATCTTGTCACATAACAAACACCCGCTGAATGGTCGAAACAAGATAAACAAAAATTTCTCTCAAAAGTTCGAAACTTCTATTGGGACGACCCATATCTTTTCAAATACTGTCCAGACCAAATCATTCGAAGGTGTGTGCCCGATCATGAACACCAAAGTATTCTCTCCTTCTCACATGACCATGCTTGTGGCGGTCATTTTGGAGCAAGAAAAACTGCTGCAAAAGTTTTGCAAAGCGGTTTTTATTGGCCCACACTCTTCCGTGACGCTTTCGAATTTTGCTCTAAATGTGAGCGATGTCAAAGAACGGGTCGAATCTCTAAGCGGAACATGATGCCTCTCAACCCCATTGAGTTATTCGATGTTTGGGGCATCGATTTCATGGGACCATTCCCTAATTCATTTGAGAATCTTTACATCTTACTTGCGGCAGATTATGTCTCAAAATGGGTTGAAGCCATTCCGACCAAAACCAACGACAACAAGGTTGTTGTCAAATTCGTCAAAGAAAACATCTTTTCACGCTTTGGCACACCTCGAGCTATCATTAGCGATAATGGCACTCACTTCTGTAATCGTGCTTTTGAGTCCTTGCTCAAGAAATACTCAATCACACACAAGTTGTCGACCCCCTACCACCCACAAACCAGTGGGCAAGTAGAAGTCTCCAATAGACAAATCAAACAAATTCTTGAGAAAACCGTGAATTCCAATAGAAAAGATTGGTCCGTAAAACTGATTGATGCACTTTGGGCTTTTCGCACTGCTTATAAAACCAATCTAGGGATGTCACCATATCGATTAGTCTTTGGAAAGGCCTGTCACTTACCTCTTGAATTAGAGCATCGCGCTCTTTGGGCCATAAAACTTTTGAACTTTGACTTAGAAAAAGCCGGCTCGCATAGGAAGTTACAAATTTCGGAATTAGAGGAATTAAGAAATGAGGCGTATGAAAATGCAAAAATCTACAAAGAAAGAACCAAAGCCCAACACGACAAAAACATACTTCATAAGGAATTCAACGTAGGTCAAAAAGTTCTTTTATACGACTCTAGACTTCACTTGTTTCCAGGAAAACTCAGATCTCGATGGACTGGACCTTATGTCGTGACAACATTATACCCTCATGGAGCTGTTGAAATTGAAAATCCTAGGGATGGAAAAGTCTTCAAAGTAAACGGTCAACGACTGAAACCATTTTTGGAATTCGAGCAATATGACGAAGATGACTCTATCGATCTGCATGATCATCCACCATGAAATCAGGTGGTACACGTTCTTTTTCTTTTATTTTTATTTTTTCATTTTTTATTTTTATTTTTGTTTTTCTGCCTTAGACAGTTGGGACACTGTCTCAATCAAGTGTGTGGGGGAGTCTGCATTTCACTCATTTTCGTTTTCTCTTTATTTTTTCATTCTTTTCATTTTCATCCATTTAAATAGGACCATCATGCATTTTAGACTGTAGTAACATGCCATTTTTTTTGAAATACGACACATTTTAGATTTGATACAACAAAACAAGTTAAGGATTATTAATCAGTTGATAGTATTTTTTTCTCTCAGCTTAGATCGAATAAGAAATATAATGAAAAGTTTAATTTTGAGGGATAATAGTGTAACCGGTACATAGGGAGATTCTTAGGTGATGGCCATAAAATCTATTCTATATTGTAGACTTTGTTTAAATAAGTGGAGGACTTAAAATACTTATATTGGCTTTTCGAATCTTTAAAACTAAGTTGTGTTAAGTTGAACTCGCATAACTCTCTTTTTGTGCTTATAAATTCAATAATAATAATAATAGTAATCCAAGGGTATCCAACATTGCTTGTATATCGAGCGTTGGTGTGCAAACCTGCCAAGCTCTATCCGACATGTTGTTGACAAAGTCAGCGTTGAAATATCTTGGTCTCATTTTATGAGATTGGACACCTAAGGATTACCGACATGTGTTGACAAAGTCAGCGTCGGTCTGCACAATCCGCCAAGCTCTGTCCTAACTCTCCGTCAGTCCGCAAGGCAGTGTATGGGTGGTATACCTTGGTCTTTTTAGTTAGGTGTATGTACTTAATCATAAATCTTAAAATTTTATAGAATAAAGAATAAGCGATGATACCCAAACACTTCTTGACCTTATTGATTTGACTAGTCATACATGAGAAAATTAGACTACCACTTTGCAAACTGTGCCAAGCAAACTAAGAATTTATTTCATGGCTGCACTATGTTATCAACTGAACTAACTGGCCAAACTGGAATTTAACATTTGAAAACTTGATTTATATTGAAAATTTGTGACAAGTTGAGGTATTTAAAGTACAATCAACTAACTAGAAATTGTCAACTTAATTTGTTGTACCACTTCAGAAACAAGTCTTGTTTTCATGTTTGTTTTTATTTTGCATATGTCCATTGCATTCATGTAGTTTCATTAGAACCATATCATACTGCATTTGGATTTTGTGGGTAGTATCCGCTGAAAACCCTCACGAGACACCACTCGTCCTACTAGGGACACCTAGAGGTTTAATGGCTTGTTGCATACGCTCAATGCAATCGTGTTTCCTACGAAAGTGTGACCTATCTAGTTAGTTTTTCATTTTATTTTCTTTTTACTCGAGGACGAGTAAAAGATAAGTGTGGGGGTATTTGATTAACATAGAAATGTGTTTATTTTATGCTCTTATATTTTATCTTTTGTAAATAAATAAATGATACTTTGGGTAATTTTTATGTGTATTTACAGATTGTCAAGTGATGCCTCTTTCATTTCAAATTAAAGGCCAAAAGCTTCTTCCTTATGTCAACACTTCCTCAATCCCAAAAGGAGTTGTAGCTCACTGGTAAATGCATAGAGATTTGTATTGAGAGACCTGAGTTCGATCCCCATCAAGCTCACTTTTTGCCAAATAAAGGAACGTTCACACTGCCCCTTTTGCTCTGAAGAAAATATGGATAAGTGTTATATTATATGTATATATATATATATATATGCATTCATATGTATGTATATATGATATACACTAATAAGCATTTCAGGAAGTCATATTCTTATCATGGAAATCAATTCAAATCGAGCATTTTTATTCAACTGCCAATTAGAAGAATTTCTGATTGAATTGCTGCCAAGAAAAGATCAATTTTTATATCCTTTTCCTATGATACCTTTGGAATCTAATAAATGTCCTTGATGGGAGGATTAATTGCTGATGGGAAGATTAATTGTTGATTGGAAGAATAAATGCTGATTGGAGGAATAAGTGCCGATTAATATAAGAGAAATAATTGCTATTAAAAAGGGCCATATATGCATATATTGGATGAGGTTTGAGGTTGGCATTTTATCCTATAAATACTGTTGTAATCTCATTGTAAATGAATAAGCTAGGAATCAATAAAGTTCTCTCTATTTTCTCTTTTTCTGCATTTTTATTCTCATGACAAGTGGTGTTGTCTAGTAATTAGATTTACTAGAACCCAACTGTTATTGCAATTTTATTTTCCTGTTAATTTATTTATATTCTGCAAGTCTAATTCCAGCAATCTGTTTATTTCCTAATCATTGAATTGATAATAGATTCGAGTAGATTCGAATCTGTTGTGAATTCAATCGCAGTATTTATTTGTTTTATTGTTAATTGTAATTTGGTCGTTGATGCAATTAGTTTTGTTTTGAACCAAGTCGCAATTTCAATTTTAATCACCCTCCAGAATTCGTCTAACTCGCCCAAGATTAAATAAATATTAATTTTTAATTACACCTCCCTGTGTTCGACCTGTATGCTACACACCTGTATGCTTGCAGAATTTAATTTAAATATCGCGCTTTTCTAGTGTCGATCATTTACTACTGCAAAATATAGAGAATAGTTATCCTCTAAACTTATGTGATTTTCATTCAATGGGACTTTATGTTCTAACCTTCCTCCTCTTAATATAATTACAGAACAGTAAGTGGGAGTTCAGGATGAAAGATGAAGCCTTTGGAGCCGACGCTGAAGGTCCCGTCTATTGTTGTTATTATTATTATTTGTGGCAGTGTTGTGTTGTATTTTTATCATTTGTTATTTATTATGATGTACCATTTATGAAAATTAAAATATTGTTGCAAGTTACATTTATGGTATTTTTATAATAACAGTACATCTATTTCTGATATTATATTTCATCCCTTCCGCTGTGTGAGATTTCCATTTCGTTTAGTTTGCTCTGTTATTTTTGTGAAAATGTAATTCCTTCTAGGAACCCACAATCCGTTTTAGAGTGACTCTAAGTTCCAATGGGCCTATTCTAGGTCAGAATTTAGGCCCTCTACGGGTGGGTTGCTACGTGTGGTATAGAGCATAGGTTACCAGATTACGACGAAATTATACGTATGAGAGGTGTATTTGTTATCTTAAAAAAGAATTTTCAAAATTGTTTTACTATATAAGTATATATATATATACACTTAAAATACGCGTATCCCATTAAAATATCATCTATAGGTCCTTCTTTAGGAAGCGCTTAACCGTAAATTCTAGAAACACTCTAGAAACCATATAGTGATATAGCAACTTCCCTATCCATTTAGAAATCTTTAAGACTTAAATGGCGATAATATATTTGAACTTGAAAAGGACAGAAACCCCCTTATTTAATAGGTAATAAATGGAAATTAATCTGATGGATTATCTATCATTTATGATGGAAAATAAGAAAGCAAGCATTTAACATAAATGTCCGTTAGGTTAGCAATTAATATTAACAAGTTGATAAATATGTTATGAAACAGAAATACAACTTTGATTATTTGCATAAACTTCCACAATAAAGCTATGAAAATTTATGAAAATGCTTCCGATCCCGGCAATGATTTTGTCAAAAATTGAGGTAAGAAACAGCAAATTCGGAGGTCCCACCACAAATGCATGTGGATTTACAATATTGACCCCCCTCCCCCGAATTCCTGATTTTGTACTGATTCACACGGTTTACCCGGATTTGCTACCGGGCCTCCTAGCATATCCCGAAAATTTAATATTTCAAAGGAACGCTAAATGGTAAAAAAAGGAAAGTATTAAAATGGACAATCAAGACTACTAATATAAAAGTATGAATATCTGATTTATAATGAGAAATTAAAGTGCTCATAAGCAATACTTAAAATAGTTTAAATGGGCATAAAAGACACTTTAAGGCAGCTATTAGGAATGTTTTGAGATGGAACAATAATGAACACAGAAGAAAAGAGTTAAGACAAGACACAGACTTCCGTGAATAGTATACATAAATATTTGTTGAAAAGATAATAGGTAGGATAGGAAAGTTGAAGGAAAAATAATTAAATATGTTTAACTAACTGACAAAAAGTTGTGAAACTTTCATAAATGATTTTTGGGTAAATTATTTTGTAAAACAGAAATTTGAAACAATTATAGAAATTTCATGGATAGGCTCAAATTATGTAACATTTCTATTTGAAAAGAAATTAAAAATATGAATTTAGGAAACATAAGCATTTTTGGAGAAATCAGAAAGAGATTACCATTTCTTCCATTAAACAAACTATAAATGTAAAATTGGAAAACGGAATGACAAATTCTTTAAATATGTTAGTAATAAACTAGAAACTACAAGAATTACATTTAGAGCTTTAAGAAAAATGTAAAAGAATGCTAGTCCTTAAAAAAGTTACAAATGGTAGAAATTTTAATTTTGTAATTGTTACAGTTCTCACATAACAACTTTTAAATTTCAAATTCTTCAAGAATTTTTAGTTTTCTTGTTCAGCTTCACATAAGATAAAATAAATTTATAAATTTCTTTTCTTCAAAATTTTGAAATAAGTTACGACTATAGGTGTGAAACTTAGAAATAGAATATCGGATTAATAGGCAAGGTAAGCTTAAAAATGTAATAGATATCATTTTCCCTGTAATAAATAGCGTTCTACCAAAAATAATGGGAAAAGGATAGGAGTTAGCATTAATCATTCCAAATAAGTAAATTTATGGTTTATGGGTATTAAATAAATTTTGAAAGGCATATTTAGAGTTGCAAATAAATTAGAATGAATGGTTATGCTTTTAAAGAAACATTCATGTGTAATAAATGTTTTTCAAAATTTGATTTAAGTATGATATTTAAAGTTTTACATTGCAACAAAAGCTCTAATATAACTGCATGAAAAGGCCATTAAAACATTATTTTAAATAAAAGGTAAACAAACCTTGAGTAATGTTTCAAAAGTATTATTTTGAAAAGTGACAAGGTATTTTTTAAATATAAAAATGAATGTCATTAAATATTTTAGGAGACTGAATTGTTGCCTAATTAAATTTTGATACTCAACTAAGATTCTATTTCTAAAATAGAATTAACATTTGGTTTATTAGCCATTAAAAAGTTTTTATATAAGACCTTAAAATGCTTATCATTCTTGTAAAGTGTTAATGTCTGACATTCAACATATTAATAAATATAAGTGTTAAAAGTAAATTCATTTTTGCTCCATTTGGTGAATGTTTCCAAAATTTTAAAAGCTTGAAAAAAGGGTATCTAATTACTTATTGTAATATTTTTTGGAATTAATGAAAATGAAATTTTTATTAAAACAAAGTATGTATCAGTGTTTAGTTTAGTAAGTATTAGAATGTGGGAAGTTATTTTTTCTCTTAAAAGTTGGGATTTATGTACGTTTAACTAATGTTTTCAAAACATTACAAAAAGAGGCATTTATTGAGCATCAATGAAGTGTTTTGTATGGAATAAAAGAAATACATTTTAGAAAAGAAATTCAATTTTTTTATACTTCAGCATTTAAAAAGACGTTAAAATGGGAATATGTGAATTAAGTAAACTTTTGTGAGTTATTATAATAATGAGACACACACACATATATATATATATTCATATAAATGACTGCAACATATAAACAAATTTATTTGGTGTCACTGCTGAAATTTATACTTCTGCAAAAGAAGCAAATTTAGTAGTAGCAAATTAGATAACTCAGAATTAGGTTCTAGGGCTAGGTAAGAATAAGTTGTACAATAAAATTTGGAAATTTGAATATTAGTCCCAAAGGCATATATTGGAAAAAGTTAGTGTTGTAAAGGGATTTCCAAAATCAATATTTATTTGTAAACCAGATTACCCTAAATAATTTAGGAATTAATATGATTATGAACATATATAATGACAAGCGACATATAAATACAAATATAGGTATAATGTAAGTAACATAATTTACCATATTTAACGATATCAGAAATAATATTCATGGATATTAATTGCAAATTTAACGGGCAATTAATTTGTAAACAATAAAACCAAAACAGAAATTTGGGGACTGATTTAAAGAATAAATTGGTTTTGAGAAATGGATATGTATTCAAGCTTGAAGGAGTTTAAAGGAATTAATTAAGTACTAGTATTTTTCGCCCGCTTTATTGGGCATTAAAATTTATGTTGTTAAAAAATAATATTTTATTGATTAAATATAAAAAATAAAAGAAAATTAAAGTATTGTTATTAATAGTAAATAGTTACATATATATATATATATATAAATATTATTATTTTGTGCGGAAACAATAATTAATTGTTCTGTTCAGCCAAAAATAATATTATCATCGATATGTGTGCATTGTAAATGTGTGTTAAATCGGACCCTTGTTGCTCGATCAACGGGTATTTAGGTACATCATTAGTATACATAAAAGTGTTAATATTTCATGAACTAACTTTGGTAGCTCTTCTATTTAGGACTTACAACCATAAAAACTTATTTTCAATGGTGAGAGGTATATATTCTTACGGTTACTCATACATACAATTTTGACATTCTATAAAAATTGAATTAATGTGTAGGTTTCTCATTTTATAGTCAATATTCACTACATGAATATAGAACAAATAAGTAATACACTGGTTATAATAGAAAGTGGTAACTTAAGAAAAAAACCATATTAAGTTTCGCAGAACTGAGATCATTAATTGTGACAATACAGGTTGTAGAAAAAAAAGCATTTGATCAAGGCATTCCTAAACTTAATCCTACATATGTAGTTACCTTGGGTCTTTTCATTCTTCCACAACATTGCTCTTTCATGATCAATCAGCAAATGTGGAAGTACGCAGTAATACACCTGACATTCTTGTTATGTAAAAAAAAGTGTTCTAATACCAAACTGTTGGGGTTTTGTGCGTTGTGGAAGTTTGACAAAATGCCAAGAAAAATAGGATTTTTATCACCCAATCACTTTAAGATGAATGTGATTGAAAAAATAAACAACACCACAAAAATATTGAAAATTTGAGCACACGATATTCCACCCAACCACCCTCTTTATTGATTCACCAATAACAAATTTTGTTTACACTTAATGAATTACAACCAAAAATAAACAAAATACAATGAATTTATTGAGATAGGCAAAGAAAATCTAGATGACTACAAATATTGTTGGAGTAGAAGAGCGATGAAGAACGACGACAAACCCTTGGACAATCTGGAGGAACTAACTGCGTCTTTCAGCAATAAATAGGAATAACTACCTTTAGCCCAAATTCCTACATCTTCCTTTCAAGATATCTCGAAATATAACCATTCATTTCTTTTCTTCTATGATCAAATAAATCAGTTAACCAATAAATCAATCAATCATTTAACCAATCAATCAATCAACCAATTAGTTAATTAATCAATCAATCAAAAAATTCAACACTCCACTTTGATTCAAATATCACATATCTCCAACAATCCACAAGCAAGTCAATCTAGCTCTTTCAACAACACCTACTCTCAATTAAAATCAACCTCGATTTCAAGGCAACGAGATATACCCCAGTCGATTTGAAAGGACTATGACCACTTCTCAATTACAAGCACTATCTACTGCCTGCAAAAGATGCATCAACCATTTGAGCTACACCACGCAAAAACCAATGGTCTAAAAAGTGCTTGCGAAACCATAAGATCTCCATCATCTTTGTGGATTTCAAAACTCGACATCCATCTTCCGTTTGACATGATCTCTTCATCTTCGGGATCCCTCGAGCATCATCAACATCTAGTGTAACACCCCAAAATTAGATACACTATACTGTAAAGATAATTAATTAAAGGGTTAATTAATTAATGAAGAAAATTAAAAAAATGAATATATATATATATATATATGAATGTATGCAATTATGTTAAGAAGGTACAAGTTTAAAAATGTGCATTGAGAAAAAAACGTGCATGCCAATTAATTAGGCTACAGTAAAAGAAAAATTAATGCAATAAATACAAAAAGAGGAAGGAAATGTGTGGATGCATGCATTAAAAAAATGATAAATGCAATCAATTTATTTTGGAGAGAGAGATTTATGCATGTATTAATAGATGTATTCATAATTTGACTATACATTGACTTTGCACATTATGGGGAAATTAGTGAAAAAAAGAGTAGGATTTAAAGTTATACACTTAATTTCCACTTTTGAAAATATGTTAGCAATCAATTTACATCAGTTGAAAAATATACCTTAATTATGGATGGTTGTGAGGTTTATGCATATTTTGCAGCTATTAGAGATTAGTTGTCATGACTTTGCATGTTTGTAAAAGTTGATTAGTTGTGCATATGAGAATTAATTAGGCACTGATTGATATACATGTTGACTGATTTAATTTTATGGATTTGTTTCCTAAAGACTAGTAATTAATTCTCTTGTAGGTGGCAATTTTTTAATAAATTTTAAAACATATTCATTGATTACCCATTTTACATGGTATATTCAAATCTCTCTTTTTGTCATGGATTGGATGAAGATAAGAATGGACGTATAAGATGTATTTTAATATCTTACTTAATTACAAAGTAAATAAGAGAGCAGCTATGATTTAATTTGGGAATTGCTAGGGTTAATCGAATGGACAAAATCAATTTTTAGCTCCCATATAAACAAGCCAAATCTAACATAACCTCCATCCTCTTCTTTAGTTTTCTTCTTCCTCTTTTGAAAATTCCATAGCGCATCTTATTTTCTTCTCCAAATTTTCCGTAATATAATTGGTGAGAAGATTGCTTGCTAAATAAAAAGAATGGAAAGAGGATCAAAACAAAAGGATAAAATCGGGCTTTAGAATATTTTTCTAAATCTGCAAATATGGTGATTCTAATGTGATTATTCAGATTTCTTCTAAGTTATAGTTAAATAGATACAATAATTGTTGTAGTGATCTAAATAAAAAGAATTTATTTGACAATAGATATATATTGGATCTAAAAGCACCAGTGTTTATAAGTTTATTTTCATTATCAGTTGCCCATTCATTTTCCTTTTATCTACTTGTATGTATTCCTCTTCTTTATCCCCATTCCATTCCTCGTTTTATTTACCATATTATATGCCTTTTTGAATTGCATAGAATTGGAAAGGATGGAATAACGATAAAAAGGAAAAAATGAAGCATATTAGAATTTATGCTATAAATTGGGGTTTATCAAAAGGAAGAACATGTAGGCGTTGAATGGGAAGGAATTTTGGCGCTGATGTGTGAACACAAATTTAATATTAATCGTGAACATATTAATATGGCATAAAAGGGAATATGTAGAATATGTCATTAGCATTTAAAAAGGGTAGGGTAGTTTAAGGGATGTGGTAGCCACCTATTGACATTAAATTTATAGACATGATTATTTGTATTGATGTTTGAAAACATGTTCTTTTGGCGTCAAATTGATGTAAATATGCATACTTGCTATTATTTATGACATGTAATCATGCAATTAACATTAATCTATACATGTTAATTTGAGAAATATGTTGACATTAAAATGGATATGTTAGACATAGTAACTTGGCATCAAGGATGGTGTGTCTATATATATATATATATATATATATATATATATATATATATTAGAAACATGGTAATTAGTCATTTATACTAATTGACAATAAAAGAGAATATTTTCATTTGAGGAATAGGTAAAATTGTCATTCATGTTAATTAATGTTAATGAGGATGTGTTAATTTAAGAAATATGGAATATATCACCTGTTGACATTAATTAGGGAAAATATGTTAATTGAGGAACATATCAGTTTGACATTTGTGAGCATTAATGTTAATTTGAGAAAACATGTGATTATATGTTATGTTTATTTCATGATATGTGAAAATTTTATTTGTGATCATAGTTTGGGGAAAATGTTAATTAAAACATTTATGTTAGTTGGATGTTTATGTTCATTTGATAATATTAATTTAATTAGGTAAACATGGCATGATATTGGAATCATATGTTAATTGACACTAATTTGTAAACATGTCAATTTAGCATATATATCGGAGACATGTAATTTGTCATTTAACATTAAAGTGAGAAACATGTTCACTCAACGTTTTCTTGGAGAGTACGTTAATGTAACGTCAATATGGAAAATACATTAATTGCACTTAATATGACATTAAGTAATTAATGTGGGAAAACATGTTAATTGAAATGAATGGTATTGGAAATTAACATGCAAATAGAGGACGTCTGAATTATACTTAATTTAATATTAAGTAAATATTCCTAGGATTACAATTAGAAATTGTAACTGCATCCATGGCATGAGGTTAGGTTGCATTAGTGGCGGAAGTCTTCCCGGACCCGACGGGCATATCCAGCAACCACTAATGTTGAACCTAATGTGAGAGGCCTAAGTGCACAAATATGAATCGGGCTAAGACACGAGGTTAGGCCTAACTTGTGGAAGAAGTCTTCCCGGACCTAGTCGGTATATCCAGCATCCACAAGTTCTAGGCCTAATGTGGGAGGTTTAGCCCATTATAACCATAATTGGACATGGTAATGAAATGAAACCCTTAGACTAGTTGAATTCATAGGGATTATGTGAACATGTTAACTTGGTTAGGGGTTAAGTGGGAATGTTAAGTAAATCTTGAGTAGATGGGTAATATTAGTATATATAGGCCCACAAACTTAACCGTTAAATAAACATGCTTGAATAAGTGGGAAAGTTAAGTAAATTTTGGGTAGGTGGGTAATATTAGTATATATGGGCCCACAAACTTAACCGTTAAATAAACATGCTTGAATCAGTGAGAGGGTTAAGTACATTGCAGGTTTTGTATATATAGGCCTAAACACTTAACCTGTTGGGGTTATGTAATTAAAGACACCTAGTGGTATACATAACCGATGGAACTAATAAATCTATGTAATTAAGGACACCTTTTAGGGTAAGCATAACTTGTAGAAATAATAGGGTTATGAATTAAAGACACCTATAGGTAAGCATAACCGGTTGGAAGATTGGGGGTTTGTATTAAAGACACTTATAGGTAAGCATAACCGGTAGAAAGATTAGGGTTACAAAATTAAAGACACCTTTTAGGGTAAATATAACTTGTGGAAAACCTAGTGGAGGATACAAGACAAGGGGGAGAGCTTGTATCATATTGTCTGGGACCCTTTTCAGTCAGTAACCCGGAGTAGGTATCAAACAAAGTATTCCGTGATAGGTGGAGAAAGGGGCACGCTTACTGACTGAGTTAAGAGATCCAAACATGACAGACGGTGTGGTGGCGCAAACCGACCGGGCCTTGTGCCTGCATGGGCTGGGCAGAAGGGGATAAGACAACCGTGGCATCAGTAGATATGGTTGTGCACATCCGGAAAATGAAGGGTTGCCACCTTAGGGAGTGATACACCCTATTGAGGGACACCACAGGGTATCTACTGAGTAGGGAGCCGATCGATTAGGGTAGTGGTTAGGGTACACTAGACGTATTGTTAAGTCCACCACCTTATAGTGGAAGGGATCATATCATTCAGTTATACTAGTATGCTATAGTAGAAGTGCAAACAGTCAATCTGCTAACCTGATTTCTAGTATTATCATCCATGTCTATTTGTATAAGAATTTATAGTTCTTTTTATCAGTTTATATCTGCTATTGTACCTTTAGAAATGTATAGAAATCTACCCTTATATGTTGTTAGAACAATGGTTTACATGTTTCACTTAACTTAGTAAGTTAGGTTGATAATCCCAGCAGCTCACCAGGCTTTATGTCTGACCCATTTCCTTTCTCTCTTTCTTTTCCCCCAGGCTTACAGGGAGGAAGTGTATAATTCTTTGTTAGCTTTATCATAATGGGTTTCTTTATGTTGGATTTCTGCCTGCTCACTTTCCAAGGTAAGGTTGTATCTTTTGACAATATTTGGGGATAACATTATATTACTTTGATATTGTTTTTGACTGAGATTTTGAGACATGGCATTCTGTAACTGTTAAATTAATAAAAGTTTTCTTCTGCTGTAAATTTACTTTATGTCTTGTGAAATCTTAATCTCTGTGATGTTTTTCTGTCTTTATACCTACAATGCTCCATACTTTCTTAATGAAATCCTCATACGGGTGACAACAAGGAATGTGGGGTGTTACATCTAGACCCTTGTCGATACCATGATCCTCCACCTTAGGACCATAAGCAGTGCCATATTAACCTCTCCACCTTGCTTCGGACTAGGTTCTTCGACCGTCATCCGCCTTCTTCTGTGTCTTCTTCCATCTTCCCTCATCCATATCAGAGGGCTTCTTCACATCTCCATCAATTGGACCATTGAGGCACGAAACATCCACCATTATTGGCACCCAAATCCCCTCAATATCTACCATAAAAAATAGTCATTAATAAAAGCAACATCATCTCCAACATCTGCAATCTTCAATCTTCAATCCAAAATCACTCCAAGCTATGCGATGAACTGAGCTCTGATACCAAAATGTTATGCAAAAATTGCTCTGACACCAAACTATTATGTAAAAAATTGCCCAGATACCAAACTGTTGGGATTTTGTGCGCAGCGGAAGTTTGACAAAACGCCAAGAAAAATAGGATCTCTATCACCCAATCACTTGAAGATGAATGTGATTGAAAAAATAAACAACACCACAAAAATATCGAAAATATGAGCATACGATATTACACCCAACCAGCCTCTTTATTGATTCACCAATAACAAATTTTGTTTACACTTGATGGATCACAACCAAAAATAAACAAAATTAAATGAATCAATAAACTTATTGAGATAGACAAAGAATAACTAGATGACTACAAATATTGTTGGAGCAGAAGAGCGATGAAGAACAACGATAAACCTTGGACAATCTGGAGGCACAAACGACGTCTTTCAGCAGTAAATAGGAATAGCCACCCTCAGCCCAAATTCCTATATCTTCCTCTCTAGGGAGCAAGCCCATGGAGGCACCCAACCTCACCAGATATTCTCACATGGTTTCTTTTTCTGATGTTCGCAATCTAACCAAGAAGGCTGCATGTATATAGGAGAATAGAAAGCCTAGGCAAATATCCAAGTTTCCCCTTCAAGATATCTCCAAAATATAACCATTCATTTCTTTCCTTCTATGATCAAATAAATTGGTTAACCAATAAATCAATCAATCAACCAATTTGCAACAGCCCGGAATTTTGGAAAGAATTTAAATTTTTTGTTTTAGAAATGTTAATGGGTTTTAATATTTAAAATAATTTATTTTAAAAAATAATGACCAAATAAAATTATTTTAATCGAAGTAAAAATGAATAAATTTTATTTAATTATAAAAGGAGTTTGAAATGGCGCGGCAATTTGAAAATTCGATTTCTAATTTCAATTTAATATACAGAATTTATTTTAAATCAGAATTGAACGAAACAAGAGATATTTGAATCTGTTTAACAACATCTTTCTAACGAATGTTAAAAATCTAAATTTCATAATATAAATTAGAAGTTATGTACAGTTTAAAATTTAGAAAAGTCGCTCTAGAATTTACATATATTTTAATATTATATATAGCCCTTAAAAATAACCATCTTGCAAACGACCTCCGTTTTTTATGAGACCACTTTCATTGAATCCGGAATGTCAAATTATTGCTAAGTTTCAATTTTCATAATTTTTCGAATTAATATGTGAGCGTAGAAAAAGAAAACATGTATTGTTAATTTCATCAATTTGGATTGACCAGAAAATGGCCATTTTTCAAACAGTCTCCAAAGTCGACGAAATTAATTTTGTTAGGACCATATCGTCAAAACATAACTAGAAATATTTTTTTTGGAATTTTTAGAGTCAGTAGGTGGCCCCGGTAAATTAAAATGTACGATCAAATTAAGTAATTAAATGATTTATGTTTTAAAATAAAGGAAAGTGGGCTGAGACAATCAAACGGGCTAACGGGACCTAGCCCATTGTGTCCGGAACAGAGGTATTTGGCTAGGGGCAATATTGGTTGGGCTGAATTTGGAGCTATCTAAAATTAACGAGGTCGTATTTGTAAACTAGCGATTTATTAATATTTTATTATAAATATAGATTAAACAATTCAGAAAACCCTAATACCCCTAAAGCATACAACCGCCATCTATCCTCTTCAATGGCCCTCGCGATCCGTTTTCTTTCATTGATTTCTTCAAATCCATTCTATAATTTTCAAAACAATATAAGGCAGAATCGAAGAGGGGTGCGAGATCTTTATAATGAACGGATGATATCAGTTTTCATGTCCTGGATGGCTAGATTTTCATGTCCAAAGGTGATGCCTTTGCCATCGGTTTCAGGTGCGAGGTGGAGGGTGAGTTCGCCGCGGTTGCAGGCGGTGGCAGACCAGAGGACGCGCTTCGAGGTGATGGCCTCCGATCGGGCCAGGAGGTCCGGAGTGTGGTGCGATTTGGAGGAATAGGCGGAGATGTTGGGTTCGGTTTGTACAGCCGACGATGGAAGAAAGCAAAAACAGAAGACAATGCTTTAAAATGCAATTAAGGATAAGCTAAACGTTATTAAATTAATTTAGTTAATAATTAATTATCAAATGGAATAACGATCATAACTTTGTCATACAGACATAGAATCAGACGATTTTAGAAGTGTTGGATTCGTAGCTATGAGATCTACAACATGGAACAGATCTGAACTGATACGGAGCGATCTAAAATTTTGAAGAATTCAAAACCCCCAACTTGAGAACTCTATTTTAAATTAAAATTAATTATTAATCGCGATGTGAAATTTATATTATACCATATAAACTTCATGTTGATGTTGTATGAAATCTTAATTGATTGTTTGTGACTATGTTGAATAACTGAACTGAATTGTGTACATTCATGTTTGTTAAAGTTTGTTTATACAATGAAAACCATATTTATATTGTATATATATAAATAAAATATTCATCGTTTGAAAAATGCTCATACATTAGAAATCACATTTTTATTATATGTGTGAATGCACAATATATTCATTGTTTTGAATAAAAGATGTTAATAAAGAAAACCATGTTGAAAACATGTACAACATTAAAAGTCATTTTATTGTATGTTAGATGAGAAATAAAGAAAATCATGTTAAAAACATGTTTATCATTAAAAGGTCATTTTTACTGTTAGATTAGAAATAAAAAGAATCTTGTTATGTTAACATTTGAATATCATTCTTATTAGATGATGTTAACTTTACATTAAAGATAACAATTTCGTTAGGAAATGTTTATTTATATATAAAATAACATTTTTGTTATAAAATGTTGCATCAGAATAAAATAACATTTTTGTTATAAAATGTTGCATTAGAATAAAATAACATTTTTGTTATAAAATATTGAATTAGAAATAAAATAACATTTTGTTATAAAATGTTTTATTAGATTAAAAATTTCACTTTTGTTAGAAATATTTTATTAGATTAAAAATAACATTTTGTTAAGGAATGTTATATTATATTGAAGATAACGTTTTTGTTAAGAATATTTATTTAGATTAAAATAATATTTTAGTTAGAAATGTTTATTTAGAATAAAAATGCCATTTATTTAAAAATGCCATTACATTCAGAAACGTTATTCATTTAGAAATATCATTCATTTAGAAAATGTCATTTAATAAAAATGTCATTTATTCAAAAATATCATGTATGTTAGGGATAAAAATGTTAAAACTTCAAATTTCACATTTTTAATGTAAAGATAAACTATATAAAATATTCATTGTATGGATAATAATGTTGAAACATTAAAATTTACATTTTTAATGTAAAGCATGATTTATGTAAAATGATTATTGGTTGAAATATACAAATGTTTAACAATAAAAAGTTTACATATTTATTTGTATATGAGAAAATATGAAAAATGAACTTTTGTTTTAAAAGATTCAAGTTAATAAAATTTTGTTTACATTAAAATTTACACTTTAATGTATGTATGAGTCATATTAAAAGATTCATTGTTTGAAATTTTGTTTTCACATTAAAATTTACATTTTTAATGTAAATCAATTGTACGAAAATAAAAGATTTTTTTTGTTACAATAAAAAGAGTTAAATTAAAGAACATGTTTTTATTGCCATTTTGTCGCAATAGAAGATTAGTTATTAAAGACCATATTTTTATCGTCACTTATTTTCATTAAAAATATTAGAATAGGAAAATATCATTTTCATTTTTCATTGTTTTCAATAAAAGTTTGCACATTAAAAATTACATTTTTAATGTAGTTTAGTTTCTTAAAAATTGAATTATGAAAATGTCCTGTTAGATTAAAAACATCATTTTAGTTAAGATGTAATGATAGATTGAAAATATCATTTTAGTTAAAATGTCATGTTAGATTAAAAATGCCATTACATTAGAATCATGATTAGTTGAAAAAGAAAAAAAAAGGTATGGTTTTACATTAAAGATTACATTTTTAATGTGAGTAGGAATCATTAAATATGCATTATTTAATATTCACATTAACATATTAGATAAGTAGAAAGATGTACATTTGTTTTAATGTTATCATTATTATGTTAACGATATTAAAAATAATTTAAACCGAATTATAATCTGTTAAATCGTTTAACCAATGATTTATTTTTATGAACTGTTGTTGGCTGAAAACCCCACACGGGTATTGGGATGATATTTGTCATACACTAGTCCCGATGTTTAGTTATATGTCAATCGATGGATTTACGGTCTGTGATGAGCTTTATTTATTTATTTTAATGCTCACATGGTTATAAATTTCACTCTGGATGTGAATGGATGGTTTATTGATTATTTCTCATTATTGTTATATACATGCGATGTATAAAATCCATACAACTGAAATTATATGGTAATTAGTTGAGTCGAATTTCGATTCAGAATATTTTCAATGTAAAATATATTTAAAATAAAGAATCTTTTGAAATAAAAAATATTTTAAAATTATGAATATTTTAGAACAATATTCAGTGTAAAATAAAATTATGATTTCTATGTCCCTTCTTAGACAAATATAAAAATATAAAAATGTGAGGCCGAATTAAGTAGAAAACGCTATTTTAACCCGAACGGGTATATCGATCGATTTGATTTACTTTATAATGCACATAAAAAGAAGTGAGTTCAAAATCTAATATTTTGAAATTATTAATAGTATAATATGATAAAGATATAGAATATTCAATTTTCATTTAAAATTGAAAACGAAGTTATATCATTTTAAAATGAATTTATAAAATTGATTTTAAAAAGGAAACCAACGAAATATATATATATATATATATATATATATATATATATAATATACTATATATTTATATAATGGCTGGAATAGGACGCGCCACGCAGCGACCGTTCGCGCATTTCGACCATTAACTTCAAATTGATGTAACGAGAAATCCAACCGTCGAATTTTTCTAAAACCAGAACCGTTTGGTTTGTATCGAAAAGAACTTTCCAATGAATATAAAAGGTTTGAAATCTAACGATTGGATTTGGAATTATGTCCAAATCAATTTTAGAAAAGGTCGCTATAAGTGTAGTTCGATGTTCGTTTATGGAAATCGATTGTAAAGGCCTTAACGAAATTATTAAAAATATGGAAAATTTATGTAAAATTAGAATAAATGATTTAAAAAGAGTTTGGATAAAAAATTCCATATTTGAAAAGATAAAAATATATTTTTATCGATATGAACTAGTTATTAACTAGAATAAATCTTTAAATTAAGATTTAACGAAGTTTTCCAATTGATTAATATTTACTTGGAACTGAATAAATAAATTGGATTTTTGGGCCCGTCGTGAATGGTGTCTTCAATAACATTGTTCTTAAACCCAGTTGAGAAAAGAATAAATCTTTTAATTAAGATTATTAGAGTTTCCAGTTATATTTAGTAATTAGAATAAAATGAAATGTGAAATGGGTTTACCGTGAACTGTGTTTTAAACGATATTTGTTCTTTAACCCAATTAACAGTAAAAATATAATTTGGAAGTTATAAATCTTTTATTAAGATTTAAATGGAAAATTTCCAAAATAAAGTTTTCCAATTTAGTATATTAAATTGGAATTGAATGGAATTTAATAATAATCGAGATGAGCTTCTGTAAAAGAAGACCATTACTATATATGGATTTTATAAAGGTTTTGTCGTTGTTCCATTTATATTATTAGTCTAATACAGAAATTTACATCGATTATATATTGATTTGATTTCTGTGAAAATTCCATATTTAATGGAAGATGATTTTGGGTTTATCGTGAAATGTGTTTTAAATGACATTGGTTCTTTAACCTAGTTAAAGATAAGATTAATAATCATAATGTTATGATTTTTGATATTAAAACCAAATTAGAGTTTTAATGAATCTCTAAGAAAAGGTTAAAGAATAAATTTAAAAGAATTTATCTTTGATAAAATTAATGGAAACTTTCCCTAATAATGTGAATATTTATTTAAAAAATATTCTGAATTGGAATGAGGCGTATGATGTGTTTTATAGCACTTGTTTATTGATTATAAAATACGCGAGTTATTCGGAAAGACCGGGTTCAACCCATTCTGAATAATTACTACAACGATTAAAAGTCGAAGATGAAGATGGTGGTTGAAGATCGGAGGTCTTCACATTGTTTGGATGATTACTGGTGTCTTGATTGGGTAGCATCCCAAGACAACGTAATAAGTGGTGATCTTCCAGACATACTTGGAGATCGACGGATATGCGAGAACCTCTCTCTTGTATTGGACATATTGGACGAGGAATAAGATGTCTCCGGTTTCGTTTAGACCCAGGACGAACTTGTAAATTGATGGTATGTTTGATGTTGTATTCCTTTATGTTGTATTCGTTGATCTCTACTAAGTATATATATCTGTTTGGTGGCGGAGAATTTATTCTCTTGCATAGCACCCTTTTCTGAGAAGTACGAGCTTAGAGGTATATATTGGCAGAAATCAATGGTATGGTATGGACTGACGATGTGGCATGCTAAGATGCAAATGATCAAGACTTTTGTTAAAAAACAGAGCCTTGTGGTTGATGATCAAAGCACACTTGTTTAGGCGTAGCTTTGTGTATAGCGTTTCTTCGCGAGCCTCACACCCCGGTTGGAGTCAGAAACGGGACAAGGGAACGCAGGGAGTGCACATGTTTCTTTCTACTAGAAGTAGTATTAGGGTTTTTCAAGCCCTGACATTTTACCTATGTGGATGATGGATTATAAGGCCTCGGTTATATTGGTCGATAGTGACCAATTTATAGGTTCAATAGGGCTGGGAAGCGTGTGCTCAGGAATTGCCAATCCACTAAAGTATTTGCGGACCGGCCCTACATGATCCAAGGGTTCGCCAACGTCTGAATCCTGAGGCATTGCTAGAGTGTCTCGAATCGGTAAGGAGATCGTCCCTAGCCTTGATTCATGATGGAAATCCAACTTCCAATACGACATCATGCGGTTTTGAATGTAAAACTAGTATGGTGACATAGTAGGATGGGGTACTATGCCGTCTATGATTGATACATTATGATTGAAATTGTTTTTGAAACTTATATACACTAATAATAATATCAAATCCGTTTTTATCGTATCAAACATCTTTTGACCGTTATAAGGTAAAACTCTATCCTCTGATTTGCGTTGCATTGTGTGATGGGACTTGAATCTTATAATGGTTTCGTTTTTATAAAAAGCATTGCATTGTTTAACGATTTACTTTTCTTATGCACCGGCAATCCAATGGAGTAAACCCGTTCCGCATTAGCGATGTGGTCCTGTGATTAGCCTTATTTTTAGAAAAGCTAAGCAAGATTTCTCATACTAGTCCCATAACTGACCTGTAGTTTGTTTCACTTGGAAACTCGGGTGCCCTCTTTTACACAAGGGCAGTTGAGTAGCTTGATTTTGCAGATATATTGAGTGGGATTCTGGATCGAAGCTTAAAGCTGTGTCCAGAGCATTGATAGTCTTTTGTTGTATTAGTTTATTTGTTTATGCTGCATTGTATTAAATCTATTGTAAATTAATCTTCCGCTGTAATATAATTCGATGTACTCTGATATATTCTGTACTCTGATGTATGTTATTATGATGAAATAAAAGTCTTCTGTTATTTGTTTTGATGTGTTTTATTCCCAGAGTTAGCGTATTTGGGTTTTGAACGGTCTTGGTCGATTTCGCGATCGATTAGGTCCGGGCAAAATCCGAGTCGTTACAGTTGGTATCAGAGTTCTGGTTAGCTCAAATCTTTGGGGTACAACTCGTTAGAACCGAACAAAAGACTCATCATAGTTTGTATTAGTAATATTCAATAAGAATACTCATTAGAAACAAGATCATTAGGATCCTAGAATGAGAAAACTCGTTAGAGATGGGGTTAGTAGTGCCCAAGAATGAGTTGAGAGTAACAAGTTTATAACTAACGTATTTGTGATTATATATATAATCCGATCTTAGAAAATATGATTTTTGAATATATAAAAGTTATATATATTTGAAAAGCTAATCAACTAATTGATTGATGAATGTGTTGTGTGATTATTAGTTCAGCTAATGAAATTATTAAAACCAATAAAAGAATGAAAGTTGAGTTGGTTAATTAAGAAACTTTCAGCTCTGTTCCTTTTTTAGGACGAAAAGATTTTAAGTGGGCGAGATTGTAACAACCTGGAATTTTGGAACCAATTTAAAATTTTTATTTTAGAAATTTTAATGGGTTTTAATATTTAAAATAATTTATTTTAAATAATAATGACTAATTTTTTTTATTTTAATCGAAGTTAAAATGAATAAATTTTATTTAATTATATAAGGAGTTGAAATGGCGCGGCAGTTTGAAAATTCGATTTCTAATTTCAATTTAATATACAGAATTCATTTTAAATCAGAATTGAACGAAACAAGAAATATTTGAATCTATTTAACAACATCTTTCTAACAAATGTGAAAAATCTAAATTTCATAATATAAATTGAAAGTTATGTCCAGTTTAAAATTTAGAAAAGTCGCTGTAGAATTTGTATATATTTTGGTATAACATATAGCCCTTAAAAATAGCCATTTTGCAAACGACCTCCGTTTTCGATGAAACCACTTTTGTTGAATCCGGAATGTCAAATTATTGCTAAGTTTCAATTTTCATAATTTTTCGAATTAATATGTGAGCGTAGCAAAAGAAAACGTGTTTTGTTAATTTAAGTCAATTTGGATCGACCAGAAAATGGCCATTTTCAAACGATCTCCAAATTCGACGAAATTAATTTTGTTAGGACCGTATTGTCAAAACATAACTAGAAATAATTTTTTTGTTATTTTTAGAGTCAGTAGGTGGCCCCGGTAAATTAAAATGTACGATTAAATTAATTAATTAAATGATTTGTTTTTTAAAATAAAGGAAAGTGGGCTGAGGCGATCAAACGGGCTAACGGGACCGAGCCCATTATGTCTGGAATGGGGGTATTTGGTTAGGGGCAACATTGGTTAGGCTGAATTTGGAGTTATCTGAAATTAATGGGGTCCTATTTGTAAACTAGTGATTTTTTAATATTTTATTATAAATATAGATTAAACAATTCAGGAAACCCTAATACCCCTAAAGCATACAGCCGCCATCTACCGTCTTCAATGGCCCTCGTGATCTGGTTTTCTTCATAATTTTCAGAACAATATAAGGCATAATCGAAGAGGGGTGCGAGATCTTTATAATGAACGGATGAGATCAGTTTTCATGGCATGGATGGCTCGATTTCCACGTCCAAAGGCGCAGCGTTTGCCATCGGTTTCATGCGCGAGGTGGAGGGCGAGTTCGCCGGTTGCAGGCAGTGGCAGACCAAAGGACGCGCTTCGAGGTAATGGCCTCCGATCGGTGCCAGGAGGTTCGGAGTGTGGTGCGATTTGGAGGAATAGGCGAAGATGTTGGGTTCGGTTTGTACAGCCGACGATGGAAGAAAGCAAAAATAGAAGACAATGCTTTAAAACGTAATTAAGGGTAAGTTAAACGTTATTAAATTAATTTAGTTAATTATTAATTATCAAATGGAATAACAATCATAACTTTGTTATACAGACACAGAATCAGACGATTTCAGAAGTGTTGGATTCGTAGCAATGAGATCTACAACATGGAACAGATCTGAGCTGAAATGGAACAATCTAAAATTTTGAAAATTCAAAACCATCAAAGTGAGATCTCTATTTTAAATTAAGATTAATTATTAATCGCAATGTGAAATTTATATTATACCATATAAACTTCATGTTGATGTTGTATGAAATCTTAATTGATTGTTTATGACTACGTTGAATAACTGAACTGAATTGTGTACACTCATGTTTGTTAAAATTTGTTTATACAATGAAAACCATAATTCTATTGTATATATGTAAATAAAATATTCATCGTTTGAAAAATGCTCATACATTAGAAATCACATTTTTATTACATGTGTGAATGCACAATATATTCATTGTTTTGAATAGAAGATGTTAATGAAGTCATGTTGAAAACATGTACAACATTAAAAAGTCATTTTATTGTATGTTAGATTAGAAATAAAGAAAATCATGTTAAAAACATGTTTATCATTAAAAGGTCATTTTTAATGTTATATTAGAAATAAAAAGAATCTTGTTATGTTAACATTTGAATATCATTTTTATTAAATCATGTTATGTTTACATTAAAGATAACAATTTTTTTAGGAAATGTTTATTTAGATATAAAATAACATTTTTTTTTATAAAATGTTGCATCAGAATAAAATAACATTTTTGTTATAAAATGTTGCATTAGAATAAAATAACATTTTTGTTATAAAATATTGAATTAGAAATAAAATAACATTTTGTTATAAAATGTTTTATTAGATTAAAAATGTCCCTTTTGTTAGAAATATTTTGTTAGATTAAAAACAACATTTTGTTAAGGAATGTTATATTATATTGAAGATAACATTTTTGTTAAGAAATGTTTATTTAGATTAAAAATTACATTTTAGTTAGAAATGTTTTTTTAGAATAAAAATGTCATTTATTTAAAAATGACGTTACATTTAGAAACGTTATTCATTTAGAAATATCATTCATTTAGAAAATGTCATTTAATAAAAATTTCATTTATTCAAAAACGACATGTATGTTAGGGATAAAAATGTTGAAACTTCAAATTTCACATTTTTAATGTAAAGATAAATTATATAAAATATTCATTGTATGGATAATAATGTAGAAACATTAAAATTTACATTTTTAATGTAAAGCACGATTTATGTAAAATGATTATTGGTTGAAATATAAAAATGTTTAATAATAAAAAGTTTACATTTTTATTTGTATATGAGAAGATATGAGAAATGAACTTTTGTTTTAAAAGATTCAAGTTAATAAAATTTTGTTTACATTAAAATTTACACTTTAATGTATGTATGAGTCATATTAAAAGATTCATTATTTGAAATTTTGTTTTCACATTAAAATTTACATTTTTAATGAAAATCAATCGTATGAAAATAAAAGATTATATTTTTTTGTTACAATAAAAAGAGTTAAATTAAAGAACATATTTTTATTGCCATTTTTCGCAATAAAAGATTAGTTATTAAAGACCATATTTTTAGCGTCACTTAATTTCATTAAAAAGATTAGAATAGGAAAATATCATTTTCATTTTTCATTGTTTTCAATAAAAGTTTGCACATTAAAAATTACGTTTCTAATGTAGTTTAGTTTCTTAAAAATTGAATTATGAAAATGTCCTGTTAGATTAAAAACATCATTTTAGTTAAGATGTCATGATAGATTGAAAATATCATTTTAGTTAAAATGTCATGTTAGATTAAAAATGTCATTACATTAGAATCATGATTAGTTGAAAAAGAAAAAAAAAGTATGTTTTTACATTAAAGATTACATTTCTAATGTGAGTAGAAATCATTAAATATGCATTGTTTAATATTCACATTAACATATTAGAGAAGTAGAAAGATGTATATTTGTTTTAATGTTATCATTATTATGTTAACGATATTAGAAATAATTTAAACCGAATTATAATCTGTTAAATCATTTAACCAATGATTTATTTTTATGAACTGTCTTAAATGTTATCTAACATCATATAAAGCAATAAAAGTTAACATTTAATAAGGTGTGTCAATATCATAGGTTAAAACCTATTGGAACACAATAGTAAAAGGAAATGGAATGTGGAAAGGATCAGATAATTAAATGTTTATACGGTCAAATTATATATGAAAGGTTGCATGCAAAGTTTTAGCGAAATAATTATACACAGCCAAAAGTAGTGAGTATTAGGTGATATTTAAAAAACGGGGCAATTTCAGTATTTCAAGGTCAGACCAAAGGTAAGATTAGTGGGAACTATTATATACATAGATAGACAGACTAATGAATGGTCAGTTTGATGCATATGTTAAAACGATGAATTGATCGTATTAATGAGAATACAAAATTGGAAGATTTACAGGAATGGATTGGCATTTCAAGGATTTGGAATGAAATGTTAAGAACGTAACACTATTGAGACCACTTAATTATGGGGAAACTTCCAAAAGAATATTTTTTTAGTTATGATCGTTAGTGAATCCCCATATTGATTGAATGTTGGTATAAAATGATATAAGTAATGAATCCCTTTTATGTCGGTAGTGTTGGGATTTAAAACCCTTATTAAATCTCTAGATAATGAGTAAGAGAAAAAAATTCATGGGGACACTTAACTTAGTGATTTACCATATATGGAATTTAGAAATCGGTAGCAGAATTGGGATTGTGGCCTACAAGGAGGAAAGTGTGTTGGTCTCGTGATTTTTGGAGCTTCGAGAAAAGTAGAGGTTTAGCCTCAAAGAATGTCATCTTCAAGAACAAGAACTTAAAGCATGGGATTAAGGAATAAGCTTAAATATTATATTTGTGATAATAAGCCTTTTTAGTTGAACATGACCATGTTTTGGTTTGCTTAAGGATATTTGTTTAAATTTTATAAATTAGCCCTTCTGTCATTTTTCACAAAAAGGCTATATTTGAAATTATAAGAAATATGCATAAAATAAAAAGAATGTGATGTGTAAATTTACGTATTTGCACATAGATTACACTATCCATTTAAAATAAGGCAATACCCATTCTTCGTAATTTCAAAAATGTCAATATTATTGTTTTGGCAAATTTATGGAAATTATAACAAAAGACCATATTGGGATTCAGATTCCAACAACTTGGAGTATAGGAATATTCTAGTTATTAGTATATAATAGATATCAATTAATTAGATTTAGAAAATTTTATTTAATAAATTTTTAGGTCAAACTTCATTTCAAGGCTACAGGACAAACCGGAGACAACCATAACTTGGGGATAAAAGGAAGAAGTTGCATCATGGATCTCTTAGACAATAGGAAAAATATTAATCCTTTTAGGAGTAGCACAAATATCGTTTTGGTAATCTGTGGGCGCTCTTGGAGAATTCAAGGAGGCCACCAAAAATATCAAAGTGTTGATGGAATAACCATTGACAATTTTTTACTCTAACAAAATTTGTTATTAGACTTTGGAAAGTGTCTAATTCGATTAGGAAGATTGTGAAGGGTAGAGACCCGGTATTATATTTTGAGGTTTCCCTAAAGTTAGGGAAATAAAATATATTGTTCATAATAAGAGCCCATGACGTTTTTATTATTGATAAGATACCCTCACAGTACGGTAAAGTTCAATAGGGCGTAATCAAGAAATGCAGAAAAAGAAGGAACCTTGGGGGTCTCATGCCATAATAGATATTGTGGAGCACAATATTTCAATACTCCGCAGTATTTAGCTAGATTGGTTCGAGTACATTAGAAAGAAAAATTCAAAGGATGGTGCAAATTTTTTTAATTTTGTGGTCTTTCTCGAAAATTTAGGACTATATGGCGACATTGTGGTTGCTAGATTAAATGGTAGGAGGTATTTGGAACTTAATTGCAACAAGCACTCATACAGAAATTACATGCATAATAGGGTGTTTTGCATACATATTGCATCATATGTTACACTTTCACGTAGGGCCGAGCTTACTTTTGCAAGTCTGCAGTATATATAATCACTATGAGTCATGGATGTTTTTAAATAACATGGATGTATAACATGGTTGTTTAGAATGAGTTGCGTTTTTCGTCTCTTTAAGAAGATTTGGGACAAAACCTAGTTTAAAGGGCGGGAGAATATACACCTCGTAAAAATATAGTTAATTAGACATAAGATAATTAAATTTAAAAAGGAAAAAAGTAATAAATAATAATAAGTTAAAATGAATAATAAAGTGTTAACAGGATGAAAAATGAGATTTTTTACAATTAAAAATTTGATAAAGGAAATATCATAGTTGTGTCCGTGGCGAGATTCTGATCCATTTTCATATATAGTATGTTAAAAACGGAGTCTATATAAAGAAGTTACATTAGAAAATAAGTTATACGCAAATAGTTTGTACACAACGTTTGAAATTCAAATGAAATAAATAGGTGTATGGAATATGAATATAAATATATATTAATTGACTAATAGGAATATTCCATGAGATTCAAATTTGTGTGTATATATTTACATATAGAAGAGGACAAGGATGGATAAACAAAGGTAAGTAATAAATAAATGTTTTATTTAATTAATCAGTTAATCAGCAGAGATAATTTTGGTTGTATTGGCCTAAGTTTTAAGGTGTAATATATATATATGTATGTATGTATGTATATGTGTGTGTGTGTATATATATATATATATATATATATATGCATATAAAAGACAACCGGGAGTAAATCTTATGAATCATATGGTCCTTATTAACACTTGCAACTATATATACCACCTACCTAGCCCCTTCTAAACCCTAATCTGTCTCATCTTCACACCTCTATTCTGCCGTTAAAATTCTAGAGAAAAGTTTAGGATTTCTTTTAAATCCTTAATCTATATTTCTTTTCTTCTCAATTCTGAATTAGGATTAGATTTAGGTTTATATCCAGGAATTCAAAGATTTGTATATACTAATCTCTTGATTCTTATGTATAGATTAATAAGAATTGGAGAACGATTGTATGAAGGATTTGGATCCAAAAGCAAACACAATTCTGATTTCCACTATTTTTATTCTTCTTAACACGGTGAGTGGAAATGGCATCAACTTGCTATTTTCTTTGTTTTGTAGTGTAAATTTGGATCCATATGCCTTAGGGAATTTGGATTTATATGAAAATATCATATTAAATACCCTCCAAATTCCCTATGCTTTTATTGTCCTGCGAAAATGATTATTTTGTTTGTATACTGGGTTTTGATTGTTGAAATAATAAAAGAGAAACATGTTGGTGTGGTATAATTCTCTATGTTGGTCAGATTTATCTTATTTCATTACTGTATAAATTTACATGTACAGATTTGTTTTAAAAGGTTAAGACTTGGATTAATTGTAGATTTGAATAGGTTTAAATGTCTACTTTCCTAAATAGAGTATTTGAACGTATTGTTTACAAAATATCCAAGTATTAATGTTTTACATACAAACATACACAAAAAGTGAATCTGATCCAAAATAGGAATTATATATGTATATTGAATATATAACACTTTTGTCTATCTTTTATTGTTGCGATAATCAAATCAGTCCTAGGTTGCAAGTTTTATGTCAATATTGTTGTTTTTTCCATTTTTAATTGCTAAATGTTAATATGCATATTTATACCATGATTGAAGGGAATATAGGAAATAACTTGTATACCTTTTATTTGATTTGAGATTGATATTTCAATGAGATAGTAATGTTTAAATTCGAATGTTTCATTCGCATTTTTATTTCTATATATTAATAGTGTAATTAACGTAATATTAATGCATAATAAATTCGTAATAAATACGATTAATTAGGAATTCAATTCGAGTGTCCCTATAGGAATTTGTATGTGAATTAGTTAAACGGCTTAATTAGAGTTAATGAACCAAACACAAGGTTAACTATTACTAGGTGCCTTCCCGGAACCGACCGACATATCCAACATCTACAAGTTAGTCGGCCTAATGTGAGATTTCTAATATATATATATATATATATATTGCGTATAGTAGGTCTATCTTGGGAAAAGGTATTAAGTAGTTGGCCTACCTCTTGTTGGGTATTAAGTGGTTAGGACTAGGTTCGTTCCTAAGGTCCACTCCTTGGTTAAGAACCCAAGTATTGGGACTCGCCCTTCAAGGATTTAAATGGTTGTTGGGTCCTCCTTTTTTATATAAATTATTAAATGGTCCTACTAGACGTTAATGTGAGTAAGGTAGTTCTGCAAGTAATGTCCGCTTCATATCTGAGGGCTAGTGAGTGCTGACATAAGGACAGGTTATATATGGCTTAAGGAACTGCCTTCTAAGGGATGTATTAAGTGGCTAGGAGTTCACACATAGGAACAAGTAGATTGTAACAAGAAGGTTCGCCAGGAGGGTTTTCTTAAATGAAACTGAGTTCTTGACCCAAACCTGGTAGTAAGTGGCTGTTACTATTTCTCGACCTATAAGGAGAGATTTTATTTATGACATTGGCGTTAGAACGGGATTTTAAGTGGTTAAGGGTCTGTCGTAGGGTGTTAGGTGACTGTAGGGATGTCCACCCTAAATAACTTAGAATATGGCCTTAAGTGACCAAGAATACCCACCTCATAGGGTCTTAAATGATCAAGGATCCATCCTAAAGTGTTAATAAAGGTTTTAAGTGACTTTACGAATGTCCACCTCATTAATTAGTATGCTTTCTTTTTGTGTGTATGATTGCATAGACATATCGTGAAGCATTTACTACTGCAAAATACAGATAATAGTTATCCCTTAAACTTATGTGATTTTCATTCACTATGACTTTATGTTCTGGCCTGCCTCCTCTTAACATAATTATAGGATAACATGTGGGATTTCTTGATGAGAGATGAAGTATTTGTTGCCTGACGTGAAGAATCCATTTACTGTTATTATTATTATTGTTGTTGTTGTTGTTATTATTATTATTATTTATAGCAGTATTGTGTTGTTTTATCATTCGGATATTTATTATGATGTACCCGTTATGACAATTAAAATAATGTTAAAAGTTACGTTTATGGTATTTTTATATTAATAGTAAATCTATTTCTAATATTATATTTTATCCCTTACGCTGTGTGAGATTTCCATTTCGTTTTATTTGCCCAGCTACTTCTGTGTAAATCTAATTCTTTCTAGGAACCAACGACCTGTTTAGAGTGGCTTTAAGTTCCGTAAGCCTTTTCTGGGTTGGAATTTAGGCCCACTCCGGGTGGGTTGTTACACACCACCAAGGCATTGTGTGTGTAACTCGCATTACCACAGTGACTAACATCTACCGCATTACACACATAAGTCGGGTTGGGCAAAGGTTTTGATACTGAATGTGGCAGTCACCCTGAATGCGAGGGCAACAAATGGCAACCTCAACAATTGGTCTTACGATTAGGTTCTTAACTTTTAGGCTATTCCCTTGACTTCTTGACTGTCTAACCAACCCATCTTGTGAGTAAAAGATAAAACTTCATCACGGTTAACAATAAGAGAACCCTCTATCATGCCTCAACCATCTTTGGTATCAATGTAACAACTATGGAACTCAAACACCGCAACTCTGGAAAGCAAGGCCATACACTAACTTTATGCTAAAAGATTTTATGTTAACTTTCTAAGAGTGGGGAGTTCTTTGAAATAACCTACTGCAAAAATACGTCACGAATCCAACTATAATTGTGTGGATGGAGCAGTTGCCAAGGGCAGTGAATGCTTCAAGGAATGGCTAAGGTTCTAGCTCGAAATCTATAAGCTAATGATCAACATGGACAATAGGTAAGTTTGTCTCTTGCACTCTACATTTTCTTGGCTTAGATAATTAATATAATAATCCCAAACTGTTAGATAGATGCATTCAAAATCTAGATTTATTGTTTTGCATGATTTAACTTAGATGTCTAAATGGCTAATGAGGACTATAATTCTTACATGAGTATGAGATCTGGATCAAACTTTAAGCACACTCTAAGTTTGTTGTTCATAGGGACTATTAGGATTTTTTGCTTTTTCGCCTAGATTTGGATATTTTATTTTGAAATTTCATCGAATGGTGATGACTGGATTTGTGTAACAACCCGTATTTTGATAACGTGTTATAACTATAGATCAAGACAAAATTAATTTTTAAAATAAGAATCAAGGGCAACGGGTTGTGCCATTACGTTCGTCTCGAAATTCTACTTGGAAACGAGTCCGAGTTTTCGAAAATCGGAGTCCGTATGACCAATTTATGACCTTTCAAAGTTTTCAGAAAATTTCAAGTTCAAAACAGCTCAGAATTCGAATTCAAATTTCGAATTCAAACCACAGAACAGACTGGGCGGGAAATTTCCCGCCCAGGACCAGGTCGACCTGGGGGTCGACTATAGAGTCGACCTGCCCAGGACCAAGTCGATCATAGAGTCGAGCTGGGGGTCGACCTGGTGACAGAACCCATTTTTGAGTTTGAGTTCGCTTTGATGTTTCTGGCCTCGTTTCTGTCTACAATCGTTGACCTGACCCTATATAAACAGCCCCTAACACTAGTCTCTCTACACAAAATTCTCTCTGACCTTACGCTGCTCTAATTCTGGTTGAAAAGTTAGAGAAAGGGACTACTTCTTCTACGTCGAAACTACGTTAAGAGAATTGCTGATTTGGGGATTTCTGTTAGGACTTGACTAAGCATGTAAAGATTCAACATCGACATTCTTTTTCTAATTCTCAAACCACGATCTGTATGCCCCAGTTACTTTTAGATTTAAACTGTAAACGTAATATGAACATGTTGTAAATTGAAATTAGACTTGTGTATGATGACTGTTTTACATCCATTCTTGTTCATCTTGGATCTTGACTTTTGGGTATATTACTATGACATTGATTTGGGGCCTATTCATGTTGTAAATCAAAAAGAAACCCCCCTCATATTATCATGCCTGCAATGTTGAATCTGCTATTAGTTGCAAGTTTATGACTATCACCTTATGTCAACTGTTACCATGACTATCACCTTATGTCAACTTTTATCTTGACTAGTACCTTATTTTGCTAGATTTGGAATCTTTATGTTTGAGGCCGATATTCCATATGCCAGTAATGTTATAATCATTTATCTCAGGTCATACCATGCTGGGCTAGTAATCACTTTTGCCACCTTATACCCGTCCCTTTTTATGTTATTCCCTAATTAGATTTATTTGTATCGATTCGAGTTTACGTGCGATGGGAGATTTGGGTAGATTAGGTAAAACATGAATTGGCTTTGAACTTGAATATGAACATTATTATAACTTGAACCTGTATATGGACAAGAACTTGACATGAAATTTACATGAAACCTGACATGAAACTCGGCATGAGTTTTGACATGAAAACTTGTACATCGACATGACACTTAGATAAACTTGAAAATGGCCAACTCGAGGTTGGGTTGAGTTTGTAGTGTAAATCTGCACGGAACCGCCCGGCGAATCTAGTGATTGCAAACAATAGGATCCAATGTAGGTAGTTGGTCATATCGCACGTAAAACCCGAGATTAGACTATGTTGTGGTGTAAATCTGCCCGGAACCGTCCGACAAATCCAGTGACCACAATAATTAGTCTAATGTGAGAGGTTGGGGTGCATTAATGAATTAATGTCACATGATAGGGTTAAGTCATGAACCACTTGAATATACTTAACCAATTTGACATGATGATTTGATAGGGTTAAGTCATGAACCGCTTGAACACACTTAACCAACTTGATACATGATTTGGATAGGGTTAAGTCACGAATTTGAATGACAACACTTAACCCATTAGAAACCCTAGTTACGCGGTCCTTTTCAGCAGTAACCCACTTAGATGTATCACGATACCATGGGACTAGGCAGGGTGGGGCACGATTACTGGGCTGATTGTAAGCGACCAGAACGACGACTGAGTAGGTGCGCCATTGTAGGTTCAGACAGACTATGGTCGTGCACATAGTTCGGAGTTGAAAAAGCAGGCATTGGGCACCAGTAGGTTTACACTGTGCGTCATTGATTTGTGTCGGCGGTTGGCACCATAGGGCTTGATACACCCTATGGTGGACCTAGCACAGGTGACTACATTTCAGGACAGGGCCGTATGACACAGACACACGACGAGCTAAACTTGTAGGGAGTCGATCGATTGGTAGATCGTACCGTAGGACCCCGTAATGGGTTACTTCATGATATTGGGCCAAGGGATCATTTCATGATTAATACTTGACATGGGTTAGAACACTAGTACAGTTGGTGCAACGAATCTTGAATATGCGATGCTAGACTTGACTTATCTTGTTATCTTAATTACCATATCAGTCCTGTTATCATCCTTATGTTTAATTCCAGTTTTCATATGTCATGTTACCTTTACTAGTTTTTATACTGAAAGTCACTAGGGCTTACCAGTCTTATGACTGACCCTTTTTCTTTCGCCTCTTTTTCTTTCGTCCCCCCCCCCCCAGGTTCTTAGGGAGAAAATACTAGCTCTTAACTTGGATTTAGCTTGTTTTCTGTCAGCTCATGTACGGTTTGGTCTTGAGCTATGCTTTGGCTGCACTTCTGTTATTTATGGGGAATAATTTACCTTTGTTTTCTTAAGTTTATGCTTCTTTATTTGGAACTTGATGTAATGGAATAATTTGTACCTTGGATATATGAGGTTTTGACTCTTTCCTTGAAAGTAATAAAAATTGGGTTTTTAATTTCTACCGCTGCTTTATTTATGTTCTGCCTTGTGATATCTCTGTGTATGTTTACCTAGATAATACTCCACCAAAACTAGTGCATTCCCTTTGTGAGTGAACCTAGTGGAGGTGGGGTGTTACATTTGGTATCAGAGCAGAAGGTTACCAGGCTGGGCAAAAGTTTTATAAACCTTCTGAAACTGTTTTCAAAACCATTTATAAAGAAGCATTTTTCAAGAAAAGTTTTATGTTAAAAAGGCTATTCCCTAAAAGCCATTAGCACTTTCCTTTATTTCCTCGTTTGAATCTTTTTCTTTTCGTTTTTCAGCATGACTGATCTTAACCTTCCTGAGGGAGTACCTGTACCTGGATGGTTCTGAAGGTACTTAGACGCCAGGGCCAACGGCGCAGGCCCGGCAGACATCCCTCCTCCTCCTCCCCCAGTGGCCGCGGTTCCTCCTCCTCCTGGTACTGCGATTGCCAAAATATGCAAAGACTTTAAAGCAATGGGCGACAAGAACTTCGTTGGAACTGAAACCTTTGTTGAGGCACGAAACTGGCTATAGGAGACGGAAGACTTGTTTATTATCTTTGATGTGGAGGACCATAGGAAAGTTCAGTTGGTAGCATGGTTGTTGAAAGAGGAAGCTACATTATGGTGGGAAGTCACCAACGCTACCAGGCTAATTGAGACTTGGGCAGACTTTAGAGAGAGGTTTGGGCTTAAATTATTATCGTCAGCAGAAGAGAACCTTCAGATGGAAAGGTTCCTAGCACTCAAGCAAGGGGACATGTCTGTTCGGGAGTACGTGAATAAGTTTAATCAGCCTGCTCGGTTCGGTTTGGACTTGGTCAACACGGCCCAGAAAAAGGCTGTATGCTTTGCTTGAGGATTGAACGAGCCACTACACTGTTTGGCCATAACTCATATACCCATGGGGGCGACCTTTGAAAGCTTGGTGGATATGGCTCTACTTCATGAGGAAGACAAGAACAGCAAGAAGGAGGTTAAGCCTAATGAGACTCAGAATAAGAAAGTTGACTTCAAGAAGGGAGGCAACAAGAATAACAAGAATAACAAGAGCAACAACAAACCACATGAGACGAGGAAGTGCAACTTTTGTGGCATCACAGGACACCTTGCTAAAGACTGTAGAAAGAAGAAGAGAAAGTTGGGTGAATGCTTTCATTGTGGAGATACTGGACACATCAGCAAGGATTGCCCTAAGAAGCAAGAAAAGGGGCAAGGGCAGACCCAACGAGCAGGACCTTCTGGAGGGCAGTTTCATGCTCTCAACACCACTCCAGCACTTGACCGAGGTAGTAACATTTCCATAGAAAGCCTTGTTTACATTTCTGACTTTCCTGTTCGAACCTTATTTGACTCTGGCGCATCGCATACTTTTATTTCTTCTGATATTGTTGAAAATCTGCACCTAAGTACTAGTCTGGTTGAGGATCCCGTTATAGTTTCAAATCCAATTGGGGGCTCCGCCCATTTATCTATGATGTGTGTGGATTTGAGGATCTCTATCTTAAGCGTAGAATTCACGTGTAATGCTTATGTTCCCGGATTTATGGGATACGGTTTGATCCTAGGTATGGATTGGTTGTCCGATTATGGAGCCATTCTTGATTGTGAACGAAGGGTAGTGAGGCTCATGACTCGCCTTGGTAATACCCTTGAAATTTCTTGTAACCCTAAGGGTCCGGTCATATTGTGTTATCTTGAATCTCTTGACTCGTCCGTCGATAATTTGCAATCTGTAAGAGTGGTCCGAGAATATCCATATGCCTTTGATGAGGTGAGGGGGTTACCTCCTAAATACGAGATAGACTTCTGAATTTATCTTGTTGATAATGCCAAGCCAGTTTCATTGCCCGTCAGGCACATGGCCACGCGAGAAAGAAGAGCTCGGTAAAGAAGTTAAGGAGTTGCTTGAGAAAAATTTCATAAGGCAAAGCGTTTCTGAATGGGGTGCTCCGGTGGTATTCGCTACTAAGGCGGATGGATCGCTTCGTCTGTGCGTAGATTATCGTGAGTTAAACAAGATGACGAAGAAGAATAGGCACCCACTACCAAGAATCGATGATTTGTTTGACCAGCTTGTGGGAGCATCTGTTTTCTCTCAACTCGATCTAGCCACAGGATTTCATCAGCTTAGAGTGGCTGAGGATAGCATTGACAAAACTGCGTTTAGGACTCCAGATGGGTTCTTCGAATGGCTCGTCATGCCGTTTGGGTTAACGAATGCACCCGCGTATTTTGTAGATTTGATGAGTAGGGTGTTTCGGGAGTTCCTTAACAAGTTTATAGTGGTTTTCGTAGACGATATTCTGATCTTCTCAAAGGATGAAGAGGAGCATGCTAGACATCTCAAGGAAGTCATGGATACTCTTAGAGCACACCAATTAAAGGCTAAGTTCTCCAAATGCCATTTTTGGAGGAAGGAAGTTCGATTTCTTGGACATGTAGTTTCTAAGCAAGGCATGGCCGTGGACCCTGCAAAGGTAGTTGCGGTGTAAGACTGGGAAATTCCTAAGAATGCAACGGAGGTGAGAAGCTTTCTCGGTTTGGCAGGCTACTATAGGAAGTTCATTAAGGACTTCGCTAAGATTTCAGCCCCTCTTACTAGGTTAACGAAGAAAAACCTAGCGTTTGCATGGGACATAGAATGTGAGATTGCTTTTCAGAGACTTAAGAGAGCCCTCACCACAGCTCCAGTTTTGGCATTACCCGATGGAGGTAAGATGTTTACCGTGTACACAGATGCATGTGGCACGGGATTAGGCGCAGTCCTAATGCAAGAAGGGAAAGTGATATGCTATGGCGGTAGACAACATAAAGTTCATAAGAAGAACTATCCCACACATAACTTGGAGTTGGCGGCGATCGTTTTTGCACTTAAATCTTGGAGCCATTATTTTCTTGGGGAGAGGTTCGAGCTGTTTACCGACCACAAATCGCTTAAGTACCTTTCTCACAGAAAGATTTGAATCTGAGACAACAGCGGTGGATGGAATTCTTGGCATCATATGACTTCGATATAGCTTATACCCCTGGCAAGGGTAATGTGGTGGCAGATGCGCTAAGTAGGAAAAGGTTTACCTTGAGCCCCTTGTTTGTTGAAAGGAAAAGCCTTGAGTTTATAGCAACCTTTAATTTTACACCTGCTGTTGAGTCATTGGCTGCTATGTTGGCATCTCTTGAGTTAAGACCTACGCTTCTAGATCAAGTAGGGACTTCACAGAAGGAAGACCCACAGATAGTCGAAATCATGGACAAGCTGATTAGTGGTGAGACGTCAAGTCACCTTGGTAGGTATGCCATAGATGACAAGGGATGCTAAGGCGTGATGGAAGGCTATGTTTCCAACAAGTGGGAGACTTAGTAAGGAAAGTTCTCGAAGAGGCACATCACTCGAGGATGACTATACATCCCGGAGGGGATAAGATGTACAGATATATGAAACGCATTTTCTTTTGGACTGGAATGAAAAAGGACGTGGTAGAGTTCGTTTCAAAGTGCATGGTGGGCCAATAAGTAAAGGCCGAATCGAAGAAGCCCGGTGGGCTATTACATCCTTTGGAGGTTCCGCAATGGAAATGGGAGAGTATCTCGATGGATTTCGTAGATGGACTGCCTAGGTCAAGGAAGGGAAATACTAGCATATGGGTCATAGCTGATAGACTCACGGAAAGTGCTCACTTCATTCCGGTGAAAAGCAAGAGGACAGCATCATGGCTTGCGTCTATTTACCTTCGAGAGATAGTACGGTTGCACGGGGTTCTTTCTAGTATAGTTAGTGATCGTGACCCGATTTTCACTAGCCAGTTTTGGAATAGTCCGCAAGAAGTAATGGGTACACGACTGAGCTTAAGCACGGCCTATCACCTGCAGACGGATGGACAAACCGAAAGGGTAAATAGGATACTAGAGGATCTTCTGAGACTATAAATTCTTGACTTTGGTGGTACTTAGGAAGACCATCTTCCTCTCATGGAGTTTGCATATAATAATAGTTACCAAGCTAGCATCAGAATGACACCGTTCGAAGCCCTGTATGGAAGGCTGTGCAAGTCGCTAACTTGTTGGTAGGAGACGACAGGCAGGCTTATACTTGGGCTCGACATGATAAGGGACACTTCTGAGAAGGTTGAGTTGATACGAAGACGGATGAAAACGGCCCAAGATAGACAGAAATCTTATGCGGACAAGAGAAGGACAGACCTAGAGTTCGAAGTCGGAGATATGGTCTTTATAAAAGTTTCTCCTTTACGCAATGTAGTTCGTTTTGGAGCGGTTGGAAAGCTAGAACCAAGGTTCGTAGGACCATTCCCTATCACCGAGAGGGTTGGGCGGTTGGCCTATAAGGTAGAATTACCCGAGAGGCTGGCCGGAGTACACAATGTCTTTCATGTCTCGCATCTCCGAAAGTGCTTACATGAATCAGCCGAAGTGGTTGAGCCAAGTATCCTTGAAGACGTAGAAGTGGAAAAAGAAGCAACATTGAGGCGAGTTCCTATACGTATCTTAGGAACGGAGATTAAGAAGCTAAGGAATCGAGAAGTCAAGCTAGTTAAAGTGCAGTGGAGTGAAACCCAAGAAGACGCAACTTAGGAAACCGAAGAGAAGATACGCACGCTTTACCCATTTCTTTTTGAGGGTACATTTTTGATCTCTTTTCCTATAAACTTGAAAACCTTTTCGTATCATGCTTTTACTGCCTACGTTTGTCTTGTTATCTTCTCGATCTTATCTTGAGAAACTTAGGTAGAATCATATGGATGTAAACATGTGATTGAAACATGTTATGGTTGATGTTTGCAAATGGTTGCAAGTGTTTTCTAGTGGATGCATGACACACATTAGGCACTAGATCGGCTCAGTCACATTTTCATGTTGCATATGCATGAGTGCTTATACTTGTACATGGATGGAACTTGTTATGCTATCAATTGGATGTTGCATATGAATGAATGTTTGTGCACTCATGTAGAGATTATAAAATATGTTAGGAATTTTTGCATACATGTTGGATTCATTACACTAGCATATTTTGCATTAAGGAGGTCTACTGAATCAGTAACCGCCTGATCTTTTGCATTAGATAAGTACATATACACACACTTTCTTCATATGTTCATACGACACTACAAACCTTTTAAGGACAATGGTTGCTTGTGGATGATGTTTTGAGTAGATGGATGATGGATGGTAGGACACATCCTCCCTAACTTAGAGATTTCAGGGACGAAATCCTTTAAGGAGGGGAGAATGTAACAACCCGTATTTTGATAACGTGTTATAACTATAAATCAAGACAGAATTAATTTTTAAAATAAGAATCAAGGGAAACGGGTTACGCCATTACGTTCATCTCGAAATTCTGCTTGGAAACGAGTTCGAGTTTTCGAAAATCAGAGTCTGTATGACCAAGTTATGACCTTTCAAAGTTTTCGGAAAATTTCAAGTTCAAAACAGCTCAGAATTCGAATTCAAATTTCGAATTCAAACCACAGAATAGACTGGGCGAGAAATTTCCCGCCCAAGACCAGGTCAACCTGGGGGTCGACTATAGAGTCGACCTGCCCAGGACCACGTCGACCATAGAGTCGACCTGGGGGTCGACCTGGTGACAGAACCCATTTTTGAGTTTGAGTTCGCTTTGATGTTGCTAGCCTCGTTTCTGTCTACATTCATTGACCTGACCCTATATAAACAGCCCCTAACACTAGTCTCTCTACACAAAATTCTCTCTGACCTTATGCTGCTCTAATTCTGGTTGAAAAGTTAGAGAAAGGGACTACTTCTTCTACATCGAAACTACGTTAAGAGAATTGCTGATTTGGGGATTTCTGTTAGGACTTGACTAAGCATATAAAGATTCAACATCGACTTTCTTTTTCTAATTCTCAAACCACGATCTGTAAGCCCCAGTTACTTTTAGATTTAATCTGTAAACGTAATATGAACATGTTGTAAATTGAAATTGGACCTGTGTATGATGACTGTTTTACATCCATTCTTGTTCATCTTGGATCTTGACTTTTGGGTATATTACTATGACATTGATTTGGGGCCTAATCATGTTGTAAATCAAAAATAAAAACCCCTCATATTATCATGCCTGCAATGTTGAATCTGCTTTTAGTCACAAGTTTATGACTATCACCTTATGTCAACCGTTACCATGATTATCACCTTATGTCAACTGTTATCTTGACTAGTACCTTATTTTGCAAGATTTGGAATCTTTATGTTTGAGGCCGATATTCCATATGCCAGTAATGTTATAATCATTTATCTCAAGTCATACCATGCTAGGCTAGTAATCACTTTTGCCACCTTATACCCGTCCCTTTTTATGTTATTCCCAAATTAGATTTATTTGTATTGATTCGAGTTTACGTGCGATGAGAGATTTGGGTAGATTAGATAAAACATGAATTGGCTTTGAACTTGAATATGAACGTTATTATAACTTGAACCTGTATATGGATAAGAACTTGACATGAAATTTATGTGAAACCTAACATGAATTTTGACATGAAAACTTGAACATGGACATGACACTTAGATAAACTTGAAAAAGGCCAACTCGAGGTTGGGTTGAGTTTGCAGTGTAAATCTGCCCGGAACCGCCCGGCGAATCCAGTGACTGCAAACAATAGGATCTAATGTGGGTAGTTGGTCATATCGCACGTAAAACCCGAGGTTAGACTATGTTGTGGTATAAATCTGCCCGGAACTGCCCGACAAATCTAGTGACCACAATAATTAGTTTAATGTGAGAGGTTGGGATGCATTAATGAATTAATGCCACATGATAGGGTTAAGTCATGAACCACTTGAATATACTTAACCAATTTGACATGATGATTTGATAGGGTTAAGTCATGAAATGCTTGAACACACTTAACCAACTTGATACATGATTTGTATAGGGTTAAGTCACGAATTTGAATGACAACACTTAACCCATTAGAAACCCTAGTTACGCGGTCCTTTTCAGCAGTAACCCACTTAGATGTATCACGATACCCTGGGACTAGGCAGGGTGGGGCACAATTACTGGGCTGATTGTAAGCGACCAGAACGATAGCTGAGTAGGTGCGCCATTGTAGGTTCAGACAGACTATGGTCGTGCACATAGTCCGGAGTTGAAAAAGCAGGCATTGGGCACCAGTAGGTTTACACTGTGCGTGCTTGATTCGTGTCGGTGGTTGGCACCATAGGGCTTGATACACCCTATGGTGGACCTAACATAGGTGACTACATTTCAGGACAGGGCCGTATGACATAGACACATAACGAGCTAAACTTGTAGGGATCCGATCGATTAGTAGATCGTACCGTAGGACCCCGTAATGGGTCACTTCATGATATTGGTCCAAGTGATCATTTCATGATTAATACTTGACATTGGTTAGAACACTAGTACAGTTGGTGCAGCGAATCTTGAATATGCGATGCTAGACTTGACTTATCTTGTTATCTTAATTATCATATCAGTCCTGTTATTATCCTTATGTATAATTCCAGTTTTCATATGTCATGTTACCTTTACTAATTTTTATACTGAAAGTCACTAGGGCTTACCAGTCTTATGACTGACCCTTTTTCTTTCGCCTCTTTTTCTTTCGTTTTGCCCCCCCAGGTTCTCAGGGAGAAAACACTAGCTCTTAACTTGGATTTAGCTTGTTTTCTATCAGCTCATGTACGGGTTGGTCTTGAGCATTGCTATGGCTGCACTTCTGTTATTTATGGGGAATAATTTACTTTTGTTATCTTAAGTTTATGCTTCTTTATTTGGAACTTGATGTAATGGAATAATTTGTACCTCGGATATATGAGGTTTTGACTTTTTTCTTGAAAGTAATAAAAATTGGGTTTTTAATTTCTATCGCTGCTTTATTTATGTTCTGCCTTGTGATATCTCTGTGTATGTTTACCTTGATAATACTCCACCAAAACTAGTGCATTCCCTTTGTGAGTGACCCTAGTGGAGGTGGGGTGTTACAATTTGGATCTCCATTGAGTTCCATTCAGAGTGCATAGCCCCTTACCAAAGAGTGAGGGGATGGGATCGTAGAAATCTGGCTACCTTAGAACTTCCATCCAAAGCGACGAGGCTGGAGTGCATGATGCAAGCCCCTCACCGGAGAGTGAGTGGGTAGGCTTTTGTAGTTTTGGATCACTTTATTCTAACATATGCAGAGATGAGACCGAAGTGTAATAAGTAAGTCTCTTCACTGAGGAGCAAATATATGTGCTTACTTTGTCATCGAGTCTGCTTACTAGGAAGTGAATGCCTTTGTCGAAGAGTTAGCGGATTGAGCACGACAGCACTTGGAAAGGTTTAGGGTAGTTTTCCTTATCATAGAGTTACTGGATGGACTTACGCGGTCATTGGGAGCCCTTATCGAAGAGTAAGTTAAATTGGACTTAACATGTGACCATTACAGAAGATGGTACCCTAGGGTAGAAGATGAATGATCAAAACGAGATTAAGTCCATGATGGGAAAATGAATGGTCCAACGAGACCATGTCCTAGAGAGGATGAAGATTTTATAAAAAGTTTTGAACATTTTGTGATTGGATTGGAAAAAACAAATCATAGATTAATATAGGATGACTTGAATTCAAGAGATGGTATTTAAGAAGATTAAAAGGACTTAGATCGCAAGAAAGCTAAACTTTAGTTGGACCAACCAGAGAGTTGAATTGGAATAGCCAGAGAGCTCACATATCCGAGTTTGATTATGAATTATTATAACCTTTTCATGAACAAAACATGCCTTACCTTTGAAAGCCATACTATAGATGCACTACACTAAAATGGCGATTCAACTACTCTTTGTCGGATATGGCTGTTAGTTGTATCAAATATGATACGGTTATTAGTACTTTTAAATGTTTAGGTACGACTATAGCACTATCATATGTGATACGAGTTTTAATCATATCCAATTTCATACCTATTTTTCGCCGTATCCAATTCCCCTTCGATTAATTGGCTTTACCTTTCATTTGGGTATAGATTATAGCCATAACAAAACAGATACGGGTAAAAGTCGTATCTTATTGTGTACTATTTTTGCTATGAAGCTTTTACGGGCAAAATTCAAGTTCACCCTATTTATTTCCTCTGTAATCTATCTATTCTTTCCAAAAACATTTTCCTCAAAAAACCCTTATCTGTAAATCTGTGAATCCCCTTAAAGCACTAATCTGCAAACCCTAATAAGACCCGATAATCATGAGAATTTCATCATTGTCAAATCGATTCCCTCCATCCCACATCCACTTTGTTTTTTGACTCTCAACTTCTGTTAAAGAGGTATATTCGATATCTTCCAGGTGAATTAGTATTTATATGTTATGAAAAAAAAAACTTGATGTTTTATAAATATACATATAGCTTTAGTCTTTTTATATAAACAGATATAAGGTCTTTATGTATGGTATGTAGGTTTGTGTATGTTTAGCCGTGAGCTTTATATATATATATATATATATATATATATATATGTGTGTGTGTGTGTGTGTGTGTGTGTGTGTGTGTGTGTGTGTGTTACAATAGTAAAACAGATTTTGTTGTGTTTGTATTTTATGCTTTTATTTGGGTTTTATTAATATATTTTTGTTGTGCCATCTATTTTGGTTTTAAGTTTAGTTATATATAAATGCACAATTATTTTTGAGTTTCATATACTTGCTGTATCTTGTTGTGCTATATATTATGTTTTAGTTTATTCATATATAAAGCTGCAACTTGAAAATTTATATAATTTTAATTTGATTTATATATATATATATATATATATATATAGAGAGAGAGAGAGAGAGAGGAATATGTATATATAGTTTATATACATATGTATATAAAATAAAATGAACATGGGTTTTGTTTTGGTTTATTTTTATATATATATATTATTAGTTATATTTTTTGGTTATATACAGTTTATATATATATATATATATATATATATGTGAGTTAATTCCAAGATATAGTGTAGTGAAGTTTTCATCTACATAAACGAGTACAAATCTTGTTGTCATTAATATATAAGCTGCAGTTTTGGTTTATACAAAATTGATATTGCGGTTTATATAAGCTTTAGTGTTGCACTTACAGTACATGAGTTAATGTCATTATGTTGCACTTACATGTGTTGCATTGCCTTGTTAACCAAGATATATTTTTCAGCTTGACATTTAATTCCGATTGAATATCCAACCTCATATGAAGACACTGACATTCTATGATGATTGTTTCAATTTGTTTCAGGTTGAAGAAAGGACTTCAAGGTAATGGTCTGGACTACATGAACGCATAGAAAACCAAGTAAGGTCTACTTGCTTGGAGAAATTATTTGACCTGAACATTTGGATATATATGTGATTTATTTTAAAGAAACCCAATAATTAAGTCTAGTTATAGAATTGTTCCAAAATAAAGGAAACTAAAATACATGTATTGGATATATATGGGATTTGTTGTGGTATTGGATGTTGGGTATGTGATATTCGATATGTGATTTGTTGTAGTGATATTAGATATGTGATTTTTTGCATTATTGGATATAGTATATGGTATTTGTTGTTCTGTTGGATATTGGATATGTGATTTGTTATGGTGTTGGAAATGTGATGTATATGTTATTTGTTGTGGTATTGGATATATGTGGTAAATATATTAGGTTCAGGTTAATTGATAGAGTAGGTACGACTAAAATGCGTATCTAATTGAAAAATTGGATACGGCTATAAATTATATCTAATGTCATCACGTACGGACATTAGTAGACCACGTAGTCGCTCCTTGTTGGTCAATTAGATAAGGTTATGATCTATATCCAATTGTTGATTTACATACAGCCACTTGCCATATATGCTGTATAATTTAGAAACGGTCTGTAGCCGTATCTAATACGTTCATTTTGATATGGCTTGGAGCCATACCTAATCATTAAAGTCCCCATTTTTAGCTATGGATAAGAGCCGTATTAAACATCATTAGAAACAGCTTTTAGACATATCTAAATCCACATTTTGGTGTAGTGATGGTACATGTTTGCCTGCTTTCAGACCAAAGCGGTTTTAATTAGACTTAAAGATTGAACTAGAATCTAAATGACATGAAACGTAATAAGTACACTTAGGAAAGGAAGGACTTGGAAAAAAGTAACTAAGTTTGGGCTAAGCAACTAAACTCAAACCTGGATTAGTATCATGGGACAAGTTCGACCTATGGATTCACACCCAAGTATCTCAAAAACTTCATATTCCACTCCATTGGCTCGTAATTAAGTGATACTTTAAGAATCTGATAAGATATTTCAAAGGTTTAAAGAAAAAAAATGTAGATTGAAGAATGCTGACTAAGAGATGGCGTAAATTAACTCAAAACGATGGAAAAAGGATCAAACAACTAAAATAGATGGTGGGAAGAACTTGTAAGTGGAGTTGAACAATTTTGGCTAAGTATTATAACTCAAGTTTGAATCACGGGCATAGGTCGGCTATGAGTTAGCGTAATGACTCGGGTCGGCTTGAACTTTATAATGTAACTTCATGCTATCTCCTAGACCATGTTGCTATTGGGCTTCTAACTCTGTGCTATCTAGTTTTCTATGAATACCAACCTATCTAACACTAGGGATGAATGTTTTTCTTATTCTTCATGGAAGTCTACTCAGTTTTCTTTACTTCTTTTCTCTTCTAAACTTACTCTAACTCCATTATAACTTAAATATAAGGGAACCTAGTCTTAATCTTGAGAGATCATAACTAGCAGCCAATAAAATGGATTTAAAAGGATGTAGACTAGAGTACGCCAAATCATTATGAAAATTCTTCGTGTTCTTTATTGCTTTTTGCTTTTATTTTTCGCTAGATTGGTGTTTTTCAATTGGATTTTTGGGTGATGATCCAATTTTTCGATTATCAGTATCAACTCCATGTTGTGTTTATGCATTACCTTTTTTTGTTTGTTTTTCTTTTCCAATTTTGTGCATGATATGAGAATAAGGAATTTAGATATGAACGAAGAACGCAGGGTAAGATATTAAAAAAGCAAGGAGCATGTAGGGAGCGGACTTTGGTCTAATATGAGGGAAGATAAAATTTATTCTTTCTTTTAAATATACATAGCATAGCACCTCATACCATTTATAATCCAACCTTGTTTTAATCAACGTTTCTATAGGTTCGTCCCTAAATCCACTTAAATATTTCAAAAAATCTTTTGCTCTTGCAATGAATTTTCTTTTATTAAAATATTTTTTTTAACTTTACACAATTTTAAAATAAATCCTTCACCATTTAAAACTAATTTCAAAATTCATGATTATATTTAATTTCACTATAGATTTTAAAGGAGTTTTCAATTCATAAACCGCAACATGGATTTTAAATCAATATTCTCTTTTCTTCAAATAAGTTTAAAAATTCAATTCATTAGATTAAATTAAATAAAATAACCAAAATAAACATTTTTTTTATTCATACAAAATACATGGGAGGAAGTAGTGAAATGAGATTAGAGAAATTGGAACATATCCGAAGAGCTGGTGTTGAATGGAGCGCTTGGAAGTTATCGATCCATGTATAAGAACCCTGAGCTTAGGGTTAGTTTAGAGAGAGTGTGATAAGCTTTAGATTATAGGACTATGCATAGGAGCATAAATCATAGTGTTGATCTTCGGTATGTATTACCACTAGTAGCATTATTATAATTATCGTCATCATCATCACCTTGGTTTTATTTATTTATTCGTTATTCTTACTATTATTTCTTGTTTAACTGTTTTACTTTATTCTTAACCTTTATTTATGTTTTCACCTTTAATCTCTGGTTATTATCATTATCTTTAATTTGACTTTGTCATTTGGTTTTAGGTTTAATCTCTAGCAAATTCCGACTTTTTTATGTATACAAAACATTCTTCAACATTTAAATTCAGTTTTAAATCTTAATTTCAAATTTATATTCAAATATTTAAATATCAAAATATCTAGTTAAATTCCAAAATCTATTTAAAATATTTATTTTATTTTAACATCGGAGAAGGAAATTATAGATATGAATTTAAGTCCATTATCTAAAAGCTAAGACAATTTATTGATTATAAAACGATTTTGAATTATAAACAAACCAATAAGAGAGATAAATAAGCTTTAAATCGTACAAACAATTGAATTTTCATGTCTCTTTCTGTGACAATGGTGACATTCATTTTTGACATCGACGCAATCTTTTCTTATCAGCATGTTCGCTCTTATTTGAGCCATTTGAAGACTAACATTTTTTCCTTTAGAAAGCGCTACGTTTTAATACTCAACATATAGAACAGCTTTGTGAGACCAACATTCATCGTTCATATTGCAATGCAATATAAGTGGATCTAACTACAAAGTGAGTGTTTAAAACGGGTTTTCTGTAAATTAGGAAACCACCGAATTATATTTTGAAAAAATAATGGCAAGCACATGATTAAAATCATAGTACATATGCAAGTGTTGGTTAATTCATAAGGAAAGGATTAATCTCAAATTTTAATCAATCAAATTAAATCAAAGATTTTGAAAATTTTGTTATTTGAAATTGCTAAAAACTAGAAAAGATTATTGTAATTAACTATGAGATTAAAATCCATTTAGAGGTAAGTCCTATCTCGTGATCATACTAGTCAACATAAAATAAAGTTATGATATTTTTTATCTTTTGTGAAATTAATGATGTATATATTATTTGTATGACATAACTGTGTTATTAGCTAACATAACTTAAACCATCAAATTCCAATATTACCACTAATTCACTTATAAACTCTTGTGAAAATAACAAGAAATTAAAATCTATTTTATGCATGATCTATTTACAATTGAACCAGTAACATGAACATAAAATTTCAATTCTAGAATTATTTTCATTACCATAATCATATTTAGATGAAAATTTAACTTATATATTCATTCGATTGAGCATAGCCTACTTGTTATGAACAACATAGGCTATCAAATTCAATACTAAACAATAAACTTACATAAACATCATTTTCTTTATTAAGCCCAAAGGTATGATCATAAATGTGATCATTATGTTAATTTAATATGATCAATTAACCTTATACTAAAGTGATTTAGATTCTTATATTTGAGTACATGTTAACATAAGAATGTTTCAACATAAGTATAATGGAAATGAAACTAACCAATGAAAACAAGATCTAAATAACTTTCATAACATAAAACTTAGCTACTAGTATAAAAGAAAAAATAAAGTATGAAAGAAGAGAGCATAAAACAAAAAGCATAGAGAAAAGTTGCGAAAAAAGAACAAGAAAAAGATGCCATTGAAGAGGAGCTTTTATTTTTATTTTTATTTTTTCCATTACAACTTTGCATAAAAAGTAAGATCCTCTCTACATAAGGGGATTGTTGTTGACACTCCAACTATTGTTGGGGGGTCATTTTTTAAAACCACTCCACTGTTTATAAAAGTGTTAAGGGGCGTACAGACTTATTTATTTACACTCTTCTATCTTCCAATATTACTGCGTCCCAATAAACAAATACGCAAAACCCTAAATCAATTAAAAAAATCAAATTAAGTGCTAACACTTCGAGCAAAATCAACTTCGCACACGATTACATTTCTTCACCACAAACAGAAGAGAATTAATGGCCAAAATGAAGAACGTGGAATGCTCCACACAACCAGATCCAAAATTAGTAGAGAAGGTGTTGCAAAGGTACACCAAATCAATTTCAGGGTTAATCGTTTGATTGAATTGGCATATTGGTTAGGGTTTCCTTTTTCCATGACTAATGGTTTTGATTAAAAATTTGAAATGAACAGGACACAGAAATTAAGCTTAAAAGGGTATAACAGTAAAATTAATTTTCTTCGTTGGTACTACCCTTAACAATTAATAACTTTTTTAAAAACGGACCCCCCTTAACAATAATTGGAGTGTCAATAACATAACATAAGAGAGTTACTTGTATATGTTAAAACCCTAATTCATTTTAAGGTGCTACCAAAAATACTCTCCTTATTATGCAACATCCATGTCATTATTATTATTATTTTATTATGCTCCACTAACTTATTCTTTTTTAATGTGGTTTATAAAAAAGTGGGTTGGTGGGTTCTTTATGAAACATGAATTCTTTTCTCCATCCTTTTCGGCCTTGAATATTTTGTGCATGCTTATATTCAAGATGTAAGTTCCATTATACATTCAAATTCCTATGAAATAGAATTAGGATGTTAAATTTTCTCCAAATTAATACATGAACACAATGACCATTTTAACCTTGTATAGAAGTGTGAATGATGACCTAAAAATTTTACTATATTTTTGTTTAAAATATGTAAAAATACTTTAATATGACATTTATTTAAATAAAAGAAGATTAAATATGAGAGTAAAAGTATATATTTTTATGTGCACATCAATGAGTGAGCTTAAGATCAAGTCTACTTGTAGCTCTTCGCATGTATTAACATCAAACTCTGAAAGTCTATTGGTACAGCCACCCACCATCTAGGTGTAATCCTCTATACGAGTATTCTTTGTCACCTTTGTATTAAACATATTCCTGGTAATCTTATACCTTGCAAAACAAAATTTCTTCCTAAGAAATCCTTTGAAGCTACCAGACATTAATTAAAACTCAAAATTTTCATTCCTATCTCCTATCCAAGGCTCATTTCAACATACTACCATGGCCAAGATCAACAAAGTGGCAGGAGATTTGAATTTTTTTCTTAAATACATAGGTCATGCAAATTAGAATGCCAAAGAACAAGACCGTTAAAGAAAAATATTACAAAAATTGCATAAACATCTTATGGTTAGTTCTACAAATCCAATCATTACAGATGATGAATAAATCAATATAGTTATTCACAATCCTAATCGAAATAGCAAAGAAGAAGATGAATATGAGGAAGAAGATGAGCATATGGAATAGTATGAAGAAGAGTTAAGTGAGATGCATGGGAGAGATTTTTTATGATCGAAATCGAAAATTCATAGAACAAAAAAGGGAATTTCTATTTACTTTACCATAATCTTCCTATTCACAAGTTGTCTGTAATTAAAAGTTCACATTAGATAGATGCTGCTTTCTTTTTCCTTATACACAATTATATAAATATATACTTAATATATGTACATGAATAATTTGGAATGGTGCTAATTAATATATAAAGTTTGATTATTATTAATAAGTTGTGAACTCTTATACATCATTCATATAATATTCATCTATGGAATGTTATTTATGGGGAGCTAATTTTAGAATAAGTACTAGAGTTAATTTTAGAATTAGTATTAAAGTTAGAGTTAGTTTTAGAATTAGCTTTATGTAACAACCTGAATTCCGACAGATTGAACATTTTTCAAAATTCTAATCCTTTGAAACTCGTGTTGGTTGCCCTGGTATCCTGCAGAAAAGAAAGAGATATAAAATATATCAGAGCTCAGAAAATATCGCACAGCGGAATGGATAAAATATAATATAATCAAAATATAGCCTTACCCAAATTAGAATACTACCTAACCAGTATCCGAAGCAAACATATCCCTGCCACAAGTCTAAGCCGCGAGTATGTGATGACGAAGGGGTCAGAACACTGGTTCTGGTGACTGGATTTAAACTACACATTTTGGATAACTCTACATATACCGTTCAATAACATTTTCTTATTTATTAGGTTAGTTGGGTCAACAGCACTCAAGGCGTACACACACGTCGTACCCATTTACTCCCCAATGGATTAGTCTAATAAAGTATATATGTAGCTACCCCCAAATTAAGGTACACCCCATAGTACCCCACTTGCATGGTCTTCGCCGCAACGCTACAGAAATATACATAGTCCCTCATCCTATGACGAAGTGACGTACGAACCTCTATATAACAATGCTATGTTCCACATAGAACTGCCATCGCCATGCTACGTAAGCGTACGGACTGCCACCTTTGATCGAATCAGATCGCAGAGTAATGCCATAGAGCTTACGATACACCACCCAGAGCAGATATGCATGTATCTAGACTTTCCCATGTACGTATCGTCAATCGTACTCGATGCCATAACCACACATAACCTCTAATGTTCACCGAGTTCCATGGCAGGGCTATACAAGAAACACGGAGCTCGGTCGCGAGCTTTTCCATATCTGTACAGGCCCGCCTTTAAGGGCCTCAAAATACAGATATCCCTCGGGTCTGTTTTTCATGGTGGCCATGGCCCCACCTCAGCCCCTCCCTCAACTAGTAAAGACTACAAGAGCTTAGCGACTTGCCCCAAACAAACAATATAAACATCCAATTGTCATCTTCCCTCAAACACCGTGCCTTGGTTGTGAAAGGTAGATGGCGTCTTGGGTTTAGCTCTAGTCTTTTCGCATCCTACTGGCTGCCGATGACGGGTACACCACATTCTACTATCCATGTAGGTCCTGACCTCGCCTCCCTGTTGAGGAGATCGTTGAATCACCCTAGTGTTGCCTTATCAAAGCTTTCTGACTGCAAAGCTAATTTTGCAGTCAAGGTTACTCACCGGGTAGTTACGCGCAGACCCAACCTCATGTAAGCACAGCCCGAACACTGTACCACCATAGAGGACTACCAGGGGAACCTTCCACGTCCCAGGAAGTCGTGTTGTAACAACCCGGAAAATCAGAACCATTTTAAAATTTTATTTTAGGGAAATTTTGTTAGAAAATGTATCAAATTTTAAAAATTCCATTTTTAAATAATAACAAAGCTCTTAAAAATAGCCATTTTGCAAACGACCTCTGTTTTCGACGAAACCACTTTTGTTGGATCCGGAATGTCAAATAATTGCTAGGTTTAAATTTCCATGATTTTTGGAATTAATATGTGAGCGGGGTAAATTAAAACGCATTTGATAATTTCTATTGAATTGGATTGACCATTTAAAAGGCCATTTTTCAAACGGTCTCCAAATTCGATGAAATTAATTTTGTTAGGACTATATCGTCAAAACATAGCTAGATTTATCTTTCGGGAATTTTTGGGATTAGTATGTAGCCCCGGTAAATTAAAATGTATGTTCAAATTTAATATTGAATGTTTTATATTTTGATTTAAAGAAAAATAGACTGAAACAGTCAAATGGGCTTACAAAACAAAGTCCATTGTGTCCGGAATAGAGCTATTTAGCTAGGAGTGATAGTCGTTGGGCTTGGTTTGGAGTTCATATGGATTAACGGGCCTTTTTGAAATTAAAGAATTTAATTATAAATATCGGCCAATGGAATTACACCAAACCCTAGTTCTATTTCAAAGCCGCCGCCTCTAGAAACGAACGACGTATATCGTTCAAAACTTTCTCCCCCAATTACTCTCAAACCACTCAACGAAATTCAACGATCCTTTGAGAATTTTGTAGATCTCATCCTCCTCTTCAGTTCCATACCTTTTTTTAATTTATCGCTGTGTATTCGAGGATAACCGACGCCCCAAAGTCTCCCCGTTCAGACCGTCGCTATGCCCCCTAGCCGTTGTCTAGCTGGGCCCCATCACCGCCGTCGGGTGCACTGCTTCGTCCTCTCTGACGTGGCATAAACTGATCCTACCCTCGTTCTTCCAATCTTGCGCAAAACCCTGACCTAGTTTTGAACAAAACAAAAAAACCATCTCCCTTGGAACTGATAAAGGAAGAAGGTATATTTAATAGATTACAACATTTAAAAGCGTTGCTAATGTAATTTATTTATAAAAAATAGCATATCTTTTTGATACGATGTCGAAATCACATGAAACAGGAACCATTGTGATCGTGACAATATCTTCTACACGTTAGAAGAGACCAGAGAAATTTTGAAGTTTGTTATGAATTTAGGCGAAGTCAAAACCAATGTGAGATTTCTAAATTTAAAATAAAACTGATTGTGATTGCGATGATAAATTTATATATATACGCTATATAAAATTCATATATGCGTTGTATGAAATTGGAATTGATTGATTGTGGTTGCGTTGAATTGTTGGATTGAGTTGTATAGTAAAAATAAAAAGTTCATTTATTGAATCATATTTTTGTTTGACAAAAATGTTCATGTTAAAAATAAAACATATTAACAATAAAAAATATATTTTTTTGTTTATGAATGACAAAATTGTACATATTAGGAATAAAATACATTAACAATAAAAAAATAGTTTTATTGTTTATGAATGACTAAAATGTTCATGTTAGGAATAAAATATTTTAACAATAAAAATTACATTTTCATTGTATGTATGAATTACAAATTTGATCATGTTTTAAATAAAATGTTTGGACGATAAAAATTACATTTTTATTGTATTATTGATTCATTAAAAAGAATCATGTTTTAAATAAAATGATTGGACAATAAAAATTACATTTTTATTGTATTATTGATTTATTAAAAAGATTCATGTTTTAAATACAATGATTGAAAATTAAAAATTACATTTTTATTGTATTATTGATTCATTAAAAAATTCATGTTTTGAATAAAATGAGTGGACAATAAAAATACATTTTTATTGTATTATTGATTCATTAAAATAATGTCATTTACATGTTAGTGAAGCTAGAAAAATGATTATTTGTTAAATATGTTCTGATTCACTAAAACAATGTCACTTACATGTTAGCGAAGTTAGAAAAATGATCGTTTGTTAAATATGTTTTGATTCATTAAAATAATATCATTTATATGTTAGCGGAGTTAGAAAAATGATCATTTTTTAAATATGTTTTGATTCACAAAAATAACTAGGTTAGTCCCCGTGCGATGCATGGCTGAAAAAATATACTTTAAATTAACACTTTTAGAAACATACGTATAAATAATATATTATTTTTAAAATAATTATTTTCCATAATGATTTAAATCAATTCATTTTATTTTTAATTTAGGTTACACGTACAATTCAAAGATAAATCGATAATAATTGTTTGAATGCATGAAGATCACATAGATATTTTTGGTGTTAAAGGTAACACAGTACATTAAAATAGAAAGGCTAAGATATAATAATATTGACTCGAGAATATTTTCAAAGGATAAAGCAGTGAATGGTTCTAATATTAGTATAGTCCCATGCGGTCAACAAATAACATGGGTTTGTTTCTCTTTTTAGAATCAGTACTAATTTTGAACTATGTAGACACTTATATATGAATATATGTTGCTATTTGTTTCTTCATATCAAAAACTGGAACAAAATATGATAGCAGTACACACCCTTTTATCCACTGTTCCCATGAAGTAATCCATGTTAATGTAGGACATCTTATATGAGTTTATATTTATAAATCATGAATATTTGTTAGAGTAAACTAGATGGGAATAATTGATATTATATTTCCTGGAACATAAGGCAACGCACCAATGTAGAGGGTAAAAGCTCGCTTAAATCTTCATTTAACTTCCTACTCAGGTTATTCACTAAGTGAGGCATCTTATATATGTGTATTTTAATGCTTATGGGTGTGTTATAACATGTCTGAATCAAACATTCAGAACAGAGAGACCTTTGAAAAGAAAAGGAAAACAACACTATGTTTAAACTAGTAATCATGTCTCCTATACCAGTTTCGATATATACAAATTACATTTCAGTTAATAGATGAACTAAAGTGAAAAATAAAAATGGTTTGTATACCCCTCTAGTATGATATAAAATTAGTTTCATCTAAATTTAAGTTCATTATTGTCCAGATTAAGTAATTATACCGGAAAGGTCTGTAAACTCAAAATTTCAAACATTAATTTTTTTAAACCCAGACATACGAGTGGATTCGTATGTGGATACCATGAATTTCAAGAGTAAATCCATTAATTTTAGATATGGGATTAAGTAGATTTTCTAAGTTGATCAAAATATCAACTCTGGTCAAAATCCGGCTATCGCGGTGACCGTACGCCATGGGATTGACACCAGAGCATCATGGAGGAGTGGGGATCATAGGAAAAATAGCAAAGGATTTTTCCACAGCTTGATTTGGGGAGTCGAAATGATCTTAGATGTTTAGGTTATTTTTTTTAGTCGCTATTCAAAGTCGAACAGCTCGGACACGGTGGCATTTCAGACCACCGCACCAGGGGGAATCGAAGGGGCAGGACACTGGTTTGTTGTGGATGAAGTAGGAGGTGCTCTGGTGGTCGGGGGACGTGTCAGTCGAAGGTTTCCCCGATGAACCCATTTCGATGATGAAGAAGCAAAACAGTGAAATCACTATAGCAGCTCAGATAATCGGATCTGAGGGTGGTGACGAGGTCCAGGGTTGATTGGTGACGTGTCTAGATGGTCGCGAGTGGTCAGCGGCGTCTCGACTGGTTGTCCACGTGCAAGTGTACGCATGCGTACACCAGTGGAAGTGTAGAATAAGAAGAAGGAGAGGGCATGGGAAAATCGTGGTGATCCATCATGTGTGGCAAGGAGTTTTGGGATGTGGTATTTGGTACTTTGGTGCTGGAAAAGTGGTACTGGGTGGAGCATGAGGTTTGAAGTGATCAGGACGTGTATGGCACAAGAAATTGAAGCGAGGAGACTGGTACTTTGACAAGTGGTACTGGCATTTGATGTTTTGGCTGGAGCATGGGTTCTGGAGCAGATTTCACGCGCGCGGCATGGTGTTTTTGTGGTGGTGCTCTGGTACTTTGGCCAGGAAGTTTAGAAAGCGGTTTTAATTAAACCTGTTTTAAAATGGAAATAGGAAATAAAGTAAAAATAGGGAAAAAGGAAAATAAATAAATCAATCAAAAGAGATTTTATTTAATATAAAACCAAATATTGTGGGAAAGTGGAAAGAAAGGCAGTAGCAGGGAAATCGAACACAGGAGCTTGGGTTAAGAGTTTTCGAGAAGTTTAAAAATTGAACGAAAAGAGAGAATTATAAATTAAGTTATTTATAATTATAAAAAGATAATTAACAAGGTGTGTCAAAGTTATAAAATGTCAGATAAGTAAGCTGACATTTTAGAGTAAAATACCGTGTGCGACACACACACGCTTGGTTGTTCATTTGTAAAAGATAGTCAAAATGTCTGGATTTAAACAATGTAGACATATACCGTTTTGTTGGCTGAAGCTCATAAATAAAGAGTATCTAAAATGAATTATACTTAATCCAGTTCAATGTTTTGGAATATACGCAGATGTGGTTTGACTAAAGACAATAATCGTTTCATAATTAAATTAGGAAAATTGAATCAACAACGATTAAATGTAAATTTATAAAATAAACTCGATGGACCACTTGTAATAGTATTTTGCAATGAAATCAAGTAGATTGAATAAAATGAGTTGAGAAGAAACAATATTCAAGGGAACAAGCAAAGGTTTTGAAGATGAGGATGATTGTGAGAAATGTTGGTAAGAGAGATTTATTAACCAACAACGATGGAATTATTCTGGAGTTCAGGAGATAAAGGGAATAGTGATAAATTGAAAGGTGATGTTGAATTTTTATCAACTAAATTGAATTCAGGAAAGTATTGTTTACTTTCCATTTTAAATAAGATTTAAATCAATAATATATTGTATTTTATATTCATATAAGGAAATGAAATAATATATAAGTTAGATAAATTGAACTGAGAATTATTATAATACTATTATAAGAAATGAAAATAAATAGGATTATTAAAATGAATAAAATCTTATATAGTTATGATTTGGAAATAATTATTTTCCAAGATCGACTAATTTATAAATAACTATTTGTTGAATTTGAATTATTGAATTGTGATAAACAATATTTGTTGTGAGGGTTGATCTACTGATTTGATTTATTTTATAATGATGTGGTATGACTTATTGAACTTATTTGTTCATTTTAAACATTTATATGTCTTGATTTTATATAATCAAACTGTTGTTAAAACTTGGAAGTTTATATATTTAGCTGATAAGTCCTGATAATCAATATTAATATTGAAATCTGTTTGACTATGATCATCCGATTACTTAAAGTATCACTTGGCCTTAAAAGATTTTAACGTTCATCGATTCAAAGAGACCGAGATTGTTTTTCTAATGAAATCCAAATACCGCTTTGTTTCGACCTAGGCATTGATTATTTTAAAGTCAAGATGAAGATCCTTGAAGACGGAGTTTATGCAAGGACTATTCTGCTTACAGAATAGTGCCTTCGGTTTGTCTAGACCCAGGACAACTTATATGGCTGAATGTCTGACAGAGTACACGTAACAGATCACGTAAATTGATCTCTTCAAAACTATGTTTTTTGGTGAAGGAATTCGTTTCTTTTAGCTTTTTACCCATGGTTTTGGGGAAACCAATTTGTGATTTGACAGGTTTGACGATGTGGCATTCAAAGTGAATAAAGATATATTGTTCTAAAAGGTAAGTTATAACCTCAAGCCTCACAACCGGGAAATGACAAAAATCGGACAGGCAGCATGGCTATGTGGGTCGCTCCCATTAGGTTGTATAATCACCTATCTAGAGAAATTTCATTCCCTTCTTTAGTCTATTTGATGCTGTCCCTTTTCGGGAAACGATTGTTGATCCCAACCATTGGAGATATACAGTCGATACAGTCAAGCGAAATGAGTGGTCGGTCATGTGTGGGCCGGGTTGCAAGACGTTCTTGTTGAACCCAATGTATTCCCCTCTAGAGATACACTATCGGCAGGTGGTTCCATACCTTGTCATAGTCGGAAATCCAATCTCCAATAAGCGCCTGCAATTTTATTTGTATACTATACATGTGGAGCGTGAGATGCAAGCATTCCGCTAGATTCTAATTTATTTGTGGAAACCCTATACATTATTATAATATCAGAATAATATATGATTTCAAAATTTGTGTTGGGTTATCGTAAGGTAAAAACCTTCCATGTTCATGTGTGGATTGGTCTTACGATTACCTATTCTTTCAAAAGAATTTCCCAAGTTAAACAAGCTGTTTAAAATCGTTTACTCACACCAGTCCCATAAATGACCCAGAGTTTATTTTTCTATTTTTCCCTAAACTCTTGGGTGCCCAAATTTGTATGGGCAGTCAAGTAGTTCTGGATTTTACAGATATCCTGGAAGGAGCTTGGAGCAGAAGGCTTCATCGATAGATATATAGGTTTATTTCCGTTGTATTGTTTATGTGATGTACTCTGATGACATATGTAAGTTTGATACTATTTTATATTTCAAATGATGTTATATATTATATTTTATTCATTCCGCTGTGAGATTCGTGTTACTCTATTGCTGTTATGTTATTTTCTATCTTATCTCTTCTATTCTACTTATCTATGTTTCTATTTCTCACCCTCTAACTTCTTTCTATTAATGATCATGTATTTCTGATACTTGAATTGTCGACATGTTATACAGGAGGCGTATTTATGTCATTTTCAGGGTCGAAAATCCTAGGGTCGTTACAGTGGTATCGGAGCTTGGTTGAGTTGTAACCTTGGCCCTGTGGCGTAACTCGATAGAAATGGGGTCAGTGATACCCTAGATTTAGTTTGAGTGTATATATATATATATATATATGAGCACGTATTTGTAAATTATATAAGATGTTTTATACTGTGATGATTATTTGTCAAGTGGTTTAAAATATCTGGTCGATATAGTCGTCGAACACTGAATCGAAAAGTTTTTCTAAACTCTCGAGCAGAACAATTTGACATGGTATTGTTTTAAGATGGGTAAATGAAATAATTTTGTTAAAAATTATATTTTGTTATAAAATAATTATTTGTCCGAAATTACTACTATATATGGTTGTGTCAATTGTTGTTATTAAAATCAAATTAGATTATAGTGCTCATATATTAAATCGAATTGAATTTGTAAAAGAATAAGATATACAAATTGTTCAGAAAACAAAATGTTATTGAAAATCCAAGGGTTTTGAATTTAGAATGGAATCAAGATATGTGATTTCAGATTAGTTGGGTAAAAACCAGAAATGTGGATTCTGGAATTTGAAAATTTAACTAGAATTAAGAAGTCGAATCCTGATTGGAAATTAGCTGAGATAAATGATTTTCCGAGTATTGATCTGATATTGATTTCGGTCTTCGAGATTGATACTTAGAAGATTATTTTCTTACCGATTTACGATCAGGAACTGATGAATGTTGAAAAATAACAATCGATGAAAATGTTGTCCGAGGGTAGTAACAGATATTTTAATTATGGAAATGACTGTAATTGATAGTTAATTGCTGATGGATTAAATATTTGATTTTTGTGAATCGTTTAGTAAGTAAACTATATGTTTTGGATGCCTTGTTTATGGTGATTGTTAGGTGACGACTCATGTATACGTTTTGTCTGTAACTAGATATAACTGAAATCTCCTCGTTACTCTTCAATTTTGAGGACGAAATTCTTTTAAAGGGGGTAGATTGAAACATCTCGGTTTTTGACTGAGTTTGTAATACAATTTATTTCGGATTTTATTTCAGTGATTTATTTGATTAAATAAATTAGAATAATAATGATTTAAAAGTCCTATATGTATTTTTTTTAATATCATATACGAATAATTGAATGATTGTTTTAACTTTGATTAGCAACTAAAATCTTGTTAAGCTTATTTTAAAATCCATATGAATAGAGAATATCTTAGAGTAGAAAATGAATTTACTTGAATAAAATCTTATATTTACATCACTTGTTTACATAAGTTTTGTGTTGCTTCACATATAAGTGTATATTTTAATTTGGTATATTGCTTTGTAAATAAACATGTGCATGTAAAACTTTTATACAACAATTGTGTTTAAATTTTATATTTTGTTTAAAACTTATTAACAATAGAAATTTGTGCAAGTAAATTACAATCACTTCACATGCAAATGTGCAAGAGAAGACAATTAGCATGTATGGGATTCAAATGACAAGATTTTAACATCTATGACAATATTTCTTTCTATACAAACATGTGCCATGAGAATCTATAGATTATACATGGATTCGATAAGCATGATTTGCCTTTGTAACTGAGTTTGTTTTTAAACATTGTGCACATGGGGATTGCATACATGTACATCAGCCTATAGGTAGCTAAGCACGTGCAGATGGAAGCAAATCAATTAGCTAATATCCCTGACACAACATAGTGCAATAGCCAAAGTTTAGAGGAAAAAAAGAGAGGATTTAAAAGCAGTATGGACATGGACTTTGTACACACATATGTGTACTGTTGGGGGACTGACCATACATATATAGACCTGAGAAGAATCAGAGTAGGAAATGCCTTGACATAAACATCCCGTTTCAAGCATGCAGCAGTCCAGACACCCCTTTTCATTCCTTTTAATGGTTTAATTTACTTAGGAGTTATATTAGTTATTTTAAACATTTTATACTTGAAGTTGGTGCATTTGTTTGCCTCAAAATTTATGGTCGTGCAACCATCAGCCTGTAGGAATTGATAAAATACTTTAAGCCTACAACTTCTCCAATCAAACAGCTAGAATATCCCTTCCATTAAATCGAAGACAGTCCTATCAAAAGATATTTCAGCACATGGATGTACAAATTTATGCACTGCAAATAACATGGCTGTGCTAAGCCTGAGAAGAGTAGGAGTAAATGTGATTAGCCTTGTCATAACACTCTCTTTTCAAATCAATACAACAGCCTACCTAACTCTACCCTATTTCTAGCCTATATACTTCAAGGTTAAGCCTTGAACTCTCTATAAATACACATAAAGACTCTCATAAGCACACACGAAATGGAAGCTAAGTAACAAAGATAGTGGAGCAAATAAATGGTAAAGTTAGTAAGCACAACGTGTTATTGCCTGAACTTAAAAGCTTGAATCTGGAAAGCATGAAACAGGGAACGATAGCATAAGAACAGAGAAGCTTTTCTGCAAGTAAACTCTTTCTTTCTCTCTTTAGAACCAGTACTGATTTTGAACTATGCAGACACTTATATATGAATATATGTGTTGTTTGTTTCTACATGTCAAAAACTGGAACAAAATATGATTGCAGTAAACACCCTTTTATCCCTTGTTCCCATGAAGTAATCCATGTTGATATAGGACATCTTATATGAGTTTATATTTAGGAATCATGAATATTTGTTAGAGTAAACTAGTTGGGAATAATTGATATTATATTGCCTGGAACATAAGGCAGTGCACCAATGCAGAGGGTAAAAGCTCGCTTAAATCTTCATTTAACTTCCTACTCGGGTTATTCACTGAGTAAGGAATCTTATATATGTGTATTGTATGCTTATGGGTATGTTATAACATGTCTAAATCAAACAATCAGAATTAAATCACAGAGAGTCCTTTGAAAAGAAAAGGAAAACAGCATTATGTTTAAACTGGTAATCATATCTCCTATACCAGTTTCAATATATACAAATTACATTTCAGTTAATAGATGAACTAAAGTGCAAAATAAAAATGGTTTGTACACCCCTCTAGTATGATATAAAATTAGTTTCATCTAAATTGAAGTTCATTATTTTCCAAATTAAGTAATTATACATGAATGGTCTGTAAACTCAAAATTTCTTACATCAAAGTTTTTAAATCTAGAGATATGAGTGGATTCGTATGTGGATACCATGAATTTTAAGAGTAAATCCATGAATTTTAGATATGGATTAAGTAGATTTTCTCAGTTGATCAAAATATCAACTCTAGTCAAATTCCTGCTGTCGTGGCGACCATACGCCATGGGATTGACACCAGTGTAGCATGGAGGAGTGGGGATCATAGGAAAAATAGCAAAGGATTTTTCCACGGCTTGATTTGGGAGTCGAGATGATTTTAGATGTTTAATTTTTTTTTAGTTGCTGTTCAAAGTCGAATTGCTCAGACACGGTGGCATTTCAGACCACCGCACCAAGGGGGATCGAAGTGGGAGGACATTGGCTTGTTGTGGATGAAGTCGGAGGTGCTCTGGTGTCGGGGGACGTGTCAGTCGAAGGTTTCCCCGATGAATCCATTTTGACGATGAAGAAGCAAAACAGTGAAATCATTGAAGCAGCTCAGATGATCGGATCTGAGGGTGGTGATGAGGTCCAGGGTTGATGGGTGACATGTCTGGATGATCGCGAGTGGGCAGTGGCATCTTGATTGGTTGTGCACAAGAAAGTGTATGCGTGCGTACATCAGTGGAAGTGGAGAAGAAGAAGGAGGAGCGGGCATGGGAAAATCATGGTGATCCATCGTGTGTGGCAAGGAGTTTTGGGATGTGGTATTTGGTACTTTGGTGCTTGAAAAGTGGAATTTGGTGGAGCGTGAGGTTTGAGGTGAACAAGACGTGTGTGGCACAGGAAATTGAAGTGAGGGGACTGGTATTTTGGCAAGTGGTACTGGAATTTGGTGTTTTGGCTGTAGCATGGGTCCTGGAGCAGATTTCGCGTGCATGGCATGGAGTTTTTGAGGTGGTACTCTGGTACTTTGGCATGGAAGTTTAGAACGGGGTTTTAATTAAAGCCTGTTTTAAAATGGAAATAGGAAATAAAATAAAATTAGGTAAAAAGGAAAATAAATAAATAAATAAAAAGAGATTTTATTTAATATAAAACCAAATATTGTGGGAAAGTGGAAAGAAAGGCAGTAGCAGGGAAATCGAACACAGGAGCTTGGGTTAAGAGTTTTCGAGAAGTTTAAAAATAGAACGAAAAGAGAGAATTATAAATTAAGTTATTTATAATTATAAAAAGATAATTAACAAGGTGTGTCAAAGTTATAAAATGTCAGATAAGTAAGCTAACATTTTAAAGTAAAATACCGTGTGCGACACACACATGCTTGGTTGTTCATTTGTAAAAGATAGTCAAAATGTCTGGATTTAAACAATGCACACATATATCGTTCTGTTGGCTAAAGCTCATAAATAAAGAGTATCTAAAATGAATTATACTTAATCCAATTCAATGTTTTGGAATATACGCTGATGTGGTTTGACTAAAGACAATAATCGTTTCATAATCAGATTAGGAAATAAGAAATCAAATTAATAACGATTAAATGTAAATTTATAAAATAAACTCGATGGACCACTTGTAATAGTATTTTGTCATGAAATCAAGTAGACTGAATAAAAAGAGTGGAGAAGAAACAATATTCAATGGAACAAGCAAAGGTTTTGATGAGAATGATTGTGGGAAATGTTGGTAAGAGAGATTTATTGACCAATAACGATGGAATTATTTTGGAGTTCTGGAGATAAAGGGAATAGTGATAAATCGAAAGGTGATGTTGAATTTTTATCAACTAAATTGAATTCAGGGAAGTATTGTTTACTTTCCGTTTTAAACAAGATTTAAATCAATTATATATTTATTTTATATTCATATAAGGAAATGAAATAATATATAAGTTAGATAAATTGAACTGGGAATTATTATAATATTGTTATAAGAAATGAAAATAAATAGGATTATTAATATGAATTAAATCTTATTTAGTTATGATTTGGAAATAATTATTTTCCAAGATTGACTAATTTATAAATAACTATTTGTTGAATTTGAATTATTGAATTATGATAGGCAATATTTGTTGTGAGGGTTGATCTGCTGACTTAATTTATTTTATAATGATGTGGTATGACTTATTGAACTTATTAGCTCAATTTAAACATTTATATGTCTTGATTTCATATCATCAAACAGTTGTTAAAACCTGGAAGTTTATATATTTAGCAGATAAGTCCTAATAATCTATATTAATATTGAAATCTGTTTGAATATGATCATCTGATTACTTTAAGTATCACTTGGCCCTAAAATATTTTAACGTTCATCGATTCAAAGAGACCGGAAATGGTTTTCTAATGAAATCCAAATACAACTTTGTTTCGACCTACGCGTTGATTAGTTTAAAGTCAAGATGAAGATCCTTGAAGAGGGAGTTTATGCAAGGACTATTCTGTTTACAGAATAGTGCCTTCGGTTTTTCCAGACCCAGGACAACTTATATGGCTGAATGTCTGACAGAGTACACCTAATAGATCGCGTAAATTGATCTCTTCAAAACTATGTTTGGTGGCGGAGGAATTCGTTTCTCTTAGATTTTTACCCATGGTTTTTGGAAACCAATTTGTGATTTGACGGATTTGACGATGTGGCATTCAAAGTGAATAAAAATATATCGTTCTAAAGGTAAGTTATAACCTCAAGCCTCACAACCGGGAAATGACAAAAATCGGCAAGCAGCATGGCTATGTGGGTCGCTCCCATTAGGGTGTATAATACTTATCTAGAGAAATTTCATTTCCTTCTTTAATCTATTCGATGTTGTCCCTTTTCGGGAAACGGTTGCTGATCCTAACCGTTGGTGATATACATTTGATACACTCAAGCGAAATGAGTGGTCGGTCATGTATGGGCCGGGTTGCAAGACGTTCTTGTTGAACCTAATGTATTCCCCTCTAGAGATACACAATCGATAGGTGGTTCCATACCTTGTCATAGTCGGAAATCCAATCTCGAATAAGCGCCCGCGATTTTGTTTGTATACTATATATGTGGAGCGTGAGATGCAAGCATTCCACTAGATTCTAATTTATTTGTGGAAATCTTAGACATTATTATAATATCAGAATAATATATGATTTCAAAAATTGTTTTGGGTTATCGTAAGGTAAAAACCGCCCGTGTTTATGTGTGGATTGGTCTTACGATTATCTATTCTTTCAAAAGAACTTTCCTAAGTTAAACAAGTTGTTTAAAATCATTTACTCACACCAGTCCCATGACTGACCTAGAGTTTAAGTTAAACAAGTTGTTTAAAATCGTTTACTCACACCAGTCCCATGACTGACCTAGAGTTTATTTTCCTATGTTTCCCCTAAACTCTTGGGTGCCCAAATTTGTATGGGCAGCCAAGTAGTTCAGGATTTTACGGATATCCTGGAAGGAGCTTGGAGCAGAAGGCTTCATCGATAGATATATAGGTTTATTTCCGCTGTATTGTTTATATGATGTACTCTAATGACATATGTAAGTTCGATACTATTTTGTATTTCAAATGATGTTATATATTTTATTTTATTCATTCCGCTGTGAGATTCGTGTTACTCTGTTGCTGTTGTGTTATTTTCTATTTTATCTCTTTTATTCTACTTTTCTATCTTTCTATTTCTCACCGTCTAACTTCTTTCTATTAATGATCAGGTATTTCCGATACTTGAATGGTTAACATGTTATACAGGAGGCGTATTTATGTCGATTTTCAGGGTCGAATATCCTAGGGTCATTACAAATTTGTTCAGCCCTTGGTATTGAAGACAATACAAAACAAAGGAAACAAAAGGATCAAGCCAGCGATATAGTTCATTAAACTACAGTACTTATTTCGACCATAAATCTGTATTTTTACTCAAGAGCAGCGACAACCCCCTTACGGTAGTAGTAGTCTTGATTACTGCCACTTCCTTATCAAAAAAAAACATCAGTATCACATGGTTGTAAAAAATATAGTTTTGTATTACTTTTTTTAGTTTTTAAATAGTCATAAACAATTTCCTACCTGAGAAAATAATATAATTAGCATTATAGTAGAAGAAAAAGTAATACAAAACTATATTTTTTACAACGAAAGCTAGCTTTGGGGGCTATTTGACAAAATTATTCTCTCTAGGGAAAACAATGTGATGAGGTCAACCATTGCTGTTTTTCTAGCAGGACAATGGTAAAAAAAGTCTTTGGAAAAATTGATAGTATTTGTTCATTAGTGTGAATAAGATTGCAGTACTTGTTTGTAAAAATATTAGCTTGCTCTGTTAATGAAATTGGCAAAACTTTCAGTTAATACAGCAAAAAAGATGAAAATAATTATCAAACAACAATTTATTTTTTGAAAATACTTTCAATCGTGATATATTTACTTGTTGATTTACAACTCAACATCATTCTACTATAAAACGACATTAATGACTAAATGTATGACACTCTTAAACAAAGAAACATTTCAAGAATTACAGCCTATTGATTACAAAAAAAATCATGAGAAAATATAGTAGATAAACATTATGTATCATGTACCCAGCTGCTCCTTGCCAATTAACAAAAAAAATCATGAGAAAATATAATAGATAAACATTATGTATTATGCACTATATAGTACATAAATGGAGAATCAGTTAAAAGGAAAGGAAAAACTCACCCAACAATATTATATGATTACCAAGTTAGCAAGCAAAAAATTTGAAACTGCATTATCAAATATCAATTAGAGGTTACGTGTGCTTTAGATTATTTCTTACCTTACTTTTAATGTGAGCTTGTTGTAAGAGGCCACTGACAAATTAGTAAAATTAGTTTCCTAAAAAGCCAAATTTTGATCCAATGAATACTATAACAAACTATATAATGTTTATGGTTTCTGAGAAAAAAAAGAAACAATCTCCACTGAAAACTTTAGTCGTGGAATCAAACAAATGCCAGAAAATGCCAAAAGCAGTAAAAATGGAAAGAAAGAAAAATGTAACCTTTACGAGGTTTGTAGAAAAATAAGTAGAATGATTTAATACCATTTTTGAAGCACCTGCATGATGTGAATTTTTCAACTATTGGTATCAATTAATTCATTTTTGAAGCACCTGCAGAACCCTGCAATTACAATTAGAAAGGGATTAGGAAAGAAGGGAAAGAAAATCTAACATTCTATCAATAGTCAAGAAAAAAAATATCTATATTTTTTGCGTTGCATCAACTAATAAATCTATTAATCTGATGATATTATAATAAATATGCTTAACACCATGATCGAAGTGAAGGAATAAAAAAAAGGATAAATAAGGAAACAAACTTATTTTATCTTATATTAAGGTTCATTGCAAAATTATAGTTGATTCCCTAGAAAGAATTGGCAATGGCATACTACTTATACCGCAAATTGATTATGATTAAGTCAAGCTGGCACATGCATTAATATTTGCATATTTATTCTTAATTCAGCACAATATTTATAATTCACATTTTTATTGTTAATTAAAAAAATTAGTAGCTATATTAATATTAACATTAAAAATTTTTAGCTAAATAGCTAATTTTAGAAAATGTTAAAAATAAAACACCATATTTTTTGAGTAACACGTGGAACCTTAAGATCACAACATACATTGACGCTCACTTAAGTAAACCCCACGCCGTGTGTCTACCCCGCTTTTGTATAGGCATCGCACACGGATGCGTAACGTCCTAGCCCCCCAAGTGGTTCACAGTGGGATTCGAACCTGCCCGCACACAGTGCTTAGATCCCCATCTCCCACTCCTGAACCACCCGAGCTATGAATATTTATAATAAAATAAAACTTACATGATCAAAAATAAGGGCTGCTTAATTGATTTAAAAGAAGGAAAAAATATCCATTGCCAAATAAATTCAATATGCTTGTTCATGCAATATCACAACAGAAATCGATTGCAAAATAACATGATCAAGATCTTTATTGAAGTCTTATTTTTGATTATATAACATTAGTTCTTAGAATCAATGTAATGACCCGCATTCGCAGAGGGTATTATAATTAATTTATTTAATTATATGAATAGTGATATAGTGAATTTAATGGTCGTGGAATTAAATTATGGTGAATATTTAATTAAAAATAATATATTTAATTCTGAAATAGTCGAAAATAGTGATTTGACAATATAATGTGAACTGGACAATTCAAAGTATATAGTTCAGTTTAGAGTTGAATTATAATAACGAATATATTATATAAACGATAGTTGAACTATAAATTATAATATAATTATAATCGAGCCCGTAATGGCGCGGCAGTTCGCTATTTGGCGATTCGAACTTCAACTGAATGTACAGGATTCGTTTTAAGCCGGATTTCTGTGAAACAAGAAATATGTGGAGCTGGTGGAGTATATCTTTCTAGTGGAAGAGGAAAATCGGGATTTCGTCGTGTAGAATTTGATTTACGTCCAAATCAAATTTTATAAGAAGTCGCTGTGGAATTCCTTTATAATTTATAAAGGGATTATTTATATTTTTAAAAGGGATTTCAATATAAATCGAATATCGATTTAATCAGGATTTGAAATATCAAGTTAGAAATTTATATAGGAATATTCTAGAGTTGAACGATATCGTATGTGGATATATACGATAATATTTATTTATATTTAATATAATTATATTTAAATATATTTATATATTTAAATGGGTCATTCAGAGCTTTAAAAATAGCCGGTTTTGCAAACGAAGTCGGAATTCGACGAAACTAGTTTTGTTGGATCCGCAATGTCAAATAGCTGTTAGATTTGCAGTTTCGTGATTTTTAGAGTCACCGTGTGGTCGTACGGATTTTTAGAGTGGGAAACAGTCAGTATTTTGACGGTTAAAAATACGCTGTGTGAGCATACCAAGTCGGAATTCGACAAAACCAGTTTCGTTGGGACCATAATGTCGAACTCTAGCCGCATGTTGGATATCGTATGTCATTGTAGGAATTTTTATTTAGCAAATACACATAGCGATGGCTTAATTTATAATATAATAATTAATATAAAAATATTGTAAATTACCTATAAATAATCCTAACTCCCCTAAACCCTAAATTTCATTCTCAAATCCGCCGCTACCTCAGGATAAACATCCACAGTGAAAACGAGAGCAAATGAATTCTTAGAAATTCAAATCAAATCTCTGAATTCCTCAAACCAAATTCTTTAGCTTCCTAAGGTGTTTCTCCTCATTTGTATACGATTTGTTGTGGGTTTCGAAGTGTTTTATTTTGGTTGTAAATAAACAGCGTTGAACACGTTTAAGCTAGGGTTCAACATCGTGAATCATATATGCTTTTATTCGTGATTTCAAATTAGTATTTGGATTGAGTGAAGAGAGTGGGTTCGTTTGGCTTTTTTTGTGTGAATCCATCAAAAAAAATGTCGCTGATTTCTACAAAAGGTTGCGAGACCAGGGTTCGAACGGGATTCCAGAATGGAGTGAGAGTTGTGTATTTTTGGGTTGGGATTGGAGAGGAATGAACGAGATGATTTATGATGGAAACAATTTCGAAAATAGTGGAGTACTGGGGGAGCGTTGGCCTTATGAAGAATTCGGCTAGGGAGTTTTTGGCGTGAGGAGCACAGGGTGAAAGCTTACAGTGGAAGAAGCTATTTTAATTGGGCTGGTGGTTAATGATTTCATTTGGGCCAAGAGATAAGGGGTTAGGCCCAATGGGTTTTTAATTAAAGTTTTATTTAATTTAAAGTGTATAAACTTCGAATGTCAATAACCTATTCATATGAAATCAGAATCACGAACCGTAAGTTGCGTTGGGATCGGACGGACGGGAGCAACACAATGAGACTGACTGGATGTGGATTGGGACTCGTATGAATTTATGGCGAAATAAACTGTTTGATTCAGATCAAACAACAGTTTATCGTTCTTTAACGATGAACTGCAAATGTGAGGAAATCTCACCAGCTCTGAACAGTTTATAATTTCATATTGTATTTTTAGAACGGTTAAATATTGGCTGATTGACTGTGTGTTAACTATTTGATTGAACTGCTAGTCAGTTAGTTAAATTTCTTTATTGATTCTGGTTAACAGAATATATCGTATGAAACGGAAAGTGATGTTGATTTTATATTGTATAGCATCTGTGGATGCAGGGAGACAGGTTGGAAGAATCCGACTGGGTTCCTCAACAGTTATTTTATTGTTTTTCATATATTGTGATATATGATGTGATATATAATCTGTTGTCGATTATATGTGTTTGGACAATACTGATCATCGTGATTTGATATGTTGAATACCATAACATACCGAAATGTTGATAAGGGAATATTTTCAAAGTGATATTTGAAAATAAAATATTTATAAATGGAATATTTATAAATAAGAAATAATTATAAATTGGAATATTTATAAATAGGAGATATTTAGAAAATGAACAAACGTTATAAAATGGAAACTGTTATAAGAAGGAAATCATTTGTAAAGTGAAGAACCGTTACTAAAAGTAAATCTTTATAAATGAATAGTTTAATCGAGTTGAAAGGAGTTAATCGATGTTAGTTTAATTGATTAGAGTTAAAGCAAATGAGTTAATCGAATATAGTTTATTCGAATAGAAAGTAAAAGGAGTTAATCGAATATAGTTTATTCGAATAGAAAGTAAAAGGAGTTAATCGAATATAGTTTATTCGAATAGAAAGTAAAAGGAGTTAATCGAATATAGTTTATTCAAATAGAATCAATTGAGTTAATCGAATATAGTTTATTCGAATAGAGTTAAAGGAGTTATCGAATATAGTTTATTCGAAAGGAGTTAAGTGAAATGAGTAAATCAATAGCGTTAGTCCAATAAATTTAATCCAATAGCGTTAGTCCAATAGAGTTAATTGATAAGGGTCAATCGAATAGAGTAAATTGAATAGAGTTATCGAATATACCTTATTCGAAGGAAAGAATTATCGAATAAGAAAAGATTTGAAGGAGGGTTAAGTAAGGAAGTTAGTTAAAGAAATATAAAGTGAACCTTGCCTATTTCAAAGTTAGAAATGTTGTTCAGTTAAGGTCTGAGAGGTAGTTCTACCCCAACTTGATTGGCTTCGTATTTAACTAAGGAATGGTTAAGGTTCGATAGTAAAGGATGGTTAAGTGAATTTAGTAATTAAAGGAAATGGTTTGAGTTGGCATCGCGATGGTTTGTTTAAACATCTGTCTAGGTCCAATGAAGAAGCTTTGGAAATGTTTTCCAAATAAGAAACTAGAAATTTTTTCTAATAAAGAAAACAAGAAATGGAAATGTTTTCCATTGTTAATAACGTATATTTTCCAAATTTAGAAAATAAGAAATGTTGAATATAGGGAAACAGGAGATAAGTAAATTAATGAACTAAAGAGATAAATGTTGAATGATGTTTGATCGATATAAATTTCCATTTGGAAATAATATCGTTGTTTGCACACCTGTTTTTCTTCGATAGTTAAATCACAGACTATCGAAGTTTTTGACCATTTTAACGTTGTTAATATGGAGAGACCGGTTGGATTATTATCCAAAGAACCACTCTGTATTGGCATAAGCGTTGCGAATCATATATGCCAAAGGAAATTGAAGACGGAGTTATGCAAGGGCTATCCTGTTTACAGAATAGTGCCTTCGGTTCATCCTGTTCCTGGATGACTTGTATAGACGGATGTCTGACAAAGTATTTCCAGACGATCACGTATATTGATTTCTCCAACCGTACCAAGAGTGGAAGCGGAGAAGGAAACTTCTTTTAGCTAACACATAATGTATGGTTGAGGACGTTAATCAGTGATTTGATGGATTTGACGTTGTGGCATTCAAAGTGAATCTGGTGTGATGAAAAGCGTAGCTTCTAGCCTCACATCCGGTAAATGACAGAAATCGGGCAGGCAACATGGCTAAGTCGGTCGCACCAAAGTAGGGTGTGTAATCACCTGATCTAGTGTTTCATTTACTTCTAAAAATCTATTGTTGATGCTGTCCCATTCGGGAAACGGTTGTTGATCCCAACCGTTGGTGATATACATTCGATACGCTCAAGCGAAATGAGTGGTCGGTCATGTGTGGCCAGGTTGCAAGATGTTCTTGTTGAACCCAGTGTATTCCTTTCTAGAGGTACACTAGCTTAAGGTGGTTCTATACCTTGTCATAGTTGGAAATCCATTACCCAATACATGCTTGCGGTTTTGATTGTATACTATATATGTAGAACGTGAGATGAAAGCGTTTCTGCTAGATGATTATTATATTGTGTTGATAGACATTATTATAATATCAAAAGGTTTTTGATATAAAGATAATTTGGATTCTCATATGGGAAAAACCCATTCCGTTATACGGCGTGGTCTTATGAGATATCGTTTACTTATTCAAACTGTTTTAAACTGTTTTACTCATACCAGTCCCATGACTGACCCGGAGTTTATTTATTTTGTTTTGTCTTCCCTAAACTCTTGGATGCCTAAATTTGTACGGGCAGTCAAGTAGTCGGGATTTTACAGATACACCTGAAGAGCTGGAGCAGGAGGCTTCAGGATTATAGTTATAGTTATTTCCGCTATGTTGTAAGTGTTGTACTTTGATAATGATATGTATATTCAAGTACAGATTTGTATTTCAAAGTTATGTTATGAAATATATTTATTCGTTCTGCTGTGAGATTTGTGTTACTCTGATATTGTGTTCTTTTTCTTCTTCTATTCTAAGTTTTCCATCTTATCTATCCTCACCCTCTAATTTCTTTCATTAATGACAGGTATTTTTCGATGTTTGGTTAGTCGTCATTGTGTTTATGTCGATAACCAAAGTCGTCAAAATCCCTGGTCATTACAATCAACATAATCAAGTTTCTCAAGATTGCTTGATTGTATTTGGTATTAAGCGACAAAACTCAACAAATTAATAATAAAACATCTATGTAATACCGTGCCAAATAACTATCACATTGGAAATTGCTGCAATCAATTGGGGTTTCCATCAAAATTACAATATTAACCAAGTACCGAAGGATCAAGCTAGAGTCGCATTTCCTTACAAAATTATTAAGTTAATAAGTCACATCCTGCCAATCTAGAACTAAAAATAACCAATGACAAAATAAAAATATTGCGACAAAAGAAGTAAGATAGAAGGCAACAAAAAAGTAAAATAAACCTGATGTGATCCCATTTGCAGCAACGACATATTCAGTTTCCATGGTATACCTATCATAACATGACATAGCATAATATTAAATTTTGCAAAATAACCCTATGATAACATTAATTTAGCTCTGCAAACAAATCATGAAAACTACAATATTAAAAATCTTAAAATTAGCAAGCCTAAGTTTGTATCTGAAGAACCAATCTGGTAAGCAAACATCAAGCTAACAAAATATAATCATCAGATCTTTGCACAGAAAAGCCATATGATACTTCCTATTTTCCACTGTATAGAGTCAAAAACTATACACTGGAAGGTTTTCTTCTTCTTTCTCAAAGTACTTTTCAATCTATGCACAGAAAAGCCATATGATACTTCCTATTTTCCACTGTAAGAATGATAAAATTTTCATTAAAATGCAATACTGTATTACTAAAAAATTAAAAAAAATGTAAAGATTGAATCATTAATAAAAGAATTAGATGTGATTAGAAACTGCCCCAAACTTAGAAGTTCACCATGCCATGTCAAGGTTTGATCCACATCCGTTACCTCTTCTAGGACTTGTGCTTTTTGTAGATCTGACACATACTCTTGTCGAAATAAAAATAACAAAAATTAAGATTTTTAATTCTGAATTAAGGATTAAAAAGACATGCTTATTTAAGAAGTAGTTGTGCATACCAAAATGGTTGATGTGGGAATAAATCAGAATAACAAAAGTAGGAATTGTCTCTATAATAAAAAAAACATATATAGGTAGGTTAAAAAAAACATCCCATAAAACAATATTTAAATTTCTTTAATTTTCATTATCCTGCTGGCATCTTTTTTTAAAACAAAACAAAATTCAATGAAAACTGGTAAAGTAAGCAAACATTATATATAAATATGCAATTACCTGAATTTAATCTGGAAAAGGCTGCTATTCGGCATCAACTGGAGGAGGATGGCGGTTTGCTAAAGGTCTCCCCTTCTTGAATACTGTCTACCATAGAAAAAAAGTGAAGAAAGCTTAAATAAAACAAACCAAAGCACAAAGCAATATATATCTATTGAAATTGGTGATACGCAAACCACAATTTTAGGCAACAAATAATCTTACATATTTTGTGGAGAGATTTGTTGCTAGATTTTATGGAGAGATTTGGTGCTAGATTTGATGTAGAGATTTGGTGCTAGATTTGATGAAGAGATTTGGTGCTAGATTTTATGGAGAGATATTGGTTGCTATATTTATGGACATTTATTGCAAGGATATTTGGTGCTTATCCAAATAGTTTTATAACATATATGAAGATAAATTGGATGCCAAGTTTTCTTGGGCTTAAAGCAACTCTCTCTATAAAAAGGGCCAGCTAACATCTTCACTAGGTGTGGGTGAGAGCCACCAAGAGTGGGTGAGAGCCACCAAGGTGTGGCTGAGAGCCACCAAAAGTGATCATTTAGCTATTCCAAATTGAGTGTTCTCCTTCAAATTTGTTAGCCATTAGATATTCTATACCTATTTCTCAATAAGGTTATTGATTCAAGTTGTAATTGTTTGTAATGATAGTTGAGATCGATTGTAAACAATTTTTTATTAGTGAATCAATAAAGAGGATAGTTGGGTGGAATATCGTGTGCTCATATTTCCGATATTATTTGTGTTATTTTTTTTCAATCAAATTCATCTTCAAGTGATTGGGTGATAAAGATCTAATTTTTCTTGGCATTTTATCAAGCTTCCGCTGCGCACAAAAATCATAACAATATCAACCACAAACACCTGTACATAATCAACTAATGGACCGACAGATGAACTGAAGGATCTAAAATGAGGAGAGGCTGTCACTTTCTTGAACGATGCCTTCCGAGAAGAAAAAAAATCAAATAAATAGGTTAATTTGTAAATCGTATTAAAAAGAAACATCAATGTATAGTTAAGCCTCTAACCAGAAACATCACAAACCTGCCAGAGTTTGTAGAAAAAAAAATAAAGCTAAAAGCATTCCGAATTGAAAACATGATTTGACGCCTCTTGGATCCAGCGAGAGAAGGGTTCCATCAATTTTGGTATTATGTTAGAGAGCTATTCAGGAGGAGGAGATACAAAGAAAGAGGAGCTTAGGTTTAAATGCAAAAAAAAAACGTTTATTTTGAGGAGGAAATCAATAAATCAAAAGTGGAAAATACCTAGTTTGTTAACATCAAATTGTAGGAGATGAGAAGCACCGTCGCGGTGGTCGTTGCAATTAACCAAAGCCTAGACTCTATTTGAAGCTGAAGATTTGAATCATAGACAACACTTGTGAATAGGTGCAATCCTCAATTAGGGAAATCAAGAGTAGAAATGAACGAAAGTGGCAGAAAATTAGTAAATCAAAAGTGAAAAATACCAACTTGGAAACATCGAGATGTAGGAGATCAAAATAAAAACGCGGCTGTTAGATTTCCAAAGCTTTGAGACATACGGATAAACAAGCAGGTAAAGGGGGGTAATCCACCGAAAGTCGAGATGTATGAAAGTCGGGGGAGAAAAAGGTAACAAAAATCAGTAAAATAACAATTAATAGAACAATTTGGAGAAGCGAAGGCACGTGATGGAGATTTCTTGGAAAATGGAAGAAGAAATGGAAGTTTATTTATGATAATGATAAGAAAGGAGAAAAAATGGCGAACTGTGTAGAGCTGATTGTCTTGCGTTGGAAGCTAAGAGGATAATATTTTATTGCCTTGTGAATAGATGTTATTTTATTTCTTAATTAACCAGTAAGATATCTGTTTTTCATCTAGCGTTTTGGCGGGAAAATGAAGAAATGAGTGAACAAGGTGCTGCCACGTGGCCCTAGCGGTCCTGTTACATGTGAGGAGTGAATGGGAGGGAACTTTTTTATTATTAGTGGTATTGTAGAGGGGAAAGGGTCAACTTTGGAGGGAACATATTATTATTTATTAGTGATGTTGTGGAGGGAAAAGGGTGAGTTTTGGAGGGAAGTTAGTCTTGCTTTAGTATATAGTAAGATGTCATTTACATGTTAGCGAAGTTAGAAAAATGATCATCTGTTAAATATGTTTTGATTCATTAAAATAATGTCATTTACATGTTATTAAAGCTAGAAAAATGATCATTTGTTAAATATGTTTGATTCATTAAGATAATGTCATTTACATTTTAGCGAAGTTAGAAAAATGATCATTTGTTAAATATATTTTGTTAGTTAAAAACATCACTTTTAACATGTTAGTTTAGAATAAAATAATTACATATTAATAAATGTTTTGTTTGATAAAAATGTCACTTTTAACATGTTAGTTTAGAATAAAATAATTACATGTTAATATATGTTTTATTTGATAAAAATGTCACTTTTAACATGTTAGTTTAGAATAAAATAATTATATGTTAATGTATGTTTTGTTTGATGAAAATGTCACTTTTAACATGTTAGTTTAGAATAAAACAATTATATGTAAATATATGTTTTGTTTGATGAAAACACTTTTAACCTGTTAGTTTGAATAAAATAATTACATGTAAATATATGTTTTGTTTGATAAAAATGTCACTTTTAACATGTATGTGAAGTATAAAATTTACATGTCTTGAAATATATTTTTGTTCATTAAAAATATAATTTTTAACATGAATATAAAGTGTACAAAATTTACATTTAATAGAATAAATGGTGTTGAAATCGTCGAACAAGTTATATATATATATATATATAAATTAAAATTAAACGAATCGAGCGTGGTAGTTCGCATTTTGAAATCATAACTTCAAATGACTATACCGAAAGATCCGACCATCGAATTTTCCCAAAACTGGAACCTTTGGGTTCACTTTGGAAAGATCTTTCCAACAATATTAAATTTGTTAAGATCCAACGGTCAGCTTTCGAGAAATGTGTAATTCAAATCTGAATAAAAATAGCGCCAGGGTCGCGTAATGACCTGAAATGTCGCTCGAATTAAATGGGCTACTTTTATATAAATAAAAATAGCGATAAATCATTATAAAATATTATAAACGATATGGAATGAAAATAAACCAGTTTCCCTTGGTTTATAAAGTAATATGGACTGTTAGATTTATTTGACATTAATCTACAGAATTGAATTAAATTTAACCAAAGAAAGAGATGATTGAAATATATATATTCGAGGATTATTTGAAAAGGCCTAGTTAAATCTCATTACAAATAATTATACGACAACTAAAAGTCGAAGATATTAAAGACGGTGGATGAAGACCGACGATCTTCACATCGAACGGATGACTACCGATGCCCTGAATTGGTTAGCTCCCAGAAAAGGGTTAAAGTAGTGGTTGTCCAGATGTACTTATTGATTGTCTAGATATGCGAGAAACTCTCCTCCGTATTGGACATATGGAACGAGGAATAATGTGTCCCCGGTTCCGTTCAGACGTAGAATGGATATGTAAATGGATGTATGTCTACCATTGGATTTCATTCTGTGCCGACTGATTTCTATTAAATATATATCTGTTTGGTGGGGAGAATTTATTCTCTTGCTTAACACCCTTCTCTGAGACGTACGATCTTAGAGGTTATATATTGATGGACATCAGTCGCATGGCATGGATTGTCAATGTGGCATGCTAAGATGCAAATGATCAAGGCTTTTGTTAAAAAGCAGAGCTTTGTGGTTGATGATCAACGAACAGTTTTATTTAGAATAGCTTTGTGTATAGCGTTACTTCGCGAGCCTCACATCCCGGTATGAGTCAAAAATGGGATGAGGACCGTAGGGAGAATTTGCATTTCTTTCTAGCTAGAAGTGTTTTCATGGTATAGAGCCCAGACATTTTTACTTATGTAGATGATGGATTGTGAGGGCCCTCGGATATTGGTCACCACTGACCAATTGATAGGTCTAGTAGGACCAGGAAACGTATTGTTTAGGAATAACTAATCCACTAAAGTATGTGTGGACCGACCCTACCGCATCCAAGGGTTGCCCGTAGGTGTGATCCTGAGACATTTGCTAGAATGTCTCGAATCGGGAGGAGGCATCCCTAGCCTCGAATCATGATGGAAACCCAATTTCCAATATGACACTACGGACTTGATTGTAAGCCTATATATGGCGACATAGTATATGGTAGCTATGCCGTCTAGGATTGATACATTTACTTTGAAAATGTTTTAAACTGACTAGACACTAATAATAATATCAAATGATTTTTGTTTTATACGTATCAATCATATTTGGCCATTATAAGGTAAAACTCTATCCTCCGGTTTGCGTTGCATTGTGTGATGGGACTTGAGTCTTATGACGGTTTCATTTTTCTAAAAAGCTTCGCGTTGTTAAAAAGATTTACTTATTTTATGCACTGGCAATCTAATGGAGTAAACCCATTCCGGGTTAGTGGCGTCGTCCTGTGATTAGCCTTATTATTAAATAAGTTAAGTAAGAATTCTCGTACCAGTCCCATGACGGACTCGTAGTTTGCTTTCACTTGCAAACTTGGGTGCCCTTATTTTTACATGGGCAGCCAAGTAAACAGGTAACATGCTTTATTTTGGATATGCACCGCAACAGGAGATGCTCTTTTAACGAAAGATGAAGACAATCTCTTATTTTGGACATTTAGTCATCACCTTATCTACGTTGTATTTGATGATGTTCTAGACTTATTATCTACTTGTTGGAACCTTTTACGGACTAGGTAGTATCATGTATCTGTACAACTCTGATGATGTTGGCATTTGTGATTCTGCTGTCATGATGATGAAAATTATTCTATGATTTCATGTGTTATGCTATTATCTGTAGTCTGTTGATGTGATAGATGTGTTATATTCCAATGATTATCCTTGCCACCATGGTACGGTGGTTTGGGTTGTCACATGCGTGCTTCCCCCTTCCAGTCCTTCGAAGCTGATAGAATAATCAGATGAACCTGCGCTCCCCTCGTGCCTCATGACACCTTAATGATCAGCCCCATTGGGTTATTCACCCTCAAACGTACAGACTGGTCCAAGCGCCTCATTTGAATGTGTTATTAGACCCTATGTCTAAATATTTCATTATGCGCTTGCTCTACCTCATCGGGTTTCCATCTAACTTGGTTATTCCCATTCACATTGACTTCTCATTCAAATTACCAAGTTCCTCTTGCTTGTTAATTTCAGTCATATAAGTTAACCCATTTAAGTTTATTAATAAGCCCACAACATGTTATTCTCTAGATTATGATCCAAGGTTTGTAATCCACAATCCCTTTATATTATTGTTTGATTTCACAGTAACATTAACAAGTTCTACTTAATATGTAATTAAGTATATCTCAATTCACATGTTTTCTATTTAACATATCACTCATTATTTATGATTAAATATAACTTATTTCATAAGTTTGCCCTATTCTTTCTTATTTAACCATAATTACATCTTATGCTGTCATTACCACTTATCATTGTTTACTAATTAACTTAGTTCTCTTAACTAAGGTTTACTAATAAGTTTCATTACCATAAATATAACTTATGTTGTCCTCATCCGTAGATTTCAGATTCTCGTTCTTAAAAATAGCTTAATTTACAATTAAGTACAACTTATCTCATTACATAAGTTATTCCATTTTCATTATTATTTATTATAACCTAAGTTATAATTTCCACTTGTCCCTAGGAAAAGCTTACCTATTATGTAACATTCTCATTAATGTAACTTATTTATAATAGGTTATTATCATTCCCCGTTCATTCCATTTATTTTACTGTTGTGACTTCCATTCACTTCCTTATTCATTTCCATTAATCACAATTAATGCTATTTTATCAATCCTTCTATATATATATATATATATGTATATATATATATATATATATGTTTATGCATTAGACCTCTCACGTTAAGCCTACACTTGTGGATGCTGGATTTGTTGGGCGGTTCCGGGCAGAATTCTACCACAAGTTGACTTAACCTCGTGTTTTAGCACCGTTACAAGTACATTTACGTACTAGATCTCTGACATTAAATTAACAATAGGGTTGTAAATTTTGTCCGAATGTTCGACGTTCGTTCATGTTCGTGATCGAAATACGTTTGTCTGAGTCCGTCCGATTTTCATTTAGGACACGAGTTAGGATAACAAAATTTGTACGAGAAAAAATCATATCCGGTCCGGGCTCGTTCGAATTACTTATAATTCGACATATAATTGAGAGAAAATCTAGTAAAATGTACAAAATGTGATATAAATAGCCATGTCCGACTAAGCCCGACTAAGTCCGATCGTGTCCGATAGTGTCCGTGTCCGACCAATTTTATTTAGGATACGAATTGGGGCAATGAAATTTGTCCGAGAAATTTTTTGGTCCGGTTCGTGTTCAGTCCGATTTTTTTAGGACAGAAACAGAGCATACCTCTGTCCGGTCCGGTCCGACCGATTTACACCGCTAATTTACAACTTATAGATGCTGGATTTGCCGGAATGTTCCGGGCAGACTTCTACCACAAGTTGAATTTAACCACGTGTCTAAGTGCAGTTACAGTTCTCTATTTACTGTAAATTTTCTATATAATTTAGGTGTGTCCATTCTTTCAAATTTTTATAGTAATATATATTTTACATGTCATGGTTAACACCATATTAAGTCCATTATCTTATTTTCATGTCGCATATTCTTCCTAATATGTTATTAATTTCATCTCAAAATAATAACATGTAACTATCAATCATGTAGTTATTCTTATCTAACAATTTAACATGTAATTGTACCAATTCTTACAGTAAAAGGTTCAAGTACATAATATGCCATAAATTAACATGTAATATTCCATTTTCATTGTAACTTAACTTACAGTACCAAATTAACAAGTTATTAAAACATGCATGTATACAACAGTAATAGTTTCCATATATTTTAACAGGTTTATCCTTTTCAACATATTAATATTTCAACGCATCAAATTAACAATTCAACATATAATATTAATATTATGGCAAATTTATATTGTATATTAACGGGGAATGTCAAACGATAATATACCATTATCAAAAAAAATATAACTTAAAATCCACTCACATTGATATGCAGATCTAGAAGAGAATCTCTTTGGATTGGTTGCAGATGGAGAGACAGGAATTTGTATTGTGTTGCAGTTGAAAACGCCATATTTTCTGAATTTGTTGTTACTGACGATAAATTTTCTTTTTAATCTTCATTTCAGGCCCGGTTTTGACCCAGTGCAAACAGTGCATGGGCACGGGGCATCAAAAAGAAAAGGGCAGCTTATTTATCGGGGCCAAGAACAAGCTAAAAGGGAAAGAAAAAAAACAGCGGAAAAAGAAAAAATTCGCCAGTAGCAAAATTATAACACAGCGCACACCGATGGCGAACATGGAAACAAAAGTTAAACCAACTTCGTGGGACTGGTAAAGGAAATAGCAAGGCGGCATGACACATTTGAGCTAAGCGAGCCCTAATTTGTTCAATTCAGTAAAGGAGTTGCGAGAAGAAGTTTTCTCTGATGCAAACGATTTGAATTGTGACTGGGAACTCTACCGTAATCTTTAGATTGTACCGCCTGCATTGAGGTACGTATTTTCTATGCCAATGGATTTTCATTATGTATTTAATTTTGAAGTGGGCGTTAATTAGTATTGTTGTACTTAAATTTGAAGCAAATTTGTTTATGAATGGTATAATCTATTATTATTATTATTATTATTGTAAATTCCAAGAGGAAAACGAACTTGGCCAAAAAATAATAAGACTTTCAGACTCAATTTTTTTAAGCTAAGCTTTTTGTTTATGCTAAGAGCTGCCATTTTTAAACTGTTATAATTGTTGAGCTTTTGCAAAAGGATTGGGCTCTTTGAATCTTTCTTTGTCTACAATGCAGTTTCAATATGTAGATATTTCATTTATGTATAAACTATATGACTGCTGATTAATTTAATGTTAACATAAAAGGTTATATTTAAAATAACGCATGGTTTTTCTTTTAAACAATAATGTTAGTGTGATGCTAAGGGTACCGCGAACTGTGCTTCGCGGTACCACATCGAAAACCGAATGATTATTTGTTTTTTGGCCGCGTTCAGCGGTCAACAACCGTCCGAACAAATGCGTTCGGCGGTTGCACGGTGCCCTTAGCACAAACCGCGGTGTCTTTAACACCGCATTAATTTTATTTAATACGTTAAAACAATTTTATACAATAAAGTGGCTCATTCGGAATTTCGCACTAGGCATTATAAACCTCAGGACCGGCTCTGCTTCATTTGGATAGCGGTCCAATATTATAATTAATAATTTTATTCAGAAATTATATGGAGGAAGAAGAGTGTGAAGAAACAGCAAATGAGAATGGAGAGCGATAGGGTCCTTTATATGTGAAGCTCAAATTGACACTGACTGTCTATATTCCCTGATGAAATTTATTCTCTCCACGTCATAAGGTCAATAGGAAGTTTCCAAGTCAATAATAATTTTGAATTGGATCAATAGAATAAAGCCAACAAAGCATGCATTGTCATTTCCTACCAATTAAATGTGCCAATTAGACGCCACATAAATTTTCTACCATTATGCACATTAATTCCTTTTTCATCTTTATTTATTATGTGCGTACATTCTTCATATATTTCTAAGTATATACACATATATCCTCTTTCAGTTAATTCATTACATCAATTCCTTGATTTACTCCTTTGAAATTGATTATGCGCCTATTTTCCTTTTCTATATATTTTAATGCATATTTTGTATATATGTGTATAACCTTATACATTGTTCGTTGTTTAATTTTTCTCTTTCCGTTAATACTTATTGTTTAGCTTTTATTGCCCATCATTAGTTCTTTTACTTTTGAATTTTGCACGTTATGTGTATATAATTATACACATCTTCCTTTATTATTTTATTTTACATGCCTTATCTGTTTAATTAATGCAATCATTTTACCATGTTTTCTTTTTTCTTATCTCAATCAATCCATTTCATTAATTTAGCGCATGTATTATCTTCCAATAAGTTTTGAACTGATTTGAATTATATTCATATATAAGGTCCTTATTATGAATAAAAAATCTCTAATAACCATTTTGTACTTATATATAAACGCACAACTTTTATTTCGTTTTCAAAATTCAAACTGTGTTATGCCGTTATTTAATTTCCTACCATATTTCTTTGATGGCAACCTTATCTTGAACTTTTCTCTTGTTTATATATATTTTTGCACATATATACATATATATTCTCATATATATATATATATATGTATACATATATTTTTCTACATTTCCTTATATACGTTTTTTCTTACATGTGTGTTTATACATATTTTCTCTTATGAACATGTGTTATTTTAGTCGTTCCCTTAAAAAAAAGGCGGTAAGGATCGAACTCTACACCTCTTATAAGAAGGCCACATGTTCTAACCAACTTGACTACTAAGGCTTTTGTTAAAAATGCTTAGAACAATGGTGGTCATTGTTCTTTTCTTATTCCTCTTTTTCAATTAAACTATTGCATGTATCTTTTTCTTTCATTTTTCTTTTATTATTAATGCATAATATTTGTAAATCGTTGCATGCAACATATTTAGGCTACATGCAACCAAACTCTTCTTTCTTTTATCGTATGCATTGCATTTTTATTTGCATTAATATTTTCTCTTTTTTCACTGCATATATTGATTTCATGCAATCATATATTATCTTTATTTTATTCTTCTTTTATAAATCTATGTCTATGCATATATTTGCACATATGCATTATTTAAGTATTTAATTGTTATAAAACACGGGGTGTTACATTCCCGCACTCTTAGGAAATTTCGTCCCTGAAATTTAATAAGGATAAAAATTGAATAACCACTCGCACAATATCCATCCATCGTTTGTACATCCACTTTTTGCAAACATTGTGCACTTGTGCAAAGTGTAATACAACATAATAATACATGTATGCCTAAGCGGTACCTCGTATATGTATGCAAATTTTTCAAAAATTCTTTTAAAAAAATGATGTTCGCATCCTAAATATATTGGCAGTTTTACATGAATGCAATCTTTTGAAAATCAGAATTGCTTTTTCACCCTATTTTTCTCACACTCGTATTGAGCAAGAGCGTAGTTCATCCAATTTTTGCATCCAAAATCTTACCAACCAACTTTATTTTTCAAATTTCAAAAAAAAAAATCAAAATTTCTAAATTCGATTTCATATATCACAAAAAGTGAAAAACGGGAAACTTCACATCTTTCGTTTTTCTTTTTCGACCTTTTTCCAACCGTACTTGGATTTTATGAAACTATTTATAAAGATTCCCTATTTTCCTATCCAAGCACAACCCACATAAGAAAAAAATTTATTAAGATTTTCATCTTATCTTAGAAATTTTACTCTTATTCAACTTTTCTCGGAATTTTTCATCTTTCTTTAACTGTCGTGTTTGTTGCTTTACTGAATTTGTTGCTCCCTTTTTAATTATATCATTACTCTTTTCTTAGCTCATTTAATTTAATCATTTCAAGCAACACCCTAGGTTCCTCAATGTTTACGCATTCAACGGGAACTTACCATTATTCCAAGATAATTCCCGCTATCTGCTTCATAGCCTCAAAACTTTTCTTGTTTTCCCTAGGCACTAATCCTGTCTACTCCATACTTTCTAAAACACTGTTTGGCCTTTCTTTCCACTTTTCTTCCAAAAGTTAAAAGTATTAAAGTTTTATTTTCCTCATCAAAATTTACTTTTGCCAAACCATAAAACTTGTCATTTTATATAAAAAATTGTAAGTCATTTTTTAAAATCACAAAAATGAGAGTAGATAAGGACAACTATTTCTTAATCAGGTTTACGACTCGTTTTTTCTTAAAAGGTCAGTTCAGTTTCTTACTAGAAGGTGCAAACATTTACTCTATTCTTAATTTCTATGTCTTACTTTATCCATCCAATAAGATTTTCTCTTTTAAAACAATTTATCAAATATGATTGTCAAAAGAATAGAGATTTCAAAACTTTCTTTACTGAAAATTATAGCTTTTAGAAAATGCAATATTTTCAAAAAAAATCTTTTAAATCCTTTCATGCGATATAGCAAGAAGACTAGAGAGCTGTACATGGTCTATAATGTGCACCTTTTTATGAGTGACTTTTACTTTAGACAATTTATTTGCAAGAAATCACTATTTACAAAATATACCCCATTTTGCTTCAAAACCTAATATGTACTTTACATATTTTAAAACTTTTAAGATTAAAACTTGAAAAAACCATAAACCATCTCCCAAAAGCTTTTTAAATTTCAAGTTCTTAAAAGTTAACAATGGGGATAGACTCAAAGTGGGTTTCCAATTTTATAGGCTTTCCCAAACACTCCCACAACGTCAATTCTCTCAACTATATATATTCCTAATCCATTTTTCTCTTTTAACCTTTTCCAATTTATAAGGTTTTACTGCCAAACCCACTAACCCAAAATAATAATCATATGGGATTCACCTTCCTTCCGTACAAAGTACATTGTACACTTTCCATCCAAATTACCTATGTGTCTCAGATTTCTATATTCATTCTTTTAGTGTACAAAACAAACATCCATTACTTATCATATTATGCTCTTTCTATTTAGTGGGTTCCTCTTATGGATCTAGGGTATATATATAATATATTTATATTTTAAAAATACAAATACGTTCACTCATTATCTATATAGGAATCCTAAACTTAAGCTCTGACAACTCGAATTCCGATAGACCGAATTTTTTTCAAAATTCTAATCCATTGAAACTCGTGTTGGTTGCTTTGGTATCCTGCAAAAAAGACAGAAATATAAAATATATCAGAGCTCAGAAAGCATCTCACAGTAGAGTGGATAAAATATAATATAATCCAAATATAGACTTACCCAAATTAGAGTAGTGCCTAACCAGTATCCAAAGCTATCATTTCTCTGCCACAAGTCTAACCTGTGAGTATGTGATGAGGAGGGGGTCAGAACACAGGCTCTGGTGACTGGATTTAAACTACACATTTTGGATAACCCTACATATACCATTCAATAACATTTTCTTATTTATTAGGTTACTTTGTTAACATTACTGAAGGCTTACGCACACGCTGTACCGATTTACTCCCCAGTGGATTAGCCTAATAAAGTATATATGTAGCTATCCCCAAATTAAGGTAAACCCCATAGTACCCCACTCGCACGGTCTCCATCGTAAGACCACAGAAATATACGCAATCCCTCATCCTATGCCGGAGTGACGTACGGACCTCTATATAACAACGCTATGTTCCTCATAGAATCGCCACGCTACGTAAGCGTACGGACTACCACCTTTGATCTAATCAGATCGCAGAGTAATTCCCTAGAGCCTAGGATACACCACTCAGAGCAGATATGCACGTATCTAGACTTTCCCATGCACGTATCATCAATCATACTCAATGCCTTAACTGCACATAACCTCTAATGTGCACTGAGTTCCGTTGCAGGGCTGTACAAGAAACACGGAACTCAGTAGGGAGCTTTTCCATATCTGTACAGGCCCACCTTTAAGGGCCTCAAAATACTTTTCATGGTGGCTATGGCCCCACCTCGTCCCCTCCCTCAACAAGTAAAAACTACAAGAGCCAAGCGACTTTCCCCTAACAAACAATCTAAACATCCAGTTGGCATCTCCTCTCAACCACCCTGCCTCGATAGCGAAAGGTGGATGGCGTCTTGGGTTTAGCTTTAGCCTTTTAGCATCCCACTGGCTGCCGATAACGGGTACCCGACCATCTACTATCCTTGTTGGTCCAAACCACGCCTCCCTGTTGAGGCGCTCGTTGAATCACCCTAGTGCCACCTCATCACAGCTTTTTGACTACAAATCTACTTTTGTAGTCAAGGCTACTGACCGAGTAGTTACGCGCAGTCCAACCTCTATGAGCACAACCCGAACACTGCACCACCACAGAGGACTACCAGGAGCACCATCCACGTCCCAGGAAGTCGCGTGCTTTCGCTTCCAGTCCTTTAGAGCCGACATAATAATCAGATGAACGTGCGCTCCCCTCGCGCCTCATGACACCACGATCATACACCCCATTGGGTTATTCACCCTCAAAAGTAGGGATTGGTCCAAGCGCCTCAGTTTAATGTTTTATTAGACCCTATTTCTAAACATTCCATTATGCACTTGCTCTACCTCATTGGGTTTCCATCTAACTTGGTTATTCCCATTCACATTGACTTCTTATTCAAGTTACCAAGTTCCCCTTGCTTGTTAATTTCAATCATATAACTTAACCCATTTAAGTTTATTAATAAGCCCATAACATGTAATTCTCTAGATAGTGATCCAAGGTCTGTAATCCATAATCCCTTTATACTATTGTTTAATTTCATAGTTACAACAACATGTTCTACTTAATATGTAATTAAGTATTCTCAATTCACATGTTTTCTGTTTAACGTGTCACTCATTATTTATGATTAAATATAACTTATTTCATTTATAAGTTTGCCTCATTCTTTCTTGTTTAATCATAATTCCATCTTATACTATCACTATCACTTATCGTTGTTTACTTATTAACTAATTCTCTTAACTAAGGTTTACTAATAAGTTTCCTTTCCATAAATATAACTTATGTTGTCCTCATTCGTAGATTCCAGGTTCTCGTTCTTACAAATAGCTTAATTTATGTTTAAGCACAACTTATCACATTACATAATTTATTCCATTTTATTTATCATTTATTATAACCTAAGTTATAATTTCCACTTGTCCCTAGGACAAGCCTACCTATTATATAACATTCTCATTAATTTAATTTATTCATAATAGGTTATTATCATTCCCCATTCATTCCAATTCTTTTACTGTTGTAACTTCCATTCACTTCCTTATTCATTTCCATTAATCACAATTAATGCTATTTTATCAATCATGTTATTTACATATATTCATATATAAATGTTTATGCACTAGACCTCTCACATTAAGCCAACACTTGTGGATGCTGGATTTGCCGGGCGGTTCCGGGCAGACTTCTACCACAAGTTGACTTAACCTCGTGTCTTAGCACTGTTACATCTGTCTTTATCCGCTAGACGTCTCACATTAAATTACAACTTGTGGATGCTGGATTTTTCGGGCTGTTCCAGGTAGACTTCTGCCACAAGTTGAATTTAACATCGTGTCTAAGTGCAGTTACAGTTTTCTATTTCCTGTAAATTTTCTATATAATTTAGGTGTGCCCGTTCTTTCAAATTTTTACTGTAATCTATATTTTACGTGTCATGTTTAACACCATATCAAGTCCAACATCTGATTTTCATGTCGCATGTTCTTCCTAACATGTAATTAATTTCATCTCAAAATAATAACATTTAACTATCAATCATGTAATTATTCTTATCTAACAATTTAACATGTAATTGTACCAATTCTTATAGTTAAGGGTTCAAGTACATAATATGCCACAAATTAACATGCAATATTCCAATTTCACTATAACTTAACATACAGTATCAAATTAACATGTAATTGTACCAATTCTTATGGTTAAGGGGAAGGAGTTTCCTCTGGTTCGGCCAAGTTCTTGGTTTGGCATAACACCTGGTTCGACCATCTTCCCGTCATCACACTCCAAATCTATATCCCTGATTCAACCACATCGAACCGAGAGGGGGAACGTCTATATGACATATCTCACCACTCCACTATTGCATCATGATCTCGACAACTTTCGAATCGACCCCCACAAATCCATGCTGAACTAGATTCGAGAAACTTTACAAATACATGGATTTTGGATAGTTTGAAGGATCAGATTCTGATTTCTCAGCTAGTACACGCAAGTACATTACCATAGCTACTCTTCACTCTTTTCTCTACCTTATGACTTAGAAATCGGCTGTATTTGTAATCGTATAGTATAATAAATGATTGATTACACTAAGTGGACGTATGCCCAATTACAGAGCCACTATAAAATTAGTGTGTCTCTTTCCTTTACTTGCTTTTCTGTGTCTGTATAATGTCGTGATTCCGTGATTGTGATTAGATTTTAGGTGTTGTACTCAAAAGAACCAATTTTTGTATCAACAATCCCATTATCTAAAATGGTGATTTTAAGAATACCAAAGGATAAATTAATGTTGCCAATAACAAAGTTAATTACTTTCTAGGTAGTGATTATGGTGATAGGCTTGGCTTTAACCCATTTGATGAAGTAATCAACTGCAATTATGGTGTATCGACCACAACCCACTGACATTTGCAAGGTTTTGAAACTATCAATTCCATAAATTATGAATTGCCATGAAATGACCATATAAGTAAGTTCAGTAAGCGGGGCTCATGGAATCTTGCAGAATCTCTACCACTTATCACACTTTTCGGGTATAGTCAATTGCATCCCAATTGGCCATAAATAGGCATAGTAAAGAATTTTCTTTGCCAGAGATTGCCCATAGTGTGGTAACAACACTTGTCTTCTTGTATGTCATGCAACATTCATTTGACGCCATTTGGGACTATGTACTAGAGTAATGTAATGGAGAAAACTTTTTGATATAATACTCTTTTAATGATGTAGCATGATGCTTTGTGAAGAAATGAACATCTTTCATTTCGATTTTTAGGAATAATTGCCTTTTGCAAGTATTTTATGGAGTTATCCATGACTCTGGCTAAAGTTCAAGATCCATTATTAATATTGAATTATTATCCATCTAATCATTACTCAAAGATTCAAGTAGTTCAACTGGGATGGCTTCGATAAGCTATACATCCTTGGAGTTGGCAAAATTTTCTAATGAGTTTGCTTTTCATTTTGATACCGAGGGATGTGAGTGATATAACAGTGCTTAATACCACTAAGTAGATCTTAAACCTAAAAAACATTAGGATCTAGCTGCATTTCTTTAGCTTGAAACTCCCCTCGCACATGACATACAATGAGTTGAAAGTTTGAGAAAAATTGATTAGCCCTGATGTACAACTCTTTCGCAATTTTAATTATGGCAATTTAGGCTTTATTTCTGCATCATTATTAGTTGCATTAAAGGCAAGAATCAAAGCGTAACAAATTGAGTGTTTCTCAGGAGTAACAAGTACAACTCTGGCACCAAAATATTGTTTGTTAGATGATCCATCCACGTATAGTTTCCATTGGATGCAAGGTTGTTCACTGCTTTCCAACGGGTGTTCGGGAGTAGTGTATCCAACAATGAAGACCGCCAAGGCATTCCCTTGGATATATCTCCATGGGATAAATGTGATATCAAACCGATTAAGTTCAATTTTCCATTTCAGGAGTCTCCCAGATGCACCAGATCGCCAAAGGACATGTCGTAGTGGTTGATCAGTATAGACTTTGATTGGATAAGATTCAAAATAGGGGTGGGGCTTCCAAGCAGAGATCAACATCCAGTATGTGAGCTTTTAGAGTTATAGATAGTTTCTTTCAGCTATTGTTAACCATTTAATGATGTATTTTATGGGTCTTTGGATATGATTCTCCTCGCGCACTAGTGTAGAATTGATAACATACACAGAAACAACTAGATAGACGAATAGATCCTTGTGATCCAAAGTCTTTCACAAAATAGGAGGCCTCTCCAAGTGAGTCCTGCAATGCAACAACACATTATAGTATCCAAGCACAGTTTTGTTTCCATCTTCTAATCAAGTCAAAGAAAGGAAGGCATTCATTAGTGGCTCTAGAAATTAATCCACTTAGGATGGTGACTTTCACATTGATACTCTGAATTTTGTTGATGTTTTTAGAGTCTTTGATCCTCCAAATGGATTCCGGATTAGCTTCAATCTCTCAAGAGTTGACAATGAAACCCAAGTTTTTTCCCGATGCAACTTTAATAGAGAATTTTATAAGACCGGTTTTAACTCTATACTTGCGGAGAACATTGAACATTTTCGAGTACTCATCGATATGATCATTCGAATGTCGTGACATCATGATCATTTCATCCATATAAACCTCCATGGATCTCCAAATTTGGTCTTTAAACATATGGTTGGAAAGTTATTATAAGTAGCCCAAGCATTTTTTCAATTCAAATGGCGTGACAACACTATAACATAGCCCCAAGTCGGAAATAAAGCTTGCATGTTCTCGATCAAGGATGTGCATCAGGATTAGTTTATATTCTAAATATGCACCCGCGAAGGATAGGATCGATAGGCAGCTGTTGATTCAATGAGCTAGTCAATCTTTTGGAAGTGGGAAGCTATCCTTCGGGCATACTTTATTCAACACATCAATTCTTATCTGCTATTTCCTATTCGACTTTTTTTAGAGTATAGGAATAGAGTTTTATTCTGGATAGAGGGCTTTACGGATGAAGCCATAGTCAAGTAGCTTATCCACTCCCTTTTAGAGTACAATCGATCTTTATAATCCCAAGATTATGCATTTCTATTTTATTGAAAGTAACTTTGGATCAATGTTCAAGGTTGACATGCAATTCTTGGTGCAATGTTGTATATATCAGAGTCGGTCTAAGCAAAGACATCAAGATTTAGCCATAAAAAATTGCAATTTCTTCCTTATAGAGGGACTGAGCTGTAGTCCAATTTTCAAGACATGAGATGTGTCATCGTGGGTGACTAGAACATTGATGGTTTGCTCAGCTGTAGTTGCTTCTTCATATTATGGCTCTTCGTCTTCCCTTAGGTCAATTTCCTTGTAAAGGGGATTTTGTTGTCTAAACCAGGCCTAGGACGTTGATTACTAAGCATTAAGATTCTTGGGTAGAGTAAAGTCTCCATACCCTTCCCCCTTTTACGGCAGGTGACATCTCTTAATTCTGCCAAATAGCAAGATCTCTTAGTGATTTAGTCTCCATAAAGAACTCCAACTCCATTATCGGTAGGAAATTTCAGTAGAAGACACCAAGACACGTCATGCAAAATCAAAAATTGGTTAGAGCGAGATGCCCCAAAATGGCATTGTAGGGAGAATATAGATAAATGACGGTGATGGGATAATCCTGACTATGCTACACTCCCCTTCTCCAAGTCGCACTAGTAGGTCAACAATTCCTAACATCTCATTAGTTATGTAATTGAAACCATGGATCCTAGAGGTATATGACTTCAAGTCTTTGCCTCGAGCTTCAGTTGATCATGGGCCTTTCTAAATAAGATGTTGACGAAACTACCCGGTCAAATAGGACTTTTTGAACATAAAAAGGACAATATAAGTCGAGACGATGAAAGGATCTATGGTTGGTAGAAAAGAACTCTTCATATTCAACACGCTTAAAATATTCTTCCATATGTTTGAAGCTTTTATCTATGAGATGAGGTCCATCACAGATGGTGTTACTGACAATACTCCGTTGGGAGGGTTTAAAACCTCATGGTAATAGAGCCACCTGAGCGATGTGGGTGTTGGAGTACCTTGGCCTCCATCCTTCGGACTTGGACATGCCGATCAAGATGTTTTTCATGTGTAAGCTTCTCGATAACATTTCTAAGATGTCGGCATTTATTGGTGTTGTGATCGTACATCACATTGAACCTGTAGTATTTGCTTGACTGTTTCTCCTTTTCCATAAAATCACTCAAATTGGGCTTCTTGTACTGTACAGTATTGAAGGTTTCAAGATAAATAGTCTGAATTGAGAGTTCAACGGAGTGCAATTCTTATGAAATGGAAATCTGGATTGCTTCTTTGATTCCTTCCTTCTCTCATGGCCCATAGAGTTGTCGATGTCTTACATAGGCTTATTCTGGATACTCAACTTGACTTTTCCAGATCTCTCTTCGGTTTGTTTAATAACGACATTGTTTTGCATAGTTTCTTGTTAAAGCTTATCGAGATAGCCATCTGTAGCTAGGTGCCCGCGTTCTTCTTGTTGGTGTAAGTATTAACTAGCCTTTTCATAAAAATACTTTAAAATCGTTGGAGGCTTTCAGTCGATCCATTCTCAAAGTCAGTTTAGGGGAGAATTCTTTTCATAAGTGCCACGAGAACAATGTTACATAGTGGAACATCAACTTCCTTGAGAACATTGTTGAATTAATCTCAATGAATACATGGTGGTATGATAGGAATTACCCCAAACTTCAGTGGAAGCATCCAAGTAGCTTTTTAATGATTCTTCAGTTCTTTGGAATATGTTGGATACAATCAAGATATACTTTAGCCTTGTGGTATGCAAGTTGGTTGAATGAAGATATATTTCTTGGAGGAAGTTAATATAATCGTAGAAGATAAATTCCTTCTAGGAATATGGAAATACTTTTTCACTTCACCACATTTATGGCGCGATTTATATCCATATGCCACTCATATAGTTAAGGAAATATCATGGATCGGTTTTCCCTAAGTATGCCACGAGCTGTGTCACATTAAATTGTTATAACCCGGGTTTTTGAATTCCCAAGGGAAAACATATTTTAACAAGTCTTTTAATTTTCAACTTAAGAAGTATAAAATACGAGTCATGAGCCTAACTCCTACAATAATTCAAGATGAGAAATAAAGAATTTGTGGTTCATGAGGAAAATCGTATGTATTAAATAAATTATGTTTATTTAGAATCATAAGAAAATTTATTCCAATTCGTATTTATTCCCTCCATGTCTTTTGAGTCATCATGTGAAGTTTCATTATGTTTGGATCATAGGTTGAAGTGTTACGGCTATCTGATTGTTGAAGTAGAATTATTTTGTTGATTCGCCAAGGAGTTGTACCGATCCCTCAACATTGGTTACATAGTTCCATGACTAGAAGAGTACTCAGGCACTATTTGGATAAGCTAGAGTGACTATCATGGTTAAGCACTTCCCAGACTTAATCTCAAGGTTTTTAGATGATGTTCCCGAGCCGTTTAGCATTGGTAATCCTCACTTCATGGCAATCTGAACAGATTCCGATAGTCGGACCAACAAGCTAGGCGATAGTATCTATTTTATTTGAATCCAGTTTAAATATTTTATAGCTATCATTGATACAAAAATATATGGCTTTTATAATATGCATTTTAGTAAATAATAAAGGTGTTCAAACATAAAATAAAATTTAATAATTAATATTTCATGAATAATAGTTAGCTAATTGGTTTACAATGAATATAAATTAGTTAAGTCGTGAGTTTAGTTAGAGTATTTATCATTATGACTGTTTGACTCAAATTCAATAAGTGATTAATATGGAATTATGAAAATATTATCTTCCACACAACACATCAGCTACCAATATGACATTTAGTTGAATTTGTTACAAATGCATATATTTGATCAAATCCAGTTTTACTTACGACAAGATGTACCCAGAATAACGGTTATTTACGTTAATTCTTTTCATCTACACATAATCGTATTAGAAATTATGGAATTCTGTTTTTTCTTAAAATTTCAATATCCTCCTAATTTGATTAGTCTAAATACGAAATGTTTTATAAATAATTATAATAATTATTATTAGTCGTACTACTTGGAGAAAAATATATTAATTTAGAGCCGAACATAGTTGTAACAACTCGAATTTCGGCAAACCTGGTTTTTTCAGACATCTAAATCTATCGAAGCTCGATTTTAATTGTCCAGTATCCTGCAGAAAGTCAAAGATAAATATATCAAAGCTCATAATAGAAATCTCACAACAAAAGGGAATAAAATATAATAGTTGGTAAATACTTACCAATATTATGACACTTTCTAACAAGTGTCTCTAAGCTGCAGAATCTCAACCACATATCTAACCTGAGGGTTTCTCATAAGGAGGGGGTCAGAAAAAAGTTCTACAGAGTGGAAAAATTATATTTTCTACAAATAACACTACATATACCGTTCTATCACTAGTTCATATTTATTGAGTTATTTCGGTTTATCTCACAATATACTTTCGATCATTCCGCATAAATACTACCCATCTACTTCCCAGTAGATTAACCTAATAAATAATATATATGCAGCTATAAGCAAAATATATCGAGGTACTCCCCATAGTACCCCCCTCGAGCGGTCCCCATCGTCGTACTACGTAAGCGTAATGGATTTCCACCTCCATGTTACGAAAGCGTACAAGACTATGCTACAAAGGCATACCAAGTCTCTAACATTGCGCCATAAAAGTGTATTAGGCTACGCAGTGAAATCAAATAAGCATCTACCACGGTGCCACAAGGGCGCCCTAATCCCTGAGTTCCCCCATGGAATTCGGTCGGGGGATTTACACATATCTGTAATGGACAGCCTCGTTAGGCCTACATTACAGATATCCAAGGATAGGTCTGTCCCTTTCGGTGGCTCTCCAAGGCCCCACCCAACCTATGCTCAAACTAATGAAAGACTATTCAAAAGAGCTAAATGATCCTCCTACCATCCAATTTAAATAAACATGTGGTCCCTTATCCATTGACCCAATAGTAAAAGATCAATGGCCTCTTGGCTTACCTCCAGTCTTTCCCACACACGCTCAGACTGACGATGATAGGTATTCGATGACCTACTATCCTTTATTGGGTTCAGGCCACGAATCCTCCCCTCCTGAGGCCGCCGTCGAATCATCCTAAGATCATCCCGATCAGTCTTTATTCTTCCCACCATCGAAGATGCAGCTAAGGCATACTCACCGGATGGAACCCTACAGACCGTGCCTCTATGGGTACAACTTCATTAGGCCTACTACATAGGGTCATATCATAGTACCCTCACGTCTCATAGAAGTACCACACTTCCTTCCATTCCCTTCAAATAAGTTGTATGCAATCCTCTCGTGTCTCTAGACACCCACGATGATCTGCCCTGTTGGGCTCTTCATTCCTAAATATGTACGGCCTGGTCCAAGTGCATCTCACCCTTATGTCATTAGACCCTATGTCTAATCTTCAATTATGCACTTGTTTTACTTTCCTCATTGCTAATTAACATAAACATTATACGTATTTAGCTTGTATTCAAGTCATTTGTTTATTAGCTTTGGTGGGCTGCTTATTTTCCCTATTCAGACTTCGTTGTCGGAACAGACCACTACTTATTATTATATTCATTAAACTTAATTCCTTAATTATAAATTTATTAATAATAAGCCTTCTATACTCTTTTTCGTTTAATTATAAACTCGTTTTATAATATTACCACAACTATATTTTTAATTTACTATGAAAATATCGCTATATGTATAGCAAACTGGTATAGATATAATCACCAAATTTTATATGGGTCCAAACAATGTCATACGAACCATTTTTTATTTAATAAATCCAAACTATTTTATCTAACTTATAAACTTTATAAATAAAGTTTAAATTTCACTTATTGAAACAATAATTCAATTTTTATATCTACTCTCATTTTCAACCCAGTATAACCTCTTTCTTTCATTACTTTGAAAAACAATAGTCGTTTACTTATTTCTTGGAATATGTATATTCAAAAAATCATGCTATATTCATTACTTAGAAAATAGTGTTATATACTTAACCGAATAGTATAAGTATAATCACAGTTCATATCCAAGCAAAACAATGTCAAGTAATACATTATTTGCTATAAACCCCAATAGTTTATTAAATTTCTAAACCTCGCAAATAAAGTTGCAATATTTTTGCTATAAAAATGATGAAGTCTTTCCAACATCATTACCATCTCAAACAAGTACCATCCCTTGGATAATAGTGAAGTCGTTTAAGTTGGGGTATTTTATTTACCTCTCACGCATTGACTGGAAACGTTCTTATCTTAAGATGGATAAAAGTTTGTAACTAAAAAGATGATAATACCACACAAATTTCTTTCACTATTTCGCTTAAAATACAGTTTTATAAACCAGTACTTATTCTTGAATCTCTAATTACAATTAACTTTATTTTCTTATTAAGTAAACACTTATTATAAACATGAATCCTTTACGCATTTACTTGTAAAACAACTTGAATTTATTACAACAAATGTATTAACCAAATTCTTTACTCAAATTCATTAGACATCCTTTCTTCGCATTTTTTTTAAATCTTCTCTCAACTACAACCGTTCTACTTAGTTCAATTCTTAAGTAAATTCTTATTTTAAAATCATCGCCGTATTTTAAAATTCAATTATAACTTTGTTTATATGACTTGGGTTTATTTTCAAATCCCTTTACCAGATTCAACTAAAGTCTTATCACAAACTTGGTTACCTTCTTAATCGAATTCCAATTAAAAAGATAATCACTTAAATATTGTTAATTATAATAATAATTAACTCCAACATTAACTAAAATAAAAGTAGTTTACTTCATTTTTAACTATGAATAGAATAGTTGATTTCTCTAAAAAGATCGTTAAAATGATAACTAATTCTACTAATAATAGACAGCTCGATAATTATCTTTATACATGGTTATTTAGAATACTAATTGACTTTTTAAGAAGTCTTATTAGGTTAAGCAACTGTTTGCCGAAACCATTTCTATTAGATTAACTGAAAACAAATTAATCTAATAACCAGTTTCAATTAAAACAGGTGACTTAGTCAACTTGAAAACATCAGTTAACTTGTTAACTGATTTTCACTAATCCTCTCCTTTAAATTAATTAATAACTTAATTAATTCGATAATATGCTTATTTGTTTCATAAAATCAATTATTCCAAATTATTAACCTTTGGGTTGATTTCTGACTTCCTTGCTTATAAAACTTATTAAAAACATAAGAATTTGCTAAATAAAATATTTTATAATTTCTTTAAAAAAACCTATATATAAATTATTGATTTATTTCTAAAACATAAAAAATTGGTTTAATTGACATGAATAATCCAAAGTTTAACGTCTCCGTCCATATTAATCTCAGCTTTGCGTCATTTAAAAATAATCCCAAGTCTGGGGGGTGTCTTTCCAAATTGATCCTGTTTACCTTTTTACCTGCTTAGCCGGTTTCAAATGCTGCTTCTTCCATAATTTTCTTTTTTTTCCTTCTTTTTACATTTTCTCTGTCTTTTTTTACAGTAAACAAAAATTGGACTAAACGATATTTCATGAATTCCTGTTTTGAGACAAATGTAGCGAATCATTTCCAATAGTTTGCAGCCCTGAAACAAGAACACAGACCAAAACGATATTTTAAGAATTCCTCATGTTCGCTTATATCATTCCTCTCCTTCTGTGCGACATTTCATGAACTCCTCCTCTTCGCTCGTTCTTCTGAAAATCGATGTTGTACTAAAGCTCGATTTCAGTTGTCTGGTTGTGGTAGATATCGGGTCTGGCTTTCTGATGGGTTCTAGGTTGTGAATCTGATGTAGGCCAAGGCGATGGAGGTAGTTTGTTGGGATATAAATTAAGGTAACTGGTGGTTGAATCTAGAGTTCGATCTGAAGTGGTAGGTGATTGTGGAGAAAGAGATGTGTGAGGTCACCGTGCTGTAGTGGAAATAGGGTGGTTGCTGGTAGTTTTTGGTACAAGGTGGATCCAAAAGGGACGTTATTTTACGAACAAAAGCTTGACATAATGAATTCTACAGAATCGACTACAATGTTTATAAATTTTAGTCATGTAATGAGATTCAACAATTTGCTGCAAAGGTTGATTTCGGAGGAGTATTTATTTATGTCTTGAGCCTTCTTTGAAGAATACATGTAAGTTGTTTGTTTTTAGAGAACAGGTCTGGTCGGAATAGAGCTGATGATAGTGCATTAAGGGAAATCAATGTCGCATTAAAACATTCCTTTGCTGAGCAGGTTGAAGGATTTTAAGTGCCTAGAATGTTCAACCATCGTTAAGAATGTGGAGCAACAGTTCAAATATTGTGAGCTCATAATCTGTCAAAATCCTACATGCCAAAATCGAAAGAATTGGGCTTGCTCAGGCAAGAAAGCAAGTTTACAGATTGGCAAAGAGTTAGAATGCAGGAAGTTTTTAGGATGATGGACGCTCTTGATTTTTTTTAATAAAATTGTTGATAGCATCGTGTGAACCTGCCAAATTTTTTTGGAAGGTATCAGCTGCGTGAGTGGAAAGTTGAACCTCCATCTACAAGGCATGGTGGTACAAAAACTTTGGGGTAATGCTGATTGGAGTTTCCACCAAACACATAAATACTCCTTTGCCAAAGATTACAGTGCCAAATATTCTAACCACATGGGTGAACACCAATCAATCAAGAGGTAGATGACATGATTTTCAAGTATACCTAATCCCCAATTTAGTGAACTCGATCTAAGAAAGGACATATGTTTTACTAATGGAAAATGCGATTCTCCTTTAATCTTGATTTGAACACTTGAATTAAAATTTGGAATTTGGATACACAATTTAATTGTTTGAAGAATTGTGGAAGGAGGCAGACTCTTTTTCAGTTTTGCTGTAGAAGAAGCAAACAATTTCACGTGAGAGAGAAAGAGGGGGTGAAACTGGCTATAGCAGGTTTATAAGTTGATGGGATCAATTTGGGAAGACACCCCTCAAACTTGGGATTATTTTTAAATAAAGCAAACTTGAGATTAATATGGACGGAGACGTTAAACTTTGGATTATTTATGTCAATTAATCCAAAAATTTAAACCTTACTTCAATTATAAAAATAATTTTTATAGCTTCAACTTCGTTAATTCGCCTAGCGGCAAATTTACATCTTAAAAAGATGGATTTTAGGCCGTCTGCTACTAGTCCATATACCGTTTATTGATTAATAATACATCAATGTTGAATTCAATTCAACAATCAACATCTAAACTAAATTTAACGTTACTTGGGTTAAATAGTTCAAATATGAATAATATCAAATCAAGTAACATCCAAAATATTTGAGAAATCCAGTTGGATCCCTCCAACTTGTTATTCCTGCATTACATGTCATAATATCATTTAATATATGCATATAAAATAGAAATTCTAATCAACTCATTTAAAATGACGGAAATATAAATATCGTCCATCATCATCCGAACAATAAAGATCCAAAGCATCCAAACACCCAATTTATGCTAGCAACAATAAATTATAATTATATGAATTTTGTCACATCATAGCATTTCAGAAAGCGTTAGATTTGACTCACATTTCATTTCCAATCGAATATTCAGACATCGTTTTATCTAATTTCAAACATACGTTTAAAATTAGAAAAAATTCCAGTGGGATCCAACTCCAACCAAACTAGCTTGTACGCATTGTATTCATCGATACGATCACATCGAAATCTTGATTTGCTTAAATATGATAACAAATGAATAAGTTAAGCTAATTACAATACCTATCAAGTCATTATCAACCTTAATACCTCGTTAACGCTAATCAAATTCGTCCTAACCAGTCGTTTTACTCTGAACAATAGCCACTAGGTTAAAAATCGACATCGTCGCCTTTATTTCACCGTCGGTGATACCAGAGGCGACCAGACTTCGGTCGATCACATCCCCAACTCCCCTCTTGCCAATGACATAAATTCCCCCTCCTCCCATGGTCCCAGCACCGAGAAATTCTAGTTCGACGCTACTTCGTTCAACTTGCTTATCCAGCCGCCTCACTCCACTGTTGGTCACCGGACCACCAAGCGTGGTTAGCCCTACCACTACTGCACCTTTCCTCTTTAGACTTCCACCCCCACCATCAGCGACGACAGCTCGAAAGGATGAAATATAAAAGTGACTTCTATCTATTCAAGCCTAGATCCACATCGATATGTAGTTCCAGTCAATGATCGGATGGCACTGATGTGCTCGCCATCCCTACGCGCACAAGATTGATGTTGGAAGTTTAGGGTGAAATCTCCCAGGTGAGGGCAAGAAATTCTGACCATTCATTGATGGTAATAGGGTGGCGGTCGGTTATTTAGTTAGGGTTTAGGTCAGGATGAATGTATATAGGAAAATTGTAGTATTATTTTATTCACTCTAATTTAACATTCGACGTTTACACGTTGTACAAACACGTACAAGCTCTGATCGCGACGAAATTTGAAATTTTGCAATAACTTAATATTTCGGACCTAATGGAACTGGTTTCGTCAAAATCCGAGACCATTTGAAAAACACTTATTTTAATTTCAAGATGTAAATTGATATGTATATCACGTACGATTACGTAATAACTCCAATTGACTTAAATTTGGAATTTTACAATAATTAACCATTACGGATTTACAAAATTATTTTTGTTGAAATCCAAGTTCATATGAAAATTATTTATTCTTAGGTGTTAAATTAAATCGATAAAAAATAAATTGATTTTAAAATGATCAAACTCATTGGTAATAAATTCTTATTATCGTCTATATTCAAATAGAATTTATATTAAATGTTAAAATACTTTTCAATTGATTTTTAACTTAGAATTCAAATATTCCTCATTTTCAAATTATGATAATTTGATATATTCAAAATTAAATCGTATTCCACTTATTAAATAAATAAAAATCTATATAAAAATCCATTTATATTTCAATTTAACATTTAAAACAATTTTAAACCTTCAAAGTTAAATAGCTAAAAATCGGGTTGTTACATTCATCGCCCCTTAAAAAAGATTTGTCCCCAAAATTACTACAATAGGAAAAATGCTTCAAACTCATTAATTGTATAACCCCGTGTATTCTATAACTGTGAAATTCATAAATTAAAGTATAATTAATTTTAAATCAAAGAATTAAGGGAAACGGGATACGCCATTGCGTTCGTCTCGGAATTCTACTTGAGATAGAGTCTGAGTTTGCGTAAAACGGATATCGTATGAAGAAGTTATGGACGAACGAAGTTAGGCGGAAAACCAGAAAAGGGTCAGAATGCACTGGCGCACTTGGGAAGTGCGCCAGAACAAAAATGCACTGGCGCACTTGTGAAGTGCGCCAGTACATTTTTGACCTGGCGCACCTGCCAAGTGCGCCCAGGTCAAAAATGACCTGCTGGCCAGGTCTGGTCTAGTCCTGGCTGGCCAGGTCTGTGTTTGGCCGATTTTCAGAAGCTTGCTTTGTCATTAGGGCTAGGTGGCAGGCTCTAATTGGTCTCTCTTTCGAATGAATGGCTACGATCAATCCAAGCAACATCGATGGTCCTAATCAGTTCATAAACCCTATAAAAATGACCCTAGACCCAACCTAATCTATTCATTCAAAAATAAGAACAAGGCCATCATGTTGCTGAGGAACGACTAAGAGTAGCCACCAATTGGAGAGAGGATTAGGAGGCAAATTCTAAAGCATAAAGCAACTTAATCAAATCAAATCAACAAGGAATCGCATCTCCAAAATCCTAAATTGGAGAATTCGCCACACAATTGTAAGTAGAGTATTATTTTGGTATGAACAAATAATTGTGTTGGTTTGTATACTTGATTTGTGGCAATAAAGTAATTCATATTTGTGCGATTCTATGATTCTTATCGATTTGGAATATTGTATACGTTTGGATATTCTCGAATTATGTTATTCATTATAAAAAACTACATGCGGTAGTTTTATGCAAGTATACGTTTGGAATATTCGCAAATTATGTAATCCATGTTGAAGCTACATGTATGTAGTTGATTAATTGAAATTCATGCAAGTTTGGGGTTTTGCTACTATGCCATCGTAATGTATATTTTTGTACAAAAATCATTTTGTACGTAATTGGAACAAATTTGGGTTATTATAGTTCATATGAAACTATGTTGAAATTTTGGCACCATGATCTATGTATTAAGCCATGCTTTTGTACTAGAAAACTTATTTGCAAACTTATGAATATGACTAGGCTATGATTGATATTTTGCATAATTGAAATCCATGATAGGTCTATATTGTTAACAAGAATTATATGATGACATATGTGGTACATAGCTAGGTTAGATTCAAAATCCCATTTGCAAGTTTGCATGACCAAAAGTAAAAATCATGATTTCATGTTAGAAATATTTATGCCATGGTTATGTGAATAGATTTAAAATCATGATTAAGTTGAACTATACTTTTGTGTTAGTAACAAAAGCAAGCACCTTTGTAAACATGTAGTAATCCTATGAACATGATTTGCTTATGTTTGACATTATGCCTGAATAAAAATATAGGTTTATGTTGTAGTTAAGCCTATGTGTCAATAGTGATATTCTTATCTCAACTACAAGTTTACATGCTTTGATTCATGTCACTTATGCTTTATGACCAAAGTATACATTACTACTATGCAAGTACACCAGTTTCTATTTTGTAGTTCCAACGTTATGTTGCAAGTTCATGCGTTCACATTCCCCTCCTTGTGTATGTAATCATGCTTTAAGCCTCCCCTTTTCGCATGGCTAGGTTGGGCTTAAAAAGGCTAAGCCCAACATATATATAATAAACGAACGTGTTAAACGGGGGAAAAATAACGCTGGGTTAAATTTATCAATAAATGAAAATATAAAGTAGAAGGGCCCAAATTCAAGTATGGGTTGGGCCTATGATTGGTGTAACCTTTACACCATTAACCTAATAATGGGCCGCAAATATTTACATATAAGAAAATAAAGAAGAAAGACAAAATATGTAAATGTAGAACATACGATGTGTTTAACCCGAGGTTGGATTGAGTTGTGATGTAAACCTGCCCGGAACCGCCCGGCTGTCCAGTAGTCACAACAATACCTATCCAATGTGGGAGGTTAAACATGGAGCCCAATAAGGACCCGAGGTTAGACTGAGTTGTGGCGTAAGACTGCCCGGAACCAACCGGCAACAGGCAGCTACAACAATACCTGTCTAATGTGAGAGGTCAAGGCTTTAATAAGACAATTAAGGCTGAGTCAGGATTGTTAGGATTAAGTGAACTAAAGACTTAATCAAAATGGAACATGCTAAACTAAACGGACTGGTGGGGGTTAGGTTAGAAAACACTTAACCAACTTAGCATGTTGGCTAGAGATAGAAAACCTAGTAACGGGGGACCCTTTTCAGCAGTAACCCTAGAAGGTGTATCAGGATACCCTGAAACTAGGTAGGGTGGGGCACGATTACTGGGCTGATTGTAAGAGGTCAAATCGACGGCGGTGGTGTAGCAGTGTAGGTTCTAACGGGGTGCGGGCGTGCACACACTCCGGCGCAGAAAAATAAGGCATTGGACACCAGTAGCATACCTGTGCATTCTAGGATTGTGTCGGGCCGCCACCATGGGACTTGATACACCCCATGGTGGGACCAGCATAGGTAACTACAACATCGGGGGCCGTAAGACACATGTAACTATGCGAGTAGGAGCCGATCATCATAGAATGGATCACTTCACCCTGATTATGGGGTGCCAGTTGGGAACTAGTTTATATGGGTTCAGAGATTAACATGGGGTACGATAGTATATTCGACCCTAGACAACTTAGCCAAGTTTATAGTGCCTTCCCCATTTCTTGTTTATACTTATCATACCCAGTTATTTATTCATAGACAGAATAGTCCTAGACTTACTCAGGCTTTATGTCTGACTCTACTTTTCTTTCGTCTTCTTTTCTTCCGTTCCCCCCCCCCCCCAGGTCCACAGGGAGGGAACACTGCAGTTTGACCAGCCTTCATATCACATCCAGCTTGAAGAGGAGAAATGTATTGCTTGGACCTTTTCGTTTTGAACTATGGCTTTGGACAACCACTATGGGACTTTTGCAGTTTATCTATGTTTTATTTATGCTTCTTTAAATAATGTAATCAAGACAGATTATGAAGTGTTATGTTATGTTTTTGGAAAAGATGTAAGACAATTATGGTGATGTTGATGTAGCACGTATTTGCTTTTATGAAATAAGAGTTGTTGTTTTTCCGCTGTTTACAAATATGTGTTCTTATATCTGTCTTGTATATCTGTGACTTATACTTATAAACCTCCACCAAAATTAGGGCATTCCCTTTGAGAGTGGCCCTAACAGAGGTGGGGTGTTTCACTTGGTATCAGAGCATAGGTTTACCAGATAAGATAAAAAGTTTTGAAAATTTATTTTCAAAAAGGAAATTTAAAGAAGCATTTTTAAAAGATAAAAATATTATTTTATTTTAAAAAAGGCAAAGTCCACTCCCCAAAGCCATAGGTACCATCTCTTATCCTTCGTTTTGAATCTATCCTTTTTGTTTCAGCATGTCCGAAGAACTTAACTTGCCAGAAGGGGTGCCAATACCTGGTTGGTTTAGACGGTTCTTAGAAGCAAGAGCCACTCAGCCAGGTCCTACCGTTCCTCCTCCCCCAGCTGCCGGAAATCATCCAGCTGCAGCGGCACCTTTTCCTCCACCTCCTCCTCGGGGAAACACTTTTGCTAAGATATGTAAAGATTTTAAAGCTATGGGAGGAAAGGATTTCCATGGAACTGAGTCCTTCGTGGCAGCTAGAAATTGGCTGAAAGAAACTGAGGACCTATTCATCATCTTTGAGGTAGAAGATAGACAAAAAGTACAACTGGCAGTATGGCTATTAAAGGGCGAGGCTTCCTACTGGTGGGAAGTCACTAATGCTGAAAGACCAGTGAAGACATGGGAGGACTTTAGGGCAAGGTTTGAGACTAAATTTCTCTCAGATGCGGAAAGGAGCTTGCAGTTGGAAAAATTCTTATTTCTTAAGCAAGGGAACAAGACAGTCAGAGAGTATGTGAATCAGTTCGATGAGCTAGCTAGGTTTGGGCTGGACCTAGTCAACACCCCGCACAAGAAGGCTCTCCGTTTCGTCAAAAGGTTGAATGAGCCATTACACAGTTTGGCCATGACCCATATACCCATGGGAGCCACGTATGAAAGATTGGTGCAAATGGCATTGCTGAACGAAGAGGATAAGGGCAAGAAGGAGACAAAGGCAGAAAGCTCTCAAGGGAAGAAAGAGGGTTTGCAGCCTAAGAAGACAGACTTTAAGAAGGGCGGGAAAGGCAACAAAGAGAAGAGGAAGTGTAATTTCTGTGGCAAAGTGGGGCACTTAGTAAAGGACTGCCGGAAAAAGAAGGCCAAGGAGAATAGTGGGTGCTTTTCTTGCGGTGAGACAGGCCACAGGGCTAAGGACTGTCCAAAGAATCGAGGACAGGGGCAGAGGGCTGGATCCACCCCAGGGGCACAGGTTCATGTGCTGGAAGCGCCACCTCTGCAACAGCGAGGTATAAATACTTCTGTAGAAAGTGTAGTTTATCTTTATGATCACCCCGTCCGCACTTTATTTGATTCTGGCGCATCACACTCCTTTATCTCGTCTGCTTTAGTAGAATCTCTGCACCTAAAAACTAGTATGGTAGAGGACCCCTTAATTGTTTCAAACCCAATTGGGGGCCCAGCTCATTTGTCTATGATCTGTGTGGGATTGAAAATTTCTATTCTAAGTGTAGAATTTCAATGTAGTGCCTTTGTTTTGGGCTTTTCGGGGTATGGTTTGATTTTGGGTATGGATTGGCTATCCAGTAATGGGGCCATCCTTGATTGTGAGAAAAGGGTTGTTAGGCTCCTAACCCAGCTCGGTAATACTTTGGAAATTTCTTGTAATCCCTCGTATGCGGTTATGCTTAGTTATCTTGAATCGCTAGATGCCTCTGTTGAAAATTTGCAATCAGTTAGAGTGGTCCGGGAATATCCGGATGTCTTCGAAGAGGTGAAGGGCTTGCCTCCGAAGCGGGAAATAGACTTCCGTATATATCTTGTAGATAATGCAAAGCCCGTTGCGTTACCCGTTAGACACATGGCTCCACGGGAAAGGAAAGAGCTCAGTAAACAGATTAAAGAGCTTCTAGAAAAGGGGTTCATTAGGAGAAGCATTTCAGAATGGGGCGCTCCAGTGCTGTTCGCTACAAAGGCGGATGGTTCACTCCGTCTATGTGTTGACTATAGGGAGCTCAACAAGCTAACGAAAAAGAATAGGCACCCTCTCCCTAGAATTGACGATTTATTTGACCAGCTTGTAGGAGCGTCTGTTTTCTCCCAACTCGATTTAGCGACCGGTTTTCATCAGCTAAAGGTGGCTGAAGATAGCATCGATAAAACGGCATTCAGAACCCCAGACGGCTTCTTTGAATGGCTTGTCATGCCTTTCGGCTTGACAAATGCACCTGCTTACTTCGTGGACCTGATGAGTAGGGTATTTAGAGATTTCCTCAACAAATTCGTAGTGGTCTTCGTAGATGATATCCTTATCTTCTCAAAAAGTGAAGAGGAACATGCTCAACACTTAAGGGCAATCATGGAAACTTTGCGAGTCCATCAACTAAAAGCCAAATTCTCCAAATGCCACTTTTGGAGAGAAGAGGTGAGGTTCCTTGGGCACATAGTATCCAAACAAGGGTTAGCAGTGGACCCTGCTAAGGTAGTGGCGGTACAGGATTGGAAGACACCAAGGAATGCAACTGAGGTCCGAAGTTTTCTAGGACTAGAAGGTTTCTATCGAAAGTTCATAAGGGATTTTGCGAAAATCTCAGCCCCGCTCACGAAATTGACTAAGAAGAATCTAGTGTTCAATTGGGATTTGGATTACGAGTTTGCTTTCCAACGACTGAAAAGGGCTCTTACAACAGCCCCGGTTTTGACGCTGCCAGATGGGAGCAAGATGTTCACTGTTTATACGGATGCATGTGGGACAGGGCTAGGCGCCGTCTTAATGCAAGAAGGAAGGGTAGTAGCTTATGGCGGGAGGCAGTTGAAAATGCACGAAAAGAACTACCCAACCCACGATCTTGAGTTAGCCGCCATCGTCTTTGCACTCAAGTCTTGGCGACACTATCTCCTAGGTGAGAAGTTCGAACTTTACACTGACCATAAATCGTTGAAATATCTTTTCTCGCAGAAGGATCTTAACTTGAGGCAACAAAGATGGATGGAGTTTCTTGCCTCGTACGATTTCGAAATCTCCTACACTCCGGGCAAAGGCAACGTAGTGGCAGACGCGTTGAGCCGAAAGAAATTGACCCTAAGCCCGTTGTTTGTTGAAAGACAAAGCCTAGAGTTTATAGCCAGCTTCGACTTTAGGCCTTCCACCGATTTCGTACCAGGCTTGCTAGCATCTCTCGAAGTGCGCCCAATTTTAGTGGATTCGGTAGGGGCAGCACAACGCGAAGACCCTCAGCTTGTGGAAACAATTGATAGGCTAATTAGGGGTGAGACTTCAAGTCACCTCAATAGATACTCCATCGACGATAAGGGTTTGCTAAGGCGAGACGGAAGACTATGCGTCCCACAGACAAAAGATTTAATAAAGAAGGTTCTCGAGGAAGCACATCACTCCAAGATGACGATACACCCAGGCGGAGATAAAATGTACAAAGATATAAAAAGGACTTTCTTCTGGAACGGCATGAAAAAGGACGTGGCAGAATTCGTTTCTAAGTGTATGGTGTGCCAACAGGTTAAGGCGGAACAGAAAAAGCCTGGCGGACTGCTACATCCTCTGGAGGTCCCGCAGTGGAAGTGGGATAGCATCTCAATGGACTTCATCGATGGGCTGCCTAGGTCTAGGAGAGGCAACACTAGCATTTGGCTAATAGTGGATAGGCTTACTAAAAGCGCCCACTTTTTACCTATCAAAAGTAAAAGAACTGCCTCATCCCTAGCATCACTTTACCTCAAGGAAATCGTTCGACTCCATGGAATACCATCTAGCATTGTTAGTGACCGAGACCCCATCTTCACCAGTGAGTTTTGGCGGAGTCTGCAAGAAGCAGTAGGAACGCAGTTATGCTTGAGCACAGCCTATCATCCCCAAACCGACGGCCAAACAGAGAGAGTGAACAGAGTTTTGGAAGACCTTTTAAGGCTATGCGTCCTCGACTTCGGAGGGACATGGGAAGACCACCTTCCTTTGGTGGAATTTGCCTACAACAACAGCTATCAAGCAACCATCGGAATGGCGCCCTTCGAAGCTTTATATGGAAGACCGTGCCGATCGCCCACTTGTTGGTGGGAGTCTACAGATAAGCTCATACTTGGACCAGATATGATCCGAGAGACTTCAGAGAAAGTAGACTTAATACGAAGAAGGATGAAGACGGCCCAAGACAGACAAAAGTCCTATGCCGACAAGAGAAGGACCGACCTTGAATTTGAGGTTGGAGACAGAGTTTTTCTCAAGGTATCTCCGCTAAGAAACGTTGTTCGTTTTGGAACCACAGGAAAACTGGCACCAAGGTTCGTAGGGTCATTCCCTATCATCGAGAAAATTGGGAAAATGGCCTATAGATTAGAGCTACCCGAGAAGTTGGCCGGAGTCCACAACGTTTTTCACGTTTCACATCTCCGAAAATGTCTACATGAGTCTGCTGAAGTGGTAGAGCCAAATATCCTCGAAGAGGCCGAAGTGGAACGCGAAGCAACCATAAGAAAAGTTCTAACCCGCATCTTAGGAACGGAAGTGAAGAAGCTACGCAACCGCGAAGTCAGGCTCGTCAAAGTTCAGTGGAGCGACGCCGAGGGAGACGCGACTTGGGAAACTGAAGCTAGAATACGCACTGCTTACCCTTTTCTTTTCGAGGGTACATCCTTGATCTTTCTTTTTCCTTAAGTCGCGCTTTTATCTATCTTTTTAGGTATATTTCCTTGACCTTATCTTTTAGCTAGAAACCCCTTTGGATGGAAACATGTAATTGAAACATGTTATGGATGATGGTTGCAAATGGTTGCAAGTGATTGCTAGTGGTTGCTCGTGGTTGCATATACACACACAATCTAGGTTTTAGATCGGCTCAGTCACTTCATATTGCATATGCATATATGTTTGCATTCGTATGTGGTTGAACGTTAATGTGTTGTCATATGGATGTTGCATTTGTATTGAATGATTGTGCACTCATGTAGAATCATGAATAGGAAAATTTGCATACATAATGGATTCATGGCACTTACATAATTCGCATTAAGGAGGTCAACTGAATCAGTAGACCGCCTGATTTTGCATTAGATAAGTACATGTACACACACACTTCGCATATGATCATGAAGCATTAGAAATCTTTTAAGGACAATAGATGCTCGTGTTTGATGGATGAGTAGATGGATGACTGGATGTTAGGGTATACATTCCTCCTAGCTTGAAGATTTCGGGGACGAAATCCTTTTAAGTGGGGGAGAATGTAACACCCCGTGTATTCTATAACTGTGAAATTCATAAATTAAAGTATAATTAATTTTAAATCAAAGAATTAAGGGAAACGGGATACGCCATTGCGTTCGTCTCGGAATTCTACTTGAGATAGAGTCTGAGTTTGCGTAAAACGGATATCGTATGAAGAAGTTATGGACGAACGAAGTTGGGCGGAAAACCGGAAAAGGGTCAGAATGCACTGGCGCACTTGGAAAGTGCGCCAGAACAAAAATGCACTGGCACACTTGTGAAGTGCGCCAGTACATTTTTGACCTGGCGCACCTGCCAAGTGCGCCCAGGTCAAAAATGACCTGCTGGCCAGGTCTGGTCTAGTCCTGGCTGGCCAGGTCTGTGTTTGGCCGATTTTCAGAAGCTTGCTTTGTCATTAGGGCTAGGTGGCAGGCTCTAATTGGTCTCTCTTTCGAATGAATGGCTACGATCAATCCAAGCAACATCGATGGTCCTAATCAGTTCATAAACCCTATAAAAATGACCCTAGACCCAACCTAATCTATTCATTCAAAAATAAGAACAAGGCCATCATGTTGCTGAGGAACGACTAAGAGTAGCCACCAATTGGAGAGAGGATTAGGAGGCAAATTCTAAAGCATAAAGCAACTTAATCAAATCAAATCAACAAGGAATCGCATCTCCAAAATCCTAAATTGGAGAATTCGCCACACAATTGTATGTAGAGTATTATTTTGGTATGAACAAATAATTGTGTTGGTTTGTATACTTGATTTGTGGCAATAAAGTAATTCATATTTGTGCGACTCTATGATTCTTATCGATTTGGAATATTGTATACGTTTGGATATTCTCGAATTATGTTATTCATTATAAAAAACTACATGCGGTAGTTTTATGCAAGTATACGTTTGGAATATTCGCAAATTATGTAATCCATGTTGAAGCTACATGTATGTAGTTGATTAATTGAAATTCATGCAAGTTTGGGGTTTTGCTACTATGCCATCGTAATGTATATTTTTGTACAAAAATCATTTTGTACGTAATTGGAACAAATTTGGGTTATTATAGTTCATATGAAACTATGTTGAAATTTTGGCACCATGATCTATGTATTAAGCCATGCTTTTGTACTAGAAAACTTATTTGCAAACTTATGAATATGACTAGGCTATGATTGATATTTTGCATAATTGAAATCCATGATAGGTCTATATTGTTAACAAGAATTATATGATGACATATGTGGTACATAGCTAGGTTAGATTCAAAATCCCATTTGCAAGTTTGCATGACCAAAAGTAAAAATCATGATTTCATGTTAGAAATATTTATGCCATGGTTATGTGAATAGATTTAAAATCATGATTAAGTTGAACTATACTTTTGTGTTAGTAACAAAAGCAAGCACCTTTGTAAACATGTAGTAATCCTATGAACATGATTTGCTTATGTTTGACATTATGCCTGAATAAAAATATAGGTTTATGTTGTAGTTAAGCCTATGTGTCAATAGTGATATTCTTATCTCAACTACAAGTTTACATGCTTTGATTCATGTCACTTATGCTTTATGACCAAAGTATACATTACTACTATGCAAGTACACCAGTTTCTATTTTGTAGTTCCAACGTTATGTTGCAAGTTCATGCGTTCACATTCCCCTCCTTGTGTATGTAATCATGCTTTAAGCCTCCCCTTTTCGCATGGCTAGGTTGGGCTTAAAAAGGCTAAGCCCAACATATATATATAATAAACGAACGTGTTAAACGGGGGAAAATAACGTTGGGTTAAATTTATCAATAAATGAAAATATAAAGTAGAAGGGCCCAAATTCAAGTATGGGTTGGGCCCATGATTGGTGTAACCTTTACACCATTAACCTAATAATGGGCCGCAAATATTTACATATAAGAAAATAAAGAAGAAAGACAAAATATGTAAATGTAGAACATACGATGTGTTTAACCCGAGGTTGGATTGAGTTGTGATGTAAACCTGCCTGGAACCGCCCGGCTGTCCAGTAGTCACAACAATACCTATCCAATGTGGGAGGTTAAACATGGAGCCCAATAAAGACCCGAGGTTAGACTGAGTTGTGGCGTAAGACTGCCCGGAACCAACCGGCAACAGGCAGCCACAACAATACCTGTCTAATGTGAGAGGTCAAGGCTTTAATAAGACAATTAAGGCTAAGTCAGGATTGTTAGGATTAAGTGAACTAAAGACTTAATCAAAATGGAACATGCTAAACTAAACGGACTGGTGGGGGTTAGGTTAGAAAACACTTAACCAACTTAGCATGTTGGCTAGAGATAGAAAACCTAGTAACGGGGGACTCTTTTCAGCAGTAACCCTAGAAGGTGTATCAGGATACCCTGAAACTAGGCAGGGTGGGGCACGATTACTGGGCTGATTGTAAGAGGTCAAATCGACGCTGGTGGTGTATCAGTGTAGGTTCTAACGGGGTGCGGGCGTGCACACACTCCAGCGCAGAAAAATAAGGCACTGGACACCAGTAGCATACATGTGCATTCTAGGATTGTGTCGGGCCGCCACCATGGGACTTGATACACCCCATGGTGGGACCAGCATAGGTAACTACAACATCGGGGGCCGTAAGACACATGTAACTATGCGAGTAGGAGCCGATCATCATAGAATGGATCACTTCACCCTGATTATGGGGTGCCAGTTGGGAACTAGTTTATATGGGTTCAGAGATTAACATGGGGTACGATAGTATATTCGACCCTAGACAACTTAGCCAAGTTTATAGTGCCTTCCCCATTTCTTGTTTATACTTATCATACCCAGTTATTTATTCATAGACAGAATAGTCCTAGACTTACTCAGGCTTTATGTCTGACTCTACTTTTCTTTCGTCTTCTTTTCTTCCGTTCCCCCCCCCCCCCCAGGTCCACAGGGAGGGAACACTGCAGTTTGACCAGCCTTCATATCACATCCAGCTTGAAGAGGAGAAATGTATTGCTTGGACCTTTTCGTTTTGAACTATGGCTTTGGACAACCACTATGGGACTTTTGCAGTTTATCTATGTTTTATTTATGCTTCTTTAAATAATGTAATCAAGGCAGATTATGAGGTGTTATGTTATGTTTTTGGAAAAGATGTAAGACAATTATGGTGATGTTGATGTAGCACGTATTTGCTTTTATGAAATAAGAGTTGTTGTTTTTCCGCTGTTTACAAATATGTGTTCTTATATCTGTCTTGTATATCTGTGACTTATACTTATAAACCTCCACCAAAATTAGGGCATTCCCTTTGAGAGTGACCCTAACAGAGGTGGGGTGTTTCATTAATCTTTTAAAAAGTCCACTTAATTGGAACCTGACACTTCACATTTCTACAATTTTAGTTCCATACAAAACTTCTAGTTTTCATGTTAATAATCAATTTACCATTTCTAATTCAAAATCCTTTAAAATTTACCAAATTTAAAAATCATTCTTTTAGCTTTCAAAAATTTCAAACTCCCTAATTTTTTTTATTTTTTTTGGCATAGTCTCTCTGCATGGAGGGACTATGGCAATATAACAAGAGAGATAAATATGTACACATTGTCCTACATGGTCGGAAAACACATTATATAATAGTTTCTATATCATATTCTGTACTTTTGCATAGGCGTACCTTATACAAGTAAGTTTGCTTAATATTTATGCAAGAAAAACCAAGCCACACAGCTCCATGTAACTTTACTTACTATATTTAAAGAATAAGTCTCATAACATGAAGTTTATATAACATTCATTCTTTTCATTCTAACAAACACAAAATTTCCATGTTTTACATGCTATATATGTGTATTTATAAGCAATCTCAGGATTTCATCATTCAATTATTCATTTCAATCGCTCAATATACCATTTTATTCTGTTTTAATGATTCCAATCAATATTTTTACACTCAATTCATATCTCCCACACACACATTCACATTCATACAAATTGATTCTCAATCAATTTATTTACTTTTAATTTATAAGCTACACAATTTAATTTCCTTAAAATCCTTCCATTTTATTTAAATAAATCGTTATAGTTTATAAATGACCATGCAACGATTTTTCTGGAAATTTTATTTTGACATAAATAAAAATCTACAATATAAAATCTTGATTTTTCTCTTCCATTAGAAAACTGAAATCAAATAGATCCGGAATATTCTTGTTTCAAAGAATTCTAACTTGTATTGAACCCTGTATATCCATTTAAAGTTCAAAACGTAAAATTACGAACTACCACGATGCAGCGAGCTCGTTTTTAATTAATACGTTCAACTTCATTTAATTAATAAATTTCAACTCCATTCTCTATATTTCAATATAAATTAAGTTGGTTTTCAAATTTAACTTGAAAATTTCAATTGTCCAAAATCATCAGATATCCCAAAATTTGTAACTAAATTGCAAAAATATTCACAACTCAATTTTCTATATTTGATTCCACTCAATATCATTTCTAGTCCAACCCAATATTGTTTAACTTTAGTTTTAGTCTATTTGGTTCATTTATACTAGTTCAATCTATTTAACTTGCACAAGTTAAATTTAAATTTCGGAATTCTAATTCATCGTATTTATTTCAAATCCTTTAAATATATATATATATATATGCGTAGATTTATTACCATTTGCAAATTCAAAACATTTGAAAATTTAAAACTTGTTTTCTCAAACAAATTTCCATTAGCAATTTACTATGGTAGAAATTCATCACTTAGAGACTCGAAAATAAACACCGATGATGTCGCGATCATCATCGGAATTATTTTCCAGCGACTGAAGTGAGTTATGTGCTTTATCACTTTCCAAAATCCATTTAAAACAATTCTTACTAAAAAAATCCTTCAGTGCAATGCAATACAACTTAATGATACTTCAGAAAATATTTCAAAACATATTTAAATTCTCAATTCCGTGCTAAATCAAAATTTAATTTAGATCACTCATATATTTCATTCTAATACAAATGTCATTTATTTATATATAACCATCGCAATATTATAATCTCAGTTGATTATAATAACAACTAATCACTTCAACAATTTCAGTAAATTATTCCTTTATAAAATATAATTCCGGATAAAATTATTTCATATACCCGCTTAAAAGCAATACTATATCGAATTGCTCCATTCAAGTGTTTAGAAACACCTACAGATATAGTCGTACATCTTGTATCAACCAAAATTCATAAACCACATAACAAATCAATCAACATAATATAAAACTATTTTATAACACTAACAAGTATGCTCTCTCATATATATATACACACCAAATTCAATCTACGGTATGGCTAACTCCATCTCTAATTAGTTACGCCAAAGAGCCAAGGTTATCACTTAACTTTCAGCTCTGGTACCAAATGTAACAACCTAACTTTTCCATACAGTTTAAGCTGACATTTAACCACACGTGTCCAACTCAAAAGGCATAGAAAAGCAGATAGTTAGGCAAGAGGGTGAAAAAAGACAGAAATTTTAGAATAGAAGAAGCATAAGAACATTAACACTACAGAATTAGAGTAGAATAGAATCTCACAATGGAATGAATAAAATATAAGATACCAATACTCTTTACACAAATAGGAAACTATATATATATGATTACACAATCAGAGTACACAACTAGATCAGCTTATATAATTCTGATAAATGCAACACATAGCGAAAATAAATTAATACTAGAATATACGGGGATACATCTCGACTCCGGCTCCTCTTCTGAAGCTCCAAATAAAATCTAATGTAACTTGGAAAATATACTCGATTTAACCTGAGCACATTTTGAGGAAATATATCAACTTGAGTGTACCGAATATATCACCCCCACGGTTGGGATCAACAACCGTATATTCTGAAGCATACAAAAAGGGATAAATGATTTCTCTAGATCATGTGATGATATAACATAATGGGTATGTCCCACATAACCCTTCTTCCTACCTGATTTAAGTGATTTCCCTATTGGTGAGGCTGGAGGTCTTGATTACCTTTTTCAGAAACATCACATTCTTTTGAATTCCACATTGTTAGATCCATCAAATCACTTATTTATTTGCACAAATATACTCTGGATGTTAACCTAAAATAAGTTTCCTTCTCGGCCACTATACCTGGCATATTTGTAAAAACCAACATACATGATTCTAGGAAATACTCTGTCATACATTCGTCCATACAAGTTTATTCTGGTACTGAATGAAACCGAAGATACCCCAGATTGTAGAAATTACTGCTACAAGTTTAATCCTAGTAGTTAACCAGAGACATCAACAAGCACCCCTTCCTACTTCAAATATCTACACCTTCCAATCATCTCAAATCGCATAAGCATCCCTGCAAAATTAGTTTTCTAACGCAAAGTCGGTTCAAAATGGCTTTGGGTCCATTTCCCATCTCGGACTCCTCGAACTAACACGTCAATAGTCCAAAGGGTAATCATTGATAGTCGGTTCGTTATCTATCAACTCAAATATTATAGTTAAGCACGTCAGCAACTCAGGCCCTTTTTATTAAAACCATTGCATCAAAATCATTTCATCGATTCCTAAAAATCGATTCCATATACTTATATGAACTAAGTAAATGTACACACAAAATCTCTTCTTTATTTCCTTTACATTGAAAATGATAATCAACACTTATATCTTTAGAATAAACATGTTCACAAAAATCCTTTAGATTTACTTTACTCAGAAAACATCGCTATATATACATAGCCAAATTGTATAGATCTAATCGCCAAATCTTATATAGGTCCAAACAATGTCATACGAACCATTGTTTATTTAATAATCTCAAACTGTTTTATTTGATTTCCAAACTTTATAAATAAAGTTTAAACTTCACTGATGGAAACAATAATTCAATTTTCATATCTACTCTCGTTTTCAACCTAGTATAACCTCTTTCTTTCATTACTTTAAAAACCATAGCCATACACTTATTTATTGGAATAAGTATATGCACAAAACTATGATATTTTCATAACTTTAGAAAACAGTGTTATATACTTTACTGAATGGTATAAGTATAATCACACTTCATATCTAGTCCAAACAATGTCAAGTAATATATTGTTTACTATAAAATCCAATAGTTTATTAAATTCTAAATCTTGCAAATAAAATTGTAATATTTTTCTTATAAAAATAATAAAGCATTTCCAACATCAGTACCATCTCAAACTAGTACCATCCCTTGGATAATAGTGATCTCTTCAAGTTGAGGTATTTTATTTACCTCTTAGAACTTGACTCGACAACGTTCTTATCCTAAGATGGATAAATGTTTGTAACTCAGAAGCAGATAATACTGATAATATAACACAAATTTCATTTACTATTTCATTTAAGATATGGTTTTATAAGCCGGTCCTTATTTTTGAGTAATCTCTCTCCAATTACATTTTTTTTTTATTAAGTAAACACTTATTAAAAACACAAATCCTTTACGCATTTATTTACAAAAATCAACTTGAATTTATTACAACAAATCCATTAACCAAATTCTTTACTTAAATCCATTAGACATCCTTTCTTCATGTTTTTTTAAAATCTTCTCTCAATTACGACCATTTTACTTAATTCAATTCATAAGTAAATACTTATTTTAAAATCAACGCCTTATTGTAAACCTTTATTATAAACTTTGTTTATACGACTTGGGTTTATTTTCAAATCCCTTTACGGACCCCTTTACCAGATTCAACTAAAATATTATCACAAACTTGATTACTTTCTTAACTGAATTCTAATTAAAAAGGTAATCACTTCAATTATTATTGACTATAATAGTAATTAATTTCAACATTAACTAAAATAAAAGTAGTTTACTTCGTTATTAAATAAGAACAGAATAGTTGATTTCTTTAAAAGTATCATTAAAATGATAACTAATTTTATTAATAATAGAAAACCCTATAGTTATCTTTATGCATGGTTAATAAGAATATTAATTGACTTTTTAGGAAGTCTTATTAGGTTAAAATAACTATTTGTCAAAACCATTTCTGATAGATTAGCTGAAAACAAATTAATCTAATAACCAATTTCAATTAAAACAGTTGACTAGTCAACTTGAAAACATCAGTTAACGCGTTAACTGATTTTCACTAATCTTTCCTTTTAAATTAATTAATAACTTAATTAATTTAATAATATTGCTTGATTGTTTGATAAAATCAGTTATTCCAAATTCTTAACTCTTAGGTTAATTTTTGACTACCTTGCTTATAAAACTTATTAAAAACATAAGAATTTGCAAAATAAAATATTTTATTATTTCTTTATAAAAACCAATTTATAAATATTGATTTATTTCTAAAACCTCTAAAAATAAAATAAATTAGCCTTAGCTCGATCATATAAATAAATTTTATAACTTCAACTTCGTCAATTCGCCTAGTGGCAAATCGACGTCTTAAAAAATGGATTTTAGTACTGCCAATCCCTTAATCAATATTCTTTATTAATTAATAATACATCAACTTTGAGTTCAATTCAACAATTAACATCCAAATAGAGTTTAATGTTACTTGAGTTAAACAGTTCATATATGAATAATACGAAATCAAGTAACATCCAAAATATTTGAGGAATCCAGTTGGACTCCACCAACCTGTTATTCCTGCATCACAACTCATAATATCATTTAATATATGCATACAAAATAGAAATTCTAATCTAACTCATTGAAAATGACAGAAATATAAATATCGGAAATCGTCATCCAAAAAATAAACATTCAGAGCATCCAAACACTCAATTTTTGCTAGCAACGATAAATTATAATTATATGAATTTTATCACATCATAGTATTTCAGAAAGCGTGAGAGTTAACTCAGATTTCATTTCTGATCAACTATTCATGCGTCGTTTTATATAATTTGAAACATAAGATTAAAATTAGACAAAATTCCATTGAGTTCCAAATTCAACCAAACTAGCTCGTACGCGTTGTAGTCATCGATATGAACCCAACTAATCTTGTTTTTCTTAAATCTGATAACGAATGAACAAGTTAAGAAAATTGCAATAACTACTTGAAATAAAAAAATTTAATTAACTAATCAATTCGTTAGCAACCTTAATACCTCATTAACGCTAATCAAATCAATCCCTAACCCATCATTTTATTCTGTACAATCCCAACACCTGATTGAAACTTGACATCGTCACCTTCATTTCACCACCAGTGACACCCGAGGCGATCGAACTCTGGCCGATCACATCCCTGGCTCTCCTTTTGCCAACGACACCAATCTCCCCCTCCTTCCATGGTCCCAACAATATGAAAATCTGGTTCGGCGCTACTATGTTCAACTTACTTTTCCAGCCACCTCACTCCACTGTTGATCACCAAACCACCAGGCATGGTTAGCCCCATCACTACCGCACCTATCCCCTTCAGACTTCCACCCCGAACGACCAACGATAGAGGCACAAAGGGATGAAATATAAAAGTAACCCCTCTCTGTTCAAGCCTAGATCCACATCGATCTGTAGCCCCGATCAATGTTCAGATTGCGCCAATGTGCTTACCATCCCTACGTGCATAAGAATGATGTTGGAAGTTTTGGGTAAAATCGCTCGGATGAGGCTAGGCAATTCTGATGGTTCGTTGATGGTAATAGAGTGGCGGCTAGTTATTTAGTTAAGGTTTAGGTCAAAATGAAAGTATATAGGAAAAGTATAATATTATTTTATGCGAATTTAATGCTAAATGTTTACAGCTCGTACAAACACATACAAGCTCCGATCACGATGAAATCAATAACTTAATTTTCTGGACCTAATGGAACTAGTTTCGTCGAAATCCAAGACTATTTGAAAAATGCCTATTTTGATTTCAAGATGTAAATCGATACATGTTTATATTGTGCATTATTACATAATAACTCCAATTGACATAAAATTTAAAATCATGCAATAATCAGCAATTACAGATTTTATAAAATTAGTTTCGTTGAAATCCGAGATCGTATGAAAATTGACTATTCTCAAGTGTTAAATTAAATCGATAAAATATAAAGCAATTTCAAAATGATCAAATTCATTGATAATAAATTCTTATTATCATCTATATTCAAAATAATTTATATTAATTGTTAAAATTGTTTTCGATTCATTTTTAACTTAGAATTCAATTATTCCTCGCTTCGTATTACAATATTTGATATATTCGAAATTAAATCATATTCCACTTATAAAATTAAAAAAAACTATACATAAAAATCCATTTTTATTTCAATTTAACATTTAAAACAATTTTAAACAGTTAAGTTAAACGGCTAAAAATTCGGGTCGTCGCAATTAGCATAGATAAATGTGTCTAGAGAAGATCTAGGCTGAAATTCAAAATAAGACATTCTACATGAATAACAAGCAAAACCAATGCAAAATAAGAATTTCTACATGGATAAGGGTGAAATGACCTCTAAAGATTGGATAACTTAAGAAAGTCCTTTATGTAGTCTAAGGCGCTTCTCGAAGGGAGGAGCGATAAGCCCAAGGACATGCTTCTGACACCCACTAAATTTATTGGTATGCCAAGGTTATTCCCCAAAGAGAGAGGAGGGTAAAACCGAGGAGTTGCGCCTTGTTCCAAGACCTGAGTATAGCTTAGGTGCCTCCTTAAGGGAGGAGGGTAAGCTCGAGGTCACGCGCCCGACAAAATTATCCCCAAGTATAGCCAAGGAACCTCCTATAGGGAGGAGGCTAATCCCTAGAACATGCACCTAGCTCTACTTAAATCATGCACTGCCTTTGTTCTTTTAAGAAAAAGCCCTGCCTCTTCTCTAAGCATGAGCATGCTCTTCCTCTTCTTATGCATCGCCCCCATAAAAGGGAACGAAAGCTCAAAGGGAGCACTTAAAGCACGTCATGTCTCTATTTGAAAGAACCACTTGCCTTACATTTGCTAAAAGAACAAAACTTAAATCAGCGTCGGAACTTTAAAATCAAATGGTTTTGAAACTTCTATTATTTCTAAAAGAGGACTTCTGGACTTTTATTATTCTGATTCCCGAATCTAGGTTTCGGGTCTTCTAAAAAAGCGAAAAGTGGTTTTGGAACTTCTATTATTTTGTAACGACCCGGAATTTTGGGGCCAATTTAAAATTTTAATTTTAGGAATTTTAATGGATTTTAATATTTAAAATAATTTATTTTAAATAAGAACGACTAAGAATTTATTTTAAAACGAATAAATTCGATTTAATTATAAAAGATGTTTAAAAAGCGTTGTAGTTTGAAAATTTGATTTTAAACTTTAACTGACTGTACAGGATTCATTTTAAATCAGAATTGAGCAAAACAAAAAATATTTAAATCTGTTCATCAATATCTTTCTAATGAATCTGAAAAACTGAAATTTCACTTTATATTTTGAAAGTTATGGCCAGTTCAAAATGTAGAAAAGTCGCTGTAGAATTTATATATATTTTTTAAAATAAAATATTGGCCTTAAAAATAGCCATTTTTCAAACGACCTCGGCTTTCGACGAAACCACTTTTGTTGGAATCGAAATGTTAAATTATTGCTAGGTTTCAATTTTTAGAATTTTCCGAGTTAGTATGTGAGCGTGGCAAAAGAAACTGCGTTTTATTAGTTTCAGTTAAATTTAAACAGCTTAAAAATAGTCATTATTCAAATAGTCTCAGAATTCGACGAAATTAGTCTTGTTAGAATCGTATCGTCAAAACAAAGTCAGAAATATTTTTTTGGAATTTTCTGAGTCCGTATGTGGCCTCGGTGAATTTTATTGTACGACAAAATTAAATTAATAAAGAAATTAAAATTTAAATTAAATATTTCAGGCCACAGACAGCCGTTTGGGCTGATGGGACCTAGCCCATTGGATCCGGAATGAGGGCTATTGGGTAGGGTCACTTTCTGGTGGACTGAATTTTATTCGGTTTGAAACTTACAGATTTATTTGTAAAATTACACTATAATAATATAAATAAATAGAAAAAGAAAACCCTAAAACACTATTCACCGTCTTCATCAGCCGCCACCCCTATTATTCAATGGCCGAATTGCACCCATCATTCTCCACTAAATTCTCTCTCTTCCCTACAAATTAAACTCCAACCTATACATCATATCGAAGAGATTTTCTTCCTCTACAATTCTATACCACTTGATCATCCTCTGGTGCCACAATCCCCGAAAATCGAGCCCCTCAACATCGGCCAAAACCGCCGCCGCCGTGCCTCCTTTCAGCGTGCGAGTGGGACCCCTTGCAGGCGCACGTGCGCCTCACCTAGGTCGTCGTAATGGCACCTTCTGATCATCCAACTGTTACTCCAATCAATTGCAAAAGCCAGACCTAGATTTGAAGTAGTGGGTTCTTCTTACGGCCGAATACAATAAGGTAGAAGAAAGGTTAACACCTTAATGACCTTGTTAATTTAATTTTAAATTAATTACCAATCGTATTTGGTCCATAACTAACTCGTACGTAAACGAAATTCGACAATTTCAGATCCTGGGGAATCGTATGACGAAGCTCTACAATCATAGACTGCAAGAGGGACAATTCTAAGCAGTTGAAATTTTGACAAATCGCGAACGACAGTGAGATTTCCGAATTTCAAAATAAAATAATTTATTATTTATTTAGATGTAAAATTTATATACGTGTGAGCTGATTGTAGTGATTTGTTGGATTTACTTGACTGTGATAGAACTTCGATATGTTAATAATAGGATTGTACACAAATAAAAGAATTTCCTTTTTATTTGTAATGTAAACATTAGAATTGTACACCAACAATGAAATTTCCTTTTTATTAATGTTATGCTAGATTAAAGAAACAACATTTTTATTTGTAGTGCTATGCTAGAGAAAAATCAACATTTCTGTTATGAAATGTTACATTAGGAAAAGAAATTTTTTTGCTATAGAATGTGGATTAGAAATAAAGCAACATTTCTGTAATGAAATGTTATTCATTTAGAACCAGAATTTGTAAATAAATCGTTATTCATTTAGAATATGTTATGTAAATAAAATGACACATTATAAAATGTTAGCAATGTTAGAAGTATCATTTTATGAAATGTTAACGATGTTAGAAATATCATTTTTATGAAATGATAGCAATGTTAGAAGTATCATTTTATGAAATGTTAGCGATGTTAGAATTAAAAATAACATTTTTATATAGAAATGTTAGATTAGATAAAAAGCGACATTTTATATTAGGAATGTTACGTTAGATGGAAAGATAACAATTTATATTAGAAAGGTTAAATTAGATAAAAAGGCCACTTTTATTAGAAATGTTAAATTAGAACAAAAATATCACTTTTGGTTAGTAATGAAATATTAGCATATAAAAATGTCTTTTTAGTTAGAATGTTAAAAATATCATTTTTGTTATAAATGTTAGGTTAGATTGAAGGTGTCATTTTTGGTAAAATAATGTTTTACAAGAAATGATTATTTAAAATAAAAAGACCATCTTTATTAGAAATGTTTGAATAGGATTGTTATGTGAACAAGTTATCCTTTTTATTGGTCATATGAAATTAGAAATTTGTGTACAAATAAGAATCAATTTTATTTGTCAAGTTAAATTAAAGAAGTTTGTTACAAATAAAAATCCCCCTTTCTTATTTGCCATTAGAATAGTAGAAAAACATGTTATAAATAAAGTTATTCTTTTTTTTTATTTGCCATCAGCAATATTGAATATGTTATTAAGAATGTTTAAACATGAAAAATGTTTTCTTCATTAAAAATGTTTATTGGTCGTATAATATGTTAATACAATAAAAATCAAATTTTTATTGTATAATTGATTCATTAAAAAATAAGCATGTTTTAAATAAAGTGTTAAAACATGAAATGTGACATTTCCAATATATGTTTTTATGCATTAAAAGGATGAACTAGAAAATGTATATTTTTATTCATTAAAAGAATGAACTAGAAAATGTATATTTTTATACGTTAAAGAAGAATGAATTGAAATTGTACATTTTTATACATTAAAGGGGTATTAGAATAAAAAGTACATTTTTGCTAGAAAATGAATATTAGAAGTAAAAGACACATTTTTGTCCAAATATGAATATTAGAAGTAAAAGACACATTTTTGTCCAAATATGTTTATAGAAATAAAAGACACCATTTTTGTCAAAACTTGATTTGCGAAATAGAATCAACATTTTTGTCAAAACTTGATTAATGGAATAGAATCAACATATTTAGTTACATTGAAAAGATTAAGCAAAATAATCATATTTTGTTACATTGAAAAGATTAAGCAAAATAATCATATTTTGTTGCATTAAAAAGATTAAGCAAAATTATCATATTTTGTTACATTGAAAAGATTAAGCAAAATAATCATATTTTGTTACACTGAAAAGATTAAGCAAAATAATCATATTTTGTTGCATTGAAAAGATTAAGCAAAATTATCATATTTTGTTGCATTGAAAAGATTAAACAGAACTATCATATTTTGTTGCATTGAAAGATTATACAAAAGTATCGTATTTTGTACATTAAAAGGAATTAGGCAAAATTACAATCTTTGTCACTTTAAAAGAAGTAAAATAAAAGAGACATTTTTGTCATTTTTAAAAGAATGAAGTAAAGCATTCATTTTATCATGTGAAAAGAATGAGATTAAAATATAGTCATTTTATCATGTAAAAGAGAATAAGACAAAAACATTCATTTTTGTCATTTAAAAATGTATGAAGTCAAAATTTCCATTTTTGGTTATTTAAGGGGATTACACCAAAATCTACATTTTTGGCTATTTAAAAAGATTACACAAAGATATGAAAGATTAGATTTTATTGTCATGTGTTAACTATAAAAAAAGAATGGGAATAAAAGGCTAGATATTTATTGTCACTTGTTCACAATAAAAGAATTGAAATATATGTCTGTGATACTGAAATGTTTGATGTATTAAATATATTGTTAGTATATTCAAATTGAATATTACACTTCCATTTACAAGTTACCCGACTTGTCTATGTGATTGGGACGATAATTTTCACACATCGCCCAAGTGCACAAATAATTTATTATTTGGTTGATGGATGAAACCCCACACGGGTATTGGGATGATATTGGATACACACTAATCCCAATATTTAGTTATCTGTCAATCGATGGATTAACAGTCTGTGATGAGCGTTAGTTATTTACTTTAATGCTCACACAGTTATAAATTCCCTTCTGGTCGTCATTTGGATGTTTAATAATTACTTATCATGATTGTTGATCACATACAATTTATGGTTGTTGATTGAGTCACATTCCAATAAAGAATATTCTAGAAAATAATATTTTAGAAAATATATTAGGAAAAAAAGAATATATTTTATAGAAAAAGATTATATTTTAGAAAAATATATTTTTATTGAAATGAACTAGTTATTAACTAGAATAAATCATTAAATTTAGATTTAATGAAGTTTTCCAATTTGTTAATATTTAATTTAAGTTAAATTAAATAATTTGGATTTTGGGTTTGTCGTGAATAGTGTCTTAAGTAACACTGTTCTTAAACCTCATATGAAAGGAATAATCTTTTAATTTAGATTATTAAAGTTTTCAATTATATTTGGTAATTGAAATAAGATGAAATGTGAGTTGGGTTATTTGTGAACCGTGTTTTTAAGTGACATGTGTTCTTTAACTCAAATGACAGTGAAAATATGATTTGGAATTTATGAATCTTTTATTAAGATTTAAATGGGATTTTTCCAAAAGTAAAGTTTACCAGTTTAATATATTAAATTGGAGTTGAATGGAATTCGAACTAATAATAACCGAGATAAACTCCTGTAAAAGAAGATCGATACTACATATGGAATTTAAAAGGCTTTGCCGTTATTCCATTTATATTATTGGTCGGATACAGAAATTTATAACGATTATATATTGATTTGATTTCTATGAAGATTCCCTAATTTGAAGGAAGAGGATTTTGGGTTTATCGTGAACGGTGTTTTAAAATGACACTAGTTCTTTAACCCAGTTAAAGATAAAATTAATTCCTCAAATTTAATTAACCATTGAATAATGATTTGTGATATTCAAAACCAAATTGGGTTCCTAATAAATCTTTAAAAGTAAGATTTAAGAATAATTTAAAGAGTTTATCTTTGATAAGATAATGCGAATATTTTATTAGAAGAATATTCTAAATTGGAATGAGGCGTTGGATGTGTTTTTATAGTACTTGATTTTAATTATAAAATATGTGAGTTATACGGGAAGACCGGGTTTAATCCATTCCGAATAATTGCTACGACGACGAAAAGTCGAAGATGAAGATGGTGGTTGAAGACGATGATCATCACATGGAATGGATGTGTTGCTACAGAGACCCTTGATGGGAGTAGCTACCTTGAAGGGGCTTCAGTAGTGGCCGTCCGGACTATTGTTGATTATTCGGATTTGGTTTTCGCTCAGACCCAGAGCATAAGCTCGTAAATGGATGCGTGTCTGACATTGAATTTCGTTCCATGTGAATTAAATCGATTTCTGTTAATGTATGTCTGTTTGCTGGTGGAGGATTTATTCTCTACTTAACACCCTGGTATATATTAATAGTGTTTGATCGCATGGCGTGAATTGTCAATGTGGCACGCCAAGATGCAAATGATCAAGGCTTTTGTTGAAAAGCAGGGCCTTGTGGGATGATCAAAGTATAGCCTATTACGGCATAGCATTGGGTATATCGTGACTTCGCGAGCCTCACACCCCGGTATGAGTCAAAAACGGGATATGGACCGTACGGAGTGCACGCGTTTCTTTCTAGCTAGTGGTAGTGTCAGTGCTTAAACTGACTGGCATTTTACTTATGTGGATGATGGATTTTGAGGCTCCTCGGATTTTTATAGGCCATTAGTGGTCATACTATAGGTTCAAAGGAATCGGGAAGCGTGTGTTCAGGCATAACTAATCCACTGCCGATAGGCAGGGACCGGCCCTACCGCTCCAAGGGTTCACTACGGGGGATCCTGAGGCATTTGCTAGAGTGTCTCGAATCAGAGAGGAGCTTGCCCCTATCCTCGAATCATGATGGAAATCCAATTTCCAATACAACCTTGCGGTTTTGATTGTAGAACTAGTATGGCGACATGATATATGGTACCCATGTCGTCTATGATTGATATATTATGATTGAAATGGTTTTTAAAACATATACTCACTAATATCAAATCCGTTTTATCGTATCAAGCATCTTTTGACCATTATAAGGTAAAACCCTATCCTCCGGTTTGCGTTGCATTGTGTGATGGGACTTGGGTCTTGTAATGGTTTCATTTTTCTAAAAAGCATTGCGTTGTCTAACGATTTACTTTATTTTATGCACTGGCAATTCAATGGAGTAAACCCGTTCCGCGTTAGCGGCGTGGTCCTGTGATTAGCCTTATTATTAGATATTTAAGTTAAGATTTCTCATACCAGTCCCATGACTGACCTGTAGTTTGTTTCACTGGCAAACTCGGGTGCCCTTACTTTCCACACGGGCAGTCGAGTAGCTTTTTGCAGATATATTTACAGGATCCTGGTTTACAACTGAAGCGGTATTCGGAAAGCTCTGTATCCGTGTATTCCTTTCAGTTGTATATTTGTATTATTTTCCGCTGCTGTTTAAGTGTAATTTACAACTCTGATATTATTGTATTTCTATTGTGTAATAAATTTTCATACTCTGTTATATTCTTGTACTCTGATGTATTGTAATTAACAATAAAATGTTCTTCAGTTTATGTCCTGATGTGTGTTGTTCTCAAAGCAATCCAGGCTTTCCTTTACGGGGAAGTTTGGGTCGTTTCATATTTCCAAAAGGGGATTTCTGAATTTCTATTATTCTAGTATTGAATCTGGGTGTTTGGTCTTGTAAAAAAGCTGAAAGTGGTTTTGGAACTTCTATTATATCTACAAGGGGAATTTTGGACTTATATTATTCTAGTACTTAAATTTGGGTTTTGGGTTTTCTAAAAAATCCGAAAGTGGTTTCGAAACTTCTATTATTTCCAAAAGGGAATGTCTGGACCTCTATTATTCTAATGCCCGAATCTAGGTTTTGGGTCTTTTAAAAACACGAAAGTATTTTTGGAACTTCTATTTTTTGCAGAAAAGGTTTCATAATTTTAAGAAATGGTTATAGAATCTTCTAATTAGCCTTACCAAAATAGTCGCTGCTATTAAACCTTTAACAAATACTAAAAAAATATGTGCACGTAAAGAAAACTAAACATTCATAATTTTGTCCTAAAGAACTATAGCTTCTTTCATCCTAAGGGTTGAATGTTAGCAAAAATATTCGCTAAAATAGACGGCGTGGAAGAAGGTCGAAACGCGGAGGTAAACTCTTAAGGAAGATAAAAGAAGCAAAACTCTTGAAAGGTAGCTGAAAAGGAATAAAGGCTTCTACAGAAACCAAAGGCTACATACTAAAGATGAAGTGTGTAATAAAATGAAGTGGAGGGTAAAAAGTGAAGTCGTAGTCAAAAGGCATCGAAGTCCTAGAAATTCTGAAACTATAGGAGAAAGCCCCTTCAAAGAAATTGAAGAGCTTATTCCCTTGAAAAGTTCACTTTCTAACCACGAAAAGGAAACAACTCTTAGCAATCCTCAAGCGAAAACGTCCTAAGAAAATATTCATCAAGGTCAACATCATATCTATTTATCGCATAAAGGATCTTTCACAAGATACCATCATATAATACGATGCTTCACTTAAAAGGAACAACCAATTGTTAACATTAGAGGCTCATATCTCCTATGGCTTCTAAGTCCATTATTCATAAGAAACCATTCGGAAAACACAAAAGCACCGCGATGATCACCCCGCAAGTAGCACATAAAATAGCATACTGTCACCTAGGCTACATCCAAAGCACAAGTCGCACTTTTCCAGATGCACCCTTGATAAGCCTATGGATCTTCCTATCTAAAAGCATTAAAGGAAAGCACATACAACGAAAGGAGGGGTCAACCTGCACCTATAAATACGACATTAGGGGTCCAAAATTCGAGCAAACTAATTCCATTATAAATTTTGTAACAATAATTGCGAAGTGAAAACCCTAACTTTTGAAATCAATTTGGGGTTTTCTCCGGTTCTTGTAATCTTATTCCGCATTTAATAAAGGAGGAAGACTAAGGATCACAACTTATGGATTTTAATTTTGAGAGAGGAGGAATAATCATATCAGCTATTAATCGGAAGTGTAACGGCCCGGGAGATTTTTGATCCTACAAATCGACATAAATACCATGTTGACTCTTCAAGTGCTGAAATTACCGGAACATTAATAAAAAGGGTTAGAGGGTGAGAAATAAAAAGAAAGAGAGTTAGAATAGAAGAAGAAGAAGAAGAAGAACAAAAATACAATAGAAACAAAGCAGACACAAATCTCATAGCAGAACGAATAAAATATTCTACATAACATAACTTTTGAAATGCAAATACAGTAGTTACATGCAAAAATTGCAAAGTATTTGGGCATTCTACCTTTGCATGCACTGCTAATAAAGTTTGGAGACCTAAAGAGCAACCAATTAAAACAACCAATATGGATATTGAAGGTCCAAGCGAAGTGGTACACTGTACAGATGAATCTCATTCGAAGGAGTGCTCTAAAGTTGATGATATGATGCAAAAGTCTAATAGAAAACATTTTTATGACACTTCAAATAATAAGCCTCGAGGAATTATAGCTACTGCTAATCAGTTTGAGGTCTTAAGTAATTTGGGCATGGTTACTAACGAAGATAGTAATAATGAACATAATGATTCAGAGTGCTTTGGTAAAGATAATTTAATGGAAGATGCTAATACAACGAGTGTACTTAATGATATATCAAATAAAGAAGATGTGAGCAGAAAAGAAATGGATATACCTATTTCAGAAACTACATCTGTTAATGGCTGTAATGATGCAATTGACTTCAATATGGATGATTCCTTCAATATGTATGAAAGTTTTAAGAAAAAAGAGTTAAGCTTAACCTGAATAATCTCAATGGACAACAAGTTGTGATAAATGGTAAGCCTTTTGTGTCTTTAGCAAGGCAAAGAGATATATATGAGTTTGTTAAGGGGAATGATGTTAAAATGATGGCAGTAGTAGAGCATAAGTTATCCAACCATTCTTTAGCTAATTTTGCCTTGAAATTCAGTGGATGGGAATTTATCAATAAGAATACAAAGTATGATAAGGGCAGAATTTTTATTGGTTATGATACAAACTACTAGAAGCACCTTGCTATGAAAATTGATGAGCGATGTATTATTTGTAGATTTATTAACAAGGGAGGTCTCAATATAATCATTTCGGCTGTTTATGGCTATAATATTCAGGCTCTTAGAAAAGGTTTGTGGCAACATTTGGAAAACATTTATCCAATGGTTTACTACTCTTGGCTGATTGCAGGGGATTTCAATGACGTTCTTAAAGATGATGAAAGAATATCCAGTCATAATATTCGTGCTTCTCCTAATGATGATTTCTTACACTGTATATATCGAATAAATCTGATTGAGCCTAATTGTATTGGCTACTTTTACACATGGTGAGGTGGTTTGAATTATAATATCCATTCAAAAATTGATAGAGTTTTTATTAATCAAACTTGTGGATATATTTTCCCTAACCTTCTGATTAATTGTTTAAACGACTCGACTAGTGATCATATCCCTATACTGATTTCCCTATCTTGTCAAATGATGAAAGATATTCATATGAAGAAGCCGCCTTTTAGATATAATAATAAATGGTGCAATATGCACGGATATTACCAGATGGTTGTTCCCATTCTAAATGCTATATGTTATGGTAAATATCTATATCAATTGATAAATAAGTTGAAATTAGTGAAAGCTTACCTCAAGTGCTGGAGTAAATCCAATGTTAATGTCAAGAAGCAGAATGAGATGTTAAGAGGTAATAATGACAGAATCTACAGTTTGCTGCTGGATAATCCAAATGATGAAGACCTGGTGCATAATTATCAAGCTAATTTGAAGGAGCTGGAATTTCTGTTATATAATCAAAGTATAGAACCAAAGAAAAAAAACAAAATTGAAGGGGCTCATGGAGAATGATATACCATCTAAATTCTTCTATTCTAAATTACCAGAAAAGAAAGAGAGACTTATGATCGACTATGTATTAAATACTGATGGAAAACCTATTATTGATAATGCTCAGTTTGCTTCTAAGGAAGTTGAATATTTTCAGGAATTATATAATGATTCTTCTCAGTCTGTTAGTTTTCCAGATATAATACCAAAGAATATTATTTCTTCTGCGGACAAAGAAATGTTGGATAGTAAAATTACAATGGAAGAAATTCATGAAGTGATTTTTAAAATGAATGATGATGGCAGTCCTGGGCCGGATGGTTTTGGATCTAGATTTTTTAAATTGCACTGGAATGAGTTGAAAGAGGATATATGGCATGCTGTCAATGAAGCATTCTTGGAAGGTAAAATCATTAAACATATTAATCATACTTTCACAGTGTTACTTCCTAAAAATCATAATACTTGTGAACCTCAGGATTATAGACCTATCTCTTGTTGTAATGTCATGTATAAGATTACGAGTTGTAAATGTAGCAGAAGGATGAAGCTGATTATGCCATGTATTATTTTAGAAAATCAAATTGCTTTTATCTTGGGAAGTTACATAGTAGAAAAAATTTATTGTCTTATGAAATGGTCAGAAATTTTAACAAACCAAGTGCTGATAGAATGTGTGTTAAGATCGATTTACAGAAAGCATATGATAAAATTAATAGACGGTTTATTATTCACATGATGAGACAGTTGGGATTTCCTCCTAAATTCACTAATTTTATCAATACTTGTATTTCAACTCCTTCGTTTTCTATCCTAATTAATGGTGTTCTTGAAGGGTTTATGAAAAGTAATAGAAGCTTGCGACAAGGTGATCTGATTTCTCCTTATTTATCTGCTATAACAATGGAGTATGTTTCATTGTTGTTGGAGTTAGAATTTATTAGAGGGAACTACACTCCTATTTATAAATTTCAACCTATAATTACTCATATGATGTTTACTGATGATCCTAAATCTAATCAGAAAATAGTTATGTCCATTAAAAATATGTTTCAGGCCATGAGCATTATGGGTTTGACTGTTAATAATTGCAAATCTAAATTATATTTCAGTAAAGGCAACATGAAGAAAAATAATGCTCTTGAGTGTTTAAATTTAACAGAAGACAACCTTCCAGTAAGATATTTGGGGATTCCTCTTATTAATAAGAAGCTGAAATGTAGTGATGTGGTGAAACTACTGGATGATATTAAAAATAAATTTACTTGCTAGAGCAATAAATTTCTGTCTACTTCTGGTAGAATTGATGTGACGGCCCGCCCCGCGCCAACCGACATTTACTCCAAAAGTGCGCTGTACACATGTTCAGTTAGCACGGAACGGGTCGTCAGAAGGAAAGGGAAGAAGGAAATGAACATACAAGAACCTGTAGAATGTCTCACAACGCATAGAATAAAATATAATAACAACATACTTGACATAAAACAGATGAGACAGTGCATAAGCTGACAATCAGAACTAAACATCATAGCAGCGGAAATCCAAAATACAGCTTATCACAACTTTTCAAACTGTCTCAAAGCAAAAGTAAGATAAATGAGGTACATTACTAATGCCCAAGTAGTGACCACCAACGACACAGGGAGAATGTGTATATATATATATATATCATACGTGGAAGCCTCCTGCCCGCCTCCGAATCAGCTACTCGCGCATCACCAGCTAACCTGTCTCTAGTCTGCTCGTGTGAGCACCCAGAGTAATAAGAGGAGAAATAAAACTCTGGGTCATACATAAAGCCTGGTACGAGCGATAAGCATCTAAAGTGAACAATAACAGGTAGACTAAAACATACCTGAACCTGGACCTGCAACCAAAGAGTTAGCACTACATACTATACAACACTCTAAGGTATCATATCAAACAGTGTAAAGATACGGAGGTGGGGGGAGGTGTGCATGTCATAATGATGGCAAACAATCAAGCATAGCATCCATCCTCACATCTCTCACTCCGTGCGTAAAGCATACGATATTCACCACTTCGATCACCCAACATTCCTTGCTACGATCACTCTGCCCCATGAAGTCATAAATGGCTTCACTGCACTGATAACGTAGCCACTAATCCTTTGCTATGTCCACTTTGCCCCATGGAGTCACAAGAACCCCACTGCACTGGCTCATAGCCTTACCAATCTTTACTATGTCCACTCTGCCCCATGGAGTCACAAGAACCCCACTGCACTGGCTCATAGTCTTACTACGCATCACCTTGCCCCTCGGGTCCTAATGGCCCTACTGCACTGATAACGTAGTCTTGCTACCATCACTTTGCCCCTCAGGTCATAATGACCCTACTGCACTGATAAGTAGCCCATCATTCCTTTTTAGTGGTGAGTCGAAGTTATGAACGTCGACAACTCCTTAGCACACGTCCTGCAGCAAAGTCCAACCATGAAGTGAACTCATTGGTTCCCAACTGGTTCCAGGATCCTGAGTTCTAACTTCCATTTGAACTACCTTTGCATCTCGGGTTATTGGTCGTCACCATCGGATCGCATCGGGTTGACCTTCATTTCTCCTCTTCGTTTTGCTTCAGGTCGCCATCGTCAACTTCTTGGTTCGGATCGTGATCATCACCCCCGCTCGGGTCGGATCGCGACTCGCGGATCGCTCATGGTGTCAACTCGTGCTCCTCCCACTGGATCGGGTCGTGCTCTTCAGATCGGGTCGGATCGTGAATACCCATTGGTTCGGGTCATGCCACCTTGCTGAGATCGTGACGTGTTCCTTCAGGCGGATCGTGACACCCAGGCTGGAACGGATCGTGGAAGATAGGGGCGGATCGGGTCGTAATGCTTATTCGCGATCCGGATCGGAGTACTTCAGTTTGGGCACGGCGCTGCATCGATTCGTCTCGTGGGCCTTGCACAGATGGTTCGGTTCGACGGAGACGACTCGGCTCGTGGTGATGACCCACGATCCCATAGGGTGATCCGATCGACCCTCAGTCCCCTATGCGATCTGAATCCCTGCACCTTGTCCAGCGAGTTGTTTACGCCTCTTGACGGCGTTTTCGACCATTCCAACTATTCTAAGCAGTTACAAAGCATTTCATACAGTCATAGCAACATGCGTAATCAATCACAAACATCAAAACATTAACATGGTAGGTCAAAATGGATCAAACATACCCAAAACCCCATATTTCCCCCTAAGCATATTTAGGTGAAACTAATGATAGGATTAACAAAACTTAACCAAATTAACCCAAATTCATATCAGAGGTCTAAAACATCATTCTGAATTTTATAAACATTTTTCCAGAATTTTATCATATATAAATTCGCTAATTAACACTAATCACCCCTAATTAGCCATACTTAGTGCAAAACTATGCAAATCACTTACCTTAGCCACAAAATAAACTAAGATCTGAAATAATTCTCTAATTTGATGTGAATCTCAATGCCAAACAGCAGCTCCTTTGTTGCTTTGGTGAAGATCTTCCTCGATTAGGGGTTGCTAAGCCAAATCCTTAACCTAAAGGTGATTTGGAGGTGATTTAGAGGTTGGAGGCCATTTTTAGGGATCCTTGGTGATAAGTGGAGGCTAGAAAACTGAAATGGAATGATTCTCCATCTCATTTCAGCCCTCCCATAACCCTAATCCCGAAATGGGTTATGGGCATACTCGCTAATCACCCGATTTGGCCCGGTTAAGCAGTTTTTCACCCTCCAAACCTTGTTTCAGCCATATCTCCCAAACGGTAAGTCCGTTTGACTATTATGACCACTCTACGGAAAGAGAAACCATCAAACGAATCAAATGGAAGTGGTTTCAGGTCAAAATTCCTTTTCAATCAAAAGTTATGGCCAAAACAGTACTAACTAGGGGCAAAATGGTCATTTAAAAATCGACAAAAATCATGAACATGGAAAATAACTCCAATAGATGTTTCCCAAAGTTACATGACCATACGGCTTCACATGGGAAAGAAATAAATATTCTACGATCCTCCGATGCGTAGAACGCGGGTCATTACACTCTCCCCCCCTTAAGAAATTTCGCCTCTGAAATTCCCTAATCAAAACATACACGAAGGTCCCGCATGCCTATCAACCATAAAACAACCATCAAACATGCAAAACAAGTAAAATAAGTCTATCCTAGCATGCGGAATAACTAAATCGCAAAGTAAATCTTACCAGGCAAAGAGTTCTGGATATGCCTTTCTAATGCTCTCCTCTGTCTCCCAAGTACAATCATTCTCGTCCTCGCCCCACTGAACCTTGACTAGCTTCACCGCCTTCCTTCGAAGTTGCTTCGTATCGTGCCCCACAATACGAATCGGCTTGCGGTTCTCAACCGCCTCGGGTTCTACTTCGAAGTCCTCTAACTGATCAGGTGAAATAGTCACATTTGAGTCGTGAACGAACTTCCTTAGTTGGGAAACATGAAATACATTATGAACTCCCGCCATCTTCTCTGGTAAGCCAACTCTATATGCCAAATTCCCGACTAGTTCAAGAACAGGGAATGGGCCAACAAATCTTGGTGCCAACTTGCCTCTCCTGCCAAATCGTATCACGCTCTTCAACGGAGAGATCTTGACAAACACCAAGTCACCAACAGAGAATTTCAAGTCTCTTCTCCTCTTATCGGCATAACACTTCTGCCTATCTTGAGCAGCTTTCATTCGTTGCTGAATGACCTTAATCTTATTTGAAGTTTCCCTCACCACATCTGGTCCAAGCACAAACTTCTCGCCATTCTCTATCCAACATGATGGTGAGTTGCACGGTCTTCTGTACAAAGCTTCATATGGAGCCATACCGATACTGGATTGGTAGCTATTATTATATGCAAACTCTACTAGATGCAAATGGTCATCCCATGATCCACCAAAATCCAATATACAAGCTCTCAAGAGATCCTCCAATATGCAATTCACCCTCTCCGTCTGACCGTCGGTCTGAGGATGATATGCGGTACTGAGATGTAATCCTGACCCTAGAGCCCCTTGCAAGCTCTTCCTAAACCCGCTAGTGAACAACGGGTCTCGGTCACTCACAATGCTTTTGGGTACTCCATGAAATCTCACTACCCATTTCATATACAATTCTGCCAACTTGGCTGCCGTTCTGGTCGATTTGACTGGTATAAATCTTGCGCTCTTAGTCAATCGATCCACAATTACCCAAATGCTATCATGTCCCGATCTAGTCCTTGGTAAACCATAGATGAAATACATCGAGACTTGCTCCCATTTCCATTCGGGAATTTCTAATGGTTGCAACAACCCACTAGGCTTCTTTTGCTCGGCTTTAACTAGCTGGCAATTCATGCATTTGGATATAAACTTCCCAACGTCTCTTTTCATCCCTTCCTAGTAGTAAGTCTGTCTCATGTCTCGATACATCTTGTTGCCACCGGGATGTATAGTCAGTTTTGAGTGATGACATTCTCTAAGCACTTCATCTCTCAAACCATTCACGTTGGGCACAACTAGTCTTCCATTCTTCCGAAGCCATCCATCTTGATCAAGCCCATACACATTCATCTCCTCATCGATACCCATCTCTAACTTGGAGATGATTTCCAATAGATTAGGATCGTCCCTCTGACTAGAACCAATCCGCTCTATCAAAGTGGGTCTGATCGTCAAACTAGCTAGCATGACTGGATCCAATTCGCACTTTGGTCTGAAATCAAACCCTGCGATAAACTCCAGTTGCTTCCATTCAAGAAACATTGCCCCTAAGCTGGCATGTCTCCTACTCAAGGCATCGGCTACCGCATTACCCTTCCTAGGTGTATACGCGATATCAAAATCATACGAAGCCAAGAACTCTAACCATCTCTGCTGACGGAGATTCAGATCTTTCTGGGAGAAGAGATACTTAAACGATTTATGATCGGTAAACAACTCAAATCTTTTTCCCAAGAGATAGTGTCTCCACATCTTCAGCGCAAATACAATCGCTGCCAATTCCAAATCATGGGTAGGATACTTCTTCTCATGCGGCTTTAGCTGTCGACTAGCATAAGCTACAACCCTACCTCCTTGCATCAATACAGCACCCAGTCCGGTACCACAAGCATCTGTGTATACCGTCATCTCTTCGTTCCCTTTAGGAATGACTAACACTGGCGCACGCGTCAACCTCTCTTTTAGACTCTTGAAGGCATCCTCACACACTCCATCCCAGACGAAGGACTGATTCTTCTTAGTCAACTGAGTCAACGGTGCTGCAATCTTGGAGAAGTCCTGGATAAACTTACGATAATATCCAGCTAATCCCAAGAAACTTCTTACATCTGTTGCATTCTTGGGTGTAGGCCAATCCTATACCGTAGCCACCTTCGCAGGGTCTACGGCAATACCACTCTCTGAAACAACATGGCCCAAGAATCTTACTTCCCTTCTCCAAAAATGACACTTAGAGAATTTCGCTTTCAATTGGTGTTTCCTCAACACCTCCATCACTGTCCTCAAGTGTCCCATGTGTTCCTCCTCTGTCCTTGAGTACAAGGATATCATCCACGAACACAAGAACAAACTTATTCAACTGATCTCTGAATACTCGATTCATAAGATCCATAAAATAGGCTGGTGCATTGGTCAACCCAAATGGCATAACCAACCACTCATAAAATCCAGACGGCGTCCTAAATGCCGTTTTCGGAACACTCTCATCCGCTATTCGAAGCTGATGAAATCCTGTCGCGAGGTCCAACTGGGAGAACACTCTTTCTCCTTCCAGTTGATCAAACAAATCATCTATACGCGGTAGAGGATACTTATTCTTCCTCGTCACCTTATTCAACTCGCGATAGTCCACACACAAACGAAGGGAACCATCTGCCTTAGTGGCAAACACAACTGGTGCTCCCCACTCGGAGACACTCCTTCTAATCAATCCCTTCTTCAAAAGATTGCTGACTTGCACCCCGAGCTCTCGCTGCTCCTTTGGTGCCATACGACGAAGTGGCATCACTATAGGTCTGGCATCTTTCACTAAATCAATACGGAACTCAATCTCTCGGTGTGGTGGAAGCCCGGTCACCTCCTCGAAGACGTCCGGATACTGGCCAACCACGGGCACATCTGACAACTCATCCTGCGGGATGTCGAGGGAATTTACAAAACTAGCCATAACCCCATCACTAGGTAGGCTACCAAACACTACCCTCCGCCCATCATCCGCCCTCACTGTCACCAAAAAGCCCTCACAGTCTACCACCACCCCGTATCTTTGGAGCCAATCGACTCCCAATATAATGCCATACCCAATAAAGCCCAAAACAAAGCAATCACATACAAACATACATCCATGACTCGATAAGACCAAATTCCTGCAAATCATACTAAGGCTAGTCGAACCACCAATCGGGTTCGTCACAATCAATGGTCTATCGACTATCTCGGGTTCCAGTCCCAATCTATCTACCAGGTCACTAGATATGAAGGAACGGGAAGCCCCAGTATCAAACAAAACTCGAACTGGTATATCATAAATAGAAAGCATACCTTGAATAACAACATTCTTTCCTTTCTCCGCCGCAGTTGGGGCATTCGACGAAGAAGGAACAGCATCAATAGCATATGCTTTCACAATCTTCTTCTCCTTAAGAGGTTGCGGACACTTATCCTTCTGATGTCCCACTTGGCCACAGTTGTAGCACTTCCTTTCCGCTGGCTTGGCCCGACATTCCTTAGCATAATGGCCCTTCTTTCCACAGCTGAAGCACTCAACATCCTTCTTGCTCTTTTTCTGGCCACCTTAAGATTGGTCCTGCTTCCTCTTATTCTGAGAGTTATTCTTGCCTCCATCGCCTGCTTGCGGCTTTGGCCCTTCTGCAGATGCAGCCTTAGTCTTCGACTTAGGGTAAAGGCTCTCTGATCTCAAAGCTTTCCCCACGATCGATTCAAAAGTCTCATCGATGTGGTTAATAAGCCTTTCCCCCAAGTACCCATCCAAACCAGTGATGAACTTCTCATTCTTCTTTTCAGGGGTATCAATGAGAGACAGTCCATACTTTGACAAAGTGTCGAACTCAGCAATATAATCAGAAACTGCCCTACCGTTCTGCTTGAGTTCCAAGAACCTCTTGAACAATACTGACTTCTGGGCAGCTGGAATGAACTTCTTGCTAAAGCGAGCCTTGAACTGATCCCAAGTAACCTGATCCTCTGGAGTAGCTGTTCTAATGGCATTCCACCAATTCATCGCTCGCCCTTGCAACTGACGAGACGCTAGCCTTCTCTTCATCGCATCCTCAAGACCCAAGTCATCGAAGATACGGTCACAGTTATCCATCCAGTCCTGAACATCCGTGGCCGACTCCGTTCCGTGGAACGACTTCCCACCAAGATTAGTGTAATCTTTGCACAACTTGGCGAAATCGACCCTAGGCGCCTGCACTACTGGGCCAACACCAACTCCGGGATTGGGAATTGCCCCTTGCACTTCTCTGGGCATGTCTCTCATGAGGTTAGTAAACATCGCCCTCATGTCAGCGGCATTCCCTTGGTTGGTCCCTCTACCAGCACCCCTCGTGTCTCGGCACATCGTCAATCTGAAAAAAGGAAACGATTAACGACCCCATAGTGGTGCTAGTGCAGTGCGACTTCATCTTTATACTATTAATAGTATATATATACATAGCTTTTGAAAACCAAAATAATCACAAATACGCGCTCTCATATACGTACTAACTCTCCCTAGTGTCTTTCCCTAGGTTAACTACGCAACCTAGAGCTCTGATACCAAGTGTGACGGCCCGCCCTGCGCCAACCGACATTTACTCCAAAAGTGCGTTGTACACATGTTCAGTTAGCACGGAACGGGTCGTCAGAAGGAAAGGGAAGAAGGAAATGAACATACAAGAACCTGTAGAATGTCTCACAACGCATAGAATAAAATATAATAACAACATACTTGACATAAAACAGATGAGACAGTGCATAAGCTGACAATCAGAACTAAACATCATAGCAGCGGTAATCCAAAATACAGCTTATCACAACTATTCAAACTGTCTCAAAGCAAAAGTAAGATAAATGAGGTACACTACTAATGCCCAAGTAGTGACCACCAACGACACAGGGAGAATGTGTATATATATATCATACGTGGAAGCCTCCTGCCCGCCTCCGAATCAGCTACTCGCGCATCACCAGCTAACCTGTCTCTAGTCTGCTCGTGTGAGCACCCAGAGTAATAAGAGGAGACATAAAACTCTGGGTCATACATAAAGCCTGGTATGAGCGATAAGCATCTAAAGTGAACAATAACAGGTAGACTAAAACATACCTGAACCTGGACCTGCAACCAAAGAGTTAGCACTACATACTGTACAACACTCTAAGGTATCATATCAAACAGTGTAAAGATACGGAGGTGGGGGGAGGTGTGCATGTCATAATGATGGCAAACAATCAAGCATAGCATCCATCCTCACATCTCTCACTCCGTGCGTAAAGCATACGATATTCACCACTTCGATCACCCAACATTCCTTGCTACGATCACTCTGCCCCATGAAGTCATAAATGGCTTCACTGCAATGATAACGTAGCCACTAATCCTTTGCTATGTCCACTTTGCCCCATGGAGTCACAAGAACCCCACTGCACTGGCTCATAGCCTTACCAATCTTTACTATGTCCACTCTGCCCCATGGAGTCACAAGAACCCCACTGCACTGGCTCATAGTCTTACTACGCATCACCTTGCCCCTCGGGTCATAATGGCCCTACTGCACTGATAACGTAGTCTTGCTACCATCACTTTGCCCCTCAGGTCATAATGACCCTATTGCACTGATAAGTAGCCCATCATTCCTTTTTAGTGGTGAATCGAAGTTATGAACGTCGATAACTCCTTAGCACATGTCCCGCAGCAAAGTCCAACCATGAAGTGAACTCATTGGTTTCCAACTGGTTCCGGGATCCTGAGTTCTAACTTCCATTTGAACTACCTTTGCATCTCGGGTTATTGGTCGTCACCGTCGGATCGCATCGGGTTGACCTTCATTTCTCCTCTTCGTTTTGCTTCAGGTCGCCATCGTCAACTTCTTGGTTCGGATCGTGATCATCACCCCCGCTCGGGTCGGATCGCGACTCGCGGATCGCTCATGGTGTCAACTCGTGCTCCTCCCACTGGATCGGGTCGTGCTCTTCAGATCGGGTCGGATCGTGAATACCCATTGGTTCGGGTCATGCCATCTTGCTGAGATCGTGACGTGTTCCTTCTGGCGGATCGTGACACCCAGGCTGGAACGGATCGTGGAAGATAGGGGCGGATCGGGTCATAATGCTTATTCGCGATTCGGATCGGAGTACTTCAGTTTGGGCACGGCACTGCATCGATTCGTCTCGTGGGCCTTGCACAGGTGGTTCGGTTCGACGGAGAGGACTCGGCTCGTGGTGATGACCCACGATCCCATAGGGCGATCCGATCGACCCTCAGTCCCCTATGCGATCTGAATCCCTGCACCTTGTCCAGCAAGTTGTTTACGCCTCTCGACGGCGTTTTCGACCATTCCAACTATTCTAAGCAGTCACAAAGCATTTCATACAGTCATAGCAACATGCGTAATCAATCACAAACATCAAAACATCAACATGGTAGGTCAAAATGGATCAAACATACCTAAAACCCCATATTTCCCCCTAAGCATATTTAGGTGAAACTAATGATAGGATTAACAAAACTTAACCAAATTAACCCAAATTCATATCAGAGGTCTAAAACATCATTCCGAATTTTATAAACATTTTTCCAGAATTTTATCATGTATAAATTCGCTAATTAACACTAATCACCCCTAATTAGCCGTACTTAGTGCAAAGTTATGCAAATCACTCACCTTAGCCACAAAATGAACTAAGATCTAAAATAATTCTCTGATTTGATGTGAATCTCAATGCCAAACAGCAGCTCCTTTGTTGCTTTGGTGAAGATCTTCCTCGATTAGGGGTTGCTAAGCCAAATCCTTAACCTAAAGGTGATTTGGAGGTGATTTAGAGGTTGGAGGCCATTTTTAGGGATCCTTGGTGATAAGTGGAGGCTACAAAACTGAAATGGAATGATTCTCCATCTCATTTCAGCCCTCCCATAACCCTAATCCCGAAATGGGTTATGGGCCTACTCGGTAATCACCCGATTTGGCCCGGTTAAGCAGTTTTTCACCCTCCAAACCTTGGTTCAGCCATATCTCCCAAACGGTAAGTCCGTTTGACTATTATGACCACTCTGCGGAAAGAGAAACCATCAAACGAATCAAATGGAAGTGGTTTCAGGTCAAAATTCCTTTCCAATCAAAAGTTTTGGCCAAAACAGTACTAACTAGGGGAAAAATGGTCATTTAAAAATCGACAAAAATCATGAACATGGAAAATAACCCCAATAGATGTTTCCCAAAGTTACATGACCATACGGCTTCACATGGGAAAAAAATAAATATTCTACGATCCTCCGATGCGTAGAACGCGGGTCATTACAATTGAGCTGGTGAAAACCTCTATTCATCCCTTAATTTAGTTTTGGCTACAAATTGGTCAAATTCCAATGCAAATTATTGATAAAAAAGAGTCCCTTTGTGCTAATTTTATTTGGGAGAACAAGCATCATAAAATTTCCTGGGATCAACTATGTCAACCTAAAAATAATGCAGGAATAAGACTGAGGGATATCAAAAGCTTACAAATTGCCCTAATATTAAAAATGTCTTGGAAGTTTTTACAAAGAAATTCTCTATGGGCTAAATGGATGCATAACAGATATGTGAAGAATAATAACTTTTAGATTATGCCAGTGGACAACAATGCCTCTTTCACTTGGAAATTATTGCAAAAATTTGGAGAACAAAGTGAGCAATGTTGTAAGAAAATAATTTCCAATAGTCTGAATACTTACTTTTGGTTTGATCCATGGATTGAAGGGGTGATTTTGGTTTCTAAGACTAGGTGGCAGTTTTTTAGATTTGATTGCTTGAGACATTGTTCAGTTAGCAGCAATGATGGCCAATGGGACCTGAGTAGCACAAATTTGCCTGCTGGAATTAAAGAGAAAATTAAGAATATAAAGATACACTCAAATGAAACTAGAGACTATTGGAAGTGGATAGCTGACAAAAATGGAATATTTTCTCTAAAATCTGCATATCAATTTTTACATCCATCAACACTTAAACTTGAGTGGCATCTTTTATATGGAAGCAGCATGTTGTTCAGAAATATGCATTTATTTCTTATCTTGCTTGTTTAGATAAACTTAATACACTACAAAGAGTGTGCAAATGGAATTGAGAGCTGGACACCAAATATAAGTTATGCTATAACTGTGAGGAAGATAGGGATCATCTTCTTTTTAATTGCCCGTATTCAACATACATATGGAAGAATGTTCAACAGAAGTTAAAGTTCAAAACCTCAGCAAATAAATTTATGGATATCATTGAAGAACTCAGCAAAACTTTCGCTACAAATACGAAGCTGATGATGATAGCTAGAATCTCTAACTACAACTATAGCTCGAATCTGGAGAGAGCGATGCAATAGAATTTAAAAAAAAAATCGACTATCCAGAATTTATTAGCTAAAGTTTTTATAGCAGAGATAAAATCGCTTATCTTCGGGTATAAGAGAAGGATGGCGGATGTTGCAAAGCTCTGGAATACTCCTTGACTTCCTAACAATGGAGTGAGATCTGGTAGAGATGGTGGAAACCTTCAACCGCCATGATTTTTTGCTTGTTGATGTGCTTCGGGAGATCTGAAGTTGGAGGGAGGATGTATGGCACGTAGGTTGTCAGGGTTTTAATTTTAAATGTACTATTTTGTCGTGTTATGTGAGAGACGTTTTGTTTTCTTGATTCAAGGAGGATGTTTGCTGCTGTATACTATTTGTTGTGTAGGAGTGTACTTGTATCCTCTTTGAATTTTGTAATTTTCCATTGTAATAAAGAACCGTTTTCCTTCAAAATAAACTTTTGAAATACAAATTTGTCTGTATATACATACCATTATCAGAGTACAACATAGCAGAAATAAACAATAGCTATAAAATGCTGAAGCCTCCTGATCCAAGCTCTTCCAAGTGTATTTGCAAAATCCCGACTACTTGACTACCTGTACAAATATGGGCACCCGAGAGATTAGGGTAAAACAAAACAAAATAAACTCTGGGTCAGTCATGGGACTGGTGTGAGTAAAATACAACCACATGGTTTAACTTATAAAAATCCTTTTAAAATAAAGGATAATTGTAAGACTGATCCATACATAAATACGAATGGTTTTTACCCTACGATAACCCAAAACATTTGTTGAATCCATACAATTATAAAGATGTAATAATGTTTAAATCAAGTAAATAGCAATCTAGCAGAACGCTTGCATCTCACGCTCCACATACATAGTATATAATCAAAACCGCGGGCGCTTATTGGGTTATGGATTTCCAACTATGACAAAGTATGGAACCACCTTCAAATAGTAAATCACTAGAGAGGAATACACCGTGTTCAACAAGAACATCTTGTAACCAGACCACACATGACTGATCACTCATTTCCTTTTAGCGCACTGAATGTATTATCACCATTGGTTGGTATCAAAAAATGTTGTCAAAGCATATAGCAGTGATAGAATAAAGAATCAAATAGGTATTTCTCTAGATTATGTGACAATACACCTTAATAGGAGCTATCCACCTAGCCATGCTGCCTTCCCGATTTTTTTCATTTCTCGGTTGTGAGGCTTAAGGCCATATTTACCATTTTGACATGTCACATCTTCATTCAATTTGAATAACACATCATCAAACCTGCCAAATCATTTATTGATTTCCCCAAAAGTATCATGGGCATAAAGCTAAGAGAAATGAATTTCTCCACCAGCAACCATAAATATGGTTGAAGAAATGGAATTTATACTGATTAATCATAAAGCCATATGGTTTGCTACTCTTGGCTAATTATTGCTATAATCATTTCGGTTTTTTATGGCTATAATATTCAGGCTCTTAGAAAAGGTTTGTGGAAACATTTGGAAAACATTTATCCAATGGTTTACTACTCTTGGCGGATTGCAGGGGATTTCAATGACGTTCTTAAAGTTGATGAAAGAATATCCAATCATAATATTTGTTCTTCTCCTAATGATGATTTCTTACACTGTATATCTGGAATAAATTTGATTGAGCCTAATTGTATTGGCTATTTTTACACATGGAGAGGTGGTTTGAATTATAATATCCATTCAAAAATTGATAGAGTTTTTATTAATCAAATTGTGCATATATTTTCCCTAACCTTCTTATTAATTGTTTAAACCACTCGACTAGTGATCATAACCCTATACTAATTTCTCTATCTTGTCAAATGATAAAAGATATTCATATGAAGAAGCCGCCTTTTAGATATAATAATAACTGGTGCAATATGCATGGATATTACCAGATGGTTGCTCTCATTCTAAATGCTAAATGTTATGGTAAATATCTATATCAATTGATAAATAAGTTGAAATTAGTGAAAGCTTACCTCAACTGTTTGAGTAAATCCCATGTTAATGTCAAGAAGCAGAATGAGATGTTAAGAGGTAATAATGACAGAATCTACAGTTTGCTGCTGGATAATCCAAATGATGAAGACCTGGTGCATAATTATCAAGCTAATTTGAAGGAGCTGGAATTTCTGTTATATAATCAAAGTATAGAACTAAAACAAAAAAACGAAATTGAAGGGGCTCATGGAGAATGATATACCATCTAAATTCTTCTATTCTAAACTATCAACAAAGAAAGAGAGACTTATGATCAACTATGTATTAAATACTGATGGAAAACCTATTATTGATAATGCTCAGTTTGCTTCTAAGGAAGTTGAATATTTTCAGGAGTTATATAATGATTCTTCTCAGTCTGTTAGTTTTCCAGATATAGTACCAAAGAATATTATTTCTTCTGTAGACAAAGAAATGTTGGATAGTAAAATTACAAAGGAGGAAATTCATGAATTGATTTTTAATATGAATGAAGATAGCAGTCCTGGGCCAGATGGTTTTGGATCTAGATTTTTTTAATTGCACTGGAATGAGTTGAAAGAGGATATATGCATGTTGTCAATGAAGCATTCTTGGAAGGTAAAATCATTGAACATATTAATCATACTTTCACAGAGTTAATTCCTAAAAAATCATAATATTTGTGAACCCCTGGATTATAGGCCTATCTCTTATTGTAATGTCATGTATAAGATTATGAGTTGTATATGTAGCAGAAGGCTGAAGCTGATTATGCCATGTATTATTTCAAAAAATCAAAATGTTTTTATCTCGGGAAGATACACGGTAGAAAACAATTTATTGTCTTATGAAATGGTTAGAAATTTTAACAAACCAGGTGCTGATAAAATGTGTGTTAAGATTGATTTACAGAAAGCATATGATAAAATTAAAAGATAGTTTATTATTCACATGATGAGACGGTTGGGATTTCCTCCTAAATTCACTAATTTTATCAATACTTGTTTTCCAACTCCTTCATTTTCTATCCTAATTAATGGTGTTCCTGAAGGGTTTATAAAAAGAAATAGAAGCTTGCGACAAGGTGATCAGATTTCTCCTTATTTATCTACTATAACAATGGAGTCTGTTTCATTGTTGTTGGAGTTAGAATTTAATAGAGGGAACTACACTCCTATTTATAAATTTCAACCTATAATTACTCATACAATGTGGACTGATGATCCTAAATGTAATCAGAAAATAGTTATGTCCATTAAAAATATGTTTCAGGCCATGAGCATTATGGGTTTGACTGTTAATAATAACAAATCTAAATTATATTTCAGTAAAGGCAACAGGAAGAAAAATAATGCTCTTGAGTGTTTAAATTTGACAGAAGACAACCTTCCAATAAGATATTTTGGGATTCCTCTTATTAACAAGAAGCTGAAATGTAGTGATGTGGTGAAACTAGTGGATGATATTAAAAATAAATTTACTTGATAGAGCAATAAATTTCTGTCTACTTCTGGTTGAATTAAGTTGGTGAAAACCTCTATTCATCCCTTAATTTAGTTTTGGCTGCAAATTGGTCAAATCCAATGCAAATTATTGATAAAAAAAGTCCCTTTGTGCTAATTTTATTTAGGAGAACAAACATCATAAAATTTCCTGGGATCAACTATGTCAACCTAAAAATAATGGAGGAATGGGGCTGAGGGATATCAAAAGCTTACAAATTGCCCTAATATTAAAAATGACTTGGAAGTTTTTACAAAGAAATTCTCTATGGGCTAAATGGATGCATAACAGATATGTGAAGAACAATAACTTTTAGATTATGCCAGTGGACAACAATGCCTCTTTCACTTGGAAATTATTGCTTAAATTTAGAGAACAAAGTAAGCAATGCTGTAAGAAAATAATTGCCAATGGTCAGGATACTTACTTTTGGTTTGATCCATGGATTGAAGGGGAGATTTTGATTTCTAAGACTGGGTGGCAGTTTTTCAGATTTGATTGCTTGAGACATTGTTCAGTTAGCAGTGTTATCAATGATGGCCAATGGGACCTGAGTTGCACCAATTTGCTTGCTGGAATTAAAGAGAAAATTAAGATTATAAACATACACTCAAATGAAACTAGAGACTATTGGAAGTGGATAGCTGAAAAAAGTGGAATATTTTCTCTAAAATCTGCATGTCAATTTTTACATCCATCAAAACCTAAACTTGAGTGGGCATCTTTTATATGGAAGCAGCATGTTGTTCAGAAATATGCATTTATTTCTTATCTTGCTTGTTTAGATAAACTTAATACACTACAAAGAGTGTGAAAATGGAATCGAGAGCTGGACACCAAATATAAATTATGCTATAACTATGAGGAAGACAAGGATCATCTTCTTTTTAATTGCCCGTATTCAACTTACATATGGAAGAATGTTCAACAGAAGTCAAAGTTCAAAACTTCAGCTAATAAGTTTATGGATATCATTGAAGAACTCAGCAAAACTTCGGCTACAAATAAGAAGCTGATGATGATAGCTAGAATCTCTAACTACAACTATAGCTCGAATCTGGAGAGAGCGAAGCAATAAAATTTAAAAAAAATTTCAACTAACCCTAATTTATTAGCTAAAGTTTTTACAGCAGAGATAAAATCGCTTAACATTGGGTATAAGAGAAGGATGACGGATGTTGCAAAGCTCCGGAGTACTCCTCGCCTCCCTAACGATGGAGTGAGATCTGGTAGAGATGGTGGAAATCTTCAGCCGCCATGGTTTTTTTGCTTGTTGATGTGCTTCGGGAGATCTGAAGTTAGAGGGAGGATGTATGGCACGCGGGTTGTCAGGGTTTTGATTTTAAATGTACTATTTTGTCGTGTTATGTAAGAGACATTTTGTTTTCTTGATTCAAGGAGGATGTTTGCTGCTGCATATTATTTATTGTGTAGGAGTGTATTTGTATCCTCTTTGAATTTTGTAATTTTCCATTGTAATAAAGAACCATTTTCCTTTTAAAAAAAACTTTTGAAATACAAATTTGTCTGTATATACATACCATTATCAGAGTACAACATAGTAGAAATAAACAATAGCTATAAAATGCTGAAGCCTCCTGATCCAAGCTCTTCCAAGTGTATTTGTAAAATCCCGACTACTTGACTACCTGTACAAATATGGGCACCCGAGAGATTAGGGTAAAACAAAACAAAATAAACTTTGGGTCAGTCATGGGACTGATGTGAGTAAAATACAACCACTTGGTTTAACTTATAAAAATCCCTTTAAAATAAAGGATAATTGTAAGACTGATCCATACATAAATACGAATGGTTTTTACCTTACGATAACCCAAAATATTTGTTGAATCCATACTATTATAAAGTTATAATAGTGTTTAAATCAAGTAAATAGCAATCCAGCAGAACGCTTGCATCTCATGCTCCACATACATAGTATATAATCAAAACCGTGGGCGCTTATTGGGTAATGGATTTCAAACTATGACAAAGTATGGAACCACCTTCAAATAGTAAATCACTAGAGAGGAATACACCGGGTTCAACAAGAACATCTTGTAACCAGACCACACATGACCGACCACTCATTTCCTTTTAGTGTACTGAATGTATTATCACCAATGGTTGGTATCAAAAAATGTTATCAAAGCATATAGCAGTGATAGAATAAAGAAGCAAATAGATGTTTCTCTAGATTAGGTGACAATACACCCTAATAGGAGCGATCCACTTAGCCATGTTGTCTTCCCGATTTTTTTCATTTCTCGGTTGTGAGGCTTGAGGCCATGCTTACCATTTTGACATGTCACATCTTCATTCAATTTGAATGCCACGTCATCAAACCCGCCAAATCATTTATTGATTTCCCCAAAAGTATCACGGGCATAAAGCTAAGAGAAATGAATTTCTCCACCACCAACCATAAATATGTTTGAAGAAATGGAAGTTAACTATCAAAGGAAACATCCATACAACCAACGTCCTATTTCCAAATGGAATTTATACTGATCAATCATAAAGAAACACTATGCCCCTTTAATTATATTATTAATTAATTCAATTTCCAACTTCCTTTTAACATCTTTACCTAGATATTCTTCAAAAGGTGTTTTGCCCCTCACAATTCTTGGAAAACATTTCCATATATCATAAAAAAATCCTATATTGTAGAAAATATATCTTATTAAAACTGGGAAAACATTATTCAAAATTCTTAATTTCTATATTTAGAAAATGTACCTTATTAATATCGGAAAACATTTCCATATCTTATTCACATTCCTTGTTTTCTTCAATCAACTTATTTCATTTTCTATGCTTAGAAAATATTTTTGATTTATCTTTGGAAAATGTTTCCCAAGTCCATTTATATGGATTTAATACAAACGTTAGATAAAACATCGTTATGACAACTCAACCCATTAATCACTCTTTAACTAATTGTATCGCTAACCAATCCTTGCTTTCGAACCTGAACCATTCCTTAGTCAATAATGAAGTCAATCAAGTGGGTTATAATTACCTCTTAGACCTTAATTGAACTACATTCTTTACTTAAAAATAGACAATCTCACAACTTCAAATTCCAACAAACCATCACTTAGGAAACTCTCGGATTAAGTTTAAAATTCCATTTCTTTTACGGAAATCATTGATTTTAACAATAGTGTTAAAATCTATGCTCTGAGATATTTAACTTTAGAAGATAACTTTTATTCGTTAATTTTAATAAATATATCAATAAATAATTGATTATATAAATAATTAAATCCTTATTAAAACGGAAAGTAAATAGTACTTTCCTAAATTCGATATAGTCGAACTCTAATATATAATTCTCTTTCGAATAATCTCAATTCGATTAACGAACTTTGCAATAACTTACCGTTCAAGGTCGATACAATTTTCAATTTCATTTTGTATTTATCACTTCGAAATCTTTATCAATTTTCCTTATAACCATTCTTATCTACAAAACTTTACTTTTAAACATTATTCGCTTTAAAATGTGAATATTATTCCTTTAAAGAAATCTCTACTTGTTTTATCTAATCAATCTTGATTTTATTTGTAAGTACTATTACAGTTTCAAATCCCATTTACTTAGTCATTTATCACTGCCGATTCATTATCAAATCTTGTTTACACATCAACCTTCTAGTCCATTTTATTTAATAAGTTTATAATTCTATATCGATTATACATTTGATTATAAATATCGATTTCAAACCAAACATTAATTATCTTTTCATGTTTTATTTTATATAATATATAATCTCCAAAAAAATTTATTTTAATCACATTCGACATAGTCAAATTCTAATTATAAAACCTTTATGGATTTATTTCAATTCTATTTACATTCCGAACCTTGAAATAATTTTTCATCGTTTCTTTTAAAACGATTTCCCATTTTCCATTAAATTCGCTTTAATGTACATTCCCAAAATATCCAATGATAATTATTCTACTTCATTTATAAACATCATTTATAAATTAAACCACTTGTTTTACTTATTAAAAACAAGTTATTATATTCTAGCCCATTCGAAATTAAATTCTTTATCGGAAAAATAGGTTTTCCTTTTAAAACATATATTCAATTTCTTTTTATTTAAAAAATATTATAATGGTATTTAAAAAGAAATTATTTTAGGGCCAGGGCTATTAAACATTTAACACAACATAATCTATCATAGAACATTTACACATCCTATATCACAATATTTGAAAACAAACAGTAATAATTTTGAGGAATCCAATTGGATTCCTCCAACCTATTTACCTGCATTCACAGTTGTTAATCAATGTCAATAACATCAATTTCATTTAAATATGAGACATCATGATAAATAAAATCAATATTTAACCAACGATTTATATATATATATATATATATATATATCTTGATCTATTATTTCAACCAATTTATTAGCAGTTCATCCAAACAACCATCATACAACATCCAATCATCATTTGTAAATTTTAAATTATGTTTATAAACTTATAAAACTGAAGAGAATTAGTAAGTTCACTTACCTTTGTCGTTTGTCGTTGAATAACGATAAATGTCGATTGATTACTTCTGAAGTTTTTTTTCAACATAAATTGTAACAAGCTACAAATTGCTCTACACTAGCTCTGTTGAGTAACCTGCATCCATACAATACCAAAGTGGTTGACTGTTCGTAAAGCTGACAACATATGGCAATTACAAATTAATACGATATTAAGTTAAGCTTAAACTTAAATTGTATTAACATTGGGCCTTACCCATTTTACAAATTGGCCTATATACTCAAGCACCCGATCCATTACTATTTCTCCTTCTTCCTAAGATTATTCTATTCCTTCTGCAAAAATATCGAACTCCATTTCGAAACTTCTCAACCCTAAAGCTTCTTCCATAAACTACTTAAACACAATCAGAAAATGCCATAGCATTCTCCGTTGATAACTCTACACACTCATCATAAGAGAAATGAATTTCTCCGCCACCAAACATAAATATTTTGAAGAAATCAATGTACATGTTATGTTAGGCATACTCTGTTAGACATTCGTCCATACAAGTTGTCCTGGGACTGGACAAACCGAAGGCACCACCCTATCAATCCATCTTAGGCATTTTCTACCTATGATTAACAAAACAGCCGTTGCACTTTAATCTTTCTTCAATTGTCTTCAACATATTTGATTCACAACGCTTATGCCCGTACGGTGTGGTTTTCAAAAAATAAACTTGATCCCGGTCTCTTCGTATTGACAATGAAAATATAAAATGGGATAAAAACTTTGATAATTGGTTATTTAACTATCAAAGGAAATATCCATACAACTTATGTCCTATTTCCAAATGAGATTTATACTGATCGGTCATAAAGCAACACTGTGCCCCTTTAATTTAATTTATTATTAATTAATTCATTTTCCAACTTCCTTTTAATATCTTTACCCAGATACTCTTCAAAACCCATTTTGCCCCTCATAATTCTTGGAAAACATTTCCATATATCATTAAAAAAAATCCTATATTCTAGAAAATTTATCGTATTAATGTTAGGAAAACATTTCCATATATTCAAAAATTCTTAATTTCAATATTAAGAAAATATACCTTATTAATATCGTAAAACATTTCCATATCTTATTCACATTCCCTTTTTTCTTCAATCTAATTATTTCATTTTATATGCTTAGAAAATATTTTTGATTTATCTTTGGAAAATATTTCCCAAGTTGTATATGAATTTAAAACAAACATTGTATGAAACATCATTACGATAACTCAACCCATTAATACCTCTTTAACTAATTGTATCACTAACCAATCCTTATTTTCGAACCTTAACCATTCTTTAATCAACAATGAAGTCAATCAAGTGGGGGTATAATTACCTCTCAGGCCTTAACTGAACTGCATTCTTAACTTCAAAATAAACAAAGCTTACAACTTCAAATTCCAACAAACCATCACTCAAGAAGCTCTCGGATTCAGTTTAAAAATCCATTTCTTTTATGGAAATCATCGATTATTAACAATAGTGTTATGATCTATGCTCCAAAATATTTAACTTTAGAAGATAACATATATTCATTGATTTGAATAAATATATCAATGCATAATTGATTACATAAATAATTAAATCTTGATTAAAACAGAAGGTAAATAGTACTTTCCTAAATTCGATATAGTCGAACTCTAATGTATAATTCTCTTTTGAATAATCTCAATTTGATTAACGTTTAGAACTTCGCAATAATTTACCGTTTAAGGTTGACGCAATTTCCAATTTCATTCTAAATTCATTCTAAATTTATCACTTCGAAATCTTTACCAATTTTCCTTATAACCATTCGAGTCTACAAAATGTTTACCTTCAAACATTATTCACTTTAAAATGTGAATATTATTTCTTTATAGAAATCTGGACTTGTTTTATCATGTCAATCTTGATTTTATTTGTAAATACTATTACAGCTTCAAATACCATTTACCTAGTCATTATAACTTCTAATTCATTATCAAATCTCGTTTACACATCAACCTTCTAGTCTATTTTATTTAATCAGTTTATAATTCTATATCGATTATACATTCGATTATAAATATCGATTTCAAACCAAACATTAATTATCTTGTCAGGTTTTATTTTATATAATATATAATCTCTGAAAAAAGTTATTTTTATCACATACGACATAGTCGAATTGTAATTATAAATCCTTCATGGATTTATTTCAATTCTATTTACATTCCGAACGTAGAAATAAATTTTCATTGTTATCATTTAAAATGATTTCCCGTTTTCCATTAAATTCACTTTAAATGTACATTCCCAAAATATCCAATAATAATTATTCTACTTCATTTATAAACATCGTTTACAAATTAAACCACTTGTTTTTCTTATTAAAAACTAGTTATTATATTCTAGCCCATTCGAAATTAAATTCTTTATCGAAAAAATAGTTTTTTCGTTTTAAAACATAAATTCATTTTCCTTTTATTTAAAATATATTTTTACGGTATTTAAATACAAATTATTTTAGGGCCAGGGCTATACAAGCATTTAACACAACCAAATCTATCATAGAACATTTACACGTCATACATCACAATATATGAAAACAAACAGTAATAATTTTGAGGAATCCAGTTGGATCCCTCTAACCTACTTCCCTGCATTTACAGAATTAATCAATGTCAATGACATCAATTTCATTTATATATAAGATATCAAAATAAATAAAATCAATATTTAACTAATGATTATATATATAGGTCTATCATTTCAACCAGTTCATTAGCAATTCATCCAAACAACCATCACACAACATCCAATCATCATTTAGAAATTCTAAATTATGTTTATAAAATTATAAAACTGAATAGTGTTAGTAAGTTTACTCACATTTTTCGTTTATCGTTGAATAACGATAAACATCGATTGATTAATTCAGAAGTTTTATTTCAACGTAAATTGTAGCGAGCTCCAAATTGCTCTACACTAGTTCTGTTGTGTAGCCTGCATCCATTCGATTCCAAAGTGGCTGACTATTCGTAAATCTGACCACGTATGGACGAGATATTAAAATTAAAAATTACAATTCAATACGATATTAAATTAAGCTTAAACTTAAATTATAATAATATTGGGCCTCATCCATTTTCCAAATCGGCCTGTATACTCAAGAACCTGATCCACTACTGTAGCTCCCTTTTCCTGAAATTATTCCGCTCCTCCTATAAAAATATCGAACTCCATTTTGAAATTTCTCAACCCTAAAGCTTCTTCCACAAATTACTAAAACACAATCGGAAAATGCCATGGCATTCTCCATCAAAAACTCTACACACTCATCATCTTCTAGTCCAGATCAAGTTGTCCCCCATGGATGCGACTTCAAGCATCGCACATGGGTTACAGAGAACCCGCATCAACAACATTTTCAGAAAACCTACAAATAACACCAATGCTGCTTTCCCCCTTCCTAGATCTGAATACAAACTTTGTTTCGCAAATCGAAGGCTACATGTTTAGTAAATTGGAGCCCTAGGTCTACCGTGTAAATATCGAATCGTAGAAATCGCGTTCGAGTCCTATAAAAATGGTATGAAGTTGAAGAGGATCTCAGTAGGATTTCATATATATATATATATATATATATATATATAATTTGAATTTTTCAGAGGAGGATTTGACTTTTTATATTTTAACTTGTTGCGTTGTCTTTTTCATTAACGTTGGAAATGGAACAGCCTTCCATGTTATATAGACCAGGGTAAGGATTAGATTAAGGTCGTTTCAGCATGTGTACATGGTAGGTTAGCTACCCTAACCTCAAACTTAGGCATGATGTTTAGGAAAACACAGGTCTGAGTTCCTATTCCATAGGTCTACTTGATTGGTCTGTGTTACATAGGTATAACTTTCATTTATTTAATTAGAGATTTAAGGTTTTGTTTATATTTTAATTTACATGAAATTCATGCATGAATTAACAAGTTTAAACCATCACATACGATCTTCAAACGTGATGAAAATTGTAATCCTACAGTAGTTTAATATACCAGACAAGGTAGAACTAGTTTCGTCGAATTCCGAGTCCATTTATAAAAATTCCATTTCAATTTCAAACGGTTAAATAATATGCGTTTAAATTGCTAGATAACCAAATAACTCCAATTAACCACAAACTGAAAATCTTACAATAATAAATCACTACGCATCTAATAAAATTAGTTTCATTAAAGTATGACATTTTTTACAAATTGATTATTCTTAAATTCCATATTAATCGATATAACGTAAACCGATTTCAAAATAATTCAATTTAATAACAATAAATTATTATTATCATATATATGCAAATAGAATATCATATAGCTCAAAAATAAACATACTTAGATTTATAACTCGATTTTTTTAAAATTCGAGTTAAATCGATATTCAATTTATAAAATCCCTTTTATTTTATTAAATAAATCATTATGGTTTGTAAATGATCCCATAGAGACTTTCTGAAAATTTTATTTGGACATAATTCACAATCTACAAGACAAAATCTCAATTTTTCACTTCCATTAGAAAAATATAGTTTAGTAGATTCAAACATTTCTTGTTTCAAAGAAATCCAACTTATAACAAATCATGTATACTCAGTTGAAGTTCAAAACGTAAAACTACGAACTACCGCGATGTTACAAGCTCGTTATAAATTTAATTATAAATTGTACATTGAAACATCGTTTAAATAATAGCTCGTTATCATAACACGAATCTAAACTCAATTAAATATCTTAAATGATCCAATTCACACCATATTGCAAATCTGACTAATTTCTGACTATTTTCAAAATTAAATTTATTATTCTACTATTTATATTAATTTAATATTCAAAATATTTGATTTTAAGTCATTTAAATTACTAAACTATTATTTAATTAAATAAATGTATTATTCAATTACTAAAAATCTGGGACGTTACACTAAGAGCCCATTCCGTATGATTAAAACCTCAATTTTCTTATTCATATCCAAAGTTATAGTAAGGATTCATAAGGAAGAATGAAATATATGAAGCTGACAACAAATAACTCTCACCTGAAGGAGAAAAAAAATCATATATTGTCGGAACCCAAAACCCTTCTCAAGGGATGTGATCATTTCATTCTTCTTTCAATGGGCTCCGCAATATGAGATTCTTTATTTATTTGCCCAAAGTACAAGCTCGAGATAAAATTCCCTGAAAGAGGTGCGATCGCCGAAAGGGGATGAAACTCGAGCTTGCTTATTATCATGAGTCTAAATTCGTAAAGTGCCTCACCCTCAGTGATCTGAAAGCCGTAACTTCATTATATTGCAATATGTGAATTAAGAAGGCTTTTGAGTGATACAAAAGGCATTAATTGGTCTGGTCCTTTCAAGATCAATGTTCACATGGCAATCGAATATAAAGGAAATCACCCTTTCGAATTGGCCTAAAATCCATTGACTTGGAGTGTTATCCATTTTTGTGGATAACAGTTTTCAAATCTGTAGAACTATGTGATACCATCATTTCAAGTTTCTCTATTTTCCCTTAGATGTATATGAGTGAGCTAACCCATAATTATTGTATAATCTTAGTATGCAACTTCTTTGTTTTAAGCAAATCTTGGTTTCTCTATATCTCTTTAAGTCGATTTTATTATTTTGAAATGTTATTTAAAATAGTATTACTTTAGTATTACTTTGGGTTGAAATGATTTTATAGTGAAAGGTTGCATAAAATTTATTTTATATCAATATACCTGACACGATGAATTAATAGGATTTCGAATTTATATTCATAACTTAGAGAAATGCTTGATTTCACAAAACATTGATGAATATGAGGTGGTTTGATACAGTAGAAACAAGATAACTCCTACTTCTTTTGATCGGAATCGATGCTGGAAAGGTACTAGGAACTGTAATCTCGATGAACTCGAAATAGGCAGTAAATACAATTTTCATTGATCTCGAAGATGCCGGAAACGTGATCATCAACTCTTCATTGATCACACTTAATGCCAAAAAGATGATCTTCCAAATCGTTGATCCACTAAGGATACCGTAGTTGGGGATGGAGAAAAAAGAATGGCAGACGCCAATATTTTAATTTCACAATTCAACTCCTTTTTTTCAACTCACACACCCGCCTATTTATAGGCTTTAGACACACATAAGCTGAAACCGGCAATAGTAAAGAAAGGAAACTGGGACTAACAACCAACACTAAAATTAAAACAACAATAATACAAAAAAATAAGGACAACACAAATAGCAGAATACTCTGAAAGCCATAATGACTGGAACCCTGGATGCCGAGACACTCTTTCCGGAAGTATATTCATATTCTTTGTGTTGAAATTGACTCTAGAGCTTTGTCGGCAAACTGGAATACTTTATTAACGGAAACGAGTAGAATCAATTCTTGGCGAAAAATGAAAGCAACTTAGTTAGCGGAACCTATAACTGGAAGACTTTATTATCAAACCGATAGCAAGAGGAAGCCGAGACCCCTGCCGGTAAAATAAGTCGAGACCCTTGTCGGTCAAGCAATATTAATATTACCATTGCATATCTGAAGCTGAAGGCTTGTCATTCTGACACCCTCAATGCGGTTGTGGGATTCGGAATGATTGTTTTCCACACCATTACATTCCTATGCTCCATCATCCTCCCCGGATTTGAAGAATTCGTCTTCGAATTGCAAGTAACAGTTTCAACTAGATCCTCCTCATAATATGGTATTAAGTGCTTAATGTTGAAAACATCAAAAGTATGAATATGGCTTGGTAATCTCAAGCGATAAGAAATTGGCTTGATTTTGTCCACAATTTCAAAAGGTATGATCTTTCTGGAAGCCAATTTATTGTACGTTCCAACAGGAAATCTATCTTTTGTTAGCACTACCCATAAAAAGTCCCCCTTCAAAAATTCAACATGTTGTCTTTTCAAATCAGCAGCTTGCTTGTAATTTTGAGTCGTTTCACCCAATCGTTTTTAGACCACGCGATGGAGTTCCTGTAAATCCGTGACAACATCAATGTCTTTTCCTTGCATTTTTCCTTGACGAGTAAATGGAATTAGATCCAACGGGCCCTTAGGTACCTCTGAGTAAACAATTTTGAATGGACTAAATCCATTGCAGCGATTGATGGCATGATTGTGCGTGAATTCAGCCTGGCACAATTTAGAATCCCAACTTTTCAAATTGTCTTGAATAAGACTTTTTAGCAGGTTTCCTAAAGATTTGTTCACCATTTCGGTTTATCCATCCATTTGCGAATGATAGGCGCTACTAAATTTCAATTTCGTTTCCACCATTTTCCACAAACTTAGCGAGAAATGACTTAAAAACCGAGTATCACGATCAGAAACAATTTATTATGGTAGTCCATGTAGTCGGTATATTTCTCGAAAATATAGTTGAGCGACGTTTACTGCACCTGTCATTTTCTAACAAGCAATGAAATGAACCATCTTGGAAAAACAATCGACGACTACATGTATAGAAGCGTTGCCCCTTTGTGTTCTTGATAATCCTAAAACAAAATCCATACTCACAAAACCCATGGTTTGGAAGGAACTGGTAATGGCATATACAATCTAGCATTAGTCGCAGTCCCCTTTGTAACTTGAAAAATGTGACATCTTTGTATGAACTTTTCAACTTCTTTTCTCATGGATGGCCAAAAATAGGTATCCATAAGCAATCGTAAGGTACAATCCCTGCCAACTTGACCTTCATTGTGTAATTCTCGGATCATCTTCGCTCATATGCTATAGTCGGGAAGGCATAATTGATTTACTTTGAAAAGAAATCCATCCTTCATTGAAAAAATTGTCATTTCACCATTCTTCAGTTTTTCCAGAATTTTCGAAAAATAAGGATCTGTAGTCAACAATTTTGCAATCAAGTCAAATCCCAATACTTCAACTTTCATTGTGGTCAAAAGATTGCTTTTTCTACTTAGTGCATCTTCCACTTTATTCCTAACCCCTGACTTGTGCTTTACCACAAATGTGAAATGTTGTAAATAAGCAATCCATGTTGCATGCCTTGCGGCTACTTTGTCTTTCCCTTGGAGATTCTTCAATGCTTCATAACCCGTGTACGAAACGAATTCTTTATGGAAAATATAATGTCTCCAATGTTTAATAGCTTGGACTATAGCATAGAATTCAACATCATAAGTGTTTTATCCTATCTTTGCTCCTGACAATTTCTCACTGAAGTAAGCAATAGGTCTTCCATTTTGGCTTAACACTTCTCCAATTCCAACATTTGAAGCATTGGTATGAAATTCGAAAGGTAAATGGAAATCTGGAAGCAGTAGAATAAGTACTGAAGTCAACAAATGTTTAATACGTTCAAAAGCACTTTTAGCTTCTTCTGTCCAAATAAACTAGTTGCCTTTCATGCAATCTGTCATAGGTTCCATAAAGCTACTGAAATGTGGAATGAATCATCTGTAAAATGATGCCAAACCATTGAAACTACGCACTTTCATAATTGTCTTTGGTTGTAGCCAATCTCGGATTGTCGTGACTTTACCTTGATCCACCAGTTAACCTTCTTTGGAAACAACATATACCAAAAATAGTACATTTCTTCATCGCGGCATAAAATTGTTCTTCGTAAGATGATCAAAACAACACGTAGATGTTGTAGATGGTCTTCTGTACTTGCACCGTAGATAAGTATATCATCGAAGTACACAACCACAAAATTGCCAGTATACAGTCTGAAAAATTGATTCATCACTCTCATGAAGGTGCTAGGTGAATTTGATAATCCGAAAGGCATTACAAGCCATTCATATAACCCTTCACGAGTTTTGAAAGCTGTCTTCCATTCATCACCTGGTCGAATTCTAGTATGATGATATCCGCTCTTTAAATCAATCTTTGAAAAGACAATGGACCCACTAATCTGATCAAGTAAATCATCTAGTCATGGAATAGGAAAACGATATCTTACTGTGATCTTGCTAAGAGCTCGACTGTCTGTGCACATTCTCCATGTACCATCCTTTTTTGGAACTAGCAATGCAGGAACAACACAAGGACCAAAACTTTCTCGAACACGACCTTGACTTAGCAAATCTTCCACTTGTTGTTGCAACTCTTCATGCTCTCTGGGACTCATTTGATAATGCGGTCTATGCAGTAAAACAACAACAGGTTCCAAATCAATTTGATGTTGGATGTCTCTGAGCAGCGGTAATCCTTCCGGCATCTCTTTCAGAAACACATCGTCAAATTCAAATAGCAATAGTTTTGCTGGCTTTGGAATTGCATCATTCTCTTAGAATCGATTCCCACTAATAGATATATTTCACCAACTTCTTCCGCATCATCAACAAAGTCTTTTAATGAAAGTAGACTAATAATCTCTGCCTTTTTATCAAGGTTTGCATCGATTTGAACTCGCCTTTTCGAAACTAGCGCGATCTTGGTGCCTTCGAAGAAATTTAGTTGTTTGTGCGTTCATCATGTTGCACGGCCCTATCATATGGCCATGTCTCCCCAGTAAGAGAGGGCATACATCCATATTCACAACGTCACACTAAATTTCATCTTTAAATTTTAACCCAATTGCAAAAGGAATAAAAGCTCGTTTAGAAACTTTTACCTCTCATCCTTTCTTTAACCATGAGAGTTTGTTAGGTCATGGATGTTTTTCAGTCTTGATTCCAAACTTTTGTACAACCTCCGCTGAAACTATATTGTCACAACTTCCTGCGTCAATCGTGAATCGACACACATTTCCCAAAATAGTGCATGTAGATTGAAAAATGTTGCTTCGTAACCATTTGGATTTGTTGCTTGACTTAAGAGTTAAGCAAGTTATTTTAATCATCAAATTATATCCTTCATCGCCGGCCATAATTTCTTCTGGTTCTTCATCAAATCGCGGCGGAGATGAAAAGTTTACCACAACCTCTTCATTGCACTCTTCAATTTCATCTGTGACCATAGTTCTTTTCTTTGGCTTTATAGATTCAGAATTTCTTTCGCCAAATTCTTGGAAATTGAAACACTTCATATTACTTCCTTCTTTTACCTAAGTAGGATTTGGATTAGTAAGTTCACTAGATGTGACACGACTAGCAATATTTTTACTCTGACTGTTAGAAGTCGAGTAACTACCTCCCCGACTACCCTGTTTCTCCCATGCAAGTGCCCTCTGATGCGTCTCAGCAATAGATTTTGGATCAAATATGTTAACCATATCTTAGATCTAAATTTGAAGTCCTCCTATATATCTTGCGGCCAATTGTTCCTCAGTCTCTGATATATAATTTCGAGCAATTAATTGAAAAAAAATTCCTCCTTGTAATCATTAATAGAATGTGTGCCTTGCTACAAATTCTGTAATCATTGATACATTAACAACTGATAGTTATAAGGTACGAATGTAGCCCTCATCAATTTCTTCATCTTGTCCTATGTAACCACCTTTCATTTCCCTTTCTTGCTTGAGTCAACTTAGTTTGTTGTCACCACGTTGTAGCTCTCCCTCTCAATATTGTAGTGACTAATTGTACTCGATGCTCTTCTAGTGATCCCTTATATTTAAGTAACTTCTTTAATGTTAGAAACTGAATCCGAAAAAATCCTCAGCTTGCATACCACCCTTGAATTCTGGTATTTCAGTTCTCATTCCTGGCTCCCATTATCTATCTATGATTTGAGTTTGTATTTGTAATCTCCTATCTTCACGATGTTGAGATTGACAACTTCCATAGTCTTCTTCCTCACCGAATATATTTTCCGATGCAGGTGGAGTTCTGCGTCTTGCATTTCGATTCATTTCCAAAATCATTCTTTCCAATCATCCAATACACTACAAGAATCGCACAATATAGCAATGCATCTGGGCAACGACCTCCAACGGCAAGGGGCAACGACTTCCAACAAAGGTTTTTTCTGGAAATTTAATTACGGAATAAAAAATAAGCTGTTGGAGGCTGATTTTATAATGCCGTTGGAGGCCGTTGGTCACCGTTGCATAGTCGAGCAGATTATTACCAAAGCACCCTTCCTCCATCCCCGTTTCAGCAAACCACGAAAAAATTTAATTTCGTCCCCAAATCCTTCCTCATAATTTCTGAAATTGATCTCCACCACTCCATCAGCCACCTATACTCTCTCTAACTCATTCGAGGCACTCTCTCTTCCTCTTTAATCTCTGATTCTCCCCCAGTTTGAAGGTATGAACCCTAATTTTGTTTAATACCCTAGGTTTACTAATTTAAGCTTAATAAGATTGTATGACTGTATGTCTAGTGCTGTTAATACATGTGTGTGTGTATATATATATATATATATTGATTTGGTTATGTTGCTAATCTAGGGTTTAATTACATTAAGTTGTATACGTATATATGCATATATATGTGTTGTATGAATTTAGTTGGTAATTAATCTATGTATTTGTTGATTTGGTTGAGCCAGAATTCATTAGAAACGAAATTTATATAGTCGAAAACATGTAGTGGAAATGGAAATAATTAAGTTTATGTCTTATAAAAAATTAGTGAAAACGTACGGTTATATAGTTCAATTTAATGTTGAAAATATACGTATATGTGATAAAATTTATATACATACAATTAAGGATTAAAGAACACCAATCGTAATATATTATATTCATAAAGCCTTAGAGAGTTTTTTCGGCCCCGTCTGATAAGTATTGTATATAATTGTTATGTAAACGTTCGTTTTATTAACAAAACGAACGTTTATATATATATATCATTTACAATATTTGTTGGATGTGACCTTTGTATTGGACAACTTACGAACAAAATAATGAAACTAAATCTCGTAAGTCATTTCATTTTAAACGGTTCTCAAAATTTCGAAAGCACTTCTTCATTATGTTCCTTGTGTACACGCAATTGTGTACTGTTCAGGGAGCTAAAGAGAAGTGCTGCCGAAAGTTTGTTGAATTGTTTAAATTGAAAAGATTTACGCGATTTAATTACATTATTATATTTGTAATGGGAGGTAGGATGACCCATCAGTAAATGATCAATTAAAATAACATGCATTCAACAAGAATTTTTTTTAATAAAATGTCAATTATCATCATTAATACGTAAAAGCAATGTTTTCATTAAAATACAAACTTAGTTTTTGAGCATTCCGAATGATAAAAATTGTGAATCTATTTCAACTATTAACAATGATAAAAATAATTAAAATGGTTGTCTGCTTAGAAAATGCATTTTCATTTGCTTAAAAAAATGGAGTTTCATCTGCTTAAGTAAACTTTGTACTACATGCCCTTTTTGGTTTTGTGTTATTTTATCATACTTTTTAATTTTATATGTACCTAGGAAAAATGGACGATTATTTTAATGATCGAAGATGGGTGTACAAACGACGAGAAATTGATGGCACAATAAACAAACAATTTATAATGGTGTCGGCGTGTTCATTGATTTTGCTTTAAGTAACAACGGAAACGACGTTGAAATCCGTTGTCCATGTAGTAGATGCAAGTTATTAAAGCATTTGATGTCGCAAATGCCTAGAGTTCATTTGTGTCAGTACGATTTTGTGTCGAACTATTTTGTTTCGGATCGTCATGGAGAATAGTTAGCATCTACTTCTGTACAAGTTGAGGTGTTAATGAATAATGAAAGTTCTACGAGAAATCTCGTAGAACAAATGGTTGAAGATGTTGCACGGTTAATGTTCTCAGGTCAACAATTAAATGATGACGATGGTAATGATGAAGAAGAACCAAGTATTAAAGCCAGAAAAATATAAGATTTATTAGTTGCCGCGAAAAAACCCCTTTGGGAAGGCTGTGAAAGCGGAACACAAATATCAGTAACTGCTAAATATATTGCGATGAAATCTAAATACAACCTCATAGAAGTTGGATTTAAAGCCGTTGTACAAGTTGCGAAGCGGCATATGCCTCCCAGTAATGTAGTGTGCAAAAATCATTATGAAGTAAAAAAAAATGATGTCGGCCTTTGGTTGACCGTATCAAAAAATAGATACATGTCTAAAGGGTTGCACGCTATTTAACCTTAAGATTTGTAGAATATGTAATCAGGAAAGGTACAAACCGAGAAAGAAAAAGGGAAAGAAAGTCTCGTATAAACGTATGCATTATTTACCTATTATTCCTAGACTTCAAAGGTTATATGCATCTTCTATAACTGCGTAACATATGAGATGGCACAGTGTGAGAACACACGAAGAAGGTACGTTAACACACCCAACTGATGGAGAAGTATGGAAGCATTTTGACCAGAAGTATGCCGATTTTGCATCTGAGAGCCCTAGTGTTAGACTTCGTTTATGCATGGATGGATTTTCACCATTTTCTCAATTTGGTTCTAAATATTCGTCCTGGCCTATAATTGTCATACCATATAATTTATCTCCGTGGATATGTATGAAAACTCATTATGTTTCTCACAATTGTCGTCCCAGGTCCTGATGATCCAACACAAGGAATCGATGTTTATTTACAACCGTTGATTGAAGAATTAAAAAAATTGTGGTACGAAGCGGTAGAAAGATACGATATTTCGCAAAAAAAACTTTTGTATGCATGCTTCTCTGTTGTAGACAATTAACGATTTTCCTATGTATGCAAAGCTTTCAGGTTGGAGTATGGCTAGCCATCTAGCGTGTCCGTATTGCATGAAAGAAACAAGAATATTTTCTTTACCTATTGGAAAGAAAATTTCATGGTTTGACTGTCATAGATGTTTTCTTCATATTAATCATCATTTTTGAAGAGATAAGAATTTTTCTACAGATAATAGGCAGGAAAATACGAGACCACCTAAAATATGGACAAGTGAAGAAATTTATGAACTTGTACAAGATTATCGAAAGATTTACGAAACCGGAGTATAGACAGAGATTCAAGGTAAATCAACGATTTATAATTGGTGAAAAGAAAACATATTTTGGGATTTCCCTTATTGGAAAATTTTCCTGATTAGTCATAATATTGACGTGATGCATAATGAGAAAAACGTTTTTGACAATGTGATTAATACAATTTTGAATGTAAAGGGGAAGACGAAAGATGATTTGAAATCAAGACGTGATATCGATGTAATATGTAATCGTCCCGAGTTCATATAAAGCCAAATGATACCAAAAAACCGAAAGCGTGCTATGAACTGGACAATAATCAAGTTAAAATATTTCTAAAATAGGTGAAAGGATTAAGATTCCCGGATGGTATATTTTCCAATCTTCGTAGATGTGTCGATTATAAAAACAATAAACTTAGTGAAATGAAAAGCAACGACTATCATGTTATGATGGAAAACTTATTGTCCGTCGCTTTCAAAGAACTGTTGCTCATAAAAGTTTGGACTGTTGTAACAGAGCTCAGTTTGTTCTATAAAGAGCTTTTTTCTATTACATTAAAAATTGATCGTGTAAACTAAAGGAAGAAATCCTCATGTTGCTCTACAAATTGGAAAAAAATATTTCCTCCTAGTTTTTTCAATGTTATGAAGCATTTACCAATTCATTTTCCATTAGAAGCACATCTTCGAGGGCCTGTTCAATACGGATAGATGTATCCATTTGAAAGGTATATTAATATTTTGTTACTTAAATTTTGGTTAATGAAATATATAAAAACATAATTTACAATAATTCTAAATAGGTATTTAAATCATCTAAAGAAAAAAGTGAGGTAGAAAGCTCGAGTTGAAGGTTCTATTTGCAAATCATACATTGAAGAAGAAGCTTCGTTTTTTTCTCTTTCGTTATTTTAGTGATCATGTGAACATATCATTTGCAAGTACTGCACGTAGTGATGAAGGCATTGATCATGATGAATGCCAAACGACTTTATCTATTTAAAAAAAAACATAGTCGGCCTTCTGGTAGATATGTAGAAGAATGGCTGAATGATAGAGATTATAATTTAGCACACACATATATTCTTCTCAATTGCACTGAAGTTGCACCGTTCGTTAGGTAATGAACTTATACATCTACATATACATGTACTTTATCTTTAATCATATATATGTAACATTTGTCCTATATATAATTGCATCATTTATGAATCACTGTATCCAAACTGCGATATTAGCAAAGAATTCACTATTTGGTTTAGTAATTATGTTTTTGATCCAACAAATTATGTTGTGGATGAAGGATTGAAACATTTGGCAATGGGACCAAAAAGAAATGTCAAGACATATCCAATATTCTTTGTTAATGGACATAAACTTAGCACTACAAAATATGGTGCTAAAAAATTAACTGACAATAACGGTATATTTGTTAAAGATAATGATGATCCAAATGACCATATACACGATTTTTATGGCATGCTAACCCAGATTCCGCAATTGACATATTTCATACGACCTGTGGAAGAAGTATTTTTTTGTTTAAATGCAACTGGTTCAACAATGTTCCAGGTTCTGGAATCAACGTGCACCCAAAACATAATCTTATAGAAGTAAGACATACTTCCCATTATTATAATTACGATCCTTTTGTACTTGGCAAACAAGCTCTTCAAGTATATTGCGCTCCTTATCAATCTATAAGAAGAGACAAAATAGATTGGTGAGTTGTTTGTAAAACAAAGCAAGATTTACATTTGACGGACGTAATATTCCAGACGACCAAGCTTATCAAGTAGATGTCGAGGAAACTAGAGGAATAGTAACAACCGATGATCGAACAGATTTTGGACCTCTAAATGACAAATCGAATGCATTAACTGTAACAACCCATATTTTCAATAACCTGTTATAACGTAAATCGAGGCAGAATTTAATTTATAAATCTGAATCAAGGGAAACAGGCTATGCCATTGCGATCGTCTCGGAAAAATACGCGAAATAGAGTCCGAGTTTTCGAAAATCGGAGTCCGTATGACCCGATTAAGGCCCAACGAAGTTTTCAGAAAAATTCAAAGTAAAAACAGATTTCAAATTCAAGTTTGAATTTGAAAATTAGGTCAGATTGGGCCAGGCGGGAAAATTCCCGCCAGAGCACCCAAGTCGACAGCCCTGTCGACTTGGGAGTCGACTTGGTTGGACCCAAGTCGACAGCCCTGTCGACTTGGCTGTCGACTTGGCTCAGCCGGGCAGTTTTGCCTGGTGCACCATTTTGGAGTTGTGTTGAGTTTGGGGGCTAGATTCGGTTTTGAGGGCTGAGATTGGAACTAGGGTTTAATCCTAAGCTAGAACTAATCCTAATCTCTATAAATAAGACCCTAACCTAAGCCTAAATCAACATTATTCACTCATACAACTAAACTATGGCAAAATCATTCCTCTCATGGCCTCCACTCTCTTCAAAAAATTCCTAAGTTATTTCTATGAGAGATTTTCCATGCAAACAAGTGTTTTCAAGCTTGTATGAGTGTCATTAGCTTGCATTCAAGTCAAGTTTCCATATTTACATCATAAAGCAAGGGTTTTGATCATTTTTGCTCAAGGGTTTTTCTATTGGAGCTTGCATTTTGGGTTTATTTGATTGCATAAGGGCTTTGTCTCAATCTTATATTTGCTTATACTCATTTGAGTCTTCATAAGCATTGTAAGCCCTTTTCTACTTTCATATTTAAACTCTAAAGTTAAATGAATGATGCAAGTTTGGTTGATCATTATGATATGCAAGTTTGCCATGATATGCAAGTTTACCATGTCACGTTATGCAAGTTTGATATGTTATGCTATGCAAGTTTGCCATGTTATGATATGCAAGTTTATCATGTTATGTTATGCAAGTTTGATATGCAAGTTTGTCATATGATATGCAAGTTACGTTATGCAAGTTTGGGTTGATCATTTTGTTCATGTTATCATGTTATGCAAGCTTATCTTGGGTTTATGAGCTTCAAGCTTCAAGCTTTATGTTAAAGGTTGCATTTTGGCAACATGTAGGTTATCATATCTCTTATGATAACTTGCATGTGAGGCTAAATGCGAACTTATGGCCATTTCTACATGTCATTTATCACCATGTATCACTTATATGCTAAGTTTGGTTTTATGCATGCTTTTGAGGCCTAAAAATGTAATATGCAAGTATATGAACATATGTACATTTCATATGCCACCATGTTAAACTTGTGGCTTCAACACCTTTATGTCCTGATTATGCCAAGTTCCCTCTTTCTATCCTTTATGCGCTATTGCGATATGTAAGCGATGGGATTGCGTTTGGGGTTGGGTAAACTTAAAAGACATAAAAACATAAGATTGGGAATTTACCTATTAAGTTAGGTCTACCCATTGGGAATTTACCTATTAAGTTAGGTCTACCCAAATTCTTGAAAACTTGTAACATGTTTTGGAAACATGATGGACATGACACTTAGAAAATATAAGTGTGACCAACTCGAGGTTGGGTTGAGTTTGTAGCGTAAACCTACCCGGAACCGACCGGCTTAACTAGTTGCTACAAACAATAGGACCCAATGTGAGAAGTTGGTCATGTTGTACCTTAAACCCGAGGTTAGACCAAGTTGTGGTATAAAGCTACCCGGAACCGACCGGCTTAACTAGTAACCGCAACGAAGTCTAATGTGAGAGGTTAAGGCACATTAAATTAATTAATGCCTCATGATTAGGGTTAAGTCATGGTCCACTTAATACTTAACGAATTTGGGCTTGGTAGATTAATCAGGGTTAAGTCGTGAACTCATCGTTACACTTAACCAAGTTAATCCATGATTAGCAAGAGGGTTAAACCGTACTTAACCCACTAGAAAATCCTAGCAATGGGGGTCCACTCCAGCAGTAATCCCAAGTTTGTATCATTATGACCCTAGGGACTAGGCTAGGGTGGAGGCACGATTACTGGACTTGAGGTAAGTGACCAAAAACGATGGCAGAGTGGTACGCCGGTGTAGTTCCGGGCGGACTATGGTCGTGCACATAGTCCGAAGCTGGGAAAACATGCACGGGTACCAGTAGATTGAGACTGTGCACTTATGTTTATGGTGTCCAGGGGTTGACACCCTAGGGCTTGATACACCCGACGGGAGACCCTGCACAGTCTGACTACAATTATGTTTGGGCCGCATTGACACCAACACGTGACGAGTTAGGCTTATAGGGAGCCGATCGACTAGACCGTTTGGTTGGACCGCGTATTAGGGTCATTTCATGTTATTGGGCCAAAGCTTGGGCCAAGGGATCAATACTTGTTTATTCAAGTCATGTTAGTTTGCTAGTACACCTGTGGTGCAAAAGACCTTAAACCTGATTATGCGATGACACCTTTATCTACCTTGTTAGTTAATCATCATGCTAGTATGTTGTTATCCTTATGTTCATCCCTACTTCTCATGTCAGTTAACTTTATCAGTTTACATTGATTGTAGTAGGGCTTACTCAGTCTTTTTGACTGACATGTTTTCTTTCGCCTCTTTTCTTCCGTTTCCCCCCCCCCCCCCGGTTCTCAGGGTGGGAATATTGGAGCTTAGCTTGGACTTCTGATCGCTTGCTTGTGGGATTTAGCTCATGTACGGTTTGACATGAAGCTAGCTATGGTTATCACTTATTTTGGGGATAGTACTTATGTATTTCAGTTTCTCAGTTGATGTTGTTTTTATCTAGACTTGTTTATTTGGGAAGTTGACATTACGTTGTACCAGACTTGTTTTGAAATGGTTTGAAATCTTCCGCTGTTTTATCTATGTTATTTACTCTGTTTACATATATACATATGTTCTTGTTCTGCCTTGATATATCATTATGCATGTTTACCCGATTAAAACGCCCCTCCAAAGTCAGGGTGCTTGCAAGAGCCACCCTGGCGGAGGTGGGGTGTTACATTTGGTATCAGAGCATATGGTTTACGAGAAGGAACAAAAAGGGTTTTAAAACTTTTGGAAAACTATTTTCAAAACCAAGTATAAAGTATTTTCCAAAGAAAAGTCTAGTTTATTTTAAAGGCTATTCCCCAAAAAGCCATTAGCAAAAATCCCTTCGTTTTTCTCCATTCTGAATCTATCTTTTTTTCTTCGTTTTCAGTATGGTCAATAACTTTGCCATTCCGGAGGGAGTACACGTACCTGTTTGGTATAGGAGACTTTTGGAGGCTAGGGCGACCGAAGCCGGCCCCGCAAATGTTACTCCTCCTCCGGTAGTTAATGTTCCTCCTCCTTCTGTCGCTGATGTTCCCCCTCCTCCTGTCGCTGAGGTTCCTCTTACTCCTCCCACTCATCATCCACAAGAGGATCTCGCGGAGATTTGCAAAGATTTCAAAGCAATGGGTTGCAAGAATTTCATTGGAACCGAGACTTTTGTAGAGGCAAGGAATTGGTTGAAAGAAACCGAAGATCTTTTTGCCTTCTTTGATATAGATGACCGTAGGAAGGTTTTATTGGCAGTGTGGTTGCTAAAGGAAGAAGCTGCACGTTGGTGGGTGGTCACCACCGCTACTAGGCCAATTGAGACTTGGGATGACTTTCGGGGAAAGTTTGGACTAAGGTTCCTATCACTGAAGCAAGGGGACATGACTATTAGGGAATACATAGATAAGTTTAATCAACTGGCTCGGGTCGGTTTAGACTTGGTTAACACAGCTCAGAAGAAGGCCCTATACTTTGCTCTAGGATTAAACGAGCCATTACATGGTTTAGCCATGACTCATATACCCTTGGGGGCAACTTTCGAGAGCTTGGTGAATATGGCCCTACTCAATGAAGAGAATAGGAGTGACAAGAAGGAGATCAAGATGAATGATACTCAAGCCAAGAAGACTGATTCCCAGTGGAAAGGAAATCAGGGTAATCCAAGCGGTCAGAGTAGTCAAGGCAATAAGAACAAGAACAAGAGTCAAGGCAACAAGGGGAACAACAACAAGGGCAATAACAAAAAGAGGAAGTGCCATTATTGTGGTTCAGTTGGGCATCTTATTAAGGATTGTAAGAAGAGGAAAAGGAAGAGTGGTGAATGCTATCGTTGTGGTGAGTTTGGACATTTCAGCAAAGATTGCCCGAAGAAGCAAGGGCAAGGTCAGACTTAGTGTGCAAGACCGTCTGAAGGGCGAGTTCACCCCCTCAATATCGTTCTTCCAGCTCTTGATCGAGGTAGTGTTTCTGTTAAAAGCCTTGTATATATCTCTGATTTTCCTATTTGTACTTTGTTTGATTTTGGTGCATCGCATAGTTTATTTCATCTGGTTTAGATGAAAGTTTGCACCTAAGTACTAGTCTAGTTAATGATCCCGTGGGTGTTTCAAATCCAATTGGGGGTTCCGCCCATTTGTCTATTATCTACGTGGATTTGAAAATCTCTATCTTGAGTATAGAATTCTTGCGTGATGCTTATATTCTCGGTTTCATGGGGTATGGGTTGATTTTTGGGCATGGATTGGTTGTCCAGTTTTGGAGCCATCCTTGATTTTTGAGCATAGGGTTGAGAGGCTCATGACTCGCCTCGGTAATACCCTAGAAATTTCTAGTAACCCTATGAGTCCCGTCATGTTGTGTTATCTTGAATCCCTCAACCCGTCTACCGATAGTTTGCAATCGGTGAGGGTGGTCCGAGAATATCCTGATATCTTGGGTGAAGTGAAGGGGGTTACCCCTAAACGAGAGATAGATTTCCGCATTTATCTGGTTGATAATGCCAAGATAGTTTCGTGGCCGGTTAGGCACATGGCCCCGCAAGATGAGAGTTAAGAAAGCAAGTCAAGGAGTTGCTTGAGAAGAACTTCATTAGACGAAGTATATCTGAATGGGGAGCGCCTGTAGTATTTACTACCAAGGCAGATGGTTCTCTTCGACTTTATGTTGATTATCGTGAGTTAAACAAAGAGAATAGACAACCATTGCCAAGGATCGATGATTTGTTTGATCAGCTTGTAGGAACATCTGTTCCATCAGCTCAGAATAGCTGAGGATAGTATAGGCGAAACTGCGTTCAGAACTCCAGATGGATTCTTAGAATGGCTGGTCATGCCATTCGGTTTGACTAATGCACCCGCCTACTTCGTGGACTTGATGAGTAGGGTGTTCAGGGAGTTCTTGAACAAGTTTGTCGTGGTCTTCGTAGATGATATTGTGATCTTCTCTAAGGATGAGGAAGAGCATGCAAGGCATCTCGTGGAGGTGATGGATACGCTTAGAGCGCATCAGTTGAAGGCCAAGTTCTCCAAGTGTCACTTTTGGAGAAGGGAAGTTAGATTCCTGAGGCATATAGTATCTAAGCAAGGCTTAGCGGTGGATCCCGCTAAGGTAGTTGCAGTTCAGGATTGGAAGACTCCAAGGAATGCAACTGAAGTAAGAAGTTCTCTCAGTTTAATTAGTTAGTTAGCGTCCCTTGAGCTTAGACCTACCCTTCTGGATCAAGTAGGGACTTCACAGAAAGAAGACCCGCAGTTAGTCGAGATCATGGACAAGTTGATTCGAGGCGAGATGGTAAGTCACCTCGCTATAGATGACAAGGGATGGCTAAGACGCGATGAGAGAAAGAAGGTTCTTAAAGATGCACATCACTCGAGGAGGTGGCCGAGTTTGTCCCAAGGTGCATGTTGTGCCAACAGGTTAAAGGCCGAGTCATAGAAGCCCGGTGGGCTATTACATCCATTGGAGGTCCCCGCAATGGAAGAGGGAAAAGCGTCACGAAGGATTTCGTGGATGGACTGCCTAGATCAAGAAAGGGAATAAGAGCATGTGGGTCATAGTAGGTAGACTCACGAAGAGTGCTCATTTCACTCCGGTAAAGAGAGAAAGGACTGCATCATAGCTAGCAACGGATTACTTTCAAGAAATAAGGAGGTTGCACGGGGTTCCCTCAAGTATAGTTAGTAACCGTGACTCAATCTTCACTAGCCAGTTTTGGGATAGTCTACGGGAAGTCATGGGCAAGCAACTGAATCTAAGTACGGCCTATCATTCGCAGGCGAATGGTTCATTTCGTTCAAGCATGAGTTATAGAAAATCACGTTAGTAAGAGCAATTGGCAACGTGGATTGGTATTTTCAAGAAAAGTTCTGCTGCGTGGAATACTTTATGGTAAGTAAACGAGATCCAGGATTCACTAGTGAATTTTGGAGAGCTTGCATGAAACCATGAGGTCATAGTTATGTTTAAGCCAAGAATGATAGAAGAGTAAGTAAAAGACGGTCAAAGCACAGTGGAGTTAAGCTCAAGGAAATGTGGCTTAGAAGACTGAAGGCTAGATACGTGCATCATATCTCTTTTTAAGAGCATATCCTTGATCCTTGTTTTCCGGTGGAACTTACTCGCATGTTATCTTTTACATATATCCTCTCGGTCCCATTCTCGGTCCTATTTCTGGTGGGAGGTATGACTTATCGGTTAGTAATGCATGTCAGGGTTTGAAGGGGTCCGTTAGGTTGACTAAACCTTTTGGGCTTTTATAGAATATGGGTTGGGTTAGGAAGGGATTTCTTGTAATCCGAAAAGGGTATATCCTGCTTATCTTCCCGATCTCTTTGTAGCATATCTTTCTTTCGCTATCTATATCGTGTTAATCTCGTCATGAGAACCTTAGGTAGAAACCCTTTGGATGAAACATGTGTTTGAAACATGTTATACTTGATGTTTGCAAGTGGTTGCAAGTGTTTGCAAGTGGTTACTCGTGGATGCATTATACACGTTAGGCACTAGATCGGCTCACACACTCCTCATATTGCATATGCATGAGTGTTTATGCTTATTCATGGATGAAAATTTTTGTGTTATCACATGGATGTTGCATATGGATGTATGCTATGTGCACACATATAGATGTTATACATTATGTTAGGAATTGCATACATATGGATTCATTTCACTAACATAATTTGCATTGATGATATTTGCATTAGATAAGTACATATACACACACCTTTGCATATGTTCATGCAACATTTAGAATCTTGTAAGGACAATGATTGCTCGTGGATGATGTTTTGAGTAGATGGATGTTGGATGGTAGGATATGTTCTTCCTAACTTAGAGATTTCGGGGACGAAATCCTTTAAGGAGGGGAGAATGTAACAACCTGTATTTTCAATAACCTGTTATAACGTAAATCGAGGCAGAATTTATTTATAAATCTGAATCAAGGGAAACGGGCTATGCCATTGCGTTTGTCTCGGAAAAATACGCGAAATAGAGTCCGAGTTTTCGAAAATAGGAGTCCGTATGACCCGATTAAGGCCCAACGAAGTTTTCAGAAAAATTCAAAGTAAAAACAGATTTCAAATTCAAGTTTGAATTTGAAAATTAGGTCAGATTGGGCCAGGCGGGAAAATTCCCGCCAGAGCACCCAAGTCGACAGCCCTGTCGACTTGGGAGTCGACTTGGTTGGACCTAACTCGACAGCCCTGTCGACTTGGCTGTCGACTTGGCTCAGCCGGACAGTTTTGCCTGGTGCACCATTTTGGAGTTGTGTTGAGTTTGGGGGCCAGATTCGGTTTTGAGGGCTGAGATTGGAACTAGGGTTTAATCCTAAGGCTAGAACTAATCCTAATCTCTATAAATAAGACCCTAACCTAAGCCTAAATCAACATTATTCACTCATACAACTAAACTATGGCAAAATCATTCCTCTCATGGCCTCCACTCTCTTCATAAAATTCCTAAGTTATTTCTATGAGATATTTTCCATGCATACAAGTGTTTTCAAGCTTGTATGAGTGTCATTAGCTTGCATTCAAGTCAAGTTTCCATATTTACATCATAAAGCAAGGGTTTTGATCATTTTTGCTCAAGGTTTTTCTATTGGAGCTTGCATTTTGGGTTTATTTGATTGCATAAGGGCTTTGTCTCAATCTTATATTTGCTTATACTCATTTGAGTCTTCATAAGCATTGTAAGCCCTTTTCTACTTTCATATTTAAACTCTAAAGTTAAATGAATGATGCAAGTTTGGTTGATCATTATGATATGCAAGTTTGCAATGATATGCATGTTTACCATGTCACGTTATGCAAGTTTGATATGTTATGCTATGCAAGTTTGCCATGTTATGATATGCAAGTTTATCATGTTATGTTATGATAGTTTGATATGCAAGTTTGTCATATGATATGCAAGTTATGTTATGCAAGTTTGGGTTGATCATTTTGTTCATGTTATCATGTTATGCAAGATTATCTTGGGTTTATGAGCTTAAAGCTTCAAGCTTTATGCTAAAGGTTGCATTTTGGCAACATGTAGGTTATCATATCTCTTATGATAACTTGCATGTGAGGCTAAATGCGAACTTATGGCCATTTCTACATGTCATTTATCACCATGTATCACTTATATGCTAAGTTTGGTTTTATGCATGCTTTTGAGGCCTAAAAATGTAATATGCAAGTATATGAACATATGTACATTTCATATGCCACCATGTTAAACTTGTGGCTTCAACACCTTTATGTCATGATTATGCCAAGTTCCCTCTTTCTATCCTTTATGCGCTATTGCGATATGTAAGCGATGGGATTGCGTTTGGGGTTGGGTAAACTTAAAAGACATAAAAACATAAGATTGGGAATTTACCTATTAAGTTAGGTCTACCCATTGGGAATTTACCTATTAAGTTAGGTCTACCCAAATTCTTGAAAACTTGTAACATGTTTTGGAAACATGATGGACATGACACTTAGAAAATATAAGTGTGACCAACTCGAGGTTGGGTTGAGTTTGTAGCGTAAACCTACCCGGAACCGACCGGCTTAACTAGTTGCTACAAACAATAGGACCCAATGTGAGAAGTTGGTCATGTTGTACCTTAAACCCGAGGTTAGACCAAGTTGTGGTATAAAGCTACCCGGAACCGACCGGCTTAACTAGTAACCGCAACGAAGTCTAATGTGAGAGGTTAAGGCACATTAAATTAATTAATGCCTCATGATTAGGGTTAAGTCATGGTCCACTTAATACTTAACCAATTTGGGCTTGGTAGATTAATCAGGGTTAAGTCGTGAACTCATCGTTACACTTAACCAAGTTAATCCATGATTAGCAAGAGGGTTAAACCGTACTTAACCCACTAGAAAATCCTAGCAATGGGGGTCCACTCCAGCAGTAATCCTAAGTTTGTATCATTATGACCCTAGGGACTAGGCTAGGGTGGAGGCACGATTACTGGACTTGAGGTAAGTGACCAAAAACGACGGCAGAGTGGTACGCCGGTGTAGTTCCGGGCGGACTATGGTCGTGCACATAGTCCAAAGCCGAGGAAAACATGCACGGGTACCAGTAGATCGAGACTGTGCACTTATATTTATGGTGTCCAGGGGTTGACACCCTAGGGCTTGATACACCCGACGGGAGACCCTGCACAGTCTGACTACAATTATTTTTGGGCCGCATTGACACCAACACGTGACGAGTTAGGCTTATAGGGAGCCGATCGACTAGACCGTTTGGTTGGACCGCGTATTAGGGTCATTTCATGTTATTGGGCCAAAGCTTGGGCCAAGGGATCAATACTTGTTTATTCAAGTCATGTTAGTTTGCTAGTACACCTGTGGTGCAAAAGACCTTAAACCTGATTATGCGATGACACCTTTATCTACCTTGTTAGTTAATCATCATGCTAGTATGTTGTTATCCTTATGTTCATCCCTGCTTCTCATGTCAGTTAACTTTATCAGTTTACATTGATTGTAGTAGGGCTTACTCAGTCTTTTTGACTGACCTGTTTTCTTTCGCCTCTTTTCTTCCGTTCCCCCCCCCCCCCCCCGGCCTCCAGGTTCTCAGGGTGGGAATATTGGAGCTTAGCTTGGACTTCTGATTGCTTTCTTGTGGGATTTAGCTCATGTACGGTTTGACATGAAGCTAGCTATGGTTATCACTTATTTTGGGGATAGTACTTATGTATTTCAGTTTCTCAGTTGATGTTGTTTTTATCTAGACTTGTTTATTTGGGAAGTTGACATTATGTTGTACCAGACTTGTTTTGAAATGGTTTGAAATCTTCCGCTGTTTTATCTATGTTATTTACTCTGTTTACATATATACATATGTTCTTGTTCTGCCTTGATATATCATTATGCATGTTTACCCGATTAAAACGCCCCTCCAAAGTCAGGGTGCTTGCAAGAGCCACCCTGGCGGAGGTGGGGTGTTACATTAACTGAAGTATCTGAGATTACAGATGAACCATATATAGAGGAGGAAATAGAGACAGAATCTGAAAGTGACGCGGACTAATTAATAATTCTCATTTTAAAAAGGTAATTTTAATTATGTTATGTTATAGATATTTCTTATGTTATCTACTAACAAGTAACATATTTTTACGAATCAAACTCATATGTTTTTTAACCAGACATTTCTATGAATCAAACTCTTATGTAACATTTATATTAATCAAACTTGTAATATTAATCAGACTTGTAAAGTTAATTAGACTTGTAATGTTAATCAAACTCGTAATGTCATATTTTTATGTTATGTCATGCCATATTATTTATGTTATGTCATGTCATATTATTTATATCGCATAGTACTCTTATATATGTTATCTCTCATACTATTTGTTCTACATAGCTCTTTTATGCAATGTTATGTTGTTGTTTGTAGCAGGTATGACGTCACAAGATCCTATAGGTGGCGATGGCAGTGGTCCATCGCAGGAGCTTGCCCGTCCTGTGGTGTGCCTTAAGCCAAAAGCCAGCAAATGGTATAAATTTAATTTCTAAACAATAAATTATGTAAATTTTTGTTGCAGTAGCCATTGAATGTTTTTTGTTGTTGAACACATGGGCTTTGAGTTGGAGCCTTCCAACACGGTCTTGAGTACATCAAGACGCGCTTATCAAGCTCGCATGACTGATTATTGACCCACATGGACGTTGATACCCGACATGGTCCGGGAGACGATATGGTAGGATTTTTTGGTACGTACATGTGCTATATCATTTATTACATTAATTAAGTAGTGATGCACCTATTTGATCAGTTCATATTTATGCTATTTTTAAAAAACTGCACGGTGCAGTGAATCCCAAGGAGACCGATTTAGACCTCGTCAAGCGCCACGGGAACTCTAGAGTGGTAAAAAATTACAGAGAGACATTGAATAGCATAAATTAAGGTGGGAAAACCTGACTAGATGGGCGAGAAGGTGCGGGATGACCTACATACTTATTGGAATAATAATTACGAGTTTCTGGTAAAGTTACTACAAATTTAATTTAAAATTTCTATTCAATTAATATATAATTTAGAATAAAACATCATTTTTTTAATTTAAATGTATAAGCCTAGTCCGCGAGAAATGTGGCAAACAGGAGCAAGAATCCAGTTACGCATCGGGGTGGGTATAAAATATTTCAGCACCATCACGAGGACTTGGTATATTTATTAATTACATAGTTAAAGATTTTAATTTATAAGCTGTTAAAATTAATAGTTGATTTAAGATTAAGTTCTAATTTATGCACACACATATATATTTATATATATGTATATGATTTTTTCAGGAGAAACAATGTGATATTCCTGTGTCGTACTGGATGTATTTCAACATATACATGCTTGCCTGAGGTCGACGACACAGGCTCAGTTTCCTACTCTGGGGACCACTATGCCAAGGCGCGTAAGGCATATGTAAGTATAACATAGTTAATATAAATTGGTTATAATTCAATTATAGTGTAATCTTAATTCAATTGTTTTTTATTTAACAGGAGAAATTTCAGGAATAAAGGGCACTGATGCCGAATTCCAGTGGGAGGGCTGAGTTGACTAAGGAGGATGAGGATAAGATATTTGATGTTTTCATGGATCCACCTATCAGGAATATACATTATGGTTTTGACAATCTGGAGGTATCAAAACTAAAATTTGTAATAAAAACTGAAATTTAGTCCAATTGCTATTATTATAACTTTAGACAAACAATTCGAAGTATATGTTGTATTTTATTTTAATTTGAGACTAGCATTAAAGGTATATCAATCTGATTATTACTCTTTATATTCTGAAAATCTAAAATTATACACAAGTTCAGACATCTCAATAGACCTACCAGAGGGCTTAGGATAAGGAGATCACACAGCTCCGAGCATAGATTGTAGAGCTTCATGAGCACGATCGTCGCCCGAAGAGCAGATGGAGCAGCTTAACCACCAAGTGGCAAAGTTCATTGCTCGGTATGGTACGCCACCTTCATCTTCTGGTGGAAAGAGTTGAGGTTAGTTTATTTTTTGTTATATATATGTTATGAGGGTTGGTGAGGCTTGATACATTTACGATCATGGTTGTATATATATGGATGTTGTGTTGGTGGTGATGTTGTGGACATGGTGATGAAGGTTTTTATTGGTGATGATATGGTTTGGACATGATTGTATAAATTGAGTTGTTTTTATGTAAATATTGGTTTGTGGTATGTGTTTTCTGTTTGATTTTCATTAAATGGAGCAGTTGTGATATATATATATATATATATATATATATATATATATATATATATATATATATATATTTGTGTGGCTGGAAGTCTGCAGTTTCTGTTCTGTAAAAAAAATACCTAGATTTTCAATGGCTTCCAATGGCAAGTAACGGCTTATTGGTCATTGTTTTTCAATGGTTTCCAATGGCTATCCACTGAAAATTTCAACGGTTTTCAACATCCAACATTTCTTTGGCCAGAAAAAAAACCACGTGGCATTGTATGGAAGTTGGAAGTCGTTGGAAATCTGCATTGCCGGCCATTGGTAATCGTTGGAAACCGTTGATCCGTACACCAACGGCTTTTCTAATGGCCGATAGCCGTTGGAATGTACAATTTCTCTTGTAATGATACCATCATCAATCCTCGCATTAAGACGCCCCTCCATTTGGTTTGCATCTTCTTGACCATAAAATTCTTCAACATTGCGATGTCTATTTGCTCTTCTTGGCGGCATTTTCAATTAATAATGACAATAAATGCTCCGGTCTAAGCTTCACCAATTAAACACTGGCACAACCGTAAGTACTTCCGGATCGAAAACCTTCCACAAATTGTTGAAGCAAACACAACCGGAAATAGAAATCAATGATCCACTTCTCAAATTCTCGAGATGTTGAACCAACAACTATAGTCTTTGATATGACACTTCGAATCACTGTTACAACCTGATCTTAAGAATCGCTTTGGTTCCAATGCCAAACTGACACAGCGGATTAATAGGATTTTCGAATTTATATATGAAACTTAGAGAAATGCTTGATTTCACGAAACATCGATGAATCTAAGGTGATTTGATACATTAGAAACAAGATAATTCTCACTTCCGTTGATCGGAATCGATGCCGGAAAGGTACTAGAAACTGTAATCTCGATGAACCCGAAATAGACATTAACACAATTTCCGTTGATCTCGAAGATGCCGGAAACGTGATCATCAACTCTCTGTTGATCACACTTGATGCTGGAAAGATGATCTTCCGAATCGTAGATCCACTAAGGATACCGTAGTTGGGATGGAGAAACAAACTCCATTAATGGCGTATGCCAATATTTCAATTTCAAAATTAAACTCTTTTTTTACAACTCACACACCCCGCGTATTTATAGGCTTTAGACACACAAAAGCTGAAATCGACAACAGTAAAGAAAGGAAACTGGGACTAACAATGAACACTAAAAGTAAAACAACAACAATACAAAGAACTAAGGACAACACCGATAGCAGAATACTCCGAAAGCCATAATGACCGGAACCCTGGATGCCGAGACACTCTTTCCGGAAGTGTATTCATATTCTTTATGTTGAAATTGACCCGCGAGTTTTATAGGCAAACTGAAAGACTTTATTAACAGAAATGAAGTAGAAGCAATACTTGGCGGAAAATGAAAACTACTTAGTTGGCGGAACCTATAGCTGGAAGATTTTATTATCAAACCAATAGCAAGAGGAAGCCGAGACCCCTGCTGATAAAATAAGCCGAGACCCTTGCCGGGCAAGTAATATCGATATTACCGTTGCATGTCTGAAGCCGAAGGCTTGTCGTTTTGACATCCTCAATGCGGTTGTGGGTTTCAGAATGACTGTTTTCCACACGCTACATTGCTGTGCTGCATCAATAACTTATCTCAGTAATTTTGTTAACATCCTCTCTTCTCTAACGAGCTCATCCGCTAACTTTAAATTTTGCTAAATAAATTTAACTAATTCCAATGCAATTTTAAATACAGAAAATTTATAAGTTGATAAAAATGTCCAAATTACTTTTTCCAACAACTTTACGTTAATTTATCACTAAATAGTAAGAAGATAAATCATAATCTAATTATTATCATAATCATATGAACGTGTTGTGTTTCTATTAAACTTGCGTGTGGGAGCATGTACATTTCAATTCCTTGTATTGTATATGGCCTTGATGTTGATTGCACTTGATTTGTCGATAAACTGTGTCAAGCAGTGCATGTCAAGTTTAGTTTGTGGCATTTAAATTGAATTCTTTAGGACTTGGATTAAATAGCATTTTCTTTTGATTGTCTATAAACGGTGTACATCGTTTAGTAGTGAATGCACAACTGTACAGTTCTGACGGCTGCCTTGATGCTAGCTCAAAAACAGCAAAAGGTTGGATTGGAAATATAGTATTAGTTTGACCAAACAAAAACAGAGAAGAAACGTATAATGGGGCATAGTACCGTTGTTGTTGCTTGCTGCTCATAGAATCTACTGCCACTCTGTATTCTCACGTGATGTGTAGAGCGCTCTTCTTATTCGTCTTTATGTGCTACTTCTCGGAAAAGCGTGCTTGGGCATTTATTTTATGCTTTACACATTCATGGGCCGGGCTTATTATTGTACATCCGTCGTTGACTGGATTGACTGGTAACAACGAGCACTAGTTGCACGATGACTAAGGGTGCGTTCGCAGCCAAAATTTGGCATGCTCATTTTTTTTTGGGCGTCCGACGCGTCGGACGCGAGCACATTTTACCCCTTCCAGATTCCACGATTCTCGAACGTTGGAAAAGTAACCGTTAGCATCCGACGCGTCGGACGCGTCGGACGCCAACGGTTAATTTTCCAACGTCCCAATTCACTGCCTATAAAAACGAACCCCCCCTTCCTCCTCATTCCAACCGAAACCTCTCCCCTTTTACCCCTTTTTTCGAATTTTTTGAGCAATTTCGAGCTGCAAAAACGGTAAAAAATTTATAGTTGAGTTTATTTTTCAATTCTCTACCATATATATTTTTTTTGAATTTTTTTTTTGTTTTTGTTTACACAGATGACTTCCACTTCCACCACTGCTACCTCGCAGCCTTTTGCGAACTGGACGGACGACCGGGAGTCCGCTTTCATAGATGTCTGCGTTGAGTTCATAGCGGAGCGCAATACAAGCGTTAGTGGGTTCTACGCAACAGTCGCAACAACAATGAACAACCGTTTTAATCTGGAGTTCACAGAAAACCAGATTAAAAACAAATGGGACAACATGAAGCGAGCTTTTCGTGATTGGGACATGCTGCTTAGAACACCTGGGGGTGTATGGAATGAGGAGTTCGATTATCTAGACGGTCCTGATGAATTTTGGAGTACCGGCGGTGGCAGACGATTCAGAAAATTTAGGAAGCACTCGCCGATGAAGTTTCGAGATCAGGACATTATGTTCGAGGGTTGTTTGCGGAAAGATACTTGTGCGTATCCGATTCCTCAGGTTGCGCCTCCTACTGCACCAGCACCTCCACCAGCGCCTGCAGCAGCTGGTTCTTTCTCCCCCGGGGACGCGAGTTTCTATATTGGTTGGATGGCTTCGGGCGATCCACCGTCTGGTCAGCCCTCTAGGCGCAGACAGGCAGAGCGTGCCAGCTCGTGGGTGACCGACCATACGAGACAGCTTGTTGCTCGTTGTTTGGAGCTTGTTCGGAGATCGGGGACGCCTGTGGATCTTTGGGAAATTCTGATGATATTTCGCAACGATGAGCGGAATGTTGATATTGCTCAGAAGCTTAGCGATGAGGGCTTATGTGCCTTTATTTCATCGGAGTTGAACTTATTACCTCATCGTCGTTTATTGTAGATTTTCATGTATTTGTTTTAATTCCAGTACCGTTGTGTTTTTTATGTTTTATGAAAAAAGTGGTCGTGTTATGAAATATGTTGTCGTTATAGTTTGATGCAATTAGAATTTAATTATATCAAAACCATTAATTTAATAATTAAATACCACGCTCAAATACCCCGTTCGTCGCTAAAAACACAATTCCCCTTCGCTACAGTACCACGCTCAAATGGCACGCTCAAATGCCACGCTCACGTTCGTTAAGAACGCACCCTAATAATAACGAGCTTAATTAGGCTCCAGCGTTGACTGGATTGACTGGATTGTTCAATAGTCCAACTTCACGATGAGTTCCAAAAACAAAACAAGCACTGTGGCAAGTTCCAATCGTTGTTAGAATTCTTGGGGAATGCTGCTAAATACAACTACATGATTAAACATGCCTATTTGTTCCTTAGACGATCGTATCTTTCTATGCAATTGGCAAAATGGGATTTTGCTAATGATTAAATTGCACTATCCTACCGTGAGCTAAACTAATTCAAATCAAAAATGCCTTGGAACGAGCTAAAATTTTGGATGGATGATAATATATATGTATATTGAACATCTACAAAATCGAAAATCGATTTAAATTAATGTAGTTTAAAGTAAGGTGGAGGTGCTGCAAAACAAAGGTGCTTCAAAACGCTCCTTATATACACACACACACACACACACACACACACACACACGCATATACATACATACATATAACGGTTTTTGTTCGATAATGGCAGAAACAACCAATGAAAATCCATCGTGTCTTCCCCAATCTAGATCTAATTACCCCTCCACCAAAAATAACTCATCTTCTTCCTCGACGCTTCCTTAATCTTCTCTACATCCAAATCCAAACATTATTTCACAACCTAGTTCGACATCAGAAGGATCGAAATCTTACTTTTGTAAAACCAACATCAGAATATGTTTTTATTCCTGAACAAATCTTTAATGAATCAGATCAAGCATGGATTAATACTGTTACATTAATCCCGATTCATTTTAAGCTCTTGATTTTTAAGCTGAAGGATTATATTCAAAAAGAATGGAGACCAGAGGGAAGTTTTGATGTTCATATAACTCCTCGGTATTTGTTTGCGGTTCAGTTTGATAATGTTGATAATTTTTCTCGTATTTTAGAGGGATCTACATACTCTTATTTTGGTCGTCTGCTATTGGTTGATGCATGGACACCAGGTTACGATTTCAATAACAAACAAAGTGATAATATACAGATCTGGATAAGGCTTCATGGTTTACCAATGGAGTTATGGACTAAATCTACGATTCAAATGGTAGTCAGTTTTATCTCAAATCCTTTGATTATTGATTCTAACACTGTTGAAAAACTTTTTACAAAATACGCAAGAGTTAAGGTAGCTATTGATACTCAAACAGAATTAAAAACAGAAATTCGTATTCTATTACACACTGGATTGAAAGTAGTAATTTCTGTTGAGTATGAATATGTTCCTCTAAAGTGCTTAAAATGTAAAACATTTGGTCATGACGATGAAGAACATGATGTTGCATGTAATCCGAGATGGGTGCAGAATGAATCTGAATTTGAATTTAATGAAGAAAACCCAGATCAGCAAGCTTCAAGACCAGTCTCTCCTAAAGAAACAGATACAGTTAATGAGAAGCAGAATGAAATTGAATCAGAGAATAATGGAGTGAATCCTGTTGTTCAAATTGCAGAATTAAATGAATCTGAAAAAGGTTATGAAATATTGCATGATCTGGCTTTTCTGAATTCAATGCTTCTTGAAGATTTATTGCCGTATAATTTGAACCACATAGCAGACATTATTGAAGGAAAGCAACCAGCTAAAGACCTTGACAAAGGAAAACATATAAATGTTTCAGCCTATGTTAGTAAAAATCAAGGTTACTTACGAAGAGATAATTCATCAATTTCCCATGCTAATATTGCTTCTCCTAAAAGAGCTACTAGGAGCAGTGTAACTATTAAATGACAATGGTTTCTTGGAATGTCAGGAGTTTGAGTACATTTTCTCGCATGAATATTGTGCTCTCACTCATGACTCATACTAAATCAACTATTGTTGGTTTAGTAGAAACAAAATTAGCTAAATCTAACTTGGAATTTTTTATTTCCTTATTGCCAAGCTCTTGGAAATTCTTGACTAATGACACATCAGTTTCTAAAGGACGCATTCTATTAATATGGGATTCTCATGTGTGGAATTTAACAAAGATTGCTAGCTCTTTCCAACATATGACAGTTGATGCTTCAAATACAGGTGGTTTTTCTATGACCTTTTCTTTGATTTATGTTAGCAATTCATTTATGGATAGGCAAACTCTTTGGAATATATTGTTTAATGAAGCAAAATTGGTGACAAGTTCGTGGACATTGATGGGAGATTTTAATAGTGCCTTATCTCCAAAAGACAAGAAAGGTGGGGCCAATTCCCTATCATAAATTAAGAGAATTTCAGAAATTTGTATTACAAACTGATTTAAATGACATAAAACCTTTTGGATTTACCTTCACCTGGCGCAGAAGAGGCATAGCCACCAATATTGATAAGATCCTAGTTAATAATTCTTGTATTCAGCAATTCCTTCATTTGAAAGCATTATCCTGGTCACAATGTACAAGTGATCATAACCCAATTTTGCAGGATTTGATTCCTACTCCTTCTGTAAAAGGTTTTCCATTTCGATATAAAAATGATTGGCATTTTCTTCCTGGATATAATGAAGCAATTTCAAAAGGTTTAAATGTTGTTGTATGGGGTTTTCAAAGTTACCAATTCCTTCAAAACCTGAAAAACTGTAAACTTGAGCTGAAAAAATGGATTAAACTGAGAGAGAAAAATGATGAAAATTTAAAACAAGATGAATTACTTGCTTCTCAATTAGAAATTGCAGCTGATCAAGATCTAGAGGATATTCAGCTATACGAGAATTATCTGCAGGCAAGAAAAGAGTTTCAGAATTTGCAAAATATTCATTTAAGTGGTTTGAGACAACAAGCATAAATTTCCTGGTTGCAACAAGGTGATACAAACTCGAAATTCTTCTATGCTAGAATGTCAAACAGGAGGATTTTTAACCATATAAGAGATCTGATTTGTCAATAAGGCAATCTTTTATTTAAATCTGAAGAAATTGAATTAGAGGCTATTACTTATTTCTCTAATATGTTCAATGGGGTTCATACTCAAAGCTTTCCAGAATTTCAACCTATTTCTTAAATAAATGAACAGGGTCAGAAATTTTTGATGAAGCAGGTGGAGATAACTGAAATACATGAAGCATTATTTTCCATTCATAATGATTCAAGTCCAGGGCCAGATGGTTTAAATGCTAAATTCATGAAAATCCATTGGGAAGAAATAAAGTATGATATGCTGGCAGCTATATCTGATATTTTTTATATCAGGTAAATACCAAAATCTCTTAATCATACATTTATTTCTCTAATTCCTAAGAATGAAAAACCAACAGAGATCTCTCATTTTCGTCCAATATCTTGCTGTAATGTCTCCTATAAAATTTTCTCCAAAGTTCTAGGTAATAGACTGAAACATTTCTTACCTTTTTTAATCTCAGAAAATCAGAGTGCCTTTATAAAAGGTAGATATATAGGAGATAATATCCTATTAGCTCATGAAATGCTTCGAGATTTTAAAAAGAAAGGAATGTCAAAAATGTGTGTAAAAGTAGACTTACAAAAAGCTTATGATAGTGTTAATAGGGAATTTATTTGTTACTTAAAGTCACGAATGAATTTTCCTACTCACTTTGTCAATTTTATTTTTGAATGTATGTCCACGACAACATTTTCAATCCTCATACAAGGAATTCCTAAGGGCTTCATTACATCATCAAAAGGGATTAGGCAGGGTGGTCCTCTATCACCATATCTATTTGCCATTTCAATGCAATATTTTAGTTTCTTAATGGATCAGGCTACAAATCAAAAGGATTTTCAACCTTGTGATCAGATTCAGCCTATAATCACACATCTGCTTTGTGCAGAGACTTAATGATTTTTGGAAAATCATCTACTCAGAATGCATATTCATTAAGCTCTATATTTCAGAAGTTAAGATTCCATGCTGGTTTGAATGTTAATACAGCAAAAACAAAAGTTTTTTTCAGGGTCATACAAATAATTCCAGTGAGATTTCGAATATTCTGGGGTTTGAACAGGGGTCTCTACCTATAAAGTACCTTGGGGTTCCATTGTCATCAAATTATCTACACCATTCTGAGAGTAATTCTTTGATTCAGTGTGTTCAAAATAAAATCCAAGGTTGGGAAACAAAATATATAAGTTTTGCTGAAAGGGCAGAATTGATTAATATAGTAGTGACTCCTATTATCCTTTATTGGCTGTTCATTTATCAAATCCCAGAGTTTACCTTAGATAAATTGGAATCTATTTCTTTAGATTTTTTCTGGGGAGGAACAATATATAAAGTTTCATGGAAAAATTTGTGTAAACCAAAGTCAGAAGGAGGTATTGGATTGAAAAGTTTTTCTATTTCAAAAAAGCAGCTTGTGTTAAATTGTTATGGAACTATCTCTCAAACACTTTGCTCTGCAGTAAATGGATGTATAGTATATTTTCAAGAAATAAACATTTTTGGACTATGGCTAAAGATAATAATGCTTCATCAACATGGAAATCATTGTTAAAGCTTTGAACTCAATCTAAACAATTGTTTAATAGGGTGATTTCAAATGGATCAGAAACATCTTTGTGGTTTGATCCATGGATTAATTGTCAATGTTTGTTTGACTTGTTGGGTTATGATAGAGTTTCTATGATGGGTGATGGTGAAATTAAAGTTAACTCAATTATAAGAAATGGTGTGTTTGTTCCAGAAATTCATCCAGCTACTCAAGAACTCATTCAAGAAATTAGTTCTATTACTACCCATTCGAAACAGAGACAAGATTGTTATGAATGGTGTGAAGGAGGCCAGTTTTTTTTTTCACAAAGGATGGGATTATATAAGAATTCATGAAGAAAGTGACCCAATGTATGCTGTAATATAGCATAAAAAGAACAACAAAAAGATGTCCTTCATTAAATACCTAGCTGCTATGGGAAGACTAAATACTAAGGATAGGATCATTCATTACGACAATGTATCAGACATCTCATGTCCATTGTGTAGTAATCATCCAGAACCAGCGAATCATCTTTTTTTTTTTTTAATGTAACTATGCGGCTCTTATCTGGATTTCGTTAAGGCAAAAATTGATGCTTCCTTTAAATGGTGAAGATGACTTGAGAAGTGAGGCTAGAGCTTTGCATTCTTATTTCAAAAAACAGAATTAAATTCCTGATTTGGCCTGCGCTTCATTTACTGCTGCTATATATTTTTTATAGAACGAGAGGAATCAACGGATTTTCCAAAATCGAAGCACCCATTCAACAACGAAATTAATGCAAATTGAGAGAGAAATTCAGTACTTAATTTGAAATAACGGAGTAAATCTGTTAGAAATCCGAGAAGCTTGTTAATTCTGGAATGCTGGGGAATTGAGCTAGTTGATGCAGGGTAGCAAAAGTGTTTGAGGAAATTTGGAGATATGAATTTCAAACTAGTGGGCTGGTTGGGTCATTTGTGGGTTTAGTTTATTTTCAGATTTTGTTTTGTTTTAATTTCATCTTGTTTTAGTTTTGTATATGTAAGAAATGATGTATACCAAATTTACGTGTAACCTTTTTCCCGGTAAGGTACCCATATCGGTTAGGGAGATTATTGGGTTTTAACGAGGCACGTATAGGCGGTTTTTATTTGGTTTCATAATAAAGTGAACCAATTTTCAATATATATATATATATATATATATATATATATATATATATATATATGGGTAAACAAAGATCAATGAAGATCGATGAGTATCACAAATTATAAATCTTCCTCCTTTATCCATACACCAACAAGTCAAAATGATATGCACCACTAGTACTCTTATTAAAACAATACCTAGTATAACAAGCTATGCTACTGAATCAAAAAAAAAAGTCATAGTTCTCTCATCCTCCATTGAAGCACCAACAATGCAAAACTAATACAATGATATAACAATGCCACTAACGTAACTTCTTCTTACCTAAAAACAAAATAAAAATTTCTATAATAAATACTTGTATCGAGTTACAATTAGTCACTAGAGAGAATTATTGGGAGTCACACCTAAATATAGACTCCTTTGAAAACCAACACCTCAAAAAAAAAAAAGGTTGGTGTGTAGGTTAAGTGCAACACCTAAGAGCATCTCCAACAATTTTACGAGTCGTGATATTACGACTCGTAAGATCCAGAGGAGATTTGTTAAAATCTTCCAACAAACGCACGCCAATTTTATCGGTGTGCTTTATTTTATGAACGCGTGCCGATTTAATCGGCGCCTTATGCTTAGGCGCTGAATAAATCGACGTCCATCCTAGCGCACAGATAAATAGAGTGCTAGGCCGGAGAAATTCTCCATGCCTCCACAAATTTTCATTTTTTTTAATATTGGTTTGGACGTCTAGATGCCGCCACTCGTTACAAAGATAGCTCAACGAACCATTCGAGTTCAGTTAGACGAGGAAGCTGGTCCAATGCACGCTCCGCCAACAATAGAGACAACGATTTATGACACATGAGTTACCCCAGGGTTTCACTCATCGTTCGTTTACGGCTCTCGAGACCGTTTAGGTATAATTTTTTAATTTAACATATTTTTATTGAACATTTAAATGGTTTACCAAAGTATGTAGATAGTATGAGCTGTTATTTAATAGTCTAGTAACCGACCAAAAAATATTTTTACTAGACGCGCTACATTTGCATTCGTGGGAGTTGGGCGAAGTTTATTACATGTTGCTTTGACGTAATCCCACTTGTTATTTCAGAGAGGCTACTGGCCAGTCTGTTTGGTCGTTTCTTACAGATTATACCACCCCAGTCCTTCGATCGACTGTTGCTATGGGTTTTAATTGAGATGGTGGCCTACAAAACACACGTTTCACTTTCCTGATTTTGAGCTAGGTATCACCCCAGCTGATGTTGATATGCTTACGGGGATTGAGATAGGCATTGTTGATAGACTCCTATACCATTTTGACTCCTCCTATGAGTTACCTCAGTCTTACTTGCAGTATTTTCTCAATTTCATCGTCGATCGTATATCCTCTGGAGTCGTTACCCTTGCATATTTACATGAGTACATTCTAGCACATATGGATACAAAGGGCATGCAGGATGTTGTATTCTGGGGTTCCCTTTTAGATCTCTTTGGTTCAACATTCTTTTCAAATCAAAAGAGTACGATTCGATTTGTCCACTTAGCAACACTAGCTAATTTAGAGCATCTGCATATGATTGATTAGGGCTCAGCTATATTGAGATGTCTATACATCGCACTGGACACTTACGCTTTTGGAGAGGTTCAAAAAATGTTTGGTTTTTGGTACATGTTGCCGAGTTGGTACTATGAGTACACGGTCAACATGCATCCAGGCATAGTTCCGACCGCCAGTCATGCTGCCGAGAGTCCTTTTTCCCACGCATGCGTCGATAGTAGAGCAGTCACATAGCCCAATGTGCTCCTACTGGTGTCAGACACGACTTGATGGAGGCCCGATCTTAGATTGATTTGAAGTCCAGGGCTAACATTTTACGAGCACAATGGACTTCTTATTGGATGTCTCTGACACAGAGTGGCCAGCTAGGTGATGGACACCCTTTAATTATTGCATGTCGTTTATCTTTGCCCCGTGTCATTTTTCTCCCGCTGACCTACCTTCCTCTTTGGTACCTGGGAGATCGCTGTTATTTTTAGGGGTCAGGTGAGTTGCGTGTACCCGGAGATCCACTTTTTGATGCTGATATGTTCAGATTGCGGCATACCATCGGGAGACAGTACATACAGGATCTGAGACAGGAAGGATGGATTGATACATAGGATTTTTTTATTATCAGGGGCAGATTTTGATACTTAATGGCATAAAGTTGCTCCTCGACGGTACATGTTTCCAGTTTACAGTCGGGGTGTGAACTCCAATCACATAGGACCCCGAGTTGCTACGGGTAGAGTTCATCCATATCCGTTTACTTTTGGTCCAACCCCCTCACAATACTCCAATCAATCTGTGGATTTTTCTCTTGCAGACTCATTACAGGCATATGATCTTAGTGGTACATTGATAGCCCTACTATTGAATACCCACCTGATCACATGGTTGTTGGTATCCCCACGGCTGAATTGTATCCTGCGCATGAGGTAATATTCATACTTGTAAATTTACCAGCTTATATGTTTTTAAGGTACACAAACTGATTTTATATGTTCTTCTATTATAGTTTGCACCCAGGCTAGACCAGCATAGACGAGACATAGCCAGTATTCAGGAGATGATACACCAACCAATAATTATGCACACAAATTAATAAAGAAACACACATAACAATCAATCTACACAATAACCAATACTTCATACCTTATATACAACAACAACATTGCAAACCATATCTCACACCTAAACAAATTTACAAACAAAAATGGATTCCTATTTTATGTAATGCATGGTAGCTTTTGATAGTGATTAAGAGGAAGATGAAATCCTTGAAGAGGAAGCTGAAGAAATACATAAAATTGTCGATGTATACCATGAAGCCTACGGTTCATCATCCATAACTCGATGGGGGTCAGTTCCTGGAAGGAAGTTTATCAATCGAAACCAAGCTGCATACCATGAATCTCTCATGGAAGATTACTTCAACGACAAATGCACTTACGAACTTGATATGTTTTGTAGAAGATACAAGATGCAGAGAGGTCTATTTCTTCGAATATTGGATGGTATACAAGGTATCAACGAATACTTTAAGTACAAAAAAATGCATCAAAGACACATGGGCTCACCGGTGAACAGAAAATGACGGCCGCTATGAAAATGTTAGCTTATGGCACTCCTGCAAATGCATTAGACGATGCATACCGAATTGCGGAGAGCACGACACTTGAAAATTTCTGTTAGGCTGTGGTGGACGTCTACGAAGAGGAGTACTTAAGGTCCCCAAACGAAGCCGATATAGTGCGCATCAGAGAGATGCACTAAAACATATGATAGCTGTTCGGATCATAAAAAAACCAATATTTTAAGTATATTTAGGTGAGGAGGGACATCGCTGATTTTACCAGCACTCTATGAAGCACGTCGATTAATTCGGCGCACACCTACAAAATCGGCGTGCTTCAAAGTGCGCCGATAAAATCGGCGTTCGGGGCTAATTCCGAATTCATGATTGTCCCCGTAACATTAACCTGGATATTACGTGCCAAGAGCTTTGTTGGGGATGAATTCTAGCTCCAATTACTGATTCAGACTATGAATTAACTTATGTTGGAGATTCTCTAAGCATACTAGGTAGTGATATATGGCCAAAACAAGGCATACATTTCAGTCTTTCTTCGTCCCTGCTCAAAGATTTATGTTTGCAAGCTGTGCATATCAGTTATGCAGTGGATTCCCTCTATTACGTTCTTTCCTACCAGTTGTCTACACCTACATACCAGAACCATATGAAATTTCTATACCCCACACATACCATTTCCTTTAAGTCTAAAATGACTGAGCAGCATAGAACTAGTGCAAACATCAAGATGTTTTATCTATAGTTTTTTTATTCGTCAGTTGCAATCGGTTCTTAGATTATTCCAAGAAACCAGATTTGGCAAAAGGTAGAATTAGATCTCAAGACTTGTATCATTAAGTTCGAAACATGAGTATTTATGGTTAGTTCATAGTTTGATATTTCTTGAAACATATTTGAACTTGATGCGCATGAGTTTCATTGTAAGACAATATCTTGAATTATGGTGAAATTTGTACCATAGGACCAAAAAAATGTGACCATGTTGGGCGATGAATTTCACGATGATCTTAGGAGTTTTGCACTCTTAGGAGCACAAAACATGAGGGATTTTGTTGAGATAAATAGTAAAAAAGGTGATATACTTTGTAAATACCAAGGCCCAAAGTCAAATATTGATGGACTCTCTCATTTTCATTTTTTCTTTGCCTTAACATAAAACCCACCATTTTAGGATTTATGAAAAATTCATTGTAATTCAATTGACTAATGTTAGTCGACGCAGTTGGGTACCTGGATTCGTGGCAAGGAGGGCTACGTATTCATATGGTCGATTGGAGGAAAGACTGTAGTTTTGGAGCTCTTTTTTTAATGATAGGGAGGGATTGATGTGGCATCGGACTTTCGATTGACATCTGGAGAAAAAAAAAGTGGGAGATGAATTTTATGTGAAGAAGAAGCAAAAAGACATCTCGTTGAGACGTGCATGCTCTAGGGTAAATTTCGTCCGTGAAAGCCCTAAGAGGGAGGGAAAAAAGGGGTTTGAACAGGAGGTCTAGGGCGGAAGTGCTTGAGTACATTGAAACCGTCACACGTTGGTGTGAACATAGGGTTGGTTGTTTGTTTGTTTAGTAACATGGGAACCTTAAGATCATAGTATACATTGATACTCACGTTAAACCCCACACCGTGTATCTACCCCCACTTTATTTAGTCGTCGCACACAAATGCCTAACGTCCAGCTCCCAAAGCAGTTTGCAGCGGGATACGAACCTGCCCGCACACGGTGATTAGATTCCCATATCTCGACTCCTAAACCACCCAAGCTACGAACGACGGGTAGGTCGGTTGTCTATTTAACGAAGAGAAAGTTATGGAAAAGAGAAAAGACATGGTGGACGGCATGAATGGGTTTATTGGAATGAGCCGGAAACATGAAGAATAAGGAGGGAAATTTGATTGGGTATTTAATTTGTTAATCACTATTTAATTATATTTAGCTTCAAAATATAATATCCCTTACATAGAGTGATAGAGGTTCTATTGAGACACGGTCTTCACCCTTGCATTCATAATGAAAATATCTACAAAATAGTACAACTTCACACAATACTAATATATTTTCAAAATTTGGTCTAGTAAGCGGAGTTGATTCTCCTCTATTACATTTGTATATAAATGACTATATTTATATAGTTAAAATGTAGGACCACGAATCTAGTAAAATAACTTGTTTATATATCATTTTTTACCTGATTGAGTTGGTTGAATTGATTGTTAATTGGAATTAAAGGATAAATGGATAATTTTTTTGATTTTTATTTATTTATTGGTTAATTTGATATATCACTATAACTGTTATTGTAATCATCTTTCAATCATTTCCTTATTCATTTCCATTAATCACAATTGATGCCATTTATTTCTAGCCTTATATATATATATATATATATATATATATATATATATATATATGTGTATATATATATATATATACACACGCACTAGACCTCTCACATCAAATTGATCACTTGTGGATGCTGGATTTGCCGGGAGGTTCCGCGTAGACTTCTTCCACAAGTTGACATAACCTCGTGTCTTAGCACCGTTACACGTTTTATTTACACGCTAAACCCCTTACATTAAATTAACAACATGTGGACGCTGGATTTGCCAGGCGGCTCCGGGCAGACTTCTACCAGAAGTTGAATTTAACATCGTGTCTAGAGGCATTACAATTTTCTATTTTCTGTAAATTTTCTATATAATTTAGGCGTGTCCATTCTTTCAAATTTTTACTTTAATCTATATTTTTCATGTCATCATATTAAGCCCATTTTATGTCATATGTTCTTCCTAACATATAATTCGTCTCAAAGTAACATGTGATCGTCAAATCATGTAATTATTCTAATTTAACATGTAATTATTCCCATTTACACAATTAAGGGTTCAAGTACATAATTGTCACAAGCTAACATGTAATTATAACAACAGTAATCGCTACACATATTTTCAACAAGTTTACATTTCAATAGGTGAATATTTCAGCACATTAAACGTTACAACATATGAATTTTCCAACATATTCATATTAATATTTCAACATGTCATAATAGCATTTCAACACTTTTAATCATTCTAGCAGATTTACATTGAATGTTAATGGGGAATGTTAAACAATAATATACCATTATCAAAAATGATATAACTTAAATCTACTCACCTAATTTGCTCTCCAAATCCTGAATCTGGTCCAAATCTAGCATTACATGGTTTCCCCTAACTAAAATTAGAATCTAGCAACCATGGATCCACAATTCTTACTAAAATAAAAAGGGAAGAAAGAGGAAGAAAATTGAATAGACGAGATCTGAGAAATTACCTTACTTCAAACATGATTCTGAACATCTTCTTATTAATATTCATTCTTTCCCTCCAGATCTTGATTCAAAATTTTCCTAAACAAAATATTTTATTTTTTTCTGAAAAAATTCGAGAAGGAGGAATAATGGCAGAGTTTAGACGTTGTCTTAGAGAATATGAGATTTAGGCTAGGCTTTGTTAGCCTTTTTATAGGTGTTCAGAAATCTTATCATAGACGCAGCGCTGAGTCAGCATTGAAACTTAGTTAAGAAAACAGTCCAGATTCATTGATGAATCTGGCTGGATCTGGGGGATGTCGACCCCCGTACAGGGGTATTGACCCCAGTGTAGACCCCCCTACAAGGGTGTCGACCCCTGGGTCGACCCCGTAGTGGGTCCCGCGAGCTGTTTTGGTGCGGAAGTTTGAATTTCGAATGTTTGAATTTCTGGAATTTATTTAACTCTTATATTCACATGTAATCTTCTTATGCAAGCTACATGCTCTAACCAACCAGACTACTAAGGCTATTGTTAACAAGGCTTAGAACAATGGTAATTATTGTTCTCTTCTTACTTCTCTTTTTCATGTTTGTTACAATATTTCACTTAACCGATTGCATGAATCTTTTTCATTTATTTCTCTTTTATTATTAATGCAAAATCAGTGCATGTAACATATTTACACCGCATGCAACCAATCCTTTCTTTCTTTTAATGCATGCATTACATTTTTATTCGCATTAATATTTTCTTCTTTTTTCGTGCATGTATTTATTACATCAAATACTATCATTATTGTATTTTTCTTTTAAATGTTTATGTCTATGCATATATAAGCATAGCAATTATATGCACATATGCGTTATTTAACTATTAAATTATCATAAAATGTGAGGTGTTACATTCTCCCACCCTTAGGATATTTCGTCCCCGAAATTTGATAAGGGTAAAAATCAATTAACCCTTCGCATAATATACATCCATCATGTGTGCATCCATTTTTTGCAAACAATGTGCACTTGTGCAAAGTGAATTACAACATAATAATACATGTATGCCTAAGCGGTACCTCCTATGTGTATGCAAATTTTTTAAAAATTCTTTAAAACATGTTGCTCACATCCTAAATATACTGGCAGATCTACATGAATGCAATATTCTGAAAATCAAAAATGGTTTTTTCATCCAAATTTTCCTACACTCTTACAGAGCAAGAGCGTAGTTCATCCAATTTTTGCATCCAAAACCCTACCAAGCAACGTTATTTTTTGAATTTCAAAAAAATCTAATTTTCTAAATTCGATTTCTGTTGCTACAAAAAGGTGGAAAACGGAAAATTTTACATCTTCCGTTTTTCTTCTATGTACCTTTTCTATCTGTACTTGGATTTTATGCAACTATTCTTTATAGATTCCCTATTTTCCTATCCAAAAACAGTCCACACAAGAAATATTTTTCCTTGTTACAGATCTTCTTTTTCATCTTAACTTGGAAATTTTTATTTTTATCCATCTTTTCTCATTATTTGTCAAGTTTGTCGCTTTATTGAATTTGTTGTTTCCTTTTTAGTTGTACCATTTCTCTTTTCTTAGCATATTTAATCATCTGATCTAAGTTTTATTTCAAATAAGCCTTTTAGTTCTTTAATTAAAACAGGAAAATAAACACTCTACACAGCTACTACTAAGGGTCAAGAATCTCAGGACTATGTCTCCTTCAGACAACAAGCTTGAACCATAGGATCAATGACAGGTTAGGTGTTTCCCTAACTACCCAGCATGAACAAAATAACAGAACGATCCCAACATAAATACAATAACGGGTTGTACCCCTAACATGAAAATTATCAACAGGATTTAAATACTTACTTGCCATTTACCATTTCGTAGTCACCACTAGTCCTAGCTGTGTACCAACAATTATTTCAAGCAACACCCAGGCATTTCAATGCTTACGCATTCTACGGGAACTTACCATTATTCTAAGATAATTCTTGCTAATTACTTCATAGCCTCAAAACTATTTCCGTCTTCCTTAGGCGCTAATCCTCACCTACTCCATACTTTTAAAACATGGTTTGGCCTTTTCATTTCACTTTTCTTCCAAAAATTAAAAGTGTCAAAACTTTGTTTTCATCACCAAAACTTACTTTTGCCAAAACATAAAATATGCCATTTTATAAAAAAATGCAAATCATTTTTTTTTTCAAATCACAAAAACTGGAATAGACATGGACAACTATTTCTCAATTATGTTCACAATTTCTCTTACTTTTCTAATATGTTCTTTACATATTTTAAAACTATAACTTTTAAGATTTAAAACTTGAAAACACTATAAACCATTTTCCCAAAACTTATATAATTTCAAGTTCTTTAAAGTTAACAATGGGGTTAGACTCAAAGCGGGTTTCCAATTTTTCTAGGCTTTTATAGACACTCCCACAAGGTCAATTCTCTCAACTATATATATATATATTCCTAATCCATTTTTTTCTCTTTTTATCCTTTTCCAATTTATAAGGTTTTATCGCCAAGCCCATTAATATGAAATATCAACATATGTGATCCTTCTTTCTCTATTTCAAAATATATTGTACACTTCCCACCCAAATTTCCTAAGGTCTCAAATTTCCATATTCATTCCTTTAGTGTACAAAACAGTCATCCCAATTCTTAGCACATTATACTTTTTTCTATTTAGTGGGTTCCTCTATGGATCTAGGTATACATATATATAATATTTATATATTTTTAACATACAAATATGTTCACTCACTATTTATACAGGAATCCAAAACCTAAGCTCTGATACCAGATGTAACAACCCGAAATCCAATAGACTAAATTTAAAAAAAAAATCTAATCCATCGAAACCTGTGTTGGTTGCTCTGGTTTCTCGCAGAAAAGACAGAGATATAAAATATATCAGAGCTCAGAAGATATCTCATAGCGGAATGGATAAAGTATAATATAATCAAAGTATAGTCTTACCATATTAATAATACTACCTAACCAGTATCCAAAGCTATCATATCTCTGCCACAAATCTAACCTGTGAGTATGTTATGAGGAGGGGGTCAGAACACAAATTCTGGTGACTGGATTTAAACTATACATTTTCTATAACCGTACATATACCGTTTAATCACATTTTCTTATTTATTAGGTTACTTGGGTTAACAGCACTCAAGGCTTACACACACATCGTACCCATTTACTTTCCAGTGGATTAACCCAATACAATATGTGTGTAGCTACCTCCCAATATTAAGGTACACCCCATTGTACCTCACTCGCACGGTCCCCACCATAATGCCACAGAAATGTATGCAGTCCCTCATCCTACGCTGGAGTAACGTACGTATCTCTATATAACAATGTTACGTTCCGCATGTATCTGCAATTACTACACTACGTAAGCGTACGGACTGCCATCTTCGATCGAATTAGATTCCATCACAGAGTAATGGCCTCAAGTCTACGATATGCCACGCAAAGCAGATTGCATGTATCTAGACTTTCCCATGTACGTATCGTCAACCATATTTGATGCCTTAACCACACATAACCTCTAATGTGCACCAAGTTTTGTGGCAGGGCTATACAAGAAAAACGGAACTCGGTTGGGAACTTTTCCATATTTGTAGAGGCCCACCTTTAAGAGCCTCAAAATTCAAATATCATTAAGGTCCGTTTTTCATGGTGGCTATGGCCCCACCATGACCCCTCCCTCAACTAGTAATTACTACAAGAGCTAAACGACTTACCCCTAACAAACAATCGAAATATCCAGTTGGCGTATCCCCTCAACCACCGTGCCTCGATAGTGAAAGGTGGATGGCGTCTTGGGTTTAGCTCTAGTCTTTTTCCATCCCATTGGCTGCCGATGACGGGTACCCGACGATCTACTATCCTTATTGGTCATGACCCTACCTCCCAATTGAGTCAATCACCCAATCACCCTAGTGTCACCTCGTCACAGCTTTCTGACTACAAAACTAATTTTGCGGTTAAGGCTACTCACCGGGTAGTTACACACAGACCCAATCTCTGTGAGCACATCTCGAACACTGCACCACCACATAGGACTACCAGGGGCATCTTCCACGTCTCAGGAAGCCGCGTGCTTCCCCTTCCAGTCCTTTAGAGCAGACAGAACAATTAGATGAACGTGCGCTCCCCTCGTGCCTCATAACACCACGATGATCTACCCCGTTGGGTTATTCACCCTCGAACGTGCGAATTGGTCCAAGCACCTCATTTTAATATGTTATTAGACCCTGTGTCTAAACATTCTTTTATATGCTTGCTTTACCTCATTAGGTTTCCATTTAACTTGGTTATTCCCATTCACATTGACTTCTTATTCAAGTCACCAAGTTCCTCTTGCTTATTAATTTCAGTCATATAACTTAACCCATTTAAGTTTATTAATAATCCCACAACATGTTATTCTCTAGATTGTGATCCAAGGTATGTAATCCACAATCACTTTATATTCTTGTTTGATTTCATAGTTGCAATAACATGTTCTACTTGATAAGTAATTAAGTATATCTCAATTCACATGTTTTCTGTTTAACATGTCAGTCATTATTTATGATTAAATATAACTTATTTCATTTCATAAGTTTGCCTAACTCTTTCCTATTTAATCAATCTTACACTGTCACAACAAATTATCGTTGTCTACTTATTAACTTAGTTCTCTTAACTAAGGTTCACTAATAAGTCTCTTTTCCATAAATATAACTTATGTTGTCCTCATCCGTAGATTTCATATTCTCGTTCTTACAAATAACTTAACTTACAATTAAGTACAACTCATTCCATTACATAAGTTATTCCATTTCCTTTATCGTTTATTATAACCTAAGTTATAATTTCCACCTGTCCCTAGGATAAGCCTACCTATTATGTAACATTCTCATCAATGTAACTTATTTATAATAGGTTATTATCACTCCCCGTTCATTCCACTTCCTTTACTTTTTTAATCATCTTTCATTCATTTTCTTATTCATTTCCATTAATCATAATTATTGCCATTTATTTCTAGCCTTTTATCTATATATTTATGCACTAGACCTCTCACATTATATCGATCACTTGTGGATGCTGGATTTGTCGGGCGGTTCCGGGCAGACTTCTTCCACAAGTTGACTTAACCTCTTTTTTTAGCATCGTTACATGTTTTATTTACACAGTAGAGCCCTCACATTAAATTAACAACTTGTGAACGCTGGATTTGCCAGCGATTCCGGGCTGACTTCTACCATAAGTTGAATTTAACATCATGTCTAAGTGCCTTACAATTTTCTATTTTCTATAAATTTTCTATATAATTTAGGCGTGTCCATTATTTCAAATTTTTACTTTAATCTATATTTTTCATGTCATCATATTAAGCCCATTTTATGTCATATGTTCTTCCTAACATATAATTCATCTCAAAGTATCATGTGATTGCCAAACCATGTAATTATTCTAATTTAACAAGTAATTATTCCCATTTCTATAATTAAGGGTTCAAGTATATAATTGTCACAAGCTAACATGTAATTATAACAACAGTAATCGCTACACATAGTTTTAACAAGTTTACATTTTAATAGATGAACATTTCAGCACATTAAACGTTTCAAAATATGATTTTTCCAACATATTCATATTAATATTTCAACATGTCATAATAGCATTTCAAAACTTTTAATCATTCTAGCAGATTTACATTGCATGTTAACGGGGAATGTTAAACGATAATATACTATTATCAAAAATGGTATAACTTAAAGAATAATAAAATAAGAAGATAACAAATAATAGCTGGAAATTAGCAAACATTATCATGACCTAGCAATGGTGGCAACGACAACTCAGTCTTCTTCTCCTACCTTCTCCTCCTTCGCCGCCGATGCCTTTCCACCTATTCCACCTCACCCTCCACCTCCCTCTGGAGATCCCTCTTCTTCGATGGATGCTAATCAAAATCTGGCTATTCCATCGCAACCATCTTTTCCAGTGAAATCTGATTACGCATCTCTTTTTAGATCTTCTCTAAGGAATGCAGGATCGTACAAGCCACTCCATTCTGATATACCGAGAGATGGAAGGAAGCATATAATACCAGAACTTGTCAAGCAGCAAGGTCTTAATTGCTGGAGTAATTTTCTGATCGGATTTTTCCTCGATGGTACGTTATTGTTTCATGCTGTATCTAATTATTTGCATAGGCATTGGAAGCTTGATGGTGAGGTTGATATTAAATCCGATGTGTCTCACTTTTACTTTAAATTCTCCAGTGACACTGATAGAGAAAAAATTCTTAGATCCGATCCCATCTTCATTCGTGGTAGGATGTTTATTATATCTGTTTGGGATCCAACCATAGGATGTGCCCAATCTCAAATAAAAAAGTCCTTGTTTGGATCCATTTATTTAGGATACCCATGGTTTTATGGACTCTAATAGGCATCAATTGGCTTGTGAATCATGTTGGCAGATTGATTTTGTTATGATGTTAGTACTGAAAGGTTAGATAGGTTCAAATATTCGAAGGCAATGGTTGAAGTATCACCTGAATTTGAGCTACCAAATGCTATTGAGATTGATGGTTTGGGAGATGCTTATCCTATTGTAAAGGTTAGCTATGACTGGAAACCAAGGTTTTGTGTCAATTGTAGGGTATTTGGATATGATTCATCCTACTGTGAATTACATGCCAATAACAATAAGGATAATCGGAATCTGGGTAATGCTAATGGGAGGGATTATTGTCCAGCAGAGAATGTGCAAGTACAAAAGCCACATATTAAAATTCATGCAAATGGCAATCAGGAGAAATGGACAAATGTTTACAAAAAAAAAGAAGTATTGGAAGAGAAAGGAGGTAGATACTAATAAGGGTACGACAGATTTTGCAGTTACTATAGGCAATGAAAATGGTAACTCTTTTGCATGCTTAGCTACTGATGATACTGGGCAGAATGTTGATATTAATGCTACAGAGTAGAATGTTGACATTGATGGTCATGGTCTTGATGAGCCTAATATTTTTCAATCTAATCTTGTCACCAATGCACATCCAGACTACACAGCTAACGCTGAGATGCAGACCTTGTTTAACAATCTGTTTGATGATACAAGAGAACATTTAGAAACTTCAAATAAGGCTACAGGTAATGGAACTGTTTCTTGTATTGATTTCTTGGGAACTAGTTCATCCTCTAGTGCCACTATTGTTGCTCCTTGTTCAGCTCTTTCTGGTTCTATGTCATGTTCATCAACTTATAGTCAGAGTTCTCCTGCTTCTTCTTGCATGAATTTTACTTCGGTTTTGATTGGAACTTCTTCTTCCAGTGCCACACAATCTGCTTCCCCATATGCTAATTTAAAGCCACCTGATCATCTAATTCTTCCTCCTCCAATAATCGATTCTTCCATGTTATCCTCTGCAATTTCAATGAGTGCCTATCCATCTACAATATCCAAAGGCAAGAAACATAAAGGAAAATTTTGGGCTGAAGATGACCTTGATGAGGGGTATGAGTTCACACTTGAAGACATACTACCTGCTAGTAGCAAGGTGATGTCGCAGAAATGACACACAAGGCGCAATCCTGGCCCCTTTTTTGATAAATTCTACATGTGAGTTTTGACTTGTTCCTTGTGTAAGATCCGAGGGATTATGGTGCATGCAAGCTTGTCTTGGAATGTATTTTTTAACCAGATGTGTTAGAAGCAAGTGCAACTTGAATGTAATTTTGATTACTGGAGATTCTTTCTGTAATCACTTGTGGTTAGCAAGTGAGTATTAGTGATCTTGAAGGGTACAAAGAAGGATGGTTATATATCATAGTATACTTGTATATGCTGATATATGTAATGTGAATATTTTGGTGATTAATAAAATTTGCGCTTAACTTTCAAAAAATATATGATATAACTTAAATCAACTCACCTAATTTGCTATCCAAATCCTGAATCTGGTCCAAATCTAGCATTCCATGGTTTCCCCTAACTAAACTAGAATCTAACAACCATGGATCCACAATTCTTACCAAAAGAAAAAGGGAAGAAAGAGGAAGAAAATTGAATAGACCAGGTCTAAGAATTTACCTTACTTCAAAATTATTTTGAACACCTTCTTATTAATATTCATTCTTTCCCTCTGGATCTTGATTCATAATTTTCCTAAACTAATCATTCTATTTTTTCTGAAGAGATTTGAGGAGGAGGAAGAATGGGAGAGCTTAGACGTTGTCTTAGAGAATATGAGATTTAGGCTAGGCTTTGCTAGCCTATTTATAGGTGTTCAGAAATCTTATCATACACGCAGCGCTGAGTCAGCATTAGAACTTGGTTAAGAAAACAGTCCAGATTCATCGATGAATCTGGCCGGATCTGGGGGTGTCAACCCCCCTACAGAGGTATCGACCCCAGTGTCGACCCCCCTACATGGGTGTCGACCCCTGGGTCGACCCCATAGTGGGTCCCGCGAGCTGTTTTGGTGCAGAAGTTAGAATTTCGAATGTTTGAATTTCTAGAATTTATTTAACTCTTATATTCACATGTAATCTTCTTATACATATCAAATCTTCTAATGACCATTTTACGCGAATATATATATATATGCATAACCTTTATTTCGATTTCAAAATTCAAACCGTGTTGCACCATTATTTGATTCTTGCCATATTCTATGATTGCGGCCTTATTTTGAAATTTATCTCTTATATATATATATATATATATATATATATATATATATTTCTGCACATATATACATATATATATATTCTCATATATACATACATATATTTTCTTTACTTTCCTATATGTATACTTTTCCTTATATATGTGTTTATACATATTTTCTCTTATGAACATGTGTTAATTTTAGTCGTTCCCTTAAAACAAAAATATAACGGTGGTGGGGATCGAACTCTGCACCTCTTGTATGCAAGCTACATGCTCTAACCAACCAGACTACTAAGGCTATTGTTAACAAGGCTTTGAACAATGGTAATTATTGTTCTCTTCTTACTTCTCTTTTCCATATTTGTTACAATATTTCATTTAACCCATTGCACGAATCTTTTTCTTTTATTTCTCTTATATTATTAGTGTATAATCAGTGCATGCAACATATTTATACCGCTTGCAACCAATTCTTTCTTTCTTTTAATGCATGTATTACATTTTTATTTGCATTAATATTTTCTTCTTTTTCAGTGCATGTATTTATTACATCCAATATTATCATTATTATATTTTTCTTTTAAATGTTTATGTCTATGCATATTTACACACATATGCATTATTTAACTATTAAATTATCATAAAATGCAGGGTGTTACATTCTCCCACCCTTAGGATATTTCGTCCTCGAAATTTGATAAGGGTAAAAATCAATTAACCCATCGCATAATATATATCCATCATGTGTGCATCCAATTTTTTGCAATCAATCTGCACTTGTGCAAAGTGAAATACAACATAATAATACATGTATGCCTAAGCGGTACCTCCTATGTATATGCAAAATTTTTAAAAATTCTTTAAAACATGATGCTCACATCCTAAATATACTGGCAGATCTACATGAATGCAATATTTTGAAAATCAAAAATGATTTTTCATCCAAATTTTCCTACACTCTTACTGAGCAAGAGCGTAGTTCATCTAATTTTTGCATCCAAAACCCTACCAAGCAACGTTATTTTTTGAATTTAAGAAAAATCTAATTTTCTAAATTCGATTTCTGATGTTACAAAATGGTGGAAAAGGGAAATTTTCACATCTTCTGTTTTTCTTTTATGTATCTTTTCTATCTGTACTTGGATTTTATGCAACTATTCTATATAGATTCCCTATTTTCCTATCCAAGCACAGTCCACATAAGAAATTTTTCCGTGTTGCAGATTTTCCTTTTCATCTTATCTTGGAAATTTTTATTTTTATCCATCTTTTCTCATTATTTGTCAAGTTTGTCACTTTACTGAATTTGTTGTTTCCTATTCAGTTGTACCATTTCTCTTTTCTTGGCTTATTTAAACATCTAATCTAAGTTTTATTTGAAATAAGCCTTATAGTTCTTCAACTAAAATAGGAAAATAGACACTCTACATAGCTACTACTAAGGACCAAGAATCTCGGGACTATGTCCTCATACAGCAAGCTTGAGCCATGGGATCAATGACAGGTTTAGGTGTTACCCTAACTACCCAATAGGAACAAAATAACAGAGCGATCCTAACAGAAATGCAATAACGGGTTGTACCTGTAACACCCCGGAATTTTGACGACGCTAAAGATGATGAATTAAAGAATATTTAGTGTGAAATACAATGTTAATAATGAATTAAGGAAAACTTAATTAAATATTCAGAATTAAGTGAAATGGACTATGCCATTGCGTTCATCTCGGAATTCTGGTCAAGATAGATACCAAGTTTGCGCAAAACGGACTTCATATAAAGAAGTTATTAAGGTTTGAAGTTTGTATGCATATAAGGAAGATATATATATATATATATATATATATATATAATCCAAAAATGTTCAAAATCAGCAAAACCGGAAATCCGGCGTGCAAATCGAGAAAGGGCCGATATTTTGAGGTCGACCCGAGACCCGGCTGGGTTGGCCTAGGGGTCGACCCAGGATCATGGAGGTCGATACCCCTGAAGGGGGGTCGACCTAGGGGTCGACACCGCTGAAAGGGTGTCGATCTAGGGGTCGACCCACCTGAAGGGGCATCAACCCACCCATGGCTCCAAAAGGTCCTTTTATGACGTGGACGATTCCTATGGCTCCTGATCTAATCCGATGGTCTTGGTTGCTCCACTACTTCTATATAAGGGAACCTAAACCTAGGTTTTGTTCATTGAAAAAAATGGTGATGGCGAAGATCTGCTGCGATGGAAATTAAAATGGCTCTTCTTCTTGTTCTAATTCATTTCAAAGAAGATTTTACATATTCGAAGATTGCTACAACAAATTAAACGATGGCTACAACAACTTATTCAACATGTTCTTCCAGCAAATTCACTGTGAGTTCATGTTGCTTTTAGATCTAAATATCTAAATAGTAATCTTTATATGTATATAATAATTGGATCTTGAATCGGTGCCTAATCACTTATATTATGACATATTCCATTGATCTGTTCTTATATGTTTATATTGTCACCATGTTAAATCTTGTCATAATATGCTTATTTAGTTTATGCCTGTTTTTATCAGTTTATTATTGATTTGTCATTATGCCTATTCTTGAGTCTCTTCTTTCCCTCCTTTCCTTTTTATTTTTATATAGCCCGACTACCTTCGAGTCTAGGTCCGACATTGAAAATGCGAACGTGTGAAATTGGGAATAATGGGGAAAGACATAATTTGGGGCATAATTGATATTGGAAATTATGGACCTAAATTTGGGCACAAAACTTGGAAGTATATGAATATGGGTTTGGGGGCATATGCCTTGTTGGATAATATGAATTTAGGCACTCATTGGAATAAATGTAAATATGGAATTGGGTATGAAATGGGGCATGTCTAAATATTGATTTGGGGACATAAATTAGAACATATGTGAATATGAATTTTAGGCATAAATTGGAAAGTATGTGAATGTTGACTTGGGTGTAACTTGTATCAAAATGGGTGAATATGGACCTGGGTCATAAGTTAGAAAATGTGTGGGTTTAGGTTTGTGCAATATATATATATATATATATATGATAATGGGCATATGGTGCATAATTAAAAGGTGATTTAAAAAGAGGCATAAAGGTCTATAATTTGAACAGTGAATTAAACATAATTCAAATGGGCAAAACATAGAATAATTGCCCATAATGACAGGTAAATTTGAATAAAGATGGAATGATTAGTAATTACAATTAGGAATTGTAATTGTACTTATGACATGAGGTTTGGTTACATTAATGGTGGAAGTTTGCCTGGACCCGACTGGCATATCCAGCAGCCACTAATGTTGAACCTAATGTGGGAGGTCTAAGTATGTAAATACGAATCGGGCTAAGACACGAGGTTATACCCAACTGTGGAATAAGACTGCCCGGACCCGACAGGCATATCTAGCATCCACATGTTGTAGGCCTAATGTGGGGGGTCTAGCCCATTATAACCATAATTGGACATGGTAATGAATTGGACTGCTTAACCTAATTTAATCCGTAAAGATTATATGATTATGAACTTAAGTCAGGGTTAAGTAAAATTGGATGGGTGGTGGGTAGGTTAAGTAAATTAGAGGGGGTGGGTAATATTTATATATAGGCCCACGAACTTACCCCAATAAGGTTATGTAATTAATGACACCTAGTGTTATACAAAACCGGTAGAAATAATAAGTTAGGTAATTGGAAGACACCTTGTAGGGTAAGAACAACTTGTAGATATGATAAAATAATCTGCTAAGTAAACAACGATAAGTTGTAGGGACGGTATATATTGAATTTATGATTAAATGAGAAAGGATGAGGAAAACTTATAAAATGAAACAAGTTTTATTTAATCATAAATGGCAAGTGACGTGTTAATTAGAAAACATGTGAATTGGATACACTTAATTACATATTAAGTAAAACATGCTATTGTATTGATGAAATCTACAAGAAGATAAAATAGATTGTAGATTATAGACCTTGGGCCACAATCTAGAGAATAACATGTCGTGGGCTTATTAATAAACTTAAATGGATTAAGTTATATGATTGAAATTAATAAGCAAAATAAACTAGGTAATTTGAATAATAATTCAATAAAAATGGGAATAACCAAGTAAAATGGAAACCCGGTGAGGTACGGCAAGCGCGTAAAGAATGTTTAGACATAGGATCTAACAAAATATTAAAGAAAGGCGCTTGGACCAATCCATACGTTTGAGGGTGAATAACCCAACGGGGTAGATCATCGGGATGTTAGAAGACACGAGGGGAGCGCACATTCATCTGCTTGTTTGACGGCTCCAAAGGACTGAAAGGGAAAGCACGCGGCTTCCTGAAGTACGTAAGGTGCTCCTAGTAGTCCTTTGTGCGGTGACAGATGTCTTAAGCTGTACTCGCAGGGGTTGGGTCTGTGCATAACTACTTAGTGGGTGGGCCTTGACTGTAGATGTAGCTATGCAGTCAGAATGTTATGACGAGGTGACACAAGGGTGGTCCGGCGGTTGCCTCACGAGGAGGTTGAGAGGGTCACGACCAACAAGGATAGTTGACCGTCGGATATTCGTCATCGGCAGCCAGCGGGATGCGAAAAGACTAGAGCTAGCCCTAAGATATCGTTTCACATTTCACTATCGAGGTACAAGGTTGAGGGTAGACGCCACATGGATGTTTGAATTGGTTGTTATTATGGGCGGTCGCTTGGCTCTTGTAGTATTTACTAGTTGAGGGAAGGGCCGAGGTGGGGCCATAGCCACCATGAAAAACAGACCCTAGGATTATTTGTACATAGAGGTTCATAAAGATGGGCTTGTACAGGTATGGATAAGCTCCCGACCGAGTTCCGTGTTTCTTGCTTAGCCCTGCCACGGAACTCGGTGCACATTAGAGGACGTGCGATTGAGGCATCGTGCTACAATTACAATACATACGTGGGACAGTCTAGATACACGCACATTTGCTCTGGGTGGTGTATCGTAGACTAAAGGGCATTATTCCGATAAGGAATCTGATTCGATCGATGGTGGCAATCCATATGCTTACGTAGCATAGTAATGGTAGATCTGTGTGGAACGTAACATTGTTATATAGGGATCCATACATCACTCCGTAGTAGGATGAGGGACTGCGCTCATTTCGGTGGAGACCATGCGAGTGGGTTACCGTGGGGTGTATCTCAATATTGAGAGATAGCTATATATATTATATTAGGTAAATCCATAGGAAAGTAAATGGGTACGACGCGCGTATAAGTCTTGAGTGCGATTAACCCAAGTAACCTAATAATCAAGAAAATGTAATGGAATAGGATTGTAGGGATCATTCTACTTCTGATATACTAGTATCTGTGTGGTACAGAGAAATGTATTAAGAAGTGCAGTATATTCTATCCAAACTTATCTTGTTTAGTTCACACTTGTCCTTACTATTGTTATTGTTATCTTGTTCTTCCAGTTTTTATATACCTGCCATGATACTTTTATTTATTTATATTTAAAAGTAACTGGACTCGCCAGACTTTATGTCTGACCCTTTTTGTTTCCTCTTCTCTCTCTTCCGTCCCCCCCGGTTCTCAGGGTGGAAGTGCTTAGAGTTGATATGGATTCTTTCAGCTTAGCTTGGGTTTTGGATATGGATGTACAACTTTGACTTATTGTCAACTCTCTTATGGCTTTGCTTGGGAAATATGGTTTATTCTTTTGTACTCTGATATTTTTGGCAAGACAGATTATTAAACATGTAACTGGTTATTTAAAACTTATGATGTAAACCCAGTATTTGGAGCCATGATGTTATGATTTAAATAAAGTTTTTTATTCCGCTGCTATTTTACATGTCTATCATGTGCTGTTATGTTCTTATTTACCTATAACGCTTCACGAAACTTAATGCATTCCCTTAGTGAGTGACATTAACGGACGTGGGGTGTTACATTTGGTATCAGAGCATATGGTTATAAGATCGGATAAAGTATTTTGAAAATGGTTTTCAAAAAGGTCTCAAAAACAAAGTATTTTATAATAAAAAGTCTGTTTTTGAAAAGCATATGTTATCCATCTGATCGATCCAAGTGAATATGGGTCGGTTTCAAGCGTTTTGAAGAAGGGGTCGGTCCTGTCGTTAATAAAAGGGAGCGGTCGTAGCGCAAGATTCCTGGTCATCCTAAAGCTGGTCGCTTTCAGGTCGCTTCAAACACGAAGTTGTTTCGGTCGTTCCAAAGAACTAAAAGCTTCTGGTCGCTCCGAAGGCCAATGATTACCGATCGCTCCAAATATTCAAGATAGTTGGTCGCTCTAAACACACCAAAGCCTTACTCAGCTCTAAAGACGATCGGTTTTAGGGGGATCACACGCAAAAGCTGACCTGAATCGGTCAAACCTTGTTCGCTCTAAAATGGTAAGGATCCGATCGTGCCAGAAAGGGTAAAATTCTGGTCGCTCCCAACATAGACAATACCGATCGCTTAAAAATCAGTTAAAATTTAATCCAGTTCTAGTCGCACAAAACTAGCCTCGATTGGGTCGATAAAAACGTCCCAAGGCCGGTCGTTCTACGATTAGTCTGAAAACAATCATACCCTGGTCGGTCAAGATTCAAATCCATTCGGATCGTTCATATCGGGTAAAACTAAAGATAGCATGTTCTGGTCGGTCGAAGGAGGATCGGTTCATCTAAAAACTGACCATACCACTATTCTAAAAACGACCAGTCTGGTCGCGCAAATGAAAGGAAATTTGAATTTTCGTTGCAAATGCACAGTAAAAACATCAAAAATAATGGTACAAAGAGGTGATTCTAGAAGGAAAATCAAAGCATGCATCACAAAAAGATTTCATATGCATCAGTCAGTCAAGCATTTGCGCAAACAAGTCGTGATCGCTGCGAAAATGACATAGAGATTGCTCATTTTGAAATCATCACTCCTCTATTCCATTAGGGTGACTCGGTTGAAACCGCGCTCAAATGATTAATGATGTCAACAACGAAGGTTTACAAAAAATTATTGTGACTTCTTCCTCAAACTCATTCTACTCCAAACTCAAAGTCAACGTTAGAATGCATACAATGTACCTGGGATTTGGAAGAATAGTTCGGGTTGGTAAAGCAGCAGCTTGAATCGGCAAGGAAGTGAGCTAAAGATTGAGCAATTTGTTTCTTAAATAAGGGAAAGCCACCATTGATGAAGATTTTTACCGAGAAGAAATGGAGAAGGAAATGACGGGCTGAATTAATTATATAAGTTTAATCTGGTCTCTCCGGATTTTTAGGAATTGTCTCCTCGCCTTCCAGAATTTGGCTTTTTCGTGCGTTCCAAAACTGGAGAAAAGACCGACCTCTACTTGCCACATTTAAAACCGACCCCTCAAGCTAATTCCAGAACCGGCCCATGAGAACTGCATCCAAGACCGACCCTTAATTGAAGCAGATCGATCCACTAATATTTCGAAGCCCATAGTTTTTATAAATACTATGAAACTTCGAGGGGCAAAATGTTATCCATCTGATCGATCCAAGTGAATATGGGTCGGTTTCAAGCGTTTTGAAGAAGGGGTCGGTCCTGTCGTTATTAAAAGGGAGCGGTCGTAGCGTAAGATTCCTGGTCGTCCTAAAGCTGGTCGCTTTCAGGTCGCTTCAAACACGAAGTTGTTTCGGTCGTTCCAAAGAACTAAAAGCTTCTGGTCGCTCCGAAGGCCAATGATTACCGATCGCTCCAAATATTCAAGATAGTTGGTCGCTCTAAACATACCAAAGCTCTTAATCATTCCAAAAGTACAGAAGATTCTTGATCCGTTTGTTCCAAGCATCCTGGTCGGTCCGCTCCGCATTCTAGTCTCCTGGTCGTCCTTTCTTCTGGCGGAAGCTCCTGGTCGGCCAAAGCGCTAGAAACGACCTGTGATGGCGTGACAGATGGAAACAACTGGTGACAACTGGCAGCGGCATTTCCGTAAATACCGAAAATACCGACCAGGCCCCTGGATACAAGATTTCAGCCATTTCTCCGCCTATAAATAGGACCCTACCTCCATCATTTTAGGGGGACTTTTGGGGGAACTACGAGGAGGTGCTGTCTAATTGCTTTCGGGATTTCTTCAAGCATTCCTACATCTCCTCTCTATCACCGATCATAAGTTTATGGAGCATTGGAGCATGTGGAGCATAGCTTTCATGGAGGAACAAGCATAAGCATTCCACGCACTTCTTCATTTCTTCTTGATCATTCACCCAAAGATCTAAGGAGCTTTCATCCATGGCTTTCATGGAGGGATTGGCATAAAATACTTCAAGCTTTCATCCATTCTTTCAATCGGTTGTAAGGACAAATACATATCAAAGGAGCTTGTATGAATGCATAATGGAGCAAATGTTGTAATCTTGTGGTTATTAATGAAATCCAATCTTCAAAGTGGACGTAGACTCGAATAAGAGTCGAACCACTATAAAATTCTTGTCTTCTTTCTTTATTTTGGTATTTTGATACTTTTGAATGTTAGATATGGCCTCACATAACTCTAAAGGTTTTCTAACGCCCCGCCTCTGAAAAGGTGACGTGCTTTCTAAGCATCTCGCCTCTGATTAGGTAACGTGTTTAGAAATACCATTTTGGTTGTTATACCAATTTTCGGTATCAACAACATATTTCCTAAAGCCATAAATATCTTCTCGATTCTCCGCTTGATTCCTTTTCCTTTTTGTTCGGGGAACCTTTTCTTTCTGAAAGGGTATCCCTATTTTGCATGGTTCTGTAGGCATGTTAAAAATACGGTACATGTCAAAGGGCAAAGAAGTGGCCAACCTCCATCTATTAGCCGGAGTAGTTTCACCTATGACTTATTTTCTCTCAAACCTCGTAAGGATTTCTGTGCGATGTAGGCAGCTTTCAAGAGACTAGTTAACATGTGGCAAAAAGGAGAATAACCGAGTTGGGGATAAGGACCACAATCCAAAGAAGAAAAGAGGAAATACCATAATTTCAGAATGGTGAGTCATCTGAAAAAGGATTATAGAAAGAGAAAAGGCGTTTGTTACCACTTTGGTAAGGCAGTACACCTTATTAAGGAGTGCCCGAAGAGACAAAGATAAGGCCAGAGGGCAGGAACTTCTAGGGGGAAAGCTAACGTTCTCATTGCTGGTGGACAGGATAGGGGTAGGAAAGTTTCCATCGAAGGATTGATTTTTATTTCTGATCATCCTGTTAGGATTCTTTTTCTGGCACTTCACATTCTTTTGTATCTGATCTTTTAGTTGAGTCTCTGCACCTAGATACTAGTATGGTTTTGGATCCCGTTATTGGCTCAAACCCCAGTGGAGGTACGGCTTATTTATCGATGATTTGTTGGGGTTTGAGAATCTCTGTGTTAGGTGTCGAGTTTGATTGTGACACATATGTTCTTGATTTCATAAGATACGATTTGATTCTAGGATGGATGGGTTAACTACATATGGAGCCATTCTAGATTGTGAGAGGAGGGTCGTTAGACTTCTGAGTTGCCATAGAAAGACTATTGATATTTCTTATGACCCCAAAAGGGTCTGTCATGCTTATTCTCCTAGAACCTCTTGATATATCTATCAATAATTTGCGACATGTGACTCCTAAAAGAAAAGAGGGAACTTGATAAGCAAGTAGGGGAGCTAGTTGAGAAGTGGTTTGATAAGTGAATCATATCGGGATGGGAAACCTATTGAAGACAGCCTTCAAGGAAGCCCATCATTCTAAGATGATTATTCATCCAAGCGGTGACAAAATGTATAGAGTTCGCGGTAGTGGAGCCAAACTTGCGAGAGGAAATGAAAGTAGAGAAGGAAGCAATGATAGGATGAGTTCCGACTTGCATACTTGGATCGGAGGTTAAGAAATGGGGAAAAAGCCGCGAGAACGCTACTTGGGAGGCCGAAGACAAGATTCGTGCTTCATATCCTTTCCTTTTCGAGAATGTGTTCTTAACTTCTTTTTCCAAGCTTCGAATTAATACTTGTATCTCTTGTTTGAATATCTCCTATCGATCGAGTATTTTGGTAGAAAACTAATGAATGTAAACATGTGTTTGAAACATGTTATGTTTTATGGATGCAAGTAGTTGCTAGTGATTGCTCGTGGATGCATATGCACACACAATAGGCTCTAGATCGGCTCAATCGCTTACATATATCATATTGATGTGTGTACATTTTAAAATTTTATGGATGAAGACAGGATTATTGTTACATTGATGCAGCATTTGGATGAATGATTGTGCACACATATATAACTTACATGTATTAGGATGATTTACATACATTTTGGATATGTGGCACAAACATACATTGCATTAAGGAGGTCAACTGAATCAGTAGACCACTTGATCTTTCGCATTAGTTTACGGACATATACACACACTATTGTGTATGTTCATAAAAGCATTACAAATTCCTTAAAGATAATGGATGCTTGTGATTGATAGATGGATGTATGATTGTTGGATGTTAGGATATATGTTCTCCTTAACTTAGAGATTTCGGGGACGAAATCCTTTGAGTAGGGGAGAATGTAACACCCCGGAATTTTAACGATGCTAAAGATGATGAATTAAAGAATAATTAGTGTGAAATACACAGTTAACAATGAATTAAGTAAAACTTAATTAAATATTCAGAATTAAGTGAAACGGACTGTGCCATACGTTCGTCTCGGAATTCTAGTCAAGATAGACACCAAGTTTGCGCGAGTGGACTTCGTATGAAGAAGTTATTAAGGTTTGAAGTTTGTATGCATATAAGGGAATATATATATATATATATATAATTCAAAAATGTTCAAAATCAGCAAAAGCAAAAATCCAGCGCGCAAATCGAGAAAGGGCCGATATTTTGAGGTCGACCCGAGACCCGGCTGGGTCGACCTAGGGTTCGACCCAGTCTCATGGGGGTCGACACCCCAGAAGGGGGGTCAATCTAGGGGTTGACCCACCTGAAGGAGGTCGACACACTCGTGGCTCCAGAAGCTTCTTTAAAGACGTGGACGATTCCTATGGCTCCTGATCTAATCCGTTGGTCTAGGTTGCTCCGCTACTTCTATATAAGGGACCCTAAACCTAGGTTTTGTTCGTTGAGAAAAATGGTGATGGCAAAGCTCTGCTGCGATGGAAATTAAAATGGCTCTTTTTCTTCTTCTAAATCAATTCAAAGAAGATTATACATATTCGAAGATTGCTACAACAAATTAAACGATGGTTGCACCAAATTATTCAACATGTTCTTCGCAGCAAATTCACTGTGAGTTCATGTTGCTTTTAGATCTAAATATCTAAATAGTAATCTTGATATGTATATAATAATTGGATCTTGAATCAGTGCCTAATCACTTATATTATGACATATTCCATTGATATGTTCTTATATGTTTATATCGTCACCATGTTAAATCTTGTCATAATATGCCTATTCAGTTTATGCCTGTTTTTATCAGTTTATTATTGATTTGTCATTATGCCTATTCTTGATTCTCTTCTTTCCCTTCTTTCCTTTTTATTTTTATATAGCCAAGCTACCTTCGAGCCCAGGTCTGACGCTGAAAATGCGAACGTGCGAAATTGGGAATAATGGGGAAAGACATAATTTGGGGCATAATTGATATTGGAAATTATGGATCTAAATTTGGGCATAAAACTTGGAAATATACGAATATGGGTTTGAGGGCATATGTCTTGTTGGATAAAATGAATTTAGGCACTCATTGGAATAAATGTAAATATGGAATTGGGTATGAAATGGGACATGTCTAAATAATGATTTGGGGACATAAATTAGAACATATGTGAATATGAATTTTAGGCATAAATTGGAAAGTATGCGAATGTTAATTTGGGTGTAACTTGTATCAAAATGGGTGAATATGGACTTGGGTCATAAGTTGGAAAATATGTGGGTTTGGGTTTGTGCAATATATATATGTTTATACATATACATACATATATATATGCATATATGTGCCTTAATTTATGATAAGGGGCATATGGTGCATAATTAGAAGGTGATTTAAAAAGAGGCATAAAGGTCTATAATTTGAATAGTGAATTAGATATAATCCAAATGGGGAAAACATAGAATAATTGCCTATAATGAGATAGGTAGATTTGAATAAAGATGGAATGTTTAGTAGTTACAATTAGGAATTGTAATTGTACTTATGACACGAGGTTAGGTTACATTAGTGGTGGAAGTCTGCCCGGACACGAACGACATATCCAGCAGCCACTAATGTTGAACCTAATGCGGGTCTAAGTACGTAAATACAAATCGGGCTAAGACACGAGGTTAGACCCAATTGTGGAATACGACTTCCCGGACCCGACCGACATATCCGGCATCTACATGTTGTGGGCCTAATGTGGGAGGTCTAGCCCATTATAACCATAATTGGACATGATAATGAATTGGACTACTTAACCTAATTTAATCTGTAAGGATTGTATTATTATGAACTTAAGTTAGGGTTAAGTAAAATTGGATGGGTAGTAGGTAGGTTAAGTAAATTAGAGGGAGTAGGTAATATTTATATATAAGCCCACGAACTTAACCCAATAAGGTTATGTAATTAAAGACACCTAGTGGTATACATAACTGGTAGAAATAATAAGTTAGGTAATTGGAAGACACCTTGTAGGGTAAGCACAACTTGTAGAAATGATAAAATAATCTGTTAAGTAAACAACGATAAGTTGTAGGGACGGTGTAGATTGAATTTATGATTAAATGTGAAAGGATGAGGAAAACTTGTAAAATGAAATAAGTTTTATTTAATCATAAATGGCAAGTGACATGTTAATTAGAAAACATGTGAATTGGATACATCTAATTACATATTAAGTAAAACATGTTATTGTAATGATGAAATCTACAAGAAGATAAAATAGATTGTAGATTATAGACCTTGGGTCACAATCTAGAGAATAACATGTTGTGGGCTTATTAATAAACTTAAATGGATTAAGTTATATGATTGAAATTAATAAGCAAGAGAAACTTGGTAATTTGAATAATAATTCAATATAAATGGGAATAACCAAGTTAAATGGAAACCCGGTGAAGTAAGGCAAGCACGTAAATAATGTTTAGACATAGGGTCCAACAACATATTAAAGAAAGGCGCTTGGACCAGTCCGTATGTTTGAGGGTGAATAACCCACCGGGGTAGATCATCGGGGTGTTATAAGACATGAGGGGAGCGCACATTCATCTAATTGTTTGATGGCTCCAAAGGACTGGAAAGGGAAGCACGCGACTTCCTGAAGTACGTAAGGTGCTCCTAGTAGTCCTTTGTGCGGTGATAGATGTCTTAGGCTGTGCTCTCAAGGGTTGGGTCTGCGCGTAACTACCAGGTGGGTGGACCTTGACTGCAGATGTAACTTTGCAGTCAGAATACTGTGACGAGGTGACGCAAGGGTGGTTCGGCGGATTCCTCACGAGGAGGTAGAGAGGGCCACTACCAACAAGGATAGTAGACCGTCGGATATCCGTCATTGGCAGCCAGCGGGATGCGAAAAGACTAGATCTAACCCCAAGATATTATTTCACCTTTCACTATCGAGGTACGGGGTTGAGGGGAGACGCCACATGGATGTTTAGATTGGTTGTTATTAGAGGCGGTTGCTTAGCTCTTGTAGTATTTACTAGTTGAGGGAGGGGCCGAGGTGGGGACATAGCCACCATGAAAAACAGACCCTAGGATTATCTGTACATAGAGGTTCATAAAGACAGGCCTATACAGGTATGGATAAGCTTCCAACCGAGTTCCGTGTTTCTTTCTTATCCCTGCCACAGAACTCGATGCACATTAGAGGACATGCGATTGAGGCATCGAGCTACAATTACAGTACATACGTGGGACAGTTTAGATACACACGTATCTTCTCTGGGTGGTGTATCGTAGACTAAAGGGCATTATTCCGATAAGGAATCAGATTCGATCGATGGTGGTAGTCCATATGCTTACGTAGCATAGTAATGGTAGATCTATGCGGAACGTAACGTTGTTATATAGGGATCCGTACGTCACTCCGGCGTAGGATGAGGGACTGCGTTCATTTCGGTGGAGACCATTCAAGTGGGTTACCATGGTGTGTATCTCAATATTGAGAGATAGCTACATATATTGTATTAGGTAAATCCATGGGAAAGTAAATGGGTACGATGCGCGTATAAGTCTTGAGTACGATTAACCCAAGTAACCTAATAATCAAGAAATGTAATGGAACAGGATTGTAGGGATCATTTTACTTCTGATATACTAGTATCTGTGTGGTACAGAGAAATGTATTAAGAAGTACAGTATATTATGTCCAAACTTATCTTGTTCAGTTCACACTTGTCCTTACTATTGTTATTATTATCTTGTTCTTTCAGTTTTTATATACCTGCCATGATACTTTTATTTATTTATATTTAAAAGTAACTGGACTCGCCAGACTTTATGTCTGACCTTTTGTTTCCTCTTCTCTCTCTTCCGTTCCCCCCCCCCCCCAAAGGTTCTCAGGGTGGAAGTGCTTAGAGTTGATTTGGATTCTTTCAGCTTAGCTTGGGTTTTGGATATGGATGTACAACTTTGACTTATTCAACTCTCATATGGCTTTGCTTGAGAAATATGGTTTATGCTTTTGTACTCTGATATTTTTGGCAAGACAGATTATTAAACATGTAACTGGTTATTTCAAACCTATGATGTAAACTCGGTATTTGGGACCATGATATTATGATTTAAATATAGTTTTTAATTCCGTTGCTATTTTACATGTCTGTCTTGTGCAATTATGTTCTTATTTACATATAATGCTTCACGAAACTCAATGCATTCCCTTAGTGAGTGACATTAACGGATGTAGGGTGTCACAATACCCCTAACACGAAAATTATTAACAGGATCTAAATACTTACTTGCCCTTTACCATCTAGTAGTCACAACTAGTCCTAACTGTGTACCAACAATTATTTCAAGCAACACCCTAGACTTTTTTATGCTTACCCATTCTACAGGAACTTACCGTTATTCCAAGATAATTCTCGCTACTTACTTCATAGCCTCAAAACTATTCCCGTCTTCCCTAGGCCCTAATCCTCACCTACTCCATACTTTTAAAACATGGTTTGACCTTTTTATTTCACTTTTCTTCCAAAAATTAAAAGTGTCAAACTTTATTTTCATCACAAAAACTTACTTTTGCCAGACCATAAAACATATCATTTTATAAAAAAATGCAAATCATTTTTCTTTCAAATCTGAAAAACTGGAGTAGACAAGGACAACTATTTCTCAATTATGTTCACAACTTCTCTTACTTTTCTAATATGTTCATTACATATTTTAAAACTATAACTTTTAAGATTTCAAACTTGAAAACATCATAAACCATTTTCCCAAAACTTATATAATTTCAAGTTCTTTAAAGTTAACAATGGGGTTAGACTCAAAGCGGGTTTCCAATTTTTTTGGGCTTTCCTAGACACTCCCACAAGGTCAATTCTCTCATATATATATATATATATATATATATATATATATATATATTCCAAATCAATTTTTTCCGTTTTTAACCTTTTCCAATTTATAAGGTTTTACCGCTAAGCCCGCTAATAAGAAATATCAACATATAGGATCCTCCTTTCTCTATTTCAAAATATATTGTACATTTCCCACCCAAATAACCTAAGGGTCTCAAATTTCCATATTCATTCCTTTAGTGTACAAAACAGTCATCCCAATTCTTGCCATATTATACTTTTTTCTATTTTGTAGGTTACTCTCTGGATCTAGGTATACGTATATATATATATATAATATTTATATTTTTTTAAACATACAAATACGTTCACTCACTATTTATCCAAGTATCCTAAACCTAAGATCTGATACCAGATGTAACAACTCGAATTCCGAAAGACCGATTTTTTTTTTAAATTCTAATCCATCGAAACCCATGCTGGTTGCTCTAGTATCCTGCAGAAAAGACAGAGATATAAAATATATTAGAGCTCAGAAAATATCTCACAGTGGAATGGATAAAGTATAATATAATCAAAGTATAGTCTTACCATATTAATAATACTGCCTAACCAGTATCCAAAGCTATCATATCTCTATCACAAATCTAACCTGCGAGTATGTTATGAGGAGGGGGGTCAGAACACAAGTTCTGGTGACTGTATTTAAACTATACATTTTCTATAACCTTACATATACCGTTCAATCACATTTTATTATTTGTTAGGTTACTTGGGTTAACAACACTCAAGGCTTACACACACGTCGTACCCATTTACTTTCCAGTGGATTAACCCAATACAGTATATATGTAGCTACCCCCAATATTAAGGTACACCCCATGGTCCCCCACTCGCACGGTCTCCATCATAATGCCACAGAAATGTAGGCATTTCCTCATCCTACGCCGGAGTGACGTACATATCTCTATATAATGTTGTTACGTTCCACATATATCTGTCATTACTACGCTATGTAAGCGTACAGACTTCCATCTTCGATTGAATTAGATTCCATCACAGAGTATTGCCCTCAAGTCTACGATACACCACCCAAAGCAGACATGCATGTATCTAAACTTTCCCACGTACGTACCATCAACCATATTTGATGCCTTAACCGCACATAACCTCTAATGTGCACCAATTTCCATGGCAGGGCTATACAAGAAACACAGAATTCGGTCGGGAGCTTTTCCATATCTGTAGAGGCCCACCTTTAAGAGCCTCAAAATACAAATATCATTAAGGACTGTTTTTCATGGTGGCTATGGCCCCACCTCGACCCCTCCCACAACTAGTAAATACTACAGGAGTTAAGCGACTTAAAACTAACAAACAATCTAAATATCCAGTTGGTGTCTCCCCTCAACCACCGTGCCTCGATAGTGAAAGGTGGATGGTGTCTTAGGTTTAGCTCTAGTCTTTTTGCATCCCACTGGCTGTCGATGACGGGTACCCGACGATCTACTATCCTTATTGGTCGTGACCCCTACCTTCCAGTTGAGTCGATCGCCGAATCACCCTAGTGTCACCTCGTCACAGCTTTCTGACTACAAAGCTAATTTTGCGGTCAAAGCTACTCACCGGGTAGTTACGTGCAGACCCAACCTCTATGAGCACATCCCAAACATTGCACCACCAAAGAGGACTACCACGGGCACCTTCCACGTCTCAGGAAGCCGCGTGCTTCCCCTTCCAGTCCTTTAGAGCCAACAGAATAATCAGATGAACGTGCGCTCCCCTCGTGCCTCACGAACACCATGAGGATCTACCCCCGTTGGGTTATTCATCCTCAAACATGCAGATTGGTCCAAGCGCCTCATTTTAATATGTTATTAGACCCTATGTCTAAAAATTCTTTTATGCGCTTGCTTTACCTCACCAAGTTTCCATTTAACTTGGTTATTCCTAGTCACATTGACTTCTTTTCAAGTTACCAAGTTCCTCTTGCTTATTTATTTCAGTCATATAACTTAACCCATTTAAGTATTAATAATCCCACAACATGTTATTCTCTAGATTGTGATCCAAGGTCTGTAATCCACAATCCCTTTATATTCTTGTTTGATTTCATAGTTGCAATAACATGTTCTACTTGATATATAATTAAGTATATCTCAATTCACATGTTTTCTGTTTAACATGTCAGTCATTATTTATGATTAAATATAAGTTATTTCATTTCATAAGTTTTCCTCACTCTTTCCTATTTAATCATAAATCCATCTTACACTGTCGCAACAAATTATCGTTGTCTACTTATTAACTTAGTTCTTTTAACTAAGGTTCACTAATAAGTCTCCTTTTCATAAATATAACTTATGTTGTCCTCATCCGTAGATTTCAGATTCTCGTTCTTACAAATAACTTAATTTACAATTAAGTACAACTTACTCCACTACATAAGTTATTCCATTTCCTTTATAGTTTATTATAACCTAAGTTATAATTTCCACTTGTCCCAAGGATAAGCCTACCTATTATGTAACATTCTCATCAATGTAACTTATTTATAATAGGTTATTATCATTCCTCGTTCATTCCACTTCCTTTACTATTGTAATCATCTTTCATTCATTTCCTTATTCATTTCCATTAATCACTATTTGTGCCATTTATTTCTAGCCTTATGTATATATATTTTCACTAGACCTCTCACATTAAACCGATCACTTGTGGATGCTGGATTTGCCGGGCGGTTTTGGGCAGACTTCTACCACAAGTTGAATTTAATATCGTGTCTAGGTGCGTTACAATTTTATATTTTCTGTAATTTTTCTATATAATTTAGACGTGTCCGTTCTTTTAAATTTTTACTTTAATCTATATTTTTCATTTCATCATATTAAACCCATTTTATGTCATATGTTCTTCCTAACATATAATTCATCTCAAAGTAATATGTGATCGTCAAATCATGTAATTATTCTAATTTAACATGTAATTATTCCCATTTCTACAATTAAGGGTTCACGCACATAATTGTCACAAGCTAACATGTAATTATAACAACAATAATCGCTACACATATTTTTAACAAGTTTACATTTCAATAGGTGAATATTTCAGTGCATTAAACGTTTTCCACATATGAATTTTCCAACATATTCATATTAATATTTCAACATATCAAAATAGCATTTAAAACTTTTAAGCATTCTAGCAGATTTACACTGCATGTTAGCGGGGAATGTTAAACGATAATATACCATTATCGAAAATGATATAACTTAAATCCACTCACATAATTTACTTTCCAAATCCTGAATCTGGTCCAGATCTAGCATTCCATGGTTTCCCCTAACTAAATTTAGAACCTAGCAACCACGGATCCACAATTCTAACTAAAAGAAAAAGGAAAGAAAGAGGAAGTAAATTGAATAGACCAGATCTAAGAAATTACCTTACTTCGAACATGATTCTGAACACCTTCTTATTAATATTCATTCTGTCCCTCTTGATCTTGATGAAGAATTTTCCTAAACTAATTTTTTTTCTGAAGAGATTTGAGGCGGAGGAAGAATGGCAGAGCTTAGACGTTGTCTCAGAGAATATGAGATTTAGGCTAGGCTCTGCTAGCCTATTTATAGGTATTCAGGATCTTATCGTACATGCTGCGCTGAGTCACATTCGAACATGGTTAAGAAAACAGTCCAGATTCATCAATGAATCTGGCTGGATCTGGGGGGTGTCGACCCCCCTACAGGGGTCCCGTGAGCTGTTTTGACGCAGAAGTTTAAATTTCGAATGTTTGAATTTCTGGAATTCATTTAACTATAATATTCACATGTAATCCTCTTATACATGTACAAATCTTCTAATGACCATTATACGCGTAGATATATACGCACAAACTTTATTTCGATTTCAAAATTCAAACGGTGTTGTACCGTTATTTAATTATTGCCATATTCTTTGATTGCAGCCTTATTTTGAACTTTATCTCTTGATTTTTTTTTTGCACATATATACACATATATTCTCATATATATATAAACATATTTTCTTTACTTCCTTATATGTATAATTTCTCTTATATGTGTGTTTATACAAATTTCCTCTCATGAACATGTGTTAATTTTAGCTGTTCCCTTAAGACAAAAAAATGACAGCGATGGGGATCAAATTCTGTGCATCTTGTATGCAAGCCACATGCTCTAATCAACCGCACTACTAAGGCTATTGTTAACAAGGCTTAGAACAATGATAATTATTGTTCTTTTCTTAATTCTCTTTTTCATGTTTGCAACAATATTTCATTTAACCCATTGCATGAATCCTTTTCTTTTATTTCTCTTTTATTATTAACGCATAATCAGTACATGCAACATATTTACTACGCATGCAACCAACCCTTTCTTTCTTTTAATGCATGCAATAATAGTTTCTTCTTTTTCAGTGCATGTATTTATTACATGCAATATTATCAATACTATATTTTTCTTTTAAATACTTATGTCTATGCATATATATACACATATGCATTATTTAACTATTAAATTATCATAAAATGCGGGGTGTTACATTCGCCCACCCTTAGAAATTTCGTCCCCTAAATTTGATAAGAGTAAAAATCAATTAATCCCTCGCATAATATACATCCATCATGTGTGCATCCAATTTTTTGCAAACAATGTGCACTTGTGAAAAGTGAAATACAACATAATAATACATGTATGCCTAAGAGGTACCTCCTATGTGTATGCAAATTTTTTAAAAATTCTTTAAAACATAACGCTTCATCCTAAATATACTGGCAGTTCTACATGAATGTAATATTTTGAAAATCAAAAATGTTTTTTCATCCAAATTTTCCCACACTCTTACTAAGCAAGAGCGTAGTTCATCCAATTTTTGCATCCAAAACCCTGCCAAGCAACGTTATTTGTCGAATTTCAGAAAAATCTAATTTTATAAATTCGATTTCTGATGTTACAAAAAGGTAGAAAACAGAAAATTTTACATCTTTTGTTTTTCTTTTATGTAACTTTTCTATTTGTACTTCGATTTTATGCAACTATACTATATAAATTCCCTATTTTCCTATCCAAGTACAGTCCACATAAGAAATATTTTTCCTTGTTACAGATTTTCTTTTTCATCTTATCTTGGAAATTTTTATTTTTATCCATCTTTTCTCATTATTTGTCAAGTTTGTCGCTTTACTGAATTTGTTGTTTCCTTTTTAGTTGTACCATTTCTCTTTTCTTGGCTTATTTAATCATCTGATCTATGTTTTATTTCAAATAAGCCTTCTAGTTTTTCAACTAAAATAGGAAAATAGACACTCTACATAGCTAGTACTAAGGGCCAAGAATCTCGGGACTATGTCCCCCTCAGACAGCAAGCTTGAACCATGAGATCAATGATCGGTTTAGGTGTTACCCTAAATTCCCAACAGGAACAAAATAACAGAACGATCCCAACAGAAATACAATAATAGGTTATACCCTAACATGAAAATTATCAACAAGATATAAAGAGTTACTTGCCTTTTACCTTCTCGTAGTCACCACTAGTCCTAGCTGTGTACCAACAATTATTTCAAGCAACACCATAGGCTTTTCAATGCTTATGCATTCTATGGGAATTTACCATTATTCCAAGATAATTCTCGCTACTTACTTCATAGCCTCAAAACTATTTCCATCTTCCCTAGGCACTAATCCTCACGTACTCCATACTTTTAAAACATGGGTTGACCTTTTCATTTCACTTTTCTTCCAAAAAGTGTCAAAACTTTATTTTCATCACCAAAACTTACTTTTGCCAAACCATAAAACATGTCACTTTATAAAAAAATGCAAATCATTTTTTTTTTCAAATCACAAAAACTGGAGTAAATAAGGACAACTATTTCTCAATTATGTTCACAACTTCTCTTACTTTTCTAATATGTTCTTTACATATTTTAAAACTATAACTTTTAAGATTTAAAACTTGAAAACACCATAAGCTATTTTCCCAGAACTTATATAATTTCAAGTTCTTTAAAGTTAACAATGGGGTTAGACTCAAAACGGGTTCCTAATTTTTCTAGGCTTTTCTAGACACTCCTATAAGGTCAGTTCTCTCAACTATATATATTCCTAATCCATTTTTTTTCTCTTTTTAACCTTTTCCAATTTATAAGGTTTTTCCGCCAAGCCACTAATATGAAATATCAACATATGGGATCCTCCTTTCTCTATTTTAAAATATTTTGTACACTTCCCACCCAAATTTCCTAAGGGTCTCAAATTTTCATATTCATCCCTTTAGTGTATAAAACAGTCATCCCAATTCTTACCACATTATACTTTTTTTCTATTTAGTGGGTTCCTCTATGGCTCTAGGTATACATATTATAATATTTATATTTTTTTAACATATAAATATGTTCACTAATTATTTATATAGGAACCCTAAACCTAAGCTCTGATACCAGATGTAACAACCCTAGTTCCAACAGATCGATTTTTTTTAAAATTCTAATCCATCGAAAACCGTGTTGGTTGCTCTGGTATTCCGCAGAAAAGACAGTGATATAAAATATATCAGAGCTCAAAAAATATCTCATAGTAGAATGGATAAAGTATAATAAATCAAAGTATAGTCTTACCATATTAATAATACTGCCTAACCAGTATCCAAAGCTATCATATCTCTGCCACAAATCTAACCTGCGAGTATGTTATGAGAAGGGGGTCAGAACACAAGTTCTGGTGACTGGATTTAAACAATACATTTTCTATAACCCTACATATACCGTTCAATCATATTTTCTTATTTATTAGATTACTTGGGTTAACAGCACTCAATGCTTACACACACGTCGTACCCATTTACTTTCCTGTGGATTAACCTAAAACAGTATATATGTAGCTACCCACAATATTAAGGTACATCTCATGGTACCCCACTCGCATGGTCTCCACCATAATGCCACAGAAATGTACGTAGTCCCTCATCCTACGCTGAAGTGACATACGGATCTCTATATAACAATATTACGTTCCACGTATATCTGCCATTACTACGCTACGTAAGCGTACAGACTTCCATCTTCGATCGAATTAGATTTTATCACAGAGTAATGCCATCAAGTCTACGATACACCACCCAAAGCAGACATGCATGTATCTAGACTTTCCTACGTATGTATCGTCAATCGTATTTGATGCCTTAACTGCACATAACCTCTAATGTGCACCGATTTCCATGGCAGGGCTATACAAGAAACACGGAACTCGGTCAGCAGCTTTTCCATGTCTGTAGAGTCCCGCCTTTAAGTGCCTTAAAATACAAATATCCTTCAGGTCTGTTTTTCATGGTGGTTGTGGCCCCACCTCGACCCCTCCCTCAACTAGTAAATACTAAAAGAGCTAAGCGACTTACCCCTAACAAATAATCTAAATATCCAGTTGGCATCTCCCCTCAACCACCGTGCCACGTTAGTGAAAGGTGGATGGCGTCTTGGGTTTAGCTCTAGTCTTTTCGCATCCCACTGGCTGCCGATGACGGGGACCTGACAATCTACTATCCTTATTGGTCGTGACCCTTACCTCCCAATTGAGTCGATCACTGAATCACCCTAGTGTCACCTCATCATAGCTTTTTAACTACAAACCTACTTTTGTCGTCAAGGCTACTCACCGGGTAGTTACACGCAGACCCAACCTCTGTGAGCACATCCTGAACACTGCACCACCACAGAGGACTACCAGGGGAACCTGCCACGTCTCAGGAAGCCACGTGCATCCCCTTCCAGTCAGTTAGAGCCGATAGAATAATCAGATGAACGTGCGCTCCCCTCATGCCTCACGAACACCATGAGGATCTACCCCCGTTGGGTTATTCATCCTCAAACATGCAGATTGGTCCAAGCGCCTCATTTTAATATGTTATTAGACCCTATGTCTAAAAATTCTTTTATGCGCTTGCTTTACCTCACCAAGTTTCCATTTAACTTGGTTATTCCTAGTCACATTGACTTCTTTTCAAGTTACCAAGTTCCTCTTGCTTATTTATTTCAGTCATATAACTTAACCCATTTAAGTATTAATAATCCCACAACATGTTATTCTCTAGATTGTGATCCAAGGTCTGTAATCCACAATCCCTTTATATTCTTGTTTGATTTCATAGTTGCAATAACATGTTCTACTTGATATATAATTAAGTATATCTCAATTCACATGTTTTCTGTTTAACATGTCAGTCATTATTTATGATTAAATATAAGTTATTTCATTTCATAAGTTTACCTCACTCTTTCCTATTTAATCATAATTCCATCTTACATTGTCGCAACAACTTATCGTTGTCTACTTATTAACTTAATTCTCTTTACTAAGGTTCACTAACAAGTCTCCTTTTCATAAATATAACTTATGTTGTCCTCATCCGTAGATTTCAGATTCTCGTTCTTACAAATAACTTAATTTACAATTAAGTACAACTTACTCAACTTCATAAGTTATTCCGTTTCCTTTATCGTTTATTATAACCTAAGTTATAATTTCCACTTGTCCCTAGGACAAGCCTACCTATTATGTAACATTCTCATCAATGTAACTTATTTATAATAGGTTATTATCATTCCCCGTTCATTCCACTTCCTTTACTGTTGTAATCATCTTTCATTCATTTCCATTAATCACAATTAGTGCCATTTATTTCTAACTTTATATATATATATATATATATATATATATATATATATGCACTAGACCTCTTACACTAAGCCGAACACTTGTGGATGCTGGATTTGTCGGGCGGTTCTGGGCAGATTTCTTCCACAAGTTGACTTAACCTCGTGTCTTAGCACCATTACATGTTTTATTTACGCACTAGATCCCTCACATTAAATTAACAACTTGTGGACGCTGGATTTGCCAGGCAGTTCCTTACAGACTTCTACCACAAGTTGAATTTAAAATCGTCTCTAGGTGCGTTACAGTTTTCTATTTACTATAAATTTTATATATAATTTAGGTTTGTCCATTCTTCCAAATTTTACTTTAATCTATATTTTTCATGTTATCATATTAAGCCCATTTTATGTCATATGTTCTTCCTAACATATAATTCATCACAAAGTAACATGTGATCGTCAAATCATGTAATTATTCCCATTTCTACAATTAAGGGTTCAAGTATAATTGTCACAAGCTAACATGTAATTATAACAACAGCAATCGCTACACATATTTTTAGAAAGTTTACATTTCAATAGGTGAACATTTCATTACATTAAACGTTTCCACATATGAGTTTTCCAACATATTAATATTAATATTTCAACATGTCATAATAGCATTTCAACATTTTTAATCATTCTAGTTATTGCATGTTAACGGGGAATGTCAAACGGTAATATACAATTATCAAAAATGATATAACTTAAATCCACTTACCTAATTTGCTTTCCAAATCCTGAATCTGGTCCAGATCTAGCATTCTATGGTTTCCCCTAACTAAATTTAGAATCTAGCAACCATGGATCCACAATTCTTACTAAAAGAAAAAGGGAAAAAAGAGGAAGTAAATTGAATAGACCAGGTCTAAGAAATTACCTTACTTCGAATATGATTCTGAACACCTTCTTATTAATATTCATTCTTTCCCTACAAATCTTGATTCAGAATTTTCCTAAGCTAATTTTTTTCTAAAGAGATTTGAGTAGGAGGAAGACTGGCAAAGCTTAGACGTTGTCTCAGAGAATATGAGATTTAGGCTAGGCTCTGCTAGCCTATTTATAGGTGTTTAGGATCTTATCGTACACGCAACGCTAAGTCAGCATTTGAACTTGGTTAAGAAAACAGTCCAGATTCATCAATGAATCTGGCAGAATCTTGGGGTTGTCATCCCCGGTGTTGACCCCAGTAATGATTAGAATAGCAAGGAAGTAGAAACCAAATTTATGGTGGTTCAACAATTCTTCGTCCTGTGACCACTTTAGAGTAATGATATTTTACGCCGTAAAAGGATTACTGTTACATCTAGTTGATTCATAAATATAAATGGAAGAGCTTCCACAGAAAGTCTAAAAGATAGACCCCTTTCCATATGCGGAAGGTGGTGTATTAATAGACATAGAACTCAACATATTGGCTTGAAACTCATAGAGACGCCTGAAAGACTAAGCCACCTATCTCTTAAAAAAATCTACTGGATCGCACCCCTTTTCACTACGCCAAAAAGATGTTTTAGCTACCCTGCATCCGAGATGGCTAGACATTGTATCAAATATGTTATGGCTCTTCGCTGTATTTAATAGTTTGGATACGGCTATTAGCCTTGTCATATTTTATTCGGCTTTTATCCCAATCCAATTTCGTGCTTTTTATCGGCCGAAACTTTTACCCCAAAACGCATAGCTTCCCCTCCAAATAATTTGCTTTCCCTCTTAATTAGATATGGATCTGAGTTATATCAAGTATGATAAGACTTTTAGATGTATCTAATTCAACGTATATTTTTGGTATGAAACTTCTACGGATAAAACACACACACACACACATCTTCATTTTCCCCGCGCATATCCGTTTTTCCCCCATACCATTTTCCCCCTAAATTACCAAACACAAACCTCTCCACTTGCAATATCTCATTGGTGACTTTTTTGGCCGCGATCAAGGTGTCATCCTTTTTCTTCCTCGACTAGGGTTTTGAAAATGTTTTGTTCTCAAGAAATCAAAACCATAATCTGCAAATCACCCTCCATCGCAAATCATTGCCGCAGAGTCATTGATGCATCTGTGGGTGAGCTCAAATTCTAATTACTTTTCTTTGCAATTTTAGTTTAGTTTCTAATGGCTGTGACTACCTACTTTTAGTCTATGAGTGTTGCTTTGTGATTTTAGTTTATATTGGATAGTCAGACTGATTTTCTATGCTCTTTGTGAGTTTCCACTCACGATGAGCTTTTGATTCAAGTTTATTTATCTAGTTGAGTTACTAGAATGAAATAGTTATGTTGGATGTGGCCTGTGTGTTAACACAGTTGTTGCTTTCGATTTTTTCCCTATTACGCATTTGGGTTAGATTGTATTGCTATGATATTTTAACTGTGAATTTGTATTTGAAAATTTTCTTATGAGAATTTAATTGTATATGTATACACATACATATGAATGTGTATATATGTACAACTTAATCTCAATATCACTTGAAATTTACAATAGTGAGTCACTTGACATTGTCTACTTGTATCGATATGATAGTATAAACTGCCCATTTGCACTTCTTGACCTGTGTGTCATCATTTAGTTCACCCTTGTACTAGTTGGTATGCACATACTTAGGTTTTTGAGTTGCACCTGCCTTTTCTTACATTATTTCTCTAAAGGATGGTTTGATTTGTTGGGATGAACTTAACCACCTAGTAGGCCTAATTTTCCTTGTGGTCATTATTGTTAGTCATTTGAGTTTGATGCTAAATGCTAGTGATGTTGGGTTCTACCATGTGTATTTGATCATTTGTTTGACCTCGAGCCTTCTTATTTTTTCTAAGCTCTTTACATTTCAGTTTAGTTGGGTTAAGCATTAATAAAGTGCATGTATTCAGTATTCCTAATGAATTTGGATATAAGCTTTTTCGATTAGTTCTGTTTGTGTTGTTTAGTTGTAGCAATTTAACTGACCAACCATTTGCATGTCTTCTGTTCATTCCTATTTATGTGTTAACATTAGTGCTTATTGTTCGTCTTCATTGTCATGAAAAAAGGTACATTGGCTAATGGAATATGCGAACTTTCTTTCGTTAGTTCATTGACTATTTGACACAGATCATCAATGTAAGGTTTTTAGCAATTTACAAGTAAAATCCTTTTAACCTTTTGAATTATTATAGTCTATTAAGTGAAGTTTCATATTGTTTCTATCCCTTAACTTTGCATTGATTAATGGATGAAGGATACTTTCAGTTTTGGGAAATATAGTCGTTCACTCTCTATTAACAATTTTTTATGCATTTGAGTCATTACCTTGCATTTTGTCAAATTAAGAGTGTCATTTTATGCATACTGTAGAAGTTAAAAACAAGATACACTTATGCTTACAATGTTATCCTGGTGTACATGTTAGTAACCAAGATACATCTTTTCAGCTTGACAATTAATGCCGATTAAATATCCTAGCTCATACGAATACACTGACATTTTGTCTGGACCATCAAATCCTAATCCATCTTCATCCAGGGAACCAACTTTGTTGTACATTGAATTGGAAGAGAGACACTACAAAGGTTTGCAAGAGAAAGAAATTGAAGTGGGGATGCACTATACTCTGGATGTTCTTCATTACTGAAGAGGTTCATAGCATGATTTAGGATGTTCTTTATTACTTGTCATGTTGCGAAGCTCTTTAGTGAATGAGAACTTTATATTATAGTTTTCATCATTTCAAAGTGTTTTCTCAGCCAGCCCATAGAAAGTTGGTTCAGTAAATTTTGATTTTCAAAGTTGGTTTCATTTTAACAATGCATAAATTCTCCAAACTAGGTCATAATAGTCTTTCAATAACACAACAAAATACATATATATGCGCAAAACCATGCCACATGCTTGTATTGTAAATTAATACATATACATATATATATATGTAAAACATGTCACCTTATTTATTGATCCAAGAAATATCAATGTGTTTATATTTAGACTCATTTTAGCATGTAGCATGCTGGTTGTTCATACAATTTGTATATAATTTCTAAAAACATTTAACTGCCTTGTAACTCATACAATTCAAGTTATTTTAGGAAAAATTGGTATGGACTGCGCAAAGAAAACCAAGTATGATTTACTTGCTTGGAGAAATGACCTGATTATTACAAGCTCTGATATATGATAATTGAGATAAATATGCTCTTTGAGTAAGTTTCTATTTTTTAATTTTGTGACACCCCACGTCCGTTAATATCACTCTTTATCAGAATGCATTAAGTTTCGTGAAGCCTTATAGGTAACAGAAGCAGAAACTCACAAGGCAGATATAAAAATGGCAGCGAAAATTTAAAACTTCATTACTCAACAGAAAAACATTGTAGTCTTAAAACAAGTTAAAACATCAAGCTAAAATACTGAAACCAAGTACATCAAACCAAAACATCTCCCTTGCACTAAAAACCTTAAGAGTACAGAAATGTAAAATCATAATCTTCAATAATAGCCAAAACAAAGCGGACAAGTAGTCGAAGCGATACATCAAAGCAGATCCAGATCCAAGAAGAAACAGAAGAGAGAGAAAGTCCCAATTACGCCTGAGCGTTCCCACCCTGAGAACCTAGGCGAGAGGAAGGAAGAGAGAGAAAAAGAAACAAAAAGGGTCAGACATAAAGTCTGGCGAGTCCGATGATTTTTAGCATATAAAGAAATAAAAGTATCATGATAGGCATATAAGGCTGAATGAGGCATAACAATATCATATAACATGTATAAACAGGATGAACAGGATAAGCAGAATGAACAGGGTAGACTGTGCTTCTCAAATACTTTTCTCTGCAAAAATACTAGTATAACAGATAGGTGACAGGATTAGGTGTTCCCTAATATAACAAAAACAGAATGATCCCAACAGAAACATAATGGTAGTTTTAGGTGTACTCTGGTTACATAACGGGTTTTACCACCAAACAGAAATAACAGGCACCTCAACAAAAATAACGGGTGTTACCCAAACAGAAATAATGGGTACCTAAATAGAAAACAGACAGGACTTGATATACCATAATTACTACCCCAAGCGATCGACTCCCTAATGTGTAAATACCCTGTGTCGGCCCCATAGTAGGGTGTATTACTTCTTAAAGTGGCAACCTACAGAAGGACATAGACCTATTTACTGGTGCTACAATGGCTTATTTTCCCCCATAGACCAGACCCATGCACGCACATGACTCCATTGGAATGCGCGCGTATACACCCCCATTCAGATGAACCACTTACAATCAGTTCAATATGCATGCCCTGACCCCTAACTAGTGCAGGGTCCCCTTTTAATACCAGAATGGGTTACTAACTGATATGGGCCCCCACACAGCAAATGACACAAGTCAAACCCCTAGACTTGTGTCCCTCCAATTAACTAGGATTTTTAATAGGTTAAGCCTTACAGATTAATAGGTTCGCCTAACCCCCCATAGATTAATAGGTTAAGTTTTACAGGTTCATATAACCCCCAATAGATTAAACAGGTTAAGTATTATAGGTTAACAGGTTTATATATAACCCCAATAGATTAAACAGGTTTACTTAACTCCGACAGGTTTATATAACCCCAACAGATTTACTTTACGCCAATAGAGCAAACAGGTTAAAAGGTGCATATAACCCTAACAGATTAAATAGGTTAACAGGTTTATATAACCCTAACAAATTAGAAGGGTTCCACATGTTTTACGTACAGTTTCATTACATGTTCCACTTAATCCTCGAATTATGCTTATAGATTTACATGTTCATACAACTCAATTTCTGTCATATTCCACTACACAAGATATGCCCTAAATTTCCCCTCTTTTATTTTCATTCCCAAACATTCCCTAATAATCCCAATTTCATTCATACACAGATTTCTTATGAGATTGGCTTTAGCTCGAAGGTAGCATAGGCTTACAAAATAAAAAGGGAATAAGAGATGGAGAATGACAGAAATAGGCATAATAACAACATAATAGGCATATAATAACAACTGAACAACAAAATGGGTGTATGGAAAAATACATGTAATTATAGCAGAACAGTAAGATATGAATCAGTTTCTTAACAGGCATAGGCTCAGATCCAGGTTTATTAACATGTCAGGATTACTGTTAAACTTTATAACTAAAAGTAACATGAACTCATAGAGATTGGATTTAAAGAACAGAGAATAATATGCTGATGTTGCAGAAGAAATTCTTGTATATGTTAGGTAGGAATTGTCTTGATTCAATCCAAGTTTCGGTAGCATCTCTCCATCTCCATTTTATATTTTCAGAACAAGAGTTTGAGGAAGAAGTATGATTTATTTGATAGGAATGCATGCCTTTATATAGAGTTTACAAGATAATCCTTAACCGTCAGGTCTTTGTTTTCAAATCCAACCGTTGAGGAAATAATGAACCTAGTTAACAAATACCTCCAGAATTAGAAGAATGTATTCTACGAGATCAGGGTTGGGTCGACCCACCTGACCTTGGGTCGACCCAGACCAGGCATGGGTCGACCCTTAATGGGTCAGATTCCCGCCATTACCGCCTTCGTTTCCCGCTTATGTATTTTGAATTTTGATTCTATTTATATTTACATATATCCTTCTTTATTATATGTATACAAACTTCTAACATTTATATCTTCCTCATACGGTGTCCGTTTTACGCAAACTCGGAGTCTATCTTCAGCAGAATTCCGAGTTGAATGCAATGGTTTAGTCCATTTTACTTAAATACCAATATTTAATTGAGTATCCCCTTTAGTTTGTTAATGTTCTATAAAATTATGGGGTGTTACATTTTCCTCTACTTAAAGGATTTCATCCCTGAAATCTCCAAGTCAAGAAGAATGTTACTATCCTAACATCCACCTACATTCATCTACTCATCCGTCATCCACAGGCATCCATTATCCTTAGAAATTTCTAATGCTTATATGAACATATGCAACGGTGTGTGTATATGTTCCTATGCTAATGCGAAAATCAGGCGGTTTACTGATCCAGTTGATCCCCATAATGTAATATATGTTTGTGCCATGAATCCAAAATGTATGAAAATAGTCTTAGTATATCACGTAAACTCTATATGTGTGCACAATTATCCGTCCAAATGCAACATCCATGTGATGATACATCCATTTTCACCTATAAAAATAAAATGCACACTCAGCCATATGCAGTGTGAGAGTGCTTTGAGCCGATCTAGTGCCTAATGTGTGTATATGCATCCACAAGCAACCAATTGCATGCACTTGCATCCATCAAACACAACATGTCTCAAACACATGTTTACACCAATTGGTTTCTACCTACAGGTAAGATTCGATCGATAGGATATACTCAAATGATATCAGCATGTACGAATAAAAGCTCGGAAAGAGAAGTTAAGAACATACCCTTGAAAAGAAAAGGGCACGAAGCGCGAATCTTGTCTTCAGTCTCCCAAGTTGCATCCTTGCGGTCTTCAACCCATTGAACTTTCATTAACTTAACCTCTCTATTGCGTAGTTTCTTAACCTCTGATCCTATTATACGTGTAGGAACTCGTCTAACTGCTGCCTCCTTTTCCACCTATACTTCCTTAAGCGTGCTCGATTTAGCTATCTCTGTTGTATCATGAAGGCACTTCCACAAACGGGAAACGTGGAAAACATCATGAATACCCACCAATCTCACTGGTAATCTCACCCTATAGGCCATCTGACCTATCCTCTCCACTATGGGAAATGGCCCTACAAACCTTGGTGCTAATTTCCCTACAGATCCAAAGCGAACCATATTCCTCATAGGTGATACTTTGATGAAAACCATGTCTCCTACCTTAAACTCAATCTCCATCCTCCTCTTATCTACGTGGGACTTCTACTTGTCCTGAGCTGTTTTCATACGTCAGAGGACAAGATCAATCTTTTCTGAAGTCTCCCAAATCATCTTAGGTCCAAGTAGAAGCCTATCTGTAGTCTCCCACCAACAAGTTGGTGATCTGCAAGGTCGCCCATATAATGCCTCGAAGGATGCCAATTGTAGGCAAACTCCACTAATGGAAGATGCTCTTCCCAAGTTCCTCTGAAGTCTAGGATATACAGACTCAAAAGATCCTCAAGGACTCTATTCACCCTCTTAGTTTGTCCATCGGTCTGAGGATGATATGCGGTGCTCAAACATAACTGTGTACCTAGTGCCTCTTGCAGGCTCTTCCAAAACTCACTAGTGAAGATGGGATCACGATTACTCGCTGTGCTAGAAGTACTCCATGTAGATGGACTATCTCACGAAGATAAACTGATGTCAGCAATGCCGCTGTCCTCTTGCTCTTGATAGGAATGAAATGAGTGTTCTTAGTAAACATGTCCACTATAACCCAGATACTAATGTTGCCTCTCCTCGATCTAGGCAAACCATCAATGAAATTCATAGAGACGCTCTCCCACTTCCATTGTGGGACCTCCAAAGGATGAAGCAAACCTTCAGGCTTCTTCTGTTCAGCTATTACTTACTGGAAAACTAAACATCGAGCTACAAACTCCACTACATCTTTCTTCATCCTGTCCCAAAAGAAAATCCTCTTCTTGTCTATATACATCTTATCGCCGCCCGGATGGATAGTCATCCTAGAATAATGGTCTTCCTCAAGGGATGTCCTCAACAATTCCCCAACTCGGGGAACACAAAGCCTCTTATCTCGCCATAACCACCCTCTGTCATCGGTGGAATATCTGCTGAGGTGGCTAGAAACTCCCCCTCTACTGAGTCCATCCAAGATGTCTGCTATCTATGGGTCCTCTCACTGCAAAGATCCTATCCAATCCATAAGAGTAGGTCGCACCACTAAGGATGCCAACAAACCAGGTGTAAGATCCGTAAATGGCCTAAACTCGAAGGTCGATATGTACTCCAAACTCTACCTCTCTACGAATAGAGGACTCAAGGACATCCGCTGCCTACTCAGTGCGTCCGCCATTACATTACCCTTGCCATGGGTAAAAGCAATCTCAAAATCACAGCACGCTAGGAACTCCATCCATATATACTATCTCAAATTGAGATCCTTCTGCGAGAACATATACTTGAGCGACTTATGGTCCGTGTATAACTCGAACCTCTCTCCAAGGAGATAATGCCGCCAAGTCTTAAGTGCGAACACTATAACAGCCAACTCTAAATCATGGGTAGGGTAGTTCCTCTCATGAACTCTCAACTGTCTACTAACATAGCATACTACCCTTCCCTCTTGCATCAAGACGACACCAAGCCCTGTACCACATGTATCAGTGTACACTGCGAACACCTTATTCCCATCAGGCAATGTAAAGACTAGGGCTATTGTCGGAGCCCTCTTCAACCACTGAAAAGCATCCTCACAGTCAATACTCCAAGAAAAGGTCAGATTTTTCTTCATTATTCTAGTGAGTGGGGCTGATATCCTTGCAAAGTCCTTAATACACTTCCTATAATAGCCCGCTAAACGGAGAAATCCTCTCATCTCTATTGCATTCTTTGGAACTTCCGATCTTGAACTGCAACTACTTTCGCGGGATCCACCGCTATCCCATCCTTGGAGACCACATGCTCTAGAATTCTCACCTTCTCTCTCCAAAAGTGACACTTGGAGAAGCCTTAAGCTGGTGTGCTCTAAGAGTCCTCAACACATATCCTAAATGTATGGTATGTTCTTCCTCGCTCTTCGAGAAAACCAAGATGTCATCCACAAAGACCACCACGAACTTATTCAGAAACTCCATAAACACCCTACTCATTAGATCCACAAAATACGCGGGTGCATTCGTCAACCCAGACGGTATGACTAGCCACTTAAAAGCAGTCTTGTCTATACTGTCCTCGGCCACCCTCAACTGATGAAATCCCATGGCTAGATCTAATTGCGAGAAAACAGATGCGCCAATAAGCTGGTCAAACAGATCGTCAATCCTCGAGTGTGGGTGCCTATTCTTCTTATTAAGCTTATTTAACTCCCTGTAATCCACTAATATGAGAAGTGAGCCATCCGCCTTAATTGCAAAGTCGAAATGAGCACTCCATTCTGATATACTTCGCCTAATAAACCCCTTCTCAAGTAGGTCCACTACTTGCTTGCTAAGATCCCTTCCTTCCTTAAGAGCCATATGGCGCATAGGCAATGCGACTTGCTTCGCGTTATCCACTAAGTATATCCGGAAATCAATCTCAAGCCTTAGAGGTAATCCCCGAACCTCATAAAAAACATCTGAATACTCATAGACCATGGCAACAAGTTGCAAATCATTAACGTAAGCATCAAGTGATTCTAGGAAGCTAAGCATTGCAGACCCATTTAGGTCACAGGAAATCTCGAGAGTCCTCCCACGGTAAGTCAAAATTCTAAAGACCCTCCTCTCACAATCTTGGATGACACCATGCATGACTAGCCAATCCATCCCTAGAATCAGACCATAGCCCATAAAACCAAGAACATACGCGCCGCGCTCGAACTTGACGCCTAATACAGATAACCTCAAACCTTGACATATCATAGACAGATGAGCCGTGGCCCCAATGGGGTTTGAGACGATAACGGGATCAGAATAAATACTAGTACTAAAGTGTAGAGACTCAACCATAGAATCAAATATAAAAGAGTGAGAAGCGCCAGAATAAAAAAGAGTCCTAACTAGATGGTCGGAAAGGGAAATCAAACCTTCAAAAGAAACTTTCCTACCTCTGCCGATCCACTAGCCTCGAGAGCATGTACCTTCCCTCTAGTAGGTCCAGCCCTTTTCCCCTATCTATGCTTCTTCGGGCACTCCCTAGTATAGTGTCCAACTTCACCACAGTTGAAGCAAGCATTCTTCCTATTTTTTGAAATCCTGGACCTGATGACCCAAGGTCCTACAACTATGACATTTCTTATTGTTCTGAGCTTTTTCGTTTTTTCCACTTTTCTTTTGTGCTTCTTTCTTGGGCCATACTTTCTTGTTTTGAGTCTCATCAGCCTTGACCTCTTTCTTCTCATCTTTACACTCTTCGTGCATTAATGCCATGTCAACAAGCCTCTAAAAAGTTACCCTCATCGGTATACGAGACAATACCAATGCTTGAAGACTCTTGCGAACCTTAAAGCATTCTTGTGCGGGGTATTCACCAGTTCCAGCCCAAACCTTGCCAACTGATTGAATTTATTGACATACTCTTTTACAGACATACTTCCTTGCTTAAGTGGTAATAATCTCTCCATCTGCATATACTCTTCTGCCTGAGAAAGAAACTTCGTCTTAAATCTCTATCGGAAATCAGCCCAAGTATCAACTGAATGCTCTGCTTGTGTCACCTCCCACCATAACGAAGCCTCGTCCTTAAGCTGCCAGGTAGCCATCTGTGCCATCCTACGGTTATCGACATCAAAAGGTCTAAACAAGTTCTATGTCTCTCGCAACCAATTCCATGCCTCCATAAAGCTTCCAGTTCCACGAAATAGTTTTCCTCCCATAGCACACAAGTACTAGCATATCTTAAAGAAATTATCTACTCGCGGAGGCGGAGGAACATGGTTGCTGTAGGGGGAGGGGCATCTCCGTGGCCTCCGGCTGGTGTCGTAGCCTCAAGATATCTACAGAACCAAGCCAGTATTGGAACGTCCTCGGGAAGAATCGGTTCCCCATACATTCTGAAAAGAAAGGTAAATGGGTTCAAACAAAGAATCGGAAAGATATTTTATATGGCTTTGGGGAATATGATTTTCAAAAACAGACTTTTCCTTGAAAAGACTTTTTTTAAAACAATTTTCAAAACCTTTATCCGATCTTGTAACCTTCAGCTCTAATACCAAATGTGACACCCCACATCCGTTAATGTCACTCTTTATCAAAATGCATTAAGTTTCATGTAGCGTTGTAGATAAAAAGAAGCAGAATCTCACAAGAAGATATAAAAATAACAGTGGAAATTTAAAACTTCATTATTTAGCATAAAAACATCGTAGTCTCAAAACCAGTAAAAACATCAAGCTAAAATACTAAAAACATGTACATCAAACCAAAACATCTACCTTGCACTAAAAACCATCAGAGTACAGAAATGTAAAATCATAATCCCCAATAATAGCCATAATAAAGTAGACAAGTAGTCGAAGCGATACATCGAAGTAGATCCAGATCTAAGCAGAAACAGAAGAGAGAGAAATTCCTAATCGTGCCTGAGCATTCCTACCACGAGAACCTAAGGGGGAGAGGAAGAGAGAGAAAAGGAAACAAAAAGGGTTAGACATAAAGTCTGGCGAGTCCAGTGACTTTTAGCATATAAAGAAATAAAAGTATCATGACAGGCATATAAGACTGGATGAGAGACAACAGTATCATATAAAAGGTGTAAACAAGATGAACATGATAAGCAGAATAAACAAGGTAGACTATGCTTCTCAAATACTTTTCTCTGCACCAATACAGTATAGCAGATATGTGATAGGATTAGGCGTCCCTAATATAACAGAATGATTCCATCAGAAACATAATGGTAGTCTTAGGTGTACTCTAGTAATATAATGGATTTTACCACAAACAGAAATAATAGGTACCTCAACAGAAATAACGGGTGTTACCCAAACAGAAATAACGGGTACCTAATCAGAAAACAGACAGGACTAGACGTGCCCTACCCAAACGATCAACTCCCTAATGTGTAAATACCCTGTATCGGCCCCAAATAAGGTGTATTACTTCCTAAGGTGGCAATCTGTAGGACACTGACCTATTTACTGGTACAACAATTGTAACAACCCGTATTTTAATAACATGTTAAAACCATAAATCAAGGCAGAATTAATTTTTCAAATAAGAATCAGGGAAAATGGGTTGCGCCAATGCGTTCGTCTCGAAATTCTGCTTGGAAACGAGTTCGAGTTTTCGAAAAACGGAATCCGTATGAGGGAGATATGACCCTCCGAAGTTTCAAGGATTTTCAGAACAGAAAAACAGCTCGAATTCGAATTCGAAATTCGAATTCAAACCCCAACGCAGACTGGGTTGGAATTTTCCCGTCCAGGACCAGGTCGACCTGGGGGTCGACACTATCGTCGATCCCCCAGGGACCAGGTCGACCCTATGGTCGACCTGGGGGTCGACCTGGTGCTGAAACCCAGTTTCGAGCCTGGGTTCATTCTGATGTTTTTGGTCTCGTTTTCAGTCTAGGTTCGTTCATCTAATCCTATATAAACAACCCCGTAGCCCCATTCTCTTTACACCATTTTACTCTCTCCTTATGTTGCCTCTGAAATAATTGAAATAAATAAATTAAAATAAAACACGAAGACTGTTTCTTGAAGACTACAGCTAGGGATTGCATATTGGGGATTTTCTTCTATAATCAAATCGAGATTCAACAATTCAACGACTAGTTCCTAGATTTGACTTCTGCATCTCAATTTCTTAGTCCACGATCTGTAAGTTCTAGTTACTTTGAGATTTAAACTTGTTAATTGTAATTTGAACATGAGATAAAGTGAAATTGGACTTAAGTATGATAATCGATTCACATCTATTCTAGTTTCCATCTTGGATCTTGACATTTGGGAATATTGCTATGAAATCAGTTTGGACCTATTCATGCTGTAAATCAAAGTCTTTCATGTCCATAACATTATCATGCCTGTGATGTTGAATCAGTCTATTATTTACAAGTTTGGGACTATCACCTTATGCCATGACTATCACCTTATTATGCTAGATTTGAAATCCTACTATTTTCTATATGCCAGTGATGTTGTAACCAATTATCTCAAGTTATATCATGCTAGTCTTGTAATCCATTTTATCACTTTATGCTCGTCCTTTGTGCCTATCATGGTTTTGATGTTATTCCCTTTATTTCTGGATCTGGATTTACTTGTAATTTAGATCGATTCACGTTTACATGCGATGGGAATACGATTTGGGTAGATTAAGCAAAACATGAATTAGTTATGAACATGAATCGTGAACTTGATAATAGGCATAAGTTGAAACATGAAACTTAACATGAAACTTGCCATGAAACTTGACATGAACTTGACCTGAAACTTGAACATGGACAAGACACTAGAATGAACTTGAAAATGGCCAACTCGAGGTTGGGTTGAGTTTGCAGTGTAATTCTGCCTGGAACCGCCCGGCAAATCCAGTGACTGCAAACAATAGGATCCAATGTGGGTAGTTGGTCATATCGCGCTTGAAACCCGAGGTCAGACTGAGTTGTGGTTTAATTCTTCCCGGAACCGCCCGGCATATCCAGTGACCACAACAACAGGTCTGATGTGAGAGGTTGGGGTGCATTAATGAATTAATGCCACATGATTAGTGGGGTTAAGTCAAGAAATTGAAAGACAACACTTAACCAACTTAACATGCTAGACTGATAAGGGTTAAGTCACGAATTTAAATGACAACACTTAACCTATTGGACGGAAACCCTAGTTACGCGGTCCATTTCAGCAGTAACCCATTTAGATGTATCATGGTACCCTGGAACTAGGCAGGGTGGGGCATGATTACTGGGCTAATTGTAAGCGACCAGAACGACGGCTGAGTTGGTGCGCCAGTGTAGGTTCAGGCGGACTATGGTCGTGCAAATAGTCCGGAGTTGAAAAAGCAGGCATTGGGCATCAGTAGGTTTACACTGTGCATGCTTGATTCGTGTCGATGGTTGGCACCCTAGGGATTGATACACCCTATCGTGGACCTAGCACAGGTGACTACATTCATGATAGGGCCGTATGACACAGACACACGATGAGCTAGAACTTGTAGGAAGCCAATCAATTAATGGATCGTTCCGTAGGAACCCGAAATGGGTCATTTCATGATACTGGGCCAAGGAATCATTTCATGATTAATATATGACATGGGTTTGGGATACTAGTACAGTTGGTGTAGCGAATCTTGAACATGCAATGCTATACTTGATTTATACTTGATTCATCATGTTATCTTAGTCTATCTTGCCCATCTTGTCATCATCCTTATGTTTACTTTCAGTTTATACATGTCATGTTACCTTTACCTGTTATTATGCTGAAAGTCACTAGGACTTACCAGTCTTTATGACTGACCCGTTTTCTTTCGCCTCGTTTTCTCTTGTTTCCCCCTCCCCCAGGTTCTTAGGGAGGAAACTCTAGCACTTAGCTTGGATTTCGCTTGCTTTCGATTCAGCTCATGTACGGTTTGATCTTGAGCTATGCTATGGCTGCATTTCTACTACCTTTGGGGAATTAAGCTACTTTTGTTGTTTTAAGTTTTATGCTTCTTTATTTATTCAAGGCAGAACTTGTTATAATGGAAAATGATATTTGGTACTTTGGATGTAAAAGGTTTTGACTCTTTTTGAAAGTAATGAAATTTAGCTTTTGATTCTTCCGCTGTTTTATTTATGTTCTGTCTTGTAATATTTCTGTGATTGTTTACCTCGATAGCGCTCCTCTAAAACTAGTGCATTCCCTTTGTGAGTGACCCTAGCGGAGGTGGGGTGTTACACTTGGTATCAGAGCAGAAGGTTACCAGACTAGGCAAAATTTTTTAAAACCTTCTAAAACTATTTTCAAAACCGTTTACAAAGAAGGATTTTTTTCAAGAAAAGTTTTGTTTTATTTAAAGGCTATTCCCCAAAAGCCATTAGCACTATCCTTTGTTTCCTCGTTTTGAATCTCTTCTTTTTCATTTCAGCATGTCTGGGAATCTTAACCTTCCATAGGGCGTGCCAATACCTGGCTGGTTCAGGAGGTACTTATAGGCTAGGGCCAACAATGCGGGCCCAGCAGATATTCCTCCTCTAGCTGCAGCGGTTCCTCCTCCTCCTCGTGCAAATGCTTTCTCAAAGATCTGTAGAGATTTTAGGACCATGGGTGGAAAGGATTTCAAGCGAACTGAATCATTCGTAGAAGCGAGGAACTGGCTCAAAGAAACTAAGGATTTGTTCCTTATCTTCGAGGTGACGATAGGCAGAAGGTACAGTTGGCACTATGATTGCTCAAAGACGAAGCTTCCTTTGGTGGGAAGTCACTAATGCTGAAAGACCTGTTGACACATGGATGGATTTCAGGATAAGGTTGGAGATGAAATTCCTCTCACAAGCTGAACGAAGTCTACAGCTGGAAAAGTTCTTATCTCTTAAGTAAGGAAGTATGACAGTCAAGGAGTACGTCAATCAATTCAATCAGCTGGCCCTGTTTGGACTGGACTTAGTGAATACTCCTCATAAGAAGGCCCTCCGTTTTGTCAAGGGATTGAATTAGCCACTTCACAGCTTGGCTATGACCCATATACCTATGGGGGCTACTTACGAAAGGTTAGTAGACATGGCACTCTTAAATGAGGAAGACAAGAGCAAGAATGAGGCAAAAGCAGAAGTGCCTCAAGATAAGAAGGGGGAAGGGTCACAGAACAAGAAGACTGGTCCAAAAAAAGGCGGGAAGAACAACAAACCCCATGAAAAGAGAAAGTGTAATTTATGTGGCATTCTTGGACATTTGGTCAAAGACTGCAGGAAGAAGAAAAGGAAGATGGGTGGTTGTTTCCACTGTGGTGAGACATGACACATGGCTAGGGCCTGCCCAAGGAAGCAAGGGCAGGGAGCTGGACCTCCTTAATGCGAATTATGCCAGTGCCATGAGTCCATTATGCATGCAATTATTCCTAATCAAACTTTCTACATGAGTGCAGAATCATTCATACAAATGCAACGTCCATATGATAACATTCCAAGTTTCAATCCATATGCAAATACATATATGCATATGCAATATGAAAGTGACTGAGCCGATCTAGTACCTAATGTGTGTGTATATGCATCCAGGAGCAACAACTCGCAACCACCAGTCATAACATGTTTCAAATACATGTTTACATCCATTGGTTTCTACGTAAGGATAAAGAATAGGACCGAGGAGATATACTTAAAAGATCAAAATAAGCATGAATAAACTTATGGAAAAAGAGATCTAGGAGGTACCCTCAAAAAGAAAAGGGTAGGCTATGCGTATTTTTCTCTCAGTTTCCCAAGTAGCATCTTCCTCAGCGTCACTCCATTGAACTTTAACAAGCTTAACTTCTCGGTTGCGTAGCTTTTTGACTTCCGTACCCAAGATACGAGTTGGAACTCTTCTTACAGTCACTTCTCGTTCCACTTCTACTTCCTCTAGTATATTTGGCTCCACAACTTCCACAGACTCATGTAAGCACTTTCGTAATTGAGAAACATGAAAAACATTATGAACTCCAGCCAGTCTTTCTGGTAGCTCTACTCTGTAAGCCATCGTCCCAATCCTTTCAATGATAGGAAATGGTCCTACAAATCTTGGTGCTAGCTTTCCTACGGACCCAAAGAGAATGACATTCCTCAAAGGAGATACTTTAAGGAACACCTTATCTCCAACCTCAAACTCAAGGTCGGTCCTTCTTTTGTCTGCGTAGGACTTCTGTCTATCTTGTGCAGCCTTCATCCGTCTTCTTATCAAGTCCACCTTTTCTGAGGTTTCTCTAATCATGTCTGGCCCAAGTACGAGCTTGTCTATAGGCTCCCACCAACAAGTTGGTGATCGACATGGTCTTCCATATAAAGCCTCGAAGGGTGTCATGCCTATGGTGGCTTGGTAGCTATTGTTGTAAGTGAATTCCACCAAAGGAAGATGATCCTCCCATGTTCCCCCAAAGCCAAATGCACTATCTTCCTATCCTTTGTTTTGAATCTTTTCTTTTTCGTTTCAGCGTGTCTGGGGATCTTTACCTTCCATGGGGTGTATCGGTACCTGGCTGGTTCAGAATGTACCTAGAGGCTAGGGCTAATGATGCAAGCCCATCAGACGTTACTCCTCCCCCAGTCACAGCTGTTCCTCCTCCTCGTACAAATGCTTTCTCCAAGATATGCATGGATTTTTGAGCCATGGGTGGAAAGAAATTTAATGGGACTGAGTCATTTGTAGAAGCAAGGAACTGGCTCAAAGAAAGCGAGGACTTGTTTGTTATCTTCGAAGTGGACGATAGGCAAAAGATACAGTTGGCCGTGTGGTTGCTTAAAGACGAAGCCTCTTATTGGTGGGAAGTTACTAATGCTGAGAGGCCAGTTGAAACTTGGGAGGATTTCAGAATGAGGTTTGAAATGAAATTACTCTCACAAGCTGAACGTAGCCTACAGATGGAGAAATTCTTAGCTCTTAAACAGGGAAGTATGTCGGTCAAGGAATACGTCAACCAATTCAACCTGCTGGCCAGATTCGGATTGGAGTTGGTGAACACTCCCCATAAGAAGGCTCTCCGTTTTGTTAAAGGGTTGAATGAGCCACTGCACAGCCTAGCTATGTCCCATATACCTATGGGTGCAACTTACGAGAGACTGGTAGACATGGCACTGCTACAGGAGGAAGACAAGGATGGCAAGAAAGAGGCAAAGGTGGAAGTACCTCAAAATAAGAAAGTGGAGGGATTCCAAAATAAGAAGACAGACTCGAAGAAGGGCGGGAAGAACAACAAACCCCATGATAAGAGGAAGTGTAATTTTTGTGGCATTCCTGGACATCTGATTAAGAACTGTAGAAAGAAAAAGAGGAAGATGGGTGGTTATTTTCACTACGGCGAGATAGGACACATGGCTAAGGACCGCCCAAGAAAGCAAGGGCAAGGACAGAGAATTGGATCTACTTCTGGAGGACAGGTTCACGCTCTCATGGCACCTCCGCAAGAATGAGGTAGAAATATTTCTGTCGAAAGTTTAGTCTATCTTTTTGATCATCCTGTTCGAACCTTGTTTGATTCTGGCGCATCGCATACTTTTATTTCTTCTGATATTGTTGAAACTCTGCACCTAAGCACTAGTCTAGTTGAGGATCCCATTATTGTTTCAAATCCAATTGGTGGCTCCGCTCATTTATCTATGATTTGTGTGGATTTGAGTATTTCTATCTTAAGCGTAGAATTCACGTGTAATGCTTATGTTCTCGGATTTATGGGATAGGGTTTGATTCTAGGCATGGATTGGCTGTCCAATAATGGAGCCATTCTCGATTGTGAATGAAGGGTAGTTAGACTCGTGACTCGCCTTGGTAATACCCTTGAAATTTCTTGTAACCCTATGGGTCCTGTCAAGATATGTTATCTAGAATCTCTTGACTCGTTTATCGATGATTAGCAATCAGTAAGGGTAGTCCGAGAATATCCCGATGTTTTTGATGAGGTTAAGGGGTTATCCCCTAAACGCGAGATAGATTTTTGTATATATCTTGTTGATAATGCTAAGCCAGTTGCTTTGCCCGTTAGACACATGGCCCCGCGAGAGAGAAAAGAGCTTAGTAAGAAAATTAAGGAGTTGCTTGAGAAAAATTTCATTAGGCAAAGCATTTCTGAATGGGGTTCTCCGGTGGTATTCGCTACTAAGGCGGATGGTTCGCTTCATCTGTGCGTAGATTATCGTGAGTTAAACAAGCTGACTAAGAAGAACAGGCACCCACTACCGAGAATGGACGACTTGTTCGACCAGCTTGTAGGAGCGTCTGTTTTCTCTCAACTCGATCTAGCTACAAGATTCCATCAGCTTAGAGTGACTGAGGATAGCATTGACAAGACTGCGTTTAGGACTCCGGATGGTTTCTTCGAATGGCTCGTCATGCCGTTTGGTTTGACTCGTACTTCGTAGACTTGACGAGTAGGGTGTTTAGGGAGTTCCTTAACAAGTTTGTGGTGGTCTTCGTGGATGATATTTTGATCTTCTCAAAAGATGAGGAAGAACATGCTAGACATCTCAAGGAAGTCATGGATACGCTTAGAGCACACGAGTTAAAGGCTAAGTTCTCCAAGTTTCATTTTTGGAGAAAAGAAGTTCGGTTTCTTGGACATGTAGTTTCTAAGCAAGTTATAGATGTGGACCCCGCAAAGGTAGCTGCGGTGCAAGACTGGAAAGTTCCTAAGAACGCAATGGAAGTGAGAAGCTTTCTCGGTTTGGCGGGCTACTATAGGAAGTTCATTAAGGACTTCGCTAAGATTTCAGCCCCTCTTACTAGGTTGACCAAGAAGAACCTAGCTTTTGCATGGGACATAGAGTGTGACGTTGCTTTTCAAAGGCTTAAGAGAGTCCTTACCACAGCTCCAGTTTTGGCATTACCCGACGGAGGTAAGATGTTTACGGTGTACACAGATGCGTGCGACACGGGATTAGGCGCTGTCCTAATGCAAGAAGGGAAAGTGATATGCTACGGGGGTAGACAACTTAAAGTTCATGAGAAAAACTATCCCACACATGACTTGGAATTGGCCGCGATTGTTTTTGCGCTTAAGTCTTGGCGCCACTATCTTCTACGTGAGAAGTTCGAGTTGTATACCGATCACAAATCGCTTAAGTACCTCTTTTCGCCAAAAGATTTGAATCTAAGGCAACAGAGGTGGATGGAATTCTTGGCATCGTATGAGTTCGATATAGCTTATACCCATGGCAAGGGTAACGTGGTGGCGGATGCGCTAAGTAGGAAAAGATTGACTTTGAGTCCTCTGCTTGTTGAAAGGAAAAGTCTAGAGTTTATAACAACCTTTGATTTCACACCTGTTGTTGAGTCGTTGGCTAGCACGTTAGCATCTCTTGAGTTAAGGCCTACGCTTCTAGACCAAGTAGGGACTTCACAGAAGGAAGACCCACAGATAGTCGAGATCATAGACAAGTTGATTAGAGGTGAGATGTCACATCACCTCAGTAGGTATGCCATAGATGACAAAGGATGGCTAAGGCGTGACGGTAGACTATGTGTCCCACAAGTGGGAGACTTAGTAAAGAGAGTTCTCGAAGAGGCGCATCACTCGAAGATGACTATACATCCCGGAGGGGATAAAATGTACAAGGATATGAAGCGCATTTTCTTTTGGAACGGGATGAAAAAGGACGTGGCGGAATTCGTTTCTAAGTGCATGGTGTGCCAACAAGTAAAGGCCGAGTCGAAAAACCCCGATGGGCTATTGCATCCTTTGGAGGTTCCGCAGTGGAAATGGGAGAGTGTCTCGATGGATTTCGTGGATGGATTGCCTAGGTCAAGTAAGGGCAATACTAGCATATGGGTTATAGTAGATAGACTCACGAAGAGCGCTCACTTCATTCCTGTGAAGAGCAAGAGGACTGCATCATGGCTAGCGTCTATATACCTTCGAGAAATAGTACGGTTGCACGGAGTTCCTTCTAGTATAGTTAGCGATCGTGACCTGATTTTCACTAGAGAATTTTGGAATAGTTTATAAGAAGCAATGGGTACACGACTAAGTTTAAGCACAACCTATCACCCACAGACGGATGGACAAATCGAAAGGGTAAATAGGGTACTAGAGGACCTTTTGAGACTATGCATTCTTGACTTTGGTGGTACTTGGGAAGATCACCTACCTCTCGTTGAGTTCACGTATAATAATGGTTACCAAGCTAGCATAGGAATGACACCATTCGAAGCTTTATACGGAAGACCGTGCAAGTCACCAATTTGTTGGTGGGAGTCGACAGACAAGCTCATACTTGGACCCGACATGATAAAGGACACTTCCGAGAAGGTTGAGTTGATACGAAGACGGATGAAAACGACCCAAGATAGACAGAAATCCTACGCAAACAAGAGAAGGACAGACCTAAAGTTCGAAGTCGGAGATATGGTCTTTATAAAAGTTTCCCCGTTACGCAATGTGGTTCGCTTTGGAGCGGTTGGAAAGCTAGCACCGAGGTTCGTAGGACCGTTCCCTGTCATCGAGAGGATTGGACAGATGGCCTATAAGGTAGAGTTACCCGAGAGGTTGGTCGGAGTACACAATGTCTTTCACGTTTCGCATCTCCGAAAGTACTTACATGAGTCTGCCGAAGTGGTTGAGCCAAGCATCCTTGAAGGCGTAGAAGTGGAAAGGGAAGCATCATCGAGGCGAGTTCCGATTCATATCTTAGGAACGGAGATCAAGAAGCTAAGGAATCGAGAAGTCAAGCTAGTTAAAGTACAGTGGAGTGAAGCCCAAGAAGACGCAACTTGGGAAACCGAAGAAAAGATACGCTCGCTATACCCATTTCTTTTTGAGGGTACTTTCTCGATCTCTTTTTCCTATAAGTTTACATACCTTCGTATCATGTACATGCTTTTGTTATCCATGTTTGTCTTGTTATCTTCTCGATCCTATCTTGAGAACCTTAGGTAGAACCCTTTTGGATGTAAACATGTAATTGAAACATGTTATGGTTGATGATTGCAAGTGGTTGCAAGTGGTTGCTCGTGGTTGCATAACACACATTAGGCACTAGATCGACTCAGTCACATATTTCATATTGCATATGCATGGGTGCTTATACTTGTACATGGATGGAAATTTGATATGTTGTTATATGGATGTTGCATATGAATGAATGTTTGTGCACTCACGTAGAGATTATAAAATATGTTAGGAATTTGCATACATGTTGGACTCATTACACTAACATATTTTGCATTAAGGAGGTTTACTGAATCAGTAACCGCCTGATCTTTTGCATTAGATAAGTACATATACACACACTCTTGCATAAGATCATATAGCATTAGAAATCTTTTAAGGACAATGGTTGCTTGTGGATGATGGTTGAGTAGATTGATGATTGGATGATAGGATTCATTCTTCTTAACTTGAAGATTTCGGGGACGAAATCCTTTAAGGAGGGGAGAATGTAACAACCCGTATTTTAATAACATGTTAAAACCATAAATCAAGGCAGAATTAATTTTTAAAATAATAATCAGGGAAAATGGGTTGCGCTATTGCGTTCATCTCGAAATTATGCTTGGAAACGAGTCCGAGTTTTCGAGAAACGGAATCCGTATGAGGGAAATATGACCCTCCGAAGTTTCAAGGACTTTCCAAACAGAAAAACAGCTCGAATTCGAAATTCGAATTCAAACCTCAGTGCAGACTGGGCGGGAATTTTCGCGCCCAGGACCAGGTCGACCTAGGGGTCGACACTATGGTCGAGCTCCCAGGGACCAGGTCGACCCTACGGTCGACCTGGGGGTTGACCTGGTGCTGAAACCCAGTTTCGAGCCTGGGTTCATTCTGATGTTTCTGGTCTCGTTTTCAGTCTAGGTTCGTTCGTCTAATCCTATATAAACAGCCCCCTAGCCCCATTCTCTTTACACCATTTTACTCTCTCCTTATGCTGCCTCTGAAATAATTGAAATAAATAAACTAAAATAAAACACGAAGACTGTTTCTTGAAGACTACGGCTAGGGATTGCATATTGGGGATTTTCTTCTACAATCAAATCGAGATTCAACAATTCAACGACTAGTTCCTAGATTTGACTTCTGCATCTCAATTTCTTAGTCCACGATCTGTAAGTTCTGGTTACTTTGAGATTTAAACTTGTTAATTATAATTTGAACATGAGATAAAGTGAAATTGGACTTAAGTATGATAATCGATTCACATCTATTCTAGTTTCCATCTTGGATCTTGACATTTGGGAATATTGCTATGAAATCAGTTTGGACCTATTCATGTTGTAAATCAAACTCTTTCATGTCCATAACATTATCTTGCCTATGATGTTGAATCAGTCTATTATTTACAAGTTTGGGACTATCACCTTATGCCATGACTATCACCTTATTATGCTAGATTTGAAATCCTATTATTTTCTATATGCCAGTGATGTTGTAACCAATTATCTCAAGTTATATCATGCAAGTCTTGTAATCCCTTTTATCACTTTATGCTCATCCTTTGTGCCTATCATGGTTTTGATGTTATTCCCTTTATTTCTGGATCTGGATTTACTTGTAATTTAGATCGATTCACGTTTACATGAGATAGGAATACGATTTGGGTAGATTAGGCAAAACATGAATTGGTTATGAACATGAATCATGAACTTGATAATAGGCATAAGTTGAAACATGAAACTTGACATGAAACTTGTCATGAAACTTGACACGAACTTGACATGAAACTTGAACATGGACATGACACTAGAATGAACTTGAAAATGGCCATCTTGAGGTTGGGTTGAGTTTGCAGTGTAATTCTACCCGGAACCGCCCAGCAAATTCAGTGACTGCAAACAATAGGATCCAATGTGGGTAGTTGGTCATATCGCGCTTGAAACCCGAGGTCAGACTGAGTTGTGGTGTAATTCTTCCCGGAACCGCCCGATATATCCAGTGACCACAACAACAGGTCTGATGTGAGAGGTTGGGATGCATTAATGAATTAATGCCATATGATTAGTGGGGTTAAGTCAAGAAATTGAAAGACAACACTTAACCAACTTGATATGCTAGACTGATAAGGGTTAAGTCACAAATTTAAATGACAACACTTAACCTGTTGGACGGAAACCCTAGTTACGCGGTCCATTTCAGCAGTAACCCACTTAGATGTATCGTGGTACCCTGCAACTAGGCAAGGTGGGGCACGATTACTGGGCTGATTGTAAGCGACCAGAGCGACGGTTGAGTTGGTGCGCCAGTGTAGATTCAGGCGGACTATGGTCGTGCACGTAGTCCAGAGTTGAAAAAGCAGGCATTGGGTATCAGTAGGTTTACACTGTGCATGCTTGATTTGTGTCGGTGGTTGGCACCCTTGGGCTTGATACATCCTATGGTGGACCTAGCACAGGTGACTACATTCGTGATAGGGCCGTATGACACAAACACACGACGAGCTAGAACTTGTAGGAAGCCGATCGATTAAGGGATCGTTCCGTAGGACCCTGAAATGGGTCATTTCATGATATTGAGCCAAGGAATCATTTCATGGTTAATATATGACATGGGTTTGGGATACTAGTAACGTTGGTGCAGCAAATCTTGAACATGCGATGCTATACTTGATTTATACTTGATTCATCATGTTATCTTAGTCTATCTAGCCCATCTTGTCATCATCCTTATGTTTACTTTCAGTTTATATATGTCATGTTACCTTTACCTGTTTTCATGCTGAAAGTCACTAGGACTTACCAGTCTTTATGACTGACCCGTTTTCTTTCGCTTCTTTTTCTTTCGTCCCCCCCAGGTTATCAGAGAGGAAACTCTAGCACTTAGCTTGGATTTCGCTTGCTTTCGGTTCAGCTCATGTACGGTTTTATCTTGAGCTATGCTATGGCTACATTTCTGCTACCTTTGGGTAATTTAGCTACTTTTGTTGTTTTAAGTTTTATGCTTCTTTATTTATTCAAGGCAGAACTTGTTGTAATGGAAAATGATAGTTGGTACTTTGGATGTAAAAGGTTTTGACTCTTTTTGAAAGTAATGAAATTTAGCTTTTGATTCTTCCGCTGTTTTATTTATGTTCTGTCTTGTAATATTTTTGTGATTGTTTACCTCGATAGTGCTCCTCCAAAACTAGTGCATTCCGTTTGTGAGTGACCCTAGCGAAGGTGGGGTGTTACAACAATGGCTTATTTTCCCCCATAGACCGAATCCATGCACGCACATGACTCCGTTGGAACGCGCCCGTATACACCCCCATTCGGATGAACCGCTTACAATCAATTCAGTATGTGTGCCCTAACCCCTACCTAGTGTGGGTTCCCTTTTAATATCAGAATGGGTTACTGACTGATATGGGCCCTACAAGCAGATGACACAAGTCTAACCCCTAAACTTGTGTCCCCTAATTAACTAGGAATTTTAACAGGTTAAGCCTTATAGATTAACATGTTTGCCTAACCCCCCACAAATTATTAGGCTAAGTTTTACAGGTTAACAGGTTCATATAACCCCAATAGATTAAATAGGTTAAGTATTACAGGTTAACAGGTTTATATATATCCCCAATGGCTTAAACAGGTTTACATAACTCCAACAGATTTACTTTACCCAAACAGATCAAACAGGTTCACATGTGCATATAATCCTAACAGATTAAATAGGTTAACAGGTTCATATAACCCTAACAGATTAAATAGGTTCCACAGGTTATATGTACAGTTTCATAACATGTTCCACTTAATCCTTGAATTAATCCTACAGATTTACATGTTCGTACACCTCAGTTTCAATCATATTCCACAGTACAAGATATGCCCTAAATTTTCCCTCTTTTATTTTCATTCCCGAACATTCCCTAATAATCCCTATTTTTTTCATACGTAGATTTCTTACGAGATTGGCCTAGGTTCGAAGGTAGCCTTGGCTTATAAAAAAGAAAATAAGAGAGGGAGAAGAACAGAAATAGGCATATAATAACAATTGAACAGTAGAATAGATGTATGGAAAAATACATGTAATTATAGTAGAACTGTTAGATATGAATCAGTTTCTTAATAGGCTTAGGCTCAGATCCAAGTTTATTAACATGTCAGGATCACTGTTAAACTTTATATCTAATAGTAACATGAACTCACAGAGATTGGATTTAAAGAACAGAGAATAACTTGCTGATGTTATAAAAAAAATTCTTGTATATGTTTGGTAAGAATTGTCTTGATTCAATCCAAGTTTCGGCAACATCTCCCCATCTACATTTTATATTTTCAGAACAAGAGTTTGAGTAAGAAGTTTGAAGAAGTATCATTTTTTTCATAGGAATGCAAGCCTCTATATAGAGTTTAAAAGACAATCCTTAACTGTCAGATCTCTGTTTTCAAATCCAACCGTTCAGAAAATAATGAACTAAATTAACAAATACGTCCAGAAATAGAAGAATGTATTCTGCCAGATCAGTGTTGGGTCGACCCACCCCCACCTGGGTCGACCCATGGATCGACCCACCTGACCTTGGGTCGACCCATAGGTCGACCCAAACCAGGCATGGGTCGACCCTTAAACGGTCAGATTCCCACCTATTGCCACATACGTTTCCCGCTTATGTATTTTGAATTATTTTGAATTCTGGTTTGATTTATATTAACATGTATCCTTCTTATATGTATACAAACTTCTAACCATTATATCTTCCTCATACGGTGTCAATTTTATGCAAACTCGGAGCCAATCTTAACCAGAATTCCGAGACGAACGCAATGGTTTAGTCCATTCTACTTAATTCCCAATATTTGATTAAGTGTTCCCTTTAGTTTATTAATGTTCTATAAAATTATGGGGTGTTACAAATTTTGTCTTTGCTTCTTGGTTGTACACCTATATTGGATATATATGTGATTGGAAATATATGTATAAGCAATGGCTAACATTCGAAAATTGTTCTAAAATAAAATAGGGGAAAATATATGTATTGGATATATATGTGATTTATTGTGGTATTAGTATGTGATGTTTAAAATAAAGCAACCTAACTTTCGATATGTGTATGTTATTTGTTGTGGTATTGGATATATACATATATATATGATGTTTATCGTTTGTATGTCTATGATTATATAATTTGATTGTATATGTGTAATTGCAGTATCTAATTGACCAATTAGATCGAAGTTTATTGACACATCAAGTATGGAAAAATAGAAGCACCTTATTGTTCAATTAGTTATGGCTTTGAGCCGTATCTAACTGATCATTTAGATACGGTGATGAGTCGTATCTAATGAGTCAATTAGATACAGTCGTGGTTTGTATCTAATTGGTCAGTTAGATATGGCTGGAAGCCGTATTAACTGTTAACGATGCCATATTCAATTATGGATCCAAGCCGTGTTTAATTGCCTTGGATATGAATTTTAGCCGTAGCTAAATATCATTTATGGTGTAGTGATTAGGGGATCAGTACTAATCCTTATTGTATCCGGATCATTGTTGATTTGAGCAATGGTCAAATCTTAGGGGGTAAAACCCAAAATGCGTTCCCTATTCTCTGAGCTTCGGATGATCGGTGTCCTTTTCCAAAGTTGACTCGTCATTCTCGAATTATTGAGCAATCTTTTGTTGAAGTTGAAATATTTATTCATCTCTCTAGAAGTCTACCGACTCGACTTTTATCCGAAGCCCAAATCCGTACTTATGCAATTTCTGAGGATTATTTGAGTAAATCCACTTAATCACAACTTCATATTCTTATCCGCAATCAAGTTCTAAATCAATCGATCGTCTCACCGGGCTATCTAACCAATGGTTTAGAAATTTATATATCTGAATGTAATATGTAACGTCCTTATAAAAAAACATGTTAACAATAATTTGCTTTAAACCCAATGCGGGAATTAACCCCCAAAATATTATGTTCCTAGATCTATATTGCGATATATTATAACAACTGTATGCTTCAAAAACGAAAAGTCGCTTATGCTATATTATCATTATCTCTTCTATTAATAAAGAAAATTGAATAAAATGGTTTCCATAGAGTTTATTTGGAACTTCAAAATTACTTATATTCATCAACGAAATTTCACTATTGATTTTCAAGCACCGCCACTTTTCCATTTCGAATACCCATCTTGAATTATCGTAATAATCTACAGTCGATAGCACCAAAAAATGACTTGAAATAAAGCTGTTGAGATCTCCGAAACCTTTACACACATAACACACATCCATCCACTCATATTTTTATTAAATAAAAGTAAATACATATTAATATTGCATGCACATATGTGTGCTTTATACTAGTTATATATGTTTTCATGAGAAAATGTTTCCTTCATCTTATAATTTTCCCTAAAGACAACAGTTGTTTCCAACAGTCAGGGGTCGTTGGCGGCCATTGGAAAGCCGTTGGTATACACTTCAATGACTACCAACGACCTCCACTGCCATCAATGTCTAATTTTCAATGGCCTCCTACGATTAATATGGACATGTGGAAGTAACGGTTGACCAGATAGCCATTGGAAAATGTTGGAATAATTTGTTGGAAGCTGTTGGTAGTCGATGAAATTTGATGACTTATAAGTCGTTGCCAACCGTTGAAAGCCATTGGAAATCTAGGTATTTTTTCCAGATTTAAGATTGTTTCCTTCCAACCACCCCACAATCTCAAATATGTCGTAACAACTCCATTTCGAGCATATACATAACAATCACACTCAAATATATAACCAAACATAATATTAAACCCAAATCCTGCACATACATTCCAATATACACAACATAAACCAATATATACAAACATCCAAAAAATCAACATCACCAAATCAACATATACCATCATCCAACATAGTGTCCAAACCAACATCACCACCACTACAACAATATATACAAACCATCATAATGTATAAATCAAATACTCACCCACTCAAATTGTATATGTACACATAACAACTACACAGTTAAAGCCCTGTTACTTCCAGATTTCAACACCAGAAGCAGGCCAAAGCGAAGCGTTAATGTGCGAAAGCCCATACTCGAAAGGTAGAAGCATATCCGAAAGGTAGAAGCATATCTGAAAGGTAGAAGCGTATCCAAAAGGTAGAAGCATATCCGAAAGGTAGAAGCGTATACGAAAGGAAGAAGCAATATTCGAAGGACGGAAGCCAATATCCGAAAGCAAGGTGGGATAACCCGGAAAACTTGTATCGGCACTGAAACAAGATGCTATTCAAGAAGGGTCAAGGCCATTAGCCTAAGAGTGAGCAAGACACTGTTGGCTACTAAAAACTTATTGTCAACATTGGTGAAAAGATGAAATCAAACACCAAAGGCATAATACCAAGACTAGACGAAGGCAAAAACTCCAGCAAAAGTGCTATCGCTACTAATATCAGCTTGGTAGCGATACCAAAAGCAACATGGATAAAAAGTAGAGAATCCACTCTCGGTGACATGCCGATGCCAATTATCCATTTTTGAAACAGAGAAAACTCAAAGGAGAAATGATACCAGACTCAAGAGATATGACATCCGAAAGACGATAGAAAAGGATGCCTAAAGAAAACCAAAACCCATAAAGAAGAAGGGCTATCCACATTAGCCTGCTTAGTGTCGATACCCGAAAGGGGTGAAGGTCCTGAAGATATGAGAATTGAGAGCAGAAGGGCTATATTATAAACAAATCAAAGCCGAAACCAGAGTTTGTCGACCGAGAGCTGTTTCAGAATCTATCTACCCTAAGAGACTTGTTACTGATATGTATGAAAAGTTGTATCAAAGTAGCTGACACCATGTTGCCGCGTCCGAAAGGGGTCCTGCTGAGTCAATAACAAAAGGGAGCCCAAATTGCCTATAAATAAGACCACAGGGGTCCCAATTTGGGGGCAGAATTCTCATTCCACAATCTTGTACTCTTTTCTTTGAGAGAAAACCCTAATTTCTCGATCAAATTAGGGATTTCTTCAAATATTGTAATGTACTCAGAATAAATAAAAAGGAGCAGTCCATGACTTAAATATTTCTCGACTCGATAATCATATTGTGTTTGTCGTAATTAAACGGGGAGTTATCGTTAATCCTTTTCGTGAAGGGGTTAATCGCAATTATTTCGAAAGAGGAAGTGCTTTGGGTGAAATTATAGAACCTCCTCTTTTGATTCTCCCATATGTGACTTAGCTCTTTCATATGTGTAGGAAACCTATTGTAAGTATACGACTTGATAACTAACACAACCAAGGCCTTTCTTGGGCTGGTTCGATGTAGAAGTATCACCTAAGTCGACAAGCGTTATGACATGTTGACAACCTAATTGTTGCGAAGCATTAGCTTGTTTCCTCTCAGTACAATGTATATCATTTTATCTTGAATCTAAGGATGACTATTGCAGTGAGGTATTCAACCTCCGATAGTCCATAACGTCCTTATCCTAAGGTAACTCTTGATTCTGAAGTCTCGTAAGCTTGATACTCACCTCTTAGAAGGAAGAGTAACTAATCTTCGGATTTAAGATCTCGATGCCTAGGATATGACGGAGCAAGTTAAGCTTATTGCACCACAACAAAATACCCTATTACAACCTCCATTTTACAACGGGCGTTGGCTGCCTGTTGTAATAGATTGCTATTACAACGGTTGTTTTCTGGACCATCGTAATAGATGCATGTACAACACCTTTTTTACAACAGGCATAGGCTGCCCGTCGTAATAGAATCCTATTACAACGGTCATTTCTAGACAGTTGCAATAGATATCCTTTACAACCCTATTTTTACAACGGGTAATGACTGCCCATTGTAATAGAAAGTTATTACAATGATCATTTCTAGCCCATTGTAAAAGATGTTAATTTTACAACCAAAATGTCTGTTGTAATAGATGCCTATTTTACAACGGTTACAAAAATGCCCGTTGTAATAAGTGCCGATTTTCGACGGTCACTAATTAATAATTACAGTACTTCCTCAAAATTAATACTAATTATTTTTTATTATTTAATAATTAATCATATATTACTAATTATTAGCTTTAATGTTATACTACTAATTACTAATTACTAATCACTAATAATATTATATTATTTATTAATATTTAATAATTAATCATTAATAATAATATACTAATCATTTATAACTTATAATAATTAATGATTATTAATAAATAATCTATAATTACTAATTATTATGTATAATCAATATTCGAAGAAGCATAATTTTACTTTCCAGTTATAGTAAGTAATACTGAGTAATTAATATTAAATATAATAATTTATAATTAACATTAAATTATAATTAATAAATATGAAGTGACATATGATAATTTACTTTACCAATTATACAATAATCATATTTTCCCCGTTGTAATAAACGTCTATTACCAATTTTCGACAATCAATAATTATTAATTACAGCGCTTTCTTAAAATTAGTATCTATTATTTATTAATATTTAATAATATCATGTTAGTAACATATTATCAATTATTAATTATTACATAATAAGAGTTTAGTATACAATACTGGTAGAGTTCAATAAAAATCACTATTAAATAATTATTGTTAAATAAATACTATTAAACCAGTCTTACTAATAATTATGTAACTACGTTTTTTCTACTAGTTATATTAAATATTTATATTTTCTTCGACTTGATTGTACGTAAATTAAATTAAACTGAAATGCAAATTAGATGCACTTGATTAAAATTTGTTTGAAGACTAAAATTCTAATCTATTAAATAATAGTAAAGCAGAAGAATTTCTGACTCTTTCCTTAATTTTCGGAGCTATCCCTCTTCTGTTTAATTCTCTCTTGATATTTAGTATTTGAATCTTTTAATTATCAATTGAATTATAACTGCTCTTAACAAGACGTTTTAAAAGGCAACTGACTATGTCTAATAAAATGCTTTAAAACTGGTTTGGGGAAAAAAATATCATGCCCTCGCAGTAAATTTGCTCTCCTTCTCCCTTAAAATTCTTTACTTCTATTTTTGACGAATACTCCTTTGCCTTTCTTTTTTGCAGATCAAAACCCATGGCCGAAATATACTCCTCTTTGGCATTATTTTTTCTGCAGATTAGAATTCATAGCTGCAAATCAATAGCCAGGTTTTTGTTCTTGCAACCAACCCTAATTTATAATTTTATTAACTCGCGATTTTGATTTTAACAATCTTTTACATAACCCTAATTTCAGGTTGGGGCTACACCAAATTAAACCTCAGGAAGATCATACATAGTCGCGAGTTGGCGTCGATCCAAAAGGCTGTTGTTGGGAAGAACCTCGGTCATTCTCCGTCGTTCAATGCATTCCTTCTATTTGCAATTCGCATTGGGATCCGTGGTTCACGTCCACAATTAGGGTCTGCTCTAAGATCCGAGGTTCGACGATCAGGTTGGAAGTGTTATCACCGTTCACGTTTGGATCTAGGGTTCAAGTCGGTAAATTGTTCACATTGAGGTTAAGGTATGTTCAGATTCGATAAACATCTTACGGATTTTGATTTGTATTAGTTTCTTCTTATTTCGAATTTCGTTCTAGGGTTTTTGAAGCATTAATTTAATGTGACTCAAAACTCCATGAAGATTGATAAGGTATATAATTTTATCATTCCTTCTAACCTGGTGAACAAAAGATTTTTGGTTTTTATCTTTACATCTCTACCCTATTTTGAACTGTTGCCACTGAAATCTAACAGTTTATAGAAATTTTTGTAGTGGCAAAGGGTTATAATTATTCGCTGTTACTTAGATTTCTGTGTTCAAGTGCTTTTAGAAGTGCAAAAATCACTAATTTTGCTGTGCCAAAGATGAAATTGATGAATTTTTCACAGATCTGGTCAACCTACTCAATCACTGACTTCTTTGATATATTTTTTATTTCATTCATAAGTATTAGATTGATGCTTTCTGTTTTTATCTACCTACAAAATTTATTTCGCAATTTGACTATACTACTACAACAGCTGATTTTTTGCTGATCTATAGGTTGACCCTTCATCTTAACGGTGTTGATAGAACCCTTGTCTACACTCAGTTGGTTTCCCATCCTGCATATTTATGTTAAACTATAATAGTGTTTTTCACCATGTTTTTGCCTAGGTATGTCCATATTTGTTCATCCGTATGCAAGTATGTACATCCATACATAGTGGAGTACCAAGGTCATTACCTAACCCCTTCTGTTAACGTTTGACATACTTGAAGAGTTACTTAAAAAGAAAAAGGAAAAAATTGGGGGATTAACTTGTGTGGACCTTAATCATTTTCCATACACATACATATTGAGCAGGAGAGAAATATAATATGTGGATACTGCCAGAAGTACTATGCATGCTACTGAACTATATTAGTAAGCACTTAAAAAATAATTAAAAGAAATAAATTGCGTTAAATAACCTTTTCTTGATTTCTGTGGACATGGTAACAAAAGCTTCTTCGACATTAATTGAGTCTTTCACACTTGTCTCAATAAAAGGGATGCCAAGCTCATCCGCAAATGCCTACAGTTTGATATGTATCAATGTAACAATTGATAATTTATAAAAGCAAGAATGAAAACAAGCCAGATACCAATTTGATGCATCCTTCATCTAGCCAACTCTCATGATTTGTTATGATAGAAAATTCAAGCTCTATTTAGTCTCGAGTAATTAAACCGAAAATCCATAGCACTGAAAACCTTCCACAACCCATTTAACTTTCGTTGTATCATCATTTACGACATAAGAAGAAGAGCTTAAGATTTGTCCACTTTCCAAAATCAAGATCGTTGATAAGTATCTCTTTGATTAAAGCTATTCTTTTATTGATGTCAAGTATAGTTAGGATTTTGCTTGATGTCGTTATATCACTTGTATCCATGACTATATGTTATTTTCCTATCATACTTTAATATGACAAATACTATTTTTTGTCTAACATATTTTGAAACTAGAAGATGACTAGATTGACGCTTTCTGTTTTCATTAAATGAGTTGAAAGGAAGTGAAGAAATCTTATGGCCGATTTGACTAAAAAATTATTTTGTACTTTGAGAGCTGAAGAAAACAAAGGAAATATCATTTCATTAGGGAAACATTCTTGAGCATCAGGTTTATTACTCTTGATTCGTATTTTTATCATTTATTGCTGCTTTACAAAGTTGTATGATGTGGAACCACATATCTTCTATCAAAACCAGTGGGCATTTTTTTTCTAACGATCCGGACACTGATCACTTGCCATATTGATGTAAATTAAAATATCTCCATTCATTACCATTTTTTGATGCTTATTAAGGTAATATATCTATGATTACTTCTCATGATCAGTATATTGTTATTCCATGCAACTTCTTTTATGCTGGAGTTTATTTTATTATTCTTCATTTCATTATCTTCATGTTAAACTTATGCCAATATTATGAAATGAGACGGCTTAGTGGATGATTATATAGAGTTTCTATGTCCAGTAAACTTAGTGTCAAATATTTGCAAAAGTCATAAGATAACTCCTGCTACAGTAAATTTAATGTATCTTCTTATCCCTTAAATGTGATAATATTTAAGATACCTTGTGGAAATCATACTGCGTTTATGCATGTAAATGATAAATGGAAAGTCAGGGACAAACAATATACTTGATGCGGTTTATGCATGTATCTTCTTATCCCTTAAATGTGATAATATATGGAAGATTGACAGCTGCATTCATGAGCTCTTGGGTAACGAATGTGGTATTATGGAGCGAATATACTTGATGCGGTTTCGATAGAGGCTTTATCAGTACCTTCCATGATTGGTCAGGTCAGTAAGATATACGTACTTTCTTCTAGTATTTATAATTGAATATGCCAGGTTTATAGCTAAATAAAAAATTATCACTCTAGAATTTAAAAAAAAATGATTCATGATTTTATGTTAATTTGTCCATATTTAATGCACAAGTCTCGCTAATGCATAATTTTACTAAATTTATTGGATTTTGATTTTTCGAATCAACAATAATATGAATATATTTCCTTAAGTCATGTTTAGATAATAAAATTGCATGGGTAGTTTACTGCGTTATTCTATTCTGACAGGTACAACAGACAATTGGATAAACTTTGAAGCAAGAAGCCGAAGACTAAAACTATAGTGAGAGTGTGAGTGACTGTGTACATGTATATGAGTGAATAAGTGTGTAGTGAGGAGTCAATGTATAAGAGTAAAATGCAGTGAGGAAGTGTATGTACAAGTGATTGTGTAAATAGAGAACACAATGTGTACTATTTGAAAGTGTAATAAATATTTATTTGAATAAATCTTTGTTTAAAAATAATTTTTGAATTAAATATTGAATTCTTGTAAATATTATTAATATTATGTGTAATATTCAAATCCCCTGCAATTTTCAGCATTTTAGAATGGGCATTAATTGTTGTTGTAGAAGATATTACAATGGTCAATATGTGTTGCAAAAAATATTAGAACGGGCTGTTATTCTATTGAAGGAACATACAACAACAACAACATAAGATCGTTGTAAAATGTCTATTACAACTGTCTGTTATCACGTTCATTGCTCGTTGTAAAAGAGGACATATTACAACTTGACCTAATACAGCGGGCGGGCTGACCGTTGTAAAATCCCCATTACAACGGGCATTGCCCATTGTAATAGATCTGTTTTGTTGTTGTGTTGAGAATAAGCTGCATTTCAGCGTCCTTTAGATCAAATATTTGTTAAATTTCATTACGTATGCATTGTTAAGATCATTTCCGGTGTCGACGAAAAATATCGTTAACATTTGGACGCTGGAAGGAGGGCTTGAACCTCTGATGCTATTATCTTATTATGGATTAATTTGGTGAACCTATTGCTACATGACATCAAAAGATGAAGTCAAAAAGGGTGGAAATGTTGAATAAAGAACCAGCTTTTGGTACAACTCTTGTAGAAAACGTGAGTCCAACATTCATTCTTGACAACAATGAAGTAGGAACAACTTCTAATCCGGTGCAACCACCAAATCTGAATGCCACAAAAAAGAATGCCACCAAGCTTATGGATCTAGGAAAACAAGTCTAGGAAATGCAAGCTCAAATGAATGCTGCTCAAATGCAAAGGTCCTCAAAGGTCACTAAGTCAAGTCAAAAGGGTTGGAGATGAATCTCCAAAGAGGAAGGCCCCCATCCAGCGTTCTGAAGGAAAGAAGATACTCAAAGCAGCTTCCTCTAATAAGAAAATATCCCATCTGATAGAAGTGGACCATCAAGGAAATCAATGCAACCAGGAGCAGTCTGGGAGCTCTACTTCTAAAAGTTATGATCCTAAGAGGACGAATTGTGATAACACAAAAGTTTATATCAAAGATATAACAAGGAAAACCGTCAAAGGTTTGTTAGAAGTAAAGGAAACAAAACCCATGATGAAAGGGTGGTCCCTTTCACTAATGAGATCATGAATACCATGATACCATCTCGAGTAAAGGCTCCAACCATGAAGTACCTCGGAACCACTGACATTGATGACGACCTAATGGCTTTTGACACCCAAATGGATCTCTATAACGTCTCGGGAGCTGTCCTATGTCGTCTTTTCCCAGTAACCCTCCAAGAGGCAGCAACCAAGTGGTATCGTCAATATAGGGAGAATACCATTTACTCGTGGAAACTGTTCTCTTATGAATTTTCTGCACAATTCTACATCTATAAAGACCCGACGGTGGATTACATGGTCATCGCTAACATCAAGCAAAGATAAGGGGGGATTACTTGAAAATATTCAACGTAGATGCTTTGAAGGCGAAGGATATGAATGATCGGGACAAGCTTATCATTGTCCATTCGAGGTTAATCGAGAATACCTTATTCTGGAAGGAACTATACATTCATGGGGTGTAAAGACCTACAAGACTTCCACTTTCAAGCTGACAAAGTCATTCGTATGGATGAATTGTGCTACACAAAGAAGAGGTTCGGGCCTCGAGGGGAAGGAGGAAAGCCGAGCTTTGGTCGAAAGCCTCAAGGTGGAAGGTTTGGTCTAGAAGAAAATCAGAAAAATCCAAGATGAGAGGACTCCAATTCCAACTTGTTATCCATAAGCAAACCCATATCCTTTGTGTACATTTTTGTCAAGGAAAGGGTCAATGACTTCCTTGTCTCATTTAAAGCTAGGAATTTCCCTAAAACCTATGGTGGAGGAAAATACTGCGAATATTACAAAACAAATGGATACAAGACTAACAAATGCAAGGTATTGGATGGAGTCATTCAAAAGATTATTCGCGATGGGCATCTGAAAGAGTTTGTTCTGAACATGCAACCGTCATACCAGCATGCTAATGGGCACCAAAAGGTTTCGGCCAATGCAATGGAAGCTCCAACTAAAGAAGAGCACCTAAATCTAGGCTCTATGGTAAACCGAATTAGTGTGATCCATGGTGGGCCACGTCCAGCTGGGAACTTCCTTGTAGCTTGGAATCGATATATGAAGGAGGACCACGAAAGGATATTCTCCATCCAAGTGGAACCATCATTGAAGAATGCCCACTACAACGTCAAGAAGCACAATCTAGTGGTTTCTCCAGATGAGATGAAGAGGGGGGTTCATCATCTGGATAATGATCCTTTCATGATAACGGCTCAAACTGGGTGCTCTGTTGTGTCCAAGATTCTTGTTGATACTGGGAGTGCGGTATTGTGATTTTTAAACACGCTTTTGACTAAATGGGAATCTCCGAGGAAAAGCTGGAGCCAAGCAATGAGCCTGTCTTTGGATTCAACAACAAAGAACCCACTCCAATGGGGAAGACCAAACTCCTGGTTCAAGTAGGATTTTTTCCTCTCCACTAGACCTTTGAGACTCTCTTCGTTGTCATCAACCAGCCTTCCTACTATAATGCTTTCTTTCGTCAATACGCTCTGGAGGAGATGGATGCCTTTGTCTCGTCCAAATATCTTATGATGACATTCTTAACAAAGAAAGGATGGGGTACTATCATAGGGGAACAATTTAGTTCTCGTGAGTTGTATTTTGCAACCGTGGACCAATACAAAAGGGGTTATTTCGCTTACTTTGATTCTTCCACTATTTTTCGACCTTTGGATGATGGATTCTTACATCCAACATTCCAAGCAAAAGTAAGAAAAAGTAAAACTTACAAATGTATGAATGGTAGGTACACTTCTTGGAGGAGAAAGTGAAAAAGGGTTTATGAAATAAATTTGGCAGAGGAGGAAGAAATTGTGATCGAGTTGGATTCTCGGGGGGATACCGAAAGAATCAAACCAATAGAAGACTTGGAAGAAATAGGCGTTGACCCGACAGATATAGCAAAACCATCAAAGTAGGAAAAAGCACGTACACCCTCTTCTTTGACAATTACAAGCCTAGAGAGTGGCACACAAAGCATGTACACCCTCTGCTTTGACAATCACAAGTCCAGAGAGTGGCCAATGAAGCACGTACATCCCTTGCTTCATAGATTAATACTGGAAGTGGATTTTTGGCCTTTCATATATCAAATATCCAAATCTGGGTCGGTTCGGGATTTCTATTAATACTAGAAAGGGATTTTTGGTGCTCTATCTTAAATACCTGAATATGGGTTTGTTAGGGACTTCAATTAATATCTAGAGTGGATTTCTGGTCTTTCATCTATCAAATACCCAAATCTGGGCCGGTTCGGGATTTCTATTAATACTAGAAAGGGAATTCTAGTCCTCTATCTTAAATACCCGAATCTGGGTTGGTTCGGGACTTCTATTAATATTGGGAATGGATTTCTGGTCTTTCATCAATCACATACCCGAATCTGGGTTGGATCAAGATTTTTTCTGATACTAGAATTAGAATTCTGGTCTTCCATATTTAATACTCGAATCTGGGGACTTCTTCAATTTCCAAAAAGGGGATTCCAGTCTTTTGTTATGAACACCCGAAATTCGGTAATAAGGATAAAATCTATCTATATTTTAGCAAATATGAAGTTTTCTAGGCCTTACACATTATCTACCGGTAAGTATAAAGTATTAACAACTGTGAGGCTTTAATTGCAGGCTTAATGTGCTATTGGGCTCAGGACCGACCAATATCTAATATGATGTAGGCAAAATAGCTGTAAAATTATATTTAGATTAAAAGTCTAACACAAAGTGTTAGTTGTTGAAAGTAATGCAGGATAAAACACAGGTAAAAATCCAAAAAAAAAATATCACAAATTGAAAAAGAAAAGATGACTTGGAAAATCAGAGATACCCCTTCACTAGGGGGGAAATGTTACTAACACATTTCAACACCAGAAGCCGGCCAAGGCAAAAGGGTAATGTGCAGAAGACCATATCCGAAAGGTAGAAGCGTATTTGAAAAGTAGAAGCATATCCGAAAGGAAGAAGCAATATTTGAAGGACAGAAGCCAATATCCGAAAGCAAGGTGGGATAACCCGGAACATTTGTTTCGGCATCGAAACACTTGTTTCGGCACTAAAACAATTGTTTCGGCACCGAAACAAGATGCTATTCAAAAAGGGTCAAAGCCATTATCGTAAGAGTGAGCAAGACATTGTTGGCTACCGAAGACTTATTGTCAACACTAGTGAAAAGATGACATCAAACACCAAAGGAAACAGTATTAAGACTAGACGAAGGCAAAAACTTCAACAAAAGTGCTATCGCTACCAACATCAGCTTGGTAGCGATACCGAAACCATCATGGAGAAAAAGTAGAGAATCTACTCTCGGAGACATGCCGACACAAAATATCCATTTTTGAGACAGAGAAAGATCAAAGGAGAAACGATACCAGAGTCAAGATATATGACTACCAAAAGCCGATAGCAAAGGATGCCGAAAGAAAACCAAAACCCATAAAGAAGAAGGGCTATCCACACTAACCTGCTTAGTGTCGATACCAAAAGGGGTGAAGATCCTGAAGATATGAGAATTAAGAGCATAAGGGCTATATTATAAACAACTCAAAGCCTAAACCAGAGTTTGTCAAGCGAGAGATGTTCCGGAAGTTTTCTACCCCAAGTGACTTGTTACTGATACATATAAAAAGTTGTATCAAAGTTAGTATCCGAAAGCCGAACCAACACTCTAAAAGCCAAATTGGTCCCGGAATCAACAACAAGTGGAAAGAAAAGCGACCAAAACCCTACCACCAGAACCAAAAGGTGCAAGGCAGCCGACACTATGTTGTCGCGTCCGAAAGGGGTCCTGTTGAGTCAATAACAAAAAGGGGCCCAAATTATCTATAAACAAGACCCAGGGGTCACATTTTGGGGGTAGAATTCTCATTCCACAATCTTGTACTCTTTTCTCTGAGAGCAAACCTTAGTTTCTCAATCAAATTGGGGATATCTTCAATTCTTGTAATACACTCAGAATAAATAAAAAGGAGAAGTCCGGGGCTTAAATATATCTCAATTCGATAATCATATTGTGTTTGTCGTGATTAAATAGGGAGTTATCGTTAATCCTTTTCATGAAGGGGTTAATCAAAATTATTTCGGAAGAGGAAGTGAATTGGGTGAAATTAAAGAACCTCCTCTTTCGATTCTCCCATATGTAACTTAACACTTTTATAATAAGCCCAATGAAGCTCAACATGTGTAGGAAACCTGTTGTAAGCTTACAACTTGATAACTAACACAACCAAGGCCTTTCTTTGGCTGGTTCGATGTGGAAGTATCACAGTCGACAAGCATTATAACATGTTGACAACCTAAATGTTGTGAAGCATTAGTCTATTTTCTCTCAACACAGTGTATATTATTTTATCTTGAATCTAAGGATGACTATTGCAGTGAGGTATTCAACCTCCGATAACCCATAACGTCCTTATCCCAAGGTAAATCTTGATCCTGAATTCTCGTAAGCGTGATACTCACCTCTTTGGAAGAGTAACTAATCTTCAAATTAAGATCTCGATGCCTAGGATATGATGGAATAAGTTAAGCTTGTTGAGACTAAGTTGCATTTCAATGTCCTTTAGATCAAATATCCGTTAAATTTAATTACGTATGCATTGTTAAGCTTATTTCCGATTTTGCCGAAAAATACCGTTAACAAGCCCCACTAAAGCCATGTAAAATCCCTGCTATAACTCGTAGCGCACTCCGACCGCTACGCTATTTCAATTTAGCGCTGATGAACAGTAGCTCCGCTTAAAACCCCGCTATTTCCCACAACACCCGCTAAATCAACGCTATTTAGCACCCGCTTTAGCAATATTTATATACTAAGGATGATTTGACTAGTTCTATTTTAAAAATAAATCAAAATGTTAATGTAAAGAGCTAATTTTAAGTGATAAGTGTCTTATATAAGATAGGAATCTTTAGTAATCCTCGAATCTAATGTGCATAACCATGATATTCTTTTATTTTGTTATATAATATTAATTAATATTCATTTCTTCTATACAAATGATGCGAGAATGATAAGTAATTAATTTTAATTATATAGTTTTATGTCTAATTAAAATTTTTACACTTCTGCTATATCCATGTTATTTCCCTGCTTTATCCTCGCTACAATTTTTTACACCTCTACCGTTATAGAATCGCTAAGCACCTTAACTGCATAGTATAACCACAAAATGTAAGAAATCATACCTCAAGTCACTCTCCTCTGGAACTACTAGATAATGAAGGAAATTGTCCATACTGAGATATGAACTCCGGCAAACACTTGTTGAGCTGCTCAATGTGTTCTTCACGGCAGTGATCATGTTTCTCAAGTGTGACTATCTGAGCTCGCAGCCGTGCAATCTTCTCTTTGTCTTGAGCTCTATGGTATGCCTTTTGAGATGTCTTAACTAGTAAACAATTTTTGCTTTGATGTGTTTCATAATTGCAATTCATGTAAATTTTAGTTTTCTACTAAATTATCGTTTGGTTCCCAAATCCATAGCGCCTACTGCAGGTTGGTGGATCTATAACTGCCTCAAAATTTGTATCTTCCTCATCAGCAGTCAAGGTGACCCGTCCAGTGTCCTCGAACATCTGTGCCCATTGTGGCTGAAACTGTTGTTATTGTGCAAAATACAATTGAATTTTGATAACTCTATTTTAATTGAGTTATAACTTTAAGTTGACTACATCATATTTACATATGCAGTATGTACTTTGTCATCACTGTCCTAAGAGAAGGAAACTGAGCCTGAATCATTGGTCTAACTCACCGCATGAGTATGCACGAAAATACCCCAATATGACATAGGATCACCGCGTTGTCTCTCCTGAAATAGGCATATATACACATTGTATATTGTTATACTATCTATCTTTTAACAACATAGAACTTAAAATCTTTAACTATTTAGTTAATAAATATACCAAGTCCTCGCGATGATGTTGAAACAACTTGAAACCACTGCGATGTATAATGGGGTTCTTGCTCCTATTTACTGAATTTCTTTGAGACTTCCTTTATAAATTTAAGTTGATTTTTTTCTTTTTTTTTTTTACAATTCTACTTTATATATTACCTGAGCAAATCAATTTAAATTAAATATGCAGTAAATTTACCTAAAACTCGTCATTTCTTACCAAGTGACAAATTCATCCAACATATTGACACTCATCTAACTAGGGTTTTTTTAGATGGTCTTATTCTATTTAACGTTTCTCTATAATATTTTGCAACTTAACTATGTTATATACAAGGGAAATATCATATTCATGAAGGTCCACTGAACCCTGCATGTTTGAGAAATAGTATAAACATGAATTGATCATATCCTAATAAAGATGAATTGATATTTAAACCTAAAAAGTAAGTTATACAACAAATCAGTATACATGACTACCTAATAATTAATATATCACACATACCAAAAATTCTGCCAAACAGTCTCCTTAACATTATGTGGAATCCTAGTCCACTTAGGCCAACATAACGTTATGCAACTCATGTAATCCTGTCGTGATATCTCAAAGACTATGGTGGAGGCCTCTAAATCAAATACACTGTGTTAAATAGAAAAAACATTTAATATTTGATGATTACTATATATTTTTATTATATATTGTACAGAAATAAATTTAATTTTGAAACTTAATAATTATCCTTCATTTGCCTTAGCTAAAGCCACACCACAGGATGCGCTAGCTTCTGTGGTGGACCACCGCCATCACTACCTATTGAAGGACCCGTCCCTCACTGAGAAGTTGAAGGATACCCAGAATGTGAAGATGTACGTCGACATGACGATATATCTTTAGTACCTGTCGCAAATGGACATTATAGTATAACATAAAAGGACAATATAAAACAAACATTATGGCATAACAAAACAAGACTATGCGACTCATATCATATTAGCATAACATATCATTTTAATGAAAATAGCATAACGTTAAAAAAATTACCTTCTTAAAATGAGGATTATGAATTAGTCCCCGTCACTTTCGGGTTCTAACTCCATTTCTTACTCTATATTTTGTTCCTATGTAGTCTCAAATGCTTCAATAATGCATTTGATTCACCGTTTAGAGGTCAAAATTATGTTTTATCGTCAGTTATTACTATTCCTCTATTTTTCTCGACATCTACTTGATAAGCTTGTTTTTCAGGAATATTCCATCCATCAAATATAAACCTTGCCTTGGTTTTAAAAACAGTTGACAATAAACTTTATCTCTTCTAAGAGATGGATAAGGAGCATAATAAACTTGAAGAATTTTTTTGGCAAGTAGTACTTATAATAACACGAAGTATGTTTTGTTTCTATAAGAATATATTTTGGGTGCACGTTGATTCCAGAACCTGGAATGTTGTTGTACTTGTCTAGTTGCATTTAAACAAAAATACTTCTTCTACGAGTCGTGTGAAATATGTTAATTGCAAAATCTGGGTTAGCACGCCACAAAAATCATTTATATAGTCATTTGGATCATCACTACCTTTAACAAATAAAACAGTATTATTAGTTAATTTCTCAACAGCTTATTCTTTGGTATTAAATTTATACATGGAAAGTTATTTTTTTGGGAAATATCGTATGTTTCTACTCTTTCGTACTGCATGTTTTTAATTTTTCAATTTTTCAATCAAAGGTTATAAATAAACATCGATTCCTTGTGTCGGATCATCAGAACTAGTGATGACAATTGTGAGAAACATATAAGGAATTTTCATACACATCCACGGAGGAAAATTATAAGTTGTGACAATTATAGGCTATAACGAATATTTAGCACCAAATTGAGAAGATGATGAAAATCCATCCTTACATAAACCAAGTATAACATTATGACTCTCGGATGAAAAATGGGGACATTTTTGGTCAAAATGCTTCCATGCTTACGCACCTCCTTGGTGTGTTAACGTACCTCCTTCCTGTGTTCTCATACGGTACCATCTCCTATGTTCCGCGGTTATAGAAGAAGCATATAACCTTTAAAGTCTAGAAGTAATAGATAAATAATACATATGTTTATACAAGACTTTCTTTCCTTTTTTCTTTCTTGGTTTTTATCATTCATGATTACATATTTTACAATTCTTAAGATTGATATCTTCCTTCCAAAACAGCATGCAACCATTTAAACATGTAGCTATTTTTTCATACGATATACCATATAATACATAATGATTTTCGCACATTAAATTATTGGGAGACATATGCTTCTTCGCATCTCGTACAACAACTGTAAATCCAGCTTTTATGAGGTTGTATTTAGATTTCATAGCAACGTATTCAGCAGTTACTGATAATTGGGTCTCTCTTGTACGCCCTTCCCACTACACCATAACCATAAATGGCCTTCTGCAGCACCAAAAAATGTTAAGTCAAGCCCAAAAAATGTTTCCATAGGTCTTTGGCAACACTTTTCCTGTGTTGCAATTTTTACCGTTGCCTTAGACCTCAAAGACAACATTTTGCTGTTTAAGGCAACATAAGAAATATTATTGTAATAGAACCATATTTGGGTCTATAGCAATATCTATAGGTGTCTTTAGCAACATTCCAAAATGTTGCTATAGATATTAACTTTCTGAATTTACTTGGGTCCACATCTTGTATACCATACTATTTTGCATCTCACATAATAATATATTGGTATTGAATAATAATACTATTGCAAAGAATTTAAATGACTTAAACAATATTTTATTCAACATAATATTTCAATATTTAAATAGTACAATATTTTTCATTTCTCTATAATACAAGTCACATTCACACCTCACTACATACACTCAAACACTTAATACACTGTTTGTCTGTGTATTTGCTCTACACTACTGGTCCAGCTCCTGCTTTCACTTTGTCTCTTATTTACTTGTACAATAAACAACTACAGCAGTAATATGAAAATAAAATAAAAAATTATAAAAATATAAGCTTGTTTGTGTGTTTATTTGCCTCAGGTATTCTGGTCGTTTGTCATCATATTTTGATTGTGCAGTATTTGTTTCTTTATAAGTATTCACATGGGCAAACGAATCTCAGGAGCATGCACGTATACATGTATACACTGCCACAACATCCCAGAATCATTCTTATGAAAAACAAGAACAAGTTCAGGTTCATAAAACATCAAGAATGTGATTTAATCTCAGGTTCAATTCAAGTATGCAAAGCTGTATATAGCAAAACAAATGCAAATCAACAACACACATAGAGTTTAGGATTCAATATAGCAACATGTACATGATGACTTAAACTAGGAAAAACATCAGTGAAACAAAAAAACATGAAAATGGATGAGCAAATGCAAGTCAGAGATGATCAGACCAGCAAGAGTCAAAAGCAATTTCAATTCATGTAGAGCATATGGAAAATGGATGAGCCAATGCAAGTCAAATTTCAGCCATGGTCACAGCTAAGGTCATAACTAATGCATGTTAGTTTTCAGCCAAGACAAAACAAATAAATGAGCCAGCATGCATGAATAAGACAAGCCCAAAACATGGGCCAAGTGATGCACATGCAAAATCAAATGATAAGCCAATCACAAAACAGAGGTCAAGTGTTGCACAAGTATAATCAAATGAGCCAACACGCATGAATAAGCTGCCTACACTCAGCAATGCAAATCATAAATGGATAAAACAAACCTACCACAGTCTAGGAAGCACAAATATACAGAAGCTTAAAAGCAAAAATACATATATACATATATGTGATATTATGTATACGCATATATATGCAGTTGCAACAAGTCAGAGAATTACCAAATGTAGCAAGTCAGAAAATTCTTTCAGTAGAGAAATCAAGGCATTTCCAAATATGTGAATTCAAATTACATCAAGATTAATTCAAAGCCGTATATCAAACCATATATATGGCAGGTTTTTTTTGAGCAGCAGTAAACAAAATCGAGGTTGAAATTAACAAATTTACAAAGGCAATAAATCATGGTCATCTTTTGGGGGAAAATCGTGGCAACCAAAATCAGTCAATATAGGGTTTTTTTTAATCCTATAAATTAACCCACTTTCATCATTGACAAACATCATAAAAAGTCGAGAAAAGGAGAAATAAATACAGAGAATTTTGCATACCAGAGACCTCGACAAACTTCACCACTGCTTCTTCCTTACCACCATCTAATAACAAGTCTGCTATTCACAACTGCTACCTAAAACAAACACAACTTAAGATTAAATTTAGGAAAAATATGTTTGAAATGAAAAATTATGTAACTGCATGATCAAACTCATTACGCTAAGGTTCCAAAATGCATTATGTCAATTAGGTCAAATTCTATGATCAAATGAAAAATCCCAATATCCGGCACAAGCTATTTGATACCACAATAAAGAAGCAACAACAAAGAATTTCAAAGTTGGAATATGACTCTAGAGCCAATTACAAGTACTTATTGGTGATCCATTAATTTAACATAGGTCTTTCAGTGGACCTGAAACTTCAAAGAGAATTGAGACATATATAATATACTTTTGTAAACAAATAACCTTACAGTGCAGCTTCTTGCTACATTTTGGACCACCTTATTTTTAATGTATCATAATAATAAGTATATTTAAATTTTAAGAAGCCATATCTAAATATGAACATATTAACTGTTTCAAATTGTATATGTATGTGACATGTGAGGATTCAATCAGTCACGTAATCAAAACTATAAAACATGAAAGAAACAATTGCAAAAGTGAAAAGCATAAGAACAACATAGGTCTTTCAGTGGACTTGAAACTTTAAAACAAATTGAGATATATATACTTTTGTAAACATATAACCTTATAGTGCAGCTTCCAGACACACATTTTGCACCATCTTATTTTTTATGTATCATAACAGTAGTATACTTAAAATTTAAGAAGCAAAATTTGAATCTGAACTATAAAAAATGAAAAGAAACAGTTGCAAAAGTGAAAAGCACATTAACCATTTCAAATTGCTTATGTATGTGATATGTAGGGACTTAATCAGTCACATAATCCGAACTATAAAACATGAAAGAAACAACTGCAAAAGTGAAAAAGCATAAGAACATCTTGTTTTCAAATTGCTAATATGGTACTATGGAATATACTGACCGAATAGTCGATCGAAACATTATAACAAGATAAACTTTAATAACATCATACGATCTCAGTTTCAAATTTGGAATACGGTACAACAAGAGATCAACTAAAACATCAATTTCAAATCCAACGATCTCAAGAAAAAGCCAGAAACACAATTCTGACATTAGTTTGCGCAAATAACTATAAATACAAGAATGTATATCAACCATATTTAAAAAGCAGGAGAAAATAGATCCTTCGAGAAAACTGAATTGAAGCCTTAGGGCATTCTAAAGTGGTACCAACAATCAAATTCTTCCATGATGTACAGGTTATAGTTGCAGCCATTAAAAATGAAATTTTGATTAATTGTAGGAATTTGCTGAACTTATGTATGTTATTTATTTGCTTAACTCTAATTAATTCTTTCATGTGATATTCAAAAGCAAGGAAGTACATAGATTCAAATACTTAGGACTTCAGTTCATAAAAGAAAAATGAGAAAACAAATTGGTAGTTGATATTTTCTTTATATAGAAACCATGCTTGGGAAAAAATTGTACGAGTTCACAGGTTCCTTCAAAACAAATGCTGAACTATCATTCTGCCAGATTATCCATGACACATCCTGAAGCAAGCTAGCAATCAATCTTGATTGCTTTCATAAAATTTATAGAACACTGATATGAAATAAATTTCTCCGCACACTTCATAGAACTGCATTGAATTCTCAAAATAACTGTATGTCGCAATAAATCAACAAGCAATACACAATTGGTCTAACGAGCTTTTAGAATACAATATAACATAATGTGTAGTATCCGAATAAACATTAACCAACTATGACATGTATGTAAGTCATACATTATTATGAAAGACTTATATTATAGCGTATTATGCACCTTCAATGTTAAACTAGCCTGGTAAACCCCAAAATTTTGTGGCTAGCAACCGTTGTTAAAAAATTAGCCATATTTTGGAAATTAAATTATAATAAAATGATAAAATCTTACTATACCAAAAAAGGAAAATAAGAAGCCCACCTCCTAAGGAGAAGCAGGAAGCCAACCATCAATGTCAGCCTAATTAGTTCTGTAAGCAGAGGGATGACAGAAACTGAGCCCTGATTTCCAAAACATGGAGCAATTTGTTGTGATTCTTAATGTAATCCTGATTGAGAAGGATGATAATTTTGATTTTGAAAAGGAGGAGAAGCGATGAACAAGTGCGAGGGGAAAAACGATTCAGGTGGAGGTGGACTACCGTAGATAACGGCTGCTATTGGGAAGAATAAAACAAATAGAAACACCTTAAAAGGCATCTACGGCGGATGAATCAACATTAGGGATCAGAATGATTTTGGAAATTTGGGGGTGAGAATGAAATGAAATGAAAAGCGGGTGAATGAAAATAAAAGTGGGAAATAGGAATAGTTGAGGTATGGATTGATGGTTAAAATTTTGTTTTAAATAGTATGGATCGTTGAGGTGTATTTTTTTTATTTTTTTAATGTAAATATATTTATAACTATTGCAACATCTTGCTGATATCTATGCTAACACCTTGAAGAGAATGTTGCAGTAGGACTTAAATTTTATAGCTATTGCAACATTTTAGCTGGAAACACCTTGCAAATCTATTGCAAAAGGCCGTCAATGGCGTAGTGTCAAAAAGGTTTTTTGCGGCATCTTATAAATCATATATATTTTTGGCTCCAAGATTTAGTTCTTCTTCAGCATTAACATCGTCATTAGTAAATTATGGAACAAGGAACATTAAACGTGGAGCATCTTCAGCCATATGTTCTATGTGATTCTTCATAGCAATTTCACTGCTCACTAACTCCTCAACCTGTATAGGAGTTGATGCTAATAGTTTCTCTATGATGATACCAAACCAAATAGTTCAGCACAAAACCATACTGACACAAATGAACTCTAACCATTTCTAGTATCAAATGCTTTAACAATTTGCATCTACTACATGGACAAAGGATTTCTTCGTCGTTTTTGATATTACTTAAAGAGAAATCAATAAACACGCGAACACCATTATTAAAATGTTCACTTATTGGGCCTTCATTTTCCCTTCGTTGTATGTACATCCAGCTTCGATCAGTAAAATAATTGTCCATTTAACCTAATTAGATAGTTTAAAAGTACGATATAAACTTGCATTAACATTTTACCAAAACAATTTTATTGGTGAATGTTATGTTAATTGATCATTTGCACTTTTCTGATGGGTCATCCTACCTCTAATTACAAATACAATAACATAATTAAGTTGCGTAAATCTTTTCAATTTAAAGGATTCAATAAAATTTCGGTAGCACTTCGCTTTAGTTCTTTGAATAGTACATAATTATGTGTATTAGGGAACATAAAGGAAGCGCTTTGAAATTTTGAGAACCATTTAAAATGAAATGCTTTACAAGATTTAATTTTTGTATTTGTAACTTGTTTAATATAGGGATAAATCCAACAAACATTGTAAACGATGAATATAGATGTCAATTGGTTAACAAAATGATTATCCACATAACGGTCATGTACAATACTTATCATACAGGACCGAAAAACACTTTAAGGGTTTATGAATATAATATATTACATATTTTATACTTATTTAGAAAATTGGCGTTTGACCTATACGAAATCATGGAAATTTTAATATTACCAATCGTCTGCGTGAAGTAACAAATTTTAAGCTAAATAGCCTTGCACGCTTAATTCCAATCTAGTCGTATGTATACTAACGAAGTGGATCACATATATGCATATTTCCAAAACTCAATCAAACTATCCGTACGTTATAAAATTAAATATCGTTTTTGATAAATTTCTAGAAAACAGAAAGTTAATTATGCTCATTCACGCTAAACCTAAATGTCCCCAAACAAGGTTAAAAACGTTTAAATATTTAATTTATACGCACATGATTCTATTGTAATACACCCTACATAAACTTGCAATACATAGAATAACAACAAAAATTAGTCCTCTATAAACTACACTATACATACAATAAGATATTGCAAACATGTAAATGTGACACCCAACGTCGGTTAATGTCACTCATTAAGAGAATGCATTTAGTTTCGTGAAGCGTTATAGGTAAACAGAAACAGAAATATTACAAGACAAATAATAAATAATAGCGGAATTTACAATTTTATTAAGCAGAAAACATCGTAGTTCAAAACATGGTTACTTCATATGTCCGAAATGCATAAAACCAAGTATATCAATTTAAAACTTATGTCTTGTACTTAAATTATCAGAGTACAATAACAAAAGATGCATAATCCCTAAATCATAGCTGTAGTAGAGAGATATGAAGCAGGCAGTACGTCTAAGTAGCTCCAGGAAAAATGAAAGCAGAATCCTAATCAAGCTTGAGTATTCCCACCTTGAGAACCTAGAGGGGGAATAGAAGAGAAAGAAGAGGAAACAAAATGGGTCAGACATAAAGTCTGGGAAGTCCAGTTACTTTTAGCATATAAATAAGTAAAAGTATCATGATAGACATATACAGTGGATAAGAGATATAACATCATAAAAGGCAGGTATAACAAGGTAAACAGGATAAACATGATAGAGTATATTGCGCTTCTCTAGTACTTTCCCTTTTCTCTGCACCAACACTAGAGTCGTATGAACAATATGATCCCCAATAAGTATAAGATGGTAGACTTAGGCGTACTTCTAGTGAGAAGTTTTACCCCATACAATAACTGGCAGCCTAGCTAAACATACCGGAGTTACCCCTAAGGATAATAATAGGCTCCTAAACATACCGGAGTTTAGATGTACCCTAGTAACTAATCCGATCGATCGGTTCCCTACTCCGTAGATACCCTGTGATGGCCCCACAGTAGGATGCATCACTTCCTAAAGTGGCAACCCTTCGTTTTCAGGATGTCCACAACTATATCTAAAGGTGTCACGATGTCTAAACCTCCTCTGCTGGACCTATGCACGCACATGACCCGTCGGAATGCGTCGCCGACACACCCACATTTGGGTCTCTTACTGTAACGACCCGCAAATCCGAGCTATCTGAGTTGACTAAATACATCACACGCCCAACCCAAATAACACAGAAATACGAACCATTAATAGAAAGAAGTTAGAAGATGAGAAATAGGGAGAAAGAAATATTAGAATAGAAGAAAAACGAAGATCACAACTCACAGCGGAACGAATAAAATATATTATATAACATAACTTTTGAAATACAAATCAGTAACTTTATATACATACCATCATCAGAGCACAACAGTCATTTCTGGAACAGTTATAAACACCTGTTTCCAGCTACAAACAAGGTCCACAGCGGAATATATGATAGCTTATAGCTAACCGGTGAAGCCTCCTGCTTCCAGCTCCTCCAAATGAATCTGTGAAATCCTGACTACTTGACTGCCCGTACAAATTTGGGCACCCAAGAGTTTAGGAAAAACAAAACAAAACAAACTCTGGGTCAGTCATGGGACTGGTGTGAGTAAACTCCAACCACTTATTCAACTTTAAAAATTCCTTTCAAAAGAAAAGGTAATAGTAAGACCAGCCCACACATAAACACGGACGGTTTTTACCTTACTATAACCCAAAACACTTTGATACGAAAATCCAGTGATATTATAATAATGTCTACATCAAGTAAATAACCAAATAGCAGAACGCTTGCATCTCACGCTCCACATATATAGTATAAAATCAAAAACCGCATGGCGCTTATTGGAGATTGGATTTCCAACATGACAAGGTATGGAACCACCTTCCGACTGTATATCTCTAGAGAGGAATACACTGGGTTCAACAAGAACATCTTGTAACCCGGCCCACACATGACCGACCACTCATTCCGCTTGAGTGTATCGAATGTATATCACCAACGGTTGGGATCAGCAACCGTCTCCCGACTGGGACAACATCGAATAGAATAAGAAATTAAATGAACCTCTAGATAGGTGATTATACATCCTAATGGGTGCGACCCACATAGCCATGCTGCCTGCCCGATTTTTGTCCTTTCCCGGTTGTTGAGGCCTGAGGCTACGCATACTTACCATTCATCGATAACACAATCACTTTGAATGCCACATTGTCAGATCCGTTAATCACTAGTTGAGTTTGCACAAATATTCTGGATATTATGCTAAGGAATAAATCCGTTGCAACCATATATATTCATACAGACCAACCCATTTGATCATTGGAAATACTCTGTCAGACATTCGTCCATTTACGTTCGTTCTGGGACTGAACGAAACCGAAGGCACCATTTCTTTTTAATAGAAAAGCCCTTGCACTTTACTCCGTCTTCAATATATTCAGCATACTTGGTTCGTAATGCCTATGCCGATACGGAGTGGTTCTTCGGATAATAATCCCACCGGTCTCCCCATATTGACAACGATGGTCAAAAACTTCGATAGTCTGTGATTTAACTATCGAATAAAACAAGTGTTCATCCAAACATATCAACCAAATCACTGGGCTCTTTAATTAATATTTCATTAATTAAATCTCTTCTATATTCTCTTATCAATATTTGTTAACCAAATAATTTCAATAATCATCTTGCCTCTTATGCCATTTGGAAAACGTTTCCAAATATTAACTTCTTTTATTTTCTATATATTAGAAAATGTCTCTATTTGCAATTGGAAACAATTCCAATCACTTATCTCTATCCCGACTATTTTAATTATACTCAGGAAATATTTACTTGTTATATTTCCAAAATTCCATCACTTGGGTTTAAAACGAATGTTGTGTAAAACATCGTTACAACAACCCAAAATATTTTATTCAACTAACTCTTTTCAAACACTTCTCTTCGAGACTGGATCTTGCTATTTATCCATTAAAAATGAAATCAATCAAGTTGGGGTAAAATTACCTCTCAGACCTTAACTGAAAACATTCTCAACTTCAAAACGGCAAAACCACTTACCTCGAATAAACACACCATACAATCCAATTATTCATTTTTAAAACATGTATAAAGTTCGTTTTCTATTTCTAATTTATAGATTTCCCTTTTTGTTTACAATATTCGATTTTCATATTCATTTACTTATCGAATTTTATACGTCGATACAATGATTTCTAACTATCAAAATATCTTAAAAATATTCCAACTCCTTAAATTTCCGGAAAATTTCGCCATAACCTCCCCTGTATCGGGAGCATTTGGAAATTTCAAATAGCTTCCCGGTATCTTCCTCAATCAAAAAGAAAAAGGAAAAGCCAAGCGGCTTGCCGATACGGCGCATAAAATCTCATATATGAATTAAACATGTACCTTTTTGTCGAGCACATAAATTTAAATCTTCATATCAAACCTGCTTACACATGTTCACCTGTTTTCAATTCAATTCCATACCATCTAATCGTTTGAATTCAGTTTCGCCCATTTATTCTTTAATTAGTTATTTTGCCTATTTCACTTCTTTGTTGAACATAACATGTTCAAACAAAATATTTAACTCGTTCATAACCAAATTGAATTTCAATTTCAATTCTAGTTCTCTTTTCTATTTCGAATATAAATTTTCAAATCGAATTCACTTATTTAAGGCCCAATATCAATTCAACATCTCATTTACTAATTCCTATTCGAATTAGTTAATTCTATTCAATAATCAAAAATCTGATTTCTGTTTCAAAAATCAATTCATTACTCCACCTGAGTTCACATATATTTTATAACTCAAATCTGAAATTTTCTAAATAGAAATTCGGATTTTTATTTGCTTAAAATCCTTTTATAAAATGAAATAAACCGTTATGGTTTTTAAATAGTTCTGGCGCTGTTTTCCTGAAAATTTGATTTTGACATAACTCAAAATCTATACGACGAAATTCATATTTTTCTCTTTCATTAGAAAACTATTATCAAACCGGTCCTGACGTTTCTTGTTTCAAAGAGATCCGACTCCAATTGAGTCCTGTATATTCGATTGAAGTTCGAATCGCTACTTTACGAACTGCAGCGCTGCGGAGAGTTCGTTTTAATTATATTTATATATATAAACCTTTAAACTTCTTTAAAATGAATTCAACTCCATTTTAACTCTATTTGAATTCCTTGATTCAAATTCCAATCTCACTTTTATTTGAATTCTATATTCAAATTCCAATTCCCTTTCTATTTGATATTCAAATTCAATACTTGAATTTCTATTTGAATTCCCTATATTCAAATTCTATGTTTGAATTCATTTGAATTCTCTTATTCAAACTCTATATTTAAATTCCATTTGAACTTCTATATTCCAATTTCTATATTTGAATTCTATTGAAATTCAAATATTCAAACTCCTTTTTAAATTCTATATTCAAAATTCCATAGTTTAAAACCCATTTGAATTTCATATTCAAATCCCATAGATTAAATCCTATTTGAATTCAATTTGAATCTCTTATATTCAAATTTCATTTTCCATTTCCATTTGAATTCTAATATTCAAATTCATTTCCAACACCATTTGAATTTCTTCACTCAAATCCATTTGAATTCCCTTGAATTCAAATTCTATTTCAAAACCATTTGGATTTCCTATTTTGAAATCCTATTTGAAATTCTATTTCCAATTCTACTTTGAAAATCCTATTTTCAAAGTTTATTTCAAATTCTATTTTGAAATTCTACATTCAAATCTCTATTTGAATTTCTTTATTCGAATTCCTTTGAATTCAAATTTATTTTAATTCCTTGAATTCAAATTCTATTTTTCATTCTAATTTCGTCTATTCAAATTCTATTTGAACTTCTATTTGAATTTCTAATATTCAATCTCCTTTTAAAATTCAAATATTTAAACTCCCTTTAAAATTCAAATGTTATACTCAAATTTCATTTGAGTTATATATTTGAAAATTTCATTTCACATCCTATTTTGAAATTTCATTTCAAATCCCAATTTCACGCTTGTATTTCTATTTCTGAATTATCAAATGATAATTCTTTTCGCTTCATTTATAACTTCGTTATAAAAGAACTATTTATAAACTTTGTTTATAAAGAAACTACTTGTTTTTATTTTTCAAAAACAAGTTTATATTTTTATTCCATAAAAATTCAAATTCTATTTAAAAATAGAATTTTTCCTTTTAAATCTCAAATATCCTTCCATGATATTTTGAATAAATTAACACTTAGCCCAGTGATATTTAAAACAATCAAATCATCCAATTTTCAATCATTTTATTTTTAACACATCATATATGAATATATGAAATCAGCAAACAACAAACAGATAAAATAAATTTTGAGGAATCCAGTTGGATCCCTCCAACCTGTTTTCCTGCATCCACAGATGTTAGCACATAAATAATACCCATTCTGCTTCGTGGAAGAATATCGCGGTATAGAAGGTCATCCACTATCATAGCGTGGGGCGTATAGGGTAATCATCCGCTATGAAACTGCGGGCATCCGCTAATGAGACTGCGGGAATCCAACCAATCAATCAACCCAATATATATATATATAATAGCCTAAATAACTAATATATATAAAGCAAGCAGAAAAATCCAAACAGGCAACAACAATTATTTTTAACGAAATAAAAATAATTATAAATAAAAGGTGAGTGAGATTTACTCACCGTAAATTTTCCATTGCTGAATAACCCAATTTAAATTAAATCGAATACCCTTCGATTTAAATTAGATCCCAACCAACTCTGATCGACTCCAGAAAAATTCCAGACTTTTTAAGATCTGCAACAACGATCCCAATTTACTTTATTGTTAAATCTGATTTCACATGAAGTAAATATATGCGTTATAAGCTTGTATATATATTTCCTTTCCTTTTTAATTTAATCATTTCTAATTACTTAAATTAAATAAATTAATGTTTTTACCTTACTACCAAACTCCATATCACACAGTCGAGTGACTAGAAATGAAAACCACGCCTTGGCAACCCCAAAACAACGATGCCTTCACTTGCTTCGATTCCCTAACCCCTTTGTCACTTCAAAGATCTGTTCTCCCGCGACTACTCGCTGAACGATGGCCCCAGAGCCATACGCTTCCTCTGTTCTGATCATAGGGAGACTTCAGGACCATCGTTTTCGACTTCGAACCATTGGAATCCCATCACGACTACTCACCAACACCGCACTCCTCTTCTTCCATTCCTCTTTCCTCAGTTCGATCCCAGTGTCATTAGAAATGCGTTACAGACCTCACCTCCCTAAGTTGTTATCAGAACTCACTGTATCAAACCCGAACTTCAATAGTCGATTTCGACTTCAACCCTAAGTCGCTGCTACAATACTCGCAACAGCCCCTACTTCGACAATCCCCTTCCACGCAACCCTAAAAACTACTATCGAACGCCCAAATCACGATGCTCGAGGACGATACTAGCTATCTCGTACTAGCTTCCCTTCAGCCTCGAATCGAATTGGTTTCGATTCACTATACTATTTTATTTTCTTGGATTGAATAGGGGAAAGGACGGATTTAATTTCTGAGGAACTGAAATGAAGAAAACAATCAAAAGGGAGAGGAGTGTCGCAATTTATAGAAAAGGGGGAGGGAACAATTCGTACTCGCCATTAATTCATGTTTCCTGGATATCAAATGTGAACGACAGGAATTTGTGCTCGAGGAAGAAATATAGGGTGGCTTGATTTCTTTAGGTCTGTGTTTTTTTTTTTTTTTTTTTTTAGGACAGACTAGGTCGGTTGCACTTCTTTGATCAGACTAATTTGAATTTTATTATGATTATGTTTTATATAATATATCTCACGGTCCCTAGCTTCAACAAAAACCCCCATATTACTTAATGACCGACGTCTTCAAGTTATACCGCTTTTCTGAACTTAATGGATTTCGACTTAAAATTTTAATTTGATTATATGAAGATAACAAATTTTAAATCGACAGAAGTTCAAATCCAATACAGGATTTATATCAATCAACAGAATTGGTTTCAACTCAATTTTTAACTTGCGAATTCAATTATATTTTGTTCTCGTATTTCGATTTTTTTAATCGATAACCCAATAAAATACCATTTATACTATGAATTCAATATTTAAAACTATATTAAATATTTAAAATAAATCGATGAAAAATCTGGGTCGTTACATTCTTTCCCCCTTAAAATAATTTCGTCCTCGAAATTGCTAAGGTAGGAAAAAGGGTACAAATCTATTTCTTTTCAACATCTCACTTATGTTGAAACCCAACTCCTCATATTCTTATGATTTTACTTCCAACCAAACTTTTGGTCTTCTTCCTTTCATATGCCTTCACATCCAATTCATATTCTATTCATATTGGTTCAACATCAGTTTATCCAAATTAGTTCTATTCAATTTATTCACCCCGACCCATTTAACTTGCTTAAGTTAAATTCCAATTCCAGAATTCAAATCCCAGGGTTTTCATTTCAAATCCTTTGAAATACATAAATATATACTTATATTTATTTCCATCTAAAACTCAAAACATTTGAATTTTCAAACCACTTGTTTTCCTTCCAAACAAATTCCATCAAAACTTTTCTAAGGTAGCCATTCGTCACTTAGAACTCGAAAATGAATAATGATGAAGTTGCAGTCATCATCAGAATTATTTTCCAGCTACTGAAGTGAGTTTAGTGCTTTATTATTTCAAAATCCATTTAAAATGATTTTTAAATCAAAATCCTGCCAAAACAAAGCTATATTACTTTAATATACTTTGAAAAATATTTCCCAAATTTCCAGGATTAAAATTCCAAATTCTGGTTTGAATTAAATTCTAATTCATCTCATTGGTATATTTAATTCCTATACAAATTCTATTTTGGTTATAAATAACCATTCCAAGTTTATAATCTCATTTGATTATAAAATCAACATCCAACACATCCATATAATAATAATTCTAGAAAATTATTCTTTCTATATCAAAATATAATTTTGGGTAAAATAATTTCACCCACTTTAAAACAATATCGTGTTCAATCTCCTGTTCAAGTGTTTAGAAATTCCTATCGACTTTGTGGCGTCCCACTATCCGACCAGAATTCATAAACCACTCAACAGACTAGCCAACACAATATAAAACAGCTTTTATATCAATTTACAAATACGCTCTCTCGTATATATATGCTCAACTCATTCTAGGGTACTACTGACCTTATCTCTAATGAGCACAATCCCACCAAAGCCTAGGTATTCGCTCAACCTAAGCTCTGATACCACTGTAACGGCCTAACGGCAGTGGGCTAACCTCCCACCGTGGCTTACAGAGATACCTCAGAACTGCTTTTACGGCCAGCCTCGCGACTCGACCAACCCACATTGTCGGGAGATGTAGGGGTAAGAGTCTCCCGTTCGCCACCAAACGCGAGGCGAGAACCCCCTATCATCCGTACCAATTAAGCAACCAGCTCTGATACCACTGTAACGACCCGCAAATCCGAGCTATCTGAGTTGACTAAATACATCACACGCCCAACCCAAATAACACAGAAATACGAACCATTAATAGAAAGAAGTTAGAAGGTGAGAAATAGGGAGAAAGAAATATTAGAATAGAAGAAAAACGAAGATCACAACTCACAGCGGAACGAATAAAATATATTATAAAACATAACTTTTGAAATACAAATCAGTAACTTTATATACATACCATCATCAGAGCACAACAGTCATTTCTGGAACAGTTATAAACACCTGTTTCCAGCTACAAACAAGGTCCACAGCGGAATATATGATAGCTTATAGCTAACCGGTGAAGCCTCCTGCTTCCAGCTCCTCCAAATGAATCTGTGAAATCCGGACTACTTGACTGCCCGTACAAATTTGGGCACCCAAGAGTTTAGGAAAAACAAAACAAAACAAACTCTGGGTCAGTCATGGGACTGGTGTGAGTAAACTCCAACCACTTATTCAACTTTAAAAATTCCTTTCAAAAGAAAAGGTAATAGTAAGACCAGCCCACACATAAACACGGACGGTTTTTACCTTACTATAACCCAAAACACTTTGATACGAAAATCCAGTGATATTATAATAATGTCTACATCAAGTAAATAACCAAATAGCAGAACGCTTGCATCTCACGCTCCACATATATAGTATAAAATCAAAAACCGCATGGCGCTTATTGGAGATTGGATTTCCAACATGACAAGGTATGGAACCACCTTCCGACTGTATATCTCTAGAGAGGAATACACTGGGTTCAACAAGAACATCTTGTAACCCGGCCCACACATGACCGACCACTCATTCCGCTTGAGTGTATCGAATGTATATCACCAACGGTTGGGATCAGCAACCGTCTCCCGACTGGGACAACATCGAATAGAATAAGAAATTAAATGAACCTCTAGATAGGTGATTATACATCCTAATGGGTGCGACCCACATAGCCATGCTGCCTGCCCGATTTTTGTCCTTTCCCGGTTGTTGAGGCCTGAGGCTACGCATACTTACCATTCATCGATAACACAATCACTTTGAATGCCACATTGTCAGATCCGTTAATCACTAGTTGAGTTTGCACAAATATTCTGGATATTATGCTAAGGAATAAATCCGTTGCAACCATATATATTCATACAGACCAACCCATTTGATCATTGGAAATACTCTGTCAGACATTCGTCCATTTACGTTCGTTCTGGGACTGAACGAAACCGAAGGCACCATTTCTATTTAATAGAAAAGCCCTTGCACTTTACTCCGTCTTCAATATATTCAGCATACTTGGTTCGTAACGCCTATGCCGATACGGAGTGGTTCTTCGGATAATAATCCCACCGGTCTCCCCATATTGACAACGATGGTCAAAAACTTCGATAGTCTGTGATTTAACTATCGAATAAAACAAGTGTTCATCCAAACATATCAACCAAATCACTGGGCTCTTTAATTAATATTTCATTAATTAAATCTCTTCTATATTCTCTTATCAATATTTGTTAACCAAATAATTTCAATAATCATCTTGCCTCTTATGCCATTTGGAAAACGTTTCCAAATATTAACTTCTTTTATTTTCTATATATTAGAAAATGTCTCTATTTGCAATTGGAAACAATTCCAATCACTTATCTCTATCCCGACTATTTTAATTATACTCAGGAAATATTTACTTGTTATATTTCCAAAATTCCATCACTTGGGTTTAAAACGAATGTTGTGTAAAACATCGTTACAACAACCCAAAATATTTTATTCAACTAACTCTTTTCAAACACTTCTCTTCGAGACTGGATCTTGCTATTTATCCATTAAAAATGAAATCAATCAAGTTGGGGTAAAATTACCTCTCAGACCTTAACTGAAAACATTCTCAACTTCAAAACGGCAAAACCACTTACCTCGAATAAACACACCATACAATCCAATTATTCATTTTTAAAACATGTATAAAGTTCGCTTTCTATTTCTAATTTATAGATTTCCCTTTTTGTTTACAATATTCGATTTTCATATTCATTTACTTATCGAATTTTATACGTCGATACAATGATTTCTAACTATCAAAATATCTTAAAAATATTCTAACTCCTTAAATTTCCGGAAAATTTCGCCATAACCTCCCCTGTATCGGGAGCATCGGGAAATTTCAAATAGCTTCCCGGTATCTTCCTCAATCAAAAAGAAAAAGGAAAAGCCAAGCGGCTTGCCGATACGGCGCATAAAATCTCATATATGAATTAAACATGTACCTTTTTGTCGAGCACATAAATTTAAATCTTCATATCAAACCTGCTTACACATGTTCACTTGTTTTCAATTCAATTCCATACCATCTAATCGTTTGAATTCAGTTTCGCCCATTTATTCTTTAATTAGTTATTTTGCCTATTTCACTTCTTTGTTGAACATAACATGTTCAAACAAAATATTTAACTCGTTCATAACCAAATTGAATTTCAATTTCAATTCTAGTTCTCTTTTCTATTTCGAATATAAATTTTCAAATCGAATTCACTTATTTAAGGCCCAATATCAATTCAACATCTCATTTACTAATTCCTATTCGAATTAGTTAATTCTATTCAATAATCAAAAATCTGATTTCTGTTTCAAAAATCAATTCATTACTCCACCTGAGTTCACATATATTTTATAACTCAAATCTGAAATTTTCTAAATAGAAATTCGGATTTTTATTTGCTTAAAATCCTTTTATAAAATGAAATAAACCGTTATGGTTTTTAAATAGTTCTGGCGCTGTTTTTCTGAAAATTTGATTTTGACATAACTCAAAATCTATACGACGAAATTCATATTTTTCTCTTTCATTAGAAAACTATTATCAAACCGGTCCTGACGTTTCTTGTTTCAAAGAGATCCGACTCCAATTGAGTCCTGTATATTCGATTGAAGTTCGAATCGCTATTTTACGAACTGCAGCGCTGCGGCGAGTTCGTTTTAATTATATTTATATATATAAACCTTTAAACTTCTTTAAAATGAATTCAACTCCATTTTAACTCTATTTGAATTCCTTGATTCAAATTCCAATCTCACTTTTATTTGAATTCTATATTCAAATTCCAATTCCCTTTCTATTTGATATTCAAATTCAATACTTGAATTTCTATTTGAATTCCCTATATTCAAATTCTATGTTTGAATTCATTTGAATTCTCTTATTCAAACTCTATATTTAAATTCCATTTGAACTTCTATATTCCAATTTCTATATTTGAATTCTATTGAAATTCAAATATTCAAACTCCTTTTTAAATTCTTTATTCAAAATTCCATAGTTTAAAACCCATTTGAATTTCATATTCAAATCCCATAGATTAAATCCTATTTGAATTCAATTTGAATCTCTTATATTCAAATTTCATTTTCCATTTCCATTTGAATTCTAATATTCAAATTCATTTCCAACACCATTTGAATTTCTTCACTCAAATCCATTTGAATTCCCTTGAATTCAAATTCTATTTCAAAACCATTTGGATTTCCTATTTTGAAATCCTATTTGAAATTCTATTTCCAATTCTACTTTGAAAATCCTATTTTCAAAGTTTATTTCAAATTCTATTTTGAAATTCTACATTCAAATCTCTATTTGAATTTCTTTATTCGAATTCCTTTGAATTCAAATTTATTTTAATTCCTTGAATTCAAATTCTATTTTTCATTCTAATTTCGTCTATTCAAATTCTATTTGAACTTCTATTTGAATTTCTAATATTCAATCTCCTTTTAAAATTCAAATATTTAAACTCCCTTTAAAATTCAAATGTTATACTCAAATTTCATTTGAGTTATATATTTGAAAGTTTCATTTCACATCCTATTTTGAAATTTCATTTCAAATCCCAATTTCACGCTTGTATTTCTATTTCTGAATTATCAAATGATAATTCTTTTCGCTTCATTTATAACTTCGTTATAAAAGAACTATTTATAAACTTCGTTTATAAAGAAACTACTTGTTTTTATTTTTCAAAAACAAGTTTATATTTTTATTCCATAAAAATTCAAATTCTATTTAAAAATAGAATTTTTCCTTTTAAATCTCAAATATCCTTCCATGATATTTTGAATAAATTAACACTTAGCCCAGTGGTATTTAAAACAATCAAATCATCCAATTTTCAATCATTTTATTTTTAACACATCATATATGAATATATGAAATCAGCAAACAACAAACAGATAAAATAAATTTTGAGGAATCCAGTTGGATCCCTCCAACCTGTTTTCCTGCATCCACAGATGTTAGCACATAAATAATACCCATTCTGCTTCGTGGCAGAATATCGCGGTATAGAAGGTCATCCACTATCATAGCGTGGGGCGTATAGGGTAATCATCCGCTATGAAACTGCGGGCATCCGCTAATGAGACTGCAGGAATCCAACCAATCAATCAACCCAATATATATATATATATAATAGCCTAAATAACTAATATATATAAAGCAAGCAGAAAAATCCAAATAGGCAACAACAATTATTTTTAACGAAATAAAAATAATTATAAATAAAAGGTGAGTGAGATTTACTCACCGTAAATTTTCCATTGCTGAATAACCCAATTTAAATTAAATCGAATACCCTTCGATTTAAATTAGATCCCAACCAACTCTGATCGACTCCAGAAAAATTCCAGACTTTTTAAGATCTGCAACAACGATCCCAATTTACTTTATTGTTAAATCTGATTTCACATGAAGTAAATATATGCGTTATAAGCTTGTATATATATTTCCTTTCCTTTTTAATTTAATCATTTCTAATTACTTAAATTAAATAAATTAATGTTTTTACCTTACTACCAAACTCCATATCACACAGTCGAGTGACTAGAAATGAAAACCACGCCTTGGCAACCCCAAAACAACGATGCCTTCACTTGCTTCGATTCCCTAACCCCTTTGTCACTTCAAAGATCTGTTCTCCCGCGACTACTCGCTGAACGATGGCCCCAGAGCCATACGCTTCCTCTGTTCTGATCATAGGGAGACTTCAGGACCATCGTTTTCGACTTCGAACCACTGGAATCCCATCACGACTACTCACCAACACCACACTCCTCTTCTTCCATTCCTCTTTCCTCAGTTCGATCCCAGTGTCATTAGAAATGCGTTACAGACCTCACCTCCATAAGTTGTTATCAGAACTCACTGTATCAAACCCGAACTTCAATAGTCGATTTCGACTTCAACCCTAAGTCGCTGCTACAATACTCGCAACAGCCCCTACTTCGACAATCCCCTTCCACGCAACCCTAAAAACTACTATCGAACGCCCAAATCACGATGCTCGAGGACGATACTAGCTATCTCGTACTGGCTTCCCTTCAGCCTCGAATCGAATTGGTTTCGATTCACTATACTATTTTATTTTCTTGGATTGAATAGGGGAAAGGACGGATTTAATTTCTGAGGAACTGAAATGAAGAAAACAATTAAAAGGGAGAGGAGTGTCGCAATTTATAGAAAAGGGGGAGGGAACAATTCGTACTCGCCATTAATTCATGTTTCCTGGATATCAAATGTGAACGACAGGAATTTGTGCTCGAGGAAGAAATATAGGGTGGCTTGATTTCTTTAGATCTGTGTTTTTTTTTTTTTTTTTTTTTTTTTTTTTTAGGACAGACTAGGTCGGCTGCACTTCTTTGATCAGACTAATTTGAATTTTATTATGATTATGTTTTATATAATATATCTCACGGTCCCTAGCTTCAACAAAAACCCCCATATTACTTGATGACCGACGTCTTCAAGTTATACCGCTTTTCTGAACTTAATGGATTTCGACTTAAAATTTTAATTCGATTATATGAAGATAACAAATTTTAAATCGACAGAAGTTCAAATCCAATGCAGGATTTATATCAATCAACAGAATTGGTTTCAACTCAATTTTTAACTTGCGAATTCAATTATATTTTGTTCTCGTATTTCGATTTTTTTAATCGATAACCCAATAAAATACCATTTATACTATGAATTCAATATTTAAAACTATATTAAATATTTAAAATAAATCGACGAAAAATCTGGGTCGTTACACTTACAATCATCCCAGTAAGCATGTCCCGACTCCGACTTTGTTTGGAGTACTCGTTTGATACTTATATATGGGTTACTGGCTAAAACAGATCCCACAACCAAGATGATACAAGCTTCCCCTTACGCTTGTATCCCCACTTATTGGTTTTCCACAGGTTATGCCATACCAGAGTAAGCAGATTGCATAACCCCACAGGTTAAGTTTGTGGGCCTATATATAAATATTACCCACAACCCAAGATATACTTAACCCTCCCACTATTTCATACAAGTTTACTTAACCCCTACTCAAGTTAACATGTTCATACAATCCCTTATGGATTCAACTAGGTTAAGTATTCAAGTTCATTGCCATATATTTATTTATGGTTATAATCTGCTAGACCTCTCACATTAAGCCTACAACTTGTGGATAATGGATATGTCGGTTGCTTCCAGGCAGACTTCTTCCATAAGTCGGACTTAACCTCGTGTCTTAGCACGTCACATGTTTATGCACTTAGACCCCTCACATTAGATACACCACTTGTGGTCGCTGGATATGTCGATTGGTTCCGGGAAGACTTCCACCACAAGTGTAATCTAACCTCGTGTCTAAGCGCTGTTACAATTTCTAATTACCGTAATTCAAGGCATTTCCAGTATTAACTAATTATTCCTATGTCATCATGCCCATTTTTCCCAAGTCATATTCATCATGTATCATATGCCCCAAATTCAGATCTTTAATCAAAGTTTGGTTCATGCCCCAAATTCATGTTCATGTATTTCATTCAATTTATTCCCAAATTTCCTAATACAAGTTATGCCCTGATTCCCTCATTCCCAATTTTACGCGTTCGCCTATTTCAGCGGCACAACTAGGCCCGAAGGTAGCGTGGCTATAAAAATAAAAGTGGACAGAAGAAGGGAAGAGGACAGAAATGAACATAATAATAAGGTTGACATATAGTGCTAGAAATATGCATAGCAACTAATAAACATACAGTGACAAAGTTGGGCATAATGACAAGGTAGGCATATAGGAATAGATCTGATGAACATGTGATAGTAGAACTGATTCTAACATAATAGGGACATCATAAACAGGGATGATAAGATCTAAACAATGAATTAAATCAACAAACAATGGCATATCTGACATGATAAATAGGTATAGGCTTAGATCTAGTTCATAGTCATGTCAGAATACCTTAGACACACAGATTATGGCAGATCGGATATGATTCAAATAGTCACAGGCTTAGATCCAAGTTATAGTCATGCCAAGATTAAATTTTAAGTATTTAGATCTAAAAATAACGTAGACTCACTGCGATTAGATCTAAGAAATAGAAGAGTAATTGCGGATGTTGAATCAAAGATCTCTAAATTAGTCTAACTCCTGTTGTAGAAAAAGAACAAGATATTTGAATCTGGGTAGAGGTAGCATCTAGTCCTCCATTGTTTTTGAGTGAAGAAAACAATGGGTATAAGGTCTTATTTATACCCTAGAATCAATGAATCTGGTCAACAAAGGAGTCTATGTTCAGAAAATGGAATTCTACCTCGGATCTGCAGGGGGGTCGACCCCCCTCTTGGTGTGTCGACCTGGGGGTCGACACCCCCTTGATGGGGTTGACCCCCATGGGCGGGATTTTTCCCGCTCACTCCTGCTGCTCGGTTTTTGAAATGTTTTGAATTCTGGAACTTATTTTATTCATATATAACTGGCTTATATGTATACAAATTTTTAACCCTAATAACTTCGTATGGTGTCCGTTTTACGCTAACCAGGTGTCTATTTTGACCAGAATTCCGAGACGAACGCAATGGCGTTGTCTGTTTCCCTTAATTCTGAATACTTATTTAATTATTCTTTAATTTTTCATCTTTAGTGTTGTTAAAATTTCGGAGTGTTACATTCTCCCCAACTCAAAGGATTTCGTCCCCGAAATCTCCAAGTTAAGAAGAATGTATATCCTAACATGCATCACCCACCTACTCATCCACTAATCATGGGCATCCAATGTCCTTAAAAATTTCTAATGCTTATATGAACATATGCATAGTTGTGTGTATGTGTCCCAATACTAATGCGAAAGATCAGATGGTCTATTGATTCAGTTGACCTCCTTAATGCAATATATGTTAGTGTCATGAATCCAACATGTATGCACATAATCCTATTATAACATGTAAGTTCTACGTGTGTGCACAATCATCCGTCCAAATGCAACATTCATATGATGATACACCCACTTTCATCCATTAAAAGAAAAAAATGCACACACATTCATATGCAAAATGAGAGTGATTGAGCCGATCTTGTGCCTAATGTGTGTGTGTAGCATCCACGAGAAACCACTAGCAAATACTTGCATCCACTTGCATCCATCAAACATAACATGTCTCAAACATATGTTTACATTCATGGGATTCCTACCTCAAGGTTGAATATTGGATCGATAGGATATACTTAAATGATAGAAACAAGCATGAATAAAAGCTTTGGAAAGGAAGTTAAGAGCAAACCCTTGAAAAGAAAAAGGTACGAAGTGTGAATCTTGTCTTCGATCTCCCAAGTTGCATCCTCTTGGTTATCTCCCCACTGAACTTTCACCAATTTGACCTCTCAATTGCGTAGCTTCTTAACTTCTGATCCAAGATAACTTGCCTAACTGTCTCCTCCCGTTCCACCTCTACTTCCTCAAGCATACTCGGCTCAATTACTTTTGTGGTATTATCCAAGCACTTCCGTAAACGAGAAGCATGGAAAACATCTTGAACGTCGGACAGTCTCTCTGGTAGCTTTACCCTATAGGCCATTTGACTGATCCTTTCTGTTATGGGAAACGACCTTACAAATCTTGATGCCAATTTCCCTACAGATCCAAAGCGAACCGCATTCTTCAAAAGTGATACCTTTATGAAAACCATGTCTCCCACCTCAAACTCAATGTCAGTCCTTCTCTTATCTGTGTAGGACTTCTTTCTATCCCGAGCTGTCTTCATTCGTCGTCTAATAAGATCAATCTTTCCAAAAGTTTCTCTAACTATATCCGGTCCAATTAGAAGTCTTTCTGTAGATTCCCACCAACAGGTTGGTGACTTACAGGGTCGTCTATACAATGCTTCGAAGGGTGCCATGCCAATGCTAGCTTGTTAAGTATTTTTGTAGGCGAACTCTACTAAAGGAAGATTCTCTTTCCAAGTCCCTCTGAAGTCTAGGATACATAGTCTTAAAAGATCCTCAAGAACTCTATTCACCCTTTCCGTATGTCCATCAGTTTGAGGGTAATAAGTGGTGCTCAAACACAACTGTGTACTTAATGCTTCTTGCAAGCTCCTCCAAAACTCACTGGTGAAAATGGGGTCACGATCACTTACGATACTGGAAGGTACTCCATGAAGATAGATTATGTAACACCCCACCTCCGCTAGGGTCACTCACAAAGGGAATGCACTATTTTGGTGGAGTATTATCTAGGTAAACATACACAGGGATATCACAAGGCAGAACATAAATAAAGCAGCGGTAGAAATTTAAAACCAACTTTTATTACTTTCAAGAAAAGAGTCAAAACCCCATATATCCAAGGTACAAATTATTCCATTACATCAAGTTCCAAATAAAGAAGCATAAACTTAAGATAACAAAAGTAAATTATTCCCCATAAATAGCAGAAGCAGCCATAGCATAGCTCAAGACCAAACCGTACATGAGCTGTCAGAAAGTAAGCTATGTCCAAGCTAAGAGCTAGTGTTTCCTCCCTGAGAACCTGGAAGGGGGGTGGAAACGAAAGAAAAAGAGGCGAAAGAAAAAGGGTCAGTCATAAAGACTAGTAAGCCCTAGTGGCTTTCAGTATGAAAACTAGTAAAGGTAACATGATATGTGAAAACTGGAATTAAACATAAGGATGATAACAGAACTGGTAGGATAATTAAGATAACAAGATAAGTCAAGTCTAGCATCACATGTTCAAGGTTCGCTGCACCAACTATACTAGTATTCTAACCCATGTCAAGTATTAACCATGAAATGATCCCTTGGCCCAGTATCATGAAGTGACCCATTACGGGGTCCTACGGTACGATCTACTAATCGATCGGCTCCCTACAAGTCCTAGCTCGTCATGTGTCTGTGTCATACGGCCCTATCCTGAAATGTAGTTACCTGTGCTAGGTCCACCACAGGGTGTATCAAGCCCTATGGTGCCAACCACCGACACGAATCAAGCACGCACAATGTAAATCTACGGGTGCCCAATGCCTGCTTTTTCAACTCCGGACTACGTGCACGACCATAGTCCGCCTGAACCTATAATGGCGCACCTACTCAGCTGTCGTTCTGGTCGTTTACAATCAGCCCAGTAATCGTGCCCCACCCTGCCTAGTTCCAGGGTATCGTGATACATCCAAGTGGGTTACTGCTGAAAAGGACCGCGTAACTATGGTTTCTAATGGGTTAAGTGTTGTCATTCAAATTCGTGACTTAACCCTACCCAAATCATGTATCAAGTTGGTTAAGTGTGTTCAAGCGGTTCATGACTTAACCCTATCAAATCATCGTGTCCAGTTGGTTAAGTATATTCAAGTGGTTCATGACCTAACCCTGTCGTGTGGCATTAATTCATTAATGCACCCCAACCTCTCACATTAGACTAACTGTTGTGGTCACTGGATTTGCCGGGCGGTTCCGGGCAGATTTACACCACAACATAGTCTAACCTCGGGTTTTTCGTGCGATATGACCAACTACCCACATTGGATCCTATTGTTTGCAGTCACTGGATTTGCCGGGCGGTTCCAGGCAGACTTACACTGCAAACTCAACCCAACCTCGAGTTGTCCATTTTCAAGTTTATCTAATTGTCATGCCCACGTTCAAGTTTTCATGTCAAAATTCATGTCGAGTTTTCATGTCATGTTTCATGTCAAATCGTGTCAAGTTCATGTCCATATCCAGGTTCAAGTTATAACAACGTTCAAGTTCAAAGTCAATTCATGTTTTACCTAGTCTACCCAAATCGTATTCCCATCGCACGTAAGCTCGAATCGATACAAATAAATCTAATTAGGGAATAACATAAAAAGGGACGGGTATAAGGTGGCAGAAGTGATTACTAGCATAGCATGGTATGACTTGAGATAAATGATTATAACATTACTGGCATATGGAATATTGGCCTCAAACATAAAGATTCCAAATCTAACAAAATAAGGTACTAGTCAAGATAACAGTTGTCATAAGGTGATAGTATAGTCATAGTAACGATTGACATAAGGTGATAGTATAGTCATGGTAGCGATTGACATAAGGTGATAGTCATAAAATTATGACTAATAGCAGATTCAACATGATAATATGAGGGGTTTTTCTTTTTGATTTACAACATGAATAGGCCCCAAATCAATGTCATAGTAATATATCCAAGAGTCAAGATCCAAGATGAACAAGAATGGATGTAAAACAGTCATCATACATAGGCCCAATTTCAATTTACAACATATTCATATTACATTTACAGTTTAAATCTAAAAATAACTGGGGCTTACAGATCGTGGTTCGAGAATTAGAAAAAGAGAGTCGATGTTGAATCTTTATACACTTAGTCAAGTCCTAACAGAAATCCACAAATCAGCAATGTAGTTTCGACGTAGAAGAAGTAGTCCCTTTCTCTAACTTTTCAACCAGAATTAGAGCAGCATAAGGTCAGAAAGGATTTTGTGTAAAGAGACTAGTGTTAGGGGTTGTATATATAGGGTCAGGTCAACGAATGTAGACAAAAACGAGGCCAGAAACATCAGAGTGAATCCAGCTTCAAAAGTGGACTCGGCCACCAGGTCGACCCCCAGGTCGACACTATGGTCGACCTGGTCCTGGGAAGGTCGACTACATAGTCGACCCCCAGATCGACCTGGTCCTGGGCGGGAAATTTCCCGCCCAGTCCATTCTGAGGTTTGAATTTCGAATTTTGAATTCGAAATGAGCAATTTTGAACTTGAAAACTTCTGAAAACTTTCAAAGGTCATAACTTGGTCATACAGACTTCGATTTTCGAAAACTCGGACTCGTTTCCAAGCAGAATTTCGAGACGAACGCAATGGCGTAACCTATTTCCCTTGATTCTTATTTTAAAAATTAATTCTGCCTTGATTTATGGTCATTACACGTTATAAAAATACAGGTTGTTACATTCTCCCCTCCTTAAAGGATTTCGTCCCTGAAATCTCTAAGTTAGGGAGGATGTGTCCTACCATCCATCATCCATCTACTCAAAGCATCATCCACAGGCAACCATTGTCCTTAAAAGATTTCTAGTTGCTGTATGAACATATGCAGAAAGTGTGTGTATATGTACTTATCTAATGCAAAAGATCAGGCGGTTACTGATTCAGTAAACCTCCTTAATGCAAAATATGTTAGTGTAATGAATCCAACATGTATGCAGATTCCTAACATAGTTTATAATCTCTACACGAGTGCACAAACATTCATTCATATGCAACATCCAAGTGATAGCATAACAAGTTCCATCCATGTACAAGTATAAGCACTCATGCATATGCAACATGAAAATGTGACTGAACCGATCTATGCCTAATGTGTGTCATGCATCCACTAGCATCCACTTGCAACCATTTGCAAACATCAACCATAACATGTTTCAATCACATGTTTACATCCATATGGTTCTGCCTAAGGTTCTCAAGATAAGATCGAGAAGATAACAAGACAAACGTAGATAGTAGAAGCATGATACGAAAAGGTTCTCAAGTTTATAGGAAAAAAGAGATCGAGAATGTACCCTCAAAAAGAAATGGGTAAGCGCGCGTATCTTCTCTTCGGTTTCCCAAGTTGCGTCTTCTTGGGCTTCACTCCACTGCACTTTAACTAGCTTGACTTCTCGATTCCTTAGCTTCTTAATCTCCGTTCCTAAGATACGAATCGGAACTCACCTCAATGTTGCTTCTTTTTCCACTTCTACGTCTTCAAGGATGCTTGCTCAACCTCTTCGGCCGACTCATGCAAGCACTTTCGGAGATGCGAGACGTGAAATACATTGTGTACTCCAGTCAGTTTCTCGGGTAAGTCTACCCTATAGGCCATCCATCCAATCCTCTCGGTGATAGGGAACGGTCCTACGAACCTTGGTGCTAGCTTTCCAACTGCTCCAAAATGAACTACATTGCGTAACGGAGAAACTTTTATAAAGACCATATCTCCGACTTCGAGCTCTAGGTCTGTCCTTCTCTGGTCTGCATAAGATTTCTGTCTATCTTGGGCCGTTTTCATCCGTCTTCGTATCAACTCAATCTTCTCAGAAGTGTCCCTTATCATGTCGGGCCCAAGTATAAGTCTGTCTGTCGTCTCCCACCAATAAGTTGGCGATTTGCACTGTCTTCCATACAGGGCTTCGAACGGTGCCATTCCGATGCTAGCTTGGTAACTATTGTTATATGCAAACTCCACGAGAGGAAGATGGTCTTCCCAAGTGCCACCAAAGTAAAGAATGCATAGTCTCAAAAGATCCTCTAGCACCTTATTTACCCTTTCGGTTTGTCCATCCGTCTGCGGGTGATAGGTTGTGCTCAAGTTCAGTCGTGTACCCATTGCTTCCTGCAGACTATTCCAAAACTGGCTAGTGAAAATCGGTTCACGATCACAGACTATACTATAAGGAACTCCATGCAACCGTACTTTCTCTCGAAGGTAAATAGACGCTAGCCCTGATGCGGTCCTCTTTCTTTTCACCGGAATGAAGTGAGCACTTTTCGTGAGTCTATCAACTATGACCCATATGCTAGTATTTCCCTTCCTTGACCTAGGCAGTCCATCCACGAAATCCATCGAGATACTCTACCATTTCCATTGCGGAACCTCCAAAGGATGTAATAGCCCACCGGGCTTCTTCGACTCGCCCTTTACTTGTTGGCACACCATGCACTTCGAGACGAACTCTACCACGTCCTTTTTCATTCCAGCCCAAAAGAAATTGCATTTAATATCCCTGTACATCTTATCCCCTCCGGGATGTATAGTCATCTTCGAGTGATGCGCTTCTTTGAGAATTTTCCTTACTAGGTCTCCCACTTGTGGGACACATAGCCTTCCATCGCGCCTTAGCCATCCCTTGTCATCTATGGCATACCTACTGAGGTGACTTGACGTCTCACCACTAATCAGCTTGTCCATGATTTCAACTATCTGTGGGTCTTCCTTCTGTGAAGTCCCTACTTGATCTAGAAGTGTAGGTCTTAACTCAAGAGATGCAAACGTAGCAGTCAATGACTCAACAGCAGGTGTAAAATCAAAGGTTGCTATAAACTCAAGGCTTTTCCTTTCAACAAACAAGGGGCTCAAAGTCAACCTTTTTCTACTTAGCGCGTCCGCCACCACATTACCATTGCCAGGTGTATAAGCTATATAGAAGTCGTATGATGCCAAGAACTCCATCCACCGCTGTTGTCTCAGATTCAAATCTTTCTGTGAGAAGAGGTACTTAAGCGATTTGTGGTTGGTATATAGCTCGAACCTCTCCCCTAGAAGATAATGGCGCCAAGCTTTAAGTGCAAAAACAATCACGGCCAACTCCAAGTCATGCATGGGATAGTTTTTCTCATGAACTTTAAGTTGTCTGCCCCCATAGCATATTACTCTTCCCTCTTGCATTAGGACAGCGCCTAATTCCGTGCCGCATGCATCTGTGCACGGTAAACACCTTGCCTCCGTCGGGTAATGCCAAAATTGGAGCTGTGGTGAGGGCTCTCTTGAGTCTCTGAAAAGCAGCGTCACACTCTATGTCCCATGCAAAAGCTAGGTTCTTCTTTATTAACTTAGTAAGAGAGGCTGAAATCTTAGCGAAGTCCTTAATGAACTTCCTGTAGTAGCCCGCCAAACCGAGAAAGCTCCTCACCTCCGTTGCATTCTTAGGAATTTTCCAGTTCTGTACCGCAACTACCTTTGCGGGGTCCACGGCTATGCCTTGCTTAGAAACTACATGTCCAAGGAACCGAACTTCCTTCCTCCAAAAATGGCATTTGGAGAACTTGTGCTCTAAGTGTTTCCATGACCTCCTTGAGATGTCTAGCATGCTCTTCTTCATCTTTTGAGAAGACCAAGATATCATCCACGAAAACTACCACAAACTTGTTAAGGAACTCCCGAAACACCCTACTCATCAAATCCACAAAGTATGTGGGTGCATTTGTTAACACAAACGGCATGACGAGCCATTCGAAGAACCCATCTGGAGTCCTAAACGCAGTTTTGTCAACGCTATCCTCATCCACTCTAAGCTGATGGAATCCTGTGGCTAGATCGAGTTGAGAGAAAATAGATGCTCCCACAAGCTGGTCAAACAAATCGTTGATTCTTGGTAGTGGGTGCCTATTCTTCTTTGTCAGCTTGTTTAACTCACGATAATCTACGCACAGACGAAGCGATCCATCCGCCTTAGTAGCGAATACCACTGGATCACCCCATTCAGAAATGCTTCGTCTTATGAAATTTTTCTCAAGCAACTCGTTAACTTGTTTATTGAGCTCTCTTCTTTCTCGCGGGGCCATGTGCCAAACGGGCAATGAAACCGGCTTGGCATTATCAACAAGATAAATTCGGAAGTCTATCTCGCGTTTAGGAGCTAACCCCCTCACCTCATCAAAGACATCTGGATATTCTCGGACCACTCTTAAGGATTGCAAATTATCGTCGAACGAGTCAAGGGATTCAAGATAACACAACATGACCAGACCCTTAGGGTTACAAGAAATTTCAAGGGTATTACCAAGGCGAGTCATGAGCCTCACTACCCTTTGTTCACAATCAAGAATGGCTCCATAATCGGACAGCCAATCCATACCTAGGATCAAACCGTATCCCATAAATCCGAGAACATAAGCATTACACGTGAATTCTATGCTTAAGATAGAGAACCTCAAGTCCACACACATCATAGATTAATGGGCGGAGCCCCTAATTGGATTTGAAACTATAACGGGATCCTCAACCAGACTAGTACTTAGGTGCAGATTTTCAACAATATCAAAAGAAATAAAAGTATGCGATGCGCCAGAGTCAAATAAGGTTCGAACAGGAAAGTCAGAAATGTAAACAAGGCTTTCTACGGAAATATTACTACCTCGGTCAAGAGCTGGAGTGGTGTTGAGAGCATGCAACTGCCCTCCAGAAGGTCCTGCTCGCTGGGTCTGCCCTTGCCCCTGCCCTTGCTTCTTAGGGCAGTCCTTGCTGATGTGTCCAGTATCTCCATAGTGAAAGCATTCACCCAACTTCCTCTTCTTGTTTCTACAGTCTTTAGCTAGATGTCCAGTAATACCACAGAAGTTGCACTTCCTTGTCTCACGTGATTTGTTGTTGCTCTTGTTATTCTTGTTGCCCCCCTTCTTGAAGTCAGCTTTCTTATTCTGAGTCTCATTAGGCTTAACCTCCTTCTTGTTATTCTGGTCTTCCTCATGAAGTAGAGCCATATCCACCAAGCTTTCAAAGGTCGCCCCCATGGGTATATGAGTTATGGCCAAGCTGTGTAGTGGCTCGTTCAATCCTCGAGCAAAGCGTACAACCTTTTTCTGGGCCGTGTTGACCAAATCCAAACCGAACCGAGCAAGCTGATTAAACTTATTCACGTACTCTCTAACAGACATGTCCCCTTGCTTGAGTGCTAGGAACCTCTCCATCTGAAGGGTCTCTTCTACTGACGATAAGAATTTAAGCCCAAACCTCTCTCTAAAGTCTGCCCAAGTCTCAACTGGCCTGGTAGCGTTGGTGACTTCCCACCAAAATGCAGCTTCCTCTTTCAACAACCATGCTGCCAACTGAACTTTCCTATGATCGTCCATATCAAAGATAATGAACAAGTCTTCAGTCTCCTTTAGCCAGTTTCGTGCCTCAACAAAGGTTTCAGTTCCAACGAAGTTCTTGCCGCCCATTGCTTTAAAGTCTTTGCATATTTTGGAAAAGGCGGTACCAGGGGGAGGAGGAACCGCGGCCACTAGGGGAGAAGGAGGAGGGATGTCTGTCGTGCCCGTGTCGTTGGCCCTGGCTTCTAAGTACCTTCAGAACCATCCAGGCATGGGTATTCCCTCAGGAACGTTAAGATTAGCCATGCTGAAAAACGAAAAGAAAAAGATTCAAATGAGGAAACAAAGGGAAGTGCTAATGGCTTTTGGGGAATAGCCTTTTTTTAACATAAAACTTTTCTTGAAAAATGCTTCTTTATAAATGGTTTTGAAAATAGTTTTTGAAGGTTTTTAAAACTTTTGCCCAGCCTGGTAACCTTCTGCTCTGATACCAAATGTAACACCCCACCTCCGCTAGGGTCACTCACAAAGGGAATGCACTAGTGTTGGTGGAGTATTATCTAGGTAAACATACACAGAGATATCACAAGGCACAACATAAATAAAGCAGCAGTAGAAATTAAAAACCAACTTTTATTACTTTCAAGAAAAGAGTCAAAACCCTATATATCCAAGGTACAAATTATTCCATTACATCAAGTTCCAAATAAAGAAGCATAAACTTAAGATAACAAAAGTAAATTATTCCCCATAAATAGCAGAAGCAGCCATAGCATAGCTCAAGACCAAACCGTACATGAGCTGTCAGAAAGCAAGCTAAGTCCAAGCTAAGAGCTAGTGTTTACTCCCTGAGAACCTGGGGGAGGGGGGGAACGAAAGAAAAAGAGACGAAAGAAAAAGGGTCAGTCATAAAGACAGGTAAGCCCTAGTGACTTTCAGTATGAAAACTAGTAAAGGTAACATGATATGTGAAAACTGGAATTAAACATAAGGATGATAACAGAATTGGTAGGATAATTAAGATAACAAGATAAGTCAAGTCTAGCATCACATGTTCAAGGTTCGCTGCACCAACTGTACTAGTATTCTAACCCATGTCAAGTATTAACCATGAAATGATCCCTTGGCCCAGTATCATGAAGTGACCCATTACGGGGTCCTACGGTACGATCTACAAATCGATCGGCTCCCTACAAGTCCTAGCTCGTCATGTGTCTGTGTCATACGGCCCTATCCTGGAATGTAGTTACCTGTGCTAGGTCCACCATAGGGTGTATCAAGCCCTATGGTGCCAACCACCGACACGAATCAAGCATGCACAGTGTAAATCTACGGGTGCCCAATGCATGCTTTTTCAACTCCGGACTACGTGCACGACCATAGTCCGCCTGAACCTACAATGGCGCACCTGCTCAGTCGTCGTTCTGGTCACTTACAATCAGCCCAGTAATCGTGCCCCACCCTGCCTAGTTCCACGGTATCGTGATACATCCAAGTGGGTTACTGCTGAAAAGGACCGCGTAACTAGGGTTTCTAATGGGTTAAGTGTTTTCATTCAAATTCGTGACTTAACCCTATCCAAATCATGTATCAAGTTGGTTAAGTGTGTTCAAGCGTTTCATGACTTAACCCTATCAAATCATCGTGTCAAGTTGGTTAAGTATATTCAAGTGGTTCATGACTTAACCCTATCATGTGGCATTAATTCATTAATGCACCCCAACCTCTCACATTAGACTAACTGTTGTGGTCACTGGATTTGCCGGGCAGTTCCGGGGCAGATTTACACCACAACATAGTCTAACCTTAGGTTTTTCGTGCGATATGACCAACTACCCACATTGGATCCTATTGTTTGCAGTCACTGGATTTGCCGAGCGGTTCCAGGCAGATTTACACTGCAAACTCAACCCAACCTCGAGTTGGCCATTTTTAAGTTTATCTAATTGTCATGCCCACGTTCAAGTTTTCATGTCAAAATTCATGTCGAGTTTTCATGTCATGTTTCATGTCAAATCGTGTCAAGTTCATGTCCATATCCAGGTTCAAGTTATAACAACGTTCAAGTTCAAGTTCAAAGTCAATTCATGTTTTACCTAGTCTACCCAAATCGTATTCCCATCGCACGTAAGGTCGAATCGATACAAATAAATCTAATTAGGGAATAACATAAAAAGGGACGGGTATAAGGTGGCAGAAGTGATTACTAGCATAGCATGGTATGACTTGAGATAAATGATTATAACATTACTGGCATATGGAATATTGGCCTCAAACATAAAGATTCCAAATCTAACAAAATAAGGTACTAGTCAAGATAACAGTTGTCATAAGGTGATAGTATAGTCATAGTAATGATTGACAGAAGGTGATAGTATAGTCATGGTAGCGATTGACATAAGGTGATAGTCATAAACTTGTGACTAATAGCAGATTCAACATGATAATATGAGGGGTGTTTCTTTTTGATTTACAACATGAATAGGCCCCAAATCAATGTCATAGTAATATATCCAAGAGTCAAGATCCAAGATGAACAAGAATGGATGTAAAACAGTCATCATACATAGGCCCAATTTCAATTTACAACATATTCATATTACATTTACTGTTTAAATCTAAAAATAACTAGGGCTTACAGATCGTGGTTCGAGAATTAGAAAAAGAGAGTCGATGTTGAATCTTTATATGTTTAGTCAAGTCCTAACAGAAATCCCCAAATCAACAACGTAGTTTCGACGTAGAAGAAGTAGTCCCTTTCTCTAACTTTTCAACCAGAATTAGAGCATCATAAGGTCAGAAAGAATTTTGTGTAGAGAGACTAGTGTTAGGGGCTGTATATATAGGGTCAGGTCAACGAATGTAGACAGAAACGAGGCCAAAAACATCAGAGTTAATCCAGCTTCAAAAGTGGACTCGGCCACCAGGTCGACCCCCAGGTCGACACTATGGTCAACCTGGTCCTGGGCAGGTCGACTACATAGTCGACCCCCAGGTCGACCTAGTCCTGGGAGGGAAATTTCCCGCCCAGTCCATTCTGAGGTTTGAATTTCGTATTTTGAATTCGAATTGAGTTGTTTTGAACTTGAAAACTTCTGAAAACTTTGAAAGGTCATAACTTGGTCATACGGACTCCGATTTTCGAAAACTCGGACTCGTTTCCAAGCAGAATTTCAAGACGAACGAAATGGCGTAACCCTTTTCCCTTGATTCTTATTTTAAAAATTAATTCTGCCTTGATTTATGGTTATTACACGTTATAAAAATACAGGTTGTTACAGATTATTTCATTAATGTAAAATGCTGCCAACCATGTCATCATCCTCTTACCCTTAACTGGGATGAAATGAGCGCTCTTAGTAAGTCTGTTTACTAAAACCCAAATACTGGTATTTCCCTTCCTTGATTTAGCCAAACCATCGATGAAATCCATAGAGTTGCTCTCCCACTTCCACTGTGGGACCTCTAAAGGATGAACAAAACCACCGGTCTTCTTTTGCTCATCCTTGACTTGCTGGCAAATCAAACATTGAGAAACAAACTCCGCTACATCTTTCTTCATCCCAACCTAAAAGAAAACCCTCTTCATATCTCTATACATCTTATCACCGCATGGATGAGCAGTCATCTTAGAATGATGGGCTTCCTCTAGGACTGTCTTTAACAAACTTCCAACTCGGGGAACACAATGCCTTCCATCTCTTCGCAACCACCCTGTATCGTCCGTGGAATATCTGCTGAGGTGACTAGATTTCTCCCCTTTACTGAGCCTATCCAAGATGTCTAAAATTTGTGGATCCTCTCATTGTGAATCTCCTATCTGATCCATAAGAGTAGGTCGCACCTCTAGTGATGCTAATAAACCAGGCAAAAACTCGGTAGAGGGTCAAAAGTCGATATAAACTCCAATCTTTTCCTTTCCACAAACAGAGGACTTAAGGCCATCCTCTTCCTACTCAGTGCATCGGCCACCACATTACCATTGCCAGGGGCATAAGCAATCTCAAAGTCATAAGATGCTAGGAACTCCATCTACCTTTGTTGCCTTAAATTAAGATTATTCTATGAGAACAAGTATTTGAGAGATTTATTATCGGTGTACAACTCGAACTTCTCTCCAAGCAAAAAATGGCGCCAAGTCTTAAGCGCGAATACTATGGCAGTCAGCTCTAAGTCATGGGTAGGGTAGTTCTTCTCATAAACTCCTAGATGTCTACTTCCATAACATACTACCCTTCCCTCTTGCATCAAAACCGCACCAAGCTCTGTACCACATGCATCAGTGTGTACTGTAAACACTTTGTTCCTATCGGGCAAGGTCAAGACTATGGTTATTGTCAGAGCCCTCTTCAATCGTTGGAAAGCAACATCACAATCTATATCATAAGAAAATGTCAGTTTCTTTTTCGTCAGCCTGATGAGTGGGGCTGATATCTTCGTGAAGTCCTTAATGAACTTCCGATAATAGCCTGCTAACCCCAGAAAACTTCTCACCTCTGTTGCATTCTTTGGGATATGCCAATCTTGAACTGCAACTACCTTTGCGGGATCAACTGCTATCCTATCTTTAGAAACCACATCCCCTAGAAATCTCACCTCTTTTCTCCAAGAATGACATTTGGAGAACTTTGCCTTAAGCTGCTGCGCACGGAGAGTTTTCAAAACCTCACTAAAATGTTGGACATGCTCTTCCTCACTCTTCGAGAAAATTAAGATGTCATCAACAAAGACCATAACGAACTTATTTAGAAACTCCCGAAACACCCTACTCATCAGATCAACAAAATAGGTTGGTGCATTTGTCAACCCAAAAGACATAACGAGCCATTAAAATAAACCATCTGGAGTCCTAAAAGCAGTCATGTCTATACTGTCCTCAGTCACACTCAATTGATGAAACCCCATGGCCAAGTCTAACTGAGAGAAAATTGATGCACCAACAAGCTGGTCAAACGGATCATCTATCCTTGGGAGTGGGTGCCTGTTCTTCTTGGTGAGTTTGTTCAACTCTCTATAGTCTACACATAAGCAAAGCGAGCCATCCGCCTTAGTTGCGAATACAATCGGAGCGCCCCATTCAGATATAATTCCCTTAATAAACCCTTTCTCAAGTAGCTCCCTTACTTGCTTGCTAAGCTCCCTCCCTCCTTTCCCTTGGAGCTATATGGCGCACAAGCAATGAAACTGCATTTGCATTGTCCACCAAGTATATACGAAAATCAATCTCGCGCCTTGGAGGTGAACCCCGAACCTCATCAAAAACATCAAAACACTCATGGACTACTGGTACAGATCGCAGGTCATCAACAGATGCATTAAGTGACTCTAGGAAACTAAGCATGACAGACCCCTTTGGGTCACAAGAAATCTCGAGGGTCCTCCTATGGCATGTCAAAAGTCTAACGACCCTCCTTTCACAATCCAGAATGGCATCATACATGGCTAGCCAATCCATCCTTAGAATCAAACCATATCCCATGAAACCAATCACATATGCGTCGCACTCAAACTCGACGCCTAACACAAATATTCTCAAACCCCAATAAATCATGGACAAATGAGTCGTACCACCAATGGAGTTTGAGACAACAATGAAATCCACTACCATACTAGTACTAAGGTGCAGAGACTCAACCACATAATCAAATATAAATGAATGCGAAGCGCCAAAATCGAAAAGAGTTCTAACAGATGATTGGAAAGAGAAATAAAATCTCTCCTACCTCTATCCAGTACAATGGCTACGAAAGCAACTTTAGTCATATCCTTGCTTCTTCGAGCATTACCTCTTATGGTGTCCAACTTCGCCATAGTTGAAGCAAGCGTTCTTCCTTCTTTTGTAGTCCTTAATCGAATGACCCTCACGTCCGCAATTATGGCACTTCCTCTTATCCTTAGCCTTGTCGTTCTTTCTGCCCTTCTTTTGTTGTTGTTGTTGATTTTGTCCCTTCCTAGGCCATACTTTATTGTTTCGTGTTTCCTCCACCTTAGCTTCTTTTTAGCTTTATCTTGCTCATGTATCAATGCCATATCAACGAGCCTTTCAAAAGTTGCTCCCATAGGAATATGAGACATAGCTAACCGTGGAGGGATTCATTCAGTCCCCTATCAAACCGCAAAGCTTTCTTATGCGGGTTATCTACTAGCTCCAACCCAGACCTTGCCAGTTGGTTGAACTTATTAACATACTCTTTGATAGTCACGCCTCCTTGCTTGAGTGCCAGAAACCTTTCCATATGCATGATTTTTCTTGGTTTGAGATAGAAACTTCATTCAAACCTCTGCCGAAAATCATCCTAAGTCTCCACTGGACTCCCTGCTTGCGTCACTTCCCACCAGAATGAAGCCTCATATTTCAGCAGCCAAATGGCTAACTTGATCTTCCTACGATTGTCCACTTTGAAAATTTCAAACAAATCCTCCGTCTCTTTGAGCCAAATCCTTACCTCTACGAAAGTTTCGGTTCCTCGGTATGGCTTTCCACCCACAGCACAAAAATATTTGCAGATCTTAGAGAAATTATCTGCTCGTGGAGGAGAAGGATGAGGAACAACGGGTGCATCTGGGGGAGGAACGTCTGTTGGACCACCGGCAGGCGTCGTGGCCTCTAGATACCTATGGAACCAACCTGGTATCGTAACGCCCTCATGAATATTTGGTTCCTTAGACATGCTGAAAAGAAAACGGAAAAGGGATTCAAACAGAAAATCGAAAGAAATTATATATGGCTTTGGGGAATATGTTTTTCAAAGCAGACTTTTCTTTTTGAATATGCTTTCTTTTAAAAACCTTTTTGAAAATAATTTTCAAAATCTTTTATCCAATACGGTAACTTTCATCTTTGATACCAAGTGTGACACCCCACGTCCGTTAGTGTCACTCATTAAGAGAATGCATTAAGTTTCGTGAAGAGTTATAGGTAAACAGAAACTGAAACAATACAAGATAGATAATAAATAGCAGCAGAATTTAAAATTTTATTAAGCAGAAAACATTGTAGTTCAAAACATGGTTACATCATATGTCTGAAATGCATAAATCCCAGTGCATCAATTTAAAACTTCTGTCTTGTACTTAAATTATCAGAGTACAATAAAAAAAGAAGCATAATCTCCAAAACATAGCCATAGTAGAGAGATATGAAATCAGGCAGTACATCTAAGCATCTCCAAGCAAGATGAAAGCAAAATCATGATCAAGCTTGAGTATTCCCACCCTGAGAACGTGGGGGGGGGGAATGGAAGAGAAAGAAGAGGAAACAAAATGGGTCAGACATAAAGCCTGGCTACTCCAGTTACTTTTAGCATATAAATAAGTAAAAGTATCATGACAGCCATATAAAGTGGATAAGAGAGATAACATCATAAAAGGCATGTATGACAAGGTAAACAGGATAAACATGATAAAGTACATTGCGCTTCTCTAGTACATTCCTTTTTCTCTGCACCAATATTAGAGTCGTATGAACAAGATGATCCGCAATAGGTATAAGATGGTAGACTTAGGCATACTTCTAGTGAGAGGTTTTACCCCATACAATAAGAGGCAGCCGAACAAAACATACTGGAGTTACCCCTAACGATAATAACGGGTTCCTAAACATATCGAAGTCTAGATGTACCCTAATAACTACCCCAATAGATCGGCTCCCTACTCCGTAGATACCAGGTGTTGGCCCCACAGTAGGATGTATCACTTCCTAAAGTGGCAACCATTCATTTTCAGGATGTGCACAACCATATCTACAGGTGTCACGACATCTAAACCTCCTCTTCCATACCCATGCATTCATATGACCCAATCAGAATGCGCCGCCCACACCGTCCCCGACATTTGGATCTCTTAAAATCATCCCAGTAAGCGTGCCCCATCTCCGACCTAGTTTGGAGTCCTCATTTGATATCTATATATGGGTTATTGACTAAAATGGGTCCCACACTCAAGATGATACAAGTTCCCCTTACGCTTGTATCCCCACTTCTAGGTTTCCCACAGGTTATGCCATACCATAGTAAGCAGATTGTATAACCCCACATGTTAAGTTTGTGGGCCTATATATAAATATTACCCACGAACCCAATATATACTTAACCCTCCCACTGTTTCATACAAGTTTACTTAACCTCTACTCAAGTTAACATGTTCATACAATCCCTTATGGATTCAACTAGGTTAAGTATTCAAGTTCATTACCATATATTTATTTATGGTTATAATATGCTGGACCTCTCACATTAAGCCTACAACTTATGGACGTTGGATATGCCGGTTGGTTCCGGGCAGACTTCTTTCACAAGTCGGACTTAACCTCGTGTCTTAGCACGTTACATGTTTATGCACTTAGACCCCTCACATTAGATTCACCATTTGTGGTCGTTGGATATGTCGATTGGTTTTGGGCAGACTTCCACCACAAGTGTAATCTAACCTCGTGTCTAAGCGCGATTACAGTTTCTAATTATCGTAATTCTAGGCATTTCCAATATTAACCAATTATTCCTATGCCATTATAGGTTTTCATGCCCCTTGTTCTTAAGTCATATTCATCATGTAACGTATGCCCCAAATTCGGATCTTTAATCAAAGTTTGGTTTATGCCCCAAATTCATATTCATGTAATTCATTCAATTTATGCCCAAATTTGCCAATACAAGTTATGCCCCTAATTCCCTAATTCCCAGTTTTATGCATTCGCATATTTCAGCAGCATGCCTAGGCTCGAAAGTAGCCTGGCTATAAAAACAGAAGGGAAAAGAAGAAGGTAAGAGGACAAAAATGAACATAATAATAAGATTGACATATAATGGTAGAAATAGGCATAGCAACTATTAAACATACAGTGACAAAGTTGGGCATAATGACAAGGTAGGCATATAGGAACATATCTGATGAACATGTGATAGTAGAATTGATTATAACATAATAGAGACATCATAAACAGGCATGATGAGATCTAAACAATGAATTAGATCAACAAAAAATGGAAGATCTGACATGATAAATAGGTGTAGGCTTAGATCTAGTTCATAGTCATGTCAGAATAGGGCTGGCAATTAGAACCGAAAACCCAAACCAAACCGACCCAAAAAGACCCGAGCCCGAACCGAACCCGATGGGTCTCGGGTCGGGTCTGGGTGATGAAAAATACAATAAAGACCCGATAAAACCCAACTCGACCCGAAAGATCCGACCAAAAAAACATTGAAATATATGTAATTTCTGTGTTATTTCCCACCCAGACCCGAACCGACCCGACCCGAAGCTCAGGTCGAGTCCGGTCCTAATTTTGGAAATGTATAGTTTAGACCCAACAAAACCCGACCTGCCTAGACCTGAGACCCGTCGGGTCGGGTCCGAGTCTATCGGGTCGGGTCTTATTGCCACCCCTATGTCAGAATAACTTAGATACACAGGTTATGGCACTGATTCAAATAGTCACAGACTTAGATCCAAGTTATAATCATGTCAAGATTAACTTTTAGGTATTTAGACCTAAAAATAACGTAGACTCACTGTGATTAGATCTAAGAAATAGAAGAGTAATTACTGATGTTGAACACGGATCTTTGAATTAGTCCAACTCCTATTGTAGAAGAAGAACAAGATATTTGAGTCTAGGCAAAGGCAGCATCTTGTCCTCCATTGTTTTTGAGTGAAGAAAACAATGGGTATGTGGTCTTGTTTATAGCCTAGAGTCAACGAATCTGATCAAGAAAGGAGTCTACATTCAGAAAATGGAATTTTGCCTCGGATCTGCAGGGGGTCGACCCCCCTGGTGTGTCGACCCAGGGGTCGACACCCCCTTGATGGGGTCGACACCCATAGGCGGGATTTTTTCCGATTACTCCTACCGCTCGGTTTTGAAATATTTTGAATTCTGGTATATAACTGACTTGTATGTATATAAATTTTAAACCTTAATAACTTCTTCATACGGTGTCCATTTTACGCAAACCAGATGTCTATTTTGACCAGCGCAGTCTGTTTCCCTTAATTTTGAATATTTATTTACTTATTCTTTAATTTATCATCTTTAGTGTTGTTAAAATTTCGGGGTATTACAGTAAATTAACAACCTAGCGTATGTAATTATAAAGGGAATATGGTTTATGCTTTGTTTGCAGAAGATTGGGAGGCTACAGAAGAAAAGAGGGAGGTTTCCAAGTGTTCGAAAGGCCGGGTAATGACGGAGTGGAAGTAGGTGGCATTTTTAGAGAAGGAAGAAGGGACTTTGTGAAATTTTCGAATCAAAACCAAACGAGGTAGAAGAAGTTGTTGTTGGCAATTTACTCGCGATTTAGCAACAACTACTAACGATCGCCAATCTCGCCCCTCTTCCAGCATTTCAGCCTCCATTCTCCCCTCCGTCGACTCCTCCAACCTACTCTACGCCTCCAAAGCCCCCAGATCCGATGTCCTCGGCGGCTTTCCCCCAGATTGATGCAGAAGTGTTTCTACTTTTGATACCGAAGAAAGGTCAGCGAGCTAAGGAATCAACATCTTCAGGCCAACCAATACCAGAATTTGAGATGCCTTCGACGAGTCTGCAGTCTGCTAATGGTTCATCACGAGGTTAGTGTCCTAATTCGGGTGTAGACAATTCGCTGCACTCTAACTCTCAAAAATTAGCCATGGTTCAGAAAGAGGGATCCTATAGACAACCTAATACTAACATAGAGGAATTTCCGACCTTGAAGATGCGAACAAGATGTCGAAATCTAGAAGAGATATGAATAAAGGTGTTCCTTTGCCTCTTCCTAGTTCCGTTGTTCCAGTTTTAAGGATGATATAGGGAATCAAAATTTCAACCCAGAGGCTAGCAGGGCGTGGAAGGACATGAGATCAGGTGACCATGTTCCAGTTGATAATCCCCTTGCTTATCATGATCCTCAGAAATACAATAATATGAATTGTGCAAAATTATGTTTGAATATGGTCCAAGTAGGTAGACAACTCTGGGATAATTCTATAGTAATTTATGTTGTTGACTACAAACCATATAACCCTTATTTTGAAGCATATATTCATAGGGTTTGGCAGCCATAAGGGGTGTTTAGTATATATTCTCAGGACGATGGTTTCTGTATTATTAAATTTAATAAGAAAGAGGATTGCAATAAGATATTGAGAGGAGGCACATATTATTACAATAGGAGATTAATGATGATGAAGAGGTGGTCGATAGGAATGAAGCTTAGTAAAGGTATGTTAAAAACGATTCCTATATGGGTTCGTCTTCCTAGATTACCATTAGAGTAATGGACATCAGAAATTATAAGTAGGATTGTATCTGTTCTTGGTAATCCCATAATTTAGATAAGCTCACAGAAGGAATCAAAAAGATTGCTTTTGCTTAGGTGCTTGTAGAAGTGTCATCTTCTTTTTCGTATCCCAAACATATTCCAATATTGAATGAAAATGATAAATTAGTATGACAAGCAGTTGAATATGAATGGAATCCTCCTAGATGCTCGAACTGTCAATGCTTTGGTCATTTTGATCTTATGTGTCAATTTAAAAAGTTTGGGTTCCCAAGCAGAAGGTTCCTCAAACAAAAAGTTCAAATAATATGGAAGTAAAACCTAATAACCAAGGTTGCAGAGGCTAGAGATCCCACTGACATGCCAAACCAGCGCCTTTAAGAGCCAGATGTCCATAATGTCAACAATTTACAAACACGGCAGATTAATATAATGCAAACTGAAAATGACATGTATTCTACCGATCTTGACGATATAGAACCTAAGGATGTTGTTGATGAGATGGACGAAGATAATTGCTACGGCAAGGTCAATAAATAGGCATAACATATAAGGACAAGATCAAAGACAACGCGCAAAGCTAATTCTGACGAAGCAGCGGATGATATACAGGCAGAGGAGGAGGCAGGAGTTATTGACAACCCGGAATAGACAAAGCTAATGAGTGAAATCAAGGGAAAGAAGAAGAAGACGAAGAAACTCAAGAAGATGACTAGTTTACTTGATTCGGGACCAGGCTCTTGTGACGGCCCGCCCCGCACCAACCGACATTTACTCCAAAGGTGCACTGTACACATGTCCAATTGGCACGGAACGGTCGTCAGAAGAAAAGAAAGAAGACGAAGAATCAACAAAGAACCTGTAGAATGTCTCACAGCGCATAGAATAAAATATAGTAATAACATACTTGACATAAAACAAGTGAGACAGTGCATAAGCTGAAACAACTAACATAGCAGTGGAAAATATAAGTACAGCTTATGATCCAAAGTTAAACATTATTACAACTTTTCAAACTGTCTCAAAGCAAAAGCAAGATAAAGGAGGTACACTACTAATGCCCAAGTAGCGACCACCAACGACTCAAGGAGAATATCTATATATCATACGTGGAAGCCTCCTGCTCGCCTCCGAATCAGCTACTCGCGCATCACCAGCTAACCATAACCTGTCTCTAGTCTGCTCGTGTGAGCACCCAGAGTAATAAGAAGAGACATAAAACTTTGGGTCAGACATAAAGCCTGGTATGAGCGATAAACATCTAAACAGAATAATAACAGGTATAATCCAATCATACCTGAACCTGGACCTGCAACCAAAGTGTTAGCACTACATACTGTACAACACTCTAAGGTGCCCTTTCAAATGGTGTAAAGATAATGGGGGTGGGGGTGTGCATGTCAAAGTGATGTCAAACAATCAAGCATAGCAATCATCCTCACATCCCTCACTCAGTGCGTAAAGCATACGATATCCACTACTTTGGTCACCTAATACTTTGGGCCATGACGGAATCCAATCCCGTGTAACTATCACTACAAGCCCACTATCCATCTCTCACTGGTGAACCAAAGTTATGAATACCGACAACCCCTTTGCACACGTCCCGCAGCAAAGCCCAATCATGAAGTGAACTCGTTGGTTCCCATCTGGATCTTGAGCTCTAACTTCCATTCGGACTACCTTTGCATCTTGGGTTTTGGTCGTCATCTCCATCCGGATCGGTCTTCCTTTCTTCACTTCACTTTGCTTCAGGTCGTGGTCTTCCTTCAGGTTCGGATCGTGCTCCGCCCTCCAACGGTTCGGGTCGCACCACTCTGGTTCGGTTCGCAGTCACTAGCTCGTGGTCACCCTCTGTTTTGGATCGTGCGCTCCCCTCCAGATCGATTCGTGACAAGCTCCTTCAGCTCGGATCGTGGTCATCTGCATATGGTTCGGATCGTGATATGGAGCACGAGTGGATCGGTTTCCTTCATTCCTGGTCGGTCGCATTTCGCTCCTCCCCTGGTCGGTCTGAAACCTCCTCTGGTCGAATTTCACCCATCCTGGTCGGTCTGAAGTTCCTACGGGGTCGGTCGGTCAGAAACCCCCTGGTCGGTCTAAACTCGGTCATTCGAAACTCCCTTGGTCGTTCCAGACTTGGTCGGTCGAAACTCCCTTGGTCGTTCCAGACTTGGTCGGTCTGAAACTCCCTTGGTCGTTCCAGACTTAGTCGGTCTGAAACCTCCTTCATTCCTGGTCGGTCTGGAACCTGGTCGGTCGTTCTGTTTTCCCCCGGTCGGTCGAAACCTGGTCGGTCAAGAACCTGGTCGGTCAGAAGCCTGGTCGGTTTTTCCTGGTCCTAAAACCTGCACCATTCCAGCAAGCTATTTTCGCCTCTCGACGGCGTTTTTGACCAATCTAACACTTCTAATCAACCACAAAGCATATCATACAATCATAGGAACATAGGGAATCAACCACAAACACCAAAACAACAATATGACATATCAAAATGGATCAAACATGACCAAAACCCCATATTTTCCTTTAAGCATGTTTTAAGCAAAACTAATGATATGATTAGCAAAACTTAACCAAATGGAACCAAATTTCTAACAGAGGCCTAAAACAATATTTCATAATTTTTGAATATTTTTCCAGATTTTTAACATGCATAAATTCGCTAATTATCACTAATCACCCCTTAATCCCCCAAATTCCGGGATTTGCAAAATTAGTCGAAATTAACCCAAATTCATATCAGAGGCATAAAATGATGTTTTAGAATTTTGGGAATTTTTCTAGATTTTTCTGAGCCATAATTTCGCTAATCTTCGCTAATTACCATAATTCGCCATAATTAGTGAGGAACTATGCAAATCACTCACCTTATCCACAAACAAACTTTAGATCTGAAATAATCTCTGATTTGGATCCAATCCCTATGTGTTCCAGCAGCTCTCTCTCTGATTTGGTGCTACCCTTCCTTGATTTGATGTAGTTTTGCTTAATTTTCGATTAGAAAGTGATTAGAGATGATTTGGGATGAAATTAGAAGGTGGAGGTCATTGCTAGAGCTTGAAGGAGGTAAGTGGCGGCTGGAAAAATGAGTCTAAAACCGAAATCCTAACCCTATCAGCCCTTAAATACCCCAAATCTCGAAATCCCCCATTGGGCCTAGTTGCTAATCACCCGGTTAAGCCCGATTAGCTGTTTTTCACCTTCTAAACCTTGTTTCAGCCATATCTCCCAAACGGTAAGTCCGTTTGGCTAATGTAACCACTCTACGGAAAGAGAAACCATCATTCGAATCCAATGGAAGTGGTTTCAGGTCAAAATTTCTTTCCAGTCAAAAGTTATGGCCAAAACAGTACCAACTAGGGGCAAAACGGTCATTTAAAAATCGACAAAAATCATGAACATGGGAAATGACCCCAATAATCGTCTCCCAAAGTTACATGACCATACGACTTCATATGTGAAAGAAATAAATATTCCACGATCCTATGATGCGTAGAATGCGGGTCGTTACAGCTCTTCTTCTGGTACTTAGTATTACAATATCTTCCGATAGAAGAGCCCCATTTGGTTTTCTTATGTCATCTAGATAGTCTTTGATATGGACTGGGTTAGATTTGTCTTTGATTTTATATCTTTAGTTTGTACAGTGTCTCAGTATGAGTGAGTAGTCTGTCACTTGTTTCGAGTTGTACAACTAAGGATGTAAAATCTTATATATATGTAATAAAGTACCAAGAACTAAGGATGTAAAATCTTATATATATATATATATATATATATATATATATATATATATATATAATAAAGTACCAAGTTTCTAATATATATGTATATATATATGTATATATATGTATATATATATGTATATCCAGAAAATAGTAGCAGTTGGAGGCCGATGCCAAATTGCCGTTGAAAGCATTCGTTGGTATATACTGCTTGTTTAGTTGTGATTAAAGTGTTATGCTAACTTTAACATCAATAATATTACACTTAAACAAAAACACATATTAGCACGGTCATGATAGTTCAAATCGCCAAAACCTCCGACCTTAAAGCAGCGTGATTTGGTTTTCAGTTCGGCTACAATACCCTTGAAGTGACGAGAATATTGAAATTAAAGAACAAGAGGAAGTGAGTTGCTTCTAGAATTGGTCTATTTTGTGGGTTGGTTTTGTATTGTATTCTCTAAACATTGTGGGCAGGGGTTATATATTAGGGCTTTGTCCTGCTGATGGACCATACATTTCAGCATATGTTTTACATTTTTTGGTAATAAACAAACTTGAACCATTTAAAAAAAAAAAAAAGGAAATGTAGTAAAGGAGGTGGGGGTAATGATTGAAGACAGGTGAAACAAAATCAAGTGTAGCTGACTGAACAAGAGATGAGAGAGAGATAACATTTGAAGAGAAGTAAAGGGGAAGATGAAAATGATGAGAGAATATATATGGATGACGGGGGTCAGGTCAAAACCGAAATCATCAAAATGAAACAGTAGAAAATTTTACAAAGAAAATAATTAGAGAACGAGCTTAAGAATCAAACATGATAAAAGATTAAATGATTGAAAGTAGCATACAATTCTATGCTTCTTATGTGCAATAACAGGAAACTTTATGTCCATAGACTGGCTAACCGGATCTAAATTATCTTAGATTTTCTACTGTTTTTCAAAAGAAAGAAGAAAGAAATCCTTTTATCTTCAGGAAACTATTATTTCTGGATACGTGTACTTACTCAACACCTCGATATACATGGAAGATATGGTCTGGTAGAATAAATACAGAATTAAATGTAGCGACCTACAGGAAATGAAAGTAACGGTTTCTTGGATCTGGGTCCATAATAACTACACCCACGAGGTAGCATTAAATTTGACAATATTGTTTGTGACTTTGTGTATCATGGGACTCCTCAATCTTCCTTCATTTCTGAACCACGTGATACTTGATTACAGAAAATGCTGCATGAAAGGACCTGTAGAGGAATCGCTATATGTACGCAAGTACAGTATCATTCAAGATTTACTCATATTTTAACAATTATTCATGCACGTGGACTTGCGCAGAACTTCTGTTTAACAATTATCAAAGCATGTTTAAGTTAACTACAGCAGTATCTTCTACTTAAACTCAGAACGCTTTGTTGATATTGGATAGGCGACAACAAATGGGTAACATGTTATTCATCATCTTGGGTGTAGGAAACTATGAGAATTGTTAGCCTACTTTGTGAACTAGGCAACACAAAGTCAAGAAACCAAACATTGAATGATGTTTTTAATTATAAGGCTTCGGTTCGGATTGAAGGAAAACACTACAGTTCAAATTGAGAGCTGCAGCTGTTCGGATCAGATTGAATCCCGTTCGGATCGGATAGAATTCCCTGATCGGATCGGTGATCTCTTACTGGATAAATTGGTGAGGCATATCCAATCGGATCGGAAGGCAACTAAATCTCGAACGGATCGGAAGGCCATCTGCTTGCCACAACACTGGAGCGGAGCGGAATAGGTTAGAGAAGGAGAGGCGCCCAAACCAATCCGGGTCGGATCGGGTATCCCGATCCGAACCTCTTACCTGCATGTCTCCGACCCGCACCCATGATCTATGTTAATCTCCTATAAAATAGCCTGAAGAACCGGACCGGCTATGACTGATTCCCATCTCTAACGTCCTCCCTTTTGATGTGTTGTCAACCTGATAGTTCATCCGAACCCGAAGAGAATGCAATGGATGACACGTGGCCCGACCCGGATCAAGTCTCAAGCAAATTCACACCTATAAATACCACATCTGGAGACAAGGAGAAAGATCTTTTTTCAGCACTTAAAGAATTCAATCACCTCCAACATCCGAACTCCATTACTCCCGGAAAATCCAAATCATCTTTTATTTTTTGTTTTAGTCAATTGAGTGAACAAAAGTGAGTTGTGAGTGAACCTATCATTGTATTTGAAACTGAATTGTTGAATATAGTAAAGAATAAGTGGACGTAGGCATTTGTTCGCCGAACCACTATAAATCTTGTGTGTTCATTTTTATTTCTATCTCATTTTATCTCATTTCAAATCAATTTGGGTGTTAGAACCACTTTTGGGTCTAACATTTTGGTGCTTTCACTGAGAACCCTCATCTAAATCCTTTATTTTCCGGGATCTCTTTCTACTTTTTGGACCGTTGAGTTCAAAGAAGTGAATCCTTAAGTTTCTCCGCTTTCTTACATTCGTTGAAGTAATTGTCAAAGACTCATGGCCAAAGGAAAAGGCAAGGAAGTTTAGTCTGTTCAAGGAAATGGAGCTGGCGAAGATCAGCAACATGCTGTTGTAACCAGGTCTCGGGGGCAGAGTTCAGCAGCGGGAAGAATCAATGCAGGAAATCCGAACCGACAGCAAGGGGAGAGCTCCGATCCGATCCGGGTAGGAGACTCTGAAGCAGTGCACTCCCCCAATCTGAACCGACCCGAGTTGCTCGCTGCACACCGATCCGACCAGGCACCCCAGCTCCGATCCGACCCGACTTCCTACCTCCGATCCGACCCGATGCTTGGTGAAGCTGGAACATCTACTCGAGTCCCCACGAATGCTCCAATTCCAGCTGCCAGGGTTGGTGATCAGGTCAATTCATCTGCGCCTATCACTCAAGGAGATTTCTCGCGCTTGCTTGATATGCTTGAGAGCACGAGGGAAGTTATGAGAGTTCATGAGCGCACTAATCTCATGATGCAGGAAAATATGAGGCTCATGAGTCGGGAGATTAGTGAACTCCGTCGGCAAAGGACTCCATCACCAGTTCTTCACACACCAGTAGATCAATCTTCATCTTCCGAGGAAGAGAGGCCCCGTGAACGGAGGCCACTCGAACGACCTCAGAATGTGGAGCAGCTAACATTTGGATCTTTGGGATCTCGCGAGGATATCGCACGACCATTAGGAAACGATGACCCCACTCGGGGGCAAAGACTCCAGTCCCCTCTTCCCGAGATCGACCGGGAGCGCAGGGAAAGGAATCGAGCAGAGGCAGCTCGAAGAAGAAGGGCATCTCCTGAGCAAGAGCCCAGAAGGAACTCGGATACTAGGGCCAGGGAACCTGAGCAGCCCCTAACTAGTACTGATGTACAGGCAATGGTTCGCCGAATTATGTCCGAAAGCCGGAATTATACAAATGAAGACTATGGCATTGAGCGAAGCCATACTCCGTTCACTGACGATATCCTCGACTTCCAGTTTCCCCAACGCTTTAACTTGCCACAGATGGACAAATATAACGGAAGGACTGATCTAGGACAACATTTGATGCGGTATTCGTGGCTCATGAATGCCGTTGCTGCCCTTGATGAAGTAAAGTGCAAAGCGTTCCCAATCTACCTAGAAGATGTGGCATTATTCTGGTTTACCCGACTTCCTCCTCGTTCAATTTCTAATTACAAAGAACTAAGCGAGCGTTTCATGAACCAGTTCCGACTACATGCCCGAAAGTCCAAGAGTGTTATTGAATTGTCGAGAATCAAACAGGCACCAGGAGAGTCTTTAAGGGCATATTTAGATCGTTTTAACCAAGCTGTAACTGAGGTCAGTGACCCGCATGAGCCCACTATTCTGATGGCATTGAAGGAAGGAGCTGATCCTGAATCTGAGTTTGGAGACTACCTTTCTGGGAAGACACCCCCCACAAGGGCGATATTCTACGAAAAGGCCGATATTTATTTAAGACGAGAGGAGGCCAGGGCAAACCGGAAGAGAAAGTCTGAGACAGCTTCAAAGGAGAATGTGCAGAGTAATATTGCCGTGAAGCAGTCTGGGGAAAGTTCTGGCAAGGTTGAAGTAAATGTAGGAAACAAGGGTGGAAACAGCAATACTGGAAATGGGGGAAACAACAACAACCGTAATTCGAACGGTAACAGGAGAAACAGAAATAGGGGAAGCGACCCTAACAAAAGGCCCCGATTCCAGAGCTACGAGAATTATACACCATTGAATGACACCCTGGAAAATATTTACCTGGATACGTACAATGTGTTGCAGTACAAAAGACCGCCACCTCGTGATTCGACCGAGAAAGAAATGGCGACAGGGAAATTTTGCTTGTTTCACGGAACACATGGACATTCGACCAATGAGTGTCGGCATTTGAGGGATGTAATTGAAAAGCTGCTTCGTGAAGGAAAGTTGGATGAGTACAAGGTTGCCCCGAGGGATAGGGGGCAAGGAGAGCAGGCTCCAAAACAGATCCTACCTGCTCCTAAGCCTACCGCGCAGCAGAAAGGTAAAGGGATCGTCATCAACTCCATAGTAGGCGGACCTCACCCGGCAATCCGAAGTTTTAGGTCAATGGACCAATATGTGAACGCTGCCAAGCATCTAGATGTGAATGAAGGTGACGATTTGGAAGATGTCACCCCCATAAAACAACAAAAAACCATGTTCGATGACGTGGTATTTCGCAGCCGAGACAACACGGGGATACAATCTCCCACCAATGATCCGTTGGTTATTACTACCACCATTGGGCCGGCCTTGGTCCATAAGGTATTAGTAGACAACGGAAGTTCCGTTAATATTTTGTTCAAGAAGTCATTTGATCAGATGAAGCTTGAGCCCGAAGATCTGAAACCTTGTGAAGGATGGATTAGAGGCTTCAACGGAGCGACGACAGCTCCCATGGGATATATAGAGTTGCCCGTGACCCTAGGGCAAGGAGAATGTAGAAGAGTGCGAATGCTTCAGTTCGTAGTATTGGACGTAGATTCGCCATATAACGCATTTTTAGGGAGACCTGCCCTCGCTGAATTTAGAGTTTGTATCGCCCCTTGGTGCTTGTTACTAAAGTTCCCAACCGAAGCCGGGACTGGAGTAATAAGAGGGGATCAAGTTTCTGGACGGGCCTGCTATGTGGCCGAACTGAAGATGTTGATGAAAGGAGTTAATGCTGAGAGTAAGGATGCCTCATCTCCCTCAAAGGGGGACTCGGCATAGCAATTAGAGAGATTGAACCCAAGGGAGTTGCCCAAAGGAACGCCTGAAGACCTGGATCCTAGAAAAGACGAGGAACCAGAGGCTAGGAATGCAACTCCTAATGAAGCGACAGTGGAAATTCCTGTTGATAAAGCTGATTCGACGAAAGTTTTGAAGATTGGTTCCCAATTGGATCCACGTCGTGCTGAAGAGCTGACGGACTTCTTGAAGGCAAACTTAGATGTGTTCGCCTGGACCCATGCTGACATGTGTGGGATATCACCTTCCATTATCAGTCACAAATTGAATGTAAATCCGAAGCATCCGCCTGTGAAGCAAAAGAGACGCATGCTGGGCCCAGAGAGGTCAGCTGCTCTCAAAGAGGAAGTAGAGAAATTGAAGCAAAATGGATTTATTCGAGATTCGACTTATCCCGACTGGATATCGAATCCCGTCTTGGTAAAGAAGCCAAACGGAAAGTGGCGAACTTGTATTGACTTTTCAGATTTAAATAAGGCTTGCCCAAAAGATAGTTTCCCACTTCCCAGGATTGACCAGCTTGTAGACTCGACAGCAGGTCATGAACTTCTCTCTTTCATGGATGCATACTCTGGATACAACCAAATTCCTATGCATGTACCAGACCAAGAGCATACGAGTTTCATTACGAATTTGGGGCTATATTGTTATGTTGTAATGCCATTTGGATTAAAAAACGCTGGAGCTACTTATCAGCGTTTGGTAAATAGAATGTTTTATGATCAAATAGGAAAAACTATGGAAGTTTATGTGGATGATATGCTTGTTAAATCAAAGCAGTCTTCCAGTCATACGCAAGACTTAGCGGAAATGTTTGGTATCTTGCGAAAATACCGTATGAAATTGAACCCTTTAAAATGTTCATTTGGAGTGGCATCGGGAAAGTTCCTTGGCTTCATTGTGAGTTCCCGAGGAATTGAGATCAACCCTAGCCAGATAGCAGCGATTAGAAACATCGAAGAACCAAGGAGAATTAAAGACGTCCAAAGTCTGGCAGGGAAGGTAGCGGCGCTGAGTAGATTCATCTCCAAAGCCACCGACAAATGTGTTCCGTTTTTTGATTTAATAAAAAGGGGAAAGAAGAACTTCCAATGGACTCCCGATTGTGTTGAGTCCTTTCAAAATCTGTTAGAACTGTTAGAGAAACCGCCAATCTTATCAAAGCCCGTAGATCACGAAGAATTATTTGTTTATCTAGCAGTCTCGGCCCACGCTGTCAGCACAGCCCTGGTTCGAGAAGAATACAAAGTACAAAGACCAGTATACTATGTGAGTAAGAAATTAGCAGCGGCAGAGCGCAACTACCCAAAGATTGAGAAGCTTGCTTACAGCCTCCTGATTGCATCCCGAAAACTTCGTCACTACTTCCAAGCCCATCCAATCACCGTATACACCGATCAGCCGTTAAGACAGGTGTTGCAGAGACCCGAGGCATCGGGAAGGTTGATTAAATGGAACATAGAACTAAGCCAGTTTGATTTGAATTTTCAACCACGAAAGTCAATCAGGGGGCAAGCTCTAGCAGACTTTATTGCGGAGTTCACCATTCCAGAGGAGGAAATAATCAATGACCGAGTGGTCAAATCCGAGGATAAGCTAGAGATGAATCCGTGGAAATTATATACAGATGGAGCTAAAAATGACCGAAGGTCCGGAGCTGGAATTGTCTTAGTCACTCCCGAGGGACGGACGTTATATTACGCCCTGCGATTAGAATTTTCAGCAACTAACAATGATACTGAGTATGAAGCCCTGATTGCCGGGCTGAAACTTGCTAAAGACCTCGGAGTAAAAATGATGGACATATTTTGTGACTCTAAGATTGTTGTTTGTCAAGTGCGAGAGGAATTCGCGGCTCGAGGACCTCGACTTATTGCCTATCTCAGGAAAGTGAAAGAGCTATTGAATAGCTTAGAGCGGTACAACATAACGCATATTCCCAGAGTTGAAAACCAGAAAGCGGATAGACTAGCAAAACTAGCTAGTTCTGACAATCCAGAAGGGGCTGAGGTAATTCCAATTGAAACGTTGGAGTCACCAAGCTTTGAGTCAATGGAAATTGAATTCGCTCTTGAAGCGGAACCAGGGAAGGAGTCATGGATGACTCCAATTAAGAATTTCCTTAAGAATGGGACACTCCCATCAAGGAAGAGTGAGAAAAGAGCTGTAGTTCGCAAAGCAACCAGATATGTTATGCAAGACGATACTCTCTACAGACAAGGATTTTCTATGCCCCTGTTACGATGTATCGCACACGACGACATCAAGCGTGTACTAAGAGAAGTGCATGAAGGTGAGTGTGGAGATCATACAGGAGGTCAAACTTTAGCAAAGAAAATATTACGGTACGGATACTTCTGGCCTACGATCAACAAAGATGCAGCTGATTATTCACGACGCTGCGATAAGTGCCAGAGATTCGCTAAAATCCCCAGGGCACCGTCAACCCAGCTTAAATCGATGGTGAGTCCTTGGCCATTTGCCACATGGGGAATTGATATCATTGGAGTTTTACCGATTGCTAAAGGAGGAGCTAAGTATGCAATAGTAGCCGTGGATTATTTCACAAAGTGGGTGGAAGCTGAGCCCTTGACTAAGATCACCACAAGAAAGGTGATAAGTTTTGTGGTCAGAGATATTATATGCCGATTCGGAATCCCAAGGACGATTGTTACTGACAACGGGACCCAATTTGATAGCTCTGAATTCAGAAATTTTTGCCAGAAATATAAGATAGACAAACGATATACTGCAGTTGCCTATCCACAATCGAATAGGCAAGTAGAGGCAATAAACAAGGTAATAAAATCCATCCTCAAGAAGAGGTTAGAGCGTGCAAAGGCAAAATGGGTTGATGAATTGCCCCTAGCCTTGTGGGCATATCGAACAACGTTTAAAACGGCTACCGGTCACACCCCTTTCTCTCTCTCCTTTGGCTCAGAAGCAGTAATTCCAGTTGAACTGGAAGTTCCTTCCCACAGGGTGACGTATTATGACCCGATGACGAATCGGGCACTTTTACTTGAGTCTCTTGATGAAATCGAAGAGAAAAGGGACGAAGCAGACTTGCGTGCAGCGAGACATCGGCGTCAGATGGCGCGCCATTATGACAAAAAAGTTCGTCTCAGAACTTTTGAACCAGGAGATTTGGTGCTAAAGAGAGTTTTTCCATCCCTTCCTCACCTCGGCCCAAAATGGGAAGGACCCTTTGTCATCCAACGGAAACTTGAAAAAGGAACCTTCAAGTTAACGACCGTAGATGGCGAGGAAGTTCCTCGAGCATGGAATGCCCAACACTTAATGCGATATTTGGATTAGAAATGCTATATTTTTTGTTATTTTTACTGTGGATTCTGTAACAAGACATGCTTTGCCTTGGGAAAATCTGATGATATGAATAAAGGACTATAAAGTGGACGTAGGCTACGACTTAGCTGAACCACTATAAAAATATTGTGTGTTATTTACTTTTATGCATTTACATTCATTAGTTGTTCTGTTGTGATTATAAAATACAGGATAACTCAGAGCCTAAAAAAGGTTGAAAACAGTTTGGACATAAAAAGAAGCACAATGATTATTTGTGCAATAAGACGTAAAAGAATGAGAAAACGACATTCTAACTCTAACTCTCCAGAGAAAGAGAGAGAGAGTATAAAAGCGTCTCAGACTGAGCGCTGAAAAAGAAATTCTATTCTTAACTCTAACTCTCCAGAGAAAGAGAGAGAGTATAAAAGCGTCTCCGACTGAGCGCTGAGAAAGAGGCTCAACTCCGAACTCTAACTTTCCAGAGAGAAAGAGAGTATAAAGGCGTCTCCGACCGAGCGCCGAGAAAGAAATCTTTTCCCGTTGAACGACCGGGGAATAAACAAATAACTGAACTCGAACTCTAACTCTCAAGAGAACGAGAGAGAGTATAAAAGAAATGCCAGGAAAAACAACAGGTATTGATGACACAGGAAATGCTATCCCGTTAGAGAATCGGGAGCATTCAGATTGCATGGTTAAGCATTGAATAACTTATGGAAATTGACTGGGGACACATATACATACACATATCTCCTCTCTCCACAACTTTGTTTCATAACTATAGACATGCATTTTTACATAAGTGCAGAACTGCTAACAAATAAACATTGCAAAAAGTGAATTATTTTTATTGACAAATGAATGAATATGTACAGGGAAATAACTAAAAAAGAAAGTGCGGAAGCTGCTGTTGTAGCAGCACTTATTGGTTTACAAAGATGCTAAAAGGACACAGGAGAACCCACTATTTGGGTTTGGGATGAGCCTTCGATTTCTTGGCAGCTTTTTCCGCATCCTTTACTTCCTTCTCGGCTTCAGTCAAGATTCGTTTTGATTTCTTTTTCCCTGAAGATGTAGTACTGGAGCCAGCAGACTTCTTCCCGGAGGGCGGGGCACTGGAATCAAGAGAAGATTTTTTAGCAAGTTCTTCGGTAATAGATCTAGTTGAGAGCTTAACAACTAACCTTGAACCTGCATCCACAACTGCGAGGGGCTTGAGGACCTCAGGGTCTAATTCTTCAGCCTTTAATTGCAAGCGCTTGTCTTGATCGGCCTTCATGGCCGCCAAGGTAACGTCATCGGCGCTTTTTGACTCCCCGGTTATTGTAACCTCCGGTTCCTCATCATGCCCCTCGTCTCCTCCGTCGTCTTTTAAAGCTGCAATCATTTCTTCATCATGGGGAGTAGTGACCTTAGTTGGCTCACTTCTTTCCCCCAGGTCTGTGGAAGCAGCCTTATCTTTCCCTTCTTTGACCCTATCAGTGGGCTTTGTCCCAGCGGTAGTTCCTTGAGCTACATCTGTCTTCGCGGAGGATTCAACGCCTACAAAATGAGAAACATCGGTTATCAACTCAGGCGAAAGCAAAGGATTTCTCATCGAACGTTCCATCATGTAGCCAAAGGTAGTAGTAGCCTTGGCAAATTGAGGAGAAAAGATAGGGATACCTTCAGAAGACTTTTCAGCGGGGGTGACTACTACCTCTGGAGTTATTTCAGGAATGGGAGATAGCAAAGTTGTTCGGGGAATTCCCGGGTTTTCGGGATCGTACCCTTCTACTTCGGGAGTTACAGGAGCAGAAGAAGAGGAACCAGCTTCAGGAATGGTTTTCTGTTTAGACTTCCGCCTCTCTTCTTCCATGGCCTCAGCAATTAGACGACGCCCTTCAGCTAGGCGCTCCGGTTCGTCGTCTCTCAAGTATTTCTCCATCAGCTTATCTTCATCGAGGGAATCGACCTTAAGTTCTTCTTTTTCCCACTCGACGATTTGATTCCACACTTGAACCAGAGTGGATGGATAGTCCTCGATCCAGGAAATGTTTCGACGACGAATAATGTGCGCGAAGAATTCTATCATTAGCTCGCCGAAGCCCTGAATATCAGCCTCCGCCTCTGATAGTTGTTTGCGGGTTTCCTCCGCAGATTTAATAGCGCATTCCACATTGCCCTCAGCCAGAGCAGCCCTGTATTCCGCCTCCAACAATTTTGAAGCCAAGTCAGCGTTCTTCTTTTCTAACTCAGCACTCCTTTTCGCTAACTCGGCGTTTTTCTGCTCAAGCTCAGCATAAGCAAGGCGTGTCTTAGCAGCCTCTGATTTGGCCTCGTCAGGTTGCTTCTTCAACTCAGAACGCTCCTGAGTGTGGGACTCAAGTAAGTCATGATAACGCTTTTGCATGTCCTCAAATTGTTGTTTTAAGTTAGAAGCGTTCTTTTGAGCGACAGCTAGTTGGGCTTGAGTGTCTTCTAGGTCCTTTCCTAAGGTTTTTAAGGCCTTAGCATCCTTCTCCGCGGTTTTTTGCATTGAGTCAGCATTTGTCATTAGAGTGCGGATGATTCTAGAAAGACTGCGAGAATACTTGAACATCTCGGAATATTGTTTTTCTACCAAATCAATTTTTGCCTTAGCCTCATCTGCCCAATTAGAAGAAATAGGTTCAAGAGTAGGTAGAAAGGTCAGAGTCTCGAAGTAGTGCTCGGGAAATTGCTCCTTTAAGTATGCCAGCCTTACTGCGGTTCCCGCATCTGGTGGAGGAGGAGCGAGGATTGTTAGTTCGGTATCCCTTCCTGAAGAAGATTCTGTAGAACCCTTGTCTGTCCTAGGTCGTTTAGTAGCAGGGACTTTTTGCTTACTTCGAGACCCAGTTTCCTTTGGAGGAGTTTTCTCTCTACTCCGCTTTTCATGGGAGGAAGTGGAATCCCTAGATTGTGGTCTATCCTCCTCCCTACGACCTTGATAGCTCTTGTATTTCTCTTGTTCCGGTCGAACTGGTGAGCGGGAGCGTGAGGGTCGAGATCGATAGGGATCATAGGGTCTTCTTTCCTCCCTACCACGGTCATCCCGGCGATCATACTCGACATCCTGAGGAGGATTGGACATGCTGCGACGAAGCTTTCTTATATCATAATAGGACCGAGACATTGTACCTGCACGATAAAATAAACGAAGTTTAGAATCGATGGATTCATGAAGAAAGAAGTGCAATTAATGCTAATGCTGTGGTGTAAAGTGCATCCTAAGTGGTGTATGTCCCCCCAACCAACCCGAGTCTGAAGCTAGACTGGTGCGGGCAGGCTCTTTGGCCTTGGCGGGAGTGGTTTCTTCAGAAGAGGTGAAGACTAAAGGGTCCTTCCTGAAATCTTCTGAAGTATATATAGTCTCGGGTAAGGGGAGATCCCCCAAACCCTGAAATATGTGCTCGTCGGTGCTAGGAACATCCCCTTCGAAAGCGCGAAGTGGCGACTCTTGGGAAGACTTTGGCTTATCTGGAGAAGTAGTTTCCTCGGGGGCAATATACCCTTCACGATGTTTTTTGGCCAGATTAGCCAGTTCGTCATCTTGTGTGGAAGAGGGAGAAGGTGAAGTTTGAAGAGGAGCTGCAGGAATTCCCGAGCCTTCTCCTATCTCTGGAACTGTTTCCACTGGAGGAATGTATGCATAAGGGACCGTCCCATGACCGATGCTACGGAAAACGGATAGCAGCCCGTGAAAATGAAGGTATTCATCTTTAAGGACCTCGTCAATAGTCAGGAATTTTTGGTCGCCATTGAGAAGACGGTGCATCCGATCAAAGAACGCTTGGTCTGATATCTGTTTGGGATTGTCGACTGCAAACAAAAAGGAAAACAGGTCAGAGTGATGATTCAAGTGTATAAAGTCTGGGTTCAGAAAATCAATGCTTTACTTGATTTTGTCCATCTCCTGGCGCATCCAGACTATTGCTTTATATAGAACCACTCTAGTCTGGAATCTCCAGCTTTACTGCTAAACGGCGTAGAGATTATCTTCCTTTTTGGGACTGATTCAAAGTAACAGAAAGATGGAGTTTCTCTAGTCCGATGTTTGAAATTATAGAAGAAATGAACATCATCGAACGTGAGCTCTACGCCTAGAATTTCACGATATGCTATGAACAAGGTATGCAGATAGGCATATGAATTGGGATGCAACTGCATGGGGGCAATCCGCATTTGTCTTAAGAAATCAACGATGAAAGGCGAGAATGGAGGAATGGCGCCGACCATGCACATCAGTCGAGTAACCGTCATATATCCTTCCGGAGGGTTGTGGGGACGGTCAGAGCGTGAGGGCACTAGGGTGTCCCTTTTCATTATTCCATACTTCAAGCAAATTCGAACAAATCGGTCGTTGTCGATTGTCGATTCTACGGAATCTGGAGGAGACTCCAATATAATGGCCGAGTCAAATTCATCGGGTGCTCGATTGTCACCAATCCCTCCTTCCTCCTCAAAGCCTAGGGAAACTTCATTTTCTGAAGACATTTTGTCGCTTTCCCGATGACCAACTCCATAATCCGGACCCTCACTGTCCCATTCTGGGTCAGACGAAGAAGATATATCCTCAAGAGTAGTTTTGTTGGAAGTTTCCGGAGCTTCTTTCCTCTCAGCTAGACGAGAAGAGCGTCTGGGCCTCATTGTCATGGAACTATTGAAGAAGCAATAGCACGGATTAGAGTAAATTATCCCGTGTCCCCCTTTTTGTGTATGTGTGTGAACTAAAGTGTGTGCAGCAAATGTGGGAAATGCAAAATAAAAGTACAGTAATGTAAGACGAAGCTTTAAAGAGAAGGTGATAGTCAGAGTTGTTCTTAATTCTCGTTTATGTTCACAAGGCACTATCCTAACTGTCCGCGAAGCATATTCGTCTAGAGTAAGTGTTAATTGAATTAGTTGGGTAGTCTTTATGTGCCAAGCTTGATACGTTCGGTTCGGTTCGGATATGCATATGATGACTGGCTCAATGCAAATACAGATAACGGTCGGTTCGGGTGCTTCATTAAGGCAAGGTCAGTTCAAGACAAGGAAAACAAATGGGTTCGGAAGCAGGACTGATCTGATCGGATCGGGTGACCTGATCCGAACCGAACCAGCACCACTTAACCGGTCCACTTATTTCAACCCCTTATCCCATTCACTTCTCCGACCCGAACCGACATTTTCTTTCCTTCCCGTCTTTCTAAAGTATGAAACCCGAACTGATCCCCTTTCCTTCTCTTTTCTTTTTGATCCTTCGTCTTCTACCCGAACCGGACTCCGATTTGTCATCACGCTCCTCATCTTCTTCCTCTTTCCCCCCTACTCGCAAACAAATCTGTTCTATCGTCAAAGCTATCGTTAAGGACAAATGCTTGCCCTCTCCAGCCTCGCAACGCCTCGAAGTGACGGCGGATCCACCAGTAACGACGTGGAGTTCAAGTAAAGCCCCGTGGCTAAACCATCCCAGTCAATCACGAATTGAAACCAAGTACAGTTACAACGAAGTTACTCGAGATTAAAAAGCTACCTATATGTTCGATTTGAGAAATCTACGAGGAATGGTTTCAGAATATTCGAGTTTCTGACGTTTTCAATACTAGGGTTGGGAGCGGCAGCAAAAAAGAAGAAGGAAGGAAGGAAGATAGTGGCGGATTTATATAAGGGGTGATGTTGACTCCTCGTATTCCTATTCTTTCTCACCCGCTCGGACCGGAGTGAAGACCCAATAGCACAACTCTGTCTGAAGGCCCAACGTCCAAGAACCTAACCCACGAAAGCGCTTCGGGTCGGAATCCGAACCGAGCAAATTTCACACATTAATTTAGCATCCGACTCAAATTGAGTTCAAACGAGAGATAGAAGAAGCGCGTACCCGAGATAAGCACTATGTGTCGATAAAAATTCCCAAACTTGTTCAGAAATGAAGAAAAAGTACTCGAGTCAGACACCGAACCGATTGGAAATCTGTGCATTTCTCCTGACCGTTCCGATTCAAGGACTAGCATCTCGAATGACATCAAAGCAAGCTTCGTATACAACAGAAGCATCCTTTGAGGGGGCAGATTGTTAGCCTACTTTGTGAACTAGGCAACACAAAGTCAAGAAACCAAACATTGAATGATGTTTTTAATTATAAGGCTTCGGTTCGGATTGAAGGAAAACACTACAGTTCAAATTGAGAGCTGCAGCTGTTCGGATCGGATTGAATCCCGTTCGGATCAGATAGAATTCCCTGATCGGATCGGTGATCTCTTACTGGATAAATTGGTGAGGCATATCCAATCGGATCGGAAGGCAACTAAATCTCGAACGGATCGGAAGGCCATCTGCTTGCCACAACACTGGAGCGGAGCGGAATAGGTTAGAGAAGGAGAGGCGCCCAAACCAATCCGGGTCGGATCGGGTATCCCGATCCGAACCCCTTACCTGCATGTCTCCGACCCGCACCCATGATCTATGTTAATCTCCTATAAAATAGCCTGGAGAACCGGACCGGCTATGACTGATTCCCATCCCTAACGTCCTCCCTTTTGATGTGTTGTCAACCTGATAGTTCATCCGAACCCGAAGAGAATGCGATGGATGACACGTGGCCCGACCCGGATCAAGTCTCAAGCAAATTCACACCTATAAATACCCCATCTGGAGACAAAGAGAAGGATCTTTTTTCAGCACTTAAAGAATTCAATCACCTCCAACATCCGAACTCCATTACTCCCGGAAAATCCAAATCATCTTTTATTTTTTGTTTTAGTCAATTGAGTGAACAAAAGTGAGTTGTGAGTGAACCTATCATTGTATTTGCAACTGAATTGTTGAATATAGTAAAGAATAAGTGGACGTAGGCATTTGTTCGCCGAACCACTATAAATCTTGTGTGTTCATTTTTATTTCTATCTCATTTTATCTCGTTTCAAATCAATTTGGGTGTTAGAACCACTTTTGGGTCTAACAAGAATATATAAATCTTCCCATGCCTTTTAATTGCAACCAAAGTGTAAAGAAATTGTTTACAATTGTTATTTCTCAAATGACCAGATATATCCTATGATACAAAGCAGACGGGGTTATCAATGAAAGCCTCTTATCAAACGGCATCCAGATCCACGAAGCGTCGCAAGCAGGCCGAAGTCTTTAGGTTTAAAATCTCTTTTTAAACATCTGACTAGTAACTGTATGTATAAATATACCGTGTTTGTAACTACATTTGTACCGAAAACTTGTTCTCTGAGAATCAATAAAACATCCATTTCATTCATTTTAAATCATTATTATATTACTAATTTTCGGATTATCGTCATATTCTTCAAAGCTTTAATATGGTATCAGAGCAATTGCTTAACAACATTATTTTCAAATACTGAAACTACTCATCGGTTAAGATTCATCGTTTGAGTAATTTCCCCATTAGAGTCATTTTCATCGTTTGGGGAAGAGATTAGTCGACATTGTTAAGGGCCTCGTTTGAATCTTCACATTCAGGCTGCATCAAAACAAAACTGATCGAGTCTGTTATCATTACAGCAAATCGAGTGATAAAAATCAATTCAGGAAATCAAGAAATCACCGAAAAAATCAGTTAAGTGCCTCGCCTCCAACTTCTCTCAGCAAATACATCATTAAAAAAATTAACAGGTTACAACATACCTATTTCTGGGAACTTGTTCTTCTTTTGATCAACTTTTGGCTACGGCTATAATCTTCACTTTGCTTTCTTGATTCCTTTTTCTGATCAAACTGATATTGTGTCACCATGGGTGACGAAACAACATCTCTAGCATCAAATAATGGTGTTGATAACAATAACCAAACCTTTGCATCTGTTATTGACTTGTTAAGGTTGTCATTGGCCCACAAAACCAGCTTATAATTGTTCACTTAGAAGAAGACAATTATCTTTTTTGAAAATTTCAAATTGAAACTACAATACGTGGAAAGTTTCTTGCTTGGAACTCTTCCTATTCCACCAAGATTCACAACTGACAAAGACAACAACGCAGTTACTAATGAAGAATATATTTAATACAAAGCAAGAGATTGATCAATTCTCGGTTACTGTCATCTATAAGTGCTAGCTTACTGCCACAAGTCATAGGATGTAAATCATACCAATAAAATCTGGATAGAAGTTGAGAAAAGTTTCAATAATCAGTCTGCAACAAAAGTGTTGTATTACAAACGTCAACTACAAAATGTTAGAATGGATAACATGTCAATAAGGCAATAATATACTCCCAAAGTGAAGAATATATGTGGTCTATTGGCTGCAATTAGAAACAGTGTTCAAGAATCAGAACAAGTCCTAATACTGATGAGTGAATTAAATGATGATTATGAATCTATTGTTGCTTTCATAACATCTCAGAGAGTAACACCACCATTAGATGAAGTTCATGCAATGTTATTATCACATGAAACCAGAATAAGCAACAAAAGAATGCAAGAACCAAACTACTATATTAATCTATTTACTGGTTTCAAAAACAAAAGGCAGAACAACAGTAAAAGTGAGAATCGTTTCAACGATGTGGTAACTCAAACAGAGGAAGGGGAAGAGGCAGATGGGGCAAGGACATTAGGCCCAAATGTCAATTCTATGAGAAAATTGGTCGCATTGCTCTAAAGTGCTACTTATGATTCAATTCAACTTATGAGTCCAATCAAAATCAAAGGAACAAAATCCCACAGTCAAAATAGCACAAATTTAATTCGATGGCAACAATCAATCAGTTGTGAACAAAAACAACAGTCGAAACAGCAAGAGTGAAACATATAAAAGATGATGGGTGGTATCCAGATCCAGGAGCAATAAATGACATAACCAACAATCCTGAAAAATTCTTTAGAATAAAAAATACAAAGGTAATTAGTCCATATGTATAGGAAATGATAAGTGTATTCAAACTACTCATGTTGGTGATGCATTTATTGATGGTAAGAAACAATTGTACTTACATAATATGCTTAGAGTTCCAAAAATTAAAAAGAACTTAATTAGCGTATTCCAATTTACTAAAGATATTGGTGTTTACTTTGAATTTTTTGCCCAATATTGCCCAGTTAGAGACATATTAGCTAAGAATATTATTTTACAGGGTGATGCCACCAAGAGATTATATAAGTTAAATACTGTTAGATGCAACAACGGTGTTAAAGGATATAAAAGTTATAATTTGATTGAGATGAATAATGTTGACAACAACAAAAGCGTATTTGATTTGTGACATTGTAAACTTGGACATCTTAATGCAAAGATTGTGAAAAAAGTTTTAGATGAAATCAAGATAAATTCAAACTTTGCAATATGTATGTGATTACTGTCGATAATTAAGGTAAAAGTCATAGAACACCATTCACTGATTCGTATACTGTTTACATTGAACCTTTTCAATTAATTACTACTGATCTATGGGGACCTACACCAATTTATTCTGATTATGGATATAAGTATTATGTATCTTTTATTGATGCCTATACCAAATTTACTTCATGAAATCTAAAGCAGGCACACACAATGCAATCATAAATTTCATTACCACATGATTGAAAAGCAAACTAGTTCATCTGTTAAAACAATCCAATCAGATGGTGGCACTGAATTCAAAACATTAGGTTCGTATGTTGGATTAAAAATCATATGTGGGCACATATGTATAATTGTTATACTATAAATGTATAAACAACAAGTGATATTTACACTTTGTTGAGGGGCCAAATTGTAAATGTGACATAACTGATTTTATCAGTTAATAAAAGGCGGTTCGGTCCCCGAGAAACAGTACGCTTTTTGTTTTCTCTCTTCCCCGTCGGTGAGAAACATTCAGAAGAAAAGGAGATACTGTATTCTTGGAAGATCTAACATTTAATCAATAACTCTATCGATTCTGGTACGCTTCCGCTAATCTCTGATTGTTTATGGTTTTGATTCCTCCTCGAATTGATTAGGGTTAGGGATGAATTGGAAATATCTCCAACAATTGGTATCAGAGCCAAACCTGAATTAATTCTTGAGGATTTAGAAATATAATTATGCAATCTTCCAAGACTTGAAAAGCGATAAGGCGAAAACAAATGCTCTTTTAAAGAAACTTATTTCCATAAAGTTCAGAAGCAAGGAAAACATAAGGGAGTACATTATGGAATATGGCTACGTAATTTTGTCACTGGCTGCGCATTTTGGAAAATGTGGAAAAACCATTGAAGCTATATTATGATAATAAGTCAGCAGTGCCATATTCTAATAATGATAGAAGCTCAACTAAGTCAAAACATATTGACATAAAAAAATCTTAGTTGTGAAAGAGAGAATGCAGAGTGTACATATTTCTATAAATCATATTGGAACAAACTCCATGATAGCGGATCCGCTCACAAAAGGTTTACCACCCAAGGTTTTTCATGAGCACACTGCTCATGTGGGTGTTGTACAGTTAGAAGATATCATGGTTTAGTAGGAGTTTGTATTTTATATGCTTTATATTCACCTCGAGACATTTATGTATTCGGTTTTCTGATCAGAAGTAAAGTATTCAGTCCATTCACTCTGCTCACTATTTTGATTAAGACTTCACTTAAGTTTAAGGAGGACCAACTGAAATATATACGTGTTTGATTCACATTACATGTGATTTTCATGCTACGTATTCAGGATTGATCTATGTCATTTAACTATATATATGTATGTGACCATTGATGGGTTTAGTCATGATTAATATGGCAAAAACCACTATGATCCTATATAAATATGGTTGTTGGACGAGATTGTTAAAGATTACCTTTATTAAATAGCAAAATTCTGAGCTCATAAAGTTGTACAGTTATAAGGAAACATATGTTGCCCAAGTGGGAGATTGTTGGATTAAAAATCATATGTGGGCACATATGTATAATTGTTATACTATAAAGGTATAAACAACAAGTGATATTTACACTTTGTTGAGGGGCCAAATTGTAAATGTGACATAACTGATTTTATCAGTTAATAAAAGGCGGTTCGGTCCCCGAGAAACAGTACGCTTTTTGTTTTCTCTCTTCCCCGTCGGTGAGAAACATTCAGAAGAAAAGGAGATACCGTATTCTTGGAAGATCTAACCTTTAATCAATAACTCTATCGATTCTGGTACGCTTCCGCTAATCTCTGATTGTTTATGGTTTTGATTCCTCCTCGAATTGATTAGGGTTAGGGATGAATTGGAAATATCTCCAACATCGTATTCCAGAAATAAGGGCATAGTGCATAAATAACATGTCCTTAAACTTCACAACAAAATGACGTAGTTGAAAGAAAATATAGGCACATAATTGAATCTGCTTTAACATTGTTAGCATATGCATACTTGCACTACTAGAAAGGCTTCATTTTGCAACGACATAGGGCGACGGCTAAAAAAACGTCCGTCGCTAGCCGTTGCACGGGTCTGAATAATTAAGTGTCGAGCCTTCTTCCCCAATTCACTTCAGCTAAACGAAAAGAAAAAAAATTGAAAACCCTACTGTTGCGTCGTCGCCCCCCTCGCAATGATTTCATCCATTGCAATCCTCTCAAATTGTGCTGGTATGTCTTCTAAACCTATTTCATGTTTAATTATGGTTATTTAGGATCAATTTGTATGTTTGTAAATTCATTGTTTATGGATATGAAATTGGTTGTCTTGTGAGATGCATATGATGTTGATTTTGTTATACATTGATTTGAGAATAAGTGGAACTGATTAGGAGGTTGAAATCGTTGATTATCATATATGTACTTGATTTAGGAGCATGAAAACGACGACTATCATGTATGTAATTGGGCTTACGCTGATTGTGTTGTAGGAACATTTGAGAAAAAATAAAGTAAACGTGATTGTTAGCGGTAGTAATTAACTTGATTATGACTATTGAAACGGTGTAATGATGTCCCTCTATGCATGCACTGTTAATTATGTCACTATTGGATACAAGAATAGTCGGTCCAAACAAATTTGAAGAATGCATTTGCAATATATAAAAAAATTGTTGCTATAATATTTAATAAAAAAATGTTATTTTACAATTTATACTTTAAACTAAAAGTAATTAAAACTAATTTATACTTCATAATTTCCATTGTCATGTTATTTTACAAATTGAAAGCACTGAAAAATATTATATAGATGCTATATAGTTAACGCGCGAGCGTAGACGGAAAGAGGGGCAAGGCGCAACTAAGGGGTTTTCTTGAAGTTTAAGGGCACACCTATTAGTAAAGCACAAAAAAGCCCAAAGCGCAAAAAACGCGCTTTTTTCATTTGAATTGTTTTTTTGGTCTAAACTTAGGTTGAATGTTTTTTTGACTATTTATGTGAACCCCTTAGATAAATTTGGCCCCGTCCGACAAGTGTTATATATGATCGTTATGTACTATTGTTATGTACTTATGTTATGTTATGCTTTTTTCATCATTTGGGTCCGAAGATGATGAAGACTGAGGTTTTGTACTTATGTTATGTGTCATTCTGAGCTATGTACTATGTTATGTATTATTCTGAGCTATGTAATAATAATGATGTTGATTGTTCTTAGCTATAAATGTACTTACGTTCATTACTATTCTGATTTATGTAATGATAATGTTGACTATGTATGTTATTCAGTATTGTTCTTCTCATTTACGATTTATGTAATGATGACTGATGTTAATAATTCAAATTATTTTGTATGCACATTATATGATTGTAATAGATATGTCAGATGATAGACGACGACGATCGAGGAGTACATCTTAGCCAACTCCTTCGTCATCTCCTGGACCAGGAGCAGGTCCAAGCAGCTCAGTGCCAGATCTGGGCCGAGTTGCGGAGATTATTCCGAAGAGTGGCGGGTAAATGTCAAATTTATTTCAATTTAGTTTATTTAAAATATATGAAATGTTTATATCAACTTCTACACAGGGGACTCGAGATTGAGCCCACACAATTCATTTTAGATGTATCGAGGCGGTCTTATGTAAGCAGAATGTCGGGGGCTTAGCCACATTAGAATAGTATTCCACCTCATGTTAAGAATGTCATTCTAGCCGATTTATTAGTAAGTATTATTTATACTAATATTGAAAATTAATATTTTGTAAATAATAAAAATAAATGTAATATGCAGGCTGTTGTACGCGTTAAGGATCGGGACATGCCTATTTTTCTAACTCATTGGAATATGAAGATGCGGAAAAATTATCGAGAGATGGTTTCAAGAGCGAAGACATCTAGAAAAAAGCCTCCGTTTATGAGTGATGATGTTTGGGCAGATTTTCAAAAGTATTAGAAGACGGAAGAAGCTAAAGTAAGATATAATGATAAATATATATTCACATTTATAATATTAGTTGCGTTATTTTACATCATCGTATATCAAATTTAATAGAAAGTAGCAGTTAGAAATAAAGCAAATAGAGAAAAGAATCCTACTCTACACCACGGTGGCTCAAAATCATTTCAACAACATAGAAGGGATTTGTTATAAATTTTAAATATTTGTAGTATATGTTCACGTAAAAAATTAGTGTATATAATTCATTCTTATTTTTAATAAATACTATAAAGTACGGACGAGGGCCTTCGCTGGTAGACGTATTCAGACACACACATGCAGTGGAGCATACTAATGAAGAAGGAAATGTTACGTATGATTGGGCGGATCCGAAGAGTGCTCGTATAACGGTAAATATGATTATCCGTACAAATTAAAATGTTTCATATTCGTTCATATCACAGTATATAGGTAAATTTATAGCATTTGTGTTAAAATTATATTGCTATTGTAGGGGAAGTATGATGTAGAGGCTGCTAGAGTGATAGAGGCTACTGGACGGGAGCTTACGGTCGCAGAATCTGATCGTATATGGCATTCTATCACTGATCCTCCTACTCGTGGAAGACAATATGGTTTCGGCAATTAGGAGGTAAGACTTCTTTTAGACATAAATTACGGTTTTAAAATATGAGAAATAATCTTATGCTATTTAGTATTAAGTTTTGTTTACATTTGGACCACACTAAACTATATACATGTTTTACACAAACCATATACATGTATAACATAAACCATATACATGTTTAAATAACTTTAATGTGAACTTACTTATTTCGCAGTATGTTCAGCGTGGTTATAGGAGGTCGATGGAGGAGGCGACTATTGCTCGGATGCATGAGCAGACGAATGAGATGATGGACTGGCGAAAAACCTCGATGCAACAGGAAATAGATGAGCGCATCCCAGCTTACTTTCAGGAGCATGAGTTTATGCCTGGGGAGGGAGAAGAGGGAGGAGTTTTAGCTGCTTATCGAGGGGAGGAATAAGAAGACGACGACAACGATGATGAGGAAGACGAGAAAGATTAGTGTAGGTGCTCATTTCTTGGTTTATGCTCTGGTATGTACATATACTTGGTTTTTTATATGCTAGATGCACACATGATGGTATTTGACTATGGTTTGATGTGTTTTGTTATGTACGATGGTATTTGACGATGTTATGATGTGTTTTGATATGTATGACGGTATTTCACGATGGTATAATGTGTTTTGATATGCATGGTGTTTATAATTTTGTTTTTTTAATTGGTAACTTGATTGTTGATAAGTATTGGTGAAATGATGAGACGATATTGGTGAATTGAATTGATTTTTGATGAGTATTGGTGAATTGATAGTGAATTGATGAGATGATAGTGATGATAGTAGTATGGTTTGATGGAAAGGAATTGTTGTGCAGTGCAAAAGTTTTGCTTCAGATTTATGACGGCTAGCGACGGCCAATTAGTCATTATATAGCGACGGCTAGCGACGACTTATAACGTTTTTTGTAACGGATTTGTGACGGTTTACAACGGCTTCCCGGTAAAAGAAAACTACATGCAACGTAAGATGACACGTGACAACTAATCGTTGCAAGTCGTTGCTAAATCAGCGACAGAGCCGTCGCTGAACCCGTTGTTATTTCTATTGGCGACGACTTAAATAGCGACGGCTAGCGACGGCCGCCGACGACTTTAGGCCGTCGCAAAACACTGTGTTCTTTGTAGTGTTGCCACTCTAATTTTGGGCAGAAGCCTTTAGTACTGTTGTCTATTTAATAAATAGACAGCCTACTAAAGTGCTTAACCAGATTACTCCACTATAAAAACTACAAGGTGTTAAACCGGACTACGAAAGTTTAATGATTTTTGGTTTCCTATGTTATCCTTACTTAGGGTCTTATAATAGTAATAAACTTGAATTCAAATTCAAAACTATATTTTTCTTGACTATGCTACTAATCAGAAAGGGTATAAGGGTCTAGATGAAACAGTAAAATATACAAAAGCATGCATATTGTATTCAGTGAGAAAGTTCTTCCATTCAACATAAAGGATATCAACACCACAAGTAAAGTTTACAATGCAGACAAATGCATGCCTGACATACCAAGCTGATCTGAAACTTGGAATCTCTCTAAGAACAATGAGGCTGCTGATAATCTGAGTTCACCCCCTCTCAATTGAGAAAGCTATGAACCACTAGAACATATCAACCACACCTTCAATAGTCTTATATGGTTAGCAAATCAAACACAACATAGTAAGGAAGCTACTTCCAGCAATCAAGTGACTGAAACTAAATATATATCAAGTTCAACTTATCACGCGCACATACCCCTAAGTGATCCACCAGCTCAAACTGGACACCATATGACCACAAGGGACAAAAGTGGATTTTTTAAGCCAAAAGTGTTCACTGTCACATCAATGTTCAATGAGTCAGGATCTTTTGATTATGCAGTCAAACATAAAAACTAAAAGAATGCTATGGACACTTAGTACAATGCTCTCATTGAAAATGAGATATAAGAATTAGTAAGCGCACCAACCAACAAAAATTATAGTTGGTTGTAAGTGGACATATAGGTTAAAGAAAAACCCAGAAGGTTCTATAAGCATACATAAGGCTAGACTAGTGGCAAAGGGTTTTACACAGCAATATGGAATTGGTTTTAATCAAACTTTCTCACCTGTTGTTAAACCTACCATTAGATAAGCCCTTACCATTGCTTTAAGTAAAAATTCGCATATTAAACATATGGATGTCAATAATGCTTTTTTTAATGACATTTTGAAAGAAGAGATCTATATGCTACAACCACGGGGATACACTCAAAATCCAAACTATGTCTACACGTTAAAAAAGGCAATTTATGGGCTGAAACAAGCTCCCCAAGTCTGGTTTGATAGACTGAAAAGTACGTTAGCTAAGCTTAACTATCAGTCTACTAAATCATATAATTCGATGTTTATTAAAACAATCAATCAACTCTTTATATGCTAATATATGTTGATGATTTAATTATTACAAGGAATTATACTGCAGACATAGACCATTTAACTCATTATCTCAATCAACAAATTTCAATTAATCATCTTGGAGAGCTAATATACTTCTCGGGCATTGAGGTCTGTAGAAGATCAAGTTCAAATAAAATTATATGTCGAAAAAGTACATATCAGATTTATTAATCAAATCAAAATTATAAAATACTAATCTTGAAACCAACACCCATGATCAGTAGTCAACATTTTCCTAAATACAAGGGGAACCATATTTAATGTTAAACAATACTAGAATGTTGTAGGTGCATCACTATATGCAAGTATAACATGACCAAATATTGTGTATAGTGTTAACATAAAGTTTCACAATTTATGAAGAATCCACTAAGTGAACCCTGGATAGCTATAAAGAGAATCTTAAGATATCTCAAGGAAACTATCAACTAGGGATTAACTTTGAAAGCATGCAATCAACTAAACATAAATGGATATGCAGATGCAGACTGGGCATTTGACCTAGATGATAGGAGATTCACAACTAGCTCCTTCATTTAAATTGGGAACAATTTGATTTCACCGTACTAAAAAACAATATATTGTATAAGGATCTAGCAAAGAGGCCAAGTATAGAAGCGTAGCTGATTCCACAGCAGAAATCAAATTGGTTCAGTCACTTCTAAATGAACTAAAGGTAAACTGAAATATCAAACCCACATTGCGGTGTGACAACAAAAGCGTAGTCTACATATCAGAGGATCCAGTTCAACATGCAAGGACTAAACGCTTGAGATTGACTTATATTTTGTTTGTGAGTTAGTATGAAAGGAGAACTATAAGTTAATCACATTCTGGGAACTTATCAACATGTTTATATGCTAATAAAAGCCATTTCTATTACTAAATTCACAAGGTTCAAATCAGAATTAAATATTCAAGAAGTAAAATACTCAGACCTCAACAATAAAAAACAAAGTTTCAACCTATTCCCTAATCATAAAAGAGGAAAGACCGAACCTGTAGCATCCACCTTCTCAATATACCATAATCTCTAGTTGGTACTACACTGCAAATCTTTTCATATCTTTGCGCTTTGATGGTTGAATCGTCTCTTGTTATTGCTCGACTAGAAGAAATCTGAATTTTTCCTCTCTAGATTTGATGGAATTGGAGAAGATAGAAAATCTAGGGTTTCAACAACCCTAAATTTGAGAGGGTCCATTGAGAAATGGTTTACACACGATATTGTAAAATGGCCAAATCTATTACTTCTATTACTTAAGAGTGTTGCTAAATGCAAATCAAATTGCTCAATGCAGTTTGCAAAAATTATTGCACTGTCCTTTCCACTTCTATGGATAAAGTTTCCATATAACCTAGTTTTTTTGTGTAAATATTTAATACTTTCACTGCATAATCTACGTGTAACCTAATTTTCTACGTAAAGTAGAATAATAATCAGCGTACACGTATATACATGCACACAAAACATTTATTAGGGTTTCATAATACACACCGAAACATTTATTAGGGTTTCTTCCATTTAATATACACAAAGGTTATAATGGTAATACACTAGTGTGCATTGAGTAGATTTGATTTGGATTTAGCAATCATGTTACTTAAATAGTAAAACAGGATGATGACATTGCTGATGTGGAATTTTCAGAACTCCATATTTCAAAATAGCATAGTATTACCTACTTCCCCCTTTTATTTTTTTAACCGATACTACCCACTCTCCAAGCAGTTATCCTTTCCCTAATATTCCTTCTCATTCATACCGCTTCTCCAAAAAAAACAGTTTCGCGTTTCAGATTTCTTTTCACTGCTGATTCTTACATCTGTCAAATTAAAATTCCTATATGGTATTTCTCATTGCTTTTACTGTTTCTGATGGAAATTTGCAAAAATAGTTTGCAACAAATTGATAAATGTGTCTCTTGGCTGCAAACTACTCGTAGAGGTACTCTTTACAAGGATGTTTGATTTTCAATTCAATTTCACATTTTCTTTAATTTTTCGTGCATCATTTTCGGTTCGTTTTTGTATTTTATTTTTTAGTTCTGATTAATTTTTCCAACCAACTGAAGAACTTCAGCATTCATTCCGCTTTAAGTTTTATGTTTTGATCACCAAAATACAGCATACGACGTAATATGATAGTCCGTTTCTACATTATTAGAGAACTTAGAATGATAACTGCTCATTTCAACAGTGTGTAAAATAATGATGTAAAACTATTAGGTTATTCATACAAGTTGGGTTGTCCATCGGATTCTTGCTGAATTGATTAATAATTGATAGTATGAATTCTATGCTATTTTTTTTTTTTTTTTTTTTGTAAATTGACTCTGGAACAATTTATGACTGAATTATATGCTCTTTCTCATAGCAGCAGTGTATTTACCCACTCTATGAACGAATTATGACTCAATTACTATTTGCAAATCATAACTTTAGCTATCATTATATCTCCGGTTTTCATATGTCCTGAGGCTGCTCTACTCTGTATTTAAATAATTCATTACTTTCAGTTATGGTTGTGGTGGATGGTCTTTAGTGAGAAGCTTTGAAGGTAATAACTATCTTACCATTTTCGTAGTAAAGCAAAAAAAAAAAGACTTTATGGTATTTCCCGATTATCTATTGCCTGTATTTATCGAAATTGCGAAAAAGGTGTAATATTTTGTACTTTCAATTTAGTCATGTACTATTTGGTTGACTAAAGAGTAAATTTCAGTTTTTCATGACTTTATCATAATGAAAGCATTAAATTGCATATGGAGATTTTTTTTCACTACAATAAAAACACCATATTACAACTTTTATTTTGCAACTGTGGGAAAAGCACAGTTGTAATAAATGTTTTTTTACAACAACCAATTCCTTGAAGTTGCAATAAACATATTTTTACAACTTTTCATTTTGTTAGTTGTAATAGATGCCTATTACAAACTTCATGTTTATAATATCTATATCTAATAACTAATTATATTAATATTTAATAATAACTAATAATTAATAATAAGATTAGGAATCAATAATATTTATTAATTATTACTAAATAATTAATATTTAATAAGTAGTAATTTATTTTTAATAGTTAATGCTTTTAATAATTATTAATCAATTAAAACTGAGTAGAAATAAGTAAAAGTTAAATAATAACTATTATTAATAAGTAATAAGTAATATTTGATTTGATAGTAACTATTTCAGCAGTTTTAATAAATATAATTTTGGCAACTTGTTTGCTCGGCAGTTAACAACCGCGTGTTCGTGCTTTTGACATATTTATTTTAATTTGAATAAGTAATTAACAATAGTAACTAATAATTTAAAAAAAACTGTTTGAAAATAAATAATAACTAAACAAACAGAAAATTCTATTCAACCATTGTGTGTAAATGAATATTGTTTTTATTAAACTATTAATATCAACAACGTTTCATCTCCTCACAAGCAGGCTCTCATTCTATACCGAAATATTCGTTTCCCACTCAAGGCTGCTTTTAGTATAGACTGAAATTTTCATCTTCCCTTCGTTCAACGAAACCCCAAACCTCCTTTTAAACTGACATAAAAAAAATGGCGACTTCCACAAAATTCTCCTGCCAAATAGAGCCACGTCTGCATCCTCCTTTCCAGCCTCCTCCTCCGCTGTCGACCCCAGTGATGACCGCTCCGATTCCTCCCGATCCTCCGGATTTCTCTTGCCGACAACATGCCTCCACTTCCGGAGAGCATGAATCGCAACCTCCTTTTATGAAGCCGATTAACCCTGGCCATAAAAGCTGATTTCTAAATCCCTAAATCCAAATTCGGCCTCTATTACACCAATCGACGACTGGAAACTCCGACAACTCCAGCCCTAGAAATCCATCACTATTGAGAACCCACAGGAGGCCACAATCACCACGGTATGCCTTTTTAACTTCAAATCTTGAAGATTTTGATGTCAAAAAATCGTAGACCTGGGCATTTTACTTCTATGAATATATTCAAATTACTCTATATTTTTTAAATGAGGAGGGTTCATGGGTTTCTTTTTTTAATAAAAGGGAGTTTGCTTTTTTTTTTCCATTCACTGGTTCAAGATTTTTGGATTTATAACTTATTTGCCAAGGAAAAGTCATTATAGAAGAAATGTTGAAAGATTCTCAATGTCTTGCCATCTTGGGTGACAATTGTATTAATGACAATGGTATATACAGAAAGAACTAGTGCAGTTTATCCTGAACACAAGGCTCCCTAAGATGCTCACATTCTTATATAGAAAATAAAAATTTCTAATCTAGACTATTAACCCACTAAAATTTCCATTAATACATAAAGAAAGTTCACGCATTGTTGTATAGTGATGAACTGGTGCAGTTTATCCTAAACACAAGGATTGGATATAGTGCAACCATTGTATTTCTTCAGCTCCTCTAATATTTAGATGGTACGCTTCTGATAGAACTACTTCCTGTAGTTAAGTACAAAGTATTTACATGCACTAGTATTATCATTCATAGTATCATACATATAACTAGCAACATAAAGTAGTCTGCAAGATAATTTATCATTCATAGTCTGGTACATATAACTAGCAATGAATGCCAAAAATATAGCCATTTCAGATAGTAATAAGTTAACAGCCTGGTCACTATCTCAAAAATACAATTTCACCCTCCAAATTGTATTTTATTTTTGCTAATGAAATAACATACTAATGTATATGTTCAGATTGTACTGAAGTCAATTTCGTTATTTCACATGGATAGTTCTAGCCAGGCCCGACCCTTTGGTAAAGTGTATGAAGCTATCGCTTTTGGCCTCATCCAATGACAAATCAAATGAGCATCGCTGAAAACAGAAACGCAGATCACCATCAGCAATGACAAATCAAATGAGCATCGCTGAAAACAGATTGCTAAGAAAACAGAAATGCAGATCGCCATCAGCAATGAAAAATCAAATGAGCATCGCTGAAACTCCAAATGCGTCAACAAATCTGGGGGACATGGCAAGTAAGCGGCGACCGTTGATTGGTTTTCTGATTTTAAATCGATGGCGATAGATCACGGAGGGCAGGCGTCAATTGTGACCATACTGTAATCTAATAACAGCGTAGGTGAGGACTGTGAGGTGCAGCACAACAGGTACATAATCGATCATTTTCTTCATGAATTATGGGCTGTGGAAGAATAAAAGGCAAATTGTGTGCACTGTGCTTTTTCTGTTAGCCTATGCAGATTATTCTATTTAAATTTTTAGTGATCGCCTTATTGATTTTCTCCTCTTTTGAAAATTTTATACTGCATTTTGTTTACATGTATATAATATTGGAAAATAATAATCTTTAAGGGAGAAAACTACTTTATCGATTATCAGCTATCACTTTTTTTGCCTCCCTTTTTATGCTTCTTGTAGTTGAGAACTTTTGGCTGAGAGTTTTTCATGGTATATTTGATTATTAAGGTGTAACAATATTTTTTAAGAGTAATCCTAAAATAATATTATTTGATATATTTCTATGAGCATAATCTGAAAATGATATTACAGGAAGATAGATAGCATCACATGCATAATTGAATTCAAACTAACCATCATGTACATAATCTGAGAGAATGTTACACTTGACTGTAATTGGGGACTGGTAAAAATTTGTAATAGTACAAGTGTATGACAAAAACGTATAAAATCACCTGGGAATGACTTTCATGAATTGGTTTAGTGAAGAAAAAACATTGCTTCGGTTACAAACGAAGGACTGTCTTCTAATTTTTCGACTACATTCGAATGATTAACTCAATTTTCCTCTACAGGTCTAACAATATGTTTCTTAGTTACATATATGTAAAGCCTAGTTATTGTGTTTTTTTACTATGTTTTTGCTTAACAATGAACAATGATAATCGTACCCAATTGTAGAAGCATCATTTTAAATACTTCATGATCCTCATCGTTGGGCTTTAGAAATGCATAGAAAATTATATAATTTAGTATTCAATTTTTTTTGAATGACTTGACATCTTTATCGGTTAAATAATATCAATTAACTTAAGTATGACAAAATTATTAGTTATTGTTATCAATAAGGTTCACAATAGCTTAGTATTAATCTTTTCATACAACTTTAATTATTGTTATTAATAAGTTTTTTTTAGTGTTCTTATCTTCTAGTTATATTTAAGCAACATACATTATTTTGATGGTTCATTTAACAATAATAGAGTTAGTTTTTATATAAGGGCATTGATTTTGCACTCGGCTTTAGGTACTAAAATTCCTAGGACTGGCTTTGGTTCTGGCGAACCAACTTACATCCAATATATAACATAACACAAGTACTTCTTTAAAAGTGAAAATGAAAATAGCAATATGTATTATGTTTTTCATTCCCGTGACTTTCAAGCACTCATGCTGCCTGTTATATTGGTATCAGGCCTTTGTTGTATGATGGGAATCGATATGCTGACTAGATTTGAGAGTCCACACGATGAATATGGTATAATTTAGTCTTAATGCTTGCACGCTCTAAAGTTATGGGTTCCTTCATCGGCCTTTTCTCGTGTGTGAATGGCAATGCAGATGTGAACACTGCGTATATGACTGTTGTGATATTTTTCATATTAATTGTCTTTTGGTTTTGTATATTTTTAAGATTTTCAATACAATCTGCATTGTCTTATTTTTAGAAAAAAATGAAGGTTGCAATGGTAGATTTATTTTGAGCAGGATAAACTAATTGGTTATGGGTTTCTCCTATTCAAAGCAGCAGTGAGTGTAAGTTCCTTCTCATCTTTGGTATATTTCCAATTTATGTTCATGTTAGGATTTATATATATATATATATATATATATATATATATATATTTAATTGTGGAATCAAGTAAATATGGACAACCGATGTTAATTCGATATTTACAAAAATTTACCTCCTTTGCAGAGAAAGGGATACAAGCTCCAAAAGTCGTTAATAAGTAAAGGAGTCTCTTTGAGAAGAATACAAGGCGATTGATAGTAGGGGCAGATGAACATGAAGAATGAAGGATAATTTTTGGAGTTTACATGTTACTGTTTTAGTTTGGCAATGTTTCATTCACAGGTTAGAAAGTTTGGATTAAATGACTACTTTGTTTATTAATGGATTTAACTACCATGTCAATATTATCATCTGCTAATTTGTTTTCTGAAAGTCCAAGTGTAGATGCTCTTTTTTTTTAGAAGTTGTGCAACATCCAATTATTTAAAAAATGGCTATGGCCCACATGCAGTTCATGCTATTAGGTACGTTAAGCATTATTGTTAAATTTTCTTCTTTAACCATAGAGAACAATTTGTTTGATTCTTATATATATATATATATATATATATATGTATATGTATATGTATGTATGTATGTATATGTGTGTGTGTGTGTGCGCGTGCGTGCGTGTGTGTGTGTTTTGTAGCTTGTGTATAGAATGCTAGTTGTGTTTGATGCTATTAAGATTTGGTATTGTTGGCTTAAAAAAACACTTTTTGTTCTTTTTTCTAACAACAGACATATTCTTATGCAACAGGTTTGATCACTGTAGTGAACTTGCACTAAAAAGATAAGGCATAAAGATTTCATTGTCTTCGACTAGTATACTCCCGTAAGATATGCATTTTTTTTTTGTGGATAACTTGTTTTTGCACTAAGTTGCTTTGTAACGGTCAAGTATGTAATAATGCATGAAATATTGTCTAAAACTTATTGTTTATAATACTGAATATTTGAGTATTTTAAAACTAGTTTGCAAATAACTGTAATATCTGATTTGCTTATGGAGTTTTGCTATATTTAGTGCATTGTTCTTTTCAGTTGCAAAAAAGATGTCTATTTTTTTAAAAACCAAAATGTCAATCACAACAGTGCATAACAGTTGTAGTAGGTATTATTACAAAGGTGCATAACTGTTGTAATAAAGTTTATTACAATGGTGGAAAAAAGTTGTAAAATATACATATTAAAAGTGTTGCAACAGTGTAAAAAAGTTGTAAAAGATTTTAGTCTATTACAACTTCTTAATACACGACGGTTAGCTCACCGTTGTAAAATGTATATTACAACGGCTTTCCACCATTGTAATATGGTCATTTTGTTGTAGTGTTTTTCACTTTCAATAGTTCAAATACAAATTATACGACCGTTATTTCTCATGGTTTCATGTTTACATAGGACTGAAGTTTTTAAAGTCTATTTAGTAGAATATACTACTTGTCTGGTATTTTTTCATTTGTAATGCCAGAATGCAAAAACATGGATTAGATTCTCCATCAAGTGATTCATAAACAGTTTGACCAACATAGCCTTGAAACTCAGCAGTAGAGACCGTTGGTTCATGTTTGTAGATGAGACGGGTTATTCTTTCTCTTATGGCTGATGGTCCTCCTACCAATCGACCTACCTTCCCTTTGAAACTATATATCAGGTCAACCAAAGATCAGTTTCAAATTCTATGTATAAACTGTATTGACTAATGTAACTATACACTCTTTATGTGTAATAAAAGTGATAAGAAAATATACAGTTTTAATCTTTCAACTGCTAATTCTAATTTTAATTTTTTTTAGAAAATTCCCATTAATTTTAAAATATGGCCTTTTGCATGGATTGTTTTGGGAATATTGACTACTTTTAATGTAAGTGACAAGAAAAGTGTTTTCAGAAGTCCTTGTTTGAGTCATTGCATTCATTGGATCCAAATAAGTAAACTACTAAAGACATGTATATTATCTTTGTGAAAATGAGAACATGTTTGGAATTGGAATTGCAAAAGGTAAGAGTGTTGGTTTACATTTTTCGGTCGCCTTGGTTACATTTAAGCAGTTCAATTTAATGATGAGGAAAAGGTTAAAATTTTCAAACTAGCATTCCAATTCAATGATGAGAAAAATGTTTTAATTTTCAAATGCCATTCATGACCATGTGCCAACTTCAGGGAAGCAAAAGAGAGCTAACGTTGAATATAATGTCAGACATGGCCAAATAGTCAATGGTTTGCACTGAATTTTGCTTTTCATTCAAGGGTGTTCCATTACACTTGTTTATGCATTTTTTTCAAATGCCAATCATGAGAAAAATTGAAGCTAGCATTCCCTATATGCCTTTTTTCCCGAAGGTGTTCAATTACACATGTTTATTGACTCCTTACCTCGATACATAGCTCCTCCAAGATTCAGATTGCGATGGTTATTTGTGACATGACTTGTTGCTTCTGAGTGTTGATGCCATTATTTATCCTGAATGTCCTCATTCTTAGTTAGCTTTGCTATGTTGCTATGGTAGATAATAATGACTATGGAACTGTTCTTGTTTCCTGATTCAGCTGACTTAGATTGGCATTAGGTGAGTATTCTTTCTAATTATTTTGATTTGGTGGATTCTGGTGTGTTCTTGAGAACTTAGATTCAAGTCTAAAATAGCTTCTCAGCCTATATGACCATATCTTTCATAGATTTGGAATCTGTGTCTATTATTATTGTTTCTTCCTCTATTCCTTGTTCTTCCGTAAGTACTTGCTCGACCGTTAGATTGATCATCTTAGAAGTTCGATGAGCCTCTTCCTGTGTTATAGGAATGAATAGGATTCTTATTTCTTTGGCTTGATGTTTAGTTAATGGAAAATTCTTGATTAGATGTGGTTCTTTGCTCTATCCTATTTCCATATGCATGCAGTATGGGAGTCGCATATTATAGGATAAGTGATGTGTCTTTGGTAGAAATGACAACTTCTGTAGCCTCATAATCACTGTCAAGGCCATTCAAAATAGAAAGAACTTATTTTGTTTCTGTTATCTTATGCCCTATGAAAAATTGCATATTGACTTGATTCTAGTCAAATATTCTTTGATTGGTAGATTATCTTTTTTGATACCAAGTAACTATTTTTTGTAATGCATAATTCTTGCTACTTATTGTGAACTAAAATTTTGCTGAATTATTTCCCAAACCTCATACGTAGTCTTACATCCAATGTCCTGAGATAAGAGATTAGTGCTAATTGAAGATAAAAGATAAAAATCTAGCAGGCTGTATTTTCTTTAGTGTATGGTAAACTCGGGACCCCTAATCATCTTTCCTTTTTGATCTTATGTAAGGCTGGGTGGATCTGAAGTGGACTTGTCAATGAGGCCTTGAACCGAAAGCCTTTAACTATGGTTCCAACTTGGAACTTCCATAATAAGAAGTTATTTTCATCAAGAGCCATAATGATTGATTGGTTTAAGGATAGATAATTATTTTCAGTGGGTCTTCTATCACTTTCTATGAAGCGTTGATGCTTTCTCATGATGAATTAGTTCTTGATCGAGGGTTGTCGTCTTCTGACATGATGATACTACATATTAATTGAAAAATATGGGATATGATTCGTGTTGATTAAATCTTGAGTTAATTTTTAAATATTCGAATTAGCAGAAAGAGAGTGAAAGAAATGAATATTGAACTAGGAGCATATGGAGGAAACTAAGAGGTTACAAGCAGGGGAATGTAAGGAGGTTGTGTGGATTATACCTCTCTTTCTATATTAATGTAATATAGCACATGCGTTGCACACAATAATATTGTTAATAATAATAATTGTGTTTAGTTATTATTAAAAATAGTATGTTGCATGCAACTTTTGAAAATTTAATTGTGATGTATCAATTACAAATTAAAATGATATTAAATTACCGCAAACTACGAAAAATCGGAAAGTGAGTGGTCTGCAATGATGGCTTCAGTTGTTGTTGCTCCCATTTGTAACTGAGGTATGGGTTTTACCTCGATTTCTTGTGGTATTGAGGAGAATGGTAGAGGATGTGCTTCGTGTGGGGTTGTTGATACGGGTAGAGCGGTATCAAGTGATGGTCAGACTGATGTCAGTGTTGAGGAAAAGTGATTTACGACTGTTTCTTCTGCATGCTCTACAGTTGTTTGTGGTAATGCCACTATGAACTTGGCAATATTATCGAATGGTTCTCTTACACTTGATACTGTATAACCTGCTGCTTCCTCCATGGAATAGTCTTCTCTGTTCATACCACTTCCCAGTAATGTTGGGGATTATTACCCTAAAGACTTTGAATTAGATATTGTTAACGGTGTATTGCTTCTTACTTTGGAGCTTGTAGAGGCTAGCCGCTAGCACCAAGTTTTGGTCAAGACCTGTAGTTAGTTTAATTTTTCTTGGACCCAATGCAGTGAATTCATGAACCAGGGACCTTATGACGTCACTTATGGAAACTTAAAGGTGATCTTCACGCCATTTACCTTGATTCTATGTACGACTTCAAATTTGCATGTGTTGAGAAGCGCCTTCGTGTTCTACATTACGAACCTTCTTTCATAGAGGGCAAATCGTTTATTGTCTCCAAGTAGTCCCCTTCAATCTCAATTGCTAGAGGGCATGTATCATCTATCCCTATCTGAACCTATTTTTCTCATATCCCTTCGGTTCTATAGCCTTTGATAAATCTGAATTGGCTTGCTTGCCACATTGGTAAGTTAAGATGTTTTGATGTTAATACAAGTGCACGAGAGAAATTGGTATATGCTAATGCCTTAATTGAAGTTTCCCCTAATAAGCCTTTCCCCGCTACAACTAAAGTCCAAATTGCACCTGATATTATTGTAGAAGTTAGAGTTCGCTATGGTTGGACCATGGATATTTGTACGACATGCCAATATTTCAAACATCTTGCCTCCACTTGTCGATTCCCTCTATCTACTCCTCCGCCTTTTAATATTCCCTTGCCTATGCCACCTTATTATCGTTGGGTCCCTACAGATGTTCTTTTGTCACAGCTGTAACAACCCGGAAATGCGAGCCAGTTTGAAATTTTTATTTTGACAATTTTAGCGAATTTTGAACATTTAAAATGAATTATTTTAAATAATATCGACGAGAAATTTATTTTGAATATAATTAGAACATATATATTTATATACGTCGTCGTTAGAATATAAATAATTATTTATAATTATAAAACGAATTTTAAATGGCGCGGTAGTTCGATAATTCGATTTCAAATTTCAATTGAATGTACCGGGTGTAAAATAAACCGGATTTTAGTGAAACCAAAAATAATAGAATTTAATTGTGACTATCTTTCCAACGAACCCGAAAAATTGAAATTTCATAGCGGGAATCAGAAGATATGTCCAGTTGAAAATTCTGAATAGTCGCTATGGAATTCAGGCCCTTAAAATAGCCATTTTACAAACGACCTCGGATTTCGACGAAACCACTTTTGTTAGATCCGTGATGTCAAGTTATAGCCAGATTCCAATTTTCATAATTTTTCGATTCAATATGTGAGCGTGACAAAGGAAAACGCGTTTGACCAGTTTCAGTTGATTTTAATCGACTGGAAAATGACCATTTTTCAAACGGTCTCAGAATTTGACGAAATTAGTTTTGTTAGGACCATATCGTCAATGCGAAGCTAGAAAATATTTTTCGGGAATTTTTCTAGTTAGTATGTGACCCCAGTAAATTGAAATGCGTGTTCAAATTCAATATATAGAGTTATATGTTGATTTTGACGGAAACTGATCGAAACGATCGAATCAGCTTTTGATACATATCCCATTGGGTTCGGAATGGGGGTAATTAGCTATGGACGACAGGCGGTGGGTTCGATTTCGAGTTCGAAAATAAAAGTTAATTTTTTTGAAATAAAATAATAAAAAGAAAATCCCTCTCTCTCCACCAACCTTTACCCTCCAGGCCCCCCTTTCTTTTAAAATCGAATTACAGAGAAAAAAAAGGGGGGGAGGACAACAGGGGGGGGGAGGACCCGTCGCCGCCGCTTTCACCGTCGGCGTGGCCATCGCGCCCCTCTCCCCGACCATCCCCTCCACTCTCTCCTTCCCTCTCCTCCGTTCTCTCTTCTTCCTCCTTGCTCCTCTGAAAACCGCTATCCCCCCTTCACCACAGCGCGCCGCGGTTTCCGAGCCCCACTACCAACGCGAAGACCCCCAACTGCCTGCGCCGACCCCCTGAAGCCCTCCGCCTCTGATCGACAGTGGGCCCTCCTCCATTCGAAGCAAACCAGTCCACTCCTCCTCCAAACGATAAAAACTGTGAGCCTCTCTTTTAATTTCATTTTAAATTCGAATTTTATTAGGAAGTAGAATATAAAAGTATAATTTTTATAGGATGTAGAAGACAAAAATATGATTTTTACATTATAGAAGTGTTAAAAATTTGATCTTTATATATGTAGTGAATCAAAAATATGATTTTTACTTGTGTAGAGTATTAAAAATATGACATTTATATAGTAGAAGATATAAAAATACTATTTTTATATAAGTAGTGTATTGAAAATAAAATTTCTATATAATAGAGAATATAAAAATATAATCTTTATATTTGAAAAGGCGAAATCTTTATATAGAGAATAGCGTGATAAAAATAGAATTTTTATCTATATAGTAGCGTGATAAAAATAGAATTTTTTTCTATATAGTAGCGATGTAAAAATAGAATTTTTATCTATATAGTAGCGATGTAAAAATAGAATTTTTATCTATATAGTAGTGATGTAAAAATAGAATTTTTATCTATATATTAGCGATATAAAAATAGAATTTTTATATACATAGCAACAATATAAAAATGTGATTTTTATATGTAGTGGCTCCGTGCAGCGAAAGTGACAAAAGGCGAGAACAGCGATGACTTCTATATAAGAAGAGTCGCGGCGTTTGGTTTAGCTTTTAGGTGAGAACTTCTCACTTTAAATTTCTTTTTCTGGTTATATATATATATATATATATATATATATATACTAGGATGCAGACGGTGTTTAGTAGCACCCGACACCATCGTCCACAGACCATGGACTTGTTTGTTTGGTTGTGTAGTTGATTAGATTATTTGATTTGAATTTGATTGTTTGGTGAAATGGACTGGATTTGATTGATATGTGTATGGCGTGGGCCATTATTAGACCGGGGATAAGGCTAGGCCTTGTCGCGTTTCTAGTATCGTGCCGTTGTTCCGCCAAAATTTTCTAAAATAAGTTAGAAAAATAAAGATATAAATTTATTTAATAAATGAACCGAATAGAATATTCATAGGTTGAATAAAATAATTTGGTCGTTAAAAATATAAATTTTAACGTGAACGTGAATAAATAAATATTCATTTACAAACCAGACGGTTTGTTTATGTACACCTATTTGAAGGACATTGATTGGGACGATAAATTTTACACATCGCCCAACTGCACAAATAAAATCTGTGTTTGATTGTTTGAAACCCCACACGGGTATTGGGATAATATATGACATACACTAATCCCAATAATTAGTTGTATGTCGATCGATTGATTGACAGGCTGTTATAAGCGTTAGATATCTATATTTGATGCTTATACAGTATAGTGCACTTTGGATGATGGTTGATTATTTATCGTTGCTATTATATACATGTGTTGTATGGAATCCATATAATTAACTTTATATGGTGATTGATTGGGCCTCATTCCAATTGGGAAAATAAAGAATATTATAAAATAAAGGTTCATGTGTTGACTGTACTCATCCGTTGAGATTATTCATGTGTTGAACGAAATATTTTAACGATAAAATTTACATCTTTATCATATATAAGATTAGAAACCAACTTCTTTATAAAATAAAGGTTCATGTGTTGACAATACTCATCCATTGAGATTAGTCATGTGTTGAACGAAATATTTTAACAATAAAATTTACATCTTTATCATATATAAAATTAGAAACTAACTGGAAAATAGATAAGATGAGTGGTCTCCTGGATATTGACCTGATGTTGGTTTCGGCCTTTGGGGTTAATATTCAGGGAATCGTTCTCTTACTAATTTACGGTTGGAGTCTGATTTGAAATCAAACGATAGATACCCTAATTTTTATAAAATATATTAAATAACAAAAATAGTCACACGTGGACAGTACTCATTCGTTGAGATTAGTCATGTGTTGACAAAAATATAGATTCACGTATTGAATAGAATAAAAATTCATTTGTTGAATAGAATAACGGAATTATTGAAATATATAAAGCCGTGTTGATTAGAAATGCGCTACGATATTTATATCGATTATATTCGTTTTTATAATTGAATTGAATATATAACGAATTCGAATTGAATTGAATATATAACGAATTCGAATTGAATTGAATATAAAACGAATTCGAAGTGAATTGAATATATAACGAATTCGAATTGAATTGAATATATAACGAATTCGAATTGAATTAAATATAAAACGAATTCGAATTAAATTGAAAACGAATTGAAATAGAATAAAAATCGATTTGAAATGGATTCAAATTGAATCGAAATTTGAATTAAATTGAAATGAATTTAAAACGAAATTATAAGGAAAAATTCATTCTTGATTTGAATTGGATATGGAAGTTGAAATGTTTTTTGAAACGAATTTAAAACTATTTATAAAATTCGTTTTAAATAGTAATCGACGAAATATATATTATATATATAATATAACAGCCTGAATAGAACGCGTCGCGTCGCGGTAGTTCGTGAATTTCGACCATTGATTTCGAACGTACATAACGGGAGATCCGACCGTCGGATTCTCCTAAAACCGGAACTGTTGGGTTCGTATCGAAAAGGGCTTTCTAACGAATATTAGAAATTTGAAATCTAACTGTAGGATTTGGAGATACGTCCAAATCAAATTTGGAAAAGGTCATTGTATGTGCAGTTCGATGGCCGCTGTTGGAAATCGACTGTACGGGCCTTGATAAAATTATTAAAAATATCAATAATTCGTGTAAAATCATAAGAAATGATTTGGGAAAAATTGGGATGAAAAACTCCATATTTGAAAAGATAAAAATAGATTTTTATCGAAATGAACTAGTTTTGAACTAAAATTAAAACCCATTTATTTTTAAATAAATAAATTGGATTTGAAATGGGTTTTAAATAGAATTGATTTGTGGGTTTATCGTTAAGGGTGTTTTAAATAACACTAATTCTTTAACCCGATAATAAATAGAATGTGATTTGGGTTTATCGTGAACTGTGTTTTAAATGACACTAGTTCTTTAACCCAGTAAAAGGAGTTTTAATGAATCTGCAATTAGATTGAAATATGAATTGATAATGAAAATTATTAAATTTGGAAAGTAAGCGAGAATGGAGTATCACCAGTTTTGCTCCAAAGCGATAGTTAAATCTTTAATTAGATTTGAACGTGAAATGGTAATTAATTTTACCGATAACACTGTGGTATTAGATATGGAGTATTACCAGTTTTGCTTCATATAATGAATAGGTTGGGATTGGGAAATAAAATAAATAATTACTTCGGTGTAGTTCGCTAATCTCGACTAGTTTGGAAAACCATAATCTGGTTTGAAATGATATCCAAAGGAAGATTAAAGGATAAATTTTAAAGAATTTATCTTTGATAAAATTAATGGGAACCTTTCCCTAAGAATATGAAATTTAGAAACTAGCTGTAGGTTAGTTAAGAAGAATGGTTTCCTGGGTAGTGATCTGATGTTGGTTTCGGCCTTCGAGGTTAATATTTGGGGAATTGTTCTATTGCTAATTTACGGTTATCGACTGATGAATTGGAATGAGGCGTATGTTGTGTTTGTGTAACATTTGTTTATAATATACGCGGGTTGTTCGGAAAGGCCAGGTTTACACCCATTCTGAATAACTGATTCGATGATAAGTCGAAGATGAAGACGGTGGTTGAAGACCGGAAGTCGTCACATCGTTTGGGTGATTACTGATGATCTTGATTGGGCTATACACCCAAGATGAGGGAATCAGTTGGTGGTCGTCCAGACGTACTTGGAGATTGATGGATATGCGAGGAAAGTGCCTCCGGTTTCGTTCAGACCCAGAACGAACTTGTAAATGGACTGTGTGTCTGACATTGAATTTTATTCTATGTTGATTGATCTCTATTAAATATACATCTGTTTGGCGGCGGAGAATTTATTCTTTTGCTTAACGCCCTTCTCTGAGACGTACGAGCTCAGAGGTTGTATATCGATGGACATCAGTCGCATGACATGAATTGCCTGTGTGGCACGCTTAAGTGGCAATTGATCAAGGCTTCTGTTGAAAAGCAAAGTCTTGTGGTTGATGTTCAAAGCACGGCCTACGTAGCAGCTTTGTGTATAACGTCAATTCGCGAGCCTCACACCTCGGTATGAGTTAAAAACGGGATAAGGACTGCAGGGAGAGCACGACGTTTCTTTCTAGCTTTGGTGGTGTCAGTGACTTACCAGCCCTGACATTTATATACTTTTCACCTATGTGGTTGTTGGATGAGGCGCCTCGATTTTAGGTCTGTTAGGACCGGGAATTGTGTGTTCAGGAATAATTAATCCTCAAACGTAAGAGAGGTCCAGCCCTGAAGCATCCAGGGGTTACCCAGAGTGTGTAGTCCCGAGGCATTTGCTAGAGTGTCTCGAAGCGGAGAGGAGCTTGCCCCTTGCCTCAACTCATGACGGAAATCCAATTTCCAATACGTGTATTTTGGTTTTATTTGTAGAGCCTAGTATGGCGACACGATAGATGGTACCCATGCCGCCTAGGATTGATATTTATGATTGAAATTGTTTTGACACTATACACTTATAATAGTATCAAATGATTCGTTTTAAACGTACCAAGCATGTTTGGCTATTATAAGGGAAAACCCTATCCTCCGGCTTGCGTTGCATTGTGTGATGGGACCTGGGTCTTATAATAGCTTCATTTTTCGAAAAAGCATTGCGTTGTCTTTTCTATGCACTGGTATTCTTGGGAGGAAACTCGTTCCGTGTTATACGGCGTGGTCCCTTGAGTTACTCTCTTTTAAAGTAAAGTTTTAAATAACTGTTTTAGTTCTCACACCAGTCACATGACTGAACTGGAGTTTTTTGTTTTAACCTAAACTTTGGGTGCCCTTATTTTCGACACGGGCAGCTAGTAGTTTTGGTTTTGCAGATTTATATTCACAGGATCCTGATTTACAGCTGGAACGATGCTCGTAAAGCTCTGTATCCGTGTATTGCTTTCAGTTGTGCTTTGTATTATTTTCCGCTGCTATATAATTTATTGTAATCTCTGATATTCTTTGTTGTATAATATTCATTTATACTCTGTATATTCTTGTATCTGATGGAATTGTTGTAATAGCAATGAAATGTTCTTCCGTCTGCATTCCAATTTGTCCTGTTCTCAAACGATCAGGGGTTTCGAACGGTCTTGGTCGGTTTAACGATCGATTCGGATCGAGCGAAATTCCTTACCATTACAGTTGGTATCAAAGCATTGGTTTACAGAGCTCGAGAACAAGACACATTAGAATCTTATGAAAGAATTCATCAGATATTGGATTAGTAATATCCAATTAGAATCACTCGTTAGAGATGGGATCAGTAGTATCCTAGAACGAGTATGAAGAGTATATTTTTTTCAAATGAAAACAATTTTGTTTTGAAAATTTAAATCATTTCAAACGTATTTGAATATTTTATTTGTGTTGAATTTGGACAATCCGATATATAATTTTTTTGCATATACGCGTCATGAATGTATATTCGAAGTTTTATTATACCGGATAGGTATAGAACCGCACTCTAGTAGCCCGGAGATGTTCTCATGGTGGTTCGAAACATCATCAGCATTTATTTTTGAGTGACGAAGGTGTGATATCTATATATTTCCATTAGACTGGTGTGAGAACCAAAACTTACATAGATTTATTTTTTGTGATTTGGCATCAAAAACATGATTTTTGACTATATATCAAAATTATGAATTTAAAACGATAATCCACTAATTTATTGATGTTTGTGTTGTTTGTTTATTTGTTTGATAATTTTGAACCATTATGCCTAATTGAACCAAATATTGAATTATATTGAAAATTAGTCGCATTTGCTTGCATATACATGTACTTACATTGAACAGGTCATAGCAAGGAGGCTAGAGCAGAGAATAAAATTTGTTTGCCCGACAAATAGGTAAATATTTCTTATAATTTATTGTTTTGTTTGGGTGATGATGATTTTATGAGCCGATTGGCTAGCCGCTTGGCTTTTTCTTTTTCTTTTTGAGATCAGAGGGCCTGTATGGCAATTTCGGGATTTTCCCGGTGCTTCCAGTGCAGGGGAGGTTATGGCGAAATTTTTCGAAAATTTAGGGTGTTAGCCAAATTTTTGAAAATTTTGAGAAGTTCTTAGAAACTGAAAAATTGAAGAACTTAAGCCGTAATCAAAATAAAGGAAGTTGAGTTGATTTGTAAAACAACTTTCGGCTTCGTTCCTTTTCGGGGACGAAAAGTTTTAAGTGGGGGAGATTGTAACAACCCGGAAATGCGAGGCAGTTTAAAAATTTTATTTTGGCAATTTTAGCGAATTTTGAACATTTAAAATGAATTATTTTAAATAATATCGACGAGAAATTTATTTTGAATATAATTAGAATGTATATATTTATATATGTCGTCGTTAGAATATAAATAATTATTTATAATTATAAAACGAATTTAAAATGGCGTGGTAGTTCGATAATTCGATTTCAAATTTCAATTGAATGTACCGGGTGCAAAATAAACCGGATTTTAGTGAAACCAAAAATAATGGAATCTAATTGTGACTATCTTTCCAACAAACCTAAAAAATTGAAATTTCATAGCGGGAATCAAAAGATATGTCTAGTTGAAAATTTTGAATAGTCGCTATGGAATTCAGGCCGTTAAAAATAGCCATTTTGCAAACGACCTCGGATTTCGACGAAACCACTTTTGTTGGATCCGTGATGTCAAGTTATTGCCAGATTCCAATTTTCATAATTTTTCGATTCAATATGTGAGTGTGCCAAAGGAAAACGCGTTTGACCAGTTTCAGTTGATTTTAATCGACTGGAAAATGGCCATTTTTCAAACAGTCTCAGAATTTGATGAAATTAGTTTTGTTAGGATCGTATCGTCAATACGAAGCTAGAAAATATTTTTCGGGAATTTTTCTAGTTAGTATGTGACCCCAGTAAATTGAAATGCGTGTTCAAATTCAATATATAAAGTTATATGTTGATTTTGACGGAAACTGATCGAAACGATCAAATCAGCTTACGATACATATCCCATTGGGTTCGGAATGAGGGTAATTAGCTATGGACGACAGGCGGTGGGTTCGATTTCGAGTTCGAAAATAAAAGTTACTTTTTCTGAAATAAAATAATAAAAAGAAAATCCCTCTCTCTACCAACCTTTACCCTCCAGGCCCCCTTTCTTTTAAAATCGAATTATAGAGAAAAAAAAGGGGGGAGGACGACGGGAGGGGAGGACCCGTCGCTATCACCGTCGGCGTGGCCATCGCGCCCCTCTCCCCGACCATCCCCTCCACTCTCTCCTTCTCTCTCCTCTGTTCCCTCTTCTTCCTCCTTGCTCCTCTGAAAACCGCTATCCCCCCTTCACCACAGCGCGCCGCGGTTTCCGAGCCCCACCACCACCGCGAAGACCCCCAGCTGCCTGCGCCGACCCCCTGAAGCCCTCCGCCTCTGATCGACAGTGGGCCCTCCTCCATTCGAAGCAAACCAGTCCTCTCCTCCTCCAAACGATAAAAACTATGAGCCTCTCTTTTAATTTCATTCTAAATTCGATTTTTATTAGGAAGTAGAATATAAAAATATAATTTTTATAGGATGTAGAAGACAAAAATATGATTTTTACATTATAGAAGTGTTAAAAATTTGATCTTTATATATGTAGTGAATCAAAAATATGATTTTTACTTGTGTAGAGTATTAAAAATGTGACCTTTATATAGTAGAAGATATAAAAATACTATTTTTATATAAGTAGTGTATTGAAAATAAAATTTCTATATAATAGAGAATATAAAAATATGATCTTTACATTTGAAAAGGCAAAATTTTTATATAGAGAATAGCATGATAAAAATAGAATTTTTATCTATACAGTAGCGTGATAAAAATAGAATTTTTATCTATATAGTAGCGATGTAAAAATAGAATTTTTATCTATATAGTAGCGATGTAAAAATAGAATTTTTATCTATATAGTAGCGATGTAAAAATAGAATTTTTATCTATATAGTAGCGATATAAAAATAGGATTTTTATATACATAGCAACAATATAAAAATGTGATTTTTATATGTAGTGGCTATGGGCAGCGAAAGTGACAAAAGGCGAGAACAGCGATGGCTTCTACATAAGAAGAGTCGCGACGTTTGGTTTAGCTTTTAGGTGAGAACTTCTCACTTCAAATTTCTTTTTTTAGTTATATATATACTAGGATGCATACGGTGTTTAGTAGCACCCGACACCATCGTCCACAGACCATGGACTTGTTTGTTTGGTTGTGTAGTTGGTTAGATTATTTGATTTGAATTTGATTGTTTGGTGAAATAGAATGGATTTGATTGATATGTGTATGGCGTGGGCCATTATTAGACCGGCACTAGTACAAAACTGCTTATTTGCGACGCCTTATTTGCGACGGTTTAGCTAAAAACAGTAGCACATACGGTTATGTGCGACTGTTTTAACTACAAACCGTAGCAGATTGTCAGGAAAATCATGTACAAGGCAAATTTGCGATGGTTTTGTTTGAAAACATTAGCAAATATTTATAATTTGCGACGGTTATATATAAATCCGTGGCATATAGAATGAGGTTGGAATTAGTGAAGTTTCATTTTCTGCGTCGGGAAAATTATAAATTAGTCGCACATACCTTTTATTTGGGACCGTTACTTGCACCAGCTTTCACATTTGCTTAACCTAATTATTTTTCCAATCAAATCGATCGAATAAAATTAAATCATCAGTTGCTTCAATCGATCAAAATTTAATCTCCTCCATATTTCGATCGAACAAAATCACGGCCTCCAAATCATCCACGTGGGATTTTAACGAAGAAGGGTAGGCCTAAGGCATGAATACGCCTGAGAGTAGTAGGATTAGAACCACGCCTAAATCTAGATTTGAGGTTTGGTTTCTTATTCTTTTGTTTCTGAAGGGTTTTTAACGAATCTTTTGACTCGCGATGTTTTCTTGTTTCATTCTTTAAATGATTAAAGTGCAGTTTTCTTATCTTTATTTTATGAATTTTGCCAACTGGAATAGTGCGGTTTTCATCAATAGATTTAGTCAATACATTGGGATTTTGGGGGATTTGTGGTTTTTTCCTTTTTTTTGGGTGTGTATGTACCAAAGTAATACCAATTACTTTTTGGTATGTATATTTGTGAGCTTTTTGGTGTTAATAAATTCCAATTGTCATTATGCGATTAATATTTCCAATTAGGGCTTGGAAAATCTGAGGTGTAATTATTGTACCTGCAATTTAGGATGTTGTATTGATTTATATGAATTTCAATAATTATTATTCTGATGCATACAGTGGTCTAAGAGAGTGAATTTATCAGTCTGAGAAGCTAAATTTGATCAGTTGGCGATTAGCATTTCCAATTAGATATAGGATAGTCTGAGGTGTGATGAGTATAATGGTAATCTGTGATGCTTTGCTTTGATAAAATGGCGACAGAAAGATTTGCGGTCCTGCTATGTGCTGAAGACTCAGAATACGTGAAGGAAATGTACGGTGGATATTTCAAGGTGTTTACAGAGTTTTTGAGGGAAGAAAGAAAGACGTGGGACATGTATCGAGTTGCAAAAGGTGAATTTCCACGTGCCGAGGAGGGGCAAGCGTATGATGGGTTTGTGATTACTGGTAGCTGTTATGATGCACATGGGGATGAGGAGTGGATTCATGAGCTGATTGATTTGTTGGATAGTTTGGATAGCTTGAAGAAGGTTCTTGGCACCTGTTTTGGACATCAGGTATCAATTTTTCTCTTTTAACTTGAACGTTGAGGTATAATGGTTTTTGACAATGCTTTAGATTTTGAGGTTTTTAGCTGTTTTTAGTGTGATATAACTGAATGACTTACTTTAATTTCTGCATCCTAACATATCAAATTAACATGGATATACTGTGAATGATTTTGATTAAATGGGTTGGCAATCCTTTATATTGCAAATTCTACCTTCATACCAATCATCATGCACTTGACATATTAACCATTAAACTTAAAACTTAAAATTAAATCATAATTTTGTAATCATTTTTATTTTGTTTTTTAGTTTTCACCATTATTTTCAGTATAACAAATGCATAAGCTTGAAAGGAGCAATAAAACGAACGTTTTTTTCTTTATCCCCTTTTAGGAATAAATATTATGTATTTAAATCTTGGTTTCATTAAGATTGTAAGTCGTATTTGCATAGTCTGGAGTATTAAAACTATTCTCGGTTGGTTTTGGTTAAATGTTAGAAATATGCTATCAAAATGGTTGAGCTATGTTTTTTAGCTTAACGTCCAACTGTCCTAGTGCCTGTTAAGTGTCATGTCATTTTACCTCCTGCTTATATTTTTGTTGCCACTTATGTTCTCTTCTATTTTTCGAAATTTTAATGGTGAACACCTCACGTTGTCTTCCTATACCATATTGGGAAAATACTAGCTGATCTAAAATCATCTATTTTTTTCTGATTGAACTCTACTATTTCGTTATAGTTTTCTTTCATGCTTTTGTGCTTAAGTTTTTCTTTTGTTGCCATGTTCATTTATTTTAATCTTTTAACAAGTTAGCTGGCTTTTTACATAGATGCTGAGACTATCTCATCTTTGGACATTCATGACTTTGAGCTTGATGGTATTTGTTTTTTAGGTGTTACGTCCTTTTCACATCCACATTACATTTGTGTTATCATTGTTATAGCCCATCGCTCAGTATCATCTAGTAAAGCATGATCACGTCTTCCGTGTTAAACCTGTCTACAAAAATACTACCTAACAAAATAACATTTTGTCCAACTCGTCTTTGTTTATACTTCTTCACATCGGCCAAAGCTATTTTTCTCTTGGTCTGAAGAATCCACAGGAGATTCAGAGTCTTGTTGAGTACACAAGGATATTCTTGGAAGCTCTGAAATTATTTATTGAGAAGCATGCCGAGGTTTGTACGAAATGTTTTAAGCTGTACATTTCACTTAATTTTTTGGTCGCAAACTGCTATGAACTGCTGTCATTCCTTATTTCTATATCAGGACATTGGTAATCTTACTTTTGATAAAGATGATCAGTTGGCTGTAGAGTTTGTCACTGCTGCTGCAAATATTAGAGAATCTTCCTTTGGGATACCCTTGCATAGTCTTTTTGAAGCCAAAGGTATTGCTGGAAACATTGTACATGCTGTCGCTACAACAAATGTGATCATTGCTGGTTTGATTGTGATCGAAGCAATGAAGGTGCTGAAAAACAATCTTTCTAATTATAGGTATTTTTCTTGTTTTGCAAGGTCCAGTTATGTCTTAGTGCACCAACCCATTTTCTTCTTCTTCTTTTTTCCTCACGAATTTCCTTATTTGACAAGGCTTTCCTCACACTTTTCAACTGACAGTGGATACGAGTTACCGAATTTATCTTGGGATTCTTTTTTTTTTCCTTTTTTTTGGGGGGGGGGGGGTGTTGTTTTGTTTTTGTTTCTCATTATGTCTTAGGATTTTCCATTCACCAGATGAACACAGTGCGGTTTCTGTTATAATTCGCTGCTTATGTTCAACAAAATCACCTGCTTCTTCATATGATTTTCCAGATATTCTTTGTGCAGTTTTTTTTTTATTTGCAGAAGATTGAAGCAGCTTATAAGCTGCAGAAATGAGATCGGAGAACTCATAGGCTAACCGGGCTAATCCTTTAACTAAAACATTTATCATGTGCAGCTTCTCTCTTGCCAAACCTCCAGCAATCATGTGAAAAAATCTAAGCAGGTTTTCCTTTTGCCCACCCTGCTCTTCGTCTTCATACGCATGACCGATCTGAATTCGTAAGCTGTGTTTCTCGTTTTTCGATTAGCTTCTTTCAATGCAAGTATTATTTTGGTAAGAAAAGCACTTATGCTCTCCCTCTTCCCTTGGTCTGATGTATCCTTTGAAACAAAAAACTATTAAGTGGTACAGACTTTCAAGCCTGTGGCGTTTGGCTGAAAAATGACATGAATCGGTTGCTTCTATCATCAAATAAATAACCTCGTCTGCCTTATTGCCAATTAATGCTTCAGATTCTTTAAGCATTGTAGCAAGCGTTTTGTACGCCTTCTTCTGTAACTTACCATCGTTATCCTGAAACAGAGATTTAATGGCAGTGAATAACAAGTCAGTTTCTTCCTTATTTGCACCTGGTAGGAGAGAGACAGCTAGATCGAGTAACAAGCCATGTGAATGCGAAAGAGATGCATCATTCGATGATTGGTCATCGATTTGCATGTCACTGGATTGCTGATTTGCTTGGCTGGCACATGAATATAACAGAAATATATGGAAGTTGTACGCTAAGCTCATGCAAACGTCGACAACGAAGATTAGAGCACGTAAGTAAATGATTAGCATTTTAAATAGCCACTGAAAGAATCTATTTTAAGCATTTATTTTAGTTCAGAATGTAATATATAAGACATGATAATTTGGTGACCCTTCCATAACTGCAGCTGTATTTTTGCCGGTACATCTTATCTCCAATGCATTTAAAGCAAATATATTTCTCAAATATACTAGATGCCAAGAAACCATAGTTTTGAACATGTAAAACATTGAGTCTGCATGGTTATTCGTTCGGATGAACTATTGAAATTCGTTAGTAACGATAATAACTTATTATTTAAATGTACACAGATGTGGTTAATTTTGCATCTTCCCGAATACCCAAATTTCTCGTTTTTGCTTTATCATCAAGGAGAATCTCATTGAAAGAAAAAGTGAGAGAAAAAAGAAAAGGAAAAAAAAGCCACTGTAGCCTATGGTTGTATATCCTAGGAAGGCGCAACAAACCCATACGAGTTCCAACCCAGCTGGAGTAATTATGGACCCCACTCTGTCCAGTCATATATTTCTGTTATATAGGAGCTAATCGCTTGTTCTTTTCTCTTTCCGTCATCTTCCTTCCGTCGACTTTCGTTTCACGTAAGCGTCAGCCTATAATGTTAGATTTCATTACACCCTTTTTATTTGCTGATTTCTTTTCCCATTCTATCTATGTCATTTGATACTTGTCTTCCTTGCTCTTATTTTAGGTTCTCATTCCCCTTTTCATCCAGTATAAAATTGTTTAATTATATTGCCTTCTGGTTTTCATTGTTATTCTACCTATTTATTTCTCTACATCACTTTTACTCTATTGTTATTTTGTTTGTGGTTTAAAATTGAATCAACCATTCAAACAAAAAGTGTTGTTTCATTTATCAATAATATTCAAGGAAATTTTGACCTGTTTTCTTAATAGGTCTTGGATACAAATGTAAATTGACCGTTGAATTTTTATCCCATTCTTGCTAATCCTATTGAAGAAAAGTCACTACATTGGTATACTGTAATTTTTAAATGTACTGTAATGTATAAAAATATTAGTGTTGCACGTAGTTCTTCCTTCCTATGTATTGCATTGACTTTTTATGTGATGTTTAGCTGCACTAATGAAGCTTTTGCATCATCTAATTTTGTTTTCTAATTGCATAATTAGTTATGGAAGCAAGCTCGTGAATGGTGGACTTCAAGCATCCTCCATTGTCTTTTGAAGACTTCAAGAATACATCGGATAATACCGGTAAAAGCTTTGAAGAATACGACCGGATAGCATTTAAATTTAGTTATGCCACATCTTTAGTGTAATGTTGCTTGGCTTTCTTTTCTGAAGCAGACAATTCATAATTAGGGATAACAGAGTCTTTGTCAAGAGCAGTTTTGTTCTATCGAATTAGAATCTGGAGGCTAGAATAGATAATCCCATGCAACTCGGGCTCTAGAAGGAAGATTATGGCATAAAATTTTACACAGATCTTTGATCTGAGATGCAGTATCAACAAGGTATTCACAAAAGGCGAGCAACAATGGCCACAACTGATATGTAAGTCCTTCTGCATTTCGTGCTGAAAAGTCCCTTCCCTTAGCTTTAAATTTTTTGGATGATTCCCCTAGGATATTGACAGTATTGAATATATTTTCTAAGAAATATTTCAGTTGAGCATCTACAATATATCGCTTTAAAATAGGAAGGAGCTAGGTGTTGGATTCAGATGTTTCTTCCATACCCAGATTAAGAGGTAGAATACTCAGGAATATCTCAGGCCCCATAGCAGCAACAGCTGAACCAACAAATTCATGAAGCTGCTTTCTGAAAGGAAGGTTTTCATCTGGTAAATTCTGCAAATTTGCCAAACTTCAAACTGATTCCACCATAAGAAAAGATGAAGATTTTCCAAGCTTAGAGAACACCACTAAAAGAATCTGAAATGACATATCCCACACTGCATTGTACCGACTACCGAGAAGACCTTCAAAAGTAAAACATACCTTTTCAATGATGGTTGGAGCAGATTTTCTACTGCCCCCCTCGGCATTGAGTTTGATTTGCTCAACCCCCTGTGCCACCATGCTTTCTTCGATGCAGTATGATATTAACCCTTTCATTGCCGCAGTTGAAGCAAATGCAGCCTTTTCATGCACACTTGCTAAAATATCACTTAGAGTATTGAATACAAGAGGAAGTTTGATAATACATGTTTTTCTGTTAAAATCATAAGCCTTTCTCATGCCATTATGTAACAGCCTTGCAATATATGCCATCTCATCTGCTGAGCAGCCTTTTGAAGAAATGCATATCGATAGTGAGCACCGGAGATCTAACAATGCCTCTGAGGCAACCTCTGAAGAAGATCTGCAGCAAAAGTTTTGCAGCATTTCCATTATTGTCATTGTGACTACCGGTTGCCTGACTTCCGTCGGTGCCTTGCAGTTCTTCAAGACAGTGGTTGTGTATTTTGCTGTTAAGAGAGTGAGAAATTTTTAGAGCATTGGTTGCGCCTTTTGGTCCTTCAAACTATGAGTAATTTTTGCTGTGTTTCTTCTAAGTCTCAAAGAACTGTAATCGGAAGAAAATCATTTACAGGTAACCTACATATTTGTGTTTTTCTTGCAATGTTTTTTCCCTCTATTTATTATATGTCCTAGTTCACTTATGATTTTATGTTAGCTTATATTATACATGCACTAGCTGAACTAATTTATTAATTATCTCTCATTTTCACTGTTTGTTCTGTTTATTTAGTGACTAAATGATATTAAATATGTTGTTCTTAAAAACAATTATTGGGACCAGCACTAGTGTCCTTGGTTAGGTGCATCGACTTTGGTATGAAATGTCACCGGTTCGATACTTATGTAGTGTGATTTGAACATATATTGACATACAATATATTGTATACTATATAAGACTTGGACTAATATGCACTTCCATCTAAGTACCAAGTTTCAAATAGAAACAAGTATTGACTTGTTGAAGTTTTTCACTTCAGAAATAAATATTTTGAGCTTTGCAGATTCGGTTCCCTACCAGTTTTGACTTGCTAACAAGGTTAATATTCAAGTATAGAATGGTGAAGATGTAATCACAACATTACGAAATGGTACGATAGCTGAAAATGCAGTTGCCTTGATGAACGAAAGGGGCTACTTAAATCGACGAAGATCATGCCATTGGTTGACTCCTAGGACCATGAAATTTGTGGCATTTCAAGTTCTCTCTTGAAGGAAGCAAAGGATTAACAATTTTGGAAGTTGCTGACAAAATTCAGGTGCCATTGGCTATATTTTTAGATCATCATTTGTCATCAGTCAGCCACGTGCTAAAAGAACTTCTATAGCAATACTGCATAACAAATCATTAATCTATGCAGTAGATAATATAATACATACAGTTCTCTCAAAAGGTCCATTTTTAGTTGATGGAGAAGAATCGTGCTTGAATAATTGTATACTATTTGTTCTGTTGTTATATTTCTTCTCATTAAAAAGGTTATCAAGATTTCTCCTTACCTTGTTTACATATTGGTCAAATATTACGTTTCACCTTTGTTAAGTTAATATCACTTGATTCTTTAATATCACCGACCTATCTTAACGTTTTGACTTTTACTTACATGCATCAAAACCTTTTATGTGAGTGTGGACATTGATGCACCATGTTTCAGCTGTAGTATGCTCTAACATAAAAATCGGTAGATAAACAAAGAGTAACAAGTGTTATTCATTAGGCCTTTATTAACAAGCTTTAACCACTAACAAATTATTTCCTCGGTCTTTGTGCTAATTTTCAGGAAATATTGAACTGGCGAGATTTTTTTCCAAACACCAAATGATAACATGCAACAATTATCAACGATTTCACATAAAATGTCATGACCTATGCAGACTATTATATTACGGTTCAGATTCAGTCAAGCAAATTGCTTCACGATGCTTGCTGGAATTGCTAACTGGGATCTCAGATCAGACAAGCACGCTAACTGAAAACAATTTTAAATGCTCAGTAAACCATTTAGAATCAATGATGGCAGTAACTGAAGGCTTTGTCTTCCATGATGATAACATAGTAGCAATGAATTGTGCCATGTGCCTGTGTAAACTATTAAGCTGGGAGGAAAGCAGTGCTTCAAAGTGGTTAAGGTTAATTCTCAAAGAGCTTGGAATGTCTTTAGCAGTTCCGAGTTTGGCACCAAAAGTTCATGGTAATCAGCTTAAGCCTTTGGCTTGCATGGTTGCTGCAGTGCTGAGCTTGGAGCAGATACCTAATTCGGTGGAATCTGTTTTTGATCAATCCAGTGTTTCAGGGATAATTGAAAATATTTCTGCAATTAATGTGAGTAAAGAGATGGTACGGCTTTTGAGAATGCTTATGACAAAGAAATTTCTTAACCGAGAACAGGTTGCTCGCTTACATCACTTGTTTCAGGTTTGAATAGGGCTATCAACGGATGCTTTCGGATACGGATAGTGCCATATCCGTATCCAAAATTATTTTCGGATATCCGTATCCGTTTAATTTTCGGATATCGGATATCCGTATCCGCTTAATTTTCGGATACGGACGGATATCGGATATTTATCCGCTCCGCCAGTAATAATAAATTTAAGAGTATAAATAAAAAAAAATAGATTAACATAAAATAATTTTTATACTAATGTTTATAAAAAATTAAGAAATAAAGAAATGTGATGATGGAACATTGTTTTATACTAATATCCATAGTCATATCAAAAAATATTCCAAAATTAAATACTATAATTACCATTTTTCACTAAAAATGGACAAAAAATTTATATTATAGTAACATCCAATAGTTACAAAATAATTGTTAACTCTAGTTTTCTTGTTTGAATTATATATATTACATCAATTAGTCGGACGGATATTTTTCGGATACGGATACCACTACAACCATATCCGTATCCGTAAAGCTTTTCGAATATCGGATATCCGTATCCGCTTTTCGGATAATGTCGGATAACAGATATTTCAGATACGGATTCAGACGGATATCGGATTTTTTGGGTATTCATTGGCAGCCCTAGGTTTGAATGCATTAACTTGTTTACCTTTTCTAGAGTATAGTCAAAATTCCTTTACAGTCCTAGTCTATGCACTGCCATATGCGCAATTGATTTACTGCAATATGTGATAATACAAGTGCTTTGTTAATATCATAGAACCTCGAACATGGAGCGATTTTGTTGCAAATCTCATATTTAACGAAGAGTAAGTCAATTTTTACTGTCTACCCAGTTTCCTTTAACTACATACGGTCTTTATTATATATTGGTTTACCACGTTGGATGCCGATGGTTTAAGTCATTTTTACATCTCTCACATATTTACATTGCAATCATTTCTGCAACCAAGGTGCTATGGTTCCCCTTTGGTCAATATACTATAATTTTTTCTTTTGCCATATTATGTAGTTTTCAAGAATAACTGAATAAGTAAATTGATTTCTACTACTTAGCGGTGTTTCTTTTATAGTTGTCATTCTAAATGTGAATTTGTACCTTTTAGGTCTATTACAATTTTGTACATTGTCAGTTAACTAATTTCATTGAATCACTTTCATGATTTTGTAAGCACGCATCATTGCTCCAGGTACATATCAGATAATATACCAGACTGTACTTTTTTCCTTTCCAGTTTTAGTTATATATTTTCATACGAAGCTCACCGATGATAGCATGTGATCTTGAAAAGTCATCCTTGAATATCTAAAATTCTTATGTCAATGTTTTATCGGTATATATATTGATCACGTTAGCATTTGTACATCTGCAGTCCATTTCCTAAATTTTAAATTTATTGATTATGCACGTACTTGCTGGCATTTTGTATTATAGATCTGAGCTAAGAATATTGACCTTCTATGGGTTTTATGCCATGCTTCTGGAAAAAGGAGATGACCTAGTATCGGTGGCATCTTTCAGGTACTTAGCTGTTGCGTTTTGTTGTACATCTTATATCTGCACTGCGTATTATTTCTTTAACCCGACTGTAGGTATCTGTTTAGATATTCTTACTAGAATTCTATATTTGTTTTATCAGATTCTACGGAAAGAAAGTTGTTGAGTTACCTCTTATATGAACACGTGTGGAATATAGACACCAAGGAATGTGTCGCCTTCTTGTGAATGAACTGGAAAAGGTAATTCAAACATGTTAATTATATTGTAAAATCAATTTTATAAAAGGGTAATGTGGGAAATGGTTAAAAATATGGCATACCTCCATTGGGAAAGGAAAAAAAAATCAAACTTAGAAACTGTCAGTTCATGTACATATGCACCAAAATTTATTTTCCAAATGTTGTTTCATTACTACAAGTTGTTTCTTAAGTTAATATAATCTCCTGTAGCATAGCCAAGTTGTCTAGTACCCAGTTGCTAAGGAGTTTGAGATTTTCCACAAGTGTATCTATTCATGTCAAAGCTTTTTTGACTTGGATCAGAATTAGATGGTTATGGTTAGGCTCCATAAGAAACAGAACCGCAAAATTAACATGGTTGTGCTTCATTGATTTTCCACATATTATTTTCTTGGAACCAATTCCCAATTTTTTCTTTCTTGTTTCTCTGTACAGAGTAGATTGTTGATACCGTTTCTCCACTTGAGAAATTAAACTCATCAAAAAGAATGTCCAGCAATCCGGACAATTAAAGTGGCACAGCAGATACCAATGTATACTGCACAAAACAGATGCAGACATATTAATCGTCAATTAAGGAAAAATGATATTTGTTTTATAAAAATGTAGGATTATCTTTCTTCTTTAAAATTAAATGGTGTGATTTATATTATTAGGGATGACGAATAGTTATAAGAAAATATGACTTCTACAAATGAATATTTCGTATGTACACAACTTTTATCAGTGTAAAACTAATAAAATTTATGATTTCGGGATGACAATGATTTTTAATCTGTTTCCGTGAAGAAATTAGTGGACTTTGAAGTTGGGAAGAAATGTGATAAAGAGTGTTGGATTAGTTGATAGATGGATACTCATGTGCATTTGTTCTTATTGAGTTGATATGCAGCAGGAGCTGAGATAAATCAATCTTAATTAGCTAGATATGAAATTGATATGCCGATTATCATGTACGAATTTTGTTTACATTTCCTGCAGAATTCATTATGATTCTCAATGGAAACCGTTTCACTTCGACATTACAAAGATATAGTTAAACCTGTTATCAATAAATGTATGTGCACACACATGTTTGATCATTTTTTTTATGTTGTTGGATGCAGGTTATCGAACAACAGTTAAAGTTCCAGTGTCGGAGTGGATCGGTCTCTTTTCTCTAATTAACTTGATAAGTTATACTGAATCAAATACAGTTATTTTCACATTTTGTTTATATATACTAGAAGATACATTCTTGATATAAAAACATTGGATACTGTTTATGAATTGTCTATTTGCCTTCCTGTAATTTTTGTTTCTTTCCCATAAATTTATTTGTATTATTGTTTTAGAACATAGCAAACAAGGATCAGCTTCTTTACTGATTTCAGTGCTAACTTCTACTCTGAATTTGCTTGCAGTGTGATAGTGATGACAGCTTGATGGTCGTTCGCTGTGTGTTGAATTGAAATTAACAATCTAATGGAGGAAACCGGGTGAAGCCAAGGATAAGAGTCAGTGGTCGTATTATGTAAGCCTTGTTACTGAAATTAACAATTTGAATGTATTATGAAGTTAAGGGTGAATTATGTATGAATTTGTGTTAAATATGGTAAATTTGACAATTATTATTATTTTGATTCATACATATAGCCTTGTTTGTGTTAAATGTTGATTGTTGGTAGTGCATTTGATGAGTGTTCATATGTATAGTCTATGCCGAGTTATGCAGATTGTTGTCTAAGTTTATCTATATATTAATTGTATGATATTAGTTTTTTGTGGCTTTGAAATTCAGGGCTGTGTAAAACCAGTGAAAAAAAATTGTTATTTGCGACGATTAACGTAAAATCCGTAGCAAAAAGGTACATTGTTAAAATCACCCACAAGTTTACTACGACGGCTATCTATAAAACAGTCGCAAAATAAACCCTTTTTGCGACAGTTTTTAACAAACCCGTAGCAAAATTGCACATCAAACAACATCAATTTGCTACGGTTCTTTATAAAAGTTGTCGCAAAACGATGTATTATGCGACGGTTTTTTAACCGTCGCAACAGATTTTCTTTATTTGCGACGTCTGCAGTTGCTACGGTTCATAAACCGTCGCAAATAACGTTAAACAACCGTCGCAAATGACATGTTTTGTAGTTGTGCGGGGATAAGGCTAGGCCTTCGTGTCGTTATGCCGCCGAAATTTTCTAAAATAAGTTAGAAAAATAAATATATCATTTTATTTAATAAATGAACCGAATAGAATATTCATAGGTTGAATAAAATAATTTGGTCGTTAAAAATATAATTTTTAACGTGAACGTGAAAAAAATAAATATTCATTTACAAACCAGACAGTTTGTTTATGTACACCTCTTTGAAGGACATTGATTGGGATGATAAATTTTACACATCGCCCAACTGCACAAATAAAATCTGTGTTTGATTGTTTGAAACCCCACATGGGTATTGGGATAATATATGACATACACTAATCCCAGTAATTAGTTGTATGCCGATCGATTGATTGACAGGCTGTTATAAGCGTTAGATATCTATATTTGATGCTTTTACAGTATAGTGCACTTTGGATGATGGTTGATTATTTATCGTTGCTATTATATACATGTGTTGTATGGAATCCATATAATTAACTTTATATGGTGATTGATTGGGCCTCATTCCAATTAGGAAAATAAAGAATATTATAAAGTAAAGGTTCATGTGTTGCCAGTACTCATCCGTTGAGATTAATCATGTGTTGAATGAAATATTTTAACGATAAAATTTACATCTTTATCATATATAAGATTAGAAACCAACTTCTTTATAAAATAAAGGTTCATGTGTTGACAGTACTCATCCGTTGAGGTTAGTCATGTGTTGAACGAAATATTTTAACAATAAAATTTACATCTTTATCATATATAAAATTAGAAACTAACTGGAAAATAGTTAAGATGAGTGGTCTCCTGGATATTGACCTGATGTTGGTTTCGGCCTTCGGGGTTAATATTCGGGGAATCGTTCTCTTACTAATTTACGGTTGGAGTCTGATTTGAAATCAAATGATAGATACCATAATTTTTATAAAATATATTAAATAACAAAAATAGTCACACGTGGACAGTGCTCATTCGTTGAGATTAGTCATGTGTTGACAAAAATATAGATTCACGTATTGAATAGAATAAAAATTCATTTGTTGAATAGAATAACGGAATTATTGAAATATATAAAGCCGTGTTGATTAGAGATGCGTTATTTTGACGCGAATGATATTTATATCGATTATATTCGTTTTTATAATTGAATTGAATATATAACGAATTCGAATTGAATTGAATATATAACGAATTCGAATTGAATATAAAACGAATTCGAATTGAATTGAATATATAACGAATTCGAATTGAATTGAATATATAACGAATTGAATTGAATATAAAACGAATTCGAATTGAATTGAAAATGAATTGAAATAGAATAAAAATCGATTTGAAATGGATTCAAATTGAATCGAAATTTGAATTAAACTGAAATGAATTTAAAACGAATTTATAAGGAAAATTTCAATTTTGATTTGAATTGGAAATGGAAGTTGAAATGTTTTTTGAAACAAATTTAAAACTATTTATAAAATTCGTTTTAAATAGTAATCGACAAAATATATATTATATATATTATATATATAATATAACGGCCTGAATAGAACGCGCCGCGCCGCGGTAGTTCTTGAATTTTGACCATTGATTTCGAACGGACATTACGGGAGATCCGACCGTCGGATTCTCCTAAAACCGAAACCGTTGGGTTCGTATCGAAAAGGGCTTTCTAACGAATATTAGAAATTTGAAATCTAACGGTTGGATTTGGAGATACGTCCAAATCAAATTTGGAAAAGGTCGCTGTAAGTGCAGTTCGATGGCCGCTGTTGGAAATCGACTGTACGGGCCTTGATAAAATTATTAAAAATATCAATAATTCGTGTAAAATCATAAGAAATGATTTGGAAAAAATTGGGATGAAAAACTCCATATTTGAAAAGATAAAAATAGATTTTTATCGAAATGAACTAGTTTTGAACTAAAATTAAAACCCATTTATTTTTAAATAAATAAATTAGTTTGAAATGGGTTTTAAATAGAATTGATTTGTGGGTTTATCGTGATGTGTGTTTTAAATAACACAAGTTATTTAACCCGATAATAAATAGAATGTGATTTGGGTTTATCGTGAACTGTGTTTTAAATGACACTAGTTCTTTAACCCAGTAAAAGGAGTTTTAATGAATCTGCAATTAGATTGAAATGTGAATTTATAGTGAAAATTATCAAATTTGGAAAGTGAGCAAGAATGGAGTATCACCAGTTTTGCTCCAAAGCGATAGTTAAATCTTTAATTAGATTTGAACATGAAATGGTAATTAATTTTACCGTTAACACTATGGTATTAGATATGGAGTATTACCAGTTTTGCTTCATATAATGAATAGGTTGGGATTGGGAAATAAAATAAATAATTACTTCGGTGTGGTTCGCTAATCTCGACTAGTTTGGAAAACCATAATCTGGTTTGAAATGATATCCAAAGGAAGATTAAAGGATAAATTTTAAAGAATTTATCTTTGATAAAATTAATGGGAACCTTTCCCTAAGAATATGAAATTTAGAAACTAGCTGTAGGTTAGTTAAGAAGAATGGTTTCTTGGGTATTGATCGGATGTTGGTTTCGGCCTTCGAGGTTAATATTTGGGGAATTGTTCTCTTGCTAATTTACGGTTAGTGACTGATGAATTGGAATGAGGCGTATATTGTGTTTGTGTAACATTTGTTTATAATATACGCGGGTTGTTCGGAAAGGCCGGGTTTACACCTATTTTGAATAACCGATTCGACGATACGTCGAAGATGAAGACGGTGGTTGAAGACCGGAAGTCGTCACATCGTTTGGGTGATTACTGATGATCTTGATTGGGTTGTACACCCAAGATGAGGGAATCAGTTGGTGGTCGTCCAGACGTACTTGGAGATCGATGGATATGTGAGGAAAGTGCCTCCGGTTTCGTTCAGACCCAGAACGAACTTGTAAATGGACTGTGTGTCTGACATTGGATTTTATTCTATGTTGATTGATTTCTATTAAATATACATCTATTTGGCGGCGGAGAATTTATTCTTTTGCTTAACGCCCTTCTCTGAGACGTACGAGCTCAGAGGTTGTATATCGATGGACATCAGTCGCATGGCATGAATTGCCTGTGTGGCACGCTTAAGTGGCAATTGATCATGGCTTCTGTTGAAAAGAAAAGTCTTGTGGTTGATGATCAAAGCACGGCCTACGTGGCAGCTTTGTGTATAACGTGAATTCGCGAGCCTCACACCTCGGTATGAGTTAAAAACGGGATAAGGACTGCAGGGAGAGCACGATGTTTCTTTCTAGCTTTGGTGGTGTCAGTAAATTACTAGCCCTGACATTTATATACTTTTCACCTATGTGGTTGTTGGATGAGGCGCCTCGATTTTAGGTCTGTTAGGACCGAGAAACGTGTGTTCAGGAATAATTAATCCTCAAACGTAAGAGAGGACCGGCCCTGAAGCATCCAGGGGTTACCCAGAGTGTGTAGTCCCGAGGCATTTGCTAGAGTGTCTCGAAGCGGAGAGGAGCTTGCCCCTTGCCTCGACTCATGACGGAAATCCAATTTCCAATATGTGTATTTCGGTTTTATTTGTAGAGCCTAGTATGGCGACATGATAGATGGTACCCATGCCACTTAGGATTGATATTTATGATTGAAATTATTTTGACACTATACACTTATAATAGTATCAAATGATTCGTTTTAAACGTACCAAGCATGTTTGGCTATTATAAGGGAAAACCCTATCCTCCGGCTTGCGTTGCATTGTGTGATGGGACCTGGGTCTTATAATAGCTTCATTTTTCGAAAAAGCATTGCGTTGTCTTTTCTATGCACTGGTATTCTTGGGAGGAAACCCGTTCCGTATTATACGGCGTGGTCCCTTGAATTACTCTCTTTTAAAATTTTAAATAACTGTTTTAGTTCTCACATCAGTCACATGACTGACCTGGAGTTTATTGTTTTAACATAAACTCTGGGTGCCCTTATTTTCGACACGGGCAGCTAGTAGTTTCGGTTTTGCAGATTTATATTCACAGGATCCTGATTTACAGCTGGAACGATGCTCGGAAAGCTCTGTATCCGTGTATCACTTTCAGTTGTGCTTTGTATTATTTTCCGCTGCTATATAATCTATTGTAATCTCTGATATTCTTTGTTGTATAATATTCATTTATACTCTGTATATTCTTGTATCTGATGGAATTGTTGTAATAGCAATGAAATGTTCTTCCGTCTTCGTTCCAATTTGTCTTGTTCTCAAACGATCAAGGGTTTTGAATGGTCTTGGTCGGTTTAACGATCGATTCGGATCGAGCGAAATTCCTTACCGTTACAACAGCTGACCTGCTTCCCACGTCCATTGTATCTGTCTCCATCCCCGCCAATTCCTCATTACCGTTTTTGGAATGCCATGTCCAGCTCCAGCCTCTCCAACTCTCCTTGATGGTGTCTCCCTTGAGACTAGTACACCAGATATTACTAATCTTGTTAGTCCCCCAGTGATCATCCTGCACATTCATGGATGCATGATGAGCAATCTTGAGAACGTTGGGATTATAATATGCGATACAATCCAAAGCACCATTGTTTTTTAAATTTGTCTCTGAACATGCTGGTGAGGATCAATGTTTATACTATCAAAGGACAAATTATGATTATTCTCTAGTGACAGAATGTGAGTTGGGCGAATTGAATAAGAAGGTTTTTGAGGATACCACTTAGGATAGGCAGTCCATCTACTCTTCGAAATCTCCTCACTATGTCCCAATCTCATTAGTTTATTCTTTGGGTACTTAGAAGGTACAAGAACCCCTCCCTCGTCTGTTGAGGAGGACCCTCCCTCTTTTGAGGTATGATAGGTTCCAGGTTGTGTCAAATTAGCTTGTGAGGCTTTATACCCTTCTAGATCATTTCATTGCACGGTGCGTTGACCATTCTTAAGTCAGGTTTAGTTGTTTTGTGCTATACCGAACATCCATTTCTTATATTATAATATAAGTGGTACGACCACTATAAAACCGGCTGGATTTGCCAAAAAATAATAATATCACAAACTACATATATCTTTGGCAATTAATGTCTTAACCGAGAGGAAAAATAAATAAACTAAATTTCTTAATTATGTTGATGTAAATAAATAAACTCATGCATACAATCGAGTTAGGTCTAGAGACTAGTCTCATTGTGTTCAGAAGGCCTTTTTACATACGAATTGACGGTGACATGCCTCAATTGGAGATCTCGAATTTTTGGACCTATCAGAGAATAAAATAATAATATAATACTCAAATGAATTAACCCTTTCTCCTCATTTTCATGCTACAGTAACAACTGTTTCATCCGCTTACAAAACCCATGACCGCCACCAAACATCGATTTAGGGCTCCACTTCCTCGACTATTTAGGCCACGATATGCAAATCGAAGAATAGCACAATGTTTCTCTCGATAAAAAACATCTCCCCATGCTCACGATTTCATTCTGCACCACCCATGGAGAATGCGACTTTCGCAATACCCTTAGGGCACTTGAGAATGCATTTTGCATAAGGTGGCCAAGTTTAGCATGGTAATGATGGTCGTGGAGCATTTACTAGTGGAGTTCATCAGTAATCTTGGTCTATTGGATCATTGATTATGGAGGGAGAAATGAGGAGAGAGGTAGTGACAATAAGAAGGTTTGAGTATTTAATTTACACGGCCTAGAAATCTAAATGAGGAAGAAGGATCAAGAGGGGGATTAAGAGGTAATTAGCTAGAGGTTGCAATTAAGTTAGTTAATTGCTTATATTAATCGTGAAACTTATATATTACGTTACTTTTGCATACGAGGTCGGATTTGAACGATGTTCTTTTATTGGACTCGTATTGGCGAGTTTTGCGGTTTAGAGTTGATTTGGGCTGATTTGGATAAGGTCTGTGATATTGCCACTCACCAAACTATACTTGTTTTTATGGTATAAATCTAACATACTGAACTGATTTCTAATTATAAAACGTAATTTTTAACATATTCAAACTTAGTAAATGGTAAATAAAAAAATAAAAAAGGTGATTTGATTTGTTTTATTTTGGATATCACATTTTTGCCTATTTTTACATTATTACACACTATTTGAACATTTATGCATTATTTTGACCACACCATTAGATTTAGGTTATTTGGAAACTTATTTCACTTTGATTGTTATAGATAGGTTATGTTTAGTTTATTACTGCTATTATGGATTCTTGTATACTACTATAGAAATTTGTATGACTATTAGTTGTATTGTTTGCTTAGTTTAACTTAAAACGTCGTTTGTAGGTGATCTGTTATTAGGAAAATCTCGTTCGTAGGAGTTTTGTGCTTGTTTATCAAATTCACAAGCTAATGCATATTAATTGAACACATAAGGATGATAGACTCGAACATATGAGATAATTTTGGAAGAAGTTTCAGTGTGCATGGAAGAATTCGACGCTGGAGCAGCATTTGAGCTTCGCGATGGATTTGAAGATGGAGCGGCACTGGAGCTTGATGGTCGATCTAAAGACGGAGGATGGATTCAATGATATGTTGGAATTCACGAGAATACTAGACATTTTCCTTGGATGTTGTGTTTAGCCAGTTTTGGTTATATACGCGATCCATTTAGTCACTATCGATTATTATGGATTGCTCGATATCAACTGCTATTGTTGTTGGTCACTTTAGCAAATTTGACATTGACAATTGTGCGATTTCGAGAAGTAAGATATGATTGTTCACTCTATTGTAATTTCAACATGGTGCCTCTTCGATCAATGGTTTTGGATCGCGACGAGGATGTTGTGCATCTAGGCAGTGATTCATTATTCGATGATGGTGATTCCAAGGTAGGAAGCAAGGCTACTGCGATGGATGGTTTTCTCCAAGATGCAGAAAAGATGACGTTCAATGAATTAACATGACTGTTAGAAAAGGATGAGTTATCACTTCCATTTAGTGACATAGCGATAGTTTGGCAGAGATTGTCGACGTTCTAACCTATCAATGATGTGATATATTGAGAGGATGACTTCAGACGGCAGTCTTGTGGACATTCTAAAGATAGATTCTGCTGCAGAGAACGTGTACAAAGGGGATTATTGGTATTCAAGACTTTGGTATGTCTTTGTGAGAGTGGTATAAGGATTGATCAAAGTCAATCAACGTTTTATACCTAATCTGCCCGGACCCCAGAGTTTGTCGACATTTTGGATTGGATGGGGTTATCGTCTCTAGTCAGTGACGTTACAACGGGTTGGTAATCTGGTAGAGTTCCTCGATGTAAAACCTGTCGATGCTTCGATGGATTGGGTGGTCAAAGTACTGTGTAATATATGCTTTACGGAACGAGTGGGAGTATATGAGAATGGATGATGGATGTTATAATTGTATGCTTGTTTATCACCATTTAGTACTTAGACATCTATCACATCCACTTTATCCGACGTTCTGCGTAGAGTAGAATATATCTATTGTTATGTGCTAACTCTTTGGATGCATTGTCATGACAGGTATGATTCTTCATACCCTCCGTGTCATAGTACTATTACAACTTTTGCAGTACTTTGAGATTTGTTTATTGCCCATACTAGACTACTATTTGACCCAAGGTTTTATTCCCCTATTATTATCTTGAGTGTTCATCAATGATGCTGATGAGCAGACCAGCTGATAGGTAGGAGTGTTATTTGGAGTTACGCAGGTGGATTAGCAGGATATGACTTTTTTCATATTATACTTGTGTTATTATTTTTTATTCGATTGTGCGACGTTGTGGAGCCTTGATAGTGTTGTTTAGACAATTTACCAGTTTGAGCTTATTTATTATTTTTACAGACTCTATTACTATTCTATATAACTGTATGAGCCTATGTACTATGATTTGTGTGGTTTATATAGTCATTACTATCTCGCATATTTTATACCTGTAATTGTTAATATTATACGTTATATGATGTGGTGTGAGGTATACGATAGGTTCTGTGATTATGTAGTTCTATTCTGCTTTCTCCTTCCTTCTTTTCTGTTTGCTCCTATTCTTTCATCTCCTCTTCTATTTCTTTTCTTTTCTCTTATTTCTTTCTCTTGACAACCGTTTTACATCGATCGGGTGTTTATACGGCACGTTATTGGGTTGTATAAGCGTTTGTGGTGTATGAAGGTTGTCGCATCTCCATCATATGCTCTTATTATGCAATGGTCCTAGTTTTCATTTTATCCATCATTTTTTAATCTCCTCTTTGGTTATGTAGGTGAAGGGGTTGTTAGCTCCTAAGGATGCCTCTTGACTGCCCTCAAGTTGAGTTTCTTCGATCAAAGCTCTCCTAACATATTCATAAACATCGTGTATTCCTAAATCCTTCCAAGCTTTCCGATCAATGGGTACAAAAAATTTCCTTCTCAGTGAAAGCACAAAAATATTGACGTCAAGAGTGACGCCAACATCCCAAAAAATATGAAAACACTAGGATTCCAATAACTTAGCACTGATACTAAATGTTAATGCCCAAAAATGAAACCACCTCAAAATAGAATGTCGTAGAGAAATAAATATGAATAAGATAAAATTAAAACAATAAAAAGATGAACATATAAAGTTTATACTGGTTCAACGTACGTCAACCTACATCCATTTCAAAGGTTTTATTTTTTATTTATACGTCTGATTACAATTACAATGGTTTAAACCCGAATAAAAAGGGCAAAGTATAGCCAGAGAATAGAAGAGAAGGAATATTTCCTTAAGCTAATGGTATTTATAGCCAAAGATGTGCATATATACACCTGAAATTTTACCAAATAAACCTCCAAAACATGTTGGCCTCACCCTAGAAAAATAAGCCTCATCGAACCTAATATCAGGGATTGACATAGATCCCTATAGGGCGATTGACACCATTCCCCAAAAATAATGAGTAGGGGCCGACGGTCTCGTTAAGGGTCCTCGTTGTCATTTGCGTCGTATCTTTATAGTTGAATTGTGATGTTGCCTAGGCGTTTTCTGAAAATTTTGAAAGATTTCCATTGAGTTAACTTCGGTTTAAATTGCTCATAGCTAGACACTCCGATCAGATCCAATATATATATAAAGAGATAGGTACTAATCTCCTACCTATAAGAAGTTTCAATTTATACTTATCCAAATTCAAAATATCAATTGAGTGAATCCATTTGATCGTAGCTTTATAACCTATTTATACTTGATTTCTAAGCTAATCAAATCATCTCTTCAAGCGTGGTGTTATGGCCTTACAAAAAAGCAGGATATTGCTAGCCAAAGGTATGTCCGTATGTGACCGTCTAACATCTTATCATTATCTGTATTATCGAACTGTATTTACCTATAACAACATGTGTACAATGGTTAGGCATTACACTAGCTCTTTCATGCTCTTGATTTCAAGCGATTCATTCATCTTTGCTATCTTGTCAACAGTATCAGCATGATTTCTAAAATATTATAATTGTATCTTCCTATAGCTTCAAAAGCTAATGAATCAACTATAGGTTGGGAGCTTTGCTTCAATTTTGTAGCTTTCACTATAAGAGGTCTAGCAAAATCACGTTGCTGCAACATTAGCCTCGTCGAAAGACATTGTGGCTTATGTGAGATTTACCAGACCTGAACCCTTAAAGTGCAGGAGCGTTTTCTTTCTTTGTTTATTCCTCTAGTGTTTCGTAGCACTCCCACAGACTTTGCACTAGATGATAAAAGTTCCAATGCTAAAGAAGTAGGTCATAGCAATTGTGTAAATGTGCATTTTTCACAGTTTCTAAGTTTTTAAACTAGTTTAAACATATTATTTTGCAACCATTTTCTACATACATGTATATATATATACACACACACATACATGTCAAATATCCAGATAGTTCGAAAATACATGCATACCAAGTACTCTTCACTGTAAATGCCATTTGGATTAGCTAATTACTAAAGTTGTACATTTGAGACTTTAACCATTGAGTTTGTAACTTATCTTTCTCCTACAATTAATTAATGACAAGAGTGGCCACTTTCTTGCAAGAAATTTGATATTGTAATTATAAGTAATTCTCCCAGAAAGTGTCACCACTTTTTTTGCTTACATAGGCTAAATCCGCCAATCTGAAAATGAAATCAAATGTAGGGTAAGTCACAATATTGCTGAAACGACCTGAACTTCCCGATTGGCCTAAACCGAACAAGAAGATGTATTGCTATTAGTACACGACTCATCGGAACACAGAACCAGAGAATATTTTATTGTTATTACAACATATTACATCATAAAACAAGATATCAAAGTACAAATAATACACAACGGAAAAATATCAGAGATTTAAAAGTATAGAACAACGGAAATATAATACATTAATATAATGTACAGCAGAAAACATCAACTAACATAGCTAAAAGAAATACATGGATACAAAGCATTCCAGAGTTTACTCCAGCCGTAATACATGATCCTGTGAAAAGAAATATCTGTGAAACCAAAACTTCTAGCTGTCCGTGTGGAAAATATGGGCACCCAGAGTTTAGGTGGGAAACAATAAACTCCGAGTCAGTCATGAGACTGGTGTGAGAACTAAAACAGTTATTAACTTTATTTTAAAGTTGGGTCAATCAAGGGACCACACCGTATGACACATAACGGGTTTTCTCCTAAGAATACCATAAAACAATCAACGCAATGCTTAGAAGAAAAATGAAGCTATTATAAGACTCAGGTCCATCACACAATGCAAGCTGGAGGATAGAGGTTTAGCTTATAATAGCCAAACATACTTGATATGTGAAATTTGTCTTTTATTATTATTATAAGTGTAGAAATCAATTTCAAATATAAATGTATCAATCTTAGATGACATAGTACCCCATCCTACTATGTCGCCATATAGTTTTACAACTAAAATCAAAAAGTCGTGTACCGGAAATTAGGTTTCCATCTATGAACCAAGGCAAAAAAATCTTCCTTTCTGATTCGAGACACTCTAACACATGTCTCAGGATCACACCTTTGGGCAACCCTTGGATCTTGCAAAGCCGGTCAGCCGTCGCTGATTAGTTATATCATAAACAGTACGTTCCCCGATCCTATCGGACCTAAAACCTGGTCAGTATATCGAACATCTTCGTCAGTGTGTCAACCATCAAGGGCCTTTTTATGACCATATCTGAGGTATCTTGCTTTCCATCCTCCAACATCCACATAAGTAAAATATCTGGGCTCCATACCATGATATCACTCCTAGCTAGAAGGCAACGTATGTCCATTTCTCTATTGTTCCTAATCCCATTTTTGGTTCATACCGGGGAGTGAATCTCGCGAATTAACGCTACACAAAGTTGTGCTATAATAAAGCGGTGCTTTAATCATCAGCCATAAAGCTCTGGTTTTCAACAAAAGCTTTGATCTATGCATCTTGACATGCCACATTGTTAATCCATACCATTGATGTCTACCAATATATAACCTTTGAGCTCGTACGTCTCAGAGAAGGGTGTTAAGCTAAGAGAATAAATTCTCCTCCACCAAGCAGATAAACATTTATAAGAGATCAACAATACAGCGTGAAGTACAATGTCAGACATACAATCCATTTGCAAGTCCATTCAAAGTCTAAACGAAACCGGAGGCACCTTGTTCATTGTCCCATATGGCCAATACAGGAGAGAGGCCCTCGCATATTCGGTCGATCTCCAAGTACGTCTAGATGACCACCACTTATTACCTCGTCGTAGGCGTACATCCCAATCGAGACATCAATAATCATCCTGATAATGTGAAGATCTCCGGTCTTCAACTACCGTCTTCATATCTTTGACTTTTAATCGTTGTACAGTTATTCAGAATGGGTTAAACCCAGTCTTTCCGAATAACTCACGTATCTTATAATCAAGTTATATAAAAACACATCATATGCCCCATTCCAATCTAGAATATTTATTTATTCAAATGTTCTTATCTTTGGGAAAGGTTCCCATTAATTTTATCAAAGAATATCTCTTTTAAACATATTGTTTAATCCATTCCATGGAAATCATTTCAAAAGATTTTATAATATCTTCTCGCAACTTTAACCAGATTAAGGTTCATAAAACTAGTCGAGATTATCGAACCTTACCCAAGTAATCATTCATTTTATTATCCCAATTCCAACCCATTCATTCAATGAAGCAAAACTGGTGGTACTCCATATCTAATACCCATTGTTTTATCGGAAAATTTAATTACCATTTAACGTTCAAATCTATATAAAGATTTAATTATCGCATGGAGTAAAACCTGTATTACTCCATTCTCGAACACTTCTCGTGTTTGGTAAATTTAGTTGCCACATTACATTTCAATCTATTTAAAGATTCATTAAAACTCCAACTTAGTTTTAATCTCAAAATCATTACTTAATGATTATTCAATTTTAGGAAATCAATCATGTCTTTAACTGGGTTAAAGAGCGAATGTTGTTTAAAACATCATTCGCGATAAACCCAAAATCATCTTTCATTTAATATGGAACCTTCAAGGAAATCAGAGCAATCGAAATCAATATAAATTTCCGTGTTAGACTAATACTATAAGTGGAATAACAAGAAAGCCTTTTAAATTCCATAAATAGTAATGGTCTTCCTTCACAGAAGCTCATCTCGATTATTATTAAATCGAATTCTCCTCAATTCTAATTTAGTTTATTAAATTGGGAAACTTCTTTTTGGAAAATTTCATTAAATCTTAATTAAAAGATTTATAAATTCCAAATCATAACTTCACTGTTAATTGGGTTAAAGAACTAATATCATTTAAAACATTGTTCACGATAAACCCAAAATCAGCTTCAATTTAATTCCAATTATATTTATTAATTGGAAACCTTCACTTTTAGCAGGGTTTAAGAATAGTGTTATTAAATACAACATTCACGACTAACACAAAATCTAATTTTATGTTAAATACAAGGCTCTAAATAGAAATTATAGCAGCTTATATTCAATATCAAATTCTGAAACCAACAGATATCGTTTCGGGAATAACGATATCTATATCTTCCAAATTCCCCAACGAAATCTGTATAATCATGGAATCCAATACTGAAATATCCGAAGATAATTTCCATCCAAGTCCTTTCCAATTCATACGTTGGTAAATTCGGGTTAATATTAAAACCATTGATTTCTTACACTAGTTGTTAACTAGCCTATTCAGATGAAAATATCATTTATCTTTTCAAAACTGGAATATTTCATAAAAAAATTCTTCAAATCATTTATTATGATTTATCATAATTTATTTATACTTTTAATAATTTTATTATTACTATCCATTTTCAATATCATCCACCAAACTGCATCCACAACGACCTTTTCCAAAACTGATTTGGATATATTTTAAGATCTAACCATTGGATTTTTAATCTTTTATATTCATTTGAAAGATCTTTTTGATACGAACCCACGGTTCCAGTTTTAGAAGAATCCAACAGTCGGATCTCCCGTTACGTCAATTCGTTACAGGTTGAACGAACTGTCACTATGCGACGCGTTTTGTTCAAGCCTGAATTCGATTTATAATTAAAATAAAATTGAAAAGTTTTCAAACTAATTTATAAATATAATAAATTATTCACAACTGCCATTTGAAATTCTATTTCAATCATTTATCTTTCAAAATCAAATATCTTTACATTAAGCTGTTATATTATATATAATAGATTTCGTCAATTTCCATTTAAAACGTATTTTATAAAACATTTATAAATTTGTTTAAAAACAATTTCAACTTCTACTTCAATTTTAAAACAAAATTGAACATCCCATATTATTATAATACTAAAATAATAATATTTCCAAAATATCAGATTTTGAAATCCAATTTTCTCGATATTCATTATAAAAATAAATAAGATCGATAGAAAGTTCCGTTCGAGTTAAAACGTCGTTTATTTACTTAACTCGACTTCATATTTTGAAATTACTATTCATTTCAAAACATATTTGAACAAACCATGGTTATATGAAAATTAATTCAAATCAATTCATTTCAGTTATGAATATTCATTATGATTTTATAATCTTTGTATCAATCCAAAATCGTACATCAAAATCAAACTTTAATTCTTCACTGAATATTATATTAAAATATTCGTTTTTATTTCGGATTGAAACGTGATTCAACCAAATACCATATAATTTTAGTTATACGGATTTCGTACATCACATGTATTCAACAATAGTTATAAACAACTATTAAACATCCAATTCACATCCAGAGTGCATCTACAACCGTGTAAGCATTAAATAATTAAATAACGCTTGTAACGGTTTGTCAGTCATTCGGATGACATACAACTATACACAAGGGAAATGTGTAAATTAATTATCATCGCAAGACCCATGTGGGGGTTTCAACCAATAAATAATCAATTGATAACTTATTTATTCCTTCCAATCGATAGTACTTAAATGGGTGAACATAAATAAGTCGTTCGACTTGTAAATGGAAGTTTAATCCAGTATTAACTACCACAAATATTTTAACAATGTTTTTAACATGTTAATTAACTTAGAATTACATTAACAACATATCATAATAAATCACCCATTCATCCATATGGTTTTCGAACAACTAGTGATGTGAGCTACCATATACCGTATAACAATTTGTGATAATTAAAAAATAAAAAATTAGCATAGGCAATCAATATATATTCAGGTATAAATTAAATAACTGTACAAAAAATTTGAGTGAGAGAGTTCTCACATCGATCGGTTCTGAAATCGTTAAATAACGATTGTTCTAGTTTAAATTAAATTGTGCGTTCAATTCAGTCAAAAACTGAAACTAGCTCCAATCTTGTTCTAGTCAGTTTAAATTAATTTTGTTAGTTCCTTCTTAACCTTTATCCCCTCCCCACCCCGCGTCTTCTGTCTGAAGAAAAACCCGACCACGCATGAAATGATTTCTCCACCGCCAGTCGTCACTACAGGGGACCGGAAGTCGATCCAACGTCGGCGCCAGAAGCGTGCCACCCCCTCCTGCTTCGCCTCGAGTCTTGAGCCATTCGAGCTCCTCGTCCATTCCCAAACCCAACTAGAACGCTGTGACTTTACAATGTCGTCCTGGCCACCATACTGCTCATAAGTACATCGCCGTCGTCCAATATGAAGGTCTCACTAACCTGATCGTAACACTAGTTGGAGATTTTTGCTGAAAACCCGTGGATCGGGAGTTAAATCGTGGAGATGCCTGGAACGTTTCAGTTATTCATGGCTTATAGTGGCAGTGGTTTTCTGAGTATAAATTAGGGTTTAAGCTTTTGAGGTAACATATATATATATATATATATATATATATATATATTAAATTCATGTATTACTTAATCGTAAAGTTTTAATGCTCTGAACTCCAAAAGAATCCCAACGAATGACGTCCTTAGCCAATTACCCCTATTCTTGACTTAATGGAATAGGTTATAGAAGCCAATTTAATCGTTTCGATTGGGTTTTCTCAAAATTAAAATATACGTCATTATAACATTAATTATTAAATATGAACATACATTTTAATTTACCACAACCACACACTGACTCCAAAAATTATGAAATTTGAAATCTTGCTATTTTTTACAAATATAGTTCTAATGGATCTCATTTCATCGAATTTTGAGACCGTTTGAAAAGTGACCTTATTTCTAGCTTATTAAATTTACATCTAAAACTGAACACGCGTTTGAATTTACCACGCTTACATATGAATTCCAATTGACTTGAAATTTTACACCTGACAATAACTTGACGTTCCGGATCCAACAAAATTAATTTCATCGAAAACGGAGGTCGTTTGGAAAATAACAATTTTTAAGGCCGTATATAATATTAAAATATTATTAAACTCTATAGCGACTATTTTAAACTTTAATTTGGACATAACTTACATTTTTTTTAATACGAAATCTCAATTTTCTACATTCGTTAGAAAGATATTACTAAATAGATGCTAACGTTTTTTATTTTACTGAAATCCGACCTATATTGAATTTTGTATATCCAATTGAAATTCAAAACTAAATTTTCAAACTACCGCGACATTATGTGTTCCTTTTATTTAAATTTTAAATTTATATGTTCTATCTTCGTTTTCAAATAAATTCTAAGTCGCTAATTCTCAAAATAAATTGCTTAAAATATTTGATTTCCATTAAATTCAATTAAAAATAAATTTTAAATTGGCTCCAAAAATCAAGGTTCACTACACTATATAAGCTGTTTTGCAACTCCCTATTGCAGAAAATTTGCAAGGGCTTTGAGCCATTGCGAGATAGCAATGGCAAAAGTCTGTTGTATAATTCGGCGTTATGGTCAACAGCCGTTCTAAATTTTAGAACGGATTTAATCCGCTCTAAAATTAAATACTTCCTTCGGTACACTCACTTTCCCAAAGCAGTATGCTCTCATTCTTTCTACTTCACACAAGAAAAAAGGAAAGAAAAAAATCGCTTGCCTTAGATCTTGAAAACCAGAGCTCCTGATCATCTCCTAATCGAAGACGCTAGCCTCTTCTGATCTTCTCGTGATCAACCATAATCAGCCATCAACCATAATCAGGTAATCAATTCAAATTGATCAGAGATATTTAGATTTTCTATTATTTTGTTATTCAGGCCTTAATCGATTCAAATTGCCCTAGATCTATGGATTATTTTGCTTGATTTCTAATTGATAAATTTTATAGATTTCTGCTACATTTTAGGGTTTGTGATTTTTACTGTGAACGATATCTATGTATGTGATTATATAACGAATTATTGGAGATGTTTGTACATTTGTTGAGCATACAGTAATAGGATTCAGGTGAGACATCCCAAGATGTAGGTAGGTTTCTTTGGGTTGGAAAAATCAATGCAGACAATAGGAATTATAAAAGACACCAGGAGAAAGCTATAAAAGTTTCTGGTACCAGCAAATCTTTATCTCTTTTAATCAGGTATTGAATATGAAGTCTTTTAATTATTGTCTTATCTTTGTCTGAAATTACAGAAATGAAGTCCACTTATGTTCTCTACGAATTTCACAACCATATGAATTTCTTTTTCACTTATTGCTTGTGCTACTTTTAAAGTTAGCTTCAATTTAAAAATCCTTAGTTGAGCTTGTTTTTTTTGTTTACTTCTGTTCCTCTACGAAATTTCACTAGCTGTTAAGGTATACACCATATCCATTCTTTGAAGAAGAAAAATGAAAGTGATTAATCAGACTAGCAAGTTTTTTTACTTTCTAAACGATACAGTACTTGCAAAATTGCCTCCTTATATTCTAGTTAAAATTTGTTATTGTAGTGGCTCATTAATTATTTAAAACTGAAAATTTGAGATTGATTCTATTCTCTAAATTTTTGCTCGTAGAATTATGCTTTTACAAGCATGTTATTTTATGTTTGATTATATTCAAACAATACATGAGTGATTCCTCATGATTCCACCTTGAATTAAGTTACGCTAAATGGCTTATGTTGTTAGATTGATTTCTTTACATTCACTCAATTATTGATTTTATTTGCAGAGAAGAACAAGGACGGTTGGTGACAAGAACTTGGCTCCTGTTGACACTCGTGTTGAAGCAACAAAACAGATGCTTAAGAAAAAGGTGAATGTTTTCGAATGTGTGTGTATATATATATATACATACATATATGTAGCAAGATGCAAAGTTTTGGTGAAAAAGCTGGTAATTATTTGGAAACTGTTTGATTTCTATATTATATTCAATTAATCATTTTTTCTTTAACGGACTTTGTAAGGACCCGAAACTTCCCCGATCTCCAAAGAGAAGAGGAAGGATGGATTTCCTTGAGGACAAGACAAATCAGAACACAAACAGAAGAACATTTCATTGCTTATTACAACAATTCCATCATAATACAAGGATATACAGAGTATAAATAAATAAAATACATTTGATAAATATCAGAGATTTAAATTACATTTAAATACATAGCAGCGGAAAAATAATACAAAACACAACTGAAAAAGATAAATGGATACAGAGCTTTCCGGATATCATTCCAGCAGTAAACCAGGATCCTGTGAATATAATATCTACAAAACACAACTACTAGCTGCCCGTGCGGAAATAATGGCACCCAGAGTTTAGGTTAAAACAATAAACTCCAGGTTAGTCATGTGACTGGTGTGAGAACTAAAACAGTTATTATCTTAGTTTTAAAGTAAGGTAAATCAAGGGACCACGCCGTATAACACGGAACGGGTTTCCTCCCAAGAATTCCAGTGCATAAAACAACAGCGCAATGCTAAATAAAGAATAATGAAGCTATTATAAGACTCAGGTCCCATCACATAATGCAACGCAAGCCGAAGGATAGAGTTTTTACCTTATAATAGCCAAGAATGCTTGGTATGTAAAATTTCATGTTTTATTATTACTATAAGTGTATAGTGTCAAAACAATTTCAATCATAAGTATCAATCATAGACGGCATAAGTGCCCCATACCACTATGTCGCCATATATAGGTTTACAATTAAAACTGCAAAATGTCGTATTGGAAGTTGGATTTCCATCTGTGAACCAAGGCAAAGGATCGTCCTCACCGCTTTGAGACAATCTAGCCTACCATGTCTCAGGCAAGTACTCTGTCAAGCATTCGGATTGTCAGGGCTGGTCCACTCGATGTGGATTAAAATGTCTGAACACTGCGTTTTCCCGCCCTATGGGGCGTAAACTGATCATATCCCGACCAAACTATCGGCCCCGGAACGACCGATATAACCGAGGAGCCTCACTATCCATCATCCACATAAGTAAAATGCCAGGGCTAGTAAAACACTGACACCACTCCTAGCTAGAAAGAAACGCATGCCCTCCCCGATGTCCTCTCCCATTTCTGGTTCACACCGGTGTGTGAGGCTCACGAATTAACGCCCACGCTATATTAAAGTCGTGCTTTGATCATCAACCACTAGACTCTGCTTTTCAACAGAAGCCTTGATCATTTGCATCTCAGCATGCCACACAAGCAATTCACGCTATGCAACCGATGTTTATCAATCACACAGAATGAAATCCGATGTCAGACACACATCCATTTACAAGTTTGTTCTGGGTCTGAACAAAACCGGAGGCACCTTATTCCTCCCCCATATGTCCAATACAGTGGAGAGGTCCTCGCATATCCGGTCAATCTCCAAGTACGTCCGGACGATCACCACTTATTACCTTGTCTTGGGTATACAGCCCAATCAAGACATCAGTAATCATCCAAACGATGTGAAAACCTCCGGTCTTTAACCACCATCTTCATCCTTGACATATCGTCGAATCGGTTATTCTAAATGGGATAAACCCGGTCTTTTTGAATAACTCGCATATATAATAAACAAGTGCTATAAAAACACAACATACGCCTCATTCCAATCCAGAATATTCCTTTATTCAAATATTCTTATACTTTGGGAAAGGTTCCCATTAATTTTATCAAAGATAAATTATTTAAGTTTATTCTTTAATCTGCATGTCTTTAACTGGGTTAAAGAACCAATGTCCTTTAAAGTACGGTTCATGATATTGTAATGGCGCGTTTTGTTAGCTGTCGAATAATTAATTTATTTAATTATTAAATATCGATTGGGCATAGTCATTCGAATATTAGTTATTCGATAGGAGTTAATCGAAATAGAGTTTATCGAATATAAGTTATTAAAAAGGGAGAGTTAATCGAATAGAGATTACTCGAAAGAGAGTTATACGTCGAATTCGATTATATCAAATTCGGGAAAGTGCTATTTACCTTCCGGGTTTTAAATCAAGGTATAGTTATAATCAAACGTTTTCATATGAGAAGTGGATTCGTAACCTGAATCCGAGAATTTGCGTAAACAGATGATTGGAAAAAGTGAGCGACGAGCTTCATCTATTTCACAGTAAAGGACGTTGTTCAATTAAGGTCTGAGAGGTAATTATACCCCAACTTGATTGACTTCAGAATTGACAAAGGAATAGTTGTGGTTCGATAGAAAAGGTTGATTTGAAATATAGTTAAGTAATAAACGATTAATGGATTAAGCGTAAAGATGTTTTATACAACGTTCATTTGAAATCCGTAAATGAGTTTTGGGAACGTTTTCCAAATATAATCAGTTATGTTTTCTAAACATAGAAAATGAAATGTTTTCATGATAAGAATTTAGGAAATAGAGTTAAGCAAATTCAGAAACTGACTGGAGAGGGTAAGTTGAACGGTTTTCTAAGTAACGATCTGATGTTGGTTTCGACCTTCCGGATTGATACTTAGAGAATTGTCCTCATACTAGTTACAGTTAGGGACTGATAGTTGCGAAATAATAGTGATGTGGAAATAAGTTATGGAAATGTTTTCCAATGATTAATAACATATATTTTCTAAATATATGAAATAAGGAAATATGAACATATGATGATTGATCGATCGAATTTCCATTTGGAAATAAGATCGTTGTTTGTACACCGACATGTTTTCATTTGATAGTTGAATCACAGACTATCAAAGTTTTTACCATTTTAACGTTGTTAATATGGAGAGACCGGTTGGATTATTATCCAAAGAACCACTCTGTATTGGCATAAGCGTTGCGAGCAATATCTGCCAAAGATAAATTGAAGACGGAGTAAAGTGCAAGGGCTGTTGTATAAGTCTTAGATAACAGTGACTAAGATGGATATACTGAATAGTGCCTTCGGTTTGTCCAGTCCCAGGACAACGTATATGGAAGAAGGTCTGACAGAGTATATCCAATGGATCGCGTAAGTTGATCTGTCCAAACGTATTCACGTTTGGTGGCGGAGGAATTCGTTTCTCTTAGCTGTATACCCGTGTTATTTTTGAATAAGTCAATTTGTGATTTGGCGGGTATGACGATGTGGCATTCAAAGTGAATGGTGATCAGATGTTCTGAAGATAGACGTAGCCTCTAGCCTCACACCAGGAAGTAACAAAAGTTGGGCTAGGCAGCATGGCTAGTTGGGTCATCCCCAAGCAGGGTGTATTGTCACCGATCTAGAGAATATTCATATTTATACTTCTTTTTGATTCTGTACCTTCGGATGACGGTTTGATGGCCTACAACCGTGGTGGCAATATATTCGCGACACTCAAGCTAAATGAGTGAGCGGTCATGTGTGGCCGGGTTGCAAGACGTTCTTGTTGAACCCTGAGTGTATCACCTCTAGAGTACACTATTCAGAAGGTGCTCCCATACCTTGTCTGTTGGAATCCATTCTCCGATAAGCGCCCTGCGGTTTATGATTTTATACTATGTATGTAGAACGTGAGATGCAAGCGTTTCTGCTAGATTGATATCTATTTGTACTTAGACATTATTATAATATCACAATGATATTGCTTGTCAAAGTTGTTCAGATACTCATAAGGAAAAACCCGTTCCGTATTTACGGCATGGTCTTATGACATACCCTATACCTGTTTTAAACTATTTTACTCATACCAGTCCCATGACTGACCCGGAGTTTACTTTGTTGTTTTCCCTAAACTCTTGGGTGCCTAAATTTGTACGGGCAGTCAAGTAGTCGGGATTTACAGATATGCTTGGAGAGCTTGGAGCAGGAGGCTGCAAGATTCTATAGCTATAGTTATTTCCGCTGTGTTGTAAGTGTTGTACTCTGATAAGTGCTATTGTATATATATAACTGTTTACTTCAAAGCTATGTTATATATTATATGTTATTCGTTCCGCTGTGAGATTCGTGTTACTCTGATGATTCTGATGTTCTTCTTCTTCTATTCTATTAGTTCTATCTTTTCTTTCTCACCTTCTAAATTCTTTCACTAACATCGCGGAATTTTCGACTCTCGAGGAGTCGGAAATTTCCAGCTGTTACAGTTGGTATCAGAGCTTAAGTTAAGAATTACTTGGCTCTGTGGCGTGACTCGGTAGAGATAGGGTTAGTAATACCCTAGACTGAAATTGAGTGTATATATACGAGTGCGTATTTGTATTTGATATAAAATGGTTTTATATTGTGGAGATTCATTGGCTGAGTTGCTATGAGTTCTGGTCGATCAGTTTGATCCACTGTATCGGTAGGAGTAAATAAACACTTGAATACGATGGGTCGTCATGATATGTTTTGAAAAAGGGTAAGTGAATTTAACATTACCCAAAGTATATTTTGATATAGAAATATATATATATATATCAAAATTTTAATATATTAGATATATTGGTTGTTATTATAATCGAGTAAGATTATAAATTAAATGGTTATATATAAATAACCAATCAGAATTCCTATAAGTAAAATACGTGGAATCAGTTGAATTAAAATCTGAAATTTAAATCAAAATTTGGAATTAAAATAAGGAAATTTTAAGTTCCTGGGAGATTTTGAAAATGTTTTTCAATTTGAAATAAATATAGTATCTAACCCACCTATATGACTGGAAAATAATTCCGAGGATGGATCGATACATCGTCGGTGTGATTTTCGAGTTTCTAAGTGGCGGATTACTACCAAGGGTTTTGTTTTCAAATGGCGTTGTGAAAACAAGTTGTTTAAAAATTCAAAGGTTTTGAATTAGGGTTTAGGATTTGAAATTGATTTGAAATAAACCCAGGAATTTTGAATTCTGGAATTAAAAATTTAACGTATGAAGTTAAATGGATTAAAATTTTGAAGGTGGGTAAATAAATTTGAATTAAGCTTCGACAAGGTTAAATATAATATAGGATTATATTGGAATGATGTCGAGTAAGTTGATTGATGATATAAGGATTGGAATCAAGAATTTGTACTTAAGTTGGAAATGGAATCTGACTTGAGTTTAAGCAAATGATTGGGTTTGAGGATGAAAACTGATGGGAGATTGGTTGAGATAACATTGGGATATGTTGGGTTGATAACAGGTGAAAGTGATAAGGTTAATATGCCCAACAAAAAGGTACAAGTTTATATTTGATATAAGCATGAGATTTATGAGCCGATTTGGCAAGCCGCTTGGCTGTTTGATTTTCTTGTGGGTTGGAGATGGCCTAGAGAGGCGAGTTGTGGTTTTACCGATAGGGCTGTACAAAGGAGGTTATGGCAAAATTTTCCGAAAATTTAAAGTGTTAGAAAATTTTCAGAATTTTTGAAAATTTTAATTAGTCGGAAGAATAAATATTTCAGTCGATATTAAGTGGTTCGGTTGAAATCAGAAATAACGGGTAAACCAATCTTAGGAGTTCCAATATATAGGGTCAACCTCTAACTTAGCAATTTCGAGGACGAAATTATTTTAAGGGGGGAAGTCTGTAATGGCGCGTTTTGTTAGCTGTCGAATAATTAATTTATTTAATTATTAAATATCGATTGGGCGATATCGATGACTTGAATTAAATAATATTGAATATTTAATTAAAATAAATAATATAATAATATATTATAATGTCGAAATAATCGGAAATCACCGAATTCACAATACTGTGTGAATTGGATTAGCTAAAATATTTAATTCAGTTTAGAATTTGATTTGAATAACGAATCGATTTAATAATCGACGTTAAAACGTATTAATTATAATATAATTAAAATAGAGCGCGAAACGACGCGGTAGTTCGCTATTTGGCGATTTAGACTTCAAGTGGATGTACAGGGTTCGTTTTAAATCGGATTTCTGTGAAACAAGAAATGTGTGGAGCTGGTGGAGTATATCTTTCTAGTGGAAGAGAAAAATCGGGATTTCGTCGTGTAGATTTTGACATATGTCCAAATCAAATTTTAAAATAGTCGCTATAGAATCGTTTATCGGCCATAACGGTTATTTCAAAATAACTAGATATCGGGTGTGAATACAGACAAGGTTCTTTTGGAAAATAGCGATAATTTAATTTTTAGGATTTTACTGTAATTTTTAATTAATTAAATAAGCAACTTTTTATTTGGAGTATTTGACACCCTGTAATCAACATTTTGAGGTTTCAAAATATGAGTTAATCTACCGGTATTATTATATTTTCGGGACCGTGGCGAAATGCTTGACACGACGGTAATGTTAACTCTGTCCACAGCGGTGCATACGTAAACGAAATTTTACGAAAAAGGATCCCTAATAACTACGTAAAAACATGAACACATAAACTCCACGTTTCATTTAAAATATGTGGTACATCTACACTCCACGTTTTAACTTCTCATTTAAAAACAGACCGTGGACACCTCTCACTCACAAATACAAACCCTTATAAACCAAAAATACTCCATCCTTACAACCCAAAAATCCATCTTCTGTAAATCAAATAAAAAGTGGTCGCCTCCTCTTATATTCTTTCAGCGATTTTTATAAAATCCAATAGTTCATGGAATCGAACGTGCTTGGATCCGTTGAACTCCAGGGTTCGAGTGCTTCACGATGGTATGCGTCTTGAGGGGTGCGACGCTGATGTCTGGATCTCCATTTCTTACAGGCGCGGCTAGGGCTTGGGACTGGCGTCGATTGAGGGAGAGGTAGGAGAAGAGGCTAGTGGCATTGGACTTAGGGTAGAAGGAGGAGTCGAATGGCAAAGTTTGGCGAAATTTCTTGAACAAAGAAATCGCACAAAATTCCTGTAGCCGTGGGCTTTGGCTACAGGTCGGAACTCATAGAAAGGCGTCGAAGTTGAGGGTAAGGGGTCTGGCAGGTGGAGTTTACGGCGAACAACTCAACGGTGATTTCACTTTGGAATTTCGTGAAGGGGAGGAAGAGATATTGGAGCTCAAGGTGTCGGCAAATGGCAATGTAGATGAGCAGATGTTTCTGTTGTTCGTGGAAGAAGGGTCTGAAGCGGGTACATGCGGGGTTTAACATATGGGGGTTATTGGGCCAAAGGAGATGGTGAGGCCCATTAATATAAATAATTAAGTTTTTTTTTATTATTCAAATAGTGTATAAACTTCAAGAGTATGTAACTTTCACATACGTTATCGAAACTCAGCGAAACAAGATCCGGCAGGATCATATGGACGAGCACTCCACAATGAGACTAACCGAGAGTGAATCCGAGCTCGTTACAATTTATAGCGAAATAAATTGTCCGTCGAAATCAAAGAACGCAAACCGTTATTTAACGGTTAACGCGCAAATGTGAGTAAATCTCACTAACTCTGAACAGTTTATAATTTCATGTTGTATTGTTAGAACTGTTAAAAATTATCTGTTTGACTGTGTGTTGATTGTTTGATTGAACTGCTAGTCAGTTAGTTAAATTTCTATATTGATTCTGTTTAACAGAATATATCATATGGAACTGAAAGTGATGTTATCTATATTGTCTAACATCTGTGATGCAGGGAAACAGGTTGGAGGAATCCAACTGGATTCCTCAACAGTTATTTTACTGTGATTTATATAGTGTGATATATAATGTGATATATAATCTATTGGCGATTATATGTGTTTGAACGATATTGAACATCGTGATTTGATATGATTGAATACCATAACATACCGAAATGTTGATAAGGGGATTTTCAATGTTTATATTGAAAATGAATCTTATTTATAAAATCGATAGGATTTTATAAAAGGAAACATTTATTGTGAAAATAAATGAAATAAAATAGAAACATTTATTTAGAAAATAAATGAATTAGAATATAAAGGAATATTTATTTAGGAAATAAATAAAGGAACATTTATTTAGATTATAAATAAATGGAATAAAGGAATATTTATTTAGGGAATAAATAAAGGAACACTTGTTCGGAAAATAAATAGAATTATACAAGGATAGATTTAAACACGTGCTTCGCACACAAGTATAACACGATATGGATTTTAAGGGGATATTGTAGAAGTAGGAATTATAACCAGAATGTGATAAAAGGATTAAACAAAGTACTTGGTTAGGTTAACCAAAGCAAGTTAGTCGAGTTAAACAAAGTAATTTGTTAGGTTAACCAAAGCAAGTTAGTCGAGTTAATCAAAGTAATTTGTTAGGTTAACCAAAGTAAATTAGTTAAGATAAACTAAGCGGTTAATCGAAGTGAATTAGTTAAGTTAAACTAATTGGTAAATCAAAGTGAATTAACTAAGTTAAACTAAGTGGATTAGTTCAGTTAATCGAGACAAGTAAATCAAGTTAGGTTAAACCATTTGAGTTAACCAGTTAGGTTAAACCATTTGAGTTAACCAGTTAAAGATAAACAGTTAGAGTTGACCAGTTAGAGTTGACCAGTTAGAGTTATCCAAGTGGAGTTAATCGAGTAGAGTTGCCGAATATCACTTATTCGAAGTAGAGTTATCGAATATAGTATATTCGAGGGAAGAGTAATCGAATATAGTTTATTCGAGTGGAGAAATCAAAGGTTATTCATTTGAGAAGAGTTACCGAATATTATTTATTCGAAGAGTAGTTATCGAATATTGGTTATTCGAAGTTAGTTAATCCAAAGGAGTTATTCGAAGTTAGTCAATCCAAAGGAGTTATTCGAAGTTAGCTAATCCAAAGGAGTTATTCGAAGTTAGTTAATCCAAAGGAGTTAGTCGAAGAGGAAATCGAATATAGTTATTCGAAAGAAAGTGTTAATCGAATATAGTTATTCGAGTAAAGTTAAAAGAGTTAATCGAATATAATTTATTCGAATAGAGTTAGAGAAGTTAATCGAATATAGTTCATTCGAATAGTGTTGGAGGAGATATCGAATACAGTTTATTCGATAGGATAGAAGTGAATATAATTTATCAATTAAGTTATTCGAATTAGTTATTCGAATAGAGTTAAACACGTAAGAGTTAATTGAATATTAGTTATTCAATTTGAGTTAATCGAATTTAGTTATTCGAAAGGAGTTAATCAATTTGAGTTAAGTTAATCGATTTGAATTAAGTTGAATCGAAATGGAGTAAATCGATTAGAATTAAGTTAATCGAGTTAGAGTAAATCGAATATTAGTTATTCGAAGGTAAGTTATTCGAATTAGTTATTCAAAGGAGTTAATCAATTAAGTTATTCGAATGAGTCATTCGAAGGAGTAAATCAAATTAAGTTAATCAATTAGAGTTGAGTTAATTGATTTGGTTTAAGTTAAGTAATCGAGTTAAGAAATCGAGTTGAGATAATCGAGTTAAGAAAATCAAGTTGAGTTAATCGAATAAGTTATTCGATAAGAGTAAATCTATTTAAGTTAAATCGGATGTTAGTTAGTCGATAAGAGTTAATGAAATAGAGCCAACCAAGAAGAGTCATTCGAATATTAGTTATTCGATAGGAGTTAATCGAAATAGAGTTTATCGAATATAAGTTATTAAAAAGGGAGAGTTAATCGAATAGAGATTACTCGAAAGAGAGTTATACGTCGAATTCGATTATATCAAATTCGGGAAAGTACTATTTAACTTCCGGGTTTTAAATCAAGGTATAGTTATAATCAAACGTTTTCATATGAGAAGTGGATTCGTAACCTGAATCCGAGAATTTGCGTAAACAGATGATTGGAAAAAGTGAGCGACGAGCTTCATCTATTTCACAGTAAAGGACGTTGTTCAATTAAGGTCTGAGAGGTAATTATACCCCAACTTGATTGACTTCAGAATTGACAAAGGAATAGTTGTGGTTCGATAGAAAAGGTTGATTTGAAATATAGTTAAGTAATAAACGATTAATGGATTAAGCGTAAAGATGTTTTATACAACGTTCATTTGAAATCCGTAAATGAGTTTTGGGAACGTTTTCCAAATATAATCAGTTATGTTTTCTAAACATAGAAAATGAAATGTTTTCATGATAAGAATTTAGGAAATAGAGTTAAGCAAATTCAGAAACTGACTGGAGAGGGTAAGTTGAACGGTTTTCTAAGTAACGATCTGATGTTGGTTTCGACCTTCCGGATTGATACTTAGAGAATTGTCCTCATACTAGTTACAGTTAGGGACTGATAGTTGCGAAATAATAGTGATGTGGAAATAAGTTATGGAAATGTTTTCCAATGATTAATAACATATATTTTCTAAATATATGAAATAAGGAAATATGAACATATGATGATTGATCGATCGAATTTCCATTTGGAAATAAGATCGTTGTTTGTACACCGACATGTTTTCATTTGATAGTTGAATCACGGACTATCAAAGTTTTTACCATTTTAACGTTGTTAATATGGAGAGACCGATTGGATTATTATCCAAAGAACCACTCTGTATTGGCATAAGCGTTGCGAGCAATATCTGCCAAAGATAAATTGAAGACGGAGTAAAGTGCAAGGGTTGGTGTATAAGTCTTAGATAACAGTGACTAAGATGGATATACTGAATAGTGCCTTCGGTTTGTCCAGTCCCAGGACAACGTATATGGAAGAAGGTCTGACAGAGTATATCCAATGGATCGCGTAAGTTGATCTGTCCAAACGTATTCACGTTTGGTGGCGGAGGAATTCGTTTCCCTTAGCTGTATACCCGTGTTATTTTTGAATAAGTCAATTTGTGATTTGGCGGGTATGACGATGTGGCATTCAAAGTGAATGGTGATCAGGTGTTCTGAAGATAGACGTAGCCTCTAGCCTCACACCAGGAAGTAACAAAAGTTGGGCTAGGCAGCATGGCTAGTTGGGTCATCCCCAAGCAGGGTGTATTGTCACCGATCTAGAGAATATTCATATTTATACTTCTTTTTGATTCTGTACCTTCGGATGACGGTTTGATGGCCTACAACCGTGGTGGCAATATATTCGCGACACTCAAGCTAAATGAGTGAGCGGTCATGTGTGGCCGGGTTGCAAGACACTCTAGAGTACACTATTCAGAAGGTACTCCCATACCTTGTCTGTTGGAATCCATTCTCCGATAAGCGCCCTGCGGTTTATGATTTTATACTATGTATGTAGAACGTGAGATGCAAGCGTTTCTGCTAGATTGATATCTATTTGTACTTAGACATTATTATAATATCACAATGATATTGCTTGTCAAAGTTGTTTAGATACTCATAAGGAAAAACCCGTTCCGTATTTACGGCGTGGTCTTATGACATACCCTATACCTGTTTTAAACTATTTTACTCATACCAGTCCCATGACTGACCCGGAGTTTACTTTGTTGTTTTCCCTAAACTCTTGGGTGCCTAAATTTGTACGGGCAGTCAAGTAGTCGGGATTTACAGATATGCTTGGAGAGCTTGGAGCAGGAGGCTGCAAGATTCTATAGCTATAGTTATTTCCGTTGTGTTGTAAGTGTTGTACTCTGATAAGTGCTATTGTATATATATAACTGTTTACTTCAAAGCTATGTTATATATTATATGTTATTCGTTCCGCTGTGAGATTCGTGTTACTCTGATGATTCTGATGTTCTTCTTCTTCTATTCTATTAGTTCTATCTTTTCTTTCTCACCTTCTAAATTCTTTCACTAACGTCGCGGAATTTTCGACTCTCGAGGAGTCGGAAATTTCCAGCCGTTACAGTTGGTATCAGAGCTTAAGTTAAGAATTACTTGGCTCTGTGGCGTGACTCGGTAGAGATAGGGTTAGTAATACCCTAGACTGAAATTGAGTGTATATATACGAGTGCGTATTTGTATTTGATATAAAATGGTTTTATATTGTGGAGATCCATTGGCTGAGTTGTTTATGAGTTCTGGTCGATCAGTTTGATCCACTGTATCGGTAGGAGTAAATAAACACTTGAATACGATTGGTCGTCACGATATGTTTTGAAAAAGGGTAAGTGAATTTAACATTACCCAAAGTATATTTTGATATAGAAATATATATATATATATATATATATATATATATATATATCAAAATTTTAATATATTAGATATATTGGTTGTTATTATAATCGAGTAAGATTATAAATTAAATGGTTATATATAAATAACCAATCAGAATTCCTATAAGTAAAATACGTGGAATCAGTTGAATTAAAATCTGAAATTTAAATCAAAATTTGGAATTAAAATAAGGAAATTTTAAGTTCCTGGGAGATTTTGAAAATGTTTTTCAATTTGAAATAAATATAGTATCTAACTCACCTAGATGACTGGAAAATAATTCCGAGGATGGATCGATACATCGTCGGTGTGATTTTCGAGTTTCTAAGTGGCGGATTACTACCAAGGGTTTTGTTTTCAAATGGCGTTGTGAAAACAAGTTGTTTAAAAATTCAAAGGTTTTGAATTAGGGTTTAGGATTTGAAATTGATTTGAAATAAACCCAGGAATTTTGAATTCTGGAATTAAAAATTTAACGTATGAAGTTAAATGGATTAAAATTTTGAAGGTGGGTAAATAAATTTGAATTAAGCTTCGACAAGGTTAAATATAATATAGGATTATATTGGAATGATGTCGAGTAAGTTGATTGATGATATAAGGATTGGAATCAAGAATTTGTACTTAAGTTGGAAATGGAATCTGACTTGAGTTTAAGCAAATGATTGGGTTTGAGGATGAAAACTGATGGGAGATTGGTTGAGATAACATTGGGATATGTTGGGTTGATAACAGGTGAAAGTGATAAGGTTAATATGCCCGACAAAAAGGTACAAGTTTATATTTGATATAAGCATGAGATTTATGAGCCGATTTGGCAAGCCGCTTGGCTGTTTGATTTTCTTGTGGGTTGGAGATGGCCTAGAGAGGCGAGTTGTGGTTTTACCGATAGGGCCTGTACAAAGGAGGTTATGGCAAAATTTTCCGAAAATTTAAAGTGTTAGAAAATTTTCAGAATTTTTGAAAATTTTAATTAGTCGGAAGAATAAATATTTCAGTCGATATTAAGTGGTTCGGTTGAAATCAGAAATAACGGGTAAACCAATCTTAGGAGTTCCAATATATAGGGTCAACCTCTAACTTAGCAATTTCGAGGACGAAATTATTTTAAGGGGGGAAGTCTGTAATGGCGCGTTTTGTTAGCTGTCGAATAATTAATTTATTTAATTATTAAATATCGATTGGGCGATATCGATGACTTGAATTAAATAATATTGAATATTTAATTAAAATAAATAATATAATAATATATTATAATGTCGAAATAATCGGAAATCACCGAATTCACAATACTGTGTGAATTGGATTAGCTAAAATATTTAATTCAGTTTAGAATTTGATTTGAATAACGAATCGATTTAATAATCGACGTTAAAACGTATTAATTATAATATAATTAAAATAGAGCGCGAAACGACGCGGTAGTTCGCTATTTGGCGATTTAGACTTCAAGTGGATGTACAGGGTTCGTTTTAAATCGGATTTCTGTGAAACAAGAAATGTGTGGAGCTGGTGGAGTATATCTTTCTAGTGGAAGAGAAAAATCGGGATTTCGTCGTGTAGATTTTGACATATGTCCAAATCAAATTTTAAAATAGTCGCTATAGAATCGTTTATCGGCCATAACGGTTATTTCAAAATAACTAGATATCGGGTGTGAATACAGACAAGGTTCTTTTGGAAAATAGCGATAATTTAATTTTTAGGATTTTACTGTAATTTTTAATTAATTAAATAAGCAACTTTTTATTTGGAGTATTTGACACCCTGTAATCAACATTTTGAGGTTTCAAAATATGAGTTAATCTACCGGTATTATTATATTTTCGGGACCGTGGCGAAATGCTTGACACGACGGTAATGTTAACTCTGTCCATAGCGGTGCATACGTAAACGAAATTTTACGAAAAAGGATCCCTAATAACTACGTAAAAACATGAACACATAAACTCCACGTTTCATTTAAAATATGTGGTACATCTACACTCCACGTTTTAACTTCTCATTTAAAAACAGACCGTGGACACCTCTCACTCACAAATACAAACCCTTATAAACCAAAAATACTCCATCCTTACAACCCAAAAATCCATCTTCTGTATATCAAATAAAAAGTGGCCGCCTCCTCTTATATTCTTTCAGCGATTTTTATAAAATCCAATAGTTCATGGAATCGAACGTGCTTGGATCCGTTGAACTCCAGGGTTCGAGTGCTTCACGATGGTATGCGTCTTGAGGGGTGCGACGCTGATGTCTGGATCTCCATTTCTTACAGGCGCGGCTAGGGCTTGGGACTGGCGTCGATTGAGGGAGAGGTAGGAGAAGAGGCTAGTGGCATTGGACTTAGGGTAGAAGGAGGAGTCGAATGGCAAAGTTTGGCGAAATTTCTTGAACAAAGAAATCGCACAAAATTCCTGTAGCCGTGGGCTTTGGCTACAGGTCGGAACTCATAGAAAGGCGTCGAAGTTGAGGGTAAGGGGTCTGGCAGGTGGAGTTTACGGTGAGCAACTCAATGGTGATTTCACTTTGGAATTTCGTGAAGGGGAGGAAGAGATATTGGAGCTCAAGGTGTCGGCAAATGGCAATGTAGATGAGCGGATGTTTCTGTTGTTCGTGGAAGAAGGGTCTGAAGCGGGTACATGCGGGGTTTAACATATGGGGGTTATTGGGCCAAAGGAGATGGTGAGGCCCATTAATATAAATAATTAAGTTTTTATTTATTATTCAAATAGTGTATAAACTTCAAGAGTATGTAACTTTCACATACGTTATCGAAACTCAGCGAAACAAGATCCGGCAGGATCATATGGACGAGCACTCCACAATGAGACTAACCGAGAGTGAATCCGAGCTCGTTACAATTTATAGCGAAATAAATTGTCCGTCGAAATCAAAGAACGCAAACCGTTATTTAACGGTTAACGCGCAAATGTGAGTAAATCTCACTAACTCTGAACAGTTTATAATTTCATGTTGTATTGTTAGAACTGTTAAAAATTATCTGTTTGACTGTGTGTTGATTGTTTGATTGAACTGCTAGTCAATTAGTTAAATTTCTATATTGATTCTGTTTAACAGAATATATCATATGGAACTGAAAGTGATGTTATCTATATTGTCTAACATCCGTGATGCAGGGAAACAGGTTGGAGGAATCCAACTGGATTCCTCAACAGTTATTTTACTGTGATTTATATAGTGTGATATATAATGTGATATATAATCTATTGGCGATTATATGTGTTTGAACGATATTGAACATCGTGATTTGATATGATTGAATACCATAACATACCGAAATGTTGATAAGGGGATTTTCAATGTTTATATTGAAAATGAATCTTATTTATAAAATCGATAGGATTTTATAAAAGGAAACATTTATTGTGAAAATAAATGAAATAAAATAGAAACATTTATTTAGAAAATAAATGAATTAGAATATAAAGGAATATTTATTTAGGAAATAAATAAAGGAACATTTATTTAGATTATAAATAAATGGAATAAAGGAATATTTATTTAGGGAATAAATAAAGGAACACTTGTTCGGAAAATAAATAGAATTATACAAGGATGGATTTAAGCACGTGCTTCGCACACAAGTATAACACGATATGGATTTTAAGGGGATATTGTAGAAGTAGGAATTATAACCAGAATGTGATAAAAGGATTAAACAAAGTAATTGGTTAGGTTAACCAAAGCAAGTTAGTCGAGTTAAACAAAGTAATTTGTTAGGTTAACCAAAGCAAGTTAGTCGAGTTAATCAAAGTAATTTGTTAGGTTAACCAAAGTAAATTAGTTAAGATAAACTAAGCGGTTAATCGAAGTGAATTAGTTAAGTTAAACTAATTGGTAAATCAAAGTGAATTAACTAAGTTAAACTAAGTGGATTAGTTCAGTTAATCGAGACAAGTAAATCAAGTTAGGTTAAACCATTTGAGTTAACCAGTTAGGTTAAACCATTTGAGTTAACCAGTTAAAGTTTACCAGTTAAAGATAAACAGTTAGAGTTGACCAGTTAGAGTTGACCAGTTAGAGTTTTCCAAGTGGAGTTAATCGAGTAGAGTTGCCGAATATCACTTATTTGAAGTAGAGTTATCGAATATAGTATATTCGAGGGAAGAGTAATCGAATATAGTTTATTCGAGTGGAGAAATCAAAGGTTATTCATTTGAGAAGAGTTACCGAATATTATTTATTCGAAGAGTAGTTATCGAATATTGTTTATTCGAAGTTAGTTAATCCAAAGGAGTTATTCGAAGTTAGTCAATCCAAAGGAGTTATTCGAAGTTAGTTAATCCAAAGGAGTTATTCGAAGTTAGCTAATCCAAAGGAGTTATTCGAAGTTAGTTAATCCAAAGGAGTTAGTCGAAGAGGAAATCGAATATAGTTATTCGAAAGAAAGTGTTAATCGAATATAGTTATTCGAGTAAAGTTAAAAGAGTTAATCGAATATAATTTATTCGAATAGAGTTAGAGAAGTTAATCGAATATAGTTCATTCGAATAGTGTTGGAGGAGATATCGAATACAGTTTATTCGATAGGATAGAAGTGAATATAATTTATCAATTAAGTTATTCGAATTAGTTATTCGAATAGAGTTAAACACGTAAGAGTTAATTGAATATTAGTTATTCAATTTGAGTTAATCGAATTTAGTTATTCGAAAGGAGTTAATCAATTTGAGTTAAGTTAATCGATTTGAATTAAGTTGAATCGAAATGGAGTAAATCGATTAGAATTAAGTTAATCGAGTTAGAGTAAATCGAATATTAGTTATTCGAAGGTAAGTTATTCGAATTAGTTATTCAAAGGAGTTAATCAATTAAGTTATTCGAATGAGTCATTCGAAGGAGTAAATCAAATTAAGTTAATCAATTAGAGTTGAGTTAATTGATTTGGGTTAAGTTAAGTAATCGAGTTAAGAAATCGAGTTGAGATAATCGAGTTAAGAAAATCAAGTTGAGTTAATCGAATAAGTTATTCGATAAGACTAAATCCATTTAAGTTAAATCGGATGTTAGTTATTCGATAAGAGTTAATGAAATAGAGCCAACCAAGAAGAGTCATTCGAATATTAGTTATTCGATAGGAGTTAATCGAAATAGAGTTTATCGAATATAAGTTATTAAAAAGGGAGAGTTAATCGAATAGAGATTACTCGAAAGAGAGTTATACGTCGAATTCGATTATATCAAATTCAGGAAAGTACTATTTACCTTCCGGGTTTTAAATCAAGGTATAGTTATAATCAAACGTTTTCATATGAGAAGTGGATTCATAACCTGAATCCGAGAATTTGCGTAAACAGATGATTGGAAAAAGTGAGCGACGAGCTTCATCTATTTCACAGTAAAGGACGTTGTTCAATTAAGGTCTGAGAGGTAATTATACCCCAACTTGATTGACTTCAGAATTGACAAAGGAATAGTTGTGGTTCGATAGAAAAGGTTGATTTGAAATATAGTTAAGTAATAAACGATTAATGGATTAAGCGTAAAGATGTTTTATACAACGTTCGTTTGAAATCCGTAAATGAGTTTTGGGAACGTTTTCCAAATATAATCAGTTATGTTTTCTAAACATAGAAAATGAAATGTTTTCATGATAAGAATTTAGGAAATAGAGTTAAGCAAATTCAAAAACTGACTGGAGAGGGTAAGTTGAACGGTTTTCTAAGTAACGATCTGATGTTGGTTTCGACCTTCCGGATTGATACTTAGAGAATTGTCCTCATACTAGTTACAGTTAGGGACTGATAGTTGCGAAATAATAGTGATGTGGAAATAAGTTATGGAAATGTTTTCCAATGATTAATAACATATATTTTCTAAATATATGAAATAAGGAAATATGAACATATGATGATTGATCGATCGAATTTCCATTTGGAAATAAGATCGTTGTTTGTACACCGACATGTTTTCATTTGATAGTTGAATCACAGACTATCAAAGTTTTTACCATTTTAACGTTGTTAATATGGAGAGACCGGTTGGATTATTATCCAAAGAACCACTCTGTATTGGCATAAGCGTTGCGAGCAATATCTGCCAAAGATAAATTGAAGACGGAGTAAAGTGCAAGGGCTGTTGTATAAGTCTTAGATAACAGTGACTAAGATGGATATACTGAATAGTGCCTTCGGTTTGTCCAGTCCCAGGACAACGTATATGGAAGAAGGACTGACAGAGTATATCCAATGGATCGCGTAAGTTGATCTGTCCAAACGTATTCACGTTTGGTGGCGGAGGAATTCGTTTCTCTTAGCTGTATACCCGTGTTATTTTTGAATAAGTCAATTTGTGATTTGGCGGGTATGACGATGTGGCATTCAAAGTGAATGGTGATCAGATGTTCTGAAGATAGACGTAGCCTCTAGCCTCACACCAGGAAGTAACAAAAGTTGGGCTAGGCAGCATGGCTAGTTGGGTCATCCCCAAGCAGGGTGTATTGTCACCGATCTAGAGAATATTCATATTTATACTTCTTTTTGATTCTGTACCTTCGGATGACGGTTTGATGGCCTACAACCGTGGTGGCAATATATTCGCGACACTCAAGCTAAATGAGTGAGCGGTCATGTGTGGCCGGGTTGCAAGACGTTCTTGTTGAACCCTGAGTGTATCACCTCTAGAGTACACTATTCAGAAGGTGCTCCCATACCTTGTCTGTTGGAATCCATTCTCCGATAAGCGCCCTGCGGTTTATGATTTTATACTATGTATGTAGAACGTGAGATGCAAGCGTTTCTGCTAGATTGATATCTATTTGTACTTAGACATTATTATAATATCACAATGATATTGCTTGTCAAAGTTGTTCAGATACTCATAAGGAAAAACCCGTTCCGTATTTACGGCGTGGTCTTATGACATACCCTATACCTGTTTTAAACTATTTTACTCATACCAGTCCCATGACTGACCCGGAGTTTACTTTGTTGTTTTCCCTAAACTCTTGGGTGCCTAAATTTGTACGGGCAGTCAAGTAGTCGGGATTTACAGATATGCTTGGAGAGCTTGGAGCAGGAGGCTGCAAGATTCTATAGCTATAGTTATTTCCGCTGTGTTGTAAGTGTTGTACTGATAAGTGCTATTGTATATATATAACTGTTTACTTCAAAGCTATGTTATATATTATATGTTATTCGTTCCGCTGTGAGATTCGTGTTACTCTGATGATTCTGATGTTCTTCTTCTTCTATTCTATTAGTTCTATCTTTTCTTTCTCACCTTCTAAATTCTTTCACTAACGTCGCGGAATTTCCGACTCTCGAGGAGTCGGAAATTTCCAGCCGTTATATACCCAAAATCACATTCCATTCCATCAGCCTTTAACTATAAATTAGCAAGTGAACAATTCCCGAAGTACTAACCCCAAAGGCCGAAACCAACATCAGATCAATACCCAGGAAACCATTCAACTTAACTAATCTCTAGTTAGCTTATGATTTTCTTAACTCCATTCGGTCTAAGAACGATATTATTAAAGATACCATTCACGACAACCCAAAATCTTATTCCTGTCTTTATCTGGGTTAAAGAACCAATGTCCTTTAAAACACGGTTCACGATAAACCAAAAATCACATTCCATTCCATCGGCTTTTAACCGTAAATTAGCAAGTGAACAATTCCCTAAGTATTAACCCCGAAGGTCGAAACCAACATCAGATCAATACCTAGGAAACCATTCAACTTAACTATTCTCCAGTTAGTTTCTAGTTTTTCTTAACTCCATTGGGTCTAAGAACAGTATTATTAAAGATACTATTCACAACAACCCAAAATCTTATTCCATTGTTAATCGGGTTAAAGAACAAGTGTTATTTAAAACACCGTTCATGATAAACCCAAAGACCAATTTCAATTCCATTCCAATTAAATATCAATTAATTGGTATCCTTCATTAAATCTAAATAAAAATATTTAATCTTTTCTCAACTGGGTTCAAGAACAGTGTTAATGAAGACATCATTCACAACAAACCCAAAATCACATTTAATATTAAACACAAGGCTCTGAATAGAAAATATATCGGCTTATATTCAATATCAAATTCTGGAATCAACAAATACCGTATTGGAATAACGATATATATATCTTCCAAATTCCTCCACAATATCGTATAATCACGGAATCCAATATCGAAATATTCCAAAGATAATTTCGATTCAAATCCATTCCAATTCATATATTGAAAATTCCGGTTATTTTTAAAACCATTTCAAATCCAATTTATTTATTTAAAAATATTGGATTATAATTCTAGTTAATAACTAGTTCATTTCGATAAAAATCTGTTTTTATCTTTTCAAATATGGAATTTTTCACCCCAATTCTTTCCAAATCATTTATTATGATTTTACACAAATTATTGATAATTTTAATAATTTTATCAAGGCCCGTACAGTCGATTTCTATAAACGACCATCGAACTGCACTTACAACGACCTTTTCCAAATTTGATTTGGACATAATTCCAAATCCAACCGTTAGATTTCAAATCCCTCAAAGTCGTTAGAAAGCTCTTTTCGATATGAACCCAACGGTTCTGGTTTTAGGAAAATCCGACGGTCGGATCTCCCATAATGTCCGTTCGAAGTCAATGGTTGAAATTCGCGAACTACCGTGGTGCGGTGCGTTCTATTCAGGCCATTATATATATAATATATATATTTCATCGATTTCCATTTAAAACATATTTTATAAATCGTTTTAAATTCGTTTTCAAAACGATTTCAACTTCATATTCAATTTCTAATCAAAATTGAATATTCCATATCATCGATATATAAATGATACTATTTTCAAAACTTTATATTTTAAAATCATTTCCTTTTCAATATTCATTGTAAAAATGAATAAAATTGATATGAATATCGTTCATGTCAAAATGGCGTTAATCTAATCAACACGGTTGTATATATTTAAATATATTAGTGTCCATCCCAAATCGGACATCAAAATCATATTTTGATACTTTACTGAATATTATTTTAGAATATTCGTTATTTTAAAATAATCGTTATTTTAAAATATTCATTCTTTCTGAACTGGAATCAGACACAGTCAATTACCATATAGTTTTATTTATATGGGTTTTATACACACATGTATACAACAACAATCAAACACAGTCAACCATCATCCAGAGTGCATTCTACACTGCATAAGCATTAAATATAAATATTTAATGCTTACAACAGCCTGTTAATCAATCGATCGACATACAGCTAATTATTGGGACTACTGTATGTCATATATCATCCCAATACCCGTGTGGGGTTTCAATCAACAAATAATGAATTTTATTTGTGCAGTTGGGTGATGTGTAAAATTTATCGTCCCAATCAGTATCAGTCAAACGTGTGTACATAAACAAATCGTCTGATTTGTTTATGAATATTTATTTATTTCATATACACGTTAAAAATTACATTTTTAACTATAAAATATTTTATTCCATTCCACAACACACAATCAATTTTCACAACACAATCAATCAAACAAACAAGTCATCCATGGTCTGTGGACGACGGGTGTCGGGTGCTACTAAGCACCGTCTGCATCCTAGTATATATTTTAATTAGAAAATAAAATAAAAGTGAGGAGTTCTCACCTTTGGGATCCACTCCTCCATTCTTTCTTTCTGAACTATTTGGATTTGTTTTCCAATGCATCCCTTTCACGTTGTTCATATATAAAAATCATATTTTTATCGCTTCATTCAAGTAAATAAAAATAATATATTTTTATTTCTGCTTCATATATTTTTACAATGCTTCTTTCTATATAAAAATTATATTTTTATATTTCTACTTCTTATATAAAGATCGAATTTTTATTTCGCTTCATATATAACAAAAATGAATTTTTATCTTAATAATATCCATATAAAGATCGTATCTTTATCATAATGAAAACATTATAAAAATTGTATTTTTATCTATAAAAATCACATTTTTATAATTCTTCCTACAAAATAAAATTATATTTTTATCACCATTCTACATATAAAAATCGAATTTTTTATATCGTTCTTCATATAATCAAAAATCATATATTTTTTCTCGCCATTCTCTATATAAAAATCACATTTTTATATATAAAAATCGTACTTTTATATCTCTACTGCATACATAAAAATTGCATTTTTATATTCTCTATCATATAAAAATCATATTTTTATTATCTCTATAATATAAAAAACATATTTTTAGTGTTTCGATAATATAAAAATCATATTTTTATTATTTATATAATATAAAAATCGTATTTTTGTTTGCTAAAAACCATATTTTTAATATTTATAAAAATCAAAACTTTAAATAAAAAAATCAAAACTTAAGGGCGGAGAGGGGAATTTCAGATCGTCGGAGGGGGGGTTTCAATTGCTTGTGGTGGTGGCGGCTCAAGGGAGGTGCGACGGAACTCAGGGGGGTGGCTCAGGTGGCGGTTTGGGTTGATTCGAGCTAGGGTTTGAAATGGAGAAGGAGAGGTGGCTCAGGTGGGGGCAACGACTTGGGGAAGGTCGGAATGGGTAGTGGCCGGCGCGAGGGGAGGTGGGCGACGTGGCGATGGGTGGCGTTGTGGGGCTGGGCGACAGCTCCATGGGTTTTTCTTTTTTTGTTTTTTTTATTTTGTTCGGGTATGAACGATAGGAGGAAAGGGAGAATAAAGGGGGTTGTGTTGACTTTTATTTGATTTATATTTTTTTCCCAAAAGTAACTTTTTATTTTGAACTCCAAATCGAACTCACTGACTGTCGTCCATAGCTAATTACCCCATTCCGAAACACAATGTGATATGTCTAGTAAGCCAATTCGGCTGTTACGATAGGTTTTTGTCTCATTCAAAGCATAATTCCGTATATATTGAATTTGAACGCACATTTCAATTTACCAGGGCCACATACAGACTCTAAAAATCCCGAAAAATATTTTCTAGCTTCGTATTGACAATGCAGTTCTAACAAAACTAATTTCATCAAATTTGGAGACCATTTGAAAATGGTCATTTTCTGGTCAATCCAAATTGACTAAAACTGCCAAAACACGTTTTACTTCGCCACGCTTACATATTAATCCCAAAAATTATGAATTTTGGAATTTAGCAATAACTTGACATCCCGGATTCAACAATAGTGGTTTCGTCGAAAACGGAGGTCGTTTGTAAAATTTCCGTTTTTAAGGGCTATATTTCTGCAGCGACTATTCTGAAATTTCAACTGGGCATAACTTTTTATTCCCGCTATGAAATTTCAATTTTTTGAATTCGTTGAAAAGATATTTTCAAATAGATTTTAATATTTTTGGTTTCGCTAAAATCCGGTTTACTTTGAATCCTGTACATTCATTTGAAACTTGAAATCGAATTTTCAAACTACCGTGCCATTTTCAATTCCTTTTATAATTAAAATAAATATTTATTATTCTGATGTCGATTCAAATAAATATATATGTTCTAATTCTATTCAAAATAAATTTCTCGTCGTTATTATTTAAAGTAATTCATTTTCAATATTCAAAATTCCTTAAAATTGCCGACATAAAAATTTTAAATTAGTTCGGATTTTCCGGGTTATTACAGACTTTTAGTTCTATAGTAAACTATGAAGCGTAGGAGAGTTTGTATACGGTAAGTTTCTTATTGACACTCCACCTTTTAGAATTTGAGCATTTATGTTTGGTTTTTGATGCAAATTATCTCCACAAATTAATTTACACAATGGAAGATGGTTAACATTAGTGCGTTCAATTCTTTCATACTCTTCTGATTGTGGTCATGTTAACAAAGTTAACAAAAATGAATGTTAAAACTCAGCAACACATAAAGGATGTTGTAATAAATTAATAATAGCTGCTTGCGCAATACGTAACTATCTAAATGGAAACTTGTATACATTATGTTATGAAGAAAAATAGGCGGGAACAATACTATAGTAAAAATAAAAATCCTGCAAATATATTCTATGACAGTCTTACAAATAGGTTATGGAAAGTAAAAAATCATTATTTTATCCATTGTTAAGAGTGAAAGACATAATAGTGTAGAGACTATGTCAAATCCCTTGGATTCATCTTTTTGTTTACTTAATCAAACCATAATAATTTTACTGTTTAAGTGAATAAAAAGACACATTAAAAACTGATAAGAACAAGCGAAGAAAGAGTGAAAATTTACGAAATTCAAAGCATATGTAAATAAATTTGTTATGAGGTGGAAAAACCAATAATCAAACATCCTTTAAATAAAAACCAATGATTTTTTTTTTTTTTGAGTAGGACGGATGTGTAGCGTGAAACTACACGGCAGATTAAGCATTATATATATATATATATAATTATATAAATAAATCAGTTGACAAGCCCAACTGGTAGTGTAACACCCCACACCCGCTATGGTCACTCGCTAAGGGAATGCCATAACATCGGTGGAGTATTTTAAGTGAATATAGAACAGAAAAATTACAACAAGACAGATATAAGTAATACTTGAAAATCTTAAAACATCATTTCATTGCAGCGGAAAATAAAACATGTTTGGTTACATCACAAAACCATAATAAGAGTCAAGTACAAAATATCCATCCTGATAAATGAAAGTACATAATCCCAATACATGAACTGATAGCCATAAAAGAAAGGGTAAGCTGAGCTCTCTACATCTATGGTCCAAGCTCCAAAAGCGAATAAAGCAGCCTGATCTAAGCCCACTCGTACCGGGCCCACTCTGATAACCTGAGGGTTGGGAAAAAGATAAAAACAACGGGGTCAGACATAAGTCTGAGTGAGTCCTATAACCCTAACAATACAACCATTAAAGTAATTAGGGTATGACATAAACAAGGTACGGTACCTCTGGGGATAATGACCACACTAAGTAGCCAACAAAACACAGGATGTACTAAGATAACCGAGAAGACGCTTTTATCCACCCAAGGATAATTATTAGATTACACCACCCCATACTTATTCACCCAAGGGTAATTCCTACACTGCACCACACCAGTTCTACCCACCAAGAGTAATTCCTACTTAAGGGTTGATCCCACTAAGTGTACTTAGTAATTTTTATCCGGTAGTTTCTTATACCCCTACACAGGTGCCGTCTGCCCCTATCTTTACTAGGTGTACCCACTACCCCCAAGCGATCGGCTCCCTACCGTAGATACCCGTGCTGGTCCCACAAAAGGGGGTGTATCATTCCCCAAAGTGGCTACCAGATAATATCACTGTGCACGGCTTTATATCTACACGATGCAACAACGACTTACCAACCAGCCCGGGTCCACACACGCATATGAAACCCGTTGATCCTGCGTTGCCACCGCTAACCCGTTTTGGCCGCTTATAGTCAAGTCCAATATGCGTGTCCCGTCACCCGACTAGAGTCGAGCCCACAAAGATACGTTTGGGATATTGGTTGAAATGGGCCCCCACAAGCTACTACTTAAACTTGCTATTTTTATCTAGTGCATCCCACTTAACCCCTTTTTATAATCATGCCCCCTTACATGTTAAGATTTGGTTAAGTCATCAATCATATTTCAATTGCCACTAAGGGCACCCACTAGATTTCCACATGCCACCCAAAGCACTTACTTAACCCTTCACCCATGTTTTAATTACATGTTCCACTTTGGTTAAGTATTCTAATCGTATTTTCTATTGCCACCCAAGGCAACCCACTAGTTTCCTCATGCCACCCGAGGCACCCCCACTAGTTACTACATGCCACCCAAGGCACCCACTTAACCCTCATGTCCCACTACATGCTAATTTGGTTAAGTGTTTCTTAATTAATTAAGACCGTGATCCTCCTAAAGACCTCTCACATTAGACTATCTTTTATGACCGCTGGTTAAGCCGGTTGGGTCCGGGCAGCCTTACGTCATAACCGAGTCTAACCTCGTGTCTTTAGGTTAATCACGTATTTAGTTTGTGACTAAGACCTCTCACATTGGGCCAATCATTTGTAGCCGCTGGATGGCCGGTCGGTTCCGGGCAGACTTCCGCTACAAAAGGGTCCAACCTCGTGTCTTAGTTGATTAATTACGCCTAATTAATCACCCCCACAATTAATTATCCCTAATTAATTACACATTTTTCATAACATGGGTAGACCTAACTCAATAGGTAAATTCCCATGGGGTAGACCTAACTCAATAGGTAAATTCCCACTTATGTTAATTTATTTTTATGGTATGCTTATCATACCCAATCATACTTTCATTAACATATTTATTACCCCATCGTTCCCCACGTAAATCGTTCTCATTTCACGACATAATAAAGGGAAAGATCCATCACAAATATCATGGGTTTAGCATATAACTTTGTCATGGGTTAAGAAGATGTCAACTTGCATTTATGAGTATATATTAACCCAACTACATTTAACCCAAACTTGCATATTATCATACACATATCTTGCATAACATGTTGAACTTGCATATAAGCATTCTCATAACTTGCATAACATGTTAACGATGCATTTAAGCATACACATAACTTGCATAAGCATTCATATACTTGCATAAGCATTCACATACTTGCATAAGCATTCACATACTTGCATAATCATTCACATACTTGCATAAGCATTCACATACTTGCATAAGCATTCATAACTTGCATATCACCTTAAACTTGCATTTAAGCATATACATAACTTGCATAACATCATGCACATAACTTGCATAATCTCATAAACATAACTTGCATATGAACTTGTATAACAACATGCACATAACTTACATAACATCATGCACATAACTTGCATAACATATTGAGCTTGCATATAAGCATACACATGACTTGCATAACATGTTGAACTTGCATATATGACTTGCATATTAAAGGAGGGTAAACATGCATAGCATATAAAGGTGTCATTTTGCATATGAATGCATCACATTTTAAAGGGTAAACTTATATGTCATGATTTATGCATAATACCAAACACTTAGCATGCATAAAACCACATACTTAGCATGCATAGAATCAATTACTTATTATGCATAAACACACCACTTAACTTGCATAAACCCAAACACTTAGCATGCATACAATCAAATACTTAGCATGCATAAAATCAAATACTTAGCATGCATAACACCAAATACTTAGCATGCATAAAATCAAATACTTAGCATGCATAACACCAAATACTTAGCATGCATAAAATCACATGCATAATTCGCATATCATGTTACATATAACTTGCATATATTCTCTCATATAGTTGGCATAACATGTTACATATGCATAAATGTTCAACATAGTGTTTTGCATCATAAAACATGGCATTAACTTTGCATATAACATAAAACTTGCCAAACACATAACATACAATATACTAAACTTGCATAAACATATTTATCCACAAACATAGCCATGTCTTATCATATCCTACCATAATCAATTTAACAATTGATTATTAAAGCTACAGGAACTCACCAAAACCAAGATTAGCAAACTTATGAAGTGGAATTAGTGGCTTTAATTGAAGAAAATGTTGATTAGCTTGAAACTCTCTTCATTGATTTGTGGAGGCCATGCTCAAATTTCATTTTGCCATAGTTTAGTTACAAAACCTAATTATGAATGAATTAGGGTAGGGTTGGGGTCTTATTTATAGGATTAGGTAGTGTTTTAGGCCCTTAGATTAACCCTAGGTTAGATTAGGACCGTTAGATTTAGGAAATCTCTAGAACCAGCCCTCTAGGCCAGCCCAAGAACCCAAACTGGTGCACCCAGTTTCACTGGGCGTCGCACCCCTGTCGACAGGCAAGTCGACAGGGCAGTCGACACCCCTGTCGACAGCCCTGTCGACAGCGCTGTCGACATGGCTAGGGCGGGAATTTCTCCCGCCTGACCCGCTGCTTCTATTTCAAATTCTGAATTTGAATTTTTAAATCTGTTTTTATCTTTGAATTTTCTGAAAACTTCTTTGGGCCATAACCGGGCCATACGGACTCCGATTCTCGAAAACTCGGACTCTATTTCGCGTATTTTTCCGAGACGAACGCAATGACGCAGCCCGTTACCCCCAATTCCCACATCTGAGATTATTTATCCTATAATTAGTGAATTTTAGTATTAACTAAAATTCGGGGTGTTACAGGTAGCTAATAGACCGAGAAGGTGTTAATAACCTACAAAAATTAAAATACCCAGAGTTTAAAGATACTACAACACAACAACATAAAGTCATAAAGCAATAACCATAAACATATACAATCCAAAATGAGAAAACCAATGCTAGTTTTAACTATTCTCTTCAACAAAATTGTAGACATTCTCCAATGTAATGTCACTTATAAGTTATTATATCTCTCTACTTTTAATATTTATATATCATAGTCTGTCACTTATAAGTTGTTATATCTCTCCATTCGCTGTAGTGGTTGTTACACTTTTTCAAATCTAAGTGCGTTGCACAAGGAAAATATTATTATGTTGGTTGATTAAAGATCTAGCTGAATCCATAAATGCAATTCGACAAGCATTTACTATAACCATTTGAACCTCAAATTGTCACGTAACTCATATGTTAAAGCATACCCTTTAATAAGTCAAACCCCCAAACAAAAAACAAAGATAAAACAATAAAATCCTTTTCTATTGCCCCTACTCTAAAATTGTAAATCGTAATACAAGAATTTTAGAGTAGAAATGTTTTTATTTTATTTCTATCTCAACTGATTTACAGAATTGCTGTTAAGCAGCTTTATACAGAATTGAAAATTTTGGAGAAATGATTGTATTCGAAATTGACTAAATTAATGTACAAGGCTCTGTATTTATAGATACATTTTATAACTTTACTTCCATAATTTACATTCTCTAATTTGGCCTTGAGTTCTTTATAGCCCAGAAAGCGTTAAAATTGATGTTGGGCTTGGGTTTTGGCCTTTCTTTATGTTATATGTTCGGTGAAGTATTTGGTGCCTTATTGGATGCCTTGTTGTGTCCTTTATTCAGTGTGTTATTACCCCCCCCCCCCCCCCGTTGCAAATCAATACTGATGTTAGGTTTTCATGGCTGCTTCTCGAGCGATCCTCCAGCTCTTTATTCTTAAATCATTCTTCTTTTCTAATAAAAGCTCTTAAATTTCTTCTCTTTTGAGCCTCCAGAGTAAATAGATCTTTTCATTGTAGAAGAATTTGAGTTTATCTTGTCTTTGACATGCTCTTGTCTTCAAAGACTTCGTTTTTGTCCTCGAATCTTCTGATTGGCTTTAGATTTGGAGTTTCTTTGAGAGATTCTTTAGGTTGACTATTGATCTTCTCGGCTTTCATCGGTTCTCTGAACTTAATGAAGTTTGGAGATGAAAGTGGTTTAGTAAGAGTGTCAGCCCTCTTATAAGTAGCAGGTATATGTCTGACCTCTAAACTTCCTTTCATTATTTGTTCTCTTACAAAGTAGAGGTCAATTTCGACATGCTTAGTTCTGGAGTGTAAAACTAGGTTTGCAAACATATAGACTGCACTTTAATTATTACATCGTAGTATTGATTTAGTTGGATTAACATTTAACTCTGTAAGTAGAGATCTTAACCACATTATTTCAGTTGTTGCATTAGCAATACTTCGGTATTCTGCTTCAGTACTGGATCTAGATATTGTTGACTGTTTCTTTGAACACCATGATACTATATTATCTCCAACATAGATACAGTATCTAGTTGTTGACTTTCTATCATCTGAGTCTAATGCCCAATTTGCATCTGCATACCGAGTAATATTGTAGTTACTGCAAGCTTTGTAAGCAGGTCCATAGTTTATTGTGCATTCAGATATCTCAGCATCCTTTTTACAACTTTCCAGTGTATGTCCAGTTGGTCCTGCATGAATTGACACACTTTGTTAACACTGTATGATATATCTGGTCTGGTAATTATTGCATATTGTAATGCACCGACTAGACTTCTATATTGTTTTGAGTTGTTTATAGGTTTTCCCTCATGTTTAGATAGAGTGTGACTGCTGACCATTGGGGTAGGTTGTCTTTTTGCCCCTTTCATTTGTGTTTTTGCTAAAAGTTCAGTGATGTATTTCTTTTGAGACAATGTGATTTCTGTTGATAATTTTGAGTTTACTTCAATTCCCATAAAGTAGTTTACCTCTCCTCGATCTTTAATAGAAAACTGTTTATCCAGATATTGCACTAATTTGTCGATTTCAGAGCTGTTGTCACATATAGTTATCAAATCATCAACATATATAAGAATATATAGTGCAACTATTATTTGATTTTATAAAGAGAGAATTGTCAGATTAGGAAGATTGAAATCCCATATTTCCCAAGTGGATTTCAATCTATCAAACCAGACTCTAGGTGTCTGCTTAAGTCCATAAATTGCTTTATGTAATTTGCATACTATATTTGGATTTTGAATGTAGCCTTGAGGTTGTTCCATGTAAACATCCTCTTTAAGTATGCCACTGACAAATGCATTATTGACATCTAGCTGTATGAGTTTCTATCCTCTGCTAATAGAAAATTGTTAATATAAATCCGATTGTGGTTGTCTTAACTACAGGGGAAATAGTATCCGCGTAGTCAAAGTCTTGTTGTTGTAATCCTTTTTCCACTAATTTGGCTTTGTATCTATCAATAGAACCATCTGATTTTCTTTTGACTTTATATGTCCACTTGCACCCTATAATATTTTTACCTTGTGGTGGTTCAACTAGTTTCCATGTCTGGTTTTGTATGAGTGCTTGATATTTAGCATCCATAGCCTTAATGTAACGACACGGATTTCAGAGACCTTGGATATCCGATATATCTCACATATCGAGCGTCCAAGAGTCGACAAAATCCAGATAATTATGAAAGAAAAGAAATAGATAGAAGAATAGAACTAAGAAAAGACATCAGAATCTCACAGCGGAACTTGGGACAATATATAATAACCCAAAGTATTACATAACATAATTCAAGTACATTGAAATACTTCATACATAGGGATACATGTCATCACAATTACATACTTAACACTTGTGATACTAACTTGCAGATAATTCTACATAACATATGATAGCTAAGCCAACACTTCAGATCCTGCCATCCAGCTACTCCCACGTTACTTTAAAACCTGGATCACTTGTCTACTCATAATAAATATTATGAGCACCCAAGAGTTTAAGGAAAACACAGAAAATAAACTCCGGGTCAGTCATGGACTGGTATGAGTAAACGATTTATAAACAAGTTTAATAAATCACAATGATTCATAAGACCACGCCGTGAATACGGAACGGGTTTTTACCTTATGAGATCAAAACAGTTTGCATATTTAAACAGATATTATGATAATGTCTAGGTGTCCACAAATAATTACAATCTAGTAGAATGCTTTCATCTCACATTCTACTTATAGTATACAAACAAAACCGTTAAGTGCTTATGGATATTTGGTTTCCAACTATGACAAGGTATGGGATCACCTTCCGGAGGTGTATCTCTAGATACGAATACACGGGTTCAACAAGAACATCTTGTAACCCGGCCACACATGACCGACCACTCATTTCTCTTGAGTGTATCGAATGTATATCACCAACGGTTGGGAGCTACCCACCGTTTCCCGAAACGGGTCAGAATCGACAATAGATTTTAAGAAGTAAATGAATCTCTAGATCAGATGATGATACATCCTAATGGGAGCTACCCACATAGCCATGCTGCCTGCCCGATTTTTTGTCATTTCCGGTTGTGAAGCTTGAAGCTAAACGTACCCTGACACATGCTTTTTATTTGCTTTGAACGTCACATCGTCAAACCCGCTAATCCACTAATTGACTTCTCCAAAAATAAATTACAAGTATATAGTAAGAGAAACGAATTTCTCTACCACTTATAACTACGTTTGAAAAGATCAACGTACGTGATCAGTTAGGAGTACTCTGTCAGACGTTCGTCCATACAAGTTGTCCTGGGACTGGACAAACCGAAGGTACTATTCCGTACAACCATCTTAGCCAATGTTATCTAAGATTTATACAATAGCCCTTGCATTTTACTCCGTCTTCAATATATTCAGCATTTTTGACTCGCAACGCTTATGCCAATACGGAGTGGTTCTTCGGATAATAATCCAACCGGTCTCTCCATATTAACAACGTTAAAATGGTCAAAACTTTGATAGTCGATGACTTAACTATCAAATGAAAATACGTGTGCACACAAATCTTATTTCCAATTGGAATTTCTATTTGATCAATCATCATATATATATTCATATCGCTGTGTTTACGTATCACTATCCTTTCACATCAATCAGTCGCTGACTGTAATTATTAAGAGAACAACTTCCTAAGTATAAACCCCGAAGGCCGAAACCAACATCAGATAAATACTCAGAAAATCATTCGATTTATTAATTTTAGCCAGTTTCTAATTTCAGTAATTTCCATTTGAATTCTTATTTTCAAAAATTCATGTTCCTTTAATATTTTTATTTCGAAAAATATTAACCTAACCTCTTTATTTCATATCATGTTATACCGTGTGCGGAGCACGGGCTTAAAACTTTGCTCATGTAAAATCTTCTTTATAAAACCCGGGTCAAAATGGTTTGATCCAATATCGACAGCTGATCCTTTTTTTCTCTTGATCTACTATTATTTTATTTATCGTTACTTTTGATCATTTCTTGTTATTGAACAAGATTTATCGACTTAAGTCGATACAATAATACTCCGCAGTTTATTCAAAACATTTGAATTAACGTTGACAGTTAAATCACCCTCATTTCATCACGGTAGATCATTGAGTTTAATTTAACTCATCATCTTTTATTTCCTCGTCGTCTTGAAATGATTTGATAATTATTCCTTTATTAAAAATTAATTCACATGAATAATTTAATATTTAAACTAACACCCGTTGATTTCATATGTATAAGTGAATTTACTTATATTGTTATGGCCTATTGTGGAAATGTAAATACTCATATCTTTAAATTAAAATAAATTTTGATTGTCTAAATTTACTTATATAAATTAGACCATGTCTTGGAAAGCTAACGTCCACATCCACTCCCCCTTAATTCTCAACGACCCTTTGATCTGTACCCATACAGTCTTCCGCCCCTCTAGTTTCAATTAACGTTTCAAGTAGTTCATATTTGTAAAACCATTTAAACATTTTCTATTTTAATTTTAATTAAATCCTGTTTATTTCCGCAGGCCCACTGCTCAACCCGACAACCGCAAGCCCATGTCCCTCTTTCGTGAATTCTTTTGCCTGCTACTCCAGTCTTTCCAATCCGAAAATGCTTCCCACCTCCTCTGTAAATTTGGTTGCCACCTTATTCCGATTTTATCTTTTCTCCTTCAACTTGATGTGCTTCGCTACCTCCTGTAAAAGCGTAAAGTCGACATGCTCCACTAAAGGCTCACGCTGCCGATGAAGCCCAATGCCGGACTTGGTCATTCCCCCACTGAAACGACCGTTATATGGTTTCACCCTTTGCCAAACAAAGTGGTACTACCACTTGTTTTACAGCAGCAGCCCCATCAAAAGCTCCACCGTACGGCCACCCTAGGCCACCGTGCCTCCGGCGCTTCCACCGACACCACGTCCAAGACCTCCGGCACCCAGTGCACCTAAAGCAGCGGTCCCCCTTGCTCCGACGAAGAGCAGCACTGCTGCAAAGTTCGGCCAGCGAAAGAAAACCGAACCCGTCACTTTCAAAGTCTCCGATCGGAGAATCACCTCCAACCCATCGCCTCTGCCAGCTGGAACACCAGCGCCTTCGACCACGCCTTGCTGCTGACCTGGCGCTCCGTTTCCCCCATGTGCGGCTGTCCCTCTCGCCACCAACGAGGCGCTGTTCACGTTCAAAGCCGAGACAACACAACCGAACCCATCACCCCAAAAACTCATCCTCACATCAAAACAACACGTTATAAAATTCATTTAGCATTTTTCCTGTCATATACACGCTGTTGCGCGTGTATGTACAAAGCCGTTCAGCCCCTAAAGCAGTGGATCATCCACCATTGATCGAAACCCATCTTTTGACAAAACTTATTTTTCTCTTAATATACTTAACTAGAAATCTCGATTCTTCTTTCTAAAATCCTATTATGGTATGATGGTTGGGTTCATCACCCTGTATTTCAGTTTCGTGAGGTTTGATTTTCGTGTGTTAAAGCTCCTTACAGTGAATGACAATGTACAGGTTTATATATGTTTAAAACAATCAGTGCTCATGTGTATAAGGGCTGTCACTTGAGCATGGATCAGATCCTAAACTATCACGCATTCACATACGAGATCATAGTAGTGAATCGGTTCAACACAGCAAGCATTTCATAGGAGTTCATGGCATGGGTGAGCAGGTAACATAACATATCAGTAGTTCAAGTGTTCATATGTTTTAAATATGACAGTACATGTATGTATTAACAGCAGGAAATGAGATCCAAACATACACCTATATTATCATCAAATCACCTAATTAATTTTAGCATTTAAAACAGCCCAAACTCTACGCAATTCAAGCATATACTTGGTATTAAACAACTCATCATATCCTAGAATTTTTAAGTACTTTTATGAATAAACATTGGTGAGATCGGTGAGGGTTTACTCACAGTTTAATGGCAGGATGATGGAGTAATTAAATGGTGCTATCTTTCAGATCTGGGCTCTCTTCTTCTCGGGTTTGCAGGGACAGTATTGGTGAAGAACACACATATATATAGGCCCTTATATAATGTATTATATTAGATTATATTAACTACAAATTAACTAAATCTTTAATGCTCCCATCACTAATATTTGCGCAGGGATTGGCAGCAAGGAAATATAGTTTGAAAGCAACACTTTGCTTTTGTTTTATATGCTATCAACTTGCTGGAAGAAAAGAGGCCAACCACTTGTATATACTTAATGCTAAAGCTTCTAACCACTTGCACTCTTGCTTCTAGAAGATGGATTAAACAATGCTAAAGTTTCTATGGTTTGATCTTGGCTGTCCTTGCGCTGGAGTGATCCAATGGTTGAGAGGATTATACCCATTCATGTATTTAACTTAAATCTAATATAGGTTAAACTCTAGTATATCTTTGCATTAAATATTTCTGCGCAATCTTATGAATCATGGCCAGATATCCTATTTTATATTAAGTGATAAATCCTTTAATTCAAGTGTCTCTATCATACTTGTACTTCATCATGCTTCACTATGAAGTTTTGCTACACTAATGGGCTTTGTTTCTAGCTTGTAAATGGGCTGTTTCTCCTTGCGCAGGTGGGCTGTAAATGGGTGCATTAATATGCGTGGGTTATGGCTTGTGAACGCAGCAGCACTTTGGTTTTAATGCGCAAGGATGGTGGAGTTTTGGCCCTTTGTGTTGCATGCATATGTGTTTTAAGTCTAGGCATTTTGTACTCGATTCTTATGCGCAAAAGGATGGGGTTCATGTGCATGTTTACATGGTCTAATGCACTTGCATTAGCACACTTAGGAAGGGTATTCATTAGTGCAACTATTATCTAGTTGATGAGCTACTCGATTTGTCTCTAAAAATCACGTTAAACTTCAGTTAAAGATTAGCAACACTATTGTTACGGTGTTCGTAACGCTTTAGTTACAGTTCTTTTTGTAACGCTTTTCTATATTGTTTTACTAACGCTGCTATAGCTTTAGTAAGGTCGTTGCTACTCAGTTTTAGCTACACTTCATGTTGTTAAGTTTTAGCGACGCTTCATGATGTTGTAAATAAATCTTATTCACAAATTTCTGGTCGTCTTACATGAATATCCAGCATTAATAAACTAATTTATTAATGTATTGTAAAATTTTAAGTTCTTCCGTATTTTAGTTACCTTCTGAAAATCCCGGGTCATTACAATCTTTCCCCCTTATAAAAATTTCGTCCTCGAAATTTGTAATTAAAGCATAAATTCAAGTTATAATTAAAGTTATAAACTTATATCCATAAATAATTTACACACATCAGCCAATTGTTATTTATCACAGTCATTTCCATAACTACAATATCTGTTACTACTGTTAGAAAACATTCCTATTACTGCATTATTATTTCTCCTTATCCACTAGTTCCTGATCGTAAATTTGTAAGCGAATAACCCTCTAAATATCAACCCTGGAGATCGGAATCAACATCAGATAAATACTTAGAAAATTATTCCACTTAATCAATTTCCCGTTAGGTTCTAATTCCTTAACTTCACATCTTAATTCCTCTTTACCCATTCTTACTCAAATATCATTGATTATATTTGGAAAATAAATCCCAAATCTTCATTAACTTCCTTCATTTGAATTGACTTATTCAAATATATTCATCTACTCTGAATTCTCTTTTTACTTGAATCTATATTCAACGATCTCAAGTCCACTTCACTTAACTCCGTTAAGTATTTTATTAACTTAAGTCTAAACTTAACTTTAGCAAAAATCCAAAATTTTAATTTGATTAATAATCCCAACTTCATTATTAAAAAGAATAAGGTACCTTCCGTGACTCCTTCCACATCCTCAGAGGTAGATGGTTTATCCATTAAGGCCAAGACTGTTGATTGCGTTCCTTTCTTCATAAGTGGGCAATCGTAAATCATATGTCCAGGCTGATTACACTTATAGCATATATATCGTCGGACAGAAGCATTATCCGATTCCTGTGGTTTCTGCTGAGGTTGCTGTGGCTTTTCTGCTGCTGGCTTCTTACAGAACCTAGCAATGTGACCCTTCTCTTTACAGTTGTGACATATGGTATTCTTGAAATGCTCCTTAGCTTTCTCACCCATCTCTCCTTTGCCCTTCCAGTTTGGATTAAATTTCCTCTTCAGAGAATTCTCCCCACTAGCTTCTCCGGTTTGTGTCTTGGCTACTGACTTCTTCGTGCTAAGTGCTTCATAACGAATTGCCATATCGATTATGTCGATGAATGGACTCTTCAGATGTCCAATTACCTTATCCTGTAGATCTTCTTTTAATCCAGCAATGAACATCTCGTTCTTCTTGAGCGAGGTATTGATCAGGTCTGGACCAAAGCAAGATAGTGCGTTGAACTTATTCTCATACTCAACGATAGACATGTTACCTTGTTTCAGATCGATGAAGTCTCGATACATCCTAGTCTTTCCAGCTGCAGGTAAAAATTGTGCCTCAAACTCCTCTTTGAACTTTCCCCAGGAAAAATCATTCTCAGAAACGTTCGTCGTCTGTGCATCCCACCAGATTGCGGCAGCTCCTTGTAGTTGCCACGAAGCCAAAAGTCGTTTCTGTTCATCATTCAGAATCTGTCCTTTGAAAATCCTTTCACAGGACCTCAACCATTCTTGAACTTCGATAAAGGATTCAGTTCCCTTAAAAATTTTCCCTCCCAGTGTATTATACTCTTTACAAATTGTTGCAAAGTTCGCCCTAGGTTGGACTGGTGTAGTTGGTGCAACTTCTATAACTGGTGCAACTTCTTCCACGGTTTCTACCGGAATTTGAGTAGTGTTACGACCATTGGCAGTGGTGGTTCCACTAGCTCGACCTCTTCGTGCACGGGTAGTCATACTCACTAACCTGAATGTACAGGTTGATATCAAAACTCGATCGGATATTAGGATACTTGGTCTATAAAAACTTAGGTCGATCTATCCTAAGTATGTTCATTCTAAATATATATAATAGCATCCAAAATTTTAAAATACGCTCTCTCACACTCACCCAAAGCCTAGGTATACGATAATCTAAGCTCTGATACCAACTGTAACGACCCGGATTTCAGAGACCTTGGATATCCGATATATCTCACATATCGAGCGTCCAAGAGTCGACAAAATCCAGATAATTATGAAAGAAAAGAAATAGATAGAAGAATAGAACTAAGAAAAGACATCAGAATCTCACAGCGGAACTTGGGACAATATATAATAACCCAAAGTATTACATAACATAATTCAAGTACATTGAAATACTTCATACATAGGGATACATGTCATCACAATTACATACTTAACACTTGTGATACTAACTTGCAGATAATTCTACATAACATATGATAGCTAAGCCAACACTTCAGATCCTGCCATCCAGCTACTCCCACGTTACTTTAAAACCTGGATCACTTGTCTACTCATAATAAATATTATGAGCACCCAAGAGTTTAAGGAAAACACAGAAAATAAACTCCGGGTCAGTCATGGACTGGTATGAGTAAACGATTTATAAATAAGTTTAATAAATCACAATGATTCATAAGACCACGCCGTGAATACGGAACGGGTTTTTACCTTATGAGATCAAAACAGTTTGCATATTTAAACAGATATTATGATAATGTCTAGGTGTCCACAAATAATTACAATCTAGTAGAATGCTTTCATCTCACATTCTACTTATAGTATACAAACAAAACCGTTAAGTGCTTATGGATATTTGGTTTCCAACTATGACAAGGTATGGGATCACCTTCCGGAGGTGTATCTCTAGATACGAATACACGGGTTCAACAAGAACATCTTGTAACCCGGCCACACATGACCGACCACTCATTTCTCTTGAGTGTATCGAATGTATATCACCAACGGTTGGGAGCTACCCACCGTTTCCCGAAACGGGTCAGAATCGACAATAGATTTTAAGAAGTAAATGAATCTCTAGATCAGATGATGATACATCCTAATGGGAGCTACCCACATAGCCATGTTGCCTGCCCGATTTTTTGTCATTTCCGGTTGTGAAGCTTGAAGCTAAACGTACCCTGACACATGCTTTTTATTTGCTTTGAACGTCACATCGTCAAACCCGCTAATCCACTAATTGACTTCTCCAAAAATAAATTACAAGTATAAAGTAAGAGAAACGAATTTCTCTACCACTTATAACTACGTTTGAAAAGATCAACGTACGTGATCAGTTAGGAGTACTCTGTCAGACGTTCGTCCATACAAGTTGTCCTGGGACTGGACAAACCGAAGGTACTATTCCGTACAACCATCTTAGCCAATGTTATCTAAGATTTATACAATAGCCCTTGCATTTTACTCCGTCTTCAATATATTCAGCATTTTTGACTCGCAACGCTTATGCCAATACGGAGTGGTTCTTCGGATAATAATCCAACCGGTCTCTCCATATTAACAACGTTAAAATGGTCAAAACTTTGATAGTCGATGACTTAACTATCAAATGAAAATACGTGTGCACACAAATCTTATTTCCAATTGGAATTTCTATTTGATCAATCATCATATATATATTCATATCGCTGTGTTTACGTATCACTATCCTTTCACATCAATCAGTCGCTGACTGTAATTATTAAGAGAACAACTTCCTAAGTATAAACCCCGAAGGCCGAAACCAACATCAGATAAATACTCAGAAAATCATTCGATTTATTAATTTTAGCCAGTTTCTAATTTCAGTAATTTCCATTTGAATTCTTATTTTCAAAAATTCATGTTCCTTTAATATTTTTATTTCGAAAAATATTAACCTAACCTCTTTATTTCATATCATGTTATACCGTGTGCGGAGCACGGGCTTAAAACTTTGCTCATGTAAAATCTTCTTTATAAAACCCGGGTCAAAATGGTTTGATCCAATATCGACAGCTGATCCTTTTTTTCTCTTGATCTACTATTATTTTATTTATCGTTACTTTTGATCATTTCTTGTTATTGAACAAGATTTATCGACTTAAGTCGATACAATAATACTCCGCAGTTTATTCAAAACATTTGAATTAACGTTGACAGTTAAATCACCCTCATTTCGTCACGGTAGATCATTGAGTTTAATTTAACTCATCATCTTTTATTTCCTCGTCGTCTTGAAATGATTTGATAATTATTCCTTTATTAAAAATTAATTCACATGAATAATTTAATATTTAAACTAACACCCGTTGATTTCATATGTATAAGTGAATTTACTTATATTGTTATGGCCTATTGTGGAAATGTAAATACTTATATCTTTAAATTAAAATAAATTTTGATTGTCTAAATTTACTTATATAAATTAGACCATGTCTTGGAAAGCTAACGTCCACATCCACTCCCCCTTAATTCTCAACGACCCTTTGATCTGTACCCATACAGTCTTCCGCCCCTCTAGTTTCAATTAACGTTTCAAGTAGTTCATATTTGTAAAACCATTTAAACATTTTCTATTTTAATTTTAATTAAATCCTGTTTATTTCCGCAGGCCCACTGCTCAACCCGACAACCGCAAGCCCATGTTCCTCTTTCGTGAATTCTTTTGCCTGCTACTCCAGTCTTTCCAATCCGAAAATGCTTCCCACCTCCTCTGTAAATTTGGTTGCCACCATATTCCGATTTTATCTTTTCTCCTTCAACTTGATGTGCTTCGCTACCTCCTGTAAAAGCGTAAAGTCGACATGCTCCACTAAAGGCTCACGCTGCCGATGAAGCTCAATGCCGGACTTGGTCATTCCCCCACTGAAACGACCGTTATATGGTTTCACCCTTTGCCAAACAAAGTGGTACTACCACTTGTTTTACAGCAGCAGCCCCATCAAAAGCTCCACCGTACGGCCACCCTAGGCCACCGTGCCTCCGGTGCTTCCACCGACACCACGTCCAAGACCTCCGGCACCCAGTGCACCTAAAGCAGCGGTCCCCCTTGCTCCGACGAAGAGCAGCACTGCTGCGAAGTTCGACCAGCGAAAGAAAACCGAACCCGTCACTTTCAAAGTCTCCGATCGGAGAATCACCTCCAACCCATCGCCTCTGCCAGCTGGAACACCAGCGCCTTCGACCACGCCTTGCTGCTGACCTGGCGCTCCGTTTCCCCCATGTGCGGCTGTCCCTCTCGCCACCAACGAGGCGCTGTTCACGTTCAAAGCCGAGACAACACAACCGAACCCATCACCCCAAAAACTCGTCCTCACATCAAAACAACACGTTATAAAATTCATTTAGCATTTTTCCTGTCATATACACGCTGTTGCGCGTGTATGTACAAAGCCGTTCAGCCCCTAAAGCAGTGGATCATCCACCATTGATCGAAACCCATCTTTTGACAAAACTTATTTTTCTCTTAATATACTTAACTAGAAATCTCGATTCTTCTTTCTAAAATCCTATTATGGTATGATGGTTGGGTTCATCACCCTGTATTTCAGTTTCGTGAGGTTTGATTTTCGTGTGTTAAAGCTCCTTACAGTGAATGACAATGTACAGGTTTATATATGTTTAAAACAATCAGTGCTCATGTGTATAAGGGCTGTCACTTGAGCATGGATCAGATCCTAAACTATCACGCATTCACATACGAGATCATAGTAGTGAATCGGTTCAACACAGCAAGCATTTCATAGGAGTTCATGGCATGGGTGAGCAGGTAACATAACATATCAGTAGTTCAAGTGTTCATATGTTTTAAATATGACAGTACATGTATGTATTAACAGCAGGAAATGAGATCCAAACATACACCTATATTATCATCAAATCACCTAATTAATTTTAGCATTTAAAACAGCCCAAACTCTACGCAATTCAAGCATATACTTGGTATTAAACAACTCATCATATCCTAGAATTTTTAAGTACTTTTATGAATAAACATTGGTGAGATCGGTGAGGGTTTACTCACAGTTTAATGGCAGGATGATGGAGTAATTAAATGGTGCTATCTTTCAGATCTGGGCTCTCTTCTTCTCGGGTTTGCAGGGACAGTATTGGTGAAGAACACACATATATATAGGCCCTTATATAATGTATTATATTAGATTATATTAACTACAAATTAACTAAATCTTTAATGCTCCCATCACTAATATTTGCGCAGGGATTGGCAGCAAGGAAATATAGTTTGAAAGCAACACTTTGCTTTTGTTTTATATGCTATCAACTTGCTGGAAGAAAAGAGGCCAACCACTTGTATATACTTAATGCTAAAGCTTCTAACCACTTGCACTCTTGCTTCTAGAAGATGGATTAAACAATGCTAAAGTTTCTATGGTTTGATCTTGGTTGTCCTTGCGCTGGAGTGATCCAATGGTTGAGAGGATTATACCCATTCATGTATTTAACTTAAATCTAATATAGGTTAAACTCTAGTATATCTTTGCATTAAATATTTCTGCGCAATCTTATGAATCATGGCCAGATATCCTATTTTATATTAAGTGATAAATCCTTTAATTCAAGTGTCTCTATCATACTTGTACTTCATCATGCTTCACTATGAAGTTTTGCTACACTAATGGGCTTTGTTTCTAGCTTGTAAATGGGCTGTTTCTCCTTGCGCAGGTGGGCTGTAAATGGGTGCATTAATATGCGTGGGTTATGGCTTGTGAACGCAGCAGCACTTTGGTTTTAATGCGCAAGGATGGTGGAGTTTTGGCCCTTTGTGTTGCATGCATATGTGTTTTAAGTCTAGGCATTTTGTACTCGATTCTTATGCGCAAAAGGATGGGGTTCATGTGCATGTTTACATGGTCTAATGCACTTGCATTAGCACACTTAGGAAGGGTATTCATTAGTGCAACTATTATCTAGTTGATGAGCTACTCGATTTGTCTCTAAAAATCACGTTAAACTTCAGTTAAAGATTAGCAACACTATTGTTACGGTGTTCGTAACGCTTTAGTTACAGTTCTTTTTGTAACGCTTTTCTATATTGTTTTACTAACGCTGCTATAGCTTTAGTAAGGTCGTTGCTACTCAGTTTTAGCTACACTTCATGTTGTTAAGTTTTAGCGACGCTTCATGATGTTGTAAATAAATCTTATTCACAAATTTCTGGTCGTCTTACATGAATATCCAGCATTAATAAACTAATTTATTAATGTATTGTAAAATTTTAAGTTCTTCCGTATTTTAGTTACCTTCTGAAAATCCCGGGTCATTACACTTAACCCATCTTACATCGGCTTTGGCTTGGTCATAATTACATGGTTCTTCATGAGCCATGAGTGCAGCATACATTTGGGCTTAAAAATTCCACTTTTAGCCCTTGTAATCATTGGGTGAGTGGGTCTTGCTTGGCTTTGAGTGTCAGGTTGTCTTTCTTTACTAGATTCATTTTCATTGTTGCTTTGATTATCACACTGTTCATTGCTAATATTATCTTCATTATTGTGTGGAACAGGTGATATGTTGTGTTGGCTTGATGATTGACAATATCATTATCTTGTGATGTTGTTCCTTCATGTTTCTTCTCAGATTCACCTACACTTAAGAAATCTGAATATACAGGTATAGATGCACTAGCATCATATAACTTCTTTGTAGTTTTAATATTGTTGTGATGATATGGAAAAAAAATTCTCATTAAACATAACATGTCTACTGATAAAGATATGACCACTATCTTCAAAACACTTGTACCCTTTTTGATTTTCATCATACCCTAAGAAAGTACAGGGTTTAGATCTATAATCAAACTTGTGCTTGTTGTATGGTCTTAATGTATGGGTAGCATAGACATCCTAGAGATTTCAGAAAATTATAATCTGGTTTTATATTGAACAATTTTTGAAATGGGTTGATTCCTTTAAGAACTTTGGTTGGTAATTTATGTATTAAATATACAACAATTTTAAAGGAATTAGGCCAGAATTTCGGTGGTAATTTTGCTTGAGCTAATAAAGTTAAACTTATTTCAACAATATGTCTATGCTTCCTCTCTATAAGCCCATTTTTTTCAGATGTATGTGGGCATGTAATTCTATGAATTATTCCCTTTTTAAGAAAATAATCTCTTAGTGGTTTATATTCTGCACCACCATCTGACTGAAACACTTTGACCTGAGAATTTGTTTGCTTTTCAGCTTAAGTAATAAAATGTATCACAGTGTTATCTGTATCAGACTTGGATTTCAAAAGATATATCCGTGAAAATCTACTATGAGCATCTACGAACGATACATAATAATTATATCCATAATCTTCTTTCTCAGAAATATTTTCACTAAAATTACAATTCAGTGTTCTTTTTCTATCTTTGCAACAGAAGCTTTGATGGAATTGTATAGTCCATTGACTTCATTGCCCTACAACAAAAAGTTTCTAGTCAATATGTCTTTGATTAGACGGTACCCAAGATAAAACTCAAAGTATACTTGATTATCCTGAGCAAATTGTGACACGCTTAGAAGATTTCTCTTTATATCAGGTACTCTTAATAGGTTCTTTAGAAGTAAGTGTTTATTTCCATTTAACATACCATAACCAGTATGAGTAATACAAATAGACTTACCATTTCCCATACAAATTGACTGATTATCTCTATTTTCTTTGCAACCAAGATCCAAGTTTTCTAAATTGCTTGTTTGATGATTTGTTGCTCCAGAATCAGGATACTAGCATTCATCAATGATATGATTAGTTCTTGTTGTCTCAAGTTGATCACTCAAGGTTTTCATCTTTGAGAGGTATTCTTTCATAGAATTGTTATCTTTTCTCGCATTCTGTGTCTATATTCTATAATGCATTATCTTTGCAGAAGACTGTGCATTAAAGTTCTTTTCAACATTTGTCCAGATTTCATTGGAAGTTTTACATCCAATGACTTGAGAAATCAGATTACTATTGATTGATGACAATAGCGAAACACTAATTAGCCTATTTTGTCTATGATACTTTATATACCCTTCATCAGACACAACTATATTTTCTTGATCAGTAACATATGTTGATGGTATGGATAAAGTCCCATAAATATATCCCTCAAGACCATAACCTTGAATTGCAGTTTTTATTTGATATTTCCATAACAAATAGTTGTTTTCATCAAGCTTTATTGTGATTAATTGACTTTTGGGACTAACGGAAGTTTTAACTAATTGATCTACATATGTCGCTACATTAGTTGGCTAAATTTGGGATGTGGCAGAACCAGTTGCAGATCTATCTCACATGATGACAGATGAAAAATCAGAAATGATTTCACAGAAGCAAAACTTACTTGAATCGAATTTCAAAATGTAAAAGTAAATCTTCAATTCAAGTATGACTTGCAATCAGTTGATTTTCATATGATGATGGGCAGTCTGATGAATTTCTCTAGTCTAGCAGCTTCTTGAATTGAATTCTTATTTTTTTTTGGTGATTTGAAACTGATTTTCTTGACTAGTTTTTCCCTGATCTGCTTTATAAAACTGATTGTTAAGATTTGTTGCAGACAGTAATGGTTGCTTAGTGAAGCACTAGTCTGATGCAGCCAGTAATTGATGCTTGGGGAGGCACAAATATGATGCAACCAGTGGCTATTGCTTGGCGAGACACTGATCTTGATGATCACAACGGCTCTCAAGTGATAAGTAGGACACTTTGATGAGAGGAATCCCCAAATGATGAAGATTCTCTGATGGGGATGTGAATATAATCTCTACAGTGATCGAGAATGAATCTTGCCGTTAAGCAGGCCACTCTGATACGATATAAGAATTTGAAAGTAGAAATGTTTTGATTTTATTTCTATCTCAATTGATTTACAGGATTGTTGTTAAGCAGCTTGATACAAAATTGAAAAATGTGGAGAAATGATTGTATTCGAAATTGACTAAATGAACGTACAAGGCTCTGTATTTGTAAATACGGTTTATAACGTTACATTCTCTAATTTGGGCCCTGAGTTCTTTGTAGTCCGGAAAGCTTTAGAATTGATGTTGGGCTTGGGCTTTGGGCTTTCTTTATCGTATTTTATCCTAACAGATCAGATTTTACAGCTAGCTCCTCTAATGCAACAGATGGATCATCACTATATCCTCTTAACTATATTCATTTCTTCCAGCAAGACATCAGCCAAATCTCTTAACTATATCCTCTATTTATTTATTTTTTTCAGTAGTCACTAACGACCATAAAATGAACTAAAACTTTCAGAAAAAATAAGTCAAGGAATGGAATACAACATGCAACTTTTAAATATTATTTAGAGGTTTGGCGATAATAGCATTGTTATGCAAATATTGCACAAATGCGGAATCGCAATAAATAGGATCTAGATTTGCCAATTGAACACCAATATAATCGGATAGCAATTATTCTATTACATCAACAAAATAGTAAATAACTATAGCAGAGAAACAAAGAGACACAATATTTATATTGGTTCCACTATCCTCGAGATAGTGTACGTCCAGTCCAACAGAGAGCGATTTTATTCCACATGAGAGAATTACAAGAGATTACAAAATAAGAGTTTACATATCCAAACCTCAATCAGGTTTAACAAGAAGAGACACCATTGAGGATCACTAGCTCCAGACCAAGATGGGTTTACACTAAAGTCTACCCCTCAATATATAGCCAGTGCAAATCTATGTGAGTCGTCAATTAAATTACCAACATATGGTAATAATATAATGGAGGCAAATTACCATAACAACAAACGTGCAAACATAGGAAGTAAATCAATTCGTTTTTTTAGCATAGATAGAAGAAATTAATCCCTTCATTTATTTCTCTACCACCTTATCAAATGCAATCAATGCATTCCCATTATAAAAGTATTTACTTTCCATTCTTTGCAAATTTGTTCCAATCAATTTGTGATTTTGTATCACCAAATTTAATACTCCACCTTGATGCAAAATCATATATCTCCAGTACCCCGCCTTGAGTCAAATTCTCTTCTAATCATAAACTCTTCAACAGAACTCCACCTTCAATCAAAATCTTACAACAAGATACACCAAAAAATGAATATTTACCAAATGGGTTCCAGCAAAGCCACCCCTCATCACACAATTGTTAACGAGCTCAGACTACGTCCCTACCCGCCAACAAAATGTTGCAAATATCCGAAATAGAAAAAAAAAACAGACTCCAAAGTAATCTCAATACCACCAAGACTAAAAACTTATTCCCTCAGTTAAAACCAACCTCGGTTTCAGGGAAACGAGATACACCCAGTCGATTTGAAAGGACTACGACCACACCTCAATTACAAACACAACCCACCGCCTGCAAAAGATGCATCTACTACCTGAGCTGCACCGTGCATCAACCAACGCTCTAAAAAATGCTTGCAATACCACAAGATCTCCATCGTCTTTGTGGATTTCATAACCCGACATCCGTCTTTCGTTTGACATGATCTCTTCATCTCCGGGATCCCTCGAGCATCATCAACATCTAGACCCTTGTCGATACCATGATCCTCCACCTTAAGACCATAAGCAGTGACCATATTAACCTCTCCATCTTGCTGTGGACTAGGTTTTTCAACCGTCACCCGCCTTCTTCTTCGTCTTCTTCCATCTTCCCTCATCCATATCAGAGGGCTTCTTCACAATAAACTCCATATCACATCAAAGTTCACAGATTGGAATGCTTTTCACTCTCGACATAATCTCCTCCTCCAAAGTCTCATTTTCTCCAAAATAGTAATAGCATAATCACCACTGAATCTACCAACCTTTGTAGAAATAACTGATGCACAATTTAAAACAAATCGCCTCGCTCCAATACCAATCTGTTATGCAGATATTGCACAAATACGGAATCGCAATAAATAAGATCTAGATTTGCCAATTGAACATCAATCTAATCTGATAGCTATTATTCCATTACATCAACAAAATAGTAAATAACTATAGCAGAGAAACAAAGAGACACAATATTTATACTGGTTCCACCACCCTCGAGATAGTGTACGTCCAGTCCAACAGAGATATTATATTCCACATGAGAGAATTATAAGAGATTACAAAATAAGAGTTTACATATCTAAACCTCAATCAGGTTTAACAAGAAGAGACACTATTAGGGATCACTGGCTCCAGGCTAGGATGAATTTACACTAAAGTCTACCCCTCAATATATAGCCAGTGCAAATCTATGTGAGTTATCAATTAAATTATCAACATATGATAATAATATAATAGAGGCAAATTACCATAACAACAAATGTGCAAACATAGAAAGTAAATCAATCCATTTCTTTAGCATAGATGGAAGAAATTAATCCCTTCATTTATTTCTTTACCACCTCATCAAATGCAATCAATGCATTCCCATTATAAAAATATTTACTTTCCATTCTTTGCAAATTTATTCTAATCAATCTGTGATTTTGTATCATCAAATTTAACAAGCATAACCGAAACAGTTTAATACACAGACCATTGGAGATTACTTACTGTATACAGATTAAAAATTATATCAGTTTAGAACCAATTATTATAGATAAAACAAGTGTTCAAGTTATCATCATCATATATTTAATAACAGGCTAAGCTCAGGCGACGTTGCATTGTCTTTCAGGTTTTGACAGTACATCGCTAAGAAAGCAATTTCCATAAGTTTCTTTTTTTTTTTCCGAACAGAACAGGATGCTTTATTTACAGAAAAAGAGTGCATAAACGAAAAGCTTGGCCAAAAATAACAATAAACTACAGACAAATACTATACAAAATACAGCAACAACCAAGCTTTTCAAAGATAAAATACAACAAAGACACAGAGAATACCCCTTGCCAGCCATGACACAGACACAGCAGCAAACTAAAGAGCAAATAAATCCCATGCGCAAGCCAAAAGCAAACACCAGCAGCACGTAAACAACAGGTAAACAAAGTATCAATGCTTCCATCAAGATGAACATCCTTCAAGACAAGGAACCCTTCAGGAAGATAAACACACTCAAATCTCTCAAAGAACTACTCAGATCTAAGAAAACTTCAAGAGACCTGGTAATAAGTTAGCTTGGGTAGCATATAGCTTGTACACTACAAAGACCTGTAAAAGAGTGCAAACCTCATAGTTTAGGATAGGATATGTCCACATTATTATTTTCATTAGTTGCTGAATATTGCAAGTCTACGGCATTTTTACTTGTTCAGTCGAGATTGAGTCTCGATTAAAGACAGCTGCATGATTATTGTCATATAAACAGCCGACAAACCCAGCAAAATTTGACTATAAAGTCAATGGAATAGAGTCACAAAAGGAGAAAGGGAATTGTCAACTGAGAAATACATAGGATTGTGTTACACATTTGATATGCATGTTGCAACACATGTTATATATAGTCGGCTTCTATTTTTGCCATGGGTTGACTAACAGAAATGATTGGTTAGGGTGGAAGTTCTGCAAACTTAGGTGCTGCTAATACATTATGTATGTATATAAGATATCTCCTATAGAACGTTTTTCTTATGCCCATTTGGTTTGTCGCTTTAGTTTTATGTTTTCGTCTAAACAAGAGCACTTCCGCTTTACCTATTGTTGGAAAATAAACAATTTTGGAAAATGAAACTAACATATAAAATACAAATAAGTTTGTTTTGTTTTTCTATTTCGGGAGATAACAAAAGCACGGAGAACAATCAACTTCTTCATTGTCCGTTGATCACCGCAATGGCTAAAAACTGTAAATTTTCTTTTCTTGAATTTTGTTGTTCCGTAGTGTAAGTTGGAAACACAAAATTCAAAATCAAGTAAACACAAAAACATAACAAAAAAAACAAACGGGCCTTACCAAAAAAAGATTGTAAAATTGGTATGTCCAGTTATATTTGACAAAAGCATAGGGAACTAACCTTTTGTAAAGAAGTTTAACATCTTCACTAAGAACATGATTTTCGAAGAACCTGTCTTCACTCTCTTCGATACTAATGGCACTAGCATTCATATCAAGATCTCTCTGCCCAAAGTGTTCGTTCCATTCAAACCACATTTTCGAGATCAGCTCTTTTCGAAAAGCAGTTTTATGATCGTCCTCCTCCTGCGAATCTGCAGCTACCAATCTGTATGTATACACTTTTTTTAACTGTCCAGGTCTAAAAGCACGTCCAATTGCTTGTCTTGTAACAGAAGGGTTCAAATGAACATCTAATATCAGAATTCTTGAAGCACCAACAAGAGAAATTCCCTCTCCACAAGCTTTAATCGATCCAAAAAATAGCTTGGCATCTAAGGAGTTATTAAATTGATCCATTGAAACTTCTCGATCTTCAGCACTTGAATCTCCAGAAATGGCAAATATTTCTTTACCAAGACGCCAACCTTTCAATTTAACTATTAACCTTTCCAAGAATTTTAATGGGAGAAGGTACTGACTAAACACTAACAGCTTCTCATTTGCTGCTTCGCACATTGTTAGGAGAGTAAGAAAGAATTTTGCTTTTGCTCCATCTGAAATATTTTCTGTTTTGATAATTTGGTCAACCTTGTCAACGTTAATACTTTTTTCGTTCAAGGCATTATCTTTTAAATTTATGAGTGTTGGATGGATATATATGATTTTTTCCATGGAACTTCTCTTGAACTTGTCAAGTTTACCTAATCTTCGAACGGCTTCCTTTTGCTTTGAACCGAGGTTCAATAACACGGTGAAATCAATCAAGCCAGGGAGTTCTTCCAAAAAATCTCCCTTGTAGTAATGAAGCACATCTCGGGTCATGGTGCGAAGCTCTTTAATTACTGAAATTTTTCTTTTATAGTTTTCATCATTTCGAAGAGTTTCTTCAACCAACTCACAAAAAGCTGCTTCGGTAGCTCTCTTACCTCCAGGTATATGCATAAAACTCATGATTCGTTTCATAATGACACGGGAATGTTCCATCTTCATGAAATTAGGTCGCACTAGCTTCAAAATACTAAAAACTTCATCTACATGATTCTGAAATAAAGTTCCTGACAGCACTACTTTACAGGGAGTCTGAACTTTGGTAAGAGATTCTACCATGTCAGTGTTATCATTTCTTGGTGTGTGCCCTTCATCAAGAATTAACAGTGTCGGGATCTTCAAAAGCTTATCTTGGCATGCCAACGTTGCCTGGTTCTGGCCACCTTCACATATGATATTGGCAAATTGCTTGTAACCCAACAGCAAAATGGATCTATTATTCTGCCATTTGTTCAAAACATCTAACTGTTGCACGCGGGAATCAGCCTTTACAGAATAGAAATCATATAGAGGGATATCTTCAACCTGCCATCTCTCAAATTCTCTCTTCCAAATAGCTAGAATTCCTTTAGGAAGAACTACCAATGGCCTTGCATTGCAATATTTGGCCATAAAGCTCTGAATAAAGCTTATAAGCATGAAAGTTTTACCAGATCCCGGTGCATGAGCCAAGATGCATCCACCTGGTGGATCACCTAGTAAATTCTTCACCAGAAAGTTAAAACCTTCAGTTTGGTGAGGCTTCATTTGCTTCATATGCCTTGGATGAATAGATATATCAGCAGCATCAAAGAAGTGTTCATTCATGTTAGCACTTGGATTCTCACCCATGTCCACTGAACTGGAATTTCTAGATGCAGGCATGTACGTTCTAATTGACCGATTTCCCTAAAATGTGAAAAGATAAAAACAAAAATGTCACTCAAATGACTTGCATGCTGCTTAAATAAAAAGAATGCAACGAAATTTGAACAATGAAAACCATATAGCATCTACAATCAAAGAAGCAAATAATGAGATGTGAAAAATAATCCTTCTTAAATGTGCAAGTTTATAAAACCATGGATAGCAGTGCCGCAAATTCAAAATTTGTTATGAAGGTACTCCATGTAACCATTATACAATGAGAACCAAACAGACAAGGCAGAACCGAGGCTAATGGTCACTTCATATTCTCATTTGAAAAAAATTTGTTTTGCAAGCTCTTAAGCAGGCAGGACCGCTGAGACTTCAGGTCACTATCAAGGTATATAACTTGGTGATGAAAACTGTGAAAAGAGATCACCGAAGGGAAAGGGGGGGAAAAAAAAAAAAAAAAACAGACTGATGCACTACAGTGTTAAAATACCTTTGACCATTGATAGTCAAAAATTGAGTCTATTTTTTTCTGAATGACTCCACAGACACAACAGACGAGCCCAAAATCATCTTTTAGCATAAATGAATGATTGCAATCCTCTTCTTCTTCTTCTGGAACAGAAGTTGATTCAGCCTCCTATATAATTAATGTGAAAAGATATGAGTGCAAAATGACAAGAGGTATCTATAACATATACAACTTTTTGTAATACCAACATGATAAATAGGAAAATGCCACAAAGAACAGTAACCGACAGCCAGATTAAAATTAACATAATAAGGAAAGATGTACTTACCACAGATGGTCCAAACCTACCAAAGACGTTCAGTGGTGCTTCATGATAAAAATATGAAGCAATAAATTTTATAACAATCTGCCAAATGTGGGCTACCTCTCCATTAAACACTAACAATAAATATTCTTAATATTTTTACTATATCAATTTTCATACATATTATTCTTATATTAAAAGTAATATTTTATTTTAAACTGGTTAACACGCCTGCGTATGTACACATGCACATGAAGCAAAGTGGTGATAGGATATAAAACATTGGATGAATGTTCATATAACTTCCACAATAATTGAAACAATGCATAACAGTGAACTTTATACAGTCAACTTTTATGTTAATACTACATATCTTTGCCTTCCTCGATGCACAACAGCAAACCTGACTTTTCACTTCTAGGCTCTTATCCGTTTGTGTATTGACTAACATTGGTTACTTTGTACCTTTGCTATTAATTTCTCCAATTCTACAATTAAAAAAAAAAAAACCTGCAAACTTGACAAGAATTTTTTCCTTTTTAATTAACAATGTTTAACAAAACAGTTGCTTTGTGCAAAACAAATTATTTAAATAACAACTATCTATGGTTCTCTACTCGTTGTAAAAGGAAATGATTGCATAGGGATTTTAACTATCGCCGTTCGACGTTCTACAAAGTTACATGTCCTCTTGATTTATCTTGAGAAGGAAAAAAGGAAAATTAGACAGTGGAAAGAAGAGTGGATCGTATGCACTCTTATTTGAAAATTTTGGTGTGTGTACGTACACAACGTGCATATCAAGATACAAGTTTCAACCTTAAAAAAAGGGGAAAATAAATACTTATAACAAAGGTGTTATGTTTTTCATTTACACAATAAAACAATAAAAACAAAAAGACATTTTCCTTCAAGAATAAATTCCTTCGTTGGACATATTCAAAACTTGTTCATAAATGATTGAAAACATAAAATTTCCTATAAATGCTTATAAATTTATTTACAAAGAGTAAACGTATTTTCATTAAGAAAATGTAAACATAAAAAAAAAAAAAAAAAAAAAAAAAAACATAAGGTATAAAAATGATTTACAAAATCAAAGGAACAATGTTTCAGAGAAGAGAAGAGATCGCTTCAAAACATATATAGATACAAATATATGGGAAGGGTCAAGATCCCCGACTTATAAATGCTTTTTATCCCCCTCCTTGTGCAAAAAAAGTTATAAATTAAAATTTTGTTGACGTATTTTATTAGCAAGTAAGATCGTCTATGCAAAATTTTGAATCATTCCAAAATTTATAAATTCTTCGTAACTACGTTTCAAATCAACGGCTGAAATGAATATTTCCATACAGTTCATATTGAATTGTAGTTTGAAGGGGTAAAACTTTTCGAAATGATTCAAAATTTTGCATGGTCAATCTTGCATATTAGTAGAACATATACACAGAATTTTACTTTGGTTCGAAAAAATTCGCAGTAAAAGGCAGAAGGGGATATAAACAGGATCTTGATGGTTCCTGCATACATACATGTGTTTGTAATTGAGCATTTTTATCTGGTTAAAATAGCAAAAATTTCAAAATAGGTTCTTTTTAATAAAATAAAAACGAATGCTCACAGCATCAAATGATTAAATTTTTAGTCAATAATGCTCACAAAATCAAATTATCATATTTCAAGTTAAGAAGTAGGTATTCCATGTGGGGGAAGTGTGAAATCAAATCAATGTTTAAGATGATCTGTTTTTCCATCTCACAGAATTTATCTGTATCACACAAATTTTTATAAATTGATTATAGTTGGCTTTCAAGATACTTCGTACGTGGATTTTGTTTCAGTTAATCAAGAGTCAAGACAACACAAAAGTGCACAACTTATTCAAGTGCATAACTTATGCATGGACTGAGATATACTCATGATTTCTTTAACACTGATAACATTTTAACGAAAATGAATACTGTTTAAAAGAATACTATTTTTCATAAATAATAATGTTTCTGTAGATGTATTTATGAATATTAAATATTATTTAAAAAATACAAGATAATCAACAAACTAGATGACAAAACTTCAAATATATAGATATATATACACACATACAAGCAAATACACCCCCCCCCCCCCCCCAAAACCCCAGAGTAGCAATTGCACAATTGATGTATAGAACAATTTTTAATATATAAACTCTGACCATAAGAAAGTAAAATTACTGTTTGCTGTTGCTATAACATATAGATGTTTTTGAATATACGAAGATCCCACCAAATATACATGCATTGCAAATGATTTGGAGTAGTAACTACTCTTTTACAAGGATGCTCAATTATCTCTTTACCCATTTCCAGAAAAAAGAATCGAGTTTCGTTTATACAACTCTTTTCATTAAAATTAAAAGTCTAAAAATATGTTTTCTAAAAGTTAAAAACAAAATTCTGAAATAATTATTTGTTATAAAATTTGCTTCCAAAAAAAAAGTGAAAAAAAAAAGGGTAAATATTTTGAGAAGGAAAACAAGTCTAAAAAGTTTCTCACAGGGCTATATGATGAAACCGCAGAGTAAATATGTAGGCGGGATTTAAATATTATTGATGTTCCCTAATCTTTAAATATTCAGCCGTATCTTTATGTATTGTGCAATTTTGACGTTTAACAGAATAATTTTATTTGCTAATGGCTTTAAGAATCCCAAATAAACGCTATTTATATGATATGACGGTGAAGATCTCAGCAATTATCAATAACTTGCTAACAGTCCAAGTGTGCGTCAGGTATTGATATTAGTGTATAACTTTCATGTACTTTAAACGGTTTAAAAGCGATGAAAAATTTGGGTATGACTTGTATCATATAATTGGGCAACCTATAATCATGTACATATTGACAAATTCATCACAAATAGAAAATTATGGATACTAGTAACAGGGGTACAGTGCAGGGCTTGTCTGCAAGTTCATATTAGAAGTAAAATTTGCTGCCTTGATAAGAACAGCTTAAAAATTCTCCAAATTAGATGCCAAACACGAAAATTTTGATATATGCTAATTCAAAGGCATGTTGATAGTTTTCTGTAGCAAAAGATACAGTTTGGTGAGTAGTTTTCATGATCAGCTTTAAGCATCAACGTTCTCCAATTTTCTGTCCCCCACAAACCACTTTTGTTGTTTTATTAAATAAATGTCAGTGTTTTATATGATATAATATTTAACGAGGCTTGTCTGCAAGTTCAAATATTTGAAACTAAAGTAAAATTTGCTGCCAAGATAACAGCAGCTTAAAATCTTTCCAAATTAGATGCCTAACTTGGAAAAAAAACATCGAAGCATGAAAAGTTTGATATATGCCAACTCAAAGGCATGCTGACAGTTTTCTGTAGCAATAAATACAGTTTGATCAATGTCATATGATGCTAATTCCAAAAACTTAACAAATATATTGTAAGAGCGTTTAAAGCTAGAAAACTGAATACACGCAATTAACTCATGGTTTAACTCCAGTTAGATAAGCAATGTTTACACAAAAAAGGAATGGAAAAAAAGTCCAACTGACATATTTTGCACCATAATAACCTTTCTCAGTAGAGAGATTAATAATTACACAGCACTTTTTAACATGTACATGTTTATAAGACGATCATCCATTAGAGAAACGTCAAACATATATTATCTAATGAAGAAGAAAAAAATGTGTGCATAACATGTTATATTATGTGTGTGTGTGTTGAGAGAGAGAGAGAGATAATACCTTTGAAACTTCAATGGCTACTGACATGTCATTCCAAAGATCAGCTAAACCATCATCTTCTGGTACTTCTGTATCTTCTTGGATTTCCACTGTGGGTGCATCCTCTTGATCGTCTTCAAATGGAAGTGGAGAATCTTCAGTTGTTTCTTTTTTTAGAGTTGGGTTATTAGAGCCACCAGACATAGGTAGCTCCTTCCTTTTTCTTCCTCTAACCTCGGTTTTTGGTGTCTGCGCATGCCAAGAGATAACAAGCCTATCATTGTTATATGTGTTGTAATGTAGCACTATTGTACTCTAGAAGTGCAATATTGTATAGAGTAAAATATTTTTCTTAATTGATTTAAATTTAAGAAAAAACAATTGAGAGTTGTTGGGCATGGACAGTGCTTTACACCCTGCAATAAAATACCTGCAAGGAGAAGGCATTAAAGTGGAGACCAAAGCCGACACCCCCTCTATATTAAGTGGGACATCATCTTTTTCAGTGAGGAAGGCTCGGTATTTCACGTTGGTTATAGTCTTTTCCCATTATCAAGTTTTCAGGTAAAACTAACGCTCATCAATTCAGCCAATTGAAAAGGGTATTACAATACCACTCGTTATATCACATGTACTTTATACATGCACGCATGCACGCGCGCACACACACACACGTGTGTGTGCACACGCGCGCGCGCGTGTGTGTGTGTGTGTGTGTGTGTGTATATATATATATATATATATGTATGTATGTATGTATGTATGTATATTTATATATGTATATGTATGTATATTTATACATGTATATGTATGTATATTTATACATGTATATGTATGTATGTATGTATATTTATACATGTATATATATTTATGTATGTGTATATTTATACATGTATATGTATGTATATTTATATATGTATATGTGTATGTATATATAAGCAACCATATGTCCTGGTGAGTTAACACTACAATAATATCCAAGTGAAAGGATGAAGTCAAATAACAAGTATGATACACTTTTATGTAGTAAATCATGCATACCTTGTACATATTCAGTACAGATGCCATAGCAACTCTTCCAACACCTTCAAGAGTTTGATTCTGCATAGGTAAGATGCTAGTTATAAACTAAAAATAAAATTCAGACTGATCAAATACCGACTTAAAATAATACATCAATTTAATATTTTATTCAATTGCTTAAAACCAGGTGAAAAAGTATGTAGAAGGGGGGAAAGACCAACAAGGTTTTGCTGCAAAACAAATTGTATGTATTATAGATCAAATTGATCATTAAGAAATTAGGGTTTGCATAAATATGGCCACGGTTTTTAATTTCTCTTATCTTGCCTGGGATCTTCTTTTCACGAACCTTATTACATCTCCTTTTGCATTAATTTCACCTGGAAAATTCAAATCTCAAGCAAAACATGGACCAAAATCACACACACACACACACACACACACACACATATATATATATATATATATATATATCTGTGTGTGTGTGTGTGTGTGCGCGCGCACATATGTATTTATGTATCACATAACATTTTTTTTTTTTGCTTTTCATATAGATGTAGAAGATACAATTCAAACAAGCACCTTGTTCAAACATGTTAAGACACATGGACATGGTGCAAGAGATCACGAGTTAGATTCCCGCCTTGCGGGGTCGAACCCGTTTTTCATGTAATAGTACATTATTTACTACCAAAAACTTGTATACGAAGTATCAAATTTAAGAAAAAAAAAATCAATCCAATTACTATTCACCACCCCTACACATAGTTTTTATTTTTTGTCTAGACAAGTCAAAATAAACAATTCCATTTCATTTTAGCGCTCAAATAAAAGAATATTAGTCAATCATTACCCAATCAAGTCAATTAACAAAGCTTCATTTCTTCTCCAAATCATCTGTTTCATTTACTTTTTATACGCTTACCAGGAATGTTACAACTTCTAGTTTTGTTTTTTGGATATTATTTGTTTAGTGAATCATTATAACATCAATTTTAAACAGATGAACTACACCAAGATAGTCCTGAAATGTAATTTAAGATCCAAGATGTAATCCCATACATATCGAAGGTGCCCTCATCTCGACCGACGTATCTCCTGTGAAAACCTTGAGACGAAACGTGACCAAAACCCGATATTTGAAACCTTGATATGGCAGACTAGTAAAGAGAGTAACTAGATACATGAGTTTTGTGTATTTTAAGTGCAAAGCAGTATCGGTCGTCTCATATAAATTACCCATTGTGTATTCGATGAACTATATAAACCAGCTATCCTAGGCTTAGATAATTGAAATTTTCAGTTTTAGACATAAACCTTAAAGGGGAAAGTGCTTCGTTATACCTGGGAGTAACTAGATGCAAATTCTCCATTATTTACATTCTTCAAGACAACCTTTTCATATTGTACAGATGGAGGAAGCCTTCTCAATTCCACAGAAAGTGCATTATTTCCTACCTCAATGATTGACTTCCCTTCTCCAATAGGTGGTCTGTTCAGTAGTTTTTGCTCGACTCGGGCTTTCATACTTTCCTGAAAATTAAGATATTGATGTGAACTAAGAGATAACACATTTTGGTTGTGGTGAGGTTCATCTTCTTCATCTGAATCAACTAATATGATCGCATTGGAGACTGCATTTGTTTTATCTTCTGTCTTTTCGATTTCGTCCGAATCCAAATCTATCACATCATCCAACAAATTTAATGGAGGTGCATGTGCATTTGAACATGAACTAGTAACATATGAGTTTTGAATAGCTTGGAGGTTATTCATCAATTGTCTTCTTTGAGCTAGTAAAGCTTCATAATCTTTTGTCACGCTACCATATTTCCCACTATCTTGGAAAACGCTTGATAAAGCAAGAACATCAGAGTAATTCGTGACACCATCAGAATCCATGTCTTCTGCATTGAGAACAAACAACTGAATGCACAATACCCTTCAGATCGTAACATTACCAATGAACGAACGGTAATAACATTGAATAAACTTTGTAAAACAAAATATAGTTGACACATTGTTTCATTAGATCCCTGTGAACTTAGTAACTACTCAGATGAATGAACGTATGAACATTTCATGGTCTACTGAACACCATCAAAACATATATTAAATCAAAGGTTGACTGAGATGGATATATAAGTTTACAAAAAATACATTCACATTGGCAACATAAAATATTTAAAAAGGAATATGTATACATAATGCATATTTAGTAACATAGTTTTAAAGTTTCCTAGTACAACCAGAACAAAAATGTTAAGTATACAATTGTTTTTTACTTCTTCCTAAAATTCAACATGAAAAAAATATTTTTTGTCTGCTCTTTGCTATAAGTACAATACTTGACGCCCAACTTGATTTTCATACATAAGTTTGATAATGGAAAAAGATCGACTTTACCACCAATACATCATAAAAGCTACTGAACATTCTTTGCTATTTAGGTGTTAATTAATAAAGAATGTCGCACAAAAACGATGGAAGCCAAACTAACAATTGTACCACTTGAAATAAATAACAAGATGAAAGTCGATTTAGATACAATGTGCAAATAAGAAACTACCTATAGTACAGTTTATGATCTAAGTTGAAATGATTTTTTTTTTTAAATTAGCATACATATGAAACTGAAAATGGAGTGAAAACTACTGAGAAAATGAAAGTCTAGGCTATTAACTCTTCATTACAAAGTTTCCCTTAAATCATATTTATTTCCGTATACACGCTGTTCGCATTCATTGCTTCTTTTATAATCTAATAGCAGTTTCTTCGTCTTCTCCGTACCTGCAATACACTTTTGTTTTGCTCTTTTACCACCCTTTTTAACTTCTACTCCTAAAAAATGGCAAGATCGTAAGTTCCAAAGCGCGATTTGAAAGTAATCGCAGCCTTCCCGATTCAAAAGTTAAATTGGATCGCAGCATTGTAAAATGTGCGATTCTGTTCCAGAAGGAAAAACTGGAGTCCAATATTACAACGCGATTTCAACTTAAACATCGGATTTGAAACAATTTAGTACGGCATCGCGTCTCGAGCCAGCAAAAAGGAGAAGAAGAGAGGAAGAAGTAGCAGCGGCAAACCTGAATCTTTTAAACCCTAAGCTGAAAGCAGGAAGACGATGGGACTCCAAAATTGGCAAAGAGACACTATTTTTTATGTTTTTTAAACGGGTTGTTATTGACACTCCAAATATTGTTAAGGGGGTGTCAATTTAAAAAGAAAAAGTGTTACAAAATAAAAGAAGAACACAAGAAAATGAGAGAGCGGACATTTTTTTCATACAGATCACCTTACAACACACATGAGCTCTCTATTTATAGACTTCAGTTGTCTCAATAATTACAATAATGTCCCTTGCATTAAGCGTATTCACCCTTAAAATAATATATATTACAACACTCCCCCCTTGAATATGTGTATGCAAAGATGATAAAATTGATTGCCGCATTAAAAACTTTTTTATGAAAAACCCTATGGGAAAAATCATAAACAAGGAAAAGAGTACAATTTTCATTTCTAGGTAACATATTGACAATGTTCCAATGAGGGTTGATACTTCTGGATCAAGATAATGCCTCGTTAAAAACCTTACTAACAAAAACCCAGTGGGAAAAATATTAGTGAAGGAAAAGAGTACACTATAGCATTATATATATGCTCCCCCTGATTTGTAACGCATTATTCAAATAGTTTGATGATGCAAACGACGCATACCAATTTTATAAACCATCTTCTGAAATGTTGACTTTGGAAGTGCTTTGGTGAATAAATCTGCTGGATTTTCTTGAGATTGAATTTGCTTCACTTCTATCTTATTGTCTTTTTGAAGTTCATGTGTGAAGAAGAATTTTGGGAGAAATGTGCTTCGTCCTGTCACCCTTGATATATCCTACTTGAATCTGAGCTACACATGCGGCATTGTCTTCATAAATAATGGTTGATCTATCTGTAGTTGAGGGAAGTTGACATGTGTTTCGAATATGTTCGATTAATGATCTTAACCAAATACATTCTCGGCTTGCTTCATGTAGTGCTAATATTTCAGAATGATTAGATGATGTTGCTACCAACGTTTGCTTTATAGATCGCCATGAAATAGCTGCATTGCTGTTAGTAAAAACATATCCAGTTTGTGATCTTGCTTTATGTGGATCAGAAAGGTAACCTGCATCAGCATAACCAACTAGAATCAGATTGTTGCCTATGTTAGAATAAAACAAGCCTAAATCTGTGGTTCCTCGCAGATATCTCATGATATGTTTTATGTCATTCCAGTGTCTTTTAGTAGGTGCAGAACTATATCTGGCTAGAAGATTGACTGAAAATGCAATATCTAGTCTCGTGCATTGTGCTAAATATAATAATGCACCAATTGCACTGAGATATGGTACTTCTGGAGCAAGGGCATTTTCATCATCTTCTTTTGGTCGGTAAGGATCCTTTTTAATATCTAGTGATCTGACAACCATAGGTGTACTAAGTGGATATGCTTTATCCATTTGAAAACGCTTCAGGATTTTCTCAATGTAATTTGATTGATGGATTGATATGCCATTTTTACTGTGCTCAATCTGTAGACCAAGACAGTATTTGGTTTTGCCAAGATCTTTCATTTCAAATTCGTGTTTTAGGTAATCTATTGTTTCGTTGATCTCTTCTGGGGTTCCAATCAAATTTATATCATCAACATATACCGCTAAGATAGCAAATCCCTTTACCGATTTCTTTATAAAGATACATGGACAAATGAGATTGTTTTTGTATCCAGCTTTTACTAAATATTCACTAAGACGGTTATACCACATTCTTCCAGATTGTTTCAAACCGTATAGTGATCGTCTCAATTTTAATGAATACATTGACTTTGATTTTGCTTTAGGCAATTTATATCCGTTTGGGATTTTCATTTAAATATCGGTATCTAATTCACCATATAGATAAGCTGTCACAACATCAGTCAGTCTTATGTCAAGCTTCTCAGAAACTACAAGGCTTATTAAATATCGAAATGTTATGACATCCATAACAGGAGAGTACGTTTCTTTGAAGTCAAACCCTGGTCTCTGTAGGAAACCTTGTGCAACAAGTCTTGCTTTGTATCTCACAACTTCATTTTTATCATTTCGTTTTCTAACGAATACCCATTTGTAACCGACTGGTTTAACACCTTCTGGTGTTTTCTCTATTGGTCCAAATACACCATGTTTTTGAAGTGAATCTAACTCAACCTGAATAGCATCTTTCCACTTTGGCCAATCTTGTCTTTTTCGACATTCATTTATGCTGATTGGTTCATTATCATTATTCTCATTATAGTCATGACTTTTAATTATTTCAGTAGCTACTGCGAATGAGAATACATCATCAATTGTTATTTTACTTCGATCTCATATTTCTCCATAATTCGTATAAAACATTGAGATCTCATTATTATTAGGTACCGTTTTATTTTCGGAAGCTTCTATTATTTCTTCTGGGATAATAGTTCCTTCACTGATTTTAGGATAATTGAGATTTTCTTTTGAGTTATCCTTTGGATCATTTATAACCTCTTCGGGAGGTTTGTTAATTGATGATTTTTCATTAGACTTTCTTTTTCTAGGCGCCAAGTCTTTTGAACCTATCGGTCTTCCACGTTTTTGTCTAGCTTTAGATTCATTTGCTGCTATTGGTCCTTCGGGGATTTCAATTCTAGCTGGTGTATTTGCTGCTGGAATGTGAGATTTAGTTATTTTTGTAGCATCATTAAATGCATCTGGCATTTGATTTGCAATATTTTGAATATGCAAAATTCTTTGTACCTCGTATTGACATTGTTTGGTACGTGGATCCAAATGAAACATAGAGGGATTATTCCATGAAATTTCACGCCGTTCTATTGGAACGGTCTTTTCTCCCCCTAACGGTGGGAAATTTGACTCATCAAATTTGCAATCTGCAAATCTTGCAGTAAATACATCACTCGTAAGAGGTTCAAGATAACGATTATCGAACGTGAGTCAAATCCCACGTAAATTCCCAACCTTCTTTGAGGACCCATTTTAGTACAAAGTGGGGGACTAATGGTTACATGCACAGCGCAACCAAATTTTCGTAGGTGTGAAATATTTGGTTGGGATCCAGTTAAAAGCTGTGATGGTGAAAATTGATGATAAGTCGTTGGTCTAATTTTAATCAATTTGGATGCATGCAGAATTGCATGTCCCCAAGCTGTAACAGGCAATTTTGTTTGCATAAGTAAAGGTCTTGCAATAAGTTGCAAACGCTTAATTAGTGATTCTGCCAGACCATTTTGAGTATGAACATGAGCTACTGGATGTTCAACTTCAATTCCCAATGATAAACAATAATCATCAAATACTTGAGAAGTGAATTCTCCAGCATTATCTAATCGTATTGATTTAATTTGATGATCGGGGAAGTGTGCTCTTAATTTAATTATTTGAGCAAGTAATTTGGAAAATGTCATGTTTCTAGTAGATAGCAAACATACATGTGACCAATGAGTCGATGCATCAATTAACACCATAAAGTATCTAAATGGCCCACAAGGGGGATGAATTGGACCACATATATCACCTTGAATTCTTTGCAAAAATGCTGGAGATTCAGAGGTGATCTTACTGTATGAAGGTCGAGTAATTAATTTTCCTTGTGCACATGATGTACACATGTAATCATTTGGTAAATTCAACTGATTTGGTAAATCATGCCCATTTGAGTTCTTAGCAATTTTACGCATCATAGTTGATCCAGGATGACCTAAACGATCATGCCAAAGAATCAATTTCTTTGTATCTGTGAGCTTCTGGCTCATGTTTATAAAATGAGATTCAACTATGCCAATTTTGGTAAAGTATAATCCAGTTGAAATTGTACCAAATTTTTCTAAAATAAGCTTCTGCCTTTCAATTTTAGAAATAACACAAAGATATTCTTTGTTATTTTCGTTTATAGTTTCAATATGATATCCATTCATTCTTATATCTTTGAAGCTAAGCAGATTTCTTTTAGAATTGCTTGAATATAGTGCATTCTGAATGAATATATGCGTACCATTTGGTAACACTACATGGGCTCTTCCGGACCCTTCAATTATATTGGTTGAACCAACTATAGTTGAAACTTTATATGAAATATTTTCAGATAATTCAGAGAAAAACTTCGGGTTTTTCAAAATCGTATGAGTAGTTCCACTATCAACCAGACATATATCATCATTTAAACACTGTCGATCCATACCTTAAGAAATAAATACAGCCAGTCAATAACGGAAATAACTCATAAATATAAATAAATATCCATGTGAATAAACAACTAATCAAAGTCCAATATTACACATTATTTCTGCAATTCAATAAGAATAAACTAAAAGAAAAACAAATAAAAGTTCCAAACTAATACATGTTGAAGGGAAATGAAACAAAAATAAAAAAACACAGGATGAGCTTCAGGCTAGTCATTGGTTGGTTCGGTCAATTTCTTCGAATATTGTATTTAAATTTTCATCGCTGAATAAATTCCCATCATAGTCTTCAAAGAAATCATCTAACTTCAGGTCAGTGTTATCGGACAATCCCTCAGTGTTATTTGTCTCGATATTCTTCGATTTATGGTATTCTTCGATTGTTTTCTTTGATGATCTACAAGTGCGTGACCAGTGACCAGTGCGCCCGCATCTATAGAAAATGTCCTCATAATGCTTTTTGTTTTCTACAGCTGGATTATTGCTATTTTCAGTCTGCTTTTTAAAATCAGTAGTTTTGTTGCATCCAAAACCACTATAACCACCTCTGCTGGGGTTGTTTCCACGTCCACGTCCTCTACCTCTTCCTCTGCCTCTGCCACGACCTCTTCCGGAGTGGGCAAAATTAGCATTAACTTCAAGTAATGCAGCTGAACCAATTGGTCTTGAGGAGTGGTTTTTAAGAAGCAGTTCATTGTTTTGTTCAGCAATCAATAGACATTCAATGAGTTCAGAAAATTTTGTAAAATGACGCTCTCGATATTGCTGCTGCAGGAGCATATTCGAAGCATGAAATGTTGAGAAGGTCTTTTCCAACATTTGTGCATCATCTACCTTTTCTCCACATAGTTTTAGTTTAGAAGTAATTCTAAACATAGCGGAATTGTGTTCCCTTACGGTTTTAAAATATTGAAACCTCAGGTTCAACCACTCTTGTCTCGTATTTGGAAGTATGACCGTCTTCTGGTGGTCATATCGCTCCTTCAAGGAGTTCCATAGGTGGAGAGGGTCTTTTTCAGTTAAATATTCTGATTTTAAATCATCGTGGATGTGGCATCTTAAAAATATCAGAGCCTTTGCCTTGTCCTGTTGGGACATATTATTGTCATTTTTAATGGCGTTCTCTAAGCACTGAGATTGTAAATGAATCTCGGCATCAAGTATCCATGACAAATAATTGTCTCCAAAAATGTCCAATGCTTTAAATTCAAGCTTAGCGATATTCGACATTTTGCTAACTACATAAAAAAAATTCACTAAATAAATTGTACGATAATATTGTCGATAAAATATTGACAAGAGCATAAAAGAAAGAGAAACGAAATAGCAGCATAAACAGATCTACATAGCATTTGTAAATAAGTCATTGAGCGACCAAAACATGCGTGAGTACAAATCATACATCAAGTTACATAATATATATACATCAAGTGGGAATGTCTCAAACATTTTTACACATAAATGATATACATATGTTGGTTGGCTTGCAATCAAACATTCTTGCATTAAAAGGTGAAAAAGGATATATAACAAAGCTTGGCACATTCTAATGCTACTGTCACAATAGCATGTAGTATTAAATAAATATGTATTGAAAGTAACATCATACGTCATACAATAAAATAAAAGAAGAACACAAGAAAACGAGAGAGCGGACATTTTTATTCATACAGATCACCTTACAACACACATGAGCTCTCTATTTATAGACTTCAGATGTCTCAACAATTACAATAATGTCTCTTGCATTAAGCGTATTCACCCTTAAAATAATATATATTACAACAAAAAGAATTTGTTAAGGGGAGTATCAATGCAGAGAGTACCCCCTAAACAAATAAAGTTTATTTTACCAAAATAGCCTTCTTTACAATAATTCTGTTTTTAGTTGTGAATTAAAAAAAAATGGTATATTAGTCAACCTACATCAGATTTTTATATCAAATTATCAATAATCTCATTTGTCGATCGCTTTTTTTAAATAATTTCATTTCTCATTTGTCGATTGCTTTTTTAAATAATTTCAATCCTCATATGTTAAATTATCAATAATCTCATTTGTTTCACGTTATTCGTTTGCACCATTATTTCTCCCCAAAAGATCTTTTTTTTTTTTTTTTTTGCAAACAAATTAATGATTTTTTTTCCATTTGAAATTGATTGGGATTTGGAATGGTAACTGATGTTATTATCAGGGCAAAAAGGGAACGCAAAAATTTAAGTATGTGACTCCCCCTAACAATCTTTTTATAATTGGAGTGTTTTTAAAATTTGACCTCCCCTTAACAATATTTGGAGTGTCAATAATAATGCCCTTTTTAAATTTACCAAGCAGACATACGCTTAAAACTAAATTATAATAAGACCATATTATGCTTAACTTGGTAATTGAGGTATGTATTTTTCATCTATTACTGACACTCTACTTTTGGATAAGGTAGGGCTCACAATTAGAACCGAGAACCGAAAACCCAAAACCAAACCGAACCGACTCGAAAAGACCCGAACCGAACCCGATGGGTTTCGTGTCAGGTCTAGGTGATGAAAAATACCGTCAAGACCCGATCAAACCCGGCCCGTATAGACCCGACATGAAAGACCCGACTAAAAAGCATTGAAATATATGTATTTTTAGTGTCACTATTCAACCGTACCCGACTCGACCCGACCCGACACGAACCGAAGCTCGGGCTGGGTTGGGTCCAGATTTTTGAAACACATAGTTTAGACTCGACAAAACTTGATCCGCTTAGAACCGAGACCTGACGGGTCGGGTCCGGATCTATGGGTCGGGTCTAATTGCCACCCCTAGGTTAAGGGCAACATAATTGAGATTCGACAACGTGCTGTCGAATTTATCAGTGGAATTCGGTGGAGTATGTCGAGTTTAGGTCTTAAAATCGGAGAACCGCCGAAAATGGTTAAAATGAAAAACGGTGGATATACCGAATTTTCGTTTTTGGATGTGACGCCCCTTAATCAAAACTGGAGTGTCAATAAAAATACTTGAGAGGTAAAGTAAGGGTATTTTCATATACTAATTTTTGAGTTTAGTACGGCTCATAACAATTCTAGATATGACTAGAGTACCCTAAAAATTGATTAAAATTGACCATCCTTAACTAATTTTGGAGTGCGAATAACAATGCCCTAAGATTGGCTTTTCGTTGTCTCCAACCACGGACTTATCACGGGCATACCACCATTAACACTCCATTTTTGGACAGCCCACTAAACCCTACTAGGAAGACCACACATATTATATCAAAATTCATTGAGCTAAATTAGTTTTGGTCACATTATATCAAAATTCATTAACTAGTTTAGTTAGCGCCTGTCTAAAATGTCCAAATTACCCTTTATACTTTTGTAGAAAACTATTACTTTCACTGTGTTGCAAAAAGCACTCGAAAAAGTGCTTTCTAGCGCCAGTACTAAAAAAGGATATTGTTATTCGTACTTCAAAATTGGTTAAAGGGTGACTCAGTTTTTATGTTTTTCATATTTACTAAGGAGAGGACATAAGAAAGTGACTCCTCCTTAAAACTAAATTATAATATAGCTAAATTACCCTTACCTTGGTAATTGAGGCATGTGTTTGTCAGATGTTACTGACACTCCTCTTTTGGTTAAGGGAAGACTTAGTTGAAATTCTGCAAGGTACTACCAAATTTATCAGTGGAATTCGGCTGGGGTATGTCGAGTTTAGGTCAGAAAATTGGAGAAAAGCCATCGAAAAAGATTAAAATGGAAAACGGTGGGAGTTTACTAAATTTTCGTTTTTGAACGTGACGCCCCTTAACCAATACTGGAGTGTCAAAAACAGCACACAAGAGGTAAATTAAGGGTATTTTTGTATACTAATTTTTATGTTCAGTACGCCTCATAACAATTCTAAATATGACTGGAGTGCCTTTAAAATTGATCATCCCTTGACCAATTTTGGAGTGCGAACAGCAATGCCTCTAAAAAATACCATAAAATTTTAGATTATACACTTCATAATACCAACCATTTTAAAAACTATCAAATTCATTATTTTTATTTTCACACGGCGAACAACCGCCGATCAACATCATTCTCTGCTGCGATCAATCACCGGATAATAGTACTTCGGCGGTTAATGACATGGAAAACGATGTTCGTCTATGGTTGCTCGTCGTGCAAAACAGTATTGCACGGTGGTTAATATTCGTATGAAACGTATTTGGTATTATCTATGTAATAAAATTCTCCCCTTTAGATAAACAACAAGACAAAGAGTGGTCCAGATTTAATCCCGCAAAAATAAATCCACCGTCCTAATTTAAACACATCCCATGATATTTTGATTGCCACCTCATCCGTATTTGCCTTATATTGATTGATGTAATTCTTGCTGCTAACCATATTTGCTATGCAAGTAGTCAAATTTACAAAGCATTTCTTCATTTATTAACACATTAATATTAAATTTATATTGTATTAAGAATATTTGCCCACTTTTGAAATGCATAATAACAAACGAACTATATAAATATGGCATATTTAAATATGTATTATTGGCAGAGGCACATGAATAAAGGAGCATTAAGCAAATAAAGAAGGATGAACTATTTTTTTTTCCTACTGCGTAGTTAATATGACGAAGATGCTGTCCATTGTCTTTCTACTTCTCCTAACCTAAAATGTATTTCATCTTTTATTTAACATAAACTGTGTGAAGTTATTACTGTAAATTAAATAATTGCAGACTAATTGTCAAATAGGAGAAACATGCACACTTATATGAAAGGTAACTCATTTGCTGTGTTATAGCTTGATTTAATTATTCTATTCACTGCTTGCTTCAAATTAAAAAATTACTCCAAACCACCGGTTAATTGTTTTATTGATTTGTCGTGTACTCACCTTTAATTGACATATAATCAAACAGAATGATTATGTATACATGTTATGTAAATTTGTTTCGTGTAACACACCTTTTAAATTTTCAACACGCTAATTACTACAGCGAGAGCAAATAGATTTAGAGTTGCTTCATCTTTATGCCTCTCTACATTGTTCATCTTCCTTCTTCTCATAAGTTAAATAATTAGCTCTTCAAATATTATATCGCTTAATGGAAAGGTTAATTTATCCATATAGAAATCAAATTGTGTTTACTAGTTTTTACATATTTTTCGTTTAATAATAATTACTTATATTAAAGCTTTAGATGCCATATAATGTTTATTACAACATGTAATTATACTAGCCACGATTATGAAAATTAAATTAAATAATTTCCTTCAATAACTTTGCAATTTGGTTGAATTTATGCGCTCATTTTGGCAACTTCTAAAATTGTTAACAAAATGTTTTTGGGTAAATAAACGTAATAAATATCATATTAATCCTTTAATTGATTCTTATTTGTGTTGTTCTCCATTTTTTCAACAAGCGTTTCAGATTCAATCAATAATTTTATTCCCATTTATTTTAGTTACTATCCATTGATTAGTAAAATTCTCTTCAAAGCAAAATGCAGTAAAATCAATTATCATGTCCACTGCAGATTGTACCTGATTTTAGGACTGAACACTTTGAATTTTACTGAATAGAACTTAATATGATGTTAACAAGACAAATTATAATTTTGACGCCAGTAGATTCATGTCTATAATAAATTTTACGATCCTTATAAAGAAAAATCTATGTCAATTATAGTTCATTTATTAGTAACCTATTGTTGTTTGTTAGCCGTAATATTCATAAACTATGCTCAATTGTAGTTGTCATTCCTATATTATGTAATATATGTCAGTTTAAATGACTGTATTGATTAATAGTCATCGAAAACTCATACAAATAGGATTACTATTTGGAATATCCTACAAATTTAAGCTGTTATATTTTTTGTTTTGCACCAAAGATTTATTTACTACTAAAACTATAAGTTCATCCGAAAATTATTGTGGTTTTTTTTTTGTATTTTGCTGAAGTTTACTCTTTTTCTATGTCATGTAATTATTATGTTAATCAAATAAATAAAAGCTAATTATCAATGATTTTTTTCCTTTAATAACTTTGCACTTTGGTTGAATTTATACGCTCATTTTGGCAACTTCTAAAACTGCTAACAAGATGTTTATGGATAAATAAACGTAATAAATCTCAAATCACCTTTAATTGATTCTCATTTGTGTTCACTTCTCCATTTTTTCAACAAGTGTTTCAATTTCAATCAATAATTTTATTTCCATTTATTTAATTACTATCTATTGACAAATTTTTTTTTGACTATTATCTGTTGCTAACCAAAACAAATATGTTTTCACATTGACTTTTGGGGTTTACCATGTTAAAATCCATTTTCATTTTGCACTTCAAGCAACATTGATTAGTAGAATTCTCTTCATATCAAAATGTAGTAAAATCAATTATCATGTCTACTGTAGATTGTACCTGTTTTTGGACTAGTCACTTTTGAATTTAATTTAAATAATCATCATCCACGGTATCATATTGAAGCAGCACATGTGGGGACTAAAGTTAAAGTTGTTGCTTCCATTATTGTTATGCTTGCTTTTTGCAATGGTGACCAGACTATTTTTTAACCTAAAAGAGTTAGCAGTAAAGATAATATTATATCACAAATGCAGAGTTGACAATCCTTTTGATGTTTTTTGATCTTGCACTGAATTTTATTTTTGTATTTTTATATGAAGCTTAAAGTCTTTATATCCATCAAGCCTTCAACAACAAAAAAATTAGCTTTTTGTTGGTCTAATTTGCCAAAGAACTTATACTTCACACCTGATTGTAGACTTTTTCCCAATGTATTTGAAGGTTTGATTTATTGTTTGACATGTATGATATGAAAGAGATAAGTCACTTAATTCAGTGCTTATGTATAGGCCTGTAAAAGACAGCGCAAAATTATGGTTTAAAAGTTTTTTGGCAACTTCTCTAGACCATAAAAAGCGAGAGATTGCAAAGGCAAGATGGCATAGTAAGACACGAATAATTGAGCTCCCAACTGGTAGATATATGGAACAATAACCTATGTGTGTTTCTTCTTTAATGTGAAGCTAGCTATTCATCCGTTATCATATATTGTTCTGTTTATGTATGCACATTCAAATATGTTTATTTCTCCTCTAATGGGAAGTTTATATGAGAACAGCTTCAATTGAACTGTTATTTATATTTGCCAACAAATCTAATTTTGTTGAAGCTGATTTTATTTTGTCAACATTATTAATTAGGCATTATATATGATTATTGCATGGTTTATAATATTAACTTTTTCACTTTAGTTTTAGAATAATTGTTATGAACTGTTATTTTTTCAATCGTAGTTCCAACATATCTTTCGTTGTTCAGAAAGATTTATGTAAGACATATTTGATGCACACCGATATTCATACTCTTGCTTATATAGTAACGTTGGTATTTTCTTATAAGAGGATATTTACTGTTTGATTTGCAAATAGACGTTATTAATGCACACTGATATTTATATTGTTGCACGTTGCATGTTATGGTGCCACCATACACAATCTTGAACTATGCTGACTTTTTAACTACTACAGTTTTTTATCTCCATCTTAAGAATGCTATTTTTTTTACTACTTACTGCTCTTTTGTTTCAATCATTTTGGTTAGTAACTACTGTTCACTTTGTTATGGTGTGGCTAATTTCGTATGACATAACCTTTTATTTCTATGCATATGCTTTTTTCAATTCCGTACTCATATTTCTATGCTCAATGTGTTCAATCAATGCAAATTAACACATACATGGTTGTTTAATTCATCATTTCATATATACATTTTTTCATCAATTGAATAGAGATACATGAAATTTGACACAGTTTACACCATGTCCAAACTGTAGCCACTAGCTATACATGAATCATTTACTTACTGGAAAATTTAATGTCTACGGTTGAATCCTAATAAATACATGTATCATTTACATTATATTTCTCACTACCATACAACAATTTCTCATACCTTATTCATAAATGCAAACTACAACACTTGAAAGTTTATGCTTCCATGCATCGCACGGGTTTCCACTCGTGAAGTATATAAAATTTGTTGGATTGATTTATTTTATCCGTGGTATTAGGAAGCACTTTCGTGGTTGCTCTTAGCAGCATACTACTTTTAAAAGATACGATGATCCTCACCTTGTTGATCGGGACAATCTTAGATCATGACAATTTGAAATACTTTTTTCCACTTGCTCCCCTATTTTCTCCACATTCCTCCGCCTGTCAAATTAAACCACTCCCTGTTTTTTCCATGGTTTTTTCCTTATAACTTCCTACCCGTACTTCCATACGTTTTCACTTACTTTGTTTTTTTCTTTTTTTTTTCTTTTTCCAAACAAATCGAAACCGTAAACCATGCCAAATATTAGGAAAACGAACGAAACCTATATGTGTTGCCCTTTCATCGCCTCCGACAACATAAAGAACAAATAGGCAACTTCCGACTTTTTTGCTCTACACTGCTAAACCTTATCTTAATTCTCTCGACCTTCCACCATCAATCATCTCATTTGTAAGATCGTTTCAAGTTTCTAATTTCAGCTCAGGCAATCACAGTATATCATATAGTTTCTACCATACCCTTCAGTGTTGGAGATACAAAGTAAATTATTAAATTGCATTCCATGGTCTGATTGTCTTTTTATTCCTACATTTTATATATTTTATAGTTAAATAAAATTCACAATAAATGTTGGATGTTCGCTCACGCTGTTATTCAACCATCTTCTTAGATGGAAATTCCCTTACTAATGGTCTGATTCATCTAAAATTTCTTCTAATCATAAATTTTTTTGTTACTTTGCAAAATAAATTCAACCTTTTACAGATGTTACATGTTTAATTATGATTCGGTTTCATTTCATTATTACTATGCTGAACAACCACATATTTGGGTTTTTTTTAACCACCGTCTTAAAAATATCCAAATGAGTAATATCTAAGCCCATTACTCTTACATGTGAGTAAAGAGCCACTATGGAACAATAATCAAATTATTTATACAATTTCCCCGTGCAGTAGATCAGTTAATAGTTTTTTTAAAACTATTTTCAAATTGATTTCATAGCTAGAGACATTGGTTTATAATTTACTTATGATACAGCGATCAACAGCCAATCATTATCAAGACTGCAGTATGATTTATGAACATCAAAACTATCATTGAAATTATTGCATTATTTAGTCAAAAGCAGGCAAGTGATGTTATTTACATATGTTGTTACATTTTAATTTTTCTTACAGGAGTAATATTTCAATATGGTGAGGCTATAACAATAATAATTTGAAGTGTGCGCTTAACATTATAGTAATTTATTTTTTTATAATGGAAGTACAAGGTGGTTTGGTATTAATCTTTTGAATATATATATATATATATATATATATATATATATATGCAAGTAATTGAAAAGGAAGAAAATTTGCTCTATTTGCATCCGTTCTCAAATCTGAGGTAAGCAAATTTTCAGTTAAGCCTTATGTAGGGCAATTGTAGTGATCGAATTCCCTTATATCAGTTCAAATCGGCCATAATATCATAATGCTCATCCTACCTGTCTTTTATCCTATTTCTATTAAAAGTCGGAAGACGAGATGTGTATAAAATATACATCACCTTATTTCCATGTTCCTCTACAGGTTCGTATTTTATTTTTACACTAGTGTGTAACACGTGCGTTGCACACGATAATATTATAAACTATATATTTTAAAGTTTTAATGTTAAAATCGAAACTTTATTATACAACATACAATGAATTCAACAAAGTAGATATATAATACAAATTATTATTTTTGTTATCGTTTATGTATAGTATGTGTTATGTAACTTATATTTCTTTGAATTAAATAATTTTATTGTCCTCACTACTATGAGAAAGTATTCTTGTTGAAATTGACATATTATGATCATTTTTTTGGCAAGGCAATTGTGATCACTTTAGATGAATTAACAAATATTATTTAACTTTTTTCTTTTGTATATGTTAAATTTGAAAGGCAAGAAGTTATAGCGTCCTTTCGTAAACGTATGTAGAGTAAAAATAATGTTTTTAATTTTAGAAACTATTATCCAAAAGTGAACTAAAATTATGCATAAACTATAGCGTCAAAGTTAAACAGTAAAATTAAATTGTAAGCTTAATTTGTGTTCACATTTAAGTATCACTTAGTGTTAAAATTCCTTAAACAAAAGATACCTTGGAACGCTTTCACATTTTTGTTACCGTCTCACTTGTAGCTTGCACGACATATAACATAGTCGCATATGCTCACTTGTTACTTGTGTGTATACAAGGCGCCAACAAAAATTTACAGATAATTATCAAGGGATCCATGAAAAGATGGCTCAAGCAAAGAAAAAAAAACAGTTTTTAATGCTTTTTTTTACAAAGAACTACTTGAAATATAAACCTTTTCAATGCAATGAAACGCATATGCTATTTACCCGAGCATCCTTCCAATATAATAGTGAGAGTTTAAATTCAAATTCTAGAAATGAAATACATAATATTGCAAATGACATTTGAGAACTGCGAAGGAGTGCAAAACCAAGATGCAAAGATAAGGATGTATTTCCCTACTATAAAATGAAGACAAAAACATATACCTAAAGAAATAAAGTTGCATGAGAAGCTCACCTAATGTGAAGGGTTGAGGGCAAAGTAACCTGTAACAACAATTGATAGGAATAAAAAATTAGTACACATCAACATTATGTCGGTTTAATTTACATTATAGAAGTATTCAGGTTCATGCATAGAACTAATGATATTTGTGTAATTTCAAAATTTTATAAGCTTACATTTGAGTGCTGAATGCATCTATCTCAACTAAAGAGGAGCTAATTACTGTAACAACCCGTATTTTCAATAACCTGCTATAACATAAATTGAGGGAGAATTTAATTATAAAATGTGAATCAAGGGAAACGGGCTATGCCATTGCGTTCGTCTCGGAAAAATACGCGAAATAGAGTCCGAGTTTTCGAAAATCGGAGTCCGTATGACCCAGTTAAGGCCCATTGAAGTTTTCAGAAAATTCCTAAGTAAAAACAGATTTAAAATTTGAAATTAAAAACAAGGGTTAGGGCAAACTGGCGCAGGCGGGAAAATTCCCGCCAGGACCCGCATGTCGACAGGCCTGTCGACAGGGTCCCCAGGGTGTCGACAGCCCTGTCGACAGGGGGTGGCCAGGCAGTTTTGCCTGGCGCACCATTTTGATTTGGGCTTGGTCCTGTGGCTTGGTTCTGGAGAATTCCGAAATCTGATGGACCTAATTCAACCTAGGGTTAATCCTATGGTCTAAATCACTAGCCTAATCTATAAATAAGACCCTAACCTACCCTAAATCACTCATTATTCATTCTAGCAACTAAACTATGCCAAAATCAAAACTCTCATGGCCTCCACTCTCTTCATACAATTCCTAAACAAATCCCTAAGAGATTTCCATGCATACAAGTGTATTTAGGCTTGTATGATCCTCTTTAGCTTGCATAAAAGTCTTGTTTCTCCATTGTCATCATAAAGGAGGAGTCTTGATCAAGTTTGCTTGCATTTTGGGGTTTTATTTAGTTGCATAAGGGTTTCTTACATTTGCTATACTTATTTGAGTCCGCATAAGCATGGTAAGCCCTCTTACCTTCATTTTAGAAACTCTAAAGTTAATATGTGATGCAAGTTGGGATTTTTGCAAGTTAAATGAGTTATGCATGTTCACTATGCCATGATTTGCAAGTTAAATGAGTTATGCATGTTCACTATGCCATGATTTGCAAGTTAAATGAGTTATGCATGTTTATGCAAGTTCACTAAGCCATGATTTGCAAGTTTAATAAGTTATGCATGTTTATGCAAGTTCACTAAGCCATGATTTGCAAGTTTAATAAGTTATGCATGTTTATGCAAGTTCACTAAGCCATGATTTGCAAGTTTAATAAGTTATGCATGTTTATGCAAGTTCACTAAGCCATGATTTGCAAGTTAAATGAGTTATGCATGTTTATGCAAGTTCACTATGCCATGTTATGCATGTTTAATAAGTTATGCATGCTTATGCAAGTTCACAATGACATGTTGTGCATGTTTGACAAGTTATGCATGTTTATGCAAGTTCCCTATGCCATGTTAGGCAAGTTTAACATGTTATGCATGTTTATGGTAATATGCAAGTTCACTATGCTAAGTTATGCAAGTTTAACATGTTATGCGTGTTTATGGTAATATGCAAGTTCACTATGCTAAGTTATGCAAGTCTAACATGTTATGCATGTTTGTTGTGATATGCAAGTTCATCATGTATGTTGTGCCAAGTTCCCTCTTCCTATCCTTTATGCGTTATTACGAATATGTAAGCGATAGAATGACGTTGGGGGGTTTGGGTAAACTTAAAATACATGAAAATATAAGATTGGGAATTTACCTATTAAGTTAGGTCTACCCCTTGGGAATTTACCTATTAAGTTAGGTCTACCCAAGTATTTGTTGACTTGCAACTATGTTTTGAAATAAAGTGGACATGACACTTAGAAAACATAAGTATGGCCAACTCGAGGTTGGGTTGAGTTTGTAGCGTAATTCTACCCGGAACCGGCCGGCTTAACTAGTGGCTACAAACAATAGGACCCAATGTGAAAAGTTGGTCATGTGGTGCCAAGACCCGAGGTTAGACCAAGTTGTGGTGTAAAGCTACCCGGACCCGCCCGGCCTAACTAGTAACCACAACAAGGTCTAATGTGAGAGGTTAAGGTGCATTAAATTAATTAATGCCTCATGATTAGGGTTAAGTCAGGGTCCACTAATACTTAACCAATTTGGGGATTCGAGGGATTGAAATGGGGTTAAGTTGTGAACTGTTGGTTACACTTAACCAATTTAATCCATTTGGGGATTCGAGGGATTGAAATGGGGTTAAGTTGTGAACTGTTGGTTACACTTAACCAATTTAATCCATTTGGGGGTTTGAGGGATTGAAATGGGGTTAAGTTGTGAACTGTTGGTTACACTTAACCAATTTAATCCATGATTAGTGAAGGGTTAAATCGCGCTTAACCCTCTTAGGAAACCCTAGCAACGGGGTCTGTTCCAGCAGTAATCCCAGTTTGGTATCATCACAACCCTAGAGGCTAGGCTAGGGCGGGGCACGATTACTGGACGGATGTAAGCGACCAAAGCGATGGCCGAGTGGTATAGCGGTGCGGGTCCAGGCGGGCTACGGACGTGCACGTAGTCCGGTATTGGACAAACTCGAGGCACGGGTACCAGTAGATTTAGACTGTGCATTATTGCTTCAGTGTCTGGGGTTGACACCCGAGGGCTTGATACACCCGAAGGTGGACCCAGCACAGTCTGACTACATCCATATGTGGGTCGTATGGACACCAACACTTGACGTGTTAGGCTTATAGGGAGCCGATCGACTAGACCGTTTGGTTGGACCTTATATTAAGGTCACTTCATGTTATTGGGTCAAAGCTTGGGCCAAGGGATCAATACCTGTTATGTTGGTTTGCTAGTACACCGTGGTGCAAAACTTAACCTTGTTTATGCGATGACACCTCTATCTATCTTGTAGTTAATTTATCATGCCAGTATGTTGTTATCTATGATCATCTCAGTTTCCATCATGATGTTAACTTTATTAGTTTATAGACTGATCGTAGCAGGGCTTACTCAGTCTTTTTGACTGACCTGTTTTCTTTCGCCTCTTTTCTTCCGTTCCCCCCCCCCCTCAGGTTCTCAGGGAGGGAATACAGGAGCCTAGCTTGGATCTTAGCTGCTTTCTTGGATAGCTCATGTATGCTTTGGACTTGAGCTCGCTATGGTTTTTCCACTTTGGGGATAGCTACTTTTATGTTTTCCTTTTCAGTTTCAGATGATGTTGTTTTATGTACTAGACTTGTTTATTTGGGAAATTGACATTTTTGATGTACCAGACTTGTGTTTTGAAATGGTTTAAAAATCTTCCGCTGTTTTATCTACTTACTCTGTTTCTTTATATATATATATGTCATGTCCTGCCTTGCTATATCATTATGCATATTTACCTTGTTTTAAAACGCCCCACCAAAGTCAGAGTTGCTTGCAAGAGCCACCCTGGCGGAGGTGGGGTGTTACAATTACTATCAAATCAACATGCCAAAAATCAAGTCATCTGAATAATTAACAATTAAAAATTGTATGTTCTATTGAGACCAAAACTGCATGTATCATGCAAAAAAATACCATGGCCTAATGCAATATGGCCATTGCCCATCCAGCTGCATCAAAGTTCACGTTACCTGAAACATGAACGAATGAAATATTAACAAAATTATGATACATATTCATAGTCATATAATCAAATAAAATAATAATCATAGATTTAAACTCAATTAATAAATCTTCGTATATATGTAAGAAAAATTTTTATTTTCTTTTTGGGTAATTATGTTCTCTTAGGAAGCAATATAATTAATTGGAAGACTTCTAAAAAAATCATGAAATGTACAATGGAAATTACATATCTAAGTATGGCATGATTTCTCGTATTTTAAATAGTTTTCGAGTGTAATCTAAAGTAATCTGCTATAAATAAAAAATACCGATGAAGAAACATTTAAAGTAATCAGAAGTAGACCTACTGATTTATCAATAAAGTAATTTTACATGTAGGTGATAAGGTATCAGAAGCTCTAGACATGTACTACTAAGTTTCAGGACGCAACATAATTACTGGCAGCATATAAAGTAATCAAAAGCTATATATGTACTTGTTCGAAATATAATAGGTAGTAGAAGCAGTGGACAATGATAAATTTACGTGACTACAGTGTCCAAAAGCTTCAATGAAGGTAGTGTCTCCTACTATGACAACATGCATGGTAGAAATTCCTACTTATGGTAGCATGAAATAAGGCTACAGAAAATAATATACACTGGCATAAACAAAACTAAAACACATACCAATTTTAATTACCAATAATTCAACTTATGTCATACAACACAGTAAAGGATCAGAGTTGATTAAACAAAGAACTAAATTAGTAGATTAGATTATAAACAAAAAGGGGAAAAACTTTTAATACCGCTCACAGTGAATGAAATTTGTAGGAATATGATTCTAACGGGAAATCAAGGACAGTGAATCAAATTTGACATGTCTTCTGGAGAGGAATATGACTCCGACAGGATGAAGATGGTAGTAGGAGGGAGTGAATATGACGAAAGAGAGGCACACAGTGAAGTCTAGGGAGGAAGTTCTTACATAGGTTGGGCCGAAATGGAGAAAGAAGAAAAGCGGAAGAAAGCAAATCTGCGATTGTCAGGAAAACGCTAAATTGAGGGTTGGAAGATATTCGGCAGGGATGATTGAAACAGAGAAAAAAGAGAGAAGCGAGAGTAGCGGCAATCACCGCCTATTTGAAGAGTTACCGATTCCATGATTGAAATTACGTTTAGAGGGGAAAAAAGCTTAGATGAAGAGATCGTATGAAGGAAGGGAGTAGCTGCGTACAAAGATAAAGGAAATTAGGCTTTTCCTGAAATATGGTGTTAAATTTTAAATTAATATGTTCGAGTTTTAAGCTGAATAGAGATAAATAGAGATTTATATTGTTATATTACTTTGATTTAATAAAAGTATCTTTCGAGTTTTAAGGAGAACTGAGAGAAATGAGAGAATTAAGGGCAACTGAGATAATTGAGAGAATTAAGGAGAGAGCTAGAAATTCTTCTGCTTTACTATTATTTAATAGATTTGTACCAAAACTTTCAAATCTGTCACTGAATGTTACAACATAGGAACCCACCATTCTTTTGGCTCAGCTAATTGTTATTCTCTAGAATTTATAGTGTAACATTGTAATTATACATCATTTTTCTATGATACCTGTAAACTTTATACCTATTTTCTACTCCATCAATGATATAAATTTATCACAGCTCTTTAAAATGTTTTCACATATTTTTTTTCTTCATACTTGGTATATTCGTACATTCGTAATCAGTTTCAATATAATGAATAATTTGTTGGTTACTGCTAACTTATGCATGTTATACTAATTTAAATATATTCTCTATCAACTCCATTCGTTTAAATACTAAACCTCTTTATGATGGATTAAGTCTGACATCATCGTACAAATTTAAGGGAACTACCTTTATAACTTTTTTTTGAAAAAAATTATGTCTGTGATAAGGTCCATAAGAGGTGCTTTTGTTTTGGTATTTTTATTAAGAGGTATACATACATCCATATATATACACTAAACTCTTTCTACATCTTCCAAGATTTATCTAATTTGTATTTCATTTACTTATTTTTATTAGATTTAGCAGGGGATTTTCATTTTCAATTCCGTATATCACAACACCAAAACAGTCATTTGACAACACTTATTTTTTCTAGACGCCAACACTTATTCGCGTTGTAGCTTAGTCACCAAAATAAGCGTTGTTAGGTAAAAAAAAGTGTTGCCATAAATACAAATATACATCTCCTATTTCGCCAACGCATACTTGGGTTGATAATTTCCGTTAACTTGAATTTCTTTGGGCAAAAACATAAATGCCCATGCTCTAACCCTATTTTCTACCTCCCTAACGCTTCTTTATTCATCGGCCGCTCCAAATCAAATTGGATAACAAAATTTTGCAAATCCGATTCCAAGTCCTCCACTCCTTCAGGCGAACCTAAGTCCTCCAGTTCTTCTCTCTTCTCCGTAAGTATACGTCTTTTGTTATTCTATTAGATTCGATTAGATCAGATTACACGTTTTGATCTGTTTATTTACCTTTTCTCTACAGTCTAACCTCGAATAATTTGGTTTGTTGTTCGTTTAATTCTATATTTTTTACTTTTGGTTAACATGCAAGTATTGCTCTTATGCTGTGCGAAATCTTCAGCTGACTTCAAGTCGAGAGTTCCTATGAATCTCTCCGTTGTTGATGTGGGGTAGCTTGCATCAATCTGTTAGATTCAATCTGGGGTTACATGTTTGCGGTTTTTTATTTCACTATTAGATTTACTGCACATACTCCATACGCTTCAGCATCCATCTTTTGTGTAGTTACCTACTGAAAATTTCACATGTCGATTTTAATTGCTGCTAGGATGAAATCTCGGCTATTCATCTTTAACTAATTGATTTAATTAACGAGTTAGTGGATGAAATCAATAGTTGTGATTGAGTGAGGACATGGAGTACGTGACTTTTAGGGACAGAGAAAATTGTAGTTATGTCTTAAATTGTTTTGATAACCATTTCATACATATTTTATAGGAACAAAAGGATGAAATAGTGGCAGCAAGTTAAAGACAAAAGAAACTCAAATTGCATGCTTTACTGTTCTGTTTTTCCCTGTATGTACATAATATAATTGTTCTGTAAAGAGTGAACCTTTTGAATGGAAGATAATAAGACACCAACATCTTTTAATTCTTTGTTCATATTATATAGGAAGAAAGAAATAGTTGGATTCTGTTTAGATTTGCAACCTGCAAACCAAAGTGTAGGCATTATTGGGCGTGAGTATTACAAGGTTCCTATTAAATTTTGTACTCAAAGGTTAGTTCCATATTTATTTCTTTTTATTTTACAAAATTTCGTGTACTATGTGACATAGAAAGTTTCATGATTGAAAATGCATGGAACTTGGGTGGTTTCACATTCCAATTGTAAGCAATTATTCAGAAGGTGTTTGCGGCAATGGGAGTGCAAACTGGAATTAGAAGCATTGATGAGTAGTGAAACTCTCCATTTCAGGTGAGTTAATCACTCATAACCATGTCTCATTTATCGTTAAACCAATTGGACTTACCCCCCGTGTTAATTGTTGTTCTTCTCCCTAAATTAATTCAGCTGTTCACCTAATACATAAAGAAAAAGTGTGAATGCTTATATTTGAATGAGCAGATTTGAAGTATCAATAATATAAAGTTTCAGTCATTGTCAAAGTCTTAGTTCAATAAATTTTAAATGTGTTCATGTATTGGTTAATTTACCATTATTAAACTATAGTTTACTTATCTATTGATGTACCAGCAATTAGTTTACCTATCATATTGATAAAGTATCAGTAATGGTCTAATAACGATTAGCCCAGGCTTTACCTTATCTAGTAGGGTAACTTCATTTTTGATGGTAAAAGCAAACGTATGGCTAATTAATATTTGCTCATCTGTATTGGTTCTTTCTTAGACTATTGGCAACAATTTGAGAATCTTCCTATCTTTGAGTGAAACAGTTCCCATATAAATTATTTATCTTTCTTGTATGCACTGGTCTATGCTTGTACTTCTCTCCTTGTCAGCTCCCGCTTATTGTGCTAATTTGTTTACATTCTCGATCAATTTTCAGATTTGGACTCTGATAGTTCATTTGAATCGAACTCAGATGGTTCTCGTACAATTCCTTCTGAACCGGACTCTGATAGTTCACCTGAATTGGAACAACTCCTCCCTTCAAATATACTTTCAAAAGCTCAGGAAATATGCATGGTATCATAGGTTTACAAAATCTTTCCAATCCATGCATATTAACTAAGTTTACTGCTTCATTGGTTATTTTTCCATCATTTTTGATTGTATATTCATCAGTTTATTTGCATAATAAGAAAAAATTACTTTATTGTGCTATCAATATTTAAAATGAATGAAAAACTAAATTACTTAATTCACTCAAAATCTGTTTAAAAGTTTTGGATGTGCATGCAAAATGTTGTTTAACTACAAGATGAAATATGTAAGTAACCATACTTCATTTTGTTTGCATCACCAGCTTATCCAACTATCAAGCAACATGTTAGAACGGGCTGGACAACATCTTTGCAAGTAGGTATGATATAGCTGCAAAGTATGACTATGGTGGGAGGGATAGATACTCCTCAGGTTAGTATAAAGATCGAGTTCAGTTCACAAGCGAATCTTGCGTTCTGCTGGCAGCTTCAAGTATGTACTTAGCTTCAAGCAAGTTGAGTGAGTGTAAACTAATCTCCGAAATATTTATGTAGTAGCGACAACTACTGAACGGGCGTGCTAATTTCCTTTAGCCTGAACATAGATCATTGGCATTTTACAACGACAGTTTTCTACCCTTTTTTAACACATTACATTATAAATTTTATTTTTTTGCGATATTTTCCTTCTGTTTTATTTGTCACTTGATACACATGCACTTCTAATATTTTGATTTAATTATCTAGCATATGGATCTGCTATAGAGCACCTTAAAGATATTTTCTTAGTAATGTCATGCAGACCTTAACTCTGTTCTATTGTAAAATTCTACAGGAAAAGATTTGAAGTATATTTTCGATTAAACAATGATTTTCATTGTTTTGAAGGGGGCCAATGTATAAAAGAAATTTCCACTAATTTAAAATTGACAATACTGAGTCTTTAAACATGAATTCATCATTGATTTCTTTATTATTATTTAATACAATTGGATTTTATATTTCTAAACTCTGCCATCTTTACATAGAGGTGTGATAATAAATTTAGATGCTACTGCCATGAATATTATTTAAATAACATACTAAAAATTTCAAAAACCTACATGTACTGCATTGCATGGAACAAAGATGATTTGCTTTGTTCCACTTTTGTTCTGGTTCCTCGATTTTTCATAAAAAACTCCTTTGTACTTTTACATGAAAAGTCTTTGGGTATTTGTTCGGGCATGGCTCAGTTTCGAACTGACCCTTTCCGACTCAGTTTCGAATTCGAAACTGAGATGATGAGCTGAGCTCAGTTTTTAGCAACTGAGCCTTTCCGGATTAGTTTCGAATCTGAAACTGAGCCGGAAAAGTCTCCATTTCTAGTTTGAAACTGAGCCGGAAAGGCTCAATTTCTAAAAGTTGAGCTAGTTCAGGCTTAGTTTTAGAAACTGAGCTTTCCGGCTCAGTTTCGGAATTGGAATTGAGCCTTTTTCCGGCTCAATTTCGAACCTGAAACTGAGCCGGAAAGGATCCTCTCCGGCTGAGTTTCAGGTTCGAAATTGAGCCGGAAAAAGGATCAGTTTCTAAAACATAGCCTGAACTGGCTCAACATTTAGAAACTGTGAGTTGGTTGCAATGACACTTGGAATGGTCAGGAAAGGCTTAGCTTTTGCTGTCGAGCCGCTGTTTCTGTCCTTCGCTGCAAGTAAGTATTTACTCACGATTCATTTTATTTAAGTATCTATATTTCAGTAATTTAACTAAATAAAATAGTCCAATTCCTGTGTTTATTTCGCATGTGTGATCTACCGATGATACTGTTATTGGCGTGTGTTTACTTGTATGCCGCTGTATTACCTGTCTTACCTTGTTCATGAACTAAATGCATGTTTGATATTACCTGTCTTGCTTGTGCATGTATGCCGCTGTGCATCAGGTTGATATGAAGTATAAGCAAGCGAATGAAATACTGCATATACATTGTCTTGCTAAGTTGTAAGATTTGAAACACCTGATGCATCACATATTTGTTTGCTGATGAAGATTTAAATATTTGTGGTTCAAATGTTCATTCACTGTAAAGCTGTAGTAGGCCCATGCCACATTATTACATCATTGATCACGTGAATAGGCTATGCTCACCTTCCACATACTTTTGCTTGATTTCGAAATGGAACATATGCTGTGTATGTTTTATATTTTAATTATTTTGTGCCATTGTTCCTCTTCTTGTTATACACTTGCGCATGTTTTTTATACTTAACGATATTTGCTAAATCAGGATAACATAGTATAAATGAATCAATTTATCAATATTTGGTCAACCTGGTGTATATACATGTTTGAGTTTAACCTGGAGCTGAATTAGCAATGATCTCCTATGCCATTTTTACTTGTTATTTGGTTGTATTTGATTTGTATAGTTGTTCCTTGTTATTCAGTCCATCACCTTGTTGAGAAACCATTTCTGAAGGGTTAGTTATAGGCTGAATAAATATAAATGTTGGTTTACTAAGATATTTTAAGTCTAGCCTACTTAACTTGGTTTGAATCTTGAACACATATAAATCTTGAACGTGGTCATGTGTGTGTATATATATATATATATACATATATATATATATTCTCTTGAGTAACCTGAATAGCTTGTTGTGTGTATTCCGAACCTAACCATGGATCTTAGCATATGTCTAAATCTTAGAATTGTTCATAGAAGTCTGCATTAACTATTATATTTTAGTGGTTATTGAAATTATTTACTATCTGGAATGGCTCAGTTTCAAAAAGTTGAGCCAGTTCAGGCTCATTTTTAGAAATTGAGCCTTTTTCCGGCTCAATTTTGAACCTGAAACTAAGCCGGAAAGGATCAGTTTCGATCGAAACTGATCCTTTCTGGCTCAGTTTCAGGTTCGAAATTGAGCCGAAAAAAGGCTCAGTTTCTAAAACTGAGCCTGAACTGGTTCAACTTTTAGAAACTGAGCCTTTTCGGCTCAGTTTCTAGAAATTGAGCCTGAACTGGCTCAGTTTTAGAAACTGAGCCTTTCTGGAAACTGAGCCGGAAAGGCTCAATTCGAAACCGTCGGAAAGGCTCTGGTTTTTAGAAACTAAGCCTTTCAGGTCATTTTTCGTACTGAAACTCAAAACTAAGATTCGAAACTGAATTTAGTATTGAATGTTGAACTGCATTCGTCAATTGAAGTAAAATGAAACTTACTTATATTGAAGGTGAAGCGGTGATAATAACCTGTTGAATGTTGAATTTGCACATCATTTCTTTAAACATTGATATCTTGATTTTAGCTGATAATTTTAATTCATTATGATATTGACTGCATGCAGGCAATTCTAGAAGAAGCGGAAGAAAATATGAGTTTGGTTATATGGCTCTAGTTTCATATTCGGTATTTGTAGTATTAAACAATAGGTAGTATATTGTCTTTCGGCATTTTAGTTTGTTATAATTATAAGATTGGTTAATGCTAAGTGAATTTAGCAATTTAATTGTGTATTGAATTTAGCAGTTTAATAATATATTTTACTTATCTGTTGTTAACTCATATTCTATGTTACATGATTATGAATGTTGTCTATTGTATTAGTTTTGGATTCATATTAAATATCGTCTATATTATCATCATGTTGGTTATTAATTGACTATTAATATTAGAATATGCGAGTTATTAATACATGTTATTATTAAAATTTATAGTTGTTGTGAATTAAAACATTGTAACATGTATAAGCGTTGCAAACAAATATCTTCCAACGCTTATAAGCATTGCAAACGAAAATCTACCAACGCTTATAAGCGTTGGCAGAGAAAATCTACCAACGCTTATAAGCGTTGGCAGAGAAAATCTGCCAACGCTTATATGCATTGGAAATAAATTGCCACCCCTCCGTAGCAACACTAATAAGCATTGCTAAAATTGTTTGTGACAGTTATACTCGTTGGGACTCGCCTGTTTTGGTGTAGTGTATATTGCAAGATTGTATGCACTTTATTTGGGCTTTAAAGCTGATTGATTTTGCCTAATACTTTATCTAAAATTGTTATTTTTTGACCCTTTGTCCTCTAAAATATGTCGCAGCACTATAAGAGTGATTTAAAGCCCATGAGGAACCAAAAATAAGCACACACATGGGCATAATTACATCGAAAACAAGGATATTGGAAGATTGAAATTTTATATAGATTCAAAAATGCTAAATTTATAGAAACTACTTGACATATGTATTAATTGTAAAATAGAACAAAAATCTATAGGAAACTAATAGAGTCCACGGAATATAGACCGATCAAATGTTATTTCTTACTTCAATGTATTCCACGTGTAACATTTAGTTATTTATTTCTCTCCATACTTTAGCTACTGTTTACAACATGCACTTTGTTTGGGCTTTGTAGCAATATTGGTGTTGCTTTGTATTTTGTCTGAAAATAATAGATTTTAACCCTTTATACTGAAATATGTCAAGAAACCAAAAGAATAAGTTTACAATTCGAGAGGAACTTAAACTGAGCACATGCAAGTGCACAATTACTTTAAAAGACAAGGATAGTAACAAAATAAAGTTTCTATGCACATTCAAAATGCATAATTCATAGATAGTACTCTACCAACGTCTTAATTATATTGCAAAACAAATATACATTGAACACTCATATACAGTCGACTAATTAATTAATAATTCGCATGTTTAACACATTAACTATTTCATTTTTACATCTAGATTTGTCAAATAAGGCAAAGGCGCATAAAGTAAGAAGGTTAAGAACAGCATACCTGTTTTCTTGCATACTTTATCAGTGCATCCAATCTAGCTTCAGTGTTATCATAAATTATGATGTTCTTTCTTTATGTTAAAAAATTGTTTATTCTTTCATACACTTTTAAACTGAAACTCCGATACTATCGTCTAACTGCTTAGTTATTAGTTCATGTATACTGTGCTAAAGTTCTGATAATATTCCAGTCTAAATAATTTTGTTAATGCCTTTGGATATCATAAGTTCATAAACAACCGACAAAGAATTTTTTGCTATAACATAGCTGTCATGCCGATTAATCTGTTGTATTTGCTTAAAACTTCGCATTGGATAATTTTTTTGTTTAAGTTACTATTTTCGAATACTTTAGTTAATCGAATATCAAATCATTGAGACTCACGTGTTACTAAAACAACAGATATATCAAAATATATCTAATCAAACCATGACTTATTTAGTTGATAAACAACTATATTACATTACACAATGACATTTAGCTTTATCTTCAAAAATAATGATGAATTTTCATTATAATCGTGAACATAGTCATTGCATACATGATAGTACATAAAATATAAATGCTTACCAAGATATACAAAATACCGCAACTGCTTTTTCGCAACAAACTGATGTTGCTTCATAGTTTTTCGAAATACTTATGAATGAGACTCCAGTGAATCAAAAGCATAGCACAGCTAAATGAAACATCACATTTAATAGAACATAGATACCTTTTTAATTGATTGTTTCATATAATTGCTGATTAGTTTGCTTTTTGTACTTTTTAGTGCGTTGATTTGATTCAAAAGACCGATTAGCTTTTGTTCCTTATTTTTGTACATTATAAGAACTAGAATTAGATCGTATTATTTTTTATTTTGATGCTCATGCACTCCAGATACACATTCTTTGTTCATGTTTAATCTTTAAAAAGGAGGACCTTTGATTTAGATTATTTGTAAGTCCTAGAATTTTGCTAGAAATACATTAAAATGGAGGAAGGGCAGAATTACTAATCAACGTATAATTTTTATTCTTACATCGGTCAATCATTCTAAATAATCTATTGCTAGAAACAGGTGAAGGATAACATTCACAAATACACTCATTTACTAGCATGTCAGCATATATTGGCTGGGGACTTAGCTTCTACAACTATTATTAAAAAAACTAGCATATCTATCAACCTTGCATGTCCTTCCACCACATTCATGAAATCTTTTTTGGCCTCCATTTCAGTTATCGTTCACAACAATTTGTCTACATTGTGTTAATTGGTATCTTTAAACAGTTGCTTAATATGTATTAATAGCTTATGTAATGATTTAACAATGATGATTATAATAATGAATTGCTAATGTAAGTGCTCTATTTCCAGGTAAGGTTTATGACGGTTGTTTACACAATTAGTTTGGATTACGATTTTTATTTCCATCAAATAGAATTATATGCAAAAGGTGTTAACGAAGTGGTTATAGACATGCAAAACGATATGCATCATATTGGAAGAGATGGTGGAGGAATGGGGACGCAAAGCTTGAGCAAAATTAATGGAAGATTGATCAAAAATGAAAGCCACATCATGAAATACAGACCAACCAGACTGCCAAAATATACTGTTTTAATGAAACTAGGTATTGCTAGGAGAAAACAACTACTTAGTGCCCATGAATATATATATATATATATATAAATGTGTGTGTGTGTGTATAGGAGATAAAGCATGGGACTGTAGAGACTGCCCACACATCTAAAGCACAATATCAAGCACTCGACTATTGAGAATGTGAAGTAGATGAAGTTTAAACCTTGCTTAGGCGTACTAATTGATGGTTGTTATTTACTTCATTATTGATAAACTTGCATGTCAAAAAGGCATGATAGCATATTGTTAGGAAATCCATTCTTTTGTTCCAATAACGACAACTACACAATGGAAATATATATACAGAATAAGATTATGCAGGATATGCTCAAAGATCAACTTAGAATAAAGCATGGCTCCACAACAAGAGAATACACAAAAAAACAAGTTAGAAATGCTTGAGATTGGAGATGGAGAAAACCAAACATGCACAACTGACAGAAGCAATGTACATTGGACATGACGGTCCGTTGTCCGGCTCGGTCCGAGGTATCTGGTGTCTGGTCCGTGTCCATACGATACTCTTATAGGACATAGCTTGGACACACCAATGTTCAGTCTGATAAAAAATGTTCGATGTTTTTATATTATCCAAGACTATATCGGATAGGACAGTCCATTGTCCGGCTCAGTCCGAGGCTGTATGGTGTCCGGTCCATGTCCATCTGAATCTGTTATAGGATAGAGCTTGGACACACCTCTGTCCGACCCGTTTACACCCCTAGAAGCAAGTCATACGTCTGGATATATTACTAAACGTCTGATTTCAAAAGCAAGAAATCATCTATACAACATTCAAATGTTTGATAATTATTCTAAATATCTAGATTTTCTCCCAGTTTAAAAAATATATGTCTAAAGAGCTTTCAGACGTCTGGAGCAAAATCCAAACGTCTTACCTGAAGGTCCGCCCAAAAAAGTAAACAACAACTGTCATATTTTAAAAAGTCACTTTCACTCCTCTTCATCACAACTATTAAACACCAATCCAGGCAACTCTTAGATGAAGATCAATGGTCATTACTCTTTAATTAGTACTTCTCAACACTATTTAAGACTTCAACACTCGAAGAGAAGATCACCTTTCTACACTCTCTGTATTCTAATATATCTATTCTATATACTATCAACATTCAAGCAATTCACAACCATCTACTACTCTTTCATATACATCTGCACTTCAAAGCAACTATTATTCAAGAATACTTTGGAAATTCATGTACTAATTAGTCAATATTCGTGTTATACTAGAACACATATTTGACAAGAGAAACTCTATTGTAACTAAGCCTACTCCTCCGGACGAAAGGGTTTGTGATAGACTGATAGTAGAATACCGAAGTAGAGCTTCGGGACTGGACGTAGGATAAGAGGTTCAAACCAGTATAAAAACTCTAGTGTGCATTTTTCTTACTAGCATTTACTTTACTATATCACTCTAGCATACACGTTCATACTTGCCTACACACGATCCATTAATACTATATAGACTTTCAATTGGTATCAAAGCAAAGTTTGATCAAGCTACAATAACTTGTATTTGCATCACTTAATGTAGCAAGTATGTTTCAAAAAGGTTAATCCACATAATGTCCTTCACTTTTCAATGGGTCAAATTATGCATATTGATCAATCCGTATGTGGATTTTTGTGGAAGCAATCAGTTTGGAAATTTGGTTTGTCACTCAAAACAAATATGAAGCACCCTCTACCGAGTGGAGTGCATGGACCGATGCTCAAAAAATTGCTTCTAACAATTCAAAAGCAATGAATATTTTATTTTGTGCATTAGATAAAAACGAATTTTCACGTGTCATGATGTGCACTACCGCCCATGATATATGACATACCTTATAAGTCACTCACGAAGGTACCACAAAAGTTAAACAAAAATATCAATTTTACAAAATCAATTTTCATCTTTTAAAATGAAAGCAAGTGAGTTCATTAGTAATATGTACACTAGATTCCAAACTATACAACATGATCTTATGACACTCGGAGTCAAGTTCACTGATTTTGGTTTATTTACACGAATCTTAAATTCTTTGACGAATGATTGGAAAAGGAAAGTATTAGCCATAAAAGAGTCAAAGATCCTTCTCCACTCAAAGTTGAAGAATTAATTGGAAATTTATTATCCTATAAAGCTAATCTGTAGACTAGAAAAGGAACAAAATACTGAAAAGAAAAATATAGAATTTCAAAGAAATAAAGAAGATTCCAACTTAGACGAAGATGAAATTGTCTTCATAGCCAAAAATTACAACAAATTCAAGAAGTTCAGGAAAATAACAAGATTTCAAAAGGATAGGAAATCAAGTTCAGCAAATCAGACATCTATTAAGTGCTTCGAATATGACGAATTTGGTCATATGACGAAAGATTGTCGAAAGATTCTTAATGAAAAGAAGAAAAATTAAAATGAAAAATTCAAAAAGGAAAGAAGAGCTTTTCAAGTCACTTGGGATGATTCATATTCTTTCTCATTAGAAAGTGTAGAGCGACATCGATAAAGAACAAGCAAATGTATGTTTTATAGCATATGCGAATGAGGTATGTCCCGAACTTACCTATAATGAAATTTTAGAAATTAGTATGGAATTAGATGATAAGCATAGAGAGCAAAAAAATTAAATTGAATAAAGATCATATTTCTAGAATAATTAGATTGGAAATCGAGATAGGTTTATTAAAAGATGAAAAGTCATTCTAAAAGAAGAACTAGAAAATGCTCAAAATGATTAAAAAAAATTGGTTTCTGAAAATGATTTATTATCAAAAGAGTTAAGTTAAACTAGAAAATAATGACATTTTGAATAAAAAAAAGACTTCGAATAGTAATCTTGAAGTTTCACTTTCTTAAATATCAAAACTCAAAGATGAGTAAGAAAAGATTACTACAAATTTTTTAAAATTTAACAAAGGAAAACAAAATTTGGAAAATATTATTAGAAACTCCAAACCTACTGGAAATAGAAACGAATTAGGTTTTAAAAAGGATTTGAAATTTAAAAATTACAGTTTTCTTTATAAAAAGGTTAAAAAGAAAACTTTTAATAAAAAGGCATTAAAACCTAAAGATGTGAAAATATGCATTCCAAAACCTAATAACAATAAACTTATTAGACAAAAACATGTCAAAAACTTTCTACAAGATGTAGTTTATAATACAAATTATGTTTATAAGGTCCCAAACCCACTTAGGTATGCCTGCCTTCTCCACTTAACATATAGGACCCTAAAAGAGGAAATGGATACCAATTAAATTTTTTTATCTTGTAGGTACTCAAAACAAAATAAAAAGAGAAATGGATATTAGATAGATGATGTGTAACACCCCACCTCCGTTAAGGTCACTCACAAAGGGAATGCCTTAACTTTGGTGGAGCATTTTAGTAAACAGAACAGAAACTTACAAGACAGATAAAACAGTACTTGAAAATTTTTAACTTTATTACAGCGGAAACAGAAATTAATATGGTTACATCCTTTCAAATTTCAGAATTCAAGTACAAAATATCAGTCTTGTACAAAAGCCTTCAAAATGCATGGTTTAAAATCATAATCCCCATGGAACGGAAGCTATACAAAGCCAAGCCATACTTTAAGCACTTCAAGCAAAGAGAAATCCGGATCAAGCTAAAGTATTCCCTCCTTGGATAACCTGGGGGGGGGGAAACAGAAGAAAGGAGGCGAAACAACAAGGGTCAGACAAAAAGTCTGGCAAGTCCAGTGACTTTCAGCATATGAACAGATAATAATAATATGATATGAACATAAAACTGGATGTGAGATAACTGTAACAGGTGTAGCAGATATAACAGAAAAACAGAATGATATAAACTATTGTTTTACACTTCTCTGCACTAATACTAGTATAACAGAATTAGGTGTCACCCTAATGTCTAAATTGAAGCAGGAACGGGTACAGAATTCTTTAACAGAAACAGAATGCTAATAATGGGCCTTTACTACCCGATCAGAAACAGACAGAAGCAGAAACAGATTTATCCCTACGGAAACAGAATGTAGAATTAGGTGTACACTAGTAATGGGCCTTTACCACCCGAACAGACGGTACCACACAGAAACAGACAGGTGTTACCACCCAACAGAAACAGACGGTACCAACAGAAACAGACAGAACTAAGCGTACCCAAAAACCCTACCCCAAGCGATCGGCTCCCTAATACATAAATATCCTGTGTCAGCCCCACAGTAGGGTGTATCACTCCCTAAAGTGACAACCAATTGGCACAGACCTATTTACAGATGTCACGGCGTCTTACATCCTCAGAGGCAGACCGGGATCCATGCACGCACATGACCCGGTTGGAACGCACCATCGACACCCCTCGCCATTATCAGAATGAACCACGTATAATTAGTTCAGTAAGCGTGCCCGGACCCTACCTACTGTTGGGTCAAAGTTTTGATACCAGAAAGGGTTACTGACTAATATGGGTCCCAAACAACAGATGACACAAGTAATTCCCCTCCTAACCTTGTGTCCCCAGACTAACAGATCTCAGATTAACTTGTTTACAAGTTCAGACATACAGAATTCAGATTTACTAGTTCACATATTAAGTTAACAAGTTTTCAGACTAACAGATCAGATGTACAGATTTTTCAGATTTGTCAAACTTTGTATTGGGCCTACAGATTCATGGACGGGTTTACTACACCTATTAATCCAGTTGGTTTAACCCTATTTTCCCCCAATACATTTTAGACGTCATTCTTATCTTAGATTTGCATTAATTAATTATTAATGCCCAGACCTCTCACATTAGGTCGCTAGCTTGTGGCCGCTGGATGGGCCGGGCGTTTCCGGGCAGACTTCTGCCACAAGCCAGACCTAACCTCGTGTCTTAAGCAGGTTATGACTAACTTCTCACATTAGAACCTATTGTTTGCGGCCACTGGATGTGCCGGGCGGTTCCGGGCAGAATTACGCCGCAAACTCATTCTAACCTCGAGTTAGTCACGTTTATCTTTGCGGCCAATTAATTAATAATTTACCGTTTATGCGCACGCCTAATATATATGCCAATTCAGATTATATCAATAACAGGATGATTATATCGACACAGTAGATAACAGATTTTAGCAGATAACAGATTTTATATGACTTAACAGATTTAACAGATTTAGCAACTTAGCAGATTTTGGCATATAACAGGTTAGGCATTTCAACCGACAAATTTAACAGATTAGGCACTTTAATCTAATTAGCAGTCTAGGCAATATAACAAAACTAGCAGTTTAGGCAACTTGGCAAATTAGCAAATTTAGCAAATTTAATATTTCTAAAGGTTCTATTTACATGCCTTGCCTAATCATAAATTGGCCTAAATTCATATGCCTACATAATTGTCATGATTCACAACATATACTCCATGTTTGCATAAGCGCAGAATATGGACATAATTTGCCATATAACATATGTTCCAATTTTTGTTAAACTAGCATTTTACAGCAGATACACATATAAATTATACCAAATATAACCATTAATTTCAATGCATGCCACATATCCAAAAATCCCTATTTCGGTGTAATCACAATAATAGATATCCTAATTAATGTAAATCTTTACACCTAAGTTTCCATATCTTCTTCTTTTTAAGTCATGAATCATTATGCAAACTATACCCAACAATCTAAATCTTTAAATCATATCTTCTAAAAATCAGATCTTGACTTTTATATGCATTTTGTCCAAAGTCTCAAATCATATGTAATCTTACAGTGGTTCCTCTTCTTCTTTTATCACAGAATATGCATAGGTCTAAAACTAGTTTATAACATATGCTTATTTTTCTAATTAATTACAGATCTAAATAACATATGTTCATTTCTCTAATTAGTTACAGATTTAGATTACAACGTACACTATGCATACAACATATATAAATTATATGTTTACAGTCAAATTCATGCATCCAATCCCAAGTCATATGTCAATATATTTTATGCCTCAGATCTAAAGTCATATGTTCAATTCAGTCTCGTCAAATTTCGCATCATTCATTATTTATCCCAAAATTTGCGTTCATACGTTAATCTCTTATGAGATTAGGCACAGGCTCGTGGTAGCCTGGCTATAGAAACAGAAAGGAAGCAGAAAGGGATACAGAACAGTCACAGAAAAACAGATCTGACAGATATACAATCTCAGGTTCAGATTTAAAAGCATATCAGAATTATAATTAATGTTTATAGCAGAAAATAACTGTATTTGCCTTGATTGGATTAAAGAAAGAACTTTAGTTGTTACAGAATTGTTGCAGAAGCTTTTATCTCAAATTTGAATTTAGGATGATGTTGATTGACTTCTAGTTTTGATTCTAGCAGAGTAGCGATGCCATTTTTATTTTTAATTAGAAGAAGAGAGCAATGGAGGCTAGAGAATTGTGTAAGAGACTTAGGTTTAGGTTAGGGATGTATTTATAGGAGGATAGGGTGATTTAGAGCCTTCAGATCAGTCCAGAAGTCATCAGAATCGCACAGCTCGAATACACATCATCCAGCCACTCAAAAGAAGACACGTCGCCTCAGAACACTCCAGAATTCGGTGCTGGATTTGTATGGGCGCACTTGGCAGGTGCGCCAGTGTATTTTTGTACTGGCGCACTTCACAAGTGCGCCAGTGTATTCTGGCCTGTTTCCGGTTTTTCTGCCTAACTTCGTTCGTCCATATCTTCTTCATACGGACTCCGATTTACGTAAATTCGGACTCTATTTCGCGTATTTTTCCGAGAGGAATGCAATGGCGCAACCCGTTTCCCTTATTTCTTCTCCTAAAAATTAATTATACCTTGATTTTTAACTCTTATGTTTACAGAAAATACGGGGTGTTACATTCTCCCCTCCTTAGAGGATTTCGTCCCCGAAATCTTCAAGTTAAGAAGAATGTGTCCTACTATCCAATCACCCATCTACTCAACCATCATCCACAAGCATCCATTGTCCTTAGAAAACTTCTAATGTTGTATGAACATATGCAAAAGTGTGTGTATATGTTCCTTATCTAATGCAAAGATCAGGCGGTCTACTGATTCAGTTGACCTCCTTAATGCGAATTATGTCAGTGCCATGAGTCCAACATGTATGCAATAGAATTCTAATGATATATATTATTTCTATATGAGTGCACAATCATTCACTCAAATGCAACATCCATGTGCTGAATCAATCATTTTGCATCCACAAGAATTGAAAAATGCTCACCCATCCATATGCAGTATGAGTGTGTTTTCGAGCCGATCTAGTGCCTAGTGTGTGTATGTGCATCCACGTGCAACCACTAGAAACCACTTGCATCCACTTGCAACCATCAAACATAACATGTCTCAAACACATGTTTACACCCATTAGTTTCTACCTAAAGTTCGAAGATTCGATCGATAGGATACAGTCGAATGATGGAAGCGAGTACAGATAGAACGAAAATTTGGTTCCCATTAGACATGGGTCCTAAGTATCGGCCCCAAAGACCGAAACCAACATCAAATTGACACCCATAGGATTACCTTCTTTAGACAATGTCAAAACTGGAAATCCTATCAAAAGTATTTAGATATTTACAGACTACTGGTACAGATCAGGTTCCCTAATGATTCTTAGGAAGCTAAGCATGATAAAATCATACCCCACGAAAACTCAGAATGTATGCATCATACTTGACGCCTAACACAGATATCCCTCAAACCCCAATCTCAAACAGATGATCCATAACCCTTATGGGTCTGAGTCTACAGCGGAATTCAGAAATAATACTAGTATTAAAGTGCAGAGTATCGTTTACAAAATCAAAGTACCAGAATCAGAAAAAGTCTTAACTCCATAATCAGATAAAGAAATTAAACCTACTATAGAAATTTTCCTATTTCTATCCTAGCCACTAGCCTCAAGAGTGTTCGCCTGCCCTGCTTGTCCTCGTCTCTTCGGGCAGTCCCTAGTGAAGTGTCCCATCTCCCCACAGTTGAAGCAAGCGCCCTTCCTTTTTCTGCAATCCTTGTTCAGATGAGTCGAGCTCCCACAAGTAAAGCACTTTTTCCCCTTCTTATCTTCAGACTTCTCATCCTTCTTTTGTGTTTCATTTTTGGGCCCCGCTTTCTTATTCTGTGGTTCTTCCTTCTTTGTCTCTTTCGGGCCCTTGTCTTCCTCGTGCAGTAGTGCCATATCCACCAATTTCTCGTAAGTTGCTCCCATGGGTACATGGGTCATGGCTAGGCTGTGCAGTGGCTCATTCAATCCTTTAACAAAGCGGAAAGCCTTTTTATGCTGAGTGTTGACTAAATCCAATCTGAATCTTGCTAGTTGGTTGAACTGGTTGACGTATTCCTTGACCGTCATACTTCCTTGCTTAAGAGATAAGAACTTTTCCAATTGTAAACTTCATTCAGCTTGCGAGAGGAATTTTGTCTCAAACCTTGTTCTGAAATCCATCCATGTCTCAATCGGCCTCTCGGCGTTAGTGACTTCCCACCAGTAGGAAGCTTCGTCTTTGAGCAGCCATACTGCCAACTGTACCTTTTGCCTATCGTCCACCTCGAAGATAACGAATAGATCCTCAGTTTCTTTGAGCCAATTCCTTGCTTCTACGAATGATTCAGTTCCTTTGAAATCCTTCCCACCCATGGCCCTAAAATCTCTACAGATCTTTGAGAAAGCAATTGTACGAGGTAGGGGTGGAGGAGAGGGATCATTTGCTGGACCTGCAGCGGCGGTCCTAGCCTCAAGATATTGACGAAACCAACTGGGTACATGAACACCCTCTGGTATCTCAGATGCTTCAGACATGCTGGAACGAAAAAGGAAAGGTTCAATACAAAAAGGACTGAAATAAAGATATATGGCTCTTGGGGATCATGTTTTTCAAAATAAGCTTTATTTTTGAAAATACTTCCTTCCAAAACCTTTTTGAAAATAGTTTTCAAAAACTTTACCCAATCTGGTAACCTTCAGCTCTGATACCAAGTGTAACACCCCACCTCCGTTAAGGTCACTCACGAAAGGAATGCCTTAACTTTGGTGGAGCATTTTAGTAAACAGAACAGAAACTTACAAGACAGATAAAACAGTACTTGAAAATTTTTAACTTTATTACAGCGGAAACAGAAATTAATATGGTTACATCCTTTCAAATTTCAGAATTCAAGTACAAAATATCAGTCTTGTACAAAAGCCTTCAAAATGCATGGTTTAAAATCATAATCCCCATGGAACGGAAGCTATACAAAGCCAAGCCATACTTTAAGCACTTCAAGCAAAGAGAAATCCGGATCAAGCTAAAGTATTCCCTCCTTGGATAACCTGGGGGGGAAACGGAAGAAAGGAGGCGAAACAACAAGGGTCAGACAAAAAGTCTGGCAAGTCCAGTGACTTTCAGCATATGAACAGATAATAATAATATGATATGAACATAAAACTGGATGTGAGATAACTGTAACAGGTGTAGCAGATATAACAGAAAAACAGAATGATATAAACTATTGTTTTACACTTCTCTGCACTAATACTAGTATAACAGAATTAGGTGTCACCCTAATGTCTAAATTGAAGCAGGAACGGGTACAGAATTCTTTAACAGAAACAGAATGCTAATAATGGGCCTTTACTACCCGATCAGAAACAGACAGAAGCAGAAACAGATTTATCCCTACGGAAACAGAATGTAGAATTAGGTGTACACTAGTAATGGGCCTTTACCACCCGAACAGACGGTACCACACAGAAACAGACAGGTGTTACCACCCAACAGAAACAGACGGTACAAACAGAAACAGACAGAACTAAGCATACCTTAAAACCCTACCCCAAGCGATCGGCTCCCTAATACATAAATATCATGTGTCGGCCCCACAGTAGGGTGTATCACTCCCTAAAGTGACAACCAATTGGCACAGACCTATTTACAGATGTCACGGCGTCTTACATCCTCAGAGGCAGACCGGGATCCATGCACGCACATGACCCGGTTGGAACGCACCATCAACACCCCTCGCCATTATCAGAATGAACCACTTATAATTAGTTCAGTAAGCGTGCCCGGACCCTACCTACTGTTGGGTCAAAGTTTTGATACCAGAAAGGGTTATTGACTAATATGGGTCCCAAACAACAGATGACACAAGTAATTCCCCTCCTAACCTTGTGTCCCCAGACTAACAGATCTCAGATTAACTTGTTTACAAGTTCAGACATACAGAATTCAGATTTACTAGTTCACATATTAAGTTAACAAGTTTTCAGACTAACAGATCAGATGTACAGATTTTTCAGATTTGTCAAACTTTGTATTGGGCCTACAGATTCATGGACGGGTTTACTACACCTATTAATCCAGTTGGTTTAACCCTATTTTCCCCCAATACATTTTAGACGTCATTCTTATCTTAGATTTGCATTAATTAATTATTAATGCCCAGACCTCTCACATTAGGTCGCTAGCTTGTGGCCGCTGGATGGGCCGGGCGGTTCCGGGCAGACTTCTGCCACAAGCCAGACCTAACCTCGTGTCTTAAGCAGGTTATGACTAACTTCTCACATTAGAACCTATTGTTTGCGGCCACTGGATGTGCCGGGCGGTTCCGGGCAGAATTACGCCGCAAACTCATTCTAACCTCGAGTTAGTCACGTTTATCTTTGCGGCCAATTAATTAATAATTTACCGTTTATGCGCACGCCTAATATATATGCCAATTCAGATTATATCAATAACAGGATGATTATATCGACACAGTAGATAACAGATTTTAGCAGATAATAGATTTTATATGACTTAACGGATTTAACAGATTTAGCAACTTAGCAGATTTTGGCATATAACAGGTTAGGCATTTCAACCGACAAATTTAACAGATTAGGCACTTTAATCTAATTAGCAGTCTAGGCAATATAACAAAACTAGCAGTTTAGGCAACTTGGCAAATTAGCAGATTTAGCAAATTTAATATTTCTAAAGGTTCTATTTACATGCCTTGCCTAATCATAAATTGGCCTAAATTCATATGCCTACATAATTGTCATGATTCACAACATATACTCCATGTTTGCATAAGCGCAGAATATGGACATAATTTGCCATATAACATATGTTCCAATTTTTGTTAAACTAGCATTTTACAGCAGATTCACATATAAATTATACCAAATATAACCATTAATTTCAATGCATGCCATATATCCAAAAATCCCTATTTAGGTGTAATCACAATAATAGATATCCTAATTAATGTAAATCTTTACCCCTAAGTTTCCATATCTTCTTCTTTTTAAGTCATGAATCATTATGCAAACTATACCCAACAATCTAAATCTTTAAATCATATCTTCTAAAAATCAGATCTTGACTTTTATATGCATTTTGTCCAAAGTCTCAAATCATATGTAATCTTACAGTGGTTCCTCTTCTTCTTTTATCACAGAATATGCATAGGTCTAAAACTAGTTTATAACATATGCTTATTTTTCTAATTAATTAAAGATCTAAATAACATATGTTCATTTCTCTAATTAGTTACAGATTTAGATTACAACGTACACTATGCATACAACATATATAAATTATATGTTTACAGTCAAATTCATGCATCCAATCCCAAGTCATATGTCAATATATTTTATGCCTCAGATCTAAAGTCATATGTTCAATTCAGTCTCGTCAAATTTCGCATCATTCATTATTTATCCTAAAATTTGCGTTCATACGTTAATCTCTTATGAGATTAGGCACAGGCTCGTGGTAGCCTGGCTATAGAAACAGAAAGGAAGCAGAAAGGGATACAGAACAGTCACAGAAAAACAAATCTGACAGATATACAATCTCAGATTCAGATTTAAAAGCATATCAGAATTATAATTAATGTTTATAGCAGAAAATAACTGTACTTGCCTTGATTGGATTAAAGAAAGAACTTTAGTTGTTACAGAATTGTTGCAGAAGCTTTTATCTCAAATTTGAATTTAGGATGATGTTGATTGACTTCTAGTTTTGATTCTAGCAGAGTAGCGATGCCATTTTTATTTTTAATTAGAAGAAGAGAGCAATGGAGGCTAGAGAATTGTGTAAGAGACTTAGGTTTAGGTTAGGGATGTATTTATAGGAGGATAGGGTGATTTAGAGCCTTCAGATCAGTCCAGAAGTCATCAGAATCGCACAGCTCGAATACACATCATCCAGCCACTCAAAAGAAGACACGTCACCTCAGAACACTCCAGAATTCGGTGCTGGATTTGTATGGGCGCACTTGGCAGGTGCGCCAGTGTATTTTTGTACTGGCGCACTTCACAAGTGCGCCAGTGTATTCTGGCCTGTTTCCGGTTTTTCTGCCTAACTTCGTTCGTCCATATCTTCTTCATACGGACTCCGATTTACGCAAATTCAGACTCTATTTCGCGTATTTTTCCGAGACGAACGCAATGGCGTAACCCGTTTCCCTTATTTCTTCTCCTAAAAATTAATTATACCTTGATTTTTAACTCTTATGTTTACAGAAAATACGGGGTGTTACATGATGCTCCAAGCACATGACGGAAAACAAAAGCATGTTATCAAATATCACATACATGGATAGTGACACAGTAACTTTTGGTGATAACTCAAAAGGATATGTCATTGGCATTTGTGAAGACATAAATATCGGTATATCTAATTCTCCTGTTATTTCTAATGTTTTGTTAGTTAAAAACTGAAAGCATAATCTTTTAAGTATTAATCAATCATGCAATAAAGGGTTTCAAATTAATTTTGAAAAGGATAAATGCAATATACTCGATAACAATAAAAAATAGTTTTCAAAGAATTTAGAAATGAAAACATATATATCCTAAATATGAAAGTTAAACAAAATTATGATTTATGCTTAACTGTAAATCATAATGATCCTTGGTTATGGCATAAGCATTTCTGTCATGTTAATTTCAAATATATTAATAAGTTAGCAAAATATGAATTAGTGAAAGGATTACCTAAAATAAATTATAAAGTTAATAATTTATGTGATGCTTGTCAGTTTGGAAAATTTAAGAAAAGTTCATTTAAATCTAAGAAAAATATTTCTTTAAAACAACCATTGGAACTTTTACATTTAGATTTATTTAGTCCAACTCAAGTACGATCAATAAATCATAGTAAATATATTTTTGTAATAGTTGACAAATTTTCTAAATATACATGGATATTATTCTTAAAACATAAGAGTGATACCTTTAGTGTGTATAAAATATTTGCCAAACCAATTAAAACAAAAATGGATTTGAAAATTAAAAATATTAGGAGTGATCATGGCGACGAATTTGAAAATGATTTATTCACTAATATTTGTGAAAAGAAAGGAATAAGTCACGATTTTTCTTTTTCTCCCGCACCACAACAAAATGGTGTTGTAGAAAGGAAAAATCGTACATTACAAGAATGTGCTTGCACACTTTTAAATAGTAGTACTTACCAAACATTTTTGGGCTGAAGCTACTGCAACAGCTTGCTATTTCTTGAATCGAATAACAATACGACCCATGACTAAAAACACTTGTTATGAATTATTATATTTGGAAGAAACTCTAAAGATTCATACTTCAAAACTTTCATATCTAAATTTTTCATATTAAATACTAAAGATAACCTAGAAAAATTTGATCCAAAGACCGACGAAGGAATATTTATTAGATATTCAGATCGTAACAAAGCATATAGAATTTTTAATAAAAGAACTAACGCTATAGAAGATAATTTTCATGTTTCTTTTGATGAGAACTTTTTGACTAATAAAAATAATGATAAAGAATAAATTTTGATACAATCTACCGAAAATAATGCAATTTCAAATAACGAGTCAACAAATATATTAAGATCATCTCTTCTTATTTTAAAAGATCATCCTTCAAATAATATTATTAGAGATTTAAGTACAAGAGTATCAACACAACATCAATTAAACCAAATGATTCATATTGCGTTCATTTCAACTTTTGAACCCAAAAATTATAAAGAAGCCTCTAATGATGATTTTTGGATATTAGCAATGCAAGAAGAATTAAATAAATTTGAACGTAATAACGTATGGGAATTAGTTCCATGACTAGATAATCAATATGTTATTGGAACAAAATGGGTATATAATAACAAATCAGATGAAAATGGAAATATAGTTATAAATAAAGCATGCTTGGTATCTCAGGGCTATAACCAAGAAGAAGGGATCGATTATGACGAAACATATCAGATGATATTTGGGTTGTTATGAAAATCAGATTATGCGTTTATTTCAATTTTTGAACCCAAAAATTATAAAGAAGCCTTTAATGATGATTTTTCGATATTAGCAATGCAAGAAGAATTAAATCAATTTGAGTGTAATAACATATGGGAATTAGTTCCACGACCGGATAATCATTCCGTTATTGGAACAAAATCGGTATATAAAAACAAATCAGATGAAAATGGAAATATAGTTATAAATAAAGCATGCTTTGTAGCTAGATTAGAAGCTATACGAACTTTATTAGTGTAAAAGCCCGAATTTTATGTATCGGAGGATCGTAAAATATATTTTATTTAATTCTCTAAGGAATGGATCATTCTCATATTTTGGTAAGTTGTTTATGGGGATGTGAGACATGTCCATAATTTTTACCAATTTTATTTGTGACCATTTTGCCCCTGTCAGTGTTGTACAGGGCATTACTTCCGACTAGAATCGAATCAGGTGTTGAGAAAGATTTCATTGGAAAGGAAACGATGTTACCAATTTCATAGAGTGGTCACATTAAAAATTTGGTTCAACGGTTTGGGAGGAATCGCTGTTTTTGTGTTTCACAATTTCTGTTCAGGCTTGCCTAGCCATAATGGGCTGATTTGAAGTGGTCCATTAGTGGGCTGGTGGGAGGCTATAAATAGAGCGTTAGAGTCATAGAGAATAGTTTACTTTCTTCATTCTCTCATTCGGTTGACCTCGTGATCCTCCTTGCTCAATCAAATACACCTTCACACCATTAAAATTTTAGATATACATAAGAGAATCAAAGATCTACATCGTTCGAAGCTAGATCTACATCAAGTGAAGAAAGATCGCATCAAATCAAGAGGTTTGAAACATAGTCTTGGCTGTTCGGATTGATAATTGAGTGATTTCGAGTTAATTCGAAGAATTGGTGAGTAATAAGCATCTCTCACATGGATTCAATCAAGTATAGGGGTTGTTTGATCTTAATTTCATCATTTTATGTTGCTTTCACCGAGATCTACATCATGGTATGTATATTTTCATATGAATCACCATAGGATCTAACTTAACAACTTAAAACCGGTAATTTCATGTAAATTCATATGTTTCTGCAAGTTAGATCAGTTGTTTTAGTTTATGCATAGATATATGATGATTTGGTGAACTTTATGTGATTATGAATGAATGATTGACATTTTGATGATGTTGATGATTTCATAAAGTGTTTATGGTTGAATTGGATGATTTGGATGAGTTTATTGCATCGATGTTGTCGTTGGGCGATGATTTGGTCGAGTTTGGAGTTAGATTGGAAAATTTTGGATTCGGGTCATTTTTGATAGGTCGTTGGTGACGTGGCATGGAGCTGGGTCGTGGCTTCATGTCCAAGAAATGGATGGGCTGAAGGCATTCGGGTCGTTGTGGAAGCTCTAGGTCATGGGGGGAAATCAGCTCGTGTCAGGCTTCAGAATGTTGGAGCTTGAAGAGGCAGGTCGACCAGTGTTAGGTCGTTGGTCTCGGGTCGAGGTAGCCCAGGTAGTTCGTACATGTTGTGCAGATTGTGTTGTGGAACTTCGAGTCGATCGTAGTGGCTGTGGTCATTTGAGAGGCTTGGGTTCAAAGGAGTTGTGTCGCCAAGAGCGGTCAGGTCGTCTACGACCTGGGTGTTGGGTCATGGAACGGATGGGACGACTCAAGGAAAAGTCAGATCAAAGGTTTTAGGTCGGTCACAGCCTAAAGGGGAACGACCAGACTATAATGTGCCATTGGTTGTTATTTTGGTTCAGTGATGAATGTGACTTCGAAGTATATTCAATTGGGAATGTTCGAAGTGTTGTAATGTGCTCGTTGATTGTCGAAATGCGACGAATGTGAATACGACTCAGGGTGATGAGTTTGTGGATAATGGTTGCTCGAGAAGGCGCTTAAGCTTGTGAATAGTCATCAAGGTGGATGACTAGAGATAATGAAGGCCGAGAGATTATTATTGTCGTAGGTTCTAGCAGACCCAAAGCAGGGATACAATGGGGCACCCAAAAGACTAGAAGGTCGCTGGTCGAGTACCCTGGGCAGTCATGATGGGCTTAGAGATAAGAGTCACGGTGGCATATAGAGTTTTGCTAGAACCGGGGTTTACTATTAGCCTTTGACGGACGACAAGGTGTTGAGCCGGTAAATTGATTATTGATGGTTTCGAAGCGGGATTGGCAGTGATTTCCATAGTCGTGGATGAATGATTATTTGCTTGTATCGTTTTGTGTAGATTATTCGACATCGAAGGAGATATCCCTTAGGTGCTCATCTGATGTTGGTTTAGGCCTTCGGGGCTTGTGCTTGGAAGATGTCGATATCAATTAGAATGGTCTACACCTGATAACTGATTGCCATAAATGTACTGTTTGTTTCTACTTGATTGTTGTAAGGGCTATCACTGTTGGATGTGGGGAAGACGGGTGCAAGTTCCTCTCTGATGATATGGTTGGTATAATAGTTGATTAATCTACCTATCCTCATATACTTTATTGATGATGTTCGATAGTTGTTTTATCGCTCACTAAGACTGTTGCATGACTCAAGGTTTCATGTCTCCTCTTATTATCTTGGGTTGTTCATCCGATTGTGGATGGGCAGACTGAGTAGCAGGTGACAGGTGATAACTTAGTGCGATGTTGTTGTTGTACGATGACGAGCAGGAGGCTAGCTTGTTATCTACTATTTCTGTTTCCGCTGTTATTATTTCTATGAGTGTTGTAGTGAGTCTTTTCGTATAGAGTTTGTTGATGTAATCCAAAGATGTTATGGATATTCCTTGATGATATGGAAACTTAAAATTCTATACAACTATACTTCGCTATTATTGCATATTGTATATGTCCTATTGTACTTTATCCTTACGCTGTGAGTTATACGACATGTTCCGACTGTGTTATCCTACTAAGATGATCGTCCGTAGCTGTTTTGGCATGTCTTTCAGTGCATTTTTTCCCTTGTTAATTGCAGGAGTTAGTGCAGGAGTTGTGGGCGGTCATCACATTTGGTATCAGATCTTTGGTTATCGATTTTAGCCGAAGTCCTAAGATGTAATTTCGTATGAAAGACGTATTTATAGATTTCTGATGGATGTATACTATATATTAGTGTATAGTATAATAGCGTTTAAACTCCATTTGTAGTTTTTCTCGTACATGGACTATTCATTCTATATTGCATATTTAGAATGAGTCGTCGAACATCTAGACACACTACTAGGGAGTGGATTGTTCCTAAAAGGGGTAATAAAGGTATACCAAACTACCCAGCCATGTTCGAAGCCATGATGGCAGCGATTATGAGGAGGGCCCCCGCTTCAGAGACATCCGCTGTAGATGTAGGAGTTCAAGTGCAGGTTCCTAGAGTTGTGGACTTCAAAAGCTATGCAAGGAGTCAAGAACTTCACTACTCTAGGAGGGAAGCAGTTTAAGGGGATGGAACCGACTGAAGAGATCCAAAGCTGGATGGATACTTGCATTCAAATCTTCAAAGACTTGGGAATTGACGATGCAACGTACATGAACTTGCATCGAGACAGCTAGAGGGCAGAGTTATGGACTGGTGGAACTCTGTCACTTTAGAGACTCCGGGAGATGATATTTCATAGGAGCAGTTCCAAGTCAAGTTCAAGGCAAAGCTTATCTCTACAGTTCAGAAGTCTATTCTGTTTAAGAGGTTTGTCGAGCTTAAGCAGAAAGCTCGACTAGTGCTGGAGTATGTTTCTGATTTTGAAGACTTGTCAAAGTATGCATGCACATATGTTGATACTCCTTAACAGAAGAATGTGAAGTTTGTTATGGGCCTAGACAAGTATCTAGGGTATCGGCTGGTCAATCACTTGGATGATACTTATGAGAAGATAGTAAAAAAAAGCTCTAAGACATGGGAGCTTGTTTCCTAAGGAAGAGACTATTGTTGCAGCTAAGGAAGATCCGAAACCACAGTAGGGTGGTAATAACAAAAAGAGGAAGCAGCAACAACAGAAAGGGAAGGATGGCCAGACGAAGCAGAAAGGCGAAGTGACTTGCTTTAACTGCCAGTGGAAGGGCCATTATTTCAAGGATTGCAAGAATTCGAAAGTTGAAAGGAAGCATCACAAATGTAGCAAGCCTGGGCATCTCAAGAAAGGCTATAAAGAACCGGCTAAGGGAAAGCAACTTGTGAAGGTGTATGCTTTGAAAGTTGTGCCATCGTATTCAAGGGCTCCTACGACAGAGGAAAAGGGGAAGAGTGTCGTCGTTTAAGGTATTCTTTCCATTAGAAATGTTTTAGTTCATGTGTTGCTTGATACCGTAGCATCGCACTCATTCATTTGTAATGAGCTTATTTCTCGCTTGGGTTTGGAACCCGAGATTTGTGATAGACCGTTGATTGTGACTAATCCAGTTGGGGGTTCGTCCAGTTTGTGTATGATTTGTCATGGTCTAGTTTTGTCGAGTCATGGTTGCTTCTTTGTGTGTAATTGCGGTGTGTTGAACTTCGCTGGGTTTGAGATTATTTGGGTATGGACTTGCTCAAGAGGTATGCGGCAAAAGTGTTTTACAAGAAGCTGGAGGTGACAACCGGGAATGTGGAAGGGCGAATGGTTGTGATTCGATGTAAGCCCGAAGATGGTGTCTTCGTAAGCTATTTATATTCACTTGTGATTCCACTAGAAGACATGTCATCGGTGTCGATCGCTAGTGATTTTAATGATGTCTTTGACAAGGTCAAAGGGTTGTCATCGCATTGCGAGATTGAGTTCAGGATCGACATGGTCGAGTATGCTAGACCTATCGTCATGCCTCTTAGGTAGATGGCGCCTAAGGAACAGTGAGAGTTAGAGGTGCAAGTACGTGACATTTTAGGAAAAGGATTCATTCAGAGAAGTGCATCCAAATGGGATGCACCAGTTGTGTTTGCAACTAAGGCTGATGACTCGTTGAGATTGTGTGTGGATTATCGTGATTTGAACAAGATGACCAAGTAGAACAAGTATTCGTTGCTGAGGATAGACGACTTGTTCGATCAACTTCACGAGGCCAAAGTATTTTCTCAGATGGATTTGGCAACGGGATTCCACCAGTTGAGGGTGGCAAAGGATAGTGTGCCAGAGACTGCTTTTAGGACACCATCCGGTTTCTTCGAATGGTTGGTGATGCCATTCGGGTTGAATAACGCACCAGCGTATTTTGTGGATCTTATGAATAGAGTTTTCAAAGATCATTTGAACAAGTTCGTGCTTGTGTTCATGGATGATATTCTGGTTTACTCCCAGAACGAGGAAGAGCATAAGATACACTTGAGAGTTGTTTTGGAAATCTTGCGAAAACATTAGTTGAGGGCTAAGTTTTCGAAGTGTCACTTCTGGAAGAGCGAATTGAGGTTCTTAGGCCATGTTGTTTCTGGAAATGGGATAGCGGTTGATCACGCTAAGGTAGCAGCAATCCAGGATGGGGATAGACCTTAGAATGCGACGAATGTTCGGAGTTTCCTAGGGTTGGCGGGATATTATCGCGGTTTTATAAAAAAATTCTCCAAGATAGTTGCATCATTAACAGGATTGACGAAGAAGAGTCAAGTGTTCACATAGGATGCAAAGCGTTAGCAAACTTTCGGAATCCTGAAAGAGAGACTGACGAATGTTCTTGTTTTGACCATTCCAAGTGGGAATGAAGAGATGGTGGTATACATCGATGCATTTGGTACTGGGCTTGGAGTAGTCCTGATGCAGAAGGATAGAGTTGTGGCCTATGCGAGTCGATAGTTGAGGCCACATGAGAGGAATTACCCAACTCATGATTTGGAGTTGGCAGCGATCGTATTTTCTCTGAAGATGTGGAGACATTATCTGTTGGGAGTTCGATTCGAGTTGTTTAGGGATCACAAGTCGTTGAAGTATCCTTTCTCCCAAAAGGAATTGAATCTTCGGCAGCAACGGTGGTTAGAGTTTCTAACATCATATGATTTTGGTATAGCCTATACTCCTGGTAAAGGCAACGCAGTGGCAGATGCGTTGAGTCAAAGACACGCAAGTTTGGGAAAGATGTTTTCGGAATGGAAGCACCTCGAGTACGTAGCTGGGTATGATTTCAGGCCACGGTGTAAGTTGGAACCTGAAATATTGGCAAGCTTGTCGATAAGATCGACTCTTATCGAAAGGATTGGCGAGAGCCAAAAGCGTGATGCAAAGCTTGTGGATATTTTCCAGAAGTTGGAACCAGAAGATAAGGAATTCGAGGTCTATCGAGATCGTTGGCTTCAGAAACACGGACGACTGGTTGTTCCTGATATTGATGGATTGAGAGACGAGGTTCTAAGGGAATGTCATCACTCAAAGTTGACGATTCATCCCGGTGGTAACAAGATGTATTAGGACATGAGGCACACCTACTACTAGGAAGGATGAAGAGGGAAGTTGGAAAATTCATTTCCAAGTGTACAAAATGTCAGTTGGTGAAAGCTGAATAGAAGAAGCCGAGTGGATTGCTTCGCCGTTGGAAGTTCCTACGTTTAAGTGGGAACAGATATCGATGGATTTTATCGATGGACTATCTAGTACTAGGGCAGGAAACGAAGGAATTTGAGTTATTGTGGATCATTTGACTAAAAGCGCCAAATATATTCCTGTCAGATTGACTAGGACAGCATTGAGGGTAGCTGAGCTTTATATAAAATAGATAGTTCGATTCCATGGTATTCCAAAGAGCATAGTGAGTGGTCGAGATCCATTATTCATGAGTGAATTTTGAAAGAGTTTGCAAGAAGCTTTGGAAACCTAGTTGTGTTTGAGTACGACTTATCATCCCCAAACTGATGGTCAAACCGAGAGAGTTAATGGAGTTTTGGAAGATCTCCTAAGACTTGTGTATTAGACTTCAGAGGGTCATGGGAAGACCATCTGCATCTAGTTGTGTTTGCATATAACTACAGCTACCAGTCGAGCATTGGGATGGCACCATACGAGGCATTGTATGGTAGACCGTGTACTTCTCTATCATGTTGGTTAGAAACTAGAGATAAGTTGATGCTTCAGCCAGTGGTGATAAGAGAAACATTAGATTGTATTGAGATTGTTCGGCAATGAATGAAGACAACCCAAGATCATCAAAAGAGTTATGCCGATAAGCATCATAAAGACTTGGAATTCGACGTAGGTGATATGGTTTTTGTGAAGATTTCGCCGTTGAAGCATGTGGTTAGATTTGGAAGTAAAGGAAAGTTATCTCTTAGATTTATTGAACCATTTACGATATTCGAGCGCATTGGAAAATGCGTATAGGTTGGAGTTACCCGAGAAGATGTCGAGCGTGCATAATGTTTTCCATGTGTCGTTTCTATGGAAGTGCATGTGTGATTCAAATGTGGTGGTATCTCCAGAGCGGTACAAAGACCTAGAAGTCGATACCGTAGTTTTGAAAACTCGTAAGCCACTTCGCGTTGTGGAGAATGATACGATACAGCTTAGGAGGAAGACGTTTAAGCTAGTCATAGTACAATAAAGTGAGGATGATGACGATTATACGTGGGAGATGGAAGAGAGTATGAAGACGACCCATCCAGAACTCTTCGTCGGTATGACCCATTGATGTCGTGTCATCTTACATCACTGTAACTTGTATTATTTCGTTAGACTTTCGCGTGCTAGGATAATGATATGGATGCATGACTTGATGAATGCTAGTTTGGAGGATAGAATTACCTGCTCATGAATGATAGGCACGCAGAGTTGTTCTAACTGCTTGTTTGCTTGGGATTTCGGGGGCGAAATTCCTAAAGGAGGGAATGTAACATCCCATATTTTACGTATCGAGGGTCGTAAAATATTTTTTATTTAATTCCCTGGGGGTTGGATTATTCTCATATTTTGGTATAATGTTTATGGGGATGTGAGACACATTTATAATTTTTACTAATTTTATTTGTGACCATTTTTCCCCTGTCAGTCTTGTACAGGGCTTAACTTTTGACTGTAATTGAATCAGGTACTGAGATCAATTTCATTGAAAAGGAAATGGTGTTTCCAATTCTGTAGAGTTAACACATTAAAGATTCGGTTCAATGGTTTGGGAGGACTTGCTATTTTAGAGTTTCACAATTTCTGTTCAGGTTTGGCTAGCCGTAATGGACTGATTTGAAGTGGCCCATTAGTGGGCTGGTGAGAGGCTATTAATAGGGGGTTAGAGGCATGGAGAATAGTTTACTTTCTTTATTCTCTCATTTGGTTGAGCTCGTGATCCTCTTTGCTCAATCAAATACACCTTTTCACCATTAAAATTCTAGATCTACATAAGAGAATCGAAGATCTACATCGTTCGAAGCTAGATCTACATCAAGTGAAGAGAGATCACATCAAATCAAGAGGTTTAAAGCATATTCTTTGTTGTCCGGATTGAGAATTGAGTGATTTTGAGTTAGTTTGAAGAATTGGTGAGTGATATCATCTCTCATACGGATTCAATCAAGTATATGAGTTATTTGATCTTAATTTCATCATTTAAAGTTGTTTTCACCGAGATCTACATCATTGTAAGTATATTTTCGTATGAATCACCATAGGATCTAACCTAGCAACTTAAAACCAGTAATTTCCATGTAAATTCATATGTTTATGCAAGTTAGATCCGTTATTTTAGTTTATGCATAGATTTATCATGATTTGGTGAACTTTATCTAATTATGGATGAATAATTGTCATTTTGATGATGTCGATGATTTCATAAAGTGTTTATGGTTGAATTGGATGAGTTTGTTGCATTGATGTTGTTGTTGAGCGATGATTTGGTCGAGTTTGGAGTTAGATTGGAAAATTATGGATTCGGGTCGTTTTTAATAGGTCGTTGGTGACATGGCATGGAGCTGGGCCGCCGCTTCTTATCCAAGAAATGGATTGACTGAAGGCATTCAAGTTGTTATGGAAGCTCCAGGTCGTGGGGGGAAATCAACTCGTGTCAGGCTTCAGAACATCGGAGCTTGAAGAGGTGGGTCAGGCGGTGTTAGGTCATTGGTCTCGGGTCGAGGTAGCCCAGGTCGTTCGTACATGTGTACGGTTGGAGTGGCTTGTGTTGTGAAACTCCGGGTCAGTCGAAGTGGCTCAGGTCGTTTGAGTGGCTTGGGTTCAAAGGACTTGAGTCGTCGAGGAGAGGTCAGGTCATTAACGACCTGGGTGTTGGGTTGTGGAATGGATGGGACGACTCAGGGAGAAGTCGGGCCGAAGGTCTAAGGTTGATCACAACCTAAAGTGGAACGACCTAACTACAATGACCCATTATTTGGTGTTATTTTGGTTCAGTGATGAATGTGACTTTGAAATATATTCAAGTTGGAATGTTCGAAGTGGTGTGATGTGTTCATTGATCGTCGAAATGCAACAAATGTGAAGACGACTTAAGGTGATGAGTTCGTGGATAATGGTTCTCGAGAAGGCGCTTGAGCTTGTGAATAGTTGTCAAGGTGGATGACTAGAGATAATGAAGGCCGAGAGATTATTGTTGTCGTAGGTTCTAACAGACTCAAAGCAGGGGCACAATGAGGGGACCCAAAAGACTAGAAGGTCGCTGGTCGAGTACCCTGGACAGTCATGATGGACCTCGAAATACAAATCACGATGGCCTATGGAGTTTTACTAGAACCGGGGTTTACCATTTGCCCTTGACGGATGACAAGGTGTTGAGCCGGCCATACGATTAACGATGGTTTCGAAGCAGGATTGGCAGTGACAGCCAGAGTCATGGATGATTGATTGTTTGCTTATATCGTCTTGTATAGATTATTCGACATTGAAGGAGATATCCCTTAGGCCTTTGGGGCTCGTGCTTGGGAGATATTGATATCGATTAGAATGGTCTACACCTAATAACTGATTGCCATGAATGTACTGTTTGTTTCTACTTGATTGTTGTAAGCGATATCACTGTCAGATGTGGGGAAGACGATTGTAAGTTCTTCTCTAATGATATGATTGGTAGATTGATTGATTAATCTACTTATTCTCATATACTTTATTGATGATGTTAGATAGTTGTTTTATCGCTCACTAAGACTGTTGTCTGACTCAGGGTTTTATGTCTCCCTTTTATTACCTTGGGCTGTTCATCTGGTTGTGGATGGGAAGACTGAGTAGCAGGTGACATGTGATAGCTTGGTGAGACGATGCTGTTGTACGACAACGAGCAGAAGGCTGGCGTATTATTTGCTACTATCTAGTGTTTATGTTTGCACCGTTATGATTTCTCTGAGTGTTGTAATGAGGCTTTTTGTATAGAGTTTGTTGATGTAATCCAAATATGTTATGGATATTCCTTGATGATATGGAAACTTAAAATTTTGCGCAACTCTGCTTCGCTATTATTTCCTGTTGTGTACGTTTTGTTATACTTTATCCTTGCGATGTGAGTTATGCGACAGGTTCCGGCTGTGTTATCCTACCATGATGATCCTCCGTAGCTGTCTAGCACGTCTTTCAGCGCATGATTTCCCTTGTTACGTGCAGAAGTTATGGGCGGTCATCATAATTAGCTTTTGCATGTCATCATGAATTTAAATTATATCAAATGAATGTTAAAAGTGCATTTTAAACTGTTTTATTAAAGAAAATACGTATGTACAACAACCACCGCTTTTTGTTTATGAAAGATATCCCGATCATGTTTTTAATCTTAACAAAGCTCTTTATGGTTTAAAACAAGTTCCTTGAGCTTGGTATGAAAGACTTAAGAATCATTTAATTTCATCAGGTTTTCAAATAGGAGAAATAAACACCACTCTCTTTATTAAACGAGAAAACAATGATATTTTGGTTGTACAAGTATATGTTGACGACATTATTTTGGGTCTAATAATGAAAATATATGTATAAAATTTTCAAATATAATAAAAACCGAATTTGAAATGTCACACATGGGTGAATTTAACTTTTTCTTAGGTTTACCAATAGAACAATGTAAAAGTAGAATTTTTATTCATTAAGAAAAATATTGTAACAATTTATAACAGCATTTTGGTATGGAGAAAACGTCAAGTAAACCAACACCCATAAGTACCAGTGCTCATTTAGAAAAAGATGAAAATGGATTTTAAAGAGAAATTATATCGAAGCATGATAGGTTCTCTATTCTACTTAACGGCTATTAGACCCGACATCATGATGAGTGTATGTTTATATGCTAGATTTTAAGAAAAACCAAAGGAACCTCATCAAAGTGACGTTTAAAAGAATACTACGATATTTATCTAATACAAGCGACTATGTTCTGTTTTATCCTAAAGGTTCGTCTTTCAAATTAGTATACTATAGCGATGTTGATTTTGGCGGATGTAAAATAGATCATAAAAGTACTAGCGGTACATGTCATTTTACAGCACAATCATTAATATCATTGTTTAGTAAAAAAACAAAATTGTGTATCATTATCAACATGCGAAACCGAATGTATTTCAGCTGCCCTAGCATGTGCATAAGTAATGTATATGCCACAACCACTTTGAGATTATGGAGAAATCATTGATAAATCACCAATTTACTGTGACAATAAAAGTCCCATTAACTTGTCTAAAAATCTGATTAACCATTCTTGAACCAAACACATAGATATACGACATCACTTTTTACGAGACAATGTAGAGAAAGGTACAATAACTCTAGAATATGTAAATACTGAAAATCAATTACTAGATATTTTTACTAAACCCTTAAATAAACAAACATTCGTTAAATTACATCGTGATCTTGGAGTTTGCTCCTACTCTGAATTAATATAGCAAAATTCAGTCTGTTGACTAAAAGTAGAACACTATTATCTCACGGTTATATAAAATCCAATAACCTGTCAATTTTTCAACTAATTCTACTCGACAAAATTTTAACAAATTCAAAAGCTACAAATAGCCACACAATACAAAATGATTAGTCTTACTATACCTCTTGTATACTAAACAACCTATTTCACCCGACTCTACCCCAATTAGAACTCCATCACCTCCACGATTCCTTCCAACTTCATATTTTCCAAAGCAAAAATGAGGTTTGCCTCCACTATTCGAGTGATTAAAAAGGAATGATATATAGACGATCGATGAAAGCTAGATGAAATATCCCATTATCAATGCGAAATTATGGATGTACAAAGAGAAACTTGTTACAAGAAAATAGGGACTATGCAACATCTAAATTTCCTTAAAAGAGTACTTCATGCTATGTACAATCATTCTCCAACAAAAAGGTGTTTGCATAAGAATTCTCCTCCTCTTTGTGAAACTCCCGAATAAGAGCGTACTTTCGAGAAAATACGTGATGGTGGACTATCATTTCTGTTGGGTTCAATAGTTAAATCGACATCTTAATTCAACAAATTAAAACCCTAATTCAATTGGATCTATACATAAACCAGTAAATCGAAGAGTTGTACCTTTACAAGCTTCTGTTATTCTTCATGAAATCGAAGTCGTTTCTGGGTTGAATCAAATCTTAGCAAGACAAATCGCCCCGCCTCCATAGATTAGTCCACGAGAACGATTTTCCCTTTCAATCGAATTGAAGAAGAAAAAAGGGAGAGGCGATACTAGCCGCCGCAGTAATTTCTAGGGTTTTGACATGGGATATTCGGGTTTGTTAAAAATGAATGAATGATAATAATCGGATGACTAAGATCCTTTTGTATAGGGTTAGTCGTTTGATTTTAAAAGGAATAAAATATAAAGTATCTTCTTTTAAAATCAAAAGTTAACCTTAAATATTGAACCAACCTGAATACTAATTCCAATTTCAAATAAAATATCAACAAATTAATGTTTTATTTGACCCAAAGAACATAATTTCTCCTTTATAACGTTCTAGTTGTGTGACCCTGTAGGTTATTACAACATTGGAAATAATTTAAATCGTATTTAAATTATAAACAGTGAGCGATGGTAATACATCGCTGCTACCCAAGTTATAATAAGATCAATTAACGATTCAATACAACCTTTTGTGACCAATGTCACAATGTAATATACTCCTTTCAACCAGTATATCCAGAATTAAACTCAAGGTATGAATCGTATCATCCTCTTAATAATTTAGTCCGTTTTTATTGATCGATGAGTAATTAAAACAAATCAATATTTGAGCACAGCCATGCATTTCACAGTCTCACTCAATCAAGAGGCCCACGGATATCACTACGAATATATCGTAGGGTTGAATTCCATCAGGATCATTCATAATTTTCATTTGATTCGAGATGTATCCAATAATCACCGTTATCGTTACTCTGTTACGAATAGCTTTAGATGATATCAAAACACAAATATCCTCGAATAAAATTATAATGATTTCAGGTCTGAGGACCATTACATCACTGTCACTATGAGAATAACTTATGATACTACTAATTATATTCCATGTAGTTATCTCACAGTGTGTAATAACCCGGAAATCCGAGCCAATTTAAAATTTTTATTTTGGCAATTTTAATGCATTTTGATTATTTAAAATGAATTATTTTAAATAATAACGACGAAAAATTTATTTTAAATAGAATTAGAACATATATATTTATATACGTCATTGTTAGAATATAAATATTTATTTATATATAAAAGGAATTGAAAATGGCGCAGTAGTTCGATAATACGATTTCAAATTTCAAATGAATGTACATGATTCAAAATAAACCGGATTTTAGTGAAACCAAAAATATTTGAATCTATTTGAGAATATCTTTCCAACGAATCCGAAAAATTGAAATTTCATAGCGGGAATCAAAAGATATGTCCAGTTGAAAATTTTGAATAGTCGCTATGGAATTCAGGCCCTTAAAAATGAAAATTTTGCAAACGACCTCGATTTTCAACGAAACCACTTTTGTTGGATCCGTGATGTCAAGTAATTGTAAGATTCCAAAATTCATAATTTTTCGAATCAATATGTGAGCGTGGCAAAGGAAAACGCGTTTGACCAGTTTCAGTTGATTTTGATCGACTGGAAAATGGCCATTTTTCAGTTGTTCTCAGAATTCGATGAAATTAGTTTTGTTAGGACCGTATCATCAATACGAAGCTAGATAATATTTTTCGGGAATTTTTAGAGTTAATATGTGGCTCTGGTAAATTGAAATGTACGTTTAAAATTCAATATAAGGATTTAAATGTTAATTTGAACGGAAACTGATCGTACCAGCCGAATTGGCTTACGAAACATATCCCATTGTGTTCAGAATGGGGGTAATTAGCTAGGGACGTCAGTCGTTGGACCTTGATTGAAGATCAAATTTAAAAGTTGCTTTATAGAAGAAAATTAAATTAAATAATATATATATTATTATATAACTTCTCCCTTTATCTCTCTCCCTCCTCCTCGTTGACCATTCAAATCCGATTCAGCAAATAAAAAAAAGGAAAAGAAAATCGCAGCGACGGAGACCAAGCCTCGCCGCTACCGACGTCGCGCCGCCACCCTGGAGGCGCAACCACCTCCGAGTTCCCCCCGTCTTCTCTCTCCTCGCGTCAGCCCCCCTGCGATCAACAAGCCCCAAACCCCACGCCCAATTCAAGAACCCCCCTAGCCAAAAATAGCCGCCGCCACCACCTTGACTCCCTTAGCCGACCACCACCGCCTCGTGCAGCCCTTGGCGCCACCTACCACTGACCCACGCCGAGCGCAACAACCCCCCTTCTTCGCCAACAAAATGTGAGTATTTCCTTTATTTTACCTTGTTTTTATTTTAATTTAAAAGCTTTATTTTTGTTTTGTTTTCTGAATCCTTCCTATGAAATGGTTTAAAGCCGAAAGATTATATTTTTAAAAAATTGAAAAAGATTTGATTTTTATTGTTTATAAAGTTTAGATTTTTATATGAATGTCATCGAATAGAAAAGGTCGGATTTTTATATAGTTAATCGAATAGAAAAGGTCGGATTTTTATATAGTTAATCGAATAGAAAAGGTCGGATTTTTACATAGTTAATCGAATAGAAAATGTCGGATTTTTACATAGTTAATCGAATAGAAAAGGTCGGATTTTTACATAGTTAATCGAATAGAAAAGGTCGGATTTTTATATAGTTAATCGAATAGAAAAGGTCGGATTATCATATTAGAAAAATATGAATCTTTATATAGTTGAAATGGTGAAGTAATAATGAGATTTTTATATATGAAGACTTAGAGAATAAAAATATAATTTTTATATAGTGAGAAGAATAAAAATAGAATTTTTATCGATATAGTAGCTATGTAAAAATAGAACTTTTATCGATATAGTAGCGGTGTAAAAATGTGATTTTTATATACATAGCAACAATATAAAAATGTGATTTTTATATATGTAGTGGCTACAAACAGTGAAATTGGCAAAGGCGAACATGGCGAAGATTTCTACATAAGAAGAGTCGTGGCGTTTGGTTTAGCTTATCGGTGAGAACTTCTCACTTTTAATTTATTTTTCTAGTTAAAATATATACTAGGATGCAGATGATGTTTAGTAGCACCTGACACCCGTCATCCACAGACCATGGACGGCTTGTTTGTTTGTTTGTTTGATTTTGATGTGTAGTTGATTGTGTGATGTGGAATGAAATAAAAAAAATTATAGTTAAAAATAGAATTTTTAACGTGTATATGAAACGAAATAAATTAATACAAACAAATCAAACGATTTGTTCATATACACACATTTGACTGATATTGATTGAGACGATAAATTTTACACATTGCCCAACTGCACAAATAAAATCTGTGTTTGATTGTTTGAAACCCCACAGGGTATTGGGGGTGATATATGACATTCACTAATCCTAATAATTAGTTGTATGTCGATCGATTGATTGACAGACTATTATAAGCATTGAATATTTATATTTGATTCTTATACAGTGTAGAATGCACTTTGGATGATGGTTGATTACTTGTCATTGTTGATATGTACATGCGTTGTATGGAAATCCATAGAAATAAAATCTATGGTAATTGATTGGGCCTCATTCCAGTTTTGAAAAAGAAATATTTGAATAGAAATATTTGAATTAGAATAATAATTTATTTATTTTTAAATAAATGAATTGGATTTGAAATGGTTTTAAAAGAAACCAGAATTCCCAATAATTGAATTGGAATGGATTTGAATCGAAATTGTCTTTGGAATATTTTGATGTTGGATTTCGTGATTATATAGATATTGTTATGGAAATTTGAAAGATATATTTATATCGTTATTTCCAATACGATATTTGTTGGTCGTAGAATTTGATATTGAATATAAGCCGATATATTTTCTATTCAAAGCCTTGTATTTAATATCAAATGTGACTTGGGTTTGTCGTGAATGGTGTCTTCATTAACACTGTTCTTAAATCCAGTTGGGAAAAAGATTAAATCTTTTTATTTAGATTTAATGAAGTGTACCAATTAAATGGTATTTAATTGAAATTGAATTTGAATTGATTTTTGGGTTTATCGTGAACGGTGTTTTAAATAACACTTGTTCTTTAAACCGATAATTAATGGAATGTAATTTTGGGTTGTCGTGAATGGTATCTTCAATAATACTGTTCTTAGACCCAAAGGAGTTAAGAAAATCAGAAACTAACTGGAGATTAGTTAAGTTGAATGGTTTCTGGGGTATTGATCTGATGTTGGTTTCGGCCTTCGGGGTTAATACTTAGGGAATTGCTCACTTTCTAATTTACAGTAAGGGACTGATTGAAATGTGATATGATTTTGGGGTTTATCATGAACCGTGTTTTAAATGGCACCGATTCTTTAACCCAGTCAAAGATTAAAACTAAGCGGAGTTTTAATGAATCTTTAATTAGATTGAAAAAATCGAGAATGGAGTATCACCAGTTTTACTCCAGACGGTAGTTAAATTTTTAATTAGATTTGAACGTGAAATAGTAATTGAATTTACCGATAACACCGTGGTGTTAGATATGAAGTATGACCAGTTTTACTTCATGAGATAAATAGGTTGGGATTGGGAAATAAAATAAATAATTACTTTGGTGTGGTTCGCTAATCCCGACAAGTTTGAAGTGATATTCAAAGGAAGATTAAAGAATAAATTTAAAAGAATTTATCTTTGATAAAATTAATGGGAACCTTTCCCTAAGAATGTGAAATTTAGAAACAAACTGTAGGTTGGCTAAGATGAATGGTTTCCTGGGTATTGATCTGATGTTGGTTTCGGCCTTCGGGGTTAATATTTGGGGAATTGTTCTCTTACTAATTTACGATTAGTGGCTGATGAATTGGAATGAGGCGCATGTTGTGTTTTTGTAACACTTGTTTATTATATACGCGAGTTATTCAGAAAGACCGGGTTTATCCCATTCTGAATAACTGATTCGACGATTAGTCGAAGATGAAGACGGCGGTTGAAGACCGGAGGTCTTCACGTCGTTTGGATAATTACTGATGATCTTGATTGGGCCGTACACCCAAGAGGAGGGAATCAGTTGGTGATCGTCCAGACGTACTTGGAGATTGATGGATATGCGGGGTACTAGGTGCCTCCGGTTTCGTTCAGACCTAGAACGGACTTGTAAATGGTTGTGTGTCTGACATCGGATTTCATTCTGTGTGATTGATATCGGTTGCATAGCGTGAATTGCCTGTGTAGCATGCTAAGATGCAAATGATCAAGGCTTCTGTTGAAAAGCAGAGTCTTGTGGTTGATGATCAAAGCACGGCCTGTGTGGCATAGCTTTGTGTAACGTTGATTCGCGAGCCTCACACCCCGGTTGTGAACCTGAAATGGGAGACGACCTCAGGGAGGATATGCGTCTCTTTCTAGTTAGAAGTGGCGTCAATGGTTTGACACGCCCTGACGAGTTTGACTTATGTGGTTGTTGGTTTGCGAGGCGCCTCGGATTTATCGGTGACTATGTGAAGCCGATGGAGTCATTCGTTGGCTCATTTACGCCCCATATGGGCGGGGAGACGTATTGTTCAGGCATAATAATCCACTCCCTGTGGACCAGCCCTGACGATCCATGGTGCAGTTGCGGCTGTTCCTGAGACACGGGCTAGAGCGTCTCGAATTAGCACAGGACGATCCCTTTGCCTTGGTTCATAGATGGAATCCAATTTCCAAATACATGACTTTGCGGTTTTGATTGTAGAGCCTAGTATGGCGACATGATATATGGTACCCATGCCACCTATGATTGATATTTATGATTGTATATAAAATTAGAAACTAACTGGAAATGAGTTAAGATGGGTGGTTTCCTGGTTATTGGTCTGATGTTGGTTTCGGCCTTCAGGGTTAATACTTAGGGAATCGTTCTCTTACTAATTTGCGGTTGTAGTCTGATTAAGAATCAAAAGATAAATTTTCATGTATCAAGCATTCTTTGGATGTTATAAGGTAAAACCCTATCCTCTAGCTTGTGTTGCATTGTGTGATGGGACCTGGGTCTTATAACAGCTTCATTGTTCTTTATTTAGCATTGCGCTGTTGTTTTATGCAATGGTACTCTTGGGAGGAAACCCGTTCCGTGTTAGCGGCGTGGTCCCTTGATTTACCTAACTTTAAAATAAAGATTAATAACTGTTTTAGTTCTCACATCAGTCACATGACTGACCAGGAGTTTATTGTTTTAACCTAAACTCTGGGTGCCCTTATTTTGACACGGGCAGCTAGTAGTTTTGGTTTTGCTGATTTATATTCACATGATCCTGATTTACAGCTGGAATGATATCCGGAAAGCTCTGTATCCGTATATCTCCTTCAATTGTGTATTGTATTATTTTTCCGCTGCAGTAATGTATTTAAATGTAATTTAAATCTCTGATATTGTCTGTGTAATATTTATTCATACTCTGTATATTCTTGTATTCTGATGGAATTGTTGTAATTAACAATGAAATGTTCTTTTGTCTGCGTTCCTTTGTGTGTTGTTCTTGAAGTATCCGCTCTTTCCTTACCGGGGAAGTTATGGTTTTTCACAGTTGGTATCAGAGCTTTGGTTTACCAATCTCAGAGAACAAGACACGTTAGAACCAAACGAAAGAATTCATCAGAGATTGGATTAGTAACATCCAATAAGAATGACTCGTTAGAGATGGGATCAGTAGTATCCTAGAACGAGGGTGAAGAGTATATTTTTAAAATGAAAACAATTCTTGTTTTGAAAATAAAATTCAAATATACGTATTTGATTATTTATTATATATTGAATTTGGACAATCCGGTATATAAAGATTTTGCGTATACGTCTGATCCGCGTGTATTTGAAGTTTTAATATACTGGATAGATATAGAATCACACTCTAACCACTCGGGGATAATTCTGATGATGTCCGAACATCATCAGTATTTATGTTCATGTTTCGAAAGTGGGATTTCTGTATATTTCCTATTGACTGGTGTGAGAACCAAAATTAGATAGGGCTTATTGTTGTGATTTGGCATCAAAAATGTGATTTTTGACTATGTATCAAAGTTACGAATTTGAAAAGCTAATCAACTAATGATTGCTGATTGTGTTGTTTGATTATTGTTTGATTCAAAAATTTGAACCATATAGCCAATTTGAACCAAATATTGAATTGTCTTGAAAATTAGTCGCATTTGCATGCATGTACATGTACTTACATTGAACAGGTCATAGCAAGAAGGCTAGAGCAGAAGAATAAAATTGTCTGCCTGACAAATAGGTACATGTTTACCATAATTTACTGTTTTGTTTGGGTGATGATGATTTTATGAGCCGCTTGGCTTTTTCTTTTGGATTGAAGAAGGCCATGGAAGGCTATATGAAATATCCCGAAGTCCCCGGCGCAGGGGAGGTTATGGCGAAATTTTTCGAAAATTTAGGGTGTTAGCCAAATTTTTGAAAAATTTGAAAAGTTCTTAAAAACTGAAAAGTTGAAGAACTTAAGCCGTAAAGAAAATAATGAAAGTTCAGTTGATTTGTGAAACAACTTTCGGCTTCGTTCCTTTTCGGGGACGAAAAGTTTTAAGTGGGGGAGATTGTAATAACCCGGAACTTCGAGCCTATTTAAAATTTTTATTTTGGCAATTTTAGTGCATTTTGATTATTTAAAATGAATTATTTTAAATAATAACGACGAAAAATTTATTTTGAATAGAATTAGAACGTATATATTTATATATGTCGTCGTTAGAATATAAATATTTATTTATATATAAAAGGAATTGAAAATGGCGCGGTAGTTCGATAATTCGATTTCAAATTTCAAATGAATGTACAAGATTCAAAATAACCCGGATTTTAGTGAAACCAAAAATATTTGAATCTATTTGAGAATATCTTTCCAACGATTCCGAAAAATTGAAATTTCATAGCAGAAATCAAAAGATATGCCCAGTTGAAAATTCTGAATAGTCGCTATGGAATTCAGGCCCTTAAAAATGGAAATTTTGCAAACGAGCTCGGTTTTCGACGAAACCACTTTTGTTGGATCCGTGATGTCAAGTAATTGCTAGATTCCAAAATTCGTAATTTTTCGAATCAATATGTGAGCATGGTGAAGGAAAACGCATTTGACCAGTTTCAGTCGATTTTGATCGACTGGAAAATGGCCATTTTTCAAACGGTCTCAGAATTCGACAAAAATAGTTTTGTTAGGACTGTATCGTCAATACGAAGCTAGATAATATTTTTCGGGAATTTTCAGAGTTAGTATGAGGCCCTGGTAAATTGAAATGTACGTTTAAAATTCAATATAAGGATTTAAATGTTAATTTGAACGAAAACTGATCATACCAGCCAAATTGTCGTACGAAACATATCCCATTGTGTTCAGAATGAGGGTAATTAGCTCGGGACATCAGTCGTTGGACCTTGATTGGAGATTGAATTTAAAAGTTGATTTATAGAAGAAAATTAAATAAAATAATATATATATTATTATATAACTTCCCCCTTTATCTCTCTCCCTCCTCCTCGTTGACCATTCAAATCCGATTCAGCAAATAAAAAACATAAAAAAAGGAAAAGAAAATCGCAGCGACGGAGACCAAGCCCCGCCGCTACCAACGTCGCGCCGTCACCCTGGAGGCGCAACCACCTCCGAGTCCCCCCCCCCCGTCTTCTCTCTCCTCGCGTCAGCCCCCCGCGATTGACGAGCCCCAAACCCCACGCCCAATTCAAGAACCCCCCTAGCCAAAAACACCCGCCACCCTGACTCCCTTAGCCGACCACCACCGCCTCGTGCAGCCCCTGACGCCACCTACCACTGACCCACGCCGAGCGCAACAGCCCCCCTTCTTCGCCAACAAAATGTGAGTATTTCCTTTATTTTACCTTGTTTTTATTTTAATTTAAAAGCTTTATTTTTGTTTTGTTTTCTGAATCCTTCCAATGAAATGGTTTAAAACCGAAAGATTATATTTTTAAAATATTGAAAACGATTTGAGTTTTATTGTTTATAAAGTTTAGATTTTTATATGAATGTCATCGAATAGAAAAGGTCGGATTTTTATATAGTTAATCGAATAGAAAAGGTCAGATTTTTATATAGTTAATCGAATAGAAAAGGTCGGATTTTTATATAGTTAATCGAATATAAAAGGTCGGATTTTTATATAGTTAATCGAATAGAAAATGCCGAATTTTTATATAGTTAATCGAATAGAAAAGGCCGGATTTTTATATAGTTAATCGAATAGAAAAGGTTGGATTTTTATATAGTTAATCGAATAGAAAATGTCGGATTATCATATTAGAAAAATATGAATCTTTATATAGTTGAAATGGTGAAGTAATAATGAGATTTTTATATATGAAGACTTAGAGAATAAAAATATAATTTTTATATAGTGAGAAGAATAAAAATAGAATTTTTATCGATATAGTAGCTATGTAAAAATAGAATTTTTATCGATATAGTAGCGGTGTAAAAATGTGATTTTTATATACATAGCAACAATATAAAAATGTGATTTTTATATATGTAGTGGCTACGGACAGTGAAATTGGCAAAAGGCGAACATGGCGAAGATTTCTACATAAGAAGAGTCGTGGCGTTTGGTTTAGCTTATCGGTGAGAACTTCTCACTTTTAATTTAATTTTCTAGTTAAAATATATACTAGGATGCAGACGGTGTTTAGTAGCACCCGACACCCATCGTCCACAGACCATGGACGGCTTGTTTGTTTGTTTGATTTTGATGTGTAGTTGATTGTGTGATGTGGAATGAAATAAAAAAAATTATAGTTAAAAATAGAATTTTTAGCGTGTATATGAAATGAAATAAATTAATATAAACAAATCAAACGATTTGTTCATATACACACATTTGACTGATATTGATTGGGACGATAAATTTTACACATTGCCCAACTGCACAAATAAAATCTGTGTTTGATTGTTTGAAACCCCACACGGGTATTGGGGTGATATATGACATACACTAATCCCAATAATTAGTTGTATGTTGATCGATTGATTGACAGACTGTTATAAGCGTTGAATATTTATATTTGATGCTTATACAGTGTAGAATGCACTTTGGATGATGGTTGATTATTTGTCATTGTTGATATATACATGCGTTGTTTGGTAATCCATAGAAATAAAGTCTATGGTAATTGATTGGGCCTCATTCCAGTTTTGAAAAAGAAATATTTGAATAGAAATATTTGAAATAAAATATTTGAAATAGAATATTTGAAATAGAATATTTGAAAATAGAAATATATGAAGTCGTGTTGATTAGATTTGCGCCATTTTGACGCGAGCGATATTCATATCGATTTTATTCGTTTTTATAACGAATATTGAAAAGGAAATGATTTCAAAATATAACGTTTTGAAAATATTATCATTTATATGTTAATGATATGGAATATTCAATTTTGATTTGAAATTGAATATGAAGTTGAAACCGCCTTGAAAACGGATTTAAAACGATTTGAAAAATAAGTTTTTAAAACGAAATCGACGAAATATATATATTATATATATTATATATATAATGGCCTGAATAGAACGCGCCGCGCCGCGGTAGTTCACGAATTTCGACCATTGACTTCGAATGGATATTGCGGGAGATCCGACCGTCGGATTCTCCTAAAACAGGAATCGTTGGGTTCGTATCGAAAAGAGCTTTCTAACGAATATTAGAGATTTGAAATATAACGGTTGGATTTGGAATTATGTCTAAATCAAATTTGGAAAAGGTCGCTGTAAGTGCAGTTCGATGGCCGTTGATGGAAATCAACTGTATGGGCCTTGATAAAATTATTAAAAATAGTAATATTTTTTGTAAAATCATAAGAAATGATTTGTGAAGAATTGGGGTGAAAACTCCATATTTGAAAGGATAAAAATAAATTTTTTATTGAAATGAACTAATTTTGAATTAGAATAATAATTTATTTATTTTTAAATAAATGAATTGGATTTGAAATGGTTTTAAAAGAAACCAGAATTCCCAATAATTGAATTGTAATGGATTTGAATCGAAATTGTCTTTGGAATATTTCGATGTTGGATTTTGTGATTATACATATATTGTTATGGAAATTTGAAAGATATATTTATAACCTTATTTCCAATATGATATTTGTTGGTCGTAGAACTTGATATTGAATATAAGCCGATATATTTTCTATTCAGAGCCTTGTATTTAATATCAAATGTGATTTGGGTTTGTCGTGAATGGTGTCTTCATTAACACTGTTCTTAAAATCAGTTGAGAAAAAGATTAAATCTTTTTATTTAGATTTAATGAAGTGTACCAATTAAATGGTATTTAATTGGAATTGAGTTTGAATTGATTTTGGGTTTATCGTGAATGGTGTTTTAAATAACTCTTGTTCTTTAACCCGATAATTAATGGAATGTAATTTTGGGTTGTCGTGAACGGTATCTTCAATAATACTGTTCTTAGACCCAAAGGAGTTAAGAAAATCAGAAACTAACTGGAGATTAGTTAAGTTGAATGGTTTCTGGGGTATTGATCTGATGTTGGTTTCGGCCTTCGGGGTTAATACTTAGGGAATTACTCACTCGCTAATTTACGGTTACGGACTGATTGAAATGTGATGTGATTTTGGGGTTTATCATGAACCGTGTTTTAAATGGCACCGATTCTTTAACCCAGTCAAAGATTAAAACTAAGCGGAGTTTTAATGAATCTTTAATTAGATTGAAAAAATCGAGAATGGAGTATCACCAGTTTTACTCCAGACGGTAGTTAAATTTTTAATTAGATTTGAACGTGAAATAGTAATTGAATTTACCGATAACACCGTGGTGTTAGATATGAAGTATGACCAGTTTTACTTCATGAGATAAATAGGTTGGGATTGGGAAATAAAATAAATAATTACTTTGGTGTGGTTCGCTAATCCCGACAAGTTTGAAGTGATATTCAAAGGAAGATTAAAGAATAAATTTAAAAGAATTTATCTTTGATAAAATTAATGGGAACCTTTCCCTAAGAATGTGAAATTTAGAAACAAACTGTAGGTTGGCTAAGATGAATGGTTTCCTGGGTATTGATCTGATGTTGGTTTCGGCCTTCGGGGTTAATATTTGGGGAATTGTTCTCTTACTAATTTACGATTAGTGGCTGATGAATTGGAATGAGGCGCATGTTGTGTTTGTGTAACACTTGTTTATTATATACGCGAGTTATTCAGAAAGACCGGGTTTATCCCATTCTGAATAACTGATTCGACGATTAGTCGAAGATGAAGACGGCGGTTGAAGACCGGAGGTCTTCACGTCGTTTGGATAATTACTGATGATCTTGATTGGGCCGTACACCCAAGAGGAGGGAATCAGTTGGTGATCGTCCAGACGTACTTGGAGATTGATGGATATGCGGGGTACTAGGTGCCTCCGGTTTCGTTCAGACCTAGAACGGACTTGTAAATGGTTGTGTGTCTGACATCGGATTTCATTCTGTGTGATTGATATCGGTTGCATAGCGTGAATTGCCTGTGTAGCATGCTAAGATGCAAATGATCAAGGCTTCTGTTGAAAAGCAGAGTCTTGTGGTTGATGATCAAAGCACGGCCTGTGTGGCATAGCTTTGTGTAACGTTGATTCGCGAGCCTCACACCCCGGTTGTGAACCTGAAATGGGAGACGACCTCAGGGAGGATATGCGTCTCTTTCTAGTTAGAAGTGGCGTCAATGGTTTGACACGCCCTGACGAGTTTGACTTATGTGGTTGTTGGTTTGCGAGGCGCCTCGGATTTATCGGTGACTATGTGAAGCCGATGGAGTCATTCGTTGGCTCATTTACGCCCCATATGGGCGGGGAGACGTATTGTTCAGGCATAATAATCCACTTCCTGTGGACCAGCCCTGACGATCCATGGTGCAGTTGCGGCTGTTCCTGAGACACGGGCTAGAGCGTCTCGAATTAGCACAGGACGATCCCTTTGCCTTGGTTCATAGATGGAATCCAATTTCCAAATACATGACTTTGCGGTTTTGATTGTAGAGCCTAGTATGGCGACATGATATATGGTACCCATGCCGCCTATGATTGATATTTATGATTGTATATAAAATTAGAAACTAACTGGAAATGAGTTAAGATGGGTGGTTTCCTGGTTATTGGTCTGATGTTGGTTTCGGCCTTCGGGGTTAATACTTAGGGAATCGTTCTCTTACTAATTTGCGGTTGTAGTCTGATTAAGAATCAAAAGATAAATTTTCACGTATCAAGCATTCTTTGGATGTTATAAGGTAAAACCCTATCCTCTAGCTTGTGTTGCATTGTGTGATGGGACCTGGGTCTTATAACAGCTTCATTGTTCTTTATTTAGCATTGCGCTGTTGTTTTATGCAATGGTATTCTTGGGAGGAAACCCGTTCCGTGTTAGCGGCGTGGTCCCTTGATTTACCTAACTTTAAAATAAAGATTAATAACTGTTTTAGTTCTCACATCAGTCACATGACTGACCTGGAGTTTATTGTTTTAACCTAAACTCTGGGTGCCCTTATTTTGACACGGGCAGCTAGTAGTTTTGGTTTTGCTGATTTATATTCACAGGATCCTGATTTACAGCTGGAATGATATCCGGAAAGCTCTGTATCCGTATATCTCCTTCAATTGTGTATTGTATTATTTTTCCGCTGCAGTAATGTATTTAAATGTAATTTAAATCTCTGATATTGTCTGTGTAATATTTATTCATACTCTGTATATTCTTGTATTCTGATGGAATTGTTGTAATTAACAATGAAATGTTCTTTTATCTGCGTTCCTTTATGTGTTGTTCTTGAAGTATCCGCTCTTTCCTTACCGGGGAAGTTATGGGTTTTCACAGTTGGTATCAGAGCTTTGGTTTACCAATCTCAGAGAACAAGACACGTTAGAACCAAACGAAAGAATTCATCAGAGATTGGATTAGTAACATCCAATAAGAATGACTCGTTAGAGATGGGATCAGTAGTATCCTAGAACGAGGGTGAAGAGTATATTTTTAAAATGAAAACAATTCTTGTTTTGAAAATAAAATTCAAATATACGTATTTGATTATTTATTATATATTGAATTTGGACAATCCGGTATATAAAGATTTTGCGTATACGTCTGATCCGCGTGTATTTGAAGTTTTAATATACTGGATAGATATAGAATCACACTCTAACCACTCGGGGATAATTCTGATGATGTCCGAACATCATCAATATTTATGTTCATGTTTTGAAAGTGGGATTTCTGTATATTTCCTATTGACTGGTGTGAGAACCAAAATTAGATAGGGCTTATTGTTGTGATTTGGCATCAAAAATGTGATTTTTGACTATGTATCAAAGTTACGAATTTGAAAAGCTAATCAACTAATGATTGCTGATTGTGTTGTTTGATTATTGTTTGATTCAAAAATTTGAACCATATAGCCAATTTGAACCAAATATTGAATTGTCTTGAAAATTAGTCGCATTTGCATGCATGTACATGTACTTACATTGAACAGGTCATAGCAAGAAGGCTAGAGCAGAAGAATAAAATTGTCTGCCTGACAAATAGGTACATGTTTACCATAATTTACTGTTTTGTTTGGGTGATGATGATTTTATGAGCCGATTGGCTAGCCGCTTGGCTTTTTCTTTTGGATTGAAGAAGGCCATGGAAGGCTATATGAAATATCCCGAAGTCCCCGGCGCAGGGGAGGTTATGGCGAAATTTTTCGAAAATTTAGGGTGTTAGCCAAATTTTTGAAAAATTTGAAAAGTTCTTAAAAACTGAAAAGTTGAAGAACTTAAGCCGTAAAGAAAATAATGAAAGTTCAGTTGATTTGTGAAACAACTTTCGGCTTCGTTCCTTTTCGGGGACGAAAAGTTTTAAGTGGGGGAGATTGTAATAACCCGGAACTTCGAGCCTATTTAAAATTTTTATTTTGGCAATTTTAGTGCATTTTGATTATTTAAAATGAATTATTTTAAATAATAACGACGAAAAATTTATTTTGAATAGAATTAGAACGTATATATTTATATATGTCGTCGTTAGAATATAAATATTTATTTATATATAAAAGGAATTGAAAATGGCGCGGTAGTTCGATAATTCAATTTCAAATTTCAAATGAATGTACAAGATTCAAAATAACCCGGATTTTAGTGAAACCAAAAATATTTGAATCTATTTGAGAATATCTTTCCAACGATTCCGAAAAATTGAAATTTCATAGCAGAAATCAAAAGATATGCCCAGTTGAAAATTCTGAATAGTCGCTATGGAATTCAGGCCCTTAAAAATGGAAATTTTGCAAACGAGCTCGGTTTTCGACGAAACCACTTTTGTTGGATCCGTGATGTCAAGTAATTGCTAGATTCAAAATTCGTAATTTTTCGAATCAATATGTGAGCATGGTGAAGGAAAACGCATTTGACCAGTTTCAGTCGATTTTGATCGACTGGAAAATGGCCATTTTTCAAACGGTCTCAGAATTCGACAAAAATAGTTTTGTTAGGACTGTATCGTCAATACGAAGCTAGATAATATTTTTCGGGAATTTTCAGAGTTAGTATGAGGCCCTGGTAAATTGAAATGTACGTTTAAAATTCAATATAAGGATTTAAATGTTAATTTGAACGAAAACTGATCATACCAGCCAAATTGTCGTACGAAACATATCCCATTGTGTTCAGAATGAGGGTAATTAGCTCGGGACATCAGTCGTTGGACCTTGATTGGAGATTGAATTTAAAAGTTGATTTATAGAAGAAAATTAAATAAAATAATATATATATTATTATATAACTTCCCCCTTTATCTCTCTCCCTCCTCCTCGTTGACCATTCAAATCCGATTCAGCAAATAAAAAATATAAAAAAAGGAAAAGAAAATCGCAGCGACGGAGACCAAGCCCCGCCGCTACCAACGTCGCGCCGTCACCCTGGAGGCGCAACCACCTCCGAGTCCCCCCCCCCCGTCTTCTCTCTCCTCGCGTCAGCCCCCCGCGATCGACGAGCACGGCCTGTGTAGCATAGCTTTGTGTAACGCTGATTCGCGAGCCTCACACCCCGGTTGTGAACCTGAAACGGGAGACGACCTCAGGGAGGACATGCATCTCTTTCTAGTTAGAAGTGGCGTCAGTGGTTTGACACGCCCTGACGAGTTTGACTTATGCGGTTGTTGGTTTGCGAGGCGCCTCAGATATATCGGTGACTATGTGAAGCCGATGGAGTCATTCGTTGGCTCATTTAAGACCCATAGGGCGGGGAGACGTATTGTTCAGGCATAATAATCCACTCCGTGTGGACCGTCCCTGACGATCCATGGTGCAGTTGCGGCTGTTCCTGAGACACGGGCTAGAGCGTCTTGAATTAGCACAGGACGATACCTTTGCCTTGGTTCACAGATGGAATCCAATTTCCAAATACGTGACTTTGCGGTTTTGATTGTAGAGCCTAGTATGGCGACATGATATACGGTACCCATGCCGCCTATGATTGATATTTATGATTGTATATAAAATTAGAAACTAACTGGAAACAAGTTAAGATGAGTTGTTTCCTGGGTATTGGTCTGATGTTGGTTTCGGCCTTCGGGGTTAATACTTAGGGAATCGTTCTCTTACTAATTTGCAGTTGGAGTCTGATTAAGAATCAAAAGATAAATTTTCACGTATCAAGCATTCTTTGGCTGTTATAAGGTAAAACCCTATCCTCCGGCTTGCGTTGCATTGTGTGATAGGACCTGGGTCTTATAACAGCTTCATTGTTCTTTATTTAGCATTGCGCTGTTGTTTTTATGCACTGGTATTCTTGGGAGGAAACCCGTTCCGCGTTAGCAGCGTGGTCCCTTGATTTACCTAACTTTAAAATAAAGATTAATAACTGTTTTAGTTCTCACACCAGTCACATGACTGACCTGGAGTTTATTGTTTTAATCAAAACTCTGGGTGCCCTTATTTTGACACGGGCAGCTAGTAGTTTTGGTTTTGCAGATTTATATTCACAGGATCCTGATTTACATCTGGATTGATATCCGGAAAGCTCTGTATCCGTATATCTCCTTCAGTTATGTATTATATTATTTTTCCGCTGCAGTAATGTATTTAAATGTAATTTAAATCTCTGATAATGTCTGTGTAATATTATTCATACTCTGTATATTCTTGTATTCTGATGGAATTGTTGTAATTAACAATGAAATGTTCTTCTGTCTGCGTTCCTTTGTGTGTTGTTCTCGAAGTATCCGCTCTTTCCTTACTGGGGAAGTTATGGGTTTTCACACGGTGGGTCAGCCCAATACGATATTCTCCAATATGTATTTATGTTTTGACATTAATATCACGTATATTAATGATCAATGAGATGTAATCATCAGTCAATCAACATACTAGTCTCAACGTTTTATTGTTGTCCTATATAAATAATAAAACTCGACTAGGGACATTTAAGAATTATAATACTCGGTATATTATATAATCTCAGGTTCAAGTCACTTACTTGAACTACATAATTACGTATTATAATTCTAAGGACTTCTAATATATTAATATTTATATTACGCATTAAATATAATATAGTAGAATATTATTTTATTCCAAATAAAATAATAACATCAACAGTATTATCAATATCATCAAATGGATTTCCTCTAGGGCATAAACTCTAACAATCTCCCACTTGCACTAGAGTCAATCATTCGCGTATCGTATACTCATGAAACTAGTGTGACTATTAAACTTTTGCTGCGATAGTGTTTAATTCAGTAGGTCTGCAACATTACAACGTTTGTAACTTTGCAGATATGTTCATTTCCTTTGTGAACAACTTCATATAGGAATTATATTTTCTTAAATATATGTTTGGATTGATAATGAGATTTATGTTTTAGGCCTGAGCAACAGCCATATTGTTATCGCAATTTATATCATTGGATCGACAATGAATTAAGTTCAATCATGAACTTCTTAATCCAAACATTTTCTTTATTAGAATCAGTATTTATTTCTTGTTTTAAAACTAACATTATTTGTAATAATTAATGTGTTATCAAATAACATTTGAATTATTGTATCACTCCCACTCAATTTCTTATCTATACAAGATTCAATGGCATTTTGTGGTTTCGAGACATTTCGAATTCTATTTCATCCCCATCGGTATTTTAAAGACTAGCTCTCCTTTATAAAGGATACCAATTCGAGCAATAAATATTTTATCTTCAGAGGATTTATAATATCCATTTGGTTCTTTTGGATATTCCACAAAATAGTTATCTGATTTAGGTCCGACCTTATCAGAGGAGGGACGTTTAATGAACGCCTTACTTCCCAAATTTTCGCATTAGACATAATAAGACATTTCCTAGTCCATATCTTATGCGGTGTCTCCAGTATCGTTTTAGTGGGATTTAATATAACCGTTCTAAATTTAATTTTATTAGAAGATTTAGATGACTCATCATCAATCGTACTATATCTTATAAAGTACGATTTCTCCTTTTTAATACACTATTCTAATATGGTGTTCTAGATGGTGTGAGTTGTGAAGCAACTTCAAACTCGTCTGAATAGTCATTAAATAATTGGCTTAGATATTCTTTTACGATCTGTTCGAAAAGTACTTATTTTCTATTAAAATTGGTTTCTAACTTCACGTTGAATTCTTTGAACTTTTCGAAGGATTCCTATATGTGTTTCATAAGATACACATATCTGTATATACTGATATCATCAGTAAATATAACGAAGTATTAAAACCTGCCTCACGCTTATGCATTCATTGCTCCATATACGTCATTATGTACGAGACCCAATACTTATCACTCATTCACTGTGTCAAGTGAAAGGTGATTCAATCATTTTTCCTAATAAACAAGATTCGCATATGATTCAAAATCAAATGGTCTCAAAATTCCATCATTATGGAGTTTTGATAAAGTCTCTTGTTTATACAGGCTAACTGTTAATGCTAAAGGTATGTTCAATTTAAATCACTAAATTTAACTCGTTAATTATTTATGTTAAGTACAGTATAGTTAATGATTTGTAAAGTTCATTAACTATTTGTGAAATTCCATAGATATTTCATGTAAATAAAATGAATAACAATTATTCCTTTTATTACAAATGAAATTTAAACTTGTTTGCACAAGATTTATAATAACTTTTATTTTATATGGAATTTCATAATAACAATTATTTTATTTAATTAAGCCAGTATATTGAACAAGAATCAACTTCCTATGGATAATCCAGCAACATTTGCTTCATTTCCAATCGTGATTCCACTTGTCCTTTTATCTGATTTCAACTTATTTTGTAATTTCTATAAATCAACATACATCTATGTGATTCGTATCTAATATCTAATACTAGAGATGTATAAGTAGATTTTTATAACATTGATATATTATTCGGTTGATGTCATACTTCAACTTTTATTTTAGATCTTCTATATTTGTTTCCAAAACAATTACATTTAATTTGTTCGAGGACAATTCTCAAATTTCAATGTTAGTCAAGAAATCTGATTTAATTCGATTTATCCTTCTTAAGGATTAATTTAAATTATCAGAGTTGTTTATTATTTAATATATACAGTATAGATAATAAATAATAACTGATTCTTTAACATTTATTTAATATAAATACAAAATTTTGACAATCAAAATTTATATTAACATAAATGTATAATTTAAACTAAAATATGCTCCCACTCAAATTAACATTCCTTTGTTTATATACATATATCAGTATATATATATAATGGTGTTCTAAGACCGATATCTAGTCATGCCTTGACCTAGCTTTGGCTAATCCCCAAAACACAACCTTTTAGGTAGACATCTTATGTCAATTATATCGTGTATATAATTCCTGGATCGCATGATGAACATTTTGTTCAATATTATTCATTTGCTCAAATATAGAATAATTCATGCTGTTGTCTCTAAGCCATAATCTTATTATGCAGCTTAGTTAAGTCAGACCCAATAATATAGTTCAAGTATCACTTTTACTCCGTTACATATAACCAAAATAAAAGGATGCACAATGCTTTGGCATTACCTACACCCAGGGATTCTGGACATTGATGAGTGTATTATTGGAAGACATCACCATGACTTAATATAACAAAATTAATATGCTTTAAAGGGAATTTTATAATTCGTAATGGTGAACAATATCAGAGGTACTTACATATATTAAAATATTTGTATTCTTATATTCATAATATAAGTTTGATTTAAATAAAACATGTGAAACACATATTTATATTTACATTCAATGTTATATATTAAAACCAAGTTTATCTCATTCTGACATTTCATAATAATAATAATAATGGTTAATTTAAAGCTTGTATGTAGAATATTAGTAAGAAATCATTTCCAATTCTAGATACATACAACATGCAAGCCCAAACAATTTAAGGCCCAGTAAAGTATAAAACATTGAGTGAGCCCATTGATACCAAGGTCCAATACATTTCCACATATTTTACAGCCTAATTAGTTAACTAATATAGATCAAGCTAATATAATTGAATTTCATAAATCCAGACATGACAATAGGTATCCAATACATTTCCAAAACATAAAATTCACAGCTTCATGCATTTTGTATCTGCTCTAAGAAGTTAAATTAAAGCAATGTAAATAAAAACATACAAACCATAAGCTTACATATACATACGATGAAGGGTCAAACCCTTTCAGTATAATAAAATTTCAAGATGCAACAGACAATCTATTGACATACTTTTAACATACAATATTTGTACATACTTCAAGATGTTATTTAAATGTATAAGTTGTCATACATACATAAAATTAATTTATTCACTATACTACAATTCATTTATCACTCAACAGTGCATCCATTAATGTTTGTATACATTATACAGACAATATGTATATGAATTGAATACGCCCTTGCAATCTCATCCACAGTTTGATCATCCAGAACAAGTTTAAACTTATCTTTTACATCATGACCTTACTGCTATTCTCTCTTTAGAAATTCATTGTTACTTTTCCACTGAGACAGTTCAACAGTGAGCTTATAATCCCCTTTAACCTCTGTTAAACAAGATTTAACACATAAGTCAATACGTTAAATGTATTTGATATGTTTTCTATAGTTATAATACATCAAATGTATACAGCGTTTAGGCATTAATTCAAGAACATCAAATGTATGTGAATCTATCCGAGGATTACCGCAAGGATGTTGAGTCGAACATTCATATTAATTAATTGAATGTATAATAATAAGAGTAAAAATTAGCAAGTCATACTTGCTATAGCAGGTGTAACTCAAAATTGTACATATAAACTATTCAAATATGAGCATATCTTATATGCAAGCTTCTGATGTATATCAAATAACAATTTAAATCAAGTACCCAGATAATCAAACCTATATCTAAACAATTTAGTAAACATCATTAGTGTTAAATTCATGAAGATCATAGCGGAATATTATGAGGGTTTTAAGGATATCTAAATATCCAAATATACACATCAGAGGTGTATGTCTTATTGCAAATCATATTTGCAGTTTTAGTTTATGAACTTGATCAAAATTACGATCATTGTGAAGATGGTTCATAACCAATAAGGTTATAACTATGTTAATACCCAAATAGACCGTTTAATGTAATTGACTGCATAATATACTCATACATATGTTGATCAATTTGTATGAATGTACCACTGCATTACATATATTTATTCCTATTCAATATTGTAACATTTACATATATGTATTAGACTATAATATGTGCAAGTATATTAGCAAACACTAAAATAATGTAATTGTAAGCCAAACTTGTAAAACATTGATACATCAAAATGTATCACTACATTTTGTAGATCATGTTGCTGAAAACAATATAGTAAAATAAGGCATTTAACATGTCAAATTGAACGTAGCACATAAAATCCAGATATATACATAAATATCAGTACTTCTAAGAAGAGAAAAAAGTTCTGAAAGTACATACATAACAACATGTGTGTATTGACTTAAAAGAATGGATCAAAATCAGTCATACTGATTTGAATTTGTTAAATATTAATATATAACTTACAACATCATACAATGTAATTGTGCAAATTATTAAGCCAAGCATACATGTATCAAATAGCTTTGGTACATGTTTTAGAAGGTGAAAACTGGTAACTGGTTTATATTACCTTATAAAAGGATCAATGTTTCAACACTATTTACCAATATCCATATGTTAGCATCAAGATTATCAACCAATTTGATAAAATACAGTATTTTAATACTTATTCAAATGTAAATGGTGTTAAAACAAAAGGGAAAGTCATACTGCTTTGCATAAATATATATATTTATATATATGTATATATCACAGGGATTACAATGGGAAAGCATATCAATGTTACTACATTCACAACTATCCCAGTTATAATTATAAAGTGGTCTACAATTTAAATTTAATTGAAATGACAGTAAAAGATTTAGGAGTGAGCAATGTTTATCACTCAGATTAAAAGGATCAAATCCTGTTAATGTTTTGATTAGAGTGATGATTCACTATTGTTTCATGATCAATATCAAAACCAAATCTGGTCTTTATTATAAATTGATAAGATCATGACTTTAATACACATAAATCAAACAAGCTTTGATTATAATTTTAGTACATTTAACTCATTTAAAAAGATCTAAAATTATGTAGTGTATAAACAATTTTGTCCTAGATATCACAGTGTCATAGCTTGAGAAATGGGGTATCAAGGTATACCAGAATCAAAAGATTACTAAATCATTCCTGATCATTAATTAAAATCACGATATCATATTTACTTCGAAGAAATATACATTCAGTGATAATTCATCAATGCAAAACTTAATATCTAATATTAAATAAACTTTACCAAGTCATCAATACTGACTTTCAGTATTTCGACTTCTTGTCTAACAATTATCAGGTTCAAACATATATATATATATACTTTATATATATACATAAAACATATAATGGCAGCGTTTAATCAACCCCTTTCTTATTCATCAGGCAATAATATACTTTATGAAATGAGACGACCCGATTTCCCGTTCTCACGGAAACAAGGGTTATCTTTGGAATATAACACATAAACAGATAATAGCAGAACATAATTAAATAAATACACCAGATATGAACAATAGAATATACTGGATAAAAGTAATCATCAGAGTTACACAGTATACAGGATCTTACTTAGTACAAATACAGTTCAGCTATACATAAATGTCTCCAGCGGAAATAAACAAAATATGTACTATAGGAGCTGAACAGCATAAAAAGAAATAAATGGTAGAATCCATCTTCAGCTCCAGCTATCCAGAAAAAGAACCAGCTAAACCTGAATACAAGGCTGCCCGTGTAGAAAAAGGGGCACCCGAGTTTGAGAGTGAAACAAACTACGAGTCAGTCATGGGACTGGTATGAGAAATCTACTCAACACATATATAATTTGGCAAATCACAGGACCACGACACTTTCGTGGAACGGGTTTACTCCATTGGATTGCCAGTGCTTTAAAACAAATCTTTCTTTTAAACATCGCTATGCTTTTTATAAAAATAAAACCGTTATAAGACTCAGTTCCCATCACACAATGCAACGCAAACCGGAGGATAGAGTTTTTACCTTATAACGACCAAATATGCTTGGTACGAATATAACAAAGGCATTTGATATTATTGTTAGTGTTTATATGTTTTGAAAACAATTTCAAATCATAACTATCAATCATAGACGGCATTAATGCCCCATACCACTATGTCGCCATATATAGGTATACAATCAAAACCGCACAGTCACGTATTTGGAAATTGGTTTTCCGTCATGAACCAAGGCAAAAGATAGTCCTTACCGAATTCGTGACTCTCTAGCCCGAGCCACAGGCAAGTACTCAGTCAAGCCTTCGGAGCGACAGGGCCGGTCCACCGATGTGGATTAAAATGCCTGAACACTACGTTTCCCCGCCCTTTGGGGCGTAAACGAGCCAACGAATGACTCCATTGGACCCGGATCGTCCGATCAAACCGAGGCGCCTCGCAACAGCAATAACCACATAGGTGAAAAGTATATAAATGTCAGGGCTGGTAGGTCACTGACACCACCCTAGCTAGAAAGAAACGCATGCCCTCCCTGAGGTCCTTCTCCCGTTTTAGGTTCATACCGGGGTGTGAGGCTCGCGAATTCACGTTATACACAAAGCTACGCCACACAGGCGGTGCTTTGATCATCACCACAAGACTTTGCTTTTCAACAGAAGCCCTGATCACTGCATCTTAGCATGCCACACCGGCACTTCATGCCATGCGACTGATGTCCATCGATATACAACCTCTGAGCTCGTGCGCCTCAGAGAAGGGCGTTAAGCGAAAGAATAAATTCTCCGCCGCCAAACAGATGTATATTTAATAGAGATCAATCAACACAGAATAAAATCCAATGTCAGACACACAGTCCATTTACAAGTTCGTTCTGGGTCTGAACGAAACCGGAGGCACTAAATACCTCGCCAACCCATCGATCACCACGTACGTCTGAACGATCACCACTCATTATCCATATTTCGGGATGCCTCCCAATCAGGACCTCGTTTACCATCCAAACGAGGTGAAGATCTCCGGTCTTCGACCACCGTCTTTATCTTCGACTTTCAATCGTCGGTCAATTATTTGAAATGAGAATTAACTCGGCCTTCTCAAATAATTCACGTATATTTAGAATTTCAATTCAATTTATTTCAATGGTTAAATTATTCGACAACGCCAATTTTGTTCTTTAATGTAATTTTCACACCAAACACATTCAACCATCAAATATCACATAAATCAAGCAAATTCAGTCTATTTCCACTCCATATCGTTTATGATATTTTATAATGATTTATCGCTATTTTTATTTATTTTAAAATAGCCTATTTATTCAAAACGACGCTTCGGGCCATAAAGCGGCCGTGGCGCTGTTTTTCTTCAGATTTGATTTACACATATCTGAAAATCTAACCGTTGGATCTTCACAAAATTTACATCATTAGAAAGGTCTTTTCAAAACGAATCCAACGGTTCCAGTTTCGGGAAAATCCGACGGTCGGATCTCCCGGTACAATCGTTTGAAGTTTCGATTTCAAAATACGAACTGCAGCGTCGTTATTCGATTAAATATAATTATATATATATATATATAATCGTTTCTGGTGCTGTTTTTCTTCAGATTTGAATTAAACATTCCAGACAATCCAACCGTTGGATTTTTACAAGGTTGGTGCCGTTGGGAAGATATTTCCAAGGCGTACCCGACGGTTGAGGTTTCGGGAAAATCCAATGGTCGGATTTCCCGTACTAGTTGTTTGAAATCATGGTTTCAAAATACGAACTGCACGGCTTCGTTTCGTTTTAATTTTATTTATATTTATATATTTATATAAATATAGTTCATTCAATGATTTCCATATCGTTTTCACTTCAAATATTTTTCTAACACCTTAAAATTTTGGAAAATTTCGCCATAACCTCCCCTGCACCGGGAGCATCGGGAAATCGCAAATAGCTTTCCCGGTCCTTCTAATCTCAAAAAGAAAAGGAAAAAGCCAAGCGGCTAGCCAACAGGCTCATAAAATCATCACCCAAACAAAACAGTAAATGTGTACCTATTTGTCGGGCATAAAATTTTATTCCTCTTCTCTAGCCCCTTTGCTATAACCTGTTCAATGAATATGCATGTACATATATATACAGTTCTTATCATTTATCATTTTCTATTCAACTTCATATTTGATTTCTATTTGGTTTAAAAACACCATTCATTCTAATGTTACATAAATAGGTGCAAATCATTTCATTAGCTAATTAATGAATATTTCAACTCATATATGTTTATTTTGAACAAGTGGCTATTTTTAACACTTCACATTTCAACGATTTATGCATACAATAAAAATGTGATTTTTATTGTAAAACAATTCATTTCAAAACACTATTTTTCTATATAGTTCATATAGGTGATAAAAATAGGATTTTTATCATAAAACAATTTCTTTTAAAACGAGGTTATTTTACACAGTTCATATAGTCGATAAAAGGTGATTTTTATTATCAAACAATTTATTTCAAAATATGAATACCATTCAACACATGAATTTCTAATCAACGAATGAATATCAATTCAACACATGAATGTTTCCTATAGTTTCTATATATAGATAAAAATGTGATTTTTGTTATCAAACAATTTATTTCAAAATATGAATACCATTCAACACATGAATTTCTAATCAACGAATGAATATCAATTCAACACATGAATGTTTTCTATAGTTTCTATATATAGATAAAAATGTGATTTTTGTTATCAAACAATTTATTTCAAAATATGAATACCATTCAACACATGAATTTCTAATCAACGAATGAATATCAATTCAACACATGAATTTTTTTCTATAGTTTCTATATATAGATAAAAATGTGATTTTTATTATCAAACAATTTATTTCAAAATATGAATACCATTCAACACATGAATTTCTAATCAACGAATGAATATCAATTCAACACATGAATGTTTTCTATACAAGGAATAAATATAGTTTAAGCAGATGAAAATAATTCAAACATACGAATATTATTCAAAATTTCGGCAGCATAACGGCAGGGTAGTTAAAACCGGGACCGTCCCTAGTACGGCTCCTCGCTCTACCTTAAAACCTCGCGGTTTTTGACAATGGGGATCATGCATCTAATTCGCACGCAGGCGGCATGTATATATTTATTTCATTCCCACAAACTAATCCTATGTGGTTTCAACCAAATATTTTTCAACCACAATCAACCAATATCAACCACAAACAATCCCAAACAATCATTCGCTATCAATCAATTTTCACACCAATTTCAACCAATAAATATCGTCCATGGTTTGTGGACGAGGGGCGTATATATATATAGATATATATTTATATATAGCAATTCACTTTTATTTCAACACACATATATATATAGAAAAAGAAATTGAAGAGTGAGAAATTCTCACACATTTATAATTTTTAAATCAGAAATCTCACCAATAGCTATCCAATACTACGACTCTTCCTTTATAGAAATCTTCGCCAATCTCGCCTTTTGTCGCTTCATTGCCCGTATTCTCTACATATGTAAAAATCGAATTTTTATTTCGTTATTCAATATATAAAAATTGCATTTCAAAAATATAGATTCCGCCTTTTCAAAAATAAAGATTATATTTCTAATATTTCTATGATATAAAAATTATATTTTTATTACTTTAAAAATACAAAAATCATATCTTACTTCTTCTACTTAATAAAAATTCCATCTTTTCTCTTTTAAAAATATGATCTTTATTTTTCCAAGTTCAAATCTTTTTCTATTCAAAGTTCTAATCTTTTTCTATTTAAAGTTCAAATCTTTTTCTATTTTAAATTCAAACCTTTTTCTATTTAAAGTTTAAACCTTTTCATCAAAATCAGTTTTATCCTTTATAAAAAATCAGTTTTATCCTTTATAAAAAAAATCAGTTTTATCCTTTATAAAAAATCAGTTTTATCCTTTATAAAAAAATCATTTTTATCCTTTATAAAAAATCAGTTTTATCCTTTAAAAAAAATCAGTTTTATCCTTTATAAAAAATCATTTTTATCCTTTATAAAAAATCATTTTTATCCTTATAAAAAATCAGTTTTATCCTTTATAAAAAAAATCAGTTTTATCCTTTATAAAAAATCAGTTTTATCCTTTATAAAAAAATCATTTTTATCCTTTATAAAAAATCAGTTTTATCCTTTAAAAAAAATCAGTTTTATCCTTTATAAAAAATCATTTTTATCCTTTATAAAAAATCATTTTTATCCTTATAAAAAATCAGTTTTTATCCTAATAATAAAAAAAATCAGTTTTATCCTAATAATTAAAAATCAGTTTTATCCTAATAATAAAAAAAAAATCAGTTTTATCCTAATAATAAAAAAAATCAGTTTTATAATAAAATAAAGTAAAACAACTTACTTCAACTGCGAAGAAGGGGGGGGTGCTTCGCGTTCACGGATCGAGGAAGGGGGGGTCGTCTTCGTCGGAGCTGGCTTCTAGGGGGGGGGGCTTCAGCGTCTCGAACTTGGGGGGGGGGGGGGGGCTCTCGAATCGCGTCGCGATGGCTTCGAGGGGGACGGGGTCTTCGGGGGTTGCGCCACTGGGAGGAGGAGGGAGGCTGGACGGAGGGGGCGGTGGCGTTCGCTTTAGGGGGGGGGGGGGCTGTCGATAGGTTTAGGTTTTTTTTTCTTGTTTTCTGTTTAATGAATCGGGGGGGGGGGGGCAGAAAGGGAGATAAAGGGAGGGAATTAAAATTTATTTTATTATTTAATTTTTCAAAAAAAAATTGACTTTTACATACGACCTCGAAACGAGGCCCACCGCCTGTCGTCCATAGCGTTTTACCCCCATTCCGAATACAATGGGATATGTATCGCAAGCTGATTTGATCGTTACAATCAGTTTCCGTTGAATTTACATTTAAATCACTATATTGAATTTTAAACGTACATTACAAATTACCGGGGTCACATACTAACTAGAAAAATTCCAGAAAAATATTTTCTCGCTTCATATTGACGATACGGTCCTAACAAAACTAGTTTCGTCGAATTCTGAGACCGTTTGAAAAATGGCCAATTTCCAGTCGATTAAAATCAACTGAAACCGGTCAAACGCGTTTTCCTTTGCCACGCTCACATATTGATTCGAAAAATTATGAAATTTGAAACCTAGCAATAACTTCACATCCCGGACCCAACAAAAGTGGTTTCGTCGAAATCCGAGGTCGTTTGCAAAATGTCCATTTTTAAGGGCCTGAATTCCATAGCGACTATTCAGAATTTTCAACTGGACATATCTTTTGATTCCCGCTATCAAATTTCGATTGGTCAGATTCGTTGGAAAGATATTATCAATTAGATTCAAATGTTTTTGGTTTCACTAAAATCCGGATTGTTTTGCACCCGGTATATTCAATTGAAGTTTGAAATCGAATTATCGAACTACCGCTCCATTTTCAATTCTATATATAATTATAATTAATTATATTCGTTTTCAAATGTCGATTCAAACTCAGTTTTCATCGCCATTAGCTAAAATATTTATTTCAAATATTTAAAATCCATTATTTTAGCCAATTTAAAAATTTTAAATTGGTTCAGATTTTCTGGGTCGTTACATGAAATCAGTATCTCAAAATTAAAATAAAATTGTCATACCTTTCTTGATCAATCAAAACTGATTTTGATTTATCACTAGGTTCTTTGAAGAATAAACTGGGTAACAGCTATTTAGTATTTTAGTTAAAATCAGATTTAACTATCAATAAATGCAATTTACAATAGTTTTAAAATATCAGATACTAATGCTATATATATGCACAAATTATATGAAAGCCAAGTCAGTATCCTTGATTTATGAATTTATTTCCAGCTTTGTATCAAAATACAAATTTGGTTTTGCAGTGAAACTATTTTCACTGACTTTATAAGTGAATATAAAATTAAATTCAACCATCAGGATTCCTATGTATATAAATCAAATAAATTTTAATTACGAGTTTTGCGTTTTTGCCTCATATAGTCAGATAAAAAAAGCTTATAGATAGAATTATATCTAATAAATTCATGTCTAAATAAACATATAGAGGCAATCAGATTTATCAATGTGTTTTTCAGATTCCAACGAGTAAAATTGGCATAATCAATATCATATATTAAATCTCAATATTTTCAGATCTCGTGGCAAAACAAAATTTTGATATTGTGAAACAATTTCATCTTGGATCTGAGTGTTTCAACCATTTACTACTTATTGTGGTGTTCATAACACAGATCTGACATCATAATTGCAAAACAAAGCTTCAAAATACCAATATTACGTAAAAGCTCGCTCTGATACCACTGTCGGATTCAATAGTTAAATTGAAATCTTAATTCAACAAATTAAAACCCTAATTCAATTGGATCTATACATAAGTCAGTAAATCGAAGAGTTGTACCTTTACAAGCTTCCGTTATTCTTCATGAAATCGAAGTCGTTTCTGGGTTGAATCAAATCTAAGAAGACAAATCACCCCGCCTCCATAGATAAGTCCACAAGAACGATTTTCCCTTTCAATCGAATTGAAGAAGAAAAAAGGGAGAGGCGATACTAGCCGCCGCAGTTATTTCTAGGGTTTTGACATGGGATACTCGGGTTTGTTAAAAATGAATGAATGATAATAATCGGATGACTAAGATCCTTTTGTATAGGGTTAGTCGTTTGATTTTAAAAGGAATAAAATATAAAATATCTTCTTTTAAAATCAAAAGTTAACCTTAAATATTGAACCAACCCGAATATTAATTCCAATTTCAAATAAAATATCAACAAATTGATGTTTTATTTGACCCAAAGTAAATAATTTCTCCTTTATAACGTTCTCGTTATGTGACCCTATAGGTTATTACAATGTTGGCAATAATTTAAATCATATTTAAATTATAAACAGTGAGCGACATCTAGTAATACATCGCTGCTACCCAAGTTATAATAAGATCAATTAACGATTCGATACAACCTTTTGTGACCAATGTCTCAATGTAATATAATCCTTTCAACTAGTATATCCAGAATTAAACTCAAGGCATGGATCGTATCATCCTCTTAATAATTTAATCCGTTTTTCTTGATCGATGAGTAGACTGTTTAAAACAAATCAATATTCGAACACGGCCATGCATTTCACAGTCTCACTCAATCAATACGCCCATGGATATCACTACGAATATATCGTAGGGTTAAATTCCATCTAGATCATTCATAATTTTCATTTGATTCGAGATGTATCCAATAATCACCGTTATCGTTACTCTGTTACAAATAGCTTTAGATGGTATCAAAACACAAATATCCTTAAATAAAATTATAATGATTTTAGGTCTGAGGACCATTACATCACTGTCACTATGAGAATAACTTATGATACTGTTAATTATATTCCATGTAGTTATCTCATGGTGGGTCAGCCTAATACGATATTCTCCAATACGTATTTATGTTTTGACATTAATATCATGTATATTAATGATCAATGAGATGTGATCATCAGTTAATCAACATACTAGTCTCGAAGTTTTATTGTTGTCCTATATAAAAAATAAAACTCAACTAGGGACATTTAAGAATTATAATACTTAATATATTATATAATCTCAAGTTCAAGTCACTTACTTGAACTATATAATTACATATTACAATTCTAAGGACTTCTAATATATTAACATTTATGTTACGCAGTAAATATAATATAATAGAATATTATTTTATTCCAAATAAAATAATAACATCAATAGTGTTATCAATATCATCAAATGGATTGCCTCTAGGGCATAAACTCTTACAATTTCCTTCTTCAAAATGACCATCATGGTCGCCAATAAACTAAGAACTTATTACATATGGTTATTGTACATTTCAATAAATAGATATTATGAATATGTTTGTGTTTATATATAAGTATTAAAATAAGTGTTCTAAAAATTCTTAAAATAGAAACTATTATTTCCACCGTTACTTCCAAAAACAAACGCTTGAATTCCAAAGGACTTGTCTGAAAATTGGTTCGGTTAAAATAAGAAATAAGAGTAACTAATATCAGACGTCTGAAAAATAGACAACACGTCTGAAAATACTCTCGGGTTTAAAATAAATCTCAAACAAACATATGAAACTATTCCCAGATGTCTGAAAATTGTTTCAAGAATTCAATTAGGATCTCAAATAGGCATCTGAATTATCGGCCAGACATCTAGAATGTTTCTTGGGTTGAATCTGACCCTAAATTAGATGTCTGATTTTGAATCCAGAAGTCTAAAATACAAAACATTAGCTTTTATACACCGGTAATCGTTACTTTTTCTTCCTCATTCTCTCGTTTCATCGGTCAAAACAAAAATTCCTTAACCTTAAGATCTCAAATTTTGTCAAAATCATGGCTCTTAAATCAAAATCTTCATCAAAACAAAAGAGACAAGAAGAAAAATCATCAAATCCTCCTCTCACTGCTGAAGAAACATCTCGAGTGGTTTCACAATCACGAATCAACAAATGGATGAATAAAGCCTCTTTGGCAATAGAAAGATATGGTATGATATAGAAGAAGATTCTACATACCGGTCCATTTTATAATCTTCTTAATTTTACTTTGTATGAACTAAATAGTTTATGCCAAGATGTTGGACTTGTGTCACTTGTCCCATTCTCTTCTAATAATTAACACATAGACTAACTACCTATATTTTTATTCTATACAAATCTAGATAATACTGGTTTTTGGAATCCTCTAGCCAAAAACGATTAGGTTTGGTCAAGTGTTTGCAGGGTTATGGTTAGATTCACTGCTAAGGACATATGAGATATATTGAAATGTTCTAATACCAGGACAAATATCAACGATATCTCCAATATGTGATGCGAGCCACGATATAACATTACGCACTATGTTTGGGAAGGTCATATGCCCCAATTTTCTACTAAGTACTTGAGGTCGAAAGCAAGACTTCTTACCCGAATCCTTATCAATATAGTCTTTCCTCATCTTGGTAGCCATGAGAAAATTCTTGATCTAGAACATAGAGCCTTATATGTTATTTTCAGTAGTATTCAAGTTAACTGGGCTCAGTTTATCTTTGACGAACTAAAAGAATTTTGGAACCAGTCGCAACAATCAATTATATGTGCACCCTTTTTTATGCGATTATTAAAGGCAAAAGAAGTTCCTACCTATTTATCTACATTTGAGGAAATACCGGTTAAAGAAGCAGGTAAAAATTCTTTTCCTTGATGCATCTCCCACAAGGACCACAAACTTTTTGCACTCTCAATGAATGGAGAGAAAAGCATCAAGAGCAACAAGTTCCGACTCAAGTGCATCATCAAGAAGAGAAAATTCAAGATATACCGGAATCCTCCTCTCGACATGCTTCTCAATATCAAACATTTGAAGGTATAACTTCTCTTAAACCCAAATACTTCCAAATAAATCATTTGGTGCAGTCGTGATTCATAGTCAACAAATTTTGTATCAAAATAAAGTCGCTTTGGGAAATCGCATCGCAGACATGGAACTTACTCTAGCGTCTCGTCTCGCAACGGTTCAAAAAACGATGAGTACAGTTGCATTATGTTTAAAGGAACTCCTACGCCGCACTCAACCTCCAATACTATCTCCACCATTTCCATTCTCCTCACAAGAAAAAACTACCAAAGAAAAACACTCTAAGAAATCTGGTAATAAAGAGGAAAAAGTGGAAGATAAGGAGGTCAGAAGCAAACCAATAGACACGATAAGCGAACCTAAAGACGCCAACGCTTAATTAACATATTCTGAAAAACTATGTATACAGTAAACCTCTATTTTGTGACGTGATTGTAATATTGTTTTATGATGTAGTTGTGACGGTTATGTGTGGCATGCTTGAGAAAACTTGGTGATATTATGTGTTGTGGATAAGGTACTTTAATCCTGTTCATCTTTATTGTATCTTCCTTATGGTATGCTTGGTTATATTTTCTTATATTAGTGTGTGCATGTTGTCTAAAGCATGGAGAAAACCAGACACGCACTGCTGACACAAGCATGTCAGACGTCTAGATATATTACCAGACGTCTGAATTCAGAGCCAATCATGTGTACAACATTCAGACGTTTGATAATTATTCCATACGTCTGGATTTTCTCCTGGGTTAAAAATATGCATGTTTGAAGAGCTTTCAGACGTCTAGAACAAAATCCAGACGATTGACCTAAAAGTCAGCCAAAAAAATAAAGAGCTACTGTCATATTTTAAAAAGTCACTTTCACTCCTCTTCATCACAAATTTTCAATTCTAATCAAAGCAACTCTTGGATGAAGATCAATTATCATTACTCTTCGATTACTACTTCTCAACGCTATTTAAGGCTTCAACGCTCGAAGAGAAGATCACCTTTCCACACTCTTAGCATTCTAATATATCTATTTTATTCTTTATCAACATTCAAGCAATTCACAATCATCTACTACTCTTCCATATACATTTGCACTTCAAAGCAACTACTATTCAACGATATTTTTAAAGATTATGTACTGATTAGTCACCATTTGTGTTATTCTAGAACACACATTTGACAAGAAACTCTATTGTAACTAAGCCTATTCCTCCAGGTGAAGCGAGGGTTTGTGAGAGTAGAATACCGAAGTGGAGCTTCGCGACTAGACGTAGGACAGGAGGTTCGAACCAGTATAACAACTCTGGTGTGCATTTTTCTTACTGGCATTTACTTTACTATATCACTCTAGCATACACATTCATACTTGCCTACGCATGATTCATTCATATTATATAAACTTTCAATGCAATGTCTGTCTTTCATATAATAGCAACTATAAACATTTTCCACTATATGAATTTTGTGATAAAGTAATTTACGTTTATTTCTATCAAGAGTTCTCCAAAATTAAGTTAACATGATATTTATTGAATTAGTCCACGCTTGTGTAGTATAGCATATGATATAGACGAACGACAAGCTCAGCTTTCACATAACTATAACTAAAACGTGTTTTAAAGAAAAATGCAATAGTAAAACTTAATTTTCTAACTAACAAATAATAATAATATTCCATATGATAAAGTCATACTATCAACAGTCCGCGTGTGAAGCTAGGGCTGCACGCGACCCATATCCAATCCGAACCAACCCATCAACCCATATAAACCCAACCCAACCCATCCTAGTTTGGGTCTGACATGGGTTACAATTTGTAACTCATACTATATACGGGTCAGGTTTGATATTTTGTTCAACCCAACCTTATTTTAACCCAATCCAACTCTATATTAAAAGACTAATTTAATATTAGCCCACTTATAATTCCATAGTAAATATACAAAAAAATCATGTTAATCCAAACTAGATAGAATTTGGCAAATATTTTTTAAAGAGCATTTTAATGTATTTTAAAATGAAACTCCTTTTCTACTATGTAGTAAATTAATGTCATATGATATATTTTACAATGAAATGTTAATTAAATATTTCATATAATGAATTAGTTACTTGAAATGCATTATGCTAGCTAAATTCTGATATATTATCCTGAATATTTTAATTTTTTTTTAAATTCCCTCATATTCTCATTTTTTTTTATATTCAAGCAACCCAACCCTACTAAACCCGACCTAAACCATATATCAATCCAACCCATATCCAACCTCATATAAGGTCGGATACAGGTTAAACCACCTTAATTAAACCCATATCTATGCGGGCCGGTTGAAGTATTTGGTCTGACTCGACCCAACCTATACTTTGTGCACCCTATGTGAAGCACGAGCCTCAGACTAGTTTACAAATATAGGAAGTATAAGTTACCCAGTTGAAGCGCTCAGCTATTTTTTACGAAATACTAATTGCACAATCATGAGCAAAGCGAGCGCACTCCACGCTAGTGCTTCAACCTAACTTAACATTATTGCCTCAACAGATGTGGCCATCCTTGGGTTATACATGGCAACAATAAACTTATTTTTGACTATGTGGGAATACTCATTTCTACTATTTATAAGGAGAGCTCTTCAAAATCTGCTCTCTCCATAGAGCTTGGCACTGGATTGTGTGCCACTCGATGCTCGACACAGCAATGGCTGCCACAGTGTCAACATCATCATTTTGTAGTTGCTCCAAATATCACTTCCATTTTCATCCACCACGTTCTCGCTTTCTCTAAACTGCTTTGAATTTGCGTTCTTGAATAGTGAAGTCATCAATCACATTTCATGAAACATTAGTACATTCATACTTGATTCATAATATGCATATTCGTCGATAAGGTTGCAAACTTTTACCTAGATTCACCAACAAAAAGGTTCAAACAGCTTATTTTGTTGTAGGATCATTCTCCATTATTGGGAAACTTTCCAGATTGATAGCTACGAGAACTATGTGCACTTCATTTTACATGTAGCGTACGAAATTTGTGACCACAGAAAGTACTACACAATTTAGACATCAATTTATGTGTATGAAAAACACAATAAATTAAAAGAATGTTGTTCGCACGGTAATGATTTAACATACATAAACCATAATAAATATGATATTAAGTTTAGAAAAATTAACTGATGACATATTCTATTTTTTAAACGAATCTGCATCTGTCAGCGTTCGTAATCTTTCTCATAAAGCTAAAATTATTGAATCTCAGACATGGCTACACTCAAATTTTGTTCCCTTTTGTCCCACTTTCATTCTCCACTTTATGTTTGTTGTTATAATAACCATATTTATCTTTATCTTTGCTAACTAATAAACAAAATTCTTTGAGCTAATTTACTATATATCTTTTTGAAATACTTAAACTACCCTTCTTATTTCTATAAATAAAGCTAGTGTAAGTTGATGGGTTAGGATGTAGCTATAGTAGTCAAAATCAATGCTTTTGGAAATATCGGTTATACAACCATAAGCAAACATAACATGCTCTAGACCATTGTTTCAAAGTTGACATCATTACTTTAATGCATGTGTGCATCTCTTAAGTTATATGTAAAGGCAACAAACTTATTTTGGACAATGTGGGACTAGCATCTCTACTAATAACAAGAGTTCGTCGACTTGAATTCAATTGTGACTTTTGGAATTACCAAAATTAACCTATAACTTTTACAATTTCTTTTGCTTCCCTCATCGCATTTCCTTCATTTTCAGATTAAATTACTTGCCATGGAAATTCGAAACCATCATTATAATTCAGCCTAATGCATTGTTATTATGGTTAATCTATCAACATTTTTATATATTGTTGCTAGTATTAACTGATTTTAACTGTAATTCATTGTGAATCCTAATCAGTTACTTATGCCTGGATCGAAGAAACCATAATTCATTACCTTTGAGGCATCGGTTGTCACGTATTCTCAGACTAACTCATTTTTTATGGTGAAAATTAAGAAAAAAACTAACTATAATCAACAAGGAGAAGGAGGAGCAGAGTATAAACTTTAATTATAACGTGCACATATAAACTTTGATGGTTGATGATGACGGTGGTGATGAATTAATAAAAAATTTGGATGAATGATGTGTGTATTTGTCTTAATTCCATGATATATAATGGAATGAATTAAAGAAATGAAATTGATGTTAGTCAAAAGAATCATGTCAATTTTACTCTCTGGTAACTAAATCAAATAAAATGAAAATGGAAAGCACGAAAACTATAATTTTGTTTTATAATAGAGAAATGATTATTTAATGAATGACTATTTATATGTTTCGAAATAAAATACATAAAGTGTAACTAAAATTTAAATTATATTGTTATATGTTCGATAAATAATTAATATAAATCCGTAAGTACCATGCAGTTGAGTCAATGATTGTGTTTGCAGAGCAAAAAAGTTTGACTACTTTCTAATGGATTAATTTTATGTTGTTTTTCGATTACAACTGCACTTATGTAGGTGCCCTATTACTTCATTTTAGATGAAATAACTAAGTACTCAAATAATAATATCTTGGTTAATGCTTGAATCATGGCATGCATATTGTGATTAGATGCAGACTCAAGTAGACATGCATATATACTTTGGCGTTGTCTTAGATTGTCTTGATCTTCTATTTTGTTTAGGTTAATTTTATGTTGATCATCATATAATCAAACATATTTTACAGAGTTGTAACTATAAATGTATGTACATTGGTATTAAATGCAGGTCCACCTGGACGAGCGTATATACTCGTAAAATATAAAACTAACTTTCATTATTTTGTTCATTTTGCACTTTACTTTTGCTCCAAAAGATGGCTCAAAAAAACTATGTTTGGTTGAATTTAAAAAGAATAATTAAAACCTACGAATTAGACCCTACGCATAAATTTAAGAAGAAAAATCAAAACCCATGCCTTAAACCCTACACATAAAAAAAAACTTTCTTTTTCATTGATTTATTGAACAAATTATACATTTTGCAAACTTTCTTCGGTGAAAAAATATATATTCTCTTTTTCATTTGAATGAACTTCATTAGCGTTTGATTTCTTAATGGATTACAGATTATACATTATTGGTTAGGGTTTTAGACAAATAAAGATTACAAGAATTAAGGCTAAAATAAGACCATACACTATATATCGGATCATAACTAATCCTAGAAAGACACTACAAGAGAATATAGTTATTCCAATGACTCAGAGTTGTTAGTGGCCATTTGAAGTCGTTAGAGGCCATTTGAAGCCGTTGGAATACTGTTGACGGATTGAAACGGTTTCCAATGGATCCAAGGAGACTTTCCAAAGGCATCTCTAACGGCTTATTATGGAAATAAGTCGTTGGAAATATGGGTAATTTTTTTTTTGTTTTTTTACAAAATAAGTCTATTATCTTCCATCCACATCAAAACATAATTCATTCGATTTTCAATCCTTTCCATGCATATATAACACATACATAACAATATAAACATCCAATGTAAATCAAATCAACACCAACAAATACAAAATAAACCATTCAAATATTAAAAACTAACTCATCAAATTCACATGTCAACAAACTAATTGTATACCATCAAAATACATCCATAATATCATCCTCACCAACTCCAAACCAACACATATAACATTAAAACACAATCCTCACTATCTCAATGTCAATATATACATCGCGCTACAACAAACTCAAAAAAAAACCTCTTAAGCATCTTCGCGCCTCTAGAAGCACAAGACGACAAAAAAAGGAACCAATGTCACTGTAACAAAAATACCTTATTACAACGTCACTTTTACTGCTCGTTGTAATAGATGGTTTTTACAACTGTCAATTCGGGACTGTTACAATAAATGTCCTATACAATGCATTTTTACAATAAGCAATGACTGCCTGTTGTAATAGAATGCTATTGTAACATTCCTTTCATGCCCGTCGTAATAGATGTTTATTTTACAACGTTCAAAAAATGACCCTCATAATAGATGCTAATTTTACAACGGTCAAAACGTGCCTGTTGTAATAGATATCAACTTAAATAAAGTTGGAAATTAGGATGCGCCCCCTGTTACAGTTTTAAATATAAATGACATCCCTCCCTAAGTTTTGTTTCAAACCCTATCCCTATTTTTATACTTACGTGTTTTGGCCAGAAAAAAACCGCTCCTGAGTAAAATAAAATAAAATCTAAAATCTGCAAATGATCCCAGAAGTTTACGAAAATTAAAACAAAAAGCTGCTTACATGTATGCAACTATTACCAATAGTTGCATAGATGTGTGCAACTATTGCATAAGCTGTTTCTTTTAAAAATCCGGACTAAAACTTGCATACATGTGTGCAACTATTTGAAATACTTGCACACATGTATGCAAGTATTGCATGAAGGAAATTGAACTGACATTTTGCCTGCATATTGTTGCACACACGTGTGCATCTTTTCTATTTTTACTGCATACATGTATGCAAATAAATGTGAACTGATACGCATGCATGTGAATACTTGCACACTTTTGTGCAATAATTCTGCAATACTTGCATAGATATATGCAAGAAAATCAACACAGATGCATGACTGGAATACGTGCACAGATGTATGCAAGAAAATTTGAATATATGCATACTATTATGCATTTAACTGCAATTTCGTTGTTTTCCTGTTTTTCTTGTTTTTGACGTGCTTTTTGATGGTTTTTTGATCTGATTTTTTTATCGTTTATGTGCTTTTATTTAAATATGAATTTACGTGATTTTTTTTTTATTTTTACTGAATTTTTGAAAAATAGGGATGTATTTTATAATAAGTTTATGACCGGTTGTGAGCCTAATTTTGAAACTTAATAGGGACCTGTGCCAAACGGACCCTAAATAAAATATTATTTGAAACTTATAATAATTAATGATTACTAATAAATAATTCATAATTGTTATGTATAATCAATAAAAAAGTATATTTAATAATTTTTTTATGGTTACCTATTATAATCAGTAAATTACATATAATATTTTTTAATTGCATTAAATAATTAATAAATAAAATTAATAATTAATAATTAATACTATTAAATATTTAAGATTAACAATTAAAGTTTTATATTAAATTTTAATAATCAAAGCTTAATATTTAATATTTTTAATTAATCTACAATTTTAATAATATTATTTAGTAATTACCATAGTTAAATAATTAATTATCAATTGTTAATGATTAATTTATTATTTAGTAATATCCCCAGTAATTAGTAATTATTCATTTGTAATTACTATTGCTATAATAATATTAAATATTTAGTTAATAATTAATAAGTTATAAATAATCCACTATTAAATGCTAGTTATTAATCAATAAAAGAAATTGTAATAAATAAACAATAATAATTAAAGTTAAAATATAATATTAAATAATAATAATAATAATAATATAAATAATTAAATACAAAGGTTTGATTCATTTTAATTAACTTAAGTATTAAGAATGTCAAAAATTATAAATTTGTAGAGAAAAATAATTTTAAGTTCTATATATTGATCTTTATACGCATATTAATCTTTTTTTACTCATACAGAATAGCATATAACAATAAATTTATCTGTTGAATTACATGAAAATTTTACTATAATCTTAATTAGGACCAAATGAATAATTATTAAATGTGGATGCGACTATATATGTATTCGCCTTCTTTTTTTGAATGTTAAATAATTTTTCATATTTCGGATACGGGTACAGATAGTTAGAATTTGATCAAGAGAGAAGAGAGAGATCAAACGGTAAAACATAAAAGACTACAATTTTATTGCTCTATTGATTGATTTTACAAAATATACTTGATTGATTTACAATGTTAAACCTTGCCTCTATTTATATATGGTTTATCCTTATCTAAAAGAGCATTCTTGATAAGAGTATTTAGAGTACATATTTGGGTCAATTGTAATAAATAATTATATACCAAATATAGACCCAAATCAATACAATAACAAATATAAATGGTAATCAATGCAATATCAAATAAAGGCAACATATCTTATTCTTATCTCTAACATCCCCCCTCATACTCACGATGCGAAAAATCGTGAGTTTGCCAAATAGAAGCTGCAAACTAAAGAGTAGCAAGATCGACCACCCATTTCAATATTATTAGAAAGTAACACCAAACACCTGACACCAAACATTCAACTAAAACTCCAATAAACTCAAAAACTCCAATTTGTTACTCCAAAACAACTCAACTATCTTCAATCTGATCGGTAAACAAAAGATCTGAGCGACCAAATGGCAAAATTGGTCCCAGATGTTTGTATATGTGCATCCCCAAACATACAAAGAAAACAAATAAACCAAAATGGGATGAGTTTGCATATGTTTGCATCCCCCAAACATATCAAATGAAAACAAAACCAAATCAATAGGGTTGAATTAGCAAATGTTTGCATCCTCCAAACATACCTTACAATACCATGTACCACCTTTGTAGTGTCCCAAAATCCCGGTCCAATTTGAGCTGACTAAATAACACAAGTCCAACCCACATTACACAGGAAATCAGAAAACTAATAGAAAGAAATTAGAGGGTGAGAATAGATAAGATAGAAACTTAGAATAGAAGAAGAAGAAGACACAACATCAGAGTAACACGAATCTCACAGTGGAACGAACAACATATAATAGATAACATATCCTTGAAATATAATCAGTATATGTATACAATAACATTATCAGAGTACAACACTTACAACACAACGGAAATAACTATAACTATATAATCCTGAAGCCCCCTGCTCCAAGCTCTTACAGTATATCTGTAAAACCCGACTACTTGACTGCCCATACAAAATTGGGCACCAAAGAGTTTAGGGGAAACAAAACAAAATAAACTCGGGTCAGTCATCGGACTGTTATGAGTAAAACAGTTTAAAATAGTTTGAACAAGTAAACGATATCTCATAAGACCACGCCGTATAACAGAACGGGTTTTTCCCTTATGAGAATCCAAATTATCTTTATATCAAAACCCTTTTGATATTATAATAATGTCTATCAACCACAATATAATAATCATCTAGCAGAAATGCATTCATCTCACGTTCTACATATATAGTATACAATAAAAACCGCAAGCACGTATAGGGTAATGGATTTCCAACTATGACAAGGTATGGAACCACCTTTCGCTAGTGTACCTCTAGAGAGGAATACACTGGGTTCAATAAGAACATCTTGCAACCCGGCCACACATGACCGACCACTCATTTCTCTTGAGTGTATCGAATGTATATCACCAACGGTTCAGATCAGCAACCGTTTCCCGAATGGGACAACATTGACAATAGATTTTTGGAAGTAAATGAAACTCTAGATCAAGTGATTATACACCCTAATGGGTGCGACCTACATAGCCATGCTGCCTGCCCGATTTTTGTCATTTCCCGGTTTTGAGGCTAGAGGCCACGCTTATCCCTGACAGACCACACGTTTATTCACATTTGATTGTCACATCGTCATGCCCGCCAAATCACAAATTGATTTCCCCAAAAATACCATGGGTATATAGCTAAGAGAAACGAATTCCTCCGCTACCAAACGTAAATACGTTTGAAGAGATCAACTTACGCGATCTATTAAATATACTCTGTCAGACATTCTTCCATACAGGTCGTCCTAGGACTAGACAAACCGAAGGAACTATTCAGTACATCCATCTTAGGCAATCTTTACCTAAGATTTATACAACAGCCCTTGCACTTTACTCCGTCTTCAATTATCTTTGGCATATATGATTCGCAACGCTTATGCCAATACGGAGTGGTTCTTCGGATAATAATCCAACCGTCTCTTCATATTAACAACGTTAAAATGGTCAAAAACTTTGATAGTCGGTGAGTTAACTATCAAAGAAAAACAGGTGTGCAAACAACGATCTTATTTCCAGATGGAAATTACATCGATCAATCACCAATTAACTTTTATCCTTTAAATTAATTTATCATTAATTTATTCATTCTCCATTTCCTGCTTCCGTATATATATACAGAAATTCTTATTTTCTAAATTTAGAAAATATACGTTATTAATCATTGGAAAACATTTCCATCTCCTTTCCACGTATCACTGTCATTCCAGTATTCTTTACCATCGAACATTTCATTTTCTATGATTAGAAAATATCTCTGATTATATTTGGAAAACGTTTCCAAAACTCATTCCTTGGATATAAACAGATGTTTAAATAAACATCGCTAGGCCAATTCACCATTACCTTCATTAACTATATTCACTTAACCAACCTTCACTATCAAACCTTACCATTCCTTAGTTAAGAAGGAAGTCAATCAAGTTAGGGTATAATTACCTCTCAGACCTTAACTGAACAACGTCTTAACTTCGAAATAGTCAACGTTTATCTTTTAATTTTTTAACAAACTTCCGTACATAACTCTCTTTCGAATAAATCTCTATTCGACAACTCTTTCCTTCGAATAAACTATATTCGATAATCTCTCTTCTTCGAATAACCTATATTCGAATAACTCTATTCAATTAACACTATTCGATTAACTCTAATCGATTTACTCTTATCAGTTAGCTCTATTTGATTAATTCTATTCTATTAACTCTATTTGATTTAACTCAAATCAATTAACTCTTTTCACTTAACTCCAACTAATTTACTCTTATCAATTAACTCCTTTCGAATAAACTATATTCGATTAACTCCTTTCAAATAATTAATATTCGATAAACTCCTTTTGAATAACTAATATTCGATAACTCCTTTCGAATAACTAATATTTGATAAACTCCTTTCGAATAACTAATATTCGATAACTCCTTTCGAATAACTAATATTCGATAAACTCTTTTCGAATAACTAATATTCGATAAACTCCTTTCGAATAACTAATATTCGATAACTCCTTTCGAATAACTAATATTCGATAACTCCTTTCGAATAACTAACATTCGATAAACTCCTTCGAATAACTAATATTCGATAAACTCCTTTCGAATAACTAATATTCGATAACTCCTTTCGAATAACTAATATTCGATAAACTCCTTTCGAATAACTAATATTCGATAAACTCCTTTCGAATAACTAATATTTGATAACTCCTTTCGAATAACTAATATTCGATAAACTCCTTTCGAATAACTAATATTCGATTAACTTGTTTCGAATAAACTATATTCGATTATTTCTTTCTCTATTCGAATAAACTATATCCGATTAATTTTCTTCTTCGAATAACCTTATTCGGTAACTCTTTCTTCGAATAAACTATACTCGAATAACTCTAATTCAATTAACTCTATTCGACTAACTCTTGTTCGATTAACACTATTCGAATAACTCTAGTTCGATTTAACTCTAATCAATTAACTCTAACTGATTAACTCTAACTCTAATCGATTAACTCTAACTCTAATCGATTAACTTTAACTCTAATCGATTAACTCTAACTCTAATCGATTATCTCCTCTAACTCAATTTGATTAACACATTGTGATTAACTCCTTTGTTTAACTCTACGTCCATATTTAGTTTCAAATATCGATATTGAAATCGATTCTTACTTCTGTATATAAGTCCCGACTTATATATTCTATTTATCCAATGATAAATATTTCATTTAATTTATAAAATATTATTTATAAATTAATCTTCTCAATCTATTGGTTACAACATATTCTATTTAAAATCTTTGCTTTAAATCCATATCATGTTATACCCGTGTGCTAGGCACGGGTCTAAACTTTCCTGATGTAAAATTCTATTCATTTGCCAAATATTTCCTTATATGACATTCTTTTCATTTCCCAATAAATCCCTTTAATAACTCTATTTACTTTCTAAATAAATATCTCCTTTTATAACTCTATTTATTTAACAAATAAATATTCTTTTCCAATCCTATTTATTTAACAAATAAATATTTTCTTTTCAACTCTATTTGTAAATGTTTTTACAAATATTCCTTTTCCAAATCTATTTGTAAATGGTTTACAAATATACCCTTTTCATTTCTATTTGTAAATGGTTTACAAATATATCCTTTTTATATTTGTTTTACAAATGTTTTCCTTTATATTTGGTTTAAAAATAATTTCCTTTATAAAATCCCTTGATTTTATAAATATTCTATTATATAAAATCCTTTGATTTTATAAATATTCTATTTCAATATACAGTTTGAAATCTTCCTTCTATATAAAATCTTTCGATTTTATATAATATTTTATTTCAATATAGTTATTGAAATTTTCCTTTTTCATCCTAAGGTTTTCTTATGGTATTTAAGATACCCAATAATAATGATCGATATCATTCAAACACACATAATCAACAACAGATTATATATCACATCATATATCACAATATATGAAAAACAGTAAAATAAATGTTGAGGAATCCAGTTGGATTCCTCCAACCTGTTTCCCTGCATCACAGATGTTAAACAATATAATTAACATCGATTTCATTTCAATATGAAATATTCTGCTAAACAGAATCAACATTTGATTAACGATTTATATATATATCGTTATCTATAATTTCTACCAATACATAAGCAATTCAACCAAACAGTTAACACATAGCAATCAACAGATAATTATCAGTTCTAAGAATACGTTATAAAAATATAACTGTTCAGAGTTGGTGAGTTTTACTCACATTGGACGATCATCGTTAATAACGATAACCATCGCTCGATTCGGATGGACATTTATTTCGCGATAAATTGTAACTAGCTCCGATGGACTTCCAGTCAGTTCCATTTTGTTGCGCTAATCGATACGATCCCATCAGATCTTGTTTCGCTCAATTCCGTTAACATATGAGAGAGTTATACGTTATATAAGTTAACACATTATTTAATTTAAAATTAACTAAATAATAATTTTCCAAATGGGCCTCACCCATTCCTTAAACTAGGCCCATCCCTTTTCAAAGCTCAAACCCGTTCTGCTTTGTCTTCCCAAACCAAAACTGTGCCGAACTCCATCCCTTTTCTCAGCCATTTCGACATTTCTTGCTTCTAGTAAGATGATACGCGAGCTCCTCCTTCCAAAGGCCATAGTCGCTTCTTCTCTAGCTCCTGTCTCCTTCTCTAAAACTCCTCAACCCCAACGTTCTCTCAATCCTTCACCTGATCCACGCAGACGCCATGAAAGCAAACTACCCGTTCACGCTCCTTCTTTCCTACGTGAAAAACATCCCTGTTCTCCTTCATTTTCCCACTGTCAAAACTTCCCCCATCTCTAACGCCTTGCACACTTTGAACTCGAGTATAATCTTCCCACCATCAATCACTGTTTTGCACGCATCAGTCATGGAGATCTCGTTCTCTAGCTCAGCGTTTTACCAATGGAAGCACCCGGTTTTATGAAAGAACCAAAACAAGGAAGAAACGCTGCTGTATTATTATTATTTTTCTTTTGAAGATAATGGAAGTTCACGGCTTGGAAGTGTTCTTCCTGAAGCAAAAAGAAAGGATGGAGTCTTTGATTTATAAGTGTTTGTTTTGAGGGTGTTATCTTTCCACGTTTTCCCTTTTTGTTTGTGGCTGCCATTCCTTTGTTTGTGCAAGGAAAGAAGGGTCTGTATATATATAGACGTGGATGTCTTTCTTGCCAAGGGAAAGAGACCGTACACATATATTTTAGCTTGTGAGAATGAACGTAAGTTTGGTTGCTTTGTTGCCATTATAAAGTCACCACATAATTTCGTTTTAAAAAGTTATGAACTTCGATTTACTCCATTCCGCTTACGTATGGGCAGCTATGGACAGAAATTAAAACACCATCGTGTCGGGCAATGTGCCACGATCCCAAAAATATAATAATACCGGTAGATTAACTCATATTGTGAAACCTCAAAAAGTTGATAACAGGGTGCAAAATACTCCAAATAAAAAGTCGCTTATTTAATTAATTAAAAATTACAATAAAATTCTAAAAATTAAATTATCACTATGTCTCAAAAGAATCTTATCTAAATTCGAAACCGGTATATAGTTATATCAAATAAACCGTTACGGTCGATAAACGATTATATAACGACTATTTTAAAATTTTATTTGGACACAACTCACAATCTACACGATGAAATCCTGAATTTTCTCTTCCATCAGAAAAATATACTTCACCAGCTCCTAACGTTTCTTGTTTCACAGAAATCCGATTTAAAACGACTTCTGTATATTCGTTTAAAGTTCGAATCGCCAAATTACGAAGTGCAGTGCCATTTCGAGCTCGATTATATTTATAATATAATTATACATTCAACCATCGTTAATTAAATATATACATTATCGTAATTCAATTTCAAACCGAATTATATATTTTGAATTTGCCCAATTCTCACCATACTATTTCAGCTTATTCTGATTATTTTAGAATTAAATATATTATTTAATTATTATTTTAATTAAATATTCAAAGTTATTTAATTTAAACGACCATTTAAATCTTTGAATCTCTATTTAAATAATTAAATTAATTAATTACTACACAGTAAAAATGCGGGACATTACATTCTTCCCCCTTAAAATAATTTCGTCCTCGAAATTGCTAAGGTAGAAAACAAACCCTATTAACTGGGTAAAAATTATTTTTACTTCTTTAACTTCAGTTTCAACTGAACCAATTTAATTTCAATTAAATTATTAATTCATTTCTATTAACGTATATTTTCAAAAATCTTGAAAATTTTCTAACACCTTTAATTTTCGAAAAATTTCGCCAGCACCACCTTTGTACCGGTCAATATCTCAAACTCCAACTCGCCTCTCTAGGCCTTCTCCAACCCAAAAGAAAATCAAACAGCCAAGCGGCTTGCCAATTCGGTTCATCAAAATCTCATACCATATGAAATATAGACTTGTACCTTTTTGTCGGGCATATCAACTCTACCACTTCCATATGCTATCAACTCATCATATACCAATGTTATCCCAATCAAATTCTGATCAATTTATCCTCAACACGTCTATTAGCTTATATCCAAAGCGAATCCCATTTCAACTCAAGTTCAATTCTTGATTCCAAATCTTGATTTACCAAACCAATTCTATTTCAACTTAACTGATTTCAATTAAATTCCAGCTTACTTTCACAAATTTCTATTTAAATTTGTTTTAATTCGAACAATCTTTTCCTGGGAGTTTTAAATAACTTTGTTTTTCATAAATCAAATATTCCCTTTCGGAATCAAACAACTTGTTTTTCTCAAAACAATTCAAAACTAAAATTTTGGTCGTAATCCGTCACTTAGAAACTCAAAAATGAACACTAATGATGCACCATCGGAATTTATTTCCCAGCGATCAAAATAAGTTCAATACTATATCACTTTCAGAACCATTTCTAAACACTTTCATTTTTGAAATCACTTCATAATATCATTCCAATGTTTGTAAACAATTTAAAATCTCCCAAGATCTGAAAATTCTCTTATATTCAATCCAAATTCATTTACCAACACTTTTCCAATTTCCAGAATTTTAATTCCAATTCTAGTTTTAATTTCAGATTTAATTCATTTCGTAACACTTATACGAATTCTGATTGGTTATTTACATAACCATTTAATTTATAATCTTACTCGATTGTAATAACAACCAATATATCCAATTGTACGATAATAATTCAAATCCTAGTCATTCTTTTATATCAAAATATAATTGAGGTAAAATTATTTCATTTATCCTCTTTTCAAAATATACCATGTCGGTTCATCGTATTCAAGTGTTTAGAAATCCCTATCGATGGTGTTCCCCCGCCATCGACTAGAATTCATAAGCCATTCAACCAATAAATCATCACAATATAAAACCATTTTTATATTTAAATAACATATACACGCTCATATATATGTATACACTCAACTCAATCTAGGATATTTCCAAACCCATCTCTATCGAGTTATGCCACAGAGCCAAGGTAAAACTTAACCTTAAGCTCTGGTACCAACTGTAGTAGCCCGGCGATTTCGGTAGGCTTTGCAACCATCCCTCAACCCCCCAAGCAGCAGGTTAACCTCCCACCGTGGCCTACATTGGTACCCCAACTCCATGCTTTACGGCCAGCCTCTCGACTCGACCAACCCGCTATATTGCAGGACCTGTAGGGGTAAGAGTCTCCCGTTCGCCACCAAACCGCGAAGCGAGAACCCCCTATCAGACGTATCAGTTAAGCAACATGGACTGGTGTGAGTAAAACAGTTTGAACAAGTAAATGATATCTCATAAGACCACGCCGTATAACGGAACGGGTTTTTCCCTTATGAGAATCTAAATTATCTTTATATCAAAACCCTTTTGATATTATAATAATGTCTATCAACCACAATATAATAATCATCTAGCAGAAACGCTTTCATCTCACATTCTACATATATAGTATACAATCAAAACTGCAAGCACGTATTGGGTAATGGATTTTCAACTATAACAAGGTATGGAACCACCTTTCGCTAGTGCACCTCTAGAGAGGAATACTCTGGGTTCAATAAGAACATCTTGCAACCTGGCCACACATGACCAACCACTCATTTCTCTCGAGTGTATCGAATGTATGTCACCAACGGTTAGGATCAGCAACCGCTTCTCGAATGGGACAACATTGACAATAGATTTTTAGAAGTAAATGAAACTCTAGATCAGGTGATTATACACCCTAATAGGTGCGACCTACATAGCCATGCTACCTGCCCGATTTTTGTCATTTCCCGGTTGTGAGGCTAGAGGCCACGCTTATCCCTGACAGACCACACGTTTATTCACTTTGAATGTCACATCATCATACCCGCCAAATCACAAATTGATTCCCCCAAAAATACCGCGGGTATATAGCTAAGAGAAACGAATACCTCCGCCACCAAACGTAAATACGTTTGAAGAGATCAACTTAGGCGATCTATTAAATATACTCTATCAGACATTCTTCCATACAGGTCGTCCTAGGACTGGACAAACCAAAGGCACTATTCAGTACATCCATCTTAGGCAATCTTTAACTAAGATTTATACAACAGCCCTTGCACTTTACTCTGTCTTTAATTATCTTTGGCATATATGATTCGCAACGTTTATGCCAATACAGAGTGGTTCTTCGGATAATAATCCAATCGGCCTCTCCATATTAACAACGTTAAAATGGTCAAAAACTTCGATAATCGGTGATTAACTATCAAAGAAAAACAGGTGTGCAAACTACGATCTTATTTCCAGATGGAAATTACATCGATCAATCACCAGTTAACTTTTATCCTTTAAATTAATTTATCATTAATTTATTCATTCTCCATTTCCTGTTTCTGTATATATATACAAAAATTCTTATTTTCTAAATTTAGAAAATATACGTTATTAATCATTGGAAAACATTTCCATCTCCTTCCCACGTATCACTGTCATTCCAATATTCTTTACCATCCAACATTTCGTTTTCTATGATTAGAAAATATCTCTGATTATATTTGGAAAACATTTCCAAAACTCATTCCTTAGATTTAAACAGATGTATAAATAAACATCGCTACGCCAATTCACCATTACCTTCATTGACTATATTCACTTAACCAACCTTCACTATCAAACCTTACCATTCCTTAGTTAAGAAGGAAGTCAATCAAGTTGGGGTATAATTACCTCTCAGACCTTAACTGAACAACATCTTAACTTTGAAATAGTCAAAGTTTATCTTTTACATCTTTAACAAAATTCCTTACATAACTCTCTTTCGAATAAATCTCTATTCGACAACTCTTTCCTTCGAATAAACTATATTCAATAATCTCTCTTCCTCGAATAACCTATATTCAAATAACTCTATTCAATTAACACTATTCGATTAACTCTAATCGATTTACTCTTATCAGTTAGCTCTATTTAATTATCTCAATTCTATTAACTCTATTTGATTTAACTCTAATCGATTAACTCTTTTCACTTATCCCCAACTAATTTACTCTTATCAATTAACTCCTTTCGAATAAACTATATTCGATTAACTCCTTTTGAATAACTAATATTCGATAAACTCCTTTCGAATAAATAATATTTGATAACACCTTTTGAGTAACTAATATTCGATAAACTCCTTTCGAATAACTAATATTCAATAACTCCTTTCGAATAACTAATATTCGATAAACTCCTTTTGGGTAACTAATATTCGATAACTCCTTTCGAATAACTAATATTCGATAACTCCTTTCGAATAACTAATACTCGATAAACTCCTTTCGAATAACTAATATTTGATAAACTCCTTTCGAATAAATAATATTTGATAACTCCTTTCGAATAACTAATATTCGATAAACTCCTTTCGAATAACTAATATTCGATAACTCGTTTTGAATAACTAATATTCGATAACTCCATTCGAATAACTAATATTCGATAAACTCCTTTCGAATAACTAATATTTGATTAACTTGTTACGAATAAACAATATTCGATTATTTCTTTCTCTATTCGAATAAACTATATTTGATTAATTTTCTTCTTCGAATAACCTTATTCGATAACTCTTTCTTTGGATAAACTATATTCGAATAACTCTAATCTAACTAACTCTAATTCAATTAACTCTATTCGATATAACAAATGTTCGACTAACTCTTGTTCGATTAACACTATTTGAATAACTCTGTTCGATTTAACTCTAATCGATTAACTCTAACTGATTAACTCTAACCGATTAACTCTAACTCAAATCGATTAACTCTTACTCTAATCGATTAACTCTAACTCTAATCGATTAACTCTAACTCTAATCGATTAACTCCTCTAATTCATATTGATTAACACATTTTGATTAACTCCTTTGATTAAATCTATGCCCATATTCAGTTTCAAATATCGATGTTGAAACCGATTCTTACTTCTCTATATATAAGTCTCGACTTATATATTCTATTTATCCAATGATAATATTTCATTTAATTTATAAAATATTATTTATGAATTAATCTTCTCAATCTATTGGTTACAACGGATTCTATTTAAAATCTTTGCTTTAAATCCATATCATGTTATACCCGTTTGCGAAGCACGGGTCTAAACTTTCCTGATGTAAAATTCTATTCATTTGCCAAATATTTCCTTATATGACATTCTTTTCATTTCCCAATAAATCCCTTTAATAAATCTATTTATTTTCTAAATAAATATCTCCTTTTATAACTCTATTTATTTAACAAATAAATATTCTTTTCCAATCCTATTTATTTAACAAGTAAATATTTTCTTTTCAACTCTCTTTGTAAATGTTTTTACAAATATTCCTTTTCCAAATCTATTTGTAAATGGTTTACAAATATACCCTTTTCATTTCTATTTGTAAATGGTTTACAAATATATCTTTTCATATTTGTTTTACAAATATTTTCCTTTATATTTGGTTTACAAATAATTTCCTTTATAAAATCCCTTGATTTTATAAATATTCTATTATATAAAATCCTTTGATTTTATAAATATTCTATTTCAATATACAGTTTGAAATTTCCCCTTATATAAAATCTTTCAATTTTATATAATATTTTATTTCGATATAGTTATTGAAAATTTTCTTTTTCATCCCAGGGTTTTCTTATAGTATTTAAAATACCCAATAACAATGATCGATATCATTCAAACACACATAATCAACAACAAATTATATATCACATCATATATCACAATATTTGAAAAACAATCACTACAAGAAAATTACCTTTTTATAGCGTTTAAAAAACGCTATAAAATGATACAATGGTGTTTTTATAAACGCTATATATCAACATGTTGTAATATGTCAGGGGTCTATGATAGCAACCTCATAATCGCTATAGAAAACGTGCTATAAATGATGTTACTCATAGCGTTTTAGAATTGCTATTAAACGGACGATTTGTAACACACAAATTCATATCTATAGCGTTTTTTGCTTGCTATAAAACTTTTACACAGAGTTATAGCTTATACTACTAATTTTTATGACGTCATTTAATTGCTATTTATAGCAACTACAAATGGTGTAGATAAACATTGCTTGATTATTATAGAAACTATAGACACTATAGAAATTTCATAACCTGATTATTATAGCAACCATAAACGCTATAAAAACACTATAGAAAGATTAATTTAGAATTTTATAGCATTTTTTACTTGCCATGAAAGCTGTTTAATCGTTGTAGAATATTTTTATTGCACAAGCATAATGCTATAGTATATACAACCATTATCAAAGGTATTTCATGCACGATACTAAAAATATAAATATTTATGATCAAAAGTAAATCATACAAAGTACAAAAAATATAAATACTTATGATCAAAAGTAACAATTCTTACGATCGTTGCTAACCAAACAATACATGCTAAAAAGAACAATCCATACAACCGTAGCTAACCAAAGTGATACATAGTAAAAGTAAAGATGTATGAACATCGACGCAAAATACATTTGAAGGAGAATGAGTGCGACAACATATTTTTCATGCCTTTCACCATAGCGTAAACCTAGAGCATCATACAACGCCTGTCAAGAAAAAAACATACGTTTATTAGTCGTAAAATCGAAACATTCAAGGTTAACGTTTAATACAAGAAAGTACACTGGTCATCTGCAAATAGTACAAACTAAAATAATGATCAGTCATGTTCTAATGGGATGCCTTGGAATTTAATAGAACTTGACAGATGCATTTTCATGTACCAATCACAGATGCCAATGCAACGAATGTGACATGTTCTCTGATTCAACAAATGTAATATGCTTCACAGGGTGATAAAATCAAAATATCTGGCATTCAAATCTAGTGAACAATGACAATCTAACTTTTTGTGTGTGTGTGTGTGTGTGTATCATCAGTTCGAGGCTTTTCCTACTGCGCCACATTCACGGATTTTCAAGTCCAGCTCTGTTCCCATTAGATATATGTGTGCACACACCTCCATATATACATATATATATGGTAGAGTGGATGAGCATTATTAAAACACGACACAACTTTCATCAATTAAACTAATACGCTAATTTGCAACTTAATTATGTATACTGAAGAGTTTTTCCATTTCCACGTGGGGCTGACTTTCCGCATAGGCTAATTTGGTAACTATACTAGATCAGCAACTTAATTATATATTTCATCAATAAATATACTAGAGAACCATGTTAAGTGAATTGAAAATTGAAGCTTTACCATGCTTTAAAGGAATCATGTGTAGAGTTTGTGAAATCATAAAGTGCCAAGCTAAGGAAACACAACCCATATCCAAGAGGAGCATTTGGGTAAACAGGTTTGCTCATGGTTTTTGATCTAGTCCGCAATAATATAGTTAATTATTATTTTTGCAAGTCATTTTTTCTTAAAAAAAAAATTGTACATATAAGATATAAGAGGAAAATAATAACTGACATACACCAAGTGATGGACAATTATGCTTTGTAGCATAGTAAGATTAAAAAGAGCAGAAAATGCAGGCAAATAAACTGTTTCAATGCAAATGCAGAAACCTGCCAGCAACAGGGAAGGTGCATATTTAGGCAATGTATATTTGGCGCTATAAGAAAAGGCACTCATAAGCATAACTTCCTTTAGTTACTGGGTCAGGAATCAAAGTATTCTAAAAGAAATATAAATCTGTTAACAGGCTATTGGCTCTACTAACAAATTTGAATACAAAGTTGTCCTGAAATCCATTGTTGTACTTTATGCAAAAAATCAGCTAAAAAATTCTAGCCAGGGTGCATATTCTTAATGTCGATGTCACAACAAGAGTTTTAGAAAATTGTTTCCATTCAATTAAAAAAAATGACATTTGTAGTCTTTATGCAAATCAATGAAACAAATAATAACGTGTTAATAATCATGCAATTGGAGGCTTGGTTTTTAAGGCAATTAGAGAAACAAATTGTAACATGTTAACAATCTTGCAATTGGAGACCATGTTTACAGTTATATAGAAGTGATATAATAATCTCCAATTGCATCAGCTTGCAAGATACGAACAATTGTCGTTAGCGGCTGATGCAGTATGTCTATTGTTTTAGTGTTGTCAATGCTTACCTGCATCTAGTCAATATGCATGCATCAACTAGCATCAGCCGCAACCGCAGTAGTTCAGCTCTACTAGTTATATATTTCATTTATTTTAGTATAACTATCATAGCCTAACTGACTTTTTATTTATGACATTTTCAGTTTGCACCGCACCTTGATATTTTATGTGTTGCAGTTACCACAACATGTACGTATCTCACCAAAGCTGTATATAAATGTTTACCAAAAAAAGGCCCCGTAAACACAACATTTCACAAACAATCTATACCGGAGTCTAAATAAGCTGTCTATTGGATCTGATTAAATATATCATGTACTAACAGATTACATATGGTGCTTCACTATAAAATAAATATGTAAAAAAAAGAAAGATAGATAGTTACCTGCAAGAACCGCAAACTTGACCAACGCCTATAGGATATGTATTTCCTTAATTTATCTACACTGGAAAAATCCTTGTTGCTAGAATCTTAAGCAGAATAAAGTCCAAAATTAACCTGACAACACAGCAATATTTCATTGTCATAATTTACATTAGTAATAGTTACCCTATGCACTATATATAAATGATTAATCATTGATATAAGCAAAGAAAATGTCACTAAGTGTTTTCCTATAAATTTGTTTGTCTTATTGACAAGAAATCTTGTGGACTTTGATTTCAATGCATTGGTGTTAAACTTTATTTCAAACCATCCGCATATTATTATATTAACTTTTCGACCTTCATTTTTCTCTTGCAGTAAGGAGCATTAAATATATTGTTGTTATTTGGAGCATTTCAAGAGACTTTATATTTATGATTTTTAGATTAAGAAAATTGGTGATTTCGACCATGTGCAGCTGCCGTATCATAGGACATATGGTTTCTACCACCAGCTGTAGCAGCGCAGCAGTTACTCGTTCAGCACATAAAGTATATACGTCAAACAGCTGATTATTCAACATGCTTAATGCTCATGCTAATCAAACAGATCTCTCTTTTCAACATAGCAGATCTCTTTCTGTAGTACAATACCAGTTTTAACACTCAATTAAACAAGTTGACCTAGTTTATTCAAATTCGATGCCAAATAAATTATGTAAAACAACACCAAAATATTTTGCTTTTTGAAATTATTTTAAAACAACACCAAAATATTTAGCAAGCTTTGCGCATCAGCAATCTGTTTATTTATACGCAGAAAAGACCAAAAATTTAAGAAAAAAATAGCAAATAATTCATTGTTTTTACAAGCATGTTTAAAAAAAATTTGAATTTACTGCACGATTGTTCCAAACGCCATCGTCTGCTGTAATCATTAATACTTTTCTTGTAGTGTATGGAAAATTTTTACACTATCCTAGTACAAGACGTGCCAAACAATACTTTTATACCAAGTGATACCCAAAGAAACCTCATGCAAATATATGCTAACAGGTGCAAATCACAAGGACTGAATTTATTAGTAAAAGAAACCCTTTAAAAATCAATGTTGTCAAGTGCAAACTGCGAATGGAACACAGAGCTAATCGTTAAAGCAGGAGTGGAGACACATTTTGGTAGATGAGGCAAATGCTTTGGCTAAGAACTCTGAAATATTTTACAAGAAACACAAAATTGCAATTTTGCCCCATGGCAAATTAACATTCGGCCCTATCTCGAATCTATATCAGCCATGCTCGAGATTAATTTGTAAAAAAGGATCCCAAACCCAGTTTCATTAGCCATTTAAATTTTTTATGTTTCTTCTCGTTTCCATAGCCTCATTTCAATTAAATAACAGTCCAAAGGTATTTCCCTGAATCTACATAATCCCAAATTCTAATTCACTAGTATGCAAAGGTTAACATATTCCACTAATTCTCTACTAAGTGCTTTTATTGTTATTCAATTTTGGATTTCGATTACTATTCAATTTTCTTAATTTTTAGACATCTCCGCAAATCTGTTATATACGAAGATACATGAGATCAATTGTGTAATTTTGATTTTTTTTTTTAAATTTAGTATGTTTCTTCATGTGAAGAAAATATTCCTACATCTGTGGCATCTTTGATTAGCCTCACTATATTAAGGTAACTAAAATTGGCAAGGTGATCAAACACAGATCATGGACGGCAAGGTGGGACGCTAATATCACCATTAAGCGCTTAGACAAAAAGAAAAAAAAAACCTGAAAAATGTGCTGATAGCCTGAGCATATATGTTGGGAGAAGAAAACCTGATGGCATCTATCATTTGTAAGAGAAAATCCAGGAGGCGCAATGTTGCTCCTCATCGTGCCTTTGTAAAAAAAGAAAAAAAAATATGTTAGATTTAAAGGTTAGAACACTTCACTCTTTGAGAGAGAGATGAAAGAATAAACCGTGCGCACTTTTCATATTATGCTAACTTGACAAAAGGACAGGACAAGTGAATAAGGATTTTTGATATGGATATGTCTACATGATAATTATAATAATAATTTGACACCACCACGACTTCTTCTTCTTCTTAACAACAATAATAGCAATAACAACAACCAATCTAGAAAAATAATCCCTTCATTGTATAATGTCACATTGCCTTTATTTAAATTAAATGAGGTGTAAAATGTTCGCTATGATTGTGAAGTGTGAACACAAGTTCAACAGTATTTCCCAGTATACAACTATTCATAGGTGATTAAACTGTATGGTTCTCTAACACAAAACAGAATCCATCCATAATTGCCTTAGACCATAATTTATTTTTAGCCTTTTCTTCCAGTGTATTACCACAATTAATTCATTTGCATTCGCCAGCTACTTATTTGGATAATGCTACTTCAGAAATAATATACAGCAGAATAATTTGATAGACGACAAACTGACCTGCTATATCATAAGATGAGATAATAGAGCCGTTGTTCTCAAGAAAATTGGCACTTACTAAATTATTTGTAAGTGCGGTATCTCTGAAATTTTCATGTGATGGATCTTGTTTTGGAAAGATCGTTTATCGCCCAAATCCATGGTTGGTTCTTGTTCTGAAATTTTCATATGTGAACACTGAATAACTAAGTCGAAGATCCTAATTAATTTAAGGATCGTCAAGATCCCTCTTTTACATCAAGGACTGGATGTCCCTAGACAAAACAGAATGGAAAATACTAAAGTAGTGTCTCGCTTAAAAATGATGTTTCATGTTTTGCATTTTCAAATGGCATGGAAGAGTATGAAAAGCTGGAAAATCCTAATCATCATTCCAATAAAAAAAACGAGGAAGATAAGGAAGATATAAGATAGTTTTTGACATTTCTCAAATGGCAAGAAACAAGAAAATGTCGTTTTCAATTTTATATGTCAAAAGCATTTTTCAAAACGACTGTTTTTCACCCCTTCTTCATGCATTTTAAAGTATATGTTGAAAGAGCAAAACTCAATTTCAAACCAAACTCCGCCTAAAGTTTTTTAATGTACAAGGCAATAATAAACAATACTGTCCAAACACGAGTTATAGATAAACAACTTAAGTAGAATATAAAGGAACCTTGATAGTATATGCCTGGTCTGCATTATCAAACAAGGGAAGAAATTACTGGTCTCTATGATGATCATAGTCAAAAAATGGTGACTAAAACACAGAAACAACATATTCCATTGACAAAGGAAATAATGGTGGTGTATACGAAATTTTTACATTACCAAAGGTGATAAACTACAAAACTAAAAAATATTTACCTTCAAATGCGACGAGGGTCATGCCGAATTTCTGGAGGTACAGCAAGTATTGCCGCTAGGCCAGGCACTGCAGGGCCTGGTCTTCCTTTTCTCCCATGCGAACCACCTTTTAGGTCAAAAGACGTCGGTCCCTGTTCTCTCATCATGCGCATCACAACTCAGGTGGGACAAGAACAAAAGACCCTAATGGACCTGCACCAGAAACAGGGACATAAGCCAAAAAATTGGATTTTAGTACACTGTATTCCTAGAAATTTGTTTAAGTGAAATAACATAAGCCTAAAACTTCTGTTAGATGCGTCTTATGTACTCCAATCAAGTAAAAATAATAATTATACAGTAGATCTTTACTTATATCAAATCAGATGAGTCTAAGACTTGCATTTAGTCAAAATGTTTAATAGATAAATATTTTGAAATCTAGTATTTTCAAGATTTTATATATACATTTATAAAGTTATGGATGTCATAAACTTCGAAAAGTACACCCTGGAAAACTCTTCTATATAAAAACATGCAGAAGTTGATTCTTTTTCTTTTTTAAAAGCAGTCAACTGAGTTTCAAAATTTAATTCCCAGAAAAGAAACATTTGTGTTGAAATCGTACTGTAGGTGAAATCTTTTGCCAATATCCAAGTTTATATTATGAAACAGACTTACAAAAATAGCCATTCAACTAAAATTTGGGTATGCTTAAAACTATTGTATACAAACTCATTACCAATATTATTGCTCTTTAAATCTATCATTTACTTTCTGGAAAATTTATTGTGTAACACATTCAAATTCATGCTTTATAGTCATTATGTCAATGAATCCAGAAATTACTATATAACTTTGGAGATAAAAAATAGCATTAGAAATACCCAAGTTGGGCTCAATCCGAATCTTTTACCTCTGCAATAATCAAAGTAAATTGGGAGGACCTTATTCAACAGGTTTAGATAAGGCCTAGCAAGCTCGAAATTAGGTATTCTGAAATTATAAAATTAAAAAAATTAATAACTTGAGAATCGATAAATTAGTATTGCTTCAGAAATCCAAAATATTATTATTTTTACTTTGGTAGCTGAGAAATATCCCGCTTATGAGAATTTTGAATTTTGTAATCAACGTAAGCCCTCAAACCATAATTTAGTCATCATAAAATAACAAAATTGAAATCAGTAAATCTAGGCCATTTTGGATCCAATTAATTTTTCAAGTTGAAAATTGGCAGGGTTGATCCAAAACGTAAAAATCTGAAAACAACTTTACAGGTTTGGAGACTAAATGGTTTTATGAACCTCTACTAATCACCTGATTAAGGGACAACTTATCTCCGATGTGGATCTGTCCATTTTTGCCAACCACATCACCTTCTCCATTCCCTGCCTCCCACTCCAACTCCTCCAAATCATTCAAACAGCATCTCCTCTGAACTCATATCATCAAACTTGATCACCTAGCTAGCACCACTCACTCCGTTGCCACACCATCATCTATTGCTCTATCACAAAATGCCAACCATACAGCAACTCCTACTACTACACTCACAAATCAAGCAAGCTACTCAAACAATCACCTGCTTTCCACATCACTGTGCCATAACTACACACAAGCAAACTCCAACACATTAGTACCACACCACACAATCTACGATCTCCTCCCTAAATACAACACCATGTCTCATTTGCCAACATCATTCAACTGCTCCTACAGCTGCCAAAATCCATCCCTCAATCGACAAACTGCCATTGCATATTCAACAAACCAACCTCGATATTCTGTAATCATCAACCAATAAACACTCCTCATCCTTTCACATCGCAGCATGAAGCCTTCATTTGCCTACGACAACCGCCCTCCTCAATTCCGAGCATTCGCCTGAACAAATCACTCCCAATTGCATGTACGTCACTATGTAAACAGAACAATTTAAAGGACAAGTAAAAAGGAAAAAAAGAAAGTTCAGAAACTAAAATTTGTACCAACAATCAAGTTTCTAAACCTGTAGTTGCGCTTCAGCTTTGAGGAATTGAGCCTTGTTGAGTAATTCCGAATCGCGCTTAAGCTGCCTTGAATCTCACTTCAGCTTACTAGAAGCTGATTTTAACACAAACTGAAGGTTGCCAGATGCATGATTAGATGTAGTTGGTCAGTTGCATAGGCACTATTATTAGGCTCATGCTTACTCAGTGACAGTCACTACACATCCTTAACAAAATAATAATTTCTAATAATCTCCATCTAATTTCCTTAATTCATGCCATTAAAATTGGTGCTTATCACCTATATATCCTGCATGGCAATCTTTTGTTTTGTCCCCATAATCAAATATGTTTGTGAATTTCTCCCATGCACAAGGGCGGAAGCAGCCCCTGACTCACATGGGCATCAGCCCAGGGTAGAAAAGCACCCGAAAGTGAAAAAAAAGAATACAACTCAGCCTAGCGCCCAAAGAAAGGGCAAAAAAAAAGAGAGACGTATTAGTTTCAAACGCATCCGGCTTCTCCACTCTCCAGTTATTGGTTCTTCTACGCCAAAAAAAGAAAAAGGAAAGGAAAGCGTGATTATCAAATCTCCAATTCAACCGATCAACGGTTCAGCTCAATACATTAACCAGTTCAGGTGATTTTTTTTTCATTTGCTTTCAAATTATTAGATTGAAACTTGATTCCTTGAAGGAAAACCCCTAAATTTTTGAGTTGCAATTTGCATTATTGCACAGTTATTTATGAATTACTGAATTGATTATTGAATTTCGAACTGATTAATGTAGGGTTTTTTACTGAATTGATTACTAAATTTAATTCAGTTGCAATTTTTGAGTTGCAATTTGCACAATTGAGAACAAATTGTGTTATTGAATTTACAAGTTCATGTGATTACTGAATTGATTGCTTGAAGGAGAACCCTAAATTGATTACTGAATTGTAGAATTGGAGATTGAATTGAGGACACAATTTTAAAGTTTTAGATAAATCGCGCTTTTGCCTAAAGCAGTTTTTTTAAAAAAAAACTGAAGTGATTGATACTATTCAAAGAGGAAAATCAGTTACCTTGGTGTCGAGTTCATTTGTCTAGTTTTTTTTTTTTGGCAAGGCAGTTCATTTGTCTATTTTTTTTGGTAAGGCTGTTCTTTTATCTAGTTGTCTTTAAATAAAAATACTACATTAGTAAATTAATGTGATTGTTGTTTTACAGTAGTAATCGGAATTGCATTATAATTTTTTTGAAAATAGCTTTAAAGTTAGCCCACCGTAGTCGTAGTTCCTAGGTCCGCCCTTGCCCATGCACCTTGATATTTATATTTATAACTAAAGAGTATCACTTATCCTGATGCGCTTTATAAATGCATTAGTGTAAAGATTTGCAAAAAGTGGTTTTGGAAAATTTATAATGGTCAGTCGAAATTCGCTGAAGCAGCTACACGGTAAAAAGATGTATATCCATAATACATTTTGAACATCCCAAAATTTATTATATGTTTTAAACATGGGCTAAATTAATAAAGAATCACATGCTATATAGATCATATCTAGTCAGTTTTTATATTTTTTAACTTGTTAGCTTATTCATTCAGTGCTAATGAATACAGCTACTTTCAAAAGCTATAATGTTCGGAAAAAATGGAGCAGAGGACAATAGAATTCAGGATTCCCAAAACAGGTGCACTTAGAATATGTCCGTACTTAGAACTAAGTTACACAAAACTATGAATTCTTTGCAATAAATTTACGCAAAATAAAAACCAACTATTTTAACCCAATAACATTACAATTCAAATGCAGTCAACAAAAATGAACGATACAACCTCTCAATCAAGGTCAGCCTCACACAAGCACACAGAACATACGCTCTACACACTTAGCATATATATATATATATATATATATATATATATATATATATATATATATATATATATATATATATTTGGGACGAGATGCCCCACCTCCATTTGCTGCAGGTGTGGCAACAGTCACTGCTTGCAGCTTCTTTGTTTTGTACTAATCTTGTAATAATAATTATGTTTAACATAGTTCCTGGAAACAAAATCACACTGAGAATGTGTACATTATCAAATTTTATGTTGTGTTTACATCAAAATACATACACAGTTCCTGCTCTCCTGTTTCAGCTATAAAGTTAAAACAGAAAACAGTGCACAACCATGGAGAAAGTTCTAACAAAATCTTAATGAGAACTAACATTTCAGCCTTGATAACAGTGCACAACTTTGACCATGTTTTTCCATTAACAGTTCAGAATCCGCAAATCAGAATTAAAAGGTTAGTGCAAACTTTAATTCAAGCATTAACGTTTCACGGCTTCGTGCATTAACATCAAGCAGTAACTTAAAGCAATTTAACGTTTCACGGTTAGTTTAAAAAAAGGGAAAATATACCAAATTCGAGGCTTCGTGCGTTTCACGGCTTCGACGTGTACTTCAGCTTGTGGAGAAATCGCCACGTTTCGGAGATTCTTCGAGCGTTTTAGCTTGTGAAAATATACCTAATTCAAGACTTCAAGCGTTTCACAGTTTGTAGAGGAATTACGATTCGAAGATGCTTTGTCAAGACCCACTTTGAATCGTGGAAAGGAATTGGAGTGGAACGTAGGGCAGAGGATTCGAAGTGGAGAGGAGATTCACGGTGGTCTTTGGAATTGGGAAAGGAAGAAGTAATAAACGTTTGGCAAAAAGGGAAATAATTAATGTTTGTGAGGGAAACAAAAAAATTTCGCGCTCAACCTTGCATTAGGTCAAAAAGAAGGCGATTAAGAAAGCTGTCTTATCTCCAAATAGGGATTGGCCCATCTAACTATAGCAAGTTAAGTTATCGTGCTATCCTTCGTTGCTATTAATTAAACATTTTCTTGTAGTGAATAAAATAAATGTTGAGGAATCCAGTTGGATTCCTCCAACCTATTTCCCTGCATCACAGATGTTAAACAATATAATTAACATCGATTTCATTTCAATATGAAATATTTTGCTAAACAGAATCAACATTTGATTAACGATTTATATATATATATATATATATCGTATCTATAATTTCAACCAATACATAAGCAATTCAACCAAACTGTTAACACACAGCAATCAACAGATAATTATCAGTTCTAAAAATACGTTATAAAAATATAACTGTTCAGAGTTGGTGAGTTTTATTCACATTGGACGATCATCGTTAATAACGATAACCATCGCGCTCGATTCAGATGGACAATTTATTTCGCTATAAATTGTAACGAGCTCCGATGGACTTTCAGTCAGTTCCATTTTGTTGCGCTCGTCCATACGATCCCATCGGATCTTGTTTCGCTCAATTCCATTAACATATGAGAAAGTTATACGTTATATAAGTTAACACATTATTTAATTTAAAATTAACTAAATAATAATTTTCCAAATGGGCCTCACCCATTCCTTAAACTAGGCCCATCCCTTTTCAAAGCTCAAACCCGTTCCGCTTTGTCTTCCGAAACCAAAACTGTGTCGAACTCCATCCCTTTTCTCAGCCATTTTGACATTTCTTGCTTCTGGTAAGATGATACGCGAGCTCCTCCTTCCAAACGCCGTAGTCGCTTCTTCTCTAGCTCCTATCTCCTCCTCTAAAACTCCCTAACTCCAACGTTCTCACCATCCTTCACCTGATCCACGCAGACACCATGAAAGCAAACTGCCCGTTCACGCTCCTTGTTTCCTACGTGAAAAACATCCCTATTCTCCTTCATTTTCCCACTGTCGAAACTTCCCCCATCTCTAACGCCTTGCACACTTTGAACTCGAGTATAATCTCCCCACCATCAGTCACTGTTTTGCACGCATCAGTCATGGAGATCTCATTCTCTAGCTCAACGGTTTACCAATGGAAGCACCCGGTTGTATGAAAGAACCGAAACAAGGAAGAAACACTGCTGTATTATTATTTTTCTTTTGAAGATAATGGAAGTTCATGGCTTGAAAGTGTTCTTCCTGAAGCAAAAAGAAAGGATGGAGTTTTTGATTTATAAGTGTTTTTCTGAGGGTGTTATCTTTCCACGTTTTCCCTTTTTGTTTGTGGCTGCCGTTCCTTTGTTTGCGCAAGGAAAAAAGGGTCTGTATATATATAGACGTGGATGTCTTTCTTGCCAAGGGAAAGAGACCGTACACATATATTTTAGCTTGTGAGAATGAACGTAAGTTTGGTTGCTTTGTTGCCATTATAAAGTCACCACATAATTTTGTTTTAAAAAGTTATGAACTTCGATTTACTCCATTCCGCTTACGTACGGGCAGCTATGGACAGAAATGAAAACACCATCGTGTCGGGCAATGTGCCACGATCCCAAAAATATAATAATACTGGTAGATTAACTCATATTGTGAAACCTCAAAAAGTTGATAACAGGGTGCAAAATACTCTAAATAAAAAGTCGCTTATTTAATTAATTAAAAATTACAATAAAATTTTAAAAATTAAATTATCACTACGTCTCAAAAGAATCTTGTCTAAATTCGAAACCGGTATCTAGTTATATCGAATAAACCATTACGGTCTTCTATAGCGACTATTTTAAAATTTTATTTGGACACAACTCACAATCTACACGATGAAATCCTGATTTTTCTCTTTCATCAGAAAAATATACTTCACCAGCTCCTAACGTTTCTTGTTTCACAGAAATACGATTTAAAACGGCTTATGTATATCCGTTTAAAGTTCGAATCGCCAAATTACGAACTGCAGCGCCATTTCGAACTCGATTATATTTATAATATAATTATACATTCAACCATCATTAATTAAATATATACGTTATCGTAATTCAATTTCAAACTAAATTATATATTTTGAATTTGCCCAATTCTCACCATATTGCCATTTCAGCTTATTCTGATTATTTCAGAATTAAATATATTATTTAATTATTATTTTAATTAAATACTCAAAGTTATTTAATTTAAACGACCATTTGAATCTCTATTTAAATAATTAAATTAATTAATTATTACACAGTAAAAATGCAGGACATTACAACCTTCAATCAATGCAATTGCCCTCCTAATAAACAGAGTTATCGATATAGACATCAAACAAACAATAAACAATTTCAAACTAATGTTACTCTCTAACAACTCAATCAACCCATTATCTTTACCTTAACATCATCAGAACCAACTCTTCAAGCTCTTCCTAAACCCGATCACCATCCCCTGTCTGAAACTGCACTTTAATCTAATCTTGCATTCAACCTGAACCAATTCAACCATACCTTTTTTTAGCAAAAACAAATAACATATCCCAAAATTATCAACAACGTTCGTCCACTACAATCATCACTAACGAATATTAGATCTCAAAACTAACAAAGAAGAAATGAAAAAAGTAAGAAAAAGAAGAAAATAACAGATCCGCGACAACAACCTGCTCTAATACTATGTTAGAATTTAATCAAGAGAGAAGAGAGAGATTAAATGGTAAAACATAAAAACCTACATTTTTATTGCTTTATTGATTGATTTTACAAAAAATATTTGATTGATTTACAATGCTAAACCTTGCATCTATTTATACATGGTTTATCCTTATCTAAAAGAACATTCTAGGTAAAAATATTCTAAGGCGTATATTTAGGTCAATTATAATAAATAATTCTATATCAAATGTAGACCCAAATCAGTATAATACCAAATATAAACGGTAATCAATGGAATATCAAATAAAAACAACATATCTTATTCTTATCTCTACACAGACATATTTAGATTTTTTGTGTACTCGTTGACAATTCCACAGTGGATCTAATTTACTTAACACGTTATATGTTAAAGTCATACAAATTTCTTTTGACTTGAAAACCAATTTTCCTTTCCACTTTACCAAAATTTTGGCTTCAAACTGAAAATACTCGCTCCGCCCTATTTCTTTCGATCCAACTCAGATCTAGTTTCTGGTGAACCACTGATGAAGCATCATCCGATGCCTCTCTACCTTTTCCCCTTTATTTTCGTTTTTCATTCTTATTTATCAAATTCCTTGAACCCTAAATATGTGATCCCTCTTCCATTTCAAGATACTTACAGACCTTGTTATTCTTGCGATATCATTGACTATCTCGAGATTCTACTCTTCCCATCTTCAATGTTGCTTGAGTTTTAGAAATTTATGGACCTCACACTCCCCCCTTTTCAATCAGATGGAGTGCAAGTCATTGAACTGCTACCGTCATTCAGGTGCAATTTTCTTTTGATATCTTGGATTTCCACTAAAGGTTATGTATTATATTTGGTAAGCAGAATTGAAAATGAACAAACCTATCATAATTCATAGCTGAACATACTTATGTTCATTTATATATTTCAATTTTTCAGTAATTTTTTTGTTGATATATACAAAAATCACTAGAAATGTAATTATTTGCATGCTGCAAATTTTATCAGTCTTACCCTGTCATCCTTTAAAGAGCATTAAGATTGGTCTAAGTGAACTGATGGCAAGTTGCTACAATTGCAAACATCAATTAATTCATTTCATCGATCAATTTATTCCTACAATCCGTGCGATGAGTTCTGCGATTTCTACCTTTGTTTGACAGCACTCCTGAAGTTCATGAATCTGTAGGCTTAGCACTTAGTACACTTTATAAGGTAAAAATAATAAGAAACATGCATCGAACTGAAATTTTGCACTGACAAAGTGTATAGTGTTCTAAAATAACATTTGATGATGCATAGCTCAGTAATGCAAGCAGTTGATGAAATCACTCTTACACTGCGGAATGCTTTAGTAGACAATGAAACTTATGATACTGCTCTTTTGCTCCTATTAGTTCCATAAATTTTGTAAATTTGCGTTTTTTCCCAAATGAAGTGTCAAAACATAAGCAGTATTGCAACATATCTTGCCAATATTAGCTCATTCTCCGTTTTCGTAAATGTTTTTTTTGTTACAGTATCAAGTATGAATCATTGGATTACAATTTATTTGCATGAATTCTCTTGTCAGTGCCTTCAATGCACGTGCACCAGGAGCTTTGGCAGAAGTTATTGGATCTGGTTTGAAAGCTCACATCGTTCTTCCATCCTTGCTTGTTGCAACAGTTGATAAATATGAGGCATGTAAAAATAGTCTCATTATTTTTGCAGTTCATATTATTTTTATTTCACGTTACTGGTATGACACCTAGATGTCTTTTTGTTACTTTTGCATGTTTTTTAATGATTCAGCACCAAGAACTCTATATACCTATGATAGAAAACATTTAGGCAAATTCTATTAACACCCCTATATTTGCCTTTTCCACCCCCTTAAAAACTAAAAAAAATAAAGTGCCAAATATACCCTTGTAAATCATTCAACTTATCTTGTTTCATTTTTCATTATGTCACTTTAATTATAAAATAAATACAATGATACTAATATATTTTAAAGAGACGAATGATTCAGATTAAGAAAATAACATTTTTTTCCTTAAAAAAAACGGTGTTTTGTTTTAAATTTACTCTTTTTCAACTTTTATGTCCTTTTTTTCTTAACATTGTTTAATTTTATGATTTCCAGTGTAATATATATTTCAAATATTTTTAAATTAAACTGAAATGTAACTTTTTATCGATTGCAAAACGAAAAAAATTAAATAAATATGGATTAATGCTTTGTTGTTGTTATTTTTAGATTTATCTTTTATTTCTTTTCATCGTTAACGTACAGTTATTTGGTTGTGAGAACAAAAATTGAAGGGTAGTTCTGGTAACTCTTGGGGTGTGAAAAACAAAAGGTGGGGTGAGATGTTTTTTGTTTAAGCAACGGGGTGTGAAAGGCAAAATGTGGGGTGCAAATAGATTTGGCCAAACATTTATACCCTCAGCTTCATTTACTTTCTCATGTATCATGTTCGTTCTTTAAGATTTTAACTTCAGAATTATATTATGATTGTTTTCCCTTTTTTTTTTTTTTTTTTTTTTTTTTTTTTTGAGTTTTGCTGTGAAGTCACAAACCAATTTTAGAGTTGGAATGAGATGATTAGCATGATCCCTTAATAGTGCATGCAGAAGCACTAGTGAATTTTATTGTAATTTATTTGAATTTTGTTGTCAACATCATTATCAAACTTTCACGTTGTCTCTTATTTTAGGTTGCTCAAATTGACCATGGATCATGGATCCTTGGTGTATCCCGCTTAAGAGTTTGTCTCTTATTTCAAGTTATCATATGTCTCTCGATTATGCTTCGGGCCGGCCTTAGAACTAGGTGATTATCTTTCGGTGTAGAAGCCATGTTTGAAATATTGATTGATATAGTAAAGTCATATTGATTGATATAATTAGTAAAATGTTTTCAGGTTTCTACTGCTACACTTGAATTGCGCCCTGTTTACAATAGTTTCAGGAGATATAATATACATTAGGTAAATCTTAAGTTCAATTGTCAGGATATGATCAAAATTACAATGTACATGATTTTGGGTTAGTAAGTGGTACATGGTAAATCTTAAGTTGAATTTTATTCAGGCTCTATTTTGTAGCTTTCAACCTTATGGACAACCATATTCCTGCTAGCAATTGCAACTCGCTAGGGACTGTTCATATACCCAACAAACTGAGTGTAGCTACATGAAACTATTCTGATGTATGCAAGTTCTTCAAGAAGCATGGTTAGACCATAACCAACCATCCGTTCTGTTCAGTTATTCTCTCTCTTGTTTTGAAACTGGTCCAACGAGCGGAGCAACCAGAAGAAGGAACCAGCCACGGGTCGGGGGGTTACAACGGCAAAGTGTTTGTCGTTATAAGGTTACAACGGCGAACACTTCGCCGTTATAAGATTATAAAACTAATGTTATAACGGCAAAACTTATAACGGCAAACTCTTTGCCGTTATAAGATTATAACGGCAAACACTTTGCCGTTATAAGCACCAACCCCTGTTCAGTCAACCAGCCACGAACGAGCTCAAAACTAGCCATAGACTAGCCACAGATGACTGAACAAGCCACACCTGGTTGTTCCGTGGCTTGTTTAGTAACTAAACAAGCCATTGTTGGTTGTGCTCTTAGTGGCAATTCTTTTGATTTCACTCTCTTAATTAGTTAATAAGATGCTAGTGGTTTCAGAAGTTAATATATAATGGATACAATTATGGCTTTTATATTCAATTTATTATCTTAAACATTATGTACAACAATAAATACTGTACGTAGGCACTAAAACGTGGGTTTTTGAGAGTATACAAATAAATTTTTTTGGCATCATAACATTATATTATTTCCATGGATGATTAATATACAAATCGAATGATAAGATTTAAGCACATTACGAAACATTGCTCATAAATACTACATAGATAATAATGGAATGGATGCATTTTTAATTTATTTTTTAAATCTCAAAGGAGCAAGTATATAAAAAATGCATAATTGGTTGACTGAATGCATATACAAATTTCAAAGTTGATGAATATCTCTAAATATACATGCATACATATTCATACAAACACGTAAAGATATATACATATGCATTATTTTTCCTACGGCACTTTCCATAGTGAATAAATTGGCACTGAATCCGGTTAAGCCGCATTTAAATAATTTCCTTGACTTTCCATGTGATGACCCATTCTCCCGATCCCCGAAAGAACAGATAGTCATTGGATATAATACATTAACTTAACAACAGAAGACGAAACATTGCATTACATCACATAATAATGTGCATCAATTACATTAGAGGTTATATCAGAGTTAATGTAGCGCCCCGCCTCTATACCCACTATCGTCCAGTTCATTTCAAAGAAATGTCGTAGACCATAACGGAGAATGAGGTTTGTGAAGGGCGGCCGATTGTATGATTACTCCATGTAAGGAATGCACATCGAATTTTGATACCGATTAAAATTTCGACATGACCATTGGGCACATATAGCAACTACACGACGGCTATATGCAATCTGGAAAGCAGCATAAAATAGGCAACAACAATAATATAAATATGGTATATCTCAAAGCCGAACACAGAATAATCATATCACAAAGACGGAATAGATATGAATAAACCAAGAATGTGTACAACAAGTTAGTGGTCAACAAAGATCCACTAATACATGTATCATGATCTAAATAAAAGAATATGTACACGATGAAAGATAATGTCATAGGTACAAAAGTACATAAAGCTGCGGAGGCAAAGTAGCAAGCTGAAAGCAGGAGATCAATCCTGCAATGAGACCCAAAGGAGCACCTAAAATGACTCGGCCTGACCCGAGTATTATTTATAAGAAAATAGACAATAAACGGATCAGTCTAGCTGTACTTATCAAATAAACTGAGATAACAAGGGATATAGCAATGGATGACATGATTCTAGTATAATACCTAATCATACTAAATACGAAACATGGCATATCAACACAACTATCTCTAAATAATCCCCTAGATAATGTAGAATGCAACATTCAAATAATAGCACACAACAAGAAATGGCAGTGGAATGCCAAACATAAATCAAATTGACGCGCATCGCGTTAAAGTAAACATAAATTAAAAGTCATTTAGAAATCCAGAAAACATCATACAAAGGTGAGAAATGATCTCTAGGTAGCGAACACATTGTTTGAGCCGAAGCTCCCCACGAAGCCAGGTCGTGACGCCGGTTAGTGAAATCCAAGAATCGTAAATCCCATTTGAGCGATCGAGGACCACAAAAACATAAATCATACAAGTTGGACTGAAGTCCCAGAAGTGAAATCCAAGCATCGTAAATCCCATTCGGGCGATCGAGCACCACAAAAACATAAATCATACAAGTTGGACCGAAGTCCCAAAAGTGAAATCCAAGAATCGTAAATCCCATTCGGGCGATCGAGGACCACAACAACATAAATCATACAGGTTGGACCGAAGTCCCAGAAGTTAAATCCAAGAATCGTAAATCCCATTCGGGCGATCGAGGACCACAAAAACATAAATCATACAAGTTGGACCGAAGTCCAGAAGTGAAATCCAAGAATCATAAATCCTATTCGGGCGATCGAGGACCACAAAAACATAAATCATACAAGTTGGACCGAAGTCCCAGAAGTGAAATCCAAGAATCATAAATCCCATTCGGGCGATCGAGGACCACAAAAACATAAGTCATAAAGGATCACATCGATCCGAGTGAATAGAAATTACTCCAAGCTAGTTATTATAAGGAAATAGCAACATGTCCCATAACCACATGCTATTCTTGAATATTTACAAACCCGTAATTGGTTTCTATTGAAAACAGAGAAAATCACCACACATATTTGAACGCATGAGTCCAAGAGTTATTCGTTGAAGAAAATGTATAAGGGGTCATAGTCCTCAGTTTTGTTTAGGTAAATAAACTAAATTTCTCGTCCGATCGATAGGATAAAGAATCATATGTAAATCAATAGAATAAGAACCGGGTCTAGAAACCAAATTTATTTTAAAAGGATTTGAATTTAAAAGCTGATTAAACGTTAGTTCGATGCCCATTGACAATATAAAACGCCATTATCCATTGTGGTTCAATTATTCATGAAAACCGCCGTCGTAGCGAATAGAACACAAACATCATAAAACATAAACTCATATTACAACAACATACATGAAATCAAAGGGATAACGGTTGTAATTTCGATCAATGAACGAATCGAAATCCCAAACTAGCACCCGAAGGTTTTAAACTACATCGGAATAGACTCGAAAAATATCGAATCGATAATTCACGTTTTAGAGTCGTGAAAAAGGTTCATGAAATCATAAAAATGCCACAATTGATTCCAAATGGTGTAAATGACTCTAAAATTAGTTTTATTAGAAAGCTCTCGTCGAGACGGTTCCAACGCATCTGATTTCGTTGAATTCCGACAAGGTATGAAAAAGCTATGATCGTTTTAAGAATTCAACTATTTTGCCCCCGGACAGACGACTGTTGCGTCGGGTTAGACGTCTGAGCAGATGCAAAAAGTTACTCTAGTAACAGAGAGTTCTACAGACGTCTGTTGCGTTGATCAGACGTCTGAAGCGGTGCAACAGACGTCTGAACTGAAGCCAATAATTATGTTCATTCCAGAGAGTTCTATAGACGTCTGTTGCGTCGGTCAAACGTCTGAAGCGGTGCAACAGACGTCTGAACTGAGACAAATATTACAATTTGTCTAGGTAATGATATGCAATCAATTTTCGAACGAGCCCATTGATTCTAAATGCTTAAAGGGCTTGCATACACTCTCTAAAGCACAAAACAACATGCATATACACACATTCACATGCATAAACATATATACATAAGGTAGCAATGATTTTGATTATATATTCAAAATATGAACTGAATTCCAAACTAAAGCCTACGTAAGTGATTCAAGCGACTTGTGAAGACTTAGAACTTTGTCGGGGGACAACAGAGCTTCACAACATCACCAAATCAACTCAAAAAATTTGCACAAGATCGTGTAAATAATTGTAACACCCCACCTCCACCAGGGTGGCTCTTGCAAGCACTCTGACTTTGGAGGGGCGTTTGAATCAGGTAAACATGCATAATGATATATCAAGGCAGAACAAGAACATATGTATATATGTAAACAGAGTAAATAACATAGATAAAACAGCGGAAGATTTCAAAACATTTCAAAACAAGTCTGGTACAACATAGCTTTCCAAATAAACAAGTCTAGATAAAACAACATCAACTGAAAAACTGAAATAAATAAGTGCTATCCCCAATTAAGTGGTAACCATAGCTAGCTTCATGTCGAAACCGTACATGAGCTGAAATCCCACAAGCAAGCAATCCGAAATCCAAGCTAAGCTCCAGTATTCCCTCCCTGAGAACCTGGAGGGGGGGGGGGGGGGGGGGGGGGGAGGGGAAACGGAAGAAAAGAGGCGAAAGAAAACAGGTCAGTCAAAAAGACTGAGTAAGCCCTACTACAATCAATGTAAACTGATAAAGTTAACTGGCATGAGCAGCAGGGATGAACATAAGGATAACAATATACTAGCATGATGATTAACTAACAAGGTAGATAAAGGTGTCATCGCATAATCAGGATTAAGGTTTTGCACCACAGGTGTACTAGCAAACTAACATGACTTGAATAAACAAGTATTGATCCCTTGGCCCAAGCTTTGGCCCAATAACATGAAATGACCCTAATACAAGGTCCAACCAAACGGTCTAGTCGATCGGCTCCCTAAGCCTAACTCGTCACGTGTTGGTGTCAATACGGCCCAATCATAATTGTAGTCGAACTGTGCCGGGTCCACCCTTCGGGTGTATCAAGCCCTAGGGTGTCAACCCCTGGACACCATGAACATGAGTGCACAGTCCCGATCTACTGGTACCCGTGCATGTTTTCTCCGGCTATGGACTATGTGCACGACCAGAGTCCGCCCGGAACTACACCGGCGTACCCTTTGCCGTCGCTTTTGGTCACTTACCTCCAGTCCAGTAATCGTGCCCCCACCCTAGCCTAGTCCCTAGGGTCATGATGATACTAACTTCGGATTACTGCTGGAGTGGGCCCCCATTGCTAGGATTTTTCTAGTGGGTTAAGTACGGTTTAACCCTCTTGCTAATCCTAGATTAACTTGGTTAAGTGTAACGATGAATTCACGACTTAACCCCGATTAATCTACCAAGCCCAAATTGGTTAAGTATTAAGTGGACCATGACTTAACCCTAATCACGAGGCATTAATTAATTTAATGCGCCTTAACCTCTCACATTAGACCTTGTTGTGGTTACTAGTTAAGCCGGGTGGGTCCGGGTAGCTTTACACCACAACTTGGTCTAACCTCGGGTTCAAGGTACAACATGACCAACTTCTCACATTGGGTCCTATTGTTTGTAGCAACTAGTTAAGCCGGTCGGTTCCGGGTAGGTTTACGCTACAAACTCAACCCAACCTCGAGTTGGCCACACTTATCTTTTCTAAGTGTCATGTCCATCATGTTTCCAAAACATGTTACAAGTTTTCAAGCAATTGGGTAGACCTAACTTAATAGGTAAATTCCCAATGGGTAGACCTAACTTAATAGGTAAATTCCCAAGCTTATGTTTTATGCCTTTTAAGTTTACCCAACCCCAAACGCAATCCCATCGCTTACATATCGCAATAGCGCATAAAGGATAGAAAGAGGGAACTTGGCATAATCATGACATAAAGGTATTGAAGCCACAAGCTTAACATGGTAGCATATGAAATGTTCATATGTTCATACACTTGCATATTACATTTTTAGGCCTCAAAAGCATGCATAAAACCAAACTTAGCATATTGGTGATACATGGTGCTAAATGACATGTAGAGATGGCCATAAGTTCGCATTTAGCCTCACATGCAAGTTATCATAAGAGATATGATAACTTACATGTTGCTAAAATGCAACCTTTGGCATAAAGCTTAAAGCTTTATGTTCATAAACCCAAAATAAGCTTGCATAACATGATAGCATGAACAAAATGTTCAACCCAAACTTGCATAACATAACTTGGCATACATGCATATAAACTTGCATATCACAACATGATAAACTTGCATATAAACTTGCATATCACAACATGATAAACTTGCATATAAACTTGCATATCACAACATAATAAACTTGCATATCATACATTTAACTTTGGAGTTTAAGTATGAAAGTAGAATAGGGCTTACAATGCTTAAGAAGTCACAAAAATATGACAAAGCCCTTATGAAATCAATTAAACCCAAAATGCAAGCAAAACCCTTGAGCCAAAATGATCAAGACTCTTTCTTTATGATGCAAATATATAAACTTGACTTGAATGCAAGCTAATGATGCTCATACAAGTTTGAAAACACTTGTATGCATGGAAAATCACTTAGGAATTTATTTAGGAATTTTATGAAGAGAGTGGAGGCCATGAGAGGATTGATTTTGCCATAGTTTAGTTGTATGAATGAATAATGATGATTTAGGGTAGGTTAGGGTCTTATTTATAGATTAGGCAAGTGTTTTAGGCCATAGGATTAAACCTAGATTCAATCCAAGCCATCAAAGCATGTCTTGGGGAAGAAGTCAAGTGTAGGAACCATCTAGGGCCTTTAGATTAAAGATGAATCATGAGAACCATTCAAATGCAAAATCTGCATTTGAGCGAGTCGGCCCACGGGTTGACAGCCAAACACCCTGGATTAACCCCTAGTCGACCCAGCGGGCTCGGGTCGACCTCAAAAATCGGCCGGTTCGGTTATTCCCCTCTCCCAATTCGCTGTTTTGAACATTTTTGCATATTTATTTATTTAATTTTCAATTATATATATATATATTTCTCTGCGCAACCCATTTCACTTAATTAAGTATACTTTAATTTGGGAATTTTTCGTGAAACTTCGCGAGGCCATATCTTGGTCATACGGACTCCGATTTTCGAAAACTCGGACTCTATTTCGCGTATTTTTCCGAGACGAACGCAGTGGCATAGCCCGTTTCCCTTGATTCAGATTTTTGAATTAAATTCTGCCTCGATTTATGTTATAACAGGTTATTGAAAATACGGGTTGTTACATTCTCCCCTCCTTAAAGGATTTCGTCCCCGAAATCTTCAAGTTAGGAAGAACGTATCCTACCATCCAACATCCATCTACTCAAAACATCATCCACGAGCAATCATTGTCCTTACAAGATTCTAAATGTTGTATGCACATATGCAAAGGTGTGTGTATATGTACTTATCTAATGCAAATATCGTCAATGCAAATTATGTTAGTGAAATGAATCCATATGTATGCAATTTCTAACATAATGTATAACATCTATATGTGTGCACATAACATACATCCATATGCAACATCCATGTGATAACACAAAAATTTTCATCCATGAATAAGCATAAACACTCATGCATATGCAATATGAGGAGTGTGTGAGCCGATCTAGTGCCTAACGTGTATAATGCATCCACGAGTAACCACTTGCAAACACTTGCAACCACTTGCAACCATCAAGCATAACATGTTTCAAACACATGTTTCATCCAAAGGGTTTCTACCTAAGGTTCTCATGACAAGATTAACACGATAAACTAGATAAACCGAGAAAGATATGCTAATCAAAGAAAAGAGATTGAGAGTGTACCCTCAAAAAGGAATGGATAAAGCCCACGCATCTTCTCCTCGGTTTCCCAAGTTGCGTCTTCTTCGGCTTCACCCCATTGAACCTTCACCAATTTGACCTCTCGATTCCTTAGCTTCTTGGTCTCCGTCCCCAAGATACGAATCGGAGCTCTCCTCAAGGTAGCCTCTTTCTCCACTTCCACATCTTTCAGAACACTTGGCTCAACAACCTCTGCTGATTCATGTAAACACTTCCGGAGATGCGAGACATGAAAAACGTCGTGTACTCCAGCAAGCTTCTCGGGCAACTTCACTCTATAAGCCATCTGCCCGATCCTCTCTATAATAGGGAACGATCAAACAAACCTCGGTGCCAACTTCCCAACGGCTCCAAATCGGACCACATTCCGCAAAGGAGAAACCTTCACGAAAACCATGTCCCCAACATCAAACTCCAAATCAGTTCTTCTCTTATCAGCATAGGATTTCTGTCGGTCTTGGGCCGCTTTCATCCGTCTCTGAATCAACTCAATCTTCTCGGATGTATCTCTGATCATATCAGGCCCAAGTATAAGCTCATCTGTAGTCTCCCACCAACATGTAGGCGACTTGCACGGCCTCCCATATAAAGCTTCAAATGGTGTCATCCCTATGCTTGCCTGATAACTGTTATTATATGCAAACTCAACAAGAGGAAGATGGTCTTCCCAAGTACCACCAAAATCCAGAATACAAAGCCTCAACAGATCCTCGAGTACCCTATTCACCCTTTCGGTTTGACCGTCCGTCTGTGGGTGATAAGCCGTACTTAGGTTCAACCTCGTGCCCATGGCTTCTTGCAAGCTATTCCAGAATTGACTTGTAAAGATTGGGTCACGGTCGCTGACTATACTAGAAGGGACTCCATGAAGTCTCACAATCTCACGAAGATATACAGACGCTAGCCAAGATGCGGTCCTCTTGCTCTTCACCGGAATGAAATGAGCACTCTTCGTAAGTCTATCCACAATAACCCAAATGCTCGTATTCCCTTTCCTTGACCTTGGTAGCCCCTCGATAAAATCCATGGAAATACTCTCCCACTTCCATAGTGGAACGTCTAGAGGATGCAATAGCCCACCGGGCTTCTTCGACTCGGCCTTAACTTGTTGGCAAATGATACATCTAGAGACAAATTCTGCCACATCCTTCTTCATCCCAGGCCAAAAGAAAATGCGCTTCATATCTTTATACATCTTATCTCCGCCCGGATGTATAGTCAACTTAGAGCGATGCGCTTCCTCAAGAACTCTTCTTACTAGATCTTCTACCATTGAAACACATAACCTTCCGTCTCTCCTCAGCCAACCCTTGTCATCAATAGAATATCGAGCGAGATGACTAGACGTCTCTCCTCGAATTAGCTTATCCATAATCTCAACTATCTGAGGGTCTTCTCTCTGCGAAGCCCCAACTTGATCAAGAAGGGTAGGTCTGAGTTCCCGAGATGCTAAAGAACCGGTCGTCGACTCAATCGCCAAAGAGAAATCAAAGGTTGCCACATACTCTAAATTCTTCATCTCAACGAATAGAGGACTTAGGGTCAACCTTCTTCTACTCAATGCATCTGCTACCACATTCCCCTTGCCAGGGGTATAAGCTATCTCAAAATCGTAGGACGCCAAGAATTCCATCCATCTTTGTTGCCTCAGATTCAGATCCTTCTGAGAAAAGAGATACTTCAATGACTTGTGATCGGTATAAAGCTCAAATCTTTCTCCCAGAAGATAATGGCGCCAAGCCTTGAGTGCATATACTATTGCTGCCAACTCTAAGTCATGAGTGGGATAATTCTTCTCATGCACTTTGAGTTGTCTACCGCCAAAGCATATCACTCTTCCTTCTTGCATAAGAACAGCTCCTAACCCTGTGCCACATGCATCGGTGTATACGGTAAATAACTTCCCTCCATCGGGCAAAGCTAGAACAGGTGCTGATGTGAGGGCGCTCTTGAGCTTCTGAAAAGCAAGCTCGCATTCTATGCTCCAAGCAAAAACTAAATTATTCTTCGTCAATTTAGTGAGAGGAGCGGATATCTTTGCGAAGTCCTTGATGAACTTCCGGTAAAAACCCGCAAGACCTAGAAAACTTCTCACTTCGGTTGCGTTCCTTGGAGTCTTCCAATCCTGAACTGCCACTACCTTAGCGGGATCCACCGCTAAGCCTTGCTTAGATACTATATGCCCAAGGAATCTAACTTCCCTTCTCCAAAAGTGACACTTGGAGAACTTGGCCTTCAACTGATGCGCTCTAAGCGTATCCATCACCTCCATGAGATGCCTTGCGTGCTCTTCCTCATCCTTAGAGAAGATCAGAATATCATCTACGAAGACCACAACAAACTTGTTCAAGAACTCCCTGAACACCCTACTCATCAAGTCCACGAAATATGCGGGTGCATTAGTCAAGCCGAACGGCATGACAAGCCATTCGAAGAATCCATCTGGAGTTCTGAACGCAGTCTTGTCTATACTATCTTCAGCTACCCTGAGCTGATGGAACCCCGTAGCAAGATCAAGCTGAGAGAAAACAGAAGCACCGACAAGCTGGTCAAAGAGATCATCAATCCTCGGTAACGGGTGTTTGTTCTTCTTAGTCAGCTTATTCAACTCTCGATAGTCAACACAAAGTCGGAGAGAACCATCTGCCTTGGTAGCAAATACCACAGGCGCTCCCAATTCAGATATACTTCGTCTAATGAAGTTCTTCTCAAGCAACTCTTTTATTTGCTTACTTAGCTCCCGCCTTTCACGCGGAGCCATGTGCCGAACAGGCAAAGAAACCGGCTTTGCATTATCCACAAGATAGATGCGGAAATCAATCTCTCGCTTAGGGGGCAACCCCCTAACTTCATCGAAAACATCCGGATACTCTCGAACCACTCTCATAGACTGAAGAGTTTCCATTGACGAGTCGAGTGATTCCAGATAGCACAACATGACGGGACCTCTCGGATCACAAGAAATCTCTAGGGTGTTTCCGAGGCGAGTCACGAGCCTCACAACCCTATGCTCACAATCAAGAATGGCTCCATATCTGGACAACCAATCCATGCCCAATATCAATCCGTATCCCCTAAAACCAAGAACATAAGCACTGCACAAGAACTCTACACTCAGTATAGAGATCCTCAAATCCCCACATATCATAGACAAATGGGCGGAACCCCCAATAGGATTTGAGACACAGACGGGATCATCTACCAAGCTAGTACTAAGGTGCAAACTATCAACAAGATCAGATGAGATAAAGCTATGCGATGCACCAGAATCAAACAGGGTACGAACTGGAAAATCAGAAAGATATACAAGGCTCTCAACAGAAATACTACCTTGATCGGGAACTGGAGCGACATTGAGAGCATGAACTTGCCCTCCTGAAGGTCCAGCACGCTGAGTCTGGCCCTGGACTTGCCCTTGCTTCCTCGGGCAATCCTTACTAAAATGTCTAGTCTCACCGCAGAAAAAGCATTCGCCATTCTTCCTTTTCCTCTTCTTACAGTCCTTAATAAGATGCCCAACTGAACCGCAATAATGGCACTTCCCCTTGTTGTTCTTGCCCTTGTTGTTGTTGCCCTTGTTGTTGTTGCCCTTGTTGCCTTGACTCTTGTTCTGATTGCCTTGACTGCTCTGACCACTTGGATTTCCCTGATTTCCTTTTCCCTGGGAATCAGTCTTCTTGGCTTGAGTATCATTCACCTTGATCTCCTTCTTGACATCTCCCTGAAGTAATGCCATATCAACCAAGCTCTCAAACGTGTCCCCATGGGGAATATGCGACATAGCCAATCCCTGCAACGGCTCATTCAATCCTCTAGCAAAACGAAGAGCCTTCTTCTGAGGAGTATTCACCATATCCAAGCCAAAACGAGCTAACTGATTGAACTTGTTCACATATTCTTTGACAGACATATCTCCTTGTCTCAGAGTTATGAACCTCTCCATTTGCAGATTCTCCTCAGCAGAAGATAGAAACTTAAGCATGAACCTTGCCCTGAAATCGGCCCAAGTCTCAACAGGCCTAGTACCATTGGTGACTTCCCACCAATAAGCGGCTTCATCCTTCATAAGCCAAACCGCCAACAAGAGCTTCCTCTGATCGTCTAACCCAAAGATAGCAAACAAATCCTCGGTCTCTTTCAACCAATTTCTGGCCTCTACAAAAGTCTCAGTGCCATGAAAGTTCTTGCCACCCATTGCTTTGAAATCTTTGCAAGTCTTTGCGAAGTCAGCTTGAGGATGCTGAGGGGGAGGAGGAAGAGGAACCTCAGCGACAGGAGGAGGAGGAACATTAGCGACAGGAGGAGGAATATTAACTACTGGAGGAGGAGGAGGAGGGACATCTGCGGGGCCGGCTTTGGTCGCCCTAGCCTCCAAAAGTCTCCTATACCAAACAGGTACGTGCACTCCCTCCGGAATAGCAAAGTTATCGGCCATACTGAAAACGAAGAAAAAGACAGATTCAGAATGGAGGAAAACGAAGGAATTTTGCTAATGGCTTTTTGGGGAATAGCCTTTAAAATAAACTAGACTTTTCTTTGGAAAATACTTTATACTTGGTTTTGAAAATAGTTTTCCAAAAGTTTTTCTAAAAACCTTTTTGTTCCTTCTCGTAAACCATATGCTCTGATACCAAATGTAACACCCCACCTCCACCACGGTGGCTCTTGCAAGCACTCTGACTTTGGAGGGGCGTTTGAATCAGGTAAACATGCATAATGATATATCAAGGCAGAACAAGAACATATGTATATATGTAAACAGAGTAAATAACATAGATAAAACAGCGGAAGATTTCAAAACATTTCAAAACAAGTCTGGTACAACATAGCTTTCCAAATAAACAAGTCTAGATTAAACAACATCAACTGAAAAACTGAAATAAATAAGTGCTATCCCCAATTAAGTGGTAACCATAGCTAGCTTCATGTCGAAACCGTACATGAGCTGAAATCCCACAAGCAAGCAATCCGAAATCCAAGCTAAGCTCCAGTATTCCCTCCCTGAGAACCGGGGGGGGGGGGGGAACGGAAGAAAAGAGGCGAAAGAAAACAGATCAGTCAAAAAGACTGAGTAAGCCCTACTACAATCAATGTAAACTGATAAAGTTAACTGGCATGAGCAGCAGGGATGAACATAAGGATAACAATATACTAGCATGATGATTAACTAACAAGGTAGATAAAGGTGTCATCGCATAATCAGGATTAAGGTTTTGCACCACAGGTGTACTAGCAAACTAACATGACTTGAATAAACAAGTATTGATCCCTTGGCCCAATAACATGAAATGACCCTAATACAAGGTCCAACCAAACGGTCTAGTCGATCGGCTCCCTAAGCCTAACTCGTCACGTGTTGGTGTCAATACGGCCCAATCATAATTGTAGTCGAACTGTGCCGGGTCCACCCTTCGGGTGTATCAAGCCCTAGGGTGTCAACCCCTGGACACCATGAACATGAGTGCACAGTCCCGATCTACTGGTACCCGTGCATGTTTTCTCCGGCTACGGACTATGTGCACGACTAGAGTCCGCCCGGAACTACACCGGCGTACCCTCTGCCGTCGCTTTTGGTCACTTACCTCCAGTCCAGTAATCGTGCCCCCACCCTAACCTAGTCCCTAGGTTCATGATGATACTAACTTGGGATTACTACTGGAGTGGGCCCCCATTGCTAGGATTTTTCTAGTGGGTTAAGTACTGTTTAACCCTCTTGCTAATCCTAGATTAACTTGGTTAAGTGTAACGATGAGTTCACGACTTAACCCCGATTAATCTACCAAGCCCAAATTGGTTAAGTATTAAGTGGACCATGCCTTAACCCTAATCACGAGGCATTAATTAATTTAATGCGCCTTAACCTCTCACATTAGACCTTGTTGTGGTTACTAGTTAAGCCGGGCGGGTCCGGGTAGCTTTACACCACAACTTGGTCTAACCTCGGGTTCAAGGTACAACATGACCAACTTTTCACATTGGGTCCTATTGTTTGTAGCAACTAGTTAAGCCGGTCGGTTCCGGGTATGTTTACGCTACAAACTCAACCCAACCTCGAGTTGGCCACACTTATCTTTTCTAAGTGTCATGTCCATCATGTTTCCAAAACATGTTACAAGTTTTCAAGCAATTGGGTAGACCTAACTTAATAGGTAAATTCCCAATGGGTAGACCTAACTTAATAGGTAAATTCCCAAGCTTATGTTTTATGCCTTTTAAGTTTACCCAACCCCAAACGCAATCCCATCGCTTACATATCGCAATAGCGCATAAAGGATAGAAAGAGGGAACTTGGCATAATCATGACATAAAGGTATTGAAGCCACAAGCTTAACATGGTAGCATATGAAATGTTCATATGTTCATACACTTGCATATTACATTTTTAGGCCTCAAAAGCATGCATAAAACCAAACTTAGCATATTGGTGATACATGGTGCTAAATGACATGTAGAGATGGCCATAAGTTCGCATTTAGCCTCACATGCAAGTTATCATAAGAGATATGATAACTTACATGTTGCTAAAATGCAACCTTTGGCATAAAGCTTAAAGCTTTATGTTCATAAACCCAAAATAAGCTTGCATAACATGATAGCATGAACAAAATATTCAACCCAAACTTGCATAACATAACTTGGCATACCTGCATATAAACTTGCATATCACAACATGATAAACTTGCATATAAACTTGCATATCACAACATGATAAACTTGCATATAAACTTGCATATCACAACATGATAAACTTGCATATAAACTTGCATATCATACATTTAACTTTAGAGTTTAAGTATGAAAGTAGAATAGGGCTTACAATGCTTAAGAAGTCACAAAAATATGACAAAGCCCTTATGAAATCAATTAAACCAAAAATGCAAGCAAAACCCTTGAGCCAAAATGATCAAGACTCTTTTTTTATGATGCAAATATATAAACTTGACTTGAATGCAAGCTAATGATGCTCATACAAGTTTGAAAACACTTGTATGCATGGAAAATCACTTAGGAATTTATTTAGGAATTTTATGAAGAGAGTGGAGGCCATGAGAGGATTGATTTTGCCATAGTTTAGTTGTATGAATGAATAATGATGATTTAGGGTAGGTTAGGGTCTTATTTATAGATTAGGCAAGTGTTTTAGGCCATAGGATTAAACCTAGATTCAATCCAAGCCATCAAAGCATGTCTTGGGGAAGAAGTCAAGTGTAGGAACCATCTAGGGCCTCTAGATTAAGGATGAACCATGAGAACCATTCAAATGCAAAATCTGCATTTGAGCGAATCGGCCCACGGGTTGACAGCCAAACACCCAGGATTAACCCCTAGTCGACCCAGCGGGCTCGGGTCGACCTCAAAAATCGGCCGGTTCGGTTATTCCCCTCTCCCAATTCGCTGTTTTGAACATTTTTGCATATTTATTTATTTAATTTTCAATTATATATATATATATATATCAATATATATATATATTTCTCTGCGCAACCCATTTCACTTAATTAAGTATACTTTAATTTGGGAATTTTTCGTGAAACTTCGCGAGGCCATATCTTGGTCATACGGACTCCGATTTCGAAAACTCGGACTCTATTTCGCGTTTTTTTCCGAGACGAACGCAATGGCATAGCCCGTTTCCCTTGATTCAGATTTTTGAATTAAATTCTGCCTCGATTTATGTTATAACAGGTTATTGAAAATACGGGTTGTTACAATAATCCTACTTATAATTTCAACTCAATGGAACATAAACATATGGAATCGGCTAAGTTACATTAACATAACCAATTCACTAGCACATGCAAACTCATACGAACACTAAATTACACTTCTACAAGCCAATGGCTTGTGGCATAGATGTGAGTTCATAAAGAACTCACCTTTGGCTCATGAATGGCAAGAACAAGCTCCAACAAGGAAAATCAAGCTTCAACAAGGAAGAACAAGCACACAAGCGAGCAAATCTCCTATCTTTCATCATTTGCTCCTCCAAAATCACCTCATTCATTCACATACAAACATATATGAATTAGGGTTGCGGAAAAATCTGAAATTGATGAGCTATGGAGATAGAGAAGAGGATAGAGAAGCTTACCCATGTCTTAGAATTGGATTTGCACTTGAATTAAGCTTGGATTTGCAAACCCTTGCCTAGGAATTTTAATTTTCCATCCCCCTTCCCCATTTCTATTTTTTCTAAGTGTTTGGAGAATGAATGAAGAGAAGGAGGATGATTTGGGGTTATATGGTGAGCTAGGTTAGCTCAACCAAGACCCAACCAAAGTGCCAAATTTCCGAATCTCGGAATATATCGATGCTTATAGCCAGAAAGGTCGTAAACGACGATCCGGACTCAATGGAAGTAGTCTCGAGTCCTAATTTTATCGTTTATTAAAAATGACTTTAGAGTGAAACATCAGATACGATGATATATTTAAATAAAATATTTAAATCTATTATCATGGAATGAGCGGGTTGTTACAGACTTCCCCCTTAAAAGAATTGCATCCCCGCAATTCCTTAAGAATGAAGTAAAAAGTAACAACCAAAAATAATACCACAAAGTGGTACAACAAGAACCAACATGAAATGAAAAGATCACACCAACAGGTAGGTGAGATCCCAAATTCGTCTCGCAAGATCATAAAAACTAGAGTTCAATCTCGAATTCCATTACCCATGAAGGTAGTCATCTCAACCGGATAAAATAATTCCAGAAAAATTCATAAGCGCTATGAATTCAAATAGACTCGCCTTTCTTATTATGATTCTCAAGTGAATGAGAATCACTAGAATGCACAAAAACCACGCGAATCTAATTTGGAATTTCAAGGAGCAATGGGACTGCGTCCTACAGACGTGAGATATCAATAATAGATATTTCTCTTAGGATATGAAATGGGAATTTACGATGGTTAACTAATCCATTCCCAAAACTCAATCACGACGACGTAGCGAACACCGATCTTCATCACTTTAGTCTTGCGACAAGGTGGATGACACCCACAAAAGAACAACTCAGAGATTCCAATGAAGTTAGCTAAAGAGAGTGATTCTCGAAGGAATAATCCGTGATCCCAGGTTGGTACGGAATACCAACGAGCTAGAAATGGATAACTAGTATTGGTAATGGAGTACCAATGAACTATTCGGGGAAATCGATTTCTAACCAGGTACTAAATCTCATTTAGTAACCATAAAGACGTATCATTAGGAATTATACAAAATTCCCAATATTTAGAAACTTGATTATCAGTTCTAGAAAATCAGAAACATCGAGAAGATGATGGATAAGTAGTGTAACGTCCCGTATTTTTGGCAGCCAAATACTTTATTTATTTTATTTATTTTAAATATTTTATTTGGAATATTAAAGGGGTTTAATATTTAAATCGCTATTTAAACGAAGTTGAACGATATATATTCATATATAAAATAAAACGAGCCCAGAACAGCGCTGCAGTGCGTAAAATAGAGTTTTGAACTTCAACTGGATATACAGAGCCCGTTTTAAATCAGATTTCTGTGAAACAAGAAACGTACGGAGCAAGTGAAGTATATATTTCTAGTGGAAGAGAAAAATCGGGATTTCGTCATGTAGATTGGAAGTTATGCCCAAATCAATTTGGCCGAAAAACAGCGGCGTAATCGTTTATCGACCATAACGGTTTATTCGATATAACTAGATACAAGTTTCGAATTTAGCCAAGGTTCTTTTGGGACATAGTGCTAATTTAATTTTTAGAATTTTACTGTAATTTTTAATTAATTAAACAAGCAACTTTTTATTTGGAGTATTTTACACCCTGTGACAACATTTTGGGATTTCACAATATAAGTTAAACTACCGGTATTATTATATTTTTGGGATCGCGAAACCTCACTGAACCCGAATGTATTTTTATTTCAGTCTGCAACGCTCATACATGAATACATAGTGGTGTAGGTAACTTTTATTGAATGGTTAACTGGTCAAACGAACTCAAAATTCAACGAAACAAGTTTCATACGAAACCTTAGGAAGAGGTCTAGTGAAACGTCAAGGCCTCATATTTTTAGGATTTTTTCTGTAATTTTTAGGAATTAATGCTCGGTGTTTTTCATCGATATTTTCTAAAGGATTTTCGCAAACGGTGTCGGAATTCGACGAAACCTGTCCCATTGGGTCCGGAATGTTTTTCTATGCTAAGAATAGCCTTTTTATCAAAAAACAGAAATCGTATGTAGCAATTTTTAACCAGATTTCTCGCATGCAAGTTTAGTTATATTATTATATTAATAAATCTTCCCACTTTACTTTGAGAAGTTTTCTTTCTTACTTGGCGTTGCTCATTTTTGTTACTTGCGTTGCACATTTACTCTCTGTGTCCCAAACCCTCTCCACCGTACAATACTTGCGCCCCAAATCTTTTAATTACTTGCATCCCAAACTTTGCTTTTCCTTGGGGCTCACGGTCTGAGAAAAAGCACAACTACTCTATAGCTTTCTGCATCCCTATACACAACAACTTGCTCCACACGGTACACAGCAGCTTGCTCCTCACGGTGTTTCTTCTATAAATACTTGAGCGTTTCATTTTTCTCCTCTCATCAAACACAAAAGCTTCATACATGAAAACTGAGCCTCCTTTCATAAAAAAAAAAGAAGGGGACGGGCGAACAGAAAAGGAAGGAGGAGCCTGGCGTGGGAAAACAAAGGCAAGGGGGTGGCGCACAGTAAAGGCAAAGGAGAAGGTGGACTTGAGAATATTGGGCCATGCAAAATGAATGGGCTTCAGCCTTATTCAAGAGAAAAGAAGAAAAAAATAGAGAGAGCTGGGCGTTGGCATGAAGGGAAAGAATGGCTGAAAACATTTGGAGCTGAAGGAAGGCAGCACAGAACGTGTGCTGCATGGGACGTGTGGACTTCGGTCCTTTCCCCCTTAAAAAAAAAAAAAAGGAAAAATTATTGATGTGAAGCAGCAAGAAGAAAATGGAGAGAGAGGAGCAGCAGTTCAAAAACAGTTGAACAGAGAAGAAAGGCTTTTAACGTGAACTTAAAAGTGACTGAGCATGCCTAATCACGGTGAGTTTTCTAGGTAGCCTGGGTTCATTTAAGTTGTGCCTAATCACACTTTACTTTGGGTAATTATATTTAAAAAAAAAAGTTGATTAATACCATATATAACATAAGGAGACGGTGGACGGGATTGTGCGTGGTCTGTTGAAAAGGGTTACACTTGTGCTTAACTAGTTTTAAATTGTGCCAACTGAAATAGTGCGCACCTGGAAAGGTCTCAACATGCCTAACCTTGTTTTTATGCGCTAATCAAGTTCATGAACCTGTCTAAGCCTAGTAATAGCCTAATTAAGTTTAGTTGTATATTTAAATAATATAAAGTGCCCACTTTAGTTTGCCTGATCCATATTCACCTTGACCAACAAATGTTTTGTCATGGCCTTTCTAATCAAAGTGTTGTTCAACGTCCATGATCAAATATTAATATGAAACGACAATTAGTTTGGACGTGTCGAAAACAAATCAGTTTGTTTTTAAAGAAAAACAAATGAAAATTTAGTCGTATATTATAATATGAGTGACACATTCATATACAGAATCGGACCAAAACAAGGCGCAAGCGTAACATGATGGGACTGGATTTGTTGGAGTTGGCAGCTATGGGGATTTTAATTGAATTAAATGCCCGTTTAATTTGATTAAAACAAACCGTTTCAGCGACGAACGAAATCCGAGGTGAGTTAAACTCACTCAGTTCTCCCTTCTTATATTTTATATAAGTCGGGTTTTATAATTGTGTGCTATGCTTGTTTATGGTTGTTGTTTGTTCGTTCGTTGTATGGGCTGAAACAGTTAAATTAAACGACGGTTTAATTTAATTGAAAACTAATCGTTATTTCTAACGATTAAATCCAAGTGAGGTAACTTACCTCAGTGGTTACGTTTATAACACTATAAACGTTATGATCAAATAGTTGAATGCTTGAGCTGCTGTTATTATCCTAGTATTGACTGTTACAGTTATTATTGACGGTTGTTATTAAACTGTTTTGTTTCATCTGTCTAGATGAAAACAAATATTGGACTGAATAATTTGAATTTGTGGTAACCCATGGTTTTACAGGAAATAACAGTTGATATTGGTAACGTTTATCAATATGATCATGTTGCTTGTATGGAATGTGAAATTGGTTTATATTTCACGGTTTAGTACTATAGTAACCGTTAGCCTCTTTAGTACCGTCAATCAAAAGAGATGATTTGTCGAGATCAATGTTAAATGGATTTTGAATGATTTCAAAGATATGAATATATTTTTATGTGAATTCAAACTATGATTTTTGGTAAAAAAATAATGGTCAAAGTTAAATTTACCAATTTTATAAATATATAAGATATAACAAATAGAAATGTAAGATATTATTGAATAAATGTTTAAATGATATAAACTTTCGGATTGGTTATTTAAATACCAAAATGGTTTGATAAAGGCCTTAACGGTCGTAAAAGAAGTTTTGAATGGATTTCAAAACATCAAAATGGAATAATTGAATCATGGATAGATGAGAATTTATAAAAGAGTTTAAAGAGTGATATTTTGTGATAAATAATCGTTTTAACAACTGGTGTTTCAAATGAATACGAAATGCGATTAAATAACATTTCGTGAATAAGATTTGACAAATTGACAGATTTGAAAGGAATAACGATTTGGAAAGGGGATTTCATAATTTAAAAGAAATCAAAGTTGAAAGTACGATTATGAATGACATTTATGAATGAGATTCAGTTATGTAAATGGAAGCGAGGCTTATTCCGAGGTTCGGAATGATTGATCGAAATGAGTGTTATTCCGAAGATCGGAATGTGATATTCCGAGGTTCGGAATAGTATCTGCTGGCGAGAGTAAATGAAGTATGAAATTTAAATAACGACAACGAATGTTGATTGTCGATAATGAATTGGAAATGGGATTTTTGAATGCAGTTAACAATGTGAAAGTGAAAGAGAATGGTAAGTTATCGTAATTAATTTGCAAAAGATTTTGATTTAATGAATGCAGGAAGTGGTTTGTAAATGTGTTTTGTAACATGGGTTATAAATGGGGTGAACTATTTTAGACATAAGTTTTTAAAGGATTTTCATATGATTTTAGATAACAAATAAGTGGTCGAGTATTATTTAAAGAGAATGTGGTAAGTAAAAGTAAAATGGCTTTGAAATGAAATCTGTAATATTGTTACAGATGATAAGTTAAATTGTTTCGATCAATATAAGAATTTGAAAAGGTATATCAATATAACAAATGTATAAAGTATTAATATGAGATTTATAAAAAGTTTTGTTTATGTGGTTTTAAACAAATGGTTTGAATTGTTGAAATAATTTGTAACATCATAATAAAGAGATATTAAGGAATTTTCATAAGAATTCTAATTAGAATTGAAGCTTTGTCGAGATTTAAATCGGATTTTCAAAGGAACGTATGATTAATAAACTTCTATTTATTCTGAAGACATGAATGTAGTTGGTCAAGGTCTGAGAGGTAATTAAAATACCCCAACTTGAACGACTTCACGATTATCTAAGAATGATATTAGTTTATAAATAAGGACAGTTAAGGGAAACAAAGTTATGATTTTCGGGAATGATATTCTAAACTGCTTTGGAACTTTATAAGTTGAATAAGATAAATTTGGAGAATATTCTTATTTTATAATAAGAAGTAAAAGCGATGTTTAGATATTGGGAAATTTGAAGAATATAATTAACGGACGGTTTGTGAAGAGGCTAAATGATACTAAGTATCGAATCAGTGAATATATCTTGTTATGGATGAATGGTTGTTTTATTTGATAGTTAAATAACCGACTATCAAATTTGGCCCATACGATTGTTGGTATGGAAAGACCGGGATCGAATATATATTCGAAAACCATTCCGTCCAGCAAATACGAATACGTTGAAGATGATGATTCAAGATGGAGCTATTGAAGACCGTGGATCTTCGTAAGCGGAAGAATTACTTAAAATCTCTGACTTGCAACCAGAGAAAAACTGTGATTCGGTCGTGGTTGAAATCAACGGATTCGCAAGGACTTCTCGCTACTGATTCTCAGGGTGATTCCTAGAATGCAGTAGGAGGGTGCCTTCGGTTCATCCTGTTCCTGGATGACTAGTATGGATGGATGTCTGACAGAGTATTTCCAGAAAGGTCACGTATATTGATTTCTCCAACCGTACCAAGAGTGGAAGCGGAGAAGGAAACTTCTTTTAGCTAACACGTAATGTATTGTTGTAGACATCAATTAGTGATTGTTGATGGATCTGACGATGTGACATTTGAAGTAAATATGATGTGCTGATTAAGCGTAGCCTCAAGCCTCATCAACCGGGAGATGACAGAAATTGGGCAGGCAGCATGGCTATGTGGGTCGCTCCCATTAGGGTGTATAATCACCTATCTAGAGAAATTCCTTTTGTTCTTATTCTATCGATTCTGCCCATTCGGGAACGGTGGTTTGAGCCCAACCGTTGGTGATATACATTCGATACACTCAAGCGAAATGAGTGGTCGGTCATGTGAGGGCCGGGTTGCAAGATGTTCTTGTTGAATCCAGTGTATTCGCCTCTAGAGATACACTATCGGCAGGTGGTCCCATACCTTGTCAAGGTCGGAATCCAATCTCCAATAAGCGCCTGCAGTTTTGATTGTATACTATATATGTGGAGCGTGAGATGCAAGCGTTCCGCTAGATTTATATTTACTTGTGTTTAGACACTATTATAATATCAGACAAGTTATTGATTTCAAACTGTTTTGGGTTATCGTAAGGTAAAAACCGTCCGTATTTATGTGTGGATTCGGTCTTACGATTATCCTTTTCTTTCGAAAAGATTTTTACTTTAAAATCAAGTTGTGTGATACCTTAATACTGTGCGAGTTTTACTCACTCTGGTTCACCAGACTGACCCGGTATTTTGTAAATGCTCGGGTTAGACCGGGTTGTACAGGTTCGGGATATCGACTGATGTGAAGAGACGAGCTGGAGAAGTTCAGACGCATTATATATATGGTGTGTATTCCGCTGTGTGATTTATATGAGGACAGGTTATTATAATTGTCCAGATGTGTGATGTACTCTGATGACTGTAAGTATTTTTAAAGCTCTCAATAAAAAATTTAATTCTATATTATATTTTGTTCCGCTGCGATGTGAGACTCTGATTCTGGGTTGTGATGTTTCTTCTTCTTCTATTCTAATATTTCTTTCCTTCTTATCTCATCCTCTAATTTCTTTCTCATAACTATCTAGTGGTTTCGATACTTGAATTCTGAATAGTAATACAGGATTTGTGTATTATTGTCGGGTTTCGGGCGTCGAAATCTCCGGGTCGTTACAAGTAGTGCACAACTTACCACTTCGGAACAACATGATGTAAGATAATTTTCGCCAAAAATCTCAAATCGCAAAAACATCAGTAATTAATCAAAGAACCAATAGACAATTTTTCTAACAAGATGAGATTAAACCAAAGAGGTCATAATCCCCAAAGATTTGATTAACAAGGGTTAACAAAATTGCAGAGACAATTGTCAATCCAAACGGTTCAAGCAAACAAAGGAGGGATATCAAAAGAGCTCATCCTTTCGATATTCATTTCTAAGGACAATGCAAGGCTAAGTCCATAAGTGAATTGACTATAGCACTTCCGGATGATCGACTAGATCATAGTAAGGAATTATTGATTTTGCCGTAGATCGCAAAACCCAAATCTCCCCTCCCCACGGGATTCCCATTCTCTCGAGTGATCGTCCACTAGAGAAAATAAGAAGATCCATGGAGTTACAAGAATACTAAATTCTCTTTAGCAAATCGAGACAAGGATTAAGAATTAGGCAAGATTCTGAATCACTAAGAATTCTCGAAAATCAAAGATCTGAAATCCAGAAACAAGAGACATAAATAAATAACTTTTTGGGTTGTTCCTGGAGTTATTTAATTTACTCAAAGAAAAGATTCAATATAATTTCTAATTGAAAATCTTTAACCACTCAAATTCTTGGAATTGCTCCAAGGATATCTACAAATAAATTATCTAGAAAAATAACAAACGATTATGAAAAATTGCAAAAATCCAAAATATTATTATTTTGATTAACTTATGAGGAGAATTTTAATTTTAGGAATCATTTCGAATGTCGGATCATCACATAATGGTGTTTAGGAATTCCGAACTACAACATGGCATCCCATATATCGTTCGAGATCCTTAACGCACCCGATGGACAAGTTAACACAAGAAAGTCCTCATAATTTATAACCTTCACGCAGATCTCGCGAAAATATTAAAATTCAATAAATCATTCAGGATGGCATAAAGGAAATAAAATTCCTTTATCAACTTACGAATAAAACACAAATGATATCCTTTGATAACGAAGAACATGATCAACGTATATCAAAAGAACACAAATAAAATAAACTCTGAACAAGGTAAATGACATTAAGGAATTAATTACGTTTACCCTAACTCAAGAAGAGGGATCACAAGAAGCGGGATGCTTTCCCTCGTTCTTGATCTTGAGTTTGTAACACATGATACATTTGTTGAGTTAATTTAGCACAAATGCTTGGTGGCTCACACCGGCCCAACGAGGTAACAAATGAGTTGTTTTAGCCCGAAGGCTTGGTGATCTCCGTACTGACCGACAAGTGATCAATAGACCATGTTAGGCATGTAATGACGTACGAAACAATCTTAACTAGAAATCAAGAAATATCAGAATCAAAGATGCTTACGGCGTGCATAACGACGCACGGGCAAGATATCCAATGATCAATCAACTACAAAGATATTAAATAGATATCGATTAGCAACTCGATTCATAGAACAAAACAGAAGCACAACAAGAGCACACGAGCCCTAGACGGACTATAGAAATCAACTCGAAGGAGAGGAGTCAATAACTATTCTAAAAGACTAAAAATATGTCACTATATACTCAAACACCCCTCCGTAGGACGTACAATGGGTGAACTGGCACTTGCACGGCTACGACGAACTATTTCGCTTCTTTAAGGAAAAAGAAGGAGGAAAAAGTTAGTCTCAAGTTGAATTCAAACGACGCGAATTCAATCAAAATGGAATCATATAGAAAGATAAGATATGACGGGTCTTAAGACTCTAACTAAAACTGTAACACCCCACCTCCGCCAGGGTGTCTCTTGCAAGCACTCTGACTTTGGAGGGGCGTTTGAATCAGGTAAACATGCATAATGATATATCAAGGCAGAACAAGAACATACGTATATATGTAAACAGAGTAAATAAGATAAGTAAAACAGCGGAAGATTTCAAACTATTTCAAAACAAGTCTGGTACAACATAATGTCAACTTTCCAAATAAACAAGTCTAGATAAAAACAACATCAACTGAAAAACTGAAATACATAAGTACTATCCCCAAAATAAGTGATAACCATAGCTAGCTTCATGTCAAGACCGTACATGAGCTAAATCCCACAAGCAAGTGATCAGAAATCCAAGCTAAGCTCCAATATTCCCACCCTGAGAACCTAGGGGGGGGGTGAGGGGGAACGGAAGAAAAGAGGCGAAAGAAAAACAGGTCAGTCAAAAAGACTGAGTAAGCCCTACTACAATCAATGTAAACTGATAAAGTTAACTGGCATGAGAAGCAGGGATGAACATAAGGATAACAACATACTAGCATGATGATTAACTAACAAGGTAGATAAAGGTGTCATCGCATAATCAGGATTAAGGTTTTGCACCACAGGTGTACTAGCAAACTAACATGACTTGAATAAACAAGTATTGATCCCTTGGCCCAAGCTTTGGCCCAATAACATGAAGTGACCCTAATACGAGGTCCAATAAAATGAAGTGACCCTAATACGAGGTCCAACCAAACGGTCTAGTCGATCGGCTCCCTATAAGCCTAACTCGTCACGTGTTGGTGTCAATACGGCCCAAACATAATTGTAGTCAGACTGTGCCGGGTCCACCCTTCGGGTGTATCAAGCCCTAGGGTGTAAACCCCTGGACACCATAAACATAAATGCACAGTCTCGATCTACTGGTACCCGTGCATGTTTTCTCCGGTTACGGACTATGTGCACGACCATGGTCCGTCCAGAACTACACCGGCGTACCACTCTGTCGTCGTTTTTGGTCACTTACCTCAAGTCCAGTAATCGTGCTCCCTCCCTAGCCTAGTCCCTAGGGTCTTAATGATACAAACTTGGGATTACTGCTGGAGTGGACCCCCATTGCTAGGATTTTCTAGTGGGTTAAGTACGGTTTAACCCTCTTGCTAATCATGGATTAACTTGGTTAAGTGTAACGATGAGTTCACGACTTAACCCTGATTAATCTACCAAGCCCGCATTGATTAAGTATTAAGTGGACCATGACTTAAACCCTAATCATGAGGTATTAATTAATTAATGTGCCTTAACCTCTCACATTAGACTTCGTTGCGGTTACTAGTTAAGCCGGTCGGTTCCGGGTAGCTTTACACCACAACTTGGTCTAACCTCGGGTTCGAGGTACAACATGACCAACTTCTCACATTGGGTCCTATTGTTTGTAGCAACTAGTTAAGCCGGTCGGTTCCGGGTAGGTTTACGCTACAAACTCAACCCAACCTCGAGTTGGTCACACTTATATTTTCTAAGTGTCATGTCCATCATGTTTCCAAAACATGTTACAAGTTTTCAAGAATTTGGGTAGACCTAACTTAATAGGTAAATTCCCAATCTTATGTTTTTATGTCTTTTAAGTTTACCCAACCCTAAACGCAATCCCATCGCTTACATATCGCAATAGCACATAAAGGATAGAAAGAAGGAACTCCGCATAATCATGACATAAAGGTGTTGAAGCCACAAGTTTAACATGGTGGCATATGAAATGTACATATGTTCATATACTTGCATATTACATTTTTAGGCCTCAAAAGCATGCATAAAACCAAACTTAGCATATTGGTGATACATGGTGATAAATGACATGTAGAAATGGCCATAAGTTCGCATTTAGCCTCACATGCAAGTTATCATAAGAGATATGGTAACTTACATGTTGCCAAAATGCAACCTTTAGCATAAAGCTTGAAGCTTTAAGCTCATAAACCCAAGATAAGCTTGCATAACATGATAACATGAGTAAGACGATCAACCCAAACTTGCATACATAATATGGCAACTTGCATATCATAACATAGCAAACTTGCATAACATAACATGGCAACTTGCATATCATAACATAGCAAACTTGCATACATAACATGATAGACTTGCATAACACATCATAGTAAACTTGCATATCATAATGATCAAACACAACTTGCATCATTCATTAACTTTAGAGTTTAAATATGAAAGTAGAAAAGGGCTTACAATGCTTATGAAGACTCAAATAAGTATAAGCAAATATAAGATTGAGACAAAGCCCTTATGCAATCAAATAAACCCAAAATGCAAGCTCCAATAGAAAAACCCTTGAGCAAAAATGATCAAAACTCTTGCTTTATGATGTAAATATGGAAACTTGACTTGAATGCAAGCTAATGATGCTCATACAAGCTTGAAAACACTTGTATGCATGGAAAATATCTCATAGAAATTTATTTAGGAATTTTATGAAGAGAGTGGAGGCCATGAGAGGAGTGATTTTGCCATAGTTTAGTTGTATGAGTGAATAATGTTGATTTAGGCTTAGGTTAGGGTCTTATTTATAGAGATTAGGATTAGTTCTAGCCTTAGGATTAAACCCTAGTTCCAATCTCAGCCCTCAAAACCGAATCTGGCCCCCAAACTCAACACAACTCCAAAATGGTGCACCAGGCAAAACTGCCCGGCTGAACCAAGTCGACAGCCAAGTCGACAGGGCTGTCGACTTGGGTGTAAAGACCCGCAACTCCCCGTAAAGGAAAGCGTCGGATAGTTCGAGAACAAACCACAACAGAACGCATACAGAAGAACATTTCATTGTATATTACAACAATGCATCAGATTACAAGAATATACAGAGTATAAACGAATATTACACAGAAATATCAGAGATTTAAATTACATTTAAATACATAGCAGCGGAAAAATAATACAATACACAACTAGAAGAGATATACGGATACCAAGCTTTCCGGATATCGTTCCAGCTGTAAACCAGGATCCTGTGAATATAAATCTGCAAAACCAAAACTACTAGCTGCCCGTGTCGAAAATAAGGGCACCCAGAGTTTAGGTTAAAACAATAAACTCCAGGTCAGTCATGTGACTGGTGTGAGAACTAAAACAGTTATTAATCTTTATTTCAAATCATTAGGTAAATCAAGGGACCACGCCGTATAACACGGAACGGGTTTCCTCCCAAGAATACCAGTGCATAAAACCAACAGCGCAATGCTAAATAAAGAAAAATGAAGCTGTTGTAAGACCCAGGTCCCATCACACAATGCAACGCAGTCGAGGATAGGGTTTTCCCTTATAACAGCCAAAGAATGCTTGATACGTTTAAAACAACTCATTTGATACTATTATAAGTGCATAGTATATAAAACACTTCAAATCATAAGTATCAATCATAGGCGGCATGAGCGCCCCATCCCACTATGTCGCCATATATAGGATATACAATCAAAACCGCAAAGTCTCGTATTTGGAAATTGGGTTTCCATCTATGAACCGAGGCAAAAGATAGTCCTCAACCGATTCGAGACAATCTAGCCCATGTCTCAGGCAAGCGCGCAGGCAAGCCTTGGATCGTCAGGGCCGGTCCACACGGAGTGGATTATTATGCCTGAACAATACGTCTCCCCACCCTATGGGGTGTAAGTCTGGTCCGTCAGCCGACCAGAATGCATTCGGCCGAAACCGATATAACCGAGGCGCCTCGCAACAGCAACAACCACATAAGTCAAACTCGTCAGGGCGTGTAAAACCACTGACGCCACTTCTAGCTAGAAAGAAACGCAAGTCCTCCCTGAGGTCCGTCTCCCGTTTTTGGTTCATACCTGGTGTGAAACACGCGAGGTAAACGTTACACAAAGCTACGCCACAAAGGCCGTGCTTTGATCATCACCACAAGACTTTGCTTTTCAACAGAAGCCTTGATCATTTGCATCTTAGCATGCCACACAGGCAAACCATCCTATGCAACCGATATCAGTCACACAGAATGAAATCCGATGTCAGACACACAGTCCATTTACAAGTCCGTTCTGGGTCTGAACGAAACCGGAGGCACCTAGTACCCCGCATATCCATCGATCTCCAAGTACGTCTGGACGATCACTAACTGTTTCCATCTTCTTGGGTGTACAGCCCAATCAAGATCATCAGTTATCACCCAAACGACGTGAAGACCTCCGGTCTTCGACCATCGTCTTCATCTTCGACTTATCGTCGTATCAGTTATTCAGAATGGGATGAACCCGGTCTTTCCGAATAACTCGCGTATATTTTAAATAAGTGTTACACAAACACAACATACGCCTCATTCCAATTCATTAGTCACTAACCGTAAATTAATCAAGAGAATAATTCCCCAAATATTAACCCCGAAGGCCGAAACCAACATCAGATCAATATCCAGAAAACCATTCTGCTTGGCTAACCGACAGTTAGTTTCTAAATTTCACGTTCAAATCTAATTAAAGATTTAACTATCGCCTGGAGCAAAACTGGTGATACTCCATTCTCGATCTTTTCAATCTAATTAAAGATTCATTAAAACTCCACTTAGTTTTAATCTGTGACTGGGTTAAAGAATCAGTGTCATTTAAAACACGGTTCACGATAAACCCAAAGTCACATCCCATTAATTATCGGGTTAAAGAACAAGTGTTATTTAAAACACTGTTCACGATAAACCCAAAAATCAATATCCATTCAATTCCAATTAAATATTATTTAATTGGTACACTTCATTAAATCTAAATAAAAAGATTTAATCTTTTCTCAACTGGGTTCAAGAACAGTGTTAGTGAAGACACCATTCACGACAAACCCAAATCACATTCGATTAATTATCGGGTTAAAGAACAAGTGTTATTTAAAACACTGTTCACGATAAACCCAAAAATCAATACCAATTCAATTCCAATTAAATATCATTTAATTGGTACACTTCATTAAATCTAAATAAAAAGATTTAATCTTTTCTCAACTGGGTTCAAGAACAGTGTTAGTGAAGACACCATTCACGACAAACCCAAATCACATTCGATTAATTATCGGGTTAAAGAACAAGTGTTATTTAAAACACTGTTCACGATAAACCCAAAAATCAATACCAATTCAATTCCAATTAAATATCATTTAATTGGTACACTTCATTAAATCTAAATAAAAAGATTTAATCTTTTCTCAACTGGGTTCAAGAACAGTGTTAGTGAAGACACCATTCACGACAAACCCAAATCACATTCGATTAATTATCGGGTTAAAGAACAAGTGTTATTTAAAACACTGTTCACGATAAACCCAAAAATCAATACCAATTCAATTCCAATTAAATATCATTTAATTGGTACACTTCATTAAATCTAAATAAAAAGATTTAATCTTTTCTCAACTGGGTTCAAGAACAGTGTTAGTGAAGACCCCATTCACGACAAACCCAAATCACATTCGATATTCAATACAAGGCTCTGAATAGAAAATATATCGGCTTATATTCAATATCGAATTCTACGACTAACAAATGTCGTATTGGAAATAACGATATAAATATATATCTTTCAAATTTCCATAACAACACCTGTATAATCACGAATTCCAACATCGAAATATTCCGAAGACAATTTCGATTCAAATCCACTCCAATGCAATCATTGGAAATTTTGGTTATTTTCAAAACCATTTCAAATTCAATTTATTTATTTAAAAATAAATAGAATTATAATTCTAGTTCAAAACTAGTTCATTTCGATAAAAATCTATTTTTATCTTTTCAAATAGGGAGTTTTTCATCCTAATTCTTTCTAAATCATTTCTTATGATTTTACACAAATTATTATTATTTTTAATAATTTTATCAAGGCCCGTACAGTCGATTTCCAACAATGGCCATCGAACTGCACTTACAGCGACCTTTTTCGAATTTGATTTGGACGTATCTCCAAATCCAACCGTTAGATTTCAAATTTCTAATATTCGTTAGAAAGCTCTTTTCGATACGAACCCAACGGTTCCGGTTTTAGGAGAATCCGACGGTCGGATCTCCCGTAATGTCCGTTTGAAATAAATGGTCGAAATTCGCGAACTGCCGCGGCGCGGCGCGTTCTATTCAGGCCATTATATTATATATATAATATATATAATATATATTTCGTCGATTTCTATTTAAAACGAATTATATAAATAGTTTTAAATTCATTTCAAAATCTATTTCAACTTCCATTTCAATTCAAAGCAAAATTGAATTCTTCTTTATAAATTCGTTTCAAAATTCATTTCTGTTCAATTCAAATTTCAATTCAATTTGAATTCATATTCAATTCAATTCATTTCGAAATCGTTTTCAATTCAATTCATTTCGAAATCGTTTTCAATTCAATTCATTTCGAAATCACTTAAAATTGATATAAATATCGTTCACGTCAAAATGGCGTCAATCTAATCCTCACGGCTTCACATATTTCTATTTTCAAATATTCTATTTCAAATATTTCTATTTCAAATATTTCTATTTCAAATATTTCTATTTCAAATATTTCTATTTCAAATATTTCTATTTCAAATATTTCTATTTCAAATATTTCTTTTTCAAATATTTCTTTTTTTCTCGAAACTGGAATGAGGCCCAATCAATTACCATATAATGTTAATTATATGGATTTTCTACAACACATGTATATATCAACAACGATGAATAATCAACCATCAACCAAAGTGCACTACACTGTATAAGCATCAAATATAGACATTTAACGCTTATAGCAGCTTGTCAATCAATCGATCGACATATTTAATAAATCAGGATGAGTGAACTTCAAATTTCATCCTAACACCCGTGTGGGGTTTCAAACAATCAAACACATATTTTATTTGTGCAGTTAGGCGATGTGTAAAATTTATCGACCCAATCAACGTCATTCAAATAGGTGTACATAAACAAACCGTCTGGTTTGTAAATGAATATTTATTTATTCACATTCACGTTAAAAATTATATTTTTAACGATAATACATTTTATTTTAACATATGAATTTATATTCAGTTCATTCGTTAAATAAAATGCTATTTTTATTTTTCTAACTTATTTTAGAAAATTTCGGCGGCATAACGGCACGATACTAGAAACGGGACAAGGCCTAGCCTTATCCCCGGTCTAGTGAAGGCCCACGCCATTCACTCATCAATCAAATCAATTTCATTTTGCAAACCACAAAATTTGGAGTAAGGGTCTAACCTAGCCTTACTCCTTCGCCTTATAACGGCGCACGTCTAAGCCTAACCAATTTATCGATTCGATTTTTCACATCACAAACCACATTCAAACCAATATCGCAATCAATCACCAAACAATCAAACAAACAAGTCCATGGTCTGTGGACGATTGTGTCGGGTGCTACTAAGCACCGTCTGCATCCTAGTATATATATATAACTAGAAAAATAAATTGAAAGGTGAGAAATTCTCACATATAGCTATCCTAGCTCCACGGCTCTTCATTTGCAGAAGTCTTCGTCGTTTCGCCTTTTTGTCACCTTCGTTGCTGCTTTCACTACATACGTAAAAATCACATTTTTACTTCGCTATTCAATATGTAAAAGTCGTATTTTTACTTCGCTATTCAATATGTAAAAATCGTATTTTTACTTCGCTATTCTATATATAAAAATCGAATTTTTATTTCAAAGTTCAATATATAAAAATCGAATTTTTATTTCAAAGTTCAATATATAAAAATCGAATTTTTATTTCAAAGTTTAATATATAAAAATCGAATTTTTATTTCAAAGTTCAATATATAAAAATCGAATTTTTATTTCAAAGTTCAATATATAAAAATCGAATTTTTATTTCAAAGTTTATATCTTTTCTTTTACTTTTCAAAATTCAATCTTTTTTCTATTTAAACAAAAATCAGTTTTTTTTTTAAACTCTTTTTAAAAATTCAGTTTTTAAAATTCTTTTTAAAAATTCAGTTTTTAAAATTCTCTAATTTCAGTTTTTATTTATTCTTCTAAATTCAGTTTTTTATTTATTCTTCTAAATTCAGTTTTTTTTTTTTTTTTTTTTTTTTTTTTAAATAAAAAGAATCAGTTTTAAAGCTTTTCAAAAATCAGTTTTATACTTTCTAAAAAAAATCAGTTTTATACTTTCTTAAAAAAATCAGTTTTATTTTCTTTAAAATTCAGTTTCTAAACTGTTAAAGTAAAAACAGTATTTAATCTTTAAAAATAAAAACAGTATTAAATCTAATTAAAATTCTGTATTTAACCTAATTAAAATTCAGAAAATAAAAATAAAGTAAAATACTTACTTGTTTTAGAAAAGAGGAGCAGCGTTCGTCGGTGAAGACTAGGGGGTTGCGGGGTTGGGCAGGGAGGCGGAGGGGTAGGCGATCGCTTCCAGGGAGGGCGGCGCTAGGGCTTCGATGGATGGGGGGGGGGGGGTCTGGGTCTGGAACATTGCGCTCGAACTTGGGGGGATTCTTCTGGGTGGCTTGCCGCGGCACTGGGGGGAAGAGTCGAGGGTGGAGGCGGCGGTGGTGCTGGCGTCGATCGCCAGGAGGAGTCGCAGTTGTTTTTTTTTTTTTTTTTTTTTTTCCCTTTTCTGATCGGATTGAAAATGAAAGAGGGGGGGGGGGGCCAGAGCGGGTTTAAGGGAAGAGGGTTTGTTGTTTTTTTTTTTTTTTTTTTTTTTTTTTTTATTTAATTTGCAACAGTTGACTTTTACATACGACCTCGAAACGAGGTCCACCGTCTGTCGCCCATAGCGTTTCACCCCTATTCCGAACACACTGGGATATGTACCGCAAGCTGAATCGACCGTTTCGATCAGTTTCCGTTGTATTTACATTTAAATCATTATATTGAATTTTAAACGTACCTTTCAAATTACCGGAGTCACATACGAACTTTAAAAATTCCTGAAAAATATTTTCTAGCTTCGTATTGACGATACGGTCCTAACAAAACTAGTTTCGTCGAATTCTGAGACCGTTTGTAAAATGGCCAATTTCCAGTCGATTAAAATCAACTGAAACTGGTCAAACGCGTTTTCCTTTGCCACGCTCACATATCGATTCGAAAAATTATGAAATTTGGAATCTAGCAATAATTTGACACTGCGGACCCAACAAAACTGGTTTCGTCGAAATCCGAGGTCGTTTGCAAAATGGCTATTTTTAAGGGCTATATATTATATTAAAATATATATAAATTCCACAGCGACTATTTCTAATTTTCAACTGGACATATCTCATCATTTATAAAGTGAAATCTCAGTTTGTTAACTTCGTTCCAAAGATATAGTTATACAGATTCAAATATTTCTTGTTTCGTTCAATTCTGACTTATATTGAATTCTGTATATTCATTTGAAATTAGAAATCGAATTTTCGAACTACCGCGCCATTTTCAATTCTATTTATAATTATATATAAATATTTATATTCTAACGACGACGTATATAAATATATACGTCGAATTCTATTCAAAATAAATTTCTCGTCGATATTATTTAAAATAATTCATTTTTAAATAAACAAAATTCGATAAAATTACCAAAACAAAAATTTCAAACTGGCTCGCATTTTACGGGTTGTTACAATCTCCCCCACTTAAAACTTTTCGTCCCCGAAAAGGAACAAAGTCGAAAGTGGTTTGATTAATCAACTCTACGCTCGATCAGGCTTCCATTCTCCAACTCTTTAGTTTCTGAGAATTTTCAAAATTTCAAAAATTTGGCTAACACCCTAAATTTTCGAAAAATTTCGCCATAACCTCCCCTGCAATGGGAGCATCGGGGAATTTCAAATAGCTTCCCCGGTCCTTCAGATCTCAAAAAGAAAAAGAAAAAGCCAAGCGGCTAGCCAATAGGCTCACAAAATCATCATCACCCAAACAAAACAGGAAATTATGTAGTAAACATGTACCTATTTGTCGGGCAAACAAATTTTATTCTCTGGCTCTAGCCTCCTTGCTATGACCTGTTCAATGATATATATGTATATGCAAGCAAATGCGACCAATTTTCAATACAATTCAATATTCGATCAAATTAGGCATACTAGTTCAAAATTATCAAACAAATAAACAAACAACACAAACATCAATCCATTAGTTGATTATCATTTGAAATTCATAACTTTGATATATAGTCAAAAATCAGATTTTTGATGCCAAATCACAACAATAGGCCCTATCTAATTTTGGTTCTCACACCAGTCAATAGGAAATATATAGATATCACACATTCGTTACTCGAACATGAATACTAATGACGACTAGTCAATCATCAGAATCATCTTCGGGCGACTAGAATGTGATTCCATATCTATCCAGTATATTAAAATTTCGAATACACGCGGATCAGACGTATACGCAAAATCTATATATACTGGATTGTCCACATCAATATAAATAGATAATCAAATACGAATAATTGATTTAGATTTTAAAAACAAAATTTGTTTTCATTTTCAAAAATATACTCTTCACACTCGTTCTAGGATACTACTGATCCTATCTCTAACGAGTCATTCTCATTGGATATTACTAATCCAATTTCTGATGAATTCTTTCGTATGGTTCTAATGTGCCTTGTTCTCTAGCTTTGTAAACCAAAGCTCTGATACCACGTGTAAAGACCCGCAACTCCCCGTAAAGGAAAGCGTCGGATAGTTCGAGAACAAACCACAACAGAACGCATACAGAAGAACATTTCATTGTATATTACAACAATGCATCAGATTACAAGAATATACAGAGTATAAACGAATATTACACAGAAATATCAGAGATTTAAATTACATTTAAATACATAGCAGCGGAAAAATAATACAATACACAACTAGAAGAGATATACGGATACCAAGCTTTCCGGATATCGTTCCAGCTGTAAACCAGGATCCTGTGAATATAAATCTGCAAAACCAAAACTACTAGCTGCCCGTGTCGAAAATAAGGGCACCCAGAGTTTAGGTTAAAACAATAAACTCCAGGTCAGTCATGTGACTGGTGTGAGAACTAAAACAGTTATTAATCTTTATTTCAAATCATTAGGTAAATCAAGGGACCACGCCGTATAACACGGAACGGGTTTCCTCCCAAGAATACCAGTGCATAAAACCAACAGCGCAATGCTAAATAAAGAAAAATGAAGCTGTTGTAAGACCCAGGTCCCATCACACAATGCAACGCAGTCGAGGATAGGGTTTTCCCTTATAACAGCCAAAGAATGCTTGATACGTTTAAAACAACTCATTTGATACTATTATAAGTGCATAGTATATAAAACACTTCAAATCATAAGTATCAATCATAGGCGGCATGAGCGCCCCATCCCACTATGTCGCCATATATAGGATATACAATCAAAACCGCAAAGTCTCGTATTTGGAAATTGGGTTTCCATCTATGAACCGAGGCAAAAGATAGTCCTCAACCGATTCGAGACAATCTAGCCCATGTCTCAGGCAAGCGCGCAGGCAAGCCTTGGATCGTCAGGGCCGGTCCACACGGAGTGGATTATTATGCCTGAACAATACGTCTCCCCACCCTATGGGGTGTAAGTCTGGTCCGTCAGCCGACCAGAATGCATTCGGCCGAAACCGATATAACCGAGGCGCCTCGCAACAGCAACAACCACATAAGTCAAACTCGTCAGGGCGTGTAAAACCACTGACGCCACTTCTAGCTAGAAAGAAACGCAAGTCCTCCCTGAGGTCCGTCTCCCGTTTTTGGTTCATACCTGGTGTGAAACACGCGAGGTAAACGTTACACAAAGCTACGCCACAAAGGCCGTGCTTTGATCATCACCACAAGACTTTGCTTTTCAACAGAAGCCTTGATCATTTGCATCTTAGCATGCCACACAGGCAAACCATCCTATGCAACCGATATCAGTCACACAGAATGAAATCCGATGTCAGACACACAGTCCATTTACAAGTCCGTTCTGGGTCTGAACGAAACCGGAGGCACCTAGTACCCCGCATATCCATCGATCTCCAAGTACGTCTGGACGATCACTAACTGTTTCCATCTTCTTGGGTGTACAGCCCAATCAAGATCATCAGTTATCACCCAAACGACGTGAAGACCTCCGGTCTTCGACCATCGTCTTCATCTTCGACTTATCGTCGTATCAGTTATTCAGAATGGGATGAACCCGGTCTTTCCGAATAACTCGCGTATATTTTAAATAAGTGTTACACAAACACAACATACGCCTCATTCCAATTCATTAGTCACTAACCGTAAATTAATCAAGAGAATAATTCCCCAAATATTAACCCCGAAGGCCGAAACCAACATCAGATCAATATCCAGAAAACCATTCTGCTTGGCTAACCGACAGTTAGTTTCTAAATTTCACGTTCAAATCTAATTAAAGATTTAACTATCGCCTGGAGCAAAACTGGTGATACTCCATTCTCGATCTTTTCAATCTAATTAAAGATTCATTAAAACTCCACTTAGTTTTAATCTGTGACTGGGTTAAAGAATCAGTGTCATTTAAAACACGGTTCACGATAAACCCAAAGTCACATCCCATTAATTATCGGGTTAAAGAACAAGTGTTATTTAAAACACTGTTCACGATAAACCCAAAAATCAATATCCATTCAATTCCAATTAAATATTATTTAATTGGTACACTTCATTAAATCTAAATAAAAAGATTTAATCTTTTCTCAACTGGGTTCAAGAACAGTGTTAGTGAAGACACCATTCACGACAAACCCAAATCACATTCGATTAATTATCGGGTTAAAGAACAAGTGTTATTTAAAACACTGTTCACGATAAACCCAAAAATCAATACCAATTCAATTCCAATTAAATATCATTTAATTGGTACACTTCATTAAATCTAAATAAAAAGATTTAATCTTTTCTCAACTGGGTTCAAGAACAGTGTTAGTGAAGACACCATTCACGACAAACCCAAATCACATTCGATTAATTATCGGGTTAAAGAACAAGTGTTATTTAAAACACTGTTCACGATAAACCCAAAAATCAATACCAATTCAATTCCAATTAAATATCATTTAATTGGTACACTTCATTAAATCTAAATAAAAAGATTTAATCTTTTCTCAACTGGGTTCAAGAACAGTGTTAGTGAAGACACCATTCACGACAAACCCAAATCACATTCGATTAATTATCGGGTTAAAGAACAAGTGTTATTTAAAACACTGTTCACGATAAACCCAAAAATCAATACCAATTCAATTCCAATTAAATATCATTTAATTGGTACACTTCATTAAATCTAAATAAAAAGATTTAATCTTTTCTCAACTGGGTTCAAGAACAGTGTTAGTGAAGACCCCATTCACGACAAACCCAAATCACATTCGATATTCAATACAAGGCTCTGAATAGAAAATATATCGGCTTATATTCAATATCGAATTCTACGACTAACAAATGTCGTATTGGAAATAACGATATAAATATATATCTTTCAAATTTCCATAACAACACCTGTATAATCACGAATTCCAACATCGAAATATTCCGAAGACAATTTCGATTCAAATCCACTCCAATGCAATCATTGGAAATTTTGGTTATTTTCAAAACCATTTCAAATTCAATTTATTTATTTAAAAATAAATAGAATTATAATTCTAGTTCAAAACTAGTTCATTTCGATAAAAATCTATTTTTATCTTTTCAAATAGGGAGTTTTTCATCCTAATTCTTTCTAAATCATTTCTTATGATTTTACACAAATTATTATTATTTTTAATAATTTTATCAAGGCCCGTACAGTCGATTTCCAACAATGGCCATCGAACTGCACTTACAGCGACCTTTTTCGAATTTGATTTGGACGTATCTCCAAATCCAACCGTTAGATTTCAAATTTCTAATATTCGTTAGAAAGCTCTTTTCGATACGAACCCAACGGTTCCGGTTTTAGGAGAATCCGACGGTCGGATCTCCCGTAATGTCCGTTTGAAATAAATGGTCGAAATTCGCGAACTGCCGCGGCGCGGCGCGTTCTATTCAGGCCATTATATTATATATATAATATATATAATATATATTTCGTCGATTTCTATTTAAAACGAATTATATAAATAGTTTTAAATTCATTTCAAAATCTATTTCAACTTCCATTTCAATTCAAAGCAAAATTGAATTCTTCTTTATAAATTCGTTTCAAAATTCATTTCTGTTCAATTCAAATTTCAATTCAATTTGAATTCATATTCAATTCAATTCATTTCGAAATCGTTTTCAATTCAATTCATTTCGAAATCGTTTTCAATTCAATTCATTTCGAAATCACTTAAAATTGATATAAATATCGTTCACGTCAAAATGGCGTCAATCTAATCCTCACGGCTTCACATATTTCTATTTTCAAATATTCTATTTCAAATATTTCTATTTCAAATATTTCTATTTCAAATATTTCTATTTCAAATATTTCTATTTCAAATATTTCTATTTCAAATATTTCTATTTCAAATATTTCTATTTCAAATATTTCTTTTCCAAATATTTCTTTTTTTCTCGAAACTGGAATGAGGCCCAATCAATTACCATATAATGTTAATTATATGGATTTTCTACAACACATGTATATATCAACAACGATGAATAATCAACCATCAACCAAAGTGCACTACACTGTATAAGCATCAAATATAGACATTTAACGCTTATAGCAGCTTGTCAATCAATCGATCGACATATTTAATAAATCAGGATGAGTGAACTTCAAATTTCATCCTAACACCCGTGTGGGGTTTCAAACAATCAAACACATATTTTATTTGTGCAGTTAGGCGATGTGTAAAATTTATCGACCCAATCAACGTCATTCAAATAGGTGTACATAAACAAACCGTCTGGTTTGTAAATGAATATTTATTTATTCACATTCACGTTAAAAATTATATTTTTAACGATAATACATTTTATTTTAACATATGAATTTATATTCAGTTCATTCGTTAAATAAAATGCTATTTTTATTTTTCTAACTTATTTTAGAAAATTTCGGCGGCATAACGGCACGATACTAGAAACGGGACAAGGCCTAGCCTTATCCCCGGTCTAGTGAAGGCCCACGCCATTCACTCATCAATCAAATCAATTTCATTTTGCAAACCACAAAATTTGGAGTAAGGGTCTAACCTAGCCTTACTCCTTCGCCTTATAACGGCGCACGTCTAAGCCTAACCAATTTATCGATTCGATTTTTCACATCACAAACCACATTCAAACCAATATCGCAATCAATCACCAAACAATCAAACAAACAAGTCCATGGTCTGTGGACGATTGTGTCGGGTGCTACTAAGCACCGTCTGCATCCTAGTATATATATATAACTAGAAAAATAAATTGAAAGGTGAGAAATTCTCACATATAGCTATCCTAGCTCCACGGCTCTTCATTTGCAGAAGTCTTCGTCGTTTCGCCTTTTTGTCACCTTCGTTGCTGCTTTCACTACATACGTAAAAATCACATTTTTACTTCGCTATTCAATATGTAAAAGTCGTATTTTTACTTCGCTATTCAATATGTAAAAATCGTATTTTTACTTCGCTATTCTATATATAAAAATCGAATTTTTATTTCAAAGTTCAATATATAAAAATCGAATTTTTATTTCAAAGTTCAATATATAAAAATCGAATTTTTATTTCAAAGTTTAATATATAAAAATCGAATTTTTATTTCAAAGTTCAATATATAAAAATCGAATTTTTATTTCAAAGTTCAATATATAAAAATCGAATTTTTATTTCAAAGTTTATATCTTTTCTTTTACTTTTCAAAATTCAATCTTTTTTCTATTTAAACAAAAATCAGTTTTTTTTTTAAACTCTTTTTAAAAATTCAGTTTTTAAAATTCTTTTTAAAAATTCAGTTTTTAAAATTCTCTAATTTCAGTTTTTATTTATTCTTCTAAATTCAGTTTTTTATTTATTCTTCTAAATTCAGTTTTTTTTTTTTTTTTTTTTTTTTTTTTTAAATAAAAAGAATCAGTTTTAAAGCTTTTCAAAAATCAGTTTTATACTTTCTAAAAAAAATCAGTTTTATACTTTCTTAAAAAAATCAGTTTTATTTTCTTTAAAATTCAGTTTCTAAACTGTTAAAGTAAAAACAGTATTTAATCTTTAAAAATAAAAACAGTATTAAATCTAATTAAAATTCTGTATTTAACCTAATTAAAATTCAGAAAATAAAAATAAAGTAAAATACTTACTTGTTTTAGAAAAGAGGAGCAGCGTTCGTCGGTGAAGACTAGGGGGTTGCGGGGTTGGGCAGGGAGGCGGAGGGGTAGGCGATCGCTTCCAGGGAGGGCGGCGCTAGGGCTTCGATGGATGGGGGGGGGGGGGGTCTGGGTCTGGAACATTGCGCTCGAACTTGGGGGGATTCTTCTGGGTGGCTTGCCGCGGCACTGGGGGGAAGAGTCGAGGGTGGAGGCGGCGGTGGTGCTGGCGTCGATCGCCAGGAGGAGTCGCAGTTGTTTTTTTTTTTTTTTTTTTTTTTTCCCTTTTCTGATCGGATTGAAAATGAAAGAGGGGGGGGGGGCCAGAGCGGGTTTAAGGGAAGAGGGTTTGTTGTTTTTTTTTTTTTTTTTTTTTTTTTTTTTTATTTAATTTGCAACAGTTGACTTTTACATACGACCTCGAAACGAGGTCCACCGTCTGTCGCCCATAGCGTTTCACCCCTATTCCGAACACACTGGGATATGTACCGCAAGCTGAATCGACCGTTTCGATCAGTTTCCGTTGTATTTACATTTAAATCATTATATTGAATTTTAAACGTACCTTTCAAATTACCGGAGTCACATACGAACTTTAAAAATTCCTGAAAAATATTTTCTAGCTTCGTATTGACGATACGGTCCTAACAAAACTAGTTTCGTCGAATTCTGAGACCGTTTGTAAAATGGCCAATTTCCAGTCGATTAAAATCAACTGAAACTGGTCAAACGCGTTTTCCTTTGCCACGCTCACATATCGATTCGAAAAATTATGAAATTTGGAATCTAGCAATAATTTGACACTGCGGACCCAACAAAACTGGTTTCGTCGAAATCCGAGGTCGTTTGCAAAATGGCTATTTTTAAGGGCTATATATTATATTAAAATATATATAAATTCCACAGCGACTATTTCTAATTTTCAACTGGACATATCTCATCATTTATAAAGTGAAATCTCAGTTTGTTAACTTCGTTCCAAAGATATAGTTATACAGATTCAAATATTTCTTGTTTCGTTCAATTCTGACTTATATTGAATTCTGTATATTCATTTGAAATTAGAAATCGAATTTTCGAACTACCGCGCCATTTTCAATTCTATTTATAATTATATATAAATATTTATATTCTAACGACGACGTATATAAATATATACGTCGAATTCTATTCAAAATAAATTTCTCGTCGATATTATTTAAAATAATTCATTTTTAAATAAACAAAATTCGATAAAATTACCAAAACAAAAATTTCAAACTGGCTCGCATTTTACGGGTTGTTACATTGGGTCCAACCAAGTCGACTCCCAAGTCGACAGGGCTGTCGACTTGGGTGCTCTGGCGGGAATTTTCCCGCCTGGCCCAATCTGACCATAATTTCCAAATTCAAACTTGAATTTGAAATCTGTTTTTACTTTGAAATTTTCTGAAAACTTCGTTGGGCCTTAATCGGGTCATACGGACTCCGATTTTCGAAAACTCGGACTCTATTTCGCGTATTTTTCCGAGACGAACGCAATGGCATAGCCCGTTTCCCTTGATTCAGATTTATAAATTAAATTCTGCCTCGATTTATGTTATAACAGGTTATTGAAAATACGGGTTGTTACATTCTCCCCTCCTTAAAGGATTTCGTCCCGAAATCTTCAAGTTAGGAAGAACGTATCCTACCATCCAACATCTATCTACTCAAAACATCATCCATGAGCAATCATTGTCCTTACAAGATTCTAAATGTTGTATGAACATATGCAAAGGTGTGTGTATATGTACTTATCTAATGCAAATATCATCAATGCAAATTATGTTAGTGAAATAAATCCATATGTATGCAATTCCAAACATAATGTATAACATCTATATGTGTGCACATAACATACATCCATATGCAACATCCATGTGATAACACAAAAATTTTCATCCATGAATAAGCATAAACACTCATGCATATGCAATATGAGGAGTGTGTGAGCCGATCTAGTGCCTAATGTGTATAATGCATCCACGAGTAACCACTTGCAAACACTTGCAACCATCAAGCATAACATGTTTCAAACACATGTTTCATCCAAAGGGTTTCTACCTAAGGTTCTCATGACAAGATTAACACGATAAACTAGATAAACATGGATAGCAAAGAGAAAGATATGCTAACAAAGAAAAGAGATTGAGAGTGTACCCTCAAAAAGGAATGGATAAAGCCCACGCATCTTCTCCTCGGTTTCCCAAGTTGCGTCTTCTTCGGCTTCACCCCATTGAACCTTCACCAACTTGACCTCTCGATTCCTTAGCTTCTTGGTCTCCGTCCCCAAGATACGAATCGGAGCTCTCCTCAAGGTAGCCTATTTCTCCACTTCCACATCTTTCAGAACACTTGGCTCAACAACCTCTGCTGATTCATGTAAACACTTCCGGAGATGCGAGACATGAAAAACATCGTGTACTCCGGCAAGCTTCTCGGGCAACTCCACTCTATAAGCCATCTGTCCGATCCTCTCTATAATAGGGAATGGTCCAACAAACCTCGGTGCTAACTTCCCAACGGCTCCAAATCGGACCACATTCCGCAAAGGAGAAACCTTCACGAAAACCATATCCCCAACATCAAACTCCAAATCAGTTCTTCGCTTATCAGCATAGGATTTCTGTCGGTCTTGGGCCGCTTTCATCCGTCTCCGAATCAACTCGACCTTCTCGGATGTATCTATGATCATATCAGGCCCAAGTATAAGCTCATCTGTAGTCTCCCACCAACATGTAGGCGACTTGCACGGCCTCCCATATAAAGCTTCAAATGGTGCCATCCCTATGCTTGCCTGATAACTGTTATTATATGCAAACTCAACAAGAGGAAGATGGTCTTCCCAAGTACCACCAAAATCCAGAATACAAAGCCTCAACAGATCCTCGAGTACCCTATTCACCCTTTCGGTTTGACCGTCCGTCTGTGGGTGATAAGCCGTACTTAGATTCAACCTCGTGCCCATAGCTTCTTGCAAGCTATTCCAGAATTGACTTGTAAAGATTGGGTCACGGTCGCTGACTATACTAGAAGGGACTCCATGTAGTCTCACAATCTCACGAAGATATACAGACGCTAGCCAAGATGCGGTCCTCTTGCTCTTCACCGGAATGAAATGAGCACTCTTCGTAAGTCTATCCACAATAACCCAAATGCTCGTATTCCCTTTCCTTGACATTGGTAGCCCATCGATAAAATCCATGGAAATACTCTCCCACTTCCTTAGTGGAACGTCTAGAGGATGCAATAGCCCACCGGGCTTCTTCGACTCGGCCTTAACTTGCTGGCAAATGATACATCTAGAGACAAACTCTGCCACATCCTTCTTCATCCCAGGCCAAAAGAAAATGCGCTTCATATCTTTATACATCTTATCTCCGCCCGGATGTATAGTCAACTTAGAGCGATGCGCTTCCTCAAGAACTTTTCTTACTAAATCTTCTACCATTGGAACACATAACCTTCCGCCTCTCCTCAGCCAACCCTTGTCATCAATAGAATATCGAGCGAGATGACTAGACGCCTCTCCTCGAATTAGCTTATCCATAATCTCAACTATCTGAGGGTCTTCTCTCTGCGAAGCCCCAACTTGATCAAGAAGGGTAGGTCTGAGTTCCAGAGATGCTAAAGAACCGGTCATCGACTCAATCGCCAAAGAGAAATCAAAGGTTGCCACATACTCTAAATTCTTCATCTCAACGAATAGAGGACTCAGAGTCAACCTTTTTCTACTCAATGCATCTGCTACCACATTCCCCTTGCCAGGGGTATAAGCTATCTCAAAATCGTAGGACGCCAAGAATTCCATCCATCTTTGTTGCCTCAGATTCAGATCCTTCTAAGAAAAGAGATACTTCAATGACTTGTGATCGGTATAAAGCTCAAATCTTTCTCCCAGAAGATAATGGCGCCAAGCCTTGAGTGCATATACTATTGCTGCCAACTCTAAGTCATGAGTGGGATAATTCTTCTCATGCACTTTGAGTTGTCTACCGCCAAAGCATATCACTCTTCCTTCTTGCATCAGAACAGCTCCTAACCCCGTGCCACATGCATCGGTGTATACTGTAAATAACTTCCCTCCATCGGGCAAAGCTAGAACAGGTGCTGATGTGAGAGCTCTCTTGAGCTTCTGGAAAGCAAGCTCGCATTCTATGCTCCAAGCAAAAACTAAATTCTTCTTCGTCAATTTAGTGAGAGGAGCGGAAATCTTCGCGAAGTCCTTGATGAACTTCCGGTAAATGCCTGCAAGACCTAGAAAACTTCTCACTTCGGTTGCATTCCTTGGAGTCTTCCAATCCTGAACTGCAACTACCTTAGCGGGATCCACCGCTAAGCCTTGCTTAGATACTATATGCCCAAGGAATCTAACTTCCCTTCTCCAAAAGTGACACTTGGAGAACTTGGCCTTCAACTGATGCGCTCTAAGCGTATCCATCACCTCCACGAGATGCCTTGCGTGCTCTTCCTCATCCTTAGAGAAGATAAGAATATCATCTACGAAGACCATGACAAACTTGTTCAAGAACTCCCTGAATACCCTACTCATCAAGTCCACGAAATATGCGGGTGCATTAGTCAAGCCGAACGGCATGACAAGCCATTCGAGGAATCCATCTGGAGTTCTGAACGCAGTCTTGTCTATACTATCTTCATCTACCCTGAGCTGATGGAATCCAGTAGCAAGATCAAGCTGAGAGAAAACAAAAGCACGATAAGATGGTCAAAGAGATCATCAATCCTCGGTAACGGGTGTCTGTTCTTCTTAGTCAGCTTATTCAACTCTCGATAGTCAACACAATGTCGGAGAGAACCATCTGCCTTGGTAGCAAATACCACAGGCGCTCCCCATTCAGATATACTTCGTCTAATGAAGTTCTTCTCAAGCAACTCCTTCACTTGCTTACTTAGTTCCCGCCTTTCACGCGGAGCCATGTGCCGAACGGGCAAAGAAACCGGCTTTGCATTATCCACCAGATAAATGCGGAAATCAATCTCTCGCTTAGGGGGCAACCCCCTAACTTCATCGAAAACATCCGGATACTCTCGAACCACTCTCACAGACTGAAGAGTTTCCATTGACGAGTCGAGTGATTCAATATAGCACAACATGACGGGACCTCTCGGATTACAAGAAATTTCTAGGGTGTTTCCGAGGCGAGTCACGAGCCTCACAACCCTATGCTCACAATCAAGGATGGCTCCATATCTGGACAACCAGTCCATGCCCAATATCAATCCGTATCCCCTAAAACCAAGAACATAAGCACTACACAAGAACTCTACACTCAGTATAGAGATCCTCAAATCCCCACATATCATAGACAGATGGGCGGAACCCCCAATAGGATTTGAGACACAGACGGGATCATCTACCAAGCTAGTACTAAGGTGCAAACTATCAACAAGATCAGATGAGATAAAGCTATGCGATGCACCAGAATCAAACAAGGTACGAACTGGAAAATCAGAAATATATACAAGGCTCTCAACAGAAATACTACCTCGATCGGGAACTGGAGCGACATTGAGAGCATGAACTTGCCCTCCTGAAGGTCCAGCACGCTGAGTCTGACCCTGGCCTTGCCCTTGCTTCTTCGGGCAATCCTTACTGAAATGTCCAGTCTCACCGCAGAAAAAGCATTCACCATTCTTCCTTTTCCTCTTCTTACAATCCTTAATAAGATGCCCAACTGAACCGCAATAATGGAACTTCCCCTTGTTGTTATTGCCCTTGTTGTTGTTCCCCTTGTTGCCTTGACTCTTGTTCTTGTTCTTGTTCTGATTGCCTTGACTGCTCTGACCACTTGGATTACCCTGATTTCCTTTCCACTGGGAATCAGTCTTCTTGGCTTGAGTATCATTCATCTTGACCTCTTTCTTGACATCTCCCTGAAGTAACGCCATATCAACCAAGCTCTCAAACGTGGCCCCATGGGAAATATGTGACATAGCCAATCCCTGCAACGGCTCATTCAATCCTCTAGCAAAACGAAGAGCCTTCTTCTGAGGAGTACTCACCATATCCAAGCCAAAACGAGCTAACTGATTGAACTTGTTCACATATTCTTTGACAGACATATCTCCTTGTTTCAAAGTTATGAACCTCTCCATTTGCAGATTCTCCTCAGCAGAAGATAGAAACTTAAGCACGAACCTTGCCCTGAAATCGGCCCAAGTCTCAACAGGCCTAGTACCATTGGTGACTTCCCACCAATAAGCGGCTTCATCCTTCATAAGCCAGACCGCCAACAAGATCTTCCTCTGATCGTCTAACCCAAAGATAGCAAATAAATCCTCGGTCTCTTTCAACAAATTTCTGGCCTCTACAAAAGTCTCAGTGCCTTGAAAGTTCTTGCCACCCATTGCTTTGAAATCTTTGCAAGTCTTTGCGAAGTCAGCTTGAGGATGCTGAGGGGGAGGAGGAAGAGGAACCTCAGCGATAGGAGGAGGAGGAACATCATCGACAGGAGGAGGAGGAACATTAACTACCGGAGGAGGAGGAACATCTGCGGGGCCGGCTTTGGTCGCCCTAGCCTCCAAAAGTCTCCTATACCAAACAGGTACGTGTACTCCCTCCGGAATAGCAAAGTTATCGGCCATACTGAAAACGAAGAAAAAGACAGATTCAGAATGGAGAAAAACAAAGGAATTTTGCTAATGGCTTTTTGGGGAATAGCCTTTAAAATAAACTAGACTTTCCTTTGGAAAATACTTTATACTTGGTTTTGAAAATAGTTTTCCAAAAGTTTTAAAAACCTTTTTGTTCCTTCTCGTAAACCATAGGCTCTGATACCAAATGTAACACCCCACCTCCGCCAGGGTGTCTCTTGCAAGCACTCTGACTTTGGAGGGGCGTTTGAATCAGGTAAACATGCATAATGATATATCAAGGCAGAACAAGAACATATGTATATATGTAAACAGAGTAAATAAGATAAGTAAAACAGCGGAAGATTTCAAACTATTTCAAAACAAGTCTGGTACAACATAATGTCAACTTTCCAAATAAACAAGTCTAGATAAAAACAACATCAACTGAAAAACTGAAATACATAAGTACTATCCCCAAAATAAGTGATAACCATAGCTAGCTTCATGTCAAGACCGTACATGAGCTAAATCCCACAAGCAAGTGATCAGAAATCCAAGCTAAGCTCCAATATTCCCACCCTGAGAACCTGGGGGGAAACGGAAGAAAAGAGGCGAAAGAAAAACAGGTCAGTCAAAAAGACTGAGTAAGCCCTACTACAATCAATGTAAACTGATAAAGTTAACTGGCATGAGAAGCAGGGATGAACATAAGGATAACAACATACTAGCATGATGATTAACTAACAAGGTAGATAAAGGTGTCATCGCATAATCAGGATTAAGGTTTTGCACCACAGGTGTACTAGCAAACTAACATGACTTGAATAAACAAGTATTGATCCCTTGGCCCAAGCTTTGGCCCAATAACATGAAGTGACCCTAATACGAGGTCCAATAAAATGAAGTGACCCTAATACGAGGTCCAACCAAACGGTCTAGTCGATCGGCTCCCTATAAGCCTAACTCGTCACGTGTTGGTGTCAATACGGCCCAAACATAATTGTAGTCAGACTGTGCCGGGTCCACCCTTCGGGTGTATCAAGCCCTAGGGTGTAAACCCCTGGACACCATAAACATAAATGCACAGTCTCGATCTACTGGTACCTGTGCATGTTTTCTCCGGCTACGGACTATGTGCACGACCATGGTCCGTCCAGAACTACACCGGCGTACCACTCTGCCGTCGTTTTTAGTCACTTACCTCAAGTCCAGTAATCGTGCTCCCTCCCTAGCCTAGTCCCTAGGGTCTTAATGATACAAACTTGGGATTACTGCTGGAGTGGACCCCCATTGCTAGGATTTTCTAGTGGGTTAAGTACGGTTTAACTCTCTTGCTAATCATGGATTAACTTGGTTAAGTGTAACGATGAGTTCACGACTTAACCCTGATTAATCTACCAAGCCCGCATTGATTAAGTATTAAGTGGACCATGACTTAAACCCTAATCATGAGGCATTAATTAATTAATGTGCCTTAACCTCTCACATTAGACTTCGTTGCGGTTACTAGTTAAGCCGGTCGGTTCCGGGTAGCTTTACACCACAACTTGGTCTAACCTCGGGTTCAAGGTACAGCATGACCAACTTCTCACATTGGGTCCTATTGTTTGTAGCAACTAGTTAAGCCGGTCGGTTCCGGGTAGGTTTACGCTACAAACTCAACCCAACCTCGAGTTGGTCACACTTATATTTTCTAAGTGTCATGTCCATCATGTTTCTAAAACATGTTACAAGTTTTCAAGAATTTGGGTAGACCTAACTTAATAGGTAAATTCCCAATGGGTAGACCTAACTTAATAGGTAAATTCCCAATCTTATGTTTTTATGTCTTTTAAGTTTACCCAAATTCCCAATCTTATGTTTTTATGTCTTTTAAGTTTACCCAACCCCAAACGCAATCCCATCGCTTACATATCGCAATAGCGCATAAAGGATAGAATGAGGGAACTTGGCATAATCATGACATAAAGGTGTTGAAGCCACAAGTTTAACATGGTGGCATATGAAATGTACATATGTTCATATACTTGCATATTACATTTTTAGGCATCAAAAGCATGCATAAAACCAAACTTAGCATATTGGTGATACATGGTGATAAATGACATGTAGAAATGGCCATAAGTTCGCATTTAGCCTCACATGCAAGTTATCATAAGAGATATGATAGCTTACATGTTGCCAAAATGCAACCTTTAGCATAAAGCTTGAAGCTTGAAGCTCATAAACCCAAGATAAGCTTGCATAACATGATAACATGAGTAAGATGATCAACCCAAACTTGCATACATAACATGGCAACTTGCATATCATAACATAGCAAACTTGCATAACATAACATGGCAACTTGCATATCATAACATAGCAAACTTGCATACATAACATGATAGACTTGCATAACACATCATAGTAAACTTGCATATCATAATGATCAAACACAACTTGCATCATTCATTAACTTTAGAGTTTAAATATGAAAGTAGAAAAGGGCTTACAATGCTTATGAAGACTCAAATAAGTATAAGCAAATATAAGATTGAGATAAAGCCCTTATGCAATCAAATAAACCCAAAATGCAAGCTCCAATAGAAAAACCCTTGAGCAAAAATGATCAAAACTCTTGCTTTATGATGTAAATATGGAAACTTGACTTGAATGCAAGCTAATGATGCTCATACAAGCTTGAAAACACTTGTATGCATGGAAAATATCTCATAGAAATTTATTTAGGAATTTTATGAAGAGAGTGGAGGCCATGAGAGGAGTGATTTTGCCATAGTTTAGTTGTATGAGTGAATAATGTTGATTTAGGCTTAGGTTAGGGTCTTATTTATAGAGATTAGGATTAGTTCTAGCCTTAGGATTAAACCCTAGTTCCAATCTCAGCCCTCAAAACCGAATCTGGCCCCCAAACTCAACACAACTCCAAAATGGTGCACCAGGCAAAACTGCCCGGCTGAACCAAGTCGACAGCCAAGTCGACAGGGCTGACGACTTGGGTCCAACCAAGTCGACTCCCAAGTCGACAGGGCTGTCCACTTGGGTGCTCTGGCGGGAATTTTCCCGCCTGGCCCAATCTGACCCTAATTTCCAAATTCAAACTTGAATTTGAAATCTGTTTTTACTTTGAAATTTTCTGAAAAATTCGTTGGGCCTTAATCGGGGCATACGGACTCCGATTTTCGAAAACTCGGACTCTATTTCGCGTATTTTTCCGAGACGAACGCAATGGCATAGCCCGTTTCCCTTGATTCAGATTTATAAATTAAATTCTGCCTCGATTTATGTTATAACAGGTTATTGAAAATACGGGTTGTTACAAAAACCCTAAAGCACGATTCCCAAGAGAAGCTTAAGACAATACCTGTAACAACCCGAATTTTAACAACATGTGAAAACAAGAAATCAAGGTATAATTAAAAATGAAATAAAATATATAAAAATATGTTTAGATAGGTAATGCATAAGAAGAATTAATTAATATTTGGAAGAGAAGAAAAATTAGTTCGGTAACGGTGTGTGTAACAGAAAAGATAGTAAAATAAGGATAATTAATTTAAGAATCAGGAATAAAATGGACTTCACCATTGCGTTCCTCTCGAAAAAATACGCGAAATAAAGTCCGAGTTTTCGAAAATCGGAGTCCGTATGACCAAGATATGGCCAAAACAAGTTTCAGCAGACTTTCTGGCAGACAGAACCGAGTCGACCCTAGAGTCGACCCTAGAGTCGACCTCCCCAGGCCAGGTCGACCCTAGAGTCGACCCCCCTGTACGGGTCGACCTGGTCGGCCTGGTTTGGCCCAGAACCCATTTTTGAAGCCCGGTATGTGTTTTGATGGTCCGGATTGACTCTGGGGTTGATCTAATGGCCTAAATGAGTTGCCTACAACTATTTAAAGACCCTAAGACCTAGCCTAAATCATACTATTTCATTTTAGCACTCATGCAGCCGCCATTAAACCTAGAACTCTAAATTAAAAATACAAAGAACAAAAATTAAAGAAGACGAAGGATGATTCTTGAAGGCTACAACTAGAAGCTACAACAACTACGATGCTTTAGACAATGGATTTGGGGCTATTTGATTTAAAGTTTTGATTTGGATTGCTTGCTTCATATTGTAAGTTCTATGTCACTTTTTAGGCAAAAACGCTAAAATAACATGGACATGCTATGAATTGAAACCGGATTTAAGAACTATTATTAATCCATGTTTATATTGTTTAACTTTGAATCAAAATTTGGGAATATTGCTATGTTAATGTTGCAATTTAAACTTATCATGATGTTGATGTTATTATGAATCACTTGGGCTTAATTTTATTGCAAGTTGAACAAATACATGTCCATGGAATCATTATGTTCATTGAAATCCTCATGTTGATTAAACCATGCCTATGATGCTAATTAAACCATGTCCATGATATTAATGAAACTATGCCTGTGATGTTAATATGCCTATCATGTTAAATTGGGAATCGCTAGGTTATGATGAAAAGTTGGAATCGTTATGTTTATAATGCTAGATGAGAATCATTATGTTAAAAATACTAAATTGGAATCGACTATGCCTATTAGAATTACCATGCCTTTAATGTTTCATGTTTGTAATAAAATTATTATTATGCCCGCAATGATTATTATGCCTATGATGTAAAGTTGAATTCATCATGTTGAACTAAGTTGGAACCATTACTATGCCAAGTTATCATCATGCTAGTATCGAAACCATGTGATATGTTATAGCCTGTTTATTATGCAAGTGATGGTGGAATTGTCACATATGTCTATCACATGTTTGGTGTTATTCCCCTTTATCTCTTGAATTGTTTATGCTTGTGAACGAAGTACGTTTATATGCGTTGGGGATACGATTGGGTAGAATAGGCAAAACTTGAATTGATTATAATCATAAATCGTGAAATTTGGCATAAGTAGAACATGAAATATGGCACGAAAAACTTGACTTGAACATTCCATAACTTGACTTGAAACATGCCTTAGTTGGGCACGAAATTGACATATGAACATGCTATGAAAATAGCACGAATCTAATAAGAACATGGGCATGACTTTAGAAAATAAGAAAGTGGCCAACTCGAGGTTGGGTTGAGTTTGTAGTGTAAATCTGCCCGGAACTGCCCGGTAAATCCAGTTGCTACAAACAATAGGATCCAATGTGGGTAGTTGGTCACATCGCGCTTGAAACCCGAGGTTGGGTTGAGTTCGTAGCGTAAACCTGCCCGGAACCGCCCGGCAAATCCAGTGGCTACGAACAATAAGATCCAGTGTGAGTGGTTCGGTGCATTAAAGAACCAATTAATGCCAATTAGGGTTAAGTCATGAACATGAAAAGACAACTTAACCAACTTAGGGCTAAGTCATGGACTTGAAACGACAACACTTAGCCAACTTGACATGACACGTAAGCGGGTTAAGTCACGAATTTAAATGACATACTTAACCATCTTGACATGACTAGACTGGAAAAGGATTAAGTCACGAATTACATGACTTAATCGGTTAGGCGGGTTAGGTCACGAATTACATGACCTAATCTGTTAGGCGAAACCCTAGACACGACCCCTTTCAGTAGTAACCCTCTAGATGTATCAAGGTACCCTGGGGCTAGGCCGGGTGGGGCACGATTACTGGGCTGATTGTAAGAGGTGAACGACGGCAGTGGGGTACGCCAGTGTAGGTTCGGTGGGCTACGGTCGTGCACGTATTCCGGGGCAGACACTGGGTATCCGTAGATTTATCTGTGCATCTTGAATCGTGTCAGGGGTTGACACCCTAGGGCTGATACACCCGAAGGTGGACCCAGCACAGGTGACTACATTCGTGATTAGCCGTATGACACGGACACTTGACGAGCTAGAACTTGTAGGGAGCCGATCGACTAGATAATCGCTCCGTAGGACCCCGTACTTGGGTCAGACCCCGTTTCAGGGTCATTTCATGATATTGGGCCGTGGGATTTATTTCGTGATTAACTTGTGATATGGGCCTAGTACACTAGTACAGTCGATGCAACGAATCTCGAACATGTGATGCTTTACTTGACTTGTCTTGACTTATCCTGATCACCTTAGTCTATCTTGTTCACCTTGACACCATTCTTAAGTTTAGTTCCAGTTCATACATGACAGGTTGTTTTAACCGTTTTTACACTGAAAGTCACTAGGACTTACTCAGTCTTTATGACTGACCCTTTTCCTTTCGCCTCTTTTTCTTTCGTTCCCCCCTCAGGTTCTCAGGGAGGAAACACTATCTCTTAGCTTGGATATCACTTGCTTTGGCTCAGCATGTACGGTTTGCTATGGCTGCTTCTTTTTACTGCACTTGGGGAATAAGCTGTTTTTCGGTTTTTAAGTTATTGCTTCTTTGGCTATTATTACAAGACAGTTGTAATGAAGTTATTTGAAATGTTTGTAAGTGACATGGTTTATTTTGGAATAAAATGAAGTTCTGTTTTGCTCATAAATTCTTCCGTTGTTTACTTAATTTTTTTATTTATTAATGTTCTATCTTGTGATAATTCTGTGATGTTATCACGATAATACCCCTCCAAAACTAGTGCATTCCCTTTGTGAGTGACCCTAGCGGAGGTGGGGTGTTACAATACCATCGTCATATTATCTTACACTGTTCCGGAAAGTTGGCTCTGATACCAACTGTAGCGCCCCGCCTCTATGCCCACTATCGTCCAGTTCATTTCAGAGAAATGTCGTAGACCATAACGGAGAATGAGGTTTGTGAAGGGCGACCGATTGTATGATTACTCCATGTGAGGAATGCACATTAAATTCAGATACCGATTAAAATTTTGACATGACCATTCGGCACATAGGGCAACCACACAATGGCTATATGCAATCCGGAAAGCAGTATAAAATATGCAACAACAATAATATAAATATGGTATATCTCAAAGCCGGATACAAATTAATTGTATCACAAAGACGGAATAGATATGAATAAACCAAGAATGTGTACAACAAGTAAGTGGTCAACAAAGATCCACTAATACATGTACCATGATCTAAATAAAAGAATATGTACACAATGAAAGACAATTTCATAGGTACAAAAGTACATAAAGCTGCGGAGGCAAAGTAGCAAGCTAAAAGCGGGATATCAATCCTGCAATGAGACCCAAAGGAGAACCTAAAATGACTCGGCCTGACCAAAGTATTATTTATAAGAAAATAAACAATAAACAGACCAGTCTAGCTGTACTTATCAAATAAACCAAGATAATAAGGGATATAACAATGGATGACATGATTCTAGTAATAATACCTAATCATACTAAATATGAAACATGGCATGTCAACACAACTATCTCTAAATAATCTCCTAGCTAATGTAGAATGCAACATTCAAATAATAGCACACAACAGGAAATGACAGAGGAATGCCAAATATAAATCAAATTGACGTGCATCGCATCAAAGTAAACATGAATCAAAATTCATTTAGAAATCCAGAAAACATCATACAAAAGTGAGAAACGATATCTAGGTAGCGAACCCATTTTTTGAGCCGAAGCTCCCCACGAAGCCAGGTCGTGACCCCGGTTAGTGAAATCCAAGAATCGTAAATCCCATTCGGGCGATCGAGGACCACAAAAACATAAATCATACAAGTTGGATCGAAGTCCCAGAAGTGAAATCCAAGAATCGTAAATCCCATTCGGGCTATCGAGGACCACAAAAACATAAATCATACAAGTTGGACCGAAGTCCCAAAAATGAAATCCGAGAATTGTAAATCCCATTTTGGCGATCTAAGGCCACAAAAAGATAAATCATACAAGTTGGACCGAGGTCCCAGAAGTGAAATCCAAGAATTGTAAATTCCATTCGGGCAATCGAGGACCACAGAAACATAAATCACACAGGTTGGACCGAAGTCCCAGAAGCAAAATCCAAGAGTCGTAAATCCCATTCGGGCGATCGAGGACCACAAAAACATAAATTATACAAGTTGGACCGAAGTCCCAGAAGTGATATCCAAGAATCGTAAATCCTATTCAGCCGATCGAGGACCACAAAAACATAAATCATATAAGTTGGACCGAAGTCCCAAAAGTGAAATCCAAGAATTGTAAATCCCATTCGGGCGATCAAGGACCACAAAAACGTAAGTCATAAAAGATCAAATCGATTCAGGTGAATAGAAATTACTCCGAGCTAGTTAATATAAGGAAATAACAACATGTCCCATAACCACATGCTATTCTTGAATATTTACAAACTCGTAATTGGTTTCTATTTAAAACAAAGAAAATCACCACACATGTTCGAATGCACGAGTCCAAGAGTCATTCGTTGAAGTAAACGTATAAGGGGTCATAGTCCTTAGTTTTACTAAGGTAAATAAACTAAATTTCTCGTCCGATCGATAGGATAAGGAATCGTATATAAATCAATAAAATCAAAACCGGGTTTAGAAACCAAATTTATTTTAAAAGGATTTGAATTTAAAAACTGATTAAACGTTGGTTTGATGCCCATTGACAATATAAAACCCCATCATCCATTGTGGTTCAATTATTCATGAAAACCGTCGCCGTAGCGACTAGAACACAACATCATGAAACCTAAACTCACATTACAACAACATACATGAAATCAAAGGGATAACGGTTGTAATTTCGATCAACAAACGAATCGAAATCCCAAACTAGCACCCGAAGGTTTTAAACTACATCGGAATAGACTCGAAGATCGAATCGATAATTCACGTTTTAGTGTCGTGAAAAAGGTTTATGAAACCATAAAAAGGCCACAGTTGATTCCAAATAGTGTAAATTACTCTAAAATTAGTTTTGTTAGAAAGCTCTCGTCGAGACGGTTCCAACACACCTGATTTCGCTGAATTCCGACAACGTATGAAAAAGTTATGATCGTTTTAAGAATTCAACTATTTTGCCCCCTGACAGACGTCTATTGCGTTGGGTCAAACGTCTGAGCAGATGCAAAAAGTTACTGTTGTTACAGAGAGTTCTACAGACGTTTGTTGCATCGGTCAGACGTCTGAGCTGATGCCAATAATTATGTTCATTTCAGAGAGTTCTATAGACGCATGTTGCGTCAGTCAGATGTCTGAAGCGGTGCAACAGACCTCTGAACTGAGCCAAATATTACATTTTGCCTAGGTAATGATATGCAATCGATTTCGAACGAGCCCGGACCTCCCGCATTGATTCTAAATGTTTAGAGGGCTTGCATACACTCTCTAAAGCACAAAACAACATGCATATACACACATTCGCATGCATAAACATATATATACATAGGGTAGCAATGATTTTGATTACATATTCAAAATATGAACTGAATTCCAAACTAAAGCCTACGTAAGTGATTCAAGCGACTTGTGAAGACTTAGAACTTTGTTGGGGGACAACGGAGCTTCACAACATCACCAAATCAACTCAAAACATATGCAGAAGATCATGTAAACAATCCTACTTATAATTTCAACTCAATGGAACATAAACATATGGAATCGGCTAAGTTACACTAACATAACCAATTCACTAGCACATGCAAACTCATATGAACACTAAATTACACTTGTACAAGACAATGGCTTGTGGCATAGATGTGAGTTCATAAAGAACTCACCTTTGGCTTTTGAATGGCAAGAATAAGCTCCAACAAGGAAGAACAAGCACACAAACGAGCAAATCTCCTCTCTTTCATCATTTGCTCCTCCAAAATCTCCTCATTCGTTCACATACAAACATATATGAATTAGGGTTGCGGGAAAAATCCGAAATTGATGAGCTATGGAGATAGAGAAGAGGATAGAGAAGCTTACCCATGTCTTAGAATTGGATTTGCACTTGAATTAAGCTTGGATTTGCAAACCCTTGCCTAGGAATTTTAATTTTCCATTCCCCCTTCCTCATTTCTATTTTTTCTAAGTGTTTGGAGAATGAATGAAGAGAAGGAGGATGATTTGGGGTTATATGGTGAGCTAGGTTAGCTCAACCAAGACCCAACCAAAGTGCCAAATTTCCGAATCTCGGAACATATCGATGTTTATAGTCAAAAAGCCCGTAAATGACGATCCGGACTCAATGGAAGTGGTCTCAAGTCCTAATTTTATCATTTGTGAAAAACAACTTTAGAGTGACACATCAGATACGACGATATATTTAAATAAAATATTTAAATCTATTATGATGGAATGAGCGGGTTGTTACAGTTAACACCACACATAAGATATTAATAGTTATATATAACAGTTTCAACAAACAAATAGGTACACAGTGGAATAACGATAATCAACATGATAGAGTCTTGGAGAGTCCAAAAGAACATCCACATCCTGCTTCAGCTCCATGTCCAAACCAGCTTCAATAGATTCCGTGCACAACTCCAAAATGAACTAAGCTAATGACCTGGGTACTAGCCAGCCTGTGTGAAAATATAGGCACTCGAGTTTGCAAGGGAAAAATAAACTATGAGTCAGCCATAGGACTGGTATAAGAAAATCTAAGCAGTTATACTTAACTTATTTAAAGTGAGGCATAACACGGGACCACGCCGTATAACACAAAACGGGTTTCCTCCACACGAATGCCAGTGCACAAAACCAGGTAATGCTTTTTGAAAAATGGAGCCACTATAAGACTCAAGTTCCATTACATAATGCAACACAAACTGGAGGATAGACTTTTACCTTATAATGGCCAAACATGCTTAATACGAGAAATTCGTTCGATATTATTATTAGTGTCTAAGTGTGGAAAACATTTTCAAAAATAAATGTATTAATCTTAAACAACATGATGCCCTATCCCATTATGTTGTCGTATACGGTTACAATTAAAAATGTAAAGCTCGTATTGGAAGTTGGATTCTATCATGAACCAAGGCAAAGGATCTTCCTTATCCATTCGGAACATCCTAGCAAATGTAACAACCCCAGAATTTTGGGGCCAATTTAAAAATTTATTTTAAGTAATTTTAATGAGTTTTTGATATTTAAAATAAATTATTTAAAATAATAATGATTAAAAAATTTATTTAAATTGAAGATAGAATGAATAATTTAATTTTAGGGTTCGTTTGTCACAGGTCCCTATTAAGTTTCAAAATTAGGCTCACATCCGGTCCTAAACTTATTGTAAATTAGGTCCCTATTTTTCAAAAACATATAAAAATAATATAAAAAATCACGTAAATTCATTATTAAATATAACACGTTCATGCCAAAAAAATCAGGTGGAAAAACAATCAAAAACCACCTCAAAATCCAAAAAAACACAAAATCAGCGAAACAGCAGGTTTTTGCATCAAAAGATGCACCTATTTGTAAATAGTTGCACACATTCATGCTAATATTTCAGTGTTGCGCCCGAACTGCAGTATAAATGCATACATGTATGCAGCTAAACTGCATTACATGCATCCTTTTTTGCATATATACAAATTTGACATGTTTTTTCAATCATTCAACATTTTCAGACATTGTTGCACACATTTACGCTCTTGTACAAAATAAATGCATGCATTCATGCGTATATTCGCAAGTCTTTGTCCCTCTTAAAAATGTTGCGCACATGCATGCATACATACAGAATAGTTGCATTCATGTATGCAACTTTTCGTTACACATGAATCTCAGTTCAACTTTGTATGCATAAATGTATGCAGTTATTTGCTAATAGTTGCATACATGTATGCATATATTGGTCCAAATTTTCAACATAAATACACTATATGAATATATGTATGCTACTATAGGCAATAGTTGCACAGAAGTATGCAACTTTTTTTTTTTCAATTTCCGTGGATTCCTAGGATTATTTCCAGATTTTAGGATTTTTTTTTTTTTTTTTTTAGTGGCTGGCGCATTTTTTCTGGTCAGAAATGAGAAAAGGCGAAGGGGGAGCAGTAGGAGGCGAAGGGGACCAAAATTTTTGGGCGGCACCTTCATTTTAGGGACCGGAAATGCATGTAAAGTTAGGGGGGACGTGGCTTTAATTAAGTTTGAAAATAGGGATGTGAGCCTAATTTTCACTTAATTTTAATTATAAAAAGAGTTAGAAATAGCGCGGTAGTTTGAAAAGTCAAACTTGAACTTCGACTGGCCATACAAGATGAAAAATTTAACGGATTTTAGTGAAACCAAAAATATTAGAATCTATTTAAAAATATCTTTCTAACGAATCTGAAAAATTGAAATTTCATAGCGGGAATCAAAAGTTATGCCCAGTTTAAAATTTAGAAAGGTCGCTATGAAATTTATATAGGTCAAAAATGTTACTTTTTGCATACGAAGGAATTTAGACTCGAAACCACTTCCATTGATTTCAAAATGACATTTTTGCATTGAAAAACAGTAAACACTTATATATTTCGAGTTTCAGAAATTATTTGTTTAAAATGTATTTTTAATATTTAATATATAGCCCTTGAAAATAGTCATTTTACAAACGACCTCAGTTTTCGACGAAACCACTTTTGTCAGAACCGGAATTTCAAATTATTGTTAAGTTTTAATTTTCCAAAATTTTCTGAATTAATATGTGAGCGTGGCAAAGGAAAACGTGTTTTGTCCATTTCAGTCAAATCGGGTCGACCAGAAAATGACCATTTTTCAAAAGGTCTCAGAATTCGACAGAATTAGTCTTGTTAGAACCGTATCGTCAAATGAAAGCCAGAAATATTTTTTCTGTAATTTTTAGAGTCCGTATGTGACCCTGGTAATTTAAAACGTACGTTCAAATTTAATAATTAAAAGACTTATAATTAAATTTAAAGAAAAACATATCGTAATAACCGAATTGGGTTACGAAACATACTCCATTGTGTCCGGGATGGAGGTTTTTAGCTTGGGGTGTCACTTGTTGGGTTTGATTTGGAGTTAATAGCGATAGAGAAAAAATTGAAATTAAAAAAAGAAGGGTATACGGTATAAAATACGCTTATATATACCATCCGTATAAACCCCAATACACCGTATTCTTCTCAGCCGCCTCGCTCAAAATCAATGGCGAAGAACACACCGAATTTCCCCCTTTAATATTTCTCAATCCACTTATCGATTCAAGGTAGATATAGGAAGAATTTTATAGAGATTCTCGAGATCTCTGATTCTATATGGGTTTGATCCCATTTCGTTGCACCTCCATCACGAACAGCGAGCCCAAACTCGCGCCGTTCATTGGCAAAGCTCCACCTTGGGCGGCGTGCGAGCTGGACAAAAGGGGGAGGTTCGGGGGCGCCTTCCTGAGCCTGTCGGCGTGGATTCATCAGATCGAACTCAAGTACTTAAAATTTCAAACGAAATCAAAACCTAGGTTTCGATCAAAGTAGCAAATACTGTCGGCCTTGGGTCTGAGTTAAGAAGAAGGGGTATTTCTTGTTTTATTTATTTAATTAATTAATTTAAATTATCACCAACACATAAATGATCGTATCTCGTTCGTTTCTTATCAGAATCGAACGAAACTGAAAGCATTGGACTCGTATGGATCAGATCTACGCTATGAAGCTAACTAGATCTGAAACTGAGCAAATTAAGATTTGAGGAAAATTTCAGATCTGAATTGATTGGTGAGATTTCTATATTTAAAAATAATTAAAATTTAATTATTTCTCGTATTTAAATTCCATGTGTATATGTAGATCTGCGACGTATGATATTGCTATGTGTGGTTATTCGTGATTGGATTTGGTATTGATGAATTCTGTTTTGTTGATATGTTGATTTAACGGATTATTTTTGTTGAAACAAAAATATTATTTTTGTTGAAACAAAATAGAAAATAAAAACAAAATATTCATTTTGTTGAAATTAGAAGAGACAAAATAAAATGTCATTTGTGATGTGTTAGAATTACCAAATATAAAAATACCATTTTTATTGTTAGGATTGTAATATAGGAATATCATTTTTATGTTATATTAGAATAAAAGGATCATGCCATGTTAATTAGAAATGTCGTTTGTTTAGAACAAATTCATGTGAATTAAAATTCTCTTTTATTTTGTCATTGAAAATGTTAAAAACATCACTTATGTTAATAATGTTAACAACTTTATTTTTGGTTAGAATTCTTACATTAGATTATAAACCTCACTGTGTTAGAAGTCTTATATTAGTATTAAAATATAGAAATTGTTTTCACAAATAAAATTCCTTTTATTTGTCATATTAAATTATAGAAATTGTTTTGACAAATAAAATTCCTTTTATTTGTCATATTAGAGTACAGAAGTTGATTTACAAATAAAATCCCTTTTATTTGTTATTGAAATGCATAGAAAATCTTGACGTATAAAATATTCTTTTATATGTTATTAGAATGTATAGAAAAGTATAAACAAATAAAAGGATTCTTTTATTTGTTGTTAGAACACATAGACAAGTGTAAAACAATAAAATACCATTTTTTATTTGCCATGATTGAAACTAGAATTAGATGCAAAATAGAAATATTCTTTTTGTGTTCTATGTTAAAAAAGATTCATATGAGAATAAGAATATTATTCTTTTATTTGATTTGTATATAAATTACAATAACAATGTTTATATGTTATGTTATACATTATGATTTGTATACGAATCAAAATGGACATTTTGTTAGATAATGTTGCATTAGAATAAAAACGTTATTTTTATTATAAAATTATAATGTTAGATAAAAATATCATTTTATTAGAAGTGTCGTGTTAGAATAGAAATGTCCCTTTTTGTCAGGAAATGTACTTTTGAATCAACATAACCGTTTTTGTTGTAAGAATGTTAGGCCAGATAAAAATATCACTTCTGTTTAGAAATGATATGTTAATATAAAACACCAGTTATTTAGAAAATGTCATGTGATGTTAAAAATGCCATTTTAGTTAGGAAATGTTTAGATTAAAAATGCCATTTTGTTAGTAATGACATGTTAAGATTAAAAATGCCATTTTGTAAGTAATGACATGTTAAGATTAAAAATGCCATTTTGTTAGTAATGACATGTTAAGATTAAAACACCATTTTTGTTAGAATGTCATATTAGAAAAAAAACATTTTTGTTAAGAATATGTTATGTAATTAAACATGACATTTTGTTAGGAAAATAAAAATAACATTTCTGTTAGAAATGACATGTTAGAACAAAAAAGAAATACCATTTATGTTATAATAATGTCACTTTTTATTTTATTAGAATTAGCAAGAAAGAAATGTCACTTTTCATTTTATTAGAATCAACGGTGTAAAATAGTCACTTTGTTAACATTGATTCAACATAAAAATATCATTTTTATGTTAATATGAATGGTTAGAATTGTTAAACATTAAGAATATTCTTTTCATTGTTTACATGTAATGTTAGAAAAGTTTCATATGTTGAAAACATTATTTTCAATATGCTTATAAAGAAAGAAAAGAAAATTTGTTAGAAAAGGAAAAGTATGTTAAAAACATTATTTTTAACATTGCTAGAGGAACATGTTAGAAAATATAAAAGATTAAAAACTATATTCTTAGCATGATGAAAAATACATGTTAGAAAATATTTATATGTTAAAAACATAAATTTTAACATGATGAAAAAAGGAAAAGGAAACAGATATAAAAATATGTGAGTACATTAAAATATTCTTTTTAATGTAAATATAACTCAGGAAAATAAACGGTCTTTTATTTATAGCACAAATATAACATAGAAAATAAAATTCCCTTTATTTTGCATTTCACAATGCAATTATGACATAGAAGAATATGTACATCTTTTATTTGTGTTCTCCAATGTAAATAAAAAGTAATTAAAGAATTTATGTTTTTCAAAGTAAATAAAGGAATTTACATTTTATATGTAAATAAAAAGGTTTGATAGGAATGCACATTTTATATAAGATAAAAGAATGATTAGAAATATACATTTTCCAATGTAAGTAGGATATGAAATAAAAGTTACATTTTCAATATAATAATATATTGAAATAAAGTTTACATTTTTAATGTAAATAGGATTAAAAAGATGAAAGTTACATTTTTAATGTAAAAAGTAAAGTTTACATTTAAATGTGAATAAGAGAAGGAAAATTACATTTTCATGGAAATGGAACTTAAAGAAGAAGATTTACATTTTAATCAATTGAACTTTTATTAAAAAGATTAAAGATATGAAATTTACATTTTCATATGTAAAGATTAAAACAAACATATCATTTTGCCTGTAAAGAAAAGAATGGCACAAAATAATCATTTTTGTTGAATTAGAAATGACGCATAAGAAATTGCATATTTGTGTAAATTGAAAATAGGGAAAGTATTCATTGCATGGATAGGTTGTGTATGTGAATTAAAATAAACATTCTTGTGTGTTATGTTATATATCTTTACTTGTCATGATTACCACAATAATGAAATGACCGACGAAATTGTAAGTATGTATATAATCATATATAAACAAATGTTAATTGAACGAATCGAGCGTGGTAGTTCACTTTATAGAATTGTACTTTTAGTTGATTATACCGAAATATCCGACCGTCGGATTTTCCCAAATCTGTAACCGTTAGGTTCGCCTTGGGAAGATCTTTCCAACGTTATAAATTATTTTAAAATCCAACGGTTAGATTTATAGAAATGTGTAAAACAAATTTGGGTGAAAACAGCGCCAATGTCGCCTTTTGACTTGGAGCGTTGTTAAATGGAATTTAATTATTTTTATATAAATAAAAATAAAGGTTGATCGTTATAAATTATTATCAATGATATGAAATGATTTTTAAATATATATATATGCGAGGATCATTTGAAAAGTCCGAGTTCAATCTCATTTCAAATTATCATACGATGAATGAAAGTCGAAGAGTTGAAGACGGTAATTGAAGACTAGCGATCTTCACATCGAATGGACGACAACTGCTGATGCCCGTGATTGGAGTAGCTACCTTGAAGGGGCTACAGTGGTGGTCGTCCGGACGTAGTGTTGATTAGTACGGATTTGGCTTTCGCTCAGACCTAGAGCATAAGCTTATAAATGGAATGTGTGTCTGACATTGTACTCCTTTATATTGTATTTATTGATTTTCTGTCGAATGTATAAATGTTTGGTGGCGGAGAATTTATTCTCTTACTTAACACCCTTTCGTATATTTCGGCAAAGGATTGGTAGTGTGATATGGAGTGACGATGTGGCATGCTAAGATGCATATGATCAAGGCTTTGTTGAAAAGCAGGCCATGTGGGATGATCAAAGCATAGCCTGTTTAGGCATAGCTTTGTGTATAGCGTGACTTCGCGAGCCTCACACACACCGGCGGAGTCTAAAACAGGAGAAGGGAACGCAGGGAGAGCAGCACGTTTCTTTCTAGCTAGAAGTGGTGTTTAGGCTTTAACACGGCTCGACATTTTACTTATGTGGATGATGGAATGAGGCGCCTCGGATGATAGGTCCTATAGGACCGGGAAACGTGTGTTCAGGAATAATTAATCCGCAACTCGTATGGTGGACCGGCCCTGCAGGATCTAAGGGTTAACTGCGGGGAATCCTGAGACATTAGCTAGAGTGTCTCGAATCGGTAAGGAGCCCCTCCCTAGCCTTGACTCATGATGGGAACCCAATTTCCAATACGACCTCGTGCGGATTTGATTGTATTACTAGTATGGAAGCATAGTATTATGGTATCTATGTGTCCTAGGATTGATACATTATGATTGAACTGTTTTTGAAACTTATATACACTAATAATAATATCAATTTCGTTTTTATCGTATCAAGCATTTTTGACCATTATAAGGTAAAACCCTATCCTCCGGCTTGCGTTGCATTGTGTGATGGGACTTGGGTCTTATGATGGTTTCATTTTTTTGAAAAGCATTGCGTTTTTTAACGATTTACTTTAAGTTATGCACGACAATCCATTGGAATAAACCCGTTCCGCGTTAGCGGCGTGGTCCTTGAATCTGCCTTATTACTATTAGTTAAGTTAGTTAGAAATTCTCACACCAGTCCTTGTTTGGCATGCATGGTAATAGGATGCAGCATGATGGGGGGTTCTCGCTTTGTGGTTTGGTGGCGAACGGGAGACTCTTACCCCCACATGTCCTTTTTAGGATTGGTAGGCTACGGCCGGGGGATCCCGAAAGGGTCGCTGTAAAACAAGGTGTCTGGGGTACAACTGTAAGCCACGGTGGGTTTTACCTGCTGTACTGGAGGATGAAGGGATGGTTGCAAAGCCTACTGGATTTCGCGGTACCTTTACAGTTGGTATCAGAGCTTTGATTAGCTCAAATCTTTGGGATACAACTCATTAGAACTGAACAAAAGACTCATCAGAGATTGGATTAGTAATATCCAATAAGAAAACTCATTAGAGATAGGATCAACAGTATCCTAGAATGAGAAAATTCATTAGAGATGGGGTTAGTAATGCCCTAGAATGAGTTGAGAGTGCCAAGCCTATAATATACGTATTTGTAATTATAATCTATTTTAGAAAATATGATTTTTGAATATATAAAAGTTATATATATTTGGAAAGTTAACCAACTAATTGATTGATAATTCTGCAGAGTAATTATTAGTTCAACTAATAAAATTATAGAAACGAATTAAAGAATGAAAGTTGAGATAGGATGCTTAAACAACTTTAGCTTCGTTCCTTTTCGAGGATGAAAAGTTCTTAAGTGGGGGAGACTGTAACAACCCTGAATTTTGGGGCCAATTTAAAATTTTATTTTAAGTAATTTTAATGAGTTTTTGATATTTAAAATAATAATGATTAAAAAAATTATTTACATTGAAGATAGAATGAATAATTTAATTTTAATTATAAAAAGAGTTAGAAATAGCGCGGTAGTTTGAAAAGTCAAACTTGAACTTTGACTGGCCATATAGGATGCAAAATTTAATGGATTTTAGTGAAACCAAAAATATTAGAATCTATTTAAAAATATCTTTCTAACGAATCTGAAAAATTGAAATTTCATAGCGGGAATCAAAAGTTATGCCCAGTTTAAAATTTAGAAAGGTCGCTATGAAATTTATAGAGGTCAAAAATGTTACTTTTTGCATACGAAGGAATTTGGACTCGAAACCACTTCCATTGAGTTCAAAATGATGTTTTTGCATTGAAAAACAGTAAACACTTATATATTTCGAGTTTCAGAAATTATTTGTTTAAAATGTATTTTTAATATTTAATATATAGCCCTTGAAAATAGTCATTTTACAAATGACCTCGGTTTTCGATGAAACCACTTTTGTTATAACCGGAATGTCAAATTATTTTAATTTTCCAAAATTTTCCGAATTAATATGTAAGCGTGGCAAAGGAAAACGTGTTTTGTCCATTTCAGTCAAATCGGGTCGACCAGAAAATGACCATTTTTTAAAAGGTCTCAGAATTCGACAGAATTAGTCTTGTTAGAACCGTATCGTCAAAGGAAAGCCAGAAATATTTTTTCTATAATTTTTAGAGTCCTTATGTGACCCTGTTAATTTAAAATGTACGTTCAAATTTAATAATTAAAAGACTTATAATTAAATTTAAAGAAAAACATATCGTAACAGACGAATTGGGTTACGAAACATACTCCATTGTGTCCGGGATGGAGGTTTTTAGCTAGAGGTGTCACTTGTTGGGTTTGATTTTGAGTTAATAGCGATAGAGAAAAAAATGAAATTAAAAAAGAAGGGTATACGGTATAAAATACGCTTATATATACCATACGTATAAACCCCAATACACCGTATTCTTCTCAGCCGCCTCCCTCAAAATCAATGGCGAAGAACACACCGAATTTCCCCCTTTAATATTTCTCAATCCACTTATCGATTCAAGGTAGATATAGGAAGAATTCTATAGAGATTCTCTAGATCTATGATTCTATACGGGTTTGATCCCCTTTCGTTGCACCTCCATCACGAACAACAAGCCCAAACTCGCGTCGTTCATTGGCAAAGCTCCACCTTGGGCGGCGTGCGAGCTGGACAAAAGGGGGAGGTTCGGGGGCGCCTTCCTGAGCCTGTCGGCGTGGATACATCAGATCGAACTCAAGTGCTTAAAATTTCAAACGAAATCAAAACCTAGGTTTCGATCAAAGTAGAAAATACTGTCGGCCTTGGGTCTGAGTTAAGAAGAAGGGGTATTTCTTGTTTTATTTATTTAATTAATTAATTTAAATTACCACCAACACATAAATGATCGTATCTCGTTCATTTCTTATCAGAATCGAACGAAACTGAAAGCATTGGACTCGTATGGATCAGATCTACGCTATGAAGCTAACTAGATCTGAAACTGAGCAAATCAAGATTTGAGGAAAATTTCAGATATGAATTGATTGGTGAGATTTCTATATTAAAAAATAATTAAATTATAATTATTTCTCGTATTTAAATTCCATGTGTGTATGTAGATCTGCGACGTATGATATTGCTATGTGTGGTTATTCGTGATTGGATTTGGTATTGATGAATTCTGTTTTGTTGATATGTTGATTTAACGGATTACTTTTGTTGAAACAAAAATATTATTTTTGTTGAAACAAAAATATTATTTTTGTTGAAACAAAATAGAAAATAAAAACAAAATATTCATTTTGTTGAAATTAGAAGGGACAAAATAAAATGTCATTTGTGATGTGTTAGAATTACCAAATATAAAAATACCATTTTTATTGTTAGGATTGTAATATAGGAATATCATTTTTATGTTATATTAGAATAAAAGGATCATGCCATGTTAATTAGAAATGTCGCTTGTTTAGAATAAATTCATGTGAATTTGAATTCTCTTTTATTTTGTCACTGGAAATGTTAAAAACATCACTTATGTTAATAATGTTAACAACATTATTTTTGGTTATAATTCTTACACTAGATTATAAACCTCACTGTGTTAGAAGTCTTATATTAGTATTAAAATATAGAAATTGTTTTGACAAATAAAATTCCTTTTATTTGTCATAATAAATTATTGAAATTGTTTTGACAAATAAAATTCCTTTTATTTGTCATATTAGAGTATAGAAGTTGATTTACAAATAAAATCCCTTTTATTTGTTATTGAAATGCATAGAAAATCTTGATGTATAAAATATTCTTTTATGTGTTATTAGAATGTATAGAAAAGTATAAACAAATAAAAGGATTCTTTTATTTGTTGTTAGAACACATAGAAAAGTGTAAAACAATAAAATACCATTTTTTATTTGCCATGATTGAAACTAGAATTAGATGCAAAATAGAAATATTCTTTTTATATGCTATGTTAAAATAGATTCATATGAGAATAAGAATATTATTCTTTTATTTGATTTGTATAAAAATTACAATAACAATGTTTATATGTTATGTTATACATTAAGATTTGTATACGAATCAAAATGGACATTTTGTTAGATAATGTTGCATTAGAATAAAAACGTTATTTTTATTATAAAATTATAATGTTAGATAAAAATATCATTTTATTAGAAGTGTCGTGTTAGAATAGAAATGTCCCTTTTTGTCAGGAAATGTACTTTTGAATCAACATAACCATTTTTGTTGTAAGAATGTTAGGCCAGAAAAAATATCACTTCTGTTTAGAAATGATATGTTAATACAAAACACCAGTTATTTAGAAAATGTCATGTGATGTTAAAAATGCCATTTTAGTTAGGAAATGTTAAGATTAAAAATGCCATTTTGTTAGTAATGACATGTTAAGATTAAAAATGCCATTTTGTTAGTAATGACATGTTAAGATTAAAAATGCCATTTTGTTAGTAATGACATGTTAAGATTAAAACACCATTTTTGTTAGAATGTCATATTAGAAAAAAAAACATTTTTGTTAAGAATATGTTGTGTAATTAAACATGACATTTTGTTAGGAAAATAAAAATAACATTTCTGTTAGAAATGACATGTTAGAATAAAAAAGAAATACCGTTTATGTTATAATAATGTGACTTTTTATTTTATTAGAATTGGAAAGAAAGAAATGTCACTTTTCATTTTATTAGAATCAACGGTGTAAAATAGTCACTTTGTTAGCATTGATTCAACATAAAAATATCATTTTTATGTTAATATGAATGGTTAGAATTGTTAAACATTAAGAATATTCTTTTCATTGTTTACATGTAATGTTAGAAAAGTTTCATATATTGAAAACATTATTTTCAACATGCTTATAAAGAAAGAAAAGAAAATTTATTAGAAAAGGATAAGTCTGTTAAAAACATTATTTTTAACATTGCTAGAGGAACATGTTAGAAAATATAAAAGATTAAAAACTATAATCTTAGCATGATGGAAAATACATGTTAGAAAATATTTATATGTTAAAAACATAAATTTTAACATGATGAAAAGAGGAAAAGGAAACACATATAAAAATATGTGAGTACATTAAAATATTCTTTTTAATGTAAATATAACTTAGGAAAATAAACGGTCTTTTATTTATAACACAAATATAACATAGAAAATAAAATTCCCTTTATTATGCATTGCACAATGCAATTATGACATAGAAGAATATGTACATCTTTTATTTGTGTTCTCCAATGTAAATAAAAAGGAATTAAAGAATTTATGTTTTTCAATGTAAATAAAGGAATTTACATTTTATATGTAAATAAAAAGGTTTGATAGGAATGCACATTTTATATAAGATAAAAGAATGATTAGAAATTTACATTTTCCAATTTAAGTAGGATATGAAATAAAAGTTACATTTTCAATATAATAATATATTGAAATAAAGTTTACATTTTTAATGTAAATAGGATTAAAAAGATGAAAGTTACATTTTTAATGTAAAAAGTAAAGTTTACATTTAAATGTGAATAAGAGAAGGAAAATTACATTTTCATGGAAATGGAACTTAAAGAAGAAGATTTACATTTTAGTCAATTGAACTTTTATTAAAAAGATTAAAGATATGAAATTTACATTTTCAAATGTGTTACACTATCTTTTGGCAAAGATCGTCTCAACTCGAATTTCTTTCATCTGGAACGACTCAAGACTTGGGTGTAGACTGGCAATCACTTGGATGAAGTGGCGAAGCATTGCTCGCATGGAGTTTGTGTCATTTCTCACCCCTCTGGATCGGTTCGCCCCCCTAGGAGTCGCACCCCTAGGTCACGATCTGTTCCTAGGGGCCGCACCCCTAGGACGCGATCTGTTCCTAGGGGTCACACTCCTAGGTCACGATCCGATCGTGGAGCGCATGGGGACCGCGGACCGCCTGCAGTTCTGCACTGTTTTGACCTATTCTTAAGGCTATTTTCACTCCAACTTGCATGGATCTGATTACGCATGTCATATGACGACTTGGAGAGGGTTTTTGGACGTTTTCCACCATATTTCGAGATTTTTGGGATGCGTGCCATGTGTCCCATGAACCGCCTTCAGGAAACAGCTATAAATACACCATTTGAAGGCATTTTCAAGGATTTTTTTGGCCATTCTTCTTCACTGCTTCCACCATTACTGAAGTGCAAGGACTTTGCACCTTCATACACTCAAATTCTTCTCTTTTCAGTACAATTAACACACCGATTGTGTGCTTGCATGTAACTGATTCTTGTAATCATCTACAGCCGAACCACTATAAAAACCTTGTGTGTCTCCTCTTTATTTATTCTTTTCTGCATTTTGTGATCTGCGATCTGCATTTGGGTGTTAGGCCCAATTTTTGGTCTAACATTTTGGTGCGCCAGGTAGAGGGGCACACTAAAACTTCAACATCTAGCTTGAAAGGACACTCAATGGCAATCATAAGGAAGAAGATTGGAACTTCCACTCATGCTGACGAAGCTGATGCCCAAGGCACAAGGAACGAAGCAAGCCAGGAAGCTTCCACTCATGGAGATCCTTCTGCATACTTGACCAGAGACGAGATGGGTGGAGTTCTTGCTGAACTGAGAGATCAGATGGCACGGCAAGACTATCTTCTCCAGAAACAACAGGAAATGATCAACCAATTCTTCGCTCGGATGGATGGAAGGCCGAGCAACGTTCAAGCCATTGGAGACGGAGCCACTGAAGCGGCTCGCACAGGCCACCACGATCAGATCGGTTCGGGCCCAGCGACCCGCGATCCGCCAGCACTAGTGCTCGGGGGCATCCCTCTCCATGTTGGAAATGCACAACGATCGACTCCAGCTCCAGATCGAACAAACACTAGACCGCAAGCTCCCACACATCAGCAGTAGTCAGCTCATGATGGGGCACCAGATCTCGTTCGGATCCCCCCCGTCCACGATCTGAATTCACGACCCGAACTCCACACAGATACTGGTCGGGTCCCCCATCACGATCCGCGATCCGCGACCCGCGATCCACTTCTGGAAGTTCACCGACAGCTTCCAACCTCTCCTGCATTCAACGCTGGGGGCACCAACTCTGATTTTGGCAATTTGCAACAACTTTTTGAAGGAAATCGACTCGCTGATCTGATTCAACGCCTCTCAAGAGCCCGCACTTATCAAAATGACGTGGATGATGTCAATCACAATCCGTTCACTCAAGAAATCAGGAATTCACGCAATCCCCCGGATTTCAAACTTCCACAACTGGAGCCCTACAATGGCAGGATAGATCCTACTGTGCATCTGATGCGCTACAAACGACATATGGAAGTTCAATCGGCATCGGAAAATGTCATGGCTAAAAGTTTTCCCCTCTTTCTGACTGATATAGCGGCTATATGGATTCGGCAGCTAGAATCTGAATCAATCAACAGCCGGAATATGTTGGTCGCTCGCTTTCTTGAACAATTTTGGGTCCACATCGCACGACCCAAGAACGTCATGTTGCTCACTACGATTAAGCAGAGGCCTAGAGAAACTCTGCGTTCTTTCCTGGAAAGATTCAACGTTGCAGCAGCATCAGTGGATCGCCCTGAACAATCGATGGTACTGATGGCAGCGGTATCCGGCGTTCTGGATAACACGGAATTCAAGAAATCTTTGTACCGAGATCCACCACGAAATCTCGGCGAATTCTACCTTGAAGCAGATAGATTTCTGCGGCAAGAAGATGCAACTTCCGAGAAGAAAACCCTCGAAGTCAACATGCTCAAAGATGGAGAAACATCTGATTCTGGTAAACGAAAGACCCCTGCTACAAATGATCGTAATGCTCCACCCCGGAGAGGGTCCAGATATGACAAATACACTGAACTAAATGACACCCTGAGCAATATATACGTGGATACAGGGGGTGCCGCCTCATATCCAAGGCCTCCCAAGAGGGAGCCACCGCTAGCACAACGCAATTCTGGCAGACACTGCATATTTCATGACATAGACGGTCACAACACTGATGACTGCAGACATTTGCGAGATCTTATTGAGGATCGGGTCAGACGAGGAGAGCTACCCGAATATGTCACTCGACCAACAACGCCTACACCTGCGCTGCCACCACCTATTCCCCAGAGAGGGAACGATCCTGGATCGAGCAATCGCGGGATTATCATTCGCTGATCCCACTCAGTGGATCTCTTCAGTTTGCTGAACTCCGGTTCATAGTTCATGTTTTTAGGTTTTAGGCGACTTCTCGCCCTCCTTTGTTTTCCCTGCATGTAATAAGAGCCGTCACATCAGCCCACACGCACAGAACCTACTTGTGGTCTCCAGTCGTGTCCGGCAAACGACCGCTGCGTTTTCATGAATTAGCAATAAGCATTGAGCTCCGGCTCCCAACTGGATCCGTCTAGTACGAACATGAGCTCCGACTCCTAACTGGATCCGTCCAGTATAAACAAATCTTCATGTGCTTTTCCTTGGTCGTCTTACTCCGGTAAGGCCGTCTTGGAACCTTCATGTGCTTTTCCTTGGTCGTCTTACTCCGGTAAGGCTGTCTTGGAACTTTCATGGCATTTCCTTGGTCGTCTTACTCCGGTAAGGCCGTCTTGGAACCTTCGTTGCTTTTCCTTGGTCATCTTACTCCGATAAGGCCGTCTTGGAACCTTCATGTGCTTTTCCTTGGTCGTCTTACTCCGGTAAGGCCGTCTTGGAACTTTCATGGCATTTCCTTGGTCGTCTTACTCCGGTAAGGCCGTCCTGGAACCTTCGTTGCTTTTCCTTGGTCGTCTTACTCCGGTAAGGCCGTCTTGGAACCCCTCTAACATCTTCTCAGATGGTTTACTCCGGTAAGGCCATCTAAGAAATATTCTTGCATTATTTGTTTTATCTTCTTGCAGGTACAAACTCCTGGCCTTCTTGGATTTCTCTGGCCTTAATACGATCCCGTGTGATCGTCGGTTTTCTGGCCTTAATACGATCCGGCGTGATCGTCGCATTCTGGATTTGGATTTCTCAGATTATCCAGAACACATCTTCCTTCAATCAGCAAGATATGTTCTGGGGGGCAACTTGTTACACTATCTTTTGGCAAAGATCATCTCAACACGAATTTCAATCATCTGGAACGACTCAAGACTTGGGTGTAGACTGGCAATCACTTGGATGAAGTGGCGAAGCATTGCTTGCATGGAGTTTGTGTCATTTCTCACCCTTCTGGATCGGTTCGCCCCCCTAGGACCCCTAGGTCACGATCCGTTCCTAGGGGTCGCACCCCTAGGACGCGATCTGTTCCTAGGGGTCACACTCCTAGGTCACGATCCGATCGTGGAGCGCATGGGGACCGCGAACCACCTGCAGTTCTGCACTGTTTTGACCTATTCTTAAGGCTATTTTCACTCCAACTTGCATGGATCTGATTACACATGTCATATGATGACTTGGAGAGGGTTTCTGGACGTTTTCCACCATACTTCGAGATTTTTGGGATGCGTGCCATGTGTCCCATGAACCGCCTTAAGGAAACAGCTATAAATACACCATTTAAAGGCATTTTCAAGGATCTTTTTGGCCATTCTTCTTCACTGCTTCCACCATTACTGAAGTGCAAGGACTTTGCACCTTCATACACTCAAATTCTTCTCTTTTCAATACAATTAGCACACTGATTGTGTGCTTGCATGTAACTGATTCTTGTAATCTGTCAGTATAACAATAAGATTATAAAGTGGACGTAGGCTACACCTACAGCCGAACCACTATAAAAACCTTGTGTGTCTCCTCTTTATTTATTCTTTTCTGCATTTTGTGATCTGCGATCTGCATTTGGATGTTAGGCCCAATTTTTATTCTAACAATATGTAAAGATTAAAACAAAAATATCATTTTGCCTGTAAAGAAAAGAATGACACAAAATAATCATTTTTGTTGAATTAGAAATGACGCACAAGAAATTGCATGTTTGTGTCAATTGAAAATAGGGAAAGTATACATTGCATGGATAGGTTGTGTATGTGAATTAAAATAAACATTCTTGTGTGTTATGTTATATATCTTTACTTGTCATGATTACCACAATAATGAAATGATCGACGAAATTGTAAGTATATATATAATCATATATAAACAAATGTTAATTGAACGAATCGAGCGTGGTAGTTCACTTTATAGAATTGTACTTTTAGTTGATTATACCGAAATATCCGACCGTCGGATTTTCCCAAATCTGTAACCTTTAGGTTCGCCTTGGGAAGATCTTTCCAACGTTATAAATTATGTTAAAATCCAACGGTTAGATTTAGAGAAATGTGAAACAAATTTGGGTGAAAACAGCGCCAAGGTCGCCTTTTGACTTGGAGCGTCGTTAAATGGAATTTAATTATTTTTATATAAGTAAAAATAAAGGTTTATCGTTATAAATTAATATCAACGATATGAAATGATTTTTAAATATATATATATATATATACGCGAGGATCATTTGAAAAGTCCGAGTTCAATCTCATTTCAAATGATCATACGACGAATGAAAGTCGAAGAGTTGAAGACGGTAATTGAAGACTGGCGATCTTCACATCGAATGGACAACAACTGCTGATGCCCGTGATTGGAGTAGCTACCTTGAAGGGGCTACAGTAGTGGTCGTCCGGACGTAGTGTTGATTAGTACGAATTTGGCTTTCGCTCAGACCCAGAGCATAAGCTTATAAATGGAATGTGTGTCTGACATTGTATTCCTTTACATTGTATTTATTGATTTTCTGTCGAATGTATAAATGTTTAGTGGCGGAGAATTTATTCTCTTGCTTAACACCCTTTCCTATATTTCGGCAAAGGATTGTAGTGTGATATGGAGTGACGATGTGGCATGCTAAGATGCATATGATCAAGGCTTTGTTGAAAAGCAGGCCTTGTGGGATGATCAAAGCATAGCTTGTTTAGGCATAGCTTTGTGTATAGCGTGACTTCGCGAGCCTCACACACCGGCGGAGTCTAAAACGGGAGAAGGGAACGCAGGGAGAGCAGCATATTTCTTTCTAGCTAGAAGTGGTGTTTGGGCTTTAACACGGCCCGACATTTTACTTATGTGGATGATGGAATGAGGCGCCTCGGATGATAGGTCCTATAGGACCGGGAAACGTGTGTTCAGGAATAACTAATCCGCAGCTTGTATGGTGGACCGGCCCTGCAGGATCCAAGGGTTAACTGCGGGGAATCCTAAGACATTAGCTAGAGTGTCTCGAATCGGCAAGGAGCTCCTCCCTAGCCTTGACTCATGACGGGAACCCAATTTCCAATACGACCTCATGCGGATTTGATTGTATTACTAGTATGGAAGCATAATATTATGGTATCTATGTGTCCTAGGATTGATACATTATGATTGAACTGTTTTTGAAACTTATATACACTAATAATAATATCAAGTTCGTTTTATCGTATCAAGCATTTTTGACCATTATAAGATAAAACCCTATCCTCCGGTTTGCGTTGCATTGTGTGATGGGACTTGGGTCTTATGATGGTTTCATTTTTCTAAAAAGCATTGCATTGTTTAACGATTTACTTTAAGTTATGCACGACAATCCATTGGAATAAACCCGTTCCGCGTTAGCGGCGTGGTCCTTGAATTTGCCTTATTACTATTAGTTAAATTAGTTAGGAATTCTCACACCAGTCCCATGACTGACCCGTTGTTTGTTTCCAGCTTTGCAAACTCGGGTGCCCTCTTTTCCACATGGGCAGTCGGGTAGTTTGTCTGCAGGTCCTTATCTCGAGCAGGATGCTGGATCGAAGCTTAAAAGCTGTGTCTAGAGCACTAGTTATCTTCCGTTGTATCTATTTTATTGTTTCCGCTGAAATGTATTAAAATATTGTAATTTATCTTCCGTTGTAATATATCGATGTACTCTGATATTCTGTACTCTGATGTTGTGTTATTATGATGTAATAAAAGTCTGCTGTTATTGTTCTGATGTGTTGTATTCCCAAAGTTAAAGTATTCGTGGATTTCCTACTTTTGGGTCAGACTTGTGTGGTTTATGGTCGATCCAAGAGCGGGAATTTACGGGTCTTTACAGCAAATGTCCCAGAACTTAATGCATGGTCCTTCGGAGCAATCGAGCCAACCAACACTGAACACAGATGGCTAGAATCTATCCTAAACATAACGTCCCCCAGTCGTATATGACCATTATCCTGGTTGTTGATTAACATCATCTGAGGTGTCTTGATCCATCATCCACATAAGTAAATTGCCTGAGTTCCATACCATAACATCACTTTTCAGCTAGATGGGAATGCATGTCCTTATCTTGGCCATCCATCATCCTCTTTTTTGCTCATCCAAGGGTGTAAGGCCCTAGAGTCAACATACCATAAGCTCTGCTTTTGAGCAAAAGCTTTGATCTATCTGCCAGCAGCACTTAGCATGCCACATTGTCAATTCACACTTATGATTGGTTTTATTACTAATATAACCTTTGACCTCATACGTCTCAAAGAAGGGTGTTAAACTAAGATAATAAATTCTCCGCCACTACAAATATATCATCAATAACAACTAATTGGTTATGTTATGAAATAAAACGTTAGACACACATCCATTTACAAGTTGCTCTGGGTCTGAACAAAACCAAAGGCACCTTATTTTTAAGGAGAGAGGCCCTTGCATATCCAAACAATCAAAAAGTACATCCAGACCACTTCCACTTTAACCATATAATGGGAGCAACCCAAGGCATCCCCAAGTAGTCCATTCGATGTGAAGCTTCCTGATCTTCCACTATCTTCAATGTCTTTGACTTTAATTCATTGTATAATTATTTATTATGGGTTGAACCCGATCTTTTCGAATAATTAGCGTCAAAACAAAATCCTTATTCTATTATTAATTCACCAATTAAGTCTCCTTTAATTGTAATTCATCTCATAAGATTTAAATCTTATTCTCAAACTGGTTAAGTTATCTATCTTTCAAAAATAGTCTTTTTAACCTTATAAAAAAGTTTACTAAGGATAAGATTCTATTTGTGAATTTAAAATCTTTATTTCAAACTGTTCTAAAAACCAGTTACAGAAACAACCAAATTCCGCTTAACAAGTTTTATCGTTCAAAACCATATATAATTCGTTCAAACCTATTTCAAATCACTTATAATAATTTATAATGATTTTCCTTATTTTTATTTATACAAAAATAGTCCACAATCACAAATCTCAGTTTCAGATCATTATTGGTCCTAACGTTGTTTTTATTCAAATTTGATTTGAACATTTATCAAAATCTAAAAATTAGATTTCAAAACTTTTCTTATCATTAGAAAGCTATTTTCATTATCAACGCAACAGTTCTTATTCGGGAAAATTCGATGGTCGGATCTCTCGATACAACAGTGTGAAGTTATAAGTCGAAGTTCGCGAACTACCGCTGCGTGACAAGTTCTATTCTGACCATAATTCGATGCATATTATAAATTATGTCGAATAGCTTAAAAAATAATCCATTTATTACATAAGACATATGTAATAATTTTCAGAAGCTACATTTTCAATTTTCAACTTCAAAATCCAATTATTCTAATATGTAAGTATTATAATATTACTTAAATCATTAAAATAATATTATTTTTCAAACTTCATTATTTTGAATCCAAATTCTCTTGACATTCGTTATAAAAATGAATAAGAAAGTTTTATAAAGGAAATATTTATAAAACCTTTCCTACATATCCTAGTCGAACTTCACTTTTACCCATTACTATTCATTTTAAAAATACAACTTGAACAAGCCATAACTATATGAACATAAATTGAAATCAATTTATTTCTGTTGTGAATATTCATCATAATTTTATAAACTTTGTGTTCATCGAAAATCGAACATCAAATTCAAACTTTTATTTTTAGCCTATTATTATATTAGTAAAATATTCATTAAACCATTTTATTTAATGGATACTCAACCAATGAACAAGTAATCATATCTATTGGTCATATTTTTACAGTGTATCACATAACACTATATCAAACTTTAATATAACATCCAATCCACATATATAATGGAATACACCATATAAGCCTTAAACTATTAACGTTTATATGGATTTGTCAATCAACAGATTAATCGCAATATCGATCAAAGTCATCCAATCATTATCCAATTACCCAAATATGGTTCATATCAATATCCATTAACCAGTAATTAGTGAATTACTTTCTAGTGACCATCTAAGGTTCAATCAATTCCCAAATCAACACTATTGGTTGTGTCATATACCCCAAGCAACTACGTGTATATCACTTTAAAATGATATTTTTATCATGCTATACATCATTAAACATCATAATGAACTTATATCAGCAATCTTTAATCATCACATAACTTCTATAAGTTCACTAACTATAGTTATAGTAAACTAGCCCTTTTTAAGTTTATAGCTTCTCACCAAGGGTTCCACTCCGTCAATCTTTTAAGTGGATGGTATGCTAATGCTCCCCGAAAATTTTAGCAGCCTTATGTCATCACTCAAGAGTTTTGAAAACAAATTTGGTAGAGTTTTAACACTGTGGTTTCACGAACCACAAACGAACAAAGTGGGGTTAGATTTGGGTTTTGGAGCAAATGGAATAGGGTTTGGGCATGTAGAATTTCAGCCTTGGGGTATGGGTCCCGGGTTTCGCTGGTGGGGTCTGTATGGTGGCTACGGGGCCTAGCCGTGGGATGCAGTGGTGCAAGGATATGTAGATTTGGGTGTATTTTGGTTTAAAGTGGAGATTTAGGGTTTATAAAAGGGGTTTTGGGGCTTTGGAGTGGGGGAAGTCCTTGGCTTAGAGGAGGAGTGCTGGTGGGGCTAGCGCAGGTGAGAAGGAGGGGGAGGAGTAGGCAGATAGGGCTGGACATGGAGTTTGGTGGTGGAGGAGGTGGCTTGGAGCAAGGAGGAAGAAGGGAAATGTCAAGGAGAAAAGGAGGAAAAAGGCAAGATGAGAAAGCAGAGAGAAGGCTTGATTTTGTAAAGATGGAATGGGATGTATTGGAGAGGTGTAAGCTAGAGGGAAGGGGGGAGAAAATACAAAGAGGTAAGGTTGACGGGTAACAACACAAACAAAAACACTTGTGCTTTTTGCACTTGTTTTAAAGGGGAAGCTTATTCAAGCTTTTTCATGCATTTATTGCTCATACGATCAAATAGTAAATCAGATCGATACAAAATTTTGAATCCTACTATATTTCATAATATAGATTCAATGAAACAAGTCTCCTCGAATTCAAAGTCTGCTTAATCATTAGTCTTATTATTTTATTACATTGTTACTTAATTTTGACCGGTTGACCTAGTATGCGATTATTTTTCGTACGCTCACATATTAACTCCAAAAATTATGAAATTTGAATTCCTACCATTTTTTAAATTTCGAATCTGATAAAATTGGTTTCGTCGAATTCCTAATTTGTTTGAAAAATGTCTCTTTTTAAGCTATTAAAATAATTTTATATTATAGAATTTTTAAAATTGACTATAAATCCTTGTAAAATTAATAAAAAAATAAAATTTTAAATTGGTTACAAAATTTCAGCAAGCTACAATCACTCCTACTTAAAAGAATTTCATCCCCGAAATATGATGAAAGTAAAACTGAAATAAAATTGATATATAAGATATAAGTTTACTTCTCAGAAGAGCTATTCAGAGATATCCACTCTGCAAATGGAATAGGACTTTCTAATGCTGTCATCAGTTTCCCATGTACAGTCTCTTGGATCTCTACTCCACTATACTTTGACTAGCTTCACTTTCTTGTGTCTCGGTTCCTTTATTTCCTTGCCTATTATCTTCAAAAGCTTTCTCGGAACTGCTAAACTTGGCATGATTTCCAGGTCTTGTTGAGCTGCTTCCTCAACAACAAAGTCAGGATCATGTACATATTTCCAAAGATGAGAAATGTGAAAAAAAATTATGCACTATGGATAACCATTATGGTAACTGAATTTTGTAAGCTAGAATTTCGAGTCTTTCCAATATTGGGAATGGACCAATATAGTTGGGTGATAACTTTCCGTTTTCCCAAATCAGATAACTCCTCTCAATGGGGAAACTTTCAAGAACACTTGTGACAGCCTGCCCCGCACCAGCCGACATTTCCTTCGAAACGCGTTGTGCCGATGCCTAACCAGCACGGGACGATCATCAAAAGAAAAGAAAGAAGACAATGAATCATCAAAGAACCTATAGTATATCTCACAGCGCATGGAACAAAATATAATAATAACATAATTTGGTATAAAACAGGCGAGACAATGCATAAGCTGAAAATTAAACCATCATAGCAGCGGAAAATTCATAATACAACTTATGATCCAGACCATCTTTATTACAACTTTTAAAACTGTCTCTAAAGCAAAATAAGAAGGTACACTACTAATGCCCAAGGTAGTGACCAGCAACAACACAGGGAGAATATATGGGAATAATACGTGTAAGCCTCCTGCTCGTCTCCAGACAGCTACTCGTGCATAACCAGCTAACCTATCTCTAGTCTACTCGTTTAGGAGCACCCAGAGTAATAAGAAGAGACATAAAACTCTGGGTCAGACAAAAGTCTGGTATGAGTGGTAAGCAGCAAAAATAGAACAATAACAGGTATACATAACCATACCTGAACCTGGACCTGCAACCAAAGAGTTAGCACAACAGGATGTACAATACTCTAAGGTGAAACTAACACATGGTGTGAAAATAATGAGGAGGGGGTGTGCATGTTATGGTGATAGCAAACATCAAACATAGTAATCATCCTCACATCTCTCACTCGGTGCGTAAAGCATACAATATCTACCACTTTGATCACCCAATCCTTTGCTATGATCACTCTGCCCCATGAAGTCACGATGACTCCACTGCACTGATCCATAGCCGCTAATCCTTTGCTATGTCCACTCTGCCCCACGGAGTCATAACAACTCCACTGCACTGGCTCATAGCTTTGCTACGATCACTTTGCCCCCATGGAGTCATGACAACTCCACTGCATTGATCCATAGCCAATATCCGCCTCTCATTGGTGAGTCAAAGCTATAGACATCGATAACCCCTTTGCACACGTACCACAACAAAATCTAACTCATGAAGTTAACTCGTTGTTTCCTATCTGGATCCTGAGTTATAGCTTCTTACTTAGACTTCCTTTGTGTCTCGGGTTTTGGTAGAATTGGAGTTGGTCTCCAGAAGAGTCGTCACGTAGAAGTAGTGGAAGCTCAATTCGGTTCGGTTTGATCTACTTCAGTCAGTTCGGTTCAAATACATTGTCCCTAAGTTTCCCGTTTGGTTCGGTGTTGCACTTCAGGTCGGTTTGGTTTGGTTATCTCTATCCGGTTCGATTCGGGTGGTGCTCTAGCCTCGGTTCGGTTCGGTTCAGCGCTCCTTTACCTCCAGATCCTAGTTCGATCCCGCTTCCTAGCTTTAATCCGATCCGATCCCCATGCCAAGCTCCGGTCTAGTCCCTTCTTCCATCTCCGATCCGACCCCAATTCCCGATCCGATCCCGCCTTAGTTTATATGGCCTTCCTTGTTGCCATACTTTTCCTCTTATGTTAGGTTCCGATCCGGTTCGGTTTCTCTGCTCAGTTCTCTGATCCGACCCGAGCCCCATAACCCGATCCGATCCGAAACCCTGCACATTTTCCAACGAGCGTATATCGTCTATTTTCGCCATACGATGGCATTTTCAACCATTCTAACTTTCCTACAGGATTACTTAACATTCCAAAAAGTAATAACAACATATAGAATCAATTATAAACATCCAAACATCAATCATATGAGTTATTATGGATCAAACATACCCAAATCTATGGTTTTCCCCTTAATCATGTTTAACCATAACTAACGATAGGATTAGCAAAACGTATCCAAATTAACCCAAATTTCTATCAGAGCCCTAAAATAATATTTAAGAACTTCTACATATTTTTCCAGAATTTTATAATGCATAATTTCACTAATTATTACTAATCACCCCTAATTGGCCGTAATTAGTGTAAAAATGTGCAAATCACTCACCTTAGTCACAAATAAATTCTTAGATCTGAAACTTCACTGATTTGGATCAAATTCCTATGCAACACAGCAGCCCTAACTCTGATTTGTTGTCAATCCGCCTTGATTTGATGTTGATTTGCTTAATTAGTGACAAAAAGGTGATTTGGAAGTGATTTAGAAGGTGGAGGCCATTGTTATGGTTGAACAGATGTAAGTGGCGACTGTAAAAATGACAAAGAAAGGTGTCTCTAACCCTTTTCAGCCCTTATGCAACCCTAATCCTGAAATCCCCTAATGGGCCTAGCTGCTAATCACCCTATTTGGCCCGGTTAAGCTATTTTTCACCGTCCAAACCTTATTTCAGCCATATCCCCTAAACGGCAAGTCCATTAACGTGACCACTCTACGGAAAGGTAAACCATCATCTGAATCCAATGGAAGTGGTTTTAGGTTAAATCCCCTTACCAATCAAAAGTTATAGGCAAAACAAGATTCGCTAGGGGCAAAACGGTCATTTAAAATTCAGCAAAAATCGCGAACATGGGAAATGACCCCAATAGTCGTTCCCCAAAGTTACACAACTGTAAAACCTCGTATGAAAACGAAATATTATATGATCCTCCGATTCGTAGAATGTGGGTCGTTACATTCTCCTCCCTTAAGAAATTTCGCCCCCGAAATTCCTTAACTAAGAAAAAAACAATGGGTCTCGCATGCCTATCACCCGTTTGCAACAATCAAACATACATAGCAACATAACAAGCCTATCCTAGCATGTGGTTTACTAACAAGGGGATAACTAAATGGTCATTAAAATCTTACCAGGCAAAGGGCTGTGGATACGTCTTCCTTATGCTCTCCTCTGTTTCCCAAGTACAGTCATTCTCATTCTCGCCCCACTGAACCTTGACCAGTTTCACCGCCTTCCTTCGAAGTTGCTTCGTATCGTACTCGACAATACGGATCGGCCTGCAGTTCCCAATGGCCTCAGGTTCTACTTCGATATCATCCAACTGATTCAGTGAAATAGTCATATCGGGGCCGTGTACGAACTTCCTTAACTGGGAAACATGAACTACGTTGTGAACTCCTGCCATCTTGTCAGGCAATCCAACTTTATATGCCAAATTCCTAACTTGCTCGAGAACTGGGAATGGACCAACAAATATTGGTGCTAACTTGTCTCTCCTACCAAATTGAATCGCGCTCTTTAACGGGGAAATCTTAACAAACACCAAGTCGCTAACGGAGAATTATAAATCTCTTCGTCTCTTATCAGCATAACTCTTCTGCCTATCTTAGGCAGCCTTCATTCACTGTTGGATAACCTTGATCTTGCCTGAAGTTTCTCTTATTACATCTGGTCCAAGCACGAATTTCTCACTGGTTTACAACCAACATGATGGTGAGTTGCACGGTCTTCCGTACAAAGCTTCAAATAGAGCCATACCAATACTAGAATGATAGCTATTATCATATACAAACTCAACCAGATGCAAATGGTCATCCCGTGATACACCAAAATCTAATATGCAAGCTCTCAAGAGATCTTCTAATACTCGATTCACCCTCTCTGTTTAACTATCGGTTTGAGGATGGTACGCGGTACCGAGATGTAATTATGACCCTAAAGCCTCTTGTAAGCTCTTCCAAAATCCACTAGCAAACAACGGATCTCGGTGGCTCACAATGCCTTTGGGTACTCCATGAAATCTCACTACCCACTTCATATACAGTTCTGCTAACTTAGCTGCTGCTTTATTCGACTTGGCAGGTATAAACCTTGTACTCTTGGTCAATCGGTCCACAATCACCTAAATGCTATCATGGGCAGATCTAGTCCTTTGTAAACCATCAATGAAATTCATTGAGACTTGTTACCATTTCCATTCGGGAATTTCCAATGGTTGCAGCAAGCCACTAGGCTTCTTTTGCTCGGCTTTAACTAGCTGGCAATTCATGCATTTGGATAGAAAATTCCCAACGTCTCTTTTCATCCCTTCCCAGTAGTAGGTATGCTTCATGTCTCGATACATTTTGTTACCACCGAGATGTATAGCCAGTTTGAGTGATGACATTCTCTAAACACTTCATCTCTTAATCCATTGATATTGGGCACAACTAGTCTCGCATTCTTTCTAAGCCATCCATCTCGATCAAGCCCATACTTTTTCACCTCCTCGTCGATTCCCATTTCTAACTTGGAGATTATTTCTAATAGATTAAGATCATCCCTTTTACTGGAACCAATCCGCTCAATCAAAGTAGGTCTGATCGTCAAACTTGCTAACATCTCTGGATCCAATTCGCACTTTGGTCTGAAATCGTACCTAGCGATGTACTCCAATTGCTTCCATTCCAGAAACATAGCCCCTAAACTGGCATGTCTCCTACTCAATGCATCAGCTACCACGTTGCCCTTTTCTGGTGTATATGCAATATCGAAATTATAGGAAGCCAAGAATTCTAACCATCTATGATGTCGTAGATTTAGATTCTTCTGAGAGAAGAGATACTTTAACGACTTATGATCGGTAAACAACTCGAATCTTTCTCCCAAGAGATAGTGCCTCCACATCTTCAATGAGAACACGATCACTGCCAACTCCAAATCATGGGTAGGATATCTTTTCTCATGCGGTTTCAGCTGCCGACTAGCATAAGCTACAACCCTACTTCTTGCATCAATACTGCACCTAATCCGGTACCACATGCATCCATGTATACTGTCATCTCTTCATTCCATTTAGGAATGACTAACACTGGCGCATGAATCAACTTTTCCTTTAGACTCTTGAATGCATTTTCACAACTTCCGTCCCAGACAAATGTTTGATTCTTCTTGGTCAACCGAGTTAACGATGCCACTATCTTGGAGAAGTCTTGGATAAACTTACGATAATATCCAGCTGATCCTAAGAAATTTCTTACGTCTATTGCATTCTTGGGCGTAGACCAATCCTGTACCGTAGCCACCTTCGCAGGGTCCACGGCAATGCCATTCTCTGAAACAACATGGCCCAAGCACCTCACTTCCTTCCTCCAGAAGTGACACTTACAAAATTTCGCTTTCAATTGGTGTTTTCTCAACACTTTCATCACAATCCTCAAACGTTCCTTGTGTTCTTTCTCTATCCTCTAGTAAACAAGGATATCGTCCATGAACATAAGCACAAACTTATTCAATTGATCCCTGAATACTCTATTCATAAGATCCGAAATATGCTGGTGCATTGGTCAACCCAAATGGCATGACCGACCACTCATAGAATCCAGACGACATTCGAAATGCCGTTTTAGGAATACTCTCAGCTGCTACTCGGAGCTAATGAAATCCTGTCGCGAGGTCCAACTGGGAGAACACCCTTGCTCCTTCCAGTTGATCAAACAAATCATCTATCCATGGAAGAGGATACTTATTCTTCCTAATCACCTTATTCAACTCGCGATAGTCTATACACAATCGAAGGGAACCATCTGTCTTAGTGGCAAATACAACGGGTGATCCCCACTCGGAGGCACTTCTTCGGATAAATCCCTTCTTCAAAAGATCGCTTACTTGCACCTCGAGCTCTCGCTGCTCCCTTGGTGCTATACGATGAAGTGGCATCACTATATGTCTGGCATCTTTCACTAAATCGATACGGAACTCAATCTCTCGGTGTGGTGGAAGTCCGGTCACTTCCTCGAAGATATCCGGATATTGGCCAGCAACGGGAATCACTGATAACTAGTCCTGCGGGATGTCGAGGGAATTTAGAAAACTAGCCATAACCTCATCACTAGGTAGACCACCAAACAATACCCTCCGCCCATCATCCGCCCTAATAGTCACCGAAAATCCCTCACAGTCTACCACCATCCCATATCTTTGGAGCCAATTAACTCCCAAAATAATGCCAAACCCAGTAAAGCCCAAAACAAAGGAGTCACAAGCAAACATACATCCATAACTCGGTAGGACCAAATTTCGACAAATCATACTAAGGCTAGTCGAACTACCAATCGGGTTCGTCACAACTAAAGGTCTATCGACTATCTCGGGTTCCAATCCCAACCTATCTACCAGGTCACTAGATATGAAGGAACGGGAAGCCCCAGTATCAAACAGTACTCAAACAAAAACATCATAAATAGAAAGCATACCTTGAATGACGACATTCTTTCCTTTCTCCGCCGCATTTGGGGCATTCGACGAAGAAGGAACAACATTAATAACATATGCTTTTACAATCTGCTTCTCTTTCAGAGGTTGTGGACACTTATCCTTGTAATGTCCCCTTGGGCGCAGCTGAAGCAGTTCCTGTCTGCCGGCTTTGCTTGGCATTCTTTAGCATAATGACCCTTCTTTCCACAACTAAAACACTCTACATCTTTCATGTCTTTCTTTTTCTGACCATCCTTGGTCTGATTCTGCATCCTTTTATTCTAAGAATTATTCTTGCCTCCACCGCTTTCCTGCGGCTTTGGCTCCTCTGCAGAAGCAACAACGACTTCAGTCTTGGGCTTAGGATAAAGGCTCTCTAATCTCAATGCTTTCCCAACATTCGATTCAAAAGTCTCATCAATATGGTTTATAAACCTTTCCCCCAAGTACTGATCTAAGCCTGTTATGAACTTCTCATTCTTCTTCTCAGGAGTGTCAACGAGGGATAATCCATACTTCGATAAAGTATCGAACTCAACAATATATTCCGAGATTGCCCTACCATTCTGTTTAAGCTCCAAGAACTTCCTAAACAACTCTAACTTCTGGGCAGCTTGGATAAACTTGTCACTAAAGCGAGTCTTAAACTGATTCCAAGTAACTTGATCCTCAGGAGCAGCTGCTTTTATAACATTCCACCAATTCATAGCCCGTCCTTGTAGTTGACGCGATGCTAGCTTTCTCTTCATTGCATCATCGATCCCTAAGTCCTCGAAGATGTGCTCACAACTATCGAGTCAATCTTGAACATCCATAGCCGATTCCGTTCCATGGAATGACTTTCCACCAAGACTAGTATAATCCTTGAAGAGCTTGGCGAAATCGGCTCTAGGGGCCTGCACCGCTACACCATCACCATTAGCAGCATTAGGAATTGCCCTCTGAACATCCCTAATCATCTCTTTCATGAAGTCAATAAACATCGTCCTCATATCAGGAGCATTCCTATTATTGGCCCCTGAACCCATACCCCTCGTATATCGGCTTATCGTTCAATCTGTAAAGAGAAAACAATTAACCATCTCCATAATGGTGCCAGTGCAATGCAACTTCATCCTTAAATATATTAATAGTACATATATATATATAGTTTTTGAAAACCAAAATATCACAAATAAATGCTCTCATATACGTACTATCTCTTCCTGGTGTCTTTCCTTAGATTGACTACGCAACCTAGAGCTCTGATACCAAGTGTGATGGCCCGCCCCGCACCAGCTGACATTTCCTCCGAAACGCGCTGTGCTGATGCCCAACCAATACGGGACGGTCGTCAAAAGAAAAGAAAGAAGACGATGAATCATAAAAGAACATGTAGTATATCTCACAGCGCATGGAACAAAATATAATAATAACATAATTTGGTATAAAATAGGCGAGACGGTGCATAAGCTGAAAACTAAACTATCGTAGCAGCGGAAAATTCATAATACAGCTTATGATCCGGACCATCTTTATTACAACTTTTAAAACTGTCTCTAAAGCAAAATAGGAAGGTACAATACTAATGCCCAAGGTAGTGACCAACAATAACACATGGAGAATATATGGGAATAATACATGTAATTCTCATGCTCATCTCCGGACGGCTACTCGTGCATAACCAGCTAAACTATCTCTAGTCTTCTCGTTTCGGAGCACCCAGAGTAATAAGAAAAGACATACAACTCTGGGTTAGACAAAAGTCTGGTATGAGCGATAAGCAGCAAAAACAGAACAATAACAGGTATACATAACCATACCTGAACTTGGACCTGCAACCAAAGAGTTAGCACAACAGGATGTACAATACTTTAAGGTGACATTAACACATGGTGTGAAAACAATAGAGAGGGGGCGTGCATGTCATGGTGATAGCAAACATCAAACATAAATAATCATCCTCACATCTCTCACTTAGTGCGTAAAGCATACAATATATACCACTTTGATCACCCAATCCTTTGCTACGATCACTTTGCCCCATGGAGTCAAGATGACTCCACTGCACTGATCCATAGCCACTAATTCTTTGTTATGTCCACTCTGCCCCATGGAGTCATAACAACTCCACTGCACTGGCTCATAACCCTGCTATGATCACTTTGCCCCCATGGAGTCATGACAACTCCATTGCACTAATCCATAGCCAATATCCGCCTCTTAGTGGTGAGTCAAAGCTATAGACATCGATAACCCCTTTGTACACGTAACGCAGCAAAGTCTAACTCATGAAGTTAACTCATTGGTTCTCATATGGATCCTAAGTTATAACTTCTCACTTAGACTTCCTTTGCGGTTTGGTAGAATTGGAGTTGGCCTTCAGAAGTGTCGTCATGTAGAAGTAGTTGAAGCTTAATTCAGTTTGGTTTGATCTGCTTCAGTCGGTTCGGTACGAATACGCTGTCCCTAGGCTTCCTGTTCGACTCAGTGTTGCACTTCAGGTCGGTTTGGTCGTCTCCATCTGGTTTTGTTTGGTTTGGTTGTCTCCATCTGGTTCGGTTCGGGTGGTGCTCTAGCCTCGATTCGGTTCGGCGCTCCTTTACCTCCAGATCCTGGTTCGATCCCGCATCCTAGCTCTAATACGATCTGATCCCCATGCTAATCTCCGGTCCAGTCCTTACTTCCACCTCCGATCCGACCCCAATTCCCGATCCGATCCCGCCTTAGTTCATATGGCCTTCCTTATTTCCATGCTTTTTCTCTTGTGTTAGGTTCCGATCCGGTTCGGTTTCTCTGCTCAGTTCTCCGTTGCGATCCGAGCCCCATAACCCGATCCGATCTGAAACCCTGTACATTTTCCAACGAGCGTATATCGCCCATTTTCGCCATACGATGGCATTTTCAACCATTCTAACTTTCCTACAGGATTTCTTATCATTCCAAACAGTAATAACAACATATAGAATCAATAGGGATGTTGCATAGATAAAAATATGATTTTTATAGCGATGTTGCATAGATAAAAATATGATTTTTATAGCGATGTTGAATAGAATAAAAATATGATTTTTTTTATATATGTAGCGTAATAAAAATCTGATTTTTATTATATATATAGTGAAATAAAAATGTGATTTTTATAGTGTTGAAATAAAAATGTGATTTTTACCATGAACAGTGTGAAAAGGTTGAGTTGGAACAGCGGGTAAATCCAAACCATCGTCTAGTAAAGGACTGGCGGAGTGGATCCCTAAGGTGAGAACTCCTCACTTTTATTTTATTTTCTAGTTGAAATATATATTACGATGCAAACGGTGCTTAGCAGCACCCGACACCCATTGTCCACAGACCATGGATGACTTGTTTGTTTGATTGATGTGTTGTGAAAAATTGATTGTGTGATGTGGAATGAATAAATATTTTATAGTTAAAAATATAATTTTTAACATGTATATAAAATAAATATTTATAAACAAATTGGATGATTTTTTTATATACACTGATTTGACTGATATTGAGTGGGACGATAAATTTTACACATCGCCCAACTACACAAATAAATCTGTGTTTGTTGTCTGAAAACCCCACACGTGTGTTGGGATGATATTTGGAATACACTAATCCCAATTATTTAGCTGTATGTCGATCGATTGGTTGACAGACTGTGTAAGCGTTAATTATTTATATTTAATGCTTATGCAGTTGTGTGGTGCACTCTGGATGATGGTTGATTATTTATCGTTGCTATTATATACATGTGTTGTAGTGAATCCATATAATTAACATTATACGGTAATTGATTGGGCCTCATTCTAGTTTGGAAAATAAAGAATATTCATGTGTTGAATAATAAAAGAAAATTCATATGTTGAATAAAATATATATTCATGTGTTGAATAAAAGAAAATTCATGTGTTGAATAAAATATATATTCATGTGCTGAATAAAAGAAAATTCATGTATTGAATAAAATATATATTCTTGTGTTGAATAAAAGAAAATTCATGTGTTGAAGAAAATATTCATTTGTTGAATAAAATAACGAAGTTATTGAAATATATAAAGCCATGTTGATTCGATATGCGCCATTTTGACGTGAACGATAGTTATATCGATTTTATTCATTTTTATAATGAATATAAAAAAGGAAACGATTTCAAAATATAACGTTTTGAGAATACTATCATTTATATATCGATGATATGGAATATTCAATTTTGATTTGAAATTGAATATGAAGTTGAAATCGTTTTGAAAATGAATTTAAAATGATTTATAAAATACGTTTTAAAAGGAAATCGACGAAATATAATATATACATATACATACATAAATATATATATATATATATATATATATATATATATAATGGCCTAAATAGAATGCGCCGCGCTGCGGTAGTTCGCGAATTTCGACCATTGACTTCGAATGGACATTACTGGAGATCCGACCGTCGGATTCTCCTAAAACTGGAACCGTTGGGTTCGTATCGAAAAGAGCTTTCTAAAAAATATTAGAGATTTTAAATCTAACGGTTGGATTTGGATTCATGTCCAAATCAAATATGGAAAAGGTCGCTGTAAGTGCAGTTCGATGGCCGTTGATGGAAATCGACTGTACGGGCCATGATAAAATTATTAAAAAAATCAATAATTAGTGTAAAATCATAAGAAATGATTTGGAAAGAATTGGGATGAAAAACTCCATATTTGAAAAGATAAAAATAGATTTTTTTTCGAAATGAACTAGTTTTGAACTAGAATTATAATCCATTCATTTTTTGAAATAAATAAACGGGATTTGAAAGGGTTTTAAAAGTAACCAGAATTTCCAATAATTGAATTGGAATGGATTTGAATCGAAATTGTCTTTGGAATATTTCGATGTTGGATTTCGTGATTACACAGATATTGTTATGGAAATTTGAAAGATATATTTATATCGTTATTTCCAATACTATATTTGTTGGTCGTAGAATTTGATATTGAATATAAGCCGATATATTTTCTATTCAGAGCCTTGTATTTAATATCAAATGGGATTTGGGTTTGTCGTGAATGGTGTCTTCATTAACACCGTTCTTAAACCCAGTTGAAAAAAAGATTAAATCTTTTTATTTAGATTTAATGGAGTATACCAATTAAATGATATTTAATTGGAATGGAATTGGAATTGATTTTTGAGTTTATCGTGAACGGCGTTTTAAATAACACTTGTTCTTTAACCCGATAATTAATAGAATGTGATTTTAGGTTTATCGTGAACCGTGTTTTAAATGACATTGGTTCTTTAACCCAGTTAAAGACAGGATATGGTTTCCCAAGTTAAACAATCATTAATATGATTTTTGGGAAGATTAAAACCAAGTGGAGTTTTAATGAATCTTTAATTAGATTGAGATGATCGAGAATGGAGTATCACCAGTTTTGCTCCAGGAGATAGTTAAATCTTTAATTAGATTTGAATGTGAAATGGTAATTGAATTTACCGATAACACCGTGGTGTTAGATATGAAGTATGACCAGTTTTACTTCATGGGATGAATAGATTGGGATTGGGAAATTTAAAACAAATGATTACTTCGGTAAGGTTCGTTAATCCCGACTAGTTTGGATAAACCATAATTTGGTTTTGAATTGATATAAAGGAAGATTAAAGAATAACTTTAAAGAATTTATCTTTGATAAAATTAATGGGAACCTTTCCCAAAGTATAAGAATATCTGAATAAAAGAATATTCTGAATTGGAATAAGGCATATGTTGTGTTTGTGTAACACTTTTTTATTATATACGCGAGTTATTCAGAAAGATCGGGTTTATCCCATTCTGAATAACTGATTCAATGATTTGTCGAGGATGAAGACGGTGGTCGAAGACCGGAGGTCTTCACATCGTTTGGATAATTACTGATGGTCTTGATTAGGCTGTACACCCAAGAGGAGGGAATCTGTTGGTGATCGTCCAGACGTACTTGGAGATTGATGGATATGCGAGGTACAAGGTGCCTCCGGTTTCGTTCAGACCCAGAACGAATTTGTAAATGGACCTTGTGTCTGACATTGGATTTTATTCTGTGTGATTGATTTCTATTAAATATATATCTGTTTGACGACAGAGAATTTATTCTCTTGCTTAATGTCCTTCTTTGAGACGTACGAGCTTAGAGGTTATATATTGATGGATATCAATCGCATGGAGTGAATTGCCAGTGTGGCATGCCTAAGTGGCAAATGATCAAGGCTTTTGTTGAAAAGCAAAGTCTTGTGGTTGATGATCATAGCACGGCCTGTGTAGCATAGCTTTGTGTAGCATTGATTCACGAGCCTCACACCCCGGTTGTGAACCAGAAACGGGAGAGGACCTCAGGGAGGGCATGCGTTTCCTTCTAGCTAGGGTGGTGTCAGTGACCTACCAACCCTGACATTTATATTATTTTCACCTGTGTGGTTGTTGGATTGCGAGGCGCCTCAGATATATCGCTAACTGTGTGGAGCCGATGGAGTCATTTGGCTCATTTACGCCCCAAACGGTGGGGAAACGCAGTGTTCAGGCATTTTAATCCACATCGGTGGACCGGCCCTGATGATCCAAGGGTCACCCGAGCTCTGTTCCTTAGGCTCAGGCTGGAGAGTCTCGAATTGGTGAGGACTATCTTTTGCCTCGGTTCACAGATGGGAACCAAACTTCCAATACGTGACTTTGCGGTTTTGATTGTAGAGCCTAGTATTGGCGACATGATATATGGTACCCATGCCGTCTATGATTAATACTTATGATTGAAATTGTTTTGACACTATACACTTATAGTAATAATAAAACATGAAATTTAGCGTATCAAGCATTCTTTGGATATTATAAGGTAAAACCATATCCTCCGGCTTGTGTTGCATTGTGTGATGGGACCTGGGTCTTATAATAGCTTCATTGTTCTTTATTTAGCATTGCGCTGTTGTTTTATGCACTAGTATTCTTGGGAGGAAACTTGTTCCATGTTATATGGCGTGGTCCCTTGATTTACCTAACTTTAAAATAAAGATTAATAACTGTTTTAGTTCTCACACCAGTCACATGACTGACCTGGAGTTTATTGTTTTAACCTAAACTCTGGGTGCCCTTATTTTGACATGGGCAGCTAGTAGTTTTGGTTTTGCAGATTTATATTCACAGGAACCTGGTTTACAGCTGGAATGATATCCGGAAAGCTCTGTATCCGTATATCTCTTTCAGTTGTGTGTTGTATTATTTTTCCGCTGCTATGTAATGTATTGTAATCTCTGATATTTTTTGATGTATATTATTTATTTATTCATACTCTGTATATTCATGTATTCTGATGTAATTGTTGTAATAAACAATGAAATGTTCTTCTGTTTGTGTTCCGATTCATCTTGTCCTCAAAGCAATCCACTCTTTCCTTCTCGGGGAAGTTCGGGTCGTTTCACATCCATCTAAAAATTTAAAAATTAATTAAGGCGTAACCAGTTTTTAGATCCATTTCTTTGATATTCTCTGAATTCTGAATTGATCATCTAGAATTTGATGATGAGATCTGCTGATCTATTGCAATGGGTTCATTTTTCTGATCAGGGTAGTGTATTCATTTGCTGAATTTGAACACCATGTGAGAAAGATATTGAAGATTTAGTAGTTCAACCAACTTGGAGCCAAAATTTGAATTATAATTTTGAATTTTGAATGAATGGACACTTCAACTACTATATAAAGGCCCAAAAGTCATGTCTCTTCATAACTACTCCTCCTCTTCTTCTTCCTCTCGTTTTTCACTTTTAATCAAACTTTCAGGAGGCATAACTTCTTCGTTTCTTAACGGAATTGGATGAAATCTGCGGCAAATCAAAGAGGAATTCGAGGATTTCGATCTAGTAGCAGTTTGGAGATGAATTTCGATGGTATTGGGGTGCAGCAAGTTGAAACAGTATGAGATATGTATGAAACCCGTAATAGTTTTTCAGTTTTGAATCGCCAACTTCAAACCGCCATATCTCACTCAATTTTGATCGGAATCTGATGATCTACCCATCAAATCGACCTCTAGAGAGAACTACAATCTGGGAAAGGATTTGGGACAAAATTTGTAACCTGCGGATGCAATTTGAAGATAACCGTTGACAGTTTTGGTTTCCCTCTCTCTTTATTCATCAAAACTTCATTTGATCAATACTTGGTCAATTCTTGACGGAATCTCATGAAACCAGCAACATTACGAAGCAAATGAAGAGAAGTACAACATGAAAATAAGTTGTAGATGAAAATCCAAAGTTGTAAATTGATCTGGTATCCATTTCTTTGTTGATTTATATTATATATATATCCATTTCTTCTTGATATCTCTTCGCCAATCGTCGTTACTCTTCTCCTCTATTAGATTTCTTATCAGAATTTGAATTTTCAGTAGCCACCATTTTGGAATTTGAATTTTGAACAGCCACCTTTTCAGAATTTGAATTTTCGATAGCCACCATTTTAGAATTTGAATCACCAACAGCCACTTTACCTATCGTTTCAACTTTTGAATTTTCAAAAGTCATATAGCACATCTTTTCCTGCAAAATAACACATCTTTTCAAATAATTAAATAACTTTTCAAATAATTCAAATGTCTGTTCAAATATTCAAATGAATTTTCAAATAATCAAATGACTTTTCAAAATAACTAACTACATTAATATCATGAAGGTTTTGTAACATATCCATAGATAAAAAATTTCAAGAATTTCAAATTTCAAAATTTTAAATTTCAAAAATCAAATCACAGTAACTTAATTTTTCAATAAAGTTCAATGCAGACTCATCTAATACTTGAAGTGTTCAAAATTTTCCATTTAACTTTTTCAAAAATCAGATTACGAACTTTTTGAAAGACCTTGCTCCAATACCAGTTGTTAGGGACTGAGGAATGGATTGTTCAGGCAAAGCAAACACCAGAGGGGAGTGAATAGTGTTTATAATACTTTAAACAAAACTAAAAACTAGAGAGAACTATGGGATGAATCAAACACCACAACCACATACACATATTCAAACACAAATGCAAAATAAACATAGATAAAAGTGCAAAAAGGAAAGAACACACCGGATTTTATACTGGTTCGGATCACTCCTACGTCCAGTCACGCACAATGCTAGATTATGTAGAGTTTTACTATTTTCAAATAGCCAAATACAACCTCCTTGACTTCACGGCTCAACAAGGAGACACCGACTCCTATCCCTTGATTCATGGCTCAACAAGGGCACACCGACTCCTATTCCTTGATTTCACGGCTACAAGGATACACCAATTACTCTTTGACTTACAAACAGGGTTTATTCAACAAAAGCAATTATAAAACAGCCCTATAACTCTTCAATAGCACTTGATTCAGATAGTAGAGAGTGTAGAGAGAAGAAGTTTGATCAAATCAGAAGTGAATTCGGCATAATATAAGTGTAAAACCCTTAAAAATGATTAAGAATAATGGTAGGATGAAGACGGGGAAGAAGAGATGTTAAAAAATTTGGTTTTAACCTCTTTTTATAGAGTATGAAGGGTTGCAACGGTTCTGAAGAGTTTCAAATACTGAAAAGACACTTCCCTTTAAAATTAGAAAAATAGTTGTTATATGTCGACATACATATTTTGCTATGTCGATATAGTCATGTGTAATTTTCATTTTCAAAGCATTTTTCAAGTATTTTAATATAAAATTAATTCTGAAAATTCTAATGTTGTAAATCAATATTATATGATAGAAAAACACATGAAAAAATATTTTTAAACTATATAAATATATTTATAAAACTACAAGGTTTTAAACTATATAAAATATAAATAAAGTAAATATATGGAAATTTTAGTTTGAAAAACAAAAGACTAATAGAAATAGAAACAGATATAAAAGCAAAATAAAGAAGATTGAGGAAAAAAAACAAAATAGAGAGGATTGAGGAAAGACTTGAAAATCAGAATTTGAATTTGGATTTGAACCTGGAGTGCTATTTAGAGTCTTACAAAAATCTAGACTCTATAAATATATTATTCTTGAACTCTTGAAATCTTGATTACTCATGAGTCTTGAATCTACTCTGAATTCTGAATCTCTAAAAGCTCTTAAACTGTACAGTCTTCATTATTAATTCCTGTATACAATTCCTGCATATATATATTCTAGATAAAGATGTTAGTATATATTTTATAATCAATGATAATTTAAATAAGGTTGTTGTCATCAAAACTCCATTCTCCAACAAGAGGCGAAAGAAAAAGGTCATACATAAAGTCTAGTGAGTTCCATTGATTTACAAATATGCAAAAATTAGAAATGACAAGACAGGTAAACAAGACTAGATAATAAAGGTACAGTGTTATGACAGATAAACTAATCAGAATAACATGATGGACAAAATAACAGAAATAAACTTATGATCGGGAAATGCTTCACATTATATCCTAAAAACAGGCAATGTCTGGAATATATATGTCTACACCAATATATAACTGGTTCAACATGATTAGGTTCTTCGCCTAATATCAGTAGGATTACAACAAGATTAATAACGGAAATAAACAGCAAGATGAATAACAGAAATAAATAGCAGGATTAGGTGTAGCCTAATTACTTAACAGGATTAGGTGTTAACCTAATTACATAACAACAGAATATAACAACATGATTAGACATACCCTAATTACTACCTATGCGATTGACTCACTGATATCCGAATACCCTGTGTCTTCTTCAGTAGTAGGGTGTATCACTCCCTAACCCAACAACTTATAAAGCACAGCAATATCCGTAGGTGTTTTGATGTCTTAGGTTTCGTAGTTGGATCCATACACGCTCATGACTCCGTCGGAAACGTGCCCCTAACACCTCTAAAACCCATGAAACTCTTGTTATCCAGTTCAGTAAAGCATGACCTGGCCTCTACCTAGTGTGGGACCCCCAGTTAAGATACCTACAGGGATATTGATTGATTTGGGTTCCAAACAGCAGACTGACACAAACCAAACCCCCTAAGCTTATGCTCCCAAGTAACTAGGATTTAAGAGTCCCCAAAACCCGATACAACAACAGACGGGGATCTCTTTGCTTATTAGTACTTATATTCAACCTAGCAGGTTTAGTTTTTATTAATAAGCATGGTTGTAAGGTCACTATGTGTATACAATCCTATGTCATTTACTTAATGCCTGTTAAGTCAAAGTTAACTTGTCTATTCCTTATGCATATTATTTATTAACTACATTCCAAGTTACAAGTTCACGCATAAGTTCTGTTTATAGCATGTGATCACAACAAGTCTACACATGTATACTTATCCTTTTTCACCAATTTATAACATACACAGGTCTATGCATATCTTTACCAATTTATAGCATATACACACTACTGCAAGCCTAACATGTGTATATTTAATCATTCCCAATTAAATAATATGCCTAACTTCTTTTTTATGTCAATCATTATTGATCCAATTATACGTACACCCTATTCAGGTATATCCTAGGCTTCTAAAGGCCTAGGCTTGGCATAAAACAAAAAGGAATCAGAGGGAGAAGAATAGAATCACATAGGCATATATGACTGGAAATAAACATAGAAATATAGGAAAAGGAAGATAAATACGTTTTACTTGTTATTCATCCAACATCACAGGCATGTTTAGAAATTGTCTAAGTAGCATTACAAGCATGTATATAATTTGTTTAAGCATCACAGGAAGGTATATCACAGGCATGTATGACTTGTTTAATTAACATCACAGGCATGTATGTAACTTGCAATATCGAAGGCATATGTATAGTTTGTTTAACTAACAATAATACAGGCATATAATAGATTATAATGGTATAGGTGACAACAGTGAATTAGATATATTTATTTTACTGTAAATCCTAGCCAGTTTCATTTAATTGCCATGTTCAAGGCCTAAGAACACAGATCTATAAATAACTGTAACTCACAGCGAGTCTTGGTGAAGATAAATATGTGTATAACATAAGGCCACAACAATTCCAGTTCAATCCAGGTTGTATGTATGTAAGTCTGGATGTTACTTCTGTTTGATCCAATCTTTAGCAGCATTCCCCCATTATGCATATATAATTTTCAAAATGAGTTAGAGGCAGAGTAATAGGTGAAGAATTTGTGTGTTTTTCTGAATGAGGGAAGCTGTCTATTTATAGAGTAACAGAGCCAACATCAGCCCTTGGATCTAGATTTTAAATCTGAACCGTACATTTCATGCTAAGTCAGCATGAATACAGACATAAAACAGTCCAGATTCACACTGTCCTTTTTACGCAAATTTGGGATCTGTCTGAACCAGAATTCTGAGATGAATGCAATGGTAATGCCGGTATTAGTTAATTCTGAATATTTATTATGGTTATATTGTACTATATTTTGGGGTGTTACATTCTCCCCTACTTAAAGGATTTCGTCACCAAAATCTCCAAGTCTAGGAGAATGTTACTATCCAACATCCACCTACAACCGTCTAATCATTCATCATTTACATGCATCCATTGTCCTTAAAAAAATTCTAATGCTCGTATGAACTTATGCAAGGTGTTGGCGGTCGACTGATTCAGTTGACCTCCTTAATGCAGTATATGCTGGTGCCATGAATCCAAAAATATACGCAAATAGTCCTAGAATATCATGTGAACTCTACATGCATGCACAGTCATCCATCCAAATGCAACATTCATATGATGATACATCCATTTCCATCGATAGAAAAATTAAAATGCATACACATCCGTATGCAACATGTAAGTGATCGATTCGATCTAATACCTAGTGTGTGTGTATATGCAACCACGAGCAATCACTAGAAAACACTTGCATCCACTTGCAACCATCAAACATAACATGTTTCAAACACATGTTTCAACCATTAATTTATTCTAAAGAATCGAAGGATTTGAACGACAGGATAAATGAACTCGAATGATAAAAGCAAATGCAAAGTAAAAGCTTGGAAAAGAATCCAAGAACGTGCTCTCAAAAAGAAAAGGATAAGAAGCACGAATCCTATCTTCGGGTTCCCGTTTCACATCTTGCAGTCTTCTCCCCATTGCACTTGAACTAATTTGATTTCCTTGTTGCGAAGCTTCTTGATTTTTGATCCAAGGATATGAGTAGGAACTCGTCTTACTGATGCTTCCTTCTCAACTTCTATGTCCTAAAGAGTGCTCGGCTCTACTACCTCTGTCCTATCATGTAGACATTTCCTTAAATGAGAAATGTGAAATACGTCGTGTACTCCAGCCGGTCTGTCTAGTAGCTTAATCCTATAAAACATCTATCCTATCCTCTCAACAATAGGGAAGGGTCCTACAAATATTGGTGCCAACTTCCCTACTGAGCCAAAGCGAACTACGTTCCTAAGCTATGACACTTTAATGAAGACCATATCCCCCACTTCAAATTCCAAGTCGATCCTCCTCTTATCAGCATAAGATTACTGTCTGTCTTGAGCAGCTTTCATTCTTCGATGGATAAGATCGATCCTCTCATAAGTATCTCGAGCCATGTCTTGCCCAAGCAGAAGTCTATCAGTAGACTCCCACCAACAAGTCGGCGATCTACATGGTCGTCCATATAGTGCTTCGAAGAGTGTCATGCCTATGTTGGATTCATAACTGTTGTTGTAGGAGAACTCTACCAAAGGAAGGTGCTCTTCCCAAGTCCCTCCAAAGTCTAGGATACACACTCTTAGAAGATCCTCAAGAACCCTATTCACCCTCTCAGTCTATCCACAAAATAGGCGGGTGCATTGGTTAGCCCAAAAGACATAACCAACCATTCGAAGAAGCCATCTAGAGTTCTGAATGCAGTCTTATCAATGCTGTTTTCTGCCACTCTTAACTAATGAAACCCCATGGCCAGATCCATCTATGAGAAAACTAACGCATCAAACAGCTGATCAAATAGGTCATTGATTCTCGGTAGCGGGTGCCTATTCTTCTTAGTGAGCTTATTCGGCTCCCTATAATCCATACATAGATGAAGTGAGTCGTCTGCCTTAGTTGTGAAGATGACTGGGACTCCCCATTCTGAAATTCTTCGCCTAATAAAAACTTTCTCCAATATCTTCCTTACTTTCTTACTAAGCTCCCTCCTTTCTCTAGGAGCCATGTGGTGCACTGGTAGAGCAACTAGCTTCACGTTCTCTACAAAGTAAATCTGGAAGTCTATCTCGCGCTTTGGAGGTAGTCACTTGACCTCCTCAAACACATTCAAAAAGTCTTTAACTATGTGTATAGATCGCAAATCATCAACAAAAGTATCAAGTGATTCTAGAAAGCCGAGCATCACTGACCCCCTTGGGTTGGAGGAAATTTTGAGAGTCCTACCATGATAGGAAAGAAGTATAACACTCTCTTATTGCAATTAAGGATGGCACCGTATATGGCTAGCCAATCCATGCCTAGAATCAAACCATAGCCCATAAATCCTAGTACATACGCGTCGCATTCAAATTCGATGCCCAAGATAGAAATTCTCAAACCCCTGCACATCATAGATAAATTATCCAATCCTCCTATGGGGTTTGAGACTATTATAGGTTCAGAGACTATACCAGTATTTAGGTGTAGACTATATACTAAAGAACTGGATATAAATGAGTATGAAGCACCAGAATCAAACCAGGTTCGAATAAGATAGCCAAAAAGGGAAATCAAACCTTCAACCATGACTTTCCTACCTCGATCAGGCCAACTTGCTTCCAAATCATGCACTTGTCCAGACATTCCTGCCCCTTTCCCTTATTTGCTAGGTTATTTCTTTGTAAAGTGTCCCATCTGTCCACAATTAAAGCAAGCTTCCTAGGTCTTTCTACAGTCTTTTACAAAAGTGACCCATACCACCACACCCATAACACTTTACATCCATTTTAATTTGGGCTTTGTCGGGTTTTCCACCTTTATTTTATTTCTTTTGTATTCCTTTTCCAGGCCACCATTTCTGTTTTTCACCCTTAGCTTGGGTCTCCTCAGTCTTGGTCTCTTTCTTTTCTCCCTTGCCATCTTGTTGCATAAGCGCCATATCAACTAGCCTTTCAAAAGTTGACCCCATCGGTATGTGAGACAAAGTAAGTCCTTGGAGAGGTTCATTCAATCCTCTCACAAAATCTGAGTGCCTTATTGTGGGGGCGTATTCACCAACTCTAGTCCAAACCTTTATAATTGATTAAACTTATTCACATACTCCTTAATCAACATCTCTCCTTGCTTTAAAGCCAAAAACCTTTCCATTAGCAGTCCCTCTTCTGACTGAGATAAGAATTTTATCTCGAACCTTTTCCTAAATTCCTCCTAAGTTACCACTGGTTGTCCAGCTTGTGCTACTTCCCATCAATAAGAAGCCTCATCCTTAAGTTGCCATGCAACCAGTTGAATTTTCCTTCGGTCGTCGACCTCAAAAAGTCCAAACAAGTTCTCCATCTCTCACAGCCAATTCTGTGCTTCAAAAAAGCTTTCGGTTCCACGGTATGGTCTTCCTCCTATAGCGCAGAAGTCTTTGCAAATTTTAGAGAAGTTATCTACTCGAGGAGGTGGAGGAACAACAGCTCCATCTGGGGGAGGTGCATTTCCTTGACCTTTGGTAGGTGCGGTAGCCTCGAGATATCTATGGAACCGTGCAGGTATCTGAATGCCCTTGGGATGATTGGGTTCCCCAGACATATTGAAAAGCAAAGAAAAAGAATTCAATAAGAGATCGGAAGAATTTTGATTATGAATTGTGGGATATGTTTTTCGAAAATAGATTTTTGCTTGAAAATACTTTGCTTTCTGAAAATGGTTATAAAACCTTTCTTTTTAAAAAAACTTTTACTCAGATCTTGTAACCTTCAGCTTTGATACCAAATGTGACACCTTACATCTGTTAACGTCAATCATAAGAGAATGCGTTAAGTTCCGTGAAGCGCAATAGGCAATCATTGCAAAGAATATACAAGACCGATAAAATCAGTAGCGAATTTTTTTAAAAACTTTATTATAATGGAGATAAAACATAGTCTTAGAAATATGTCAAAATCAGTTACAACCAACAAACTATCGCAAATCTATCTTTTAAGCCAACTCACAAAATAAAATATCAAAGTGCATAAAGTCATATCCCATAGCATAAGCCAAACTAAAGTGGAAAGCAGATCAAACCAATACATTTCAAAGAGTCCAAATCAAGTCCAAGCCAAAGAGATATCCTAGTTACTGCCGAGTACCGCAACCCTGAGGACTTGAGGGGGGAAAGAGGGAAGAAAGAGGCAAAAGATTAAGGTCAGACATAAAGTCCAGCGAGTTCCACTAATTTACAAATATGCATAAATTAGAAATGATAAGACACATAAACAAGACTGGATAAGAAATGTACAGTGTTACGATAGATAAACTAAATAGAATAACATGATGGACAGAATAACAGAAATCAACTTATGATCAGGAAATGTTTCACATTTATATCCTAAAAATAGGTAATGTTTTGAACATATATGTTTGCACCAATACTAGTATAACAAGTTCAACAGGATTAGGTTCTTTGCCTAATATCAGCAGGATTATAGCAGGATGAATAACAGAAATAAACAGCATGATTAAATACCATGATTATGTGTAGCCTACTTACCTAACAGGTTTATGTGCTAGCCTAATTACATAATAGCAGAATATAACAACAGGATTATGCATACCCTAATTGCTACCCAAGCAATCGACTAACTAATACCCGAATACCCTGTGTTAGCCTCGGTAGTAGGGTGTATCACTCCCTAACCCTGCAACTTATAAAACACAGCAATATCCATAAGTGTTTTGACATCTTAGGTTCTGTAGCCGGATCCATGCACGCTTATGACTCCGTCAGAAACATTCCCCTAACACCCCCAAAACCCTTGAACCTCTTACTATCCAGTTCAGTAAAGCGTGCCATGGTCCCTACCTAGTGCGGGACCCCCAAATAAGATACATACAGGGATACTGACTGATATGGGTTCCAAATAGTAGATTGATATAAACTAAACACCCCTAAGCTTGTGCCCCAAGTAACTAGGATTTAAGAGTCCCCAAAACCCGATACAACAATAGACAGAGATGTATTTGCTTATTAATACTTATGCTCGACCTAGCAGGTTTAGGTTTTATTAATAAGCATGGCTGTAAGGTCACTATGTGTATACAATCCTATGTCATTTTATCAATGTTCGTTTAAGTCAAAGTTAACTTGTCTATTCCTTATGCATATTATTTATTTTCTACATTCCAAGTTACAAGTTCATGCATAAGGCCCATTTACAGCAAGTGACTACAACAAGTCGACACATGTATACTTACCCTTTTTCCTTAATTTATAACATATAGGTTTAAACATATCTTTACCAAGTTATAGCGTATACACATTACTGCAAGTCCAACATGTGTATATTCAATCATTCCTAATTAATTAACATGCCTAACTTCCTCTTTATCTCATTCATTATTGCCCCAATTATACGTACACCCTATTTGGGTATAGCCTAGGTTTCTGAAGGCCTAGGCTTGGTATAAAACAAAAAGGAAACAAAAGGAGAAGAATAGAATCACATAGGCATATAAGATTGAAAATAGACATAGAAAAATGGAAAAGGAAGATAGATATATTTTACTTGTTATTTATCCAGCATCACAGGCATGTGTATAACTTGTCTAAGTAGCATTAACGACATGTTTTTCATTTGTTTAAGCATTACAAGCAGGTATATCACATGCATGTATGACTTGTTTAATTAACATCACAGGCATGTATATAACTTGCAATATCACATGCATATGTATAGTTTATCTAACTAACAATAATACAAGCATATAGATTATAATGGCATAGGTGATAACAGTGAATCAAGTAAATTTATTTTACTATAAATCCTAGCTAGTTTCATTTAACTGTCATATTCAAGGCCTAAGAAATCAGATATGTAAATAGCTGTAACTCAAAGTGAGTCTTGGTGAAGATAAATATGTATATAACATAAGGCCACGTCAATTCCATCAATCCAAGTTGTATGTATGTAAGTCTTGATGTTGCTTCTGTTTGATCCAATCTTTATCAGCATTCCCCCATTATGTGTATATACTTTCCAGAATGAGTTAAAGGCAGAATAAAAGGTGAAGAATTTGTGTTTTTTCAGAATGAGGGAAGCCGTCTATTTATAGAGTTACAGAGCCAACATCACCCTTGGATATAGGTTCTAAATCTGAACTGTACATGTCATGCTGAGTCAGTATGAATACAGACATAAAACAGTCCAAGTTCACAGTTCAGAATTTGGACAAATCCTTTATGGGTTGACCCACTTACCACATGGTTGACCCTAGGGTCGACCCGTGCCCCATTGGGTCGACGATGGGTCGACCCAGGCCAGTGGGGGTCGACCATAATGGGTCCCCTTACCGATTGTTTTTCCCGCTCATTTGTTTGAATTGTTTTGAATTGTTCTGGTTTAATTTTTTTATACATAAGCTTTATATTTGTATACCAACTTCTATAGCCCATAACTTCTTCATACGTTGTCCGTTTTTACGCAAACTTGGTCTCTATCCGAACCAGAATTATGAGACGAATGCAATGGTAATGCCGGTTTCAATTAATTCTGAAAATTTATTATGGTTATCGTGTATTATTTCTTGGGGTGTTACAGACTCCCACACTATATATATGTGTATTTTTTTTGAGTGTGCGCGTGCATGCACGTGGGTAGGTATATATGTATTTTTATATATGTGTTTGTGTGTGTATGTATATATTTCGATTTATTTGCTTAACTTGTTTCCTTCATATCTTCTCCATGTAAATTCAAATTTTAATAGCATATATATGAAAATTACCCAAAAAATTCACATACTCAATGGTGCAACTCCGATAGCCGAGTTTGGGCAATTTTACAAACTTATTATTTAATCAATTATGCTCTTTATTTAAGTATTATTATTCAAATTTTAAGATCGTTACATTCTCCCATCCTTTAAGGATTTCATGATCCAATTCTCCAAGAACGAAAGAATGATATAAGTAATTACAACCAACAACTGCATCTACCTACTCAACTATTAACCATTGCATCATTGACCTTAAGTGTTACAATTCTATTAATTTTATTATGCAAAAGTACAGTGTATATATCTTTAACTAATGCAAAAGAGTAGGCAGTCAACTAATTCAATTGACATCCTTTTTATGCAATTATGCTTGTGCCATGTGTCCAAATGTATGCAAAATCTTAACGATGATAGATAGTTCTACATGTGTGCTTTAAACATTATCCATGTGCAACAGTCATATGACAATCATGCATTCTATCAATCATGGAAATCAAGTATAAAATGCATGCATATGCTTAGTTTCCTAATTTGTCCATCATTAATAATGCCTACTATGTGTATATGTATCTATTTGCATCTGTTAGAGCATAACATGTTTACAACAAATACTATCATATATAGGTTATATCCTAAGTTCTACTAATTAAAAGGATACGAAAGATAAAATCTATTCAATGCTAATGATGGAAAAATACAAAGTGTACTATCAAAAAGGAATGGATATGACATGCCTGTCTTCTCTTCAGCTTCCCACAGGCATCCTTAGCTCTGTCTCCCTACTGAACCTTTTGTAGCTTTACTTTTGTGTTCCTTAAATTCTTCATCTCATGTTCTAATATCCGAGTAGATAATCTTTGCACCGATGCATTATGTTTGATCTCCACCTCCTCAAGCTGACTGGGCTTAACTACCTCGGTTGAATCATGTACTCACATCCTCAATGGGAGACATGAAATATGTTATGAACTCCTACGATTCTCTTTGCCAGTCTTACCCTATATATCATCCTCCCTACTCTATCCACAATGGGGAACAATCCTACAAATCTTGGAGAAAGAGTACCAATAAAACCAAACCTTACCACATTCCTAAGTGGAAACACCTTAACAAAAACAAAATCTTCAACTTTAAATTCCATATATGTTCTCCTCCTGTCGATGTAATTTTTTTTTCCTGTCTTGGGCTCATCATCCTTTTCTTTATTAGATCAATCTTCTCTGAGGACTTACTTACCATTTTTGATCCTTGTAGCAAACTACCAATCGCCTTCCACAAACAGAGGTTGATCTGTAAGGTCGTCCATAAAGTGCATTGAAAGGAGCCAACTCTACACTCATTTGAAAGCTATTATTATACATGAATTCTACCAAGGGTAGATGCTCCTCCTATATCTCCCCAAATTCTAGGACACACAGCCTCAATAAGTCCCCAAGAATCTTGTTCATCCTCCCAGTTTGTCCATCAGTCCAAGGGGTGTAAATCATTACTTATCCTAAGCTAAGTTCCTAGTGCCTCTTGCTAACTCCTTCAAAACTCTCTAGTGAAGATAGGGTCTCTATCACTCACAATTCTTGTAGGAATACCAAGGATTTAAATCTCGCTCATCTTGCCCGAGATGAAAATCCGATATTTTACCTGAGATCCGAGATTTGGTAGCATTTTTAGTTATAAGTGTTTTAAATATCGCTCATTTTGACCAAGATATAAACCCGAGATTTTCTACAAAACCGAGATTTGAAACCTTGAGGAACACCATGGAGTCAAGCGATCTCTCTAGAATACACTAAAGCTAACCAAGATGTCGTCCTCTTGCTTTTGACTGGAGTGAAGTAGGAACACTTCATTAATTTGTCTATTAATAACCAAATATTGGTACTGCCCCTCCATGATCTACGCAATCCGTCGATGAAGTCCACGGATATGCTCTTCCATTTCCATAGCAGCACATCTAATGGTTGGAGAAATCCACCAGTTTCCAATGCACCTCCTTTACTCTTTGACAAACCATGAACTTGGCCACATAATTTGCTATGTCCTTCTTCATGTCAGTCTAATAGAATACTCTTGTCATTCCCTTATACATTTTATGACTTTTGGGATTGATGACCATCCTTGAATGGTGTGCCTTAGCCAATACAGCACTCACTAAGTCACTAGTGTGGGGGACATAAAGCCTTTCATATCTAAGCAGCCAATCTTTACCATCAATAAAATATCGCTGGAGATGCCTAGAGGCTCTCCTCTATTAAGCTTATCAAAAATATTTACTAAATCTAGATCCTTTTGCTACCTCAAACTAATCTACTCCAACAACGTAGGCTAAATCTCCAACGTTGCTACAATCTAGGGGTGTAGTCCGTAAAGGGTCTAAAATCCAATATAGAAATATACTCAGAGCTCTCCTACTCTATGAACATAGGACTTAAAAATGCCCTCTTCTTATTCAAGGCGTCTGCGACCATATTCCGTTTACTAAGGGTGTAAGCTATCTCAAAATCAAATGATGCTAAGAATTCCATCCAATATTGTTTCTCTGGATTCAGCTCCTTCTGTGAAAACAAATACTTCAGTGATTTACTATTAGCATAGAGTTCAAGACTCTCGCCAAGTAGATAATACCCCCATGATTCAGGTGCAAAAACAATCGTGGCTAATTCCAAGTCATGGGTAAGGTAGTTCCTCTTATGAGTCTTAACATGACTACCCCAAAGCATACAACCCTACCCTGTTGCATCAATACTATATTAAAGTCAGTACGACATGCATCGGTGTATATGGTAAACATCTTAGAATCATTAGGAAGCATCAACACCAATGCACTGGTAACGACCTTCTAGAGTTTCATGAAGGAATCCTCACTTATACATCCCAAATGAATACCAATTTTTTTTTTGGTGAGGCATGTAAGTGGTGCAAAAATCTTACAAAAAATCTTTAATAAACTTCATGTGATAACCCACCAAACCTAAAAAGCTACTCATCTCAAGTGTTTTTAAGGGTCTTCCTATTCTACACCGCCACCACCTTGGTGGGATCCACGGTTAACCCTTCTTAGAAACCATGTGCCCTAAGAAATGCACTTCCTCACACCAAAAATAAAACTTTGAAAACTTTACCTTAAGCCGACGCACTCGGAAAGTATGGAGAATCTCTGCTAAATATAAGATGTGCTTATCCTCACTCCTTGAGAATACCAATATGTCATCACCAGTCACAACTTGGAATTTATTAAGAACATCCTCAAAGACTCTGCTTATCATATTATAAAAATAGGTCAGGCCATCGGTTAGCCCATAAGGCCTAACCAACCTCTTGAAAAATCCGTCAAGTATCCAAAAGGTTGTTTTGTTTATGTTATCATCTGTCACCATAAGTTGATTGAAACTAGTGGCTAAACCAACTGAGATAATACTGACATGCCAACTAATTGGCTAAGAAAATCATCGATCCAAAGGAGTAGGTAGCGATTCGTTTTTGTGGGCTTGCTTACTTCTCTATAATCCACACAAAGTCAGAGAGAACCACCTAACTTTGCAGAAAAGACAATTTATGCTTTTCGCTCAAAGATACTACACTTTATAAATTCCTTCTCCAACAGCTCACCCACTTGCTTACTCACATCTCTCCTTTCCCTCGGATCTATATGTTGTAAGGGAAATGAGACATAATTCAATTCTCACTAAAATATATCCGTAAATCAGTCTCTCCCAAAGGTGGTAACCACATCACCTCCTTGAACACATCCGGAAATTCATGTACTATGGGTACTGAATAAATCTCATATATAGATGAATCAAGGGAGTAAAGAAAGCTCAACATAATTGACACCCATAGGTCATAAGAAATCTCGAGGGTTCGACTAGTACATATCCCTAATGAACGACCCTTCTCTCATAGTACACGATAACTCCATACATGGCTAGCCAACCATATCTATGATCATCCCATGAGTTAACGTCAAAAACTTGGCACAACGCTCAAAGAGATCCAGGATAATGAAACTAAATGTAAAATGAGGAATTAAGTAGATAAAACACAAGAAAATGGTGACATAACGTTTATGGCTTGTGAAAACCTACATCCGCTTGGAAGTTTCAGCACTGTATTCACGTATTTCTCAAGTTTATAAAGAAGGGTCATAATTTTCTGAAGCTTACAAGAGCAATGATGGAACAAGTGTAAACAAGAGCTAAGGAAGATCCCTAAAAGTATTCAAGTGCCAAAAATCCAAAAGTTGATTCTTCATGCTAGATGAAGCTATTTATAGGTAGGGAACTGGAGGAAAGTTGAGTAAGTGCATGGGAAAGTGTACAGGGAGTGGCCTAAAGGCCAATGCAAAAATCGAGTGGGGCCAATATCAACTTCGAAGTTGGTTCTGATCCCTAACAACTTAGTTTAATTTTGGGGATTTGGACTTCATGGTTCTCTTCCCCTTGCCTTTCTCTTCTTCTTGTTGAAATATGGATTGAAGTTGCTTTCTAGATTGAGAGTTCAAAACTTTGAAGTTGGATGTGAATGTTGGATTATGGGATTCACATAGCCCACGAGGTCTTTTAAAGTAATTCTGATTCTGTAACAATTGGTGGATTTTTATTGATTTCAGGAGTTATACCGTCCCTTTATATTTTAGGGATTCCTATCGACCTCGTTAGGTTGAGGGATTCTTACTGATCCTCGATAACTTAAATAAAATTCTAAGAAGCGGGGATTCATACTGAACCCCGATGACTTAAACTTATTTGTTGAGCTATTTAGAGTGCAGGGATTCATACCAGCCCCGAGTATAAATTTATACCTACCCCCAAACACTTAACCATTTGGGAGATGTTTTGATGAACTAGGATGACCGCGCTTACACGACTCCATCTGGTCCTGACTTCTGGGTGTTTGAATGATATTTTTGAGTCGTATGACCATGCAATGGTCGAGTCGTGTCGGACTGGGTTGCTTCTGATAGCCCGGTCAAAAGGCCCGATAACGCTTGTCCTCTAAAGTATGTGTTATGTTAACATAACATGCTTTGAATCGAGGTAAGTATTTAGATATATAGAAAATATCTACAAGTTGTGTTTAGAGAATGGTCGTGTCTTTTTTGTTCAATAGTGCATTTTAGGAAGTATGTTGTTTTTGAGCAGTTGTGATGTTTGTTGGAGCTTATTAGTATAAGTACGTAGTTCCAACATTGTTGAGAACTCTGTTTGCTTTGAACTTCATTGCTCAGATTGGAACCTATCTGATTTCGTAGGTAAGTGTCTATTCTCTATCGATTTAAGAAATATAAATGTCAGTTGTTGACTCTTACTTATGCAGAAACGTAGATGGGTCGTGTCAGTTACAAAGTTACTTATGTGCTCACATGTTTGCACATGATTTTCACATGGTACAATCGGAGTTTGTAGTATGAAACATAATGGAGATAATATGTTTCAGGTGTACGACTGTGTAAGTAAGTTCTCAAATGACATTGGATTTGAACTTGATCATTGTATGCATACTCTTGAACCGTCAAGATTGGTTAGTACAAAATTGCTTGATGACTCAAGCTCATTTCAAGATTGAAGTTTGGAAAGGCATTTGCGCAATAATGGATGTAGCTTCGAGTTCAGAAAATTTCACCAATCCATGAAGTTCTCCACTTATTTCTTTTACTTCCTCCTACTTTTTTATGTAGTGATCGGTATCGACCCGCAGATTTGTACGGGTCCCAAAACACTTAGAATTTTTCTCCAATTTTTTTGAGAAGAAAAATCCTTCTCCACATACGTATATATACCCATATCCACTCCTTTATTTCTCTACCTCGACTTCGTACTCCCATTTACCTAGAAATTTTTAGGTCTTCTCAAAGGTCTGAACTCCTCTATCATGACACCCTAAATCGCTTAGCCTTGCCCGTTCTCGATTCGATTCAGGTTGGTTCGTGCACTATAGCAATTCGATATTTTAGTTTAGGTTTGTAGTTATGGACATAGAGGGAGAAGGAGGAGGCTATAACATTGTAGTCGAGTCTGGAGATCGGAGCGATGGCGAGGGAGCATGTAGTGGTTTTATTGCCATGGCATGGAGTGGTTGAAGTTAGGAGAAAGAAGAAAGAGTTGAAATAAGCATGAAGTGGCAGAGTACGAAATAGAGGAGGCCCTCAGGATTGGTGTATGAGGAACATGAAATAGGGAAAAAGCTAAGTCCTAGGGATATAAAGTTTCACTTTGTATCCCGAAGACTTAGTTATTTTGCTTCTAAGCTTCAGAAAACTTCGTATCCTATAACCTTTGGCATTTTCCTGAGTCTTCGGGAAGAAAAAGGAAAGGGATACAAAAACTTATTTCATATCCCGAACACTTCCTTTTTTAGGGATATGAAATAAATTTTCATATTCGGAAAACATAGAATTTTTCAGACCCTCTAGGGATAAGAAGAAACAAATTGGAGCAGAGTTTAGTGGAAAATTTTCTAAGTGCACGAGGACATGAAATAAAGTTTCATATCTTGAAAACTCAGAAAAAAAATTGGTTCCCAAACTCATGTTTGTAAACTTGAATTTCTTCATGACATTGCACTATTGGGTTGGGATTTAAATTGAATGTATTGGAGCCTATTGCCTTTACGCTCAAAATAATGAACTTGTTTGGACTAACAATCCAGATATGCACATTGGATTAGAGAATAAAACCGTACTGTGGACATATGACTGAACCATTGATTACAGAACTTGATTCTCAACACAATCACTACTTAATCACGACTTGATCCAAATTTCACGACGTAGAATAGCAATGGTGATGGTTTTAGATTAAGAAGATGAAAATCATCATCGTGTTCCATAGTGTTTTACTATAATTACATCAGTATGCATAACACTGCATGTTCCACTTAGCTCACACCAACATGAAAGGCACAAATTTTATCATTCTAACTAACACAACTATCTTGAAAATATAATTTCTATGGCACCAAGAAGTTCTTGACAGCTACAAGGCTTATCGGCTGAAGTTGTAGAATCGTCTTCAAGTTTAGGTGAATCTTTTATGATTCTAGTCCGACTGTTAGCAAATATGAGATCTTTGAAGCCTCCCAGTAAGTGAACTCGCCCGACATGCATGATACAGAGGAGCAATCTGACGGATCACAAGACATGAACTAACACGAACATGAGTCTGTGACACCCCACGTCCGTTAGTATCACTCATTAAGAGAATGCATTAAGTTTCATGAAGCGTTATAGGTAAACAGAAACGGAAACATTACAAGACAGATATAAAATAGTAGCAGAATTAAAAACAAACATTATTAATCATAAAGCATCGTGGTTCAAAACATCATATGTCTAAATTACATCATAAAAACTTCTGTCTTGTACTTAAATATCCAAGTACAAAATAAAATAAGCAAATTCCCCAAAAGAAACATAGCCATAGTAGCAAAGATAGTGTAACGACCCGCATTCTACGCATCAGAGGATCGTAGAATATTTATTTATTTCTTTCTCATATGAAGTCTTATGGACATGTAACTATGGGAGACGACTATTGCAGTCATTTCCCATGTTCATGATTTTGGCCGATTTTTAAATGACCGTTTTGCCCCTAGCTGATCTTGTTTTGGCCATAACTTTTGATTGGAAAGGATTTTTGACCTGAAACCACTTCCATTAAGTCCGGATGATGGTTTACCTTTCTGTTGAGTGGTCATATATGAAAAACGGACTCACCGTTTGGGAGATATGGCTGAAACAATGTCTAGAAGGTGAAAAACAGCTTAATCGGGCTTAACTGGATAGCTAACAGCTAGGCCGTTGGAGATTTCGGTATAAGGTGTATATAGCGGCGATTAGGACTAGAAAACATTTATTTAGACACTTTTCAGCTGCCACTTTCATTCTAGGAACCCTAACAATGGCCTCCAACATCTAGAATCATCTCTAATCACTTTCTAATTAAGTTTTAGCCTAATCTACCTCAAATCAAGCCAAATCAACACCTAATCTAGGTTGGAGCTGCTGTATAGCCTTGGGAACAACGCCAAACAGAGGATAATTTCAGATTTGGTATTTTGTTTGTGGCTAAGGTGAGTGATTTGCACAGTTCCTCACTAATTATGGTTATTTAAGGATAATTAGTGTTAATTAGCGAATTTGAACATGATTAAATTCTAGAAAAATATTTATATATTTCGAAATATTGTTTTAGACCTCTGTTAGAAAATTTGGTTAATTTCTTTAAGTTTTGCTAATCATATCATTAGTTTTGCTTAAACATGATTAAGGGAAAATATGGGTTTTTGGCTATGTTTGATCCATTTTAATACATCGTATTGTTGTTTTGATGGTTGTGGTTGATTTTACATGTTGCTATGACTGTATGGTGCGCTTTGTGATTGATTAGAACTATTAGATTGGTCGAAAACGCCGTCCTATGGCGTAAAACAGTTGCTGGAAAAGTTGCAGGAAATGTGCAGAGTTTCGGACCGGATCAGATTGGGTATTGGGCTCGGATCGGATAAGGGAACTGAGCAAGGGGATTCGATTTGGATTGGTACTTGGCACAAGAGGCTTAGCAAGAAGGAAGGCCATTTTCATCAGAGTTGGAGTTGGGTTCGGATCGGAAGTAAGGGCGTGGAGATCGGATCGGAAACAAGGGAATGGGGATCGGATCGGACTGAAGCTAGGGGGTGGGATCGGATCAACGCAAGTGGAGCTGGAAATGAAGGAGTTGAGCCAAACCACGAAGGAGAATCCTAACCGAACCGGATGGGGAAGCCCGATCCGAACCCAGGCAGAAGGCATCCGAACCGAACCGAGCTAGACGGGGAGCTCAGAACCGAACCGCACCCAGGAGCATACAAGGAAGCATTGGAGCGAACCAAACCGATGATGACTGGAGCACTATGCATATTCGAACCGAACCAGACATGTGCTATTACTACTACGCGACGATTTTTTTGAAGACCAACTCCAATTCGACCAAAACCCGAGATGTAAAGGAAGTCCAAATAGGAAGTAGAACTCAGGATCCAGTTCGGAACCAATGAGTTAAGTTCATGATTGGACTTTGTTGCGGGACGGGTGCAAAGGGGTTATCGATGTCTATAACTTTGGATCACTATGGAGTGTGGGGTATGTGGACGGATTCAGGGCCACAATGGCCTAGGTAGGACTATTGGTTATGGACCAATGAGGTGGGGTCATATGTAAGGATTTAGTCGTGACTCCAAGGGGAAAGCTTCATGGTAGCAATAATTATACAAGTCGGACTCCGTCACTACCTCGATGGGTCTAGTGATCAAAGTGGTGGATATCAAATGCTTTATGCACTAAGTGAAAGATGTGACGATGGTTACAACGCTTGATTATTTACTATCACCATGACATGCAGACCCCTCCCCTGTATCTTTGGACCTTATGTTTTGTGGCACCTTAGAGTATTGAGCGGTATGTTGTGCTGACTCTTTGGTTGCAGGTCCAGGTTTAGGTATGGTTTGGTATACCTGTTATTATTCTGTTTTGCAGCTTATTGCTCATACCAGATTTTTGTCTGACCCGGAGTTTTATGTCTCTTCTTATTACTCTGGGTGCTCTTAAACGGGCAGACTAGAGACATGTTAGGCGGTATGCACGAGTAGCTGTACCGGAGACGAACAGGAGGCCCCCACGTATGATATATAGATATTCTCCCTGTGTCGCTGCTGGTCACTACTTTGGGCATTAGTAGTGTACCTTTCCTTTACTTTGTTTTAGAGACAATTTTCAAAAGTTGTAATAATGATGATGGGGAACATAAGCTGTAATTGGATTTTCCACTGCTATGATGTTTAGTTTTCAGCTTATGCACTGTCTTGCCTGTTCATGTCAAAGTATGTTATTATTATATTTTATTCCATGCGCTGTAAGACATTCTACAGGTTCCTTGTTAGTTCAAATTCCTTTCTTTTTCTTTCTTTGGTGATCGTCCTATGCTGGTTGGGCATTGGCGCAGCGCACTTTCATTGGAAATGTCGACTGCTGCGGGGCGGGCCGTCACATTTGGTATAAGAGCTCTGGTTGCGTAGTTAACCTAGGGAAAGACACCATAGAGAGATAGTAAATATATAAGAGAGAGTATTTGTGATTATTTTGGTTTTCAAAAGCTATATATATATACTATTAGTATAGCTAAGGATGAAGTCGCACTGCACTGACACCACAAAGAGGATGGTTAATCATTTCTCTTTGCAGATTGAACGATGAGCCGATATACGAGGGGTGCTGGATGAGGAGCCAATAATGGGAATGCTCCTGACATGAGGACTATGTTCACTGACTTCACGAGAGAGATGCTTTGGGACGTTCAGAGGGTAGTTCCTAATGCTGCTAATGGTGGTGGTGCAGCGGTGCAGGCGCTTAGGGCCGATTTCGCCAAGCTATGCAAGGATTACACTAGTCTTGGTGGAAAGCCAATTCCGATAATGCTGCTAATAGTGGTGGTGTAGTGGTGCAGGCGCCTAGGGCCGATTTCGCCAAGCTATGCAAGGATTACACTAGTCTTGGTGGAAAGCCATTCCATGGAATGAAATCGGCCACAGATGTTCAAGATTGGTTGGATAGCTGTCAGCGTATCTTTGAAGATTTGGGTATCGAGGACGTGATGAAGAAAAGTTAGCATCCCGTCAGCTGCAAGGACGGGCGATGAATTGGTGGAACGCTATTAAGGCAGCTACACCTGAGGATCAGGTTAATTGGGATTAGTTTAAGGCTCACTTCAGCGATAAGTTTATACCAGCTGCTCAGAAGTCAGAATTGTTTAGAAAATTTCTGGAGCTTAAGCAGAATGATAGAGCAGTCTCGGAGTACATTGCAGAGTTCGATACTTTATCGAAGTATGGACTATCCCTCATTGACACTCCCGAGAAGAAAAATGAGAAGTTCATAACAGGCTTGGATGAGTACTTGGGGGGAAAGGCTTATTAACCACATCGATGAGACGTTTGAATCGATTGTGGGAAAGCATTGAGGTCACAGAGTCTTTACCCTAAGACGAAAACTGAGGTTGCATCTGCAAAGGAGCCAAAACTGCAAGCAAGCGGTGGAGGAAAGAATGGTTCTCAGAATAAGAGAAAGCAAAATCAGACCAAGGATGGCCAGAAGAAAAAGAATAAGAAAGATGTTGAGTGCTTCAGCTGTGGTAAGAAGGGCCACTATGCCAAAGAATTTCGGGCCAAGCCAGCGGATAGGAAGTGCTTCAACTATGGCCAAGTGGGACATCACAAGGATAAGTGTCCGCAACCCCCTAAAGAAAAGAAGACTGTGAAAGCATACGCTATCAATGTTGTTCCTTCTTCGTCGAATGCCCCAACTGCGGCGGAGAAAGGAAAGAATGTCATCATTCAAGGTATGCTTTCTGTTTGTGATGTTCCTGTTTGAGTATTGTTTGATACTGGAGCTTCCCGTTCCTTCATATCTAGTGACTTGGTAGATAGGTTGGGACTGGACCCCGAGATTGTCGATAGACCTTTAGTAGTGACGAACCCGATTGGTGGTTCGACTAGCCTTTGTATGATTTGTCGAAATTTGGTTTTATCGAGTCATAGATGCATGTTTGTTAGTGATTGCTTTGTTTTGGGCTTTACTGGGTTTGGCATTATTTTGGGAGTCGATTGGCTCCAAAGATATGGGGTGGTGGTAGACTGTGAGGGCTTTTTGGTGACAGTTAGAGTGGATGATGGGCAGAGGGTAGTGTTTGGTGGTCTACCTAGTGATGGTGTAATGGCTAGTTTTCTAAATTCCCTCGACATCCTGCATGATGAGTTGTCAGATGTGCCCATGGCTGGCCAGTATCCGGACGTCTTCGAGGAAGTGACCGGACTTCCACCACACCGAGAGATTGAGTTCCATATTGATTTAGTGAAAGATGCCAGACCTATAGTGATGCCACTTCGTCGTATGGTGCCAAGGGAGCAACGGGAGCTCAGGGTGAAAGTAAGCAATCTTTTGAAGAAGGAATTTATCAAAAGAAGTGTTTCTGAGTGGGGAGCACCAGTTGTGTTTGCTACCAAGACAGATGGCTCCCTTCGTTTGTGTGTGGACTACCGCGAGTTGAATAAGGTGACGAGAAAGAATAAGTATTCTCTATCGCGGATAGATGATTTGTTTGATCAGTTGAGTGGTGTGAGAGTGTTCTCCCAGTTGGATCTCGTGACAAGTTTTCATCAGCTTAGAGTGGAAGCTGAGAGTATAGCTAAAACGGCCTTTTGGACGCCGTCTGGATTCTATGAGTGGTTGGTCATGCCATTCGGGTTAACCAATGCACCAACATATTTTGTGGTTCTTATGAATAGGGTATTCAGAGATCAGTTGAATAAGTTTGTTCTTGTGTTCATGGACGATATACTTATTTATTCGAGGACAGAGGAAGAACACAAAGAACACTTGAGGATAGTGATAGAGTTGTTGAGAAAACACCAATTGAAAGCAAAGTTTTCTAAGTGTCACTTCTGGAGGAGGGAAGTGAGATTCTTGGGCTATGTTGTTTCAAAGAATGGTATTGCTGTAGATCCTGCGAAGGTGGCTACGGTACAGGATTGGTCTACGCCCAAGAATGCAACAGATGTAAGAAGTTTCTTGGGATTAGCTGGATATTATCGTAAGTTTATCCAAGACTTCTCCAAGATAGTAGCACCGTTGACTCAGTTGACCAAGAAGAATCAAGCTTTCGTCTGGGACGAAAAGTACGAGAATGCATTCAAGAGTCTAAAGGAAAAGTTGACATGTGCACCAGCATTAGTCATTCCTAAGGGGAATGAAGAGATGACGGTATATACAGATGCATGTGGTACCGGACTAGGTGCTGTACTGATGCAAGGAGGTAGGGTTGTAGCTTATTCTAGTCGGTAACTAAAACCACATCAGAAAAGATATCCTACCCATGATTTGGAATTGGCAGCGATCGTGTTCGCATTGAAGATGTGGAGACATTATCTCTTGGGGGAAAGATTCGAGTTGTTTACCGATCATAAATCGTTAAAGTATCCTTTCTTTCAGAAGGTTCTAAATCTCCGACAACAAAGATGGTTAGAATTATTGGCTTCCTAAGATTTCGATATCACATACACACCAGGAAAGAGCAATGTGGTAGTTGATGCATTGAGTAGAAGACATGCCAGTTTAGGGGCTATGTTTCTAGAATGGAAGCAAACGGAGTACATCACTGGGTTTGATTTCAGACCAAAATGCGAATTGGATCCAGAAATATTAGCAAGTTTGACGATCAGACCCACTTTGATTGAACGGATTGGTTCCAGCCAGAGGGACGATCCTAACTTATTGGATATCATCTCCAAGTTAGAGATGGGCATCGATGAGGAGATGAACGAGTATGGACTTGATCGAGATGGATGGCTTAAAAAGAATGGAAGACTAGTTGTACCCAATGTCAATGGATTGAGAGATGAAGTGCTTAAAGAATGTCATCACTTGAAACTGACTATACACCCCGGTGGTAACAAGATGTATCGAGACATGAAGCAGACCTACTACTGGGAAGGGATGAAAAGATACGTTGGGAAGTTTATATCCAAATGCATGAATTGCCAGCTAGTTAAAGCTGAGCAAAAGAAGCTTAGTGGCTTATTGCAACCATTAGAAATTCCAAAATGGAAATGGGAACAAGTCTCGATGGATTTCATCGATGGTCTACCAAGGACTAGATTGGGGCACGATAGTATTTGGGTGATTGTGGATCGATTGACTAAGAGAGCAAGATTTATACCCGTCAAGTCGAACAGAATGGCAGCTAGGTTAGCTGAGCTATATATGAAATGGGTAGTGAGATTTCATGGAGTACCTAAAGGCATTGTGAGTGACCGAGATCCGTTGTTTACTAGTGGATTTTGGAAGAGATTACAAGAGGCGTTAGGATCAGAATTACATCTCAGTACCGCGTATCATCCTCAAATCGACAATCAAACAGAGAGGGTGAATCGTATATTAGAAGATCTCTTCAGAGCTTGCATATTGGATTTTGGTGGATCAAGGGATGACCATTTGCATCTAGTAGAGTTTGCATATAATAATAGTTATCAATCCAGTATTGGTATGGATCCATTTGAAGCTTTGTATGGAAGACCGTGCAACTCATCGTCATGTTGGTTAGAAACTGGTGAGATGTTTATGCTTAGACCAGATGTGATAAGAGAAACTTCAGACAAGATCAAGATTATGCAACAGCGAATGAAGGCTGCCTAAGATAGGCAGAAGAGTTATGCTGATAAAAGGAGAAGAGATTTAAAGTTCTCCATTGGCGACTTGGTGTTTGTCAAGATTTCTCCGTTAAAAAGCGTGATTCGATTTAGTAGGAGAGGCAAGTTAACACCAAGATTTGTTGGTCCATTCCCAGTTCTCGAGCAAATTGGGAATTTGGCATATAAAGTTGAATTACTAGAGAAGATGGCAGGAGTTCATAATGTATTTCATGTTTCCCAGTTAAGGAAGTTTGTGCACAACCCTAGTGTGGCTATTTCACTGGATCAGTTAGATGATATCAGGGTTGAACTCGAGGCGGTTGGGAACCGCAGGCCTATGCGTATTGTTGGGAATGATACGAAGCAGCTTCGAAGGAAGGCGGTGAGACTGGTTAAAGTTCAGTGGGGTGATGATGAGAAAGACTGTACTTAGGAAATAGAGGAGGACATAAGGAGGAAGTATTCAGAACTCTTTGCCTGGTAAGGTTTTTATATCGGTATAATACTCCCTTGTTAGTGAACGACATGCTAGGATAGGCTTGTTGTGTTGTTTTGTATGCTTTATTGTTTTGTTAATGATTGGTAGGCATGCGGGATCCTTTGTATGTTTTGGGTTAAGGAATTTCGGGGACGAAATTTCTTAAGGAGGGGAGAATTTAATGACCCGCATTCTACGCATCAGAGGATCGTAGATTATTTATTTATTTATTTCTCATACGAAGTCATATGGTCATGTAACTTTGGGAGACGACTATTGGGGTCATTTTCCATGTTCATGATTTTTGCCTATTTTTAAATGACCGTTTTGCCCCTAGCTGATCTTGTTTTGACCGTAACTTTTGATTGGAAAGGGATTTTGACCTGAAACTACTTCATTAGGTCCGGATGATGGTTTACCTTTCCGTAGAGTGGTCATATGTGAAAAACGGACTCATCGTTTGGGAGATATGGCTGAAATAATGTCTAGAAGGTGAAAAACAGCTTAACCGGGCTTAACTGGGTAGTTAACAGCTAGGCCCATTGGGAATTTCGGGATTAGGGGTATATAGGGGCTAACTGGGTCAGAAAACATTTCTTTAGACACTTTTCAGTTGCCACTTTCATTCTAGGAACCCTAACAATGGCCTCCAACATCTAGAATCATCTCTAATCACTTTCTAATCAAGTTTTAGCCTAATCTACGTCAAATCAGGCCAAATCAACACCTAATCTAGGTTGGAGCTGTTGTATAGCCTTGGGAACAGTGCCAAACAAAGGATAATTTCAGATTTGGTATTTTGTTTGTGGCTAAGGTGAGTGATTTGCATAGTTCCTCACTAATTATGGTTAATTAAGGGTAATTAGTGTTAATTTGCAAATTTAAACATGATTAGATTCTGGAAAAATATTTATAAATTTTGAAATATTGTTTTAGACCTCTGTTAGAAAATTTAGTTAGTTTGGTTAAGTTTTGCTAATCATATCATTGGTTTTGCTTAAACATGATTAAGGGAAAATATGGGTTTTTGGCTATGTTTGATCCATTTTAATACATCATATTGTTGTTTTGATGGTTGTGGTTGATTTTACAAGTTGCTATGACTGTATGGTGTGCTTTGTGATTGATTAGAATGGTTAGATTGGTCAAAAACGCCATTGTATGGCATAAAACAGTCTTTGGAAAAGTTGCAGGAAATGTGCAGAGTTTCGGACCGGATAGGGTATTGGGCTCGGATCGGATAAGGGAACTGAGAAAGGGGATTCGATTTGGATCGGAACTTGGCAAGAAGGAAGGCCATTTTCATCAGAGTTGGAGTTGGGTTCGGATCGGAAGTAAGGGCGTGGAGATCGGATCGGAAACAAGTGAATGGAGATCAGATCGGACTGAAGCTAGGGGGTGGGATCGGATCAACGCAAGTGGAGCTGGAAATGAAGGAGCTGAGCCAAATCACGATGGAGAATCTAAACCGAACTGGATGGGGAGGCCCGAGCCGAACCCAGGCAGAAGACATCTGAACCGAACCAAGCTAGAAGGGGAGCACAGAACCGAACCGCACCCAAGAGCATACTAGGAAGCATTGGACCGAACTAAACCGATGATGACTGGAGCACTATGCATATTCGAACCAAACCGGACGTGTGCTATTACTGCTACGCGACGACTTTTCTGAAGACCAACTATAATTCGACCAAAACCCGAGATGCAAAGGAAGTCCAAATAGGAAGTAGAACTCAGGATCCCGTTGGAACCAACGAGTTAACTTCATGATTGGACTTTGCTGCGGGACGGGTGCAAAGGAGTTATCAATGTCTATAACTTTGGATCACTATGGAGTGTGGGGTATGTGGACGGATTCAGGGCCACAGTGGCCTAGGTAGGACTATTGGCTATGGACCAATGAGGTGGGGTCATATGTAAGGATTTAGTCGTGACTCCATGGGGCAAGCTTGGTGGTAGCAATAGTTATACAAGTCGGACTCCGTCACTGCCTCGATGGGTCTAGTGATCAAAGTGGTGGATATCGTATGCTTTACGCACTGAGTGAGAGATGTGAGGATGGTTGCTACGCTTGATTGCTTGCTATCACTATGACATGCACGAGTAGTTGTACCGGAGACGAGTAGGAGGCTCCCACATATGATATATAGATATTCTCCCTGTGTCGCTGTTGGTCACTACTTTGGGCATTAGTAGTGTACCTTTCCTTTACTTTGTTTTAGCGACAGTTTTCAAAAATTGTAATAATGATGATGTGGAACATAAGCTATATTTGGATTTTCCGCTGCTACGATGTTTAGTTTTCAGCTTATGCACTGTCTCGCCTGTTTATGTCAAAGTATGTTATTATTATATTTTATTCCAAGCGATGTGAGACGTTCTACAGGTTCCTTGTTAGTTCAAATTCCTTTTTTTTTCTTTCTTTGGCGACCGTCTCGTGCTGGTCAGGCATTGGAACAACGCACTTTCATTGGAATTGTCGACTGGTGCAGGGCGGGCCGTCACAGATAGGAGCTTGAGCATTACATCTAAACAACTCCAGCAAATGATAGCAGAATCCTGGTCAAGCTTGAGTATTCACACATTGAGTACCTGGGGGAAACGGAAGAAAGAAGAGGAAACAAAAAGGGTCAGACATAAAGTCTGGCGAGTCCAGTTACTTTTAGCAAGTAAATAAGTAAAAGTATCATGACAAGCGTACAAAGTGGATAAGAAAGATAACACCCTAAAAGGCAGGTATGACAAGGTAAACATGATAGAGTGTATACTCTTCTCTAAAGATTACTCTGGTTCTTTACACTAATACTAGTAAAACTATAATAAGATGATCCCCACAACTATAAGATGGTAAACTTAGGTGTACTTCTGGTGAGAGGTTTTAACCCCGTACAATCCACAGACAGCCCAATCCTAACAGGCTCCTTAACTTTACCAGAGTCTAGATGTACCCTAACCACTACCATAATCGATCGGCTCCCTACTTTGCAGATACCATGTGTCGGCCCCATAGTAGAAGATATCACTTCCTAAAGTGGCAACCCTTCGTTGATGTGCACAACCATATCTACTAGTGTCACGGTCATCTTATCCCCTTTTGCTTGTACATGCACGCACATGTCCCAGTCGGTTTGTGCCATCCACACCATCCTCCACGTTTGAATCTCTTTCAATCATCCTGTAAGTGTGTCCCAACTCCAACCTAGGGCGGAGTACTCGTCTGATACTGTTCTATGGGTTACTAACTGAAACGGGTCTCATACACAAGATGATACAAGCTCTCCCCCTTGTCTTGTATCCCCACTAGGATTTCCACATGTTATGTATACCTATTGGTGTCTTTAGTTACATAACCCCATCATTTCTATAGGTTATGCTTACCTAACGGTGTCTTTAATTACATAGACCCAACCGGTTAAGTTTATGGTCCTATATATAAATATTACCCACCTACCCAGATTTTCTTAACCCACCCACTGTTTCAACCAAGTTTACTTAACCCCTATTCAAGTTCATATTCATACAATCCCGATGGAAACTAGGTTAACTGTTCCAATTCAATTACCATGTCCATCCATGGTTACAATGTACTAGACCCCTCACATTAAGCCTACCACTTGTGGATGCTGGATATGCCAGACGGTTCCGGGAAAACTTCTTCCATAAGCCGGGCTTAACCTCGTGTCTTAGCACGTCTCGTATTTGCGCACCTAGACCCCTCACATTAGATTAACTACTTGTGGTCGCTGGATATGCAGGGCGGTTCCGGGAAGACTTCCACTACAAATGTAATCTAACCTCGTGTCTAGGTGCAGTTACAGTTTCTAATTACTGTAATCCTAGGCATTCCATTATTAGCCAATTTTACCTATGTCGTTATAGGTATTCATGCCCCTTTTTCCAAATTATGCTCATAATGAATTATACACCTAAATTCTTGTTCATAAACATTATTCAAGTTGTGCCAAATTCCCCATTTACAAGTAATTCCCAATTTCAATGTTTTTCCCCTCTTTCCCAGTTTAACGTGTTTGCATATTTCAGCGGCATGCCTAGGCTCGAAAGTATCCTGGCTATATTAAATAAAAGGGAAAGGATGAAGGGAAGATGATAGAAATGATTATACTAACAAAATTGACATAAACACATAGTGGCATATTGATAAGATGGGCATATAAGAACATATCTGGTGAACATGAAATGGTAGGACTGATTCTAACATAATAGGGATGTCATAATAGGCATGATAAGATCTAAATAATAATTTAGATGTCCAACTAGTAACAGATCTAATTTAACCACAACATGATAGGTACAAGGTGATCTAAATAATGAATTAGATCTAAAATCAAAGCTAGATCTGACATGATAAAGGTTAAGATTCAAGTCATAGTCATGTCAGAATATCATGGATTCACAAGTTATTACAGATCTGGTATGATTCAAGCAGTCACAGACATGTATCCAAATTACAGTCATTTCATGTTTTACTTTTTAATTATTTAAATCTAAAAGTAACTTAAACTCACAGTGTTTGGATCTAGAAAGATAGAAGAAGAATAGCAAAGGTTGAATTACAGATCCACTCTTGAATAACTTGATTGCAAAAGAAGGAAAAAGGTTTGATTTAATCTGGGCACCGACAACATCTAGGCCTCCATTATTTTTCAATGTCGAAAACAAGATAAATGGAGCCATATTTACAGCCGCCAGCCCCCAAACCCTAACTGCCACGTCTGCCCTAGGGGTGTCGTCCCCCCTTATGGGGTCGACCCATGGGTCGACTGCCCCTTGAGGGGTTGACCTAGGGGTCGACACACCTCGGGCGGGCAATTTGCCACTCGATTTTCTGAACTGAATTTGATTTTCTGGATTTAATTATACATATATATAATTATCTTAAGCGTATACAAACATCAAATCTTCATAACTTCTTCACACAATGTCTGTTTTACGCAAACCAAATATCTACCTTGACCAGAATTTCGAGACGGACACAATTGTGCAGTTTGTTTCCCTTAATTCTGAATATTAAATTAATTATTATTTAATTTGTCCTCTTTAGCATTGTTAAAAATTACGGGGTTATACATTCTCCCCTACTCAAAGGATTTCATACTTGAAATCTACAAGTTAAGGAGAATGCATATCCTACCATTCATCACCCATCTAATCATCCACCAATCACAAGAATCCATTGTCCTTAAAGACTTCTAATGCTTTTATGAACATGTGCAAAGGTGTGTTTATATGTCTCAATACTAATGCGAAGATCAGGCGGTCTACTGATTCATTCGACTTCCTTAGTGCAATGTATCTTAGTGCCATGAATCCAACATGTATGCAACAATCCTATTATAACATGTAATTTCTATATGGGTGCACAATCATCCGTCCAAATGCAAACATCCATATGATGATACATCCATTTCCATCCATTAAAAGAAGAAAAATGCACATACATCCATATGCAGTATGAGATTGATTGAGATAATCTAGTGCCTATTGTGTGTGTATATGCATCCACGACCAACCACGAGCAAACACTTGCATCCACTTGAATGCATCAAACATAACATGTTTTAAACACATGTTTATATCCATGGGATTTCTACCTAAAGGTCGAAGATTCGATCGACAGGACATACTTAAATGATAGAAACAAGCATAGATAAAAGATTTGGAAAAGGAGTTAAGAACATACCCTCGAAAAGAAAAGGGTACGAAGCACGAATCTTGTCTTTGGTCTCCCAAGTCGCATCCTCTGGGTTATCTCCCCACTGAACTTTCATCGGCTTGACTCTCTATTGAGTAGCTTCTTAACTTCTGATCCAAGAATACGGGTAGGAACTCGTCTGACTGTCGCCTCCCATTCCACTTCTACCTCTTCCAATATACTCGGATCAAAAACTTCCGTGGTATCATGCAAGCACTTTCACAAATGAGAAATGTGGAAAACATCATGAACGTCGGATAGTCTCTCTATATCTTTACTATGTAGGCCATTTGGCTAATCCTTTCTGTTATGGGAAATGGCCATACAAATCTTAGTGCCAACTTCCCTACAGATCCGAAGCGAACTACATTCCTCAAAGGTGACACCTTAATGAAAACCATGTCTCTTACTTCAAATTCGATGTCGGTTCTTCTCTTGTCTTCGTAGGATTTCTGCCTATCTTGATGGTCTTCATTCATCTCCTAATAAGATCAATCTTCTCGGATGTTTCTCTAGCCATATCAGGTCCAAGTAATAATCTTTCTGTAGATTCCCACGAACAAGTTGGTGACCTGCAGGGTCGTCCATATAATGCTTCAAAGGGTGCCATGCCAATGCTAGCTTGATAACTGTTGTTGTAGGCAAACTCTACTAAAGGAAAATGCTCTTCTCAAGTCCCTCTAAAATCTAGGATACAAAACCTCAAGAGATCCTCAAGAATTCTGTTCACCCTTTCCGTCTGTCCATCGGTCTGAGGATGATAAGCAGTGCTCAAACACAACTATGCACTTAATGCTTCTTAAAGGCTCACCCAAAATTCACTAGTGAAGATAAGGTCATGATCGCTTACGATGCTGGAAGATACTCCATGAAGGCGGACTATCTCACAAACATAAACTGATCCAAACAATGTTGTCGTCCTCTTACTCTTAACTGGAATGAAATGAATGCTCTTAATAAGTTTTTCTACTATAACCCAAATACTGGTGTTGCCTTTCTTTGATCTAGGCAAATAATCTATGAAATCCATAGAGACACTTTCCCACTACCACCGTGGAACCTCCAAAGGATGAAGTAAACCACCAGGCTTTCTCTGCTCAGCTTTGACTTGCTGACAAACCAAACAATGAGAAACAAACTCTACCACATCTTTCTTCATCCCAACCCAAAAGAAATCCCTCTTCATATCCCTATACATCTTATCACCACCTGGATGAATAGTTATCGTAGAATGATGGGCTTCTTCTAGGACTGTCTTCAACAAACTTCCAGTTTTGGGAACACAAAGCCTTCCATCCCGTCGCAACCACCCTTTATCGTCAATGGAATATCTATTGAGGTGACTAGAAATCTCCCCTTAACTGACCTACCCAAGATGTCTGAAATATGTGGATCATCTCACTGCGAAGCTCCTATCTGATCCATAAGAGTAGGTCACATCTCTAGCGATGCAAACAAACCAGGGAAAAACTCGGTGGAGGGTCTAAAGTCAAAAGTCAATATAAACTCCAAGCTTTTCCTTTCCACAAACAGAGGACTTAAGGCCATCCTCTGCCTACTCAGTGCATCTGCTAACACATTACCCTTGCCAGGGGTATAAGCAATCTCGAAATCATAAGAAGCTAGGAATGCCATCCACCTTTTTTTGCCTTAAATTAAGATCCTTCTGCGAGAACATGTACTTGAGAGATTTATGATCGTGTACAACTCGAACTTCTCTCCAAGCAAATAATGATGCCACATCTTAAACACGAATACTACGACAGCTAGCTCTAAATCATGGGTAGGGTTGTTCTTCTCATGAACTCTGAGTTTTCGACACCCATAACATACTACCTTTCCTTCTTGCACCAGAACCGCACCAAGCCCTGTACCACATGCATCAGTGTATACTGTAAACACTTTATTCCCATCGGGCAAGGTCAAGACTGGGGTTGTTGTTAGAGCCCTCTTCAGTTGTTGGAAAACGAAATCACAATCTATTTCCCATGAAAACGCCAAATTCTTCTTTGTCAGCCTGGTGAGTGGGGCTAATGTCTTTGCAAAGTCCTTAATAAACCTTATATATTAGCCTGCCAATCCAAGAAAGCTTCTCACCTCCGTTGCATTTTTCGGAACTTGCCAGTCTTGAACTGCAACTACCTTTGCGGGATCTACTGCTATCCCATCTTTGGAAACCATATGCCCTAGGAATCTCACCTCTTTTCTCCAAAAATGGCATTTGGAGAACTTTGCCTTAAGTTGATGCGCACGGAGAGTTTTCAAAACTTCTCTCAAATGTTGGGCATGCTCTTCTTCGCTCTTTGAGAAGATAGAGATATCGTCAACAAAAACCACGATAAATCCTGAAACACCCTACTCATTAGATCAACAAAATAGGCGGGTGCATTCGTCAGCCCAAAAGGCATAATGAGCCATTCAAAGAAACAATCTGGAGTCCTAAAAGCGGTCTTATCTATACTCTCCTCAGCCACCCTCAACTGATGAAACCCCGTGGCCAAGTCTAACCGAGAGAATACCGAGGCACCAACAAGTTGGTCAAACAAGTCATCTATCCTCGGAAGTGGATGCCTGTTCTTCTTAGTCAGTTTATTCAACTCTCTATAGTCCACACACAAGTAAAGCGAACAATCCGCTTTAGTTGCGAATACTACTGAAGCACCCCATTCAGATATGCTTCGCCTGATAAACCCTTTCTCAAGTAACTCCCCTACTTGCTTTCTCAGCTCCCTCCTTTCCCTTGGATCCATATGGCGCACAGGTAATGCAACTGGCTTTGCATTGTCCACAAAATATATACGAAAATCGATCTCGCACCTCGGAGGTAAGCCCCGTACCTCATCAAAAACATCAAAATAATCTTGGACTACTGGAACAGATCGTAGATCATCGATAGATTCATCAAGAGACTCTAGGAAACTAAGCATAACACACCCTTATGGGTCACAAGAAATCTTGAGGGTCCTCCCATGGTAAGTCAAAAGTCTAACGACCCTCCTCTCACAATCTAGAATGGCACTATACATGCTTAGCCAATCCATCCTTAGAATCAAAACATAGCCCATAAAACTGAGCATATATGCATCACACTCAAATTCGACACCAAAAGCAGATGTTCTCAAACCCCAACAAATCATGGACAAATGAGTCGAACCACCTATGGGGTTTGAGACAACTACGGGATCCACAACCATACTAGTATTTAAATGCAGAGATTCAACCACAGAACTAGATATACATGAATGTGAAGCGCCAGAATTAATAAGAGTTCTAATAGGATGATTGGAAAGAGAAATCAAACCTTCCACAGAAATTTTCATAACTCTATCTAGAGCACTGGTCGTGAGAGCATGCACCTTCCCTTTGACCTTGTACCTGTTTCTTCGGGCACTCCTTACCAAAGTGTTCGACTTCTCCATAATTGAAGCAAGAATTCTTCCTTTTTTTGCAGTCTTTTACCAAGTGACCCTCACATCCACAACTGTGACACTTCCTCTTATCCTTAGCCTTGTCATTCTTTCCGCCCTTATTTTGTTGTTGTTGTTGCTATCCTTTCCTGGGCCATACTTTCTTGTTTTGCATTGTTTCCTTAGTCTTAACTTTCTTCTTTTCTCCTTTGCCTTCCTCATGCATCAAGGCCATATCAACGAGCCTTTCAAAAGTATATCCCACTGGAATATGGGACATAGCTAACCCATGAAGGGGTTCATTCAGCATTTTAACAAACAGCCAAGCTTTCTTATGCGGAGTATCTACCAGTTCCAATCCAAACCTTGCTAGCTGGTTGAATTTGTTCACATATTCTTTAATATTCATGTTTCCTTGTTTGGGCGCCAAGAACCTCTCCATTTGCATGCTTTTCTCGTCTTGAGAAAGAAATTTCATTTCAAACCTCATTCTAAAATAATCCCATATCTCCACCGGACGCCCCGCTTGGGTTACTTCCCACCAGAATGGAGTTTTATCTTTTAGTAGCCAGGCGGCTAGCTGAATCTTCCTACGATCGTCTACATTGAAAATTACCAACAAGTCCTCTGTCTCCTTGAGCCAATTCCTTGCCTCTACGAATGTCTCGGTTCCATGGAATGGCCTTCCTCCTATAGCATGGAAACCTTTGCAGATCTTAGAGAAGTTGTCTGCACACGGAGGAAGAGGAACAACAGGTGCAACTGGGGGAGGAACGTCATCTTGACCACCGGCAGGCGCTGTGGCCTCTAGATACGTATGAACCAGCCTGGTATTGTAATGCCCTCAGGAATATTAGGTTCCCTAGACATGCTGAAAAGAAAAGGAAAGAGGTTCAAACAAAGGATCCAAAGATAGTACATATGGCTTGGGGGGTTATGTTCTCCAAAACAGACTTTTCTTTTCGAAAATGCTTTCTTTTGAAACCTTTTTGGAAACAATTTTCAAAATCCTTTATCTGATCTAGTAACCTTCAGCTCTGATACCAAGTGTGACACCCCACGTCCATTAATGTCACTCATTGAAAGAATGCATTAAGTTTCATGAAGAATTATAGGTAAACAGAAACAAAAACATTACAAGACAAATATAAAATAGTAGCATAATTAAAAACAAAATTTACTAATCATAAAGAATCATGGTTCAAAACATCATATTTCTAAATTACATCATAAAAACTTGTATCTTGTACTTAAAAATCAGAGTACAAAGTAAAAGGAGCAAAATTACCCAAAAGAAACATAGTTATAGTAGCAAAGATAGGAGATTGAGCAATACATCTAAGCAGCTCTAGCAAATGATAGTAGAATCCTGGTCAAGCTTAAGTATTCCCACCCTGAGGACCTTGGGGGGAAACAGAAGAAAGAAGTAAAACAAAAAGGGTCAGACATAAAGTCTAGCGAGTCCAATTACTTTTAGCAAGTAAATAAGTAAAAGTATCATGACAGTCAAATAAAGTGGATAAGAAAGGTAACACCATAAAAGGCAAGTATGACAAGGTAAACATGATAGAGTGTATATGCTTCCCAAAAGGTTACTCTGATTCTCTGCACTAATGCTAGTATAACCATAATAAGATGATCCCCACAACTATCAAATGGTAGACTTAGGCGTACTTCTGGTGAGAGTCTTTAACCCCATACAATCCACATGCAGCCCAATCCTAACAGGCTCCTTAACTTTACCAGAGTCTAGATGTACCCTAACCACTACCCTAATCGATCGGCTTCCTATTGCGTAGATACCCTATGTTGGCCCCATAGTAGAAGATATCACTTCCTAAAGCGGCAACCCTTCGTTGATGTGCAAAACCATATCTACTGGTGTAACAGTCATCTTATCCCTTTCTGCCCGGACATGCACGCACATGTCTCGGTCGGTTTGCGCCACCAACACCATCCTCCACGTTTGGATCTCTTACAATCAGCCCAGTAAGCGTGTCTCAACTCCGACCTAGGGTGGAGTGCTCGTTTGTTACTGTTCTGTGGTCTACTGATTGAAACGGTTCCCACACACAAGATGATACAAGCTCTCCCCTTGTCTTGTATCCCCACTAGGATTTCCATATGTTATGTATACCTATTGGTGTCTTTAATTACATAACCCTATCATTTCTACAGGTTATGCTTACCTAAAGGTGTCTTTAATTACATAACCACAACTGGTTAAGTTTGTGGGCCTATATATAAATATTACCTACCCTACCTAGATTTACTTAACCCACCCACTGTTTCAACCAAGTTTACTTAACCCCTATTCAAGTTCATGTTCATGCAATCCCTATGGATTGAACTAGGTTAAGTATTCCAATTCAATTACCATGTCCATTTATGGTTATAATGTACTAGACCCATCACATTAAGCCTACAACTTGTGGATGCTGGATATGTCGGGTGGTTCCTGGCAGACTTCTTCCACAAGCCTGGCTTAACCTTGTGTCTTAGCATGTCTCGTATTTGCGCACCTAGACCCCTCACATTAGATTCACCCCTTGTGGTCGCTGGATATGTCGGGCAATTCCGAGCAGACTTCCACCACAAATGTAAACTAACCTCGTGTCTAGGTGCTATTATAGTTTCTAATTACTGTAGTCCTAGGAATTCCATTATTAGCCGAGTTTATCTATGTCGTTATAGGTTTTCATGCCCCTTTTCCCAATTATGTTCATAATGAAATAAACGCCTAAATTCATGTTTATAAACATTACTCAAGTTATTCCAAATTACCCATTTACAAGTTGTGCCCAATTTTAATGTTTTTTCCCTTGTTCCCCGTTTAACGTGTTCGCATATTTTAGCGGCATGCTTAGGCTAGAAAGTAGCCTGGCTACATAAAATACAAGGAAAGGATGAAGGGAATATGATAGAAATGATTATACTAACAAAATTGACATAAACACATAGTGGCATATTGATAAGATGGGCATATAAGAACAGATCTGGTGAACACGAAATGATAGTATTGATTCTAACATAATAGGGATGTCATAATAGGCATGATAAGATCTAAATAATAATTAGATGTCCAACTTGTAACAGATCCAATTTAACCACAACATGATAGGTACAAGGTGATCTAAATAATGAATTAGATCTAAAATCAAAGCTAGATCTGACATGATAAAGGTTAAGATTCAAGTCATAGTCATGTCAGAATATCATGGATTCATAAGTTATTTGGTATGATTCAAGCAGTCACTGGCATAGATCCAAATTACAGTCATATCATGTTTTACTTTTTAATTATTTAAATCTAAAAGTAACTTAAACTCATAGTGTTTGGATCTAGAAAGATAGAAGAAGAACAGCAGAGGTTGAATCACAGATCTACTCTTGAATAATTTGATTAACCTAATTGCAGAAGAAGGAAAAATGTTTGATTTAGTCTGGGCATCGATAACATCTAGGCCTCCATATTTTTCAGTGTAGAAAATAAGAGAAATAGAGCCATATTTATAGCCGCCAATCCCCAAACCCTAAATGCCACATCTTCCTTAGGGGGTCGACCCCCCTTATGGGGTCGACCAGGTGTCGACACCCCCTTAAGGGGTCGACACCCCTCGAGCGGGAAATTTGCTGCTCAATTTTTTGAACTGAATTTGATTTTCTAGACTTAATTATATATATATATATAATTCTCTTACACGTATACAAACTTCAAACCTTCATAACTTCTTCATACGATGTCCGTTTTACGCAAACCAAATGTCTATCATGGCCAGAATTTCGAGATAGATGAAATGGAATAGTCCGTTTCCCTTAATTCTGAATATTAAATTAATTATTATTTGTCCTCTTTAGTGTTGTTAAAAATTATGGGGTGTTATAGAGTTGGTCGCCTAGGAAGTGGAAGAGGAAGTAAAAGGAGGCCTACAAGATGATGAGGATGAAGGTAATGAGCAGAAAGATGTTCAATGGCATCAGACATGATAGGGATTCTAGTATTCTTGAGGATCCTCTAAATTTGGTTTCCTCGCAGATTGATGAGGAAACATTAAGACGCATTTGTAAGAGGTACAACACACCTCAGGATGAAGTCTAGGCCCCTAGAAGGGACGATAGGGAGCACGCATCCCTCGAAGGATATACTACATGAACAACCACATGCGCTCCGTTAGGTGCATGACCTTGTCTTGCCCATTTATCCGAGACATGCTATGCTTCTTTCTCCTAGTACCGACGCATCTTCATCGAACACGTAAGCTTTCATGCTCGTAACCTACTTTCTATACATAGAGAATTTAGGTGTGGAACCAACTGAGGAGACATTCAATACCTCTACTTCCTCAAGAGAAGAATCTCACCCTCCCTCATCTTTTTTCTGGCACGGGCCAATAGTCGCATCATCCTAGGGCACGAAACAAGCTCACTGACTTTAAACATAACTATTTTATGTTTGATGCCCACTCGGATTTGTAATGAGGTAGCTTATCGTTCGTAAGTCTTCTAATACTTATGTTGCATTTCATGTTACTCGATTCGTAAGATCTAAAATGACTTAAAACTTAATGTGGCAGGTATGCCTCGCATTCCAAGAGATAATATCTATCTTCAATGTGTCATGGCACTGAGGGAAGTCAGAAATGCTTATCGTGATGCCCGAACTCTGCTATCAGATCATCTACTCCAATTAGCAAGCTTACTTCCCGAGAGTCACTCAATGAGTCATAAGGATGGTGATGAAGAAGCGGAATAAGAGGCAGAAGCTGAGGGAGGATATGTACATTTGGTTCCGCAGGTGGATCTGTCCTATGTTGTGCATCTTGACATGCCCTCTGATGGAAAGGAGGTGGTCGGAGCTTAGGAGAACATAGGTTCCCATGAAGGCGGTGATGAGGAGGAGTGCATTGGAGAAGAAGGTTTGAAACCCATTCTTGTCCCCTCTATAAAGGAAGAAACGTGGTAGGGAGAGGCTTAGACCAAGTCGATGGAGGTGGGGGGTCAGTTTCAGGACTTGGACCGGGTCCCCGTCGAACCATCCCCGTTTGGACTAAGTGGCACAAATATTGAAAGCTTGTTGCTGACCATTGGGGAGGATACACCTTCAAGCAAGGCGACAACTGGCTCGTAGGGGGAACACTAGAACACACACAGTCATAAGCATTGCACTACACAAAACTTAATCTATGAACATATGGAATGTTGGTTTCTGTAACAACCTAAATTTTAACAACATGTTAAGACAAGAATCAAGGAAGAATTAAATGTTAAAATCTGAATCAGGGAAAACGGGGTGCGCCATTGCGTTCTTTTTGGAAAAATACGCGAAATAGAGTCCGAAATTTCGTAAATTGGAGTCCGTATGATCAAGATATGGCCTCGCAAAGTTTCACGAAAAATTCAAAAACAGATTCAAATTTTCAGAATTCAGGGTAGGTGGGAAAAATCCCTCCCAGACAGGTCGACAGGGGGGTCGACACTAGGGTCGACCTCCCCCCCAACCAGGTCGACACTAGAGTCGACCTGGGGGTCGACCTCCCCCCCCCCAGGTCGACTGGGGAGTCGACCTAGGTGTCGACCTGGGGGTCGACCTCCCTGGTCGGCCATGTCAGCCTGGTGCACCTGTTTTGGCTCCTGGGTCTTGTTTTGGGGGCTTGTGACGATTTTAGATGGCTCAGATCTATCCTAGGGTTTATCCTATGGCTAAAACTAATCCTAAACACTATAAAAAGACCCTAAGACCTAGCTTAAATCATACTATTTCATTTTAGCACTCATGCAGCCGCCATTAAACCTAGAACTCTAAATTAAAAATACAAAGAACAAAATTTAAGAAGACGAAGGATGATTCTTGAAGGCTACAACTAGAAGCTACAACAACTATGACGCTTTAGACAACGGATTTGGGGCTATTTGATTTAAAATTTTGATTTGGATTGCTTGCTTCATATTGTAAGTTCTATGTCACTTTTTAGGCAAAAACGCTAAAATAACATGGACATGCTATGAATTGAAACCGGATTTAAGAACTATTATTAATCCATGTTTATATTGTTTAACTTTGAATCAAAATTTAGGAATATTTCTATGTTAATTTTGCAAGTTAAACTTATCATGATGCTGATGTTGTTATGAATCACTTGGGCTTAATTTTATTGCAAGTTGAACAAATACATGTCCATGGAATCATTATGTTCATTGAAATCCTCATGTTGATTAAACCATGCCTATGATGCTAATTAAACCATGTCTATGATATTAATGAAACTATGCCTGAGATGTTAATATACCTATCATGTTAAGGACAAATTGGGAATTGCTAGGTTATGATGAAAAGTTGGAATCATTATGTTTATAATGCTAGATGAGAATCATTATGTTAAAAATGCTAAATTGGAATCCACTATGCCTATTAGAATTACCATGCCTTTAATGTTTCATGTTTGTAATAAAATGATTATTATGCCCGCAAGGATTATTATGCCTATGATGTAAAGTTGAAATCATCATGTTAAACCAAGTTGGAACCATTATTATGCCAAGTTATCATCATGTTAGTATTGAAACCATGTGATATGTTATAGCCTGTTTATTATGCAAGTGATGTTGGAATTGTCACATATGCCTATCACATGTTTGGTGTTATTCCCCTTTATCTCTTGAATTGTTTATGCTTGCGAACGAAGTACATTTATATACGTTGGGGATACGATTGGGTAGAATAGGCAAAACTTGAATTGATTATAATCATAAACCGTGAAATTTGGCATAAGTAGAACATGAAATATGGCACGAAAACTTGACTTGAACATGCCATAACTTGACTTTAAACATGCCTTAGTTGGACATAAAATTTATATGAACATGCTATGAAAGTAGCACGAATTTGATAAGAACATGGGCATGACTTTAGAAAACAAGAAAGTGGCCAACTCGAGGTTGGGTTGAGTTTGTAGTGTAAACCTGCCCGGAACCGCCCCGCAAATCCAGTTGCTACGAACAATAGGATCCAATGTGGGTAGTTGGTCACATCGCGCTTGAAACCCGAGGTTGGGTTGAGTTCGTAGCGTAAACCTGCCCGGAACCGCCCGGCAAATCCAGTGGCTACGAACAATAGGATCCAATGTGAGTGGTTCGGTGCATAAACGAATCAATTAATGCCAATTAGGGTTAAGTCATGAACATGAAAAGACAACTTAACCAACTTGAACACGATTTGTAGGGCTAAGTCATGAACTTGAAACGACAACACTTAGCCAACATGACATGACACGTAAGCGGGTTAAGTCACGAATTTAAATGACATACTTAACCATCTTGACATGACTAGACTAGAAAAGGATTAAGTCACGAATTACATGACTTAATCAGTTAGGCGGGTTAGGTCACGAATTACATGACCTAATCTGTAGGCGAAACCCTAGACACGACCCTTTTCAGTAGTAACCCTCTATATGTATCAAGGTACCCTGGGGCTAGGCCGGGTGGGGCACGATTACTGGGCTGATTGTAAGAGGTGAACGACGGCAATGGGGTATGCCAGTGTAGGTTTGGTGGACTACGGTCGTGCACGTATTCCGGGGCAGGCACTGGGTATCCGTAGATTTATCTGTGCATCTTGAATCATGTCAGGGGTTGACACCCTAGGGTTGATACACCCGAAGGTGGACCCAGCACAGGTGACTACATTCGTGATTAGCCGTATGACACGGACACTTGACGAGCTAGTACTTGTAGGGAGCCGATCGACTAGATAATCGCTCCGTAGGACCCCGTACTTTGGTCAGACCCCGTTTCAGGGTCATTTCATGATATTGGGCCGTGGGATTTATTTCTTGGTTAACTTGTGACATGGGCTCAGTATACTAGTACAGTCGATGCAACGAATCTCGAACATGTGATGCTTTACTTGACTTGTCTTGACTTATCCTGATCACCTTAGTCTATCTTGTTCACCTTGACACCATTCTTAAGTTTAGTTCCAGTTTATACATGACAGGTTGTTTTAACCGTTTTTACACTGAAAGTCACTAGGACTTACTAAGTCTTTATGACTGACCCTTTTCCTTTCGCCTCTTTTTCTTCGTTCCCCCCCCCCCCAGGTTCTCAGGGATGAAACACTAGCTCTTAGCTTGGATATCACTTGCTTGGCTCAGCATGTACGGTTTGCTATGGCTGCCTCTTTTTACTGCACTTGGGGAATAAGCTGTTTTCCGTTTTTAAGTTATTGCTTCTTTGGCTATAATTACAAGACAGTTGTAATGAAGTTATTTGAAATGTTTGTAAAAGACATGGTTTATTTTGGAATAAAATGAAGTTCTGTTTTGCTCATAAATTCTTCCGCTGTTTACTTAATTTTTTTTATTAATGTCCTGTCTTGTGATAATTCTGTGATGTTATCTCGATAATACCCCTCCAAAACTAGTGCATTCCCTTTGTGAGTGACCCTAGCGCAGGTGGGGTGTTACACTTGGTATAAGAGCAGAAGGTTACCAAGACTGGGCAAAAGTTTTGAAAACCTTTTGGATTTCTTTTTTCAAAACCATTTACAAAGAAGCACTTTTCAAGAAAAGTTGGTTTATTTCAAAAGTCTATTCCCCAAAAAGCCATTAGCACTATCTTTGTTTCCTCGTTTGAATCTTTTCCTTTTTCGTTTTCAGCTTATCATGGCCGATGATCTTAATCTTCCCGAGGGTGTCAATATACCCACTTGGTTCCGTCGTTTCCTCGAGGCTCGGGCTAATGTGACAGGCCCAGCCAATCGTCCTCCTCGTCCTCCTCAACCTCCGCGAGAAACTGCTTTTTCAAAGATATGCAAGGACTTTAAGGCCATGGACGGAAAGGATTTCCTCGGAACTGAGACTTTTGTTGAGGCACGGAATTGGTTGAAGGAAACCGAAGACTTTTTTGTTATCTTTGAGGTAGAGGACAATAGGAAAGTACAGTTGGCGGCGTGGCTCATGAAAGAGGAAGCTTCTTATTGGTGGGAAGTCACCAACGCTACTAGGCCCATTGAGACTTGGGCGGACTTTAGAGGGAGATTTGGGCTGAAGTTCTTGTCATCGGCAGAGGAGAGTCTCCAAATGGAACGGTTTCTGGCCCTTAAACAAGGAAATATGAAAGTTAAAGAATACGTGAACCGTTTCAATCAGCTTGCTCGCTTTGGATTGGAGTTAGTCAACACTCCTCAGAAAAAGGCGCTACGTTTTGCACGAGGCTTGAACGAGCCACTACATGGTTTGGCCATGACTCATGTGCCCATGAGGGAGACCTTTGAAAGCTTGGTGGATATGGCCCTACTGTATGAGGAAGATAAGAAGGGCAAGAAAGAGGTCAAGCCCAACGATTCTCAGAATAAGAAGGTAGACTCTGAGAAAGGAGGCAAGAACGACAACTCACGTGATAAAAGGAAATGCAATTTCTATGGTACGGAAGGGCACATAGCCAAGGATTGTAGAAAGACGAAGAGAAAGCAAGGTGAATGTTTTCATTGTGGGGAGACTGGACACATCAGCAAGGACTGCCCTAAGAAGCAGACTGGACCTTCCGGGGGTACATCTTTAACTTCTTTTTCTAGATGCTTTGTTTTATCTTGTTATCTCCTCGATCCTATCTTGAGAACCATAGGTAGAATCTTTTTGGATGTAAACATGTAATTGAAACATGTTATGATTGCAAAATGGTTGCAAGTGGTCGCAAGTGGTTGCTCGTGGATGCATGAATACACATTAGGCACTAGATCGGCTCAGTCACAGTTTCATACTTGCATATGCATGAGTGTTTATTTTGGAAACTTGGTTGTGCTATCATTTGGTTGTTGCATATGATTGAATGTTTGAGCACTCATATAGAAATTATGAATTATAATAGGAAATTTTTTGCATACATATTGGATTCATTTCACTAAACATATTTTTCATTTGAAAGGATCAATCAGGCCTGATCATTGGCATTAGATAAGGAACATATACACACACTTTCCGCATATGTTCATACAACATTAGAAGTCTTTTAAGGACCATGGTTGCTTGTGGATGATGTTTTGAGTAGATGGATGATGGATGGTAGGATGCGTTCGTCCTAACTTGGAGATTTCGGGGACGAAATCCTTAAAGGAGGGGAGAATGTAACAACCCGAATTTTAACAACATGTTAAGACAAGAATCAAGGCAGAATTAAATGTTAAAATCTGAATCAGGGAAAACGGGTTGAGCCATTGCGTTCGTCTCGGAAAAATACGCGAAATAGAGTCCGAAATTTCGTAAATCGGAGTCCGTATGATCAAGATATGGCCTCGTAAAGTTTCACGAAAAAATCAAATTCAAAAACAGATTCAAATTTTCAGAATTCAGGGTAGGCGGGAAAAATCCCGCCCAGACAGGTCGACAGGGATGTCGACACTAGGGTCGACCTCCCCTCCAACCAGGTCGACACTAGAGTCGACCTGGGGGTCGACCTCCCCCCCCAGGTCGACTGGGGAGTCGACCTGGGGGTCGACCTCCCTGGTCGGCCAGGTCGGCCTGGTGCACCTGTTTTGGCTCCTGGGTCTTGTTTTGGGGGCTTGTGACGATTTTAGATGGCTCAGATCTATCCTAGGGTTTATCCTATGGCTAAAACTAATCCTAAACACTATAAAAAGAACCTAAGACCTAGCTTAAATCATACTATTTCATTTTAGCACTCATGCAGCCGCCATTAAACCTAGAACTCTAAATTAAAAGTACAAAGAACAAAATTAAAGAAGACGAAGGATGATTCTTGAAGGCTACAACTAGAAGCTACTACAACTACGACGCTTTAGACAACGGATTTGGGGCTATTTGATTTAAAGTTTTGATTTGGATTGCTTGCTTTATATTGTAAGTTCTATGTCACTTTTTAGGCAAAAACGCTAAAATAACATGGACATGCTATGAATTGAAACCGGATTTAAGAACTATTATTAATCCATGTTTATATTGTTTAACTTTGAATCAAAATTTGGGAATATTGCTATGTTAATGTTGCAAGTTAAACTTATCATGATGCTGATGTTGTTATGAATCACTTGGGCTTAATTTTATTGCAAGTTGAACAAATACATGTCCATGGAATCATTATGTTCATTGAAATCCTCATGTTGATTAAACCATGCCTATGATGCTAATTAAACCATGTCTATATATTAATGAAACTATGCCTGAGATGTTAATATACCTATCATGTTAAGGACAAATTGGGAATTGCTAGGTTATGATGAAAAGTTGGAATCATTATGTTTATAATGCTAGATGAGAATCATTATGTTAAAAATGCTAAATTGGAATCCTCTATGCCTATTAGAATTACCATGCCTTTAATGTTTCATGTTTGTAATAAAATGATTATTATGCCCGCAAGGATTATTATGCCTATGATGTAAAGTTGAAATCATCATGTTAAACCAAGTTGGAACCATTATTATGCCAAGTTATCATCATGTTAGTATTGAAACCATGTGATATGTTATAGCCTGTTTATTATGCAAGTGATGTTGGAATTGTCACATATGCGTATCACATGTTTGGTTTTATTCCCCTTTATCTCTTGAATTGTTTATGCTTGCGAACGAAGTACGTTTATATACGTTGGGGATACGATTGGGTAGAATAGGCAAAACTTGAATTGATTATAATCATAAACCGTGAAATTTGGCATAAGTAGAACATGAAATATGGCACGAAAACTTGACTTGAACATGCCATAACTTGACTTGAAACATGCCTTAGTTGGACATAAAATTTATATGAACATGCTATGAAAGTAGCACGAATTTGATAAGAACATGGGCATGACTTTAGAAAACAAGAAAGTGGCCAACTCGAGGTTGGGTTGAGTTTGTAGTGTAAACCTGCCCGGAACCGCCCGACAAATCCAGTTGCTACAAACAATAGGATCCAATGTGGGTAGTTGGTCACATCGCGCTTGAAACCCGAGGTTGGGTTGAGTTCGTAGCGTAAACCTACCCGGAACCGCCCGGCAAATCCAGTGGCTACGAACAATAGGATCCAATGTGAGTGGTTCGGTGCATTAACGAATCAATTAATGCCAATTAGGGTTAAGTCATGAACATGAAAAGACAACTTAACCAACTTGAACACGATTTGTAGGGCTAAGTCATGAACTTGAAACGACAACACTTAGCCAACATGACATGACACGTAAGCGGGTTAAGTCACGAATTTAAATGACATACTTAACCATCTTGACATGACTAGACTGGAAAAGGATTAAGTCACGAATTACATGACTTTATCAGTTAGGCGGGTTAGGTCACGAATTACATGACCTAATCTGTAGGCGAAACCTTAGACACGACCCTTTTCAGCAGTAACCCTCTAGATGTATCAAGGTACCCTGGGGCTAGGCCGGGTGGGGCACGATTACTGGGCTGATTGTAAGAGGTGAACGACGGCAGTGGGGTATGCTAGTGTAGGTTCGGTGGACTACGGTCGTGCACGTATTCCGAGGCACGCACTGGGTATCCGTAGATTTATCTGTGCATCTTGAATCGTGTCAGGGGTTGACACCCTGGGGCTGATACACCCGAAGGTGGACCCAGCACAGGTGACTACATTCGTGATTAGCCGTATGACACGGACACTTGACGAGCTAGTACTTGTAGGGAGCCGATCGACTAGATAATCGCTCCGTAGGACCCCGTACTTGGGTCGGACCCCGTTTCAGGGTCATTTCATGATATTGGGCCGTGGGATTTATTTCGTGGTTAACTTGTGACATGGGCTTAGTATACTAGTACAGTCGATGCAACGAATCTCGAACATGTGATGCTTTACTTGACTTGTCTTGACTTATCCTGATCACCTTAGTCTATCTTGTTCACCTTGACACTATTCTTAAGTTTAGTACCAGTTTATACATGACAGGTTGTTTTAACCGTTTTTACACTGAAAGTCACTAGGACTTACTCAGTCTTTATGACTGACCCTTTTCCTTTCGCATCTTTTTCTTCGTTTCCCCCCCCCCAAGGTTCTCAGGGAGGAAACACTAGCTCTTAGCTTGGATATCACTTGCTTGGCTCAGCATGTACGGTTTGCTATGGCTGCCTCTTTTTACTGCACTTGGGGAATAAGCTGTTTTCCGTTTTTAAGTTATTACTTCTTTGGCTATTATTACAAGACAGTTGTAATGAAGTTATTTGAAATGTTTGTAAAAGACATGGTTTATTTTGGAATAAAATGAAGTTCTGTTTTGCTCATAAATTCTTCCGCTGTTTACTTAATTTTTTTTATTAATGTTCTGTCTTGTGATAATTCTGTGATGTTATCTCGATAATACCCCTCCAAAACTAGTGCATTCCCTTTGTGAGTGACCCTAGCGCAGGTGGGGTGTTACACTTGGTATCAGAGCAGAAGGTTACCAAGACTGGGCAAAAGTTTTGAAAACCTTTTGGATTTCTTTTTTCAAAACCATTTACAAAGAAGCACTTTTCAAGAAAAGTTGGTTTATTTCAAAAGGCCATTCCCCAAAAAGCCATTAGCACTATCTTTGTTTCCTCGTTTGAATCTTTTCCTTTTTCGTTTTCAGCTTATCATGGCCAACGATCTTAATCTTCCTGAGGGTGTCAATATACCCACTTGGTTCCGTCGTTTCCTCGAGGCTCGGGCTAATGTGACAGGCCTAGCCAATCCTCCTCCTCGTCCTCCTCAACCTCCGCGAGAAACTTCTTTTTCAAAGATATGCAAGGACTTTAAGGCCATGGGCGGAAAGGATTTCCTAGGAACTGAAACTTTTGTTGAGGCACGTAATTGGTTGAAGAAAACCGAAGACTTGTTTGTTATCTTTGAGGTAGAGGACAATAGGAAAGTATAGTTGGCGGCGTGGCTCATGAAAGAGGAAGCTTCTTATTGGTGGGAAGTCACCAACGCTACTAGGCCCATTGAGACTTGGGCGGACTTTAGAGGGAGATTTGGGCTTAAGTTCTTGTCATCGGCAGAGGAGAGTCTCCAAATGGAACGGTTTCTGGCCCTTAAACAAGGAAATATGACAGTTAAAGAATACGTGAACCGTTTCAATCAGCTTGCTCGCTTCGGATTGGAGTTAGTCAACACTCCTCAGAAAAAGGCGCTACGTTTTGCACGAGGCTTGAACGAGCCACTACATGGTTTGGCCATGACTCATGTGCCCCTGGGGGCGACCTTTGAAAGCTTGGTGGATATGGCCCTACTGTATGAGGAAGATAAGAAGGGCAAGAAAGAGGTCAAGCCCAACGATTCTCAGAATAAGAAGGTAGACTCTGAGAAAGGAGGCAAGAACGACAACTCACGTGATAAAAGGAAATGCAATTTCTATGGTACGGAAGGGCACATAGCTAAGGATTGTAGAAAGAGGAAGAGAAAGCAAGGTGAATGTTTTCATTGTGGGGAGACTGGACACATCAGCAAGGACTGCCCTAAGAAGCAGATCGGACCTTCCGGGGGTACATCTTTAACTTCTTTTTCTAGATGCTTTGTTTTATCTTGTTATCTCCTCGATCCTATCTTGAGAACCATAGGTAGAATCTTTTTGGATGTAAACATGTAATTGAAACATGTTATGATTGCAAAATGGTTGCAAGTGGTCGCAAGTGGTTGCTCGTGGATGCATGAATACACATTAGGCACTAGATCGGCTCAGTCACAGTTTCATACTTGCATATGCATGAGTGTTTATTTTGGAAACTTGGTTGTGCTATCATTTGGTTGTTGCATATGATTTAATGTTTGAGCAGTCATATAGAAATTATGAATTATAATAGGAAATTTTTGCATACATATTGGATTCATTTCACTAAACATATTTTTCATTTGAAAGGATCAATCAGGCCTGATCATTGGCATTAGATAAGGAACATATACACACACTTTCTGCATATGTTCATACAACATTAGAAGTCTTTTAAGGACCATGGTTGCTTGTGGATGATGTTTTGAGTAGATGGATGATGGATGGTAGGATGCGTTCATCATAACTTGGAGATTTCGAGGACGAAATCCTTAAAGGAGGGGAGAATGTAACAACCCGAATTTTAACAACATGTTAAGACAAGAATCAAGGCAGAATTAAATGTTAAAATCTGAATCAGGGAAAACGGGTTGAGCCATTGCGTTCGTCTTGGAAAAATACGCGAAATAGAGTCCGAAATTTCGTAAATCGGAGTCCGTATGATCAAGATATGGCCTCGTAAAGTTTCACGAAAAAATCAAATTCAAAAACAGATTCAAATTTTCAGAATTCAGGGTAGGCGGGAAAAATCCCGCCCAGACAGGTCGACAGGGATGTCGACACTAGGGTCGACCTCCCCTCCAACCAGGTCGACCCTAGAGTCGACCTTGGGGTCGACCTCCCCCCCCCCCCCCCCAGGTCGACTGGGGAGTCGACCTGGGTGTCGACCTGGGGGTCGACCTCCCTGGTCGGCCAGGTCGGCCTGGTGCACCTGTTTTGGCTCCTGGGTCTTGTTTTGGGGGCTTGTGACGATTTTAGATGGCTTAGATCTATCCTAGGGTTTATCCTATGGCTAAAACTAATCCTAAACACTATAAAAAGACCCTAAGACCTAGCTTAAATCATACTATTTCATTTTAGCACTCATGCAGCCGCCATTAAACCTAGAACTCTAAATTTAAAATACAAAGAACAAAATTAAAGAAGACGAAGGATGATTCTTGAAGGCTACAACTAGAAGCTACAACAACTACGACGCTTTAGACAACGGATTTGGGGCTATTTGATTTAAAGTTTTGATTTGGATTGCTTGCTTCATATTGTAAGTTCTATGTCACTTTTTAGACAAAAACGCTAAAATAACATGGACATGCTATGAATTGAAACCGGATTTAAGAACAATTATTAATCCATGTTTATATTGTTTAACTTTGAATCAAAATTTGGGAATATTGCTATGTTAATGTTGCAAGTTAAACTTATCATGATGCTGATGTTGTTATGAATCACTTGGGCTTAATTTTATTGCAAGTTGAACAAATACATGTCCATAGAATCATTATGTTCATTGAAATCCTCATGTTGATTAAACCATGCCTATGATGCTAATTAAACCATGTCTATGATATTAATGAAACTATGCCTGAGATGTTAATATACCTATCATGTTAAGGACAAATTGGGAATTGCTAGGTTATGATGAAAAGTTGGAATCATTATGTTTATAATGCTAGATGAGAATCATTATGTTAAAAATGCTAAATTGGAATCCACTATGCCTGTTAGAATTACCATGCCTTTAATGTTTCATGTTTGTAATAAAATGATTATTATGCCCGCAAGGATTATTATGCCTATGATGTAAAGTTGAAATCATCATGTTAAACCAAGTTGGAACCATTATTATGCCAAGTTATCATCATGTTAGTATTGAAACCATGTGATATGTTATAGCCTGTTTATTATGCAAGTGATGATGGAATTGTCACATATGCGTATCACATGTTTGGTGTTATTCCCCTTTATCTCTTGAATTGTTTATGCTTGTGAACGAAGTACGTTTATATACGTTGGGGATACGATTGGGTAGAATAGGCAAAACTTGAATTGATTATAATCATAAACCGTGAAATTTGGCATAAGTAGAACATGAAATATGGCACGAAAACTTGACTTGAACATGCCATAACTTGACTTGAAACATGCCTTAGTTGGACATAAAATTTATATGAACATGCTATGAAAGTAGCACGAATTTGATAAGAACATGGGCATGACTTTAGAAAACAAGAAAGTGGCCAACTCGAGGTTGGGTTGAGTTTGTAGTGTAAACTTGCCCGGAACCGCCCGGCAAATCCAGTTGCTACAAACAATAGGATCCAATGTGGGTAGTTGGTCACATCGCGCTTGAAACCCGAGGTTGGGTTGAGTTCGTAGCGTAAACCTGCCCGGAACCGCCCGGCAAATCCAGTGGCTACGAACAATAGGATCCAATGTGAGTGGTTCAGTGCATTAATGAATCAATTAATGCCAATTAGGGTTAAGTCATGAACATGAAAAGACAACTTAACCAACTTGAACACGATTTGTAGGGCTAAGTCATGAACTTGAAACGACAACACTTAGCCAACATGACATGACACGTAAGCGGGTTAAGTCACGAATTTAAATGACATACTTAACCATCTTGACATGACTAGACTGGAAAAGGATTAAGTCATGAATTACATGACTTAATCGGTTAGGCGGGTTAGGTCACGAATTACATGACCTATTCTGTAGGCGAAACCCTAGACACAACCCTTTTCAGTAGTAACCCTCTAGATGTATCAAGGTACCCTGGGGCTAGGCCGGGTGGGGCACGATTACTGGGCTGATTGTAAGAGGTGAACGACGGCAGTGGGGTATGCCAGTGTAGGTTCGGTGGACTACGGTCGTGCACGTATTCCGGGGCAGGCACTGGGTATCCGTAGATTTATCTGTGCATCTTGAATCGTGTCAGGGGTTGACACCCTAGGGCTGATACACCCGAAGGTGAACCCAGCACAGGTGACTACATTCGTGATTAGGCGTATGACACAGACACTTGACGAGCTAGTACTTGTAGGGAGCCGATCGACTAGATAATCGCTCCGTAGGACCCCGTACTTGGGTCGGACCCCGTTCAGGGTCATTTCATGATATTGGGCCGTGGGATTTATTGCGTGGTTAACTTGTGACATGGGCTCAGTATACTAGTACAGTCGATGCAACGAATCTCGAACATGTGATGCTTTACTTGACTTGTCTTGACTTATCCTGATCACCTTAGTCTATCTTGTTCACCTTGAAACCATTCTTAAGTTTAGTTCCAGTTTATACATGACAGGTTGTTTTAACCGTTTTTACACTGAAAGTCACTAGGAATTACTCAATCTTTATGACTGACCCTTTTCCTTTCGCCTCTTTTTCTTCGTTCCCCCCCCAGGTTCTCAGGGAGGAAACACTAGCTCTTAGCTTGGATATCACTTGCTTGGCTCAGCATGTACGGTTTGCTATGGCTGCCTCTTTTTACTGCACTTGGGGAATAAGCTGTTTTCCGTTTTTAAGTTATTGCTTCTTTGGCTATTATTACAAGACAGTTGTAATGAAGTTATTTGAAATGTTTGTAAAAGACATGGTTTATTTTGGAATAAAATGAAGTTCTGTTTTGCTCATAAATTCTTCCGCTGTTTACTTAAATTTTTTTATTAATGTTCTGTCTTGTGATTATTCTGTGATGTTATCTCGATAATACCCCTCCAAAACTAGTGCATTCCCTTTGTGAGTGACCCTAGCGGAGGTGGGGTGTTACAGTTTCTAATTCAAGGTTAGCTTTGTGTTCGCACAATGACCGGAGAAGGTGACATAGACTAGGACTGGGTCTGGAAGTTCCAATCGATCGAAGCCGCAAGTTATGTCCGCTTTTCTCTAGAGCTCGCAGTTGCAAGAGAGAAAGCTCAAGCAGACTCATTATAATGATAGTAGCTATCATTGATTACCCTTGACTCTCGAAGTCTCCGCCACTGAGTACAAGACCAGAAGAGATTGAGAAGAGGCCTGAATCGATGAGTACCAAGCAGTACAGGCTCCTATGCCTCCTCCTTATGCACCCTAAACAAGACATGTTCCCTTACTAGAGAAACCCAGAGCTAAGGCAAGAGAGGCTTGAATGGAGGCTGAACAAGAAATGGAGAAAACAATCCTGGGATTTTATTTCAAATCCGTTCGATTTCACAGAATCTTGTTGGTCAGTACCTATGTTTGATGCTTGCTTTGACTAGCGAGAAGTTGCAGGAGGATGAGGTTGTTGCCAGGGATGTGGATTTCATGGATGAGGAGGCACTAATAACTCAATATTTGGTTGAAGACGAGATTTAGATATTGGAAAATAGAAAGATCATGCTTAAGGAACATGTTAAAGAAGAAGCTGTGGAAAGAGCTAATGCACTGAAAGGGAAGGCGATGATGACTAAGAGCGTCATTGACACTCATAAGATTGAAGGAAGCACTTCCCAATAATAATTTGTTATGCCTGCGTCTATTGGTGGCCCATCCAAACCAATCACTGAAGACTCAGAGTGTGAACCCAAGCACCTAGGGTTGGGCGTTAGAGGTTTCCTTCTGCCAATAGCTAAGGGCTTTACACCAATGGAGGTCATGCATCAAATGTTGGGAGGTATATCCATTTTATCGCCTGTATTCGAAAAGATGTTTTTAAGAAGAAGTAGTAGACTAACACATCTCCATCTTTAACGTGCAAGTACACTTGTAATTGAAATGTCTGCTAGCTTCGAGGAGGCGATGGATGTTAGGACCGCGTTTGATGTTGATGCATATAAGAGGCAAATTGGAACGGAATTTGTCCCTCTTAACATCTACGTGGACTCAGGCTAATGGGATATCGACCAGGGTCTCCTATTCGAAAGGATGGAAGAATTTCAAAATGTAACTAAGGAAGAAAAGCGGAGGGATGACCAGGATGCGAGTATAACTGTCCAAGTCAGCGAGGCAGGCAACCTACCATTTAGGAACTGGTGAAATAACAACAGGCCTATATATTAGTCAAGCAGGAGGAGGTTAAGGTTAAAAAAAGTTCTGATGAAGAGGCATTGATCAAAGCTCAGGAAGATTCCAGGAAGAGAGCTCAAGAGGAGGCCTGGATCTAAGTATAGGTGGATGCCCGAATCAAATTCTAAGAGGAGGCATGTAAAAAAGGCCAAAAGAGGATGCTCTTAAATGGGCAGCTGAGGAAGGCCATGGAGTAGGCTAAAAATAAAGCCGAGGAGGAGGCTCAGAGGAAGGCAGAGGCCAAGAATAAATAATGGAAGGAGGCTCATAGGAAAGCCAGAAAAAATCTAGGAAATACTATACCACTAGAGCCTTGGTTGAAAATACTCCTCCTCCATTGAAGACAATCCTCATCTTACACGAAGTGACTGAGATTTCTGATGATGAAGTGAGGGAGGTCAGGATGTACCCCACCAATAGCTTTGACTTGATGCCTCGTTCCAAAAAAACTCTTCCAATGGAGCAAGAAAGGAGCGGAGGAAAAAGGAAGGGGATCAGCCACCCAAGCCCTTGTTGGAGAAGAAGAAGAAAAAAAGGGTGGCTCCTCCAAGTCACAATTATAGAGATATGTTTTCTTTTGTAAGTGGATATTAAGCGAGTACGACCCTCGCTTTTGGAGGCACAATATGATTTTATGTATGTCGTGTCATCAGAAAGAAATATCAGACTTGCGAATAAAAATTAGTTTTACTTTCATTTTTTGGGTGCTTATTCTAATTGTTTGAATACTCTTCACGCTTTCCAGTGTTGTGCATATGTAAAAACTCATCGCTACACTTGAATTTACATTCTTCGAGACTTCACTCTTGAGAAACTCAAGTCAAGTGAAGTTTGTATATATTGAATTCATTCTTGAAACTTCCTTTTGATTGCAAATCTTGAGTCACGTGAAGTCTAAGTGTAGAAACTTTTCCCTCGAGGCTTCCTTTGGGTTGTTAGCCTTGAGTCATGTAGAGTTTGAGTTTGAAACTCCACTTTTGGGGCTTCCTTAGATCTTTGACTCCAAGTCACGAGGAGTTAAGAGGTAGACGTCGTTGGTTCATCATTTATACTCAAACCCAAATTCTAAGGATTAGAGTTAGCCAAGTGAGCAACCAATATCATGCTTACTCGACTGGTGAGTTGCCTCCAATTTTGGAGACTAAGGAATGAAGTTAGGCACTTAAGTTAATGAGCATCGCGAGTTGTTTATACTTATCCTCATCATTGTTTCGAGACTCGAGTTGACTTACGGAGGATCAGACCTCCTACAAGGTGTGAGTCTAGTTACAAACTCGAGGTGGTGGATCGAATCCAATTTCTACATCCTTGATCTAGTATCATGCGCTCGTGCATGCAAGTCAGTTATTCTCACAACTTAACATGCTATGCATGAAGTAAATGCACCAAGAACATGGGGATTTACAAGCCTTTGCTGATGATACTGTTGGCGGTAGCAGCCTATTTACAATGCCTTCAATTGAAGCAAAAGATTTGTGGAAAGCAATCAATTTTTTACAGTATGCTAGGTGAAGTAGCGGCGAAGATGCTTGTTGTTCCATAATCTCGACGGTTCGGTGGCATCAACAATCTTTAGCTTGAAAGTATCATTTCCAAGCCTTTGTTGACTGACATATGTATGTTCTCATTGAGGATCGAGACCGTTCAGTGTGGGGAAAATCAGCTTAAGGATGAGGTAGCCTGTAACGCCCCTCTCAAAAAGCTAACACAAAGATCTTTTAGCACAGTGGTTAGTGTGTGGTGTTGCTTTCCGGGAGGTCAGGGGTTCGAATCCCGTGGGTGTCACATTTGGTATCAAAGCCTATACCCAACCGGAATTGTGTGTGTAATGCTGCGGATGTCGATTGGTGTGGTGCTGATGCAGGTTACATGCACAACGCCTAGGTGGTGAGTGGTATGAGCCAACGAGGACATTGGGCTCTTAAGGGGGTAGTCTATAATACCCCTCTCGAAAGGCTAACGCAAAGATCTTTTATCATAGTGGTTACTGCATGGTGTTGCTTTCTGGGACGCTGGAGGTTCGAATCCCATGGATGTCACATAACCAATGTCAAAGTGCTTTGCATGGACTTTGCTATTGAATGTCAGGCGATTTGTTGGTGGCATGTGGCTGCTCTATGTTCGGACTCATCCCTTTTTTCATCAAGCAAGTCAAGAGATTTCAAAAGGAGATCTCTGTTGGTTCTCAGATCATAATAGGTGACTCGATGAGATTGTAGTTCAAGATCGATGGGGATTACAGCTTCTGATCTATACGAGAGAGAAAACAGAGTATGGCAGGTCGCTAACTTATAGGTAGTCCGATATGCCCAGATAGCTAAAGAAAGTTCATCTACCCACTAGCCGCCAGTCTTTTTGGAATGCTTCTTGATAATGGACTTGATGATCTTATTGGCTGCTTCGACCTATCCACTAGCTTGAGGATGAGCTACTACCAGAAACCATTTCTCAATGCAAGCAATAGAAGTTTTGAACTCAGAACTCTCGAGTTAGGCCTCATTATCAGAGATGACAGTCTTAAGAACTCCAAAACAATGAATGATGTTACAAATGAGGAAGTTGATTACTGTCTTCATCATGATTATAGTAAGAGGCAAGGCTTCGGCCTATTTGGTGAAGTAATCAACTGCGACTATGGCGTATCAAGACCGTCTTTTTCCATCTGCAAGTTCTAATGAAGTTAATTCCCCAAATTTCAAACAACCATGGATTGGCCATTTGCATAAACTCTATTGGTGGGGCCCTAGGAACTTTAGAGAATCTTTGATATTTGTCGCATTTGCAGGTGAAGTCCAATGCATCTTGTCTTAGTGGAGAACCCTCCTTCCAGAGTTTGCACTGTGGTGTGATCATCGCACTCGTCTTTGTGTACGTCCATTAATACACGTTCAACGTCACTATGATCTAGACACCTGAGTAATGGGTTAGAGAACCCTTTTAGGTATAACACACCTCCTTAAATGATGTAGCGCGAAGCTTTTGAAAGGAGTGATCGTCTCTCATTTCGAATGTCAGGGAGGATTCCATGTTGCAAGTAAGTTTTGATGGGAGTCATCAATGGCTCGGGTTTGGGTTCAGACTCCGTCGATAATAACCAATCGGTCTCCATGTAGTCGATATTCAGAGAGTCGAGCACATCGACTGCAACAATTCCCAGGATTTGTGAATTCCTAGAACTTGGTAGCTTGACCAGTGAATTGGCTTTTTCATTTTGCTCTCGAGGGATGGGAGTGATGACATAATGCTTGAAGCCACTAAGCGATTCACGATCTCGAGCGAGATAAAGATCTAGCGTGGCCCCTCTGGATTGATATTCCCTATGTACTTGGCATACGATGTGCTGTGAATCTGAGAATATTTAGATGGCCTTGATGATGATTTCTTTTGCAATTCTTATCAAGTAATAAAGGCCTCGTACTTTACATCATTGTTAGTGGCAGGGAAGTTGAGCTTCAAAGCGTAACAAGTTGTGCATTCCTTAGGAATAATAAGTATAACTCCAGCCCCAGAACACTGATTGTTCGATGAACCATCCACATGCAGCATCCACTGGAAGTTGGGAGCTCAGTATCCTTTGGTGGATCATCGGGAGTAATGAAATCACTGATGAAATCCTCCAAGGCTTATCCAAGGATGGCTCTTCAAGGAATGTAGGTCAGGTTGAACTGACTCGGTTTTATATTCTAGTACAATAATCTACCACATGCCCCAATTCATTGAAGGACCTGTCGTAACGACTGATCAGTGTAGATAGACCTTGATGAAATGTGACTAAAAGTACTAGTGGAACTTCCCGAAATTAATCAGTAGGCAGTACGCAAGATTTTATAGCTTTGGATAATTACTTTCAACTCCTGTCAGTCCCAAGTTGATGTACTAAACTGGTCTCTGGACACGATCTTCTTTGTGAGCAAGCGTCGTGATAATGGCAAACACAGAAACAACCAAATAGATGAATAAGTCTTCATGGTCTACATAATTTGATAAAATAAAGGCTCCTTTAAGTGATTCAGGATGTACTGAAATGCGGCGACACATTTTGGTATCCATGCAAAGTTGCATATACCTTTCTTGATCGGATGAAAGAAAGAAATGTGCTTATCAGCCGTTTTTGAGATGAATCTGTTTCGACCGGCCACCTTTTCATTTGAACTTTGAACATTCTTGATGTTCTTTGGAACTCTAATACCCTAGATAGCCTTGATCTTTTTAGGATTTTCTTCAACTCCTTATGAATTGTCAATGAAACTCAAGGATTTTTCCGATGCAACACCTAAAGAGCATTTCAAGGGATTGAGTTTCATGTTGTACTTGCAGAGAACACTGAACATCATCATTGACATAGTCATTCGATAGCCGGGTTTTCAGGAGCATATCATCCATATAAACTTCCATGGATTTCCCGATTTGGTCTTTAAACATTAAGTTGACTAGTCGTTGATAGGTGGCTACAATGTTCATAAGACCAGAAGGCATAAAAACATAGAAATACGGCCTAAGAACTATGATAAATGAAGTGTGCTCTTGATCGGGGACATACGTAGGAATTTGACTATAGTATGAGAATATGTTCATGGGTGATAATAGCTGGTGGCTGGCAGTAGAATCAATGATTTGGTCTGTCTTCGAAAGCGGGCAGCTATCTTTTGGGCATGCTTTATTCTGTCAGAATAATCGATGCATATCTACCATTTCTCATTTGATTTCTTCACCAAAACTGAGTAGGAGATCCATTCTGGGTAGAGGGTATCGCGGATAAAGCCAATATCAAATATCCTATCTACCTCCTCGCTGAGTGTTGCCGTCCTTTCCAATCCCAAGATTCGGCATTTCTATTTGATTGGGAGGAACTTTGGGTCGATACGAAGCACGTGACATGCGATTCCTGGGTCAATGCTACACATATTGGAGTGGGTTCAAGCAAAGACATCTAGGTTAGATCATAAAAAGTCAACAAGTTCCTCTCGAATAGATGGATGGGGCTGTGATCTAATCTTCGAGACCCGAGATAGGTCGGCGGGGTTGATCGAAACGTCGACAATGGGCTCCATCAAAGTAGCACTTTCATACTCGGACTCTTCATCTTTCCAATGGTCAAGATCTTTAGAAACACAGCTGCGGCACCTAAGACATGACTTAAACCCTATTGGCCGCTATGCGCTGATACTTTTGGTGTAGAGTGTCATGTCTGCACCTTTTCCCTTCTTCTGGTTGACTGCATCTTTTCATCTCGCGAGATGGGAGGATGTTATCATGGCTTGGTAGCCTTATATAATTCAATCCCTTTTTCAGTTAGAAATTTCATGTGTAGGAACCAAGGTTCTATGCAAATTCAAAATTCATCAAGGGTTGTGCTCCCAAAAAAGACATTTTATGGAGAAGCAGGAATTCAATGACGACAAAGGTTATGACTCTAACTCTGCTTCTATCCCCATCTTCGAGCTGTATCTATAGCTCGACCAGTCCGACTAGCTAGTTTTCTATGACATTAAAGCCATGAACAGTGGCATGGTAAGGCTTTAAGTCTTTGGCCTCAAGTTTCATTTGATTGTAGACCTTCTTGAAGATTATGCTCACGGAACTCCCCAAGTCAATGAGGATTTTTTTTAACATAGGTTGGGCCTATATAGGTTGAGATGACCAAAGGATCGATTAATGGAGCTTCAACCCATGACAAATCCTTAACATTACAAACATCATCATCTCTCATTTTCTTCTGCACTTTTGTCGGGACTGTCTCGTCTATGGCAGATTACCCTTCATAATCAACATGCTTGATGGAGTTGATGTACTACTCCATACATCGAACACTTCCATTTTTCGGGTGAGGACCGACACAAATAGTGATGGTAACAATAACCCTCTAAGGGTATCTTGGATTCAACGACCCAAGTGCCGCCTGAATCTGAGGATATTCTGGCATTGTAGGGCAAAGGGCTCATCCTTAGGAGCAGTGTTCTAGACATATTATTTGAGTGATTCTCACGGATGAGTTTCTCGATGGCATCATGAAGGTATCGACAATCATTGGTGTTGTGGCCGAACATGTCATGGAACTTGCGATACTTTCCAGAGTTATTGTCCCGCTCCACGGATTCTCATGAACCAGGCTTCTTGTACTTCGTCGTATTATAGGTCCCAAGGAAAATTGTCTCCAACTGAGCATTCGATGGAGTGTATACCTTATAAAAAGGGAAATAGTTAGGCTTATTAAATTCCTTCTTTGATTACTGCTTATAGGATCATCGTTGTTCTTCTTGGATTTGTTAGGAGCAATTCCTTTACCTATTTTGGATCTTTCCCCTGTCTGCTTGGCCATGATGTAGTCTTAAGCAACGCCTTGGTATCGGTTATTGGGATGGCTACTTTGAGCATCCTTGTTCCAACATGCTTCTTCCTGGTATACGAACTGATTAGCTTTTTTATAAAAACCTCCAAAATTTTTGGTTTTTCCTATCTATCTAGACCTCGAATTCTAAGTCGGGGAGTACGCTCTTAGTGAGATGAACAAGGACTATTCAAGGCTCAGGATCTTCAACCTCTACCAAGAGGTTGTTAAACCTTTTGATGTAGCTCTTCAGAGTTTCCTAGGTTCCCTGTTTGATGTAGATATGATCAGGATGCCTTTAGGTCTTGTAACATGCATCCTGAGTTGCTTGACTAACACGCTGGCAAGCTGATCAAAAGTTATTATGATTCTCGATGGAATTTGAGAGAACCATAATAGCGTTTCGCCTTCTAGGAAGACGGGGAAGCATTTACACTTCACAATGTCAGTGGCATGGCTGGAATCGATGCATTCCTAGCGGTTTATAATGTTACAAGGATTGGTTTTTTCCTAGATAAAACATTATTTATGACTTGTTAAAGCGTCTTGGTCATTTTGCATTGAGTATATCCTCGGTAAAGGGTTGTGTCTCGAACTGGCTTCTTAATCGTTAACGACGTGCTACACGATTCCCTCATGATTCTGCTACTGTGTTGGTGAGAACCAAAGTTTGGATTTCCACTGAATTTCAATGGTCTAATCCAGCTCTCGAGTGCAAGACCGAGGACACCTTCTGTGATGAACATCTTCATCGTCTTGCAAGTCTTCAACCTTTGGTTCTCAAATATCATGGAGAATGACTAGAAGTAGATTAGGCCTATGAAGTTGCTTTAGGTGTAGGAACTAAGTTCTAGATGGTAACAGGTAGAGTCTGCCGAGCAAGGGTTTGAGCACTAGTCCCTGGATCTTAACTATGGCCCAAGCAGTATCGGTGGTGCTAACTGGCTCTCTCTCTCTGATGATGAATCCAGCACCATCATCGTTGATTCTCCCCTTTTGGCTTTGGTTACTATCAAGGGTATTGGAAGAGAGATTCTTAGGATGTAAGGAGGAGGCCGAGTGCTGCTATTGGCTTGAAGGCAGGTAATATGACGATGGGTATTCTCTTGGAGCCTTTGCATCTGTTGACACGCTTTTTTGTCAAAGCTATCACACTTCAAGTATTTGGTGAGCAACGTGCTCAAGCATCAAAAAACACAAAGCAGTAGGGTCGAATCGCGTCGCAATCATAAAGAGACATGAAACCTCTATCAAATGGCCTCTTACGGGCCCAATGAGCTCTTAAGCAAACTGTAACGACCCAGATTTTTGACCGTTTAAAATCGAAAATGAACCACATATATCGACCCAAACAAATCTCAAATATAGGTAGTTATTAGGAAAAGACGAAAAAGAAGAAAGAAGAGAAAGATAAAACAAAGTTCTCACAGCGGAAGGACAACATATAATAATTAAATAATAGTTTAAAGCAGTTGAAAGATACATATAGCTATAACATACAATGATTATCAGAGTTATACATATATAGGTATACATACATGACATCGGAAACAAAGTGCAGCGGAAAAATATTATATATATATATAGTAGATATATACCAACTTTGTCTTCGTGATCCAAGGAAGGAAAATCTTCGCTAGCTACAACATCAGCTGACCCGAGCGTATTGCATAAAAAGAAACACAACAAACACTCGGATCAGCACTAAATCATTCTCATATTAGTCAAATCAAAAATACGAAATAACTTGAGGGTCATGGGTGCAGTAACTCAAAAGATGTTATGGGATTTCTCCACCTCTCGAGGATCCGTTAAACTAATACATACATAGTATAATACACGATTATGATAGGTTCTATCCAGTAAAGTAAATATCATAAAAATAGCGTAGGCGGGATTACCATATTACCCTTACGCCGTTTACGGGCATCAACAGTCTATACAGTACCGTAAATTCATCGTACTAGTGTTATTAGAGGGAACCCCATAAAAAGCAATGCTAAATCAAAATCGTAGGGGGCTCGATAAGGATAAATATGACAAGGCACTCGAGGCAACGCCCAGGGTAGGATTCTACCAATTACACTACCGGACTGGTGGTAACGCATAACATCCACTACCGCCCACCTCGGATCACACTCCCATAATTCATAAAAGGGCCCAAATCATCATCATCATAGTCATAGTAACAGTATCGAAGAAGTGTGTCCGACCAGAGGTGCTGTCTTAATTAGTCACGGTATAGATCCTATTTTGGTCATTTCAATTCTAACTCGAAGGCCAGGGCTATTTCGTCATCTTTCATCTTCTTTGATTCAATAATCGATTCCAAGTCACCATCTTCCATTATGGATACGTCATAATGTTCATAGTTGTTAAAGTAGTATCGCCACTGACAGAGAGTATGCCACTTGTCGACTCCGGTCTCTTTAATAACCAACGCTCACATTTTCCACATCGATTGGTTCTTTTACATTTCACAAGGGTTCGCTTTATTCCAAAATATCATGTTTTGTTTCGAACCTAATTTATATGCAAAATAATAAAATTTTCATATCAACATATCATAATCATACCAAAACCGATTTTATTCTAAACTAGAGTATATTTCATTTCATTATATTATAATCATATAATATTTCACCAAATCGATTTATATTCAAGTAGAATATACTTCATATCAAAGATTTTAATTATCTCAATCGATTTGAATTCGAAATCCATTCATATTCAATAGAATATAAATCTCCATAACAACTCATTCATATCATTTATGGAATCCATTATATTCAAATAAAATACCAGTTACATTTCCATATAAAATTTGTTAAAGTCGATTCATATTTGAATACTTTATCTCGACTCCACCTCGAACTAGGGTTTAAATCCAGCACTTTCCATTCGGAAGAAATTTACGATCATTTAGTATAACTTAAAAATAGATGCTTTTAAATAAAATCTTTATATAAACATATATGCATAGAAATAATGGTTAAAACAAAATAAGATAATTTAGATCATTATGAATATATATATATATATATATAATAAAATTTTACTAATTAGTTTAAATAATAGAATACAAGAAAATTTTAAGCTAAAAATAAATAGTCTATAGGTAAAAGTTAAATAATAAATTTTAAGGAAAGAATAACTTATTTGGAATCAAACATTGTAAATATGTATGTAATAAAATTCTTTAATCAAAATTTCTCCTTCTTCCGAACTTCAAATACTTAAACCCATACTCCAATCTCAATGGAGTTACATAGTTCAATATCTTGTTTCAAACGCCATTCAAACCAATCTTTCAATTTAGGGAAATTCAACCATATTCATTTAAGTTAAAACAACCCCAAGTATCCTCGATTCTCTCTTTTTTTTCAAATTAAATTCAATAAGAATTTTATTACATTCAAATCCAAACCCTTAATTTGAAAATTTCAAATTATATTCAAGTCCCACTTTAAGAATTTCCACTTCCTTAGAAAGATTCTTAACCATTTGCTATATCATTCGCGGTCCAGATCTTTTACAAAAAACAAGTTTATCAAGTAATTCCTTTAAATGAAACTTCTGTCAAATAAAATCTCCAAATATTTGAAAATCATTTAACCAACCGATGTCTGTATAAAATTTTCTATCCTATAGCCAAGTGATATTAAATTTAGTTTATCGATATTTCAGGGATGGATCTTATCATTTCAATCTACATCAGGGTCACAGATGTTTATCATTTCAATCTGTGTTTTTATTTTATTATATCGATAAATCCCGGGTTTATTAGATGCCCGTAACATCAAGGGTTAAAGAATTGGGATTCATCTTCAAACATGAACATACAACCTTCATATACCGAATAAAGGAACATTCAAGCAGTATTCATTCAATAATTTAAATCAACCAAGGCATCCATCGCACAACTTTTTATTCCATGGTAAATGTTAAATCATTTCACTGATTTCAAGTGTCGAGATTTTCTAACTAGAAATTTAAATTAAATTAAATTAACCAATTATCAATTCCCATTGCATGTTACACACTTACATGTCGAGTTTAAACAACCATTTACCAAATCAAGACAACCATGCAAACAAACTTATTTCAGTATTTAATAAATATAGGAATAATTCAGTATTTTTTAAGTGAGAAAATCACTCACCTTTGGGTCTCTAGTGGATTGGACGTCCAAAAGAAGCCCAAAATTTGACAGTCTCCAAACGCAGCCAAACCAGTCTCAGATTGTCCACAATTCTTCCATGATCCCAACGCACCCAACCGCGTCCAAATCCAAGTCCGTATGTAAAAGTTATTGCGATTAGAATGATTGATATATATATATATATGTATGTATATATATATATATTAAATAAATTCAAAATAACTAATAACCTATTCATTCCTCCATGACATGTCAGCCTCCTTTAGAAAGAAATCCCGCTCCACCTTTTCTCGTGTATGAACAGTACCCGTTGAACACCCAAAACCGCCGGAACTTTGACCGCCGATTTCTCACGTCATCAGCCATGATAGCTGCTCCAACCACTGGCGTACGGAAGAACTCCTCCAGGCGCACCTACCAAAGGCAGCGCTACCCCTTTCGGTGGTCTCCTTCCCCGGCGACACTGAGATGAAAGAAGCGAGTTTCATACCCTAAAACGTGAATCGTGGCCAACTCCGACCATGCTGGACCTTGAGACCCCCATCGATCAGCTACAAAAGATCATCCTAACCAAGCCCAGATCTTGGATTCGACGATTAACTCCTAAAACATAAATCCCCAAATTAGAACCTAAGGCTCCGTGAATTTGCGACTTTGACCGAGTTTTCAGACCAAATCGAGAGCTGCATGCGAGAAATAATGACTCCAGTAGCCTCGCATCGTCAATAGCTTCGATTTGATATATAATTTGTTAGGGTTTGAGGAGATTTGAATTTCAAGTTGTGATTTTTATTATTAAACTAGGGTTAGAAATTTTCTTCTGCCATTAGAGAGAAATGAGCAGATGAAATATACGTACAAGGATGATGAGCTGATGGAAAGATAAAAGAATTTTATTTATATATATAAAGCCCTATAGTAGAAATACCCATTTTTCCAATTACATTGATTTCTTTCATGTTTTATCCGATACGATCAAACGATAAATTCGATTATAACGAAACTTGAAACTCTATAATAATTTACCATCCCGGATCCGATGAAACTGGCTTCATCGGATTTTGAGACAGTTACCAAAACAGTTAAATTTCACCGTTAAATAAATAAATAAAATATTCAATTATTCGTTTAACCGCTTAAATTCAATATAAATATTAATAAAATTCCATTTAAATCAAATTTCAACTTAAGTAAATTTTATACATCGATTTCACAAGTTTAAGTTCCCAATTTTTTTTTGAATTTAAATTTGAATTTCAACTTTTTACTTAACTAACTTAAAAATCAAATTTGTTATTAAAATATTAAATTCCAAGTTACAACAATTCGAAAAAATCTAAATTTAAAATCCATTTACACTCAATTCAAAAAAAAATCATCATCATTATTATCGACGAAATTTGATTTTTATCTAACTTTATTCCATTTTATTTATTTTAAATCAAAACTTAAATATACAGAAAATATGGGATGTTGCACAAATCGTCATCCGAGCCAAAGGCGAGCCATGCTCCGAGCCGAAGGCGAGTCGTCAAGCAGGTCCGGGTGCAATGCCGGTGGAGGTCCGGGGCCCCACAATCCCGGCGGCGATCGACCTAACCGGTTAGGTCGAAACTGTTGGCACCGATCGATTCATCCGTTTTTCTCCATACCGGAAGCCCATATTCCTTCGCTTCGGGCAAGAAAAACCTAGGTTTCCTTCGCTGCACATTCGGGATTTTCAACTCCTTCGGCAACATGATTTCCACGTCATCTCTATCGATTTTGAACCTCTCTAGGGTGTTCGAAATTTCGCACCCCCCGATGGGGTTGAAATTACGCACTACGCCAGGGTGTTCGAAATTTCGTACCCCTTGGTGGGGTCGAAATTTTGAAACCCCCTGGTGGGGTCGAAATTTCAAACTCCACTGGTGAGTTCGAAATTTCGAACCCCTTGGTGGGGTCGAAATTTCGAACCCCACCAGCCGGTTCAAAATTTCAAACCCCCCTGGTGGGGTCGAAATTTCGTACCCCACCAGTGAGTATGGAATTTCCAACCCCCTGGTGGGGTCGAAATTTTGAACCCCGCCGATGGGTTCAAAATTTTGAACCCTTCGGGAAGGGGTACGAAATTTCATAACCCGCACCAGTGGGTGCGAAATTTCTGCATATGGCTTGTTTCTAGGTGCGAAATTTGCTCTTGTGGGTCTCGCTACTCACCTACTCCCAGCTAACCTTGCTCTTATAAATACCCCAAGCCTTGGCCTTCATTAGGGGCCTTCTCCTTTAGAATTTTTGGACCTTGAGAGCTCTAAACACTCATTAATGGCTTCCAACACCTCCACCATGGTCATGGGAGATGACATGGATAATTTAAACATAGCACGCATGTTTTCCTTCAACACTTGAACATTAACAAGGATTGTTATGCTACTTTTGAACTTCATGGACATGAACACCAAACGTTGATATTGTTGACCAAGTCAACGCTTTTCAATGAAGAAGAAGGGCAATTTAGTCAAAGTGTAGACCAAGCATAAATTTTGCTATTCTATTGTAATGCTTTGTACTTAGTTATTGTTCGAACTTGTACAATCTTGTAATCAACCAAAGATACGATGAAGAGGGATTATAAAGTGGATGTAGGCGTTAGTGCCGAACCACTATAAAAGCTGTGTCTCCCCGCATTTATATACTTTACTGCTTATTTGGATAATTGTTCACACATACACATTAGGTGTTGGCATGCGACAATTTTTCCCGTCAACAACATCATGTCAATGTTTTTCTTAATTTTCTCATTAAGAAATCTTTGGGTTTCTTCCAGTTTTTTAGCAACTTCAATGAACTGGGCTTGAGTAGCCAGAGCTTCAAAGTTAGAGGAGGTAATTGTATCCATGGTGGCTGAAGCATCAGAAGGTTATGGCTGAACAAAGTTTTTTGGTCAACATTAGAGGTTCTAAACATGGTAGTTTTTTCTTTCTCCACCATTTTTAGAAAACTTAATAAGTGGTTCTAGGAAGATCTAAGTAGCACTCCAAGATATAATGGAAGAATAACTTGAATAAGGCAGTCTTATCTTGATTTTCTTAGTGAAAGAACCAAAATATTGATGTCCAAAAGGTTGTACAACACCCAATGAGTTCCAAGATAATAAAATTAAATATTAAATGAGGAATTTAAGTGGAGAAAGCACAAGAAAATGGTGATAAATTGTTTATAGTGGTTTAGTTTGTGAAAACCTATGTTTACTTGGAAGTTTCAGCACTTTATTCACATATATCTCAAGTTTGCAAAGCAGGATCATAATTTCCCGAAGCACTTTATTCACATATATCCAAGTTCCAATGATCCAAAAGTCCATTCTTCATGCTAGTTAGAGCTATTTATAGGTAGGGAATTGGATGGAAACTGAGTACATGCACAGGAAAGATCCTAGGGAGTGACCCAAAGCCTAATGTAATGATCGATACCTCACTTTCACCTTTCGAAATGGTTACCAAAGTTGAACTAGTGACTTTGGCCTTTCTTGGCTGACCTTTTGTCGAAGTTTTGGGAAGTCTCTTCCTTACTGCCAATTTAGTATTATAAACTTCCATTTTGACTCTGCATCCTTGGGAGAGAGTAGGGGAAGCACTAAAAAGAGGAGATATACCCATGGTGTCAGAGGCAATAACTATGGAAATAAAAACATTTGAGAAACGAAACAATGATGCTTCGTTGGAATGTTTAAGGACTCACAGGGAAAGTCAAAGCAAATGGGTGACATAAAAGAAAAACTTTGCAGGTAGCAACTACCAAATAGAAAACATCTTAGGGCCGACAGTGAATTATCGGAGGACAGTCTAGGACCCTTCGATCAGCTAGGAGAAAAGCATGCTTTGTAAGAAGGCCTAAGATCAAAAGGGAGGATCTCTTTCGCAAAGATGAAGGGGCCTTCACCATCTCTCTCATAATAAATTTGGCTTTAAAGCTAGAGGACCTTGGAACCCCATCTGGATTTAAAATCATAACATCATTAAACGAAGAATGGCTATGTATACAAATATCATATAATCATGACAATGAGAAGTATCAAGATAGCTACCAAGCTAGGTAAAGGTTCTAGAGATGTCGAGAGGGCATCTAATAAAGAATTTCGATGTTCCCACTCATAGGACTTGTTTATGATTCCTTCACCCAATATCGACCAAGGTTTAGCTTTATAAATGTGAGAATTCACCTGACTTAGCTTCTCTAGATGGACTAATTGTTCGAAGGTGACGCATCGAGAGAGGAGCCCTTGGACTCCCTTGAAATGATCTCTAACCTTAGAATGTATGTATAGGTATTGGGGGAAGATGTATCAGAGCAAGCTTCAAGCGACGAAGTAAATCAAGAATAAAAGCAGGAAAAGGTATGAGATTGCCATGCCAGATATAGATAGAAGTATAAGAAAACAAGCATTCTGGAGGGTGATTAATTGTGTCTTCAGCATTGAGAGGAATGGCTTCTACTCTAGAAATGTCGAAACCCTCCAATATAGAGTCTACTTCCTTCTAGGAAAAAAAATGAAGGAATGCTTATCGAGAGCAACAACCTTTGGAGAACCCTCTTCTGGAACTTGCTGAATGGATTCACTCCCACTAGCAACAGAAGTTTTTAGACTGGTCTTTTTGGCTATCTCCTTTTTTCAAACATAATGCTATAGTTTGATACTGTTTCGGCTACAAAACAAAAGGAAGAGAACATAATTATGTAAATACGAAAACAAAGCCTTTCATACCTACCAAAACCCTTCGAAAATCACTGTAACAAAATATTTATAAAGAAAGGGGCTTCTGATAAGGACAGAGGAGTCGAATCACTAGAATTGATTAGACGATTTTTGATCGGTTCTCCTTTGTCGAGTATTTCACAATTAAACCAAAATTCATAAAACAAAACCCAAAGAAGTAATATCTAGTTAAAATCAAAGAAAATTCAAACTTTGATTCTAATGAATTTTTCTCTATAAGAGGTCACCTCGGAATATCAAAGAAAAACTAAATCAAAGTTCGAATTTAACCATGGTTTCCACAGAAACTGCGAACACTCAAGGTACTCGAAATATGGATGTTGACCGATCGTCAACTGATCAATTTAGGGTTAAAAGCCATAAAATTGAAGCCTAAGGAAAAATATCAAACTTATAATCGATTTCAGTGTTAAAATTGTAGAATCAAAATGAGATATTTAGCTTAATTTTTGAAGAATAGTTATAGAGGCTTTGGGAAAATTTAATAGTTATATGAAAAATTATTTAACTGCAGGAAAGTAAGGATGAAGAAGAAGATTCATCCATTTATAGAGAAAAGTCCTTGACCATGCGACCATCGGATTAAATTTGAATGGCTAGATTAATGCCCCAAAAAGTTGAAAAGTTGAATTATCATTGAGAAAGTATGCTAGCCCAACTTATCGAACTGAAAAGTCAAGAACAACACTTTATTATCGGGGGCACATGTTATCAACATAATTATCAAGGGGAAATATGGTGTGGAACCAAGGTGAAAGGGTAGCAGACCTTCAGCAAAGTTGACATTATCCCACAACGTGTGCTTTCGTGAATGGAAACAAAGAAGTAGAAGCCTCCATTCGGCAGCAAAAGCCGTTGTTGCTAGAACCCAAAGGGAATGAACACCGTAGTAGTTACTTTAAATCATAAGGAAGGAAGCCAGAAGTTGTGTCCCTCAATTAAAAGCCCATGTCGGCATAACCCATAGGGCTCAGTTACTAGAGCTGACATCTTCAAGCATGTTAAGCTTAGCTTAGTATACTTTCGGACTACCCGAAGGGAATATGCTAGAAATCCTAAGCCTTCACCAATTGATCATCACAAGTAGTCTTCGAGAAACAAAGCAAGTCAGATCCAGAAGCAACCCCTAAAGTATGAGACTCTGTAAAGCTTGCTTCTCGAACAACCATCCAAGGCTACAATATCCGGAAGCGCTCCACTCGAAAAGGCAATAGCGACATCGCCTTAACCCTTAAGGAGAAAACGTGAATTGCCCTACCCAAACCACTACATACACTTCCACAAAATAGTCGATACAAAGCCCATATGCAAAAAAGAGGGCCAACCCGCACCCACAAGTACGACCCCAGAGGTCCAGAATCGGGATCTAATATTCCTTATTCTCAATCTTATGGTCATAAGTTTGAGTTGTAAACCATAATTTATAAATTAATTTAGGGGAAAAAGTATATAATCATTGAAGTCATAAATAAGAAGTGTTTCCAAGCAATTGAGGTAACAAAGTCATAATTATTTAATATTATGTCTTAACCATGTAGGTTTCACATCTGAAGCATCCGACAACAAAATATACTTCAAAAGTCTATGAAATGTGCAAATATCAGAATAAGCTAACTGTATCCACTTTGAGATTGGATTGCTTAATGTCTCATAAGTCATAAATGATTGATGGTTGCATAAGATAAATAAGCTGGGTTAGGATCCAAGATCTTGTTTCCACAACCGGAAGACATGTCGTCAACCCTGCCAACACCATGTAAACCTTTTGATCCCAAGAATAATGATAGTTTCCTAAGTTGGCCCAAGTTCATGGTAGATCAACATCCCATTTCGTAAGATGAATGACCCTTTATCCTACCTACCAAAAGGATATATAAGATAACTACGCGACTACCTAACACCATTACACTTAGAACTTGAGATTACCTCAACAATGCTAAAATCCTAACCAGAAGATCCATACCAAAATCAACAGATTAACATTGATTGTCACATATTCTACAGAAAACTCAAGCTACCTTTCGATGGCCTTCAATCCCATGCTCCATCAATATCTTATTATTATCTTATTTTATGCAGGAATTCACTTTTGAAAAGCATTTAACAGGAGATATTTTATAGAAACAGTCTTCGAGTTTAATCTATTCATTTCCCATGCAAATGAATTTCTTGGAATACACCATTTTGGGGGTGCTAACGATAAATTTGGCTCACAAAGAGCATGATTGAGTAATATAGAGAAATAGACTCAATAACGGTTCTAGTGTCAGATAGAATAAGTGTCCATGTAGAACTACAAAAGATAAAATACTGGAATGAAATGCAAGAAAATATACTTGAACCATATAATTAAAGATTGATCGAATATTTGTATTTTCTCAACTGCTGAACTTAATGAATGTGATTAGGAAAATTTCCTAATCCTACACATCATTCGGTTTTATCTAGCCGAACTACTATCTTACATGGTAAATATGTCACTATGGACCTCAGGCTTTATCCTACCTAATAATCCATCAATAAACACACAATTAATTACTTTTGGCTGCAGTGGTGACTTATTTTCCCTCTTCGATGTCACTACCCACTCGGACACCACTGGAATGCAGTCACACATGCCCCTACTTCTAATGACCACTTATTTACCCCCAATCAGCATAAGCATGCCCAGCCTCCACCATTGCATATTGTGAGATCAACTGTGATGAACCTGAAAGGAAATATTGCAGTATGGGTCCTAGCAAAAAAATATTCTAATCTGAGCCCTTAGCCGGCCCCATTTGATCTGGGTCTTATTTATTTGGCACTTATTGTCCTAGTCGACCCCTTCCTATTGGAACAAATCACTACCATTACATGCTTATTGAATTTAATTCCATATCTAAGTTTACAGTTATATTAAGCCTTTTCATTATCCCTTTTTCGACCATAACCTTCAAGTTACAATCTATTTGCAAGTATGTTCAATCTGTCTATTTTAATTTATTAATGTGTTCATACAAGTATCAAAGTATTATTATTGCAATGTCCAATCCTTTCCAATTACTACCCAAGTTATAATTTTATCGAAAATCCGCATTAATTTGCATATTTCAATCTAATTACTATTTATTACAAATTTGTACTTTATGCATACTTTTTTATATAAATTTAGTCCTTTTTCTTTTAATCTATGTTAACACAACTATTACTTTAATTCTATTTTCCATATGTAAAATAAAAGGATTAATTCAATCATTAATAAAATAAGTATTTACAGATCTAGGCATATTTTGGGCATAAACAAAAAATAAGTTTAGAAACCCAAAAATAACCAACGGGCATGGATACTGAAAAAAGGGAAGAAGACTAAAGGACTATCTTACAGAACTTGAATAAGATGAAAATTGTAAGAAAATACTGAGAAATACTTGTAGAAAATAACTTACAAAAATACAAAACCATAAGAAAAACTATAAAAAATGTAAGAAAAATCTACAACCACAATAAACCCTAATTTCCTAATTAATCAAATGTCAAAATAATTACAGACTCACCTATGTTACTAAGCTTTCCTCTATGGCCTCTGTAGATCCCGTCCTGTGGCATCTAATATTTTTATTTATAAGATTCTTTCCCTAAAAATATTTAACTTTTATGATCCAGCGATAGGAAATGAACCGAATGAGAGAAAAAATAAGTGTGAGAGAAAAAACTAGGTCTAGGGTTATCTTTATAGTTTAGCTAGGGATCATGGACAATTGGATTTTAAGTTATACTCTTAGTCAGCCATGTCGCTTGACTAATCATAGCTCCCTAAATTCAAAAATTGCTACTCGGAATGAGCCATGTCAACCCAGATTTCAAAATTTATGTGTTTGCTATGCACTTGGATGCAAATTACGCCCGGGAAACTATGTGGACTGACTCGAACCCCCTCCCACACTATATATATTTATGTATGTGCGTGTGTGTGATTTATCTGGTTAACTTGTTTCCCTTATATCTTCTCCATACGAACTTAGATTCTAACAAGTTATATATTAAAATTGTCATAGACCCAATGATGCGAATCCCGTATCCAAATTCTAATTATTTTATAAACTTATTATTTAATGAATCAACTATTATTTAATAATTATTGTTATTCAAATTTTAGGATTGTTATAGTACATGGAATAGGTTGCAGTTCAGGCTGAGATAGATACATAATCAAGTTTACAAGCATGGTACACAAAGTATGCTGGAGTAGTAGTACAAATTCAAGTAAAAGAAAATCAGGTGCATAGATCAAGTCTCCACATAATGTGTAGACAAAGCAAACTGTGTACATGTAGATTTACAAACAAGATGCAAACAAGCCAGTGATCAGGCATGATCATGTCAGTTTATTATTATAGGTACAACAAGTGTCCACCTGTTTTAAGCTAGTTTAAAGCATTAGTCAACCAAAGATGACGAGGTAGTAAAGACAAGTTCAATAAAAAAAACTACATAGTGAAAAAGACCACTAGTATCAGTTTCGAAATCAAATTGTTGTTGAATAATTCAACTATTTATATCTAGTTACTAAGGAGCCAAAATCGAAAGTCAAACCAAGAATGAAGTATACATAACTACATAATTAACATAAAATATGCCACATTCGTCGAAGTTAAAGGAAGTGAGAGACATGTATATGGGTTTGAAATCATATATAATCATCGCAAGAAGAAGAATTAAGTTAAGAAATTCTAAAGTAGGAAGGGGAAGATTTTTTTACTATTTTTTCAAGGAACAATCGAACTAAACAAGAAATCACAACCAATTCGAAGCATGGATCAATCAGGAAGAAGCTTATTCATATTCACAAATAGTTGATCGAAATAAAGGTAACCTAACATCCCAAAATTTAAATAATAATAGGTAATTAAGAAATTAATTAAATATGAATTTTTTTTAAATTTGGTTACAGAAGTTGCGCCATTGGATCCATGCCATTTTCAAAACAATTTTCGTATATAACTTATCAAAATACAAGTTCATATGAAAAAGTAATATAATATTTTAAAAAATGGAAACTTAGTTCAAAATAGAAAATGAAAGGAAAAAAATATAGCTCATAGGGATCGACTCGCCTTGAGCTAAGATCTACATGTAGGTCGATCTCCATGGAGGTCGGGTCAACCTACAAAAATGTCTGGATGAGATATTGTTCATGTATGAGCCGTTTAGACTAAAATTAGTTTACGGGAAATCTAGTACGCATGTTTTTGGATTAGATGGTTTGATCTAGGCTTATGACGTGGCTGGACATAGATCAAATCAAGCTACTCCTACGGTCTGAGGTCCCCTTACTCACTTACAAATAAGACCCTAAGGCTAACCACTTCCTCATATTCAAATCTATGCCCTCTGGGTTCCTACATAGCTTAAGAGTGACCCAAATCTAAAATTTTAGGGGAGGAATTTAAAAATAAAAGTAGTAGGTAGTAGGATGGGAAGGGGTATTTAGGAGGACTATGGGCTTTAGCTTAGGATGACACGTGAGTGGTAGTTATTATTTTAGATTTTTAGTAATTAAAATAATAAGTCCGTTAATAGTTTTAGTTTAAAATTTTCTTCCGTTTTTTAGTTATTTCCCTAAGTTACCTTTTCAGTCTTTTTCTTTACAATAACTCATATTTTTCCTATTTATTTTTGTTATCTATCTTTTCTTTCACACATGTTAATGTTTCTATGAATGTTATTTTCTAAAAGTAAGTTTAATCCTTTCATTTACGTGGAAATAATTAAAAGTGATTCTCATGAAACATGGATTAAATAAGAAATTGCTAAATTTAAAGAAAAATACTATAAAATATATAAATTATAAATAAAAAGGAAACATATTAAAATTGCATAAAAACATTATGAAGCATGTAGATTCCTGACAAAAAGAAATTGGACTGAAAATGAGTAAGCCTAAGGAGCTTGAAATAATATTATGACATGCATTATAACTTAAAAAGGAATAAAACATATTATGATATTAGGACTTGCCCGGGTGAAAGTAGAATATCATAGGAAAGACTTGGATCTTGGGGAGTGAGAAAATAAATAAAACTCTAATCATGGAGACTAAGCAAATAAATTAAACTCCAATCATTGGGACTGAGTAGGGGAAATGAGCGAATAAAATATTTTTTTTTAGGACCCACAACGGTAGCATAACATTCAAATCGAAACATTGGTAATCTTAGATCATGGGGATAAGGATTGGGCATGTCATACTGATTGGGGTAGACAAGTGGTGAGAATAAGGGATGACGGTTTAATATGTACCGGTGATGACCGAACGTACTGGATTCAATTAGGGTAAATAATTCATTACTACATGCATGCTTTAGAACAAGTCCATCTTTTGGATTCACAGACGAGTGATGATAAGGGTTTGATGTAGTTTAATTGTCTTATGGATTTTAGTCTTTGTGATTGTTTTATTTTCATGTCTTATGGATCTTACTCTTTGTGATTATTTTATTATACCTAGTTGCTCCACATCCCTTATAATGACTACATTTAGGGTGTGTTAAAGGATGTGAGGTATTGCATCTAATATCAGAACCTTAGGTTATAGGATTCGTAAAGGTTGGTTTTTAAAATAAAGTATTCTTTAAAGAAAATCAATTTTCTAAACAAAAGTATTTTGAAAAAAAAATAAGTAGAAATTTTATAGAAAACCCTCAAACCTAAAAAAATCTTCCCTCGATTCTTTTGATTCTAAAATTTTATATCTTTCTGTTGCACAGAATGGAAGATGCTCCTAATCATCCATAGGGTATCCCAATCCATGCATGGTAAGTAGAAATTTTATAGAAAACCCTCAAACCTAAAAAAATCTTCCCTCGATTCTTTTGATTCTAAAATTTTATATCTTTCTGTTGCACAGAATGGAAGATGCCCCTAATCATCCATAGGGTATCCCAATCCATGCATGGTTCTGTAGGTGCCTCTAGGCTACGGAACCAATAGAGCCATAAGAGCATGTATAGGATCTGGTACCTGCAAGTGGAGTTCTCGCAAATCCACAAGGTTTAGATGACTTTCCCGAACTTTGCGAAGGCTTATCTAATTTAGGTGGTAGACCTTTCTCAGGGAAGGAGACTTTTGTAGAGGCACAGACTTGGTTGAGGAGTACCGAGAAAATATTTGGGCTTATGAGACTTTGAAACAAAGAGATAGTTCAGATTGCCTCTTGGCAGCTAAAAGAAGAGACTTCGTATTGGTAGGAGGTGGTAAGGCTAAGGTTGAAGAGCTATGTGGGAATAGTTTCCAAACGATGTTCGAATTGTCCCATGCTAAGGAGTGCATTCAACTAGAAAGGTTTGTCAATTTAAAGCAAGGAGATATATCAGTCGAGGAGTACTTAAATCAATATAATGAATTTTCGAGATTTAGGCTGGAGTTGGTTAATACATAGCAAAAGAAAGATTTAAAGTCTGTTAAGAGATTGAACGAACCTTTTCAAGGGTTGGGTTTGACATACATATTGATGAGAGCTACGTTTGAGTCACTTGTGGAGAGTCTCTCATGTCTTACTTGCTAAGGAAGATGTTAAGGAAGCTCCAGAAGCAACGGCTTGGAAGAAATCTTTGTGGAATAATATGAAAGGAAATCACAAAAAGAAGGTCGAGGACCACAAAAGGATTAGTTCGAAAAGATGCCAAGTGCCATAATTGGGGATGATTGGTCATTATTCCAAGGATATAAAATAGGGAGCAATGAAAGGAAAGTGTTATATCTATGATTAGCTAGGGATTTATATTAGTTTTTTCCCTTAGAGTACAAGGATGACTCATAGTCAGCCTAGAATCAGGTTCTAGATGTAGCTCCATCATCTGGTAGCCAATCGGACAAAGGTAGGAAGGTGACTACAGAAGGATTAATATTTCTGATTTTCCTATCTGTACTCTTTTAATTCAGGAGCATTACACTCCTTCATTTTCATTTCACTTGTAGATTGTTTGCACTTAGATAAATCCCTATTTACAGATCTACAGTTGTTTCAAACCCTATAGAAGGATCAAGACATTTATCCATGATATATTGAGATTTAAAAATTATGATCCTAGGGTAGAGTCGACTTTGATTCTTATGTTTTGGGGTTTTCAAGATATGGGATGATTTTGTGAATGGATTAGTTAGCCACTTAGGAGAGTTATCTTAGACTGCGAGAGGAGGATTGTTAGGCTAAGGACACGCACCAGACGAACCCTTGAGATTTCTTGCGACCCTAGGAAAGTCATGTTGGGTTTTCTATATTTCCTTTATATGTCTCTAGAAGACATTGGTTTAGTTCCCATACTTAGAGATTTGCCTGACGTGTTTAAGGAGGTAAGAGGAATACCTCCTAAGAGAGAGATTGTCTTTTATATTTATCTTTATGACAATGTCAAACCTATGGCATTGCCGATGGGACATATGAATCTGAGGGAAAGGAGAGAGTTGAGTAAGAAAATAAATGAGCTCTTGGAGAAGGATTTATCAGATGTAATATCTTCAAGTGGGGATCACCAATCATCTTTACCACAAAGGCATATGGAACCCTTTTACTTTACGTAGACTACTAAGAATTAAATAAACTCACTAGGAAGAACCATTACTCACTCCCTTGGATAGACAATATCTTTGACTAATTGGTAGGAGCTATGGTATTCTCTTAGTTGGATTTGGCCATTGGTTTTGATAATCTTATGCATGCTAACAGAGGACAATATTGACAAGATGACATTTTAGAAGCTTGATGGATTCTTTGAGTGGTTGTTCACGCCTTTTTGGTTGACCCGTGCTCTAGCATACTTTGTGGATTGGATAAGTAGAATTTTCTGAGATGTCCGTAATAAGTTCGTTGTGATGTTTGTTGATGATATTCTTGTTTTCTAAAGGATTCAGAAGGAGTGTTCCATACTCTTAGAGGAGGTTCTCCGTACTCTCCAAGTGCATAGGCTTGAGGAAAAGTTCTCCAAGTGTCATTTTTGGCTTGAAGAGGTGCATTTCTTGGGGGCATGTCTCTCTAAAGAGGGTTTAGCTCTGGATCCCGCTAAGGTAGTAGTGGTACAAGATTAGAAAATCCCTAAGAATGATAACAAAGTGGAAGCTTTTTTGGTTTGGCTGGTTACTATCGGTGGTTTATTAAGGATTTTGCAAAGGTTTTTGTTCCATTAACCTGTCTGACTGATATGAACGTAGCATTTGTATAGGACGAAGATTGTAAAGATTCCTTCCGAAGGATTAAGAGAGCCCTTAGCATTGCACTCCTGGATGGTACTAAGCCTTTAAAGTCTACACTAACGTAATGGTATTGGTTTAAGAGAGATTTGGCTTCAAGAAGGGTGTGTATTAACTTACAGGAGTAAAACTAAAGACCCGCAAGAGGAATTATCCTACCCATGACTTGGAATTGGCTGCTATTGTATTCACACTCAAGTTTTGGCTATATCATGTTCATGGTGAGAGGTTCGAGTTATTCGTGAACCACAAGTCATCGAAATGCCATTTTCTTAGAAGCATCTGATTTGAGACAACAACGATGGATGAAGTTCTTATCATCTTATGATTTTGATATTTACTATATCCGTGGTAAAGGGAATGTGGTTGCAGACGCACTGAGTTAGAAAAGTGCATCTTTGAGCCCTTTATTCATAAAGTAGAAGAGTTTGAGTTTATTGCAGCTTTCAATTTAAGCCTTCTATGGAATTCACTCCGGATTACATGTGACTTTAGAGGTTCAACCTACCCTTATTGATCAAATTTTCTCTAGGAAGGGAGGACTTGGAGCTAGTAGATATCTTGGACAAGATTAGTCGAGGGGAGATCTCGAGGCATATCTAATTCTATTCCATGGACATTAAGGGGTGGCTTGGGAGAGATGGTAGGCTATGTGTACCCTGCACTGGTGATTTGGTGAGTGCGGTGCTATCGGAGGCACACCGTTCACAGATGACCATCAATCCTAGTTGTGATAAGGTGAATAGAGAATGAGAAGAGTTTCCTATCAGAATAATGGCATGCAAAAAGATGTAATTGAGTTTGTGACCAAGTGCTTGATTTGCCAAAGGGTTAAGATGGAGCAATGGATGCTCAATGGATTGCTTCAGCCATTGGAAGTACTACGATAGAAATGGGAAAGCATATCGATGTACTTTATAGAAGGTTTAATTACCTCTAACTAGAGGGGGAAACGCTACTATTTGTGTGATTGTAGATAATCTGACTAACAACATCCACTTTATACCTATTCGGAGCAAGAGATCTACATCTTCATCGGCATCATTGTATATTAGAGAGATAACCAGACTTCATGGAGTGGTCTCTGACATTGTTAGTGACAGAGAATCGATCTTTACGAGCGAGTTTTGAAAAAGTCTAAAGAAAGCATTGGGGATGTAGTTGAGATTGAGTATAGCCTATCACCCTTACATGGATGGCCAGACTAAAATGTCAAATAAAGTCTTAGAGGATTTTTTTGAGGATGTGAATACTCGATTTTTTGAAAGGATTTGGGAAGAACAACTGTCTTTTAGTTGATTTTGGCTATAATAACAACTTCCAAGCTAGCATCAGAATGGCTCCTTTCGAGGCTCTCTACAGAAGACCTTGTAAATCACATTTTTTGGTGGAAGACTATAGATCAACTCCTACTTGGACATGACATGGTTAGAGAGACTTCTGAGAATATCAACTTGATTATGAAGGGAATAAAGCTATACCAAGGTAGGCAGAAGTCGTAGGCTAACAAGAGGGGGACAAATATTGATTTTGATATTATAGGCTTGGTCTTTATAAAAGCACTACCTATAAAAAAATTAAAGAAATTTGGATCAACTGGGAAGCTCCTCCAATATTTGTAGGACCTTTCCCTATTATTGTAAGAGTGGGAAAGACTGATTATAGAGTAAAGCTACCACATAAACTTTTAAGAGTTAATGATGTTTTCGATGTCTTTCACTTGAGAAAGTTCTTCCATGATTCAATCAGAGATAATGGAGCCTACTCGGTTCGAGGAAGTTGAGATCGAGAGGGAGACATTGGTTCGTCATATTCCTGCTCAGATCTAGGGAATGAGGTTAAGCACTAAGGAGTAAGGAAGTTCAGCTAGTGCAAGTACAATGGGGAGAAAACATAGAAGACATAACTTGGGTGGCTGAGAAGAATATGCGTACCTCATATCCTTATCTCTTTGATAGTGCGCTTTAAAATTTTCTATCTTAAGCTTTTTCCTTTGATCAGGATCTATTCTTTAGTATTCTTTGGGAGTATATATCTTAAGACTTAGCCTTTAGATGGTAGGATTAGTTGTAAAAATGATATTATGACGTGTTATGTGGAATAGACACAACTGATTACAAACGTTTGCTGGTGGATGCAAACGGACGCATATACACACACTAGGAACTATTATCTTCTAGAGATCGACCTTCCAGATCACCAATCATATGCATATGGATGATACTGCATTTTTATTATCTATTTCATCATTTCTATAAATAGATGATTAGCATATGGTGTTACATATAGATGATGGTTGCAGCATGCGTATAGAATTATCAGTTACTATAAGGATCTTCACATTCATTTGGATATGTGGCATAAGCATATTTGCTTGACAGAAGGTCTAATGAATCAGTAGATTGCCTAATCATTTGCTTTAGTTAGGGACATTTACACTACAATATTGCACAGTACCATAAATTGTGTCAGAAACTTTAAGGCAATTGGATGCAATAGATGATGCTTGATTATATAGGTGTAGACTTTGGATGTGATTATAAATTACATTTTCTCTATCCTTAGAGATTTTGAGGATGATTTTTTTTAAATAATGGAGAATGTAACAACTCAAAATTTAAGTACAAATAATTAAAGAATTGAATAAATAATAAAATAAACTTACAAAATTATCCGAATTTGGTCATTGGTGTTGCACCATTGGATCTATGGAAATTTAGTGGGTAAATTTCATATATAACTTATCAGATTCCGAGTTTAGACGAAAAAGATAAAAGATTTTAAAAATCAAAATTTTAATTCAAAATATAAAACAAATGAAAATGATAATAATATGGCCCATAGGGGTCGATCTATAGGTCGACCCGCAAAAACGCCTGGATGAAATATCTTCCAGCGACGAGCCGACTAAATTGAACTTGGTTTTCATGAAATCTAGCACACATGCTTTTGGATCCAACGGTTTAATCTAGGCTTGTGACGTGGCTGATCCAGATCTAATCAAGCTAATCCTATAGTCTAAGGTCCCCTAACTCATTTATAAATAAGACCTATGCCTAACTATTTCCTCACACTCAAATCTTCTCCCTTTGGATTCCCTCTTAACTAAGGAGTGACCTAAATCTAAATATTTTCTGTAACATACTGACTTTCCTGCATCTTTTGAGTCGATAATCACAAATCACGTCCAACCCAAAATGCACAAAAAAGCGGACAGTTGTTAGAAAGAAATAAGAGGATAAGATAAGGAAGAAAGAAATATTAGAATAGATGAAGATGAAGTACCAACAACAACACAGAATCTCACATCACAGCGGAACAAAATATAATATAGAAATAAATCTTTACAAAGAGCTTGAAATAAAACTTACAATCATCAGAGCCTATCACACATCTGGACAAATATAATAATCTGTACAATCACATGGCGGAATATATAATATCATACGTCTGTACTCTTCCAGTCGTCTCTTCATAGCCCCCGATAACCTGAACCTGTACGCTTGGTCTAACCCGAGCGTTACAAACTCAGATCAGTCCGGTGAACTAGAGCGAGAAAAACACGCTAAGTTTATAGGTATCACACAACTTGATTTAAAGTCAAAATCTTTTTGAAGGAAAATGATAACCATAAGACCAAATCCATACATAAATACGGACGATTTTTACCTTATGATAACCTCAAACATTTTTGAACTCAATATTCTTCAAATATTATAATAGTGTCTAAATACAAATAAATATCAATCTAGCAGAACGCTTGCATCTCAAGCTCTACATATATAGTATACAATCAAAACCGCGATCGCTAAATGGAGACTGGCTTTCCTGGCAAGGTATGAGACCACCTTCCCAACAATGTACCTCTGGAGATGAATACATTAGGGTTCAACAAGAACATCTTGCAACTTAGGCTAAATGACCGGCCCCTCACTTTCTCTTGAAAGTACCAAATATATCATTACCACAGTTGGGGGCCAGCCAACCGAACTGATAGCATACATACAAAAGTAAAAAGGGACAACCCAAGGCATTTAATTTCTCTAGATCAGGTAATGATATACCCTTTTGACGGGTGCGACACACCTACCTGTGCGACCTACCCGATTTTGTGCCATTTCCCGGTTGATGAGGCTTGAGGTTATACTTACTTTTTAGAACATCTAGCCACCATTCACTTTGAATGCCACATCTTTAGATCCTTCAGAAATCACTAATTGACGTCCACAAAAATACTCTAGTTATTTAGCTAAGAGAACAACCATTCTCCGCCACCAAATATGATACGTTTGAAGAAATCAACATACGTAATTCCTTTGGAAATACTCTGTCAAACATCCGTCCATACAAGTCATTCAACTTGTTCTTCCCTGCAACATGTTCTTCCCTGCATCAAATACGTTACCTCAAATAACATTTTTCAAAAAGAATTATTAAATTTTAAACTAATAATTTCTATAATCGTAAATAAAGACTATTTAACATCAAACAATTTATTTAACAAAACAAAACAATTCATTAAATTAAACACGTTTATAAATATAAACATGACCAACAAGATAAGTTACCTCAATTGGTTCCAATCATTAGAATAACGATTTTGGGTTTTTACTAAAATTAAAAAACGTTTAATTTCATCGGTTCAATCAACATATGAGTATATAATTAACAAATAGTCAATCATTAACAACCATTGCACACGATTATAAACCCGACTTATACAAAATATAAGTGGGAAGAACTGAGTGAGTTTAACTCACCATATTTTTTTCGTTGGATGCTTTAATTTCAGTTAAATTAACTGTCGTCTAATTTAACAAAAATTTCCTGCTACGTCCAAATCTATCCAGGCTATTCCAACATGTTATGCTCGTCACCATAATCCCATTGTAATATGTTCCGTTAAATTCTGTTCACCAGATAAAAAGTTATTCGAGTTATAACATCCAATTTTAATTATATAATTAATTATTCCTGACTAAAATTTAACTAAATAAAAATATTTATTTACGTTTTTATCTATCTGCCGATTACTTTGATCGGAGAAAACATGGGCTTGACTGAACAAAACTTTTGCTCCCTTCGTAGTACTTTAACCTTCTTCGTGCTTGTCTCTTTGCTCACCCCTCCACGTATGTATTATCTTCCGATGTTCCATATCCTTTTCTTTCCAGGCTAGGTTTTCCGATCTCATAAATAATAGTCTCTTCTCTCTTTTTAATAATAAGCGGTCCAAATTAATGTACAACTGACTTTCAAAACAATACGACCCTTTTCCTTCGTGTAAATTGTTTCCAATCAAAAGTTTGACCCAAATTTTTATACTTTCTGCACCTTCATTTGTTTTCTGCCCGCCCATTATTTTATTCCACTGCCTTCTTTAACACCCCTTCCCTTCACGCAATAATCTCCACAACTCAATATGCCTTCCTTCATAAACCGTTCACCCACCTCACGCATGCACCCGCAACCACCATTCATCGATCAAAGGTCCATCGGAAACCGGCGCTGCACGTGCCTCGAAGCCCTCTTCCATCGACTAGAACACCATCCCATCCGGTTCTCCCTATCTCCTGAAAAAGGCTTCGAAATGCTGCGACTTCCTGGTCATCTGTCGGCCACAACACACCATAGAAACCGATCTCCACCAGTCAAGGGAAAGATCTCAAGGAGCTAGTATTTTCGCAGTAGGGAGATTTTAATTTCAAAGAGCAGATTACGAGACTAGGGGGGAGAAGTTAAAGAAGAGATGGCCATTGATATATATATATATATATATATATATATATATATGTGGCAGATGCAGTAAGGGTTGACCAATTCTTTGGGTTTGACGCACTAGGAACAAAACATATGGGGTATATACATGGGGTTAGAATTATTATTAAATTATTTTTTGAAATTTAAGGTTGAATTATCGCGATAAAACCACTACATGCGATCTCCAATCAAGACAAAACTTCTAATCCTAGCATAAAAAATATTTCGGAACCAACGGGACAGGTTTCGTCGAATTCCGAGGTCGTTCGTAAAAATCTCTTTATAATTCACACATGAAAAATCACGCATTTAAATTTCCTACGATCACAAAATAAATCCAATCAACTTGAAACTTTGAAATTCTACTAGATCTTTTCCTTAAAGATCCAATGAAATTTGTTTCATTAGAATCAGAGTCCATTTGCCCAGCCGTTTATTGATTTAAAGTTATCCCTATCTAAAATTGGCCAAAATAAATAAACGATTAAATAAAAACAAGGGCGTTTGGCGCTGTGGATCAAATAAAACTCATTTGGTCGAAATCCGACTCCATTTGGAAAATGACGATATTTTATAATTTTAATTGTTTGTTGGTTTACAATTAAATTTCGTACGCTCACATATTAGCTCCGTTTGGCCCCAAAATTTGCAGCGCACTATGTTTTGAAATTCCAGATCCAACAAAATTCATTTCATTGCAAACGGAGGTCATTTGAAAATTGGCTATTTCTAAGGCTTTTAATTAAATTCCAGAATAATTCTATTTTAATAATAAATTATTATCATCATGAATATATCCAAATAAAATATGTATAGTTCAAATATAAATTATAAAACTTAATATCAACATTTTCGGGTCAAATGTCTCCAAATTATATAAAAACCATTATAAATTTATTAAATAAACGTTATCATTTATTAACGATTTCCATAGCGACTATTATAAAATTTGATTTGGACATAACTAACAATCAATAGACTGAAATCTAAATTTTTCTCTTCCATTAGAAAATTATAATCAACTAGATTCAAACGTTTCTTGTTTTACGGAATTCTGACTTATATCGGACCCTGTATATTCAATTGAAGTTCAAAACTTAACATTACGAACTACCGTGCCATTTCGAGCTCAATTATAATTATATATAAATATAACGTTCAAACTTTATTTTATAATCGAATTAAATATTAAAAACCATTAATATTCCAAATATAATATTTTAAACAATAAAATAAATAAAATATTTGGCTACCAGAAATATGGGACGTTACATTCTTCCCTCCTTAAAAGAATTTCGTCCCCGAAATTACTAAGGTGAGAAAAATGCTACAAATCCCATCACATTTCAAAAAACCTAAATTATTTTAAATTAGAAACCAACTTATTATTGTTAATATAAATTTTCAAAATATCGAAAATTTTCTAACACTTTATATTCCTGAAAAAATTCGGTAGAGTCTCCCCTGTATGGAGTGACTTCTGCGATTCGCAGGGATAAATAATATATATACATCGACCCACACAGTCGAAAAACAAAAACCAAGAACCAAAAATTTATATTTTCGTTTAGGTGTACCTTTTACGAGCGCTATTGAGCATACTTGCTCAATCTATTTCGATTTGCACAACCAAAATTAAATCATCAAAGCCATCTGGCACCTGTACTCAACTCAATATATCACGTAAGTAACAATTACATGAAATTTTAATTAATACTTCATTGATTATCAAGTATAATTGTACAGATTCCAAGAACTAAACATAAAACATCATTCAGTTGCACATATAGGATTAAATCCTTAATTCCAATTCATATGCAGGTTTATTTTTGTTATGCTGGAATTCAGTTTCAATTCATTCAACTCTATTTTAAACTGTTGATGAATTATATACAACCAGTCTAGCAAACAATCATCAATCAATAAACCAAAGCACAACCAACTCAATCAATTCAATTGAATTTACATTCAATAGTATTATTTAATTTGGTTTAACATATTTGAATAGAAATCGGTTAATATCCAATTGATTTCTACTTAATTATTATTCATTAAATCCCCAATTTCAAATCTACTTTATTTAATTTCAAAATAATTTCGAATTGAATTTTTACTTAACCAAGTTAAGTTCCAATTCAAATTTTTAATCCAATTAGAATTCCAATAAAATCAATCAACAAATAACAAGTACCTTAATAATTTAATAAAATTATTTCCTTTCTACACAAAAATATAATTTGGGTAAAGTTATTTCATTTACCCTCTTTACAAAACAATATTGTATCCATTGCCAGTTCAACGCTTTTCAACACTAGAACCGATCAACCAACACAATACAAAACATTTGTATATAAAATTTACAAATACGATCTCATATATATACACTCAAACTTAATCTAGGGTATTACTGACCCTATCTCTATCGAGTTATACCACAGAGCCAAGGTTATTACTAAACCATTACTCTGATTCCACTGTAACATACTGACTTTCCCATACCTTTTGAGTCGACAATCACAACTCACGTCTAACCCAAAATGTACAGAAAAGCAGACAGTTATTAGAAAGCAATAAGAGGGTGAGAAAAGGAAGAAAGAAATATTAGAATAGAAAAAGATGAAGAACCAACAACCTAGAACTCACATCACAACAGAACAAAATATAATATAAAAACAAATCTTTACTAAGAGCTTGAAATAAAATTTACAATCATTAGATTGCATCACACATCTGGATAGTTATAATAATCTATCCTCATATACAATCACATAGCAGAATATATAATATCATACGTCTGAACTCTTCCTGCTCGTCTCTTCATAGCACCCGATAACGTGAATCTGTACACTCGGTCTAACCCAAGCATTACAAACGCCGGATCAATCTAGTGAACCAAAGTGAGAAAAACACACTAAGTTTATAGGTGTCACACAACTTGATTTTAAAGTCAAAATCCTATTGAAAGAAAAGGATAATCGTAAGACCAAATCCACACATAAATATGGATGGTTTTACCTTACGATAACCCAAAACATTTTCGAAATCAATATTCTTTTTATATTATAGTAGTGTCTAAATACAAATAAATATCAATCTAGCAGAACGCTTGCATCTCACGCTCTACATACATAATATACAATCAAAACCGCGGGCGCTTATTGGAGACTATATTTCTTGGCAAGGTATGGGACCACCTTCCCAACAATGTACCTCTAGAGATGAATACATTGGGGTTTAACATGAACATCTTGCAACCTAAGATATACATGACCGGACCCTCACTTTCTCTTGAGAGTACCGAATATATCATTACCACGGTTGGGGGCCAGCCAACCGAACCGATAGCATACATACAAAAATAAAAAGGGACAACCCAAGGCAATTAATTTCTCCAGATCAGTTAATGATATACCCTTTTGATAGGTGCGACCCATATAGCCATGCGACCTACCCGATTTTATGCCATTTCCCAGTTGATGGGGCTTGAGGTTATACTTACTTTTCAGAACATCTAGCCACCATTCACTTTGAGTGCCACATCGTCAGATCCTTCAGAAATCACTAATTGACGTCTACAAAAATACTCTAGTTGTTTAATTAAGAGAACGACCATTCTCCGCCACCAATTATGATACATTTGAAGAAATCAACGCATGTAATTCCTTTGGAAATACTCTATCTTACATCCATCCATACAAGTCATTTAGGAATAGGATGAACCGAAGACACCCTCCTACCACATCCTATATAGATAATCACCCCATGGATCGGTAGCGAGAAGTCCTTTCAATCCGTAGATTCCAACCACAATAGAATCATAGTTTATCTCAGGGCGCGAACCAGAGATTATAAGTAATTCTTCCATTTTATGAAATTCCACGGTCTTCAATGCTCCATCTTCAATTTGACATCTTCCACGTTTTTGCTGGTTCGGAATGGTTTTCGAATATAAATTCAATCCCGGTTTATCCGTACCAACAATCATATTGGCCAGATCTGATAGTCGGTTATTTAACTATCAAATAAATAGTGAGCATAAAATGAGTTCACTGATTCAGTACTCAGCATAACTTGACCTCTTTAATTAAACATTTGTTAATTATATTCTTTAAATCTTCCAATATTTGGAGTTTATATTTTACATTTTATTATAAATAAGAATATTCTTAAAAATAACTTCATTCACTTATAAACTTTTCAAACACAGTTTTTAATATTGTTTACGAAAATCATAACTTATGTTTCCCCCAATTTCTCTCGTTTATAAACTAATACCATTTTAGATAATCGTGAAGTCATTTAAGTTGGGGTATTTTATTTACCTCTCAGACCTTGACCAACAATATTCATATCTTCAAAATAGAAAGAAGTTTGTTAACCACCCGGTTTCATTTGAAAACCTTATTTAAATCTCCATAATGTTTACTTAATTAATTATTAAGTAAACTATGCTATATTTTTTTTAATAATCATTTATAATATTATACTCAAACTTCAATCCCATTATAAAATTCCTTTACTTCTCTTTATAAATATTCTTCAACTTGTTTGCAACAACTATGCTATATTTTTTTTAAATCATATATATCTGTCTTTAACAAATCTAATATATCTTTACCAACCTTATATAAATATCTTTACAATTCTTACATTTTTTTTACAACTCTTATATTGACATCTCTTACGAATCCTTATATTTATCTTTATCAAAACAATTCAACTTATCATATGTAACAAATATTACGGATTTCATTTCAAAACTTTTTATTTTCTTTTATTGTACCCTTTTCAAATCATTCTGACAACTTATGCGTTGTTTAAAATCGTATAGTGATCTTTTTAAAGACCTTGAGTTCATAAATCAAGCAGTTCAATTTATCATTTATAACAATTGTTACACATTCATTTTTCAAAACTCATATTTCATTTACAAATTCCATTTGTAATTTTTTATCGACAACCAATATTTCGATTACATTTCTAAACTCTTAATTTCCACTTACAAAATCATTTGTAAATCATTTAATACAACTTATATTCGTTTCCATTTCCAAACCTTTTTCTTAGCTTATACTCTCGCCTTTGATTAACATTCCAAACTTTAGAACATAACATTCCAAACTTTGGAATGACTTCATCTCCGCTTAACATTCCGAACTTTGGAATATCTCATTCGGATCCTCGGAATAAATCTCACTTTGTTAACCATTTCATACCATTTTCCAACTTCTCAATTTCCTTTTTCTAACTTAAAATATTAAGTAAATATTTAATATAAGCTATCGTATTTGCTTAAAATCCCTTTTTAACTTCTTTATAAAAACTCAGGTACTTAATATAAACCTCGTTCATAAACTCCTTTCACCATTCAATTCGATTCCATTTCAACTTCGATTACTTTTTAAATGAATTCCAATTAAAAAGCAGTTCTTAAATTATTATTAATTAAAATAATAATTTACTTCATCATTAACAACCATAGTAGTAGTTAATTTCTTTATCAACTAAAATAAATAGTAAATTCCTTTTAAAATTCTTATTAAAATTAAATAAATATTCGTTAAACTATTTCATTATATTAATTCAAACAAACTAATTTAATAATCTATCCTAGTAAAAATGGTTGACTTAGTCAACTCAAACACGGTTATCTCGTTAACCAATTCCAATTAGTCTTTCTTTAAATTAATTAATAATATAATTAATTTAAATAAATTCCATTTAATTGTTTCTTAAAAACAATTATCCAACTCTTAACTGTTAGGTTAATTTCCCACTCTCTTGCTTATCAATCTGATTAATATCAGAATTTGCTTTACTGAAAATCATTTAATAATTAAATATAACTTAAATAATAAATAATAAATATTTATTTCCTTTTGATAACTTTTATTCAAAATAATAAACCTCAAAATCTATGTCTAGTTATAAAATATATTTTATAACTTCATTTCTATCAATTCACCTTATGGTAAATCAATATAAATACAACGATTCATTTTTAGGCCATTTAATGCTTGTTACTCAACCAATATTACCATTGGTTTGAAAAAAACAAATATTGAATTTCAGGTCAACGGTCAACAACCAGATCAATCATTTCAATTAGAACAGTTCATATGATGATAATATGAAAATAAATAATATTCAATATATTTGAGGAATCCAGTTGGATCCCTCCTAGCTATTCTTCCCTGCATCAAATACGTTATCTAAAATAACCTTATTCAATAAGAATTATTAAATTTTAAAATAATTTTTGTAACGTTAAATAATGACTATTTAACATCAACCAATTTATTTAGCACAACAAAACAATTCATGAAATTAAACACGTTTATAAATATGAACGTGACCAACATGATAAGTTACCTCAATTGGTTCCAATCATTAGAATAACGATTTTGGGTTTTTACTAAAATTAAACAATGTCTAATTTCATCGGTTCAATTAACATATGAGTATATAATTAACGAACAATCAATCATTAACAACCATAGCACACAATTATAAAACTGACTTATACAAAATATAAGTAGGAAGAACTGAGTGAGTTTAACTCATCGAATTTTGTTCATTGAGTGCTTTGATTTCAGTTAAATTAACTATCGTCTAATTTAACTGAAATTTCCTAGTGCTTCCAAATCTGTCTAGGCTATTCCAACATGTGCTCGTCACCACAATCCAATTGTAATATGTTCCGTTAAATTATGTTCATCAGATAAAAAGTTATTCGAATTATAACGTCCAATTTTAGTTATATAATTAATTATTCATAAAATTTAACAAAGTAAAAATATTTATTTACGTTTTTATTTGTCTACCGATTACTTTGAGTGGAGAAAACATGGGCTCGATCAAACAAAACTTCTGCTCTCTTCGTACTGCTTTATCCTGCTTCTTGCCCGTCTCTTTGCTCACTCCTCCACGTATGTATTAACTTCCGTTGTGCCATTACCTTTTCTTCCCAGGCTCTGCTTTCTGATCTAACAAATAATAGTCCCTTCTCTCTTTTTAATAATAAGCTGTCCAACAAAATGTACAACCAACTTTCAAATCCATACAACCCTTTTCCTTCACGTAAACGGTTTCCAATCAAAAGTTTGACCCAAAGTTTATACTTTCTGCCCCTTCATTTGTTTTCTTCCCACCCCCTTGTTTTACTCCACTGCCTTCATTAACACACCTTTCCTTCAGGCAATAATTTCCATAACTCAGTACGCCTTCCATCAGAAACCGCTCACCCACCTCACGCATTCACCCCTAACCACCATTCATCGATCGAAGGTCCATTAGAAACCGGCGCTGCACGTGCCTCGAAGCGCTCCTCCATAAACAAAAATACCATACCGTCCAGATCCCCTAATCGCCTAAAAACGGCTTCGAAATGTTATGACTTTCTGGTCATCTGCCGGCCACAACACACCATAGAAACCGATCTCCACCTGTCAAGTGAAAGCTCTCAAAGAGCTAGTGATTTTTGCAGTAGGGAGATTTTAATTTCAAAGAGAGGATTACGAGATTAGGAGGGGAGAAATTGAAGAAACGATGGTCATTGATATATATGTGGCAGCTATAGTAAGGGTTGACCAATTCTTAGGGTTTGACGTTATAGGAACAAAACGTATGGGGGTATATATATGGGGTTAGAATTATTATTAAATTATTTTCTGAAACTTAAGGTTGAAGTATCATGATAAAACCACTACAGGCAATCTCCAATCGAGACGAAACTCCTAATCCTAGTATAAAAAAAAATATTCCGGACTTGATGGGACAAGTTTCATCGAATTCCGAGGTCATTTGTAAAAATCCCTTTATAATTCATACGTGAAAAATCACGCGTTTAAATTTTCTACGATCACAGAATAAATCCAATCAATTTTAAACTTTGAAATTATAATAGACCTTTTCCTTACGGATCCAATGGAATTTATTTCACTAAAATTGGAGTCTGTTTGGCCAGTCGTTTATTCCTTTAAAGTTACCCCTGTCTAAAATTGGCCAAAATAAAATAAATGATTAAATAAAAACACGGACGTTTGACGCTGCCACGATCACATGGTTAATCGGATTGCTATCAAATTTTAAATGTAACAACAAATCACTAATACTGATCCAATAAAACTCGCTTGGTCGAAATCCGACTCTGTTTGGAAAACGACGATATTTTATAATTTAAAATTTTTGTTGGTTTACAACTAAATTTCGTACGCTCACATATTAACTCCGTTAGGCCCCAAAATTTACCGCATGCTGTGTTTTGACATTTTGGATCCAAAAAAAATTCGTTTCATTGCAAACGGAGGTGGTTTGAAAATTAGCTATTTCTAAGGCTTATAAAATATCGATTAAATATTAACTAAATTTCAAAAATAATTTTATTTTAATAATAATAAATTAATACCATTACAAATATATCCAAATAAAAAATATATATATTCAAATATAAATTATACAACTTAATATCAACATTTTCGGGTTAAACGTTATCCAAATTATATAAAAACCATTATAAATTTATTCAATAAACGTTATTGTGTTTTAACGATTTCCATAGCGACTATTTTAAAATTCAATTTGGATATAACTAAAAATCTATAAACTGAAATATGAATTTTTCTCTTCCATTAGAAAATTATAATCAACTAAATTCAAACGTTTCTTATTTCACGGAATTCCGACTTATATCGGATCCTATATATTCAATTGAAGTTCAAAACTCAATATTACGAACTACCATGCTATTTCGAGCTCGATTATAATTATATGTGTATATATATGTATATAACGTTCAAACTTCGTTTTCTAATCGAATTAAATATTAAAAACAATTAATATTCCAAATATAATATTTTAAACAATAAAATAAATAAAATATTTGGCTACAAAAAACAGGACATATGTTTTCTAGGGGGATATTTTAAATAAAAATAGTAGATAGCCTAGGAGTGAGGATTTGAGGGACTACGGGACTGATCTAAGGACGATATGAGTGATAGTTATTATTTAGATTTTTAGTAATTAAAATAATAGAGTTGTCAATAGTTTTAGTTTACAATTTTCTTCAGATTTCTCATTATTTTCTGTAAAATATATTTTCAATCTTTTTTCTTTACAATTATTCCTATTTTCCAGTTTATTTCAATTATATACCTTTTCTTTCATACATTCTGGACACGTTATTTTTTAAAAGTAAATTTAATATTTTTACTTACATGAAAAATAATGGAAAGAGTGCGATTTTTACGAAACATGAATTAAATAGGGAAATGCTGAAGTTACAAAAAATACTATACAACATGTAAATCTGGAATAAAAAAGAACCAGACTATAACTATAGAAAAATATTATGAAACATGTAGATCTATAACAAAAAAAATTGGACTGAAATTGAGTAAGCCTTGGGAGCTTGAAATAAAATTATGACACCCATCATAACTTAAAAGGACTAAAACATGGTATGATATTACTATTTGTCTTAGTGAAAATTGAATATCATAGAAAAATACTCAGGTCTTGGAGACTGGGCAGATAAATAAGACTCAAATCTTAGGGACCAAGCACATGAATAAAAAACTCAGATTATAGAGTTTGAGTATGGGGAAGCACGAAAATAGAATCATATTTGTTAGGACCCATACTTGAAGCATATCATTCATGATGGAAGGCGTAGGATCTCAAATTTTGTAGAATGGGATTGGGTGCGCAATGTTGATTGGGGTAAACAAGCGGTTAAAATGGGGGATGCTGGGTCAATGTGCACCATAAATGATCGGGCATGCATGATTTTATTAAGGTAAATAATTCGTTGCTACGTCTATGCATTAGATAATGTCCATTTGTTGGATACATAGATGAATGTTGATAAGGTTGGGTGCCAGTTCACTGTCCAAGCGAGTTTTTAGTCAGTGCAAGGGGCATGATACCTAACAGTTTGATGGTAGCTAGGAAAGGCCGATTGATTTAGGTAGAAATAAGGATTATTCCTTAAAATATTACAACAATAGGAATTATTGTGGAAACAATCAACTTGAACAATCTAACTGTAACAACCCGAATTCTTAACAAACAATAATTAATTAATGCATAAATTGATTGAGGAATAAACTGATAAAATAAATATTAATGAAAAAAATTGGGAATTAAGCAAAATGAATTTACACTATTGTGTCCGTTATGAAATTCTAATTCAAATAGACTTTTAGTTTGCTTAAATCAGATTTAAAAATAAAGAAGGTATAACTGTTTTATGATTAAACAAAACTTCAGGAAATGAAATAAGATAAGACCCAAGTTGGGTTGACCGCTGTGTCGATCTATATAAGGGTATAGGTCGACCCAGTTTGAACCAGACACGAGGCTATGCCTGGCCAGTGACGCATGTTTCTAGATTGTTCTTCCGTTGATGTATTGTAAATGTCTTATATAGTTTAGATCGAAAACCTAAAATCTAATGGCTTATAATATAAACATAAAACACAATGAACCTGGACATACAATCCAATGAAATTGGACACCTAACTCTATTATAAATAGCCTTCAAGACCTAACATAGTCTTCACCACTCCATTTCTCAACCTCTCAAATAATCTTCTTCTCAAATATAATTTTAAAGGAGCATTAGAGGCTTGGTTATACACATATTATAGGTGATATTCATAGATATATGGGGTCTACCAAAGCTTGTTGGATTTTCTCTAATTTTTTGTGAGTATTACTGTGATTATCATATTTCTTCTAAGTTAATGTTAAAATTGATACAATTGTTGTTACAGTGATATCAGACCTAAATCTTTATGTTCATTTGTTGTTTATTTACGGACCCGGTTATCCCTAATTCTTTTCTCTATAAATAATTCTTTTAGATCTGATTTCTATTCCTGTTCTTCCCTTTTTCTTTTTATTTATTTCAGTAAATATGTTAATGCAATATTTGGAAGATTATGGAAAATATGTTAATTTGACATTAATTTGGAAAAATTGTTTATTTGACATTAATTTAGAATAAATATTCATTTGACATTAATTTGAAAAACATGTTAATTTGACATCAATTTGGAAAACATGTTCATTTGACATTAATTTGGAAAAACTATAATTTGACATTAATTTGGAAAACATGTTCATTTGAAATTAGTTTTGAAAACATGTTCATTTGATAGTAGTTTGGAAAACATGTTCATTTGAAATTAATTTGGAAAACATGTTAATTTGATAGTAGTTTGAAAAATATGTTGATTTGACATTAATTTGGAAAACATGTTTATTTGACATAACTAGGAAAACATGATAATTTGACATTTATGTTCGTCCGACGTTAATTTGGAAAACATGTTCATTTGACATTAATTTGAAAAACATGTTCATTTGACATTAATTTGGAAAACATGTTCATTTGACATTAATTTGGAAAACATGTTAATCTGATATTAATTAAGGAAAACATGTTAATTTGACATTCACATTCATTTGACATTAAGTTAGGAAACTTGTTCATTTGACATTAGTTTGGAAAACATGTTCATTTGACATTAAGTTAAGAAACATGTTCGTTTGACATTAATTTGGAAAACATGTTCATTTGACATTAATTTGTAAAACATGTTAATTTAACATTAACTTGTAAAACATGTTAATTTGGCATTGATTTAGAAAACATGCTAATATGACATTAATTTGGAAAACATGCTAATTGTACTTAATTTGACATTAAGTAACATGAATTTTGAAAACATGTTAATTGGAATGAATGATACTTAATTGTTCATTAAGTAACTTGTAACTGTTAAACATCTAAACAGTGATGTATTGAACTTGACTTGACATTGGAAAGCATTGTAGATTATGTTCATTAGTTACAACCTAGGAATATAACAAGGGGTTATATTGGCCTTATTAACGAACTTAAAAGCGTTAAGTTAAAACTTGTCAGATTAATAATATAATCTTGAAGGGAGTCTGTTCCAATGAGATATAAGGGGATCAATTACTTGATTGCTGGTGTGGGCTTATTAAATGAACTTAAGCTGCCTAAAATAAATATGATTGATATTTTCCTTTGAATTGAAAATTTTGACCTTTACCTTGTTGTTTATACTTGGTTGATTTAAATAGATGTTGCACTTGCATTTTTGTCACTGCACCTTGCATATTTCTAATAGAGAAAATACCCATTTTGATTTCTGGAAAAAGAATTCCTTCTTACAGAATATTCTAGATTGTATATTTAAAGATCTTTCCAAAAAAAACCTTTAATTATGTTGATAATTTGATTCATGATTTTCCATTGATTAAATCTTTTCAACATTATGAAAATGACATAGTTGCCAAGAATAAATTTGAGTTCTTTCCCATTTTTGAACCAGTCAATTTTTATTCAAAATTATAAAAGTTTTTTTTGTCTTGTCTTGCATGCTGCATAAGTTATATGCACGTAAATGAGTATATTTTATCCGCTTATTTATCTTGTTTTTCTTTTTAAAATAATTGATACTATGTACTTATATCTGTGTTTTCAGATTGTTGATAAAAAACATGGTTTAGAGCATTTGATGGATAAAGCATGAAGAATTTTCTTAAAAAGAGTGAAGTTTGAAATTGCTAAAGCTTGAATAGATTCAAGCTTGAAGAACGGTTGCAAATAGAGCTCATCTTGGTAGATTTGGCTCACTGAAGACTCATGTTGCGTTCACATTGGCTCATTTGCAAGGCCTCTCACTCTACAGCTGTGTTCACACTGGCTTATGTGTTATTTGGGCTAATTCTTTAGTCCCACATTGTGTAATTAGCCAATTAGTCTTTGTAATATCAGCTATAAATACACCTATATCTTGTTCATTTAGAATTACATTGGGTTTTATTCTATAATTCTTGCTTGGAATAAAATAGTTCTTCTCCCTTTCCCTTTACCTTTTATTGTAATTTATTTACGTTGTTAATTTTATTTTTATCTTCTTTCCTTTTAGCTATGTCTAGCTAATCCCCTTTAATTAGGGGGTGATGATGCTTAGACTAGATTCAATATGAATCACATAGCCAAAAAGATTAGAACTTCATGTATATAGATCTAGATCTGAACCAATGGTTAGATCTGAACCTTCATACTCTGTGTTGTTTAAGAGCTATGCTCCTTCACTGGGTATATTCGAGTTCGATCTAACGCTTATCAGATTTAGATCTAATTTTTAGGGTTTAAGAAATAAAATAGTGAATCTGTCCTGATAGCCTATGGTTGTTTAAGATCTTAGCTTCTACATAGGCTATACTTGTCGTTATTCACATATTTGTTTCTAGAAACCTAATTATCGTTGATTCATGTTTGTGACAGACACATGAATTAGATCTGCATCAATCTGTTTGGTTATCAATTCATGTTAATCTAGTTTATGTCATTGCTCCCTAGTTGCTTTCATTTATTATGTAAAACTCTCTTCTTCTTTTTTTTTTTGTTATTTTCAAATAACCAAAATTTCGGAATAACTTGATTGAATTTATTATTAAAATAATTTTGGTCCCAGAGTTCAACACCCTTTACAACAACCCTTGTTGTTTAGGAAAACCGAACAAATTGAATAGTTGTTTGCAATTGTTTAATTTGTTTGCAAACAAATTTGGGCGCCGTTGCCGGGGATCAAAATAATTTGTATTACTAAATCCTTCGGGATATATTATTATTTTATTTTTATTTTCTCTTTAGTTTTCCTTCATTAAAAAACACAATTTTTTTTATTTTGTTTCCTTTTGTTTTCTATTATAGACAGAAAAAAAATCTTATTAATTGATTTGGTATTTGATTTGTGATACCGTAATCTACCAAATAAGAGGAAAAAAAATAACTTGCAAATTTAGTTTGATTTCTTTCCTTTTTACAATCTCTTTCCATTTTCTTTCATTTCTTCTTTTACAAGTTTTATAAAAAATGATTGCAGAAGATTTCTTTTCTGTTTTCTATTTCTTTTATATTCCCTTCTTCTATCTTTGCCACCGTCCCTTACGCATCTTTTCCAATCCATTTGTCTTCCACTCTCAAACCACCTCTGAACAACATACGCCCCACCACCAGTACGCAACCTATATTCTCCTTCATTCACAACAATCTCTTCCCACGCTGAATACCCCCAATCATCATTAATCTCCCCGAGCCAAACCATACTCACCACTTTCAACTCTTTCTACCATCCACCTAACTGTCTACCATGCTCCAACTCCATACCATTCACCGTCACCACCAAAAACAATCAGCTCTTTCATCACTCATGAAAACAATTTCTGACTTCAAAATTTCCCATCCCTACGTTCGCATAAACTAGCAATCCACCACAAACTCTTCCCGAACCACCCCTTTCCTTTCTGCATACACTGCAGTCCACCACCACATACACATTCACAAATATATACTTCTTCTTCCTCATCTACTACGCTCATCAACCATAACTGTCCAAACACTTCTCCCCATACCACCATCCGTACCATAACCCACGTTTGCCACATTCAAGCCTCACAAGTTTTTGCAACAAAGACCACTACACCACTGCAAACCGATCACGCAGCTGCTCACCCCGACAAACCCGCCTTCACTCCACTCCACCTCTAAACCACTACAGCGAGAAACAACTCTCGTTCCACCCTGCGACAACCATCAATACACGCTCTTCCTCCTTGTCAACATAAACTCTACGCAACTCGAGCAATTGAACCACCGCTGACCTCATCCCATCTCAATTCGAAAGATTTGTTTCATGAATGCAACTTGAATTCAAATGCAAGCCCAAAAAGAAAAAAGAAAAAAGAAAATGGATTTAATTTTGTTTTAGTAAGAGATTTGTTTCCTGAACAAATCGAGGCGGCGTGCTTATTTTTATTTTTGGGGACTTGTAGAATTGTGAAAATAAGGGTGTGCACTCCTTTTTTGTTTCTGGAATACTCCTTGTTTTCCTTTGTGCATTGGGTTAACTTAACTTATGGGCTTGTGCTGAGCTAATCTTCTTAATTAAGGCTTGTTTTATTTTACTTGCTTGCTTGTTTGTTTTGTTTTTTTTTCTTTTTTCTCTTTAAAAAAAACAACAACAAGGGCCAAAGTAATAAAAGAACAAATTCAAGCAAACGAATAAGAAACTTAGGAAGGGTTGGAGCGGTTGCACACCAAGTGGGGTGTGAACGCCCTAGCGCTACTTAGTTGCACTGGACGGACTGCCGATCTAGGTGAGAATTTTCTAAACTCTATAGGTGCTCTGCTATATATATATATATATATATATATATATATATATATATATAGAAATTGCTAGTAAAAATCTTCTGCAGCGGTAACGACTTTCTTGTAAAATCTTTTAATTTCTGTGATTATTATTTCTGCATCTTTATTTATTCTGTTAAGGGTGTGGGGAAGTCATTACCCTTCCTTGGCCCAGAAATTGCATTCATACTAGGAAAAAGCTGCATTAATAAATAAAAATTGTAGACTACGGACTTAAGGGCGTCATGGGCTCAATTAGGGTAAAGTTTATTCTCTTAATAACTAGGACTATACTAGCTAACTCTCCCAGTGTCTAATAAAGGGTGGAGTTTCGAACCCAGTCAGGTTTTTAAATCTTCAGTTGCATTGCTACGGTGATTCATGATGCACTGATAAATCCTGTCCCGATTTGGCTGAGACTTGTTACTTGTGTAGTTTGAAGTTATTAGGTTTATAAATTTTCAATTAGGAGCTATTAAGGACATAAAATTTCATTGTAGCTAGTTTTTTTGTGTTTGATTGTTTTGTGAATTGCCACAAATAAAATTTTAAACTCCTTAAAAACAAATAAAAAATTTGAAAAATGAAAAAACAAATTTTTTCTCTTTAGCACTCGTTAATTTTCTCAAACTCCCATTTTTAAAACTTTTCCTCTCTCACCTCTTTCTGAACTTCTCTATTGTCTAAATTTCTTTGGCGAACTCTTTTCTTCTTCTTTCTGGTGCATGCAATCTTGGACCCATGACCAAGAATCTCATCGTTTAGTTAGAGTCAGACTACCTTCTCTTTCCTCAAAACCCATTTTACTCGAACAACCTTTAGAAATGGTTAACGAGCCCGCACCTTGAACCCTTATGGATAGATACTTCCCCGATCGGGTTTCTATTCCTTCTTGCATCATATTGCCCGCCCCAATGGGTAACCACTTTGAAATTCATTTAAATCACATAAACACTTTTCCAAAATTCGGCAATTTAGAACGTGATGATCCTTACATTTTCTTAATTAAATTTGAACAAGTTTGTGCAGCCATGAAATTTCAACAACTAAGTGATGATGGAATCAAACTTAGGTTAATTTCCTTTTCACTTACCGATTATGCAGAAAAATGGTTGTATATCTTGCCTTCAAATACGATCAGAACTTGGTAGGAATTTGTGAATGTTTTTCTAAACAAATTTTACCCCTTGTAAAATGTAATGTCCCGACTTTTTCTGACTATTGACATTTGATTTTAATAAGGAAATTAAAATAAATGATGATTGTTTAAAAGAATAAAATTATATATAGTATGAATGTATATATATGATTATGTTTAAATTTGAAACCATAAAATAAGTATGTATCATTAAAGAATAAACCATAACATAAATAATTTTGATAATAATAAATCTTTAACCTATACAGGTGGATATGATAGCACATGATTTCAAAGTAGAACTTTGCAACCAAAGCCTTAACAAAAACACAAAAAGGTGTTAACAAAGTTTACATATCTAAAAAGGATATTTTGTCACTTAAAGAAATAGAAAAGGTTTTTGAAATAAATAGGATAGAAAAGGACATATGCAGGTAAAACAGCCAAAATCAAGTGCACATAACACATAAAAGAAACCTGCGCACAACATGTTTTGGTAAACGACAAAGTAAAAATCTAAGAAGATATAATGCATGTAACAACAAGACAAATGCTAATCATTTGAAGTCAATATTTTTAAGGTGATTTAACATGAATAGTGAAACTAAGAATGGGAGCAACATCACCTCATTTCAAGTAGCAAATATATAAATCCCCTTAGCAAAATATCCTAAGACTTAAAGATTAAGAAACCCATTTTATATTGCTAAAGAGTAGGGAGTAGGCGCAGACAATTAAATGAGGCATGGAGTGTATATGACATGTTTCTAAAAGAAATAACATAGGACAAAGTGATTAGCCTAAATATCTAAAGGAAACAAACAATTTCTTCATGCAATTGTCCCTGAAAACATGTTGTAGAAGCTATAACAAAGGAATGAGTCTAAGAGAGGTAGTTACTGTAGTGAATGAGAAAAGAAAATGATTTTTATTCATGTGAAGTTTGGATATAAATAGCATACAAAAACTTAAATTCTTCTTTCACAACAAAACACTAAGATCAAAACAAAATACTGAAATTCACAACTAAAAACTGGAGTTCTTTCTAGTAGGAAGTGGAAAGCAATAAAGTGAGTAAACCCTTTTTCAATTAAAAACTGTCTTTGATTGTTTGTAGATGCTTTGAATGCTCTGTATTTATCTAAACACCAAACATAGATATGAAATAAGTACTGGAATTAACTACTGAAACATAGAACTTTGAAATAGTGAGTAAATTAAATCTTTATTTAGAATTTCTGTTTCTATTTACCAGTTAATACCAGTATTAGTATAAGTTTTAGGATTTAGACTGTAACATATACTAAGTTTTAAAACCAGTACAAAAGTGGTAAACTACTGTGAGTAAACTTTGTGCTATTTATAATTATGTTATGATTGTTTGTGAACTTTGGATATAAGTGGTCAGTTATATACTTATAATGAAATCAGATTTCTGTGAAAGCAATGATAGTGAACTACTTGGTGCGAAGCACCCTTATAACACATTTGAATACACCTACTGATTATATGTCAACTATTTGAAATCAAGGACTAAAAAGGGAAATGTATATAACAGTAAACATCTTAGGTGAATGAACTTTGAACTTCTGTTTAACCTATTTAAACTATTATCCATTGCATATATATTATGATGCAGAAATTTATATACATATTTTGAATATGTTGTACTAGGTTAATTAATTTTTTGATCAAGTCTAAGAAACAAAATTGTGAAGAACTGAAAACAGGGAACGAAACTGTGAGTGAACCTCAAATTTATAAAACTCCTAAATTAAATGAACTTTAGCTATCATACTAGATGAGGCCATTTATACACTGCATCTGTCTTTTATTGACAGTGTGGTATCATTTATATTGAAAACCCTTTGGTAGATGAAGAGAAAAATCTCTGTTAGTCCACTAAAAAAAATAGTATGTTTAACCCAATATCTTGGATCTCAGTAATATAAATTAAAAACTGTTTCTGGCGGAGCTTCTTGAGGTTCAGAGGAAGGCGTGGTTTGAGTTTTGTCTACGTCGATGGTCTGAGGAGGGTAGACGAGGTGATTTTGGTTGTGGGGTATGTTTTTGGAGTTGGATTTTTGGTTGGAACGCATAGGGTTTTGGGTTGATCGAGTGTAGAGTTTTCTGGTGGGGAGGTGCGCTTAGACGTCAGCTTCGAAACGGAGGTAGGTGCAGGCATTCCAATGATCGGAGTAAAGTATGGACATTAGAGTTCTACGATGGAAATGGAATTGGAAGCTTCAGCAATATGATGACGGAGGGGCTGATTTTGGAAAGGAGAAGTTTTTAGTTGATGGAGATCCATTCGGGATGATCTCAGGTGGCGAAGGAATTTGCTGGAAGTGGTCCGGTGGCCGTCCGATGGTCGGAGAAGATGTACACAAGCACACAGTACTGTGTATAGTGAAGCAACAGGAAGAAGAAGAAGTGGCACTTTAGAAGTTGGGTACTTTGGTAAATTGGGCAAAAGGAGGGTTGGTACTTTAGCATGTGGTACTACGAGGTGGTAGTTGGCTAGGGAGGGAAATCATGGTTGAGGCATGAAGTTTTGGGATGTGGTACACGGTACTTTGGATGAGGGAAATCATGGTTGAGGCATGAAGTTTTGGGATGTGGTACACGGTACTTTGGATACTTGGTACTGGAGAAGTGGTACTTTGGCTGGAGTGTGAAGTTTTGGAGGAAATCAGCTTGCGCAACGCGCTGTTTTGAAAGTGGTACTTTGGGTAAATACGTTAACAAAAGAGATTCTGAACGAAGTTTTAAATTAAAAACAGTTTTAATTTAAAAATAGAAAATAAAAATAAAGAAGGAAGTAATAAATAAATAAAAAGTGAATTTTTATTTATATATCGTAGGCAAGTGGAAGGAAGACAACAACAGAAGAGCGAAGTGCAAAAACTCGGTTGTAGAAGTTCGACTAGTTTAAAAATAGAAATAATAAAAGGAATAATTAAAATAAATTATAAATTTAATTTATTTATGATAAATTAGAAGTGAGAAAATAATTTACAGGAATAACGAAAGTGTTAAACATCGTATGAACAAAGATGTCTAACGAAGAAAAATACCGTGTGCGGAGCACACGCTTTATCAGTTCATTTCTAAATGATGGACAAAACTAAATAAAATACTGTGTGTGACGCACACACTGAAATTGTTTATTTATAAACGAGAATCAGAATATCCAGATATGAACAAAGCAAACATATACTATCCTGTTTGACTGAAACTCATAATTAAAGGATGTATAAACTGAATTATAATAATGTAGGCTGATAATTAAATATCAACTGTAAAAGACGTTACGTAAATCGTTTCGAAGAGGCCAGAATAAATATTCCACTTCGACTTGAATTATACGACGCGTGTCAGAATATTGAAGACCGAGATATGTAAAGACTATTTTTAAATAGTACCTTCGGTCTATTCAATCCCAGGACAAACCAAAATGGACGAATGTCTAACAACGTATATCTATTAGATTCTACACATCGAATTTACGTAAGTATATTACGTTGTTGGCGGAGAAATTCATTTCTCTTAGCTTTATTGCCCGCAATATATTTGGGTAATCGAATGAGTGTTCTGACATATATGGCAATGTGACATTCAAAGTAATTAAAGAAATAATCTTTCAGAAGGATAAACGTGACCTCAAACCTCACAACTAGGAAATGACAAAAAACCGGGCTATGCAGCATGGCTAGTTGGGTCATACCCAAGCAGGGTGTATTATCACCATCTAGAGTAATTTCTTTTGTTTTTTCATCTCTTTTTCACTACTGCAGCATTCGGTAGCGGTTGCTGATCCCAACCGTGGAGGTGGTCATATATTTGTTACACTCGAGCTAAATGAGTGGACGGTCATGTGAGGCCGGGTTGCAAGACATTCTTGTTGAACCCCGGCGTATCCTCTCTAGAGTACACTGATCGGCAGGTGCTCCCCAACCACATCTGTTGGAATCCAATCTCCAACTAGCGCTCTGCAGTTTTAGATTTTATATTACATATGTGAACGTGAGATGCAAGCGTTTCACTAGATGATTATTTATTTGATAAAAACTATCGTAATATCAAATGTTTTGATATAAAATATTTGGGTCATTATCCATATATTAGTTATGGATTGGTCTAAAGATTTCTAAAGTAAATGAATCTGTCCAAATGGAAAACCCTAATCCTTATTTCCCTGTTTACAATCTATTTAACTGTGTTTACTCACACCAGTCCCCTGAGTGACCCAGAGTTTATTTTTTGTTTTCCTAAACTCTTGGGTACTCATAATAATTATTATGAGTAGACAAGTAGTCCAGGTAGGCAAGTGGAACCCTATGAAGTTCAAGTTCAAGACCAGTCTAGTAGCATATCCATATCTATGTATCCAGTTTGAATATATGTATTATCCTAGTCATGATGTATAATTATGCTATTGTACTATGGTAATGTATTATGATGATGTACTATGATGTATCAGACACTGTTATGTAATATATCAAGTATTTTGTGAAATTCCGCTGTGAGATTCTGATGTTTTCTTATTCTACTAGTTCTATCTTTCCTATCTCATTTTCTAAATTCTTTCAATAATGACACGACTTTCGAGGCATCGAAAATCGCGCCATTACAGTTGGTATCAGAGCAATTGGTTGAGTAGTAACCTTGGCTCTGTGGCGTAACTCAGTAGAGATAGGGTTAGTAACACCCTAGATTTAGTTTAGGTAAATATTGAGAGAGCGTATTTTGAAAATTTAAACTATAAAATAAAATTATATACTTAGTATAGGACAACTAGAGTTATCGACTTAGGTCACCGTTAAATAAATCTTCCGATTAGGTGTAATTATCAAGCAATTATATTTGGAAAGTAGAAAATGAGTTCACAAGGAAGAAGAGACCGAGGAACCAGTAGGACCACCACACAAACCAGTGGAAGGAGTAAAATGAATCAGGGTCGTCCTCAGGATAAGTTCAACAACGTTGAATTGGATTTAGAAATATCCAGTGAATAAAATTGGTATTCCCGGTAATAAAAACTAGACTGGAGTTATTAGTTGGATATAGATTCATGTGAGTTAAGTGGCTAATTTTGTAATAAAATCAAAGTATTGGATTTTAGAAATAAGCTGAATAAATTCCAAATAAATACGGAGTCTGTTCGGAAGGTACAGACGTATAAGAATTTGACTTTAATTAAAAACTAGAATCTACTTGTAACTTTATAATTTCGAGGACGAAATTCTTTTAAGGGGGGTGGACTGTAATGTCGTGACTTTTTCTGACTATTGACATTTGATTTTAATAAGGAAATTAAAATAAATGATGATTGTTTAAAAGAATAAAACAATTGAAAACATATATATAGTATTAATGTACATATATGATTATGTTTAAATTTGAAAGTATAAAATAAGTATGTAGCATTCAAGAATAAACTATAACATAAATAATTTTGATAATGATAATTCTTTAACATATACAAGTGGATATGATAGCACATAATTCCAAGGTAGGACTTTGCAACTAAAGCCTTAACAAAAGCACAAAAAGGTGTTAACAAAGTTTACATATCTAAAAAGGATATTTTGTCACTTAAAGAAATAGAAAAGGTTTTTGAAACAAATAGGATAGAAAAGGACATATGCAGGTAAAACAGCCAAAACCAAGTGTACATAACACATAAAAGAAACATGCGCACAACATGTTTTGGTAAATGACAAAGTAAAAATCTAAGAAGATATAATGCATGTAACAACAAGACAAATGCTAGTCATTTGAAGTCAATATTTTTAAGGTGATTTAACATGAATAGTGAAACTAAGAATAAAAGCAACATCACCTCATTTCAAGTAGAAAATATATAAATCCCCTTAGCAAAATATCCTAAGACTTAAAGATTAAGAAACCCATTTTACATTGCTAAAGAGTAGGGAGTAGGCGCAGGAAATTCAATGAAGCATGGAGTGTATATGACATGTTTCTAGAAGAAATAACATAGGACAAAGTGATTGGCCTAAATATCTAAAGGAAACAAACAATTTCTTCGTGCAATTGTTCCTGAAAACATAGTGTTGAAGCTATAACAAAGGAGTGAGTCTAAGAGAGGTCGTTACTGCAGTGAATAAGAAAAGAAAATGATTTTTATTCATGTGAAGTTTGGATATAAATAGCACATAAAAACTTGCATTCTTCTTTCACAACAAAACACTAAGATCAAAACAAAATACTGAAGTTCACAACTAAAAATTGGAGTTCTTTCTAGCAGGAAAAGGAATGCAATAAAGTGAGTAAACCCTTTTTCAATTAAAAGTTATATTTGATTGTATATAGATGCTTTGAATGCTCTGTATTTATCTAAACACCAAACATAGATATGAAATAAATACTGGAATTAACTACGGAAACAAAGAACTTTGAGATAGTGAGTAAACTAAATCTTTATTTAGAATTTCTGTTTCTATTTACCATTTAATACAAGTATTAGTATAAGTTTTAGGATTTAGACTGTAACATATACTAAGTTTTAAAACCAGTACAAAAGTGGTAAACTGCTGTGAGTAAACTTTATGCTGTTTATAATTGTGTTATGATTGTTTGCGAACTTTGGATATAAGTGGTTAGTTATATACTTATAATGAAATCAGATTTCTGTGAAAGCAACGACAGTGAAATACTTGGTGCGAAGCACCCTTATAACACATTTGAAAACACCTACTGATTATATGTCAACTGTTTGAAATCAAGGACTAAAAAGGGGAATGTATATAACAATAAACATCTTAGGTGATTAAACTTTGAACTTCTGTTTAACCCATTTAAACTACTATTGATTGCATTATGATGCAGAAATTTATATACATATTTTGAATATTCTGTACTAGGTTAATTAAATTTTGGATCAAGCCTAAGAAACAAAACTCTGAAAATTTGAAAACAGGGAACGGAACTGTGAGTGAACCTCAAATTTATAAAACTTCTAAATTGAATAAACTTTAGCTATCATGCTAGATGAGCCATTTATACACTGCATCCGTCTTTTATTGACAGTGTGGTATCATTTATATTGAAAACCCTTGGGTATATGAAGAGAAAAATCTCTGATAGTCCACTAAACTAAAACAGTATGTTTAAAACAATATCTTGGATCTCAGTAATAGAAATTAAAAACTGTTTTTGGCGGAGCTTCTTGAGGTTCAGAGGAAGTCATGGTTTGAGTTTTATAGGCGTTGACGGTATGAGGAGGGTAGACGAGGTGATTTTGGTTGTGGGGTATGTTTTTGGAGTTGGATTTTTGGTTGGAACGCATAGGGTTTTGGGTTGATTGAGTGTAGAGTTTTCTGGTGGGGAGGTGCGCTTAGATGTCAGCTTCGAAACAAAGGTAGGTGCAGGCATTCCAATGATCAAAGTAAAGTATGGACATTAGAGTTCTGCGATGGAAATAAAACTGGAAGCTTCGGCAATATGATGACGGAGGGGCTGATTTTAGAAAGGAGAAGTTTTTAGTTGATAGAGATCCGTTAAGAATGATTTTAGGTGGCGAAGGAGTTTGCTAGAGGTGGTCCGGTGGTCGGAGCAGGTGTACACGTGCACATAGTACTGTGTATAGTGAAGCAATAGGAAGAAGAAGAAGTGGCACTTTAGAAATTGGGTACTTTGGTAAATTGGGCAAACGGAGGGTTGGTACTTTAGCATGTGGTTCTACCATGTGGTAGTTGGCTGGGGTGGAAAATCATGGTTATGGCATGAAGTTTTGGGATGTGGTACATGGTACTTTGGGTACTTGGTACTGGGGAAGTGGTACTTTGGCTGGAGCATGAAGTTTTGGAGGAAATCAGCTTGCGCAATGCGCTATTTTGAAATGTGGTCATTCCGAAGTGGTACTTTGGGTAAATACGTTAACGAAAGAGATTCTGAATGAAGTTTTAAATTAAAAATAGTTTTGATTTAAAAATAGAAAATAAAGAAGGAATTAATTTTTATTTAAATATCGTAGGCAAGCGGAAGGAAGATAACCGCAGAAGAGCGAAGTGCAGAAACTCGACTGTAGAAGTTCAACGAGTTTAAAAATAGAAATAATAAAAGGAATAATCAAAATAAATTATAAATTTAATTTATTTATGATAAATTAGAAGTGAGAAAATAATTTACAGGAGTAACGAAAGTGTAAAACATTGTATGAACAAAGATGTCTAACGAAGAAAAATACCGTGTGCGGCACACATGCTTTATCTGTTCATTTCTAAATGATGGACATAACTGAATAAAATACTGTGTGCGATGCGCACACTTAAATTGTTTATTTATAAATGAGAATTAGAATATCCAGATATGAACAAAGCAAACATATACTGTACAGTTTGACTGAAACTCATAATTAATGGATGTATAAACTGAATTATAATCATGTAGGCTGATAATTAAATGTCAACTGTAAAAGACATTACGTAAATCGTTTCGAAGAGGCCGAAATAAATATTCCACTTCGACTCGAATTATACGACGCGTGTCAGAATATTGAAGACAGAGATATGCAAGGACTATTTTTAAATAGTACCTTCGGTCTGTTCAATCCTAGGACAAACCAGAATGGACGGATATCTGACAACGTATATATATTAGATTCTACATATCGAATTTACGTAAGTATATTACGTTGGTGGCGGAGAAATTTGTTTCTCTTAGATTTATTTCCCGAAATATATTTGGGTAACCGAATGAGTATTCTGATGGATATGGCGATGTGACATTCAAAGTAATTAAAGAAATAATCTGTTAGAAGGATAAACGTGACCTCAAACCTCACAACCAGGAAATGACAAAAAACCGGGCTAGACAGCATGGCAAGTTGGGTCATACCCAAGCAGGGTGTATTATCACCATTTAGAGTAATTCCTTTTGTTTTCTCGTCTCTTTTCACTACTGCAGCATTCGGTAGTGGTTGCTGATCCTAACTGTGGAGGTGGTAATATATTCGTTACATTCAAGCTAAATGAGTGGACAGTCATGTGAGGCCGGGTCGCAAGACGTTCTTGTTGAACCCCTGTGTTTCCTCTCTAGAGTACACTGATTGATAGGTGCTCCCCTACCTTGTCTGTTGGAATCCAGTCTCCAATAAGCGCTCTGCGGTTTTAGATTTTATACTATATACGTGAACGTGAGATGCAAGCGTTTCACTAGATGATTATTTATTTGATAAAAACTATTGTAATATCAAATGTTTTGATATAAAATATTTGGGTCATTATCCATATATTAGTTATGGATTGGTCTAAAGATTTCTAAAGTAAATGAATCTGTCCAAATGGAAAACCCTATTCCTTATTTCCCTGTTTAAAATTATCTAACTGTGTTTAATCACACAAGTCCCCTGACTGACCCAGAGTTTATTTTCTGTTTTCCTAAAATCTTAGGTACTCATAATAATTATTATGAGTAGACAAGTAGGAAAGTGGAACCCTATGAAGTTCAAGTTCAAGACTAGTATAGTAGCATATCCATATCTATGTATCTAGTTTGAATATCTGTATTATCCTAGTCATGATGTATAATTATGCTCTTGTACTATGGTAATGTATTATGATGATGTACTATGATGTATCAGACACTGTTATGTAATATATCAAGTATTTTGTGAATTTCCTCTATGAGATTCTGATGTTTTATTAATCTTCTATTCTATTAGTTCTATCTTTTCTATGTCATCTTCTAAATTCTTTCAATAATGACATGACTTTCGAGGCATCGAAAATCACGCCGTTATAGAAAAGACATCCAAAATTCGAAATGAAATCGTTAATTTTCATCAACTTGGGGGTGAATCCTTTCCAAATTACTACGAAAGATTTAAAGAACTTCTAGTCAAATGTCCACATCATAGTTTCAAAAAATGGACTCTGTGTCAAATTTTATACGATGGACTCGAAAATAACTCTCGAACCATGCTCGAATCGATGTGTCAAGGAAATTTTCTATCCTAAGATCACAATGCCACTTGTGAATTTCTCGAAAAATTGGCCGAAAAATCAGCTCAATGGGAAAGATCTAATGACAAATCGATTTATTCCCGATTAAACGCTCATCCGGTAGGATCTTCATTAACTTAGAAGCAAAAATAGACGCGATGATAACCAAATTCAATAATGTCCTCTCATCAACTCAAATAAATCAAGCTCAAGCGTCCTAACCCTCGTGTTACAAATGTAACGATCCTAACCACATCCCCACTCAATGCCTACATTCGTTAGAACAACTCAATGCATTTAATAAAGCTAGGAACGACCCATTCTCCCCAACGTACATTCCAGGTAGGAGAAATCATCCTAACTTCTCTTGGGTCCAAAACAATGAAAATTCGAGTTCAGTTCGACCTCCTTTTCAACCATTTTTGAATAATCCTTTAAATCCTTCTTTTCAACAAACTCAATTCCAAAATCTTGTACCACCTTCTCAAAATCAAGCACAACAATCTTTTGTACCTCAAGATGATAAACGATTGACGTCACTTGAAAAAACTCTTGAGGCGTTGACTAAAGCAACGACTCAAAATCTTCAATCAAATAGCAATCTTCAAAACATATTGACTTTGCACATGCAAAACACGAGTCAATCAGTTGCTAAACTTGAAATGCAAATGAGTCAATTAGCCATCTCTATAAGTGAACAAGAAAGAGGTACTTTCCTGAGTCAACCCGTCCAAAACCCTAGAGGACAAAATTTGAATCCCAACCAAATTCACATCATTCATGATTCAAACGTTAGTCACTTAAATGCAGTCACGACTCTTAGATCCGGCAGAAAGATTGAAAACCATGTGGTCAATCAAATGATTTACCGCACGATCTTCTAAACCCTGCTGAAAATTCGACCAACTCGAATCAAAACATTGAGCTAATTTCTAATAAGGACCATCCTCAAACCCAAGAAGCCCAACCTACTGAGTTGTCTACTCCATTTCCTTATAGACTCCGACCTTGAAAAATGATGGACCAGATAGAAAAGATCCTTGAAATATTTAAGTAAGTTAAAGTGAATGTTCCTCTTTTAGATATTATTCAACAAGTTCCACAGTACGCAAAATTTCTAAAAGATTTTTGCACTCAAAAACGTCACACACATGTACCTAAGAAAGTGTTTCTAGCGGCAACTCTAAGCGAAGTCTTGTCCCAATTAATGCAAGTAAAATACAAAGATCCTGGCTGCCCCACAATATCATGTACTATTGGGGAAAAGAAAATCGATAGATGCCTGCTAGACTTAAGTGCTAGTGTTAACTTGCTTCCATACTCCGTCTACCGCCAATTAGGACTAGGATAACTGAAACCCACCAAGGTTACCCTTCAACTTGCTGACAGTTCAATTTAGAAAACTGTGGACGAAATCGAGGATGTATTGATCAAAATAGGCGAATTCATCTTTACAGTTGATTTCATTTTCCTAGAAACTCAACAGGTAAGCAATCCTGCGAACCAGGTCCCTTTGATTTTAGGACAACCCTTCTTAGCAACCTCTAATGTGCTTGCCAACTATACAAATGGGTTTATGAAACTTTCTTTCGGTAACATGACTGTCGAGCTAAACATCTTTAGAACCGAAAACTCTCCTAGCTCTTGTATGGATCAGTTTTCTGAAATCCATACAGTCCACGACGATGAACCTGAGCTCAACCATCTGAACAATGAAATTGAATCAAATTACAAAACTTTGTTTCAAGATATTCCCGAAAAGGTCTCTGATTCAATTCTGCCAAGCCGCTCACAACTGAGTCTATCCCTCAACCAATTTCTTCGGTTGAGTCGTCTCCTAAATTCGAACTCAAAATGCTACCCAGTCATCTTAAGTATGCTTACTTAGGAGATAATGAAACTCTTCCTGTCATTATTGCTTCTGACCTTACTCTAGAGCAGGAACAATTGCTCCTTCCCATCCTTAAGAAAAATAAGGAAGCAATTGGTTGGTCCATGGCTGATATTAAGGGGATTAGTCCTTCGATAGTCCAACATCGAATCCACCTTATAGATGATGCCATGCCCACTCGTGATCCCCGGCATCGACTGAAACCCATCATGAAAGAACCAGTTCGTGATGAAAACTTTAAATGTCTTGATAATGGAATCATCTACCCGATTTCCAATAGTCAATGGGTTAGTCTGATTCATGTCGTGCCTAAGAAATCAGGGATAACCGTGATCCAAAATGAAGCTAACGAGCTTATCCCAACCCACACCCAGACGGGTTAGCGTGTTTGTATTGATTATAGGAAACTGAACGCTGCAACACATAAGGATCATTTCCTTCTGCCATTTATCGATCAAATGTTAGAACGACTAGCCGGTCACGAGTACCACTGTTTCCTTGACGGGTACTCGGGCTATAATCAAATCCCAATCGCTCTTGAGGACCAAGAGAAGACAACTTTCGCTTGTCCATTTGGTACATTTGCATATCGTCGTATGCCTTTTGGTCTTTGTAATGCACCTGCAATCTTCCAGAGGTGCATGATTAGCATTTTTTCTGATATGATCGAGCGATTTTTGGAAGTTTTCATGGATGATATTTCTATCTTTGGGGACTCTTACACTAAGTGTTTACATCACCTTAATCTTGTTCTAAATTGTTGCAAAGATAAACACTTGACTCTTAATTGGGAAAAATGTCACTTCATGGTCCAACATGGAATTGTTTAGGACGTGTCATATCTAATAAAGGAATTGAAGTAGACAAAGCAAAAATCGAAGTTATGTCTATTCTTCCCATTCCCAAATCCGTTAAGGACATCCGATCTTTTTTAGGTCATGTTGGCTTTTATTGTCGCTTGATAAAGGATTTCAGCAAAATCACTTGACCTTTGACTAATCTTCTTGGTAAGGATGATCCTTTCGATTTCAATTCTGATTGCATTTCATCTTTTGAGCATCTTAAAAATTAATTTGTCTTTGCCCCTATGATATGCTCTCCCAACTGGAAGCTGCCTTTTGAAATCATGTGTGATGCCTCGAATTTCGCTATAGGCACTGTCTTAGGACAACGTATCGATAAAATTCTTTGTGTCATTTACTACGCGAATAAGACTATGAACAATGCTTAAATCAATTCTACGACCACTGAAAAAGAACTCTTGGCAGTCGTTTTCACTCTAAAAAAAATTCAGACCTTATCTAGTTGGCTCACACATCATTGTTCATATCGATCACTCCACACTTAGGTACCTTTTCCCTAAAAAGGATGCTAAGGCTCGTCTCATTCGTTAGATCATTTTACTTCAAGAATTTGACCTTACTATTAGGGATAAAAAAAGGACCTGACAACGTTATTGCAGATCACTTGTCTCGACTTCCAAATGCCCCGTCTTCTTCTCTTCCGATCAACGAGAATTTCCCTGATGACCAGCTATTTTCTTATCCACTGACCCTTGGTTTGCTGACATTGTCAACTACTTAGTTACCAAGCAGACCCCTTCATTTTGGTCTAAGCTGGATAAACAAAAATTATTTTCCCAAGTGAAGCATTTTTATTGGGACGACCCTTATCTTTTCAAGTATTGTCTCGACCAATTCATTCGAAGATATGTTCCCGACACTGAAACTCGCAATGTCCTCTTTTTCTGTCACGACTAAGCCTGTGGTGGTCACTTCGATCCCAAAAAGACAGCCGAAAAGGTTCTTCAATCGGGTTTCTACTGGCCCAACCTTTTTAAAGTTGCTTATGAAATTTGCAAAACTTGTGATCGATTTCAATTCTTAGGGAAAATTTCTAAACGAAATATGATGCCCCTGAACCCCATTCAAGAAGTTGAAGTTTTTGATGTTTGGGGTATAGACTTCATAGGATCCTTCCCTAATTCTTTTGGGAATCTTTATATTCTCTTAGCTATTGATTATGTTTCAAAATGGGTCGAAGTTGTTCCATGCAAAACAAATGATAACAAGGTTGTTGTGCGCTTCTTAAAAAGAAAACAACTTTTCTAGTTTTGGCACACCTCGCACAATAATCAACGACAATGGAACACACTTCTGTAATCGTTCTTTTGAAGCCCTCAGGAGAAAGTATTCGATAACCCACAAGTTATCCACTCCTTAACTTCCTATAACTTGTGGGTAGGTTGAAGTATCGAGTAGGCGGATTAAGCAAATCCTATAGAAAACTGTGAATCGAAATAGCAAAATTGGTCCCAAAAGTTAACCGACGCTCTTTGGGCTTACCACACCACTTTTAAAACAAACTTAGGTATGTCCCCTTATCGGTTGATTTTTGGTAAGCCATGTCAATTGCCAATTGAACTAGAACATAGGGCATTGTGGGAAATAAAAACTTTAAATCTTGACATAGTGCAAGCAGGTGAACTTAGGAAGCTTCAACTTAATGAACTGGATGAAATTGGAAATGATGCTTATTAAAATGAACGAATTTACAAGGACAAAACGAAAGTTTTTCATGATAAATCAATTTTACCTAAAAGTTTCATGCTAGGTCAAAATTTTCTGTTATATGACTCAAGATTGCATTATTGGGTACAATAATGTGTTGTATGATTTTTGTTTGATGATAACAAACATATGATATTATTTAAATGCATTTGTAATTGTACTATTTTATATCACAATGTTTCACAAAAATAAATATTTATTGAATAATATACTATTATACACAATTGAATATATTCACAGTATATTTATTCAATTAAATATTTTATTTCAAAATCTGAAATAGTACAACATTCTAACTCCATTATTGTATATTCATAGCTATAATAATTTACATGAAATCGTGCTATAGAATTGATTTAAATACGATAGAAAATTTGATTTGAACACAATAAAATAATATTTTATTTCAATCAAATTTGTTTATTACAAATATCAGTACAATTTCCTCATTCTGTTTGTTTCTCACTACAACTCTCATCACTCTGTACACAGTCATTGCCTCATTATAGTTACACTCGTTCACTCATACAGTTTTTTTACATGTGTACTTGTCTTCATGTGCTCCAGATTCAGTCCAGCTATCAGTCATCTCCATATCTGTCACAAAAACACACAAGCAATAAACTAGAACAAAAAAAAATAAATACAAGCAAATAAAAATTTATTTTTAAATTTTATTTGCCTCAGAATTACTGTGTGTTTCTCATCTTTTCTCTGACTCAGTCTGATATATATATATCAAGTGCTAACATCTGTTTATGTGTACAGAAAAGAAACTAGTATTGCAACTGAAGAGTAGCCTCGTGGACCAACTCAACTCAGTGCATGTATCAAATCAAGGTAGCATCTGTTTTTTTAGATTTTTTAAAAGCCAGAAAAATTTAAACAAAAGTACTAGTGCAGTATCAATTCAATGGACAAGTACAACAAGAATGGTCGAGGCAACATGGCACGGCAATGGTCCAGTATGCATGGCATTAAGAAATATACCGGCAGGAAAGCATATAAGGGTGCAACAAGGTTTGCCAAGTCAATGATATGTTTACAATGGAGCCAACAAAGAAAAGTGCACAAAAACTTGGTGCAACAAGTTCAACACAGAGTGGATAGCTTCAAATACAACATGCATATAATATTACAAGAGTGAAAACACATAAGCATAAGTAAAATCTGAAATGTAGCATTTGTTCTTATCAGTTCTCATCAAGTGTATGAACTGTGATGAAGCACGACAGGAAATTTTAAGTGAAATAACATGGCAAAAACTACAGCAAGGGCCGATCAAGTTACAAGAAAATAGCCAAAATTCCAGTGCAACAAAGCAACAAGGATATAGTATGATACAAGCACAAAGATTCCAGGTTCAAATATACAAGCAAGAAAACCAGCAAGTAGAATTAAGCAAAATGGTTGGCATAAAGTAAAAGTGGCAACATTCATATGGTACAGCTCTCAAAATTGACAAGGCAAATATGAAGACATGTCTGCCAAGATATGGACAGAAACTACATGGACAAGTGAAGGCTCAACTATACCAGCGACTCAACAATGACCAAGACAAGATATGTAAGAATGTGCAAACCAAGTGTGCAAGACAACATACAAATAGGGATATGTACATAAAGGAGATTATGAGGCCTTTTGTGTAGCTCCTAGTAGAAACTAAGGATAAGTTTTGAGTGTAGGGTTAGGAAAAATATGCTAGGAATTGTCGCGAGTTTACGGGTGTTGTAAGCGTTGTAATTGTTGACTAATACCTAGTAGAAACCTTGAGGAATGCAGCAGTAGGCAGGGTTTTGCCAAAGCTGGGTATGTCTGTGTGTTATTTATTTTTCGCAGTTACTCTGATTATTATTTGTGATTGATATTATTTAGTTACTTAGCAAAAACTGCAATAAACCCTACTCCCTCTAGGGTTAATTTAGATCCTACAAGTGGTATAAGAGTAGGTATTTTTTATTTTAAAATAACTCTAGGGTCATGGATTTCCCTAATGGTGAGTTTTCTAATTGCCAATCTAGCGAGAAATTTACCAGTATAACCCCAACTATTTTTGATGGAACAGACTTTTTTAGTTGGAAACTAAATATGGATTTTATTTAAAATCTGTTAATTCTAAATGTAGGGATATTATTGTAAATGGGTGTGATATGGTAGACAAGAGAAATATTACGATTAATGCTCGTGCAATGCATATTTTATATTCTTATATTGATCGTCAAAATTTTGATCATATCTCACATTGTTCTACTGCGTAGGAAATATGGAACACTCTCGAATCGATATATGGAGGAAAAGACAACAGGAGATCAAAACCCCCGAAAGCAAATTTAAGCTCAGAATTTTGCTTGACAGGATTTACAGATCTCAGATGATGATAGCGATGGTGATTCAACAGATGATGGGTTAAGTAATATGTCATTTAAAAATTTAGCTCATTTTTGTGTTAAATTAAATGAAAAAGTCGATGATTTAAAATTAAAAAATAAAAAGTTTAAACCCGAAAATCTTGAGTTGATTACAAAAAATGATATTTTGGAATTAAAACTTGAAAACGATAAGAAATTTGGAAACTTTGATGCAAAAGTTGTTCAAATTTGGAAAGTAGTTTAGTTCACCTCAATGAGAATTTCAAAAGCTTGAAAATGAAATTTTGAATTTAAAAGAAAATGAGAATGAACTAATTCGTAAAAACAATGTTCTGCAAAAAGAGTCGAAAGATTTTGAGAATATTAAAAATTCCAAAATTACTGAGAAAGGAAATCTTTTGAAAACTGATTTAGTGTTGAATGAGCTTGAGTCTGATATCAAGAAAGTTAAAAATTTCATGTGTATTAAGTGTGGGTCTTTTCAAAATGAATTGTTTGAAATAAAAAGGAATTTCAAAATCCTTGAAAACGAAAACGTTGTTTTAAAAAATAAAGAATATAATTTTTATCGATTAAATTCTGAGTTGAAAAAGGATTTTGAAAAATTCAAGGAATTTGATAAATTTGAGATCGAAAAGCAAAAATGATTTGAATCTGAGATTTCTGAGTCCAAAGCTAAATTCAAATTACTTGAAAACGAAAATTTGGTTTTAAAACAAACTAATGCTGAAAAGAGGAAAATCACTATTAATCAATGTTAAAATCTAATGAAAGAAAATAGCGATCTTAAATCTAAAATTCAACGACTCGAATCAACTTTGACTAAATTTTCGAAAGGAGAGAAATCGTTGAATATGTTGTTAAAAAACCAATTTTTTGTTTAGAATAAAAAGGGACTTGGTTTTGGATTTGATCAAGTTGAAAAACAAAATCCAATTGATTTTTAAAATCCTTTAAATGGCTTTGAAAACGATCAAATTGGAATTTTGAATTCTAATAATTTCAAAGGGTTTTTAAATCATAAGCGATATGAAAACCCGTTTGGAAACAATTCAATTAAACGAATATGGATTCCAAAAAATAACAAAATGAATTTGAATAGGTTTAAATGAATTTGGGTTCCAAAGGGTATGTTAGTGGATAATAATGGATTGTTATATAAGCGGGTTTGGGTACCAAAACGTGTAAATGAAGATAAGAGTGGTAAACCATTCGTTGTTAGACCACTCGATGCTATAAACATTTAGGTACCAAGAATAGGCTAAGGAACAACTGTGTTTAAAAGATAAAAATTCAAATTGTTCCATTTTATTGAATTATTTGAAGTTCCTTAGCCGTAGATTTCTGAGTTAGAGATACAATTGTTCACATTGATTATGGTAAGGCAGGTATGATCTCTGAACTCTTGTTTTTATTTTATTTCCTTTTTATTTTATTTTATGCTAATTTATATTAATAGGGTCATAACATTTTGAGCACATATTGAACACTGTAAATTGAAATTTTGAAATTTATGATGTTCTCGAATGCTGATGAAATTTCACACATTTTTACTGTTTTGAGTTTCTTTTTATTTATTTTTGGAAAATATTGAAAAACTAAACTCAATACAGTGGAATATTGAAAGCCATGATTGATTAATTGTGAAAATTTCATTTTTTTACTTGGCTTGATTTTGAAATCATTCGTTATTGATTGTTGAATTTTTTGGATTATAAAATTTGATTTTTTTAAGCGATTTTAAATAATTCTCCTTAGATTTGAATCAATAACAGTTTATTGCTCTTGATTAAAAATTCTTTGAAAAATTCACTTGTGATTCTTGCTTTAAAAATGATCTTGTGCTGCTATGATAAGGAAATTGATTTGATTTGTTTGAATACCTTAGTGATTGGACAATGGGTTGGAAAATCAGTGACTGGATTCCTTTAAATTCCATAGGCAATTCGAATTTCATATACAAGTGTTTTAAAATTGTCTAAGAGCAATCAGCTTTAGAAATATTAGATAATTTCACATTCTACTGATTGATTTTTGAAACTGATTTTCAAATAGCATTGATATTTTCAGAATCTCTCATGAAATTGATATTTTCAGTTTTAAAATTATTTATGATTATTTATTCAAAAATTGAAATTATTGACCAGTCTGAACCATTTTTTGAAACTAATCAAAATTATTAATAGATTTATGAAATTTTGATGAGTTGTGACTATGGTATAATTCATAACTAGAGGAGATTTTATTCTAAAATCTCATGATGACTGGACAGATTTTATTATTTCTTTGATTTAGAGCTTATTTCACGACCATCTTCTATGTCTATCATATTTCTATCATTCATCATGGTTTTATTTAATTTGGAGAGTTCAAATTATTTTTGGAAAGAAAAATGTCTTGGAAATAAAAATAAAGAAAATGAAATATATATATATATATCTATATATATAATTTATCCTTGGTATTCACTACCATTTAAAAGTCCTCGCGGTTATGCATGGGTGAATTACCTTAATCTCTATGTGCTTCCATTCTCACTTAAAAGACCTTTGGGATGTGCATAGATGGAACTCATTAGAGAGGATAAATTTAAGTTATTACTAACCCCATTTAAAAGACCTTTGGGCTATGCGTGGTTAGCAAGTGCTTAACACATTTTGAGCATATTTAAAATCATTAAAATTTATATTCAAATATTCAATTTTTATTCAACTCTCCTCATTCTATATAATCCATCATAAATCTATTCGTTTTGAAAGTAAAATTTGCTTCTGATTTAAAGATTATTATGATTTTTGTTTGATTTACTGTGATTTATGATATATATTCTCTCTTTTAATTTGAATTTATATTTATGGTCTATATTCGTCATTATTTCAATCTCTATTATTCTTTTGATGATAACAAAAAGGGGGAAATGGTCAAGATTTTGATTGATGAGTATATAATTCAAGAATATTTTAAGATTGTAAATTAAATATCTAGAGGAAGAATGATCAATTGAATTTCCTTATTTATATTTTCCACATATATAGGGGGAGTTCAGTTGTAGGGGGAGCATACAAATACGGGGAGTAGTATATTTCACGCTCAAACACATTTAAAATCTTGTATATGTTTGTCATCATCAAAAGGGGGGATTGTTGGGTACAACAATGTGTTGTATGAATTTTGTTTGACGATAACAAACACATGATATTATTTAAATGTGTTTGAAATTGTACTATTTTATATCACATCGTTTCACAGAAATAAATATTTATCGAATAATATACTATTATACACAATTGAATATATTCACACTATATTTATTCAATTAAATATTTTATTTCAAAATCTGAAATAGTACAACATTCTAACTCCACAATTGTATATTCACAGTTATAGTATTTTACATGAAATTGTGCTACAAAATTAATTTGAATACGATAGACAATTTGATTTGAACACAATAAAATAATATTTTATTTCAATCAGATTTGTTTATTACAAATATCAGTACAATTTCCTTATTTTGTTTTTCTCTCACTACAACTCTCATCACTTTGTACATAGTCATTGCCTCACTACAGTTACACTTTTTCACTCATACACAGACTCATACAGTTTTTTTTACATGTATACTTGTCTTCATGTGCTCCAGATCCAGTCTAGCTATCAGTCATCTCCATATCTGTCACAAAAACACACACGCAGTAAATCGGAAGAAAAAAAATTAAATACAAGCAAATAAAAATTCAATTTTAAATTTTATTTGCCTCAGAATTACTGTGTGTTTCTCATCATTTTTCTGACTCAGTCTGATATATATATCAAGAGCTAATATCTGTTTAAGTGTACAGAGAAGAAACCAGTATTGCAACTGAGGAGAAGCCTCGTGGACTAACACCACTCAGTGCATGTATCAAATCAAGGCAGCATCTGTTTTTATCAGATTATTTAAAAGCTAGAAAAATTTAAACAAAAGTACAAGCGCAATATCAATTCAATGGACAGGTACAACAAGAATGGCCAAGGCAACATGGCACAGCAATGGTCCAACATGCAAGGCATTAACAAATATACAGGCATGCAAGCATATAAGGGTGCAACAAGGTTTTCCAAGTCATTGATATGTTTATAGTGGAGCCAACAAAGAAAAGTGCACAAAAACTTATTGTAGCAACTTCAACACGACTGGATAGCTTTAGATACAACATGAATATAAAAGTGTAAGAGTGAAAATACATAGGCATAAGTAAAATCTGAAGTGTAGCATTTGTTCTTATCAGTTCTCATCAAGTATACGAACTATGATGAAGTACAGCAAGAAATTTCAAGTGAAATAACATGGCAACAACTACAGCAAGGGCCGAGCAAGTTACAAGAAAATGGCAAAAATGCCAGTGCAACAAAGCCACAAGGATATAGTATGACAAAAGCACAAAGATTCCAGGTTCAAATATACAAGCAAGAATACCAGCAAGTAGAATTAAGCAAAATGGTTGGCACAAAGTAAAAGTGGCAACATGCATATGGTACATCTCTCAAAATGGACAAGGCAAATACGAAGACATGTCTGCCAAGATATGGATAGAAACTACATGGAAAAGTGAAGGCTCAACTATACCAACGACTCAACAATGACCAAAACAAGATATGCAAGAATGTGTAAGCCAACATACAAACAGGGACATGTACATGAAGGAAATTGCATCTACATGTGGACAGCATTTTAATGGACACATAGCAAAAATGGTTGAGCCAAAGTCAAGCAATGTTAAAGCTCAAAAGAAAGCAAACAATTTGTACAAAGCAGCATGGACATAGCAACCGTTAGCCAAGCCAATAAACATGGATTCACATATATCAAAATGGCAAAGTGTAGTGACTGTTCTTATCAAAGAATAGCAACGGTTCAAAGTCGATTGTGAAATAGCAAGTCGAGCAGTACAAACATTCTAAGGGATCATCAAGTACAAAAACTGTTCTTATCAGTTCAAAGAATGATATCTGGCAATTTCAAGTGTTCTTTCTATACAAAAGAAATCAAATGCAGACTAAACAAGTATATGGTTCAAGTATAAGTACAAGGAAATATCAACCATAGTGTCAGTTCTTTTTAAAGGAGTATTTTTTGGTCAAGAAATTACGTCAGTTATTTTAAGTTGATAGGGACCAATTCAAAGTCCAAAAAATATAGCAAATAAAGTCACATGCAATTTCAAGATTTCCAGAAAAATATATACGGTTTTAATTAAGCAAGGACCAATTCAAAACAATAAAAATCTCATGCAAATTTCCGAAAGTTTGAAGATTTCAAAGTCTAAGAATACAAAGCCAAGGATATATCATAAGCCCAAAAATTCACACAAAAATCGTAGACCAAGTCATTAATGAAATCAGAGAAAATATTTAGGATTTTTAATCCTATAAGTAAACCATTCATCATCGGCTTTTAATTTATTGAAGATAGAACAAACCAAATCAAAATTCGAATTAAAATCACATACCAAAGATCATAAATAACTTGGATCGAATCATCTCGGGAGCATACAGAGAACTGAAAATTCCATAAGTAGTCGAAGTCGAATTTGGGATTAGGAGCACTAACCCTAGAAAAATCGAGCCGCCATTTTTCTAGAGAGAGAGACCGTGCCAAAAATAAAAGGGGAAGCAATAAATAAAAATGGGTCGGCCAAGTGATTAAAGGGACAAGTACTAAGAGGATTTAAATTTTTTGACAAGGGTTTTAGTTTATGTCTAGTTTTTTTTAATGTTTTTTGATTTGATATTAGATTTTCTATTTCTAATCGAATTTGGAGTTTTCTAGTTTGTCTTTAAAACTAGGGAGACGAATTACAGGGTTGTAATTCGGGGAAATCAGGTTTCGGGAATAGAAACCAGTGCAGGGTTTTAAGCGTAGGATTAGTGCAACTAGAACGAGATTGTGAGGCCTTTTGTGTAGCTCCTAGTAGAAACTGGGGATAAGTTTTGAGCATAGGGTTAGGAGAAATAGGCTAGGAATTGTCGCGAGTTTACGGGTCTTGTAAGCATTGTAATTGTTGACTAATACGTAGTAGAAACCATAGGGAATGCAGTTGTAGGCAGGGTTTTGCGAAAGCTGGGTATATCTATGTGTTATTTATTTTCCGCATTTACTCTGATTATTATCTGTGATTGATATTATTTAATTACCCAGCAAAAACTGCAATAAACCCTATCCCCCCCCCCTCTATGGTTATTTTAGATCCTACATGCATTTATTTCCGGGTAAGTTAAAATCTAGATGGACAGGACCTTACACTGTACATACTGATTTTCCATATGGTGCAGTAGAAGTTGAAGATCTAACCATTGGATCATCCTATAAGGTCAATGGTCAACGCTTTAAACCTTACTTGGAACCAATACCCAACAAAGAGGAAGAGCTCATTGTCCTCCATGAGCCACATTACATTCGGTAAGACGCACTAACCCTCTTTTGTACATATGTAAATATTCTCTTATTTTTTTCCCTTTCACTAAGATATGTATAATTAATGACTGTGGGGACATAGTCACACTCAAGTGTGGGGGGGGGGGGGATTTACATCAGCAATCAAATTTTATGTATTAGGTCAATCGTTGAACAAGGACTAACTTAAAATTCATAAATAACACCTTGGTTCTTGTTTGATAAGTTGAATTGTTGGGTGATGGGAATGAACATTATTTACTTATTGGGTCGTAATGTGTCTTTTTTAGATGCTAGCTTGAGACTATGCAGTCGTTAGTCGTGTTCTTGAATAAGCGTGGCAATCCTTGTTATACATGTTAGAATGTGCAAGTAAAAATAATCAAAAAATCATCAAATAAACAACGATTTTGCACCTATATTTGTGGATTTTCTGAGTTCGTTTTCATGCATAATATTTTTCTCACTTAAATTTTCAAGCTAGTAAGTTCTAAATTCCACTTGGCCCACTTAAGGAGAAATGACTCACTGTAGCGTTCTTCCTCGATACCCCTACATTATTCAAACCCAAGATTTAGTCGATCTACATTCATGTTTCGATAAGTTTTTCTTATATTGGTATATTCAAGAATCTTTTTACTGATTTATTGTTAAAGGTTAAAAAATATCACTTCTTATACCAATATTACACTACCCACACCGTACTTGTTTTAAGGTAGGATAACCATATACCACATCTTATTTTATATGGGTTATCTATCTTACGAAACTTTGCTTATCTATCCTTTTAGCTTTTTATATAACATCAATCTAGACTTATATGTTGAATTAAGGTTATAGAAGTAAAGTAACAAGGGCAAAAAATTTCCTTTCATGAAGTGTTGGTATGATTCACTTAATAGAGGAGGAATCAAATGAAATAATATATGGTATCAATCCATTCCATTTCCACTCATCATTCATCAAGCAAAAAGAAAAAAAAGAGGGAAAAAGAAGAAAAAAAATGCAATGATTTAGAAATCTCTGAGAATAAAATAGTCATTCATCATTCTTGACTATAAATCATTTCCATTCCACCCACATCCATTATACGGTACTTAGAAGCGAGGATTGTAGTAGAGGAGATGTAAGGAAACAAAACTTCCATATGTGCCTTAGTATTACTTTATCTTCTGTAGCTTGAAGTTCAACTAATACACTTGCCCTCTTATCAATAATATTTTTAGAACTTACAAAATTTTCCTTTATCTATGCATAACTCACATCCAATATAGTACAATTACACTAGTGCAAAATTATTCAAAGTAAAAAGAACAAATGATTGCGTGCACATTGTCGATGTGTAGAACTTTGGTTGACACCACGCTCTTAACCTTTAAGACAATTACAGTGTTATCAAGGAATTACGATTCAGCTTGAAAATTTTTATTCATTTTTGCACCAATAATGGGATGGACAATTTAGGATTAAACCGTTATTATTAAAGTCCTTGGAATGTGAAAGACCTTAAATGTATTATTTGATTAATCCACGTACATAAGACGCTTTGGATTTTGTGGGTAGTATACACAGAAAACCGTCACGAGAAACCACTCGTCCTACTAGGGACACCTGGAGGTTTAACGACTTGTTGCATACGTTAAATGCAATCGTGTTTCCTACGAAAGTGTGACATATCTTAGTTTAGTTTATTCGAGGACGAATAAAAAGATAAGTGTGGGGGTATTTGATATACACGTAAATGTGTATATTTTATCCACTTATTTATCTTGTTTTCTTTTTAAAATAATTGATATTATGTATTTATAGCTATGTTTTCAGATTGTTGATAAAAAGCATTGTTTAGAGCATTTGATGGATAAAGAATGAAGAATTTGCTTAAAAAGTGTGAAGTTTGAAATTGCTAAAGCTTGAAGAGCTTAAAGCATGAAGAATGGTTGCAAATAGAGCTCAGCTTGGTAGATTTGGCTCACTGAAGACTCATGCTGTGTTCACATTGGCTCATTTGCAAGGCCTCTCACTCAACAGCTGTGTTCACACTGGCTTATGTGTTATTTGGGCTAATTCTTTAGTCCCACATTGTGTAATTAGCCAATTAGTCTTTGTCATATCAGCTATAAATACACTTGTATCTTGTTCATTTAGAATTACATTGGGTTTTATTCTGTAATTCTTTGCATGGAATAAAATCAGTCTTCTCCCTCTCTCTTTACTTTTTGTTGTAATTTATTTATGTTGTTTATTTTATTTTTATCTTCTTTTCTTTTAGCCATGTCTAGCTAATCCCCTTTAATTAGGGGGCGATGACGCTTAGATTAGATTCATTATGAATCACATAGCCAAAAAAATTTAGAAATTCATGTATATAGATCTAGACCTGAACCAAGGGTTAGATCTGAACCTTCATACTCTGTGCCGTTTAAGAGCTGTGCTCCTTCACATGGTATATTCGAGTTCGATCTAACACTTATTTGATTTAGATCTAATTTTTTAGGGTTTTAGAAATAAAATAGTGAATCTGTCCTGATAGCCTATGGTTTCTTATGAGCTTAGCTCCTGCATAGGCTATACTTGTCGTTATTCACATATTTTTTTTCTAGAAACCTAATTATCGTTGATTCATGTTTGTGACAGACACATGAATTAGATCTGTATCAATCTGTTTGGTTATTAATTCATGTTAATCTAGTTTATGTCATTGTACCTAATTGCTTTCATTTATTATATAAAACTCTCTTCTTTTTGTTTATTTTATGTTATTTTCAAACAATCGAAATTTTAGAATAACTTGATTGGATTTGTTATTAAAATAATTTTGGTTCCAGAGCTCGACACCTTTTTCAACAACCCTTGTTGTTTAGGATAACCGAACGAATTGAATAGTTATTCACAATTATTTAATTTGTTCGCAAACAATAAGTTCCTGCCAAACTTGAGTTATGTTGTTGCATTCCCTTATGCACTTCCCATTGCTTGTGCCCATGCCCTTTGTATATGGTGTTGCTTCATACTCGAAACTTCTGAGTTGTTACACATGCTAATGCTGATCCCATTAGTTGACTCCTGCCATCTATGTCATGTTGGTCTTGTCATGTACTTTGATTTTACTGTCTTACTATGTGATGCACACATTTGCATTATTTACATGCATTGACTTGTATGTTTTGAGTTTGTGTACTTTGAGGCTTTTGATCTTACTGTACCATGCATAAGTTGTTCATGGCTTGCTATACTTTGCATTGTAAACTGTTGCACCTATTTTGCTTTGCACAAGTCAAAATGTACAACTGTAATTGTTCTAATTTATCCATTTCGTGCACGAATTACATGACCTATTCTGTAGGCGAAACCCTAGACACAACCCTTTTCAGTAGTAACCCTCTAGATGTATCAAGGTACCCTGGGGCTAGGCCGGGTGGGGCACGATTACTGGGCTGATTGTAAGAGGTGAACGACGGCAGTGGGGTATGCCAGTGTAGGTTCGGTGGACTACGGTCGTGCACGTATTCCGGGGCAGGCACTGGGTATCCGTAGATTTATCTGTGCATCTTGAATCGTGTCAGGGGTTGACACCCTAGGGCTGATACACCCGAAGGTGAACCCAGCACAGGTGACTACATTCGTGATTAGGCGTATGACACAGACACTTGACGAGCTAGTACTTGTAGGGAGCCGATCGACTAGATAATCGCTCCGTAGGACCCCGTACTTGGGTCGGACCCCGTTCAGGGTCATTTCATGATATTGGGCCGTGGGATTTATTGCGTGGTTAACTTGTGACATGGGCTCAGTATACTAGTACAGTCGATGCAACGAATCTCGAACATGTGATGCTTTACTTGACTTGTCTTGACTTATCCTGATCACCTTAGTCTATCTTGTTCACCTTGAAACCATTCTTAAGTTTAGTTCCAGTTTATACATGACAGGTTGTTTTAACCGTTTTTACACTGAAAGTCACTAGGAATTACTCAATCTTTATGACTGACCCTTTTCCTTTCGCCTCTTTTTCTTCGTTCCCCCCCCAGGTTCTCAGGGAGGAAACACTAGCTCTTAGCTTGGATATCACTTGCTTGGCTCAGCATGTACGGTTTGCTATGGCTGCCTCTTTTTACTGCACTTGGGGAATAAGCTGTTTTCCGTTTTTAAGTTATTGCTTCTTTGGCTATTATTACAAGACAGTTGTAATGAAGTTATTTGAAATGTTTGTAAAAGACATGGTTTATTTTGGAATAAAATGAAGTTCTGTTTTGCTCATAAATTCTTCCGCTGTTTACTTAAATTTTTTTATTAATGTTCTGTCTTGTGATTATTCTGTGATGTTATCTCGATAATACCCCTCCAAAACTAGTGCATTCCCTTTGTGAGTGACCCTAGCGGAGGTGGGGTGTTACAGTTTCTAATTCAAGGTTAGCTTTGTGTTCGCACAATGACCGGAGAAGGTGACATAGACTAGGACTGGGTCTGGAAGTTCCAATCGATCGAAGCCGCAAGTTATGTCCGCTTTTCTCTAGAGCTCGCAGTTGCAAGAGAGAAAGCTCAAGCAGACTCATTATAATGATAGTAGCTATCATTGATTACCCTTGACTCTCGAAGTCTCCGCCACTGAGTACAAGACCAGAAGAGATTGAGAAGAGGCCTGAATCGATGAGTACCAAGCAGTACAGGCTCCTATGCCTCCTCCTTATGCACCCTAAACAAGACATGTTCCCTTACTAGAGAAACCCAGAGCTAAGGCAAGAGAGGCTTGAATGGAGGCTGAACAAGAAATGGAGAAAACAATCCTGGGATTTTATTTCAAATCCGTTCGATTTCACAGAATCTTGTTGGTCAGTACCTATGTTTGATGCTTGCTTTGACTAGCGAGAAGTTGCAGGAGGATGAGGTTGTTGCCAGGGATGTGGATTTCATGGATGAGGAGGCACTAATAACTCAATATTTGGTTGAAGACGAGATTTAGATATTGGAAAATAGAAAGATCATGCTTAAGGAACATGTTAAAGAAGAAGCTGTGGAAAGAGCTAATGCACTGAAAGGGAAGGCGATGATGACTAAGAGCGTCATTGACACTCATAAGATTGAAGGAAGCACTTCCCAATAATAATTTGTTATGCCTGCGTCTATTGGTGGCCCATCCAAACCAATCACTGAAGACTCAGAGTGTGAACCCAAGCACCTAGGGTTGGGCGTTAGAGGTTTCCTTCTGCCAATAGCTAAGGGCTTTACACCAATGGAGGTCATGCATCAAATGTTGGGAGGTATATCCATTTTATCGCCTGTATTCGAAAAGATGTTTTTAAGAAGAAGTAGTAGACTAACACATCTCCATCTTTAACGTGCAAGTACACTTGTAATTGAAATGTCTGCTAGCTTCGAGGAGGCGATGGATGTTAGGACCGCGTTTGATGTTGATGCATATAAGAGGCAAATTGGAACGGAATTTGTCCCTCTTAACATCTACGTGGACTCAGGCTAATGGGATATCGACCAGGGTCTCCTATTCGAAAGGATGGAAGAATTTCAAAATGTAACTAAGGAAGAAAAGCGGAGGGATGACCAGGATGCGAGTATAACTGTCCAAGTCAGCGAGGCAGGCAACCTACCATTTAGGAACTGGTGAAATAACAACAGGCCTATATATTAGTCAAGCAGGAGGAGGTTAAGGTTAAAAAAAGTTCTGATGAAGAGGCATTGATCAAAGCTCAGGAAGATTCCAGGAAGAGAGCTCAAGAGGAGGCCTGGATCTAAGTATAGGTGGATGCCCGAATCAAATTCTAAGAGGAGGCATGTAAAAAAGGCCAAAAGAGGATGCTCTTAAATGGGCAGCTGAGGAAGGCCATGGAGTAGGCTAAAAATAAAGCCGAGGAGGAGGCTCAGAGGAAGGCAGAGGCCAAGAATAAATAATGGAAGGAGGCTCATAGGAAAGCCAGAAAAAATCTAGGAAATACTATACCACTAGAGCCTTGGTTGAAAATACTCCTCCTCCATTGAAGACAATCCTCATCTTACACGAAGTGACTGAGATTTCTGATGATGAAGTGAGGGAGGTCAGGATGTACCCCACCAATAGCTTTGACTTGATGCCTCGTTCCAAAAAAACTCTTCCAATGGAGCAAGAAAGGAGCGGAGGAAAAAGGAAGGGGATCAGCCACCCAAGCCCTTGTTGGAGAAGAAGAAGAAAAAAAGGGTGGCTCCTCCAAGTCACAATTATAGAGATATGTTTTCTTTTGTAAGTGGATATTAAGCGAGTACGACCCTCGCTTTTGGAGGCACAATATGATTTTATGTATGTCGTGTCATCAGAAAGAAATATCAGACTTGCGAATAAAAATTAGTTTTACTTTCATTTTTTGGGTGCTTATTCTAATTGTTTGAATACTCTTCACGCTTTCCAGTGTTGTGCATATGTAAAAACTCATCGCTACACTTGAATTTACATTCTTCGAGACTTCACTCTTGAGAAACTCAAGTCAAGTGAAGTTTGTATATATTGAATTCATTCTTGAAACTTCCTTTTGATTGCAAATCTTGAGTCACGTGAAGTCTAAGTGTAGAAACTTTTCCCTCGAGGCTTCCTTTGGGTTGTTAGCCTTGAGTCATGTAGAGTTTGAGTTTGAAACTCCACTTTTGGGGCTTCCTTAGATCTTTGACTCCAAGTCACGAGGAGTTAAGAGGTAGACGTCGTTGGTTCATCATTTATACTCAAACCCAAATTCTAAGGATTAGAGTTAGCCAAGTGAGCAACCAATATCATGCTTACTCGACTGGTGAGTTGCCTCCAATTTTGGAGACTAAGGAATGAAGTTAGGCACTTAAGTTAATGAGCATCGCGAGTTGTTTATACTTATCCTCATCATTGTTTCGAGACTCGAGTTGACTTACGGAGGATCAGACCTCCTACAAGGTGTGAGTCTAGTTACAAACTCGAGGTGGTGGATCGAATCCAATTTCTACATCCTTGATCTAGTATCATGCGCTCGTGCATGCAAGTCAGTTATTCTCACAACTTAACATGCTATGCATGAAGTAAATGCACCAAGAACATGGGGATTTACAAGCCTTTGCTGATGATACTGTTGGCGGTAGCAGCCTATTTACAATGCCTTCAATTGAAGCAAAAGATTTGTGGAAAGCAATCAATTTTTTACAGTATGCTAGGTGAAGTAGCGGCGAAGATGCTTGTTGTTCCATAATCTCGACGGTTCGGTGGCATCAACAATCTTTAGCTTGAAAGTATCATTTCCAAGCCTTTGTTGACTGACATATGTATGTTCTCATTGAGGATCGAGACCGTTCAGTGTGGGGAAAATCAGCTTAAGGATGAGGTAGCCTGTAACGCCCCTCTCAAAAAGCTAACACAAAGATCTTTTAGCACAGTGGTTAGTGTGTGGTGTTGCTTTCCGGGAGGTCAGGGGTTCGAATCCCGTGGGTGTCACATTTGGTATCAAAGCCTATACCCAACCGGAATTGTGTGTGTAATGCTGCGGATGTCGATTGGTGTGGTGCTGATGCAGGTTACATGCACAACGCCTAGGTGGTGAGTGGTATGAGCCAACGAGGACATTGGGCTCTTAAGGGGGTAGTCTATAATACCCCTCTCGAAAGGCTAACGCAAAGATCTTTTATCATAGTGGTTACTGCATGGTGTTGCTTTCTGGGAGGCTGGAGGTTCGAATCCCATGGATGTCACATAACCAATGTCAAAGTGCTTTGCATGGACTTTGCTATTGAATGTCAGGCGATTTGTTGGTGGCATGTGGCTGCTCTATGTTCGGACTCATCCCTTTTTTCATCAAGCAAGTCAAGAGATTTCAAAAGGAGATCTCTGTTGGTTCTCAGATCATAATAGGTGACTCGATGAGATTGTAGTTCAAGATCGATGGGGATTACAGCTTCTGATCTATACGAGAGAGAAAACAGAGTATGGCAGGTCGCTAACTTATAGGTAGTCCGATATGCCCAGATAGCTAAAGAAAGTTCATCTACCCACTAGCCGCCAGTCTTTTTGGAATGCTTCTTGATAATGGACTTGATGATCTTATTGGCTGCTTCGACCTATCCACTAGCTTGAGGATGAGCTACTACCAGAAACCATTTCTCAATGCAAGCAATAGAAGTTTTGAACTCAGAACTCTCGAGTTAGGCCTCATTATCAGAGATGACAGTCTTAAGAACTCCAAAACAATGAATGATGTTACAAATGAGGAAGTTGATTACTGTCTTCATCATGATTATAGTAAGAGGCAAGGCTTCGGCCTATTTGGTGAAGTAATCAACTGCGACTATGGCGTATCAAGACCGTCTTTTTCCATCTGCAAGTTCTAATGAAGTTAATTCCCCAAATTTCAAACAACCATGGATTGGCCATTTGCATAAACTCTATTGGTGGGGCCCTAGGAACTTTAGAGAATCTTTGATATTTGTCGCATTTGCAGGTGAAGTCCAATGCATCTTGTCTTAGTGGAGAACCCTCCTTCCAGAGTTTGCACTGTGGTGTGATCATCGCACTCGTCTTTGTGTACGTCCATTAATACACGTTCAACGTCACTATGATCTAGACACCTGAGTAATGGGTTAGAGAACCCTTTTAGGTATAACACACCTCCTTAAATGATGTAGCGCGAAGCTTTTGAAAGGAGTGATCGTCTCTCATTTCGAATGTCAGGGAGGATTCCATGTTGCAAGTAAGTTTTGATGGGAGTCATCAATGGCTCGGGTTTGGGTTCAGACTCCGTCGATAATAACCAATCGGTCTCCATGTAGTCGATATTCAGAGAGTCGAGCACATCGACTGCAACAATTCCCAGGATTTGTGAATTCCTAGAACTTGGTAGCTTGACCAGTGAATTGGCTTTTTCATTTTGCTCTCGAGGGATGGGAGTGATGACATAATGCTTGAAGCCACTAAGCGATTCACGATCTCGAGCGAGATAAAGATCTAGCGTGGCCCCTCTGGATTGATATTCCCTATGTACTTGGCATACGATGTGCTGTGAATCTGAGAATATTTAGATGGCCTTGATGATGATTTCTTTTGCAATTCTTATCAAGTAATAAAGGCCTCGTACTTTACATCATTGTTAGTGGCAGGGAAGTTGAGCTTCAAAGCGTAACAAGTTGTGCATTCCTTAGGAATAATAAGTATAACTCCAGCCCCAGAACACTGATTGTTCGATGAACCATCCACATGCAGCATCCACTGGAAGTTGGGAGCTCAGTATCCTTTGGTGGATCATCGGGAGTAATGAAATCACTGATGAAATCCTCCAAGGCTTATCCAAGGATGGCTCTTCAAGGAATGTAGGTCAGGTTGAACTGACTCGGTTTTATATTCTAGTACAATAATCTACCACATGCCCCAATTCATTGAAGGACCTGTCGTAACGACTGATCAGTGTAGATAGACCTTGATGAAATGTGACTAAAAGTACTAGTGGAACTTCCCGAAATTAATCAGTAGGCAGTACGCAAGATTTTATAGCTTTGGATAATTACTTTCAACTCCTGTCAGTCCCAAGTTGATGTACTAAACTGGTCTCTGGACACGATCTTCTTTGTGAGCAAGCGTCGTGATAATGGCAAACACAGAAACAACCAAATAGATGAATAAGTCTTCATGGTCTACATAATTTGATAAAATAAAGGCTCCTTTAAGTGATTCAGGATGTACTGAAATGCGGCGACACATTTTGGTATCCATGCAAAGTTGCATATACCTTTCTTGATCGGATGAAAGAAAGAAATGTGCTTATCAGCCGTTTTTGAGATGAATCTGTTTCGACCGGCCACCTTTTCATTTGAACTTTGAACATTCTTGATGTTCTTTGGAACTCTAATACCCTAGATAGCCTTGATCTTTTTAGGATTTTCTTCAACTCCTTATGAATTGTCAATGAAACTCAAGGATTTTTCCGATGCAACACCTAAAGAGCATTTCAAGGGATTGAGTTTCATGTTGTACTTGCAGAGAACACTGAACATCATCATTGACATAGTCATTCGATAGCCGGGTTTTCAGGAGCATATCATCCATATAAACTTCCATGGATTTCCCGATTTGGTCTTTAAACATTAAGTTGACTAGTCGTTGATAGGTGGCTACAATGTTCATAAGACCAGAAGGCATAAAAACATAGAAATACGGCCTAAGAACTATGATAAATGAAGTGTGCTCTTGATCGGGGACATACGTAGGAATTTGACTATAGTATGAGAATATGTTCATGGGTGATAATAGCTGGTGGCTGGCAGTAGAATCAATGATTTGGTCTGTCTTCGAAAGCGGGCAGCTATCTTTTGGGCATGCTTTATTCTGTCAGAATAATCGATGCATATCTACCATTTCTCATTTGATTTCTTCACCAAAACTGAGTAGGAGATCCATTCTGGGTAGAGGGTATCGCGGATAAAGCCAATATCAAATATCCTATCTACCTCCTCGCTGAGTGTTGCCGTCCTTTCCAATCCCAAGATTCGGCATTTCTATTTGATTGGGAGGAACTTTGGGTCGATACGAAGCACGTGACATGCGATTCCTGGGTCAATGCTACACATATTGGAGTGGGTTCAAGCAAAGACATCTAGGTTAGATCATAAAAAGTCAACAAGTTCCTCTCGAATAGATGGATGGGGCTGTGATCTAATCTTCGAGACCCGAGATAGGTCGGCGGGGTTGATCGAAACGTCGACAATGGGCTCCATCAAAGTAGCACTTTCATACTCGGACTCTTCATCTTTCCAATGGTCAAGATCTTTAGAAACACAGCTGCGGCACCTAAGACATGACTTAAACCCTATTGGCCGCTATGCGCTGATACTTTTGGTGTAGAGTGTCATGTCTGCACCTTTTCCCTTCTTCTGGTTGACTGCATCTTTTCATCTCGCGAGATGGGAGGATGTTATCATGGCTTGGTAGCCTTATATAATTCAATCCCTTTTTCAGTTAGAAATTTCATGTGTAGGAACCAAGGTTCTATGCAAATTCAAAATTCATCAAGGGTTGTGCTCCCAAAAAAGACATTTTATGGAGAAGCAGGAATTCAATGACGACAAAGGTTATGACTCTAACTCTGCTTCTATCCCCATCTTCGAGCTGTATCTATAGCTCGACCAGTCCGACTAGCTAGTTTTCTATGACATTAAAGCCATGAACAGTGGCATGGTAAGGCTTTAAGTCTTTGGCCTCAAGTTTCATTTGATTGTAGACCTTCTTGAAGATTATGCTCACGGAACTCCCCAAGTCAATGAGGATTTTTTTTAACATAGGTTGGGCCTATATAGGTTGAGATGACCAAAGGATCGATTAATGGAGCTTCAACCCATGACAAATCCTTAACATTACAAACATCATCATCTCTCATTTTCTTCTGCACTTTTGTCGGGACTGTCTCGTCTATGGCAGATTACCCTTCATAATCAACATGCTTGATGGAGTTGATGTACTACTCCATACATCGAACACTTCCATTTTTCGGGTGAGGACCGACACAAATAGTGATGGTAACAATAACCCTCTAAGGGTATCTTGGATTCAACGACCCAAGTGCCGCCTGAATCTGAGGATATTCTGGCATTGTAGGGCAAAGGGCTCATCCTTAGGAGCAGTGTTCTAGACATATTATTTGAGTGATTCTCACGGATGAGTTTCTCGATGGCATCATGAAGGTATCGACAATCATTGGTGTTGTGGCCGAACATGTCATGGAACTTGCGATACTTTCCAGAGTTATTGTCCCGCTCCACGGATTCTCATGAACCAGGCTTCTTGTACTTCGTCGTATTATAGGTCCCAAGGAAAATTGTCTCCAACTGAGCATTCGATGGAGTGTATACCTTATAAAAAGGGAAATAGTTAGGCTTATTAAATTCCTTCTTTGATTACTGCTTATAGGATCATCGTTGTTCTTCTTGGATTTGTTAGGAGCAATTCCTTTACCTATTTTGGATCTTTCCCCTGTCTGCTTGGCCATGATGTAGTCTTAAGCAACGCCTTGGTATCGGTTATTGGGATGGCTACTTTGAGCATCCTTGTTCCAACATGCTTCTTCCTGGTATACGAACTGATTAGCTTTTTTATAAAAACCTCCAAAATTTTTGGTTTTTCCTATCTATCTAGACCTCGAATTCTAAGTCGGGGAGTACGCTCTTAGTGAGATGAACAAGGACTATTCAAGGCTCAGGATCTTCAACCTCTACCAAGAGGTTGTTAAACCTTTTGATGTAGCTCTTCAGAGTTTCCTAGGTTCCCTGTTTGATGTAGATATGATCAGGATGCCTTTAGGTCTTGTAACATGCATCCTGAGTTGCTTGACTAACACGCTGGCAAGCTGATCAAAAGTTATTATGATTCTCGATGGAATTTGAGAGAACCATAATAGCGTTTCGCCTTCTAGGAAGACGGGGAAGCATTTACACTTCACAATGTCAGTGGCATGGCTGGAATCGATGCATTCCTAGCGGTTTATAATGTTACAAGGATTGGTTTTTTCCTAGATAAAACATTATTTATGACTTGTTAAAGCGTCTTGGTCATTTTGCATTGAGTATATCCTCGGTAAAGGGTTGTGTCTCGAACTGGCTTCTTAATCGTTAACGACGTGCTACACGATTCCCTCATGATTCTGCTACTGTGTTGGTGAGAACCAAAGTTTGGATTTCCACTGAATTTCAATGGTCTAATCCAGCTCTCGAGTGCAAGACCGAGGACACCTTCTGTGATGAACATCTTCATCGTCTTGCAAGTCTTCAACCTTTGGTTCTCAAATATCATGGAGAATGACTAGAAGTAGATTAGGCCTATGAAGTTGCTTTAGGTGTAGGAACTAAGTTCTAGATGGTAACAGGTAGAGTCTGCCGAGCAAGGGTTTGAGCACTAGTCCCTGGATCTTAACTATGGCCCAAGCAGTATCGGTGGTGCTAACTGGCTCTCTCTCTCTGATGATGAATCCAGCACCATCATCGTTGATTCTCCCCTTTTGGCTTTGGTTACTATCAAGGGTATTGGAAGAGAGATTCTTAGGATGTAAGGAGGAGGCCGAGTGCTGCTATTGGCTTGAAGGCAGGTAATATGACGATGGGTATTCTCTTGGAGCCTTTGCATCTGTTGACACGCTTTTTTGTCAAAGCTATCACACTTCAAGTATTTGGTGAGCAACGTGCTCAAGCATCAAAAAACACAAAGCAGTAGGGTCGAATCGCGTCGCAATCATAAAGAGACATGAAACCTCTATCAAATGGCCTCTTACGGGCCCAATGAGCTCTTAAGCAAACTGTAACGACCCAGATTTTTGACCGTTTAAAATCGAAAATGAACCACATATATCGACCCAAACAAATCTCAAATATAGGTAGTTATTAGGAAAAGACGAAAAAGAAGAAAGAAGAGAAAGATAAAACAAAGTTCTCACAGCGGAAGGACAACATATAATAATTAAATAATAGTTTAAAGCAGTTGAAAGATACATATAGCTATAACATACAATGATTATCAGAGTTATACATATATAGGTATACATACATGACATCGGAAACAAAGTGCAGCGGAAAAATATTATATATATATAGTAGATATATACCAACTTTGTCTTCGTGATCCAAGGAAGGAAAATCTTCGCTAGCTACAACATCAGCTGACCCGAGCGTATTGCATAAAAAGAAACACAACAAACACTCGGATCAGCACTAAATCATTCTCATATTAGTCAAATCAAAAATACGAAATAACTTGAGGGTCATGGGTGCAGTAACTCAAAAGATGTTATGGGATTTCTCCACCTCTCGAGGATCCGTTAAACTAATACATACATAGTATAATACACGATTATGATAGGTTCTATCCAGTAAAGTAAATATCATAAAAATAGCGTAGGCGGGATTACCATATTACCCTTACGCCGTTTACGGGCATCAACAGTCTATACAGTACCGTAAATTCATCGTACTAGTGTTATTAGAGGGAACCCCATAAAAAGCAATGCTAAATCAAAATCGTAGGGGGCTCGATAAGGATAAATATGACAAGGCACTCGAGGCAACGCCCAGGGTAGGATTCTACCAATTACACTACCGGACTGGTGGTAACGCATAACATCCACTACCGCCCACCTCGGATCACACTCCCATAATTCATAAAAGGGCCCAAATCATCATCATCATAGTCATAGTAACAGTATCGAAGAAGTGTGTCCGACCAGAGGTGCTGTCTTAATTAGTCACGGTATAGATCCTATTTTGGTCATTTCAATTCTAACTCGAAGGCCAGGGCTATTTCGTCATCTTTCATCTTCTTTGATTCAATAATCGATTCCAAGTCACCATCTTCCATTATGGATACGTCATAATGTTCATAGTTGTTAAAGTAGTATCGCCACTGACAGAGAGTATGCCACTTGTCGACTCCGGTCTCTTTAATAACCAACGCTCACATTTTCCACATCGATTGGTTCTTTTACATTTCACAAGGGTTCGCTTTATTCCAAAATATCATGTTTTGTTTCGAACCTAATTTATATGCAAAATAATAAAATTTTCATATCAACATATCATAATCATACCAAAACCGATTTTATTCTAAACTAGAGTATATTTCATTTCATTATATTATAATCATATAATATTTCACCAAATCGATTTATATTCAAGTAGAATATACTTCATATCAAAGATTTTAATTATCTCAATCGATTTGAATTCGAAATCCATTCATATTCAATAGAATATAAATCTCCATAACAACTCATTCATATCATTTATGGAATCCATTATATTCAAATAAAATACCAGTTACATTTCCATATAAAATTTGTTAAAGTCGATTCATATTTGAATACTTTATCTCGACTCCACCTCGAACTAGGGTTTAAATCCAGCACTTTCCATTCGGAAGAAATTTACGATCATTTAGTATAACTTAAAAATAGATGCTTTTAAATAAAATCTTTATATAAACATATATGCATAGAAATAATGGTTAAAACAAAATAAGATAATTTAGATCATTATGAATATATATATATATATATATATATAATAAAATTTTACTAATTAGTTTAAATAATAGAATACAAGAAAATTTTAAGCTAAAAATAAATAGTCTATAGGTAAAAGTTAAATAATAAATTTTAAGGAAAGAATAACTTATTTGGAATCAAACATTGTAAATATGTATGTAATAAAATTCTTTAATCAAAATTTCTCCTTCTTCCGAACTTCAAATACTTAAACCCATACTCCAATCTCAATGGAGTTACATAGTTCAATATCTTGTTTCAAACGCCATTCAAACCAATCTTTCAATTTAGGGAAATTCAACCATATTCATTTAAGTTAAAACAACCCCAAGTATCCTCGATTCTCTCTTTTTTTTCAAATTAAATTCAATAAGAATTTTATTACATTCAAATCCAAACCCTTAATTTGAAAATTTCAAATTATATTCAAGTCCCACTTTAAGAATTTCCACTTCCTTAGAAAGATTCTTAACCATTTGCTATATCATTCGCGGTCCAGATCTTTTACAAAAAACAAGTTTATCAAGTAATTCCTTTAAATGAAACTTCTGTCAAATAAAATCTCCAAATATTTGAAAATCATTTAACCAACCGATGTCTGTATAAAATTTTCTATCCTATAGCCAAGTGATATTAAATTTAGTTTATCGATATTTCAGGGATGGATCTTATCATTTCAATCTACATCAGGGTCACAGATGTTTATCATTTCAATCTGTGTTTTTATTTTATTATATCGATAAATCCCGGGTTTATTAGATGCCCGTAACATCAAGGGTTAAAGAATTGGGATTCATCTTCAAACATGAACATACAACCTTCATATACCGAATAAAGGAACATTCAAGCAGTATTCATTCAATAATTTAAATCAACCAAGGCATCCATCGCACAACTTTTTATTCCATGGTAAATGTTAAATCATTTCACTGATTTCAAGTGTCGAGATTTTCTAACTAGAAATTTAAATTAAATTAAATTAACCAATTATCAATTCCCATTGCATGTTACACACTTACATGTCGAGTTTAAACAACCATTTACCAAATCAAGACAACCATGCAAACAAACTTATTTCAGTATTTAATAAATATAGGAATAATTCAGTATTTTTTAAGTGAGAAAATCACTCACCTTTGGGTCTCTAGTGGATTGGACGTCCAAAAGAAGCCCAAAATTTGACAGTCTCCAAACGCAGCCAAACCAGTCTCAGATTGTCCACAATTCTTCCATGATCCCAACGCACCCAACCGCGTCCAAATCCAAGTCCGTATGTAAAAGTTATTGCGATTAGAATGATTGATATATATATATATATGTATGTATATATATATATATTAAATAAATTCAAAATAACTAATAACCTATTCATTCCTCCATGACATGTCAGCCTCCTTTAGAAAGAAATCCCGCTCCACCTTTTCTCGTGTATGAACAGTACCCGTTGAACACCCAAAACCGCCGGAACTTTGACCGCCGATTTCTCACGTCATCAGCCATGATAGCTGCTCCAACCACTGGCGTACGGAAGAACTCCTCCAGGCGCACCTACCAAAGGCAGCGCTACCCCTTTCGGTGGTCTCCTTCCCCGGCGACACTGAGATGAAAGAAGCGAGTTTCATACCCTAAAACGTGAATCGTGGCCAACTCCGACCATGCTGGACCTTGAGACCCCCATCGATCAGCTACAAAAGATCATCCTAACCAAGCCCAGATCTTGGATTCGACGATTAACTCCTAAAACATAAATCCCCAAATTAGAACCTAAGGCTCCGTGAATTTGCGACTTTGACCGAGTTTTCAGACCAAATCGAGAGCTGCATGCGAGAAATAATGACTCCAGTAGCCTCGCATCGTCAATAGCTTCGATTTGATATATAATTTGTTAGGGTTTGAGGAGATTTGAATTTCAAGTTGTGATTTTTATTATTAAACTAGGGTTAGAAATTTTCTTCTGCCATTAGAGAGAAATGAGCAGATGAAATATACGTACAAGGATGATGAGCTGATGGAAAGATAAAAGAATTTTATTTATATATATAAAGCCCTATAGTAGAAATACCCATTTTTCCAATTACATTGATTTCTTTCATGTTTTATCCGATACGATCAAACGATAAATTCGATTATAACGAAACTTGAAACTCTATAATAATTTACCATCCCGGATCCGATGAAACTGGCTTCATCGGATTTTGAGACAGTTACCAAAACAGTTAAATTTCACCGTTAAATAAATAAATAAAATATTCAATTATTCGTTTAACCGCTTAAATTCAATATAAATATTAATAAAATTCCATTTAAATCAAATTTCAACTTAAGTAAATTTTATACATCGATTTCACAAGTTTAAGTTCCCAATTTTTTTTTGAATTTAAATTTGAATTTCAACTTTTTACTTAACTAACTTAAAAATCAAATTTGTTATTAAAATATTAAATTCCAAGTTACAACAATTCGAAAAAATCTAAATTTAAAATCCATTTACACTCAATTCAAAAAAAAATCATCATCATTATTATCGACGAAATTTGATTTTTATCTAACTTTATTCCATTTTATTTATTTTAAATCAAAACTTAAATATACAGAAAATATGGGATGTTGCACAAATCGTCATCCGAGCCAAAGGCGAGCCATGCTCCGAGCCGAAGGCGAGTCGTCAAGCAGGTCCGGGTGCAATGCCGGTGGAGGTCCGGGGCCCCACAATCCCGGCGGCGATCGACCTAACCGGTTAGGTCGAAACTGTTGGCACCGATCGATTCATCCGTTTTTCTCCATACCGGAAGCCCATATTCCTTCGCTTCGGGCAAGAAAAACCTAGGTTTCCTTCGCTGCACATTCGGGATTTTCAACTCCTTCGGCAACATGATTTCCACGTCATCTCTATCGATTTTGAACCTCTCTAGGGTGTTCGAAATTTCGCACCCCCCGATGGGGTTGAAATTACGCACTACGCCAGGGTGTTCGAAATTTCGTACCCCTTGGTGGGGTCGAAATTTTGAAACCCCCTGGTGGGGTCGAAATTTCAAACTCCACTGGTGAGTTCGAAATTTCGAACCCCTTGGTGGGGTCGAAATTTCGAACCCCACCAGCCGGTTCAAAATTTCAAACCCCCCTGGTGGGGTCGAAATTTCGTACCCCACCAGTGAGTATGGAATTTCCAACCCCCTGGTGGGGTCGAAATTTTGAACCCCGCCGATGGGTTCAAAATTTTGAACCCTTCGGGAAGGGGTACGAAATTTCATAACCCGCACCAGTGGGTGCGAAATTTCTGCATATGGCTTGTTTCTAGGTGCGAAATTTGCTCTTGTGGGTCTCGCTACTCACCTACTCCCAGCTAACCTTGCTCTTATAAATACCCCAAGCCTTGGCCTTCATTAGGGGCCTTCTCCTTTAGAATTTTTGGACCTTGAGAGCTCTAAACACTCATTAATGGCTTCCAACACCTCCACCATGGTCATGGGAGATGACATGGATAATTTAAACATAGCACGCATGTTTTCCTTCAACACTTGAACATTAACAAGGATTGTTATGCTACTTTTGAACTTCATGGACATGAACACCAAACGTTGATATTGTTGACCAAGTCAACGCTTTTCAATGAAGAAGAAGGGCAATTTAGTCAAAGTGTAGACCAAGCATAAATTTTGCTATTCTATTGTAATGCTTTGTACTTAGTTATTGTTCGAACTTGTACAATCTTGTAATCAACCAAAGATACGATGAAGAGGGATTATAAAGTGGATGTAGGCGTTAGTGCCGAACCACTATAAAAGCTGTGTCTCCCCGCATTTATATACTTTACTGCTTATTTGGATAATTGTTCACACATACACATTAGGTGTTGGCATGCGACAATTTTTCCCGTCAACAACATCATGTCAATGTTTTTCTTAATTTTCTCATTAAGAAATCTTTGGGTTTCTTCCAGTTTTTTAGCAACTTCAATGAACTGGGCTTGAGTAGCCAGAGCTTCAAAGTTAGAGGAGGTAATTGTATCCATGGTGGCTGAAGCATCAGAAGGTTATGGCTGAACAAAGTTTTTTGGTCAACATTAGAGGTTCTAAACATGGTAGTTTTTTCTTTCTCCACCATTTTTAGAAAACTTAATAAGTGGTTCTAGGAAGATCTAAGTAGCACTCCAAGATATAATGGAAGAATAACTTGAATAAGGCAGTCTTATCTTGATTTTCTTAGTGAAAGAACCAAAATATTGATGTCCAAAAGGTTGTACAACACCCAATGAGTTCCAAGATAATAAAATTAAATATTAAATGAGGAATTTAAGTGGAGAAAGCACAAGAAAATGGTGATAAATTGTTTATAGTGGTTTAGTTTGTGAAAACCTATGTTTACTTGGAAGTTTCAGCACTTTATTCACATATATCTCAAGTTTGCAAAGCAGGATCATAATTTCCCGAAGCACTTTATTCACATATATCCAAGTTCCAATGATCCAAAAGTCCATTCTTCATGCTAGTTAGAGCTATTTATAGGTAGGGAATTGGATGGAAACTGAGTACATGCACAGGAAAGATCCTAGGGAGTGACCCAAAGCCTAATGTAATGATCGATACCTCACTTTCACCTTTCGAAATGGTTACCAAAGTTGAACTAGTGACTTTGGCCTTTCTTGGCTGACCTTTTGTCGAAGTTTTGGGAAGTCTCTTCCTTACTGCCAATTTAGTATTATAAACTTCCATTTTGACTCTGCATCCTTGGGAGAGAGTAGGGGAAGCACTAAAAAGAGGAGATATACCCATGGTGTCAGAGGCAATAACTATGGAAATAAAAACATTTGAGAAACGAAACAATGATGCTTCGTTGGAATGTTTAAGGACTCACAGGGAAAGTCAAAGCAAATGGGTGACATAAAAGAAAAACTTTGCAGGTAGCAACTACCAAATAGAAAACATCTTAGGGCCGACAGTGAATTATCGGAGGACAGTCTAGGACCCTTCGATCAGCTAGGAGAAAAGCATGCTTTGTAAGAAGGCCTAAGATCAAAAGGGAGGATCTCTTTCGCAAAGATGAAGGGGCCTTCACCATCTCTCTCATAATAAATTTGGCTTTAAAGCTAGAGGACCTTGGAACCCCATCTGGATTTAAAATCATAACATCATTAAACGAAGAATGGCTATGTATACAAATATCATATAATCATGACAATGAGAAGTATCAAGATAGCTACCAAGCTAGGTAAAGGTTCTAGAGATGTCGAGAGGGCATCTAATAAAGAATTTCGATGTTCCCACTCATAGGACTTGTTTATGATTCCTTCACCCAATATCGACCAAGGTTTAGCTTTATAAATGTGAGAATTCACCTGACTTAGCTTCTCTAGATGGACTAATTGTTCGAAGGTGACGCATCGAGAGAGGAGCCCTTGGACTCCCATGAAATGATCTCTAACCTTAGAATGTATGTATAGGTATTGGGGGAAGATGTATCAGAGCAAGCTTCAAGCGACGAAGTAAATCAAGAATAAAAGCAGGAAAAGGTATGAGATTGCCATGCCAGATATAGATAGAAGTATAAGAAAACAAGCATTCTGGAGGGTGATTAATTGTGTCTTCAGCATTGAGAGGAATGGCTTCTACTCTAGAAATGTCGAAACCCTCCAATATAGAGTCTACTTCCTTCTAGGAAAAAAAATGAAGGAATGCTTATCGAGAGCAACAACCTTTGGAGAACCCTCTTCTGGAACTTGCTGAATGGATTCACTCCCACTAGCAACAGAAGTTTTTAGACTGGTCTTTTTGGCTATCTCCTTTTTTCAAACATAATGCTATAGTTTGATACTGTTTCGGCTACAAAACAAAAGGAAGAGAACATAATTATGTAAATACGAAAACAAAGCCTTTCATACCTACCAAAACCCTTCGAAAATCACTGTAACAAAATATTTATAAAGAAAGGGGCTTCTGATAAGGACAGAGGAGTCGAATCACTAGAATTGATTAGACGATTTTTGATCGGTTCTCCTTTGTCGAGTATTTCACAATTAAACCAAAATTCATAAAACAAAACCCAAAGAAGTAATATCTAGTTAAAATCAAAGAAAATTCAAACTTTGATTCTAATGAATTTTTCTCTATAAGAGGTCACCTCGGAATATCAAAGAAAAACTAAATCAAAGTTCGAATTTAACCATGGTTTCCACAGAAACTGCGAACACTCAAGGTACTCGAAATATGGATGTTGACCGATCGTCAACTGATCAATTTAGGGTTAAAAGCCATAAAATTGAAGCCTAAGGAAAAATATCAAACTTATAATCGATTTCAGTGTTAAAATTGTAGAATCAAAATGAGATATTTAGCTTAATTTTTGAAGAATAGTTATAGAGGCTTTGGGAAAATTTAATAGTTATATGAAAAATTATTTAACTGCAGGAAAGTAAGGATGAAGAAGAAGATTCATCCATTTATAGAGAAAAGTCCTTGACCATGCGACCATCGGATTAAATTTGAATGGCTAGATTAATGCCCCAAAAAGTTGAAAAGTTGAATTATCATTGAGAAAGTATGCTAGCCCAACTTATCGAACTGAAAAGTCAAGAACAACACTTTATTATCGGGGGCACATGTTATCAACATAATTATCAAGGGGAAATATGGTGTGGAACCAAGGTGAAAGGGTAGCAGACCTTCAGCAAAGTTGACATTATCCCACAACGTGTGCTTTCGTGAATGGAAACAAAGAAGTAGAAGCCTCCATTCGGCAGCAAAAGCCGTTGTTGCTAGAACCCAAAGGGAATGAACACCGTAGTAGTTACTTTAAATCATAAGGAAGGAAGCCAGAAGTTGTGTCCCTCAATTAAAAGCCCATGTCGGCATAACCCATAGGGCTCAGTTACTAGAGCTGACATCTTCAAGCATGTTAAGCTTAGCTTAGTATACTTTCGGACTACCCGAAGGGAATATGCTAGAAATCCTAAGCCTTCACCAATTGATCATCACAAGTAGTCTTCGAGAAACAAAGCAAGTCAGATCCAGAAGCAACCCCTAAAGTATGAGACTCTGTAAAGCTTGCTTCTCGAACAACCATCCAAGGCTACAATATCCGGAAGCGCTCCACTCGAAAAGGCAATAGCGACATCGCCTTAACCCTTAAGGAGAAAACGTGAATTGCCCTACCCAAACCACTACATACACTTCCACAAAATAGTCGATACAAAGCCCATATGCAAAAAAGAGGGCCAACCCGCACCCACAAGTACGACCCCAGAGGTCCAGAATCGGGATCTAATATTCCTTATTCTCAATCTTATGGTCATAAGTTTGAGTTGTAAACCATAATTTATAAATTAATTTAGGGGAAAAAGTATATAATCATTGAAGTCATAAATAAGAAGTGTTTCCAAGCAATTGAGGTAACAAAGTCATAATTATTTAATATTATGTCTTAACCATGTAGGTTTCACATCTGAAGCATCCGACAACAAAATATACTTCAAAAGTCTATGAAATGTGCAAATATCAGAATAAGCTAACTGTATCCACTTTGAGATTGGATTGCTTAATGTCTCATAAGTCATAAATGATTGATGGTTGCATAAGATAAATAAGCTGGGTTAGGATCCAAGATCTTGTTTCCACAACCGGAAGACATGTCGTCAACCCTGCCAACACCATGTAAACCTTTTGATCCCAAGAATAATGATAGTTTCCTAAGTTGGCCCAAGTTCATGGTAGATCAACATCCCATTTCGTAAGATGAATGACCCTTTATCCTACCTACCAAAAGGATATATAAGATAACTACGCGACTACCTAACACCATTACACTTAGAACTTGAGATTACCTCAACAATGCTAAAATCCTAACCAGAAGATCCATACCAAAATCAACAGATTAACATTGATTGTCACATATTCTACAGAAAACTCAAGCTACCTTTCGATGGCCTTCAATCCCATGCTCCATCAATATCTTATTATTATCTTATTTTATGCAGGAATTCACTTTTGAAAAGCATTTAACAGGAGATATTTTATAGAAACAGTCTTCGAGTTTAATCTATTCATTTCCCATGCAAATGAATTTCTTGGAATACACCATTTTGGGGGTGCTAACGATAAATTTGGCTCACAAAGAGCATGATTGAGTAATATAGAGAAATAGACTCAATAACGGTTCTAGTGTCAGATAGAATAAGTGTCCATGTAGAACTACAAAAGATAAAATACTGGAATGAAATGCAAGAAAATATACTTGAACCATATGATTAAAGATTGATCGAATATTTGTATTTTCTCAACTGCTGAACTTAATGAATGTGATTAGGAAAATTTCCTAATCCTACACATCATTCGGTTTTATCTAGCCGAACTACTATCTTACATGGTAAATATGTCACTATGGACCTCAGGCTTTATCCTACCTAATAATCCATCAATAAACACACAATTAATTACTTTTGGCTGCAGTGGTGACTTATTTTCCCTCTTCGATGTCACTACCCACTCGGACACCACTGGAATGCAGTCACACATGCCCCTACTTCTAATGACCACTTATTTACCCCCAATCAGCATAAGCATGCCCAGCCTCCACCATTGCATATTGTGAGATCAACTGTGATGAACCTGAAAGGAAATATTGCAGTATGGGTCCTAGCAAAAAAATATTCTAATCTGAGCCCTTAGCCGGCCCCATTTGATCTGGGTCTTATTTATTTGGCACTTATTGTCCTAGTCGACCCCTTCCTATTGGAACAAATCACTACCATTACATGCTTATTGAATTTAATTCCATATCTAAGTTTACAGTTATATTAAGCCTTTTCATTATCCCTTTTTCGACCATAACCTTCAAGTTACAATCTATTTGCAAGTATGTTCAATCTGTCTATTTTAATTTATTAATGTGTTCATACAAGTATCAAAGTATTATTATTGCAATGTCCAATCCTTTCCAATTACTACCCAAGTTATAATTTTATCGAAAATCCGCATTAATTTGCATATTTCAATCTAATTACTATTTATTACAAATTTGTACTTTATGCATACTTTTTTATATAAATTTAGTCCTTTTTCTTTTAATCTATGTTAACACAACTATTACTTTAATTCTATTTTCCATATGTAAAATAAAAGGATTAATTCAATCATTAATAAAATAAGTATTTACAGATCTAGGCATATTTTGGGCATAAACAAAAAATAAGTTTAGAAACCCAAAAATAACCAACGGGCATGGATACTGAAAAAAGGGAAGAAGACTAAAGGACTATCTTACAGAACTTGAATAAGATGAAAATTGTAAGAAAATACTGAGAAATACTTGTAGAAAATAACTTACAAAAATACAAAACCATAAGAAAAACTATAAAAAATGTAAGAAAAATCTACAACCACAATAAACCCTAATTTCCTAATTAATCAAATGTCAAAATAATTACAGACTCACCTATGTTACTAAGCTTTCCTCTATGGCCTCTGTAGATCCCGTCCTGTGGCATCTAATATTTTTATTTATAAGATTCTTTCCCTAAAAATATTTAACTTTTATGATCCAGCGATAGGAAATGAACCGAATGAGAGAAAAAATAAGTGTGAGAGAAAAAACTAGGTCTAGGGTTATCTTTATAGTTTAGCTAGGGATCATGGACAATTGGATTTTAAGTTATACTCTTAGTCAGCCATGTCGCTTGACTAATCATAGCTCCCTAAATTCAAAAATTGCTACTCGGAATGAGCCATGTCAACCCAGATTTCAAAATTTATGTGTTTGCTATGCACTTGGATGCAAATTACGCCCGGGAAACTATGTGGACTGACTCGAACCCCCTCCCACACTATATATATTTATGTATGTGCGTGTGTGTGATTTATCTGGTTAACTTGTTTCCCTTATATCTTCTCCATACGAACTTAGATTCTAACAAGTTATATATTAAAATTGTCATAGACCCAATGATGCGAATCCCGTATCCAAATTCTAATTATTTTATAAACTTATTATTTAATGAATCAACTATTATTTAATAATTATTGTTATTCAAATTTTAGGATTGTTATAGTACATGGAATAGGTTGCAGTTCAGGCTGAGATAGATACATAATCAAGTTTACAAGCATGGTACACAAAGTATGCTGGAGTAGTAGTACAAATTCAAGTAAAAGAAAATCAGGTGCATAGATCAAGTCTCCACATAATGTGTAGACAAAGCAAACTGTGTACATGTAGATTTACAAACAAGATGCAAACAAGCCAGTGATCAGGCATGATCATGTCAGTTTATTATTATAGGTACAACAAGTGTCCACCTGTTTTAAGCTAGTTTAAAGCATTAGTCAACCAAAGATGACGAGGTAGTAAAGACAAGTTCAATAAAAAAAACTACATAGTGAAAAAGACCACTAGTATCAGTTTCGAAATCAAATTGTTGTTGAATAATTCAACTATTTATATCTAGTTACTAAGGAGCCAAAATCGAAAGTCAAACCAAGAATGAAGTATACATAACTACATAATTAACATAAAATATGCCACATTCGTCGAAGTTAAAGGAAGTGAGAGACATGTATATGGGTTTGAAATCATATATAATCATCGCAAGAAGAAGAATTAAGTTAAGAAATTCTAAAGTAGGAAGGGGAAGATTTTTTTACTATTTTTTCAAGGAACAATCGAACTAAACAAGAAATCACAACCAATTCGAAGCATGGATCAATCAGGAAGAAGCTTATTCATATTCACAAATAGTTGATCGAAATAAAGGTAACCTAACATCCCAAAATTTAAATAATAATAGGTAATTAAGAAATTAATTAAATATGAATTTTTTTTAAATTTGGTTACAGAAGTTGCGCCATTGGATCCATGCCATTTTCAAAACAATTTTCGTATATAACTTATCAAAATACAAGTTCATATGAAAAAGTAATATAATATTTTAAAAAATGGAAACTTAGTTCAAAATAGAAAATGAAAGGAAAAAAATATAGCTCATAGGGATCGACTCGCCTTGAGCTAAGATCTACATGTAGGTCGATCTCCATGGAGGTCGGGTCAACCTACAAAAATGTCTGGATGAGATATTGTTCATGTATGAGCCGTTTAGACTAAAATTAGTTTACGGGAAATCTAGTACGCATGTTTTTGGATTAGATGGTTTGATCTAGGCTTATGACGTGGCTGGACATAGATCAAATCAAGCTACTCCTACGGTCTGAGGTCCCCTTACTCACTTACAAATAAGACCCTAAGGCTAACCACTTCCTCATATTCAAATCTATGCCCTCTGGGTTCCTACATAGCTTAAGAGTGACCCAAATCTAAAATTTTAGGGGAGGAATTTAAAAATAAAAGTAGTAGGTAGTAGGATGGGAAGGGGTATTTAGGAGGACTATGGGCTTTAGCTTAGGATGACACGTGAGTGGTAGTTATTATTTTAGATTTTTAGTAATTAAAATAATAAGTCCGTTAATAGTTTTAGTTTAAAATTTTCTTCCGTTTTTTAGTTATTTCCCTAAGTTACCTTTTCAGTCTTTTTCTTTACAATAACTCATATTTTTCCTATTTATTTTTGTTATCTATCTTTTCTTTCACACATGTTAATGTTTCTATGAATGTTATTTTCTAAAAGTAAGTTTAATCCTTTCATTTACGTGGAAATAATTAAAAGTGATTCTCATGAAACATGGATTAAATAAGAAATTGCTAAATTTAAAGAAAAATACTATAAAATATATAAATTATAAATAAAAAGGAAACATATTAAAATTGCATAAAAACATTATGAAGCATGTAGATTCCTGACAAAAAGAAATTGGACTGAAAATGAGTAAGCCTAAGGAGCTTGAAATAATATTATGACATGCATTATAACTTAAAAAGGAATAAAACATATTATGATATTAGGACTTGCCCGGGTGAAAGTAGAATATCATAGGAAAGACTTGGATCTTGGGGAGTGAGAAAATAAATAAAACTCTAATCATGGAGACTAAGCAAATAAATTAAACTCCAATCATTGGGACTGAGTAGGGGAAATGAGCGAATAAAATATTTTTTTTTAGGACCCACAACGGTAGCATAACATTCAAATCGAAACATTGGTAATCTTAGATCATGGGGATAAGGATTGGGCATGTCATACTGATTGGGGTAGACAAGTGGTGAGAATAAGGGATGACGGTTTAATATGTACCGGTGATGACCGAACGTACTGGATTCAATTAGGGTAAATAATTCATTACTACATGCATGCTTTAGAACAAGTCCATCTTTTGGATTCACAGACGAGTGATGATAAGGGTTTGATGTAGTTTAATTGTCTTATGGATTTTAGTCTTTGTGATTGTTTTATTTTCATGTCTTATGGATCTTACTCTTTGTGATTATTTTATTATACCTAGTTGCTCCACATCCCTTATAATGACTACATTTAGGGTGTGTTAAAGGATGTGAGGTATTGCATCTAATATCAGAACCTTAGGTTATAGGATTCGTAAAGGTTGGTTTTTAAAATAAAGTATTCTTTAAAGAAAATCAATTTTCTAAACAAAAGTATTTTGAAAAAAAAATAAGTAGAAATTTTATAGAAAACCCTCAAACCTAAAAAAATCTTCCCTCGATTCTTTTGATTCTAAAATTTTATATCTTTCTGTTGCACAGAATGGAAGATGCTCCTAATCATCCATAGGGTATCCCAATCCATGCATGGTAAGTAGAAATTTTATAGAAAACCCTCAAACCTAAAAAAATCTTCCCTCGATTCTTTTGATTCTAAAATTTTATATCTTTCTGTTGCACAGAATGGAAGATGCCCCTAATCATCCATAGGGTATCCCAATCCATGCATGGTTCTGTAGGTGCCTCTAGGCTACGGAACCAATAGAGCCATAAGAGCATGTATAGGATCTGGTACCTGCAAGTGGAGTTCTCGCAAATCCACAAGGTTTAGATGACTTTCCCGAACTTTGCGAAGGCTTATCTAATTTAGGTGGTAGACCTTTCTCAGGGAAGGAGACTTTTGTAGAGGCACAGACTTGGTTGAGGAGTACCGAGAAAATATTTGGGCTTATGAGACTTTGAAACAAAGAGATAGTTCAGATTGCCTCTTGGCAGCTAAAAGAAGAGACTTCGTATTGGTAGGAGGTGGTAAGGCTAAGGTTGAAGAGCTATGTGGGAATAGTTTCCAAACGATGTTCGAATTGTCCCATGCTAAGGAGTGCATTCAACTAGAAAGGTTTGTCAATTTAAAGCAAGGAGATATATCAGTCGAGGAGTACTTAAATCAATATAATGAATTTTCGAGATTTAGGCTGGAGTTGGTTAATACATAGCAAAAGAAAGATTTAAAGTCTGTTAAGAGATTGAACGAACCTTTTCAAGGGTTGGGTTTGACATACATATTGATGAGAGCTACGTTTGAGTCACTTGTGGAGAGTCTCTCATGTCTTACTTGCTAAGGAAGATGTTAAGGAAGCTCCAGAAGCAACGGCTTGGAAGAAATCTTTGTGGAATAATATGAAAGGAAATCACAAAAAGAAGGTCGAGGACCACAAAAGGATTAGTTCGAAAAGATGCCAAGTGCCATAATTGGGGATGATTGGTCATTATTCCAAGGATATAAAATAGGGAGCAATGAAAGGAAAGTGTTATATCTATGATTAGCTAGGGATTTATATTAGTTTTTTCCCTTAGAGTACAAGGATGACTCATAGTCAGCCTAGAATCAGGTTCTAGATGTAGCTCCATCATCTGGTAGCCAATCGGACAAAGGTAGGAAGGTGACTACAGAAGGATTAATATTTCTGATTTTCCTATCTGTACTCTTTTAATTCAGGAGCATTACACTCCTTCATTTTCATTTCACTTGTAGATTGTTTGCACTTAGATAAATCCCTATTTACAGATCTACAGTTGTTTCAAACCCTATAGAAGGATCAAGACATTTATCCATGATATATTGAGATTTAAAAATTATGATCCTAGGGTAGAGTCGACTTTGATTCTTATGTTTTGGGGTTTTCAAGATATGGGATGATTTTGTGAATGGATTAGTTAGCCACTTAGGAGAGTTATCTTAGACTGCGAGAGGAGGATTGTTAGGCTAAGGACACGCACCAGACGAACCCTTGAGATTTCTTGCGACCCTAGGAAAGTCATGTTGGGTTTTCTATATTTCCTTTATATGTCTCTAGAAGACATTGGTTTAGTTCCCATACTTAGAGATTTGCCTGACGTGTTTAAGGAGGTAAGAGGAATACCTCCTAAGAGAGAGATTGTCTTTTATATTTATCTTTATGACAATGTCAAACCTATGGCATTGCCGATGGGACATATGAATCTGAGGGAAAGGAGAGAGTTGAGTAAGAAAATAAATGAGCTCTTGGAGAAGGATTTATCAGATGTAATATCTTCAAGTGGGGATCACCAATCATCTTTACCACAAAGGCATATGGAACCCTTTTACTTTACGTAGACTACTAAGAATTAAATAAACTCACTAGGAAGAACCATTACTCACTCCCTTGGATAGACAATATCTTTGACTAATTGGTAGGAGCTATGGTATTCTCTTAGTTGGATTTGGCCATTGGTTTTGATAATCTTATGCATGCTAACAGAGGACAATATTGACAAGATGACATTTTAGAAGCTTGATGGATTCTTTGAGTGGTTGTTCACGCCTTTTTGGTTGACCCGTGCTCTAGCATACTTTGTGGATTGGATAAGTAGAATTTTCTGAGATGTCCGTAATAAGTTCGTTGTGATGTTTGTTGATGATATTCTTGTTTTCTAAAGGATTCAGAAGGAGTGTTCCATACTCTTAGAGGAGGTTCTCCGTACTCTCCAAGTGCATAGGCTTGAGGAAAAGTTCTCCAAGTGTCATTTTTGGCTTGAAGAGGTGCATTTCTTGGGGGCATGTCTCTCTAAAGAGGGTTTAGCTCTGGATCCCGCTAAGGTAGTAGTGGTACAAGATTAGAAAATCCCTAAGAATGATAACAAAGTGGAAGCTTTTTTGGTTTGGCTGGTTACTATCGGTGGTTTATTAAGGATTTTGCAAAGGTTTTTGTTCCATTAACCTGTCTGACTGATATGAACGTAGCATTTGTATAGGACGAAGATTGTAAAGATTCCTTCCGAAGGATTAAGAGAGCCCTTAGCATTGCACTCCTGGATGGTACTAAGCCTTTAAAGTCTACACTAACGTAATGGTATTGGTTTAAGAGAGATTTGGCTTCAAGAAGGGTGTGTATTAACTTACAGGAGTAAAACTAAAGACCCGCAAGAGGAATTATCCTACCCATGACTTGGAATTGGCTGCTATTGTATTCACACTCAAGTTTTGGCTATATCATGTTCATGGTGAGAGGTTCGAGTTATTCGTGAACCACAAGTCATCGAAATGCCATTTTCTTAGAAGCATCTGATTTGAGACAACAACGATGGATGAAGTTCTTATCATCTTATGATTTTGATATTTACTATATCCGTGGTAAAGGGAATGTGGTTGCAGACGCACTGAGTTAGAAAAGTGCATCTTTGAGCCCTTTATTCATAAAGTAGAAGAGTTTGAGTTTATTGCAGCTTTCAATTTAAGCCTTCTATGGAATTCACTCCGGATTACATGTGACTTTAGAGGTTCAACCTACCCTTATTGATCAAATTTTCTCTAGGAAGGGAGGACTTGGAGCTAGTAGATATCTTGGACAAGATTAGTCGAGGGGAGATCTCGAGGCATATCTAATTCTATTCCATGGACATTAAGGGGTGGCTTGGGAGAGATGGTAGGCTATGTGTACCCTGCACTGGTGATTTGGTGAGTGCGGTGCTATCGGAGGCACACCGTTCACAGATGACCATCAATCCTAGTTGTGATAAGGTGAATAGAGAATGAGAAGAGTTTCCTATCAGAATAATGGCATGCAAAAAGATGTAATTGAGTTTGTGACCAAGTGCTTGATTTGCCAAAGGGTTAAGATGGAGCAATGGATGCTCAATGGATTGCTTCAGCCATTGGAAGTACTACGGTAGAAATGGGAAAGCATATCGATGTACTTTATAGAAGGTTTAATTACCTCTAACTAGAGGGGGAAACGCTACTATTTGTGTGATTGTAGATAATCTGACTAACAACATCCACTTTATACCTATTCGGAGCAAGAGATCTACATCTTCATCGGCATCATTGTATATTAGAGAGATAACCAGACTTCATGGAGTGGTCTCTGACATTGTTAGTGACAGAGAATCGATCTTTACGAGCGAGTTTTGAAAAAGTCTAAAGAAAGCATTGGGGATGTAGTTGAGATTGAGTATAGCCTATCACCCTTACATGGATGGCCAGACTAAAATGTCAAATAAAGTCTTAGAGGATTTTTTTGAGGATGTGAATACTCGATTTTTTGAAAGGATTTGGGAAGAACAACTGTCTTTTAGTTGATTTTGGCTATAATAACAACTTCCAAGCTAGCATCAGAATGGCTCCTTTCGAGGCTCTCTACAGAAGACCTTGTAAATCACATTTTTTGGTGGAAGACTATAGATCAACTCCTACTTGGACATGACATGGTTAGAGAGACTTCTGAGAATATCAACTTGATTATGAAGGGAATAAAGCTATACCAAGGTAGGCAGAAGTCGTAGGCTAACAAGAGGGGGACAAATATTGATTTTGATATTATAGGCTTGGTCTTTATAAAAGCACTACCTATAAAAAAATTAAAGAAATTTGGATCAACTGGGAAGCTCCTCCAATATTTGTAGGACCTTTCCCTATTATTGTAAGAGTGGGAAAGACTGATTATAGAGTAAAGCTACCACATAAACTTTTAAGAGTTAATGATGTTTTCGATGTCTTTCACTTGAGAAAGTTCTTCCATGATTCAATCAGAGATAATGGAGCCTACTCGGTTCGAGGAAGTTGAGATCGAGAGGGAGACATTGGTTCGTCATATTCCTGCTCAGATCTAGGGAATGAGGTTAAGCACTAAGGAGTAAGGAAGTTCAGCTAGTGCAAGTACAATGGGGAGAAAACATAGAAGACATAACTTGGGTGGCTGAGAAGAATATGCGTACCTCATATCCTTATCTCTTTGATAGTGCGCTTTAAAATTTTCTATCTTAAGCTTTTTCCTTTGATCAGGATCTATTCTTTAGTATTCTTTGGGAGTATATATCTTAAGACTTAGCCTTTAGATGGTAGGATTAGTTGTAAAAATGATATTATGACGTGTTATGTGGAATAGACACAACTGATTACAAACGTTTGCTGGTGGATGCAAACGGACGCATATACACACACTAGGAACTATTATCTTCTAGAGATCGACCTTCCAGATCACCAATCATATGCATATGGATGATACTGCATTTTTATTATCTATTTCATCATTTCTATAAATAGATGATTAGCATATGGTGTTACATATAGATGATGGTTGCAGCATGCGTATAGAATTATCAGTTACTATAAGGATCTTCACATTCATTTGGATATGTGGCATAAGCATATTTGCTTGACAGAAGGTCTAATGAATCAGTAGATTGCCTAATCATTTGCTTTAGTTAGGGACATTTACACTACAATATTGCACAGTACCATAAATTGTGTCAGAAACTTTAAGGCAATTGGATGCAATAGATGATGCTTGATTATATAGGTGTAGACTTTGGATGTGATTATAAATTACATTTTCTCTATCCTTAGAGATTTTGAGGATGATTTTTTTTAAATAATGGAGAATGTAACAACTCAAAATTTAAGTACAAATAATTAAAGAATTGAATAAATAATAAAATAAACTTACAAAATTATCCGAATTTGGTCATTGGTGTTGCACCATTGGATCTATGGAAATTTAGTGGGTAAATTTCATATATAACTTATCAGATTCCGAGTTTAGACGAAAAAGATAAAAGATTTTAAAAATCAAAATTTTAATTCAAAATATAAAACAAATGAAAATGATAATAATATGGCCCATAGGGGTCGATCTATAGGTCGACCCGCAAAAACGCCTGGATGAAATATCTTCCAGCGACGAGCCAACTAAATTGAACTTGGTTTTCATGAAATCTAGCACACATGCTTTTGGATCCAACGGTTTAATCTAGGCTTGTGACGTGGCTGATCCAGATCTAATCAAGCTAATCCTATAGTCTAAGGTCCCCTAACTCATTTATAAATAAGACCTATGCCTAACTATTTCCTCACACTCAAATCTTCTCCCTTTGGATTCCCTCTTAACTAAGGAGTGACCTAAATCTAAATATTTTCTGTAACATACTGACTTTCCTGCATCTTTTGAGTCGATAATCACAAATCACGTCCAACCCAAAATGCACAAAAAAGCGGACAGTTGTTAGAAAGAAATAAGAGGATAAGATAAGGAAGAAAGAAATATTAGAATAGATGAAGATGAAGTACCAACAACAACACAGAATCTCACATCACAGCGGAACAAAATATAATATAGAAATAAATCTTTACAAAGAGCTTGAAATAAAACTTACAATCATCAGAGCCTATCACACATCTGGACAAATATAATAATCTGTACAATCACATGGCGGAATATATAATATCATACGTCTGTACTCTTCCAGTCGTCTCTTCATAGCCCCCGATAACCTGAACCTGTACGCTTGGTCTAACCCGAGCGTTACAAACTCAGATCAGTCCGGTGAACTAGAGCGAGAAAAACACGCTAAGTTTATAGGTATCACACAACTTGATTTAAAGTCAAAATCTTTTTGAAGGAAAATGATAACCATAAGACCAAATCCATACATAAATACGGACGATTTTTACCTTATGATAACCTCAAACATTTTTGAACTCAATATTCTTCAAATATTATAATAGTGTCTAAATACAAATAAATATCAATCTAGCAGAACGCTTGCATCTCAAGCTCTACATATATAGTATACAATCAAAACCGCGATCGCTAAATGGAGACTGGCTTTCCTGGCAAGGTATGAGACCACCTTCCCAACAATGTACCTCTGGAGATGAATACATTAGGGTTCAACAAGAACATCTTGCAACTTAGGCTAAATGACCGGCCCCTCACTTTCTCTTGAAAGTACCAAATATATCATTACCACAGTTGGGGGCCAGCCAACCGAACTGATAGCATACATACAAAAGTAAAAAGGGACAACCCAAGGCATTTAATTTCTCTAGATCAGGTAATGATATACCCTTTTGACGGGTGCGACACACCTACCTGTGCGACCTACCCGATTTTGTGCCATTTCCCGGTTGATGAGGCTTGAGGTTATACTTACTTTTTAGAACATCTAGCCACCATTCACTTTGAATGCCACATCTTTAGATCCTTCAGAAATCACTAATTGACGTCCACAAAAATACTCTAGTTATTTAGCTAAGAGAACAACCATTCTCCGCCACCAAATATGATACGTTTGAAGAAATCAACATACGTAATTCCTTTGGAAATACTCTGTCAAACATCCGTCCATACAAGTCATTCAACTTGTTCTTCCCTGCAACATGTTCTTCCCTGCATCAAATACGTTACCTCAAATAACATTTTTCAAAAAGAATTATTAAATTTTAAACTAATAATTTCTATAATCGTAAATAAAGACTATTTAACATCAAACAATTTATTTAACAAAACAAAACAATTCATTAAATTAAACACGTTTATAAATATAAACATGACCAACAAGATAAGTTACCTCAATTGGTTCCAATCATTAGAATAACGATTTTGGGTTTTTACTAAAATTAAAAAACGTTTAATTTCATCGGTTCAATCAACATATGAGTATATAATTAACAAATAGTCAATCATTAACAACCATTGCACACGATTATAAACCCGACTTATACAAAATATAAGTGGGAAGAACTGAGTGAGTTTAACTCACCATATTTTTTTCGTTGGATGCTTTAATTTCAGTTAAATTAACTGTCGTCTAATTTAACAAAAATTTCCTGCTACGTCCAAATCTATCCAGGCTATTCCAACATGTTATGCTCGTCACCATAATCCCATTGTAATATGTTCCGTTAAATTCTGTTCACCAGATAAAAAGTTATTCGAGTTATAACATCCAATTTTAATTATATAATTAATTATTCCTGACTAAAATTTAACTAAATAAAAATATTTATTTACGTTTTTATCTATCTGCCGATTACTTTGATCGGAGAAAACATGGGCTTGACTGAACAAAACTTTTGCTCCCTTCGTAGTACTTTAACCTTCTTCGTGCTTGTCTCTTTGCTCACCCCTCCACGTATGTATTATCTTCCGATGTTCCATATCCTTTTCTTTCCAGGCTAGGTTTTCCGATCTCATAAATAATAGTCTCTTCTCTCTTTTTAATAATAAGCGGTCCAAATTAATGTACAACTGACTTTCAAAACAATACGACCCTTTTCCTTCGTGTAAATTGTTTCCAATCAAAAGTTTGACCCAAATTTTTATACTTTCTGCACCTTCATTTGTTTTCTGCCCGCCCATTATTTTATTCCACTGCCTTCTTTAACACCCCTTCCCTTCACGCAATAATCTCCACAACTCAATATGCCTTCCTTCATAAACCGTTCACCCACCTCACGCATGCACCCGCAACCACCATTCATCGATCAAAGGTCCATCGGAAACCGGCGCTGCACGTGCCTCGAAGCCCTCTTCCATCGACTAGAACACCATCCCATCCGGTTCTCCCTATCTCCTGAAAAAGGCTTCGAAATGCTGCGACTTCCTGGTCATCTGTCGGCCACAACACACCATAGAAACCGATCTCCACCAGTCAAGGGAAAGATCTCAAGGAGCTAGTATTTTCGCAGTAGGGAGATTTTAATTTCAAAGAGCAGATTACGAGACTAGGGGGGAGAAGTTAAAGAAGAGATGGCCATTGATATATATATATATATATATGTGGCAGATGCAGTAAGGGTTGACCAATTCTTTGGGTTTGACGCACTAGGAACAAAACATATGGGGTATATACATGGGGTTAGAATTATTATTAAATTATTTTTTGAAATTTAAGGTTGAATTATCGCGATAAAACCACTACATGCGATCTCCAATCAAGACAAAACTTCTAATCCTAGCATAAAAAATATTTCGGAACCAACGGGACAGGTTTCGTCGAATTCCGAGGTCGTTCGTAAAAATCTCTTTATAATTCACACATGAAAAATCACGCATTTAAATTTCCTACGATCACAAAATAAATCCAATCAACTTGAAACTTTGAAATTCTACTAGATCTTTTCCTTAAAGATCCAATGAAATTTGTTTCATTAGAATCAGAGTCCATTTGCCCAGCCGTTTATTGATTTAAAGTTATCCCTATCTAAAATTGGCCAAAATAAATAAACGATTAAATAAAAACAAGGGCGTTTGGCGCTGTGGATCAAATAAAACTCATTTGGTCGAAATCCGACTCCATTTGGAAAATGACGATATTTTATAATTTTAATTGTTTGTTGGTTTACAATTAAATTTCGTACGCTCACATATTAGCTCCGTTTGGCCCCAAAATTTGCAGCGCACTATGTTTTGAAATTCCAGATCCAACAAAATTCATTTCATTGCAAACGGAGGTCATTTGAAAATTGGCTATTTCTAAGGCTTTTAATTAAATTCCAGAATAATTCTATTTTAATAATAAATTATTATCATCATGAATATATCCAAATAAAATATGTATAGTTCAAATATAAATTATAAAACTTAATATCAACATTTTCGGGTCAAATGTCTCCAAATTATATAAAAACCATTATAAATTTATTAAATAAACGTTATCATTTATTAACGATTTCCATAGCGACTATTATAAAATTTGATTTGGACATAACTAACAATCAATAGACTGAAATCTAAATTTTTCTCTTCCATTAGAAAATTATAATCAACTAGATTCAAACGTTTCTTGTTTTACGGAATTCTGACTTATATCGGACCCTGTATATTCAATTGAAGTTCAAAACTTAACATTACGAACTACCGTGCCATTTCGAGCTCAATTATAATTATATATAAATATAACGTTCAAACTTTATTTTATAATCGAATTAAATATTAAAAACCATTAATATTCCAAATATAATATTTTAAACAATAAAATAAATAAAATATTTGGCTACCAGAAATATGGGACGTTACATTCTTCCCTCCTTAAAAGAATTTCGTCCCCGAAATTACTAAGGTGAGAAAAATGCTACAAATCCCATCACATTTCAAAAAACCTAAATTATTTTAAATTAGAAACCAACTTATTATTGTTAATATAAATTTTCAAAATATCGAAAATTTTCTAACACTTTATATTCCTGAAAAAATTCGGTAGAGTCTCCCCTGTATGGAGTGACTTCTGCGATTCGCAGGGATAAATAATATATATACATCGACCCACACAGTCGAAAAACAAAAACCAAGAACCAAAAATTTATATTTTCGTTTAGGTGTACCTTTTACGAGCGCTATTGAGCATACTTGCTCAATCTATTTCGATTTGCACAACCAAAATTAAATCATCAAAGCCATCTGGCACCTGTACTCAACTCAATATATCACGTAAGTAACAATTACATGAAATTTTAATTAATACTTCATTGATTATCAAGTATAATTGTACAGATTCCAAGAACTAAACATAAAACATCATTCAGTTGCACATATAGGATTAAATCCTTAATTCCAATTCATATGCAGGTTTATTTTTGTTATGCTGGAATTCAGTTTCAATTCATTCAACTCTATTTTAAACTGTTGATGAATTATATACAACCAGTCTAGCAAACAATCATCAATCAATAAACCAAAGCACAACCAACTCAATCAATTCAATTGAATTTACATTCAATAGTATTATTTAATTTGGTTTAACATATTTGAATAGAAATCGGTTAATATCCAATTGATTTCTACTTAATTATTATTCATTAAATCCCCAATTTCAAATCTACTTTATTTAATTTCAAAATAATTTCGAATTGAATTTTTACTTAACCAAGTTAAGTTCCAATTCAAATTTTTAATCCAATTAGAATTCCAATAAAATCAATCAACAAATAACAAGTACCTTAATAATTTAATAAAATTATTTCCTTTCTACACAAAAATATAATTTGGGTAAAGTTATTTCATTTACCCTCTTTACAAAACAATATTGTATCCATTGCCAGTTCAACGCTTTTCAACACTAGAACCGATCAACCAACACAATACAAAACATTTGTATATAAAATTTACAAATACGATCTCATATATATACACTCAAACTTAATCTAGGGTATTACTGACCCTATCTCTATCGAGTTATACCACAGAGCCAAGGTTATTACTAAACCATTACTCTGATTCCACTGTAACATACTGACTTTCCCATACCTTTTGAGTCGACAATCACAACTCACGTCTAACCCAAAATGTACAGAAAAGCAGACAGTTATTAGAAAGCAATAAGAGGGTGAGAAAAGGAAGAAAGAAATATTAGAATAGAAAAAGATGAAGAACCAACAACCTAGAACTCACATCACAACAGAACAAAATATAATATAAAAACAAATCTTTACTAAGAGCTTGAAATAAAATTTACAATCATTAGATTGCATCACACATCTGGATAGTTATAATAATCTATCCTCATATACAATCACATAGCAGAATATATAATATCATACGTCTGAACTCTTCCTGCTCGTCTCTTCATAGCACCCGATAACGTGAATCTGTACACTCGGTCTAACCCAAGCATTACAAACGCCGGATCAATCTAGTGAACCAAAGTGAGAAAAACACACTAAGTTTATAGGTGTCACACAACTTGATTTTAAAGTCAAAATCCTATTGAAAGAAAAGGATAATCGTAAGACCAAATCCACACATAAATATGGATGGTTTTACCTTACGATAACCCAAAACATTTTCGAAATCAATATTCTTTTTATATTATAGTAGTGTCTAAATACAAATAAATATCAATCTAGCAGAACGCTTGCATCTCACGCTCTACATACATAATATACAATCAAAACCGCGGGCGCTTATTGGAGACTATATTTCTTGGCAAGGTATGGGACCACCTTCCCAACAATGTACCTCTAGAGATGAATACATTGGGGTTTAACATGAACATCTTGCAACCTAAGATATACATGACCGGACCCTCACTTTCTCTTGAGAGTACCGAATATATCATTACCACGGTTGGGGGCCAGCCAACCGAACCGATAGCATACATACAAAAATAAAAAGGGACAACCCAAGGCAATTAATTTCTCCAGATCAGTTAATGATATACCCTTTTGATAGGTGCGACCCATATAGCCATGCGACCTACCCGATTTTATGCCATTTCCCAGTTGATGGGGCTTGAGGTTATACTTACTTTTCAGAACATCTAGCCACCATTCACTTTGAGTGCCACATCGTCAGATCCTTCAGAAATCACTAATTGACGTCTACAAAAATACTCTAGTTGTTTAATTAAGAGAACGACCATTCTCCGCCACCAATTATGATACATTTGAAGAAATCAACGCATGTAATTCCTTTGGAAATACTCTATCTTACATCCATCCATACAAGTCATTTAGGAATAGGATGAACCGAAGACACCCTCCTACCACATCCTATATAGATAATCACCCCATGGATCGGTAGCGAGAAGTCCTTTCAATCCGTAGATTCCAACCACAATAGAATCATAGTTTATCTCAGGGCGCGAACCAGAGATTATAAGTAATTCTTCCATTTTATGAAATTCCACGGTCTTCAATGCTCCATCTTCAATTTGACATCTTCCACGTTTTTGCTGGTTCGGAATGGTTTTCGAATATAAATTCAATCCCGGTTTATCCGTACCAACAATCATATTGGCCAGATCTGATAGTCGGTTATTTAACTATCAAATAAATAGTGAGCATAAAATGAGTTCACTGATTCAGTACTCAGCATAACTTGACCTCTTTAATTAAACATTTGTTAATTATATTCTTTAAATCTTCCAATATTTGGAGTTTATATTTTACATTTTATTATAAATAAGAATATTCTTAAAAATAACTTCATTCACTTATAAACTTTTCAAACACAGTTTTTAATATTGTTTACGAAAATCATAACTTATGTTTCCCCCAATTTCTCTCGTTTATAAACTAATACCATTTTAGATAATCGTGAAGTCATTTAAGTTGGGGTATTTTATTTACCTCTCAGACCTTGACCAACAATATTCATATCTTCAAAATAGAAAGAAGTTTGTTAACCACCCGGTTTCATTTGAAAACCTTATTTAAATCTCCATAATGTTTACTTAATTAATTATTAAGTAAACTATGCTATATTTTTTTTAATAATCATTTATAATATTATACTCAAACTTCAATCCCATTATAAAATTCCTTTACTTCTCTTTATAAATATTCTTCAACTTGTTTGCAACAACTATGCTATATTTTTTTTAAATCATATATATCTGTCTTTAACAAATCTAATATATCTTTACCAACCTTATATAAATATCTTTACAATTCTTACATTTTTTTTACAACTCTTATATTGACATCTCTTACGAATCCTTATATTTATCTTTATCAAAACAATTCAACTTATCATATGTAACAAATATTACGGATTTCATTTCAAAACTTTTTATTTTCTTTTATTGTACCCTTTTCAAATCATTCTGACAACTTATGCGTTGTTTAAAATCGTATAGTGATCTTTTTAAAGACCTTGAGTTCATAAATCAAGCAGTTCAATTTATCATTTATAACAATTGTTACACATTCATTTTTCAAAACTCATATTTCATTTACAAATTCCATTTGTAATTTTTTATCGACAACCAATATTTCGATTACATTTCTAAACTCTTAATTTCCACTTACAAAATCATTTGTAAATCATTTAATACAACTTATATTCGTTTCCATTTCCAAACCTTTTTCTTAGCTTATACTCTCGCCTTTGATTAACATTCCAAACTTTAGAACATAACATTCCAAACTTTGGAATGACTTCATCTCCGCTTAACATTCCGAACTTTGGAATATCTCATTCGGATCCTCGGAATAAATCTCACTTTGTTAACCATTTCATACCATTTTCCAACTTCTCAATTTCCTTTTTCTAACTTAAAATATTAAGTAAATATTTAATATAAGCTATCGTATTTGCTTAAAATCCCTTTTTAACTTCTTTATAAAAACTCAGGTACTTAATATAAACCTCGTTCATAAACTCCTTTCACCATTCAATTCGATTCCATTTCAACTTCGATTACTTTTTAAATGAATTCCAATTAAAAAGCAGTTCTTAAATTATTATTAATTAAAATAATAATTTACTTCATCATTAACAACCATAGTAGTAGTTAATTTCTTTATCAACTAAAATAAATAGTAAATTCCTTTTAAAATTCTTATTAAAATTAAATAAATATTCGTTAAACTATTTCATTATATTAATTCAAACAAACTAATTTAATAATCTATCCTAGTAAAAATGGTTGACTTAGTCAACTCAAACACGGTTATCTCGTTAACCAATTCCAATTAGTCTTTCTTTAAATTAATTAATAATATAATTAATTTAAATAAATTCCATTTAATTGTTTCTTAAAAACAATTATCCAACTCTTAACTGTTAGGTTAATTTCCCACTCTCTTGCTTATCAATCTGATTAATATCAGAATTTGCTTTACTGAAAATCATTTAATAATTAAATATAACTTAAATAATAAATAATAAATATTTATTTCCTTTTGATAACTTTTATTCAAAATAATAAACCTCAAAATCTATGTCTAGTTATAAAATATATTTTATAACTTCATTTCTATCAATTCACCTTATGGTAAATCAATATAAATACAACGATTCATTTTTAGGCCATTTAATGCTTGTTACTCAACCAATATTACCATTGGTTTGAAAAAAACAAATATTGAATTTCAGGTCAACGGTCAACAACCAGATCAATCATTTCAATTAGAACAGTTCATATGATGATAATATGAAAATAAATAATATTCAATATATTTGAGGAATCCAGTTGGATCCCTCCTAGCTATTCTTCCCTGCATCAAATACGTTATCTAAAATAACCTTATTCAATAAGAATTATTAAATTTTAAAATAATTTTTGTAACGTTAAATAATGACTATTTAACATCAACCAATTTATTTAGCACAACAAAACAATTCATGAAATTAAACACGTTTATAAATATGAACGTGACCAACATGATAAGTTACCTCAATTGGTTCCAATCATTAGAATAACGATTTTGGGTTTTTACTAAAATTAAACAATGTCTAATTTCATCGGTTCAATTAACATATGAGTATATAATTAACGAACAATCAATCATTAACAACCATAGCACACAATTATAAAACTGACTTATACAAAATATAAGTAGGAAGAACTGAGTGAGTTTAACTCATCGAATTTTGTTCATTGAGTGCTTTGATTTCAGTTAAATTAACTATCGTCTAATTTAACTGAAATTTCCTAGTGCTTCCAAATCTGTCTAGGCTATTCCAACATGTGCTCGTCACCACAATCCAATTGTAATATGTTCCGTTAAATTATGTTCATCAGATAAAAAGTTATTCGAATTATAACGTCCAATTTTAGTTATATAATTAATTATTCATAAAATTTAACAAAGTAAAAATATTTATTTACGTTTTTATTTGTCTACCGATTACTTTGAGTGGAGAAAACATGGGCTCGATCAAACAAAACTTCTGCTCTCTTCGTACTGCTTTATCCTGCTTCTTGCCCGTCTCTTTGCTCACTCCTCCACGTATGTATTAACTTCCGTTGTGCCATTACCTTTTCTTCCCAGGCTCTGCTTTCTGATCTAACAAATAATAGTCCCTTCTCTCTTTTTAATAATAAGCTGTCCAACAAAATGTACAACCAACTTTCAAATCCATACAACCCTTTTCCTTCACGTAAACGGTTTCCAATCAAAAGTTTGACCCAAAGTTTATACTTTCTGCCCCTTCATTTGTTTTCTTCCCACCCCCTTGTTTTACTCCACTGCCTTCATTAACACACCTTTCCTTCAGGCAATAATTTCCATAACTCAGTACGCCTTCCATCAGAAACCGCTCACCCACCTCACGCATTCACCCCTAACCACCATTCATCGATCGAAGGTCCATTAGAAACCGGCGCTGCACGTGCCTCGAAGCGCTCCTCCATAAACAAAAATACCATACCGTCCAGATCCCCTAATCGCCTAAAAACGGCTTCGAAATGTTATGACTTTCTGGTCATCTGCCGGCCACAACACACCATAGAAACCGATCTCCACCTGTCAAGTGAAAGCTCTCAAAGAGCTAGTGATTTTTGCAGTAGGGAGATTTTAATTTCAAAGAGAGGATTACGAGATTAGGAGGGGAGAAATTGAAGAAACGATGGTCATTGATATATATGTGGCAGCTATAGTAAGGGTTGACCAATTCTTAGGGTTTGACGTTATAGGAACAAAACGTATGGGGGTATATATATGGGGTTAGAATTATTATTAAATTATTTTCTGAAACTTAAGGTTGAAGTATCATGATAAAACCACTACAGGCAATCTCCAATCGAGACGAAACTCCTAATCCTAGTATAAAAAAAAATATTCCGGACTTGATGGGACAAGTTTCATCGAATTCCGAGGTCATTTGTAAAAATCCCTTTATAATTCATACGTGAAAAATCACGCGTTTAAATTTTCTACGATCACAGAATAAATCCAATCAATTTTAAACTTTGAAATTATAATAGACCTTTTCCTTACGGATCCAATGGAATTTATTTCACTAAAATTGGAGTCTGTTTGGCCAGTCGTTTATTCCTTTAAAGTTACCCCTGTCTAAAATTGGCCAAAATAAAATAAATGATTAAATAAAAACACGGACGTTTGACGCTGCCACGATCACATGGTTAATCGGATTGCTATCAAATTTTAAATGTAACAACAAATCACTAATACTGATCCAATAAAACTCGCTTGGTCGAAATCCGACTCTGTTTGGAAAACGACGATATTTTATAATTTAAAATTTTTGTTGGTTTACAACTAAATTTCGTACGCTCACATATTAACTCCGTTAGGCCCCAAAATTTACCGCATGCTGTGTTTTGACATTTTGGATCCAAAAAAAATTCGTTTCATTGCAAACGGAGGTGGTTTGAAAATTAGCTATTTCTAAGGCTTATAAAATATCGATTAAATATTAACTAAATTTCAAAAATAATTTTATTTTAATAATAATAAATTAATACCATTACAAATATATCCAAATAAAAAATATATATATTCAAATATAAATTATACAACTTAATATCAACATTTTCGGGTTAAACGTTATCCAAATTATATAAAAACCATTATAAATTTATTCAATAAACGTTATTGTGTTTTAACGATTTCCATAGCGACTATTTTAAAATTCAATTTGGATATAACTAAAAATCTATAAACTGAAATATGAATTTTTCTCTTCCATTAGAAAATTATAATCAACTAAATTCAAACGTTTCTTATTTCACGGAATTCCGACTTATATCGGATCCTATATATTCAATTGAAGTTCAAAACTCAATATTACGAACTACCATGCTATTTCGAGCTCGATTATAATTATATGTGTATATATATGTATATAACGTTCAAACTTCGTTTTCTAATCGAATTAAATATTAAAAACAATTAATATTCCAAATATAATATTTTAAACAATAAAATAAATAAAATATTTGGCTACAAAAAACAGGACATATGTTTTCTAGGGGGATATTTTAAATAAAAATAGTAGATAGCCTAGGAGTGAGGATTTGAGGGACTACGGGACTGATCTAAGGACGATATGAGTGATAGTTATTATTTAGATTTTTAGTAATTAAAATAATAGAGTTGTCAATAGTTTTAGTTTACAATTTTCTTCAGATTTCTCATTATTTTCTGTAAAATATATTTTCAATCTTTTTTCTTTACAATTATTCCTATTTTCCAGTTTATTTCAATTATATACCTTTTCTTTCATACATTCTGGACACGTTATTTTTTAAAAGTAAATTTAATATTTTTACTTACATGAAAAATAATGGAAAGAGTGCGATTTTTACGAAACATGAATTAAATAGGGAAATGCTGAAGTTACAAAAAATACTATACAACATGTAAATCTGGAATAAAAAAGAACCAGACTATAACTATAGAAAAATATTATGAAACATGTAGATCTATAACAAAAAAAATTGGACTGAAATTGAGTAAGCCTTGGGAGCTTGAAATAAAATTATGACACCCATCATAACTTAAAAGGACTAAAACATGGTATGATATTACTATTTGTCTTAGTGAAAATTGAATATCATAGAAAAATACTCAGGTCTTGGAGACTGGGCAGATAAATAAGACTCAAATCTTAGGGACCAAGCACATGAATAAAAAACTCAGATTATAGAGTTTGAGTATGGGGAAGCACGAAAATAGAATCATATTTGTTAGGACCCATACTTGAAGCATATCATTCATGATGGAAGGCGTAGGATCTCAAATTTTGTAGAATGGGATTGGGTGCGCAATGTTGATTGGGGTAAACAAGCGGTTAAAATGGGGGATGCTGGGTCAATGTGCACCATAAATGATCGGGCATGCATGATTTTATTAAGGTAAATAATTCGTTGCTACGTCTATGCATTAGATAATGTCCATTTGTTGGATACATAGATGAATGTTGATAAGGTTGGGTGCCAGTTCACTGTCCAAGCGAGTTTTTAGTCAGTGCAAGGGGCATGATACCTAACAGTTTGATGGTAGCTAGGAAAGGCCGATTGATTTAGGTAGAAATAAGGATTATTCCTTAAAATATTACAACAATAGGAATTATTGTGGAAACAATCAACTTGAACAATCTAACTGTAACAACCCGAATTCTTAACAAACAATAATTAATTAATGCATAAATTGATTGAGGAATAAACTGATAAAATAAATATTAATGAAAAAAATTGGGAATTAAGCAAAATGAATTTACACTATTGTGTCCGTTATGAAATTCTAATTCAAATAGACTTTTAGTTTGCTTAAATCAGATTTAAAAATAAAGAAGGTATAACTGTTTTATGATTAAACAAAACTTCAGGAAATGAAATAAGATAAGACCCAAGTTGGGTTGACCGCTGTGTCGATCTATATAAGGGTATAGGTCGACCCAGTTTGAACCAGACACGAGGCTATGCCTGGCCAGTGACGCATGTTTCTAGATTGTTCTTCCGTTGATGTATTGTAAATGTCTTATATAGTTTAGATCGAAAACCTAAAATCTAATGGCTTATAATATAAACATAAAACACAATGAACCTGGACATACAATCCAATGAAATTGGACACCTAACTCTATTATAAATAGCCTTCAAGACCTAACATAGTCTTCACCACTCCATTTCTCAACCTCTCAAATAATCTTCTTCTCAAATATAATTTTAAAGGAGCATTAGAGGCTTGGTTATACACATATTATAGGTGATATTCATAGATATATGGGGTCTACCAAAGCTTGTTGGATTTTCTCTAATTTTTTGTGAGTATTACTGTGATTATCATATTTCTTCTAAGTTAATGTTAAAATTGATACAATTGTTGTTACAGTGATATCAGACCTAAATCTTTATGTTCATTTGTTGTTTATTTACGGACCCGGTTATCCCTAATTCTTTTCTCTATAAATAATTCTTTTAGATCTGATTTCTATTCCTGTTCTTCCCTTTTTCTTTTTATTTATTTCAGTAAATATGTTAATGCAATATTTGGAAGATTATGGAAAATATGTTAATTTGACATTAATTTGGAAAAATTGTTTATTTGACATTAATTTAGAATAAATATTCATTTGACATTAATTTGAAAAACATGTTAATTTGACATCAATTTGGAAAACATGTTCATTTGACATTAATTTGGAAAAACTATAATTTGACATTAATTTGGAAAACATGTTCATTTGAAATTAGTTTTGAAAACATGTTCATTTGATAGTAGTTTGGAAAACATGTTCATTTGAAATTAATTTGGAAAACATGTTAATTTGATAGTAGTTTGAAAAATATGTTGATTTGACATTAATTTGGAAAACATGTTTATTTGACATAACTAGGAAAACATGATAATTTGACATTTATGTTCGTCCGACGTTAATTTGGAAAACATGTTCATTTGACATTAATTTGAAAAACATGTTCATTTGACATTAATTTGGAAAACATGTTCATTTGACATTAATTTGGAAAACATGTTAATCTGATATTAATTAAGGAAAACATGTTAATTTGACATTCACATTCATTTGACATTAAGTTAGGAAACTTGTTCATTTGACATTAGTTTGGAAAACATGTTCATTTGACATTAAGTTAAGAAACATGTTCGTTTGACATTAATTTGGAAAACATGTTCATTTGACATTAATTTGTAAAACATGTTAATTTAACATTAACTTGTAAAACATGTTAATTTGGCATTGATTTAGAAAACATGCTAATATGACATTAATTTGGAAAACATGCTAATTGTACTTAATTTGACATTAAGTAACATGAATTTTGAAAACATGTTAATTGGAATGAATGATACTTAATTGTTCATTAAGTAACTTGTAACTGTTAAACATCTAAACAGTGATGTATTGAACTTGACTTGACATTGGAAAGCATTGTAGATTATGTTCATTAGTTACAACCTAGGAATATAACAAGGGGTTATATTGGCCTTATTAACGAACTTAAAAGCGTTAAGTTAAAACTTGTCAGATTAATAATATAATCTTGAAGGGAGTCTGTTCCAATGAGATATAAGGGGATCAATTACTTGATTGCTGGTGTGGGCTTATTAAATGAACTTAAGCTGCCTAAAATAAATATGATTGATATTTTCCTTTGAATTGAAAATTTTGACCTTTACCTTGTTGTTTATACTTGGTTGATTTAAATAGATGTTGCACTTGCATTTTTGTCACTGCACCTTGCATATTTCTAATAGAGAAAATACCCATTTTGATTTCTGGAAAAAGAATTCCTTCTTACAGAATATTCTAGATTGTATATTTAAAGATCTTTCCAAAAAAAACCTTTAATTATGTTGATAATTTGATTCATGATTTTCCATTGATTAAATCTTTTCAACATTATGAAAATGACATAGTTGCCAAGAATAAATTTGAGTTCTTTCCCATTTTTGAACCAGTCAATTTTTATTCAAAATTATAAAAGTTTTTTTTGTCTTGTCTTGCATGCTGCATAAGTTATATGCACGTAAATGAGTATATTTTATCCGCTTATTTATCTTGTTTTTCTTTTTAAAATAATTGATACTATGTACTTATATCTGTGTTTTCAGATTGTTGATAAAAAACATGGTTTAGAGCATTTGATGGATAAAGCATGAAGAATTTTCTTAAAAAGAGTGAAGTTTGAAATTGCTAAAGCTTGAATAGATTCAAGCTTGAAGAACGGTTGCAAATAGAGCTCATCTTGGTAGATTTGGCTCACTGAAGACTCATGTTGCGTTCACATTGGCTCATTTGCAAGGCCTCTCACTCTACAGCTGTGTTCACACTGGCTTATGTGTTATTTGGGCTAATTCTTTAGTCCCACATTGTGTAATTAGCCAATTAGTCTTTGTAATATCAGCTATAAATACACCTATATCTTGTTCATTTAGAATTACATTGGGTTTTATTCTATAATTCTTGCTTGGAATAAAATAGTTCTTCTCCCTTTCCCTTTACCTTTTATTGTAATTTATTTACGTTGTTAATTTTATTTTTATCTTCTTTCCTTTTAGCTATGTCTAGCTAATCCCCTTTAATTAGGGGGTGATGATGCTTAGACTAGATTCAATATGAATCACATAGCCAAAAAGATTAGAACTTCATGTATATAGATCTAGATCTGAACCAATGGTTAGATCTGAACCTTCATACTCTGTGTTGTTTAAGAGCTATGCTCCTTCACTGGGTATATTCGAGTTCGATCTAACGCTTATCAGATTTAGATCTAATTTTTAGGGTTTAAGAAATAAAATAGTGAATCTGTCCTGATAGCCTATGGTTGTTTAAGATCTTAGCTTCTACATAGGCTATACTTGTCGTTATTCACATATTTGTTTCTAGAAACCTAATTATCGTTGATTCATGTTTGTGACAGACACATGAATTAGATCTGCATCAATCTGTTTGGTTATCAATTCATGTTAATCTAGTTTATGTCATTGCTCCCTAGTTGCTTTCATTTATTATGTAAAACTCTCTTCTTCTTTTTTTTTTTTGTTATTTTCAAATAACCAAAATTTCGGAATAACTTGATTGAATTTATTATTAAAATAATTTTGGTCCCAGAGTTCAACACCCTTTACAACAACCCTTGTTGTTTAGGAAAACCGAACAAATTGAATAGTTGTTTGCAATTGTTTAATTTGTTTGCAAACAAATTTGGGCGCCGTTGCCGGGGATCAAAATAATTTGTATTACTAAATCCTTCGGGATATATTATTATTTTATTTTTATTTTCTCTTTAGTTTTCCTTCATTAAAAAACACAATTTTTTTTATTTTGTTTCCTTTTGTTTTCTATTATAGACAGAAAAAAAATCTTATTAATTGATTTGGTATTTGATTTGTGATACCGTAATCTACCAAATAAGAGGAAAAAAAATAACTTGCAAATTTAGTTTGATTTCTTTCCTTTTTACAATCTCTTTCCATTTTCTTTCATTTCTTCTTTTACAAGTTTTATAAAAAATGATTGCAGAAGATTTCTTTTCTGTTTTCTATTTCTTTTATATTCCCTTCTTCTATCTTTGCCACCGTCCCTTACGCATCTTTTCCAATCCATTTGTCTTCCACTCTCAAACCACCTCTGAACAACATACGCCCCACCACCAGTACGCAACCTATATTCTCCTTCATTCACAACAATCTCTTCCCACGCTGAATACCCCCAATCATCATTAATCTCCCCGAGCCAAACCATACTCACCACTTTCAACTCTTTCTACCATCCACCTAACTGTCTACCATGCTCCAACTCCATACCATTCACCGTCACCACCAAAAACAATCAGCTCTTTCATCACTCATGAAAACAATTTCTGACTTCAAAATTTCCCATCCCTACGTTCGCATAAACTAGCAATCCACCACAAACTCTTCCCGAACCACCCCTTTCCTTTCTGCATACACTGCAGTCCACCACCACATACACATTCACAAATATATACTTCTTCTTCCTCATCTACTACGCTCATCAACCATAACTGTCCAAACACTTCTCCCCATACCACCATCCGTACCATAACCCACGTTTGCCACATTCAAGCCTCACAAGTTTTTGCAACAAAGACCACTACACCACTGCAAACCGATCACGCAGCTGCTCACCCCGACAAACCCGCCTTCACTCCACTCCACCTCTAAACCACTACAGCGAGAAACAACTCTCGTTCCACCCTGCGACAACCATCAATACACGCTCTTCCTCCTTGTCAACATAAACTCTACGCAACTCGAGCAATTGAACCACCGCTGACCTCATCCCATCTCAATTCGAAAGATTTGTTTCATGAATGCAACTTGAATTCAAATGCAAGCCCAAAAAGAAAAAAGAAAAAAGAAAATGGATTTAATTTTGTTTTAGTAAGAGATTTGTTTCCTGAACAAATCGAGGCGGCGTGCTTATTTTTATTTTTGGGGACTTGTAGAATTGTGAAAATAAGGGTGTGCACTCCTTTTTTGTTTCTGGAATACTCCTTGTTTTCCTTTGTGCATTGGGTTAACTTAACTTATGGGCTTGTGCTGAGCTAATCTTCTTAATTAAGGCTTGTTTTATTTTACTTGCTTGCTTGTTTGTTTTGTTTTTTTTTCTTTTTTCTCTTTAAAAAAAACAACAACAAGGGCCAAAGTAATAAAAGAACAAATTCAAGCAAACGAATAAGAAACTTAGGAAGGGTTGGAGCGGTTGCACACCAAGTGGGGTGTGAACGCCCTAGCGCTACTTAGTTGCACTGGACGGACTGCCGATCTAGGTGAGAATTTTCTAAACTCTATAGGTGCTCTGCTATATATATATATATATATATATATATATATATATATATAGAAATTGCTAGTAAAAATCTTCTGCAGCGGTAACGACTTTCTTGTAAAATCTTTTAATTTCTGTGATTATTATTTCTGCATCTTTATTTATTCTGTTAAGGGTGTGGGGAAGTCATTACCCTTCCTTGGCCCAGAAATTGCATTCATACTAGGAAAAAGCTGCATTAATAAATAAAAATTGTAGACTACGGACTTAAGGGCGTCATGGGCTCAATTAGGGTAAAGTTTATTCTCTTAATAACTAGGACTATACTAGCTAACTCTCCCAGTGTCTAATAAAGGGTGGAGTTTCGAACCCAGTCAGGTTTTTAAATCTTCAGTTGCATTGCTACGGTGATTCATGATGCACTGATAAATCCTGTCCCGATTTGGCTGAGACTTGTTACTTGTGTAGTTTGAAGTTATTAGGTTTATAAATTTTCAATTAGGAGCTATTAAGGACATAAAATTTCATTGTAGCTAGTTTTTTTGTGTTTGATTGTTTTGTGAATTGCCACAAATAAAATTTTAAACTCCTTAAAAACAAATAAAAAATTTGAAAAATGAAAAAACAAATTTTTTCTCTTTAGCACTCGTTAATTTTCTCAAACTCCCATTTTTAAAACTTTTCCTCTCTCACCTCTTTCTGAACTTCTCTATTGTCTAAATTTCTTTGGCGAACTCTTTTCTTCTTCTTTCTGGTGCATGCAATCTTGGACCCATGACCAAGAATCTCATCGTTTAGTTAGAGTCAGATTACCTTCTCTTTCCTCAAAACCCATTTTACTCGAACAACCTTTAGAAATGGTTAACGAGCCCGCACCTTGAACCCTTATGGATAGATACTTCCCCGATCGGGTTTCTATTCCTTCTTGCATCATATTGCCCGCCCCAATGGGTAACCACTTTGAAATTCATTTAAATCACATAAACACTTTTCCAAAATTCGGCAATTTAGAACGTGATGATCCTTACATTTTCTTAATTAAATTTGAACAAGTTTGTGCAGCCATGAAATTTCAACAACTAAGTGATTATGGAATCAAACTTAGGTTAATTTCCTTTTCACTTACCGATTATGCAGAAAAATGGTTGTATATCTTGCCTTCAAATACGATCAGAACTTGGTAGGAATTTGTGAATGTTTTTCTAAACAAATTTTACCCCTTGTAAAATGTAATGTCCCGACTTTTTCTGACTATTGACATTTGATTTTAATAAGGAAATTAAAATAAATGATGATTGTTTAAAAGAATAAAATTATATATAGTATGAATGTATATATATGATTATGTTTAAATTTGAAACCATAAAATAAGTATGTATCATTAAAGAATAAACCATAACATAAATAATTTTGATAATAATAAATCTTTAACCTATACAGGTGGATATGATAGCACATGATTTCAAAGTAGAACTTTGCAACCAAAGCCTTAACAAAAACACAAAAAGGTGTTAACAAAGTTTACATATCTAAAAAGGATATTTTGTCACTTAAAGAAATAGAAAAGGTTTTTGAAATAAATAGGATAGAAAAGGACATATGCAGGTAAAACAGCCAAAATCAAGTGCACATAACACATAAAAGAAACCTGCGCACAACATGTTTTGGTAAACGACAAAGTAAAAATCTAAGAAGATATAATGCATGTAACAACAAGACAAATGCTAATCATTTGAAGTCAATATTTTTAAGGTGATTTAACATGAATAGTGAAACTAAGAATGGGAGCAACATCACCTCATTTCAAGTAGCAAATATATAAATCCCCTTAGCAAAATATCCTAAGACTTAAAGATTAAGAAACCCATTTTATATTGCTAAAGAGTAGGGAGTAGGCGCAGACAATTAAATGAGGCATGGAGTGTATATGACATGTTTCTAAAAGAAATAACATAGGACAAAGTGATTAGCCTAAATATCTAAAGGAAACAAACAATTTCTTCATGCAATTGTCCCTGAAAACATGTTGTAGAAGCTATAACAAAGGAATGAGTCTAAGAGAGGTAGTTACTGTAGTGAATGAGAAAAGAAAATGATTTTTATTCATGTGAAGTTTGGATATAAATAGCATACAAAAACTTAAATTCTTCTTTCACAACAAAACACTAAGATCAAAACAAAATACTGAAATTCACAACTAAAAACTGGAGTTCTTTCTAGTAGGAAGTGGAAAGCAATAAAGTGAGTAAACCCTTTTTCAATTAAAAACTGTCTTTGATTGTTTGTAGATGCTTTGAATGCTCTGTATTTATCTAAACACCAAACATAGATATGAAATAAGTACTGGAATTAACTACTGAAACATAGAACTTTGAAATAGTGAGTAAATTAAATCTTTATTTAGAATTTCTGTTTCTATTTACCAGTTAATACCAGTATTAGTATAAGTTTTAGGATTTAGACTGTAACATATACTAAGTTTTAAAACCAGTACAAAAGTGGTAAACTACTGTGAGTAAACTTTGTGCTATTTATAATTATGTTATGATTGTTTGTGAACTTTGGATATAAGTGGTCAGTTATATACTTATAATGAAATCAGATTTCTGTGAAAGCAATGATAGTGAACTACTTGGTGCGAAGCACCCTTATAACACATTTGAATACACCTACTGATTATATGTCAACTATTTGAAATCAAGGACTAAAAAGGGAAATGTATATAACAGTAAACATCTTAGGTGAATGAACTTTGAACTTCTGTTTAACCTATTTAAACTATTATCCATTGCATATATATTATGATGCAGAAATTTATATACATATTTTGAATATGTTGTACTAGGTTAATTAATTTTTTGATCAAGTCTAAGAAACAAAATTGTGAAGAACTGAAAACAGGGAACGAAACTGTGAGTGAACCTCAAATTTATAAAACTCCTAAATTAAATGAACTTTAGCTATCATACTAGATGAGGCCATTTATACACTGCATCTGTCTTTTATTGACAGTGTGGTATCATTTATATTGAAAACCCTTTGGTAGATGAAGAGAAAAATCTCTGTTAGTCCACTAAAAAAAATAGTATGTTTAACCCAATATCTTGGATCTCAGTAATATAAATTAAAAACTGTTTCTGGCGGAGCTTCTTGAGGTTCAGAGGAAGGCGTGGTTTGAGTTTTGTCTACGTCGATGGTCTGAGGAGGGTAGACGAGGTGATTTTGGTTGTGGGGTATGTTTTTGGAGTTGGATTTTTGGTTGGAACGCATAGGGTTTTGGGTTGATCGAGTGTAGAGTTTTCTGGTGGGGAGGTGCGCTTAGACGTCAGCTTCGAAACGGAGGTAGGTGCAGGCATTCCAATGATCGGAGTAAAGTATGGACATTAGAGTTCTACGATGGAAATGGAATTGGAAGCTTCAGCAATATGATGACGGAGGGGCTGATTTTGGAAAGGAGAAGTTTTTAGTTGATGGAGATCCATTCGGGATGATCTCAGGTGGCGAAGGAATTTGCTCGAAGTGGTCCGGTGGCCGTCCGATGGTCGGAGAAGATGTACACAAGCACACAGTACTGTGTATAGTGAAGCAACAGGAAGAAGAAGAAGTGGCACTTTAGAAGTTGGGTACTTTGGTAAATTGGGCAAAAGGAGGGTTGGTACTTTAGCATGTGGTACTACGAGGTGGTAGTTGGCTAGGGAGGGAAATCATGGTTGAGGCATGAAGTTTTGGGATGTGGTACACGGTACTTTGGATGAGGGAAATCATGGTTGAGGCATGAAGTTTTGGGATGTGGTACACGGTACTTTGGATACTTGGTACTGGAGAAGTGGTACTTTGGCTGGAGTGTGAAGTTTTGGAGGAAATCAGCTTGCGCAACGCGCTGTTTTGAAAGTGGTACTTTGGGTAAATACGTTAACAAAAGAGATTCTGAACGAAGTTTTAAATTAAAAACAGTTTTAATTTAAAAATAGAAAATAAAAATAAAGAAGGAAGTAATAAATAAATAAAAAGTGAATTTTTATTTATATATCGTAGGCAAGTGGAAGGAAGACAACAACAGAAGAGCGAAGTGCAAAAACTCGGTTGTAGAAGTTCGACTAGTTTAAAAATAGAAATAATAAAAGGAATAATTAAAATAAATTATAAATTTAATTTATTTATGATAAATTAGAAGTGAGAAAATAATTTACAGGAATAACGAAAGTGTTAAACATCGTATGAACAAAGATGTCTAACGAAGAAAAATACCGTGTGCGGAGCACACGCTTTATCAGTTCATTTCTAAATGATGGACAAAACTAAATAAAATACTGTGTGTGACGCACACACTGAAATTGTTTATTTATAAACGAGAATCAGAATATCCAGATATGAACAAAGCAAACATATACTATCCTGTTTGACTGAAACTCATAATTAAAGGATGTATAAACTGAATTATAATAATGTAGGCTGATAATTAAATATCAACTGTAAAAGACGTTACGTAAATCGTTTCGAAGAGGCCAGAATAAATATTCCACTTCGACTTGAATTATACGACGCGTGTCAGAATATTGAAGACCGAGATATGTAAAGACTATTTTTAAATAGTACCTTCGGTCTATTCAATCCCAGGACAAACCAAAATGGACGAATGTCTAACAACGTATATCTATTAGATTCTACACATCGAATTTACGTAAGTATATTACGTTGTTGGCGGAGAAATTCATTTCTCTTAGCTTTATTGCCCGCAATATATTTGGGTAATCGAATGAGTGTTCTGACATATATGGCAATGTGACATTCAAAGTAATTAAAGAAATAATCTTTCAGAAGGATAAACGTGACCTCAAACCTCACAACTAGGAAATGACAAAAAACCGGGCTATGCAGCATGGCTAGTTGGGTCATACCCAAGCAGGGTGTATTATCACCATCTAGAGTAATTTCTTTTGTTTTTTCATCTCTTTTTCACTACTGCAGCATTCGGTAGCGGTTGCTGATCCCAACCGTGGAGGTGGTCATATATTTGTTACACTCGAGCTAAATGAGTGGACGGTCATGTGAGGCCGGGTTGCAAGACATTCTTGTTGAACCCCGGCGTATCCTCTCTAGAGTACACTGATCGGCAGGTGCTCCCCAACCACATCTGTTGGAATCCAATCTCCAACTAGCGCTCTGCAGTTTTAGATTTTATATTACATATGTGAACGTGAGATGCAAGCGTTTCACTAGATGATTATTTATTTGATAAAAACTATCGTAATATCAAATGTTTTGATATAAAATATTTGGGTCATTATCCATATATTAGTTATGGATTGGTCTAAAGATTTCTAAAGTAAATGAATCTGTCCAAATGGAAAACCCTAATCCTTATTTCCCTGTTTACAATCTATTTAACTGTGTTTACTCACACCAGTCCCCTGAGTGACCCAGAGTTTATTTTTTGTTTTCCTAAACTCTTGGGTACTCATAATAATTATTATGAGTAGACAAGTAGTCCAGGTAGGCAAGTGGAACCCTATGAAGTTCAAGTTCAAGACCAGTCTAGTAGCATATCCATATCTATGTATCCAGTTTGAATATATGTATTATCCTAGTCATGATGTATAATTATGCTATTGTACTATGGTAATGTATTATGATGATGTACTATGATGTATCAGACACTGTTATGTAATATATCAAGTATTTTGTGAAATTCCGCTGTGAGATTCTGATGTTTTCTTATTCTACTAGTTCTATCTTTCCTATCTCATTTTCTAAATTCTTTCAATAATGACACGACTTTCGAGGCATCGAAAATCGCGCCATTACAGTTGGTATCAGAGCAATTGGTTGAGTAGTAACCTTGGCTCTGTGGCGTAACTCAGTAGAGATAGGGTTAGTAACACCCTAGATTTAGTTTAGGTAAATATTGAGAGAGCGTATTTTGAAAATTTAAACTATAAAATAAAATTATATACTTAGTATAGGACAACTAGAGTTATCGACTTAGGTCACCGTTAAATAAATCTTCCGATTAGGTGTAATTATCAAGCAATTATATTTGGAAAGTAGAAAATGAGTTCACAAGGAAGAAGAGACCGAGGAACCAGTAGGACCACCACACAAACCAGTGGAAGGAGTAAAATGAATCAGGGTCGTCCTCAGGATAAGTTCAACAACGTTGAATTGGATTTAGAAATATCCAGTGAATAAAATTGGTATTCCCGGTAATAAAAACTAGACTGGAGTTATTAGTTGGATATAGATTCATGTGAGTTAAGTGGCTAATTTTGTAATAAAATCAAAGTATTGGATTTTAGAAATAAGCTGAATAAATTCCAAATAAATACGGAGTCTGTTCGGAAGGTACAGACGTATAAGAATTTGACTTTAATTAAAAACTAGAATCTACTTGTAACTTTATAATTTCGAGGACGAAATTCTTTTAAGGGGGGTGGACTGTAATGTCGTGACTTTTTCTGACTATTGACATTTGATTTTAATAAGGAAATTAAAATAAATGATGATTGTTTAAAAGAATAAAACAATTGAAAACATATATATAGTATTAATGTACATATATGATTATGTTTAAATTTGAAAGTATAAAATAAGTATGTAGCATTCAAGAATAAACTATAACATAAATAATTTTGATAATGATAATTCTTTAACATATACAAGTGGATATGATAGCACATAATTCCAAGGTAGGACTTTGCAACTAAAGCCTTAACAAAAGCACAAAAAGGTGTTAACAAAGTTTACATATCTAAAAAGGATATTTTGTCACTTAAAGAAATAGAAAAGGTTTTTGAAACAAATAGGATAGAAAAGGACATATGCAGGTAAAACAGCCAAAACCAAGTGTACATAACACATAAAAGAAACATGCGCACAACATGTTTTGGTAAATGACAAAGTAAAAATCTAAGAAGATATAATGCATGTAACAACAAGACAAATGCTAGTCATTTGAAGTCAATATTTTTAAGGTGATTTAACATGAATAGTGAAACTAAGAATAAAAGCAACATCACCTCATTTCAAGTAGAAAATATATAAATCCCCTTAGCAAAATATCCTAAGACTTAAAGATTAAGAAACCCATTTTACATTGCTAAAGAGTAGGGAGTAGGCGCAGGAAATTCAATGAAGCATGGAGTGTATATGACATGTTTCTAGAAGAAATAACATAGGACAAAGTGATTGGCCTAAATATCTAAAGGAAACAAACAATTTCTTCGTGCAATTGTTCCTGAAAACATAGTGTTGAAGCTATAACAAAGGAGTGAGTCTAAGAGAGGTCGTTACTGCAGTGAATAAGAAAAGAAAATGATTTTTATTCATGTGAAGTTTGGATATAAATAGCACATAAAAACTTGCATTCTTCTTTCACAACAAAACACTAAGATCAAAACAAAATACTGAAGTTCACAACTAAAAATTGGAGTTCTTTCTAGCAGGAAAAGGAATGCAATAAAGTGAGTAAACCCTTTTTCAATTAAAAGTTATATTTGATTGTATATAGATGCTTTGAATGCTCTGTATTTATCTAAACACCAAACATAGATATGAAATAAATACTGGAATTAACTACGGAAACAAAGAACTTTGAGATAGTGAGTAAACTAAATCTTTATTTAGAATTTCTGTTTCTATTTACCATTTAATACAAGTATTAGTATAAGTTTTAGGATTTAGACTGTAACATATACTAAGTTTTAAAACCAGTACAAAAGTGGTAAACTGCTGTGAGTAAACTTTATGCTGTTTATAATTGTGTTATGATTGTTTGCGAACTTTGGATATAAGTGGTTAGTTATATACTTATAATGAAATCAGATTTCTGTGAAAGCAACGACAGTGAAATACTTGGTGCGAAGCACCCTTATAACACATTTGAAAACACCTACTGATTATATGTCAACTGTTTGAAATCAAGGACTAAAAAGGGGAATGTATATAACAATAAACATCTTAGGTGATTAAACTTTGAACTTCTGTTTAACCCATTTAAACTACTATTGATTGCATTATGATGCAGAAATTTATATACATATTTTGAATATTCTGTACTAGGTTAATTAAATTTTGGATCAAGCCTAAGAAACAAAACTCTGAAAATTTGAAAACAGGGAACGGAACTGTGAGTGAACCTCAAATTTATAAAACTTCTAAATTGAATAAACTTTAGCTATCATGCTAGATGAGCCATTTATACACTGCATCCGTCTTTTATTGACAGTGTGGTATCATTTATATTGAAAACCCTTGGGTATATGAAGAGAAAAATCTCTGATAGTCCACTAAACTAAAACAGTATGTTTAAAACAATATCTTGGATCTCAGTAATAGAAATTAAAAACTGTTTTTGGCGGAGCTTCTTGAGGTTCAGAGGAAGTCATGGTTTGAGTTTTATAGGCGTTGACGGTATGAGGAGGGTAGACGAGGTGATTTTGGTTGTGGGGTATGTTTTTGGAGTTGGATTTTTGGTTGGAACGCATAGGGTTTTGGGTTGATTGAGTGTAGAGTTTTCTGGTGGGGAGGTGCGCTTAGATGTCAGCTTCGAAACAAAGGTAGGTGCAGGCATTCCAATGATCAAAGTAAAGTATGGACATTAGAGTTCTGCGATGGAAATAAAACTGGAAGCTTCGGCAATATGATGACGGAGGGGCTGATTTTAGAAAGGAGAAGTTTTTAGTTGATAGAGATCCGTTAAGAATGATTTTAGGTGGCGAAGGAGTTTGCTAGAGGTGGTCCGGTGGTCGGAGCAGGTGTACACGTGCACATAGTACTGTGTATAGTGAAGCAATAGGAAGAAGAAGAAGTGGCACTTTAGAAATTGGGTACTTTGGTAAATTGGGCAAACGGAGGGTTGGTACTTTAGCATGTGGTTCTACCATGTGGTAGTTGGCTGGGGTGGAAAATCATGGTTATGGCATGAAGTTTTGGGATGTGGTACATGGTACTTTGGGTACTTGGTACTGGGGAAGTGGTACTTTGGCTGGAGCATGAAGTTTTGGAGGAAATCAGCTTGCGCAATGCGCTATTTTGAAATGTGGTCATTCCGAAGTGGTACTTTGGGTAAATACGTTAACGAAAGAGATTCTGAATGAAGTTTTAAATTAAAAATAGTTTTGATTTAAAAATAGAAAATAAAGAAGGAATTAATTTTTATTTAAATATCGTAGGCAAGCGGAAGGAAGATAACCGCAGAAGAGCGAAGTGCAGAAACTCGACTGTAGAAGTTCAACGAGTTTAAAAATAGAAATAATAAAAGGAATAATCAAAATAAATTATAAATTTAATTTATTTATGATAAATTAGAAGTGAGAAAATAATTTACAGGAGTAACGAAAGTGTAAAACATTGTATGAACAAAGATGTCTAACGAAGAAAAATACCGTGTGCGGCACACATGCTTTATCTGTTCATTTCTAAATGATGGACATAACTGAATAAAATACTGTGTGCGATGCGCACACTTAAATTGTTTATTTATAAATGAGAATTAGAATATCCAGATATGAACAAAGCAAACATATACTGTACAGTTTGACTGAAACTCATAATTAATGGATGTATAAACTGAATTATAATCATGTAGGCTGATAATTAAATGTCAACTGTAAAAGACATTACGTAAATCGTTTCGAAGAGGCCGAAATAAATATTCCACTTCGACTCGAATTATACGACGCGTGTCAGAATATTGAAGACAGAGATATGCAAGGACTATTTTTAAATAGTACCTTCGGTCTGTTCAATCCTAGGACAAACCAGAATGGACGGATATCTGACAACGTATATATATTAGATTCTACATATCGAATTTACGTAAGTATATTACGTTGGTGGCGGAGAAATTTGTTTCTCTTAGATTTATTTCCCGAAATATATTTGGGTAACCGAATGAGTATTCTGATGGATATGGCGATGTGACATTCAAAGTAATTAAAGAAATAATCTGTTAGAAGGATAAACGTGACCTCAAACCTCACAACCAGGAAATGACAAAAAACCGGGCTAGACAGCATGGCAAGTTGGGTCATACCCAAGCAGGGTGTATTATCACCATTTAGAGTAATTCCTTTTGTTTTCTCGTCTCTTTTCACTACTGCAGCATTCGGTAGTGGTTGCTGATCCTAACTGTGGAGGTGGTAATATATTCGTTACATTCAAGCTAAATGAGTGGACAGTCATGTGAGGCCGGGTCGCAAGACGTTCTTGTTGAACCCCTGTGTTTCCTCTCTAGAGTACACTGATTGATAGGTGCTCCCCTACCTTGTCTGTTGGAATCCAGTCTCCAATAAGCGCTCTGCGGTTTTAGATTTTATACTATATACGTGAACGTGAGATGCAAGCGTTTCACTAGATGATTATTTATTTGATAAAAACTATTGTAATATCAAATGTTTTGATATAAAATATTTGGGTCATTATCCATATATTAGTTATGGATTGGTCTAAAGATTTCTAAAGTAAATGAATCTGTCCAAATGGAAAACCCTATTCCTTATTTCCCTGTTTAAAATTATCTAACTGTGTTTAATCACACAAGTCCCCTGACTGACCCAGAGTTTATTTTCTGTTTTCCTAAAATCTTAGGTACTCATAATAATTATTATGAGTAGACAAGTAGGAAAGTGGAACCCTATGAAGTTCAAGTTCAAGACTAGTATAGTAGCATATCCATATCTATGTATCTAGTTTGAATATCTGTATTATCCTAGTCATGATGTATAATTATGCTCTTGTACTATGGTAATGTATTATGATGATGTACTATGATGTATCAGACACTGTTATGTAATATATCAAGTATTTTGTGAATTTCCTCTATGAGATTCTGATGTTTTATTAATCTTCTATTCTATTAGTTCTATCTTTTCTATGTCATCTTCTAAATTCTTTCAATAATGACATGACTTTCGAGGCATCGAAAATCACGCCGTTATAGAAAAGACATCCAAAATTCGAAATGAAATCGTTAATTTTCATCAACTTGGGGGTGAATCCTTTCCAAATTACTACGAAAGATTTAAAGAACTTCTAGTCAAATGTCCACATCATAGTTTCAAAAAATGGACTCTGTGTCAAATTTTATACGATGGACTCGAAAATAACTCTCGAACCATGCTCGAATCGATGTGTCAAGGAAATTTTCTATCCTAAGATCACAATGCCACTTGTGAATTTCTCGAAAAATTGGCCGAAAAATCAGCTCAATGGGAAAGATCTAATGACAAATCGATTTATTCCCGATTAAACGCTCATCCGGTAGGATCTTCATTAACTTAGAAGCAAAAATAGACGCGATGATAACCAAATTCAATAATGTCCTCTCATCAACTCAAATAAATCAAGCTCAAGCGTCCTAACCCTCGTGTTACAAATGTAACGATCCTAACCACATCCCCACTCAATGCCTACATTCGTTAGAACAACTCAATGCATTTAATAAAGCTAGGAACGACCCATTCTCCCCAACGTACATTCCAGGTAGGAGAAATCATCCTAACTTCTCTTGGGTCCAAAACAATGAAAATTCGAGTTCAGTTCGACCTCCTTTTCAACCATTTTTGAATAATCCTTTAAATCCTTCTTTTCAACAAACTCAATTCCAAAATCTTGTACCACCTTCTCAAAATCAAGCACAACAATCTTTTGTACCTCAAGATGATAAACGATTGACGTCACTTGAAAAAACTCTTGAGGCGTTGACTAAAGCAACGACTCAAAATCTTCAATCAAATAGCAATCTTCAAAACATATTGACTTTGCACATGCAAAACACGAGTCAATCAGTTGCTAAACTTGAAATGCAAATGAGTCAATTAGCCATCTCTATAAGTGAACAAGAAAGAGGTACTTTCCTGAGTCAACCCGTCCAAAACCCTAGAGGACAAAATTTGAATCCCAACCAAATTCACATCATTCATGATTCAAACGTTAGTCACTTAAATGCAGTCACGACTCTTAGATCCGGCAGAAAGATTGAAAACCATGTGGTCAATCAAATGATTTACCGCACGATCTTCTAAACCCTGCTGAAAATTCGACCAACTCGAATCAAAACATTGAGCTAATTTCTAATAAGGACCATCCTCAAACCCAAGAAGCCCAACCTACTGAGTTGTCTACTCCATTTCCTTATAGACTCCGACCTTGAAAAATGATGGACCAGATAGAAAAGATCCTTGAAATATTTAAGTAAGTTAAAGTGAATGTTCCTCTTTTAGATATTATTCAACAAGTTCCACAGTACGCAAAATTTCTAAAAGATTTTTGCACTCAAAAACGTCACACACATGTACCTAAGAAAGTGTTTCTAGCGGCAACTCTAAGCGAAGTCTTGTCCCAATTAATGCAAGTAAAATACAAAGATCCTGGCTGCCCCACAATATCATGTACTATTGGGGAAAAGAAAATCGATAGATGCCTGCTAGACTTAAGTGCTAGTGTTAACTTGCTTCCATACTCCGTCTACCGCCAATTAGGACTAGGATAACTGAAACCCACCAAGGTTACCCTTCAACTTGCTGACAGTTCAATTTAGAAAACTGTGGACGAAATCGAGGATGTATTGATCAAAATAGGCGAATTCATCTTTACAGTTGATTTCATTTTCCTAGAAACTCAACAGGTAAGCAATCCTGCGAACCAGGTCCCTTTGATTTTAGGACAACCCTTCTTAGCAACCTCTAATGTGCTTGCCAACTATACAAATGGGTTTATGAAACTTTCTTTCGGTAACATGACTGTCGAGCTAAACATCTTTAGAACCGAAAACTCTCCTAGCTCTTGTATGGATCAGTTTTCTGAAATCCATACAGTCCACGACGATGAACCTGAGCTCAACCATCTGAACAATGAAATTGAATCAAATTACAAAACTTTGTTTCAAGATATTCCCGAAAAGGTCTCTGATTCAATTCTGCCAAGCCGCTCACAACTGAGTCTATCCCTCAACCAATTTCTTCGGTTGAGTCGTCTCCTAAATTCGAACTCAAAATGCTACCCAGTCATCTTAAGTATGCTTACTTAGGAGATAATGAAACTCTTCCTGTCATTATTGCTTCTGACCTTACTCTAGAGCAGGAACAATTGCTCCTTCCCATCCTTAAGAAAAATAAGGAAGCAATTGGTTGGTCCATGGCTGATATTAAGGGGATTAGTCCTTCGATAGTCCAACATCGAATCCACCTTATAGATGATGCCATGCCCACTCGTGATCCCCGGCATCGACTGAAACCCATCATGAAAGAACCAGTTCGTGATGAAAACTTTAAATGTCTTGATAATGGAATCATCTACCCGATTTCCAATAGTCAATGGGTTAGTCTGATTCATGTCGTGCCTAAGAAATCAGGGATAACCGTGATCCAAAATGAAGCTAACGAGCTTATCCCAACCCACACCCAGACGGGTTAGCGTGTTTGTATTGATTATAGGAAACTGAACGCTGCAACACATAAGGATCATTTCCTTCTGCCATTTATCGATCAAATGTTAGAACGACTAGCCGGTCACGAGTACCACTGTTTCCTTGACGGGTACTCGGGCTATAATCAAATCCCAATCGCTCTTGAGGACCAAGAGAAGACAACTTTCGCTTGTCCATTTGGTACATTTGCATATCGTCGTATGCCTTTTGGTCTTTGTAATGCACCTGCAATCTTCCAGAGGTGCATGATTAGCATTTTTTCTGATATGATCGAGCGATTTTTGGAAGTTTTCATGGATGATATTTCTATCTTTGGGGACTCTTACACTAAGTGTTTACATCACCTTAATCTTGTTCTAAATTGTTGCAAAGATAAACACTTGACTCTTAATTGGGAAAAATGTCACTTCATGGTCCAACATGGAATTGTTTAGGACGTGTCATATCTAATAAAGGAATTGAAGTAGACAAAGCAAAAATCGAAGTTATGTCTATTCTTCCCATTCCCAAATCCGTTAAGGACATCCGATCTTTTTTAGGTCATGTTGGCTTTTATTGTCGCTTGATAAAGGATTTCAGCAAAATCACTTGACCTTTGACTAATCTTCTTGGTAAGGATGATCCTTTCGATTTCAATTCTGATTGCATTTCATCTTTTGAGCATCTTAAAAATTAATTTGTCTTTGCCCCTATGATATGCTCTCCCAACTGGAAGCTGCCTTTTGAAATCATGTGTGATGCCTCGAATTTCGCTATAGGCGCTGTCTTAGGACAACGTATCGATAAAATTCTTTGTGTCATTTACTACGCGAATAAGACTATGAACAATGCTTAAATCAATTCTACGACCACTGAAAAAGAACTCTTGGCAGTCGTTTTCACTCTAAAAAAAATTCAGACCTTATCTAGTTGGCTCACACATCATTGTTCATATCGATCACTCCACACTTAGGTACCTTTTCCCTAAAAAGGATGCTAAGGCTCGTCTCATTCGTTAGATCATTTTACTTCAAGAATTTGACCTTACTATTAGGGATAAAAAAAGGACCTGACAACGTTATTGCAGATCACTTGTCTCGACTTCCAAATGCCCCGTCTTCTTCTCTTCCGATCAACGAGAATTTCCCTGATGACCAGCTATTTTCTTATCCACTGACCCTTGGTTTGCTGACATTGTCAACTACTTAGTTACCAAGCAGACCCCTTCATTTTGGTCTAAGCTGGATAAACAAAAATTATTTTCCCAAGTGAAGCATTTTTATTGGGACGACCCTTATCTTTTCAAGTATTGTCTCGACCAATTCATTCGAAGATATGTTCCCGACACTGAAACTCGCAATGTCCTCTTTTTCTGTCACGACTAAGCCTGTGGTGGTCACTTCGATCCCAAAAAGACAGCCGAAAAGGTTCTTCAATCGGGTTTCTACTGGCCCAACCTTTTTAAAGTTGCTTATGAAATTTGCAAAACTTGTGATCGATTTCAATTCTTAGGGAAAATTTCTAAACGAAATATGATGCCCCTGAACCCCATTCAAGAAGTTGAAGTTTTTGATGTTTGGGGTATAGACTTCATAGGATCCTTCCCTAATTCTTTTGGGAATCTTTATATTCTCTTAGCTATTGATTATGTTTCAAAATGGGTCGAAGTTGTTCCATGCAAAACAAATGATAACAAGGTTGTTGTGCGCTTCTTAAAAAGAAAACAACTTTTCTAGTTTTGGCACACCTCGCACAATAATCAACGACAATGGAACACACTTCTGTAATCGTTCTTTTGAAGCCCTCAGGAGAAAGTATTCGATAACCCACAAGTTATCCACTCCTTAACTTCCTATAACTTGTGGGTAGGTTGAAGTATCGAGTAGGCGGATTAAGCAAATCCTATAGAAAACTGTGAATCGAAATAGCAAAATTGGTCCCAAAAGTTAACCGACGCTCTTTGGGCTTACCACACCACTTTTAAAACAAACTTAGGTATGTCCCCTTATCGGTTGATTTTTGGTAAGCCATGTCAATTGCCAATTGAACTAGAACATAGGGCATTGTGGGAAATAAAAACTTTAAATCTTGACATAGTGCAAGCAGGTGAACTTAGGAAGCTTCAACTTAATGAACTGGATGAAATTGGAAATGATGCTTATTAAAATGAACGAATTTACAAGGACAAAACGAAAGTTTTTCATGATAAATCAATTTTACCTAAAAGTTTCATGCTAGGTCAAAATTTTCTGTTATATGACTCAAGATTGCATTATTGGGTACAATAATGTGTTGTATGATTTTTGTTTGATGATAACAAACATATGATATTATTTAAATGCATTTGTAATTGTACTATTTTATATCACAATGTTTCACAAAAATAAATATTTATTGAATAATATACTATTATACACAATTGAATATATTCACAGTATATTTATTCAATTAAATATTTTATTTCAAAATCTGAAATAGTACAACATTCTAACTCCATTATTGTATATTCATAGCTATAATAATTTACATGAAATCGTGCTATAGAATTGATTTAAATACGATAGAAAATTTGATTTGAACACAATAAAATAATATTTTATTTCAATCAAATTTGTTTATTACAAATATCAGTACAATTTCCTCATTCTGTTTGTTTCTCACTACAACTCTCATCACTCTGTACACAGTCATTGCCTCATTATAGTTACACTCGTTCACTCATACAGTTTTTTTACATGTGTACTTGTCTTCATGTGCTCCAGATTCAGTCCAGCTATCAGTCATCTCCATATCTGTCACAAAAACACACAAGCAATAAACTAGAACAAAAAAAAATAAATACAAGCAAATAAAAATTTATTTTTAAATTTTATTTGCCTCAGAATTACTGTGTGTTTCTCATCTTTTCTCTGACTCAGTCTGATATATATATATCAAGTGCTAACATCTGTTTATGTGTACAGAAAAGAAACTAGTATTGCAACTGAAGAGTAGCCTCGTGGACCAACTCAACTCAGTGCATGTATCAAATCAAGGTAGCATCTGTTTTTTTAGATTTTTTAAAAGCCAGAAAAATTTAAACAAAAGTACTAGTGCAGTATCAATTCAATGGACAAGTACAACAAGAATGGTCGAGGCAACATGGCACGGCAATGGTCCAGTATGCATGGCATTAAGAAATATACCGGCAGGAAAGCATATAAGGGTGCAACAAGGTTTGCCAAGTCAATGATATGTTTACAATGGAGCCAACAAAGAAAAGTGCACAAAAACTTGGTGCAACAAGTTCAACACAGAGTGGATAGCTTCAAATACAACATGCATATAATATTACAAGAGTGAAAACACATAAGCATAAGTAAAATCTGAAATGTAGCATTTGTTCTTATCAGTTCTCATCAAGTGTATGAACTGTGATGAAGCACGACAGGAAATTTTAAGTGAAATAACATGGCAAAAACTACAGCAAGGGCCGATCAAGTTACAAGAAAATAGCCAAAATTCCAGTGCAACAAAGCAACAAGGATATAGTATGATACAAGCACAAAGATTCCAGGTTCAAATATACAAGCAAGAAAACCAGCAAGTAGAATTAAGCAAAATGGTTGGCATAAAGTAAAAGTGGCAACATTCATATGGTACAGCTCTCAAAATTGACAAGGCAAATATGAAGACATGTCTGCCAAGATATGGACAGAAACTACATGGACAAGTGAAGGCTCAACTATACCAGCGACTCAACAATGACCAAGACAAGATATGTAAGAATGTGCAAACCAAGTGTGCAAGACAACATACAAATAGGGATATGTACATAAAGGAGATTATGAGGCCTTTTGTGTAGCTCCTAGTAGAAACTAAGGATAAGTTTTGAGTGTAGGGTTAGGAAAAATATGCTAGGAATTGTCGCGAGTTTACGGGTGTTGTAAGCGTTGTAATTGTTGACTAATACCTAGTAGAAACCTTGAGGAATGCAGCAGTAGGCAGGGTTTTGCCAAAGCTGGGTATGTCTGTGTGTTATTTATTTTTCGCAGTTACTCTGATTATTATTTGTGATTGATATTATTTAGTTACTTAGCAAAAACTGCAATAAACCCTACTCCCTCTAGGGTTAATTTAGATCCTACAAGTGGTATAAGAGTAGGTATTTTTTATTTTAAAATAACTCTAGGGTCATGGATTTCCCTAATGGTGAGTTTTCTAATTGCCAATCTAGCGAGAAATTTACCAGTATAACCCCAACTATTTTTGATGGAACAGACTTTTTTAGTTGGAAACTAAATATGGATTTTATTTAAAATCTGTTAATTCTAAATGTAGGGATATTATTGTAAATGGGTGTGATATGGTAGACAAGAGAAATATTACGATTAATGCTCGTGCAATGCATATTTTATATTCTTATATTGATCGTCAAAATTTTGATCATATCTCACATTGTTCTACTGCGTAGGAAATATGGAACACTCTCGAATCGATATATGGAGGAAAAGACAACAGGAGATCAAAACCCCCGAAAGCAAATTTAAGCTCAGAATTTTGCTTGACAGGATTTACAGATCTCAGATGATGATAGCGATGGTGATTCAACAGATGATGGGTTAAGTAATATGTCATTTAAAAATTTAGCTCATTTTTGTGTTAAATTAAATGAAAAAGTCGATGATTTAAAATTAAAAAATAAAAAGTTTAAACCCGAAAATCTTGAGTTGATTACAAAAAATGATATTTTGGAATTAAAACTTGAAAACGATAAGAAATTTGGAAACTTTGATGCAAAAGTTGTTCAAATTTGGAAAGTAGTTTAGTTCACCTCAATGAGAATTTCAAAAGCTTGAAAATGAAATTTTGAATTTAAAAGAAAATGAGAATGAACTAATTCGTAAAAACAATGTTCTGCAAAAAGAGTCGAAAGATTTTGAGAATATTAAAAATTCCAAAATTACTGAGAAAGGAAATCTTTTGAAAACTGATTTAGTGTTGAATGAGCTTGAGTCTGATATCAAGAAAGTTAAAAATTTCATGTGTATTAAGTGTGGGTCTTTTCAAAATGAATTGTTTGAAATAAAAAGGAATTTCAAAATCCTTGAAAACGAAAACGTTGTTTTAAAAAATAAAGAATATAATTTTTATCGATTAAATTCTGAGTTGAAAAAGGATTTTGAAAAATTCAAGGAATTTGATAAATTTGAGATCGAAAAGCAAAAATGATTTGAATCTGAGATTTCTGAGTCCAAAGCTAAATTCAAATTACTTGAAAACGAAAATTTGGTTTTAAAACAAACTAATGCTGAAAAGAGGAAAATCACTATTAATCAATGTTAAAATCTAATGAAAGAAAATAGCGATCTTAAATCTAAAATTCAACGACTCGAATCAACTTTGACTAAATTTTCGAAAGGAGAGAAATCGTTGAATATGTTGTTAAAAAACCAATTTTTTGTTTAGAATAAAAAGGGACTTGGTTTTGGATTTGATCAAGTTGAAAAACAAAATCCAATTGATTTTTAAAATCCTTTAAATGGCTTTGAAAACGATCAAATTGGAATTTTGAATTCTAATAATTTCAAAGGGTTTTTAAATCATAAGCGATATGAAAACCCGTTTGGAAACAATTCAATTAAACGAATATGGATTCCAAAAAATAACAAAATGAATTTGAATAGGTTTAAATGAATTTGGGTTCCAAAGGGTATGTTAGTGGATAATAATGGATTGTTATATAAGCGGGTTTGGGTACCAAAACGTGTAAATGAAGATAAGAGTGGTAAACCATTCGTTGTTAGACCACTCGATGCTATAAACATTTAGGTACCAAGAATAGGCTAAGGAACAACTGTGTTTAAAAGATAAAAATTCAAATTGTTCCATTTTATTGAATTATTTGAAGTTCCTTAGCCGTAGATTTCTGAGTTAGAGATACAATTGTTCACATTGATTATGGTAAGGCAGGTATGATCTCTGAACTCTTGTTTTTATTTTATTTCCTTTTTATTTTATTTTATGCTAATTTATATTAATAGGGTCATAACATTTTGAGCACATATTGAACACTGTAAATTGAAATTTTGAAATTTATGATGTTCTCGAATGCTGATGAAATTTCACACATTTTTACTGTTTTGAGTTTCTTTTTATTTATTTTTGGAAAATATTGAAAAACTAAACTCAATACAGTGGAATATTGAAAGCCATGATTGATTAATTGTGAAAATTTCATTTTTTTACTTGGCTTGATTTTGAAATCATTCGTTATTGATTGTTGAATTTTTTGGATTATAAAATTTGATTTTTTTAAGCGATTTTAAATAATTCTCCTTAGATTTGAATCAATAACAGTTTATTGCTCTTGATTAAAAATTCTTTGAAAAATTCACTTGTGATTCTTGCTTTAAAAATGATCTTGTGCTGCTATGATAAGGAAATTGATTTGATTTGTTTGAATACCTTAGTGATTGGACAATGGGTTGGAAAATCAGTGACTGGATTCCTTTAAATTCCATAGGCAATTCGAATTTCATATACAAGTGTTTTAAAATTGTCTAAGAGCAATCAGCTTTAGAAATATTAGATAATTTCACATTCTACTGATTGATTTTTGAAACTGATTTTCAAATAGCATTGATATTTTCAGAATCTCTCATGAAATTGATATTTTCAGTTTTAAAATTATTTATGATTATTTATTCAAAAATTGAAATTATTGACCAGTCTGAACCATTTTTTGAAACTAATCAAAATTATTAATAGATTTATGAAATTTTGATGAGTTGTGACTATGGTATAATTCATAACTAGAGGAGATTTTATTCTAAAATCTCATGATGACTGGACAGATTTTATTATTTCTTTGATTTAGAGCTTATTTCACGACCATCTTCTATGTCTATCATATTTCTATCATTCATCATGGTTTTATTTAATTTGGAGAGTTCAAATTATTTTTGGAAAGAAAAATGTCTTGGAAATAAAAATAAAGAAAATGAAATATATATATATATATCTATATATATAATTTATCCTTGGTATTCACTACCATTTAAAAGTCCTCGCGGTTATGCATGGGTGAATTACCTTAATCTCTATGTGCTTCCATTCTCACTTAAAAGACCTTTGGGATGTGCATAGATGGAACTCATTAGAGAGGATAAATTTAAGTTATTACTAACCCCATTTAAAAGACCTTTGGGCTATGCGTGGTTAGCAAGTGCTTAACACATTTTGAGCATATTTAAAATCATTAAAATTTATATTCAAATATTCAATTTTTATTCAACTCTCCTCATTCTATATAATCCATCATAAATCTATTCGTTTTGAAAGTAAAATTTGCTTCTGATTTAAAGATTATTATGATTTTTGTTTGATTTACTGTGATTTATGATATATATTCTCTCTTTTAATTTGAATTTATATTTATGGTCTATATTCGTCATTATTTCAATCTCTATTATTCTTTTGATGATAACAAAAAGGGGGAAATGGTCAAGATTTTGATTGATGAGTATATAATTCAAGAATATTTTAAGATTGTAAATTAAATATCTAGAGGAAGAATGATCAATTGAATTTCCTTATTTATATTTTCCACATATATAGGGGGAGTTCAGTTGTAGGGGGAGCATACAAATACGGGGAGTAGTATATTTCACGCTCAAACACATTTAAAATCTTGTATATGTTTGTCATCATCAAAAGGGGGGATTGTTGGGTACAACAATGTGTTGTATGAATTTTGTTTGACGATAACAAACACATGATATTATTTAAATGTGTTTGAAATTGTACTATTTTATATCACATCGTTTCACAGAAATAAATATTTATCGAATAATATACTATTATACACAATTGAATATATTCACACTATATTTATTCAATTAAATATTTTATTTCAAAATCTGAAATAGTACAACATTCTAACTCCACAATTGTATATTCACAGTTATAGTATTTTACATGAAATTGTGCTACAAAATTAATTTGAATACGATAGACAATTTGATTTGAACACAATAAAATAATATTTTATTTCAATCAGATTTGTTTATTACAAATATCAGTACAATTTCCTTATTTTGTTTTTCTCTCACTACAACTCTCATCACTTTGTACATAGTCATTGCCTCACTACAGTTACACTTTTTCACTCATACACAGACTCATACAGTTTTTTTTACATGTATACTTGTCTTCATGTGCTCCAGATCCAGTCTAGCTATCAGTCATCTCCATATCTGTCACAAAAACACACACGCAGTAAATCGGAAGAAAAAAAATTAAATACAAGCAAATAAAAATTCAATTTTAAATTTTATTTGCCTCAGAATTACTGTGTGTTTCTCATCATTTTTCTGACTCAGTCTGATATATATATCAAGAGCTAATATCTGTTTAAGTGTACAGAGAAGAAACCAGTATTGCAACTGAGGAGAAGCCTCGTGGACTAACACCACTCAGTGCATGTATCAAATCAAGGCAGCATCTGTTTTTATCAGATTATTTAAAAGCTAGAAAAATTTAAACAAAAGTACAAGCGCAATATCAATTCAATGGACAGGTACAACAAGAATGGCCAAGGCAACATGGCACAGCAATGGTCCAACATGCAAGGCATTAACAAATATACAGGCATGCAAGCATATAAGGGTGCAACAAGGTTTTCCAAGTCATTGATATGTTTATAGTGGAGCCAACAAAGAAAAGTGCACAAAAACTTATTGTAGCAACTTCAACACGACTGGATAGCTTTAGATACAACATGAATATAAAAGTGTAAGAGTGAAAATACATAGGCATAAGTAAAATCTGAAGTGTAGCATTTGTTCTTATCAGTTCTCATCAAGTATACGAACTATGATGAAGTACAGCAAGAAATTTCAAGTGAAATAACATGGCAACAACTACAGCAAGGGCCGAGCAAGTTACAAGAAAATGGCAAAAATGCCAGTGCAACAAAGCCACAAGGATATAGTATGACAAAAGCACAAAGATTCCAGGTTCAAATATACAAGCAAGAATACCAGCAAGTAGAATTAAGCAAAATGGTTGGCACAAAGTAAAAGTGGCAACATGCATATGGTACATCTCTCAAAATGGACAAGGCAAATACGAAGACATGTCTGCCAAGATATGGATAGAAACTACATGGAAAAGTGAAGGCTCAACTATACCAACGACTCAACAATGACCAAAACAAGATATGCAAGAATGTGTAAGCCAACATACAAACAGGGACATGTACATGAAGGAAATTGCATCTACATGTGGACAGCATTTTAATGGACACATAGCAAAAATGGTTGAGCCAAAGTCAAGCAATGTTAAAGCTCAAAAGAAAGCAAACAATTTGTACAAAGCAGCATGGACATAGCAACCGTTAGCCAAGCCAATAAACATGGATTCACATATATCAAAATGGCAAAGTGTAGTGACTGTTCTTATCAAAGAATAGCAACGGTTCAAAGTCGATTGTGAAATAGCAAGTCGAGCAGTACAAACATTCTAAGGGATCATCAAGTACAAAAACTGTTCTTATCAGTTCAAAGAATGATATCTGGCAATTTCAAGTGTTCTTTCTATACAAAAGAAATCAAATGCAGACTAAACAAGTATATGGTTCAAGTATAAGTACAAGGAAATATCAACCATAGTGTCAGTTCTTTTTAAAGGAGTATTTTTTGGTCAAGAAATTACGTCAGTTATTTTAAGTTGATAGGGACCAATTCAAAGTCCAAAAAATATAGCAAATAAAGTCACATGCAATTTCAAGATTTCCAGAAAAATATATACGGTTTTAATTAAGCAAGGACCAATTCAAAACAATAAAAATCTCATGCAAATTTCCGAAAGTTTGAAGATTTCAAAGTCTAAGAATACAAAGCCAAGGATATATCATAAGCCCAAAAATTCACACAAAAATCGTAGACCAAGTCATTAATGAAATCAGAGAAAATATTTAGGATTTTTAATCCTATAAGTAAACCATTCATCATCGGCTTTTAATTTATTGAAGATAGAACAAACCAAATCAAAATTCGAATTAAAATCACATACCAAAGATCATAAATAACTTGGATCGAATCATCTCGGGAGCATACAGAGAACTGAAAATTCCATAAGTAGTCGAAGTCGAATTTGGGATTAGGAGCACTAACCCTAGAAAAATCGAGCCGCCATTTTTCTAGAGAGAGAGACCGTGCCAAAAATAAAAGGGGAAGCAATAAATAAAAATGGGTCGGCCAAGTGATTAAAGGGACAAGTACTAAGAGGATTTAAATTTTTTGACAAGGGTTTTAGTTTATGTCTAGTTTTTTTTAATGTTTTTTGATTTGATATTAGATTTTCTATTTCTAATCGAATTTGGAGTTTTCTAGTTTGTCTTTAAAACTAGGGAGACGAATTACAGGGTTGTAATTCGGGGAAATCAGGTTTCGGGAATAGAAACCAGTGCAGGGTTTTAAGCGTAGGATTAGTGCAACTAGAACGAGATTGTGAGGCCTTTTGTGTAGCTCCTAGTAGAAACTGGGGATAAGTTTTGAGCATAGGGTTAGGAGAAATAGGCTAGGAATTGTCGCGAGTTTACGGGTCTTGTAAGCATTGTAATTGTTGACTAATACGTAGTAGAAACCATAGGGAATGCAGTTGTAGGCAGGGTTTTGCGAAAGCTGGGTATATCTATGTGTTATTTATTTTCCGCATTTACTCTGATTATTATCTGTGATTGATATTATTTAATTACCCAGCAAAAACTGCAATAAACCCTATCCCCCCCCCCTCTATGGTTATTTTAGATCCTACATGCATTTATTTCCGGGTAAGTTAAAATCTAGATGGACAGGACCTTACACTGTACATACTGATTTTCCATATGGTGCAGTAGAAGTTGAAGATCTAACCATTGGATCATCCTATAAGGTCAATGGTCAACGCTTTAAACCTTACTTGGAACCAATACCCAACAAAGAGGAAGAGCTCATTGTCCTCCATGAGCCACATTACATTCGGTAAGACGCACTAACCCTCTTTTGTACATATGTAAATATTCTCTTATTTTTTTCCCTTTCACTAAGATATGTATAATTAATGACTGTGGGGACATAGTCACACTCAAGTGTGGGGGGGGGGGGATTTACATCAGCAATCAAATTTTATGTATTAGGTCAATCGTTGAACAAGGACTAACTTAAAATTCATAAATAACACCTTGGTTCTTGTTTGATAAGTTGAATTGTTGGGTGATGGGAATGAACATTATTTACTTATTGGGTCGTAATGTGTCTTTTTTAGATGCTAGCTTGAGACTATGCAGTCGTTAGTCGTGTTCTTGAATAAGCGTGGCAATCCTTGTTATACATGTTAGAATGTGCAAGTAAAAATAATCAAAAAATCATCAAATAAACAACGATTTTGCACCTATATTTGTGGATTTTCTGAGTTCGTTTTCATGCATAATATTTTTCTCACTTAAATTTTCAAGCTAGTAAGTTCTAAATTCCACTTGGCCCACTTAAGGAGAAATGACTCACTGTAGCGTTCTTCCTCGATACCCCTACATTATTCAAACCCAAGATTTAGTCGATCTACATTCATGTTTCGATAAGTTTTTCTTATATTGGTATATTCAAGAATCTTTTTACTGATTTATTGTTAAAGGTTAAAAAATATCACTTCTTATACCAATATTACACTACCCACACCGTACTTGTTTTAAGGTAGGATAACCATATACCACATCTTATTTTATATGGGTTATCTATCTTACGAAACTTTGCTTATCTATCCTTTTAGCTTTTTATATAACATCAATCTAGACTTATATGTTGAATTAAGGTTATAGAAGTAAAGTAACAAGGGCAAAAAATTTCCTTTCATGAAGTGTTGGTATGATTCACTTAATAGAGGAGGAATCAAATGAAATAATATATGGTATCAATCCATTCCATTTCCACTCATCATTCATCAAGCAAAAAGAAAAAAAAGAGGGAAAAAGAAGAAAAAAAATGCAATGATTTAGAAATCTCTGAGAATAAAATAGTCATTCATCATTCTTGACTATAAATCATTTCCATTCCACCCACATCCATTATACGGTACTTAGAAGCGAGGATTGTAGTAGAGGAGATGTAAGGAAACAAAACTTCCATATGTGCCTTAGTATTACTTTATCTTCTGTAGCTTGAAGTTCAACTAATACACTTGCCCTCTTATCAATAATATTTTTAGAACTTACAAAATTTTCCTTTATCTATGCATAACTCACATCCAATATAGTACAATTACACTAGTGCAAAATTATTCAAAGTAAAAAGAACAAATGATTGCGTGCACATTGTCGATGTGTAGAACTTTGGTTGACACCACGCTCTTAACCTTTAAGACAATTACAGTGTTATCAAGGAATTACGATTCAGCTTGAAAATTTTTATTCATTTTTGCACCAATAATGGGATGGACAATTTAGGATTAAACCGTTATTATTAAAGTCCTTGGAATGTGAAAGACCTTAAATGTATTATTTGATTAATCCACGTACATAAGACGCTTTGGATTTTGTGGGTAGTATACACAGAAAACCGTCACGAGAAACCACTCGTCCTACTAGGGACACCTGGAGGTTTAACGACTTGTTGCATACGTTAAATGCAATCGTGTTTCCTACGAAAGTGTGACATATCTTAGTTTAGTTTATTCGAGGACGAATAAAAAGATAAGTGTGGGGGTATTTGATATACACGTAAATGTGTATATTTTATCCACTTATTTATCTTGTTTTCTTTTTAAAATAATTGATATTATGTATTTATAGCTATGTTTTCAGATTGTTGATAAAAAGCATTGTTTAGAGCATTTGATGGATAAAGAATGAAGAATTTGCTTAAAAAGTGTGAAGTTTGAAATTGCTAAAGCTTGAAGAGCTTAAAGCATGAAGAATGGTTGCAAATAGAGCTCAGCTTGGTAGATTTGGCTCACTGAAGACTCATGCTGTGTTCACATTGGCTCATTTGCAAGGCCTCTCACTCAACAGCTGTGTTCACACTGGCTTATGTGTTATTTGGGCTAATTCTTTAGTCCCACATTGTGTAATTAGCCAATTAGTCTTTGTCATATCAGCTATAAATACACTTGTATCTTGTTCATTTAGAATTACATTGGGTTTTATTCTGTAATTCTTTGCATGGAATAAAATCAGTCTTCTCCCTCTCTCTTTACTTTTTGTTGTAATTTATTTATGTTGTTTATTTTATTTTTATCTTCTTTTCTTTTAGCCATGTCTAGCTAATCCCCTTTAATTAGGGGGCGATGACGCTTAGATTAGATTCATTATGAATCACATAGCCAAAAAAATTTAGAAATTCATGTATATAGATCTAGACCTGAACCAAGGGTTAGATCTGAACCTTCATACTCTGTGCCGTTTAAGAGCTGTGCTCCTTCACATGGTATATTCGAGTTCGATCTAACACTTATTTGATTTAGATCTAATTTTTTAGGGTTTTAGAAATAAAATAGTGAATCTGTCCTGATAGCCTATGGTTTCTTATGAGCTTAGCTCCTGCATAGGCTATACTTGTCGTTATTCACATATTTTTTTTCTAGAAACCTAATTATCGTTGATTCATGTTTGTGACAGACACATGAATTAGATCTGTATCAATCTGTTTGGTTATTAATTCATGTTAATCTAGTTTATGTCATTGTACCTAATTGCTTTCATTTATTATATAAAACTCTCTTCTTTTTGTTTATTTTATGTTATTTTCAAACAATCGAAATTTTAGAATAACTTGATTGGATTTGTTATTAAAATAATTTTGGTTCCAGAGCTCGACACCTTTTTCAACAACCCTTGTTGTTTAGGATAACCGAACGAATTGAATAGTTATTCACAATTATTTAATTTGTTCGCAAACAATAAGTTCCTGCCAAACTTGAGTTATGTTGTTGCATTCCCTTATGCACTTCCCATTGCTTGTGCCCATGCCCTTTGTATATGGTGTTGCTTCATACTCGAAACTTCTGAGTTGTTACACATGCTAATGCTGATCCCATTAGTTGACTCCTGCCATCTATGTCATGTTGGTCTTGTCATGTACTTTGATTTTACTGTCTTACTATGTGATGCACACATTTGCATTATTTACATGCATTGACTTGTATGTTTTGAGTTTGTGTACTTTGAGGCTTTTGATCTTACTGTACCATGCATAAGTTGTTCATGGCTTGCTATACTTTGCATTGTAAACTGTTGCACCTATTTTGCTTTGCACAAGTCAAAATGTACAACTGTAATTGTTCTAATTTATCCATTTCGTGCTTTTTTATTGACATGTTGTACTTTGATTTGTAGTGATGTCATGCTATTTGAGTTTGTACCTTTGTATTGCTATGTTCATGTACATTTTGGTGGTCCACGTGTACTTGTGCACTTTTATTTACTTGGATGGTTTGTTTGATGCTTTGATCCTTTGTTGTCTTGTGCATGTTGTTTTGAAAGTTTCCAATCTTGTTTCTATTACATGCATGTTCACTGAGCTTCAAACTTTGAACTGTTGTTGCATTGTTTTCAAGCTTAAAACTTGTTGTTCCTTGTATATGTGATTAAATTGCTAGCTGCACCCATATGTGTGGCTTTGATGTTGGACTTGTAAATGTATATGCATGCTTCATGTATTGCTTGGTCTTCGCTACTTACTATCTTTACATCCCTTTATTCTTGCGTTGTCTTTTGAGGCATGCTAGCATCACTGTTATGTTATGTGCTTGTCCCACTTCATACTTATTGGTTCTGAGTTGTTGGAATGTTGTGTCTTTTCTCTGGCTTGCTGCTATGTGCATACTTGAATCTTGATCATGCCATGTCATGTTGTGTGCATCCGTTAGTGGTGTTGTTCCATTACTTGTATATGCACAATAAACACACACACACACACACACACATATATATATATATATATAAATTTATGTGTGTATATGTATATTATATTGCTTTTAATTGCATGTAGTTGGCATCCCTATTTGCCCTTGCTGCCTTGTCCATTTATGTGCCATTGAGCATGCTTGAGTTTTGTACCTGTCCACCTGAAAAATAACCGTGTGTAAGTGCAAAAATATTTTTCATGTTGAGGCTGATCTGCAGGCACTAATATTTAATCTGCTTTGTGGTATTTACAGTGAATCACTATGAATATCACAAGCAGTCTAGACTCAAATAAATGAATATGTATATCAGACCAAGTCTAGAAAAGTAGTGAGAAACTCATCAAAATTCTGAGGCAAATAAAACTTGAAATAAATTTAAATTTTTCTACAGTTAATACTATTTTGTTCCTGTTTACTCTGTGTGTTTCTGCAACAGGTATGCAGGTGACTGGACAGGATCTGAAGCATGTAAAGAAAAAGAGTGTCAGTGTGTGTACATGAGTCTATACATGAAATTGTATATATAACTGAGTGAATCGAGTGAAATGTAGTAGGTAATCAATGTATATGAAATTGAATGTGTTATTTTACAGTGAAACGTACAATAGTGGACATAGAAGTTTGTATTATTTCAAATATTGAAATAAAATATTCATTTGAATAAAAGCATCGTTTGAATATTAAATTCAGTGCAATAGCATTTTTTTCAAAATAAATATTTGTTTTTGTATGTAATGAAATATAGAGTAGTACAGATGCAAACGCACTTAATATATATATATATATATTTGTGTATTATCATCAAGCAAAAATCATCTTGTTGTACTCAAAAAATAGCACTCTAGAATCTACATACTTATCACACCTATCTACTCCCCAGTAGACTAAACACAATATAATATATATGTAGCTATGCCCAGCATTTCAAGGTACTCCCTATAGTACCCTCCTCGTAAAATCTCCACCTATAACGACCCGAAATCCCCCTTACGGAAAATCCTGGATTGTATTGAGGACAAGACGAATCAGAACACAAACAGAAGAGCATTTCATTGTTTATTACAACAGTTTCATCAGAATACAAGAATATACAGAGTATGAATAAATATTACACATTTACTAAATATGAGAGATTTACAAGTTACAATGCAGCGGAAAATAATATAAAACACAACTGAAAAGAATATACGGATACAAAGCTTCTCGAATATCATTCCAGCTGTAAACCAGGATCCTGTGAATATAAATCTGCAAAACTAAAACTACCAGCTGCCCGTGTGGAAAATAGGGGCACCCAGAGTTTAGGTTAAAACAATAAACTCCAGGTCATTCATGTGACTGGTATGAGAACTAAAACAGTTATTTAAAACTTTATTTTAAATCAGATATATCTAGGGACCACGCCGTATAACAGGATTGGGTTTCCTCCTAAGAATACCATTGCATATAACAAAACAATGCAATGCTTTTTGGAAAAATGGAGCTGTTATAAGACCCAGATCCAATCACACAATGCAACGCAAGCCGGGTGATAGGGTTTTACCTTATAATAGCCAAACATGCTTGGTACGTTTAAAACAAATCATTTGATACTATTATAAGTGCATAGTATATAAAACAACTTCAAATATAAATGTATCAATCCTAGACGGCATGGGTACCATATATCATGTCGCCAATCCTAGGCTCTACAGTCAAAACCGCAAAGTCACGTATTGGAAGTTGGATTTTCATCTGTGAACCAAGGCAAGGGATCCTCCTTACTGCTTCGAGATGCTCTAGCCCATGTCTCAGGCAAGTACTCAGTCAATCTTTTGGATCGTCAGGGCCGGTCCACTCGATGTGGATTAAAATGCCTTAACACTACGTTTCCCCGCTCTATGGGGCATCAATCTGGTCTGTATAAAGACCATCCATCGGCTCCCCAGAGACCGAAATAACCGAGGCGCCTTGCCATCCATCATCCACATAAGTAAAATGTCAGGGCTTGCAAAACACTGACACCACTCCTAGCTAGAAGGAAACGCATGCCCCCAGATGTCCTCTCCCGTTTCTGGTTCACAACGGGGTGTGAGGCTCGCGAATTAATGCTACACAAAGCTATGCTATATTAAAGTCGTTCTTCGATCATCGACCACAAGATTATGCTTTTCAACAGAAGCCTTGATCATTTGCATCTCAGCATGCCACACAGGCAATTCATGCTATGCATCTGATGTCTATCAATCACACATAATGAAATCCGATGTTAGACACACATCCATTTACAAGTTCGTTCTGGGTCTGAACGAAACCGGAGGCACCTTATTCCTCGTCCCATATGTCCAACACAGGAGAGAGGCCCTCACATATCCGGTCGATCTCCAAGTACATCTGGACGATCACCACTTATTACCTTATCTTGGGTGTACAGCCCAATCAAGACATCAGTAATCATCCAAACGATGTGAATACCTCCGGTCTTCATCCTCGACACATTGTCGAACCAATTATTCAGAATGGGATAAACCCGGTCTTTCTGAATAACTCGCGCATACAATAAACAAGTGTTATAAAAACACAACATATGCCTCATTCCAATCCAGAATATTACTTTATTCAAATATTCTTATACTTTGGGAAGCTTCCCATTAATTTTATCAAAGATAAATTCTTTAAATTTACTCTTTAATCTTCTTTTGGATTTCAATTCAAACCAAATTGTGGTTTATCCAAATTAGCCAGGATTAGCAAACCTTACCAAAGTAATCATTTGTTTAATTTCCCAATCCCAACCTATTCATCCCATGAAGCAAAACTGGTAATACTTCATATCTAACACCACGGTGTTATTGGTAAATTCAATTACCATTTCACGTTCAAATCTAATTAAAGATTTAACTATCGCCTGGAGTAGAACTGGTGATACTCCATTCTTTATCATTTCTTGAATTTGATAATTTTAGTTATTAAATTCACCTTTCAATCTATTTAAAGATTCATTAAAAATCTAATTCAGTTTTAATTTCCAAAAATCATTACTTAATGATTATTCAAAGTTAAGAAATTAATCTTATCATTAACTAGGTTAAAAAACAAATGTCATTTAAAAAATAGCTCACGATAAACCCAAAACTCATTCCATTAACAATGGAATCTTCACAGAATACAGATCAATATACATAATCGATATGAACTTCCGTATCCAACCAATAATATAAATGGAATAACGATAAAGCCTATTAAATTCCATATATATATATACATATATATATATATATTAACAGTCTTCCTCTACAGAAGCTCACTTCAATTATTACCAAAACGAATTCCATTCAATTCCAATTTAATATGTTAAGTTGGAAAACTTTACTTTGGAAAATCTCCTTTAAATCTTGACAAAAGATTTATAAATTCCAAATCACATTTCACTATAATTTGGGTTAAAGAACGAATGTCGCTAAAAACACAATTCACGATAAACCCAATTCACATTCCATTTTATTCCAATTATTAAATATAATTGGAAACTCTAACAATCTTTATTAAAAGATTTATTCTCTTCACATGGGTTCAAGAACAGTGTTACTCAAGACACTGTTCACGACAAACCCAAAATCCCATTTGATATTAAACACAAGGCTCTGAATAGAAAATATATCGGCTTATATTCAATATCAAATACCATAACCAACAAATATCGTATTGGAATAACGATATATATATCTTCCAAATTCCTCCACAATGCATGTATAATCATGGAATCCAATATCGAAATATTCCGAAGATAATTTCGATTCAAATCCATTCCAGTTCATATATTGGATATTCTGGTTATCTTTAAAACCATTTCAAATCCAATTTATTTATTTTAAAAATATTGGATTTATTATTCTAGTTCATAACTAGTTTATTTCGATAAAAATATACTTTTATCTTTTCAAACATGGAATTTTTCATCCCAATTCTTTCCAAATCATTTCTTATGATTTTACACTAATTATTGATATTTTTAATAATTTTATCAAGGCCCGTATAGTTGATTTCCATAAATGGCCATCGAACTGCACTTACAGCGACCTTTTCCAAATTTGATTTGGATATAATTCCAAATCCAATTGTTAGATTTCAAATCTCTAATATTTGTTAGAAAGCTCTTTTCGATACGAACCCAGCGGTTCCAGTTTTAGGAGGATCCGATGGTCTGATCTCCCTTAATGTTCATTTGAAGTCAATGGTCGAAATTCGCGAACTGCCGCTGCGCGGCGCATTCTATTAAGGCCATTATATTATATATATAATATATATTTCATCGATTTCCATTTAAAACGTATTTTATAAATCATTTTAAATTCATTTTCAAAACGATTTCAACATCATATTCAATTTCTAATCAAAATTGAATATTCCATATCATCAATATATAAATGATAGTATTTTCAAAACATTATATTTTGAAATCATTTCCTTTTCGATATTCATTATAAAAATGAGTAAAATCGATATAAATATCGTTCACATCAAAATGGCATTATTTTAATCAACACGGCTTCATATATCTAAATATTTTCGTGTCCATTCCAAATCGGACATCAAAATCATATTTTGATCTTTTACTGAATATTATTTTAAAATATTCATTATTTTAAAATATCCGTTATTGTAAAATATTTATTCTTCTAACTGGAATCAGGCACAGTCAATTACCATATAATGTGATTATATAGATTTCATACAATACATGTATGCAACAACAGTGATAAATAATCATCCATCATCTAGAGTGCATTCTACACTGTATAAGCATTAAACATAAATATTTAACGCTTATAACAGTGTGTCAACCATTCGATTGACATACAACTAACTATTGGGATTAATGTATGCCCAAAATCATCCCAATACCTATGTGGGGTTTCAATCAACAAATAATGAATTTTATTTGTGCAGTTGGGCAATATGTAAAATTTATCGTCCCAATCCATTTCAGTAAAATGGGTGCACATAAACAAGTTGTCTGATTTGTAAATGAATATTTATTTTATTCATGTATACGTTAGAAATTATATTTTTAACAATAAAATATATATTCCATTCATTTACACAATAAAAATAATATTTTTATTGTTCTAACATATTTTAGAAAATTTTGGCGGCATAACGGCACGATATCAAAATCGGGTAATGTCTAGCATTACCCCTCTCCTGATATTGGCTCGCACCATACACACATAACAATTCTAATCAATTCATTTCACCCAAACAACCAATTTCAACCAAATAATTTTATCAACCAAACCAAAAAATCAAACAAGTCGTCCATGGTCTATGGACGACGGGGAACAGTTCACATATGCAGTTATAAAAATAAATAACTGTATAAGAATTATAGTGAGGAGTTCTCACCTTTGGGTTCCACTCCGTCATTCTTTAATTCTGAACAGTTTGGATTCTACATTTGTTTTCCACTAGTTCCATCGTAATTCTTTTCACGTTGTTCATAGTAAAAATCATATTTTTAATATCATAAAAATCGTATCTTTCTCTCACGACAATTCAAACCTTTTTGTTTATATAAAAAATCAAACCTTTTTGTTTATATAAAAATCAAACCTTTTTAAAACTAAAAATCAAATCTTATTTAAAACTAAAAGTCAAATCTTCTTAAAACTAAAAATCAAATCTTTTTAAAACTAAAAATCAAATCTTTTTATTGCTATTCATAAAGAAAAATCTGATCTTTATATACTATTTACATAAAGAAAATCTGATCTTTATATTTATAGAAAATTTAATCTTCTCATAAATAAAATTATAATCTTTTCATAAAAACCGTATTTTCTTTCTCATGGTATTTTATATAAAAACTTACATCTTTATTTGCATCCTATTTCTAACTTTAACTAATATAATTAGTTAACTAATTTGAAATTACCTTTCCTTTGTTGTTAATCACGCTTGAGGGGTGCTGAGGAGGGATAGCGGCAGTCGAAGGTGGTCGGGTGGTGTTGCATTGGCCGGTGGTGGCGTTTTAGGGTGGATGGCGGAATGGGGGGGTCTCGCGACACCATGCTGGGGTCTGGAGGGTTTTGGTGGAGCCGTTGAGGGTCGGAGGTGGAGTCAGATGGCTGGGGAGGCGTGCTGGAGGGGGGGTTACGTCAGGTTTTCTGGTGGGTGTTTTAGTGAAGGCGGCGTCACAATTGGAGGAGTGGAGAGGAGAGGGAGAAGCGGCAGCCGTGAGGGGGGGGGGGGGTTGCGCCATGTCTGGCGGCGACGACAACGTCAGGTGGGGAGGCGCGATTGACGGAGGCAGCTAAGGTTGGGAGGGGAAATCGGGTTTGGCTGTGGGGTTGGGGGAATATCGGGTTTGGGGAAAAAGAAAAGGGGGCGAGAGGGTATATATTATTATATTTTTTTAATAATTAATTATTCTCCAAAAGCAACTTTAAATTTCGATCTTTAAACGAGACCCAACGACTATCGCCTCTAGCTAATTACCCCCATTCCGAACTCAGTGGGATATGTATCGTAAGCCAATTCAGCTGTTTCGATTTGTTTTCACTAAAATTTAAACATAAATCATTATATTTTAAATTCAAACGTACATTTCAATTTACTGGGGTAACATACGGACTCTGAAAATTTTAGAAAAAATATTTCTATCTTCGTATTGACGATACGGTCCTAACAAAACTAATTTCGTCAAATTTGGAGACCGTTTGAAAAATGGCCATTTTCTGGTCTATCCAAATTGACTAAAACTGATAAACCACGCTCACATATTGATCCCAAAAATTATGAATTTTGGAATCTAGTAATAATTTGACATCCCGGATCCAATAAAGTGGTTTCGTTGAAAACGGAGGTCGTTTGCAAAATGGCTATTTTTAAAGACTACAATTCCATAGCGACTATTCTGAATTTTCAACTGGGCATAACTTTTTATTCCCACTATGAAAATTCAGTTTTTCGGATTCATTGGAAAGACATTCTCAAATAGATTCTAATATTTTTGGTTTCACTAAAAATTCGGTTTATTTTGAATCCTGTACATTCATTTGAATTTTGAAATCGAAATTTCGAACTACCGCGCCATTTTCAATTCCTTTTATAATTAAAATAAATATTTATATTCTAACGTCGATTCAAATAAATATATACGTTCTAATTCTATTCAAAATAAATTTCTTGTCATTATTATTTAAAATAAATCATTTTAAATATTCAAAATTTGTTTACACCAAAATTTGGCAAAACAACCAAAGTATTGCTTAACGCATCTCCTAATTGGAGGCGGAATGCTTAGAAAGCATGTCACCTTTTCATAGGCAAGGCGTAAGAATACCTTTTTTATTATATGAGGCCATATCTAATATATCAAAACACCAAAATGCGAAAAGAAGACAAGAGTTTATAGTGGTTCGACTCTTACTCAAGTCTACATCCACTTTGAAGATAGAATCTCATTATTCACCAAGAATTTTACAACATTTCCTCATTTATAAATTCATAAGAGCTCTTTTGACATGCATTCATCTTTACACTCTTTTGAGAATGGTAGAAAGCTTGAAACACTTATGCTTTTCCCTCCATGGAAGCCATGATCATATGCTTGATAGATCCTCGATAAAGCATGAAGAAGAGATGTTGAAACGTTTGGAGAAATCCACAAACCAATTTGACAGCACCTCCTCTTGTTTCCGGAAAAGTCCTCCTCAAATGATGGAGGTGGGGTGCTATTTATAGGCGAAGGAATGGCTGAAATCTTGAATTCAGGGTTCTAGTCGGTATTTTCAGGTATTTACGAAAATGCCACTGCCAGTTGTCACCAGCTGTCATGTTACTTCATGTATCGCGACCGACCAAGAGCTTTTGCTGAAGGACAGAGCGACCAGCTGTTAACGAACGACCAGGAAGCTGGAGCAATAAAGCGGACTGACCAGGTTGAAGGAACATGATGACGCTACCCTCTGGAAATGTGGGCCGACCAGAGATCTTTGACGTAAAGCGGACCGACCCTGAAGTTTTGAAGCTAGTCGGAGCGATCAGGCTATCATGGAGATCAGATCGATCAGCTACGATAGGTTGGAGCGATCCAAAGGCTTGTGTTTAAAGCAGAACGACCAGATGTCTTCCATATTTGGAGCGACCAGATGTTTTATTGAGCTTTTCGGTCGAGCGAGCCAAGAGGGAGATGGGGACCGATCACCCATGTAATCATGCTGAGCTTATTTGGACTGGTGTGTAAAGAAAACCGATCAGCTCGCCATCACAATCTACGCCGACCCAAAAAAATTCAGACTGACTACTCTGCTTGGAAGAAAAGGCGACCAGGGGGCGTGTGAGGAAAAAGGCGACCAGAGGTCTCGCCTACAACGACCGACCCTTCCTTAATTGTCACAGAACCGACCCCTACAAATCTGTTGATAACCCATCGATCGATTTAAGTGGATAACAAAATTCATTAAAATTGCCAAAATAAAAAAATTTAATTGGTTCTGATTTTCCGGGTTGTTACAATCTCCCCCACTTAAAATCTTTTCGTCCTCGAAAAGGAACGGAGCTGAAAGTTGGTTTACTAATCAACTAACCTTTCAGTTTGGCTTTTATTCTTCAACTTTTCAATTTCTAAGAATTTTCCAATTCTTCAAAAATTTGGCTAACCTAAATTTTTGAAAAATTTCGCCATAACCTCCTTTGTACGGGAGCACTAGGAAAATCCCCAAACCGCCATATAGGCCTCTCTAATCAAAAAGAAAAAGAAACAGCCAAGCGGCTTGCCAATCGGCTCATAAAATCATCAAAAACCTAAGAAATACAATAAACATGTACCTATTTATCGGGCAAACAATTTTATTCCTCTGCTTAGTTTCCCTGCTATGACCTGTTCAGTGTAAATACATATATACAAACGCAATAAATTTCAATTCAGTTCAAATTTGACTTGATTTGGCTAAATTTACCTTTCATGTACATATTGGTTTCAACAATCTAATTAGTTAAACTAATAATCAAACAACACAACAATCAATCAATTAGTGAATTAATGTTTCAAATTTATAGCTTTTATGTATCCAAAAATCATGTTTTTGATGCCAAGTCATAAGAAATAAGCCCTATTTAGTTTTGGTTCTCACACTAGTCAATTGGAAATATATAGATATTCCACTTTCGAAACTCAAATATAAATGCTGATGATGGTATACTGATCATCAGAATCATCTCTGGGCGACTAGAGTGTGATTCTATATCTATCTAGTATATTAAAACTTCGAATACACGTGGATCAGATGTATATGCAAAATATTTATATACTTTATTGTCCAAATCAATTTGAAATAAAATAAAATATTCAAATACGTATGATAAGTTTAAATTTTCAAAACAAAATTTGTTTTTATTTTTAAAAATACACACTAGGATACTACTGATCCTATCTCTAACGAGTCATTCCTATTGGATATTACTAATCCAATCTCTGATGAATTCTTTCATTTGGTTCTAACATGTCTTGTTCTCCGATCTCTGTAAACCAAAGCTCCGATACCACCTATAACAAACCGAAATACCCCTTACGGGAAATCCCGTATTGTATTGAGGACAAGACGAATTAGAACACAAACAGAAGAACATTTCATTTCTTGTTACAACAGTTTCATCAGAATACAAGAATGTACAGAGTGTGAATAAATATTACACATTTACTAAATATCAGAATTTACAAGTTACAATGCAGCGGAAAATAATACAAAACACAACTGAAAAGAATATACGGATACAGAGCTTCTTGAATATCATTCTAGTTGTAAACCATGATCCTGCGAATATAAATCTGCAAAACCAAAACTACTAGCTGACCGTGTGGAAAATAGGGGCACCCAGAGTTAGGTTAAAAAAATAAACTCCAGGTCAGTCATGTGACTAGTGTGAGAACTAAAAAATTTATTTCAAACCTTACTTTAAATCAGATATATCAAGGGACCACGCCGTATAACACGGAACGGGTTTCCTCCCAAGAATACCAGAGCATATAACAAAACAACACAATGCTTTTTGGAAAAATGAAGCTATTATAAGACCCAGGTCCTATCATACAATGCAACACAAGCTGGTGGATAGGGTTTTACCTTATAATAGCCAAACATGCTTGGTACGTTTAAAACAAATCATTTGATACTATTATAAGTGCATAGTGTATAAAACAACTTCAAATATAAATGTATCAATCCTAGATGGCATGGGTACCATATATCATGTCGCCAATACTAGGCTCTATGATCAAAATCGCAAAGTCACATATTGGAAGTTGGATTCCCATCTGTGAACCAAGGCAAGGGATAGTCCTTACCGCTTTGAGACGCTCTAGCCCGTGTCTCAGGCAAGTACTCAGTCAAGCCTTTGGATCGTCAGGGCCGGTCCACTCGATGTGGATTAAAATGCCTGAACACTACATTTTCCCGCACTATGAGGCGTCAATCTGGTCTGTATAAAGACCATCCATCAGCTCCGCAGAGACCGAAATAACCGAGGCGCCTCGCTATCCATCATCCCCATAAGTAAAACGTCAGGGCTTGCAAAATGCTAACACCACTCCTAGCTAGAAGGAAACGCGTGCCCTCCCTGATGTCTTCTCCCATTTCTGGTTCACAACGGGGTGTGAGGCTCGCGAATTAACGCTACACAAAGCTATGCTATATTAAAGACGTACTTTGATCATCAACCACAAGACTTTGCTTTTCAACAGAAGCATTGATCATTTGCATCTCAGTATGCCACACAGGCAATTCACGCTATGCAACCGATGTCTATCAATCACACAGAATGAAATCCGATGTCAGACACACATCCATTTACAAGTTCGTTCTGGGTTGAACGAACCGGAGGCATCTTATTCATTGTCCCATATGTCCAACACAACAGAGAGATCCTCGCATATTCGGTCTATCTCCAAGTACATCTGACGATCACCACTTATTACATTGTCTTGGGTGTACAGCCCAATCAAGGCATCAGTAATCATCCAAACAATGTGAAGACCTCCAGACTTCAACCACTATCTTCATCCTCGACACATCGTCGAACTAGTTATTCAAAACAGGATAAACCCGGTCTTTCTGAATAACTCGTGTATATAATAAACAAGTACTATGAAAACTCAACATACGCCTCATTCCAATCCAGAATATTACTTTATTCAAATATTCTTATACTTTAGGAAAGGTTCCATTAATTTTATCAAAGATAAATTTTTTAAATTTATTCTTTAATCTTCCTTTGGATATCATTTCAATCTAATATGTCAACCAATCGATTGACATACAACTAACTATTGGGATTAGTGTATGTCCAATATCATCCCAATACCTGTGTGGGGCTTCAATCAACAAATAATGAATTTTATTTGTACAGTTGGGTGATGTGTAAAATTTATCGTCCCAATCCATATCAGTAAAATAGGTGTTGAAACGACCCGAGCTTCCCCAGTCTCCGAAGAGAAGGGAAAGCCCATATTGAATTGAGGACACGACGAATCAGAACAAAAATAGAAGAACATTTCATTGCTTGCTACAACAATTCCATCAGAATACAAGAATATAACAGAATATGAATAAATCATATACATTCGAACAATATCAGAGACTTAAATTACATTTAAATACATAGCAGCGGAAAAATAATACAAAACATAACTGAAAGGAATATACGGATATAGAGCTTTCTGAATATCATTCCAGCTGTAAACCAGGATCCTGTGAATATAAATCTGCAAAACCAAAACTACTAGCTGCCCGTAAGGAAAATAGGGGCACTTAGAGTTTAGGTTAGAACAATAATCTCCAGGCCAGTCATGTGACAGGTGTGAGAACTAAAACAGTTGTTAAACTTTATTTTAAGTTAGGTAAATCCAGGGACTACGCCGTATAACACGGAACCTAAAATAATAGTGCATAAAACAATAGTGCAATGCTAAATAAAGAATAATGAAGCTATTATATGACTTAGGTCCCATCACAGAATGCAACGCAAGCCAGAGGATAGAGTTTTACCTTATAATAGCTAGAAATGTTTGGTACGTGAAATTTCATTTTTTATTATTACTATAGTGTCAAAACAATTTAAATCATAAGTATCAATCATAGACGACATAAGTGCCCCCATACCACTATGACGCCATATATAGGGTTACAATCAAAACCGCAAAATGTCGTATTGGAAGTTGGATTTCCATCTATGAACCAAGGCAAGGGATCGTCCTTACCACTTCGAGACAATCTAGCCTACCATGTCTCAGGCAAGCGCGCAGACAAGCCTTTGGATCATCAGGGCCGGTCCACTCGATGTAGATTAAAATGCCTGAACACTGCGCTTTCCCGCCATATAGGGCGTAAATGAGCCAAATGACTCCATCGGCCCTGGATTGACCGATATAACCGAGGCGCCTCGCAATCCATCATCCACATAAGTAAAATGCTAGGGCTAGTAAAACGCTGACACCACTCCTAGCTAGAAAGAAACGCATGTCCTCCCTGGGGTCCTCTCTCGTTTCTAGTTCACACCGGTGTGTGAGGCTCATGAATTAACGCTACACAAAGCTATGCTATATTAAAGTCGTGCTTTGATCATCAACCACAAGACTCTGCTTTTCAACAGAAGCCTTGATCATTTGCATCTCAGCATGCCACACAGGCAATTCACGCTATGCAACCGATGTATATTAATCACACAGAATGATATCCAATGTCAGACACACATCCATTTACAAGTTCGTTCTGGGTCTGAACGAAACCGGAGGCACCTTATTCCTCCCCCATATGTGCAATACATGGGAGAGGCCCTCGCATATCCGATCGATCTCCAAGTACGTCTGGACGATCACCACTTATTACCTTGCCTTGGGTGTACAGCCCAATCAAGGCATGAGTAATCATCCAAATGATGTGAAGACATCCGGTCTTCAATGACCGTCTTCATCCTCGACATATCGTCAAATCAGTTATTCAGAATGGGATAAACCCGGTCTTTCTGAATAATTTGCGTATATAATAAACAAGTGCTATAAAAACACAATATACGCCTCATTCCAATCCAGAATATTCCTTTATTCAAATATTCATATACTTTAGGAAAGGTTCCCATTAATTTTATCAAAGATAAATTCTTTAAATTTATTCTTTAATCTTCCTTTGGATATCATTTCAATCTAATTATAGATGCATTAAAACTCCACTTGGTTTTTATCTTTCCAAAAATCAATATTTACGATTGTTTAACTTGGGAAATCATATCCTGTCTTTAACTGGGTTAAAGAACCAATGTCATTTAAAACACGGTTCACGATAAACCTAAAATCACATTCCATTACATCAACCATTAATCGTAAATTAGCAAGTGAACAATTCCCTAAGTATTAACCTCGAAGGCTGAAACCAACATTAGATCAATACTATAACAACCCGAACTTCCGCATGAAGGAAAGCACGGATTGCCTTGATAAAAACACACATCAGGACACAAATAGAAGAACATTTCATTGCTTATTACAATGATTTCATCAGAATATACAGATTATGAATAATATTACACATCACTAAATATCAGAGATTATAATACATTACATAGCAGCAGAAAATAATACAATACACAATTGGAAGTAATACACGAATACAGAGTTTTCCGAATATCGCTTCAGCTGTAAATCAGGATCCTATGAATATAAATATGCAAAACCAAATTTACTAGCTGCCCGTGTCAAAATAAGGGCACCCAGAGTTTAGGTTAAAACAATAAACTCCAGGTCAGTCATGTGACTGGTGTGAGAACTAAAACAGTTATTTAAAACTTTACTTTAAAATAAATTAAATCAAGGGACCACGCCGTATAACACGGAACGGGCTTCCTCCCAAGAATACCGGTGCATATAACCAAATAGCGCAATGTTTTTTGGAAAAATGAAGATATTATAAGACCCAGGTCCCATCACACAATGCAACACAAGCTGGAGGATAGAGTTTTCCCTTATAATAGCCAAACATTCTTGGTACATTAAAAACAAATCATTTGATACTATTATAAATTCATAGTGTATAAAACAACTTCAAATATAAATGTATCAATCCTAGACGGCATGGGTACCATATATCATGTCGCCATACTAGGCTCTACAATCAAAACCGCAAAGTCACGTATTTGAAAGTTGGATTTCCATCTGTGAATCGAGGCAAGGGATCGTCCTCTACCGAGTTCGAGACAATCTAGCCTATGTCTAAGGCAAGCACGCAGACAAGCCTTGGATCGTCAGGGCCAGTCTTCCGATGTGAATTATTATGCCTGAACACTGCGTTTCCCCACCCTTTGGGGCATAAATGAGTCAAATGACTCCATCGTCTCTACATAGTCACCGATATATCCGAGGCGCCTCGCAATCCAACAACTACACAAGTGAAAATCATATAAATGTCAGGGCTGGTAGATCACTGACACCACCGTAGCTAGAAGGAAACGCATGCCCTCCCTGAGGTCCTCTCCCATTTCTGGTTCACAACCGGGGTGTGAGGATCCCGAATCAACGCTATGCAAAGCTATGCCACACAGGACATGCTTTGATCATCAACCACAAGACTTTGCTTTTCAACAAAAGCCTTGATCATTTGCCACTTAAGCATGCCACACAGGCGATTCACTCCATGCGACTGATGTCCATCAATATACAACCTTTGAGCTCGCACGTCTCAGAGAAGGGTGTTAAGCAAGAGAATAAATTCTTTGCCACCAAACAGATGTATATTTAATAGAGATCAATCAACACAGAATAAAATCCAATATCAGACACACAGTCCATTTACAAGTCCGTTCTGGGTCTGGACGAAACCAAAGGCACCTTGTACCTCGCATATCTATCGATCTCCAAGTACGTCTGGACGATCACCAACTGATTCCCTCCTCTTGGGTATACAGCCCCAATCAAGATCATCAGTAATTATCCAAACGATGTGAAGACCTCCGGTCTTTGACCACCGTCTTCATCCTCGACACCTCGTCGAATCAGTTATCCAGAATAGGATAAACCTGGTCTTTCTGAATAACTCGCGTATATGATAAACAAGTGTTACACAAACACAACATACGCCTCATTCCAATTCAGAATATTCTTTTATTCAAATATTCTTATACCTTGGGAAAGGTTCCCATTAATTTTATCAAAGATAAATTCTTTAAATTTATTCTTTAATCTTCCTTTGAATATCAATTCAAATCAAATTATGGTTTATCCAAACTAGTCGGGATTAACGAACCTTACCGAAGTAATCATTTGTTTTAATTTCCCAATCCGAGCCTATTCATCCCATGAAGTAAAATTGGTAATACTTCATATCTAACATCATGGTGTTATCGGTAAATTCAATTACCGTTTCACGTTCAAATCTAATTAAAGATTTAACTATCGCCTAGAGCAAAACTGGTGATACTCCATTCTCGATCATTTCAATCTAACTAAAGATTCATTAAAACTCCACTTGGTTTTAATCTTTCAAAAAATCACTATCAATGATTATTTAACTTAGGAAATCATATCCTGTCTTTAACTGGGTTAAAGAACCAATGTCATTTAAAACACGGTTCACGATAAACCCAAAATCACATTCTATTCCATCAGCGTTTAACCGTAAATTAGCAAGTGAACAATTCCCTAAGTAATAACCCTGAAGGCCGAAACCAACATTAAATCAATACCCAAGAAACCATTCAACTTAACTAATCTCCAGTTAGTTTCTGATTTTCTTAACTCCGTCGGGCCTAAGAACGGTATTATTAAAGATACCATTCACGACAACCCAAAATCACATTTGATATTAAATACAAGGCTCTGAATAGAAAATATATTGGTTTATATTCAATATCAAATTCTACGACCAACAAATGTCGTAATGGAAATAACGATATATATATCTTTCAAATTTCCATAACAATATCTGTATAATCTCGAAATCCAACATCTCCAAAGACAATTTCGATTCAAATCCATCCCAATTCAATTATTGGAAATTTTGGTTACTTTAAAAACCATTTCAAATCCAATTTATTTATTTTAAAAACAAATGGATTTTTAATTCTAGTTCAAAAAAAGTTCATTTCGATAAAAATCTATTTTTATCTTTTCAAATATGGAGTTTTCCATCCCAATTCTTTCCAAATAGTTTCTTATGATTTTACACAAATTATTACTATTTTTAATAATTTTATCAAGGCCCGTACAGTCGATTTCCATCTACGGCCATCGAACTGCACTTACAGCGACCTTTTCCAAATTTGATTGGACATAATTCCAAATCCAACTGTTAGATTTCAAATCTCTAATATTCGTTAGAAATCTTTATTCGATATGAACCCAATGGTCGGATCTCCCGTAATATCCGTTCAAAGTCAATGGTCGAAATTCACGAACTGCCACAGCGCGGCGCGTTCTATTCAGGCCATTATATATATATATATATATATATATATAATATATATTATATATTTCGTCAGTTTCCTTTTAAAATGTATTTTATAAATCGTTTTAAATTCATTCTCAAAACGATTTCAACTTTATATTCAATTTCAAATCAAAATTGAATATTCCATATCATCGATATACAAATGATAATATTTTTAAAATATTATATTTTGAAATCACTTCCTTTTCTATATTCCTTATAAAAACGAATATAATCGATATAAATATCGTTCGCGTCAAAATGGCGCAAGTCTCATCAACATGGCTTTATATGTTTCAATAACTTTGTTATTCTATTCAACAAATGAATATTTTATTTTTCAACACACGAATATATATTTCTTTCAACACATGAATATCCTCAACACATGAGTATAGTCAACACACGACTATTTTTGTTAGTTAATATATTTTATAAAATTATGATTCTATCGTTTAATTCTAAATCAGACTTCAACCGTAAATTAGTAAGAGAACGATTCCCTAAGTATTAACCCCGAAGGCCGAAACCAACATCAGATCAATACCCAGGAAACCACTCATCCTATCTAGTTTCCAGTTAGTTTCTAATTTTATATATGATAAAGATGTAAATTTTATTGTTAAAATATTCCGTTCAACACACGATAAGTTTCAACACATGAATATTCTCAACACAGGAGTATCGTCAACACATGAATCTTTATTTTATAATATTCTTTATTTTCCAAATTGGAATGAGGCCCAATCAATTACCATATAATGTTAATTATATGGATTCCATACAACACATGTATATAATAGCAATGATAAATAATCAACCATCATCCAAAGTGCACCGCACAAGTGCATAAGCATTAAATATAAATATTTAACGCTTACACAGTCTGTCAACCAATCGATCGACATACAACTAAATAATTGGGATTAGTGTACGCCAAATATCATCCCAACACCCGTTTGGGGTTTCAAATCAACAAACACTGAATATTATTTGTGCAATTGGGCAATGAGTAAAATTTATCGTCCCAATCATTACAGTAAAATGGGTGTACATAAACAAATCGTTAAATTTGTAAATGAATATTTATTTATTCACATTCACGTTAAATTTATATTTTTAACGATAAATAAATTATTTCAAGACATGAATATATATTTTCATTCATTCCACATCACAATCAATTTTCACAACACAACAAAATCAAACAAGTCGTCCATGGTTGTGGACAACAGGTGTCGGGTGCTGCTAAGCACTGTCTGCATCCTAGTATATATTTCAAACTAGAAATTAGAATAAAAGTGAGGAGTTCTCACCGAGGGTTCCACTCCTCCATTTTATTTCTTAAATTCAGAACAGTCTGGATCTGCCCGTACTTCTAACGCAGTCGTCTCCATGCTGTTCATATCAAAATCATATTTTTAATACTCTACCAATATTAAAATCATATTTTTATTCTTTCTATAATATAAAAATCATATTTTTATCGCTTTTTTACATTGATAAAAATCATAGCTTTATCACTTCGTTTGCATTATAATAATCACAACTTTATAATGCTACCCTATATATAAAAATAATATTTTTATATTAACGAAAATCATAACTTTTATATGAATGAAAAACATATTTTTATGACGCCATATTCGATTAAAAATCAAATCTTTTCAAATAGATAAAAATCGAACCTTTTATATGCTTTCATACAAATAAAAATCGAATTTTTTATCAACAAGAATAATTAAAAATAAAGGAAAACTCACGGTGGTTAAACTGAAAAAGGGGGGGGTGATGTTTGCTACGAGCAGTGGAGGTCCTCTTGTGGTTGGAGCTCTAATTTGAAGGGAAAGGGGTTTTAAATCGAAGCTGTGGGGGGGGGGGGGGAAGCTCGGTGTCGGAGGCAGGGTTCATATGGTTGGAGGTTGGCCAGGCGGTGGCTGTGGTTGCAGCAGTGGGCAGAGGTGGTCTGGGCGGCGGCTTTGAAGAGCTTGGCGTTCTAGGGCCGTGGGTTCTGCGGTTTGAATAGAGGAGGGGGGAAGAGGCGTTAATGGAGGTATGGGGTGACGGAGGGGCGGTCAGAGGAAGGCCGACGATGGGCGAGGCGTGATGGCGGCTGGGGTTCGATCGTTGATCGCTTTGGGTTTTTTTCTTTTCTTTTAATTTCGATTTCTGTTATGAGGGAGGGAGAGAGAGAGAAATGATGGGTGAGGGATTTTATCTATATATTTTTTATTATTATATTTTTTTTCTCTGATAAAGTTGACTTTTAATTCGAACACCAAACGAGACTCAACGATTGTCGCTCTTAGCGTATTACCCCCATTCTGAACACAATAGGATATGTTTCATAAGCCAGTTAGACTGTTTTGATCAGTTTTCATCAAAATCAAAATATAAATCTATATATTGAATTTGAACACACATTTCAATTTACCGGGGCCACATACAGACTCTAAAAATTCCCCAAAAATATTTTCTAGCTTCGTATCGACGATACGGTCCTAACAAAACTAATTTCTTCAAATTCTGAGATCGTTTGTAAATGGTCATTTTCTAGTCGATCGAAATTGACTAAAACTGTTAAAACATGTTTTCTTTCGCCACGCTCACATATTGATTCGAAAAATTATGAATTTTGGAATCTAGCAATAATTCGACATCCCGGATCCAACAAAAGTGGTTTCGTCGAAAACAGAGGTCGTTTGCAAAATTTCCATTTTTAAGGGCCAAAATTCCATAGCGACTATTCTGAATTTTCAACTGGACGTATCTTTTGATTCCCGCTTTGAAATTTTGATTTTTCGGATTCGTTGGAAATATATTCTCAAATAGATTCAAATATTTTTGGTTTCACTAAAATTCGGTTTATTTTGAATCCTGTACATTCATTTGAAATTTGAAATCGAAATTTCGAACTACCGCATCATTTTCAATTCTTTTTATAATTATAAATAAATAATTATATTCTAGCGACGATCTATATAAATATATACGTTCTAATTCTATACAAAATAAATTTCTCGTCATTATTATTTAAAATAATTCATTTTAAATATTCAAAATTCATTAAAATTGCCAAAATAAAAAATTTAAATTGGCTCGGATTTCCGGGTTATTACAATCTCCCCCACTTAAAACTTTTCGTCCCCGAAAAGGAACGAAGCTGAAAGTTGTTTTACAAATCAACTCAACTTTCATTATTTTCATTATGGCTTAAGTTCTTCAACTTTTCAGTTTCTAAGAACTTTTCAAAATTTTCAAAAATTTGGCTAACACCCTAAATTTTCGAAAAATTTCGCCATAACCTCCCCTACACCGGGAGCTTTTGGATATTTCAAATAGCGTCCCATGGCCCTTACCAATCCAAAAAAAAAAGAAACAACCAAGTGGCTAGCCAATCGACTCATAAAATCATCAAAACCCAAGAAATACAATAAACATGTACCTATTTGTCGGGCAAACAATTTTATTCCTCTTCTCTAGCCTCCTTGCTATGAACTGTTCAATGTAAGTACATGTATATGCATGCAAATGCGACTAATTTTCAATACAACTTACTATTTGATCAATTTGGCTAAATGGTTCAAATTTTAATTAATCAACCAATAATCAAACAACACAATCAACAATCAATTTGTTGATTATCATTTCAAACTCATAACTTTGATATTTAGTCAAAAATCATGTTTTTGATGCCAAGTCACAACAATATATTCTAACTGTATTTTGGTTCTCACACCAATCTAATGGAAATATATAGAGATCCTACTTTCGAAACTCGAACATAAATCCACTGATGATGCAGCTGCTATCATCAGTGTCGTCTTCGGGCGACTAGAGTGTGATTCTATATCAACCCAATATATTAAAACTTCGAATACCCGTGGATCAGACGTACATGCAAAATCTTTATATATTGGATTGTCCAAATTCAATTCAAATAAATATACAAATACGTTGAATAAGGTTTAAATTTTCAAAACAAATTTCGTTTTCATTTTAAAAATATACTCTTCACACTCGTTCTAGGATACTACTGATCCCATCTCTAACGAGTCATTCTTATTGGATATTACTAATCCAATTTCTGATGAATTCTTTTGTATGGTTCTAATGTGTCTTGTTCTCCGAGCTCTGTAAACCAAAGCTCTGATACCAAGCTATAACAGCCCGAGCTTCCCCATGAAGGAAAGCACGGATTGCCTTAAGAATAACACACATCGGGACACAAACGGAAGAACTTTTCATTTGTAATTACAACGATTTCATTGGAATACAAGAATATACAGAGTATGAATAAATATTACACATCACTAAATATCAGAGATTACACGTTACATAGCAGCGGAAAATAATACAATACACAACTGGAAGTAATACACGGATACAGAGCTTTACGAATATCGCTTTGGCTGTAAATCAGGATCCTATGAATATAAATCTGCAAAACCAAAACTACTAGCTGCCCGTGTCAAAATAAGGGCACCCAGAGTTCAGGTTAAAAGAATAGACTCCAGGTCAGTCATGTGACTGGTGTGAGAACTAAAACAGTTACTTAAAACTTTACTTTAAAATAAAGTAAATCAAGGGACCACGCCGTATAACACGGAATGGGTTTCCTCCCAAGAATACCAGTGCATATAACAAAACAGCGTAATGCTTTTTGGGAAAATGAAGCTATTATAAGACCCAGGTCCCATCACACAATGTAACACAAGCCGGAGGATAGGATTTTCCCTTATAATAGCCAAACATGCTTGGTACGTTAAAAACAAATCATTTGATACTATTATAAGTGCATAGTGTATAAAACAACTTCAAATATAACTGTATCAATCCTAGACGGCATGGGTACCATATATCATGTCGCCATACTGGGCTCTACAATCAAAACCGCATAGTCACGTATTTGAAAGCTGGATTTCCATCTGTGAACCGAGGCAAGGGATCATCCTCTACCGAATTCGAGACAATATAGCCCATGTCTCAGGAAAGCGAGCCGACAAGCCTTGGATCGTCAGGTCCGGTCCACCGATGTGGATTATTATGCTAGAACACTGCGTTTCCCCGCCCTTTGGGGCGTAAATGAGCCAAATGACTCCATCGGCTCCACATAGTCACCGATACATCTGAGGCGCCTCGCAATCCAACAACCACACAAGTGAAAATAATATAAATGTCAAGGCTGGTAGATCACTGACACCACCCTAGCTAGAAGGAAACGCATGCCCTCCCTAAGGTGCACTCCCGTTTTTGGTTCACAACCGGGGTGTGAGGCTCGCGAATCAATGCTCCACAAAGCTATGCCACACAAGCTGTGCTTTGATCATCAACCACAAGACTTTTTTTTTTAACAAAAGCCTTGATCATTTGCCACTTAGGCATGCCACACATGCAATTCACTCCATTCAACTGATGTCCATCGATATACAACCTTTGAGTTCGTACGTCTCAGAGAAGGGTGTTAAGCAAGAGAATAAATTCTCTGCTACCAAATAGATGTATATTTAATAGAGATCAATCAACACAGAATAAAATCCAATGTCAGACACACAATTCATTTACAAGTCCGTTCTGGGTCTGAACGAAACCGGAGGCACCTTGTACCTCGCATATCCATCGATCTCCAAGTACGTCTGGACGATCACCAACTGATTCCCTCCTATTGGGTGTACAACCCAATCAAGATCATCAGTAATTATCCAAACGATGTGAAGATCTCCAGTCTTCGACCACCGTCTTCGTCCTCGACACCTCGTCGATTCGATTGTTCAGAATGGGATAAACCCGGTCTTTCTGAATAACTCGCGTATATGATAAACAAGTGTTACACAAACACAACATACGCTTCATCCCAATTCAGAACATTCTTTTGTTCAAATATTCTTATACCTTGGGAAAGGTTCCCATTAATTTTATCAAAGATAAATTCTTTAAATTTATTCTTTAATCTTCCTTTGAATATCAATTCAAATCAAATTATGGTTTATCCAAACTAGTCGGGATTAACGAACCTTACCGAAGTAATCATTTGTTTTAATTTCCCAATCCCAAGCTATTCATCCCATGAAGTAAAACTGGTAATACTACATATCTAACACCACAATGTTATCGGTAAATGCAATTACCATTTCACGTTCAAATCTAATTAAATATTTAACTATCGCCTGGAGCAAAACTGGTGATACTCCATTCTCGATCATTTCAATCTAATTAAAGATTCACTAAAACTCCACTTGGTTTTAATCGTCCCAAAAATCAGTATCCATGATTATTTAACTTGGGAAATCATATCCTGTCTTTAACTGGGTTAAAGAACCAATGTCATTTAAAACACGGTTCACGATAAACCCAAAATCACATTCTATTCCATCAACCTTTAACCGTAAATTAGCAAGTGAACAATTCCCTAAGTAATAACCCCGAAGGCCGAAACCAACATCAGATCAATACCCAAGAAACCATTCAACTTAACTAATCTCCGGTCAGTTTCTGATTTTCTTAACTCCGTTGGGCCTAAGAACGGTATTATTAAAGATACCATTCATGACAACCCAAAATCACATTTGATATTAAATACAAGGCTCTGAATAGAAAATATATTGACTTATATTCAATATCAAATTCTACGACCAACAAATATCGTATTTGAAATAACGATATATATATATTTCAAATTTCCATAACAATATCTGTGCAATCTCGAAATCCAACAAATATTCCAAAGACGATTTCGATTCAAATCCATTCCAATTCAATTATTGGAAATTCTGGTTACTTTTAAAACCATTTCAAATCCAATTTATTTATTTTAAAAACAAATGGATTTTTAATTCTAGTTCAAAACTAGTTCATTTTGATAAAAATCTATTTTTATCTTTTCAAATATAGAGTTTTTCATCCCAATTCTTTCCGAATCATTTCTTATGATTTTACAAAAGTTATTACTATTTTAAATAATTTTATCAAGGCCCATACAGTCGATTTCCATCAACAGCCATCGAACTGCACTTACAGCGACCTTTTCCAAATTTGATTTGGACATAATTCCAAATCCAACCATTAGATTTCAAATCTCTAATACTGTTAGAAATCTCTTTTCGATACGAACCCAACGGTTCCGGTTTTAGGAGAATCCGACAGTCGGATCTCTCGTAGTATCCGTTCAAAGTCAATGGTCGAAATTCGCGAACTACCGCAGCGCTGCGCGTTCTATTCAGACCATTATATATATAATATATATTATATATATTTCATCGATTTCCTTTTAAAAAGTATTTTATAAATCGATTTAAATTTGTTTTCAAAACGATTTCAACTTTATATTCAATTTCAAAGCAAAATTGAATATTCCATATAAGCGATATACAAATGATAATATTTTCAAAATGTTATATTTTGAAATCACTTCCTTTTCTATATTCATTATAAAAACGAATATAATCGATATAAATATCGTTCGCGTCAAAATGGCGCAAATCTAATCAACACGGCTTTATATGTTTCAATAACTTTGTTGTTCTATTCAACAAATGAATATTTTATTTTTCAACACATGAATATATATTTCTTTCAACACATGAATATTCTCAACACATGAGTATCATCAACACATGACTATTTTTGTTATTTAATATATTTTATAAAATTATGATTTCTATCGTTTAATTCTTAATTAGACTCCAACCGTAAATTAGTAAGAGAACGATTCCCTAAGTATTAACCCCGAAGGCCGAAACCAACATTAGATCAATACCCAGGAAACCACTCATCTTATCTAGTTTCCAGTTAGTTTCTAATTTTATATATGATAAAGATGTAAATTTTATTGTTAAAATATTTCGTTCAACACACGATAAGTTTCAACACATGAATATTCTCAACACTTGAGTATCGTCAACACATGACTAGTTATTCTATTCAACACATGAATCTTTATTTTATAATATTCTTTATTTTCCAAATTGGAATGAAGCCCAGTCAATTACCATATAACGTTAATTATATGGATTCCATACAACACATGTATATAATAGCAATGATAAATAATCAACCATCATCCAAAGTGCACCACACAACTGCATAAGCATTAAATATAAATATTTAACGCTTACACAGTCTGCCAACCAATCGATCGACATACAACTAAATAATTGGGATTAGTATACGCCAAATATCATCCCAACACCCGTGTGGGGTTTCAAATCAACAAACACTGAATATTATTTGTGCAGTTGGGCGATGTGTAAAATTTATCGTCCCAATCAATATCAGTAAAATGGGTGTACATAAACAAATCGTTCGATTTGTAAATGAATATTTATTTATTCACATTCACGTTAAATTTATATTTTTAATGATAAATAATTTATTTCAACACATGAATATATATTTCCATTCATTCCACATCACAATCAATTTTCACCACACAACAAAATCAAACAAGTCGTCCATGGTCTGTGGACAACGGGTGTCGGGTGCTGCTAAGCACTGTCTGCATCCTAGTATATATTTCAAACTAGAAATTAGAATAAAAATGAGGAGTTCTCACCGAGGGTTCCACTCCTCCATTTTATTTCTGAAATTCAGAACAGTCTGGATCTTCCCGTACTTCCAACGCAGTCGTCTCCACGCTGTTCATATCAAAATCACATTTTTAATACTCTACCAATATAAAAATCATATTTTTATTCTTTCTATAATATAAAAATCATATTTTTATTCTTTCTATAACATAAAAATCATATTTTTATTGCTTTTTTACATAGATAAAAATCATAGCTTTATCACTTCGTTTGCATTATAAAAATCACAACTTTATAATGCTACCCTATATTATTTTTATATAAATGAAAATCATAACTTTTATATGAATGAAAATCATATTTTTATGAATGCCATATTCGATTAAAAACCAAATCTTTTCAAATAGATAAAAATCGTACCTTTTATACGCTTTCATACAAATAAAAATCGAATTTTTTATCAACAAGAATAATTAAAAATAATGGAAAACTCACGGTGGTTAAACTGAAAAAGGGGGTGATGTTTGCTGCGAACAGTGGAGGTCCTCTTGTGGTCGGTGCTCTAATTTAAAGGGAAAGGGGTTTTAAATCGAAGCTGTGGTGGGGAAGCTCGCCGTTAGAGGCGGGGTTCAGATGGTCGGAGGTTGGCCAGGGGGTGGCTGCGGTTGCAGCAGTGGTCGGAGGTGGTCTGGGTGGCGGCTTTGAAGAGCTTGGGGTTCTAGGGCACGTGGATTCTGCGGTTTGAACAGAGGAGGGGGGGAGAGGCGCTAACGGAGGAATGAGGCGACGGAAGGGCGGTCGAAGGAAGGCCGACGATGGGCAAGGCGTGATGGCGGCTGGTGTTCGATCGTCGATCGCTTTGGTTTTTTTCTTTTCTTTTAATTTTGATTTCTGTTATGAGGGAGGGAGAGAGAGAAATGAGGGATTTTATTTATATATTTTGTTATTATTATATTTTTTTTCTCCGATAAAGTTGACATTTAATTCGAACACGAAATGAGACTCAACGACTGTCGGCCCTAGCGTATTACCTCCATTCTGAATACAATGGGATATGTTTCATAAGCCAGTTAGACTGTTTCGATCATTTTTCGTCAAAATCAAAATATAAATCTATATATTGAATTTGAACGCGCATTTCAATTTACTGGGGCCACATACGGACTCTAAAAATTCTCGAAAAATATTTTCTAGCTTCGTATCGACGATACGGTCCTAAAAAAACTAATTTCTTCAAATTCTAAGATCGTTTGTAAAATGATCATTTTCTGGTCGATCGAAATTGACTAAAACTGTTAAAACACGTTTTCTTTCGCCACGCTAACATATTGATTCGAAAAATTATGAATTTTGGAATTTAGCAATAATTCAACATCCCGGATCCAACAAAAGTGGTTTCTTCGAAAACAGAGGTCGTTTGCAAAATTTTCATTTTTAAGGGCCAAAATTCCATAGCGACTATTCTGAATTTTCAATTGGACGTATCTTTTGATTCCCGCTATGAAATTTTGATTTTTCGGATTCATTGGAAAGATATTCTCAAATAGATTCAAATATTTTTGGTTTCACTAAAATCTGGTTTATTTTGAATCCTGTACATTCATTTGAAATTTGAAATCGAAATTTTGAACTACCGCGCCATTTTCAATTCCTTTTATAATTATAAATAAATAATTATATTCTAGCGACGATCTATATAAATATATACGTTCTAATTCTATTCAAAATAAATTTCTCGTCGTTATTATTTAAAATAATTCATTTTAAATATTCAAAGATTTCCGGGTTATTACAAATATTCAAAATTCATTTTAAATATTCAAAATTCATTTTAAATATTCAATATTCAAAATTCATTTTAAAGATATTCTCAAAAGAAATTTGGCTCGAATTTCCGGGTTATTACAAATACCCAGGAAACCATTCAACTTAACTAATCTCCAGTTAGTTTCTGATTTTCTTAACTCCGTTGGGTCTAAGAACAGTATTATTAAAGTTACCATTCACGATAACCCAAAATCTTATTCCATTGTTAATCGGGTTAAAGAACAAGTGTTAATGAAGACACTATTCCCGATAAATCCAAAATCACATTTAATATTAAATACAAGGCTCTGAATAGAAAATATATCGGCTTATATTCAATATCAAATTCTGGAATCAACAAATACTGTATTGGAATAACGATATATATCTTCCAAATTCCTCCACAATATCCGTATAATCACGAAATCCAATATCGAAATATTCCGAAGACAATTTCTATTCAAATCCATTCCAATTCATATATTTGAAATTCCGGTTATTTTTAAAACCATTTCAAACCTAATTTATTTATTTAAAAATATTGGATTTTGTAATTCTAGTTCATTACTAGTTCATTTCGATAAAAATATATTTTTATCTTTTCAAATATGGAATTTTTCATCCCAACCCTTTCCAAATCATTTTTTATGATTTTACACAAATTAATGATATTTTTAATAATTTTATCAAGGCCCGTACAGTCGATTTCCATAAACGGCCATCGAACTGCACTTACAGCGACCTTTTCCAAATTTGATTTGGACATAATTCCAAATCCAACCATTAGATTTCAATTCTCTAATATTCGTTAGAAATCTCTTTATGATACGAATCCAATGGTTCCGGTTTTAGGAGAATCCAACGGTCGGATCTCCTGTAATGTCCATTCGAAGTCAATGGTCGAAATTCGTGAACTGCCGCGGCGCGACACATTCTATTCAGGCCATTATATTATGTATATAATATATATTTCATCGATCTCCTTTTAAAACATATTTTATAAATTGTTTTAAATTCGTTTTCAAAACGATTTCAACTTCATATTCAATTTCAAATCAAAATTGAATATTCCATATCATCGATATATAATTGATAATATTTTCAAAACATTATATTTCAAAATCAATTCCTTTTCGATATTCATTATAAAAATGAATAAAATCGATAAAAATATTGGTCACATCAAAATGACGCTAATCTAATCAACACGGCTTTATATATTTAAATATATTTGTGTCCATCCCAAATCAGACATCAAAACCAGATTTTGATCTTTTACTAAATATTATTTTAAAATATTCATTATTTTAAAATGTTCGTTATTTTAAAATATTCATTCTTTCTGAACTGGAATCATACACAGTCAATTACCATATAATTTGATAATACGGATTTCATACAATACATGTATACAACAATGGTGATAAATAATCATCCAAAGTGCATTCTACACTGTATAAGCATCAAATATAAATATTCAACGCTTATAACAGCCTGTCAATCAATCAATCAACATACAGCTAATTATTGGGACCAATGTATGTCATATACCATCCCAATACCCGTGTGGGGTTTAAATGAACAAATAATGAATTTTATTTGTGCAGTTGGGCGATGTGTAAAATTTATCATCCCAATCAATATTAGTCAAATCAGTGCTCATAAACGAATCGTCCGATTTGTTTATGAATATTTATTTTATTCATATACCCGTTAAAAATTATATTTTTAATAATAAAATATTTTACTCCATTCCACATCACACAATTAATTTTCACCACACAAAACAAACAAGCCGTCCATGGTCTGTGGACGACGGGTGTCGGTTGTTGCTAAGCACCATCTGCATCCTAGTATATATATTTTAACTAGAAATAAAAATAAAAATGAGGAGTTCCCACATTTGGGATCCACTCCTCCATTCTTTATTTCTGAACGGTTTGGATTTGTTTCCAGTCGGTTCCATCACAATCTGTTTTCCCGCTGTTCATAGTAAAAATCACCTTTTTAATATGATGATTAAATATTTAAAACCCGCATTTTTATTCTGCTACTATATATATATATATATATATCTTTACTAATAATACAAATACCTGAGGATGGTGAAGCTTTTTGGTACTTCCAAAAATAACCTTATTCTTACCCGCTTCAACTTTATTAGAACAAGGTTACGTTTGCCATTTTGTTTTCCTTTGTCACGTTCGGTCCCACGTTCTACACCGTTCTACACCACTATGCCACTTTCGTTATTTCTTCCTCAAATCGGGAACCTCTCTTCGAAAGAAAACCTCGAGAAAAAAAAATTGCAAATAATATGTCAGATTGGAAAGGGAAACTGAAGGTCTTCTTCCAAACTCTCACTTTATCAGATCCAGAACTCCATACTTTTGGTAACCTTCGCTCACAGTCAATTTCCAGTTTGTTCTTCATTTAATTTGATTTGTGTTAGCCTGCTTTGTAACCATGCTACCCAAAACCAAGGACTTGGGTACGAACTTACATTGATTGGCGATCACTTGAGTGGAGTGATAGAAAGCTGCAAAACTCAAATTATTCATGCAAATGTCACCGGATCGGTTCTCCCCTTCAGATCGGATCGAATCCCTCCTTTTGGATCAGATCGGATTGGATCCCCCTCTCCGGATCGGATCGGAGTACCCTCTACCCGAACCGCCTGAAGTTGCAACCACTCCTTAATGTGCTCCTATTTTATAGGCTCATCATTCGGATCTACTTACACGTGGCAGCCTATGATCTGGAAACGGTTTCTCCATGTCTCCCACTACTTCTCCATGACCCGCTGGATGGTTGCCATGTCACACCCGAACCGATCCCAGGAGCAACCTCCATTCGCCTATAAATACAGCATTTCATGGAGATTTGAGGGGACTTTTGGCATTTCATTCATTCATGGTAGCCATGGCCGAATTCCCCCATCAATAACCACCTTCTTGTCCAATGAAAATCAATGAATTCAAAGAGAATTATTCAATGTATTTGAGTGATTAAATGTCAATTTTCATTGTAATTGTAATTCTGGAATGAAATGAGAAACATTGAAGTGGACGTAGGCTCATTAATGCCGAACCACTATAAATTTTGTGTGTTGACTGATTTTTCTTGCTTTTAGTTCATGATTCCTCATTATTCTATGCAAAATGTAATCAATTGGGTGTTAGGACCATTTTTTGGTCTAATATTTTGGTGCTTTCACTGAGGATGGACTGATTCTCAACCATAGATCTCCTCATCTACTAATGGATGTCATAGTTCATTGAGGGGAGATCCGTATTCAATTCTGAAAGAGTCGCTTGTTGCTTAGATGGGTTGAAGGAGTTGGAGATGTGATGAACCAATAGCGTTTTGATTGGAAGTTAAAGTTGGATATACCGATGTAGATTTGAAAAAAGCTGCATAGGCCTTGCGGATCGGATCGAGCAAAAGGTCAGATCGGATGGAAATTGGTGTGGACACAGTAAATAAACAGACCACCGGCTCGGATCGAAGTAACTGGGATCGAAGTAACTGGTTCGGATAAGGCATATGAGTATACCACCGACCTGAGGGTGATACCACGATCCGACCTGGAAGAGTGAACCCGAACCATAGGAGGGGCACCCAAACGATCAGCTGACGATGCTCCGACACGGATCGGAGGAACTGATCCGATCCGATCCAACGTGAAGACATCTCCGAACTGCCACTTGAAGGCATGATCCGATCCGACCCGAAACAGTTGTTTTTGGGAAAAATGTATTTTTCTGATCATTTCATAAAAGGCTCCACCTTCCAAAATCGAAAAAGTCGTGCGGTGCCCACATTTTCGACCTAACCGGTTAGGTCGATCGCCGTCGGGTCTGTGGGGCCCCGGACCTCCACCGGCGCTGCGCCCGGACCCGCTGACGACCTCACTTTTGGCTCGGAGCACGGCCTCGCCTTCGGCTCGGCGTATGTTTTAGCTAACAGCAGTTATCAAAGCTTGTCAATGAAGATTAGACCGATAGTTTGAGAATATCATAGCAAGTTGGCAACGACTGGGATTCTTCCCAGAGCCATGACACTTATTTACATCAGTAAGCCAATTTGAGGAGTCATCGATCAGATTCGGCTTGTTATCAAGGACAGTATACAAGACAATGATTGTCCCATAGCAGCTTCCTCTTCCTCAGTTCTGATGGTGTATAGATTTCACCAATGCAACCGATGTTTCTCGCTAACGAGTAGTGACCATCTTATTGATGCGACTTAAACTTATCCAATCGGTGGGGCATCGAATGACGGTTATATGGAACCGTCCGAGCACTACTTCGAAGATAATTCTTATGATCTTAGTGACCATGATTGTTAATAAGGGGATACCAGAAAGCAGCTAAGGATCTCAACATCCCAAAGCTACACTTCAATTGTATGATGTGATCAATGAAATATGTTCTGCGGTTCACCTTCCGAAGAACTTGGCGAACCTTTGCAATAGCTATTTGCTGTCAACTGCATTAGGGAAGACTGATTTCCATCGAATAAGGGTTAAGTCAACATACTTTGGTGCCCAGAGTTAGGTACTAGTTGAACCACCACACGCCAAGATTGGACCTATGAATCCTTTCCTGGATTATAGCAACTTGACTGCTCACCAGCCACCATATGATCTTGATCAAGTGATGAGAGCTCGAGATTAAAGCAAATATGAATCAACCATCAGCTCTCTACTTCTTATTTCCATTGTGACATAACCAACGAATATTACTTAAAGTCTCGCAAGTTATGCTATCATACTCAAATTTATCTGATCAAGGTCTAGATCGACCAGCTCCAGCAGAATTCAGAGCTTACATTGCACCCTAGTGTTTAATGCTCAATCCCCAAACATTAACCGAATCCATCACTGAATTTACCATTCCCGAAGAGGTTGTATTAGATGAAGAAGATGGCCCTTCAAATCAAAAAATAAATACAAGCACCCGTTACTGTATACTGACGGTGCAATGAATGATCGATGACCTGGCGTTGGAGACGTATTGATTCGATGGAAATTCCAGATGAATGGACTATAACTTGTAGCTTACCTAGAACAGGTAAAAGAGCTGTTGGATGGATTGGAGCGTTACAGCATATCTTACGTCCTACGAACGGAAAATCAAATGGTCAATAATCTGACCAAGTTAGATAGTTCCGACAACTCAGAAGAGAGTCATAGACAACCCCATGATGAACTTCCTGCAGCACGGAATGCATTTAGCAAGGAGAAGTGAAAGGCATGCCATCACTCTTTATGCCTTGAGATATGACATGCAAGGCGACAATGCTTATTTCCCTTGGAAGGCTGTCCTAAGACAGACACCAACGAGCCTCATTGCTGAACTCACCGCCCTAAATGATTAAACAAAATCACTAACCAGCCTCCCGGTAGATGGGAGATGAACGCGAATGAAACTTTTGACAAACGACGTTTTGGAGTTAGAAAGTGAAGATTTACAATTTCACTCCCTTCATCGAGGATTAGTCAAGTAACTCGTGTCCTAGACATTAGGTGCGACCGGAGATTCGAACGTCGATTGCTCATGATTACATCATTTAATTCAAAGCTGATACATAATAGGCTTGCATGATAGATTGCCCCAGCCTTGCCCGAAAATTGACGAGTTAAAAGTTTAGAGCACTTAAGCTTGGATGCTGATTGGTTATCTGTCCATTAGATCTTATTCCCGACATGGGATTGAAGGCATATATGCGGATGGATGAGATATAACTATCTCACTAGCAGCCGTATCCTACTTCCTAGCATGGAAAGTACAAAAGCTTCTGTAAACATGGATCCATTATTCTCCTGCCAATTACTATCCTGGCATCAACGTGATGATATGATACCATTAACAATACATACATGACTCCCTGACATTCAACCCTTTCCTTTAGCATGGGGGCAGGAAGGCGATTCAAAGGAGATGTGACCTCGTCATTCATTTACAGTATTTACCTAACTGCCTTTGTCCCTCCAAGACCACAATCAAGCCATCCCCTGGTAGAGATTAGGCAAGGCAAAATGGACCTGCAGATAGCATGCAATGCCATTTTCGCACAGAATCATAATCATTCCTTTAACAGGATTACTCTTTAACTATGACTCTTATATTTGCATTCTTTATGAGCTATTGATGTAATTAACTCAGATGAATTAATATGTGGATGGTGTAGGTACTTAGGATTTGATACTGATCAGACTTGTAACACCTGCATATAGAGTTATTGAACAATACTATAACGAGCTTGACTAAACAACTCGTTTACAAAGCCACGCCCTCCACCTGAAATAAGTTGTATAGCTCAAGGCGGATCCGAGATGACCATCCACTCCTTGACTCATACATGGCAGACATAAAGATAATTATGCATTGACTTTTGCATTTCAAAGTTGGAATCCGATTTCAGATAGATGCAGTTCGACCATCTACATGGTTCAGTCCTATGTTTGACGCAATCAGATTACATGAATCCAAATAATGAAGGCAGCACTGCCCCTTGATATTCTTACTTTTCAATCATGCAATTTACTCTTACATACTTCCTGAATTATTAACATGACTAATTCATGCGATATGAATGATGCAGGTACCCAAAGTTCGATGCCAATCACTCCTCCCATAGATTGATCGGAGGAACGTAAAGCTTCTGCAAACATTTTCTGACTGTTTGCCAGGCTAAATCTAATCCTCAGAGATAGGATAGAAGTACCAATCTAGGATGAATGTGATGGGCGCGCCATGATTAAAGACCACTTGATCCATGGGTCTGGCTCTCATGATTTGAGAGAACATTTGAAGGACGATACTGCAGTGTTTGACCAAACTCCATCCCACGAATCAATGGGATGAGAGAAACTTGATTATCACGAATGGCCACCTCTACCTGTGAATCGGTGATTAGGAGGTAGCGCCTCGGCGAGTGTGACCCGACCACTTGCCCAAAAATCTCCATCTACCAGAGTGTAGCATGGAGTATGGACTAAAGATCGAGTTCGAGAATGACACTCGAGCCGGCAGAATCCCGCTCTTGGGATTAGAGCGCAGGACGAAAGCCGAGGCGAATGACATGACCATTCGCCTGATTAACTCTAACTCTCATGATTCGAGAGAGAGTATAAAGGACGGGAAGATGACGTCCCCAAGGAGTGATGGTGCAACACGATTAAAAACCGCCTTGATTACACTCTAACCTGGGCATACGTCAGGAGAGTATAAAGGTGCTAAGATCAAGCACCGAAGACAAAAGGCTCCTACCCTGCTGAAGGATTGGGGATAATATTGAAAGCTGAGCCGACACCCCCCACGGAAGGATTGAAGGAAACATAATGTTGAACAAGCCCTGACTAGGCACTTTATTCATGTTTGATTGGGCTCACACACACATCGCCCCACTTATATAAATACTATATGATCTGCTATATATTATTTGATTGTAGGGGTTCTGAATTGGAACCCTTACTTGATTGTGATGTGCTTTATTACCTATTACTTAGAGATTCACTTTGTTTACAGAGTGCATGCTTGTACAAGATAACAGGACAAGAATGCGAGGGCCGCACTCGCGACAACCGCAGCAGGCCAGTGGAAAACAAACAAAGGGCTATGTCTAGAAGGATGACGTTGATGCCCAATGCTAAATTTCTCATGCGACTCAAGGCGACAACCGAAAGGAGGCCTTTAGAGTGAATTGTTTAATGACGTGTCACACGACTTAAGTCAACGACCAAAAGGAGGACCTAAGAGTGATATATCGAATCAGCATACACACCCACATGTGATTGGCCATAGCCCAAGTGCATCGACAAGTGCTACCTCACGAATACACTGAATGAAAAATGCGATAACTTGTGCACTTGAATAACTCAATCACATAAGCTTTGAAAGCAATGTCTCTTTTCCATGCATCTATGTCTAAATTTGAATGGGACATGATACAATTATCGATCTTTCGCCGTTACCCCTGGACTAGGGCTACATTGTTGAAAATATTTACAAATGGAATAATTTATATGTTTGTGTCTAACTTATACCTCGATCTTGACAGGCTGCTTGAGGACCACAGAATGGATGCAGAGTGAACGTCCATTTGCTAGTCCCGATCGACTTCTTGGTTGAAAGACCCCATATAAAGGGGGACACCATTACTTTGACTTCTAACTTACGAGGAGGCGAATTTCCTGACACTCATACTCAAAGGCTAAGAAGAAGGAAGATAGAAATTTCTTCTGTGTTGAGGATATTTGCGCAGAAGGCACTAGGAACGAAGGAAGTCAGCAGATTTCTTCTTGCGATGATCCCTCAGCATGTCAAGCTAGATATGAAATGGATGGTGCCCTTGCTGATTTGAGAACTCAGATGGCTCAGCGAGATGAACTTCTCCAGAAACGACATAAAGTGATGGATAACTTCTTTACTTGGATAGTTGTAAGGCCGAGTAACTACGACTTACTCACTGGAGCGAGCACCGTGGGAATTCAAGCGACAACGAACTTGGCTCAAACACTCCCTGCTTCATGGTCCGGATCATATGAGACCCTAGGACAAGTTGGCATAGTCGTCTTTAATAAAACAAGATGCAACCAACCTCCTCCCAGGCATTTGTAGCATGCAACTTCCGACCGTAACATTTTGGATGAAAACTATGGATATGCAAGAGCCACTGAAAACTTAAACGGAGCCTGACCAACCTTTGCTCTAATTCAGATGAATGTTTAAAATCCAGCTCAACCTCAATATGAGGCTCCCCATGTAGGGGGAAAATGAGAGCATTTGAGATAGCTATAATCTGACTTTATCGCCACCCGACTTTGAACCTCAGAGCTTGGATGGGAGATCAAAGACTAACATGAGTTGAACACGAACAAATCATTTTGTGTCAAACTTTAACTCACAGCTTGAGGAGGGACTATGGATTTAGAGAATATGTGGATTTGATGATTACCGTTTAGTAAAATCCCTGTGGATGAGGAGTACGGGATATGAGCTTCGAGCATCATAATTTGACTATCTGCCAACTTTAGGCACATTTACTATTATCGGAGTTCCCCAAGATCCCAGACTATAACCAGAAGAATGGCTCCTCAAGAACAACCAGCATACATCCGAGTAATGGATCACCATCTAGAATCAAAAGACAGAAGCCTGATTGACGACTATTATATATGAAGAAACAAGAAACGAGAGACCAGCTTCCATCCACTTCAAGAGTTCATGCTGGGGGCACCAGCGCTAAATTGGGCAATTGGCAACAACTCCGCAAAAACAAAGCCCAGATTGCCAATGTTATTTAATGCTTCATCAAAGGCGGCACATCTCAAATGCAGCTCAAAGATCCACACCTATTGACCCAAGAGTGTCATGTTACTCAGTTCAATCAAACAAAGGTTTGGCGAGACTCTGCATTCGTTCCTCAAAAAATTCGATACCGCGATGGCATTGGTAGATCAACTTGGACCATCTATGGTGTTGATAGCAGCAGTATCTGATATTCTGGGTAACTCAGACTTCAAAGTCTCTCTGCAACGAGGCCCACCAAGTTGCCTTGGCGGATTCACCTCTAAAGTAAACATCAATACCTTTATGCCATGAGATTTTCCCAGAAACGTTGACAAATTCTATCCTGAGACAGAAAAATTCCTGCAATAAGAGGACATCTATATTGAAATGGATGTTCTCAATGTTATCATGACAAAGAATGAAGCGTCGTCTAACTCCTGAAACGACGAAGACAAAAGAAAAGACCCGGAAAATACTGACAGGAATGCATAATTCCAAAAAGAAACAATTTCATTAATCGACCCAGCAATCCTGATTGTCGAGCTCAATGGAACCAAGCAGGAGGGATAGACTTAACAATACTATGATGGCTATTTCGGATAATTCCAAAGCATGAACGAAGGAGCCCGAATAACTCCCTAACAATGTTCCCTCGCTTTCATGATTGACGAGCTTACTCAACTCCATGGCTGATGCAAGTAGAGTATCTAAGTTCATTGTCGCTCGATGAGGCAATTCTCACTTTCTGACTAAAGAGATGGAATGACACCGGCGTGAATGTTATTCGACCATTCACGTATACAACTCTAACGCTTGACGACATAAGAAAGAAGTACGGAACGACACGGGTCAACCAAGATTGTTAAACCTGCAGCTCTAACCCGATGTGAAGAAAGAAAGTTTAAAGGCTAAAGATTGGATATCCGATTGACCTATTCCAATCCCCAACGATGTTGGGGGCATAAGCACTGACTTCACTCATCTTACACTGAGATTGGGAGCATGAGCTTCAACTGACAGACTAGCTTTGAACATGCTCCTGATTTTGTGCATAATTCAGAACATATACACTATATCTCTGGAATATGACATGATTCATCTCGACCATCCAAGTGAGCCAACTAACAGATCAAACATGAATCCAAAGACTCGACCCGCAATTGCATCAAATGGAGAGTGTGATAATCTCCTCTACTGCCTTAGGATTGTGATAATCATACCTACCATTGGCTTGCACGTTCTCAACAAAATCTCATGTTGATTCGTATGTAATCACAGGATTATAAAATGATCCAGAGTGATAATGGCTTTTAGATACCTTATTGTTACGATTCGATGTGATTGTGGAGCCCTAGATTAATATCCTGATATCGAGATAGTCCAGATCCAAGCACAAGTGACAGATTCATATACCAATTCTGATGCATTTTGTCCTAATAATCCAGATGCTAGATCAAAGCCCAAAGATTCTGATACTACCCTATGACTTGGATGGCTGTTTCATACATTGATTTATACATAAAAGAAAGTCTTACTCTGCAATACACTTGACTTGCATAAGAAGAAGCATCGTTTGACATTAACTTATGCATGTACGACCTCACACAGGATCCAACGATCCTATATGACTTATGATGAAGGAATTAGACCTCTTGATTCGACGAGGTTTTAAATAGTTACCTGATCATTTCAACTACTCCTTCCATAGAATTTGGCCTGGTAGCGCCCATGGAAGTAATGCAATAATCTGATAAAACCTCCTCAAGGGTGGATGACGTTCCAAAAAGATTTAGCTCGACTTATTCAAAGCACATCTCATCTTCAATAAGATGTACTTTGGGGGGCAAAATGTTAGCCTGCTTTTTAACCAGGCTACCCAAAGCCAGGGACTTGGGTACGAACTTACATTGATTGGAGATCACTTGAGTGGAGTGATAGAAAGCTGCAAAACTTGAATTATTCATGCAAATGTCACCGAATCGGATCCCCCTTCGGATCGGATCGGATCCCTCCTTTCGGATCGGGTCGGATCGGAATACCCTCTACCCGAACTGCCTGAAGTTGCAACCACTCCTCAACATGCTCCTATTTTCTAGGCTCGTCATTCGGATCTACTTACACGTGGAAGCCTATGATCTGGAAATGGTTTCTCCACGTCTCCCACTACTTCTCCATGACCCGCTGGATGGCTGCCACGTCACACCCGAACCGATCCCAGGAGAAACCTCCATTCGCCTATAAATACAGCGTTTCATGGAGATTTGAGGGGACTTTTGGCATTTCATTCATTCATGGTAGCCATGGTCGAATTCCCCCATCAATAACCACCTTCTTGTCCAATGAAAATTAATGAATTCGGAGAGAATTATTCATTGTATTTGAGTGATTAAATGTCAATATTCATTGTAATTGTAATTCTGGAATGAAATGAGAAACATTGAAGTGGACGTAGGCTCATTAATGCCGAACCACTATAAATTTCGTGTATTGACTGATTTTTCTTGCTTTTGGTTCATGATTCCTCATTATTCTATGCAAAATGTAATCAATTGGGTGTTAGGACCATTTTTTGGTCTAACAATTTGTGTTTTGACATTTTTTATAGGCTATTCTATTGGATGATTACTACAGATCCGATAACTCTCAGCCTTCACTTCGTAGGAGGAAAACTATTCAACGTTTGATTGGGGATTCATCATGATTTGCGGTCTTCATAGTTTATTTTTCTTGAACACCGACAGAAAATTTTGATTTCCAACTTTTGCTGATGATTTTACTGGCGTTTATTTTGTTCATTTCACTTATTCAGGTTCATTTTCATTTCGTAAGAATCCAATCTCAATTTACTCATGATTTGGGAAATCTATCGTATCACTTCTCTAGGTTCCTCACACCAGAAACTGCAAGCTACCCTCTTCCCCTTCATTATTTTGTCAGGTAATCTATTCATAGATTTGTCAACGAATTATTTTTCTTTTCTAATCCATTTTATAACAAGAGTTGATTTAATGTGTTGATGTGATAAATAACCTATTCATAGTGTTTGTTTTCAACTTCAAAATAGGAGAAACTACATGCATTTTTACTTACGAAAGTCAAAAATTTTGCACGGTCAAGTAAGAGGACGTTAAAAAAGTTTTACTGATGATTTTACTGACATGAGGTATCTTTTAAATAAGGTCAGTACAGGTGTATGATGATTCCCAAGTTTGACTTCGTAAACAATTTCTCACCTTTATATTTTATAATTTGACAATGACTAAAATTAACAGTGGTTTATTTAGGAATATTATGCTAAATCATTCCAATAAATTTGGTATCTCTTCTCATTCAGTTGGATTGGTTATTTTTTAATTTGAATTAGCATTATCCTTAATTAGATTGGATAAACTTCATGATCTCTATGTATTGATCAGAATGCTTCCCGTGTCAAACTTTTTTTCTTTATACAATACTCGAACATTAATATTATAGATTATAGTATTTAGTTACTTATGCAGTGAATGCTCAAAAATCTGCCTATTTTACAGAATGTTAATCTCTGCTTTATCTGAGGAATCCACAGTTATGGAAGAATTGGGTCCAGAAAAATTCAGATGTATATATGGAGGTAAACATATACATTATTTATTGGTCAAAACTGCAACATATTTTGTTTAACTGCTTGATTGTTTAATCAAAATCTTCATTTCTATGATTATTTCATACATATATATTATATGGAAAAGCATTAAATTAAGATAATTCATCAATTTAATATGTACTCCGTGAATCATATACCTCTATTCATTAGATGCAGGATGGTAATAAAATAGGAAGAGACGCAATTTCTAAAGTATATTAATTTTCTATTGAATGGAACCATGGATGGTCAGTGTTGTTATAATACAATTCTCTTTGTTTATTTGATGTGAATAAACTTAGATCAGTCTTCCGTTAATTCAAATTCATTGTGTTAACTTAAACAAAGCAATTACGGTTTATGATCTTTGGTACAGTATATACTTCGAACGAATAAATATAAATTAGCAATTTATTGTTATATTTCTTTCAAAATTACTTTTTACAACGTGAGTACTTATTTTATCAGCATATATAAACTCTTAAGATTGGGTTGACGACGATGGTATTATGCAAGTTTAGATGATTATAATATAATAGATACATGTTACTTCTTTGCTGCTGTATGTTAGAACGACTTAATGAAATTCAACATTATTGTTTACATTCTATTTAAGAAGTTTACAAATCAAAGCCACAACCCATAACTTGAGGTAAATTTATTATCTCATTAATTTCGTTGGTCCACTGACATTAATTCTTGCTAATATATCTTAGAACATGTTGAGGAATAGCTGTAGATTTTAATAAAAAAAATAAGAATTTAGAAGTTATTTAACAATTACATTATCAAATTTTACAATGTATTTTTATTTATTTATCAACATACTAATATATGTATGTTATTGTTTTTTATCGAATTACAAATGTTTGCCCTTGATTGATAGACAGAACAAGTCTTTTATATTTTTGGAGAGGCAATCAAAGAATATTAAGCTCCAAGCCTGATGAATCTGAATATTCTGACATGGTCACTAACATATATTTTCCAAGTTTTTAATGGTAAAAAATCTTTGAAAATATATACTTATTATATGGGTTTAATACATTTCACATTTTGTACTAACTGAAGATTCTGAACTTATATGATTTTGAAGTGTACAAGATTTAATTAATGTTTGAAATTAACTGAAGTTTACTCCTTGCGAAAAAATCAAAAGCAATCTTATGTATTTGTAAATATGGTCATACATTATGTATTTGTAAAGCATCTTCATCCTATGTGTATAAATATCAAGGTACATTACCAAAGTTTGAAATAAGATATGCTGTGAGGAAATCAGTGTACTTGGTGCATAATCAAAATATGAAATTAACATAAATAAAAAAATTTGCATGATCACCTACCATTTTATTTCTTACTATAATATAGTCCAAAGGAAATGGATGATCATCAATTACATATATAATCAGGGAAATTTTGTACAACTGTCAATATAGAAACCAAATAAAGAAACAAATCTTTTTGTTTAAAAAATAATAATACCGTGATATACAACAACAAACAGAAGAGGAATAAAAGAGAATAAGGTTTTCTTTATTATTATTTCCAGCTTCAGCATATATACATAAACAGATTCATGCACTCCTTTTTCATACGATCAGGATATTTATTTGGATTTAGTTCAAATGCATGAAAACAACATTTGCATGTAGAATAGCACAGATGAGTATATCTGAGACTCTCCAATCTCAAGCCAATCATAGGAGAATCCATAATTGAGAGGTTGATTGAGAGGTTATGTTGGTACCAACCGTAAACAAATCCGCCTAAAGTCCAACACAGATTTGATGGTTAGGTATTAAGCAGCCATATTGTATTTAATATTACATAATTTTACTTTTTCTATTAATTTGTCTTTTTGATGTTTGACTTAGGCTGTTTGAATCTGTTGAACTTTAGGGAAGAATTCCAGAAATAGTTCGCAGCGGAGTTCCCTAGCAAAATGCAAGTTTCAGCTGTGAGCAGTTGCTATTCATTCGTTTGGTTTGATCTATATCTTTGTCGATTGGTTGAATTTTAATTCGGATTAGTTACATTTTTTATTTAGTGAAATAGACAGGTAAAGGAGCAGGCAAGAAGAGGAAATCCATGTCAGCTGTTATAAGTTATGGGTGAAGTTACATCAACCCTGATCTTTACGTGGTTTTTGTTCCATACAGCCGCTCCCGATGAACTCCTCAGGAACCACTCCCACAAATACGTATGCGGCTGCTATCTCACAAACTCCACTGTCCCTTGATTCATGTGATCTAAAAAGGTACGTATATTAAATGGTTATTTTGAAAGGGAATTTTAAATAATTTAACTTATACCAAATCTATGTTTTAGAAATATGTAACAATTGGTATTAGAGATTGATGTACTAAGCAATTTTTTTTACTTAGGTCCTCCTGTTTCTTATGTTGGACAAAGTTTTAGCGACTTTTGTATTTGAAATGGGTTCAACTTGAGAACTGGGTGCTCATGCATTTCAAAAAAAAAAAAAAAGGGAGGGTACGTTGAGGGAAGCAACAAATCTGTTATATTATTCAATTGGTCAGATGTCAAAATGCTATTTTAATAGCAAATAGTCATCTTCAGTTTTATTTTTGTTATGAACAAATTCCCACCTTTTAAAATTGAGCCTAATTGTTAGAAATTCGGGGAAGTATTGAAGACTGATAAGGTAATCATGCCTTCTGAAATATCACAAATAACGAGAGATGGGACACATTCGAAAAGAAGGTGAACTGCAAGCTGTACATGTATAATTTTGTAAGTGATGGGAATTGAATTTGATGATATTTTTGTTTATATTAGATAGAAGACATCCCTTTTTATACTCATGTGAAAGGGATGAGTGAACCTGTTGTTGCTACTGTAATAAACAAAAGACGACAGATTAGTCTATTTCTTACTCTACCGAGTTCTTTTTATGTGTTAAATTCTTTCCTTTTTTGATGGCAATTGTAGTTGTATCATGCAAATAGCTGAGCACATGCGTGAGAGATGGAAGACAATTGTTCATCCTGTTTACAAAATTCAACAGTAAAGTTGCATATTTTCCATATTTTTGTTCCCACCGCTGATGTGTTGTATGACTCTAATGCATGTAATGTATCTTACACACAGATATGCATGAACTTTAGTTTGGCATGATATGTTGTGGTACCTTATATATTATTTATTAGGGGTAATTGTGTTTATTATTAGTAGCAGCTCATTGATTTTATTACGATTTTGTATATTAATCCTTTTTTATTTATTCTACATGTTAAATGGTCTGAACGGTTTTTGGCATGATATGTTAGCTCGCTGAATTTATAAGCATTATATATATATTTGCTCCTCTGTTTCATGTAAAATGGGCTGAATGATTTTTAGCATGATATGTTAGGGTGGTTCAGATATTATTTATTATGAGTGATAATGTTGATTATCAGAACCACCTCTTTTAATTTATCAGGATTGTGTATCAGCTTTTTTTGGTTTATTCTACATGTTTAATGGGAACCATGGTTTTTAACATGATGTGTTAGGGTGTTTTAACTATTATTTATTAAGGGTAACTATGTTTATTATCTACAGCAGGTCATTGATTTTATCAAGATTCTGTATATCAACTCCTTTTGGTTTATTCTACATGTTATTATGATGTAACAACTGCTTTTCTCAATTGTCTTCTTTGTTATTATCCTTGTGTTACTCTATATGACGTTCTGTGTTTATATTGCAACAGATAAATACTGCATATTTACTAAACTTACCGCTGTTACATATTTGGTTTCAAGCATTTTTGGTCAGATTTTTCTATGCACACGTCTATCGGACGTGCCTCCGTACTGGTATATATAAATCATAATTTTTAAATTCGTTTTCTATATAAAAATCATATCTTTATAAAAAAATGTTTATATTTTAAAAATCACATTTTTAAATCAAATCAATATACATAAAAATTTAGCTTTTAAAAACAATATTATTTGTAATAAAAATTACATTTCTGTTTCAGTGTTATATATAAAATTAGATTTTTGTACTAGTGTTATATATATAAAAAATTCCATTTGATATTACATACAACTATTTATTTATTTATATAAAAAAAAGAAAAACAAATGCTATTTTATACTTTCAAAATCAATGCTAAAACAATGTTGTATATATTTTATAAAACAAATTTTAGAAACAATGACAAATATATATAGATTTCACATTTTCAAATAACAATGCTTTATATTTTCAAAATTTCTAAAAATAACTATGTTATTTAAATTAAAATGAAATAAATAAATAAAATAAGATTACCTTTTTCTCTCTTTCATAACGTTTTAATCATTATCTCCTTCACTGTATTCACGCTCCGCCATTCTGAACAAAACGAATCCTGCTCCAATCTTTAATCCGCCCGTCGCATCTCCCCTGCTTCGCCGGAAGTACATCGAACACCCTCACGTTGAGCGCCAGTGAGGGTCGCGCCATCCCCTAGTCTTGTCCAACTCGTCCTTCCACGCATGCCAGAAAATGCACCCAAAGCGACGGCCTTTGCACAGTGATTTCGAGAAGAGTAGGCCACGATACTTCATCTTGACTGTTCAATTTATAGAGCTTGGAACGCTCTTCAATTTCATGTTTTAAATCCCAAAAATTACTGCATGGGTTGAAAATTAGAGGGGGGAGAAGTTTGGAAGAATTTTGCCGTCGGTTTTGGAGGGAGCGGTGTGCGTTGACTGCGGTTTCCCTTTTTGACCAAGCACTTAGGGTTTTGACTTGCTGTATATAATATAAAATAATATTATTTAATTCCAATTTAACTTGTTTCCCCATCCGAACTCCAAATCAAACCCAACGACTATCGCCCCTAATTAAATACCCCCATTCCGAATGCAATGGGCTATTTTTCGTAAGCCAATTCTAACGTTTTGATCAGTTTTCCTTTAAATGAAATCATATATTAATATATATTTAATTTAAACGTACATTTTAATTTACTGGGGTTACATACGAACTCTAAAAATTCCCGAAAAATAAACCTAGCTTTGTTTTGACGATACGGTCCTAACAAAACTAATTTCATCGAATTTGGAGACCGTTTGAAAAATGGCTATTTTCTGGTCGATCCAAATTGACTACAACTATCAAAACACGTTTTACTTCGCCACGCTCACATATTGATCCCAAAAATTATGAATTTTGGAATCAAGTAATAACTTAACATCCTGGATCCAACAAAAGTGGTTTCATCGAAAATGGAGGTCGTCTGCAGAATTTCCATTTTAAGGGCTATATTTTCCATAGTGAGTATTCTGAATTTTCAACTAGGTATAAATTTTTATCCCCGCTATGAAATTTTGATTTTTCGGATTCGTTGGAAAGATATTCTCAAATAGATTCTAATATTTTTGGTTTCGCTAAAATCCAGTTTATTCTGAATCCTGTACATTCATTTGAAATTGAATTTTTGAACTACCGCGCCATTTTCAATTCCTTTTATAATTAAAAATAAATAATTATATTCTAACGTTGATTTATATAAATATATACGTTCTAATTCTATTCAAAATAAATTTCTTGTCATTATTATTTAAAATAAATCATTTTAAATATTCAAAATTTGTTAAAATTGCTAAAATAAAATTTTTAAATTGGTCCTGATTTTTCGGGTTGTTACAGGTGTACATAAACAAATCGTCTTATTTGTAAATGAATATTTATTTTATTCATACATACGTTAGAAATTATATTTTTAACAATAAAATATTTATTACATTCATTTACATAATAAAAATAATATTTTTATTGTTCTAACATATTATAGAAAATTTTGGTGGCATAACGGCGCGATATCAAAATCGGGTAATGTCTAGCATTACCCCTCTCATGATATTGGTTCGAGCCATACACACATAACAATTCTAATCAATTCATGTCACCCAAACAACCAATTTCAACCAAATAATCTAATCAACCAAGCCAAACAATCGAATAAGTCATTCATGGTCTGTGGACGACGGGAAACAGTTCTTATATGCAGTTATGAAAATAAATAACTGTATAAGAATTATAGAGAGGAGTTCTCACCTTTGGGTTCCACTCCATCATTCTTTAATTTTGAACGGTTTGGACTCTACATTTGTTTTCCACCAGTTCCATCGTAATTCTTTTCACGCTGTTCATAGTAAAAATCATATTTTTAATATGATGTTATTTTAAAAATCATATTTTTATGATCATAAAAATCGTATCTTTCTCTCATGACAATTCAAACCTTTTTGTTTATATAAAAAATCAAACCTTTTTGTTTATATAAAAATCAAACCTTTCTAAAACTAAAAATCAAATCTTTTTTAAAACTAAAAATCAAATCTTTTTAAAACTAAAAATCAAATCTTTTTATCGCTATTCATAAAGAAAAATCTGATCACTATATGCTACTTACATAAAGAAAATCTGATCTTTATATTTATAAAAATATAATCTTCTCACAAATAAAATTATGATCTTTTCATAAAAACCGTATTTTCTTTTTCATGGTATTTCATATAAAAACTTGCATCTTTATTTACATCCTATTTCTAACTTTAACTAATATAATTAGTATATTAATATGAAATTGTCTTCCCTTTGCTGTTAATCATGCTTGAGGGGTGCTGAGGAGGGATAGCGGCAGTCGAAGGTGGTCGGGTGGTGTTGCATTGGTCGGTGGTGGGGTCTGGAGGGTTTCGGTGGAGCTGCTGGGGGTCGGAGGTGGAGTCAGATGGCGGGAAAGGCGCGCTGAGTGGGGGTTGCATCGGGTTTTCTGGTGGGTGCTTTGGAGAAGGCGGCGTCGCGATTGGAGAAGGAGTGGAGAGGGAGAAGCGGCATCCGTACGGATGGGGTTGCGCCATGTTTGGTGGCGATGGCAACGTCAGGTGGGGAGGCGCGATTGACGGAGGCGGCTAGGGTTGGGGGGGAATCGGGTTTGGCTGTGGGGTTGGGGGAATATCAGGTTTGGGGAAAAAGAAAAAGGGGGAGAGGGGGTATTTATTATTATATTTTATTATTATTATTTTATAATTAATTATTCTCCAAAAGTAACTTTAAATTTCGATCTCTAAACGAGACCCAACGACTGTCGCTCCTAGCTAGTTACCCCCATTCCGAACTCAATGGGATACGAATCGTAAGCCAATTCAACTGTTTCGATCAGTTTTCACTAAATTTAAAATATAAATCATTATATTTTAAATTCAAACGTACATTTCAATTTACTAGGGTCACATACGGACTCTGAAAATTCCAGAAAAATTATTTCTAGCTTCGTATTGACGATAAAACTAATTCCGTCGAATTTGGAGACCATTTCAAAAACAACCATTTTCTGGTTGATCCAAATTGACTGAAATTGACAAAACACATTTTCTTTTGCATGCTCACATATTGATCCCAAAAATTATGAATTTTGGAATCTAGTAATAATTTGACATCCCGAATCCAACAAAAGTGGTTTCGTCGAAAACGAAGATCGTTTGCAAAATGGCTATTTTTAAGGGCTAAAATTTTATAGTGACCATTCTGAATTTTCAACTGGGCATAATTTTTTATTCCTGCTATGAAATTTTAATTTTTCGGATTCGTTGGAAAGATATTCTCAAATATATTCTAATATTTTTGGTTTCACTAAAATTCGGTTTATTTTGAATCCTGTACATTCATTTGAATTTTGAAATCAAAATTTTAAACTACCGCCCCGTTTTCAATTCCTTTTATAATTAAAATAAATATTTATATTCTAACGTCGATTCAAATAAATATATACGTTCTAATTCTATTCAAAATAAATTTCTTGTCATTATTATTTAAAATAAATCATTTTAAATATTCAAAATTCATTAAAATTGCCAAAATAAAAATTTTAAATTGGTTCTGATTTTCCGGGTAATTACACCACCACTCCGAAGATATGCACAGCCTTCATCCTACAATGAACCGTGTATGGAAATCTCCATCATTATACCATGTAATCGAATAAAACCACCCTCGCTATGCCACGTAAGTGTATGGATCCTCGTGTCTGAACTCCTCGGTCGAACCACGTCTCGATACAGAGTAATGCCCTAACGTCTACAATACACCGCCCCATTGGGTTCTTCATCGCCATACGTACGGACTGGTCCAAACGCATAACGAAAACGCTTTATTAGATACTATGTCTAATCTTTTAATCACACGCTTGCTTTAACTTATCACATTGCTAATTAACTTGATTATTTACACATTCATTTTCTATTTAAGCTTCTAGTTTATTTGCTTATATTTGGCTGCTTACTTTCTCTAATCAGTCCCATGCTGCCGGAACAAACCATATCTATGAGCCACTTATTTTCCCCAATTAGCCACCACGCTGTCGGAACGGACTTTCGCTTATTATCATTACATTCATTAAACTTAATCCTCTCAATTATAAATTTACTAATAATAAACCTACTTTATTCTTTCTCATTTAATTATAACCTTATGTTATATCATTACCACAACTGTTGTTGTGGGTTTGGTTATTAACTTAGTTCTATTAACTAAGGTTTATTAACAAGTTCTCTTTTCATCATTAATTATAACATATGTTATAGTTCCACTTGTTCGTAGGACAAGCCTGCCTATTATATTTCATTCACATTCATATAATTAATTATAATAGGTATATTCCAGTTCATTACATTATCCATTGGTTCCTTGTTATTTGAGCAAACCTTTGTATTTGTAATCTTTCTTTATTTACCGTCTTGTACAAATTTATTACTATAGAAAATATTTCACGCACTTCATTAAATTGGTTGGTGGAGATGTACAAAAATCTATTTTCATAATAAATATCAATTACGATTCATAGTTGCAAGCTATTTCTCTCTATTACATTGTGTACATATATTTGATTAATGTGCAATACGAAAAAAAACCCAATTTCACACTAATCCCGATTACCTTTCTTTTTCTTGCAACTACATTCTCTGTAATTTACTGTAATGGTAATTATGGAAATATATCACTTTTCCACCCCCAAATAACTCAGTCCACTGTTAATTCCCTTTTTGAGTTATATATTATTTCATGTTTTCTAACGCAATTCCCAATTTCAATTCAATTACTGTAAAATTCTTTACATAATTAGGCTTACTATTTCCTATTCCATTTTTCCACATTTTGCAGTAATTTTTCCCAACCCAACCTTTTAATTGCACTCTAAACAATATTCTTTGGGAACACACACAAAATCATCATCAAATTTACAATCTTATTATTACAGTAATTTCTTAAGCCTAAATAGAAAGATATAGGAATGAATTTACACAACAGTAATATTCTTATTGTTATTAGGGAATGAATTACACAATAACCACAACAATTCCATATATTTATTTCATTACGCATAATGGGGAATTAAACGGTAAATACCATTACCAAAAGGCATAATTTAAATCTACTTACCTGTAAGCTTTCCAATTCCAGAATCTGATTCAGAATTATTAATTGTGATTTCTCCATAATTTGATTCAATAATATAATAACAACAGATTTACGATTCAGGACGCAAAATAATACAAAATAATTAAATTGGAATCAGATCCATGGAACTTACCTTGTACGTAAAGGAACTTTGAGTGCATACAATCCTAAGCAATGAATTTCATTCTCCAATTCTTGTTTCTTAAACTAATTTAATTTGACTTAGAAAAGGTTTGGAGAAGTAACGAAACGATAGGGCTTCCATGTCTGCTCGGAAAATAATGAGTTTGATGGCAAGCCGTGGAAATTTATTTATAGTCGCTGAAAAGAACCTGCTCCGTTAAATTTGTGGAAAGCAGATCAGAACCCTCGCTAAAAATAAAAATCATCGCTTAACGTAAAAAAAATCACGCTTCCATACCTATATGGATCGACTCAACACGGTCTTCGGTCGACACTAGGTTGACCCAGACATCCTTGGGTTGATAGTAGATCAACCCAAGCACAAGTATAGGTCGACCCATACACGTTTTGAAGAAAACATGTACAGGCCTTTTGATACATGATTATTTCTTGTCTTTATTTCTTCCTTAACGTTACAATTCTTAACGTTATTATTTAAAAAAATTCCTTATTCTTTAGCCTTATCAATTTCAAATTTCGAATGCAAAACTAATACGTGCATATAATTTTTTCCATTTTAATTTTCTGCATGTTTATTCCTTTTTTAATTCAATGAACGTTATATTTAATGTTTATATTTATGTTACCCGCCACTTTTAACTCGCATTAATTCCATTTCAAATGCGGATCATCAATATATAAATATGCGCATACTTATTTTAAATTGAAACACTGCTTAGTTGATGTTGTTTCAAACTTCCTTTTATTGCATAATTATGTACAATTTATATTACGGGTTTATTTTGCGCATTTCTTCTACAATTTATATCTAAGTATATTTCTCTATTAATGTCATTTATGACATGCGTTATCAATAATAGGAACGTTTCATTTTAAATGTCAATTACTTTCCTTTTTCTTACAGTCCATTTATTTAAATTTCAAATGGCCATTTTTTTTTGGAAATTTATGTACGTACATAATTTAAAAATTCAATTTTTATTTGCACACATTTACATACAAATATTTTCCAAGGTTAAACTTCGTACGTTCGTAAATTTGTTGTACGAACTCCATTCAGAACATATTAAATACGTAAATTTATCATAAAAATGCAATGAATGCAATGATACATATTCCGAAGCCTAATTCTGATAATTCCAAAAATATTTTTTTCCATTCATCATTTTCTGTAATTATTTAATTGGATTAATATTATAAGGATGTGGGGTGTTACATATTATTTTAGTATTGATCGTAGTTTTGTATAATTTATGCGCTTATGCGAACACACGAATTGATTTGTTTGATAATAAGTTTTGGATGACTTCAAAATGATTTTGAATGGAATCATCGTAGTCATAGTTCATTGAATTATAGGTATATAAACAAATTATGTATTTGATTTAGCATGAAAATGTAGTATATAAGCAAAAATGAGCTATCTATTATGCAAAACAGCAAAAATATATAATTTAGTACATATGTAATAAAACGGTAAACAAATTATATATTTAAATGGAATAAAAACAAATATTAAATCCCTTTAGATATTATTTGGCCCCATCTGACATGTATTGCATATGATCGTTATATGGATAGCCGTTTTTATTACAAAAAGAACATTCATATTCATATGATACAACAAATATAGGATTTATCCCTGTATTGGACAAATTACAAACACTATATAAGTAATTATGTTTTGTAAATCATATCACATTAAAATATTCGCAAAATTTCGAGGGCATTTCCTTTTTGCTCCTTTTGTACACGTATTTGTGTATGATACAAGGAACACATTAGAAGTACTGCCGAAATTTTGGCAATTCATTTAGAATGATATGATTTACAGAATGTAATTACTATTGTATTTGTAATGTTAAGTAGGACGACCGACCATCACAGAAGGCACATAAATGCCAATGAGCTAATAGTTGTTTATATAAAATAATGTCTGTAAAAATCTTATATAATTTAGTATATGTTTATTAAAGTGGTAATTAAAAAAAAAACGAAGGATGGTCAATTATTTTATTGATCGGAGCTAGATGTATCAAAGAAGGGTAATTGGACGCGCAATAAGTGAATTTTTTCTTAATAAAGTGCATGTATTCATCGACTTTGCTTTAAGTAATATTGGAAACGATGTATAAATTCGTTGCCCAAGTAGTAGGTGCAAATTGTTGAATTATTTAATACTAGATATGGTTAAGGTTCATTTGTGTCAATACAGACCTAATTATTTGGTATAGGATCATCATGAGAAATTGTAGTTCTTTGTTTAGCAACTGGTTCATGGAGAAATTGCGGTAATATCGAATAATTTTTTTGTTTAGATGCAATTGGTTCAGCCATTTTCTAGGTTCTGGTATTAACGTGCATCCAAATTGTAATCTTATAAAAATAAAACATACACCGCGTTATCAAAAGTATGACCCTTTTGTACTAGCCAAACGAGCTCTACAAGTATATTACACCCCTTAACCATTTCTAAAATGAGATAAAGAAGATTGGTCTATGGGTTTTAAAACAAAAAGAAGATTTACATTCGATGGAAAGAATATTCCAAACAAACAAGTCTGCCAAGTAGATCTCAAGGAAAATGTTGAAATAACAATTACGAATGATCAAACTGATTTTAGGCCTTTAAATGATGAGGCAAATGTATTAGTAGAAGCATTTGAGAGTGAAGACGAAAGCAACATAGAATACGAAACTGAGTCTGAATCAGAAAACAAAGAGGACTGAGTAATATCCAGTAATTTTACACTTATTAACGTTGCATTTGGCTTTCATTAATATTGCATTTTTCCAAGTTATACAATTTTAATGACAATAAGTGTATGCTCATGGACACAACACATACAACGTGAGTAGCAAGTATTACATTTTTAAATGGCTCACCATATCATAATTATTATGAATTGTGTGTGTGTATATACATACATATATATATATATATATATATGTATATATGCATGTAATAAGTATTATGTCTGGATCTTGGCGACATAGCTCTTCCCACTCAATTGGTGAGAGTTGTGGCAAGCCACCAGCTCGTCTAGTCGTTTATTTGTAGCCTAAGGCTGATTAGGCATAAGTATCAAAATTAATAACATAGCAATAAAAAAATTATATACATCAATATGTCTATAATTGTCTAAAGTCCCATTTTATATTTGATACAGGGGATTTGAGTTGGAGCCATCAAGAGTGGTTCTAGGCATTTCCAAGCAGGCGTATATGTGTAGGATGAGAGATTTTTGGCCTAAGTGGACCAAGATCCCTGACCCATCAGGGTGGCTATTTGGCAGGATTTTCTTGTAAGTTTGTACTTTAGTACATGATTAAGTATAATTAGTAATATTTTCTCATTGTAAAGGGCGCAGTAGATTTGCAAGAGGCTGACGTCAACCTAGTTCAGCGTCACTGAAATTCAATGGTAGCTAAGAATTACAGGGAGAAAATGTCAGAGCTAAAGAAAATGGTGAAGAAACCAAACTGGATGAGCGCGCGTTATATGGGACAAATAGGATGACTGGTGGAAAAGTGAAGAATTTAAGTTAAATCTACTACATATCACATTAAATATTTTGCAATTATAGATAATTATTCAATGTAAATTTGCAGGCAGAGTCAGCGAGGAACACAGGAAACAGAATGTGACGATCCCAAAACCCCGTGACACGGTGTTAAGGATAATCATTGGAATATAACACATTAATCATCATTAGCAGATCACAGATAATAGCATAAACAGAAAATAGAATAATTTACACTCATATGACAGCGGAATCATATAGATATCATCACATCAGAGAAGCACAGTACAGGATACAACTTAGTGCATAATGATACATAATCAGTCACCATCGCCTGTGGCGGAATCATACATAAAGAGTACACAAAAGGAATATCAGTCTACATCGCCAATGGCGGAATCATAATATAGATACAATAATGGCGGAGAAAATCCAAGTCAGCGCAGTGTAGTCAAGCCTCGCCATGAGCCAAAAGATGCGTCAGAAACCTGTAACTAGGCTGCCCGTGTGAAAATGAGGGCACCCGAGTTTGCAAGGTGAAACAAACTACGAGTCAGTCATGGGACTGGTATGAGAAATCTATTCAACTTATTAACAACAATAATAAGGCAAATCAAAGGACCACGCCACTTTCGCGGAACGGGTTTACTCCAATGAGTGCTAGTGCATGAAATAAAGTAAATGATTAAATCAACGCAATGCTTTTTATAAAATGAAGCCATTATAAGACTCAGGTCCTATCACACAATGCAACGCAAGCCGGAGGATAGAGTTTTCCCTTATAATGGCCAAAAATGCTTCCTACGTATAAAACAAAAGTGTTTGATATTATTACTAGTGCATATATGTTTCAAAAGCAAATTCAATCATAAATATCAATCCTAGACGGCATGGGTACCATATATCATGTCGCCATACTAGTAATACAATCACATCCGCATATTTCGTATTGGAAATTGGATTCCTTCATGAGTCGAGGTAAGGGGCAAGCTCCTCTCCGATTCGAGACACTCTAGCAAATGCCTCGGGACCGCACACAGCAATCCCCTGGATCCTTCAAGGCCGGTCCTCTCTTACTTTTGAGGATTAATTATTCCTGAACACGCGTTTCCCGGTCCTTACAGACCTATAATCGAGGCGCCTCGTATTCCAACAACCACACAGGTGAAAAGTAGATATAAATGTCAGGGCTGGGAGGTCACTGACACCACCATAGCTAGAAAGAAACGTCGTGCACTCCTTGGGTCCTTCTCCCGTTTTTGACTCATACCGGGGTGTGAGGCTCGCGAATTCACGTTATACACAAAGCTACGTCACACAGACCATGCTTTGATCATCAACCACAACACTTTGCTTTGCAACAGAAGACTTGATCATATGCCACTTAGGCGTGCCACACAGGCAATCTACTCCATGCGACTAATTTCTGTCAATGTATAACCTCTGAGCTCGTACGTCTCAGAGAAGGGCGTTAAGCAAAAGAATAAATTCTCCGTCTCAGAGAAGGGCTGGAAGCGGCTGTAGCGGCGGCGGTGGAAGAGAGAAGGTAGGAAGCGGTTTTCGCCGTTAAACGGGGGGGGGGGGGTTTCTTTTTTTTTTTTTTTTTAAATTTATGAAAGGAAAATTCTGATTGGCCGAGGGTCATATTAAATTTTTAAATAGTGTTTTCTCAAACGAACTCCTTTTTAAACCCAACGACTGTCGCCCTTAGCTAAATACCCCCATTCCGGACACAATGGGATATGTTTCGTAGGCCAATTAGACTGTTACAATCAGTTATTTTTCAAATTAAAGTATAAAACATTTAATTTTTAACTCTGAACGCACATTTCAATTTGCCAGGGCCACAAACTGATTCGAAAAATTCCAGAAAAATAAATCTAGCTATGTTTTGACGCTACGGTCCCAACAAAACTAGTTTCGTCGAATTCTGAGGTCGTTTGAAAAATGGCCATTTTCTGGTCGATCCAATTTAACAGAAATCGACCAAACACAATTTCTTTTGCCACGCTCACATACTAGCTTCAAAAATTATGAAATTTGAAACCTAGCAATAGTTTGACATCCCGGACCCAACAAAAGTGTTTTCGTCGAATTCCGAGGTCGTATGCAAAATATCAATTTTCCAGGGCTATATATTCTATATACCGACTCTTCTGAAAATTCATTCGGCCATAACTTTTGATTCCCGTTATGAAACTTCGATTTTTCAGATTCGTTAGAAAGGTATTGACTAACAGATTTAAATATTTTTGGTTTCGCTAAAATCCGTTATATTTTCCACCCTGCATAGTCGGTCAAAGTTTGAATTCAAATTTTCAAACTGACTCGCTATTTCTAATTCACTATTTTATTGAAATATTCTATTTCAATTGTTCAAATTCCTTTGAAATAATCAATTTAAAAATTTTAAATTGGCTCGTATTTTCCGGGTTATTACACAGAAGCAAGAACCTGTTGACTCATCACGGAGGATACAAGTCTTTCCAACATCACCGCGAGGACTTGGTAAATTTATCAGTCATTATATTTGTATATTGATTAGTTCGGTAATAAGCTATGTTTAATTGAAATATATAAATTATCTATTGTGGGAGGGATCTCGTGGACATCCCATGTCTTAAATGGGCATATATACCCACAACCACACATCAAGGAAGGTAGGCGATGCTGGCAACATCACATATTAGTGGGATGACAAGTGCATATATATGTATATTTTAAATTCTATTACCTACATCAATAAGTTTAGTATTTACTAACTATGTAAAATAAAAATAACATTCTATTATATTCCAACTGTAATTGTTTTTTCATTATAGCAAAGTTTTAAGAGGCATGAGCTCATGTGCTTGAGAGATCCGGACACGATGAGTTGACAGGGGAAGCGAAAGATGATTTATTTGACGTTGTTATGGATCTGAAACAGCGGATTAGACGTTATAGCTACGGAAATCAAGCGGTAATTAATCCTTTTGCATATGTACAACAAATTAATATGTAGATATATAGTATTATGATATTTTATATGTTGGCAACCCAATTAAAAGGGACAGTTCTGCTCAGGTCCCTGTTATGTTTCAAAATACAAAAATCTCCCTGTCCAAAAACTTTACGAATTAGGCCTTTATTTTTCGAAAATCATCCAAAATCCAACAAAAAACAACGAATTTTTTTTATAAAAATTCAAAATTAAATTCAACACACAATCATCATCGTATTCATGCATTAAAGCTACAAAAATATGATTCAAAAACAAAAAAATAAAAAATATGCACCCTCCAGTAAATTGCATCAAATAAAGCAACTATTAGCAATAGTCGCTGATATTCCTACAATATTTTCAATTGCTTCAATCAACTGTAAAATAGTTGCTGCTATATCAACAATTTATAGTAATAATTGCAGACTTTGCTATAATTTTTCTTCCACCTTTAATTCATTCAGTTTTACATCAACTGTAAAATAATAGTTGATATCAACAATTATATATAGTAATTGCTGACATATTTGCAATAATTCATCAGCCTTCCATTAGTTGTAAAATAGTTGTTGATTATCAGCAATTATATAAAATAACTACTGATCTATCAGCATTTATTCGTTAGCCTTCCATCAACTGTAACATAGTTGTTGTTATATCAGCAATTATATAAAATAATTACTGATATATCAACAATTATCCATCCACCATTCAACTATATACTGTGTGTATAATTGCAGAAATATCAGCAATTATTCACTAAAATTGCGGATATTTCAAAATTATTTTGGTGCAAAACACTTCCATGAATATTTATAGTTTTTGATTTTTTTAATATGGTAACGCAAAAAACACATAAAAACATGTTGCTACCGTAAAACAAGGACCTATTTTAGATTAAAACATACATAGGGATGCTCACTGAATTGATTTTGGAAACAAGGATGTGATCAGAATTTCCACTAAAAATAAAGTGACAAGATATATTCACGATTCATGTATATATATATATATATATATGTATATATACATAAAAATTACTAATTAGAATGTGTCAAATGATTGGAGATTAATTCCAAATATTGTTTTACTTTCCATGTGTTATTTTTCATGTAATGGCAATCCTTTTACATGTTTCTTCTTTCATTTTTTATGTATTAGTATTTTGAATATCTTTCACTCTATTTACATGCTCGAGTAGCTCAAAGGCACATGAAAATCCCTAGGACAAAGTTAAAATAAAAGAGTCAAGAGCAATGGTTGAGCAGCTATAGGAGGAGAATCGTCTTCATGTTATATAGATGGAGCAACTGAATAAAAAGATAAGGCAGTATGTGCAACAACATGCACTACAATAAAACAACCTTTTTTACAATGGACAATGCCTGTTATAATATGGGTTTCGCAAGTAGCATTGCGGCTATTGTATTAGGCTACATTATAATAGATTGCCTTTTTACAATTCTCATTGACCATTGCAATAGACTCTATAACAATAGTTATTGCAATAGACTCTATAACAATAGATAGAAAACTAAACGGATGGTAGAAAGGGTATCTTGATAATCTTGAGGAAGGGTTTAGGCTTGTGTAGGGAACCTTTGTGATGTAGAAAGCATAAGGTAAAATATAAAGGAAGTAGCTAAACAACTCATATAAAATATGGTGAGTGTTGATTAACTCTTTATTGCTCATTATCTCGATTACATAAGTTATTACAAAGGAAATCCCCAAATTGATTTAGAAATTATGGTTGACTCCATAAGAAAAGAGTACAAGATTGAGAAATGAGAATTCGGCCTAAAAACCATGACCCCTTAGGTCATATTTATAGACAAATTGGGACCCCTTTTGTCATCGGGTTAGTAGCAGCCTCCTTTCAGTTGCCACGACTGGTGTATCGACCGCTTTTGCCTTCCAACTCTGGGTATCTATGTTTCAACTGCTTCTTTTTATGTTGTTTCTGGGTATAATTTGGCTATGTGTCGGTCTAGGCTCTCAAAAGGCTGATCTCGGCCTTTTGAGCTTTTCTTTGACGTTGCTTTCATATCGATACAAAGCCTGTTGGTATGGATAGCTTTGAGAAAGGATTTCGGTCTTAGCTTGGTGCCAGGCCCACACTTTCAGATCTTTCTTTTATACTAGTGGCGGTACAATACCTCTTCACCGATAGCCTGTTTCGATGTTGAATTTTGGTTGTAACATTTTCCCCCTCCACTTGTGAAAGGGTATTTTTTGACTTTTCAAGTCAAAACCTTTTTGTTTGGTACTGTATTATTCCGATTATATAGGGTTTTCGCCTTCGGCCTTTTGAAAAGGATCTGATCCACTGATCCAATCGTTCTTGCGTGGCTGAGATTAAAGGAGTCATTTGGCATAAATACTCTTTCTTCTTCTTTTTCGCCTTTTCTCCTGCAACTTTATTGCCCAAGCGAGGTTACTGGTACCTAAAATTTTCTCGAGCTTTTCAAGACTCTAAACTCATTTTTCTATAACTTTTTTTATTCCGACTGCAAGTGAAAATCTAAACCATGTTTTCAACTGGATTAGGAAATCGATTGGGTTTTTCAAGAATTAGATGCGAGTTAAACACTAATGATAGTTCGGGTAATGGTTAATGGTGGACCCAATAAGTTACCTATTTTCCCAATATATTGTTGAGGTTTAAAATGCAAAATTACATGCAAAAGGTTAATTCATGTTATAAAGTAAAATTAAATGTTAGGCTCATGGTACGAGTGAATTCAGCACTATTGCCGACAACTCATTTTTTTTCGATTTTGCTGACATCAATATTTGTATAGTGTTGGATTAGCATAGAAAATATTGCCGGAGGTTCCGTTTCTCTTTCAGTTGTGGTGTTGGCAAATTTAAAAACCCAATATTGAAACACCGACTTCAACTTCACTTGTACCGGACCTCAAGACCAATTAGGTTTTCGGTGATGATACCAGGTCACTTGGTTTCGGTTGAACCGTTACCATGTATTACCAAAAGCCTAATTCTTCCGACACCTGCCTTTTGTTCTTTTGGCTTTGATATCGGGGTAGTTAGTTTGATTTATCATAGAAGACTTATTTGTTCCTGAGTATATGCAACCTATGCTAAAACCTTGTTGAGATTATTTCTTATGATCAACTCGATGTTTTACAACTCAAATCCTTAATGTTGATAAGCTTTTATGTTGCTTACCCACTTATGTATGTTATCTGCATGCTTATGTGAGATGAAAGTTTACTAAGATATATGTTATGGAATGGTATCATCAGGCAGTATCATGTCTGGGGATCAACAGGCTAACAAGACTAAGCCAGGCAAATCTTCTATGCCTCGTCCAAAGAAGGCACTCGTGTTGCAATTCTCTTTTATTAATTCCCTAGAGGAGCTGAAGGCTATCCTACAAAGTTTTGGATGACTGGTGTTGATGTCGTTCCTTCTTCTCCTCAAGATACCATTCAAAGTCCACTGGAAGGATACTTTGCATACACCGGTATCCATATCTGGCACGGAGGTTTCTTTCCTTTCCTGGAGTTTGTATCGAGACTCTTGCGCCACTTGGGGGTCGCCCCAATTCATCTTCCACCGAATACATATACCCTTCTTTTGTGCTTGGAAATCTTAGTGCTATAGTCAGGTCAATCCTCCCTTAATGTTAACCTTCAGCGGTTTCTGCTTTGTTTGACCAAAGTATCAGGTTCATTTATTCTTCGCTCCAATCCTGCGAAGTAATGGATTAGTGACCCCATTAATAAGTCTAAAGATTGGGAAAACCAGTTTTTCTATATCAGGTGTCCTCCTGGTATATCGGGAACTCCTGTTAACCCTAGTAGGTTGTTTAGCTTATTCTTGATTTTTTTATGTCTTTATCACATCTCATCAACCATTGCTTCTTTCTAGCTTTCATCTCTAAAAAGAAGGAGTTAGGGGCAGAAGAGACCCAAGTTTTTGATTCTCTTAGCAAGGTATCTGAAGAATTGGGATGATGTTCTGTCCTATTGACTCTGGAAAATCTCCGCAAACATGCCCTCTTGCCTAATGGGCAAAAGATTTTGGGACAGCCTCCTATTCATTTTCCGGGTGTTATAAGTTTGTCTCCTTGTTCCGGTGACTTCAATCTTTCATCAACCATATTTTCGGGTTCCTCAGATAAGATTGTTTTATTAGAAAGGTTGCAAGTCTTCATTTCATATTCCAACTTTTCTTTGCGTTTTTTCCTTGTGATCAACTACTCAAGATACTAACGAGTCCATCGCTTTGACTGCCCTTGTTCACTCTAGCGATTCAGCTGTAAAATGATTCGCTTCAGTTATTGACGATGGTCCATCTAAGTGACATAAAGGTAAAATATTTGTTTCCCCCTTTCCGTTGAAGGGATTGCTGGTTCGCCTATTGGTCGGCCCTTGCTTGATCATATTGTCCTTCCTACTGATACTACTCCCAACGTGGGTTCTTCTCAAACCGAGATTACAGGAAGTGGCTTTATTACTAGTTGCATGTTGTCTGATCCTCAAGAAGCTTGGGCATCGAGGGAACATGAACTGACCTCTTTCCCTTCTCCTTACCATGTTGATCCTTCATGATTCCATTCACCAACACCAGACTCCGATAGAATTGTGAAATCCATTCTTCCTTATGCTAATGCTTCCAGCATGCCATTGTCTTCCCCTTTGGACTGGTCAGATTTCTGTCATCGCCTCATTAAGCAATAACTTCTGGTTTTCCCTTTATTTTTTCCAACTTCTCTTTTCCTCCCTTGCCTCTATGGATAAACTGAATTGATCTTGCTCTTTTTTAGGTGTCCAAAAGTTGGTACTATTTCGAACGGTAATTGCCTTATCATCTTCTGAAGTGGATAAACTTAACGAGGAAAAGGTTGCTTTGGAGTCTGAGGTTCATGATTTGACTATGGTGAAGAGCAAGAGCGACGAGGAACTTGAGCAGCTGAAAACATCCCTTGAAAAAGAAAAGGAGGCCAAGAATCTTTTTACTGATAAGGTTTCAACCTTTGAGAGTAAGCGGTCGAATATGCTAGCTGAACATGTCGAGAAGTTGAAAATGAGGGATGATGCACTTTGTAATGCTAAACGGTTTGTCTATGAAGTTAAAAATAGGATTTCTTCATTCTTGAATACACATCTTTCGGATGTGATGATGGAATACTATGGAGATGCTCTTTTCCTAGCTTACTGTGATAATTTCAAAAAGTTTACGAGTATGGATTTTCCTTCTATTGACGCTTCTGTCTGGAGCAGAGTTATGGAAAGAATAGACTTATCCAAACAGGGTATCAAGGTTCCAAAGAGAGACAAGATGAATTCCAAGGATCTCCTATATATTGAGGATTTCCAAGACAATTCGGAATCTGATGACGTGGAGGAAGAAGATTTTGCTATTGATGCTGACAATAAAGATGGTGATGGTGACAATAATGAGCCTAGCTCTAAGTGTGAAGGTCGTCGAGGTATCTTTAGTAAAAGTGAGGCAACCTTCCCTCACCTGCTGGTGATGTTCCAAGTTCCAGGGAGATAAACCCTGACTTCTCGAGTGTTCCTGCACCCCCTATCCCGTTGACACTTCTACCGAAGAGACTGGTTCCTTAGAGCTAGGTAAAAGGGATCAACTTATGCAATCTGCTTCTCCAATTTCCCAGATATAGCTCTTGCTCCTGGGACAACTTCTTTCTTGCATTTAATTAAGTTACCTTATCTTGAAGTTTACTGGTATTTGTAAAACATAAGGCCATAGATGTATGCTTCTGCGAGTGTCCCCTTGTTACTTATAACCATTTTTCTTCTTGTCACATTCCCATAGAACCTTGTTTTTGCTAATGACATTGTCCCAAAGGATGATTTACATTCATTATCTAGGTTAAGGGGGGAGTTTCTAACAAAACCACCTTATAAGTCCAGTAGGTATTGCTTCTTGAAAAATATTAAGCATATTTACATGAAGTATCCCCAGCTCCCCTTTAATTTCTTGGGTGACGATAGAGAGGCGACATTAAAGAAACTGAGCCTTATCATGCAAAGCTGATATGCAATATGAGTGGCAAATGTATTAAAGGAAATAACTAAACCATGTAATCTTTGTAATTAAAGATTGTTTGGATGACTTAGGGGAACCCATGTGTTAGCCCATTTTGAATGTTGAGAACTATGATTCATTATTATCATTTCCTTCTGAAACTATAAGCAGTGGTTTATGTGTTTATAAAATAGGAATTCTAAATCAGAGACCTTCCCTCCTTTACAGGGAAGGATGCCTTACGAACTATAGATCAGAGAGACATTTTAGAGGATCCTTCTGTCAACACTAGTGATGGGTCCATTTTGTTCAAGGAGCCATCTACGGAGTATTTTAGGGAACAAGTAAACATTTTGGAAGACCAGCTACGGAAAAGGAGAAAATTATCCTTGAGCTAAAAAGAGAAATAAAAACGAACCCTTCCATTGATTTTCATGATGAAGTAGTCAAATTGCATCGTCAAATTGTCGATTTAGAAATTGAACGCGACAATGCATTGACAAAGTGCAAAACTTGGGAATTTGTTTTTGGGTGTACTACCAACATTTCTACACCTAAGTCTCCACAAGTAAATGTTGAGTTCGAGCCCCGAGAGTTTGAGACAGGCTATTACGCAAGGAACCCTCCTCACGTGTTAGGCGATTCTATTGTTAATAGGTGGTGCCAGAAAATTAAGGCTCATTTAAAATGCTTTTCTGACAGGAAATATAATGAGGATATGATCCGGCGTATTGATTACTGTGTTCCCAAAGTGAAGCAATTACAAAAACAAGACATTTTTATGAAAAAGTGCTTTCAGTTTGGAGAAAAAAGTAAGACCCTTTAAGCCATGTGTAAGGCTTATAACCGGGCTTTAAAGCTTCAAATCAAACCTTTAGATGGCCCTGATAAAGCTATGGAAAAGAGACAGAAGATCAACAAGCTCTTGTGCATCGCGCTTTGTCATGCTATTATTCCCCTTTTACCCGAAAATAGGGAAGAATTGGATATTGTGCTAAATGTCATTAATGCCTAACTTTCTCTTGGATAGTCAATGTCATAACTTTGTGAATGAATTCGTAAATGGGATATATATTACTTAATTATGTGATCTTTGTATATATTTCACATAAATAACAGTAATCTGTATGAAATGAGTTTAAGAAATCTCCCTGACCAAGATGAAGGATCATGATCTTCGTTTGAAGGCTCTTAGGTAGTAGATTAAAGTCACCGTCCTGAATGCTAATGGTAGATCCCTTTTTTATGGACAAGGATTAGAATCTTGTGACCGGGATTAGGCTACTAATAGTAGAAGTCCAGAATCAACCCTATTGGTGAATAATTAGGAGCTCCCCATCGCCTCAAGTTTAGATATTTGTTAGCAAACCAGAATTCAACCTTTGGCTACCAAGGTAAGTCTCGAGACATTCTTTAGATTCGGCTATATGGTGAAAGACCAGAAATCAACTTCTGGTAATAATAGGAGTCCTGAATCAACCCAGGTTTGGGGATTAGGAAAAGAAAGCCCAGAAAACCCACTTATGGTAATAACAGAAGTCCCGAATCAACCCAACTTCGGGTATTTAGTAGGAAGCCAAAAATCCATTTTTGGTAACAAGAGAAGTCCCGAACTGACTCAAATTCGGGTTTAAGAATAGAAGACCAGAAATCCATCTCTAGTGATTAGTTTTGTTACCTTCTTCGGGTTTGATTTAGGGAGCAGAGGATGTATGTGCTTCATGAGAGACTCTCTAGACTTTTGATTGTTAAAGCAGAGGATGTACTTGCTTTATTGGCCACTCTCTGGGCCTGTGCGTCTGGTGCACTTGGCTACCTTATTCTTCGGCAGGGCCCAAGAACTTACCCGACCTCCCTCCAAGAGGTGCCTTACCCTGACCATCGTAGGCGATGATAGAGGCTTACACTCCACCCCCTCCATGGTATGCCTTAACCTGTCCATCATAGGCGGTAATAAGGGTTTGTGTTTCCTTCTGCGGGTAACGCGGAACATAAGCAGAGGTAGGACTGCTGTTCGGTGAGCAGAGGGAGGACGTGCTCTTCGGCAAGCAAAGGTAGGGCGTGCTTAGTTTGTAGCAGAGGCAGCGCATACTCTTCTATGAGAAGAGGCAGGGCGTGCTAGTTAGATGCTCTGTCTCAACCATTTATGGCATGGATCAGAGGCTTATGCTTTTGATGCTTTAACCAGGCCCCTTCTGATTTGGGCATGGAGAAAGGCTTACACATCAACCCCCTCCGAGTGGTGCCTTGCTCTGGCCATCTAGGCGGTAACAAGGGTTTTTGAAAAACCCCACCTCCATTAAGGTCACTAACAAAGGGAGTGCATTAACTTTGGTGAAGCATTTTAGGTAAAAGGCACAGATAATTTACAAGACAGCCATATAAACAGCAGAAAACTGAAATCATTTCATAAATAATGTGGTTCAGTCAAAACATTACAAGCATTGTCTCAAAACCCAACTTCTAAATTATTACAATAAAACATCTGTCTTGATTTAAAACTCCAAGTACATAAAGAAGCATAAAACAGTAGTAAAGCAGCATAAATCCTCAATAAAAGTGTAACCATAGCCATAGCCCAAAAAAATAGAATCCAAGCAACACATCTACTCTCTTCAAGCTGGAAAAGGTCTGCACTAAGCTGAGGTATTCCCTCCCTCGGACTTGGGGGGAACGGAAAAAAAGAAGGTGAAAGAAAACAGGTCAGACATAAGCCTGGTAAGTCCAGTGATTATTCAGCATGTAAACAGGTAAAAGGATCATGACATGAATAAACTGAACATAGGACAATCCCATAGCAATAAGATAACATAAGATAAGGCAAGATAAACTAAATATACTATCGCATTTATTTTCATTTCTCTGCACCTACTAAAGAATGTTTCAACAACCATCATGTGCTCATAACAAAGTGATCCCTTTTTTGATCGGCTTCTACTCGCATGCATTTATTTCTTGTGTCATTCAGCCCCGCTTGATTGTAGATACTTGTGCTGGTCCCACCATGGGGTATATCAATTCCTATGATGGCAACCCAACACAAATTCAAGATGCACAGTATATACTACTGATGCCCAGTGCCTGCTTTTTCCATTCCGGAGTTCGTGCAAGCCCATACTCCGCCGGTACCTACACTGCTGCACCACCTGCCGCTATTTTGACCACTTATAATCATCCTGGTAATCGTGTCCCACACTACCTTGTTCATGGTACCATGATACATCTATGTGGGTTACTGCTGAAACGGGTCCCCGTTACTAGGGTTTCCTAATCTACATGTTATAAGAGTTAAGTGTTCTCAAATTAACCTAACCCCACACATCTGTTTAATTAACATGTTGTATTGGTTAAGTGTTGCCTTAATTAACTTAACCCTACCATTCTTAGCATGTTCGTCCCTTAGCTTTAATTTATTCATTAAAGCACCAACCTCTCACATTAGATCTATATTGTTGCGGTTGCTGGATGTGTCGGGCGGTTCCGGGCAGTCTTACACTGCAACTCAAACCTCGGGTTTTTGGGCTTAATGCGCTAATCTCTCACATTAGATCTATATTGTTACGGTCGTTGGATGTGCCAAGCGGTTCCAGGAAGTCTTACACTGCAACTCAATCTAACCTCGGGTGAGGCATATTCATCTTTAGCCAATTTACATATTTGTCATATGTGTCCAAGTTTTGGTCTTTTTATGTCAATATTCTCCAAGTGTAGTCAGTACAAGTTTTATGCCACATTCACTTGTTATGACCAAAATTTACTTAATTAAGTTATACCCAATTTTTCCCACGTTATAATCGCATGTACAACGAGATTCAATCTAAGTTCCGAATGAACCTAGTATTCATAAAAGAAAATAAAAAAGGGGAAAACGGAGAAGGAGCATAAGAATTGACATAAGGAAAAGTTGGCATGTAAAGGCGTACCCAATTCAAGAATCATATTTCCAATAGGCATGTTGTACACTAACAATAAGTGCGGGCAAGCTAAGCAATTTACAACATAGGTATAAAGATTAGATAGAATTGGACTTAAGAGAATCATTAATTTTGATGTACAACATGATAAGTTCCATTGTCAATCGCAATAGTCTCATAGGCATAGGATGTATAACATGATAGGTTCCATCATATCAATCACAATAGTCTCATAGGCATGATAGGTTCCATTATGTCATTCACAACGGTCTCATAGGCAAGATAGGTTTCATTATGTCAATCACAACAGTCCCATAGGCAAGATAGGTTTCATTATATCAATCACAATAGTCCCATAGGTAAGATAGGTTTCATTATGTCAATCACAATAGTCTCATATGCATAGGCAATTCAGATTTGACAAAAGGATAAGCACGAATCAGAATTAGGCATAGTTCTAGATCCAATTATTACAGTCATGATTTCTATTTAGGTGTTCAAATCGGAATAATATCTGAACTTACAAAAAAAGAACGAATCTTGTATTCTGGGATCTGATTTCTGAATTTGCTAAGCTTAACCCTTGATGTAGACGTTTGATTCTCTAGTTTGTATTTGGTTTGGAGCTTTCTAACTTGATTTCTAGTTTAGAGAAGATGAAGGATAGGCTAGCTTAGACATGGACAACATGACGGCTTCATAGAATGAGGTCTAGGGTTGAGGTTTGGGGTGATTATATAGAAGTTTAGGATTAATATGGGCCTTTAGATCAATCTAGGAGTCATCAGAGCCGTCCAGTTCAAGTGAATGCGTCATTAGGAAAATCAGAAGTCGCCACGTAGCCCTATGACTCAGAAAATCGTCACTGTCCAGCACAATTGGCAGGGGTTGACCCCTACAGGGGGGTCGACACCCATGTCGACACCCCTATAAGGGGGTTGACTCCCATGTCGACACCCCTTGAGGGGGTCGATACCCCTGAGCGGGAGATTTCCCGCTCAGCCGATTTCTGAGCTTTTGAATTTTGAACTGAATTGGTTATTTAATTATTATTTTTAATTTATTTTCTTCTTACACTATAAATCTTCTAACCTCCATAACTTCTTCATACGGAGTTCGATTCACGCAAACTCGGACTCTATCTCAAGCAGAATTCCGAGACGAATGCAATGGCTTAACCTATTTTCATTAATTCCTCTTCAAAAAATTAAGTGTTCTTAATTTTGTTATTTTTTTAATATTCATAGAAAATACGGGGTGCTACATTCTCCCCTCCATAAAGGATTTCGTCCCCAAAATCTCTGAGTTAAGAAGAATGTATCCTAACGTCCAACATCCATCTACTCAACCATCAATCACAGACATCCATTGTCCTTAAAAATATTTCTAATGTTGTCATGATCATATGCATAGTGTGTGTATATGTCCTTATCTAATGCAAAATTAGGTGGTCTACTAATTCAGTTGACCTCCTTGATGTGAACCATGTCGGTGCTATGAGTACATCATGTATGCAGTTATTCCTAATCATATTTTGTAACTTCTACATGAGTGCACAATCGTTCATACAAATGCAACATCCATATGAAAGCACATCAAGTTTCAATCCACATAAAAATACATATATGTATATGCAATATGAAAGTAATTGATCCTATCTAGAACTTAATGTGTGTGTATATGTATCCACGAGCAACCACTTGCAACCACTTGCAACCATCAATCATAACATGTTTCAAATACATGTTTACATCCATTGGTTTCCACCTAAGGATTAAGAATAAGACCGAGGAGATATACTTAAACGATAGATACAAGATGCGTAAACTTATGGAAAAGGAGATCAAGGATGTACCCTCAAAAAGAAAAGGGTAGGATGTGCGTATCTTGTCTTCAGTCTCCCAAGTCGCGTCTCCTTCAGCGTCACTCCACTGTACTTTAACTAGCTTGACCTCACGATTGCGTAGCTTTTTAACTTCTGTACCTAAGATACGAGTTGGAACTCTTCCCACCTTCGCTTTTGGCTCCACTTCTACTTCCTCTAGTATGCTTGGCCCCACAACTTCCGCAGACTCATGTAAGCACTTCCGCAGATGAGAGACATAAAAATATTATGAACTCCAGTCAATCTTTTGGGCAGCTCTACTTTATAAGCCATCTTCCCAATCCTCTCAATGATAGGAAATGGCCCTACAAATTTTAGTGCTAATTTTCCTACGGACCCAAAGTGAACGACATTCTTCAAAGAAGATACTTTAAGAAAAACTCTTTCTCCAACCTCAAACTCAAGGTCGGTCCTTCTTTTATCAGCGTAGAACTTCTGTTTATCTTGTGCGGTCTTCATTCGTCTTTGTATCAAGTCCTCCTTCTCTGAAGTTTATCTGATCATGTCAGGCCCAAGTACGAGCTTGTATGTAGACTCCCACCAACAAGTTGGTGATCGGCATGGTCTTCCACATAAAGCCTTAAAGGGTGCCTTGCCTATGGTGGCTTGGTAGCTATTGTTGTAGGCGAATTCCACCAAAGGAAGATGATCCTCCCATGTTCCTCCAATATCAAGAATGCACAATTTCAAAAGATCTTCTAATATTCTATTCACCCATTCCATCTGACCATCGGTTTGAGGGTGGTAGGCAGTGATTAAGCATAACTGTGTGCCTACAGCCTCTTGCAAACTCTTCCAAAACTTGCTCGTAAAAATAAAATCTCGATCACTTACTATGCTAGAGGGTATTCCATGCAGTCGAACCACCTCTTTAAGATAAATGGATGCTAATGATAAGGTAGTCCTCCTACTCTTAACAGGTATAAAGTGAGCGCTTTTAGTGAGCCTGCCCACTATTACCCAAATACCGGTATTGCCCCTTCTTCACCTAGGCAACCCATCATTAAAGTCCATCGAAATGCTATGCCATTTCCACTTTGGGACCTCTAAAGGATGAAGCAGACCACCAGGCTTCTTCTGCTCTGCCATGACTTGCTGGCATATCAAGCATTTAGAGACAAACTCAGCTACATCCTTCTTCATGCCCTTCCAGAAGAAAACTCTTTTTATGTCTTTATACATCTTGTCCCCACCTAGGTGTATGGTCAACTTAGAATGGTGTGCTTCTTCGAGAATGATTTTCACCAAATCCCTTGCTTGTGGGACGCATAGTCTTCCGTCCCGTTTTAGCCAACCCTTGTCATCGATGGAGTATCTATTGAGGTGACTAGAAGTTTCACCTCTAATTAGCTTATCCATAACATCAACTAGCTGAGGTCTTCACGTTGCGCGGTTCCTATTGAGTCCAAAATAGTAAGCCGCACCTCTAGCGATGCTAACACACCAGGTACAAATTCAAATGAGGGTCTAAAGTCAAAGTTTTCCATGTACTCCAAGCTTTGCCTTTCTACAAAGAGAGGACTTAAGGTCAGCTTTTTCCTACTTAAGGCGTCTGCTACCACATTGCCCTTGCCAGAAGTATAAGCAATCTCAAAATCGTATGAGGCAAGAAATTCCATCCACCTTTGTTGTCTCAAGTTAAGATCTTTCTATGAGAAAAGGTACTTTAATGATTTATGATTAGTAAACAATTCAAACCTTTCTCCTAATTGGTAATGACGCCATGACTTAAGAGCAAAAACAATGGCATCTAGTTTTAAATCATGAGTTGGGTAGTTCTTCTCATGTACCTTCAACCCCTCTCCCCATAACAAACTACCTTGCCTTCTTGCATCAAGAAAGCGCCTAGTCCGGTACCGCATGCGTCTGTGTATACCGTAAACATCTTACTCCCATCAGGCAATGTCAGAACTGGGGCCGTTGTCAGAGCCCTTTTCAGTCGTTGGAAAGCAACATCACAATCAAAATTCCAGGCAAAAGTTAGGTTCTTCTTCGTCAGCCTAGTAAGTGGGGCCGAGATCTTCGCAAAGTCCTTAATGAACTTTATGTAAAAGCCCGCTAGCACGAGAAAACTTCGTACTTCGGTTGCATTCCGTGGAACCTTCCAATCTTGCACCACAACTACTTTTGAGGGATCCACATCTATCCCCTCTTTGGACACCACATGTCCAAGAAACCTTACTTCTTCTCTCCAAAAATGGCATTTGGAGAATTTTGCTTTCAGCCGATGTGCTCGAAGAGTATCCATAACTTCCCTTAAATGCAAAGCATGTTCTTCCTCACTTTTTGAGAAAATCAAAATGTCGTCCATGAAGACCACTACAAATTTATTAAGGGACTCTCTTAACATCCAACTCATCAAGTCTACGAAATAGGCGGGTGTGTTTGTCAAGCCGAAAGGCATGACAAGACATTCGAAGAAACCATCCGGGGTCCTGAACGTGGTCTTATCTATGTTGTCTTCAACCACTCTTAGCTGATGAAATCTGGTGGGCAGATCTAATTGGGAGAAAAACGAGGCACCAACGGGCTAGTCGAATAAGTCATCTATTCTAGGAAGTGGGTGCCTATTCTTCTTGGTCAGCTTGTTTAGCTCCCTATAGTCCGCGCATAGGCGAAGTGAACCATCTGCTTTGGTTGCTAACACCACTGGAGCACCCCATTTAGAAATACTCCGCCTTATGAACCCCTTTTCAAGCAACTCTTTAACTTGCTTGCTGAGCTCTTTCCTTTCCCTTGGAGCCATGTGTCTAATAGGTAAAGCAACAGGTTTTGTATTATCAACAAGGTATATGCGGAAGTTTATCTCTCGCTTCAGAGGTAAACCCTTCACCTCTTCAAAGACATCCGAGTATTCACGGACTACTCTAACATATTGCAAGTTTTCAACGAACACATCATAAGATTCTAGATAGCTAAGCATAACAGAATTCATGGTATTACAAGAGATTTCGAGGGTATTACCAAGGCGAGTCATAAGTCTAACCACTCTCCTTTCACGATCGAGGATGGCACCATTACTAGATAACCAATCCATGCCTAGAATCAACCTATAGCCCGTGAAACCCAAAACATAAGCATTACATTTAAACCCAACACTTAGTATAGAAATTTCCAAATCCAAACAAATCATTGACAAATAAGCCGAACCCCCAATTGGATCTGAAACAACCATGGGATCCTCTACTATACTAGTATCTAGGTGCAGAGATTAAACTAAAGCAGTAGATATAAAAGAGTGCGATGCGCCAGGAAAAAGAGTACGTGCTGGATGATAAGAAAGATAAACTAAACTCTTAACAGATATATTTCTACCTTTTTCTTGCGGAGGTACAATGAGAGCATGAATCTGCCCTCCAGAAGTAGATCCAGTCCTCTGCTCTTGCCCTTGCCTTCTTGGGCAATCCTTAGCCATATGTCCTGTCTCGCCACATTGAAATCAACCACCCATCTTCCTTTTCTTCTTTCTGTAGTCCTTAATCAGATGTCCAGGTATGCGACAAAATTTACACTTCTCTTGTCACCGGGTTTGTTATTCTTCCCGCCTTTCTTGGAATCCATCTTCTTATTCTGCGATCACTCCACTTTCTTGTTTAGAGGTTCTTCCACCTTTGCCACTTTCTTTCCATCCTTATCTTCCTCCTGTAACAGTGCCATGTCCACCAGTCTCTCAAAATTCGCACCCAAAGGTATATAGGACATAGCTAGGCTGTGTAGTGGCTCATTTAACCCTTGAACGAATCAGAAAGCCTTTTTATGTGGAGTGTTTACTAACTCTAGTCCGAATCTAGCCAGCTGGTTGAATTGCATTCCTTAACCGATAGGCTTCCCTGTTTGAGCGCTAAGAACTTCTCCATCTGTAGACTTCGTTCATCTTGCGAGAGAAACTTCATTTCAAATCTCATTCTGAAATCCTCCCAAGTTTCAACTGGTCTCTTAGCATTAGTAACTTCCCACCAGTAAGAGGCTTCGTCCTTAAGTAACCATACAGCCAATTATATCTTCTGCCTATCGTCCACTTCGAAGATAACAAACAAATCTTCTGTTTCCTTGAGCCAGTTTCTTGCTTCCACAAATGACTCAGTCCCATTAAAGTTCTTTTCACCCATAGCTCGAAAGTTTCTACATTCTTCGAGAAAGCATTCACATGCGGAGGAGGAGGAGGAACGGTTGCAACTGGGGGAGGAGGAACATCTGCTGGGCCTGCGTCATTAGCCCTAGCCTCCAGATACCTTCTGAACCAGCCAGGTATCGGTACACCCTCGGGAAGATTAAGATCCCCAGACATGCTGAAACGAAAAGAAAAGGTTCAAAAAAAGGATAGAAAGATAGTGCGCATGGCTTTGGGGATTATTCCTTTAAAATAAAACAACACTTTTCTTGAAAATGCTTCATTAAACTTCTTTTTGAAAAATAGTTTTCAAAAACTTTTATCTGATCCGGTAAACCATTGCTCTGATACCATGTGAAACACCCCACCTCCGTTAAGGTTACTCACAAAGGGAATGCATTAACTTTGGTGAAGCATTTTAGGTAAAAGGCACAGATAATTTACAAGACAGACATATAAACAGCAGAAAACTGAAATCATTTCATAAACAATGTGGTTCATTCAAAACATTACAAGCATTGTCTCAAAACCCAACTTCTCAATTATTACAATAAAACATCTGTCTTGATTTAAAACCCCAAGTGCATAAAGAAGCATAAAACAGTAGTAAAGCAGCATAAATCCCCAATAAAAGTGTAACCACAACCATAGCCCAAGAAAAGAGAATCTGAGCAATACATCTACTCTCTTCAAGCTGGAATAGGTCTGCACAAAGCTAAGGTATTCCAACCCCGCGGACCGAGGGGGAAACAGAAGAAAAGAAGGCGAAAGAAAACGGGTCAGACATAAGCCTGGTAAGTCCAGTGATTATTCAGCATGTAAACAGGTAAAAGGATCATGACATGAATAAACTGAACATAGGACAATACCATAGCAATAAGATAACATAAGATAAGGCAAGATAAACTGAATATACTATCGCACTCATTTCCATTTCTCTGCACCTACTAACAAATGTTTCAACTACCATCATGTTCTCATAACAAAGTGATCCCGTTTCCAATCGTCTTCTACTCGCATGCATTTATTTCTTGTGTCATTCGGACCTGCTTGATTATAGATACTTGTGCTGGTCCCACCATGTGGTGTATCAATTCCTATGGTGGCAACCCGACACAAATTCAAGATGCACAGTGTTTACTACTGATGCCCAGTGCCAGCTTTTTCCACTCCGGAGTACGTGCACGCCCATACTCCGTTGGAACCTACACTTCTGCATCACCTGCCGCTATTTTGACCGCTTATAATTAGCATAGTAATCATGCCCCACCCTGACTAGTTCAGGGTACCGTGATACATCTAAGTGGGTTACTGCTGAAATGGGTCCCCGTTACTAGGGTTTCCTGATCAACATGTTATAATAGTTAAGTGTTCTCAAATTAACCTAACCCCACCCATCTGTTTAATTAACATGTTGTATTGGTTAAGTGTTGCCTTAATTAACTTAATCCTACCATTCTTAGCATGTTCGTCCGTTAGCTTTAATTTATTCATTAAAGTACCAACCTCTCGCGTTAGATCTATATTGTTGTGGTTGTTGGATGTACCGGGCGGTTCCGGGCAGTCTTACACCGCAACTCAATCTAACCTCGGGTTTTTGGGCTTAATGCGCTAACCTCTCACATTAGATCTATATTGTTGCGGTCGCTGGATGTGCTGGGCAGTTCCGGGCAGTCCTACACCGCAACTCAATCTAACCTCGGGTTAGGCATGTTCATCTTTAGCCAATTTACATATTTGTCATATGTGTCCAAGTTTTGGTCCTTTTATGTCAATATTCTATAAGTGTAATCAGTACAAGTTTTATGCCACATTCACTTGTTATGACCAAAATTTACTTAATTAAATTATATCCAATTTTTCCCACGTTATAATTGCACGTACAACGAGATTCAATCTAAGTTCCGAATGAACCTAGTGTTTATAAAAGAAAATAAAAAAGGGTAAAATAGAGAAGAGCATAAGAATTGACATAAGGAAAAATAGGCATGTAAATGTGTACCCAATTCAAGAACCATATTTCCAATAGGCATGTTGTAAATTAACAATAAGTGCAGGCATGCTAAGCAATTTACACTATAGGTATAAAGATTAGATAGAATTGGACTTAAGAGAATCACTAATTTTGATATACAACATGATAGGTTCCATTATCAATCACAATAGTCTCATAGACATAGGATGTACAACATGATAGTTCCATCATATCAATCACAGCAGTCTCATAGGTATGATAGGTTCCATTATGTCAATCACAACAGTCTCATAGGCAAGATAGTTTTCATTATGTCAATCACAACAGTCCCATAGGCAAGATAGGTTTCATTATGTCAATCACAACAATCCCATAGGCAAGATAGGTTTCATTATGTCAACCACAACAGTCTCATAGATATAGGCAATTCAGATTTGACAAAAGGATAAGCATGAATCAGAATTAGGCATAGTTCTAGATCCGATTATTATAATCATGATTTCTATTTAGGTGTTCAAATCGGAATAATAACTAAACTTACAGAAAAAGAATGGATCTTGTATTCTGGAATCTGATTTCTGAATTTGCTAAGCTTAACCATTGATGTAGACGTTTGATTCTCTAGTTTGGATTTGGTTTGGAGCTTTCTAACTTGATTTCTAGTTTGGAGAAGATGAAGGCTAGGCTAGCTTAGATATGGACAGCATGACGGCTTCATAGAATGAGGTCTAGGGTTGAGGTTTGGGGTGATTATATAGAAGTTTAGGATTAATATGGGCCTTTAGATCAACCTAGGAGTCATTACAGTCGTCTAGTCCAAGAAAATGCGTCATTAGGCAAATCAAAAGTCGCCACGTAGCCCTATGACTCAGAAAATCGTCGTTATCCAGCACAGTTGGCAGGGGTCGACACCCATGTCGACACACCTATAGGGGGGTCGACTCCCATGTCGACACCGCTTGGGGGGGTCGACTCCCCTGAGCGGGAAATTTCCCGCTCAGCCAATTTCTGAGTTTTTGAATTTCGAACTGAATTGATTATTTAATTATTATTTTTAATTTATTTTCTGCTTACACTAGAAATCTTCTAACCTCCATAACTTCTTCATACGGAGTCCGATCCATGCAAACTCGAACTCTATCTCAAGTAGAATTCCAAGACGAACACAATGGCGTAACTCGTTTTCCTTAATTCCTCTTCAAAAAATAAGTGTTCTTAATTTTGTTATTTTTTTTATATTCATAGAAAATACGGGGTGTTAGAGTTTTAATCCCTTCATTCATTTAACCCATTTCAGGTTATTCCAAAATCTTTCAAAGGGTTTCTATACACTTTGTTATATATGCACATTTTTCCTTAAAGAATCTGTTGTTATAGTTGACCATGCTTTCTTTGTATATCTGTACAGTTTCCCTTATCTAAAGAAATTGATGACCATCTCTTCCAGAACTCTGCAATAATAGGTTTCATGCCCGTTCATCATATGATAGTAGCAATAGGGTCCTTCCAGTTTGACTTCATTTTTAGGTTTCTTCCTTTGTGATAGCTAATAGCTAAGTTCATGCTTGGTTAAAAGATAGATGTTCTCAATGGTTGTTGTAAGTTTGCATTCCTTCCGCAATCTTGATTCATAGATCCCCTTTCCTCGTTGGAACATAATCCTTTTGTTACTTAATTTCATTAGATCTTCCGAGCTTTCTCTTTGTCATGTTGTGAGATTGAATGGTGACCTTCTTAGACCACCTTGATGTAACCTGTTCGGGCTTCACCAATATTCTTTGTTCAAATATAGTCCATTTAGCTTGTGCATAAATAGTCTTTTTTAGATGAGCAAATGAGTTGTACCCTTTTGAGGTGGAGCCTCTTATGTCAAAGATAGGGGTTTTACCTATGTGGAAAAGGTTAGTGCTCCAACGGTCAGGGTCATAAGGCTCTATTTCTTTTCTTCCACTTTCAACTTGTAGGGTTTCTAGTCTAAGCCTTTGTTCTTCCATCACTCTCGGGTCAGAAATATCTGACATAGACATTTGAGATCTGGAAGAATCTTGTTGGAATCCTTTACCCATTATTCTTGCTTCTTCAAAACTCTAGTCTAATCCGGGATGGAACATCACAGTTAGAAATGTGGTAAATTTAACCATAAAGTCAAAGGTTTAGGCCCTTCTTCTAGCGCCAAAATGTTAATGATATTTTTTGTCAACACCGGAGATAGGCCTAAGGAATTGGGCCTAAGGGGAAAATAGGATTATTTAGTTCCTACAAGCTTGAGATAGTTCACCGTTTCCTAGATATCAAGGTCATAAGCCTGAAGATTAGCTACTCTTCTCTAAGGGGTGAGTATCACGCTTACGAGACTTAACAACCAACAGTTACCTTGGGATAAGGGATCCCTAAGAACAACACAAGATAGAAAACTAAATGGATGGTGGAAAGGGTATCTTGATAATCTTGAGGAAGGGTTTAGGCTTATGAAGGAAACCTTTGTCACGTAGAAAGCATAGGGTAAAATGTAAAGGAAGTAGTTAAACAACTCATAGAAAATATGGTGAGTGTTGATTCACTCTTTATTGCTCATTATCTCGAGTACATAAGTGCTTACAAAAGAAATCTCCGAATTGATTTAGAAATTAGGGTTTACTCAATAAGAAAAGAGTACAAGATTGAGAAATGAGAATCGGCCTAAAAAATGTGACCCTTGGGTCTTATTTATAGACAAATTGGGACTCCTTTTGTCATCGGGTTAGTAGTAGCCTCCTTTCGGTTGCCATGACTAGTGTGTCGGCCGCTTTTGCCTTTCAGCTCCAGGTATCTAGGTTTCAGCCTCTTCTTTTGATGTTGTTTCAGGTATAATTTGGCCTTCCGTGTGTCGGTCTAGGCTCTCAGAATGCTGGTCTCGGTGTTTGTAGCTTTTCTTTGACGTTGTTTCTACCTTTCATATCGATACCAAGCCAGTTGGTATGGATAGCTTTGAGAAAGGATTTCGGTCTTAGTTTGGTTCCAGGTCCGCGCTTTCGGATCTTTTTTTATGTTGGTGGCGGTACAGTACCCCTTCATCGATAGCCTGTTTCGATGTTGAATGGTAGTCACAACAATTTTGTTTCTCTCATTTACACAATCACTATACGAAAACACTCATTTGTACAAGCATTGCCTTACTACATACACTCAGTTACACTCACTCACTCTCACGCTCAATGTCTTCATCTTAAGTTGTTTATCTAGAATTTGTCCAATCGTTCATTGTACCTGTCAGAATAAAATAACGCAGTAATTTAGAAAAGAAACAATTTTGATACGTTTATGACAATGTACGTAGACAAGACAAATCGATCTACTAGAGGAAATTTTACTTGGGGAATATAGTAACATTGCATGTTTTTTTTAAACCAAAAATTCAAACTATAAACTGATTGTCTGTGAGCATTTAACATCCTCAGTACCACTGCTGAGATTTAAAATATACAGTATTCTCGAAGTGATCTAAGTTTCCCTCATATCTGGTTCCCATAATGCATTTATTTATTTATTTATTTTAAATTAAATAAAACTAAATTTACAACCTCAGATGTAGGGGATTTTCATATTCATGTACCTCATACAAAGCTAAAGATACAGAGTTGGTATGAGTGCAGATTCCCAGTTATCCTTTCCCTTAGATACCATCTCACGCAGCTTCCACTATTTTCTTCATACTCATGTTCTTCTTTTTAGGTGCTGACGTTTCAAGAGGAGGATTGTGCTTGTTTTTGGAGCATGTTACCTCTTTCAAATGGGTTTAAAAGGCTGTTACTAGATTTGCAGAATACTACTGTGTCACTCTGACCCCATTGTCCCCTATCCCCATGAAGCAGCCAATGGAAATGCTTCATTTTGTATAATTTTTCTAAAAATCCTTGTCTCTAACAAAAAGAAAGGACATATACCCAAAAAAGGGGATGTCTCTATTGGATTGCTTCGTCGGGACACAGGTAAACTGGACTAGGTGATCTCCATCCATTTGAGAGTAGCATACTTGGTCAAATCAGTTAGTTTTCCCCTGAAGTTCATGTATTCAGTTGAAGACAAAGGACAGGGCCAGTCCAAACGATCGGTTGCTCAAGCCCAAACAAACTTTTGTCGTCCACTGTTATATACCATATGTTTTTTAATAAATTCTTTGCAAGCACAAAATCCCATGTAAATATCAAAATTAATATTAAACTTACATACAAAAAGTTACCACATCAAGTAGCACACGCTACTGAGTCTTTAAAAAAACATAAAATCAAATATCAGCCTTTCACGAAATATGGTTAGTTTTTCCGTGATTAATTCAAAGAAAAATGCTTCTTCTAGCCATTTCTGTATCAAATTCTTCAATTAAACTGTTATAATCAGGTTTCTCCAAAAACTCGCTTTTTCAGTTGAGATCTTTGCAAGTTCACTTAATTGTTCTTGTGACAAAGACATTTGAAGATAATTTCTAATCAATTTCAATTTAGAAAACAATTTCTCGGCAGAACCAACCATTATTCATAAACTTTGCTTTTAACAAAAACCAAAATATTTTGTCATAAATCTTAATTTGTTCAAATCGGTTTTTGAATGATTTAAGAGCCTGATCAATGACATGAATGAAATATGTGACTCTACAATTATCTTTTAATGATTGTATTTCATCGTTATTAGTTCCAATGTCCTCATCAAAATGTCTTTTTCTACGAATGACTCTTTTCACCTCAGATATTGGTTCAGTACCTACATCCATAGCAAGTTCCTTAGGTTCCGCCATCATTTCGTCAAACCCATGTTCTCGAAAGTTTTGGAAAAATAGAATAATTTGATTTTCTCTTTATTTATTTACAAAAAAAAGACTAAATTATGAATTGTCTAAAAAACTGTCTAAATTTTACAAATTTCGAACATTTGTAAATGCTTAAAATTTATCAAATTTAACGTTGTCATTTTAATTAATTATCTAATTTGATGTTGTTTACGGTTCTTAAAAACTGCCTCAATTATGTAATACTGAACTATAAACAACAATCTAACTTAATTTTAGGGTCTAAACAATGAGTTTTTCTTCTTATTTGAAGAATCATAAACAAAGAGCTTATTAATATAAAATTAAAAGGCAATCTCAAAATTTTCAGATAAAAAAACCTTTCTATTGTTTACTACATCTACTGCTCAAGCATCTTAGTATCATAAATGACAAAAGGTTATCTTAAAAATTAGAATACTTCAAAATATGAATATAGCAGCATCGGGGATTTAGGGTTTCAGACTAGAAAAAGCACCTTTCTATCATTCTATGTTAAGCAGGGTTGCAGGCATCAAGCAATAAATGGCACAATCAGAAATCGGAATCAGACAGCCTGCAGAATCAAAGACAGTAAGACAGGAGATAGGGAAACTGAAGACGTCGCTGCACATGATTGCATTGCGCGTTGCTCAAATTTTTTGTTTATGAAGAGGATTCTTGCAAAATGGGAAGATTGAATACCTAATTTGAGAAGAGGGAGAAAATCTTTCGCATGTGCAAAATCCGATACTTTTCCCCCGGCCAGTGGAATGCCCCATCTCACGGGCTTAGTGGGCTTTCCCCTGGGCCAGGTCTGGCTCAGGAGGATTGTCATCATTAAAGAAATCAAGAAGCTCTTTCTCAGCACATTTATGAAGCTGTTCTAAAGCAGATTTCGCAATACCTTGTACATACTCAAACAATTCCTTCTTTTGAACTTCATTCTCTAGTATGTAATAACCGTCGGCATATATCCATTTGAGAACTCTCCTACGCTCTATTATCTATTTCCAAGCAATACTACTTATGTTCCTATTTATTCTATTTTTCACTTTGGATTTTATTTTGAATCATGGCAGCAAATCATACAATGGAGTTGAGATTATGTGCCTTGTGCAAACTCTGTATGTTGTTATTAAATAAACGATCACAAATATTGTAGTAAAGTGTTAATGGCCAAATCTCACTAGTTAATGATCAATGATTATCATACTAATTAACTAATATTGTGGTGTACTAACATAGGAAAGTGAAATAAGGATAACTGTTTATATACTCTAAACAAAACCGTTATAAAATTAATTAGGGAAAAATTAAGATCGACATCCAAAGCTAAGATTAAACATTTGAACTTGAGAAAATTATTTATTTTTAGCAATATTATGTGTAAAAGGAAGAGATCCCAAAACAGTGTTACCTATAGAGTTGAAGAATTAACCATAGCAAGAGAGTTTTGCATCTATATTTGAAAGAGAATAGTATTCTTCAGGAAAAGGTAACTGAACTAAATGGTCCTCAATTGGAAAGTTGTGCAATTTAGTCTTGCAAATTATGTAATCAATCAAAAAACTCAAGAAATATGGTAATTTGTGATGTTTATGAGGATGCATTTCATGTTCGTTGTTGCAAATTCAGTGCTAAAAAATTGCATGTTGCTATTAAATAATGATGTAAGTATTGTTTAAGGAAAAAGCAAGTTCAAAAAAAATACCAAGGATGTTAATGAACCGTATGTATCTAAAGTTAGCATTAGTGAGAATTTTCAAGCAGAGGTACCAGAGTGGTGTGGTCCAACTCAAAAAATGTTGGAATGTAACAATCTGAAATTTTGAAACCAATTTAAAATTTTATTTTTAATTAATTTTACAAGGATTTATAGTCAATTTTAAAAGTTCGGTAATTTTATATTATTTTAATAACTTAAAAAGAGACGTTTTTCAAACAATCTCGGAAATCAACAAAATTAACTGTATCAGATCTAGAACATTGAAAAATGGTGGGATTTCAAATTTTGGAATTTTTGGAGTTAATATGTGAGTGTAGAAAAATAAACATATATCGGTCAACCGATAAGAATTAAGTAATAACGTAATAAAATAATAAGACCAATGGTCAAACGAACACCAAATTCGACAAGACCTCTTTCATCGGATCTGTAATTACGAAATATAGTAGGATTCAAACTTTCGTGTTGATCGGATTTACCATTTACCCTTTAAACAAGAGCAAAATGCACAAGTGTTTTTGTTTGTATTGTCACCCATCTACCCTTCTTTTTTGTTTTTTCTCCCATCTCCCCTCTAGCTTACACCTCATTAATCCATTCCCATTCGATCTTTATAAAATCAAGACTAATATGTCCTTTCTCATTTTTCCTTTTCCCTCCTTTTCACCTTTCCCTTCCCCCTCCTTGCTCCAAGCTACCTCCTCCACCACCAAACTCCACGTATAGCCCCATCTACATGTTCCTCCCCCTCCACTACAGCCCATAGTTGGGCCCTACAACCACCCTACATGCCCTACTAGCGAACCCTGAGAATCACACCCCCAAGGTCGAAACTCTACAAGCCCAAAGCCTGCTCGTTTGCTCCAAAAACCAAAATCTAGCTTCGCTTTGTTCGTGTGTTGGTTCATAAAACCCATAAAGTCAAAACTCTACAAAATTTGTTTTTGAAACTCCGCAGTGATGACCGGGGCTGCTATAATCTTCCAGGAGCATTAGTATACCATCCACTTATAAGATTGACGGAGTGTAAACCTCAATGAGAAGCTATGTACGCAAAAAGGGCTAGTTTAATATAACTATAGTTAGTGAACTTATATAAGTTATGTGATGATTAGTGATTGATGATATAAATTCATTATGATGCTTGATGATGTCTAACATGATAAAAATATCATTTTTAAGTGATATACATGTAGTTGCTTGGGTATATGACACTTAAAAACCTATAATGTTGACTTGGGAATTGATTGAACCTTAAATGGTCAATAGAAAGTAATTCACTAATTACTGGTTAATGGATATTGATATGAACCATATTTGAGTAATTGGATAATGTTTGGCTGACATCTATAGACATCGCGGTTAATCTGTTGATTAAGAAATCCACGTAAGCGTTAATGGTTTAAGGATTATATGGTGTATTCCATAATATATGTGGATTGGATGTTATGTTGATGGTTGATATAGTGTTATGTGATACACTGATTACATATGACCAATAGATGTGATTACTGGTTCATTGGTTAAGTCTCCATCAAATAAAATGGTTTAATGAATATTTTATTAGTTAATAATAAGCTAAAAATAAAATTTTGAATTTGATGTTCGGTTTTGGATGGACACAAAGTTTATAAAATTAGATGAATTTTCATAATAGAAATAAATTGATTTGAATTTATTTTCATATAGTTATGGTTTGTTCATGTTTTATTTTTAAAATGAATAATAATGGGTAAAAGTGAAGTATTGTTAGGATAACTAGGAAAGATTTTATAAAGATTTCATTTACCAAACTTTCTTGTTTATTTTTATAACGAATGTCAAGAGAATTTGGATTCAAAATAATGAAGTTTGAAGAATAATATTATTTTAATGATTTAAGTAATATTATAATACTTAAATATTAGAATAATTGGATTCTGAAGTTGAAAATTGAAAATATAGCTTCTAAAAATTATTACATATATCTTATACAATAAATGGATTATTTTTGAAATTATTCGACGTAATTTATAATATACGTCGAATTATGGTCAGAATAGAACACGTCGTGTAGTGGTAGTTCGCAAACTTCTACTTGTAACTTCAAATTGTTGTACCGGGAGATCCAACCATCGGATTTTCTCGAATAAGAACTGCTGGGTTCATAATGGAAAGAGGTTTCAAATGATAAGAATTTTTTTGAAATCTAATGGTTAGATTTTGAGAAACGTTCAAATCAAATTTGAATAAAACCAACACTAGGACCAATAATGACCTGAAACGGAGATTTGTGATTATGGACTATATATATATATATATATATATATATAGGGAGAAATCATTATAAATTATTATAAATGATTTGAAACAAGTTTGAACCAATTATATACGTTTTGAATGATAAAACTTCTTAAGTGGGATTGGCTATTTCTATGACAGGTTTTCAGAATAGTTTTGAAATAAGGATTTTAAATTCAAAAATTGAATCTAATCCTTTGTAAACCTTTTCATAAGGTTAAAAAGATGATTTTTGAAAGCAAGATATCTTAACCAAGTTTGAGAATAAGATTTAAATCTTATGAAATGAATTCCAATTAAAGGAGACTTAATTGGTGAATTGATAATCCAAAAAGGATTTTGTTTTCATGATAATTATTTGAAAAAATTGGATTCAACCCATTTCGAATACTTATACGACGAATTAAAGTCGAAGACATTAAAGACAGTGGAAGATAGGGAATCTTCACATTGAATGAACTGCTTTTTGATGCCTAGGTTCTCTCTCATTACAAGTTTAAAGTGGAAGTGGTCCAGATGTACTTGTTGATTATATGGATATGCAAGGGCCTCTCTCCATAATTGGATGAGGAAAAAGGTGTCTTTGGTTTCATTCAGGCCCAGAATGTATTTTATAATATGACCGATTAGTTGCTATTGATAATATATCTGTGGTGGCGGAGAATTTATTCTCTTAACATAACACCCTTCTTTGAGACGTATAAGCTCAAAGGTTATATTATTAATAGAAACTGATGATATTTGTGAATTGAGACTGTGGCATGCTAAGTGTTGATGAAAGATAGATCAAAGCTTCTGTTAAAAAGTGGAGCTTTGTGGTACGTTGACTCTAAGGCCTCATACCATGGGATGAGCCAAAGACTGGATAATGGACGACTGAGATAAGGACATGTGTTCCCATCAAGCTGAAAAGTGATGCCGTGGTATGGAGCCCAAGCAATTTACGTATGTGGATGATGAATCGAGGTGCCTCAGATAATGGTCAATCAATGACTAGGATGACGGTCAGATACGACCGAGGGATATTATGTTTAGGAAAGATTCTAATTAGCCATGTTCAGTGTTGGTTGGCTTATTCAACCATGCATTGAGTCCTGGGACATTTTCTAGAATGTTAGGAAAGGATAAGGAAGATCCTTTGCCTTGGTTCATGATGGAATCCCACTTCCAATACGAGCTTTGCATTTTCAGTTGTAAACTTATACATCAACATAATAGGATAGGGAATTATGTTTTCCAAGATTGATAAATTTATTTTCGAAAATATTTTCCATACTTAGATACTAATAATAGTATCAAATGAATTTCTCGTATCAAGCGTGTTTAGCATTATAAGGTAAACTCTATCCTATGGTTTGTGTTGCATCGTGTGATAGGAATTGAGTCTTATAATGGCTTCATTTTTCAAAATGAATTACGTGGTTTTGTGCACTAGCATTCGTGTGGAGGAAACCCGTTACATGGTATACGACACGATCCCGTGATATGCCTCACTTTAAATAAGTATAAATGCTTAGAGTTTCTTATACCAGTCCCATGAGTGACCCATAGATTGTTTTTCCCTTGTAAACTCGGGTGCCTATATTTTCACACGAGCTGCCTAGTACCCAGGTCCTTAGCTTAGTTCATTTTGGAGTTATGCATGGAAGCTATGGAAGCTGGTTTGGATATGAAGCTGGAGCAGGATGTGGATGTTCTTTTGGATTCTCCAAGACTCTATCATGTTAATTATCGTTATTCCGCTGTGTACTTATTTGTTTGTTGAAACTATTTTGTATAATTATTAAGATCTTATGTGTTGTGTTAAACTAGGATATAACCTTCAATGTAATTGATATACATTATTATGTGATGTAATGCAATGTTTCATCTTCTGTTGTTATGTTAATGTGTTATTTCCCAATGACTATCTGTTCTTCTAGGGATCGGGAGATTGGGTCATCACATCGTCATATCAGATATGATGGTTAACCTTTGTTCTAGAGTATAACATATTAAAGGACCCATCAAAGATGGAATCAGCAGTATTCTAGGATGAGTGACTCACTAGAGATAGGGTTAACAATACCCTAGAATGAGTACAAGACAATTACACCCCCAGTAGATACATTTCTATTTATATATGTCTCTATGCCCTTATAATTTGCTTAAGATATCTTTTCTATTTGTCTAGCTATTTTCTTAGTATCCAAATATAGTGGAAAATGAGTGGCAGAAGAGGAAGAGGTAGAGGAAGAGGAAGGGGTAACATTGAAGCTGAAGTTCAACAGCCAACCCCTATAAGAGCAGCAAATGAGACAATTATGCCTCCGTAGTTAGAAGCAGATTTGGAAGTTCTAGCCAAGAAATACAAGAATCTGGGAGGGGTACTATTCTAGGAAAAGAATCAATGATAGAAGCACAAGCCTGGCTATGCTTTTCCGAAAGAATTTTCACTGGATTAAGGCTGAACGGGGATCAGAAAAGATATCTAGCCTTTTGGTCATTAAAAGACGAAGCTTTGATCTAGTGGGAGATGATTACAATGACAAATTTATAAGGAAATTTTACTTTTGGATCGTTTTAAAGAGGTCTTTGAAGAAAGATTCATGCCATCTGAAGCAACATTCCGCTTATGTTATGAGTTCTCCAATCTAACACAAGGGGATATGACCATTTAGGAGTATTTGAGTAAGTTCAATGAGCATTCCCGCTTCATCCCAGAGTTGACCCGAGTTCCAATGAAGAAGAATGTAAGATTTATCGACGGTCTTCAAAGGAAGTACAAGAACATGGTAAACTCCCATGTGAAGCTTCCATTTGCAGAAATGGTGGAAATGGCTTGCCGTTATGAAAATCTAGACAATTAGAATGCTCTAGAGGACAAAGAGAAAGGAAATTCTGGCAAGAAAAGAAAGTTTTGAAATAAGAAGCTTGAAGCAAGTAAAAAAGAGGGAAGTCTAAAGAGGATTGGGTGAAGATGGCCACAAGTTTCAACTGCCACAAGGTAGACACTTGTTAATAGAATGTAGATCTCTGAAGAAGCAGAAGATGAATGAATCTGAATATGGCACAAAGTATCAAGAGAATAGAGAATGCTGCAATTGCCACAAGGTTGACCATCTTGCAAAGAATTGCCCACTTATTAAAGAAGTCTAAAGTGTGGCTCATGTTTATGATGTGGTGGATGCACCAATAACCTCAGCTGGTGGGACAGGTATGGAAGTTTTGGAAGGTACATTACTATTAAAGATATTCCAGTTAACGAATTATTTGATGCTGGTGCATCACGTAGTTTTGTATCGAATAAGACGGCTAGAGAACTAAACCTAATACTCATATATCTTGAAGAACCCATTTGCATTGGAAATCCAATAGGAGGTTCCATTAACCTTTGCTTGTTCTGTAGAGTACCTATCTCTTATTCTCATTATCGATTTCCCATCAATTTGGTTGTCTGGATTTTACTGAATTTGCTATTATACTTGGAATGGATTGGCTGACCCAATGCGAGGTGAATGTTAAGTCTGTATAAAGAGTCGTTAAAGTGAACTAAATCTAGAAATTTTATTAAGACACCATGCGAAAGCCTAAGTTCAAACAAGGAGTTAAATTTTGGATTTCTCTAGATATTTCCCTTACCCCTCTAGAAACCATCCCAGTTATTAAAAAATATGCAGATGTGTTCAAAGAAGTAAAGAATCTTCATCCACAAAGGTATATTGACTTTAGGATTGATTTGGTTTCGAACAAGAGACCAGTTCTGCATGAAATTCAAAGGGTGTCGATAAAGGAAAAGCAAGAGTTGAAATCAAACCCAATAGCTTTTGTGGAAAGGTCTGATTAGGCCTAATTTCTCAAGCTGGGGTGCAGCAATGGTATTTGTTCCAAAGTACGACGATATCCTCTGACTATGTGTGGACTTTCGAGACCTCAACAAGCAAACTCTCAAGAATAAGTACCCTCTTCCTCGCATTGTTGATTTGTTGGATCATTTGAATGAAGCTCGAGTATTCTCAAAGTTGGAACTAACTACATGATTTCATCATCTAAGGATTACAAAAGAGTGCATTCCTCTAATAGCTTTCAGGGGCCTAGACTTGTTTTACGAATGGTTAGTAATGCCCTTCGTATTATGCAATTGTGAGACCGCCCATAACCCCTGCACTAGGCAAGAGGAATAGTGTGCTGAAGGGTATGCCAGACAACTATGGACGATCATCAGAGTTGGTAAACAACATCGGAACCTGTCGTAGAACTCACAGCGCAAGGATAAAATAAAATAGAACATATACAACAGGCAATAGTAATGAAGCATCATATAGCAAATTTTTGAAAATTTCTCAACATCCTGAAAGGTTATCCAACTGATACCAAAGTTGTACATAAGGCCTCACTACAACCCTCAATGAATACTCAAATAGTGGAAACAGAAATACGGTACGTCAGCCTCCTGCTCGCCTCCGCATAGCAGCATCGTCCTCACTAATCACATGTAACCCGCTACTTAGTCTGCACATCCACAACCGGATGAATAGCCCAAGTTAATAAGAGGAGACATAAAACCTTGAGTAAGACAACAGTCTTAGTGAGCGATAAAACAACAAACAAACTCCAACAATAAAGTGTATGAGAAGGGATAGATAAACATACTAATCTACCCATAACACTAGAGAAAAACTCAACCTTATCTTCCCCACATCGGACAGTGATAGCCTTTATAATAAATAATTCAACCATTCATCCATGGAAACAGAACACCCATTCAATCATGGTAAAACACTCATAACATCCAGATTATATATATCTCATGTAAACCATCCTAATCAAATTCAGCATCCCTCAAGCATAAGCCCAGAGGCCTAAACCAATATCAGACAAGCACACAAGGAACATCTCCTTCGACGTTGGACAATCTACATGAGACGGTACAAACAGAACAACCAATCATCCATGACTGACTCTGGCTATCACCGCCAATCCTGCCTTGAAACCATCGTTAATCATATGATGGCCAACCTTGCCATATGTCAAGGGCTAATGGTAACCCTAGTTCTAGCATAAACTCCATACGTCTTTCAACAATACGTATGTATGTCCAACCTTGACAACTAGGCCTTTCAACGATACCCAAGGTACTCGACCTACAACCAGTCTTTTGGATGCCCTCGTCGTACCTTTGCTTTGAGCCTGCTAGAACTTACGACAATGATAACCTCTCGGCCTTCACATCTCTAGTCATCCATCTTGATGACTTTTCCATAGCTCAAGCAACCTTCTCGAGCAACCATTATCCACCACCTTACAACCTTTGAGTAGTCACCTCATCTGTTGTTCTACACCGATCAACGAGCACCTTTTAACACTTCGAACCTTCCTCCTTGAATTCACTTCGAAGTTACACCATCACTGCATTGTGGCACGGGTTCGGGCACTTCTGCCCAAAAAAAATTTAAAAGCACTTTTCGCTCAATTCTAGGTCGTACAAAAAAATATAATTTTTCAGAAATTTTGCCCTGTGCGCCCAACCTTTTAAACTATTCGACTGACCAGAGCGACCAACTCTTCACACTGGTAGAACCAACCAGAGCGATCGACCCTCCCAACTTGGAGCGACCGACCCGCCACGTTACCACTTCTAGGCTTCACGACCGACCCGATAGGAGCGACCGACCCCTTTACTCAACCATAGGCTCGCTCGAACAAACCCTTTTTCCTCCAGGCTCGCTCGTCCGCTTGCCTTACACCTAGCTCGCTCGACAGACCGACTCCTTGGCTCGCTCGAGCCTTCTTTCTGTCTTTTTCCCCAAGAAATCACACCGTGGAGCGAACGACCCCCCTTCTTGCGACCCAAAACCTACACTTCGTAATTTCTACTCCGATTTCCACCAAAACTTCGCCAAAAGATAGATTCGACGAAATCAACTCATCCAATACATCCAATATAATTATAAGCATGTTATGAAACCACTAGCATCATGAAAATGACAATTATCATCAAATTATGCAAATTTCACTAAAAACCATATTAAACGAACATATGATCTAAATTGTGGATCTAACTTAATCATATGAAATGGCATAGAAATTACCTATCTAAACTTGTTAAATCAAATCATAGGGTGGTTAATATGAAAATGGACTTAATAAGGCATAGATCTATGGAAAAACACTTGAATTTGATGAGAAACATGCATAAACACTCATATACTTCATTGCATTTATGTGAGAGATGTAAATCACTCACTGATCCTCCAAAACAAGCTAAAATCAATGGAATATGAATCCAGAAAGCAAGCACCTCACACCAAACACCTTGATCCGATGAATCCTTGCTTCAATTGATGTAGATCTAGCCTCTAATGGTGTAGATCTTCAATTTCCCTCCTTAGATTTGGATTTTCAATGGTGGAAAGGTGTTAGAGGAAGGAGGAGCACAAGGCCACCCAATGAGGAAATGAAAAACTAAACCATTTCCCATATCCCTCACCCCCTATTTATACCCCCCATCAGCCCACTAATGGGCTCCAATTCAGCCCATTATGGCTTACTAAATATGAACAGCCAACCGAAAAATCTTAAAACATCGATTCCTCCCAAACCGCTGAGCCAAATCTTTAATGTAACTACTCTACGAAAAGGTAATCATCAATTCCTTTCCAATGGCATAGGTCTCACTCTCTGATTCGAGCTAAGTCAAAAGTTATGCCTTGCACAAGACTGACAGGGGTAAAATGGTCACAAACAAAATCGGTAAAAATAATGGACATGTCTCACATCCCCATAAGCAACATACCAAAAGATGAGAATGATCCAACCCTCAGGGAATAAAAAAATATATTTTACGATCTTCCGATACGTAAATTGCGGGCTGTTACAGCAATGCCCCTGCTTAGTTTGTGGACTTGATGAACTGGGTGTTTCGATAGGTAATAAACAAACTCGTGCCAGCCTTTATTAATGTTATCCTTATCTTCTCTTAGACCGAGGAAGAGCATGTGAAGCATTTGGAAAAGGTACTGTAGATTCTAAGAACGAATGTATTAAAGGTGAAAATTTTCCAAATGTCAATTCTGCAAAAAAAGAAGCAAATTTTCGTGGACATGTGGTGTCAAAAGAAGGAATCTCGACAAATCTGTAACGTCCCAAATTTTTAGTTGTTTATTTGTGAACATTTAAATTTATTTTAAATGTTGAATTAAAAATATAAATGAATATTAATATGTAATGGGTCGATTTAATAATCGATATACGATTAATCGTAATACGGGAAATACGAAATAATTGAATTCAGAGTTAAAACTAAATCAAAACAATTCAGTTGATTTATCTAAATTAGATTAGAAGGATAATAATAATTTATTATCGACGAACTTAGTTGGTTTGTAATCAATTTATATTTTAATCATTTGAATTTAATTTTTAATCGTCCATTTAAATCGATATCTATTCCATACGATCAAAATAGGCTTCGAGACCTGTGCCAGTGTGTTTGGGATGGTGGATAAACCTTGGAGATGCTGGTCGATACGTTTAAAATGGAGTTCGGTAGCACAAAATATTTCAAATTAAATATATTCCTTCTAATCCAAATTTAAAAAAAAAAAAAACAGACAAACATATAGGAACCCGACCTATATTCCTAACGCAGACCTACCTTCTGTCTTATTAAATTTTCTCGTACATTTTGTCACCCTCTTCACAACCAAGGAAGACATGAATTAATGGTGCCAACTTACAGAGTATTTTGCGCAGAAATATATTTTCTTCGAGCTCCCAAAACTGTCTGCCTCCTTCAATTATAAATACGTGATCATTTTCTCCCCACTTCGTTCATTTTCCTAGAACAAAAATCAAAGCCGACCTCCCTAAATTCATTCGAATATCCTTCTTCATAAAAAAACGGTTTAAAATCAATTCACGATACCCTTCTATTTTATCTTCCTTCAGTGCTTTCAGTAATCGAAAAACAACCGAAGTCTTCTCCATTTTTATTTCTTCAACAATTTGTAACAAATCAGATACTCAGTGAAAGTCAGCAGTTCCAGACCCTTTGACCTCGTATGGAGGTAAGCTTCCCATCGGCACTTGATTTAGGCCGCTCGATCAAAACCAGTGCAACTTGAAATAGGCTAGGGTTGCCAGTTTTTGGGCGCAAGCACAGTTCGACGTCGCAAGCTGAGTTCGGTGGAAGGCGCACAATGTTAAGGTCTGCGATAGTAATTTAAGGAGTGATCCGTTTAGCTAAGGGAGCTGTGTTTATCGATAACCCATTTCTAATAATATGTAAAGGAACAAGAAGTACTCGAAAGGGGCATGGATCAGAAGAAAGTGGAGGACTACAGGAAGGAATCGGTGCTTGTTAGGGTAAGGCTACAGACAGTTTTGCAAAGTATGCTAGCAAGTTTGTGGGTGCAGGCTGATGGACTGTAGATGGTTTGGGATAGTGTAGTGATAAGTGTAGTGATAAGTGTAGTGATGTCTGGTTCGCAGCAAGTGGTTTGTAAATAAATGGAAATTTCTAGCAAGGTGTTTAATGAAATACCTGAGTGTGATGGAGCAGGATTCTAGACTGATTTAAGTAGAGATGAATCAGAGATTTTTGAATCGGCTTCGTAACTATTCAAGAAATAAGGTATACAATTTTTTTAAGTAGTTTAAATTCTTAGAATAATTTATTTATTCATTCTTTTAGTTAATTTAATTAAAAAATGGTAAGTCGATAAACAAAACTTTATAAGACATAAAATTATTTATTTATTCATTATTAGATGTTAAGTTAATTAAATTAGTTAGAAATGTTTAATTTAATACATACATATATAGTTAATTCGTTTAAGGTAATTTATTTAAATAGTTTAAATAAATAGTGTAAATTGATGAATAAGGATTTAATTGACCGTAGGTGCAAATAAAATTTGTTCGAGAAGTATCGAGTTGATTCGTAGCTGCAACGGTGTGGCATCTAAATTAGATATTCAGCAAATAAACTAAAGGTGAGTAAATCTCACTTTAAAATTTATTTTTATCATTAAAAATAAATTGTTGGCTGCTTGGATGGATTTATAAATTGTTTACCAGTTTGATTATTACATATATTAGTTATATTAGGCTTGGTGATTGTGGTTATTATTATATATATTGGATATTGGATATTTCCCGTAGTACCATTAGCGGGTGCCCGCAGTATCATTAGCGGATGACCCTATCACCCCACGATATATGAGTGGATGACCTTCTATACCGCGGTATCCTGCCTTGGAGCAGGATTGGTATTATTTATGTTAGCTAACATCTATGAATGCAGGGAAAACAGGTTGGAGGAATCCTATTGGATTCCTCAAATTTATTTACTGTTGTTTATATATTTATATATGTGTGGGATGTGAGAATTGAATGGATGATTTGTGTGAATACCACTGGCTCTAGATAATTATATTTAAAAATATCATACAAGGGATTTTTAGATTTGAAAAGGAAATTTTATTTTTCAAAATAAAATTTGAATTTCAAATAGGCTAAGAAAATTATATCTTGTTTTAATAATAAAAAAAGTAATTGAAATTATAAACGATATTTAAAAACGAAAGGGAAAATTATCATTTGATAATATTGAATTTTAAATTCAAGTCCAAATTTAAAAGGGGAAATTTATTTTCCGAAATGGGAATTGGATTTCAAATGGAATTTGAAATCGAAAACTTGTTTTAGTATTTGAAAACAAGAAGTGGAATTCATAAATAAAAAGAAGGAAATTTTATTGAATAATTTATAATTTAAATTCAAATACGAATAAAAAGGGGATTTATAATTTGAATCACATTTCGGGATTTCGAATTCAACTATGTCGACTAAAAATAAATAAAATAAACTATTTTCAGTAGTAATATTGAAATTATATTAATTAAAAGCTATAATCGAAATCAAATATAAAATATATTCTATGTTTATACATTTATAAGTTAAACTATAAAATATCCTTGAATGTAAAATAAAAAGGGAAATTTACTTTCTGCAGAGTAGGATTTGGGTTTTAAAGGAATTTTGAAATGCAAACCTTGTTTTAAATCATAAAACCAAGAAGATAAACGATACTTATTATCGTTGGGTAATTTGGAAGTTAGTTTCAAATGGAATTTAAATTGGATGTTGTTTTAAGATATAAAATAAGGAAGTGATTTATAAACCATGTTTAGAAATGTTATGAAGAAATTTTCAGTAAACAAATTGGAAATGGATTTTTCCAAATATAGGAAATCGCAGTTAAAAATCATATTTGTTAATGAGATAGAGAAGGGGATTTTTGTGATTAGAAGTGTCAGTTTTTATTACAAACTCTTATCCGTCTCAAGATAAGAACGTTGTCGGTCAATGTCTGAGAGGTAAATAAAATACCCCAACTTGAACGGCTTCACTGTTATCAAGGGATGATATTAGTTTGTAGTAGTAAAGGATATTGAATTAATTGATTATTCCTATAAAAAGAATATATATTTGAAATTCGATTATATTGAATTTTATAAATAATTTGAATATAGGAATTTGGGTTTTGAATAAATCATAACTGAGTTATGAATATGGAATAAAATAGTCAACGAGTTTGAGTAATCTGAATTGTTAAGTTAGTTTTGGATGACGGGTTCAGTTTATTGAAAATGGAATTATTTTATAATGTAATTTTTAAATGTTTATATTTAATTAAATTAAAACGAACTAGCCGCAGCACGGTAGTTCGTAAATTGGCGATTCGAACTTCATTTGAGTATACAAAACTCAATATAAGTCAGAATTCGATGAAACAAGAAACGCCTGGACCGGTTAAATGATAGTTTTCAAATGGAAGAGAAAAATGTGCATTTTGGCTTAAGGATTTTTAGTTATATTAAAATCAAATTTTAGAAAAGTCATGTAAAATCGTTTTAAAACCATACTGATTTAATTAATTAATTAAAAGGATTTTTTGTGAATAAAAATCCGAATTTCGATTAGAAAAAACCAGATTTGAGTATGAAATAAATATGAACTCAAGTAAGTTGAATAACGTGATTTTTGATAATAAAATCAGATTTTGAATGATGTAATGATATTAACTAAATAATACAAGAAGTTACATGACATGATTTGAATGGAACTTGATGTGAGTTAAGCAAATTGGATTTGTAAATTAGAAACTGAATTCAAATATGAGGCGTGAGTTATAAACGGAATTCAAATTGTCATAAATGGATTGCAATATGTTTAAACACTATTGATTCAAACCATAAGTGAATGGAGCAGTTGAATTATTTAAAGAATTAATTAGTGGAATTGATTGTGATTAAATCAAAATAGTTGCATGGGTTGGAATAAAATGAAAATGCAGGTGCATGTATATTAGACAGGTATGAGATAAAGACAATGAAGAGTATGAAGATTTTAATTTAAGTGCCCGACAAAAAGTTACAAGTTTAAATTTCCATATGAGGTTTTATTCGCCGAATTGGCAAGCCGCCCGGGTTTTTGATTTTCTTTTTGAATGGAAAGGGCCTAGTGAGGCGAGGTGGGGTTTGAACGATTGACCGGTATAGGGGAGGTGCTGGCAAAATTTTACGAAAATTTAAGTAGTTAGAATATTTTTAAGAAATTTTTAAAATAGAAGTCTATACGTTGATATATATAAAATTTGTTAAGGGATTTGGAAAAAAGTTAATGAATGAAAAAGGCCAGTGATTGTTTGGATGGATGTTTTATTTTCCTTTGATAGTTAAATCACCGGCTATCAAAAATTTTTGGACCATCGTTGTCAATATGGAGAGGCCGATTGGATTTAATATTCGAAAACTACTCCGTATTGGTATGGATGTTTCGAATTAGATTATGCTGCAGATAAATTAAAGACGGAGTAAAATGCAAAGGCTGTTATGTTTGTCCAGTCCCAAGGCAACTTGTATGGACGAATGTATGATAGGGTATTCCTAGCAGATTACGTAAGATGATCTTTTCGAGATATTATGTCTGGTGGCGGAGAAATTCGTTTCTCTTAGCTTTTATACCCATAATATTTTAGGAAGATCAACTAGTGATTTGACGGGTTGGCGATGTGGCATTCAAAGTCTATGGCGGCCAGATGTTCTAAAAAGTAAACATAGCCTCAATCCTCACAACCGGAAAATGAAAAAAATCGGGCAGGCAACATGGCTAGTTGGGTCATACCCAAGCAGGGTATATTTGTCACCGATCTGAGGAAATTCATTATTTGTTCTTCTTTCGATTCTGTATCTTACGGATTACGGTTGGATGGCCAAAAACCGTGGGTGACAATATATTCGCTACACTCAAGCTAAACGAGTGGGCGATCATGTGTGGCCGGGTTGCAAGATTTTCATGTTGAACCCCAGTGTATCCCCTCTAGAGTACACTGATCGGGAGGTGGTCCCACACCTTGTCATAATTGGAATCCAATCTCCAATAAACGCCCTGCGGTTTTTGATTTTATACTATGTATGTAGAGCGTGAGATGCAAGCGTTCTACTATTTGATTATTTACTTGATTAGACATTATTATAATATCACTGGATTTTGATATCAAAAATGTTTTGGTTATAGTAAGTTAAAAACCATCCATGTTTATGTGTGGGTTGGTCTTACTATTACCATTGATTTTTCAAAGTTAAACAATATGGTTAGAGTTTACTCACACCAGTCCCATGACAGACCCAGAGTTTATTTTGTTTGTTTTTCCTAAACTCTTGGGTGCCAAATTTGTATGGGTAGTCAAGTGTTGTAGGATTTTACAGATACACTTGGAGAAGCGTGAAGCAGGAGGCTTCACCGTTAGTTATTTAGAGTTATTTCCGTTGTATCAAATGTTATATTGTACTCTGATATGGTATGTATATACAAAACAGATTTGTATTTCAAAGTTATGTTATATAATATATTTTATTCGTTCCATTGTGAGATTCTGTTTTGTTATTTCTGTTCTCCATCTATCTATTTCTATTTCTTTAATCCTAATGACTCAATTTTCTGTGTTATTTGAGTTGGACGTGGGTTGTATTAGTCAGCTCAGGTAGTATGAATTTGCGGGTCGTCACAAAATCCGAGTAAGATTGCTTCCATTCAAGATTGGAAGCAACCAAGGACCCCCAAAGAAGTCAGAAGTTTTCTTGGGCTGGCTAGTTACTATCGAAATTTCATAAAGGATTTTTCAAAGTTATCTAGTCCTTTGACAAAGCTGACCAAGAATCATGCAAAGTTTATTTAGACTCCTAAATGTGAAGAAGCTTTCCAAGAGTTGAAAGAAAGGTTAACCACTGCCCCGGTATCAATGTTTATATATGGAAATCAAGATCTAACTGTCCATACCGATGCTTCTGGAGAAGAAGTTGGCATGGTATTGATGCAAAGAGGCAAAATGATTGCTTAAGCAAGTAGGCAGTTAAAACCGCATGATAAGAAGTACGCCAGTCATGACTTGGAGTTACTTGCTATGGTATTTACCTTGAAAAATTAGAGGAATTACTCGTTGGGTGAGAAGTTTGAACTCTGTACTAATCATAAATCACTGGAGTATCTTTTTACCTAAAATGATTTGAACATGAGGTAGCAACGTTGGTTGAAATTTCTAGCGGCATACGATTTAGATATTCTTTACACTCCAAGAAGCCATTGTTGTAGCAGATGCACTCAGTAGAAAGAATGCTATTATTGCCAATCTAGTTGTTACACCCATATTGATTGAGAAGATTTCTGCTCCATAGAAAGATGATGAATTTGTTTAAAAAATTTGCAAGAGAATTCAAGAGGATGAAGTGTCAAACTTCAAGATTGATAATAAATGAGTTCTAAGATTAAAAGGTCGGATTTGCGTTCCAGATATTCTGGAGATGAAAAGGGAAGTATTGGACTAGTGCCATCAGTCCAAACTCAGTATCCATCCAGGAGTTCATAAGATGTATCGAAATTTAAAGCGCATATTTTGGTGGTAGTCAATGAAGAAAGAAATCTGGATATACATTAGCAGGTGCCTAACCTGCCAAGAAGTCAAAGGTGATCAGCAGAAGGTCGTTGGGTTACTCCAACCACTGGAGATCCCTGAATGGAAGTGGATCCGGATATCGATGGACTTATTGATGGTTTACCTCGAACCAAGGATAATGAAAGTATCTGGGTTATAGTAGATCGTCTGACAAAGAGTGTCCATTTTCTTATAGTGAAATCAAATAGAATAGCTGATAGTCTTTCTCAATTGTATGTGAAGGAAGTGGTTCGACTGGATGGGATACCCAACAGTATTGTTAGTGATCGAGATCCAATATTCACCAGTAAGTTATGGGAAGCATTTCAGTCAGTATTGGGGACAACGTTGAACCTTAGCACTACTTATCACCTAAAACGAATGTGCAGACTAAAAGAGCGAATCGAGTCTTGGAAGATTTGTTGCAAGCCTGCATCCTTGATTTCAGAGGATCGTGGGAAGATCACTTGCATCTGGTGGAGTTCTCTTATAACAACAACTTCCAATCAAGTCTAAAGATGTCACCATTTGAAGCATTGTATGGTCGACCTGGCTGATCTCCTGCATTTTATATAGAGTTTGGAATCGACTTGTGTTAGGTCCAGAAATGATCTGTGAAGCAGCGGACAAAGTAGACTTCATTCAGAGGAAGTTTAACTAAGACAACCCAAAGTAGATAGAAAAGTTATGCAAATTCTAGAAGAAGAGATTTGGAATTTGCAGTTGGTGATCAAGTGTTGTAACGACCTGCATTCTACGCATCGGATGATCATAGAATATTTATTTCGTTTTCATAGGAGGTCGTATAGTCGTGTAACTTTGGGAAACAACTATTGGGTCACTTCCCATATTCAAGAATTTTGCCGAATTTTAAATGACCATTTTGCCCCTAGCGAATCTTATTTCTCCTATAACTTTTGATTCGTAAGGAGTTTTGACTTGAAACCACTTCATTGGATTCGAATGTTGGTTTACCTTTCCGTAGATTGCTCACATTAGTCAAACGGACTTACCGTTTGGGAGATATGGCTGAAATAAGGTTTGGAAGGTGAAAAACACTTAACCGGGCCAAATAGGGTGATTAGCAGCTAGGCCCATTGGGGGATTTCGGGATTAGGGTTGCATAAGGGCTGAAAAGGGTTAGAGAAACCTTTCTTTGTCATTTTTACAATTGCCACTTACCTCTCTTCAACCCTAACAATGGCCTCCACCTCCTAAATCACATCCAAATCACCTTTTTGTCACTAATTAGGCAAATCAACATCAAATCAAGGCGGATTGACATCAAATCAGAGTTAGGGCTGCTGTGTTGCATAGGAATTCGATCCAAATTAGTGGAATTTCAGATCTAAGAATTTGTTTGTGACTTGGGTGAGTTATTTGCACATTTTTACACTAATTATGGCCAATTAGGGGTGATTAGTGATAATTAGTGAAATTATGCATTATAAAATTCTGGAAAAATATGTAAAAATTCTTAAATATTATTTTAGGGCTCTGATAGAAGTTTGGGTTGATTTGGATACGTTTTGCTAATCCTATCATTAGTTATGGTTAAACATGATTAAGGGGAAAACCATAGATTTGGGTATGTTTGATCCATAATAACTCATATGATATTTTTATCTATTCAACATCGCTATGAAAATCATATTTTTATTATTTCTGTAATATAAAAATATAATCTTTTCACAAAAAAAATCATAGCTTTTGTAAAATAAAAATCAATTCTTTTCAAATTAAAATTCGAATCTTTACTATGTTAAAAATCGAATCTTTACTCTATTAAAAATCTCGTATTTATTTTGTTAAAAATCTTGTATTTACTTTGTTAAAAATCTCATATATTTACTAGCCTAAAAATCGGATCTTTGAAAACAAGGTTTAATCAGAAAATCAACTAGATTAATTACATAGAAGAAAATAAAATAAGTAAACAAAAACTCACTGTCGAAAGGGGAATGGCGCTGCGTTCAAAGGAGGAGGTGAGAGGGTTTCTTACTGAGCGGCGACGCGAGGGAGCTGTGCTCAAGCGGAGGAGCAGAACTCGATGGCGGTGGACTCGCCTGGAGGGAGCACGGCGCGTTCGATGGGGCTAGGGTTTGGTTTTGGGTGCGTTCCAGGAGGGGAAAGCAGGGAGAGAGGACGTCGGAGGAGAGGGGGTGGGTCTCGCCGGAGGTGGGGACCATGGTGGGTGGCGCGGTGGACAGAAAAGGGGGCGACGGGGAGATAAGACAACGGGGTTTTTTATTTATTTTAAAACTGATTCAATTTGTATTGAGTGAGGGAGAAAGGGGCGGGGGTGTTATATAATTAAATTAATTTATTTATTTTCTCACAAAAAGGTTGGCTTTTCACCCAAACCTCAAATCGAACCCAACGACTGTCGCCCCTAGCTAAATACACCTATTCCGAACACAATGGGATATGTTTCGTAATCCAATTCGGCTGTTACAATCAGTTTTTTCTTCAAATTAAAATATAAATCAATATATATTCAATTTGAACGCACATTTTAATTTATCGGGGCCACATACTAACTCTAAAAATTCCAGAAAAAATATTTCTAGTTTAGTATTGACGATACGGTCCTAACAAAACTAATTTCGTCAAATTTGAAGACCATTTGAAAAATGTCCATTTTCCAGTCTATTAAATTCAACTAAAACCAGTCAAACACGTTTTCTTTTGCCACACTCACATATTGATTTCAAAAATTATGAATTTTGAAATCTAGCAATAATTTGACATCACAGATCCAACAAAAGTGGTTTCGTCGAAAACGAAAGTCGTTTGCAAAATTTCCATTTTTAAGGGTCTTTATATATATTAAAATGTATATAAATTCCACAGCGACTTTTCTGAATTTTAAACTGGACGTAACTTTTGATTCCCACTATGAAATTTTGATTTTTCGGATTCATTAGAAAGATATTCTCAAATAAATTCAAATATTTTTGGTTTCACTAAAATCCGGTTTATTTTGAATTATGTACATTCATTTGAAATTTGAAATCGAAATTTCAAACTACCACAATTTTCAATTCCTTTTATAATTAAAATAAAATATTTATATTCTAACGATGATTCAAATAAATATATACGTTCTAATTCTAATAAAAATAAATTTCTCATCGTCATTATTTAAAATAATTCATTTTAAATATTCAAAATTCATTAAAATTGCCAATAATAATTTTTTTTAAATTGGCTTAGATTTCCGGGTTATTACAATCACCCCCACTCAAAACTTTTCGTCCCCGAAAAGGAACGAAGCTGAAAGTTGTTTCACAAACCAACTCAACTTTCATTATCTTCATTACGACTTAAGTTCTTCAACTTTCCAGTTTCTAAGAACCTTTCAAATTTTTCAAACAATTGGCTAACATCCTAAATTTTCGAAAAATTTCGCCATAACCTCCCCTGCACCGGGAGCTTCGGGATATTTCAAATAGCCTCATATGGCCCTCATCAATCCAAAAAGAAAAAAAAACAGCCAATCGGCTCATAAAATCATCAAAACCCAAGAAATACAATAAACATGTACCTATTTGTCGGGCAAACAATTTTATTCCTCTTCTCTAGCCTCCTTGCTATGACCTGTTCAATGTAAGTACATGTATATGCATGCAAATATGACTAATTTTCAATACAATCCACTATTTGGTTCAATTTGGCTAAAGGTTCCAAATTTACCGTACTTTCACATAATGGTTTAAATAAATAATCACATAACACAATCATCAATCAATTTGTTGATTATCTTTTCAAACACATAATTTTGATACTTATACAGAAAATCATGTTTTTGATGCCAAATCACAACAATAGCCCTATCTAGTTTTGGTTCTCACACCAGTCAGTTGGAAATATATAAATATCACACCTTCGAAATTCGAACATAAATACTGGTAATGTGATCACAATTACCAGTATCGTCCCCGAGCGACTAGAGTGTGATTCTATATCTATCCAGTATATTAAAACATCAAATACACATGGATCAGACGTATATGCAAAATCTTTATATATTGGATTGTCCAAATTCAATACAAACAAATATTCGAATACGAATAATTAATTTAAATTTTCAAAACAAACTTGTTTTCACTTTTATTTTTAAAAGCAACGCTCTTCACACTCGTTCTAGGATGTTGCAGATTCCATCTCTAACGAGTCATTCTCGTTGGATATACTAATCCAACCTCTGATGAATTCTTTCGTATGGTTCTAATGTGTCTTGTTCTCCGAGCTCTGTAAACCAAAGCTCTGATACCAAAATGAAACGACCCGAACTTCCCCGGGAAGGAAAGAGCGGATTGCTTTGAGGACAAGACGAATCGGAACACAAACAGAAGAACATTTCATTGTTTATTACAACAATTACATCAGAATACACGAGTATGCAGAGTATGAATAAATAATATACATCACAAAATATCAGAGATTACAATACATCACATAGCAGCGGAAAAATAATACAACACACAACTGAAAGAGATATACGGATACAGAGCTTTCCGGATATCATTTGTAACAACCCGGAAATCTGAGCCAATTTAAAAATTTTATTTTGGAAATTTTAACGAATTTTGATTATTTAAAATGAATTATTTTAAATAATAACGACGGAAAATTTATTTTCGACGAAGTTAAAACGAATAATTTTATTTTAATTATATAACGAGCCTGAAATGGCGCTGCAGTTCGAAAATTCGATTTCGAATTTCAAATGAATATACAGAATTCGTTTTAAGTTAGAATTGGATGAAACAAGAAATATTATAATCTGTTTAATCATATCTTTCTAACGGATGTAAGAATCTGAGATTTCACTTTATAGAGTGTAAGATATGTCCAGTTTAAAATTCAGAAAAGTCGCTGCGGAATTTATTTTTTAATATATATTAAGGCCTTTGAAAATGAAAATTTTGCAAACGACCTCGATTTTCGACGAAACCACTTTTATTGGATCCGGGATGTCAAATTATTGTTAGGTTTCAAAATTCATAATTTTCTGAATCAATATGTGAGCGTGGCAAAGTTAAACGTGTTTTGTCAGTTTTAGTCAGTTTCGATCAACCAGAAAATGGCCATTTTTCAAACGGTCTTAGAATTTGACGAAATTAGTTTTGTTAGGATCGTATCGTCAATACGAAGCTAGAAATAATTTTTCTGGAATTTTTAGAGTTAATATGTGGCCCCGGTAAATGGAAATGTGCTTTCAAATTGAATACATACTGATTTATATTTTAATTTGAATGAAAACCTATCGAAACAGTCGAATGGGCTTACGAAACATGTCCCATTGTGTTCGGAATGGGGGTAATTAGCTAGGGGCGACAGTCGTTGGGTTTTTATTGGAGTTCGAATGCGAAGTTCACTTTTGAAAAGATTTCGAATTAAAATATTATTATTTATTATAAATAACCAATGGAAATAAAACCCTAGCCCTAATTCTTCAGCCCGCCGTCATCTCTTCAACTGATGGCCAAATTGCTCCCAAAGTCTTTTCGATTTTTCTGCTAATCCAAATCGAATTGATTCCCAACGAAAAAACGAAAATCAAAGACCTCCACATGATCTTTAAATTGATACGGCTGTGATCCATTCTAGTGCTTTGAACTCGCCGTATTTTCCTCTCGAAGACGCTGACTTCGAGTTCGCTTCCACGACCGAGGAGGAGTGCGAACTTCATGGCATTGGGGGTGGAGCGGACGGAGCCCTTCGAAGTGAGCTATTCTGATCGACTTCTGGCGCCTTGATCTTCATACGATTTGGAGAGAGAACGGAGCGTGGATGGGTTGCTTCGATGCCTGGAGTACTTCGTTCAAACGGGAAGAAGACTAAGGGGGCTGACTATTTTAATGCAAATGATGGTTAATTAATTAATTTAATTTAATTATTTTCTTAAGTATGCCATGAAGGTTTAAAATGCAATAACTTTTTCATATGGAAACGAAATTCAGTGATTTCAATTGCTATGCGATCGTCTCAGCGAACACTACATTTCAGAAGAGACCAGAACGGAAAAGGAGCACTTTGAAATTTCAGACAAATTTGAACGCGAACAGAATCAAAACAGAAATTCAGAAATTCAGAGATAAAACCGATCAATGTGAGAATTTCTCACTTTAAATTTTATTTCCTAGTTAGAAATATATACTAGGATGCAGACGGTGTTTAGTAGCACCCGACACCACTGTCCACAGACCATGGACTTGTTTGTTTGGTTGCATAGATTGGTTAGATTATTTGAGTTGAATTTGATTGTTTGGTGAAATGGAAATTGTTTTGATTGATATGTGTATGGCGTGCGCCATCACTAGACCGGGGATAAGGCTAGGCCTTGTCCTGTTTCTAGTATCGTGCCGTTATGCCGCCTAAATTTTCTAAAATAAGTTAGAAAAAAAAATATCATGTTTATTGTGTAAATGAACTGAATAGAAATTCATGTGTTGAAATAAATAATTTATCGTTAAAAATATAATTTTTAACGTGTGTGTGAATAAAATAAAATATTCATTTACAAACCAGACGGTTTGTTTATGAACACCGATTTGACTGATATTGATTGGGACAATAAATTTTACACATCGCCCAACTGCACAAATAATATTCAGTGTTTGTTGATGTGAAACCCCACATGGGTATTGGGATGATATTTGACGTACACTAGTCCCAATAATTAGTTGTGTGTCGATCGATAGGTTGACAGACAGTTGTTTTGTGCACTTTGGATGATGGTTGATTATTTATTGTTGCCATTATATACATGTGTTGTGTGGAATCCATATAATTAACATTATATGGTAATTGATTGGGCCTCATTCCAATTTAGAAAATAAAGAATGTTTTAAAATATATATTCATGTGTTGAAATCAAATATATATTCACGTGTTGAAACAAAATATATTCATGTGTTGAAATAAAATATATATTCATGTGTTGAAATAAAATATATATACATTTGTTGAATAGAATAATGAATTTATTGAAATATATAAAGCCGTGTTGATTAGATTTGCGCCATTTTGACGCGAACGATATTTATATCGATTTTATTCGAATATCGAAAAGAAGTGATTTCAAAATATAACGTTTTGAAAATATTATCATTTACATATATATCGATGATATGGAATATTCAATTTTGATTTGAAATTGAATATGAAGTTGAAATCGTTTTGAAAACGAATTTAAAACGATTTATAAAATACGTTTTAAAAAGAAATAGACGAAATATATATAATATTATATATTATATATATATATATATATTTAATGGCCTGAATAGAACGCGCCGCGCTGCGGTAGTTCGCGAATTTCGACCATTGACTTCGAATTGACGTTACGGGAGATCCGACCGTCGGATTCTTCTGAAACCGGGACCGTTGGGTTCGTATCAAAAAGTGCTTTCCAATGAATATTAGAAATTTGAAATCTAACGGTTGGATTTGGAGATACGTCCAAATCAAATTTAGAAAAGGTCGTTGTAAGTGCAATTCGACGACCGTTATTGGAAATCGACTGTACGGGCCTTGATAAAATTATTAAAAATATCTATAATTTGTGTAAAATCATAGGATATGAGTTAGAAAGAATTGGGATGAAAAATTCCCTATTTGAAAGGATAAAAATATATTTTTATCGAAATGAACTAGTTATGAACAAGAATTTCAAATCCAATATTTTTAAATAAACAAATTGGATTTGAAGTGGTTTTAAAAATAATCAGAATTTCCAATATACGTATTGAAATGAATTTGAATCGAAATTATCTCCGGAATATTTCGATGTTGGATTTCGTGATTATACAGATGCGGTTGTGGAAATTTGAAAGATATATTTATATCGTTATTTCCAAATACGATATTTGTTGGTTTTAGAATTTGATATTGAATATAAGCCAATATATTTTCTATTCAGAGCCTTGTATTTAATATCGAATGTGATTTGGGTTTGTCGTGAATGGCGTCTTCATTAACACTGTTCTTGAACCCAGTTGAGGAAAGATTAAATCTTTTTATTTAGATTTAATGAAGTAAACCAATTAATTTATATTTAATTGGAATTGAATTGAAATTGATTTGTGGGTTTATCATGAGCAGTGTTTTAAATAACACTTGTTCTTTAACCTGATTAACAATGGAATGAGATTTTGGGTTGTCATGAACGGTATCTTTAATAATACTGTTCTTAAACCCAAATGGAGTTAAGAAAATCAGGAACTAACTGGGGATCAGTTAAGTTGAATGGTTTCTTGGATATTGATCTGATGTTGGTTTCGGCCTTCGGGGTTAATATTTAGGGAATTGTTCTCTTACTAATTTACGGTTAGGGACTGATACAATGGAATGTGATTTTGGGTTTATCGTGAACCGTGTTTTTCAATGGCATTGGTTCTTTAACCCAGTTAAAAGATTAAAATGAAGTGGAGTTTTAATGAATCTTTAATTAGATTGAAATGATATCCAAAGGAAGATTAAAGAATAAATTTAGAAGAGTTTATCTTCGATAAAATTAATGGGAACCTTTCCCTAAGAATGTGAAATTTAGATACTAACTGGAGATTAGTTAAGAAGAATGGTTTCCTGGGTATTGATCGGATGTTGGTTTCGGCATTCGGGGTTAATATTTGGGAAATTATTCTCTTACTAATTTACGGTTAGTGACTGATGAATTGGAATGAGGCGTATGTTGTGTTTGTATAACATTTGTTTATTATATACGCGAGTTATTTAGAAAGGCCGGGTTTATCCCATTTTGAATAACCGATACGACGATAGGTCGAAGATGAAGACGGTGGTTGAAGACCGGAGGTCTTCACGTCGCCTGGATAATTACTGATGATCTTGATTGGGCTGTACACCCAAGAGGAGGGAATCAGTTGGTGGTCGTCCAGACGTATTTGGAGATCGATGGATATGCGAGGTACAATGTGCCTCCGGTTTCGTTCAGACCCAGAACGGACCTGTAAATGGACTGTGTGTCTGACATTGGATTTTATTCTGTGTGATTGATTTCTATTAAATATATATCTGTTTGGCGGCGGAGAATTTATTCTCTTGCTTAACGCCCTTCTTTGAGACGTACGAGCCCAGAGGTTATATATTGATGGATATCAATCGCATGGCATGAATTGCCTGTGTGGCATGCTTAAGTGGCAAATGATCAAGGCTTCTGTTGAAAAGCAGATTCTTGTGGTTTATGATCAAAGCACAGCCTTAGTGGCATCGCTTTGTGTAGCGCTTACTTCGCGAGTTCCATACCCGGTATAAACCAAAAACGGGAGACAGATATCAGGGAGGACATACGTTTCCTTCTAGTTCAGAGTGGCGTCAGTGCTTAAACTGGCTGACGAGTTTGACTCATGTGGATGTTGCTTATTATTACTTGCTGAAAAGCGAGGCGCCTCGGTTATATCGGTTTCGGCCGATGCATTCTGGTCGGCAGACGGACCAGGCTTACGCCCCATAGGGCGGGGAAACGTATTGTTCAGGCATTATAATCCACTTCGTGTGGACCGACCCTGAGTCCAAGGGACGATGCGTTCTATTCCTGAGACTCGGACTAGAGAGCTCGAATCGGTGAGGATCTTTCCCCTAGCCTCGGTTCATATCATAAATGATAACCCAATTTCCAATACGACATTTTGCGGTTTTATTTGTAGAGCCTAGTATGGCGACATGATATATGGTACCCATGCCGCCTATGATTGATATTTATGATTGTATATAAAATTAGAAACTGACTGGAAACGAGTTAAGATGAGTGGTTTCCTGGGTATTGGTCTGATGTTGGTTTCGGCCTTCGGGGTTAATACTTAGGGAATCGTTCTCTTACTAATTTACAGTTGGAGTCTGATTAAGAATTATAATATGAAATTTCGCGTATCAAGCATTCTTTGGCTGTTATAAGGTAAAGCCCTATCCTCCGGCTTGCGTTGCATTGTGTCATGGGACCTGGGTCTTATAACAGCTTCATTGTTCTTTATTTAGCATTGCGCTATTTGTTTTATGCACTGGTATTCTTCGGAGGAAACCCGTTCCGTGTTATACGGCGTGGTCCCTTGATTTACCGAACTTTAAAAATCAAATTAATCGCTGTTTTAGTTCTCACACCAGTCGCATGACTGACCTGGAGTTTATTGTTTTAACCTAAACTCTGGGTGCCCTTATTTTCCGCACGGGCAGCCAGTAGTTGGGTTTTGCAGATTTATATTCACAGGATCTTGGTTTATAGCTGAAGTGATATTCGGAAAGCTCTGTATCCGTGTATTTCTTTCAGTTATGTTTTGTATTATTTTTCCGCTGCAGTATTGTATTTAAATCTCTGGTATTGTATAATGTGTAATATTTATTCATACTCTGTGATATTCTTGTATTCTGATGAAATTGTTGTAATATACAATGAAATGTTCTTCTGTTTGTGTTCTGATTTGTCTTGTCCTCAACTCAATCCGTGCTTTCCTTACCGGGGAAGTTCGGGTCGTTTCATCATTCCTGCTGTAAACCAGGTTCTTGTGAATATAAATCTGCAAAACCAAAACTACTAGCTGCCCATGTCAAAATAAGGGAACCCAGAGTTTAGGTTAAAACAATAAACTCCAGGTCAGTCATGTGACTGGTGTGAGAACTAAAACAGTTATTAATCTTTATTTTAAAGTTAGGTAAATCAAGGGACCACGCCGTATAACATGGAACGGATTTCCTCCCAAGAATACCAGTGCATAAAACAACAGCGCAATGCTAAATAAAGAACAGTGAAGCTATTATAAGACCTAGGTCCCATCACACAATGCAACACAAGCCGGAGGATAGGGTTTTACCTTATAATAGCCAAAGAATGTTTGATACGCTAAATTTCATGTTTTATTATTACTATAAGTGTATAGTGTCAAAACAATTTCAATCATAAGTATCAATCATAGACGGCATGGGTACCATATATCATGTCGCCAATACTAGGCTCTACAATCAAAACCACAAAGTCACATATTGGAAGTTGGGTTTCTATCTGTGAACTGAGGCAAAAGATAGTCATCACCGATTCGAGACTCTCCAGCCCGAGCCTCAGGATCAGAGCTCAAGTGACCCTTGGATCGTAAGGGTCGGTCCACCGATGTGGATTAAAATGTCTAAACACTGCGTTTCCCACCCTTTGTGGCGTAAATGAGCCAAATGACTCCATCGGCTCCACATAGTCACCGATATATTCGAGGCGCCTCGCAATCCAACAACCACACAGGTGAAAATAATATAAACGTCAGGGCTGGTAGGTCACTGACACCACCCTAGCTAGAAGGAAACGCATGCCCTCCCTGAGGTCCTCTCCCGTTTCTGGTTCACAACCGGGGTGTGAGGCTCGCGAATCAATGCTACACAAAGTTATGCCACACAGGCCGTGCTCTGATCATCAACCACAAGACTTTGCTTTTCAACAAAAGCCTTTATCATTTACCACTTAGGCATGCCACACAGGCAATTCACTCCATGCTATTGATATCTATCAATATATAACCTCTAAGCTCGTACGTCTCAGAGAAGGGCGTTAAGCAAGAGAATAAGTTCTCCGCCGCCAAACAGATATATATTTAATAGAAATCAATCACACAGAATAAAATCCAAAGTCAGACACATAGTCCATTTACAAGTTCGTTCTGGATCTGAATGAAACCGAAGGCACCTTGTACCTTCCATATCCATCGATCTCCAAGTACGTCTGGACGATCACCAACTGATTCCCTCCTCTTGGGTGTACAGCCCAATCAGATCATCAGTAATTATCCAAATGATGTGAAGACCTCCGGTCTTCGACCACAGTCTTCATCCTCGACACATTGTCGAATCAGTTATTCAGAATGGGATAAACCCAGTCTTTCTGAATAACTCGCGTATATAATAAACAAGTGTTACACAAACACAACATACGCCCCATTCCAATTCAGAATATTCTTTTATTCAAATATTCTTATACTTTGGGAAAGGTTCCCATTAATTTTATCAAAGATAAATTCTTTAAATTTATTCTTTAATCTTCCTTTATATATCAATTCAAAACCAAATTACAGTTTATCCAAACTAGTCGGGATTAACGAACCTTACCGAAGATATCATTTATTTTAAATTTCCCAATCCCAATCTATTCATCCCATGAAGTAAAACTGGTCATACTTCATATCTAACACCACGGTGTTATCGGTAAATTCAATTACCATTTCACGTTCAAATCTAATTAAAGATTTAACTATCTCCTAGAGCAAAATTGGTGATACTCCATTCTCGATCATCTCAATCTAGTTAAAGATTCATTAAAACTCCACTTGGTTTTAATCTTCCCGAAAATCATATTAATGATTATTTAACTTGGGAAACCATATCCTATCTTTAACTGGGTTAAAGAACCAATGTCATTTAAAACACGGTTCATGATAAACACAAAATCACATTCTATTAATTATCGGGTTAAAGAACAAGTGTTATTTAAAACACCGTTCACGATAAACCGAAAAATCAATTCCAATTCCATTCCAATTAAATATCATTTAACTGGTATACACCATTAAATCTAAATAAAAAGATTAAATCTTTTTTTTCAACTGGGTTTAAGAACGGTGTTAGTGAAGACACTATTCATGACAAACCCAAATCGCATTTGATATTAAATACAAGGCTCTGAATAGAAAATATATCGGCTTATATTCAATATCAAATTCTACGACCAACAAATATCGTATTGGAAATAACGATATAACTATATCTTTCAAATTTCCATAAGAATATCTGTATAATCATGAAATCCAACATCCAAATATTCCAAAGACAATTTCGATTCAAATCCATTCCAATTCAATTATTAGAAATTCTGATTACTTTTAAAACCCTGTCAAATGCCATTTATTTATTTCAAAAAATGAATGGATTATAATTCTAGTTCAAAACTAGTTCATTTCGAAAAAAATCTATTTTTATCTTTTTAAATATGGAGCTTTTCATCCTAATTCTTTCCAAATCATTTCTTATGATTTCACACTAATTATTGATATTTTAATAAATTTATCAAGGCTTATATAGTCGATTTCCATCAACGGTCATCAAATTGCACTTACAACGACCTTTTCCAAATTTGATTTGGACATAATTCCAAATCCAACCATTAGATTTCAAATCTCTAATATTTGTTAGAAAGCCCTTTTCGATATGAACCTAACGGTTCTGGTTTTAGGAGAATCCGACAGTCAGATCTTTCTTAATGTCCATTCGAAGTCAATGGTCGAAATTCGCGAACTACCGCGGCGCGGCGCGTTCTATTACGGCTAATATATATATAATATATATTATATATATTTCATCGATTTCCTCTTAAAACTTATTTTATAAATTGTTTTAAATTCGTTTTCAAAACGATTTCAACTTCATATTCAATTGCAAATCAAAATTGAATATTCCATGTCATCGATATATAAATGATAGTATTTTCAAAACGTTATATTTTGAAATCATTTCCTTTTCGATATTCATTATAAAAATGAATAAAATCGATATAACTATCGTTCACGTCAAAATGGCACATATCCAGTCAATACGGCTTTATATATTTTAATAACTTTGTTATTTCATTCAACAAATGAATATTTTCTTCAACACATGAATTTTCTTTTATTCAACACATGAATATATATTTTATTCATCACATGAATTTTCTTTTATTTAACACGTGAATATATATTTTATTCAACAAATGAATTTTCTTTTATTCAGCACATGAATATATATTTTATTCAACACATGAATTTTCTTTTATTATTCAACACATGAATATTCTTTGTTTTCCAAATTGGAATGAGGCCCAATCAATTACCATATAATGTTAATTACATGGATTCCCTACAACACATGTATATAATAGCAACGATAAATAATCAACCATTATCCAAAGTGCACCACACAACTGCATAAGCATTAAATATAAATAATTAACGCTTACACAGTCTGTCAACCAATCGATCGACATATAGCTAAATAATTGGAATTAGTGTACGCCAAATATCATCCCAACACCCATGTGGGGTTTTCAGACAACAAACACAGATTTATTTGTGCAGTTGGGCGATGTGTAAAATTTATCGTCCCACTCAACATCAGTCAAATCAGTGTATATAAACAAATCGTCCGATTTGTTTATAAATATTTATTTTATGTACACGTTAAAAATTATATTTTTAACTATAAAATATTTATTCATTCCACATCACACAATCAATTTTTCACAACACATCAATCAAACAAACAAGTCATCCATGGTCTGTGGACAACGGGTGTCGGGTGCTGCTAAGCACCGTATGCATCCTAGTATATATTTCAACTAGAAAATAAAATAAAAGTGAGGAGTTCTCACCTTAGGGATCCACTCCGCCAGTCCTTTACTAGACGATGGTTTGGATTTACCCGCTGTTCCAACTCAACCTTTTCACGCTGTTCATGGTAAAAATCACATTTTTATTTCAACGCTATAAAAATAAATTTTTTTATTTCACTATATATAATAAAAATCAGATTTTTATTACGCTACATATGTAAAAAATCATATTTTTATTCTATTCAACATCGCTATAAAAATCATATTTTTATCTATGCAACATCGCTATAAAAATCATATTTTTATCTATGCAATATCGCTATAAAAATCATATTTTTATCTATTCAACATCGCTATGAAAATCATATTTTTATTCTTTCTATAATATAAAAATATAATCTTTTCACTAATAAAAATCATAGCTTTTGTTAAATAAAAATCAAATCTTTTCAAATAAAAATTCGAATCTTTACTTTGTTAAAAATCGAATCTTTACTCTGTTAAAAATCTCGTATTTACTTTGTTAAATATCTCGTATTTACATTGTTAAAAATCTCATATATTAATAGCCTAAAAATCGGATCTTTGAAAACAAGGTTTAATCAGAAAATCAACTAGATTAATTACATAGAATAAAATAAAATAAATAAACAAAAACTCACTATCGAAGGGGGAATGGCACTACGTTCAAAGGAGGAGGTGAGGGGATTTCTTGCTGAGCGGCGATGCGAGGGGGCTGTGCTTAAGCAGAGGAGCAGAACTCGACGGTGGTGGACTCACCTGGAGGGAGCGCGGTGCGTTCGATGGGGCTTGGGTTCGGTTTTGGGTGCATTTCAAGAGGGGAAAGTAGGGAGAGAGGACGTCGGAGGAGAGGGGGTGGGTCTCGCCGGAGGTGGGGACCACGGTGGGTGGCGCGGTGGACAGAAAAGGGGGCGATGAGGAGAAAAGACAGCGAGGTTTTTTATTTATTTATTTATTTATTTTAAAACTGATTCGATTTGTGTTGAGTGAGGGAGAAAGGGACAGGGGTGTTATATAATTAAATTTATTTTCTCACAAAAAGGTTGACTTTTCACCTAAACCCCAAATAGAGCCCAACGACTATCGCCCCTAGCTAAATACCCCCATTACGAACACAATGGGATATGTTTCGTAACCCAACTCGGCTGTTACGATCAGTTTTTTCTTCAAATTAAAATATGAATCAATATATATTCAATTTGAATGCACATTTTAATTTACCGGGGCCACATACGAACTCTAAAAATTTCAAAAAATATATTTCTAGTTTCGTATTGACGATACCGTCCTAACAAAAATAATTTCATCAAATTTGAAGACCGTTTGAAAAATGGCCATTTTCCAGTCGATTAAATTCAACTAAAACCGGTCAAACACATTTTCTTTTGCTACGCTCATATACTGATTTCAGAAATTATGAATTTTGAAACCTAGCAATAATTTGACATCCCGGATCCAACAAAAGCCGTTTCGTCGAAAACAAAGGTCCTTTGCAAAATTTCCATTTTTAAGGGCCTTTATATATATTAAAATATATATAAATTCCACAGCGACTTTTCTTAATTTTAAACTGGACGTAACTTTTGATTCCCGCTATGAAATTTTGATTTTTCGGATTCGCTGGAAAAATAATCTCAAATAGATTCAAATATTTTTGGTTTCACTAAAATCCGGTTTATTCTGAATCCTATACATTCATTTGAAATTCGAAATCGAAATTTCAAACTACCACGCCATTTTCAATTCCTTTTTTAATTAAAATAAAACATTTATATTCTAACGATGATTCAAATAAATATGTATGTTCTAATTCTATTCAAAATAAATTTCTCGTCATCATTATTTAAAATAATTCATTTTAAATATTCAAAATTCATTAAAATTGCCAAAAATAAAAAAAATTAAATTGGCGCAGATTTCCGGGTTATTACTGGATGGATGTTTTGCTTGCTTTGCTTTGTTTTAAATTTAGACTATGAAGTTTAAAATTTGAAATTCAAAAATAATTATAATAATCAAATAAATTTTGGATGTTTTTTAGGATTAATATTATTTCAAGAAATAGTTAAATATGAAATATAAATCGATAATATAAAACCAAGAAGTAAAAACAATATGTTTTTTTATTTTCCACATGTATGTTGACATACATAAATAGTCATGTTGACATAATGAAATTCAAATTTTGAATTCCAAAAGTTTAAACTTCCCTCCATTTTTTTGATTAGAAAATGCCAGTTCAAACTTTAGGTATTAACTTTATTTGCCTACTTAATTTTCTTATGTCTTGTTTCAAAATATGTATATTATTCTTATGATTTCATAACAATTTTGGGTTATATTATTACAAATACTATTTGTAACTTAATACTTATTTTGACTTCCTATTAAGATTTATAAAACTTGTACATTTAACTTAATATAAAGAATTATATATATATATATACACACATATATACCTGATTTTTTTAAGTGGTTTAAATATAAGCTAAGAAGTTTTATAGATTACTATATAATGTTTTTATAACTATAGATTTCTTCTAAAATATAAATGGTTTCTAGCAAATAAATCTGTTTTGATTTCTAAAGTTTAAATTTAAAATTGATTTGTATTAAATTACTGATGTATATCTCATAAATTAAATTTTAGGTTCTTTTTAAATTAGTTATATATATATATATATATATATACTTATGTATATATGTTTATATAGCTTACTTTATATTATACAAATTTTATATTCTCTTTAGAAAGATCTTCAATTCTTACTATATTTACCCTACTAATATTATTTAACTCCATAATTATTTTTAATATTTTACTACTTATCATGAATATTTTTTAATTAAACTCTTATCTTTATTTCAATCAATTTAATTAAAATAATTGACCTAAGTCTAGAAATTAACATTATCTTTGTTTGATTCAAATAATTTTAGTTAGATAGTACTTTGAACGTAATTTACCTAAATAGATATTATAACCAAATCATTCTGTATACTATTATTTACATCTTATTTCATATCATCATTATAAATTACAATTGAATTTCAAATCTAAATTATTCACACAATAAGTTGCATTTCATATTGTTTTGCATATGACATACATTTCATACTACATTATAATCAACATACTTCACACACTGCATTACATGTTAACTTTAACTCCACACATAACAAGTATATAGTGTGAATTTTTTTTAGAAATACAGGATCATTAATTAAATACATAACATATTTACTTTGTCTTGATTAATTTGATTGAATTGATCGACTTATTTGGTTTGTTTCTTTGACAAGTATATAGGGGGAGATTGCCGGAGAATGGATTTTTGGTGACAACAACCTTATTTCAATTATCATTGATTACAAAATATATACTAACATTTTTATCTAGAATATATATATATATATATATATATATACTGGATTTGTATACAGGAATTAATACTAAAGACTGTACAGTTTAAGAGCTTTTAAGGATTCAAAATTCAGAGTAGATTCAAGACTCATGAGTAATCAAGAATTCAAGAGTTCAAGAATAATATATTTATAGTCTAGATTTTTATAAGACTCTAAAAAGCACACCAGGTTCAAATCCAAATTCAAATTCTGATTTTTAATTCTTTCCACAATCCTCTCTATTTTGTTTTTTTTCCTCATTTTGTTTTTATATTTGTTTCTATTTTTATTCTTCTTTGTTTTTCAAACTAAAATTTTCATATATATATATACACATTATTTGTATTTTATATAGTTTAAACCCTTATAATTTTATAAATATATTTATATAGTTTAAAAATATGTTTTCATACGTTTTTCTATCATATAATATTGACTTACAACATTAGAATTTTACTCAAGAATTTCCAGAATTAATTTTATATCAAAATACTTGAAAAATGCTTTGAAAATGAAAATTACACATGACTATGTCGACATAGCAAAATATGTATGTCGACATATAACAACTATTTTTCTAATTTTAAAGGGAAGTGTCTTTTCACTATTTGAAATGCTTCAGAACCGTTGCAAACATTCATACTCTATAAAAAGAGGTTAAAATCAAATTTTTTAACATCTCTTCTTCTCCATTTTCATCCTTTTTTATCCTACCATTATTCTTAATCATTTTTATAGTTTTAACAGTTATACTTTGCTGAATTCACTTCTGATTTGATCAAACTTCTTCTCTCTGCACTCTCTACTCTCTGAATCAAGTGCTATTGAAGAGTTATAAGGCTGTTTTGTAATTTCTTGGGTTGAATAAACCCTGTTTGTTAGTAAAAGAGTAATCCGTGTATCCTTGTAGCCATGAAATCAACGAATAGGGGTCGGTGAGCCCTTGTTGAGTTGTGAATCAAGGAATAGGAGAAGGTGTCTCCTTGTTGAGCTGTGAAATCAAGGAGGTTGTATATGGCTATTTGAATATAGTAATAAAACTCGGCATAATCCAGCGTTGTGCGGGACTGGACATAGGAGTGATCCGAACCAGTATAAAATCCAGTGTGTTCTTTCCTTTCCTGCACTTTTATCTTTGTTTATTTTGCAACTATGTTTGAATCTGTGTCCGTGGTTGTGTTTGTGGTGTTTGATTCATCCCATAGTTATCTCTAGTTTTTAGTTTTGTTTAAAGTCTTACAAACATTATTCACCCCTCTAGTGTTTGCTTTGCCTGAATGATCCATTCCATAGTCCCTAACACCTCTTTCCACCCAGGTCCTCAAGGTGGTAGTACTCAGCAATAACTAGGATATCTCTTCGTCTTGCACTTGATTTTGACTCTTTGAAATGTATAGCTTTGATCTGCTTTCCACTTTAGTTTGGCTTATGCTATGGGATATGACTTTATGTACTATGGTATTTTATTTTCTGAGTTGGCTTGAAAGACAAATTTGACACAATTTGTTGGTTGTAACTGGTTTTGACGTATTTCCACCACTATGTTTTATTTCCATTATAATAAAGTTTAAAAATTTTCCACTGCTTATTTTCTATGCCTTGTATATTCTCTACATTGATTGCCTATTGCGCTTCATGGAACTTAACGCATTCTCTTATGAGTGATGTTAACGGATGTGGGGTGTCACTGGGTCAACCCCTGTTTTGACCAATGGGTCGATCAAATTATGGGTTAGGTCAATCCACATTGTTGTCCGGGGCACAATATGCATCCAAGTACGTAGTGAACATGTAACTTTTGAAATCTGGGCTGACATAGCTCAATTAAGTTGGCTGTTTTTGTTTTGGGATGTAACAACCCATATTTTTAGTCAATTTAACATATGAATTTTATTGATTTTGGTCGATTTTAAAATGTTAAATATTGAATTTGGACTTGTTAATAATTGAAAATAAATTCTAAACTTGGTTATTTATTTTACTGGAATTAGAACAAGGTTAGTAAATTTTTAAAAGAAATACTGAAAATCAATAATTTAATTTATTTTGATGACAAAAAAATGGAACATTTTTTAGATAGTCTCAAATCCGAAGAAACCACTTTTATCAGATCTGTAACTTCAAAATATGGTAAGGTTTAAAATTTCAAGTCGATCAGAGTTAGTATGTAAACATACGTAATATAAACGTATATTGAAAAACCAGTTGAAATTCAGTAAAAGCGAGAAATAAGGTCATTTTTCGAATGGTCTCCGAATTCAGCAAAACTTCTTTTGTTGGATTCATATTATTGAAATTTAGTAGGGTTTCAAATTTCATATTGATTAGGTTTACAGTTTGACCATACGAACTGAAAATGCATATGGAATCATTCTGTTGAATTTTGACTTGAAAATAAGTAGTTTCGGGTAAAACCGAACAAACGAAAAATACTGATAAAATTGTAATTGATAATATAACGGATATATTAATGTATACTAATAATCTCATAAGTATTGAATTGATTTAAATGTAGATACAAACTACCTAAGATAAACCCTAAACTAAATGAAACCTTTTTGAATTCATCCTTATCTTCTTCCTACACAATTTCCTACATCTCCCACCCATTAGACAACTCAATGCACCTCCACTACATGTTTTAATTTTTCGAATCTCCCTTAGTACTGAGGCATGTGATGTTTTATTTTTAATTCATTTTCACTTTTCATTTGTCCATTCTCTTCATCCTTAACACAATTATTTCTTCCTCCTCCTCCTAACATCCATGACACCACTTCCACCACCTCCACCATCATCCACACCTCCCCTAACCCTTGCATAACTCCTCCTACATCCCATCCCCTTCCATGTGAGCCTCTTGTCTCCAAAACCCCTTCTTTTCAACTTAAAACCCTTGAAAATCACTATTTTCTACTAAAATCACCATTTTCTACTAAAATCCAAACTTTAACACCTTAGCCCACTCCTTTTTCACCAACAACCCCGCGCCACCCTCCTCACCTTCCCTTCATGCTTTGCACCACCCAAATGGAGACCCTCCTAAGCCCTGGGCCTCACCATCCTTTTTAGCCTTAAACCCTTTTAAATATCACACATTTCCCCTTTAATTTGATATTATATATATATATATATATATATGTGTGTGTGTGTGTGTGTGTGTGTACATTGTAATTGTTGAATTTGGGGTGAAAGTTGCAATCTTGGAGTTTGCTAAGGCTAGGAAACCCTACCTAAGAAGTGTCACGGTGTTTGGATGACCTTGGTGAGAACTTTTCACCATGATTATTTAACTTGTTCAGTTAATTGGTTGTTATGTTGTTAATGGTTGATTATTTGCGACTAAATTGGAAATAATTGGTGATGTTGTTTAGATGTTGGACACAATGTTGAAATAGTAATTGTAGTTGTTGTAGAGTTAATCACAAATTAACAAGGTAAAACAATTCACTTATGACCACTTATTGAAGTCATTAGAAATTGGTGAACATATAATATGAAATGAATGTGATATCATTTGTTAGTTGATATTGGTTGTCATTTTCAATTTAATCTGATGTATGTTGATGTGAAATAGTTTTTTCAAATATGACAATTAATTGTTAAAATGATTTAATACCTTAGTTAATAATGGTTTGATTTGGGATCAAGTATTAATGACCTTGACACTTAGGTCAATGATGCCAATATGTGATTATTGGATGTCAGTAGTTGTTAATAACTATTATTGGATGCTAATGATGTGTGAAATCCATATAAATGGAATTATATGGTAATTGATTGAATCTCATTCCAATTCGGAATTAATTTGAATATTTTATTAATTAAATATTCAGTGAAAAATAAAATTTTGAATTTGATGTCTAATTTTGAATAGACTAAAGTTTATGACATTACGATGCATATTTGTTTCTGAAATGAATTGATTTGAATCTATTTCCATAAAGTTTTGGCTTGTTCAAATTTGTTTTGAAATGAATAGCAACGGGTGAAAGTGAAGTTTGGTTAGGTTATCTAAATTGAATGTTAGAAGGATTTTCTTTACAAATGTATCTTATATATTTTTATAACAAATGTCAAGAAAATTTGGACTTCAAATAATAAGTTTTGAAAAATAATATTATTTTAATGATTTAAATAATATTAAAATGATTTAGTATTTGAATATTTGATTTTAAAGGAAATAACTAAAATGTAGTTTTCAAAAATAATTTTTTATGTTTTATACAACTAATAAATTATTTTGGAAATGTTTTGCTTTGATTTTAATTATAAATCGAATTTGGTCTGAATAGGACTTGTGTAGCGATAGTTCGCGATCTTCGACCATTAAATTTAAATCGACGTATCGGGAGATCCGACCGTCGGATTCTCTCAAATTGAAAAATGTTAAGATCAAAATGAAAAAACATCAGATGAAATAAGATGTTCTAAAATCCAATGGTTAGATTTTAAAATAAATTTAAATTTATTTTTAGAAATGGTCGCTATATATGCAGTTCGGTGACCGGAATTGGAAACCGAATATAAGGGCCTTACAAATTTTATTTAATATACGGATAAATTATGATAAATCATAATAAATGGTTTGAAAGAAATTTTGGTTTAATATACGAAATTTTAGGAAGATAAAAGATATATTTTACTAGAATGAGCTGGTTAACAACTAAAGTAAAAAACCAAAAGGAACATGCGATGATTCCTAAGAGTACAATCCAATACCACATATGAGATTTGTAACACCCCACCTCCATTAAGGTCACTCACAAAGGGAATGCATTAACTTTAGTGGGGGTCATAAGAGTATAGTACAGATAAAATTTCAAAACAGACAAATCTAAGCAGCGGAAAACAGTTAGAACTTTTATTCCATAGTAGCATAATAAGATAAACTTTCATAAGGGTTGTTTCAAACATCAACACCAAAACATCAAATATCTGTCTTGTTTCTCAAAAGAAGCATAATACAAAATAATATAACATAATTCCCCAATTAAGCAGTAGCCAGCCATAGCAGTAAAGCAAAGAGTCCAAAGCAATACATCACAATCTTTGAGCTTGAAAAGAATCTGAACTAAGCGGTGGTATTCCCTCCCTATGGGGGGGGGGAGGGAACGAAAGAAAGAAGGTGAAACAAAAACAGAGTCAGACATAAAGCCTTGTAAGTCCAGTAACTTTCAGCATGTAAATAGGTAAAGGTATCATGACATGAATAAACTGGATACAAGACATAACCATGATAATAAGCATCGCAAGATAACGAGATAAGCATAAGACAAGACTAGAACATGATAAGGTATCGTACTGATTCCTAATTTCTTTGCACCACCTAATTAGTGTTCAACTAATGCCATTTGTTACAAAACAAGATAAGTGATCCCCATTTCCCACATGATAGTTTTATAGGTACATATCTCATAATGAGGGTCCCACCTCATATTGACAGTTTACTTGTCCCCACCGTACCTATCTTAATTGATCGGCTCCTACTCTTAACGTTCCGCATGTGTTTGTATCAACCTGGCCCCTACTTGTAGATACCTATGCTGGTCCCACCATAGGGTGTATCATTTCCTAGGGTGGCAACCCGATACAGTTCTAGAGTGCACAACTTTATACCTACTTGGTAGTCAGTGTCTAAATTTTCCCATGTAGGAATTACATGCACGTCCGTATTCCGTCGGAACCTGCACTGCCGTACCACCTGCCGCTATTTTGACAGCTTATAATCAGGCCAGTAATCATGCCCCACCCTGCCTAGCTCAGGTTCCCGTTGATACCTAATGTGGGTTACTGCTAAAAAGGGTCCCGCTACTAGGGTTTTCCTATAGTCTATTCGTATACCCCCCATATTGGTTAAGTGTCACCAATCAATCAATTCAAGTTTACTTAACCCACCCATTCATCATGTTATATTGGTTAAGTGTCATTAATCCAGTCGAGTTACTTAACCCACCCACTTGTCATGTCATATTCGTTAAGTGTTGCATGTTGACTTAACCCTACCATACTTAACATGTTTGTTTAGCATTAATTATTTATTACTGCATCAACCTCTCACATTGGACTTATTTGCGGTAGCTGGATTGTGCCGGGCGGTTTCGGGTAGTCTTACACCGCAAACCCATTCCAACCTCGGGTTCAAGCATTCAATGCGCTAACCTCTCGCATTAGACTTGTTGTTTGCGGTTGTTGGATGTGCCGGGCAGTCTTACACCACAAACTCATTCTAACCTCATGTTAGGCTTTATTACCCATCTAATCCTTGCCTTTGACCTCTCACATTAGATTATTGTCATTGCGGTTGCTGGATGTGCCGGGTGGTTCTGGGCAGCCTTACACCACAACTCAAATCTAACCTCGTGTCTTAGGCAGCCATTAGATTTAATTAAATTATATACTTTCCAGTTATGTCCAAATTCCAATTTTTACATGCCAATTATCATATGCCAAATTATAACCGAACTTACAACTTTTGGATTAGAAAAGATAATTGAACCGCTTATTGTTGTTGAAGAACTCTAACTTGATATTGATTAATCCTCTAGGTTGATGAAGAACTTTTTGATTTGATTTAGGCTTTAGTGGCAGCTAGGTTTAGATGAGAGTTTGGAGGCATGAAGGCGCCATGAGAGTGAATAATAAAATTAGGGTTTAGGTTTGGATATGTATTTATAGGTGTATTAGGCAAACCATGGCCTTTAGATTAGCATAGAAGTCATCAGAGCCATCTAAACCAAAGAGACATGTCACCCAGCCAACCACAGTGCGACACATAAGCCCTAAAACACAAAATTTCGTCACAGACCGTTCTAGGCCGACGGGTTCGATTCTAAACACCCTGAGTTGACCCTGGGGTCGACCCGAGGTCGGTTTGGCCTTTTGCCTTCCCGCTTCCGCTGTTTTGAATTTTTTTCTTGAATTTTAGGTTGATTTTTATTTTATTAATTTATATATATATATATATATACATATATTTCCCTTATATGTAGATAAACATCCAAGGTCCATAACTTTCTCATACATTATCCGTTTAATGCAAACTTTGGGTCCATCTTGACCAGAATTTTGATATGAATGCAGTGGTATAGTCTGTTTTACTTAATTCTCACTTTTAAAATTAAGTATTCTTTTAATTCGTCTATTAATATTCATAGAAAAATATAGGGTGTAACAAGATCTAACTAGAAGTTTTTATGTTAGGCGAGGGGTGGGAAGAATCAGAAGGAAATCGAATATTTGACTAAGAACAGATGAAGTTTTCCATAAATAAACGATCTAGTGTTTAAAATAACATACTAGAATAAAGGGTTTTAAATATAACCAAAGTTTTCCAATGTATGAACTTAATTGGATTTGAATGGAAATAATCTTCAAATATTCCAATATTGGATTTCGTAGTTATACGGATACTGTTTGAGGAATTTGGAAGATATCGATATCATTATTCCGATACAGTATCTGTTGATTTCAGAATTTGATGTTGAATATAGGTTGATACGATTTCTATTTAAAGCCATATATTTGATATCAAATTGAATTTTGGGTATGTTGTGAATGGTGTCTTCAATAACGCATTTCTTAAACCTAGTTGAAATTGAATTTTATGAAATGAACCTTTTAATTAAGATTAATGAAGTTTACCAATGTGAAGTTTTCCAATTAATAAATTTAATTGGAAATAAATGGAAGTTTGATTTTGGGTTCATCATGAACAATGTTTTAAATAACGTTTGTTCTTTAACCCAGTTAATGGAAAGATGATTTTCTTAAGTTTGAGTTGTAATAAATCTTTCAACTAAGATTTAGTAGAATGAGATGTAGATTAAAACCATGTTAGAATTTTAATAAATCTTTCAATAAAGATTTTATTGAATGAAAAGAAAATTAAAACTATATTAGGGTTTTAATAAACCTTTCAATAAAGATTTGATTGCATGAAAAGAAGATTAAAACTATACTAGAGTTTTAATAAATCTAAACAAAGATTTGAAATGTAAGAAGGTAATTAAACTTACCAAACACGAGGGGTGGTAGATATAGACTACCACTGATTTTGCTCCATGGGATGAATAAAATGGAAATGGGATAATGATATGAGAGATTACCTTTTTGTAAAATTGGATAATCCCAATAATGCTTATAAACCTTAATTTGAATTAAATTTGAGAAAAAAGATTATATAATCTTTTGAAATGACATCCAAGGGAAGATTTATACAAGAAGTTTACAAGATGTAAATATTTAATAAGATTTAAAGGAGTAACTCCCAATGTGATAAAAGAATATTCTGAATTGGACTGAGACTTATTATATGTTTATATATCACTTAATTTTAATGAAGCGATAGTTATTCGAAAAGATCGGATTTTAACCCATTCTGAATAACTAATACAACGGGCATTAAAAGATATCGAAGATGTTGGTTGAAGACCGGAGACCTTCACATCATTTGTAATATTGTTAATGTATCGAATGGAATGTACACCCAAAATGAGGTTATAAGTGGTGGTCGTTCAAACGTACTTGGAGATCGATCAGATATGCAAAGGCCTCTCTGTGCAGTTTATGCACCTCTATTACCCCGACATATCCCCGATATATCATGTAGAGGATTTCTAACGTTACGCTATTTCCAAATAGCCTCCGAAATAGCTTTTCGCTTCAAGCCCCGCTATATTCCGATATTCCCGATGTATCCCATTATTTCAGTTATATTCCGCTATTTCTGCTATATCTTCTATAAAAAGAAATGCATTGAAAATGGACATTTTTATATAATAAAATTTATAAAATTTGTATACTAATAGAATTTTTCGACATATATTTTTCAGAATAGAAAATGTTATAATATTCTATAAAATTAATCAAAATAAATAAAAACTTGTATTTATTTACATATATTTGCACATGCTTTTATCTAAAATTAATAATGTACTAAATATAATTAAATTGAATGTTAATTTCCCATTTGTTTATCACTTGTATATTTGTAAAAACATTAAATAAGAGTTTTATATGTTATTATAGACTCATCTGCTATATCTTGCTATATTCTCGCTTTATCCCCGCTACAACTTTTTGCACCTCCGCCGCATTGGATAAGCTGAGTGCTTTAACTGCACAGGGGCCTCTCTCACTTAAGGAACAAAGAATAAGGTGCCTTTGGTTTCGTTCAGACCTAGAATGAACTTGTAAATGGATGTGTGTTTGATGTTGAATTTCATAACAAAACCGGTTAGTTGCTATTGATGATATATCTCTAGTGGCAGAGAATTTATTCTCTTAGCTTAACACCCTTCTTTGACACATATGAGCTCAAGGGTTATATTATTAATAGAAACTAATCATATGTATGAATTAACATTGTAGCATGCTAAGTTTTGATTGATCAAAGCTTTTTTGAAAAGCAGAGCTTGTGGATGATGATCAAAGCATGACTGATATCGCATTTCTTTGTGTTGAAACATGACTTCAACAAGCCTCAAAACCATGAAAGGCCAAAAACATGATGAAAGACCGTAGAGTTAGGACATATGTTTCCTTCTAGCTAAAAGTTATTCCATGGTATGGAGCCTAGGCAGATTTTCTTATGTGGTTGTGGGAATCGAGTCGCCTCAGATGATGGTCAAATACGACCGGTGTGACGATCAGATGTGATCATGGAACGTTAGGTTCATAGGTGACCCAAACTCGTCAAGAAATGATGGCCCATCTCTACCGCTCTAGGTTCACGTGCACGTGAGTCATAGACATCTTGCTGAGATGGTCCGAATCGAATAAGGAAGATCCTTTTCCTTGGTCATTGACAAAAATCCAACTTCCTATATGAATCTTACGTTTTCAGCTGTAAACCTAATGGTGACATAATAGGAGGGGTATAATGCCATTTAAGATTGATACATTTAATTTCGAAATTGATTTTCACACTATGCACTAGTAATAATAAAGGAGAAATTTCGTGAAACGACCCGAATTCGCCCTTATGGGAAAGTCCGGATTGAGTTGAGAACATGACAAATCAGAACACGAACAATAGAACATTTCATTGTTATTACAATAATTTGCATCAAAGTACAAGAATATAATAGTGCATGAATTAATATATACAACAGAAAAATATTAAAGATTAAATTACAAAGCAGCGGAAAAATAATACATAACACAACTGAAAGAAATACACGGATACATAGCTTTCTGAGTATAGTTCCAGCTGTAAAATCCAGTATCCTATGAATATAATATCTGCAAAACCGAAACTACTAGCTGCCCGTGTGAAAAATAAGGGCATCCAGAGTTTAGGTTAAAATAATAAACTCCAGTTTAGTCATGTGATTGGTGTGAGAACTAAAATAGTTATTTAATCTTTACTTCAAAATAAAGTAAATCAAAGGACCACGCCGTGAAATATGGAACGGGTTTCCTCCCAAGAATACCAATCCATAAAAAAACAGCGCAATGCTTTTCGGAAAAATGAAGCTATTATAAGACTCAGGTCCCATCACACAATGCAACGCAAGCCGGAGGATAAAGTTCTACCTTATAATAACCAAACATGCTTGGTTCTTTAAAACAAATCATTTTGATATTACTATAAGTGCATAGTGTATCAAACAACTTCAAATATAAATGTATCAATCATAGACGGCATAGTATCCCATGCTACTATGTCTCCATATATGTTTACAATCAAGACCGAAATGTCACGTATTGGAAATTGGATTTCCATCATGAGTCGAGGCAAGGGATGTACTCCTCGCCAGCTTCGAGACACTCTAGCAAATGCCTCAGGATCTCCCGCAGTAGACCCTTGGATCCTCCAAGGTCCGTCCTCTCTTACGTTTGAGGATTATTTATTCCTGAACACACGTTTCCCTATCCTATAGGGCCTATCCATCGGCTCTATACTAACCGATATATCTGAGGCGCCTCACAATCAATCATCCACATAGGTAAAAATATAACAAATGTCTAGGCTCCATACCATGATACCACCCATAGCTAGAAAGAAACGTCATGTCCTCCTTGGGTCCCTTATCCCGTTTTTGACTCATACCGAGGTGTGAGGCTCACGAATTAACGCTATACACAAAGCTATGCCCTTTAAGGCCGTGCTTTGATTATCAACCACAAGACTCTGCTTTTCAACAGAAGCCTTGACCATTTGTATCTCAACATGCTACAAAGGCAATTCACGCCATGCAACTGATGTCTATCGATATATAACTTCTGAGCTTGTACGTCTCAGAGAAGAGCGTTAAGAAGAGACTAAATTTTCCGCTGCCAAATAGATATATATTTAATAGAGATCAATTCAACACAGCATAAAATCCAATATCAGACACACATCCATTTATAAGTTTGTTTTGGGTTTGAACGAAACCGAAGGCACCTTATTTCTCGTCCATATGTCCAATACAGGAGAGAGGTCCTCGCATATCCGGTCGATCTCGAAGTACGTCTTGATGATCACCACTTATTATCTTGTCTACCGCCCAATCAAGACATCAGTTATCATCCAAACGTTGTGAAGACCTCCGATCTTCAACCACCGTCTTCATCGTCGACTTATCGTCGAATCAATTATTCAGAATGGGTATAAACCCGGTCTTTCCGAATAACTCGCGTATATAATAAACAAGTGCTATAAAAACACAACATACGCCTCATTCCATTCTAGAATATTCTTTTATTCAAATATTCTTAAACTTTGGGAAAGGTTCCCATTGATTTTATCAATGATAAATTCTTTTAAATTTATTCTTTAATCTGCCTTTGGATATCAATTCTAAACCAAATTAAGGTTTATCAACTAGTCGGGATTAGCGAATCATACCGAAGTAATCATTTGTTTAATTTTCCAATCCCAACCTATTCATCCCATGGAGCAAAACTGGTAATACTCCATATCTAACACCACAGTGTTATCGGTAAAATTAATTACAATTTCATGTTCAAATCTAATTAAAGATTTAACTACCGCCTGGAGTAAAACTAGTGGTACTCCATTCTCGATCATTTCCCGAATTTGATAATTTAAATTATCACATTCTCATTTCAATCTAATGAAAGATTCATTAAAGCTCCACTTAGTTTTAATCTTCCCAAAAAATCAATATTAATGATTATTTAACTTTAGGAAATCAAACATGTTGCATCGACAATCTACACCGTACTATTGATTTCTGCCTATGTATAACCTATAAGCTCGTACGTCTTAGAGAAGGGTGTTAAGCAAGAGAATAAATTCTCCTCCACCAATGGATATATTTTTAGCAGAGATCAACCATACAATTCGAAATAATATGTTAGACATGTAATCCTGTCTTTAACTGGGTTAAAGAACTAATGTCATTCAAAACACAGTTCACGATCAACCCAAATCACATTCCATTAATTATGGAACCTTCACGGAAAACATATCAATATATATAATCGATATCAATTTCCGTATCCGAAAAATAATATAAATGGAATAACGACAAAGCCTTTTAAATTCCATATATATTAATAGTCTTCCTCCACAGAAGCTCACTTCGATTATTATCAAATCGAATTCCATTCAATTCCAATTTAATATATTAAATTGGAAAACTTTAGTTTGGAAAATTCCCGATAAATCTTAATAAAAAGATTTATAAATTCCAAACCACATTTCACTGTTAATCGGGTTAAATAACAAGTGTTATTTAAAACACCACTCACAATAAATTAAAAAATCCAACTCTTTCATTCAATTCCAATTAAATATTAATTAATTTGAAAACTTCTCTAAATCTTAATTAAAAGATTTATTCTTTTCTCAACTGGGTTTAAGAACAACGTTAATAAAGACACTATTCACGACAAACCAAAAATCCCATTTGATATTAAATACAAGGCTATGAATAGAAATTATATCAGCATATATTCAATATCAAATTATGAAACCAACAAATATCGTATTGGAAATAACGATATAAATATATCTTCCAAATTTCCATAACAATATCTGTTGACAAGCTTTTTTGTCGAAGCTGTTACACTTTAAGTATTTGCTGAGCAACGCGCTCAAACGTCTAAAAACATGAAGCAGCAAGGTCGAAGTTGCGTCGCAAATGCAAGGAGACCCGAAGCCTATATCAAGTGGCCTCTGTCAGGCCAAATGGACTTCTAGTCGAGCTATGCCCCAAGCCGAAGGCGAGCCGTGCTCCGAGTCTGGGCGCAGCGCCGGTGGGGGTCCGGGGCCCCACAGTCCCGGCGGTGATCGACCTTTAGTTCAGACGCATGAAAACCGCAAATTCCCTTACTTCGTGCTCTCCATCCGCTGCGTAATTTCTGCCTCATCCATTATTAATTTCGGATCCCACCTGTGGGGTCGAAATTTCGAACCCCACCCCCGGGGTCGAAATTTCGAACCCCACCCGTGGGGTTGAAATTTCGAACCTTACCCGCGGGGTCGAAATTTCGAACCACACCAGTGGGGGCGAAATTTCGAACCCACAGGTGGGTTCGAAATTTCGAACCCCCGGTGAGGTCGAAATTTCGAACCCCACCAGAGTAGGTTCGAAATTTCGACCCCCTAAGTAGGGGTGCGAAATTTCGAACCCGCACCAGGGGGTGTGAATTTTCTGCATATGGCTTGTTTTGGGGTTGCGAAAATTGCTCTTGTAGGTCCCGCTACTCACCTACTCCCACCTAACCTTCCTCCTACAAATACCCCAAGCCTTGGCCTTCATTTGGAGGATTCTCCCTTGGAATTTTTGGACCTTGAAAGCTCCAAACACTCATTAATGGCTTTCAACACCTTCACCATGGCTTTAGGAGATGACATGGATAATTAAAACATGACATGCATGTTTTCCTTCAACACTTGAACATTAAAAAGGATTGTTATGCTACTTGTGACCTTCATGGACATGAACACTAAGCTTGGATATTTTGACCAAGTCAACGCTTCTCAATGAAGAAGAAGAAGAGAAATTTAGTCAAAGTGTAGAACAAGCGTATATTTTGCTATTCCATTGTAACATTTTAAACTTAGCTATTGTCCGAACTTGTACAACCTTGTAATCAACCGAAGATACGATGAATGAGAATTATAAAGTGGATGTAGTTGTTAGTGCTGAACCACTATAAAAGCTGTGTCTCCCCACATTTACATTATTTACTGCTTATTTGGATAATTGTTCAAACACACACATTTGGGTGTTGGCGTGCGACAATTTTGTCCATCAACAATATCCATATAATCACGAAATCCAATATCGAATATTCCGAAGATGATTTCCATTAAAATCCACTCCAATTCATATATTGGAAATTCTGGTTATATCAAAACCCATTCTCAACCCAATTTATTTATTTAAAAATAATTGGATTATAATTCTAGTTGATAACTAGTTCATTTCGATAAAAAAATATTTTTATCTTTTTAATTATGGAATTTTTCATCCCAATTCTTTCCAAATCATTTAATATGATTTTACACAAATTATCAATATTTTAAATAATTTTATTAAGGCCCTTTCAGTTGATTTCCATAAACGGTCATCGAACTGCAATTACATTGACCATTTCCAAATTTGATTCGGACATAATTCCAAATCCAACCATTAGATTTCAAATCTCTTATATTCGTTGGAAAGTTCATTTCGATATGAACCCAACGGTTCCGGTTTTAGAAGAATCCAACGATCTGATCTCTCGTAATGTCAATTCGAAGTAAATGGTCGAAATTCGCGAACGGCCGCGGTGCGGCGTGTTCTATTCAGGCCATTAAATATATATAATGTGTGTATATATATATATATATATATTATATTTCGTTGATTTCCATTTAAAACGTATTTTATAATTTTGTTTTAAAAACAATTTCAAGTTCATATTCAATTATTAAATCAAAATGGAATACTCCTTATCATTATATTATTTCAATGATAATATTTTCAAAATATCAGATTTTGAAACCATTTTCTTTTCGATTTTCATTATAAAAATGAATAAAATCGATATAAATATCGTTCATGTCAAAGTGGCGTAAATCTAATCAACACGGCTTTATATATTTAAATATTTTCATGTCCATCCCAAATCGGACATCAAAATCATATTTTGATCCATTACTGAATTTTATTTTAAAATATTTGTTAATTTAAAATATTCATTATTTGTCATTTTAAAATATTCGTTAATTTAAAATATTCGTTTTTTCTAAATTGGAATCAGACACAGTCAATTACCATATAATTTTATTTATATGGATTTCATACACACATGTACACAAAAATAATCAAACACAGTCAACCATCATCAAGAGTGCATTACACAACTGCATAAGCGTTAAATGTAAATAATTAACGCTTACAACAGTCTGTCAACCCACTGATTGACATACAACTAAACAACTGGAATTAGTGTACGCCAAATATCACCCCAATACTCGTGTGGGGTTTCAACCAACACACACCAATTTTATTTGTGCAGTTGGGAAATGTGTAAAATATATCATCCCAATCAATATCAGTCAAATGAGTGTACATGAAAAAATCGTCCGATTTGTAAATGAATATTTATTTTCATTCATATACTCGTTAAAAATTATATTTTTAATGATAAAATATTTATTTCAACACATGAATATTTTATACAGTTCATTTATACAATAAAAATGATATTTTTATTGTTCTAACATTTTTAGAAATTTTTCTAGCATAACGGCGCGATATTAGAACCGGGATAAGGTCTAGTCTTATCCCTCGCATAATACTGGCTCGCGCCATACACATGCTAATTCTAATAAATTCCATTCGCATCCCAAACCAAATTCAAACAAATAAATCAATCCAAACAAACAACCAAACATCCGTGGTTTCATCAAAGGTGTCGGGTGCTACTAAGCACCATCTACATCCTAGTATATATTTAACTATAAAAAAAATTCGAGTGAGAAGTTCTCACCTTTGGGATCCACTCCTCCATTCTTTTATTTTTGAATTTCTAAACAGTTTGGATTTGCCCGAAATTCCAACGCAATCTTTTTCACGCTGTTCATAGTAAAAATCGGATTTTTAATATGATGTTTATATATTTAAAAATCACATTTTTATCTAAGCTATAAATGATTAAAAATTATATTTTTATACCACTACAATATATATAAAAATCACATTTTTATACCACTACAATATATATAAAAATCACATTTTTACATCTAAAACCATTTCTATAAAAATCATATTTTTATAACTCCATTCGAACAATAAAAATCATATTTTTATAATTCCTTTCAAACAGTAAAAATCATATTTTTATAATAAAAATCATAACTTTTTATAATTAAAAATCATACCTTTATAGTAATAATCAAATTTTTATATCGTTATATATATACATATATATACATACATATATATATATAAGATCATATTTTTATTTGTAAAAATCACATTTTTATATACATGTACGAATAAAAATAATAATAAAATGACTCATAGGCGGTGCCGGACGACTGGGGGAAGGCCGCGGTAGTTTAGAGGCGGCGGTGGGGCCCACATTTCCCAAAGGTGGCGATTTTGGAGTCGATTTGTGTAACACCCCGTAATTTGAACATAAAAATTCACAAATTAAAGTATACTTAATTAAGTGAAATGGGTTGCGCAGAGAAATATATATATATATAATTGAAAAATAAATAAATATGCAAAAATGTTCAAAACAGCGAATTGGGAGAGGGGAATAACCGAACCGGCCGATTTTTGAGGTCGACCCAAGCTCGCTGGGTCGACTAGGGGTTAATCCAGGGTGTTTGGCTGTCAACCCGTGGGCCGATTCGCTCAAATGCAGATTTTGCATTTGAATGGTTCTCATGGTTCAGCTTTAATCTAAAGGCCCTAGATGGTTCCTACACTTGACTTCTTCCCCAAGACATGCTTTGATGGCTAGGATCTAAACTAAGGTTTATCCTATGGCTAAAACTATCCTAGTCTTCTATAAAAAGACCCCTAACCTAAACCTAAATGCTCATTATTCAATCCTATAGCTAAACTATGCCAAAATGTTCTCTCATGGCCTCCACCCTCATCCTCTTGTCATAATCTCCATCTCTAATCATATGAGAGAGTTTCTAAAGAAGTATAAGAGTTCCTAAGCTTGCTTAAGTGTTTCTAAGTTTGATACAAGGCTTTTCTTCATCAAAGCTAGGATCTTTATTATTGATTTGGCTCAAGGGTTTTCATTTGGAGCATTCTTATTTGGAGTTTTTGAGTTGATAGCTTAGTGGCTTCGTCTCAATCTTTTAATATATTCATAAGAAGGCTAATCAACAAGTTGTGAGTTTAATATAGCCTTAATGACCAATTATTGAAGTGATTATGATAGGATATGATGAGGTTATGGCTATGAATGTGGATCAATGCATGTTATGCAAGTTATATGCTATGTGTTTGTGATGTTATGCAAGTTATGCAAGTAATATGCTACATGTTTGAGATGTTATGCAAGTTATGCAAGCCATATGTTACATGTTCATGATGTTATGCAAGTTATGCAAGTCACATGTTACATGTTCATGATGTTATGCAAGTTATGCAAGCTATATTCTATATGATCATGATGTTATGCAAGTTATGCAAGTGTTCATGATGCTAGTTGCTATGATAAACATTGATCCACCATGACACCATGATTATGCAAGTTGGATGTATGATGATATGCAAGTTCATGTATGATATGTATGCAAGTTTGGTGTATGATAATATGCAAGTTCACATATGACATGTTATGCAGGTATGATGTTTGATTATATGCAAGAGACATGTGCAAGTTTACACCTTAGTATGATATGCATACATATGCAAGTTAACCCCTTTACATGTCATACATACATATGCAAGTTTACCCCTTTGTATGACATAAGAAACTTATGCAAGTTACCCTCCTTATGACATATGTGATTCATGCAAGTTTGGGTTGATTATCTATGCTAGTTGGGTTTGATGCTATATGCATGTTGACACCTTTAAACCCTTGTTGATGCTAATGTTATGCAAGTTGAACCCATTACATTTATGATGAATCTTCCCTTTTATGTCATGTTAGCGAATTACGTGGGGAACGATGGGGTTAATAAACATGTTAATGAAATGGTGTGAAGTTGGTATGATTATGCATACCATAAAGTGATGGACATAATTGAGTCAATTATGTATATCGTTAAAATTGGAATTAATTAGGGAAAATTAATTCGGGGGTGATTAATTAGGTGTAATTAATCGACTAAGACACGAGGTTGGACCCTTTTGTAGCATAAGACTGCCCGGAACCGACCGGCAAATCCAGCGGCTACAAATGATTGGCCCAATGTGGGAGGTCTTAGGCACAAACTATATACGTGACAAGTGTAAAGACACGAGGTTAGACTCGGTTATGGAGTAAGGCTGCCCGGACCCAACCGGCAAATCCAACTGCCATAAAAGATAGTCTAATGTGAGAGGTCTTTACAACGGTTACGTTCTTAATCAATTAAGAAACACTTAACTAGATAAGCATGTAGTGGGCATGAGGGGTTAAGTGGGTGCCTTGGGTGGCATGTGGAAATCAAGTAAGTGCCTTGGGTGGCATGAGGAAATCTAGTGGTTGCCTTGGGTGGCAATAGAAGATAAGATTTGAATACTTAACCAAAGTGGGACATGTAATTAAACATGATTAAAGGGTTAAGTGGGTGCCTTGGGTGGCATGTGAAAAAATCTAGTGGGTTGCCTTGGGTGGCAATAGAGAATACGACAAGAATACTTAACCAAAGGGGAACATGTAACTAAACATGATTAAAGGGTTAAGTGGGTGCCTTGGGTGGCATGTAGGAATCTAGTGGGTGCCTTGAGTGGCAATTGAAATATGATTAGATGACTTAACCAAACCTTAACATGTAAGTGGGCATGATTATGAAAAGGGGTTAAGTGGGATGCACTAGATTAAATGACAAGCTTAAGTAGTAGCTTGTGGGGGCCTTAAGTGGCAATTGAAATATGATTAAATGACAAGCTTAAGTAGTAGCTTGTGGGGGCCTTGAGTGGCAATTGAAATATGATTAGATGACTTAACCAAACCTTAACATGTAAGTGGGCATGATTATAAAAAGGGGTTAAGTGGGATGCACTAGATAAAATGACAAGCTTAAGTAGTAGCTTGTGGGGGCCCATTTCAACCAGTAACCCATATGTATCTTATTGGGCTCGACCCATGTCGAGGACGGGACACGCGTACTGGGCTTGACTATAAGAGGCCAAAACGGGGTAGCGGTGGCAACGCGAGTCCAACGGGTTTCATATGTGTGTGTGGACCCGGGCTGGTAGGTAAGACGTTGTTGCATCGTGTAGATATAAGTCGTGCACCATTTTCGGGTTGCCACTTTGGGGAGTGATACACCCCACTGTGGGGCCAGCACGGGTATCTACGGTAGGGAGCCGATCGCTTGGGGAGTAGCGGGTACGCCTAGTGGAGATAGGGGCAGACGGCACCTATGTAGTCAGCTAGGGGTATACGAAACTACTATTAAAAATTACTAAGTACACTTAGTGGGGATCAACCTTTAAGTAGGAATTACACTTGGGTAGGTGGAACTGGTGTGGTGCAGTGTAGGAATTATCCTTGGGTGAGTAGATCTGGTGTGGTGCAGAATAGTATTTATCCTTGGGTGGATAGGCACGTCTTTACCGTTATCTTAGTTTATCCTAAGTCTAGTTGGCTACTTAGTGTAGTCATTTATCCCCAGTCGTACCGTACCAGGTTTATATCATACCCTAATTACTTTAATGATTGTATTGTTAAGGTTATAGGGCTCACTCAGACTTATGTCTGACCCCGTTGTTTTTATCTTTTTCCCCAACCCTCAGGTTCTCAGAGTGGGCCCAGCACTAGTGGGCTTTGATCAGATTGCTTTATCTATCTTGGAGCTTGGACTCTTGAAGAAAAGCTCGGTTATCTTTTCTAGTATGGCTATTAGTAGGTAGTGGGATTATGTACTTATGTTTTAACGAGATGGATATTTTGTACTTGACTCTTGTTGGCTTTTGAGATGTAACCAAACATGTTTACCTTCTGCTGCAATGAAATGATGTTTTAAATTTCAGGTATTACTTATATCTATCTTGTTGTAACTTTTCAGTTCTATATTAACTTAAATACTCCACCGAAGCTAAGGCATTCCCTTTGTGAGTGACCTTAGCGGGTGTGGGGTGTTACACGTGGTATCAGAGCTCAAGGTTACCGGAACAGATAAAATTTTTAGAAAACTATTTTTCTAAAAACATTTTTGGAAGAAGTATTTTCAAAAACATGTCTTTTAAGAGAAAAGTTTTTTAAAGAAAAGCATAATCCCCAATAGCCATATCTTTATCCTTCGGATTCTCCGTTTTGAATCTCTTCCTTTTTCTCTTTTTGAATTTCCCCTCCGCGTATAGATGTCTTTTTAAGATAAATAAGGACTTCCGTATGAAGGACGGAAGAACCACTTCAAGGGACTAAGTCATTTGCCGGGCTAAGAAGTTAGTCCAAGGAGGTGAAGGGCTTATGAGTACCTTTAAGATGGACGAGAGAGGAAGGTTCAAATAGCTATTAGGTAAATAAAGGACGAAACCTCATCGTGGTAAGAAGGCCACAAAAGGAGAATGTGAAGGGGATGGCTGGTTGTTTTGGAGAAATAGGACACCTTGGGATTGTCCAAAAAGGTAAGGACGAAGTACAGGATCTTTTGGAGGGTAGATGTATTCCCTCACGACGGGTATACCTGATGGGGGTAGGACCGTCTAAGTTGAAATTTGGTTCTCTCGATCATCCTGTTCGAACTTTATTCGACTCTGGCGCACCACATTCGTTTATCTCATCATCATTAGTTGAGTCACTGCACCTAGACACCAGTTTGGTAGATGATCCCGTGGTTGTTTCTAACCCAATTGGGAGGGCTCCACTTATTTGTCCATGATATGTTTGGGTTTGAAGATTTCCATACTTAGCGTTGAGTTTAGAGGTGATGCTTTTGTTTGGGCTTCACGGGCTATGGGTTGATTTTGGGGCATGGACTGGTTATCCAGTAATGGTGCCGTTCTTGATTGTGAAAGGAGAGTTGTTAGGCTTATGACCCGCTTGGGTAACACTCTCGAGATCTTTTGAAATCCCATAGATTCTGTTATGCTAAGTTATCTTGAATCGCTTGACGCTTCGGTCGAGAGTTTGCGATCTGTTAGAGTGGTCCGGGAATACTCGGATGTGTTTGGGGAGGTGAAGGGCTTACCTCCGAAGCGGGAGATAGACCTCCGAATATATCTGGTAGATGATGCTAAACCAGTATCTTTGTCAGTGCGCCACATGGCTCCTCGTGAGAGGAGGGAACTCCATAAGCAAGTAGGGGAGTTGTTTGAGAAGGGGTTCATAAGACGAGGTATATCGGAGTGGGGTGCTCCAGTAGTTTTAGCCACGAAGGCGAATGGGTCCCTCAGACTTTGTGTAGACTATAGAGAACTCAACAAGCTCACAAAGAAGAATAGACACCCATTGCCAAGGATTGATGATCTTTTTGATCGGTTGGTTGGCGCCTCAGTGTTTCGCAGTGGGACTTGGCCACGGAGTTTCATCAGTTGGGAGTGACTGAGGATAGTATAGAGAAGACCGCCTTTAGGACTCCGGATGGTTTCTATGAGTGGCTGGTGATGCCATTTGGTTTGACGAACGCCCCCGCATATTTTGTTGATTTGATGAGTAGGGTGTTCAGGGAGTACCTAAACAACTTCGTAGTGGTCTTTGTGGATGACATCTTAGTATTTTCTAAGAGTGAAGAAGAGCGAAATAAGTTTTCATGTGTGCTTAATGGGTTAAGCAAAGCCAGTTATTTAATCAACGGTGGTTCTGGAGTGAGACTGGCAAGGACATCCAGAGTTGGACAAGGGCTTAATTATTTAGCCGTTTTTACTAGTATCATCTCACGTAGGTCGTCTGAATTCGAAGGAGGTGTCCCTTGGGTGTTTGTCTGATATTGGTTTAGGCCTTTGGGGCTTGCACTTGGGGGATGTCGAGTTCGACTAGGATGGTCTGCGTGAGAGATGGATAGTTGTGACGATTTTGTATGAGAGAATATCCTGGTTTTCTCCAGAAGTGGAGAACAGCATGCCCTACATCTTAGGGAAGTGTTGGAGACTCTTCGAGCGCATAGTCTTGAGACAGCAAAGGTGGATGGAGTTCTTAGCATCCTATGATTTCAAGATAGCGTGGTGGCGGACGCCTTGAGCGGAAAAAGGTTGTCCTTGAGTCCATTGTTCGTGGAACGACGAAGCTTGGAATTTATCTCGATGTTTGATTTCAGACCTTCCGTTGACTATATACCCGGTTTGCTACCATCCTTGGAGGTTAGACCTACTCTTTTGGGGCGGATTGGAGAAGCACAGAGGGACGACCCACAGTTGGTTGAGTTAGTAGAGAGGCTCATAAGGGGGGGAGTCGTCCAACCATTTGAGTAGGTACACCCTAGACGATAGGGGGTGCTTGCGTAGGGACAGTAGACTTTGCGTACCGCAAGACGAGGGTTTGAGGAAGGCTATTCTTGATAAGGCGCATCGTTTTAGGATGACCATTCATCCCGGTGGGGACAAGATGTACCAAGACATGAAGCGAATTTTCTTTTGGGCCGGTATGAAGAAAGATGTGGCCGAGTATGTCGCTAGATGCTTGGTGTGCCAACAGGTGGAAGCGAAGTAAAAGAAACCGGGTGGGTTGCTTCACTCATTGGAAGTTCTGCAATGGAAGTGGGATAGCGTCTCGATGGATTTTATTGATGGGTTACCAAGATTGAGGAAGGGTAATACGGGAATTTGGGTTGTGGTAGATAGACTTACTAAGAGTGCCCATTTCATACCCGTGAAGAGCAAGAGGACTGTTCCATGTCTAGCTTCAGTTTATATTTGAGAGATAGTTCGGTTGCATAGGGAACATGACGTATTCCATGTGTCACATTTGAGGAAGTGCCTACATGAGACTGCAGAGGCGGTAGAGCCGAGCTTGCTTAAAGAAGTGGAGGTAGAGCGTGATGCGACTATTCAACGAGCTCCTACCCGCATCCTTAGGTCAGAGATTAGGAAGTTGAGAAACAGAGAGGTTCGACTAGTCAAAGTGAAAAGGGGAGAAGGTGAGAGTAAGGCTACTTGGGAGACAGAAGTGAAGATGCGTTCATTGTACCCATTTCTTTTGAGGGTATGTCTTTTAACTTCTCCTTTATCGTTTGTCTAGTACTTATCTTATCTTTAGTATGTCCTCTCATTAGTACCTTTGACCTTTAGATAGGATAAAACCTATGGTTGAAACATGTGTTTGAGACATGTTATGTTTGATGGATGCGTGTGGATGCAAGTGGTTGCTAGTGGTTGCTCGTGGATGCATATACACACACTCTAGGCACTAGATCGGCTCAATCACTTCATATTACATAAAATTGTGTGTAGGTAGCTATATTAATGGATGCATAATGGTTGCGTTATCATATGGATGATGCATTTTGGTGTATGGTTGTGCACACATGTAGAGATAGTATGTGTCGATAGGGATCTTTCGCATACATATTGGATGCATGGCACTATCATGGTTTGCATTAAGGAGGTCAACTGAATCAGTAGGTCGCCTGATTTAGCATTAGTATACGGGCATATACACACACTTTTTGCATATGTTCATAAGTCATTAGAAATTTTAAGGACAATGGATGCCGGTGTTTGATGGTTTAGTAGATGGTTGTTTGGTTGGTAGGATACGTTCTTCTTGACTTAGAGATTTCGGGGACGAAATCCTTTAAGGAGGGGAGAATGTAACACCCCGTAATTTGAACATAAAAATTCACAAATTAAAGTATACTTAATTAAGTGAAATGGGTTGCGCAGAGAAATATATATATATATATATATATATTGATATATATATATATAATTGAAAAATAAATAAATATGCAAAAATGTTCAAAACAGCGAATTGGGAGAGGGGAATAACCGAACCGGTTGATTTTTGAGGTCGACCCAAGCCCGCTGGGTCGACTAGGGGTTAATCCAGGGTGTTTGGCTGTCAACCCGTGGGCCGATTCGCTCAAATGCAGATTTTGCATTTGAATGGTTCTCATGGTTCAGCTTTAATCTAAAGGCCCTAGATGGTTCCTACACTTGACTTCTTCCCCAAGACATGCTTTGATGGCTAGGATCTAAACTAAGGTTTATCCTATGGCTAAAACTATCCTAGTCTTCTATAAAAAGACCCCTAACCTAAACCTAAATGCTCATTATTCAATCCTATAGCTAAACTATGCCAAAATGTTCTCTCATGGCCTCCACCCTCATCCTCTTGTCATAATCTCCATCTCTAATCATATGAGAGAGTTTCTAAAGAAGTATAAGAGTTCCTAAGCTTGCTTAAGTGTTTCTAAGTTTGATACAAGGCTTTTCTTCATCAAAGCTAGGATCTTTATTATTGATTTGGCTCAAGGGGTTTCATTTGGAGCATTCTTATTTGGAGTTTTTGAGTTGATAGCTTAGTGGCTTCGTCTCAATCTTTTAATATATTCATAAGAAGGCTAATCAACAAGTTGTGAGTTTTCTATAGCCTTAATGACCAATTATTGAAGTGATTATGATAGGATATGATGAGGTTATGGCTATGAATGTGGATCAATGCATGTTATGCAAGTTATATGCTATGTGTTTGTGATGTTATGCAAGTTATGCAAGTAATATGCTACATGTTTGAGATGTTATGCAAGTTATGCAAGCCATATGTTACATGTTCATGATGTTATGCAAGTTATGCAAGTCACATGTTACATGTTCATGATGTTATGCAAGTTATGCAAGCTATATTCTATATGATCATGATGTTATGCAAGTTATGCAAGTGTTCATGATGCTAGTTGCTATGATAAACATTGATCCACCATGACACCATTATTATGCAAGTTGGGTGTATGATGATATGCAAGTTCATGTATGATATGTATGCAAGTTTGGTGTATGATAATATGCAAGTTCACATATGACATGTTATGCAAGTATGATGTTTGATTATATGCAAGAGACATGTGCAAGTTTACACCTTAATATGATATGCATACATATGCAAGTTAACCCCTTTACATGTCATACATACATATGCAAGTTTACCCCTTTGTATGACATAAGAAACTTATGCAAGTTACCCTCCTTATGACATATGTGATTCATGCAAGTTTGGGTTGATTATCTATGCTAGTTGGGTTTGATGCTATATGCATGTTGACACCTTTAAACCCATGTTGATGCTAATGTTATGCAAGTTGAACCCATTACATTTATGATGAATCTTCCCTTTTATGTCATGTTAGCGAATTACGTGGGGAACGATGGGGTTAATAAACATGTTAATGAAATGGTGTGAAGTTGGTATGATTATGCATACCATAAAGTGATGGACCTAATTGAGTCAATTATATACATCGTTAAAATTGGAATTAATTAGGGAAAATTAATTCGGGGGTGATTAATTAGGTGTAATTAATCGACTAAGACACGAGATTGGACCCTTTTGTAGCATAAGACTGCCCGGAACCGACCGGAAAATCCAGCGGCTACAAATGATTGGCCCAATGTGGGAGGTCTTAGGCACAAACTATATACGTGACAAGTGTAAAGACACGAGGTTAGACTCGGTTATGGCGTAAGGCTGCCTGGACCCAACCGGCAAATCCAGCTGCCATAAAAGATAGTCTAATGTGAGAGGTCTTTAAAATGGTTACGTTCTTAATCAATTAAGAAACACTTAACCAGATAAGCATGTAGTGGGCATGAGGGGTTAAGTGGGTGCCATGGGTGGCATGTGGAAATCAAGTAAGTGCCTTGGGTGGCATGAGGAAATCTAGTGGTTGCCTTGGGTGGAAATAGAAGATAAGATTTGAATACTTAACCAAAGTGGGACATGTAATTAAACATGATTAAAGGGTTAAGTGGGTGCCTTGGGTGGCATGTGAAAAAATCTAGTAGGTTGCCTTGGGTGGCAATAGAGAATACGACAAGAATACTTAACCAAAGGGGAACATGTAACTAAACATGATTAAAGGGTTAAGTGGGTGCCTTGGGTGGCATGTAGGAATCTAGTGGGTGCCTTGAGTGGCAATTGAAATATGATTAGATGACTTAACCAAACCTTAACATGTAACTGGGCATGATTATGAAAAGGGGTTAAGTGGGATGCACTAGATTAAATGACAAGCTTAAGTAGTAGCTTGTGGGGGCCTTAAGTGGCAATTGAAATATGATTAAATGACAAGCTTAAGTAGTAGCTTGTGGGGGCCTTGAGTGGCAATTGAAATATGATTAGATGACTTAACCAAACCTTAACATGTAAGTGGGCATGATTATAAAAAGGGGTTAAGTGGGATGCACTAGATAAAATGACAAGCTTAAGTAGTAGCTTGTGGGGGCCCATTTCAACCAGTAACCCATATGTATCTTATTGGGCTCGACCCATGTCGAGGACGGGACACGCGTACTGGGCTTGACTATAAGAGGCCAAAACGGGGTAGCGGTGGCAACGCGAATCCAACGGGTTTCATATGTGTGTGTGGACCCGGGCTGGTAGGTAAGACGTTGTTGCATCGTGTAGATATAAGCCGTGCACCATTTTCGGGTTGCCACTTTGGGGAGTTATACACCCCACTGTGGGGCCAACACGGGTATCTACGGTAGGGAGCCGATCACTTGGGGAGTAGCGGGTACACCTAGTGGAGATAGGGGCAGACGACACCTATGTAGTCAGCTAGGGGTATACGAAACTACTATTAAAAATTACTAAGTACACTTTGTGGGGATCAACCTTTAAGTAGGAATTACACTTGGGTAGGTGGAACTGGTGTGGTGCAGTGTAGGAATTATCCTTGGGTGAGTAGATCTGGTGTGGTGCAGAATAGTATTTATCCTTGGGTGGATAGCCGCGTCTTTACCGTTATCTTAGTTTATCCTAAGTCTAGTTGGCTACTTAGTGTAGTCATTTATCCCCAGTCGTACCGTACCAGGTTTATATCATACCCTAATTACTTTAATGATTGTATTGTTAAGGTTATAGGGCTCACTCAGACTTATGTCTGACCCCGTTGTTTTTATCTTTTTCCCCAACCCTCAGGTTCTCAGAGTGGGCCCAGCACTAGTGGGCTTTGATCAGATTACTTTATCTATCTTGGAGCTTAGACTCTTGAAGAAAAGCTCGGTTATCTTTTCTAGTATGGCTATTAGTAGGTAGTGGGATTATGTACTTATGTTTTAACGAGATGGATATTTTGTACTTGACTCTTGTTGGCTTTTGAGATGTAACCAAACATGTTTACCTTCTGCTGCAATGAAATGATGTTTTAAATTTCAGGTATTACTTATATCTGTCTTGTTGTAATTTTTCAGTTCTATATTCACTTAAATACTCCACCGAAGCTAAGGCATTCCCTTTGTGAGTGACCTTAGCGGGTGTGGGGTGTTACAATTTGGGCTGTGGAGGTTTGGAGAAGAGGAAGGAGGTACGGAGGAGAGTTGGCGCAGGTGTCAAGTGACGGGTGGCGTCGCATGGGGTCAGGGAGGCGGGCTGGAGGTCGCGGCGGTCGTGGGTGGTGTTGTGGCGCGAATTTGAGGAGCTAGGGTTTGGGTTTCTTCAATTGGAGGGAGGAGGAGGAGGGGAGAGAGAGAAGGGGGGTTGACGAGAAACGAGATCGGTTTTTTAATTTTTAAATCTGAACGGGGAAGAGAAAGAAAGGGGTGGGGGTGTTTTATATAATTATTTTATTTTTCTCCAAAAAGTTGACTTTTCATCCGAACCCCAAATCAAACCCAACAAGTGTTGCCCCTAGCTAAATACCCCAATTCCGAACACAATGGGATATGTTTCGTAAGCCATTTATATCGTTTTGATTGGTTTCCATCAAAATTAAAATATAAATCATTATATTGAATTTTTAAACGTACATTTTAATTTACCAGGGCCATATACTAATTCCAAAAATTCCCAAAAAATAAATCTAGCTATGTTTTGACGAAACGGTCCTAACAAAACTAATTTCATCGAATTTGTAGACCGTTTGAAAAACGGTCATTTTCCAGTCGATTAAATTCAAACTAAAATTACCAAACACGTTTTCTTTTGCCACGCTCACATATTGATTCCAAAAATTATGAGAATTGGAATCTAGCAATAATTTGACATTTCAGATCCAACAAAAGTGGTCTCGTCGAGAATGGAGGTTGTTTGCAAAATGGCTATTTTTAAGGGATATATATATATATATATATATATATATATATATATATATATATATAAATTCCATAGCGACTATTTTGAATTTTCAACTGGACATAACTTTTTATTCCCGTTATTAAATTTGGATTGTTCACATTTGTTGGAAAGATATTTTCAAACAGATTCAAATATTTCTGGTTTTACTGAAATCGGTTTATTTTGAATCCTGTACATTCAATTGAAATTTGAAATCGAATTTTCAAATTACCACGCCATTTCAGGCGCGTTATATAATTAAAATAAAATTTATTCGTTCTAACTTCGATTTAAATAAATTTTTAGTCGTTATTATTTAAAATAAATCATTTTAAATATTCAAAATCCATTAAAATAGCTAAAATAAAAAAAATTAAATTGGTTTTGATTTTCCGGGTTGTAATAATCTCCCCCACTTAAAATCTTTTTGTCCTCGAAAAGGAACGGAGCTGAAAGTTGTTTAACTAAACTACTCAACTTTCATTCTGGCATTTATTCTTCAACTTTTCAGTTTCTAAGATTTGTCTAACTTTTCAAAAATTTGGCTAACACCTTAAATTTTTGAAAAATTTCGTCATAACCTCCTTTGTAAGGGGAGACCTTTAAAACCACAACTAGCCACGTAGGGCCTTCATCATCCAAAAAGAAAAAGAAAAAGCCAAGCAGCTAGCCAATCGACTCATAAAATCATCCAAACCCAAGAAATTAGTAAACATGTACCTATTTGTCGGGCATACAATTTTATTCCTCTCCTTAGCTTCTCTGCTATGACCTGTCTAATGTATACACATGTACATGTATGCAATTTTAGTAATTTTCAATTCAGTTTAATTATTAACTTTTATTTGCCTTAATGGTTCAAAATTTTAATTAATCAAAACCAATAATCCAACAATACAATCAGCAATCAATTAGTTGATAATCGTTTCAAACAAATAAATTGTTATATATTCTCAAGGAATCCATTTTTGATGCCAATTCACCACAAATAACCCTATCTAAATTTTGGTTCTCACACCAGTTAATTGGAAATATATAGATATCCCACTTTCAAAGCTCGAAAATAAATGCTGATGATGATGCGTTAATCATTAGAATTATGCCCGGGCGACTAGAGTGTGACTCTATATCCATCCAGTATATTTGAAGCTTCGTATACACGTGGATCAGACGTATATTCAAAATCTCTATATACCTTGTTGTCTAAATTCAATTTAAAATAAAAATATTCAAATACGTATAATAAGGTTTAATTTTTTTTAAAAAAAAATTCACTTTTATTTAAAAAAATAACACTGTTTTAATTCATTCTAGGATACTACTGATCCCATATCTAACGAGTCATTCTTATTGGATATTACTAATCCAATCTCTGATGAATTCTTTCGTTCGGTTCTAATGCGTCTTGTTCTCAAGCTCTGTAAACCAAAGCTCTGATACCACGATGAAACGACCCAAACTCGCCCTTACGGAAAAGTCCGGATTGAGTTGAGTACACGACAAATCAGAACACGAACAATAGAACATTTCATTGTTATTGCAACAATTTGCATCAGAGTGCAAGAATATAACAGAGCACGAATAAATATATACAACAAAAAAATATCAGAGATTAAATTACAAAGCAGCGGAAAAATAATACATAACACAACTGAAAGAAATACATGGATACAGAGCTTTCCGTGTATAGTTCCAGCTGTAAAATCCAGGATTCTGTGAATATAATATCTACAAAACCAAAACTATTAGCTGCCCGTGTAGAAAACAAGGGCACCAAGAGTTTAAGATAAAACAATAAACTCCAGGTCAGTCATGTGACTGGTATGAGAACTAAAACAATTATATAATCTTTACTTCAAAATAAAGTAAATCAAGGGACCATGCCGTGAAACACGGAACGGGTTTCCTCCTAATAATACGAGCACATAAAACGAACAACACAATGTTTTTTGGAAAAATGAAACTATTATAAGACTCAGGTCCCATAACACAATGCAATGCAAGCCGGAGGATAGAGTTCTACCTTATAATAACCAAACTTGCTTGGTACTTTAAAACAAATCATTTTGATATTACTATAAGTGCATAGTGTATTAAACAACTTCAAATATAAATGTATCAATCATAGACGGCATAGTGTCCCATGCTACTATGTCGCCACATAGGTTTACAATCAAGACCGAAATGTCACGTATTGGAAATTGGATTTCCGTCTTGAGTAGAGGCAAGGGATGTACTCCTCGCCGGCTTCGAGACACTCTAGCAAATGCTTCAGGATATCCCGCAGTAGACCCTTAGATCCTCCAAGGCCGGTCCTCTCTCATGTTTGAGGATTAGTTAGTCCTGAACACATGTTTCCCTGTCCTATAGGACCTATCCATCGGCTGCATAGTAACCGATATATCTGAGGCGCCTCGCAATCAATCATCCACATAGGTAAAAATATAATAAATGTCTGGTCTCCATACCATGACACCACCCATAGCTAGAAAGAAACACCATGTCCTCCTTGGGTCCCTTATCCCATTTTTGACTTATACTGAGGTGTGAGGCTCGCGAATTAACGCTATACACAAAGTTATGCCCTTTAAGGCTGTGCTTTGATCATCAATGACAAGACTCTGCTTTTCAACATAAGCCTTGATCATTTGCATCTCAGCATGCCACATAGGCAATTCATGCCATTCAACTGATGTCTGTCAATATATAACCTCTGAGCTCGTATGTCTCAGAGTAGGGCGTTAAGCAAGAGAATAAATTATCCGCCGCCAAATAGATATATATTTAATAGAGATCAATCAACACAGAATAAAATCCAAAGTCAGACGCACATTCATTTATAAGTTCGTTCTGGGTCAGAACGAAATCGGATGCAATTTATTCCTCGTCCCATATGCCCAATACAAGAGAGAGGTCCTCACATATCCGGTCGATCTCCAAGTAAGTATGGACGATCACCACTTATTACCTTGTCTTGGGTGTACCGCCCAATCAAGACATCAATAATCATCCAAACGATGTGAAGACCTCCAGTCTTCAACCACCGTCTTCATCGTGAACTTATCGTTGAATCAATTATTCAGAAGGTGTATAAACTTGGCCTTTCCGAATAACTCGCGTATATAATAAACAAGTGCTATAAAAACACAACATATGCCTGATTCCATTCCAGAATATTACTTTATTCAAATATTCTTATACTTCCGGAAAGGTTCCCATTAATTTTATCAAAGATAAATTCCTTTAAATTTATTCTTTAATCTTTCTTTGTATATCAATTCTAAACCAAATTAAGGTTTATCAACTAGTCGGGATTAGCGAACCATACCCAAGTAATCAGTTGTATAATTTCCCAATCCCAACCTATTCATCCCATGGGGCAAAACTGGTAATACTCCATATCTAACACCACGGTGTTATCGGTAAAATTAATTACCATTTCACATTCAAATCTGATTAAAGATTTAACTATCGCCAGGAGTAAAACTAGTGGTACTCCATTCTCGATCATTTCCTGAATTTGACAATTTAAATTATCACATTCTCATTTCAATCTAATGAAAGATTCATTAAAACTCCACTTAGTTTTAATCTTCCCAAAAATCAATATTAATGATGATTTAACTTTAGAAAATCAAACATGTCGCATTGACAATCTACACCGTATGATTGATTTCTGCCTATATATAACCTCTAAGCTCGTATGTCTTAGAGAAGGGTGTTAAGCAAGAGAATAAATTCTCCGCTACCAAACAGATATATATTTAGCAAAGATCAACCATACAGTTCGAAATACAATGTTAGACATGTAATCCTGTCTTTAACTAGGTTAAAGAATAATTGTCATTTAAAACACAGTTCAGGATAAACCCAAATCACATTCTATTAATTATGGAATCTTCACAGAAAACAGATCAATATATATATATAATCGATATAAATTTCCATATCTGACTAATAATGTAAATGGAATAACGACAAAGCCTTTTAAATTCCATATATGTTAACAGTCTTCCTCCACAGAAGCTCACTTTGATTATTGTCAAATCGAATTCCATTCAATTCAAATTTAATATATTAAATTGGAAAACTTTACTTTGGAAAATTCCCGTTAAATCTTAATAAAAAGATTTATAAATTTCAAACCACATTTCATTGTTAATCGGGTTAAACAACAAGTGTTATTTAAAACACCGTTCACGTTAAACCCAAAAATCCAATTCTTTCATTCAATTCCAATTAAATATTTATTAATTGGAAAACTTCTCTAAATCTTAATTAAAAGATTTATTCTTTTCTCAACTGGGTTTAAGAACGGCGTTAATAAAGACACCATTCACGACAAACCCAAAATCCCATTTGATATTAAGTACAAGGCTTTGAATAGAAATTATGTCGGCTTATATTCAATAGCAAATTCAGAAACCAACAAATATCGTATTGGAAATAACGATATAAATATATATTTCAAATTTCCATAACAATATCCGTATAATCATGAAATCCAATATCGAAATATACCGAAGATGATTTCCATTCAAATCCACTCCAATTCATATATTGGAAATTCTGGTTATATTAAAACCCATTCTCAATCCAATTTATTTATTTAAAAATAATTGGATTATAATTCTAGTTGATAACTAGTTCATTTCGATAAAAAAAATTATCTTTTCAAATATGGAATTTTTCATCCCAATTCTTTCCAAATCATTTATAATGATTTTACACAAATTATCAATATTTTTAATAATTTTATTAAGGCCCTTTTAGTCGATTTCCATAAACGGTCATCGAACTGCACTTACAACGACCTTTTCCAAATTTGATTTGGACATATTTCCAAATCCATTGATTTCAAATCTCCTATATTTGTTGGAAATCTCTTTTCGATACGAACCCAACGGTTCCTGTTTTAAGAGAATCCAACGGTTGAATCTCCCGTAATGTCAATTCGAAGTCAATGGTCGAAATCCGCGAATGGCTGCGCGCGACGCGTTCTATTCAGGCTATTAAATATATATATATATATATATATATATATATATATATGTTATACTTCATCGATTTCCATTTAAAATGTATTTTATAAATTCTTTTTAAAAATGATTTCAACTTCATATTTAATTTTTAAATAAAAATTGAATACTCCTTGTCATTATATTATTTAAATGATAATATTTTCAAAATATCATATTTTGAGATCATTTCGTTTTCAATATTCATTATAAAAATGAATAAAATCGATATAAATATCATTCACGTCTAAATGGCGTTAATCTAATCAACACGACTTTATATTTTTAAATATTTTCATGTCCATCCCAAATCGGACATCAAATCATATTTTGATCCATTACTGAATATTATTTTAAAATATTAGTTATTTTAAAAAATTCATTATTCATCATTTTAAAATATTCGTTAATTTAAAATACTCGTTCTTTCTGAATTGGAATCAGACAGTCAATTAACATATAATTTTATTTATATGGATTTCATACACACATGTACACAACAATAATCAAACATAGACAACAATCATCCAGAGTGCATTATATAAGTGCATAAGCGTTAAATATAAATAATTAACGCTTACAATAGTCTGTCAACCCATCGATTGACATACAACTAAACAATTGGGATTAGTGTAAGTCAAATATCATCCCAATACCCGTGTGGGGTTTCAACCAACACACACCGATTTTATTTGTGCAGTTGGGCGATGTGTAAAATATATCATCCCAATCAATATCAGTCAAATGAGTGTACATAAAAAAATCATCCGATTTGTAAATGAATAATTATTTTCATCCACATACTCCTTAAAAATTATATTTTTAACAATAAAATATTTATTTCAACACATGAATATTTTATATAGTTCATTTATACAATAAAAATGATATTTTTATTGTTCTAACATTTTTAGAAAATTTTGGCAGCATAACGGCGCAATACTAGACCCGGGATAGGGTCTAGCCTTATCCCTCGCCTATTACTGGCTTACACATACCAATTCTAATCAATTCCATTCGCATCCCAAACCAAATTCAAACAAATAAATCAATCCAAACAAACAACCAAACATCCATAGTTTCAATCAAAGGTGTCGGGTGCTACTATGCACCGTCTGCATCCTAGTATATATTTAACTATAAACAAAATTCGAGTGAGAAGTTCACACCTTTGGGATCCACTCCTCTGTTCTTTTATTTTTGAATTTCTGAACATTTGGATTTTCCCGAAATTCCAATGCAATCTTTTTCACGCTGTTCATAGTAAAAATCGCATTTTTGATATGATGTTTATATATTTAAAAATCACATTTTTATCTAAGCTATACATGATTAAAAATTATATTTTTATACCGTTACAACATATATAAAAATCACATTTTTATACCGCTACAATATATATACAAATTACATTTTTACATCTAAAACCATTTCTATTAAAATCATATTTTTACAATTCCATTTGAGTAATAAAAATCATATTTTTATAATTCCTTTCAAACAATAAAAATCATATTTTTATAATAAAATTCATAACTTTTTATAGTTCAAAATCATACCTTTATAATAAAAATCAAATTTTTATATCGATACACATATATATATATATATACAAGATCACATTTTTATTTGTAAAAAACACATTTTTATATACATGTACGAATAAAAATAAAAAAATAACGGCTCACAGGCGGTGTCGGACGATTGGGGGAAGGCGGCGGCGAGGTCCACATTGGCCGGAGGTGGCGGTTTTGGAGTTGATTTAGGCTGTGGAGGTTCGGAGAAGAGGAAGGAGGTGCAGAGGAGAGGCGGCGCGGTGTCAGGTGGCGTCGCACGAGGCCGTGGAGGCGGGCTGGAGTTCATGGCGGTCGTGGATGGTGCTGTGGCGGTGAATTTAAGGAGCTAGGGTTGGGGTTTCTTCAATTGGAGGGAGGAGGAGCGGAGAGAGAGAAGGGGGGCTGACAAGAAACGAGATCGGTGTTTTTTTTTTTGAAATCTGAACGGGGAAGAGAAAGAAAGGGGGGTGTTTTATATAATTATTTTATTTTTCTCCAAAAAGTTGACTTTTCATCCGAACCCCAAATCGAACCCAATGATTATTGCCCTAGCTAACTACCCCCATTTCGAACACAATGGGATATGTTTCGTAAGCCAATCATATCGTTTCGATCGGTTTCCATCAAAATTAAAATATAAATCATTATATTGAATTTTTAAATGTACAATTTAATTTACCGGAGCCACATACTAATTCCGAAAATTCTCGAAAAATAAATGTAGTTATGTTTTGATGGTGCGGTCTTAAAAAAACTAATTTCGTTGAATTTGGAGACCGTTTGAAAAGCGATCATTTTCCAGTCGATTAAATTCAAACTGAAATTACCAACAAGTTTTCTTTTGCAACGCTCACATATTGATTCCAAAAATTATGAGAATCGGAATCTAGCAATAATTTGACATTCCGTGTCCAACAAAAGTGGTCTCGTCGAAAACGGAGGTCGTTTGCAAAATGGCTATTTTTAAGGGATATATGTATATTCCATAACGACTATTCTGAATTTTCAACTGCACATAACTTTTTATTCCCTTTATGAAATCTAGATTTTTCACATTCGTTGGAAAAAATATTGTCAAATAGATTCAAATATTTCTGATTTTACTGAAATCCGGTTTATTTTGAATCATGTACATTCAATTGAAATTTGAAATCGAATTTTCAAACTACCGCGCCATTTCAGGCTCTTTATATAATTAAAATAAATATATTCGTTCTAACTTTGATTTAAATAATTTTTTAGTCGTTATTATTTAAAATAAATGATTTTAAATACTCAAAATTCGTTAAAATAGCTAAAATAAAAAAATTTAATTGGTTCTGATTTTCCGGGTTGTTACATTTCGCGCATCAAGCATGTTTGGCTTTTAAAAGGTAAAATTCTATCCTCCGGTTTGCGCTTGCATTGTTTGATGGGACTTAAGTATTATAATAGCCTCATTCTTCAAAAAGCATTGCAAATTTTTATGATTGGTATTCATATGGAGAAAACATGTTCCGTGTTATACGGGGTGGCGCTGTGATTTACCCAAATTTAATCAAGTTAATAACTGTTTTGGTTCTCACATTAGGTCCATGATTGACTCGGAATTTATTGTTTCCCATCTAAACTTCTATTGCCTATATTTTTCACATAGGCAGCTAGTAGTTTTGGTTTTGCAGATATTCTTAAAGAAGGATCCTGGATTATGGCTGAAGCTATACTTTGGATTATTTGGTAGTCTTCCGCTATGTGTATTCATGTTTCCACTGTATTTTAATTTACGATTCTCTGATATTTTTCTGCTGTGAATCAATTATCTGTACTTTGATGTAATATTGTTGTAATAACAACGAAATATTCTTTTATGTTTTCTCCGATGTGTTGTGTCCCATAATGGTTCGAGGATTCCTGCCGTTTGGATCAAACCTATGTGGTTTATGGTTGATTCTAAAGGTGGGAATTTTTGGATCGTCACATGGGAGATGTGATTGGTCAAGTGACGTGGTTGGCTAAGATTAAAACTAAGATTCCAATGGTCCATGATACCTAAGCTATACTATAATAGAACCCTAGGCCTAGGCATTTCTCTCACAATCAGATTTTCTCTTATTGAGTTCATTGAATTAGGATGGACCCTAAAGGTTAAATGCTTTAAATAGTTTTCCTATAAGTTATCTGTAAGTTCTTTTTCCATAAGTTATTTTCTATCAATATTTCTTAGCGTCTTCTTACAATTTTCTTTTTATTCAATTTCTGCAATGTAGTCCTTTGGTCTTCTTCCCTTTTTTTAGTATTTATGCCAGTTGGTTATTTTATAGTTTCTAAACTTATTTTTTGGGTTACACCCAAAATGTGCCTACATCTATAAATGTTAGTTTATTAATGACTGATTTAATCCTTATATTTTTATTATGTAAAATAAAATTAAAGTTGTGATTGTGCGAAGAAGTATTAAAAGAAAATTGAATAAATTTACAGAAAAAGTATGCATAACCTATAGATCTATAACTAAAAATGAATTAGACTAAAATAGGCAAATTAAGTGGATTTGCAATAAAATCAGCAAGTAAGCCTTCTCATGTGTCCAGACCTTCTATGAACAAGGCTTTTGAATTATAGCCAATAGCCCATTGGTTGAGCTTTGCTCTATGCTGGCTTAACTCTTCCTTTTATGCTTCCCTACGTTGAAAATGAAGCAAACCAGTTCTCCCTCTCCCTCCAGGAGTGTACACTTCGGGGAAATGAGCAACGACGAAATTACAAGATGAGGTGCCTTGGGCACCCCTATATAAAAAGAAGGGTCGAAGGTTTTGGGCTTGTAGCTCTCCCCGCCCCTCTTCGTTGAGTGGTGCTTCTTTGGGGGGTGCGCCGCCAGAAATCAGGCTAAATAAGCGGATGTAGTGAAGGCTCGTGAAATAGGGTTTAGGGGTCATTCCGTGTGTCAACGGGATTCTATCCTTGATGAGGAAGGTGTAATACACTTATTTGAGAATGAGGAAGAAGATGAGAATCCATAATGAAAGAGAAAATGGATTCTTGAGAACGACTAATATGAATTCTTGAGCTTTGTGCAGACACTAAACTTTGAAACCAAAGAATGTAGGACCCAACGAAACGAAGTTTAAGTGAAGGTTTATAACATGGGTTGTAATTGGAAAAGATTGGATATATTTTCAAGAACAATATTATGATAGCAATATATACACATTAATAAATCATAATAGATAGATTGGACATACAAGCAGATAGAATTATAATGTGTGGGTTATAATTAAAAAGGGGATGATGAAAATGCTTATTATAATAATATGGAATTAAGTTTACTAACCATGTAATCGTAGTGATCCGTTGCTACATCAAGTGCCTGAGTAGGGAAAATAAGTGACAAATAAATAAGACCAAGATCAAATAGGCTAGGCATGTGCGCAAATTAGAATATTTATTTATTGATTTTGTATCTGATGCATTCTCTTTCAGGTTTATCACAGATGGTCTCATAATAGGTGGTGATGGAGGTTAGACATAGTTATGCTAACTGGGGCAAATAGGGGTAACCCGAAGTAAGCTCGTGTGTGGGTGCGTTCCAATGGTGTTTCAGTGTGTGGTGGAATCGACGAGGAAAAACAAGTTAGTACTGCATCCAAAATCAATTAGTTAAGTCTTTATTGGTGGATTATTGGGTAAGATAAAGTCTTAGATCCATAATGACATATTTACCATGTGAGATGGTAGATCAGTGTTGTATATAATGGTGTTGTATACACAATTATATGATTTTTGTTTGATGATAACAACCAAATAAATATTATTGTTAATGTGTTTGAAATCGTACTGTTATTCTACATCACATACAGTAATATTATATTTATATTTTAATAGAATACGACTGTATAGATATTCATATTTTCTTACAGTATTTTATTTAAATTAAATATAATATTTCAAACACTCGAACAGTACAATTATTTACAACTCCACTATTTAATCACTTCACAAAATTTGTACTTGTAAATACACAGTATACGATAAACAAATTTTGTTTGACGACAATAAAATGATATTTTATTTCAAACAATTTGTTTATTACAGATAAACAGTACACATTTTATAACTCCACTATTTGTTTATCTCAGTAATACATCACTCTTTATATACATTTCACTGATGTACATTTTTCATCTATATATACATTGTTACATATATACACTGACACTCTGTGTTCCTGTCTTCTTTTGTTTTTTTGTCTTCAGTCTTCACAGCTTTCTCTGTCAGTCCAGTCATCTACACCTGTCATACACAGCAACACACACACAGTACACTGCAACATAAATAAAAACTGAATACATGCAGATTTGAATTTTATTTTTGAAATTTTATTTGCCTCAGTTTTCTGGTGTGTTTCTCATCATTTTTCTGACTTGATTTGATTTGTTAATCCGACTGTGTCTATACATTATATATATATATATATAGTACAGGGACAGGAAAATTTAACTAATGACTGCATATACACACGTGTATAAATACACGTTTGCACTGCCTCGCCATTCAGTATATACAGCTGTGGAGCAGTCACATGGACCAAGCTCAACACAATGCAAATGTCAAGAACAAACAGCAAGGATATGTAAATTCATACATGGTCAAACAGTGAAGCCAACAGGAACTCTGGTGCATGGTGAAATGGTCGAGTTTAAAAGAACATGCACAACAAAAACATCATTGGTACTTAAGAAAATGTGCAGATCATAAGCCAACAAAGTACAAGCATGGTCGAGCTAGCAAACAATGATCAATCTGGCTGCGTGTTCAGCATTTCAGATCAACCCGACATAAATGGGCTGAAGGCATATACAAATCTGGGCAGTTTTTTCAAGGAGCATAAGCAAGTAAACAACTGGTGGTAATATGGACAGAAAAATATGAGCAGTCCAAGTCCTAACAGCAACATGAATACAAGAAAATGGTGCAGATTCATATCAAGGCAGAGCATATGCAAACACCAGTGGATGTGCAGGTCATGAATGCAGCTCAACATAGCCATGAAGCTCAACATACATGTAAACAGTTTAAGTGTACAGCTCAATGACTCGACGACATGATGCACAATGTTGTGCACAGGTTCTAAATGGTGATACTCAATGTTTTGCAAGCAGTAAAAGTGGAACATATACAAGCCAGACAACATATTCAAGAAAAGTGAATCAAGATGTAAACAACCGAGCAACTGTTTAAGCAACTCAACAGTTAAAAATAAGAAAATTCTAGCCCAAATGAAAGTGCTGAGCAAAGTTACATGGAACATGGAGCTGCTACAAACATGGCAGCAATAAGCTACAGTAAAAAACAGGGATATACAGGTTGCCCAACCAAGCATAACTGGGTGGACATGTACACATGAATGGTGTATGTCACATCTACACAGCAGCAAAGTTTGATCAGTGCACAAACTAAACATGATTATATTAAGTGATGCAGCATGGGCTGAAAATGAATCCCTCGGTAATTAGTGGTGCCTCTCCAAATTGGCATGAGCAAAATTTGGCTCAAAGTTTGTTTTCAAAAAGTAATAACTGTTGAGAGCATGATCAGGGAATTTTAAATTGAGTTTGGCAAATTTTTTATTTTGTCAAAAAAATCAGACAATGAAATGGTGACAAGGCAAAAATCATTTTGAATGGTGCACTAGAAATTAAATGTGCACAAGAAAATTCAGCATCCAATTCTTTCCAGAATTTATCAAGTAAAAGGGGAAAGCCAACAATTTCAGGAATTCATTTATCTTGGAAACTCTTCAATCAATAATGTTTTTTTTTGGAAAGTATCAAATATGGTATTTCAAATGCAATTCATGCCAAGTTTAAGTTTCCAGAAATCATTCTTTCTTAATTGGTCTGGAAATCAATTCCAGAAAATTTCAATTTATTTTTGGCAAATTCATTTCGGAAATCAATTCAAATCAGGCAACATATCATTTTCAGAAATCATATTGTAAGGGGCCAATTTATGTTTCCAGGATTCAATCAAGGCCGTGGAGCATAAACAGGAAATCAAATCGCAAGGGGCCATAAACATTAAAGCCGATTTTATCAAGAATTTCAAATAGGAAAAACCGCAGTCTCAGACCAAGCCACATACACGAAATCAGAGCTCAATTAAAGGATTTCTAAATCCTATTTAACACTAATATCATTATAGGAAATGGATCAAAAATCATTCCAACAAATTCAAAGAGAAAACATAGAAAATCGGTTCGAAGAACTCACTTTGTTTTCGATCAAGAACCCGAGAGAAAAATCCCAAATCTAAGCTTCACATAGCCACAAAATCTCGAACGTCGGAGAACACAGTTTCATCAGTCAAAGCATCGCAATTTGGGATTTCATAGAAACCCAAATTTCCAGAGCACCGCCATTTTTTTTCTCAAAGGAAAGTGAACGAGATAGTTGAAGTCGGGTGGAACCAATATACAAATGGTCGGCCAAGCTTCTAAATGAAAAAGGGGATGACCCTTCCTTTTTAAAATCATAGGGTTTCTTGTTTATATTTAAATTTGTATCGTTTTTAATTCTACTTTTTTTGTAAATCATCAAAACCAGTTCTAGAGTCTGTAAAATCTAGGGGAAATCAGTCAGGGTGTTGACTGACAGTTGACAGAGTCTGTAAAACCTGGGTTACTGGTTACAGGGTCGTGATCAGGGGAAATCTGATCGAGGGGATATCGATCAGTCTACGGTTTTGAGCGTAGGGTTAGAATAGGAGCAGGGTTCGCGAGTGTACACGGTCTTGTATGCGAGATCTGTTCTATCACCTAGTAGAAACCATAGAAATGCAGCAGTAGGCAGGGTTTTGCCGAAGCTGGGTATATCTGTGTGTGATTTATTTTTCTGCATTTCTGTTTATGCTATATTCTATAATCTGTGTATTATTATCTATCTCGTTAGATTTTTAGTTCAGTTAAAAAACTGTGATAAACCCTATTCACCCCCATCTAGGGTTAATCTATATCCAACAAGTGGTATCAGAGCAGACATGTTTATTAACTCTAGAGTAGTGGTGATTCCTTGTTGTCAGTCGATAGAGAGCCAGTCCAGTTCATCTCCGACTATTTTCGATGGAACAGATTTTTTAAACTGGAAATCCAAAATGGAATTTTATTTAAAATCTGTTAATATTAAATATTGGTATGTTGTTATCAATGGGTTTGATAGTGTAGATATTATTTTCGATGCTCGTGCTATGAAAATTATATTTGATTATCTTAGTACTAAACAGTTTAATCTTATCTGCCATTGTTTATCTGCATAGGAAATCTGGGATACTCTCAATATGAAGTACGGAAAATATGACAATAGCTCAAACCCTAGAATGTCAACTCAGTTTCAGAATTTTGCTTAACATGACTTACAGATGATAATTCAGATGGATCAGCTGATGGAGAATCAACAGACAATGAAGTAGAAAATTTCTCTTATGAAGATCTGGTCTACTTTTGTGCTGATCTAACTAAGTCTGTTGATAAACTCCAATCTAAAAATAAATCTCTGAAATCCAGGAATTCTGAGTTGATTAGCAAAATTGATGATTTGGAATCACAACTTGTGTATGTTAAAAATTCTTCAAATTCTGTTTGCAAAAATTGTTTGAAATTGAAAACCAATCTTGTTCATCTCAATAAAAATATTCAAAAGTTCGAAAATGAAATTCTGATCTTAAATGATAACAAGACCGAGTTGTCAAATTTGAATAACCTTCTGCAAAAGGAATTTGAAAATTTTAAAACAGATATAAATTCCAAATTTGAAATTGCTAAAAAGGAGAACTTGTTGAAATCAAATTTGATTTTAAAAGAGCTTGAAAATGAAATTAAGGATTTCAAGATTCTTGAGATTGAAAAACCAAAACAGTTTGATACGGAAATTTCTGAGTCTAAAATAAAAACTGAGAAGCTTCTAATTGAGAATGATTTTTTGAAATCAAAAATCAATAGCCTTGAGTTGAGTTTGAAACATTTTTCTACTGGGGAAAAATCTTTGAATATGTTGTTGAAAAATCAAGTCTCTTCTGGTAATAGGAATGGTCTCGGTTTTGGGAAGACAAATGATTTTGATAAATTGAATTCTTGTGATTTTAAAAAACCGTTAAATTGCTTCAAAAAGGATCATTCTGAAAATTTGAATTTTGAAAATTCCAAAAGTTATTTAAATCACAAACGAGACAAGAATTGGTTTGATAACAATCCAGTTGAACAGTTGTGGACCCCAAAAAGAAATAAAATGATTTTTGGAAAAACTAAACAAGTTTGGGTTCCTAAAGGCACGAAAATAGATTAGAATGGATTGTTATACAAACAGGTTTGGGTACCAAAACATATTAATCCAACTGTGGGTGATTTTACTAATTTCGTTAGACCACTCGATCCTTTAAACTGTTAGGTACCGAAGATGGCTGAGGAACTGTTGTGCTGAAAATGAAATTTGAAATCAAGCTGGTATATAATTCTGTATCTTTTATAGTTCCGTTAGCCAAGATTTGTTGAGTTAGAGATTTATTTAATCACGTCAAATTCTGGTATGATCTCTAAACTCACCTCTGTAAATATTTTTTGTTTTGATTTTTTTCTTTTGTTTATTTCTTCTTCTTCTCCCTTCTTTCTCTTTCTTCTGTCTATTCTGATTTGATTTATCACTGCCATATTTTTTTGTGCTTCTTGAATTGCAGTATTCATGATATTCTGGAAATTTGTTTTGCGTGTATAGAACTCTGATACTTTTAATCATTTCCAAATACTGAATTTTTTTTATCTGCACTTGTTTTGAAGTTCATTTTCTGTTTTCTGAGTTCCTAACGGTGTTGACATATTCTTGTTATATCTTGGACACTGTTAATCTGAATTCTAAATTGTTTTGAAGATATGAAAATTATATGGAAATTCACACACCTTTGCTGTTCTACGTTTATTCTAATTCATTTTAGAAAAGCTCAAAATATTATACTCATTACAGCACACTATTATTTATCAGTTGTGACAATTCCATTAATTTTCAGATTGACTTGAATATTTTTTTTGATATGTCTTGTCTTAGTGATACATCTTAAAATTCATTTTTATTCATGATTAGTATAGTTGAAATTAGTTTGTTTGAAATCATCTGAAATTCCTGATATTTTGAATCTCACACACCTCCTAAATTTGAAATTATTAACCTTGTGTGACTGATTCATTATATCCCAAAACTTGACACTGATTCAATTGATTTCAAATAAATTACTTTAATTTTCTAGTTCATGAATACCTCTCAAATTTGATGTAAATGATCTGAATTTAATCTCACACTTGTAAGAGATACTTGTGAAAATTTCTTTTGTAAAACTAGTCTTAAAATTCTCTGTTATTCCATGACTATTTGGTTTGAATATCTGTTTGTTTAAAATCATTTGAAATTATTAATTTACTGAATCTCACACATATCTCGAATAAAAAAAATTACAATCTAGTGTGATCGATTCATTGAATCCTGATATCTTCATCTTCCATCAAATGATTTAAAACAAACGGTATTTTTAATCTCGGGTCATGAATCATTATCTTGACAAGTCTGATTTGAAACTGTTTCTGTTGTGCTGCTCTGATACTGTTGTTTCAAATAACTGTCTTTTTAATCAGTCTACTGCTTGTCAAATCTGTTATTTTGTCTGCATGGGCCTTGTGACTGATCTTCTTGTTTTGATCATGATATCCTTGTTTGTCTCCAGTGTCATTTTAAAATCCTCAATTATGGAGATAACAATTGGTATCAGAAGTGCTGATTATTTTTGTATGTATTTTTTGATCCCTCTAGTCCTGTATAGCCATTCATTTTTCCTCTTGTAATTGATTTTCAATTTTAAAGTTATTTATTGATTATTCATTCAGAAATTGAAATCAATATCCAAATTGAACTGTATTTATAATTCATCAAAATTATTATCAGATTTTGAAATTGTGATGAATTGTGACTGCAGTATATTTCACAACAAGAGGAGATTTTATTTGGATTTTCATGATGGTTGAATATTTATCATAATATCTTTGAACTGGCAATTATTTCACGACCATCTCCTCTATCTATCACCCGTCTGCCATCCATCATGATTTTATATTAATGTAGAGAGTTTATTTTTTTAAAAAAAAAATCTTTTTGAATAGATAGTGAAATATTTGTGATGGATTTGTGGTTATGTTATTATTCAGAATTAGTGACAATTGAATTTTTTTTTCAATAATCCTGGTACAATCGAGCATATTTCATAATATAATTAATTTTGAAATTTATTTCACAGTCCATCTCTGTACCTACCGCATTTCTATCATCCATATTTGGTTGCATATACCGAGGAGTTTTTTCCTTTATAAAGCTGAAAATGATAAAAATATAATTAATATATAAGAGTGTCTCTAACCTCATTTAAAAATCCAAGCTCTGGTTATGCATGGTTATGAGACGTCTTATAATTTAAGCTGCGACTGATCCCATTTAAAAATCCAAGCTCTGGTTATGCATGGTCAGTGTGCTCTTAAATAAAATAAAAAGAAAAAGAAAATAATGTACTGAAAATTGAAATTAAATCTGAAATTCTCCTTGGTGTTTAAAAACCAACCTATCAATCCATCTTCTAATCTGTGAAATGTTTTAATATCTCATGACATATTATGATTTGTTGATTGATAGCTATTGGGATTTGAGATTATACGATTTTGTCGCTTAAATTGAATTACTAATTGTAGTCCAAATTCGTCACTGTTTTTATGCTTCAACTTATAAATCTTTTTGAAAATGAATTGAAATTCATTTTTATATAAGTCTCCTCATTTATATAAATTTCACCGTAAATCCGTCAATATCTGAAATGTGAACTATGCCACTAGTTCTCAGTTTATTATGATTTTTGTTTGACTGGTTGAGATTTATGATGATCGTTCTTCCTCTTAAGTTGAAATTATATTTTTAGTCGTTTTTCATCTGTATTTTAAACTCTGTATCCTTTTGATGATAAAAAAAGGGGGAGAATGGATTAGATTTTGATTTATGAGTGAATATTTTATAAATATTTTTAGTTTTGAAAATTTTGTTCCTTCACTTCACTCGTGCACAGTTATAGGGGGAGTTCTCTATTGTTGGGGGAGCTAATAAATAGGGGGAGTTCAAGATTCATTGTCAAACACATTTATTGTGCTCAAAATCTTTTATTTGTTTGTCATCATCAAAAGGGGGAGATTGTTGTATATAACGGTGTTATATACACAATTATATGATTTTTGTTTGATGATAACAACCAAATAAATATTATTGTTAATGTGTCTGAAATCGTACTGTTATTCTACATCACATACAGGAATATTATATTTATATTTAAATAGAATACGACTGTATAGATATTCATATTTTCTCACAGTATTTTATTTAAATTAAATATAATATTTCAAACACTCGTATAGTACAATTATTTACAACTCCACTATTTAATCACATCACAAAATTTGTACTTGTAAATACACAGTATACGATAAACAAATTTTGTTTGACGACAATAAAATGATATTTTATTTCAAACAATTTGTTTATTACAGATAAACAATACACATTTTATAACTCCATTATTTGTTTATCTCAGTAATACATCACTCTTCATATACATTTCACTGATGTACATTTTTCATCTATACATACATTGTTACATATATACACTGACACTCTGTGTTCCTGTCTTCTTTTGTTTTTTTGTCTTCAGTCTTCACAGCTTTCTCTGTCAGTCCAGTCATCTACACCTGTCATACATAGAAACACGCACACAGAGTACACTGCAATAGAAATAAAAACTGAATACATGCAGATTTGAATTTTATTTGCCTCAGTTTTCTGGTGTGTTTCTCATCATTTTTCTGACTTGATCTGATTTGTTAATCCAACTGTGTCCAGACAGTATATATATATAGTACAGGGACAGGAAAATTTAACTAATGACTGCATATATACACGTGTATAAATACACGTGTGCACAGCCTCGCCAATCAGTGTATACAGCTGTGGAGCAGTCACATGGACCAAGCTCAACACAGTGCAAATGTCAAGAACAAACAGCAAGGATATGTAAATTCATACATAGTCAAACAGTGAAGCCAACAGGAACTCTGGTGCATGGTGAAATGGTCGAGTTTAAAAGAACATGCACAACAAAAACATCAATGGTACTCAAGCAAATGTGTAGATCATAAGCCAACAAAGTACAAGCATGGTCGAGCTAGCAAATAATGATCAATCTAGCTGCGTGTTCAGCATTTCAGATCAACCCGACATAAATGGGCTGAAGGCATATACAAATCTGGGCAGTTTTTTCAAGGAGCATAAGCAAGTAAACAACTGGTGGTAATATGGACATAAACATATGAGCAGTCCAAGTCCTAACAGCAACATGAATACAAGAAAATGGTGCAGATTCATATCAAGGCAGAGCATATGCAAACACCAGTGGATGTGCAAGTCATGAATGCAGCTCAACATAGCCATGAAGGTCAACATACATGTAAACAGTTTAAGTGTACAGCTTAACGACTCGACAGCATGATGCACAATGTTGTGCACAAGTTCTAAATGGTGATACTCAATGTTTTGCAAGCAGTAAAAGTGGAACATATACAAGCCAGACAACATATTCCAGAAAAGTGAATCAAGATGTAAACAACCGAGCAACTGTTTAAGCAACTCAACAGTTAAAAATAAGAAAATTCTAGCCCAAATGAAAGTGCCGAGCAAAGTTACATGGAACATGGACCTGCTACAAACATGGCAGCAACAAGCTACAACAAAAAACAGGGATATGCAGGTTGCACAACCAAGCATAACTGGGTGGACATGTACACATGAATGGTGTATGACACATCTACACAGCATCAAAGTTTGATTAGTGCACAAACTAAACATGATTATATTAAGTGATGCAGCATGGGCATAAAATGAATCACTCAGTAATTAGTGGTGCCTCTCCAAATTGATATGAGCTAAATTTGGCTTAAAGTTTGTTTTCAGAAAGTAATAACTGTTGAGAGCATGATCAGGGAATTTCAAATTGAGTTTGGTAAGTTTTTTATTTTGTCAAAAAAAATCAAACAATGAAATGGTGATAAGGCAGAAATCATTTTGAATGGTGCACTAGAAATTAAATGTGCACAAGAAAATTCAGCATCCAACTCTTTCCAGAATTTATCAAGTAAAAGGGGAAAGCCAACAATTTCAGGAATTCATTTATCTCGGAAATTCTTCAATCAATATTCAAATAGGAAAAACCGCAATCTCAGACCAAGCCACATATACGAAATCAGAGCTCAATTAAAGGATTTCTAAATCCTATTTTACACCAATATCATCATAGGCAATGGATCGAAAATCATTCCAACAAATTCAAAGAGAAAACATAGAAAATCAGTTCGAAGAACTCACTTTGTTTTCGATCAAGAACCAGAGAGAAAAATCCCAAATCTAAGCATCACATAGCCACAAAATCTCGAATGTCGGAGAACACAGTTTCATCAGTCAAAGCATCGCAATTTGGGATTTCATAGAAACCCTAATTTCCAAAGCACCGCCTTTTTTATCAAAGGAAAGTGAACAAGATAATTGAAGTCAGGTGGAACCAATATACAAATGGTCGGCCAAGCTTCTAAATGAAAAAGGGGATGACCCTTCCTTTTTAAAATCCTAGGGTTTCTTGTTTATATTTAAATTTGTATCGTTTTTAATTCTATTTTTTTTGTAAATCGTCAAAACCAGTTCTAGAGTCTGTAAAATCTAGGGGAAATCAGTCAGGGTGTTGACTGACAGTTGACAGAGTCTGTAAAATCTGGGTTACTGGTTACAGGGTCGTAATCAGGGGAAATCTGATCGAGGGGATATCGATCAGTCTACGGTTTTGAGTGTAGGGTTAGAATAGGAGCAGGGTTTGCGAGTGTACACGGTCTTGTATGCGGGATCTGTTCTATCGCCTAATAGAAACCATAGAAATGCAGCAGTAGGCAGGGTTTTGCCAAAGCTGGGTATATCTGTGTGTGATTTATTTTTCTGCATTTCTGTTTCTGCTATATTCTGCGATCTGTGTATTATTATCTATCTCGTTAGATTTTTAATTCAGTTAAAAAACTGTGATAAACCCTATTCACCCCCCTCTAGGGTTAATCTAGATCCAACAATCAGTATGATAAAGCCGATCCATGGGTAGTATTAGGAAATTATCCTAATAACTTTTATTAAGTTAGAAACTGAGAAACTGTAAAGAGTCGACAGTCTTTACTTATATAGTTTAAGTATATTTCCTTGTACATCTTTCCAATATGTTTATCTTTGTAGTTGTACGTGGAAACTTATCATATCTGACACTAGAACTATTGTTGAGTTTATTTCTATATATTAACCAATCACACTAATAATTACATCATTCACCCTACTTTATGTCTAAACACTCTTTCTTCCCCTCCAGGCTCGTAAGGCTGAGGTTATTAATTCAGATTTCTTGGAGGATCATTCTTGGAGTTTATTATGTTTGCAGATCTATTCGTCTTCTATTTTTAAATCTTGTTATGCAGAGTTGGTTGTACTATTGACTTTTAAGAGATAATTATATTATTGTTGCAACAACCCGTATTTTTCAACTATTAAAATTATTGGATTTAATATGACTTTTGAATATTTTATTGTTTTAAATAAAATTTAATGATTTAATTATGTAATTGTATGATGTAAACTTAATTTATTTGATTAAGTAACTAAATTCAACCTGTTATAACATTAATAACTTGCATTGATGTAAATGAAATTATGTTTTTGTTTGTACTGTTAAATATTGTGATTTGGAATTTAATATTAAATTATTTGAATTTAATTTAATTAATAAATTTATAATTTAAAATTTAGTGATTTAATTGTGAAATGTATGTTGTAATATAGATTAATTTGACTAAGGAATGAATTCCAAAAAACAATAGCAATAATAACTTGCATAAATAGAAAATTTAACCATGATTTTTTTTGTGCTAATAAATACTGAAACGTAGATTTCCTTTAATTTATTTATAATTGAAAGCCAAATTGGATTTGGAAAATAACCAAAATTGAGTGTGAAATAAATAAAAGTTCAGCTTATAAGTTTATGTGAATTCCATTTGATTTAATTTAAGTTAACAACCCTTGAATCGAATTAAAACGTGAAAAAATGAAAAATGAATATTTAAAATATTAATGAACCTGTTAAAATTAGTCATTTTGTAAACATCTCATAAGTCGATGTAACAAGTTTAATGGATCCGAAATTGCAAATTATTGAAAGATTTCAAGTTTCGCATCAATTGGAGCTATTATGTGGTTGAGCGCGATGTATACGCATATCGATTAACGATTTGAGATTTAAAATATACATTTTTCAAACAATCTCGGATCTCGGCAAAACCAGTTTCATCGAATCTAGAATATAGAATTGTTGGAAGGTTCCAAATTTTGAGCCATTAGACTAATCGTTAATTGTGCGAATTCAAAAAGCGCAGAAATTTATGTGTGCAATTTAATTAGAATAATTAAATTTTTTTAGTGGTACCGTTGTAGACTTCTGAATTGGGTCTCGCAACTAGTTTTATGCGTTTCGAAGGCCTTTAAACCTATAATTCGACTGTTAATAGGCTTGATTTGGACTCAGGCCCATTTTTGCCTTTAAGGAATGCAAAACGAGACATTCTATTTATAAAATTAATATTCAGAACCCTAAAATCCATGGTCGACATTTCTTTTATTTCGATGTCCATGAATGTTCGAATCTTTCTTCCTTAATATATCCCAATCTGTTCAACGATTCAACAAACTTCCAACTACAGAATCATAGGGCATCACGAGATCTTTGCATCCATACGGTTGATCAATGTTAAATTTTCAGAATCCACGAGAATCAGGCCTAGAAGCTGGTGTTCATTTTACGGTTTTCGTGGCGTTTTGGGCTACCAAAGGGCACCGCGATTTGGATGGGGGGGTGGTTGGGGACGGTGGACACGGCCGTGGTATTGTTACACAACCCAGTTTTTTTAAAATCCTAATCTTTCGAGGCTCGAGTCGGCTTGTTTGGTATCCTGGAAAAAAGACAGAGGTAATAAATATAATAGAGTTCAATAGAAATCCCACAATGGAATGGATAAAATATAAGATAATCAAATATAGCCTTACCAAAGTAATAATACTATGTAGCCAGTATCCAAAGCTATCATATCTCTGCCAAAAACCAAACCTATGAGTGTGTTATGAGGAGGGGGTCAGAACACAAAGTTCTAGTGGTTGGACAAATTATACATTCTGAAGTAGCCCTACATATACCGTTCAGTTATGTTTTCTTATTTATTATGTTGTTTGGGTAAACAACACTCAAGGCTCTATACTCACGTCGCACCCATCTATTTCCCAGTAGATTAACCTAATAAAGTATATATGTAGAAACCCCCAACATATCAAGGTACTCCCCATAGTATGCTCCTCGTACGGTCTCCACTGTCATGCCACAGAAGCATATCCTATGCCAAACGATTTACGTAAATCCAAATCACTACGCCATGTTACCACACAGAACCATCATCGCTATGCTACGCAAGCTTACAAATCGTCATATCCAAACTCCTCGGTCGAATCAAGCCTCAACTTGGAGTGATTCCATCTCGTCTATGATACACCATCGAGTGTGTGTACCTAGACCCTCACATGAACGTACTACCTACTGTACACCGAGCCCTGGAATAAGCTGCATCTGAATGCATGGAACTTGGTCAAGAGCTTTCCATATCTGTAAAGGTCCCTCCAAAAAGGCATATAATACAGTTATCCAGAATATGATCTGCATTTCCTTGGTGGATGTGGTCTCACCGGACCCCTCCCTGAACTAGTGAAAGAATACATCAAGAGCTAAGTGATGTGCCTCTAGCAAGCAATCTAATCATTCAATTTTTCATGTCCCTCAACCAATGTCTCGATAATGAAAGATCGATAGTCTCTTGGTTTAGCTCTAGTCTTTCTGCATCCCAATGCATGTAGATGACAAGGACCCGACGATTACTATCATGTATTGGTCCTAACCTAGCCTTTTCCCAAGGCAATCGCCGAATCACCCAAAGCGATCCGCCAACAGCCTTCTGACTGCCAAGTCTACAATTGCAGTCAAGGTATACTCACTGGATGGTATCACACATACTCTAACTCTGCGAGTACATCCTGAGCATGTACCACAATATAGGACCACTATGGAATACCCTACCATGTCCCTCGAAAGCCGCGTGCTTTCCTCCAGTCTCACAGAGCAATCAGATGAAATATTAAGCAGAATAATAAAATGGACATTCTCCTCTCATGTCTTCAAAACACTCCGATGATCTACCCCGTTGGGTTCTTCACCTTCGTATGTGCAGACTGGTCTAAGCGCATCATGCAAATGTGCTATTCAACCCTATGTCTAATCTTTTAATCAAGTGCTTTCTTTATCTTATCAAATTACTAGTTAACTTGATTACCTAAATATTCCTTTTTCATTCAAGTTACAAGGTTTTCATGAGCCCTTTATGTCCCTAAGGAATGGACCCTTCTCACTTATTAATCACATAGATTTGACTTAATCACGTTTTAAGTTCATTAATAAGTCGATAACATGTTATTTCCTAGATTGCAATTAACGAAAGTAATCTACAACCTTTTTACATTATTGTTGTGTCATTTATTGTCCAATTTCATGTTTACAAGTTACAATAACACATTCTAATTAATGTATAATTAAGTATATCTTATCCTGATCCACATGTTTTCTATTAACATGTTACTTAATACATATAATTAAGTACAACTTTTTTCATTCCATAAGTCTACCTCATTCTTCCTTATTTAATCACGATCTCGTCTTACCCTGTCATGACAATCTATTGCCATTGTTTACTTATTAACTTAGTTCTCTTAACGAAGATTTACTAATAAGTTCCCTTTTTATTTATTATAACCCATGTTATACTTCCACTTGTCCCTAGGACACCTACCTATTATATTACATTCTCATTCATATAATTAATTATAATAAGTTATTTTCCCTGTTGATCACATTTTCCTCTGGTTTGACATTAACCAAATTTTACTGTTGTAACATCCATTTATTTATTGTCTAGTATGTTCTCATTATTTCAGCAAAATATTTCACGTGCCTCATTAGATTGATTTGTGGAAAGATATAAAGATCCAACTCCATAACGTACATAAGTCAAGATCCGTAGTTGCAAGCTATTTCTTTTACTTTCGTCGTGGACATACATGTATCTTTTTATTCGATTAGTGTGCAATATGGTAAAAGAATGCCTATTTCACATTAATCCATTTTCCTATTCTTTTCTTGCAACTATGTTCTTAGTAATTTTATCATTATGGAAATGTATCAATTTTTCTTAAATCCATCTAACCCTTTCCATTACTAATTTTCCTCGTTTTATTTTCTGAGCTAGATGTTATTTACCATTTTCAAATCACTATAAAGTTTCCATACAAATTAGGCACATCAATTCTTTCTCCAATATTCCCAGTTTCATTGTAATTTGATTTACATGGTGTCCAATTTGTCATTAAACAACATCTTCAGTTGCATATTCACGTTTATTGTACATTCCACCATATTCAATATTACAACATCTCTCAATCCAAATAGAAGATTCATAGAATAGATTTGTACATTAGTGATATTCTTGACATATTCAAAAATGAATTATATCATAATTACCACAGATTACAATTTTTACATGTTAAAAATAATGAGGAATGTAAACGGTATATATACCATTATCCAACAGGTATAATTCTAAATCCACACACCTAATAGCTTTCTGATCCTTGAATCTGATTCAGATTTGTGATTCTGTGGTCTTCTAACCGAATCTAGAATTAAGAATGCCATGGATTTAAAAATCTAATACAAAAGGTGAGACGACCCGAAATCCCATTCTCACGGAAACAAGGGTTATCTTTGGAATATAACACAGAAACAGATAATAGCAGAACAGAATTAAATAAATACACCAGATATGAACAATAGAATATACTGGATAAAAGTAATCATCAGAGTTACACAGTATACAGGATCTTACTTAGTACAAATACAGTTCAGCTATACATAAATGTCTACAGCGGAAATAAACAAAATATGTACAATAGGAGCTGAACAGCATAAAAAGAAATAAATGATAGAATCCATCTTTAGCTCCAGCTATCCAGAAAAAGAACCAGCTAAACCTGAATACAAGGCTGCCCGTGTAGAAAAAGGGGCACCCGAGTTTGAAAGTGAAACAAACTACGAGTCAGTCATGGGACTGGTATGAGAAATCCACTCAACACATATATAATTGGCCAATCACAGGACCACGCCACTTTCGTGGAACGGGTTTACTCCATTGGATTGCCAGTGCTTTAAAACAAATCTTTCTTTTAAACATCGCTATGCTTTTTATAAAAATGAAGCCGTTATAAGACTCAGTTCCCATCACACAATGCAACGCAAACCGGAGGATAGAGTTTTACCTTATAACGGCCAAAATATGATTGATACGAATAAAACAAAGGCATTTGATATTATTGCTAGTGTTTATATGTTCTGAAAACAATTTCAAATCATAACTATCAATCATAGACGGCATTAATGCCTCATACCACTATGTCGCCATATATATAGGTATACAATCAAAACCGCACAGTCACGTATTTGGAAATTGGATTTCTGTCATGAACCAAGGCAAAAGATAGTCCTTACCGAATTCGAGACGCTCTAGCCCGTGTCTCAGGATCAGAACGCATCGACCCTTGGAGCGACAGGGCCGGTCCACCGATGTGGATTAAAAATGCCTGAACACTACGTTTCCCCGCCCTTTGGGGCGTCAATGAGCCAATGAATGACTCCATCGGACCCGGATCGTCCGATCTAACCGAGGCGCCTCGCAACAGCAACAACCACATGGGTGAAAAGTATATAAATGTCAGGGCTGGTAGGTCACTGATACCACCCTAGCTAGAAGGAAACGCATGCCCTCCCTGAGGTCCTTCTCCCGTTTCTGGTTCATACCGGGGTGTGAGGCTCGCGAATTCACGTTATACACAAAGCTACGCCACACAGGCGGTGCTTTGATCATCACCACAAGACTTTGCTTTTCAACAGAAGCCCTGATCACTGCATCTTAGCATGCCACACAGGCAATTCATGCCATGCGACTGATGTCCATCGATATACAACCTCTGAGCTCGTGCGTCTCAGAGAAGGCCCTTAAGCAAAAGAATAAATTCTCTGCCGCCAAACAGATGTATATTTAACAGAAATCAATCAACACAGAATAAACTCCAATGTCAGACACACAGTCCATTTACAAGTCCGTTCTGGGTCTGAACGAAACCGGAGGCACTAAATACCTCGCAAACCCTTCGATCACCACGTACGTCTGGACGATCACCACTCATTATCCATATTTCGGGATGCCTCCCAATCAGGACCTCGGTTACCATCCAAACGAGGTGAAGATCTCCGGTCTTCGACCACCGTCTTCATCTTCGACTTTCGATCGTCGGTCGATTATTTGAAATGAGAATTAACTCGGCCTTTTCAAATAATCCACGTATATTTAGAATTTCAAATCAATTTATTTCAATGGTTAAATTATTTGACAACATCAATTTTGTTCTTTAATGTAATTTTCACACCAAACACATTCAACCATCAAATATCACATAAATCAAGCAAATTCAGTTTATTTCCATTCCATAACGTTTCCAATATTTTATAACGATTTATCGCTATTTTTATTTATTTTAAAATAGCTGATTTATTCAAAACGACGCTTCGGGCCATAAAGCGGCCGTGGCGCTATTTTTCTTCAGATTTGATTTACACATATCTGAAAATCTAACCGTTGGATCTTCACAAAATTTACATCATTAGAAAGGTCTTTTCAAAACGAATCCAACGGTTCCAGTTTCGGGTAAATCCGACGGTCAGATCTCCCGGTACAATCGTTTGAAGTTTCGATTTCAAAATACGAACTGCAGCATCGTTATTCGATTGAATATAATTATATTTATATATATAAATAAATATAATCGTTTCTGGCGCTGTTTTTCTTCAGATTTGAATTAAACATTCCAGACAATCCAACCGTTGGATTTTTACAAGGTTGGTGCCGTTGGGAAGATATTTCCAAGGCGAACCCGACGGTTGAGATTTCGGGAAAACCCAATGGTCGGATTCCCCGTACTAGTTGTTTGAAATCACGGTTTCAAAATACGAACTGCACGGCTTCGTTTCGTTTTAATTTTATTTATATTTATATATTTATATAAATATAGTTCATTCAATGATTTCAATATCGTTTTCACTTCAAATTTTTTTCTAACACCTTAAAATTTTGGAAAATTTCGCCATAACCTCCCCTGCACCGGGAGCATCGGGAAATTGCAAATAGCTTTCCCGGTCCTTCTAATCTCAAAAAGAAAAAGAAAAAAGCCAAGCGGCTAGCCAACAGGCTCATAAAATCATCACCCAAACAAAACAGTAAATGTGTACCTATTTGTCGGGCACAAAATTTTATTCCTCTTCTCTAGCCCCTTTGCTATAACCTGTTCAATGAATATGCATGTACATATATATACAGTTCTTATCATTTATCATTTTCTATTCAACTTCATATTTGATTTCTATTTGGTTTAAAAACACCATTCATTCTAATGTTATAAATAGGTGCAAATCATTTCATTAGCTAATTAATGAATATTTCAACTCATATATGTTTATTTTGAACAAGTGGCTATTTTTAACACTTCACACTTCAACGATTTATGCATACAATAAAAATGTGATTTTTTATTGTAAAACAATTCATTTCAAAACACTATCTTTCTATATATTTCATGCTGGGGATAAAAATGGGATTTTTATCATAAAACAATTTCTTTTAAAACGAGTTTATTTTACACAGTTCATATAGTCGATAAAAGGTGATTTTTATTATCAAACAATTTATTTCAAAATATGAATACCATTCAACACATGAATTTCTAATCAACGAATGAATATCAATTCAACACATGAATTTTTTCTATAGTTTCTATATATAGATAAAAATGTGATTTTTATTATCAAACAATTTATTTCAAAATATGAATACCATTCAACACATGAATTTCTAATCAACGAATGAATATCAATTCAACACATGAATGTTTTCTATAGTTTCTATATATAGATGAAAATGTGATTTTTATTATCAAACAATTTATTTCAAAATATGAATACCATTCAACACATGAATTTCTAATCAACGAATGAATATCAATTCAACACATGAATGTTTTCTATTCAATGAATAAATATAGTTTTAAGCGTATGAAAATAATTCAAACACACGAATATTATTCAAAATTTCGGCAGCATAACGGCAGGGTAGTTAAACCGGGACCGTCCCTAGTACGGCTCCTCGCTCTACCTTAAAACCTCGCGGTTTTTGACAATGGGGATCATGCATCTAGTTCGCACGCAGGCGGCATGTATATATTTATTTCATTTCCACAAACTAATCCTATGTGGTTTCAACCAAATATTTCTCAACCACAAATGGGTATTTTTCAACCACTATCAACCAATATCAATCACAAACAATCCCAAACAATCATTCGCTATCAATCAATTTTCACAACCATTTCAACCAACAAATATCGTCCATGGTTTGTGGACGAGGGGCGTATATATATATATATATTTATATATATTTATATATAGCAATTCACTTTAATTTCACACATATATATATATAGCTAAAGAAATTGAAGAGTGAGAAATTCTCACACATTTATAATTTTTAAATCAGAAATCTCACCAATAGCTATCCAATACTACGACTCTTTCTTTATAGAAATCTTCGCCAATCTCGCCTTTCGTCGCTTTCGTTGCCCGTATTCTCTACATATGTAAAAATCGAATTTTTACTATGTTATTCAATATATAAAACTTGCATTTTGACTTCGCTATTCAATATATAAAGATCATATTTTTATTATTCCTATGATGTAAAAATTATATTTTTATTGCTTTAAAAATATAAGAATCATATCTTACTTCTTCTACTTAATAAAAATTCCGTCTTTTCTATTTTAAAAATATGATCTTTTCTATTCAAAAAAAATCTGATCTTTTTCTATTTAAAGTTTAAATCTTTTTCCTTTTCTTAAAATTAAAATTAGTATTTAAACCCTTTTAAAATTCAGTTTTAAGCCCTTTTTAAAATTCAGTTTTAAATTCTTTTAAAATTCAGTTTTAAACCCTTTTAAAATTCAGTTTTAAACCTTTTAAAAAACAGTTTTAACCTTTTTAAAAAAACAGTTTTAACCTTTAAAAAAAAACAGTTTTACTATAATTAAAAAAATCAGTTTTACCCTAATTGAAAAATCAGTTTTACCCTAATTGAAAAATCAGTTTTACCCTAATAAAAAATCAGTTTTACCCTAACTGAAGAATCAGTTTTACAGAATAAAAATAAATATAAAATAAAATAAAATACTCACCGCAATCTACGAAGGGGGGGGGCTGCTGCTGCTCTTGGCGGCGTCGGGGAGGTCGCGGTTGGAGGAGGGACAGGCGGAGGCGGGTGGCTCGACGTCGGAGGTTCTAGGTTAGGGACTTCGATCTATGGAGGGGGAACAGGCGGAGGCGGGGTCTCCTCGACGAGGCGATGTCGGTCGGTCTTCAACTTCGACGAGGTTTTTTTTTTCTTTCTTTCGTTTGAAATTGAAATGAACGGGGGGGGGGGGGGGGCAGAACGAAGGGTAAGGGGAGGGAATTAATTTTTTTTTTATTATTTAATTATTTAATTTTGCAAAAAAGTTGACTTTACATACGACCTCGAAACGAGGCCTACCGCCTGTCGCCCATAGCGTTTTACCCCCATTCCGAACACAATGGGATATGTATCGCAAGCTGATTTGATCGTTACAATCAGTTTCCGTTGAATTTACATTTAAATCACTATATTGAATTTTAAACGTACATTTCAAATTACCAGGGCCACATACTAACTAGAAAAATTCCAGAAAAATATTTTCTAGCTTCGTATTGACGATACGGTCCTAACAAAACTAGTTTCGTCGAATTCCGAGTCCGTTTGAAAAATGGCCAATTTCCAGTCGATTAAAATCAACTGAAACCGGTCAAACGCGTTTCCCTTTGCCACGCACACATATTGATTCGAAAAATTATGGAATTTGAAACCTAGAAATAACTTGACACTGCGGATCTAACAAAAGTGGTTTCATCGAAATCCGAGGTCGTTTGCAAAATGTCCATTTTTAAGGGCCTGAATTCCATAGCGACTATTCAGAATTTTCAACTGGACATATCTTTTGATTCCCGCTATCAAATTTCGATTGGTCAGATTCGTTGGAAAGATATCATCAATTAGATCCTAATGTTTTTGGTTTCACTAAAATCCGGATTGTTTTGCACCCGGTATATTCAATTGAAGTTTGAAATCGAATTATCGAACTACCGCGCTATTTTCAATTCTATATATAATTATAATTAATTATATTCGTTTTCAAATGTCGATTCAAACTCAGTTTTCATCGCCATTATTTAAAATATTTATTTTAAATATTTAAAATCCATTATTTTAGCCAATTTAAAATTTTTAAATTGGTTCAGATTTTCTGGGTCGTTACAAAAGGAATGAGGGAAGGAAGAGAGAATCCTAAATAAATCAAATTCACATGATTTATCTCATTTTGAGCAGAAATATAAACACCTATATTGTAGATTTACATTCTTTATCTTCAAATCTTGAATAAGAACCCATAAAAGCTTATTTTCTAATTTTTGAAAGATTTGGAGAGAAAATAAAATGGTAGAGCCTTGACGTCATCATAAAAAACTTGAGTTAAAGGTTAGGTCCTGCTAGTCTATTTATAGTTGTACTGGAGATTCTGGTCCATTGGATTTGATAATATAAAATCTGAGCCACATAAATTAGAAAACCATGTCATAGACTAGAGCAGATCTGGCCCGGGTGGGTCGACCTTAAGGTCGACACATGGATCGACCCATGTGAATCCTGGGTTGACCCATCTCCTGGGTCTGAACGTGTATTTCTACCGCTTTTAATTTCTGATTAAACTTATATAATAACATTTAATTTATTTATTGATATAACTGATTTGAATTATTAATTTCTAGTTATAACTCATCTTTAAATTTAAATTTCGAATTTGTGTGCATATATACGCATATAACCCTTTAATTCTTCATTCGTTGATAACTTTCCCATACGGACTCCTTTTGGACAAGTCATATATTCAAACGAATTAAAACATTGCCACGAATACAATAGTATATGTTTCTTGGCTAAATTCTAAAGCCATAAATTATCGATATTTTCCTTTAATATTTATATAAAAATATGGTGTAACACCCCGTAATTCTGTTAATACTAATAGCCACAAATTAAGGAATAACTAATTACAAATGTGAGAATTAAGGGAAACGGGTTTCGCGGTTGCGTTCGTCTCGGAAAAAAACGCGAAATAGAGTCCGAAATTTCGTAAATCGGAGTCAGTATGACCGAGATATGGCCTTCAGAAGTTTCACGAAAAATCAGAAAAACGAAACAGATTTCAAAAATGCAGAAAACGAGCCAGGCGGGAAAATTCCCGCCCAGACCAGGTCGACCTGGGGGTCGACCTGGAGGGGACCAAGTCGACATGGGTGTCGACCCTAGGGTCGACCTGGGGGTCGACCTCCCTGGTCAAGCCAGGTCGGCCTGGGTGCACCTGGATGGGTTTTTGGGCTGTTTTGGTGAGCCTGTGACGAATTCTGACGGTTCTGATCTGTTTTAGGGTTTATCTAAAGGACTAAAACAACTAACTACACCTATAAATACATCCTAAGACCTAGCCACCTCTACACACAATTCTATTCTGCTTCTTCTCTGCCTCTGTTCTAATAAAAATAAAAATGGCGTCGCTACTCTGCTGGAATCAAAACTAGAAGCTAATCAACATCAACCTAAGAAATTCAATTCAAATTTGAGATAAAAGCTTCTGCAACAATTCTGCAACAACTAAAGTTCTTTCTTTAGTCCAATCAAGGCAAGTGCAGTTATTTTCTGCTATAAACATTAATTATAATTCTGATATGCTTTTAAATCTGAATCTGAGATTGTATATCTGTTAGATCTGTTTTTCTGTGACTGTTCTGTATCCCTTTCTGCTTCCTTTCTGTTTCTATAGCCAGGCTACCACGAGCCTATGCCTAATCTCATAAGAGATTAACGTATGAACGCAAATTTTGGGACAAATAATGAATGATGCGAAATTTGACAAGACTGAATTGAACGTATGACTTTAGATCTGAGGAATAAAATATATTGACATATGACTTGGGATTGGATGCATGAATTTGACTGTAAACATGTAATTTATATATGTTGTATGCATAGTGTATGTTGTAATCTAGATCTGTAACTAATTAGAGAAATGAACATATGTTATTTAGATCTGTAATTAATTAGAAAAATAAGCATATGTTGTAAACTAGTTTTAGACCTATGCATATTCTATGATAAAAGAAGAGAGGAACCATTGTAAGATTACATATGATTTGAGACTTTGGACAAAATGCATATAAAAGTCAAGATCTGATTTTTAGAAGATATGATTTAAAGATTTATATTGTTGGGTATAGTTTGCATAATGATTCATGAGTTAAAAAGAAGAAGATATGGAAACTTAGGTGTAAAGATTTACAATAATTAGGATATCTATTATTGCGATTACACCTAAATAGGGATTTTTGGATATATGGCATGCATTGTAATTAACGGTTATAATTGGTATAATTTATATGTGAATCTGCTGTAAAATGCTAGTTTAACAAAAATTGGAACATATGTTATATGGTAAATTATGTCCATATTCTGCGCTATGTAAATTTATGCAAACATGGAGTATATGTTCATATTGTGAATCATGACAATTATGTAGGCATATGAATTTAGGCCTAATTTATGATTAGGCAAGGCATGTAAACAAAACCTTTAGAAATATTAAATTTGCTAAATCTGCTAATTTGCCAAGTTGCCTAAACTGCTAGTTTTGTTATATTGCCTAGACTGCTAATTAGATTGAAGTGCCTAATCTGTTAAATTTGTCGGTTGAAATGCCTAACCTGTTATATGCCAAAATCTGTTAAATCCGTTAAGTCATATAATCTGGAAAATCTGTTATCTGCTAAAATCTGTTATCTGCTGTGCTGATATAATCATCCTGTTATTGATGTAATCTGAATTGGCATATATATTGGGCGTGCGCATAAACGGTAAATTATTAATTAATTGGCCGCAAAGATAAACGTGACTAACTCGAGGTTAGAATGAGTTTGCGGCGTAATTCTGCCCGGAACCGCCCGGCACATACAGTGGCCGCAAACAATAGGTTCTAATGTGAGAAGTTAGTCATAACCTGCTTAAGACACGAGGTTAGGTCTGGCTTGTGGCAGAAGTCTGCCCGGAACCGCCCGGCCCATCCAGCGGCCACAAGCTAGCGACCTAATGTGAGAGGTCTGGGCATCAATAATTAATTAATGTAAATCTAAGATAAGAATGACGTCTAAAACGTATTGGGGGAAATAGGGTTAAACCAACTGGATTAATAGGTGTAGTAAACCCGTCCATGAATCTGTAGGCCCAATACAAGTTAGACAAATCTGAAAAATCTGTACATCTGATCTGTTAGTCTGAAAACTTGGTAACTTAATCTGTGAACTAGTAAATATGAATTCTGTATGTTTGAACTTGTAAACAAGTTAATCTGAGATCTGTTAGTCTGGGGACACAAGGTTAGGAGGGGAATTACTTGTGTCATCTGTTGTTTGGGACCCATATTAGTCAGTAACCCTTTTTGGTATCAAAACTTTGACCCAACAGTAGGTAGGGTCCGGGCACGCTTACTGAACTAATTATAAGTGGTTCATTCTGATAATGGCGAGGGGTGTTGATGGTGCGTTCCAACCGGGTCATGTGCATGCATGGATCCCGGTCTGCCTCTGAGGATATAAGACGCCGTGACATCTGTAAATAGGTCTGTGCCAATTGGTTGTCACTTTAGGGAGTGATACACCCTACTATGGGGCCGACACAGGATATTTATGTATTAGGGAGCCGATCGCTTGGGGTAGGGTTTTAGGGTACACTTAGTTCTGTCTGTTTCTGTTGGTACTGTCTGTTTCTGTTGGGTGGTAACACCTGTCTGTTTCTGTGTGGTACCGTCTGTTCGGGTGGTAAAGGCCTATTACTAGTGTACACCTAATTCTACATTCTGTTTCCGTAGGGATTAATCTGTTTCTACTTCTATCTGTTTCTGATCGGGTAGTAAAGGCCCATTATTAGCATTCTGATTCTGTTAAATTATTCTGTACCCGTTCCGGCTTCAATTTAGACATTAGGGTGACACCTAATTCTGTTATACTAGTATTAGTGCAGAGAAGTGTGAAGCAATAGTTTATGTCATTCTGTTCTTCTGTTATATCTGCTACACCTGTTATAGTTATCTCACATCCAGTTTTATGTTCATATCATATTATTATTATCTGTTCATATGCTGAAAGTCACTGGACTTGCCAGACTTTTTGTCTGACCCTTGTTGTTTCGCCTCCTTTCTTCCGTTTCCCCCCAGGTTATCCAAGGAGGGAATACTTTAGCTTGATCCGGATTTCTCTTTGCTTGAAGCGCTTAAAGTATGGCTTGGCTCTGTATAGCTTCCGTTCTATGGGGATTATGATTTTAAACCATGCATTTTGAAGGCTTTTGTACAAGACTGATATTTTGTACTTGAATTCTGAGATTTGAAAGGATGTAACCATACTAATTTCTGTTTCCGCTGTAATAAAGTTAAAAAATTTCAAGTACTGTTTTATCTGTCTTGTAAGTTTCTGTTCTGTTTACTAAAATGCTCCACCAAAGTTAAGGCATTCCCTTTGTGAGTGACCTTAACGGAGGTGGGGTGTTACACTTGGTATCAGAGCTGAAGGTTACCGGATTTGATAAAGAATTTTTGAAAACTATTTTCAAAAAAAAGGTTTGGAAAAGGAAGTATTTTAAAAAATAAAGCTTATTTTGAAAAACATAATCCCCAAGAGCCATATATCTATCTTTCAGATCTTTTTGTATTGAACCTTTCCTTTTTCGTTTCAGCATGTCTGAAGCATCTGAGATACCAGAGGGTGTTCATGTACCCGGTTGGTTTCGTCAATATCTTGAGGCTAGGACCGCCGCTGCAGGTCCAGCAAATGATCCCCCTCCCCCACCCCCTCCTCGTGCAATTGCTTTCTCGAAGATCTGTAGAGATTTTAGGGCCATGGGTGGGAAGGATTTCAAAGGAACTGAATCATTCGTAGAAGCGAGGAATTGGCTCAAAGAAACTGAGGATCTATTCGTTATCTTCGAGGTGGACGATAGGCAGAAGGTACAGTTGGCGGTATGGCTGCTCAAAGACGAAGCTTCCTACTGGTGGGAAGTCACTAACGCCGAGAGGCCAGTCGAGACATGGATGGATTTCAGAACAAGGTTTGAGACAAAATTCCTCTCGCAAGCTGAACGAAGTTTACAATTGGAAAAGTTCTTATCTCTTAAGTAAGGAAGTATGACGGTCAAGGAATACGTCAACCAGTTCAACCTACTGGCTAGGTTCGGATTGGATTTAGTCAACACTCAGCATAAAAAGGCTCTTCGCTTTGTTAAAGGATTGAACGAGCCACTGCACAGCCTAGCCATGACCCATGTACCCATGGGAGCGACTTACGAGAGATTGGTGGACATGGCACTACTGCACGAGTAAGACAAGGGCCCGAAAGGGACAAAGAAGGAAGAACCACAGAATAAGAAAGCGGGGCCCAAAAAGGAAACACAAAAGAAGGATGAAAAGACTGAAGATAAGAAAGGGAAAAAGTGCTTTACTTGTGGGAGCTCGACTCATTTGAATAAGGATTGCAGAAAAAGGAAAGGCACTTGCTTCAACTGTAGAGAGATGGGACACTTACCTAGGGACTGCCCGAAGAGACGAGGGCAAGGGGGGCAGGCAAACACTCTAGAGGCTAGGATAGAAATAGGAAAATTTCTACAGTAGGTTTAATTTCTTTATCTAATTATGGAGTTAAGATTTTTTCTGATTCTGGTATTTTGATTTTGTAATCGATACTCTGCACTCTAATACTAGTATTATTTCTGAATTCTGCTGTAGACTCAGACCCATAAGGGTTATGGCTCATCTGTTTGAGATTGGGGTTTGAGGGATATTTGTGTTAGACGTCAAGTATGACGCATATATTCTGAGTTTTTGTAGGATATGATTTTTATCATGCTTAGCTTCCTAAGAATCATTAGGGAACCTGATTTATACTAGTAGTCTGTAAATATTTGAATAATTCTGCTTTCCAGTTTTGAAATTGGCTAAAAGAGGTGATCCTCTGGGTGTCAATTTGATGTTGGTTTCGGTCTTTGGGGCCGATACTTAGGACCCACGTCTAATGGGAACCAAGTTTTTGTTTTATCTGTACTCGCTTCCATCTTTCGACTGTATCCTATCGATCGAATCTTCGAACTTTAGGTAGAAACTAATGGGTGTAAACATGTGTTTGAGACATGTTATGTTTGATGGTTGCAAGTGGATGCAAGTGGTTGCTAGTGGTTGCCCGTGGATGCATATACACATACTAGGCACTAGATCGGCTCGAAAACACTCTCATACTGCATATGGATGTGTGAGCATTTTTCAATTTTTGTGGATGAAAAATGATTGACTCAGCACATGGATGTTGCATATGACTGAATGGTTGTGCACTCATATAGAAATGATATGTATCAAGTAGGAAAATTGCATACATGTTGGACTCATGGCACTGGCATAATTCGCATTAAGGAGGTCAACTGAATCAGTGGACCGCCTGATCTTTGCATTAAACAAGGAACATATACACACACTTCTTGCATATGTTCATACAACATTAGAAGTTTCTAAGGACAATGGATGTCAGTGATTGATGATTGAGTAGATGGATGTTGGATGGTAGGACACATTCTTCTTAACTTGAAGATTTCGGGGACGAAATCCTTTAAGGAGGGGGGAATGTAACACCCCGTAATTCTATTAATACTAATAGCCACAAATTAAGGAATAGCTGATTACAGATGTGAGAATTAAGGGAAACGGGTTTCGCGGTTGCGTTCGTCTAGGAAAAATACGCGAATTAGAGTCCGAAATTTCGTAAATCGGAGTCAGTATGACCGAGATATGGCCTTCAGAAGTTTCACAAAAAATCAGAAAAACGAAACAGATTTCAAAAATGCAGAAAACGAGCCAGGCGGGAAAATTCCCGCCCAGACCAGGTCGACCTGGGGGTCGACCTGGAGGGGACCAGGTCGACATGGGTGTCGACCCAAGGGTCGACCTGGGGGTCGACCTTCCTGGTCGAGCCAGGTCGGCCTGGGTGCACCTGGATGGGTTTTTGGGCTGTTTTGGTGAGCCTGTGACGAATTCTGATGGTTCTGATCTGTTTTAGGGTTTATCTAAAGGCCTAAAACAACTAACTACACCTATAAATACATCCTAAGACCTAGCCTCCTCTACACACAATTCTATTCTGCTTCTTCTCTGCCTCTGTTCTAATAAAAATAAAAATGGCGTCGCTACTCTCCTGGAATCAAAACTAGAAGCTAATCTACATCAACCTAAGCAATTCAATTCAAATTTGAGATAAAAGCTTCTACAACAACTAAAGTTCTTTCTTTAGTCCAATCAAGGCAAGTGCAGTTATTTTCTGCTATAAACATTAATTATAATTCTTATATGCTTTTAAATCTGAATCTGAGATTGTATATCTGTCAGATCTGTTTTTCTGTGACTGTTCTGTATCCCTTTCTGCTTCCTTTCTGTGTCTATAGCCAGGCTACCACGAGCCTGTGCCTAATCTAATAAGAGATTAACGTATGAACGCAAATTTTGGGACAAATAATGAATGATGCGAAATTTGACAAGACTGAATTGAACGTATGACTTTAGATCTGAGGCATAAAATATATTGACATATGACTTGGGATTGGATGCATGAATTTGACTGTAAACATGTAATTTATTTATGTTGTATGCATAGTGTACGTTGTAATCTAGATCTGTAACTAATTAGAGAAATGAACATATGTTATTTAGATCTGTAATTAATTAGAAAAATAAGCATATGTTGTAAACTAGTTTTAGACCTATGCATATTCTATGATAAAAGAAGAGAGGAACCATTGTAAGATTACATATGATTTGAGACTTTGGACAAAATGCATATAAAAGTCAAGATCTGATTTTTGGAAGATATGATTTAAAGATTTAGATTGTTGGGTATAGTTTACATAATGATTCATGAGTTAAAAAGAAGAAGATATGGAAACATAGGTGTAAAGATTTACATTAATTAGGATATCTATTATTGCGATTACACCTAAATAGGGATTTTTGGATATATGGCATGCATTGTAATTAACGGTTATAATTGGTATAATTTATATGTGAATCTGCTGTAAAATGCTAGTTTAACAAAAATTGGAACATATGTTATATGGTAAATTATGTCCATATTCTGCGCTATGTAAAGTTATGCAAACATGGAGTATATGTTCATATTGTGAATCATGACAATTATGTAGGCATATGAATTTAGGCCTAATTTATGATTAGGCAAGGCATGTAAATAGAACCTTTAGAAATATTAAATTTGCTAAATCTGCTAATTTGCCAAGGTGCTTAAATTGCTAGTTTTGTTATATTGCCTAGACTGCTAATTAGATTGAAGTGCCTAATCTGTTAAATTTGTCGGTTGAAATGCCTAACCTGTTATATGCCAAAATCTGTTAAATCCGTTAAGTCATATAATCTGGAAAATCTGTTATCTGCTAAAATCTGTTATCTGCTGTGCTGATATAATCATCCTGTTATTGATGTAATCTGAATTTGCATATATATTGGGCGTGCGCATAAACGGTAAATTATTAATTAATTGGCCGCAAAGATAAACGTGACTAACTCGAGGTTAGAATGAGTTTGCGGCGTAATTCTGCCCGGAACCGCCCGACACATCCAGTGGCCACAAACAATAGGTTCTAATGTGAGAAGTTAGTCATAACCTGCTTAAGACACAAGGTTAGGTCTGGCTTGTGGCAGAAGTCTGCCCGGAACAGCACGGCCCATCCAGCGGCCACAAGCTAGCGACCTAATGTGAGAGGTCTGGGCATCAATAATTAATTAATGTAAATCTAAGATAAGAATGACGTCTAAAATGTATTGGGGGAAATAGGGTTAAACCAACTGGATTAATAGGTGTAGTAAACCCGTCCATGAATCTGTAGGCCCAATACAAAGTTAGACAAATCTGAAAAATCTGTACATCTGATCTGTTAGTCTGAAAACTTGGTAACTTAATCTGTGAACTAGTAAATCTGAATTCTGTATGTCTGAACTTGTAAACAAGTTAATCTGAGATCTGTTAGTCTGGGGACACAAGGTTAGGAGGGGAATTACTTGTGTCATCTGTTGTTTGGGACCCATATTAGTCAGTAACCCTTTCTGGTATCAAAACTTTGACCCAACAGTAGGTATGGTCCGGGCACGCTTACTGAACTAATTATAAGTGGTTCATTCTGATAATGGCGAGGGGTGTTGATGGTGCGTTCCAACCGGGTCATGTGCGTGCATGGATCCCGGTCTGCCTCTGAGGATGTAAGACGCCGTGACATCTGTAAATAGGTCTGTTCCAATTGGTTGTCACTTTAGGGAGTGATACACCCTACTGTGGGGCCGACACAGGATATTTATGTATTAGGGAGCCGATCGCTTGGGGTAGGGTTTTAGGGTACACTTAGTTCTGTCTGTTTCTGTTGGTACCGTCTGTTTCTGTTGGGTGGTAACACCTGTCTGTTTCTGTGTGGTACCGTCTGTTCGGGTGGTAAAGGCCCATTACTAGTGTACACCTAATTCTACATTCTGTTTCCGTAGGGATTAATCTGTTTCTGCTTCTGTCTGTTTCTGATCGGGTAGTAAAGGCCCATTATTAGCATTCTGATTCTGTTAAATTATTCTGTACCCGTTCCGGCTTCAATTTAGACATTAGGGTGACACCTAATTCTGTTATACTAGTATTAGTGCAGAGAAGTGTGAAGCAATAGTTTATGTCATTCTGTTCTTCTGTTATATCTGCTACACCTGTTACAGTTATCTCACATCCAGTTTTATGTTCATATCATATTATTATTATCTGTTCATATGCTGAAAGTCACTGGACTTGCCAGACTTTTTGTCTGACCCTTGTTGTTTCGCCTCCTTTCTTCCGTTCCCCCCAGGTTATCCAAGGAGGGAATACTTTTGCTTGATCCGGATTTCTCTTTGCTTGAAGCACTTAAAGTATGGCTTGGCTCTGTATAGCTTCCGTTCTATGGGGATTATGATTTTAAACCATGCATTTTGAAGGCTTTTGTACAAGACTGATATTTTGTACTTGAATTCTGAGATTTGAAAGGATGTAACCATACTAATTTCTGTTTCCACTGTAATAAAGTTAAAAAATTTCAAGTACTGTTTTATCTGTCTTGTAAGTTTCTGTTCTGTTTACTAAAATGCTCCACCAAAGTTAAGGCATTCCCTTTGTGAGTGACCTTAACGGAGGTGGGGTGTTACATATGGGGTGTTACATTCTCCCCTCCTTAGGAAAGTTCGTCCCCGTCCGTTTCAGGGGAAATTCTATTAGCACCGGATGTCACCAGGATGGAATAATTATCCGCCTTATTTGGAGCTTCAATGCAACTAGGACTAGAAAATCAGGTATACCAAAGAGAGTGCACCATTTCAGGGAGCACACACGGGCAACGATGAAAGGTAGGCCAAAGGCTGAGGTTCCGAGTGTCAATGCAACTACACCTTCCAGCATTAGCAGAATATCACCTGGATTCGGGAGCAAACCTAAATCTATATATATTATTACCCCGTTGCTCCTCCCGCTACGCACCTTCCTTAAGCATAGTGAACTAACAGCAGCCCGGCTCTGTCCCTTGGTCTTTGGAATCGATCAATGGTAGTCTAGCCTGCTTGCTTCTCGACCTTTGACCTTGGAGCGCATACTCAATCTCTTCGATCCTTTTGGCATTGAGGTATGGGACTGAGTCCTACCTCTTTTTGCTAGACTCTATGTGACTTAAAGATTCCCTTCAACTTGCTATATTGAAAACGTCGGTAAACAACCATAGGTGAGTCTTTGTACGTCTTGACCTGAGAGCGTTCGTTATTGATTTTGATGCATACTTGGATTTCTCCCCTAAGAAAACTAGTGGACTATTGGCAATCCCTGATCTTCGATGAAGTGTTCTTATCTATCTCCTAATAGAGAGAAAGATTCTCTTGCTCCTTTTTCGATCGGATAGGGAGGTGCTCGAACAGTTGGGAAATCCAGGCTGATTTAGTATGTCTAATTGACTTCGTCCCTTATGGGACCATGAGGCGGATTTGCATCTCGATTTAGTATGGGCCTCACTCTTTGATCGAGGGATAAAATAAGAGATCTGAAGGCATGAAGAATTTTTCTACTAGTTAGAACGATTGGTTAAGATGAGAAGTTTGACATTTTGTAATAACCCGGAAATCCAAGCCAATTTAAAAATTTTATTTTAGCAATTTTAATGAATTTTGAATATTTAAAATGATTTATTTTAAATAATAATGATGAGAAATTTATTTTGAATAGAATTAGAATGTACATATTTATTTGAATCGTCGTTAGAATATAAATATTTTATTTTAAATATAAAAGGAATTGAAAATGGCGCAGTAGTTTAAAATTTCGATTTCAAAGTCCAAATGAATGTACAGGATTCAAAATAAACCGGATTTTAGCAAAAACAAAATTATTAGAATCTATTTGAAAATATCTTTCCAATGAATCCGAAAAATTGAAATTTCATAGCGGGAATCAAAAGATACGTCCAGTTGAAAATTCAGAATAGTCGCTATGAAATTTTGGCCCTTAAAAATGGAAATTTTGCAAACGACCTTGGTTTTCGATGAAACCAATTTTGTTGGATCCGGGATGTCAAATTATTTCTAGGTTTCAAAATTCATAATTTTCTGAATCAATATGTGAGCGTGGCAAAGGAAAATGCGTTGGACCAGTTTTAGTTGATTTTAATCGACTAGAAAATGGCCATTTTTCAAATGGTCTCAGAATTTGACGAAATTAATTTTTTTAGGACCGTATCATCATACAAAGCTAGAAAATATTTTTCGGGAATTTTTAGAGTCCGTATGTGGCCCCGGTAAATTGAAATGTGCGTTCAAAATCAATATATAGATTTATATTTTGATTTTGACGGAAACTGATCGAAACAGCTCAATCGACTCATGGGACATATCCCATTGTGTTCGGAATGGGGGTAATTAGCTAGAGACGATAGTTGGTGAGTTCGATTTGGTGTTCGAATTAAAAAGGTACTTTTTAATGAAATTTAATATAATATAATAATTATATATACTTAACACCTCTCTACCCTTATCCTCAATTCACGGTCAACACATAACAGAGAAAGAATTAAAAAAAAAAGAGGGCGTTGAAGCCTGTCGCCCACCACCTTTGCCCTATCGAGACGCCTCCGCGTTGGCCTCCGGCCACCAGCACCGCGCCCTCCCCCTCTTCCCGATCCTCCTCCTTCTACACCCCTTCTCCCTACTTCGCGACCCCCCTGCACCCGCCATCGACGAGACCACAACCACCGCGCCTCCCTGACCTCCACACGCCCCCTATCTCCTCCTCAATTCGACCAGCACCCCCTTCTCTAATCCGAAGCGCAACCCTACCCCCTCCTCTCTAAATCGATAGCCTAAACCCAAGCCCTAGATCCCCTACAGGCTGCGCCACCGTCGGCATTGGCCACCCCGACCACCAGAGCCATTTTCCGCTCCTTCGACTTCGAAAGTGAGTTTTCAGTTTTTATTTATTACTTAAAAAAAAATTGATCTTTTTTTATATACAAAACATTATATAAAGGATATGATTTCTTTTTGTTTAGATTGTTAAAGAAAGGATTTTTGTTTATAAAAAGTTGAGTTTTCTTATATGAATTCTATTATAAAAAGTTCGATTTTTAGTTATACAAAATTTTTTGATTTTATCATATAGATATAAATATAAAAGTGAGATTTCTATGAATATAAAAGTGAGATTTCTATGAATATAAAGGCGAGATTTTTAAAAGTGAAAAGATTAGATTTTTATTTATATATATAGCATAGAAAGATTTGATTTTATTTCATATAAAATAGCAAGAAAGATTTGATTTTTATACATGTATAGCATATATAAAAATACAATTTTTATTAGATGCGAAGATTAAAAATATAATTTTTATATAAGTATGATAATAAAAATTCGATCTTTATGTAAGAGGTAGAAATATAAAAATATAATTTTTATATAGAAAGAAGCATTGTAAAAATATATGAAGAAGTAATAAAAATATGACTTTTATTTGTTGAAATGAAGCGATATAAAAACATGATTTTTAATACAAACATCATATCAAAAATGTGAATTTTTAATATGAACAGCGGGAAAATACAGCGATGGTATCCACTGGAATCGAATCGAAATCCGAACAGTTCAGAAATAAGGAATGTCGGAGTGGAAACCCAAGGTGAGAACTCCTCACTTTTATTTTAATTTCTAGTTTGAAATATATATTAGGATGCAGACGGTGCTTAGCAGCACCCGACACCCGTTGTCCACAGACTATGGACAACTTGTGCGATTGTTTGTGTTGTGAAAATTGATTGTTGGTTGTGAATTAAAATATATATTCATGTGTTGAAATAAAAAATATATATATATATTCATGTGTTGAAATAAAATATATATTCATGTGTTGAAATAAAATATATATATTCATGCGTTGAAGTAAAATATATATTCATGGGTTGAAATAAAATATATATTAATGTGTTGAAATAAAATATATTTAATCATGTGTTGAAATAAAATATATATTCATGTGTTGAAATAAAATATATATTTGTGTGTTGAAGTAAAATATATATTCATGAGTTAAAATAAAATATATATTCATGTGTTGAAGTAAAATATATATTCATGTGTGGAAGTAAAATAAATATTCATTTACAAATCGAACGATTTGTTTATGTACACCGATTTGACTGATATTGATTGGGACAATAAATTTTACACATCGCCCAACTTCACAAATAAAATATGTGTTTGATTGATTGAAACCCCACATGGGTATTGCGATGATATTTGACATACACTAATCCCGATTGTTTAGTTGTATGTCAATCGATGGGTTGGCAGACTGTGTAAGTGTTAATTATTTATATTTAATGCTTATGCAGTTGTGTGGTGCACTCTGGATGATGGTTGATGATTTATCGTTGCTATTATATACGTGTGTTGTAGAAAATACATATAATTAACCTTATATGGTAATTAATTGGTCTCATTTCGATTTGTAAAATAAGGAATATTATAAAATTAAATTCATGTGTTGAATAGAAATAAATTCATGTGTTGAATAGAAAAAAATTCATGTGTTGAATAAAATAAATATTCATTTGTTGAATAGAAAATAAATTCATGTGTTGAATAGAAAATAAATTCATGTGTTGAATAGAAATAAATTCATATGTTGAATAGAAATAAATTCATGTGTTGAATAGAATAAATATTCATGTGTTGAATAGAAAATAAATTCATGTGTTGAATAGAAAATAAATTCATGTATTGAATAGAAATAAATTCATGTGTTGAATATAATAAATATTCATGTGTTGAATAGAATAAATATTCATGTGTTGAATAGAATAAACATTCATGTATTGAATAAAAGCCATGTTGATTAGATTGACGCCATTTTGACGTGAACGATATTTATATCGATTTTATTCATTTTTATAACGAATATAGAAAAGGAAGTGATTTCAAAATATAACGTTTTGAAAATATTATCATTTGTATATCGATGATGTGGAATATTCAATTTGGATTCAAAATTGAATATGAAGTTGAAATCGTTTTGGAAACGAATTTAAAACGATTTATAAAATACATTTTAAAAGGAAATTGATGAAATATATATAATTTATATATTATATATATAGAATGGCCTGAATAGAACGCGTCGCGCCGCGATAGTTCGCGAATTTCGATCATTGACTTCGAATGGATATTACGGGAGATCCGACCGTCGGATTCACCTAAAACCAAAACCGTAGGGTTCGTATCGAAAAGATCTTTCTAACGAATATTATAGATTTTAAATCCGACGGTTGAATTTGGAATTATGTCCAAATCAAATTGGGAAAAGGTCGCTGTAAGTGCAGTTCGATGGCCGTTGATGGAACTCGACTATACGGGCCTTGATAAAATTATTAAAAATATCAATAATTAGTGTAAAATCATAAGAATGATTTGGAAAGAATTGGGTTGAAAAACTCCTTATTTGAAAAGATAAAAATAGATTTTTATCGAAATGAACTAGTTTTGAACTAGAAGTATAATTCCATTTATTTTTAAAATAAATAAATTGGATTCGAAAGGGTTTTAAAAGTAACCAGAAGTTTCAATAATTGAATTGGAATGGAATGTGATTTTTGGGTTTGTAGTGGACCGTGTTTTAAATGACATTGGTTCTTTAACGCAGTTAAAGACAGGATATGATTTCCCAAATTAAATAATCATTGATAGTGATTTTTGGGAAGATTAAAACCAAGTGGAGTTTTAATGAATCTTTAATTAGATTGAAATGATCGAGAATGGAGTATCACTAGTTTTGCACCAGATGATAGTTAAATCTTTAATTAGATTTGAACGTGAGCCGGCAACACCATGGTGTTAGATATGAAGTATGACCATTTTTTACTTCATGGGATGAATAGGTTGGGGTTGGGAAATAAAATAAATGATTACTCCCGTGTGGTTCGCTAATCCCGACTAGTTTGAATTGATATTCAAATGAAGATTAAAGAATAAATTTAAAGAATTTATCTTTGATTAAATTAATGGGAACCTTTCCCCAAAGTATAAGAATATTTGAATAAAAGAATATTCTGATGGAATGAGGCGTTTGTTGTGTAACACTTGTTTATTATATATGCGAGTTATTCAGAAAGACCGGGTTTATCCCATTCTGAATAACTGATTCGACGTGGTGTCGAGGATGAAGACGGTGGTCGAAGACCGGAGGTCTTCACATCGTTTGGGTGATTACTAATGATCTTGATTGGGCTGTACACCCAAGAGGAGGGAATCAGTTGGCGATCGTCCAAATGTACATGGAGATCGATGGATAGGCGGGGTACCAGGTGCCTCCGGTTTCATTCAGACCAAGAACGATTTTGTAAATGGACTATGTGTTTGACATTGGATTTTATTCTGTGTGATTGATTTCTATTAAATATATATCTGTTTGGCGGCGGAGAATTTATTCTCTTGCTTAACGCCCTTCTCTGTGACGTATGAGCTCAGGTGTTATATATTGGTGGATATCAATCGCATGGAGTGAATTGCCTGTGTGGCAATTGATCAAGGCTTCTGTTGAAAAGCAAAGTCTTGTGGTTGATTATCAAAGCACCTCCTTTGTGGCATAGCTTTGTGTAACGTGAATTCGCGAGCCTTACATCCCGATTGTGAACCAAAAACGGGAGAGGACTGCAGGGAGGGCGTGCATTTCCTTCTAGCTAGGGTGGTGTCAGTGACCTACCAACCCTGACATTTATATTATTTTCACCTACGTGGTTGTTGCTATTGTGAGGCGCCTCAGATATATCGGTGACTGTGTGGAGACGATGGAGTCATTTGGCTCATTTACGCCCCAAAGGGCGAGGAAACGCAGTGTCGAGGGTTTAAGTTTAATCCACATCGGTGGACCGGCCCTGAAGATCCAAGGGTCACTTGAGCTCTGATCCTGAGACATGGGCTAGATTGTCTCGAATCAGTGAGGACTATCTTTTGCCTTGATTCACAGATGGAAACCCAACTTCCAATACGTGACTTTGCGGTTTTGATTGTATACCTATATATGGCAACATAGTGGTATGGGGCACTTATGCCATCTATGATTGATACTTATGATTGAAATTATTTTGATACTATACATTATAGTAATAATAAACATGAAATTTAGCGTATCAAGCATTCTTTGGCTATTATAAAGTAAAAAATCTATCCTCCGGCTTGTGTTGCATTGTGTGATGGGACCTGGGTCTTATAATAGCTTCATTGTTCTTTATTTAGCATTGCACTGTTGTTTTATGCACTGGTATTCTTGGGAGGAAACGCGTTCCGTGTTATACGGCGTGGTCTCTTGATTTACCTAACTTTAAAATAAAGATTAATAACTGTTTTAGTTCTCACACCAGTCACATGACTGACCTGGAGTTTATTGTTTTAACCTAAACTCTGGGTGCCCTTATTTTCCGCATGGGCAGCTAGTAGTTTTGGTTTTGCAGATTTATATTCACAGGATCCTGATTTACAGCTGGAACGATACTCGGAATGCTCTGTATCCGTATATTACTTTCAGTTGTGCTTTGTATTTTTTTCCGCTGCGATGTATTTAAATGTAATTTAAATCTCTGATATTTTCTATGTAATATTTATTCATGCTCTGTAATATTCTTGTATTCTGATGGAATTGTTGTAATAAACAATGAAATGTTCTTCTGTTTGCGTCCCGATGTGGCTTGTTCTCAATTCAATTCGGGCTTTCCTTACCGGGAAAGTTCGGGTCGTTTCAGCTTGGTATCAGAGCTTTGGTTTACAAAGCTCGAGAACAAGACACGTTAGAACCGAACGAAATAATTCATCAGAGATTGGATTGGTAATATCCAATAAGAGTGACTCGTTAGAGATAGGATCAGTTGTATCCTAGAACGAGTGCGAAGAGTATATTATTGAAATATAAAAAGAAAACCAAATTTTGTTTTGAAATTTAAATCGTATTATACGTATTTGAATAATTTATTTTGAATTGATTTGGACAATCTAGTATATGAGGATTTTGCATATTTGCCTAGCTAGCGTGTATATGAAGTCCAAAAAATACTGGATAGATATAGAATTGCACTCTAGTAGCCCGGAGATGTTCTGATGGTGGTTCAAAACATCATCAGCATTTATGTTCGAGCTTCGAAAGTAAGATATCAATATATTTCCATTAGACTGGTGTGAGAACCAAAACTTATATAAGATTATTTGTTGTGATTTGGCATCAAAAACATGATTTCCTGTATATATATCAAAATTATGGATTTGAAACGATAATTCACTAATTAATTGCTGGTTGTGTTGTTTGATTGTTGGTTTGATTAATTGGAATTTTGAACCATTAAGCCTAATGGAACCAAAAATTGAACTGAATTGAAAATTGTTTGGAACTGCATGCATATACATGTACTTACATTGAACAGGTCATAACAAGGAGGCTAGAGCAGAAGAATAAAATTGTTTGCCCGACAAATAGGTACATGTTTATAAATTTATTGGGTTTGGAAGATTTAATGAGCCGCTTGGCTGTTTCTTTTTCTTTTTGGATTGATGAGGGCCATGGGAGGCTATTTGAAATATCCCCAAGTCCCCGGTGCAGGGGGGGTTATGGAGAAATTTTTCGAAAATTTAGGGTGTTCGCCAAATTTTTGAAAAATTTGAAAAGTTCTTAGAAACTGAAAAGTTGAAGAACTTAAGCCGTAGTGAAAATAGTGAAAGTTGAGTTGATTAGTGAAACAACTTTCGGCTTCGTTCCTTTTCGGGGACGAAAAGTTTTAAGTGGGGGAGATTGTAATAATCTGGAAATCCGAGCCAATTTAAAATTTTTATTTTGGCAATTTTAATGAATTTTGAATATTTAAAATGATTTATTTTAAATAATAATGACGAGAAATTTATTTTGAATAGAATTAGAACGTATATATTTATTTGAATCGTCGTTAGAATATAAATATTTTATTTTAAATATAAAAGGAATTGAAAATGGCGCGGTAGTTTGAAATTTCGATTTCAAAGTTCAAATGAGTGTACAGGATTCAAAATAAACCGGATTTTAGCGAAACCAAAAATATCAGAATCTATTTGAAAATATCTTTCCAACGAATCCGAAAATTTGAAATTTCATAGCGGGAATCAAAAGATACGTCCAGTTGAAAATTCAGAATAGTCCCTTTGAAATTCTGACACTTAAAAATGGAAATTTTGCAAACGACCTCGGTTTTCGATGAAACCACTTTTGTTTTATCCGGGATGTCAAATTATTGCTAGGTTTCAAAATTCATAATTTTCTAAATCAATATGTGAGCGTGGCAAAGGAAAACGCGTTGGACCAGTTTCAGTTGATTTTAGTCGACTAGAAAATGGCCATTTTTCAAACGGTCTCAGAATTCGACGAAATTAGTTTTGTTAGGACCGTATCGTCAATACGAAGCTAGAAAATATTTTTCGGGAATTTTTAGAGTCCGTATGTGGCCCCGGTAAATTGAAATGTGTGTTCAAAATCAATATATAGATTTATATTTTGATTTTGATTTTGACGGAAACTGATCGAAACAGCTGAATCGGCTCGCGGGACATATCCCATTGTGTTCGAAATGAGGGTAATTAGCTAGAGACGATAGTCGGTGAGTTTGATTTGGTGTTCGAAATAAAAAGGTACTTTTTAATGAAATATAATATAATAATTATATATACTTAACACCTCTCTCCCCTTATCCTCAATTCACGGTCAACGCATAACAGAGAAAAAAAATAAAAATAAAAAGAAGAAAAGAGGGCGCTGAAGCCCATCGCCCACCACCGTCGCCTTATCGCGACGCCTCCGCGCTGGCCTTCATCCACCAGCACCGCGCCCTCTCCCTCTTCCCGGTTCTCCTTCTACACCCCTTCTCCCTCCTTCGCGACCCTCCTGCAGCCGCCATCGACGAGACAATAACCCGCCTCCCTGACCTCCACACGCCCCCTATCCCCTCCTCAATTCGGCCAGCACCCCCTTCTCTAATCCGAAGCGCAACCCTACCCCCTCCTCTCTAAATCGATAGCCTAAACCCAAGCCCTAGTTCCCCTACAGGCTGCGTCGCCGTCGGCATTGACCACCCCAACCACCAGCGCCAGTTTCCGCTCCTTCGACTTCGAAAGTGAGTTTTCAGTTTTTATTTATTACTTAAAAAAAATTTGATCTTTTTTTTATATACATAAAATTATATAAAGGATATGGTTTCTTTTTGTTTAGATTGTTAAAGAAAGGGATTTTGTTTATAAAAAGTTGAGTATTCTTATATGAATTCTATTATAAAAAGTTCGATTTTTAGTTATACAAAAAAATTTGATTTTATCATATAGATAAAAATATAAAAGTGAGATTTCTATGATTATAAAAGTGAGATTTCTATGAATATAAAGGCGAGTTTTTTAAAAGTGAAAAGATTAGATTTTTATTTATATATATAGCATAGAAAGATTTGATTTTATTTCATATAAAATAGCAAGAAAGATTTGATTTTTATACATGTATAGCATATATAAAAATACGATTTTTATTAGATGTGAAGATTAAAAATATAATTTTTTTATAAGTATGATAATAAAAATTCGATCTTTATGTAAGAGGTAGAAATATAAAAATATAATTTTTATATAGAAAGAAGCGTTGTAAAAATATATGAAGAAGAAATAAAAATATGACTTTTATTTGTTGGAATGAAGCGATATAAAAACGTGATTTTTAATACAAACATCATATTAAAAATGTGATTTTTTAATATGAACAACGGGAAAATATAGCGATGGTATCCACTGGAATCGAATCGAAATCCGAACTGTTCAGAAATAAAGAATGGCGGAGTGGAACCCCAAGATGAGAGATCCACACTTTTATTTTAATTTCTAGTTTGAAATATATACTAGGATGCAGACGGTGCTTAGCAGCACCCGACACCCGTTGTCCACATACCATGGACGACATGTGTGATTGTTTGTGTTATGAAAATTGACTGTTGGTTGTGAAATAAAATATATATTCATATGTTGAAATAAAATATATATATTCATGTGTTGAAATAAAATATATATTCATGTGTTGAAATAAAATATATATATTCATGTGTTGAAGTAAAATATATATTCATGGGTTGAAATAAAATATATATTCATGTGTTGAAATAAAATATATATATTCATGTGTTGAAATAAAATATATATTCATGTGTTGAAATAAAATATATATATTCATGTGTTGAAGTAAAATATATATTCATGTGTTGAAATAAAATATGTATTCATGTGTTGAAATAAAATATATATTCATGTGTTGAAGTAAAATATGTATTCATGTGTTGAAATAAGATATATATTCATGTGCTGAAGTAAAATATATATTCATGTGTTGAAGTAAAATAAATATTCATTTACAAATCGAATGATTTGTTTATGTACACTGATTTGACTGATATTGATTGGGACGATAAATTTTTACACATCGCCCAACTGCACAAATAAAATATGTGTTTGATTGATTGAAACCCCACACGGGTATTGGGATGATATTTGACGTACACTAATCCCGATTGTTTAGTTGTATGTCAATCGATGGGTTGATAGACTGTGCAAGCGTTAATTATTTATATTTAATGCTTATGCTGTTGTGTGGTGCACTTTGGATGATGGTTGATGATTTATCGTTGCTATTATATATATGTGTTGTAGAAAATCCTTATAATTAACCTTATATGGTAATTGATTGGGCCTCATTCCGATTTGGAAAAGAAGGAATATTATAAAAATAAATTCATGTGTTGAATAGAAATAAATTCATGTGCTGAATAGAAAATAAATTCATTTGTTGAATAGAATAAATATTCATGTGTTGAATAGAAAATAAATTCATGAGTTGAATAGAAAATAAATTCATGTGTTAAATAGAAATAAATTCATGTGTTGAATAGAAATAAATTCACGTGTTGAATCAAATAAATATTCATAAGTTGAATAGAAAATAAATTCATGTGTTGAATAGAAAATAAATTCATGTGCTGAATAGAAATAAATTCATGTGTTGAATAGAATAAATATTCATGTGTTGGATAGAATAAATATTCATGTGTTGAATAGAATAAACATTCATGTGTTGAATAAAAGCTGTGTTGATTAGATTGACGCCATTTTGATGTGAACGATATTTATATCGATTTTATTCATTTTTATAATGAATATAGAAAAGGAAGTGATTTCAAAATATAACGTTTTGAAAATATTATCATTTGTATATCGATGATGTGGAATATTCAATTTTGATTCGAAATTGAATATGAAGTTGAAATCGTTTTGAAAACGAATTTAAAACGATTTATAAAATACGTTTTAAAAGGAAATCGATGAAGTATATATAATATATATATTATATATATATAGAATGGCCTGAATAGAACGCGCTGCGCCGCGGCAGTTCGCGAATTTCGACCATTGACTTCGAATGGATATTACGGGAGATTCGTTTGTCGGATTCTCCTAAAACCGGAACCATTGGGTTCGTATCGAAAAGAGATTTCTAACAAATATTAGAGAATTGAAATCTAACGGTTGGATTTGGAATTATGTCCAAATAAAATTTGGAAAAGGTCGTTGTAAGTGCAGTTCGATGGCCGTTGATGGAAATCGACTGTACGAGCCTTGATAAAATTATTAAAAATATCAATAATTAGTGTAAAATCATAAGAAATGATTGGAAAGAATTGGGATGAAAAACTCCTTATTTGAAAAGATAAAAATAGATTTTTATCGAAATGAACTAGTTTTGAACTAGAAGTATAATTCCATTTATTTTTAAAATAAATAAATTGGATTCGAAAGGGTTTTAAAAGTAACCAGAAGTTTCAATAATTGAATTGGAATGGAATGTGATTTTGGGTTTATAGTGAACCGTGTTTTAAATGAAATTCGTTCTTTAACCCAGTTAAAGACAGGATATGATTTCCCAAATTAAATAATCATCGATAGTGATTTTTGGGAAGATTAAAACCAAGTGGAGTTTTAATGAATCTTTAATTAGATTGAAATGATCGAGAATGGAGTATCACCAGTTTTGCACCAGACAATAGTTAAATCTTTAATTAGATTTGAACGTGAAATGGTAATTGAATTTACCAACAACACCATTGTGTTAGATATGAAGTATGACCAGTTTTACTTCATGGGATGAATAGGTTGGGATTGTGAAATAAAATAAATGATTACTCTGGTGTGGTACGCTAATCCCGACTAGTTTGAATTGATATTCAAATGAAGATTAAAGAATAAATTTAAAGAATTTATCTTCGATAAAATTAATGGGAACCTTTCCCCAAAGTATAAGAATATTTGAATAAAACGATATTCTGAATTGGAATGAGGCGTATGTTGTGTTTGCGTAACACTTGTTTATTATATACGCGATTTATTCAGAAAGACCGGGTTTATCCCATTCTGAATAACTGATTCGACGTGGTGTCGAGGATGAAGACGGTGGTCGAAGACCGGAGGTCTTCACATCGTTTGGGTGATTACTAATAATCTTGATTGGGCTGCACACCCAAGAGGAGGGAATCAGTTGGTGATCGTCCAGACGTACTTGGAAATCGATGGATAGCGGGGTACCAAGTGCCTACGGTTTCGTTCAAACCTAGAACAAACTTGTAAATGGACTGTGTGTCTGACATTGGATTTTATTCTGTGTGATTGATTTCTATTAAATATATATCTGTTTGGCGGCGAAGAATTTATTCTCTTGCTTAACGCCCTTCTCTAAGACATACGAGCTCAGGGGTTATATATTGATGGATATCAATCGCATGGAGTGAATTGCCTGTGTGGCATGCACAAGTGGCAATTGATCAAGGCTTCTATTGAAATGAAAAGTCTTGTGGTTGATGATCAAAGCACCGCCTGTGTGGCATAGCTTTGTGTAACGTGAATTCGCGAGCCTTAGACCCCGGTTGTGAACCAGAAACGGAAGAGGACTGCACAGAGGGCATGCGTTTCCTTCTAGCTAGGGTGGTGTCAGTGACCTACCAACCCTGACATTTATATTATTTTCACCTGTGTGGTTGTTGCTGTTGCGAGGCGCCTCGGATAGATCGGTGACTGTGTGGAGCCGATGGAGTCATTTGACTCAATTACGCCCCCAAAGGGCGGGGAAACGCAGTGTCCAGGGTTTAAGTTTAATCCACATCGGTGGACCAACCCTGAAGATCCAAGGGTCACTCAAGCTCTGATCCTGAGACATGGGCTAGATTGTCTCGAATCGGTGAGGACTTTCTTTTGCCTCGGTTCATAGATGGAACCCAACTTCCAATACGTGACTTTGCGGTTTTGATTGTATACCTATATATGGCGACATAGTGGTATGGGGCACTTATGCCGTCTATGATTGATACTTATGATTGAAATTGTTTTGATACTATACACTTATAGTAATAATAAAACATGAAATTTAGTGTATCAAGCATTCTTTGGCTATTATAAAGTAAAAACTCTATCCTCCGGCTTGTGTTGCATTGTGTGATGGGACCTGGGTCTTATAATAGCTTCATTGTTCTTTATTTAGCATTGCGCTTTTGTTTTATGCACTGGTATTCTTGGGAGGAAACTCGTTCCGTGTTAAACGGAGTGGTCCCTTGATTTACCTAACTTTAAAATAAAGATTAATAACTGTTTTAGTTCTCACACCAGTCACATGACTGACCTGGAGTTTATTGTTTTAACTTAAACTCTGGGTGCCCTTATTTTCCGCATGGGCAGCTAGTAGTTTTGGTTTTGCAGATTTATATTCATAGGATCCTGATTTACAGATGGAACGATACTTGGAAAGCTCTGCATCCGTGTATTACTTTCAGTTGTGCTTTGTATTGTTTTTCCGCTGCGATGTATTTAAATGTAATTTAAATATCTGATATTTTCTCTGTAATATTTATTCATTCTCTGTAATATTCTTGTATTCTGATGGAATTGTTGTAAAAAACAATGAAATGTTCTTCTGTTTGCGTCCCGATGTGGCTTGTTCTCAATTCAATCCGGGCTTTCCTTACCAGGGAAGTTCAGGTCGTTTCACATTTCTTACCAAAAAAAAGCACCTTGGATGGATGTCCGGTTTCACCCAAAGGACCTTAGATGGATTGATGTTCTTCCATGTATATTGCAACCATTATGTGTACATCCGAAATTTCAACCATTTATGCACTTATGCAAAGTGTAACACAACATAATAATACATGAATGCAATGAATGCCTAAGCGGTACCTCTTATATGAATGCAAATTTTCTTGAAAACTTTTTGAAAACATGACGCAAACATCCAAAATATAGTGGCAATTTCTATATGAATGCAATATTTTGAAAATCAAAATACTTTTTCATCCATTTTTCCTGCATTCTTACAGAGCAAGAGCGTAGTTCATCCAAATTTTACATCCAAACCCTACCAACCAACTTTAAATTTTGCGAATTACAAAAAAGTCTAATTTTCTAAATTCGATTTCTTATGTCACAAAAAGGTAGGAAAACGAAAAACTTTACATCTTCCATTTTTCTTTTATGTACCTTTTCTATATATACTTGGATTTTATATAATTATTATGTAAAGATTTCCTATCTTTCTACCCAAGCACAGTTTACATAAGAAAATTTCCACTATTATAAATTTTCTTTTTCCAACTTATTTTGGAGAAAACCCCTTTTTATCTATTTCTCAAAAATTTCTGTTTATCTTCATTGTCATATTTGTTGCTTAGCTTTTGCAGGTGTAATCTTTGTTTGTTTTCTTTTAGCCATGTCATCACCTTTTTCCTTAGCTTATTTAACTTAATCCACTGATCTAAGTTTAATTTTTAAATAGGCCATCTACTTCTTTAAAAACTAAAATAGGAAAACATACACACTACACATCTACTACTAAAGGCTAAGAAAACTGAGACATTGTCCCCGCAGATAAAGAAAATGACGAACCAACAAATCTAAATAACTTGCTTGCCCTCTACCATCTAACAGTCACAACTAGTTCTTGTTGTGTACTAACAACCTTTTCCAAGCAACCATCTACGCCCAATAGTGCTTACGCACTCTACGGGAATTCACTGTCACTCCAAAACAATTTTTTCTATCCACTTTATCGCCTCAAAATATTACCCATCTTTTCTAGGTATTAATCTTTACCTGTTCCATGATTTAAAAACATGGTTTGGCCTCATCATTTCTTTTTCCTTCCAAAAATTGAAAGCCTTAAAATTTATTTATCTTTTTCTTTATTAAAATTTATTTTTTCCAAATAAAAAAAATGACATCTCATAAAAAAAACACAAAACCACTTTTTTTCTTCAAATCATAAAAACTAGAGTAGATGAGGACAACGACTTATCAATTAATTTCACAACCGTTCTTTTTACTATGTCAATTCAATTACTTACAACAAGGTGTTAACTTCTAAACTTACCCCAAACATCTGCTTTATTCTAAATTTCTACAACTTATATTTCCCACCTACCAAAGTTTATGTCAAAACAATTGTCAAAATTTATTGTTAAAGGAATTGGGATTTTCAAAATTTTCCTTAGCAAAAATTTTAGTTTTTCACAAAAGGCAATCTTTTCTATGTTTTGTTATTTAATTCTTTCATACTTTATAACTTAAAAACCATTGAGCTATACATGTTCTATATTGTACATATTTTTCTGAAAGAATTAAGGCAAAAACTTCATATGCTATTTCCAAGATATACCACATTTTCCCCAAAACCCTATATGTATTTTTCAACTACGTTACTTAGTATTTTTTTTTCAATCATAAAAATTATCACTTTTTTTTCAAAAATTATTTCTGTACAACTTAGCCAGTACATACATTAAAACTGTAGACTTTTAAAGTCAAAACTTGAAAAACACCGTAAACTACCACCAAAAAACTTTTAAAATTTCAATTTCTTAAAAGCCGACAATAGGCCAAGACTCAAAGTGGGTTTCTAAAATACTTGGACCTTTCTGAATATTTCCACAAAGTCAACTCTCTCAAATATATATATATATATATTCCTAATCTATTTTCCTTTTTACTCTTTTTTCCAATTTATAAGGCTCAACTCCCAAATCCACTAATCCGAAATACTAACATTTCAGATATTAATATATGGGATCCTTCCTTTTTCCATTACAAAACACATTGTATACTTTTCACCTAAACCACCTAAGGGTCTCTTATTTTCAAATTTCTATAACCATTTCTTTAGTGTACATAACTGATATCCCAATTATATCCATATGCCTCTCTTCACATATAGTGGGTTCCTTTATGGATCTAGGTGTATATATAATATATTTTTATTTTTAAAATTACAAATATGTTCACTCACTATCTAACATGAATTCTAAACCTAATCTCTGATATTAGATGTAACAACCTGAATTTCGACAAACCGATTTTTTTTTCAAATATCTCAATCCATCGAAGCTCGAATCGGCTTGTCTGATATCCTACAGAAAAGATAGAGGAAATAAATATATCAGAGCTCGGTAAACATATCATAGCGGAATGGATATAATATAATATAATCAAATTGTTAGCCCGCTTTGTGACCAGGCTACCCAAAGCTCAAGTGATCGGCGTTCGCCTGAATGGGGTGGCAAAATACTAATGAAAAGGGAGTTTTCATGCACAAGCCTCAGCTCGGATCAATACTCGGTTCGAACAAGCACTAACTTGGAAAGTATGAGGCCTCAGATCGGATCGCCTAAATCGAATCTGACTCAACCCTGTACTAATCATACATCAAATAGCTTCAGCAAGCTAACATCGCACCGGATCGAGTAAGCATAGGACATCGGGTCGAATCGCATATACATTTCCCGGTTCGTTTGTGTTTTGGATAGTTGGTGCCTTGTCAACACCCGCTCAGTTTGCATAAGGACCTTCTCAACCTGCTTGTATTTCGAGACTAATTATTGGATCACTTCAGCTCGCACCATACAGAAGCCAACCCAGCTCATTGACCACGAACCTGAAGCATTTACTAATTCCATTTTGTCCTATTCCTACGCCTGGAAAAGTGGAGCAGTTTCCCACCTGGCAACCCACGAACTGGATTCCATTATCCCACGTTCTCCACTAAAATTTCGATATCTCTAGATGCTACCACGTGGCGCTCACCCCTAACTAATTATACACCTATAAACACACTTTCGAACACAAATGAAGGGGGATTTTGGCACTTAGTTGGTTCATGGCCGCCATGACCAGATTCCTCTATAGAAAATCACCATATTCTCCAATAGAATCCATGAATTTGGAGACATAAATTCATTGTAACTAAGTGCTAGAGTGATTCTAAGCTTTGTAATTGTAATTCTATGTTGAATTAAGAAACTATGAAGTGGATGTAGGCTCGTTAACGCCAAACAACTATAAATCTCATGTATCTGATTGTTTTTCTATGTTTTTAGATTATATTCTTCATTATTCCCTACAAATCCTAGACAATTGGGTGTTAGTGCCATTTTTTGGTCTAACATTTTGGTGCTTTCACTGAGAACTGAAGATTCTCAGCAAATAAGGATTCTCCATTCTACTATTGGATCACCAAGTTCGATGAGGAAATCCTATGAATTCTACATTTTCTATTGATTTTACAAGTGTGGAGATCACCAGATGTGAAGCCATCCCCACGCTGTCTAGTAGCAACAACATGTTCCCACTTCGAAGAATTCTCTGGATCGGATGTAGGTGAACAAGGGCTCAGATCAAGTTGATACAGATCGTAAGCTCCGGATCGGATCATCACATTTGGACCGGTTCGGGTCCGACCCGACCCCATGAAGTCACACACTGGAATGCTAGAGCTTTGAATGGCAGCACCGGTTCAAATCGGATGACCAGGGATCCAATCCGCCTGAAGTGCATCATATCGAACAAGCAATCTCTGACCCGCAGCCCCCAATGACATCACGATCCGACCCAGAAGAGTGACCCCAACCCGAACAGCATGGGAAGATCCAAACCGACTAGCTGATTATGCCCCGATCCGGCTCAGAGGAACGAGTCAGATTCGACCCAACCTAAAGGCACTCCCGAGCTACAATTTGAAGGGATGATCCGATCTGACCCGAAACAACTATTTTTGGGAAAAAAATATGTTTTTCAGATCATTTACGAAAAGGCCCCATCTTCCAAAATCGAAAAAATCGCGCGGTGCACACATTATCCGGTTAGGTCGATTCCAGCCGGGACTGTGGGGCCCCAGACCCCCACCGGCGCTGTGCCCGGACCCGTTGACGGCCTCGCCTTCGGCTCGGAGCACGGTTCGCCTTCGGCTTGACATATATTTCGGCCAACAGCAGTCGTCAAAGCTTGTCAATGAAAATTAGACGGAAAATCCGAGAATATCACATCAAGATGACAACGACTGGGATTTTTCCCAGAGTCCTGACACCTACTTACATCAGTAAGCCAGTGTAAGGAGCTATCGATCAGATTCAGCTTGTTATCATCGACAGTATACGAGACAATGATTGTCTCATAGCAGCTTCCTCTTCCATAGCTCCGATGGTGTGTAGATTTCATTGATGTAACTGATGTTGTTCCCTAATGAGCAGTGACCACCTTATTTATGTAACTTAAACATGTCCGATTGGCGAAGCATCGAATGACGGTTATATGGAACAATCCGAGCACTACTCCAAAGATGATTCATATGATCTTAGTGACCATGATTGTCAATAATGTGATACCGGAAAGTAGCCAAGGATCCTAACATCCCAAATTTACACTTCAATTGTATGACGTGATGAATGAAATATGTCCTGCGGTTCACCTCCAGAAAAACTCGGCTAACCTATGCAATGGCTATTTATTATCAACATCATAGAGGAAGACTGATTTCCATCAAATAAGGGTTAGGTCAACACATTTTAGTGCTCAGAATTAGGTACTAGTTGAACCACCACACGCCATGTCTGGATCTATGGATCCTCTCCTGGATTATAGCAACTTGACTACTCACCAGCCACCATACGACCTTGGTCAAGTGATAAGAGTTCGAGATTAAAGAAAATATGAATCAACCATTAGCTCCCTGCTTCTTATTTCCGTTGTGGCATAACACATGAATATTACTTAAAGTCTCGCAAACTATGATGTCATATTCAAGCTAATCTGATCAAGGTCTAGACTAACCAGCTCCAACAGAATTCAGAACTTACATTGTAGCCTAATGTCTATTGCTAAAATTCCCAACCGAAACTGGAATGGGATTGATCCGTGGTGACTAAGTTACTAGAAGATCCCGCTATTTGCCTAAATGGAATAGCTACACATTAGATATGGAACCCAAATACGCTTCCCCTCCCGATGAGATGGATTGCGAAGGAGGCATCGACTTAGCAAGCAAAGGAAACGTCATATAAAGAGTTGCCCGATGATTTTCCCAAAGACATAGATCTCAGAGAAAATGATGATCATGATGCAGGAGGGCAACATCCAATGAAGCAACTGCCCAAAGATTGGAAAGCTCGATTATAGCTTGTTGATTTCTTTGAGAAAACTCCACCACTATTTTCAAGTTCATATGATTGTGATACATACTGATTAGCCACTACGACAGGTCCTACAACGACCCGAGGCATCTGGAAGATTGCTCGAATGAAACACCAAGCTAAACCAGTTTGGTTTTAATTTCCTCCCAAAGAAGTCCATATGAGGGAAAGTATTAACTGTCTTCATCATTGAGTTTACCATTCCCGAAGAATGGCGAGTTAAGGGTTTGGAACACTTAAACCTGGATGCTGATTGATTGTTTGTGTATAAGCTTTTATCCTCGGCGCGAGATCGAAGGCATGTCTGTAGACGGATAAGGCATGTTTATCCTTATATCTCCCGAACCAACTTCCTGACGTGGAAGGGGCTAAGATCCTTTGAGAATGGACCCATTTGTAACCATAGATCTATTGTCCTCCTTCCAACTACCGTCCTAGCACCAATATGATGATGTGTCACTATTAGCGGTACATATGTGACTCCCTGACACTCAATCTTTGCCTTTGGTATAGGGACAAGAAGGCGATTCAAAGGAGACGCAATTTCGTCATTTGCTTATAGTATTTACCTAGCTGCCTTTGTCACTCCAAGACCCCATTAAAGCCATCCCCTAGCAGAGATCAGGCGAGGCAAAATGGACCTACAAAGAAACTATTATGCCATTTTCGCTCCGAATGATATTCATTCCTTTAAGAGGATTACTCTTTAACCATGACTCTTATATTTTCATGCTCTATAAGTTATTGATGTAATTGACTCAGATGAATTAATATGTAGATGGTGTAGGTATCCCGGTTTTGACATCGATCAGACTTCTAGCACCCGCATATGGAGTTATGGAATAAACCGATAACGGGCTCGACTGAACTGCTTGTATACAAAGCCACACCCTTATCTAAATAGAGTTGTATAGCTCAAAGTCGGAATCTAACTCCAGATAGATGTAGCCCGACTAGCTACATGGCTCGATCCTATGCACGATGCCACCAGATTACATGAATCTGAATAAAGGAGGCAGCACTTCCCATGATATGCACTTTTCAATTATGCTATCTACTTTTACATGCTTTCTGAATTATTGAAATGACTAACTCGTGCGACATGATTGATGCAAGTACCTGAAGTTTGGTGCCAATTAATCGTCCCATATATTGAATGGAGGAACACAAAGATTTGGAAAGTGTAGCCTGACTACTTGCCCAATAATGTACATCCGCCAGAGTGAAGTGGGAAGTATGGATTAAAATCGAGTTTGAGAATGACACTCGATCTGGCAGAATCCCGTTCTTGGAATTAGAGTGTAAAAGGAAAGCCGGGGCGAATGACATGACCGTTCGCCTGATCAACTCTAACTCTCATGATTCGAGAGAGAGTATAAAGTACAGGAAGACGACGTCCCCAAGGCATGACAGTGCACCATGATTAGAAGACTGCCTTGATTCCACTCTACCCTCGGCATTTGACGGGAGATTATGAAGGCGCCAGGGACTGAGCGCTGCAAATGAACTCCTACCCCACTAAAGGATTGTGGGGCAGAATGAAAGCTGAGTTCAATCTCTATACTGGGCATACGACAGGAGGGTGTAAAGACATTGCAATTAAATTCCATGGAAGGGCTCCTACCCCGCTGCGGGATCAGGGGCAAGAATGAAAGCTGAGCCCGAACCCCTCATTTCCGGACATGGGGGGGGGGGGGCGATGCACTGTCAATCCTAATCAATCCGAAACAAGCCCTGGCTAGGCACGTTATTCACTATTGATTGGGGCTTACACACACATCACACCTCTACAATGGCTGCAATATGATACGCTATTTATTTGCAGGGATTATGATTTGCAGGGATACCGAATCGAAACTCTTATCTGATTTGTGATGTGATTTATTGCTTACTACTCCATGTAGTAATACTCTGACTACAAATATATTCGACTGAAATATATAACAAACTTGCAAATGTATGATATTGCAGGAATACCACTTTGTTTACTGATTGCAGATTTACAAAGGATAAATGGTCAAGAACGCAAGGCCCGCACTCGCAATAATAGCATCTAGTAGAAAACAAATAAAGGCCATGTACAGAAGGCTGATGTTGATGCCTAATGATAAGCATCCTACATAACTCGAGGCGGCGATCCAAAAGAGGCCTTGGGAGTGACATGTCAAGCGACTTAATACTCGCGGCTGAGAAGGACCCGACGAAGCCTTGGAATTCTTGAATTTCTACCCGGCCTTAATACGATCTCAAGTGATCGTCGATATTCCGGTATTAATACGATCTGAGACAGATGTGGCATTCAGGATTTCCATAGATTGAAGATTTCCCTAACTATCCAGAATACGCCTCCCTTCGTCTAAATTTGAAAAGGATGTGATCTAACCACCACCTGTCTTATGCCATTATTCTTGGACTGAAGGGTGCTCGAGGATCACAGAATGGATGCAGAGTGAATGTCCATTTTCTAGTCTCGACCGATTTTCCAATTGAAACACCCAGATGAGGGGGCACGCTATTACTTTGACTTCTGGCTTGCAAGAAAGCAAATTGCCTGATACTCCGACTCAAGGGCTAAGAAGAAGGAAGATAAAAATTTCTTCCATGCTGAGGATGTTGGTGCAGAAGGTGTTAGGAACGAAGGAAGTCAGCATATTTCTTCTTTCCATGATCCCTCAGCATGTCAGACTAGATATGAAATGGATGGTGCCGTTGTTGAATCGAGAACCCAGATGGCTCAGCAAGATGAACTTCTTCAGCAACGACAAAAAATGGTGGATAACTTCTTTACTTGGATAGATGGAAGGCCGAGCAACTACGACTTTCTTGCTGGAGCGAGTATCGTGCGAATTCAAGCAATAACAAACTCATCTCAAACACTCCCTGTTCCATGATTCAGATCATATGGGACCCTATGCCAAGTTGGCAAAGTCGTCTTGAATGAAACGAGGTGCAATCAACCTCCTTTCAAACATTTGCAGTATGCAACTTCTGACCGTAACATTTTGGATAAAAATGGAGGCAATGCAAGAGCCACTAGAAACATGAGTGGAATCCAGCCAACCTTTGCCCCAGTTCAGATGAATGCTTCAAATCCAAATCAACTTCAACTTGAAGCTCCCCATTCCTTGATGCAGGGGTGAAGTGGAAGCATTTTAGGTGATTATAATTTGACCTTATCACCACCTGACTTCGAACCTCAGAACTTGGATGGAATACCAAAGACTAACATGAGATGGATACGAACAAATCACTTTGTATCAAACTCTAACTCACGACTTGATGAGGGATTATGAATTCAAAGAAGACATGGATTTGATGCTCACCGCTTAGTAAAACCCCGTGGCTTGGGGACACAGGATATGAGCTTCGAGTAATGTAATTCGACTATCGGTCATCTTTTTACACATCTACAATCATCAGTCCCGTAGGATCCCATAATGGAACCAAAAGAATGGCTTCTCAAGACTAACCCGCAAGCATCTGAGCATTAGATCACCATCCAGAATTAAAAGGCATAAGCATGATTTGACGGCTAATGCACATGTGGAACCAAAAAGCCAAAGACCGACTTCCACCCACTTCAAGACTTCATGCCGGTGGCACCAGCACTTGATTGGACAGTTGGTGACAACTTCTCAAATGCAATGGATAGAATGCCAATGCTAACTGATGCTTCATCAGAGGCAGCACACCTCAAGGGCGACGTGGGCAACATCAATCAAAAATCTTTCATATTTCGATGGCATGCATCTGAATTAATCAGCTACTGGAATGCGCTGGTCACCCACTTCATTGAGCAATCGATGGTCCGCATCCGTTGATCCAAGAATGTCATGTTACTTCAATCAAAAAAGGGTTAGACGAGACCCATCATGCATTCTTAAAAAGATTCAATATCGCAGCAGCATCTATAATTCGACCTGGACCATTTCTGATGTTGATAGCAAAAGTTCTGGTATTTTGGATAACTCAGATTTCAAAGTTCAGGCTGCAACGAGACCCACCAGAAGGCCTTGTTGGATTCACCTCTGGAACAAACCTCACTATCTTTATACCATGATATTCTCCTAGAAACATTAGTGAATTCTACCCTGAAACAGAAAGACTCCTACAACAAGAGGATACCTATATTAAGATGGATGATCTCAATGTTTTTGTGACAAAGAATGTAGCATTGGCTGACTTTTGAGACGATAAAGACAAAAGAAAATCCCTGGAAAAGACTGATAAGAATGTACAATCCCGAAGAGGACCAATTTCATTGATCGAACTAGTGATCTTGATTGTCAAGCTCAATGGAACCAAGCATGAGAAACAGACTCAACAAGACTATGACTGCTATTTCGGATTATACCAAAGCATGAACAAAGAAGCTCAAATAACTCCATAACAACATTCGCTCGCTTGCATGACTGACGAGCTTACTCAACTCCGTGGATGATGCAAGCAGAGTATCTAAGTTCACTATCGCTCTATGAGGCAATTCTCACTTTCTGACTAAAGAGATGGAATGACACTGACAAGAATGTTATTCGACCATTCTCGTACACAACTCTAATGCTTGACGACTTAATAAAGAAGTACGGAACGACACGGGTCGACCAAGATTGTTGAACCTGCAGCTCTAACCCGATGTGAAGAAAGAAAGTTTAAGAGTTAGAAGACTGGATATTCGATTGACCTAGTCCAATCCCCCCCCAACAATGCTGAGGGCATAAGCGCTGACTTCGCTCATCTTACACTGAGGTTGGGAGCATGAGCTTCAACTGACAGACTAGCTTTGAACATGATCCTGATTTTGTGCATAGTTTAGCACATATACACTATATCTCTGGAATATGACATAATTCATCTCGACCATCCAAGTGAGCCAACTAACGGATCAAACATGAATCTAAAGTCTTGACCCACAATTGCATCAAATGGAGAGTGTGATAAACTCTTCTACTGCCTTAGGATTTTGATGATCGTGCCATCCATTGGCTTGCATGTTTCCAACAACATCTCGTACTGACTCGTATGTGATCACGGGACTATAAAACGATCCAGAGTGGTAATGGCTTTCAGATACCTTATTTTCGCGATTCGAGGCGATCATGAGCCCTAGATTAATATCCTGATATCGAGATAGTGCAAATCCAAGCACAAGTGACAGATTCATATGCCAATTCTGATGTCAAAGCCCGAAGATTCTGATACTACCCTATGACTTGGATGCCTATTTCATACATTGGTTTATACATAAAAGAAATTCTGACTCTGTAATACACTTGACTTGCATAGGAAGAGGCGTCGTTTGACATTAACTTATGCATGTATGATCTCACATAGGAGCCAATGATACTATATGACTTATGATGAAGGAATTAAACCCCTTGATTAGATGAGGTTTAAACGATTACCAGATCATTTCGACTACTCCTTCCATAGAATTTGTAACCACTAGCACCCATGGAAGCAGTACAACAACTTGATAAAGCTTTCTCAACGACAGACGACGTTCCAAAAAGATTCAACTCGACTTTTTCAAAGCACAACTCATTTATGATAAGATGTACTTTGGGAAGCAAAATGTTAGCCCACTTTGTGACCAAGCTACCCAAAGCTCAAGTGATCGGCGTTCGTCTGAATGGGGCGGCAAAATACTAATGAAAAGGGAGTTTTCATGCACATGCGTCGGCTCGGATCGATACCTGGTTCGAACAAGCACTAACTCGGCAAGGATGAGGCCTCGGATCGGATCGCCTGAATCGAATCCGACTCAACCCCGTACTAATCATACATCAAATAGCTTCAGCAAGCTAACATCGCACCGGATCGAGTGGAGCATAGGACATCGGGTCGGATCGCATATACATGTCCCGGTTCGCTTTTATTTTGGATAGTTGGTGCCTTGTCAACACCCGCTCATCTTGCATAAGGACCTGCTCGACCTGCTTGTATTTCGAGACTAATTATTGGATCACTTCAGCTCGCACCATACAGAAGCCAACCCAACTCATTGACCACGAACCTAAAGCATTTACTAATTCCATTTTGTCTTATTCCTGTGCCTAGAAAAGTGGAGCAGTTTCCCACCTGGCAACCCACGAACTGGATTCCATTATCCCACATTCTCCACTACAATTTTGATATCTCCAGATGCTGCCATGTGGCACTCGCCCTAACCAATTATACATCTATAAAGACACTTTAGAACAACGAACGAAGGGGGCTTTTGGCACTTAGTTGGTTCATGGCCGCCATGACCAGATTCCTCTATAGAAAATCACCATATTCTCCAATAGAATCCATGAATTTGGAGACATAAATTCATTTTAATTGAGTGCTAAAGTGATTCAAAGATTTGTAATTGTAATTCTATGTTGAATTAAGAAACTATGAAGTGGATGTAGGCTCGTTAATGCCGAACCACTATAAATCTCGTATGTCTGATTGTTTTTCAATGTTTTTAGATTATATTCTTCATTATTCCCTACAAATCCTAGACAATTGGGTGTTAGTGCCATTTTTTGGTCTAACTCAAATATAGCCTTACTGAAGTAATAATATTGTCTAACTAGTATCCAAAGCTATCATATCTTCCACAATCCTAACATTCGAGTGTGTTATGACGAGGGGGTCAGAACATAAATTTTTGGTTATTGCAAAAATTTACATCCTAAAGTGACCCTACATATACCGTTTAGTTATGTTTTCTTATTTATTATGTTTTTTGGGTTAACAAGACTCAAGGCTCAAACCAACTTACTTTCCAGTAGATTAACTTATTATAGTTTAAATGTAGCTACCCCTAACATATCAAAGTACTCCTTATAATACCTCCTCCCTCGATCTCCACCATCATGCCATAGAAATATATCCTAATCCAAACGACGTACGAACATCTAAATCATTACGCCATGTTTCCGTATACAATCATCATCGCTATGCCACACAAACATTTACGGATCGTCATATCCAACTAGAGTATTACTCTCTCATCTACGATACACCCATTAGTGCATGTACCTAGACCCCACACGAACATATTGCCTAAAATACACTGAGTCCCGTAATAGGGATGCATCTGAATGCACAAAGATCGGTCGGGAGCTTCACATATATATAAAAATCTGCCTAAAAAGGCCTACAATACAAATATCCAGAATATGGTATGCATTTTCCTGGTGGCTATGGTCCCATCTAATCCCTCCATCAACTAGTGAAAGACTACATTAAGAGCTAAGTGACATTCCCCTAGCAAGAAATCTAATTATCCAATTTGGCGTGTCCCTCAACCAACGTCTTGATAGTGAAAGATTGATGGTCTCTTGGTTTAGCTCTAGTCTTTCTACATCCTACTGACTGCCGATGACTGGTACCCAATGATTACTGTCATGTATTGGTCCTAACCCATCCTTTTCCTAAGTCAATCGCCAAATCACCCAAAGCCATCTACCACGGCCTTCTGACTTCCAAGTCTACAGTTGCAGTCAAGGTATACTCACTGGGTGGTATCGAGCAAACCCCACCTCTGCGAGTACAACCCGAGAATGTATCACAATGGAGGACCACCACAGAGTACCCTACCATGTTCCTCAGAAGCCGCGTTGTTCCCTCCAATCCCAAAGAGAAATCAGACAGAATATTAAGCGGAATAATCAAATGGATGTGCTCCTCTCATGTGACAACCCCAAACTTCCGTAGTACGAAAGTAAGGATAATTATAGGAGTATAACATAATTACAACAATAACTGATCTCAGATAATAGCATAACACATAAATCATTGCGATAGAAATGAAAATGTCATCACAACATAACATCACAGACATCGGAGTATGCAGTTACAGGATACACTTAGCAAAATAGAAGTCTAAAACAAGGAAAGAAATAAAGTCTCAGTCTCCACCAAATACATCAAAGCTCAATAATGTCTAAATGTCTCAAGAAGCAAATAGAAAGATAAAAAGAAAAGGTTCTTCATCTTCTTCCTTAGCAAGCTCCAGTCCAGAAAGTATGCATACATAAAACCTGTCATTTGGCTGCCCGTGTGGAAAGAGGGCACCCGAGTTTGCAAAGTGAAACAAACTACGAGTTAGTCATGGGACTGGTATGAGAAATCGTTTCTAACTAGCAATATGGCTAATCACAGGACCATGCCGCTAATGCGGAACGGATTTACTCCATTGGATTTCCAGTGCATAAGTTTAATAAATTTTATTTCAAAATCAATGCAATGATTTTTAGAAATGAAATCATTATAAGACTCAAGTCTCATCACACAATGCAACACAAACCGGAGGATAGAGTTTTACCTTATAATGATAAAAAATGCTTGATACGTAGAAAATAATATTTTTAATATTATTATTAGTGTCTAATATGTTTCAAAAATACTTCAAAGTAAATGTATCAATCCTAGACGGCATAGCTACCATATACTATGTCGCCATATATAGGTTTACAATCAAAACCATAATGTCATATTAGAGATTAGATTTCCGTCATGAGTCAAGGCTAGGGACGATCTCCTAACCGATTCGAGACACTCTAGCAATGTCTCAGGGTCCCCCGCGGTGAACCCTTGGATACTGCAGGGCCGGTCCACAAATAACGTTGGTGGATTGGCAATTCCTGAACACACGCTTCCCGATCCTATTGGATCTATAAAATGGTCACAATCGACCAATAAATCTGAGGCGCCTCATTCAATTAACCACATAAGTAAAAATGTCGTGTCTCGTAAAAACCCAAACACCACTTCTAGCTAGAAAGAAACATGTGCACTCCCTGCGTTCCCTTGTCCCGTTTCTGACTCAACCGGGTGTGAGGCTCGCGAGGTAACATTATACACAAAGCTACGCCGAAATAGGTTATGCTTTGATCATCATCCATGAGGCTCTGCTTTTCAACAAAAGCCTCGATCAATTGCATCTTGGCATGTCACATTGACAATCCATGCCCATGCGATCGATAACTACCAATATATAACATTTGAGCTCATGCATCTCAAAGAAGGGTATTAACCAAGAGAATAAATTCTCCGCCACCATAGATATATATTAAATAGAAATCAGTTTAATTACATGGACTGAAATTCAATGTTGGACACACATCCATTTACAAGTCCGTTCTGGGTCTGAACGAAACCGGAGATACCTTATTCCTCGTCCCGTATGTCCAATACAGAAGAGAGGCGCTCGCATATTCGGACAATCAAAAAGTACGTCCAGACAACTACCACTTTAACCCTTTACTAGTACTAACCAATGTCGGGCATCAGTAGTTATCCTCTCGATGTGAAGATCGTCGGTCTTCAATTGCCGTCTTTGATATCTTCGATTTAAATCGTCATATAATCATTTGAAATGAGATTGGACTCGGTCTTTTCAAATGATTCTCACATATATATAGTTTAAAACCATTTCATATCTATAATAATATTTAATAACGATTTATCACTATTTTTATCTATATAAAAAAAGCTAAATTAATTTATTGACACTTTGGGTCAATAGGCGGCCCTAGCACTGTTTTTATCAAAATTTGATTTACACTTATATCGTAATGTAACCGTTGGATTTTAACAAAATTTATATCGATGAAAAGATCTTCCCAAAGCTGTCCCGATGGTTCCATTTCTGGGAAAATCCGACGGTTGGATCTTTCCGCATAATCATTTAAAGTTACGATTCCGAAACGCAAACTACTGCGTGCGATTCGTTTAATTATAATTTATTTATATATATATATATATAGATATAGATATAGATATATACACACACACAATTATATATATATGTAACATTCAGCGATTTCCCTAATGTTTTTAATATGCCAAATAAGAGAATGTTTTTATTGGCATATTATATCTATGTACCGTCAAACATAATACATATCATTTACATGAAAATTTATTCAATGACGAGTCAACTTTGCATACAAATTCTACTATATGCAAATGTAAATATAAGTTTAATTTTGATAGTGCATATAAATGCTAATATTTGCAATGTAATTATAAATGTGATTTAAACAATGCAAATAAGTTCTAATATATGCAATGTAATTATAAATGTACTTTTAACAACGCATATAAATTCTAAATTATGCGATGTAATTTTAAATGTGCTTTTAACAATGCATATAAATTCTAATATATGCGATGTAATTATAAATGTAATTATAACAATTTCATTAAAAACAAAGTTTTTAATGTAAACATGTTTTATTTTGAAAATATGAACGTTTGACCAACTTCTATTATTACATTAAAAAGTAATTTTTTTTATGTAAAACATGTTTTCTTTTTAAAACATGAATCTTTATATAAATTTCTACTATTACATTAAAAGTGAATTTTTAATATAAAACATATTTTCATTTTAAAACATGAATACTTTTCTTATTTTAAACATTACATTAAAAATGTATATTTTTAATGAAATCATGTTTTGATTATAAAACATGTACATTTTTCTTATTTTTAACATTAAATTAATAATGTATATTTTTAATGAAATCATGTTTTGATTATAAAACATGTACATTTTCCTTATTTTTAACATTACACTAAAAATGTATATTTTTAATGAAAACATGTTTTGATGTTTAAAACATGTAAATTTTCTTTATTTTGAACATTACATTAGAAACGTGTATTTTTAATGAAAACATGTTTTGATTATACAACATGTACATTTTCCTTATTTTTAACATTACATTAAAATGTATATTTTTAATGAAAACATGTTTTGATTATAAAACATGTACATTTTCCTTATTTTTAGCATTACATTAAAAATGTATATTTTTAATGAAAACATGTTTTAATTATAAAACATGTACATTTTCCTATTTTTAACATTACATTAAAAATGTATATTTTTAATGAAGACATGTTTTGATTATAAAACATGTACATTTTCTTTATTTTTAACATTACATTAAAAATGTATATATTTAATGAAAACATGTTTTATTTTGATTGTAAATTCTAATTCAATCAAACAATGACAAAAGTGATATTTTAGTTGATTGAAAATTCTAATTCAATCAATAACAACAAAAGTGATATTTTAGTTTTGATTGAAAATTCTAATTCAATCAATAACAACAACAAAAGGGATATTTTGATTTTGATTGAAAATTCTAGTTCAATCAAAAATAAATGTGATATTTTTATTTGATTGGAAATTCTAGTTCAATCAAAAATAAAGGTGAAATTTTTATTTGATTGAAAATCCTAGTTCAATCAAAAGCAAAGGTGATATTTTTATTTGATTGAAAATCCTAGTTCATTCAAAAACAAAGGTGATATTTTTATTTGATTGAAAATTTAGGTCCAATCAAAAACAAAGGTGATATTTTTATTTGATTGAAAATCCTAGTTCAATCAAAAACAAAGGTGATATTTTTATTTGATTGAAAATTCAATTCCAACCAAATAAAATAAAGATGATGCTCCATTTTTGTTGAATATATTTGATTCAAAAAATTAACAACAAAAAAATGTCTGATTTATTTTTATGGCAAATTTAATAATAACACAATATCACCCAAATTACAGATGTACATTAACACATCATATACAGATCAAATCACGTAGCAAAGCATGTAGAAATATATAGCGAATCAATGAGAATACAATCATGATTTATTATAATTATTTAGAAAAAATAAAAATAAAAATAAAATAGAATTTCTCACTGTCTTTTGAATCTGAGTGATTCAGATCTGCAAATTTTTGCCAAAATTTGATCAGCTTAGAATCGGTTCAAGCCAGGACAGCAGCGTAGATCTTGGTTTCATGATCGTACAAGATTTGAAATCGTTCAATTTCGTGTTTGTATCAATTAGTTATGATTTTATTAAGATTTATAATCTTCTTAAATTAAATTATTAAAACAATAAAATGATTTACCCTTTCTTCCTTACTCATAAACACAGGACGACGGTATTTCAACTATGTTCGATTCTAGGGTTGGCTTTTGCAATCAAATGGTGCAGTGATTCGAAGATCGGATGGTGGCACCTCGACGGGGGAAGAATGGCGCGCAAGGGGGTCCCACCCTTAGCCAACTTGCGCACAACAAGGAAGGGGGCGGCAGCTTGTACGGTGGCGGTTCAGGGGCTCGGTTCTCGGAGCTCGTGCCACCTAGGACGATCCAACTGTATAGAACTGAAGAGGATGAAAATCTCTGAGAGCTTGAACTGGAGGAAGGGATTTCGGTTAAAGGATTGACGGATTTTAGAGGGAGAAGCAAGGAGTGATGTCGGCCATGGATAAAGGGAGTGGCGGCTATGTTACGATGGGATTAGGGTTTGGTAGAGATAAAGTGTATTTTTATAATATTTTAATCCTAATTTTTTCAAATAAGTCCATAAATTCTTAACAACTCCGATTTCAGTCCAACAGTTGTTTCAACCTAATCGCCCATGTTCCGGAACTAATGGGCTAGGTCCCGTCAGCCCAAACGACTGTTTTTGGCCTGATTTCTTTGATTTAAAATTTAAATCCTTTATTAAATTAATTCGATCGTATATTTAAATTCACCGGGGCCACATACGGACTCTAGAAATTACAGAGAAAATATATTTGGCTTTGTTTTGATGATACGGTTCTAACAAAATTAATTTCGTTAAATTTAGAGACCGTTTGAAAAATGGCTTTTTTAACGGTCGATCAGATTCAATAGAAATTATCAAATCAAAGTTTAGTTTGCTACGCTCACAAATTAATTCAAAAAATTCTAGAAAATTAAATTTAGCAATAATTTGACATTCCGGATCCGACGAAAGTGGTTTCGTCGCAAATGGAGGTCGTTTGTGAAATGGCCATTTATACGGGCTATAAATTATACTATATTCCATAGCGACTATTCTGAATATTCAACTGGCCATAACTTTTGTTTTCCACTATGAAATTTATATTTTTCGGATTCTTGGAAAGATATTTTTAAACAGACTTAGATATTTTTGGTTTCATTAAAATCCGTTTAGTTTTGAATCCTGTACATTCAATCAAAGTTCAACTTTGACTTTTCAAACTACCGTATGATTTCCAATTCCTTTTGAAATTAAAATAAATATATTCGCTCTAAATTAAAATAAATTTTTAAACATTACTATTTAAAATAAATTATTTTAATTATTTAAAATTCATTGAAATAGACAAAAAAAAAATTAACTGGTTCTGATTTTCCGGGTTGTTACAATCTCCCCCACTTAAAAGCTTTTCGTCCCAGAAAAGGAAACAATAGTAAAGTAGGAAACAAAACAGAAAATGCAAGACATTGTAAATGTACCTCAACACAAGAGTTACTCGGAGATGTCCACTCTGTACTTGGGATAAGTCTGTTTGATGCTATCTTCAGTCTTCTCTATGTACAGTCTCTAGGATCCCCGCTCCACTGCACTTTGATTAAGTAGATCCTCTTGTTCCTCATAACTCGGGTTTCCTTGCCAACAATTTTCACTGGTTCCCTCCTTACTGCTAGGCTCAGGGTATTCTCCAAATCTTGTTGTGCTGCTTCCTCCACAACTAAGTCTGGATCATGAACATGCTTCCGGAGTTGGGACACATGAAATACATTGTGAACCCCTAGCGACCAATCTGGCAACGGCACCCTATAAGTGAGAGTTCCAATCCTTTCAAGAATAGAGAATGGACTAATGAATCTCGGTGCCAATTTTCCAGTCTTCCCAAATCGAATTACACCTCCCAGTGGGGAAACCCTCAAATATACAAGATCACCAACAGAGAATTCTAAATCCCTTCTTCTTGCGTCTGCACAGCTCTTCTGTCGGCTTTGAGAAGCCACTAATCGCTTCTTAATAAAATCAACTTTATCTGCTACTTCATGAATCATGTCGGGACCCAATACTAATTGATTGTTGGGTTCCACCCAACATGCGGGAGATCTGCATGGCCTGCCATATTATGCTTCAAATGGCTACATCTGCAAGCTTGCTTGGTAACTATTAATGTAAGAGAATTCAACCAAGTGCAAATGATCTTCCCATGACCCGCCAAAATCAAGAATGCATGCTCGCAACAAGTATTCTAATATGCGGTTCACCCTCTCAGTCTGGCCATCTTTCTGAGGATGATTAGCGGTGCTCATATTCAACTTGGTCCCAAGCTCTTCTTTGAAAGCTTCCCAGAATTTGCAAGAAAATATCGGATTGCGATCACTAACAATGCTACTGGGAACTCCATGTAGTCTGACAATCTCTCTGAAATAAAGCTGTGCTAAACTTCGAGCTGTTCTATTAGATTTGACAAGGATAAAATGGGCGGTCTTTGTGAAGCGATCTACAATTACACATATACCTTCATTTCCTTTTCTAGTCTAGGGCAAACCATCAATAAAGTCCATAGAAATCTAGTCCTACTTCTAACCTGGAACATCTAGCAGTTGCAACAATCCTGCTAACTTTTGCTGATCGCTTTTGACTTGCTGGAAGGTGGGACATCTAGCAACATATATAGAAATGTCTCTCTTCATAGATGTCCACCGAAATGTGCGCTTGAGGTCATGATACATCTTGCTCACTCCCGGATGAATGCTGAGCTTAGATTTGTGACATTCATCCATTACTTCCTTTCTGAGCTCAAGAAGATTCGAAACATAAATTCGGCCAAATAGCCTCAGAACCCCTTTGTCGTCAATCTGGAAACTCGTGGGTTCGCCTTCCTTAACTCTTTTGCTAATTCTCTGAATAAATTAATCATTCTTCTGAAGACCAGAGATCTTATCGATCTAGAAAGGTGTAATAATGAGATTGGCGAGGTTAAGATTGGTACTGGTCGTATTTTTCCTGCTGAGTGCATCGGCTACTACATTGGCTTTCCCTGGTGTGTATAAGATGTCTAGGTCATAAGGCGCAAGGAATTCAACCCAACGTTGCTGCCTCAAGTTCAAATCTCTTTGGGTGAACAAATACTTCAAGGATTTGTGATTAGTATACAGCTCGAATTTCTCACCCAAGAGGTAATGCTTCCATATCTTTAGAGAAAATACTATAGCCATTAACCCAAGATCATGAGTGGCATAATTCCTCTCATGTGGTTTTAACTGACGGCTAGCATATGCAACTACTTTGTCCCTTTGCATTAGCACTGAACTAATACCTTAAATAGATAAAAGGATAACATGTTAGATTTGACATTAAAAATGTCATCTCTGACATGTTTATTTAGATAAAAAGAATAACCTTCTCTACAAGAGTCTGTCCAGGCTTTCAGATCCTGATTGCCATCAATAATGGTCAACACAGGAGCAATGATCAACCTCTATTTCAGTTCTTGGAAAGCTGCCTAACATTCGGGTGTCCAAATGAACTTTGTTTGTTTCTTAGTCAGCTTCGTCAATGGACAAGATAATTTTGAGAAATCCTTAACGAATTTCCGATAATAGCCAGCCAATCCTAAGAAACTTCTGACTTCTGTGGGAGTGCTAGGCTGCTTCCAATCTTGGATGGCTGAGATCTTTTCTGGATCTACCGAAATGCCTTCCTTTGATACAACATAGACGAGGAATTTCACCTCTTCTTTCCAGAATATGCATTTGGAGAATTTGGCCTTCAACACATTTCTTGGCAAAATCTCCAAGACTTCTTTCAGATGCTTTTCGTGTTTAGCAGTGGTTTTAGAAAAGATCGGGATGTCATCGATGAACACCAGCACGAATTTATTTAAAACATCTCAGAATACTCTATTCATCATATCAACGAAGTATGCTGGAGCATTGCATAAGCCGAAGGGCATCACTAGCCATTCATAAAATAAGTCTGGCCCTCTGAAAGCTATCAAAGGCACACACTCTTCGATAATGCATAGTTGATGGAAAGCTCTAGCTAGGTCCATCCTAGATAATACTCGTGCTCCATTAAAGCGGTCTAGTAGATCATCAATGTGTGGCAGTGGGTATTTATTTTTCAGTGTTTGCTTATTGAGGTCACCGTAATCCACACATAGCCTGAGGGTACCGTCTGACTTTGGGACAAACACCACTGATGCACCCCAGCTTGAGAAGCTAGGTCTGATCAGACCCTTCCACAAAAGTTGTTTAGTTTGATGGCTCATCTCCTCTTTTTATTTCAGTGTCATTCTCCGAATGGGGTGCACAATGGGCCTTGCATTAGGAACCAAGTCAATCCTGAAGTCGATTTCTCTGCGCGGAGGTAAGCTGTCAACTTCTTTGAACACATCCGCATAATCTCTGACGACAGGAATATCCTCAATAGAAGCAAAAGTGACTTCTAGAGAAGACCAAAATTCTTTCCTATCTGTGGCCGAGCCGTGGCAAAGTATAGTCATCATATTTCCGAATTTGGTTTTAATTCTGACTACTCTTTCAGCGCATAGTAACTCAGCCTTATACTCTGTTAGCCAATCTAGCCCAAGTATGATATCGTATCCAGAAAAACTCATAATGATCAAGTCAAAAGGAAACTGGAAGTAAGAATAAGAAACAGGCACTCTACAATACAGATCAAACATAAGTGAACCTCCTATCGAACTATGGGCTCTTATCAGTTCTTTAAGTTTTCTTGATTTCAATTTAAGCTTTTTAATCGTGTCGCTAGAAATAAAACTTCTAGATGAACTAGTGTCAAACGAAACTGTAATAGGAATGTTCTTAATGTTAAGAGTACCTCTTAAAACATCAGGTTTACCTGCTTCTTCAGAAGAAGACGGTGCAGCTGCTCCATTATAGACATGTGCCACCTGAGAACTCTTCAGCAACAAGCAGTTTGGCTTGATGTGCCCCTTCTAGTGACAATTATAGCATTCCCTCTTATCCTGAGAACTTTGACTAGATCCAGACTCATTTCTCTTTGGCCTCTTGGGAGATCGACATTCATAGTCGAAGTGCCCCATCTTCTGACAATTGAAGCATTTCACCTTAGATTTGTCCCTCTTTTTTTCCCTTAGGGCTTGGCAGTAGAAGGGTTGCCCGCCTCTGGCTTTCTGTCAGCTTTCTTTCTTTTGTTGTTGTTCTGATTCTTTTTACGCTCCTGTTGTACATTCCTATCGCTATCCTCATAATGGTTAGCCATTTTGATCACTTCATTGAAGGGGAGCTTGATGTGAGCAGTGACCCTGTTCAGGTATTTCTTGGAAAGGCCATTGATAAGTCTCTTGTTCTTCTGCACTAGTTCCTGGACTAGCTCTGGAGCATAGCGGGAAAGTTCCTCGAACTTCCGCACATATTCTGAAATGGTCATGTCACCTTACTTCAGATTGGCGAATTGATTATGGAGCCTCTCAACTTCCTACAAAGGGATATACTTGTCATTGAAGAGCTCTTTGAACCTGGCCCAAGACATGTTGGCCACATCATTGCCTATTTTGATGGTGGCCCATAAAATTTCAGCTTGGTCTTTCAATAGCCGTGTTGCCAAGAAGCGCTTGCATTGATCCTCCAATTCCAAACCTTCAAAGATTTTCTCATAGTTCTTTAGCCAGGCATGTGCCTCAATCACAGTCTCTCGGCCAGTAAAGGACACGCCCCCTAAATTTCTGCACTTCTTGGACATTTTGTCCAAATCAAATGGCTGCGGGGGTGGAGGTGGTGTTACAGCCTTTGGAGTAGGCTGTCTCTGGGCCGTAGGAGTCTCATCTCTAGCGGGTCCTCTAGCCCCACCTCTGCCTCGTGCTCTAGTTCATGGTATGGTGCTCATTTCTTTGTTAGTTCTGTCCCATTAAGGAAAGAGTGAGACTAACAGAAATGATAACTTTAAAGGAAAGCTTAAAAGTAGAGACATATGATAAGATGATAATGATGTAATGACTGATTAATATGTGCTATTCTATTGTGCTCATTCTAGGATATTAGTAATCCTATCTCTAATGAGCTACTTGCCTTAGAATTCTACTGATTCTATCTAGACAAATTGTTCTAATAATGTTATACTCCGAAGCTAAGGTTAACCTTTAGCTCTGATACCAACTGTGACAACCCCAAACTTCCGTAGTACGAAAGTAAGGATAATCATAGGAGTATAACATAAGTACAACAATAATAGATCTCAGATAATAGCATAACACATAAATTATTGCAGCGAAAATGAAAACGTCATCACGACATAACATCATAGACATCAGAATACGCAGTTACAAGATACACTTAGCAAAATAGAAGACTAAAACAAGGAAAGAAATAAAGTCACAATCTCCACCAAATACATCAAAGCTCAATAATGTCTAAATGTCTCAAGAAGCAAATAGAAAGATAAAAAGAAAAGATTCTTCATCTTCTTCCTTAGTAAGCTCCAATCCAGAAAGTATCCTGTGACGGCCCGCCCCGCACCAACCAACATTTCCAATGAAAGTGCGTTGTGCCGATGTCCAACCAGCACGGGACGGTCGCCAAAGAAAGGAAAAGAAGAAAATTTGAACTGGTAAGGAACCTGTAGAATGTCTCACAGCGCATGGAATAAAATATAATAATAACATACTTAACATAAAACAGGCGAGACAATGCATAAGCAGAAAACTAAACCATCATAGCAGCGGAAAATCCAAATATAGCTTATGTTCCACATCGTCGTTATTACAACTTTTAAAAACTATCTCTAAAGAAAAATAAGGAAGGTACACTACTAATGCCCAAAGTAGTAACCAGCAGCGACACACGGAGAATATCTATATATATCATACGTGGAAGCCTCCTGCTCGTCTCCGGCACAACTACTCGTGCATAGTCACCTGACCTGTCTCTAGTCTGCCCGTTTAAGAGCACCCAGAGTAATAAGAAGATACATAAAACTCTGGGTCAGACAAAAGTCTGGTATGAGCGATAAGCAGCAAAACAGAACATTAACAGGTATATTAAACCATACCTGAACCTGGATCTGCAACCAAAGAGTTAGCACAACAAGATGCACAATGCTCTAAGATGACACTAACATATGGTGCAAAGATACGGGGGTGGGGGTGTGCATGTCAAAGTAATGTCAAACAATCAAGCATAGCAACAATCCTCACATCTCTCACTCAGTGCGTAAAGCATATGATATCCACTGCTTTGATCACCCATATCCTTGCTATGATCATCTGCCCCATGGAGTCATGGCGACTCCACTGCACTAATCCATAGCCACCAGTCCTTGCTATATCCACTCTGCCCCCATGAAGTCATAACAACTCCATTGCACTGGCTCATAGCCATGCTAAGATCACTCTGCCCCATGGAGTAATAACTATCCCACTGCACTGATCTGTAGCCTAACAATCGTCTCTCGGTGGTGAATCAAAGCTATGGACGTCGACAACTCCTTAGTACATGTCTCGCAGCAAAGTCCAACTCATGAAGTTAACTCGTTGGTTCCCAACTGTTTCTGGAGTTCTACTTCCCATTTGGACTACCTTTGCATCTCGGATTTCGGTCTCCTCCGGATCGGTTTGGCCCTTCACTTCACTTTGCTTCGGATCGTAGTCACCCATCGGTTTGATCTCCATCTGGTTCGGGTCGGTTCGTGATGCATGGAGCGGCTCGTGGTGCTCCGGTTCGGATCTCTCCTGGTCACGAATGGCTTTGTTCATGGTCATCCCATCGGGTTAGGTCGTGGCTGTATCATCGGATCGGTTCGTGGCACACTCCAAGTCGGATCGGCTATCGTGGCACTCTGGTTTGGTCCTCCTCTTCATGCATCGAGTCGTGGCTTGCTTCCTCAGGTGGTTCGTTGGACCTTGTCCAGGTCGGGTCGGAGAGCTTCAGATACGAGCGGATCGGCTCGTGAGGGGGTGTCACAATCGGCTCGGGAGATCCGATCCGGTCCACTTTTCTGCATTGTTTCCTATGGCTTTTCCAGCAACTGTTTACGCCTCACGACGGCGTTTTCGACCAATCTAACTCCACTAGACAATCTAAACATTCCAAACATTAACAGCAACACACATGATCAACCACAAACACTAAAACAACAATCTAATATGTCAAAACGGATCAAATATACCCAAAACCCATATTTTCCCCTTAAGCATGTTTAAGCAAATCTAATGATAGGATTAGCAAAACTTAACCTAATTAACCCAAACTTCTAACAAAGGTCTTAAACGGTGTTCAAGAATTCCAAAACATTTTTACAAAATTTACTAATAAATTCGCTAATTAACACTAATTACCCCTAATTAACCATAATTAGTGTAAAAACAATGCTAATCACTCACCTTGGCCACAAACAAACTATAGATCTAAAATATTATCTGATTTGGGTTGAATATCTGTGCAACACAGCAGCTCTATTCCCAATTTGATGCTAATTTGCCTTGATTTGATGTAGCATGGCTTAAACTTCAATTAGGAAGCGATTAGGAGCGATTTGGGATGAAATTAGAAGGTGGAGACCATGTCTAGGGTTACAGAAATGTTTTAGGCGGCTGAAAAATGAAATAAAATTTGTTCTCCTACTGTTCTCAGCCTCCCCATAACCCTAATCCCTAAATGGGTTATGGGCCCATTCACTAATCACCTCATTTGGCCCGATTAAGCAGTTTTCACCTTCTAAATCTTATTTCAGCCATATCTCCCAAACGGTAAGTCCGTTTTTCACATGTGACCACTGTACGGAAAGGTAAACCATCGTCCGGATCTAATGGAAGCGGTTTCAGGTCGAAACTCTTTACCAATCAAAAGTTATGGCCAAAACAAGATCAGCTAGGGGCAAAATGGTCATTTAAAAATTGGCAAAAATCATGAACATGGGAAATGACCCCAATAGTCGTCTCCCAAAGTTACATGACTATACGACTTCGCATGAGAAAGAAATAAATATTCTACATCCTTCGACGCGTAGAATGCGGGTCGTTACATTCTCCCCCCTCCCCTTAAGAAATTTCGCCCCCAAAATTCCTTAACTAAGAAACAAGTAAAGGATCCCGCATGCCTACCAACCATTCACAACAATCAAACATGCAAAACAACAAACAATTCTATCCTAGCATGCGGAAAACTAAATTGTGATTAAAATCTTACCAGGCAAAGAGTTCTGGATACGTCTTCCTAATTCTCTCCTCTGTCTCCCAAGTAAAGTCATTCTCATTCTCGTCCCATTGAACTTTGACTAGATTCACTGCATTCCTTCGAAGTTGCTTCATATCGTGCTCGACAATACGAATCGGCTTGCGGTTCCCAACCGCCTCGGGTCTGCTTTAATATCATCCAACTGATCAAGTGAAATAGCCACTTCGGGGTTATGCACGAATTTCCTTAACTGGGAAACATGAAATACGTTATGAACTCCCGCCATCTTGTCTGGCAACTCAACTTTATATGCCAAATTCCCAACTTGCTCGAGGATTGGGAATGAACCAACAAATCTTGGTGTTAACTTGCCTCTTCTACCAAATCGTATACGGTCTTCAATGGAGAAATCTTGACAAACACCAAGTCTCCAATGGAGAATTTTAAATCTCTTCTCCTCTTATCAGCATAACTTTTCTGCCTATCTTGGGCAGCCATCATTCGTTGTCGGATAACCTTGATCTTATCTGAGGTTTCTCTTATCACATCTGGCCTAAGCACAAACTTCTCACCAGTTTCTAACCAACATGACGGTGAGTTACATGGTCTTCTATACAAAGCTTCAAATGGAGCCATACCAATACTGGACTGATAACTATTATTATATGCAAACTCTACTAAATGCAAATGGCCATCCCATGACCCACCAAAATCTAATATGCAAGCTCTCAAGAGATCTTCTAATACTCGATTCACCCTCTCTGTCCGACCGTCGGTTTGAGGATGGTACGCGGTACTGAGATATAATTATGACCCTAGAGCCTCTTGTAAGCTCTTCCAAAACCCACTAGTTAACAACGGGTCTCGGTCACTCACAATGCGTTTAGGTACTACATGAAATCTCACTACCCACTTCATATACAGTTCTGCTAACTTAGCTGCTGTTCTATTCGACTTGACGGGTGTAAACCTTGCACTCTTAGTCAGTCAGTCCACAATCACCCAAATGCTATCATGGCCCGATCTAGTCCTTGGTAACCCATCAATGAAATCCATTGAGACTTGTTCCTATTTCCATTCTGGAACTTCTAATGGTTGCAACAACCCACTAGGCTTCTTTTGCTCAGCTTTAACTAGCTGGCAATTCATGCATTTGGATATAAACTTCCCAACGTCTCTTTTCATTCCTTCCCAGTAGTAAGTCTGCTTCATGTCCTGATACATTTTGTTACCACCGGGATGGATGGTCAGTTTCGAGTGATGGCATTCTTTAAGCACTTCATCTCTCAATCCATCGACATTAGGCACAACTATTCTTTCATTCTTCCTGAGCCATCCATCTCGATCAAGCCCATACTTGTCCATATCCCTATCGATACCCATCTCTAACTTGGAGATGATTTCTAATAAGTTATGATCGTCCCTCTGACTGGAACCAATCCGCTCAATCAAAGTGGGTCTGATCATTAAACTTGCTAATACTTCTGGATCCAATTCACACTTTGGTCTAAAATCATACCCAGCGATGTACTCCAGTTGCTTCCGTTCTAGAAACATAGCCCTAAACTGGCATGTCTTCTACTCAATGCATCAACTACCGCGTTGCCCTTTCCTAGTGTATATGCGATATCGAAATCGTAGGAAGCCAAGAATTCTAACCACCTTTGTTGTCGAAGATTTAGATCCTTATGACAGAAAAGATACTTTAACGATTTATAATCGGTAAAAAACTCGAATCTTTCTCCCAAGGGATAATATCTCCACATCTTCAATGCGAACACGACCGCTACCAATTCCAAATCATGGGTAGGATACCTTTTCTCATGCGGTTTCAGTTGCTGACTAGGATAAGCTACAACCGTACCTCCTTGCATCAATACAACACCTAGTCCGGTACCACAGGCATCTGTGTATACCGGCATCTCTTCATTCCCTTTAGGAATGGCTAACACTGGTGCATATGTCAACTTTTCCTTTAGACTCTTAAATGCATTCTCGCACTTTTCGCCCCAAACAAAAGTTTGATTTTCTTGGTCAACTGAGTCAACGGTGCCACTATCTTGGAGAAGTCTTGGATAAATTTATGATAATATCTAGCTAATCCCAAGAAACTTCTTACATCTGTTGCATTCTTGGGCATAGACCAGTCTTGTACTGTAGCCACTTTCGCAGGGTCCATGGAAATACCATTCTATGAAACAACATGGCCCAAAAATCTCACTTCCCTCTTACAGAAGTGACACTTAGAAAACTTTGCTTTCAGTTGGTGTTTTCTCAACACCTCCACCACTATCCTTAGATGTTCCTTGTGTTCTTCCTCTGTCCTCGAATAAACTAAGATATCATCCACAAACATAAGAAAAAAACTTATTCAATTAATCTCTGAATACCCTATTCATAAGATCCACAAAATATGCTGGTGCACTAGTCAACCCGAATGGCATGAACAACCACTCATAGAATCCAGACGGTGTCTGAAAGGCCGTTCTAGCTATACTCTCAGCTTCCACCCTAAGCTGATGAAAACCTGTCATGAGATCGAACTGGAAGAACACTCTCGCGCCACCCAATTGATCAAACAAATCATTTATTCGCGGTAGAGGATACTTATTCTTCCTTGTCACCTTATTCAACTCACGGTAGTCCACACACAATCGAAGGGAACCATCTGCCTTGGTAGTAAACACAACTGGTGCTCCCCACTCAGAGACACTTCTTCGGTTAAATCCCTTCTTCAAAAGATCGCTCACTTGCACCCCGAGCTCTCGCTGCTCCCTTGGCGCCATACGACGAAGTGGCATCACTATAGGCCTGGCATCTTTCACTAAATCAATATGAAACTCAATCTCTCGGTGTGGTGGAAGTCTGGTCACTTCCTCGAAGACGTCCGGATACTGGTCAGCCACGCGAATATCTGACAACTCATTATGCAGGATGTCCAGGGAATTTAGAAAACTAGCCATTACCCCATCACTAGGTAGACCACCAAACACTACCCTGTGCCCATCATCGCTCTAACTGTCACCAAAAAGCCCTCACAGTCTACCACCACCCTGTATCTTTGGAGCCAATCGACTCCCAAAATAATGCCAAACCCAGTAAAGCCCAAAACAAAGAAATCAAAAGAAAACATACATCCATGACTCGACTAGACCACATTACGACAAAGGCTAGTTGAACCACCAATCGGGTTTGTCACTGCTAAAGGTCTATCGATTATCTCGGGTTCCAGTCACAACCTATCTACTAGGTCACTAGATATGAAGGAACGGGAAGCTCCAGTATCATACAATACTCGAACAGAAACATCATAAACAGAAAGCATACCTTGATGACGACATTCTTTCCTTTCTCCGCCGCGGTTGGGGCATTCGACGAAGAAGAAACAGCATTAAGAGCATATGCTTTCACAATCTGCTTCTCTTTAAGGGTTGCAGACATTTATCCTTGTGATGTCCCACTTCGCCACAGTTGAAGCACTTCCTGTCCGCTGGCTTCGCTCGACATTCTTTAGCATAATGGCCCTTCTTGCCACATCCAAAGCACTCCACATCTTTTTTATTCTTTTTCTTCTGGCTATTCTTGGTCTGATTCTGCTTTCTCTTATTCTGAGAACCATTCTTGCCTCCACCGCTTGCTTGTGGTTTTGGCTCCTCTACAGATGCAACCTCAGTCTTCGACTTAGGGTATAGACTCTCTGATCTCAGAGCTTTCCCCACAATCGATTCAAACGTCTCATCGATATGGTTTATAAGCCTTTCCCCCAAGTGCTGATCTAAGCCTGTTATGAACTTCTCATTCTTCTTCTCGGGAGTGTCAATAAGAGACAATCCATACTTCGATAAAGTATCGAACTCAGCAATATACTCTGAGACTTCCGTACCATTCTGATTAAGCTCCAAGAACTTCCTAAACAACTCTGACTTCTGAGCAGCTGGGATAAACTTTTCACCGAATCGGGCCTTAAACTGATCCCATGTAACTTGATCCTCTGGAGTATCTGCCTTAATAGCATTCCACCAATTCATCGCCCGTCCTTGCAGCTGACGAGATGCTAGCTTTCTCTTCGTCGCATCCTCGATACCCAAGTCTTCGAAGATACGCTCACAGCTATCCAACCAATCCTAAACTTCTATAGCTGATTTCGTTCTGTGGAACAGCTTTTCACCAAGACTAGTGCAATCCTTGCATAGCTTGGCGAAATCGACCCTAGGAGCCTGCATAGCTACACCACAACCATTTGCACCATTAGGAGCTGACCTCTGAACATCCCTAAGCACCCCTCTCATGAGGTCAGTGAACATCGTCCTCATATCAGGAGCATTCCCATTATTAGCTCCTCTACCAGTACCCCTAGTATATCGGCTCATCGTTCAATCTGTAAGGAGAAAACGATTAACTATCTCTTCAATGGTGCCAGTGCAGTGCGACTTCATCCTTAAATACACTAATAGTATATATATATATAACTTTTGAAAACCAAAATATAACAAATACGCGCTCTCATATACATACTATCTCTCTCTAGTGTCTTTCCTAGGTTAACTACGCAACATAGAGCTCTGATACCATATGTGATGGCCCGCCCCGCACCAGCCGACATTTCCAATAAAAGTGCGTTGTGCCAATGTCCAACCAGCACGAGACGGTCGCCAAAGAAAGCAAAAGAAGAAAATTTGAACTAGCAAGGAACCTGTAGAATGTCTCACAGCGCATGGAATAAAATATAATAATAACATACTTGACATAAAACTGGCGAGGCAGTGCATAAGCTGAAAACTAAACCATCATAGCAGCTGAAAATCCAAATACAGCTTATGTTCCACATCATCATTATTTCAACTTTTAAAAACTGACTCTAAAGAAAAATAAGGAAGGTACAATACTAATGCCCAAAGTAGTAACCAGCAGCGAACAGGGAGAATATATATATATCATACGTGGAAGCCTCCTGCTCGTCTCCGGCACAGCTACTCGTGCATAGTCACCTGACTTGTCTCTAGTCTGCCCGTTTAAGAGCACCCAGAGTAATAAGAAGAGACATAAAACTCTAGGTCAGACCAAAGTCTGGTATGAGCGATAAGCAGCAAAACAGAACAATAACAGGTATACTAAACCATACCTGAACCTAGACCAGCAACCAAAGAATTAGCACAACAAGATGCACAATACTATAAGGTGACACTAACATATGGTGTAAAGATATGTGGGTGGGGGTGTGCATGTCATAGTGATGTCAAACAATCAAGCATAGCAACCATCCTCACATCTCTCACTCAGTGCATAAAGCATACGATATCCACCGCTTTGATCACCCATATCCTTGCTATAATCACTCTGCCCCATAGAGTCATGGCGACTCCACTGCACTGATCCATAGCCACTAGTCCTTGCTATGTCCACTCTGCCCCATGAAGCCATAACGACTCCATTGCACTGGCTCATAGCAATGTTATGATCACTCTGCCCCATGGAGTAATAACTACCCCACTGCACTGATCTGTAGCCTAACAATTGTCTCTCGGTGGTGAATCAAAGCTATGGACGTCGACAACTCCTTAGCACACATCCTGCAGCAAAGCCCAACTCATGAAGTTAACTCGTTGGTTCCCAACAGGATCCTGAGTTCTACTTCCCATTTGGACTACCTTTGCATCTCGGGTTTTGGTCTCCTCCGGATCGATTTGGCGCTTCACTTCACTTTGCTTCGGATCGTAGTCACCCATCGGTTTGATCTCTATCTGGTTGGGTCGATTCGTGATGCATGGAGCGGCTCATGGTGCTCCGGTTCGGATCGTGGATCTCTGTTCACAAATGGCTCCGTTCGTGGTCATCCCATCGGGTCGGGTTGTGGCCATAGCATCGAATCAGTTCGTGGCACACTCCAAGTTGGATCGGGTATCGTGGCACTCCAGTTTGGTCCTCCTCTTCATGCATCGAGTCGTGGCTTGCTTCCTCAAGCGATTCGTGGGACCTTGTCCAGGTCGGGTTGGAGAGCTTCAGATACGAGCGGATTGGCTCGTGAGGGGGTGTCACGATCGGGTCGGGCGATCCGATCCGGTCCACTTTTCTGCACTGTTTCCTACGGCTTTTCCAGCAACTGTTTACACCTCACAATGGCGTTTTTGACCAATCTAACTCCACTAGACAATCATAAAACATTCCAAATAGTAATAGCAACACACAAGATCAACCACAAACACTAAAACAACAATCTAGTATGTCAAAACGGATCAAAGATACCCAAAACCCATATTTTCCCCTTAAGCATGTTTAAGCAAATCTAATGATCGGATTAGCAAACCTTAACCAAATTAATCCAAACTTCTAACAGAGGTCTAAAACGGTGTTTAAGAAATTTTAAACATTTTTCCAGAATTTATTAATACATAAATTTGCTAATTAACACTAATTACCCCTAATTAAGCATAATTAGTGTAAAAACAATGTTAATCAGTCACCTTTGCCACAAACAAACTATAGATCTGAAATATTATCTGATTTGGGTTCAATCTCTATGCAACACAGCATATCTATTCCCAATTTGATGCTAATTTGCTTTGATTTTATGTAGCTTGGCTTAATCTTCAATTAGGAAGCGATTATGAGCGATTTGGGATGAAATTAGAAGGTGGAGGCCATGGCTAGGATTAGAGAAATGTTTTAGGCGGCTGAAAAATGAAATAAAATTCATTTTCTTACTGTTCTAAGCCTCCCCATAACCTTAATCCCGAAATCGGTTATGGGCCCATTAACTAATCACCTCATTTGGCCCGATTAAGCAGTTTTTCACCTTCTAAACCTTATTTCAGTCATATCTCCCAAACGGTAAGTCCGTTTTTCATATGTAACCACTCTATGGAAAGGTAAGCCATCATCCGGATGGAAGTGGTTTCAGGGCAAAACTCTTTAGCAATCAAAAGTTATGGTCAAAACAAGACCAACTAGGGGCAAAACGGTCATTTAAAAATTGGGAAAAATCATGAACATGAGAAATGACCCTAATAGTCGTCTCCCAAAGTTACATGGCAATACGACTTCACATGAGAAAGAAATAAATATTCTACGATCCTTCGATGCATAGAATGCGGGTCGTTACATATCCATACCTAAAACCTGTCATTTGGCTGCCCGTGTGGAAAGAGGGCACCCGAGTTTGCAAAGTGAAACAAACTACGAGTCATTCATGGGAATGGTATAAGAAATATTTTCTAACTAACAATATGGCTAATCACAGGACCACACCACTAATGCGGAACGGGTTTACTCCATTGGATTGCTAGTGCATAAGTTTAATAAATTTTATTTCAAAAACAACGCAATGCTTTTTAGAAAATGAAATCATTATAAGACTCAAGTCCCATCACACAATGCAATGCAAACGGAGGATAAAGTTTTACCTTATAATGATCAAAAATGCTTGATATGCAAAAAATAATATTTTTAATATTATTACTAGTGTCTAATATGTTTCAAAAATACTTAAAAGTAAATGTATCAATCCTAGGCAGCATAGCTACCATATACTATGTCGCCATATATAGGTTTACAATCAAAACCGTAATGTCATATTGGAGATTGGATTTCCATCATGAGTCAAGGCTATGGCGATCTCCTAACTGATTCGAGACACTCTAGCAATGTTCAGGGTCCCCTGCAGTGAACCCTTGGATACTGCAGGGCCGGTCCATAAATAACGTTAGCGGATTGGCAATTCCTGAACACACGCTTCCCGATCCTATTGGATCTATAAAATTGTCACAATCGACCAATAAATCCGAGGAGCCTCATTCAATCAACCACATAAGTAAAAATGTCGGGTCTCGTAAAAACCCAAACACCACTTTTAGCTACAAAGAAACGTGTGCACTCCCTGCGTTCCCTTGTCCCGTTTCTGACTCAACCGGGGTGTGAGGCTCGCGAGATAACGTTATACACAAAGTTTTTCCGAAATAGGCTATACTTTGATCATCATCCATGAGGCTCTGCTTTTCAACAAAAGCCTCGATCAATTGCATCTTGGCATGTCATATTGACAATTCATGCCATGCGATCGATGACTACCAATATATAACCTTTGAGCTCATGCGTCTCGAAGAAGGGTGTTAAGCAAGAGAATAAATTCTCCGCCACCACAGATATATATTAAATAGAAATCAATTTAATTACATGGAATGAAATTCAATGTCAGACACACATCCATTTACAAGTCCGTTCTAGGTCTGAACGAAACCGGAAACACCTTATTCCTCGTCCCGTATGTCCAATACGGAAGAGAGGCACTCGCATATCCGGACAATCAACAAGTACGTCCGGATTACTACCACTTTAACTCTTTACTATTAGCTAACCAATGTCGGGCATCAGTAGTTATCCTTTCGATGTGAAGATCACCGGTCTTCAATCGCCGTCTTTGATATCTTCGATTTAAATCGTCGTATAATCATTTGAAATGAGATTGGACTTGGTCTTTTCAAATGATTCTCGCATATATATAGTTTAAAACCATTTCATATAGTTAATAGTATTTAATAACGATTTATCGCTATTTTTATCTATATAAAAATAGCAAAATTAATTTAATGACGCTTTGGGTCAATAGGTGCCCCTGGCGTTTTTTTCATCGAAATTTGATTTACACTTATCTCGAAATCTTACCGTTGGATTTTAACAAAATTTATATCGTTGGAAAGATCTTCCCAAAGCGGTCCTGACTGTTCCAGTTTTGGGAAAATCCGACGGTTGGATCTTTCGGTATAATCGTTTAAAGTTACGATTTCGAAACGCGAACTACTGCGCGTGATTCGTTTAATTTTAATTTATATATACACACACACACACACACACACACACACACAACTATATATATAAGCCATTCAACGATTTCTCTTACAATTTTAATATGCCAAATAAAAGAATGTTTTTATTGGCATATCATATCTATGTACCGTCAAACATAGTATATATCATTCACATGAAAATTTATCCAATGACGAGTCAACTTTGCATATAAATTCTAATATATGCAAATGTAAATATAATTGTAATTTAGACAGTGCATATAAATGCTAATATATGAAATGTAATTATAAATGTGATTTAAACAATGCATATTAATTCTAATATATGCAATGTAATTATAAATGTACTTTTAACAACGCATATAAATTCTAATATATGCGATGTAATTTTAAATGTGCTTTTAACAACGCATATAAATTCTAATATATGCGATGTAATTATAAATGTAATTATAACAACACATTTAAATTCTAATATCAATGTAATTATAAATGTAATTATAACAATTTCATTAAAAACAAAGTTTTTAATGTAAACATGTTTTATTTTGAAAACATGAACATTTGACCAACTTCTATTATTGCATTAAAAAGTGAATTTTTTATGTAAAACATGTTTTCTTTTTAAAACATGAATCTTTATCTAAATTTCTACTATTACATTAAAGTGAATTTTTAATGTAAAACAAATTTTCATTTTAAAATATGAATACTTTTCTTATTTTTAACATTACATTAAAAATGTATATTTTAATGGAATCATGTTTTGATTATAATACATGTACATTTTCCTTATTTTTAACATTACAATAAAAACGTATATTTTTAATGAAATAATGTTTCGATTATAAAAAATGTACATTTTCCTTATTTTTAACATTACATTAAAAATGTATATTTTTAATGAAAACATGTTTTGATTATAAAACTTGTACATTTTCCTTATTTTTAACATTACATTAAAAATGTATATTTTTAATGAAAACGTGTTTTGATTTTTAAAACATGTACATTTTCTTTATTTTTAACATTACATTAAAAATGTATAATTTTAATGAAAACATGTTTTGATTATAAAACATGTACATTTTCCTCATTTTAACATTACATTAAAATGTATATTTTTAATGAAAACATGTTTTGATTATAAAACTTGTACATTTTCCTTATTTTTAACATTACAATTAAAATGTATATTTTTAATGAAAACATGTTTTGATTATAAAACATGTACGTTTTCCTTATTTTTAACATTACATTTGAAATGTATATTTTTAATGGAAACATGTCTTGATTATAAAACATGTACATTTTCTTTATTTTTAACATTACATTAAAAATGTATAATTTTAATGAAAACTTGTTTTGATTATAAAACATGTACATTTTCCTTATTTTTAACATTACATTTAAAATGTATATTTTTAATGAAAACATGTTTTATTTTGATTGTAAATTCTAATTCAATCAAACAATGACAAAAGTGATGTTTTATTTGATTGAAAATTCTAATTCAATCAATAATAGAAAAAGTGATATTTTAATTTTGATTGAAAATTCTAATTCAATCAATAACAACAACAAAGTGATATTTTGATTTTGACTGAAAATTCTAGTTCAGTCAAAAACAAAGGTGATATTTTTATTTGATTGAAAATTCTAGTTCAATCAAAAATAAAGGTGATATTTTTATTTGATTGAAAATCCTAGTTCAATCAAAAACAAAGGTGATATTTTTATTTGATTGAAAATCCAAGTTCAAACAAAAACAAAGATGATATTTTTATTTGATTGAAAATTCAAGTTCAATCAAAAACAAGGGTGATATTTTTATTTGATTGAAAATCCTAGTTCAATAAAAAACGAAGGTGATATTTTTATTTGATTGGAAATTCAATTCCAACCAAATAAAATAAAGATGATGCTCCATTTTTGTTGAATATATTTGATTCAACAAAATAACAACAAAAAAATGTTTGATTTATTTTTATGGCAAATTTAATAATAACACAATATCACCCAAATTACAGATCTACATTAACACATCACATACAGATCAAATCACGTAGCAGAGCATGTAGAAATATATAGCGAATCAATGAGAATATAATCATGATTTATTATAATTATTTAGAAAAAATAAAAGTAAAATAGAATTTCTCACTATCGTTTGAATCTGAGTGATATAGATCTGCTAATTTTTGCCAAAATTCAATCAGCTCAGAATTGGTTCAAGTCAGGACAGCAGCGTAGATCTTGGTTTCACGATCGTACAGGATCTGAAATTATTCAATTTCAGATTCGTATCAATTAGATATGATTTTATTAAGATTGATAATATTTTTAAATTAAATTATTAAAATTATAAAAGGATTTACCCTTTCTTCCTTACTCAGAAACACAGGCCGACAGTATTTCAACTATGTTCGATTCTAGGGTTGGCTTTTGCAATCAAATGGTTCATTGATTCGAAGATCGGATGGTGGCACCTCGACAGGGGAAGAATGGCATGCAAGGGGGTCCCACCCTTGTGTAATGGCGCGTTTTGTTAGCTGTCGAATAATTAATTTATTTAATGTTTTATATATCGATTTGGCGATATCGATAACTTAAAGTAAAACGTTCGAACTTATAATTTATAATTATAATTAAAACGAACTTGAAATGGCGCTGCAGTTCGTTAATTGGCGATTCAAACTTCAACTGAATATACAGGGACCGTTTGAAGTCGGATTTCTGTGAAACAAGAAACGTGTGGAGCTGGTGGAGTATATCTTTCTAGTAGAAGAGAAAAATCGGGATTTCATCGTGTAGATTTTGGTGTATGTCCAAATCAAATTCTGAAATAGTCGCTATAGAATCGTTTATCGACCATAACTGTATATTCGATATAACTGGAGATCGGTTTTGAATTTAGACGAGGTTCTTTAGAGACATAACGATAATTAAATTTTTAGAATTTTTCTGTAATTTTTAATTAATTTAATAAGCGACTTTTTATTTGAAGTATTTTGCACCCTGAATCGATATTTTTGGGGTTTCAAAATATGAGTCCACCTACCGGTATTATTATATTTTCGGGATCGTGGCACCGAGTTAATTACAACGACATGTTTACTTCGGTCGACAACAGTTTGTAAAGGGAGGAAATTCTTTATTTCGTGATGGGGTACATTTAAACTTTTACACATAAAAATATCCTAATTCATGTGTGACCAAACAGAAGCCACGAACCACCTCCTCAAGCCGGCCGTTTCCTTTGGTTCAAAATAAAGTACTTGGCCCTTTGAAAATCCTCACAAATAAATATCTAACATATAAATATACGTCCATCTCTAAAACCCATTCGGACCTCTCTATTTTCTATCTTCAGCAAAATAAAAGTAGCCGCCTCCTTCCAATCCTAAAATCAACGAATCCAAACAAAATACTAAACCGAATCGAACCCTACTGGAGTGCGGAGTTTTTTCTTGTTTTAAAGAGACTGGCGGTCAGGGTTTAAAACAAATGGGAATGGAAGATGTGTAACTGGAAGCGGGGTAACAGTGTTGCAAATGGGAACGAAAGGGTCTGTGTTCATATGGATGAGGATGACGGCTTTCTAGAAGAGGCCGTGAAGTCTGTAGTCAAGGTGAGGAGTGGTACGACTTTTCTGGTTCCGTGAATGGCCATTTCTTTTGATGAGCGGTTACTGGAGTCGCGGATATCATTTGAGGAAGAAGTCGGGTCGAGATTTGAGGGGATGAGTACATGTAATTTGTGAAGTGGAGTATGATGGTTATTACAGGTTTCGATTTAGTTGAAGAACGAGTTAAAGGACGAGGTTGAAATGTCCATTTGAAAGAGGAATTCACATCTGTTCTCCCTGGAGGAAGGAGATTTTACTATAGGGTGGGTGGTTACGTGGTATGTGATGAGCGATGTAAGGGACGGCTGAGGTGAACTGGAGTTTCCATCACGATGTTTTACTGAGGAGCCGCATTTCTAAGAGGAAGAAGTAAGCTACGGGTTTGGGTATCCAAGTTGAAAGTGGGCCGTGTGTTATAAGGAATTCAGCGAAACAAGATCCTTTGGGATCGTATGGACGAGAGCAACACAATGGAACTGACTGGGAGTGAATCCGAGCTCGTTACAATTTATGGCGAAATAAATTGTCCGACTGAATCAAATAACGCAAACCGTTATTCAACGGCTAACGCGCAAAAGTGAGTAAAACTCACCAACTCTGAACAGTTATATTTTTATATTGTATTCTTAGAACTGTTAATCATCTGTTGATTGCTGTGTGTTGGTTGATTGATTGAACTGCTAGTCAGTTAGTGGAAATTATATATATATATATATATAAATATATATATAAAAACCGTTAAATATTTATATATCGATTCTGCTATCAGAATAATTTATATTGAACTGAAAGTGATGATAATCATATTGTGTAACATCTGTGGATGCAGGGAGACAGGTTGGAGGAATCCAACTGGATTCCTCAACAGTTATTTTTACTGTGATTCATGTATTGTGATATATAAATGTGATATATATAATCTGTTGTGATTACATGTGATTGGATGATATTTATCGTTGTTAGATGATGTGTTAAAAACCATAAGTTAACCAAAGCGAGTTAGTCGAGTTAAACAAAGAAGTTGGTTAAGTTAACCAAAGCAAAGTTAGTCGAGGTAAACAAAGTAATTGGTTAAGTAAATCAAAGCAAGTTAGTTAAGTTAAACTAAGTGGTTAATCAAAGTAAAGTAGTTAAGTTAAAGTGATTAATCGATGTGAATTAGTTAAGTTAAACTAAAGGATTAATCGATGTGAATTAGTTAAGTTAAACTAAAGGATTAATCGATGTGAATTAGTTAAGTTAAACTAAGTGGTTAATCGAAGTGAATTAGTTAAGTTAACTAAGTGGTTAATCGAAGTAAATTAGTTGAGTTAAACTAAGTGAATCGGTTAGAGTTAATCAACGTGAATTAGCTAAGTTAAACTAAGTGGATTTGTTCAGTTAATCAAGATGAGTTAACTCAGTTAGGTTAAACCAGTAGAGTTAACTAGTTGAGTTAACCAGTTAGAGTTAATCAGTTAGGTTAAACCAGTTAGAGTTAACCAGTTAGGTTAAACCAGTTAGAGTTGACCAGTTAAAGTTGACCAGTTAGAGTTGACTAGTTAAAGTTGACCAGTTAGAGTTGACCAGTTAGAATTGACCAGTTAGAGTTGATCAGTTAGAGTTATCCGAAGTAGAATTATCGAGTATAGTGTATTCGAGAGAAGAGAAATCGAATATAGTTTATTCGAGTGGAGAAATCAAATGTTATTCATTTGAGAAGAGTTATCGAATATAGTTTATTCGAGTGGAGAAATCAAATGTTATTCATTTGAGAAGAGTAATCGAATATAGTTTATTTGAGTGGAGAAATCAAATGTTATTTATTTAAGAAGAGTTATCGAATATTATTTATTCAAAGAGTAGTTATCGAATATGAGTTATTCGAAGTTAGTTAATCCAAAGGAGTTATTCGAAGTTAGCTAATCCAAAGGAGTTATTCGAAGTTAGCTAATCCAAAGGAGATATTCGAAGTTAGTTAATCCAAAGGAGTTAGTCGAAGAGTTAATCGAATATAGTTATTCGAAAGAAAGAGTTAATCGAATATAGTTATTCGAAAGAAAGAGTTAATCGAATATAGTTATTCGAAAGAAAGTGTTAATCGAATATAGTTATTCGAGTAAAGTTAAAAGAGTTAATCAAATATAATTTATTCGAATAGAGTTAGAGAAGTTAATCGAATATAGTTCATTCGAATAGTGTTGGAGGAGATATCGAATACAGTTTATTTGATAGGATAGAAGTGAATATAATTCATCAATTAAGTTATTCGAATTAGTTATTCGAATAGAGTTAAACACGTAGGAGTAAATTGAATATCAGTTATTCAATTTGAGTTAATCGAATTTAGTTATTCGAGAAGAGTTAAATCGAATTTAGTTATTCGAAAGGAGTTAATCAATTTGAGTTAAGTTAATCGATTTGAATTAAGTTGAATCGAAATGGAGTAAATCGATTAGAATCAGGTTAATCGAGTTAGAGTAAATCGAATATTGGTTATTCGAAGGTAAGTTATTCGAATTAGTTATTCGAAGGAGTTAATCAAATGAGTTGATCCAAAGGAGTTAGTCGAATATTATTTATTCGAATAGAGTTAAAGGAGTTAACGATTTTAGTTTGATCGAAAGGAGTTATCGATTAGTAAATCGAAAGGAGATTTTCGAATATAGCATATTCGAAAGAAAGAGATCGAATATTGTTTATTCGAAAGAGAGAGATTTCGAATATGAGTTATTCGAAGAGAGATAATCGAATATAGGTTATTCGAAGAAGAGTTAACCAAATAGAGATTACTCGAAAGAGAGTTATACGTCGAATTCGATTATAGCGAATTCGGGAAAGTACTATTTACTTTCCAGGGTTTAAATCAAGATTTAGTTATTGATTTAGAAATTAGGTGTCTGTTAAATTATTCGAGTTAGGAGATAAAGTTATAATTTAGGTTAGATATTGCAGAAGTAGGAATTATAACGTTATAGTTATAATCAAACGTTGTCATATAAGAAGTGGATTCGTAACCTGAATCCGAGAATTTGCGTAAACAGATGATTGTAAAAAGTGAGTGATGAGCTTCATCTATTTCATAGTAAAGGACGTTGTTCAATTAAGGTCTGAGAGGTAACTATACCCCAACTTGATTGACTTCAGAATTGACAAAGGAATAGTTGTGGTTCGATCTAAAAGGTTGATTTGGAATAAAGTTAAGGAATAAGCGATAAATGGACTAAGCGAAACAATGTTTTATACAACGTTCATTGGAAATCCGTAAATGAGTTTTGGAAACGTTTTCCAAATATAGTCAGATATGTTTTCTAAACATAGAAAATGAAATGTTTTCATGATAAGAATTTAAGAAATAGAGTTAAGCAAATTCAGAAACTGACTGGAGAGGGTAAGTTGAACGGTTTTCTAAGTGACGATCTGATGATTGGTTTCGACCTTCCGGATTGATACTTAGAGAATTGTTCTCATACTAGTTACAGTTAGGGACTGATAGTTGCGAAATAATAGTGATGTGAAAATAAGCTATGGAAATGTTTTCCAATGATTAATAACATATATTTTCTAAATATATGAAATAAGGAAATATGAACATATGATGATTGATCGATCGAATTTCCATTTGGAAATAAGATCTTTGTTTGTACACCGACATGTTTTCATTTGATAGTTGAATCACAGACTATCAAAGTTTTTACCATTTTAACGTTGTTAATATGGAGAGACCGGTTGGATTATTATCCAAAGAACCACTCTGTATCGGCATAAGCGTTGCGAGCAATATGTGCCAAAGATAAATTGAAGACGGAGTAAAGTGCAAGGGCTGTTGTATAAGTCTTAGATAACAGTGACTAAGATGGATATACTGAATAGTGCCTTCGGTTTGTCCAGTCCCAGGACAACGTATATGGAAGAAGGTCTGACAGAGTATATCCGATGGATCGCGTAAGTTGACCTGTGCAAACGTATTCACGTTTGGTGGCGGAGGAATTCGTTTCTCTTAGCTATATACCCGTGTTATTTTTGGATAAGCCAATTTGTGATTTGGCGGGTATGACAATGTGGCATTCAAAGTGAATGATGATCAGATGTTCTGAAGATAGACGTAGCTTCTAGCCTCACACCAGGAAGTAACAAAAGTTGGGCTAGGCAGCATGGCTAGTTGGGTCATCCCCAAGCAGGGTGTATTGTCACCGATCTAGAGAATATTCATATTATTACTTCTTTTTGATTCTGTATCTTCGGATGACGGTTTGATGGCCTATAACCGTGGTGGCAATATATTCGCGACACTCAAGCTAAATGAGTGAGCGGTCATGTGTGGCCGGGTTGCAAGACGTTCTTGTTGAACCTGAGTGTATCACCTCTAGAGTACACTATTCAGAAGGTGCTCCCATACCTTGTCTGTTGGAATCCATTTTCCGATAAGCGCCCTGCGGTTTATGATTTTATACTATGTATGTAGAACGTGAGATGCAAGCGTTTCTCCTAGATTGATACCTATTTGTACTTAGACATTATTATAATATCACAATGATATTGCTTGTCAAAGTTGTTTAGATACTCATAAGGAAAAACCCGTTCCGTATTCACGGCGTGGTCTTATGAGATATCCTATACCTGTTTTAAACTATTTTACTCATACCAGTCCCATGACTGACCCGGAGTTTATTTTGTTGTTTTCCCTAAACTCTTGGGTGCCTAAATTTGTACGGGCAGTCAAGTAGTCGGGATTTACAGATATACTTGGAGAGCTTGGAGCAGGAGGCTGCAAGATTTTATAGCTATAGTTATTTCCGCTGTGTTGTAAGTGTTGTACTCTGATAAGTGCTATTGTATATATATAACTGTTTACTTCAAAGTTATGTTATATATTATATGTTATTCGTTCCGCTGTGAGATTCGTGTTACTCTGATGATTCTGATGTTCTTCTTCTTCTTCTATTCTATTAGTTCTATCTTTTCTTTCTCACCTTCTAAATTCTTTCACTAACGTCTCGGAATTTCCGACTCTCGAGGAGTCGGAAATTTCCAGCCGTTACAGGTTGGTATCAGAGCTTAAGTTAAGTGATTACCTTGGCTCTATGGCATAACTCGATAGAGAAGGGATTAGTAATATCCTAGATTGAGTTTGAGTGTATATATATGAGCGCGTAATTGTTATTCAATATAAAATGGTTTTATATTGTGGAGACTCATTGGTTGAGTGGCTTATGAATTCTGGTCGATCAGTTGATCCACTGTATCGATAAGGGTTACTAAACACTCGAATACGATGAACCGTCATGGTATGTTTTGAAAGGGGGTAAATGAAATAATTTTTCCCAAAATATATTTGTTTATAGAAGAAATATATATCTTGAAATTATTATAGTATACTGATTGCGTTGGTTGTTATTATAATCGAATAAGATTATAAAAGGGTGAAATGGTTATAAATGACCAATCAGAATTCATATGAATGTAATATATGAAATAGTTTGAATTAAATATGAATTTAAATCATATTTGGAATTAAAATAAGGAAATTTTAAGTTCCTAGGAGATTTTGAAAATGTTTTTCAAATTGAAAATGATATAGTATTGAACTCACTTCGATAGCTGGAAAATAGATTCTGATTATGAATCTAGACATCATCAGTGTTCATTTTCGAGTTCTAAGTGATGGATTACTACCAAAGGTTTTGTTTTTGAATTGTTTTGAGAAAACAAGTTGTTTAGAAATTCAAAGATTTTGAATTGGCATTATGATTTCAAATTGATTTGAAAGAAACCCAAGAACTTAAGTTCTGGAATTAGAATTTAACTAATAAAGTTAAATAAAATGAGATGGTAAAAATAAATTGAAATTTAACTTGAACCGAGTTAAATAAAAATGAATTTGATTAGAGATAATCTAGAATGGTACCAAATTGATAAGTCAATAATTTGGAATTTGATATTAGAGTTCGAATGAAATTCGATTTGGATTTGAGGATATGAACTGATTGGAGATCAATTGGAATGGATAACATTGGTATATGTTGAAGTGGTAGCAGATGAAAGGGATAGAGTTAAATGCCCGACAAAAAGGTACAAGTTTATATCATATATGAGTTTGGATTTTATGAGCCGAATTTGCAAGCCGCTTGGCTGCTTGATTTTCTTTTGGGTTGGAGAAGGCCTAGAGAGGCGAGGGGTGGTTTGTCATATTGACCAATACAAAGGAGGTTATGGCGAAATTTTTCGAAAATTCCAGGCGTTAGAACATTCTCATGATTTATGGAAATTCAGTTAGCCAGAATGAATTAATAATTTAAATTAAAATTAAATAGGTCCAGTCGAAACTGAAATTTAGAGGTAAAGAGATTTTTTAAATCTAGTTAGTAGAGTTAGTAGCATTTTTCTAACTTAGCAATTTCGAGGACGAAATTTTTTCAAGGGGGGAAGTCTGTAATGGCGCGTTTTGTTAGCTGTCGAATAATTAATTTATTTAATGTTTTATATATCGATTTGGCGATATCGATAACTTAAAGTAAAACGTTCGAACTTATAATTTATAATTATAATTAAAACGAACTTGAAATGGCGCTGCAGTTCGTTAATTGGCGATTCAAACTTCAACTGAATATACAGGGACCGTTTGAAGTCGGATTTCTGTGAAACAAGAAACGTGTGGAGCTGGTGGAGTATATCTTTCTAGTAGAAGAGAAAAATCGGGATTTCATCGTGTAGATTTTGGTGTATGTCCAAATCAAATTCTGAAATAGTCGCTATAGAATCGTTTATCGACCATAACTGTATATTCGATATAACTGGAGATCGGTTTTGAATTTAGACGAGGTTCTTTAGAGACATAACGATAATTAAATTTTTAGAATTTTTCTGTAATTTTTAATTAATTTAATAAGCGACTTTTTATTTGAAGTATTTTGCACCCTGAATCGATATTTTTGGGGTTTCAAAATATGAGTCCACCTACCGGTATTATTATATTTTCGGGATCGTGGCACCGAGTTAATTACAACGACATGTTTACTTCGGTCGACAACAGTTTGTAAAGGGAGGAAATTCTTTATTTCGTGATGGGGTACATTTAAACTTTTACACATAAAAATATCCTAATTCATGTGTGACCAAACAGAAGCCACGAACCACCTCCTCAAGCCGGCCGTTTCCTTTGGTTCAAAATAAAGTACTTGGCCCTTTGAAAATCCTCACAAATAAATATCTAACATATAAATATACGTCCATCTCTAAAACCCATTCGGACCTCTCTATTTTCTATCTTCAGCAAAATAAAAGTAGCCGCCTCCTTCCAATCCTAAAATCAACGAATCCAAACAAAATACTAAACCGAATCGAACCCTACTGGAGTGCGGAGTTTTTTCTTGTTTTAAAGAGACTGGCGGTCAGGGTTTAAAACAAATGGGAATGGAAGATGTGTAACTGGAAGCGGGGTAACAGTGTTGCAAATGGGAACGAAAGGGTCTGTGTTCATATGGATGAGGATGACGGCTTTCTAGAAGAGGCCGTGAAGTCTGTAGTCAAGGTGAGGAGTGGTACGACTTTTCTGGTTCCGTGAATGGCCATTTCTTTTGATGAGCGGTTACTGGAGTCGCGGATATCATTTGAGGAAGAAGTCGGGTCGAGATTTGAGGGGATGAGTACATGTAATTTGTGAAGTGGAGTATGATGGTTATTACAGGTTTCGATTTAGTGGAAGAACGAGTTAAAGGACGAGGTTGAAATGTCCATTTGAAAGAGGAATTCACATCTGTTCTCCCTGGAGGAAGGAGATTTTACTATAGGGTGGGTGGTTACGTGGTATGTGATGAGCGATGTAAGGGACGGCTGAGGTGAACTGGAGTTTCCATCACGATGTTTTACTGAGGAGCCGCATTTCTAAGAGGAAGAAGTAAGCTACGGGTTTGGGTATCCAAGTTGAAAGTGGGCCGTGTGTTATAAGGAATTCAGCGAAACAAGATCCTTTGGGATCGTATGGACGAGAGCAACACAATGGAACTGACTGGGAGTGAATCCGAGCTCGTTACAATTTATGGCGAAATAAATTGTCCGACTGAATCAAATAACGCAAACCGTTATTCAACGGCTAACGCGCAAAAGTGAGTAAAACTCACCAACTCTGAACAGTTATATTTTTATATTGTATTCTTAGAACTGTTAATCATCTGTTGATTGCTGTGTGTTGGTTGATTGATTGAACTGCTAGTCAGTTAGTGGAAATTTTATATATATATATATAAATATATATATAAAAACCGTTAAATATTTATATATCGATTCTGCTATCAGAATAATTTATATTGAACTGAAAGTGATGATAATCATATTGTGTAACATCTGTGGATGCAGGGAGACAGGTTGGAGGAATGTGATATATAAATGTGATATATATAATCTGTTGTGATTACATGTGATTGGATGATATTTATCGTTGTTAGATGATGTGTTAAAAACCATAAGTTAACCAAAGCGAGTTAGTCGAGTTAAACAAAGAAGTTGGTTAAGTTAACCAAAGCAAAGTTAGTCGAGGTAAACAAAGTAATTGGTTAAGTAAATCAAAGCAAGTTAGTTAAGTTAAACTAAGTGGTTAATCAAAGTAAAGTAGTTAAGTTAAAGTGATTAATCGATGTGAATTAGTTAAGTTAAACTAAAGGATTAATCGATGTGAATTAGTTAAGTTAAACTAAAGGATTAATCGATGTGAATTAGTTAAGTTAAACTAAGTGGTTAATCGAAGTGAATTAGTTAAGTTAACTAAGTGGTTAATCGAAGTAAATTAGTTGAGTTAAACTAAGTGAATCGGTTAGAGTTAATCAACGTGAATTAGCTAAGTTAAACTAAGTGGATTTGTTCAGTTAATCAAGATGAGTTAACTCAGTTAGGTTAAACCAGTAGAGTTAACTAGTTGAGTTAACCAGTTAGAGTTAATCAGTTAGGTTAAACCAGTTATAGTTAACCAGTTAGGTTAAACCAGTTAGAGTTGACCAGTTAAAGTTGACCAGTTAGAGTTGACTAGTTAAAGTTGACCAGTTAGAGTTGACCAGTTAGAATTGACCAGTTAGAGTTGATCAGTTAGAGTTATCCGAAGTAGAATTATCGAGTATAGTGTATTCGAGAGAAGAGAAATCGAATATAGTTTATTCGAGTGGAGAAATCAAATGTTATTCATTTGAGAAGAGTTATCGAATATAGTTTATTCGAGTGGAGAAATCAAATGTTATTCATTTGAGAAGAGTAATCGAATATAGTTTATTTGAGTGGAGAAATCAAATGTTATTTATTTAAGAAGAGTTATCGAATATTATTTATTCAAAGAGTAGTTATCGAATATGAGTTATTCGAAGTTAGTTAATCCAAAGGAGTTATTCGAAGTTAGCTAATCCAAAGGAGTTATTCGAAGTTAGCTAATCCAAAGGAGATATTCGAAGTTAGTTAATCCAAAGGAGTTAGTCGAAGAGTTAATCGAATATAGTTATTCGAAAGAAAGAGTTAATCGAATATAGTTATTCGAAAGAAAGAGTTAATCGAATATAGTTATTCGAAAGAAAGTGTTAATCGAATATAGTTATTCGAGTAAAGTTAAAAGAGTTAATCAAATATAATTTATTCGAATAGAGTTAGAGAAGTTAATCGAATATAGTTCATTCGAATAGTGTTGGAGGAGATATCGAATACAGTTTATTCGATAGGATAGAAGTGAATATAATTCATCAATTAAGTTATTCGAATTAGTTATTCGAATAGAGTTAAACACGTAGGAGTAAATTGAATATCAGTTATTCAATTTGAGTTAATCGAATTTAGTTATTCGAGAAGAGTTAAATCGAATTTAGTTATTCGAAAGGAGTTAATCAATTTGAGTTAAGTTAATCGATTTGAATTAAGTTGAATCGAAATGGAGTAAATCGATTAGAATCAGGTTAATCGAGTTAGAGTAAATCGAATATTGGTTATTCGAAGGTAAGTTATTCGAATTAGTTATTCGAAGGAGTTAATCAAATGAGTTGATCCAAAGGAGTTAGTCGAATATTATTTATTCGAATAGAGTTAAAGGAGTTAACGATTTTAGTTTGATCGAAAGGAGTTATCGATTAGTAAATCGAAAGGAGATTTTCGAATATAGCATATTCGAAAGAAAGAGATCGAATATTGTTTATTCGAAAGAGAGAGATTTCGAATATGAGTTATTCGAAGAGAGATAATCGAATATAGGTTATTCGAAGAAGAGTTAACCAAATAGAGATTACTCGAAAGAGAGTTATACGTCGAATTCGATTATAGCGAATTCGGGAAAGTACTATTTACTTTCCAGGGTTTAAATCAAGATTTAGTTATTGATTTAGAAATTAGGTGTCTGTTAAATTATTCGAGTTAGGAGATAAAGTTATAATTTAGGTTAGATATTGCAGAAGTAGGAATTATAACGTTATAGTTATAATCAAACGTTGTCATATAAGAAGTGGATTCGTAACCTGAATCCGAGAATTTGCGTAAACAGATGATTGTAAAAAGTGAGTGATGAGCTTCATCTATTTCACAGTAAAGGACGTTGTTCAATTAAGGTCTGAGAGGTAACTATACCCCAACTTGATTGACTTCAGAATTGACAAAGGAATAGTTGTGGTTCGATCTAAAAGGTTGATTTGGAATAAAGTTAAGGAATAAGCGATAAATGGACTAAGCGAAACAATGTTTTATACAACGTTCATTGGAAATCCATAAATGAGTTTTGGAAACGTTTTCCAAATATAGTCAGATATGTTTTCTAAACATAGAAAATGAAATGTTTTCATGATAAGAATTTAAGAAATAGAGTTAAGCAAATTCAGAAACTGACTGGAGAGGGTAAGTTAAACGGTTTTCTAAGTGACGATCTGATGATTGGTTTCGACCTTCCGGATTGATACTTAGAGAATTGTTCTCATACTAGTTACAGTTAGGGACTGATAGTTGCGAAATAATAGTGATGTGAAAATAAGCTATGGAAATGTTTTCCAATGATTAATAACATATATTTTCTAAATATATGAAATAAGGAAATATGAACATATGATGATTGATCGATCGAATTTCCATTTGGAAATAAGATCTTTGTTTGTACACCGACATGTTTTCATTTGATAGTTGAATCACAGACTATCAAAGTTTTTACCATTTTAACGTTGTTAATATGGAGAGACCGGTTGGATTATTATCCAAAGAACCACTCTGTATCGGCATAAGCGTTGCGAGCAATATGTGCCAAAGATAAATTGAAGACGGAGTAAAGTGCAAGGGCTGTTGTATAAGTCTTAGATAACAGTGACTAAGATGGATATACTGAATAGTGCCTTCGGTTTGTCCAGTCCCAGGACAACGTATATGGAAGAAGGTCTGACAGAGTATATCCGATGGATCGCGTAAGTTGACCTATGCAAACGTATTCACGTTTGGTGGCGGAGGAATTCGTTTCTCTTAGCTATATACCCGTGTTATTTTTGGATAAGCCAATTTGTGATTTGGCGGGTATGACAATGTGGCATTCAAAGTGAATGATGATCAGATGTTCTGAAGATAGACGTAGCTTCTAGCCTCACACCAGGAAGTAACAAAAGTTGGGCTAGGCAGCATGGCTAGTTGGGTCATCCCCAAGCAGGGTGTATTGTCACCGATCTAGAGAATATTCATATTATTACTTCTTTTTGATTCTGTATCTTCGGATGACGGTTTGATGGCCTATAACCGTGGTGGCAATATATTCGCGACACTCAAGCTAAATGAGTGAGCGGTCATGTGTGGCCGGGTTGCAAGACGTTCTTGTTGAACCTGAGTGTATCACCTCTAGAGTACACTATTCAGAAGGTGCTCCCATACCTTGTCTGTTGGAATCCATTTTCCGATAAGCGCCCTGCGGTTTATGATTTTATACTATGTATGTAGAACGTGAGATGCAAGCGTTTCTCCTAGATTGATACCTATTTGTACTTAGACATTATTATAATATCACAATGATATTGCTTGTCAAAGTTGTTTAGATACTCATAAGGAAAAACCCGTTCCGTATTCACGGCGTGGTCTTATGAGATATCCTATACCTGTTTTAAACTATTTTACTCATACCAGTCCCATGACTGACCCGGAGTTTATTTTGTTGTTTTCCCTAAACTCTTGGGTGCCTAAATTTGTACGGGCAGTCAAGTAGTCGGGATTTACAGATATACTTGGAGAGCTTGGAGCAGGAGGCTGCAAGATTTTATAGCTATAGTTATTTCCGCTGTGTTGTAAGTGTTGTACTCTGATAAGTGCTATTGTATATATATAACTGTTTACTTCAAAGTTATGTTATATATTATATGTTATTCGTTCCGCTGTGAGATTCGTGTTACTCTGATGATTCTGATGTTCTTCTTCTTCTTCTATTCTATTAGTTCTATCTTTTCTTTCTCACCTTCTAAATTCTTTCACTAACGTCTCGGAATTTCCGACTCTCGAGGAGTCGGAAATTTCCAGCCGTTACACCTTGGCCAACTCGCACGCACCAAGGAAGAGGGGGAGGCGGCTTGTACGGTGGCGGTTCAAGGGCTCGGTTCTCGGAGCTCGTGCCACCTGGGGATGATCCAACCGTACAGAACTGAAGAGGATGAAAATCTCTTCGAAAGCTTGAATTGGACGAAGGGATTTCGGTGAAAGGATTAAAGGATTTTAGAGGGAGAAGCAAGGAGTGATGTCGGCCATAGATAAAGGGAGTGGCGGCTATGCACGATTGGATTAGGGTTTGGTAGAGACAAAGTGTATTTTTATAATGTTTTAATCCTAATTTTTACAAATAAGTCCATAAATTCTTAACAACTCCAATTTCAATCCCACAGCAGTTGTCTCCACCTAATTGCTCCTGTTTTGGAACTAATGGACTAGGTCCCGTCAGACCAAACGACTGTTTTTGGCCTGATTTCTTTGATTTAAAATTTAAATCCTTTATTAAATTGATTTGAACGTATATTTAAATTCACCGGGGCCACATACGGACTCTAAAAATTACAGAAAAAATATTTGGCTTTGTTTTGACGATACGGTCCTAACAAAATTAATTTCATCGAATTTAGAGACTGTTTAAAAAATGGCCATTTTAACGGTCGATTAAATTCAATAGAAATTATCAAATCAAAGTTTAACTTACTACGCCTACAAATTAGTTCCAAAAATTCCGAAAAATTAAATTTAGAAATAATTTGACATTCCCGATCCGAAAAAAGTGGTTTCGTCGCAAACGGAGGTTGTTTGTAAAATGGCCTTTTATACGGGCTATAAATTATACTATATTCCATAGCGACTATTCTGAATATTCAACTGCCCATAACTTTTGATTTGCGCTACGGAATTTTGATTTTTTGGATTCGTTGAAAAGATATTTTTAAACAGATTTAGATATTTTTGGTTTCACTAAAATCCGTTTAATTTTGAATCCAGTACATTCAGGCAAAGTTCAGCTTTGATTTTTCAAACTATAGTACGATTTCCAATTCCTTTTGAAATTAAAATAAATATATTCGCTCTAACTTCGATTAAAATAAATTTTAATAGTTATTATTTAAAATAAATTATTTTAATTATTTAAAATTCATTGAAATAGCCAAAATAAATTTTTTACATTGGTTCTGATTTTCTGGGTTGTTACCTCTCGTGTCTCCAGACACCACGATGATCTACCCTCGCTTTCATACTGTGGATTGGCCCAAGTGCATCATACAAACGTGCTATTAGACCATATATCTAATATTTTAATTAAGTGCTTTCTTTATTTTATCTAACTACTAGCTAACTTGATTACCTAAATATTCTCTTTTCATTTAAGTTACAAGGTTTTCGTGAGCCCTTTATATCCCTAAGGAATGGTTCCTTCTCACTTATTAATCTCATAGATTTAACTTAATAATGTTTGAAGTTCATTAGTTAGTCCATAACAAGTTATTTCCTAGATTGTAATTAATGAGAGTAATCTACAACCTTTTTACATTATTGTCGGGTCATCTATTATCCAATTTCATGTTTACAAGTTATAGTAACATGTCTACTTAATGTATAATTAAGTATATCTTTTCCTGATCCCCATGTTACTTAATATATATAATTAAGTACAACTTATTTCATTCCACACGTCTACCTCATTCTTTCTTAATAAATCATGACCTCGTCTTATAATGTCATTACAACCTATTGACGTTGTTTACTTATTAACTTAGTTCTCTTAACTAAGATTTATTAATAAGTTCCCTTTTTATTTATTATAACCCATGTTATAATTCCATTTGTCCCTAGGACAAGCCTACATATTATATTACATTCTCATTCATATAATTATTTATAATAGGTTATATTCCCCGTTCATCACATTTTCCTTTGGTTCTTTGACATTAACCAAATTTTTACTGTTGTAATATCCATTTATTTACTGTCTTGTATGTTCTTATTATTTCAGGAAAATATTTCACATGCCTCATTAGATTGATTATTGGAAAGATATAAAGATCCAACTCCATAATGTACATAAATCAAGATCCTTAGTTGCAAGATATTTCTTTTACTTTCGTCGTGGACATACATATATCTTTTTATTTAATTAGTGTGCAATACGGTAAAAGAATCCCTATTTCACACTAATCCCTTTTTCCCTTTCTTTTCTTGCAACTACGTTGTAACACCCCATATTTTCTATGAATGTATAAGTAAAAAATTAAAGTATATTTAATTTTAGGAGAAGAATTAAGGGAAACGGGTTATGCCATTGCGTTCATCTCGAAATTCTACTTGAGATAAAGTCCGAGTTTTCATAAAACAAATGTCGTATAAAGAAGTTATGGACGAACGAAGTAAGGCAGAAAAACCGGAAACAAGCCAGAATACACTGGTGCACTTGTGAAGTGCGCCAGTACAAAAATACACTGGCGCACCTGCCAAGTGCGCCAATACCGATCCAGCACAGAATTCTGGAGTGTTCTATGATAACGTGTCTTCTTCTGAGTGGCTGGATGACCTGTCTTCAAGCTGGGTGGTTCTGATGACTTCTGGACTGATCTGAAGGCTCTAAATCACCCTATTCTCCTATAAAAACATCCCCAAACCTCACTTTCTCTCCACACAATTTCGTTCTGCCTATACTCTGCCTCTATTCTAATTAAAATAAAATAATGGCATCGCTACTCCGCTGAAATCTAAGCTAGAACTAGTGCATCTTCTTCCAATCTGAGTAGAATTAAAAGAGAACAACTATTTTCTAATCGAATCGATAGTCTACGCCAAAGGAGAGCTATTTAGTTTCAGAATATAGATTCCAGAATACAAGAATCGTTCCCTTTTTGTGAGTACAGTTATTTTCACATATGAACTTTAATTATGATCTTGACATGGTCATAAATCTGAATCTGAGGATATGCATATTCTTATCTGTCAGATCTGTTTTTCTGTGACTATTCTCTTTTTTTACTGTTCTATAGCCAGGCTACTACGAGCCTGCGCCAAATCACATAAGAGATTAATGAACGAACGCTAAATTTTGGGGTAAATATTGAATAATGCATAATTGGACATGACTGATCTGAGAAAATGACATATGTTGTAAATTAGATCTAGATCTGTGTATACTCTGTGATTTGGAAGAAGAGGAATCATTGAATGATAACATATGACTTGAAACTTGGGGACATAATGCATATAAATATTAAGATCTGATTTTGAGAGGATATAATTTAAAGATCTAGATTTTTGGGTATATTTTATATAACGATTCATGACTTGAAAAAGGAATATGAAACTTAGGCGTAAAGACCTATACTAAAATAGGATAACTATTAATGTGAATGCGCCTGAATATGGATTTTTGGATATTGGCATTAAAGGCTATAATTTGGCATAATTCATATCATGATTTGGGGCTTTTAGAGAGTGTTCTGTACTGTGCAAAGTTTAACGAAAATTTGGGGGCATATATTGTATTATGAATTATGACCATGATTTGAGCATGTAAGTTTAGGCTTAGTTTATGATTAGTCAAGATATGTAAATAGAATTTTTAAGAAATGTTAAATCTGCTAATCTGCTGAATTGCTCAATCTGTTGAATTGCCTGTTCTGCTAATCTGCTAAATTGCCTAATCTGCTAGATCTGTTATCTGCTAAATCTGTTGAATTGCTTAATCTATTGAAAGATGAATAATTGTAATTGGAGGCTCGATCTAAAATTGAGCAAAACATGTTAATAAAACTTTGGATAATCTGTCGTAACTTGTAAAGAAGTTACATCTGCTAAATGGACATAATTAGTCTGATATTTTCTGTAATGGAATAAAGTGGCTATGACACGAGGTTAGACTCCATTTGCAGTAGAAGCCAGCCTAGAACCAACCGGCTTAACCAGCGACCGCAAACTGTCAGTCTAATGTGAGAGGTCGCAGGAATAACTAAAATATGCTTAGACACGAGGTTAGGTCTGGCTTATGGCAGAAGTCTGCCCAGAACCGCCCGGCATATCCAGCGGCCACAAGCTACCGACATAATGTGAGAGGTCTGTGCATTAATAATTAATTAATGCAAATCTGAGATAAATATGACGTCTAAAATGTGTTGGGTAGATAGAGTTAAACCAACTGGACTGATGAATTTAACAAACCTTTTCGTGAATCTGTAGGCCCAGTACAAAGTTAGACAATCTGTAAGTCTGTTACAACTGTACATCTGATCCGTTAGTCTGAAAACTTGTTAACGTGATTGTATGATCTGTGAACTAGTAAATCTGAACTCTGTATGTCTGAAACTTGTAAATAAGTTAATCTGAAATCTGTTAGTCTAGGGACACAAGTTTAGGAGGGGAAATATTTGTGTCATCTTTTGTTTTGGACCCATATTAGTCAGTAACCCTTTCTGGTATCAAAAACTTTGACCCCACGCTATGTAGGGGTCCGGGCACGCTTACTGAACTAATTATAAGCGGTTCATTCTGATAATGGCGAGGGTGTTGATGGTGCGTTCCAACCGGATCATGTGCGTGCATGGATCCAGTCTGCTCTGAGGATGTAAGACACCGTGACATCTGTAAATAGGTCTGTGCCAATAGGTTGCCACTTTAGGGAGTGATACACCCTACTGTAGGGCCGACACAAGGTATTTATGTATTAGGGAGCCGATCGCTTGGGGTAGGACTTAGGGTACACTTAGTTATGTATGTTTCTGTTGGTACCGTCTGTTTTTGTTAGGTGGTAACACCTGTCTGTTTCTGCGTGGTACCATCTGTAGGGGTGGTAAAGGCCCATTACTAGTTACACCTAATTCTAACAATCTGTTTCCATAAGGATTGTTATATTTCCGTCTCTGATTCCGTTTCCGATTCTGTTTTCGTATCTTCTGTCTGTTAGGGTGGTAAAGGCCCATTAGTTGGGTGGTAAAGGCCCATTATTAGTATTCTGTTTCCGTACCTTCTGTCTGTTGGGGTGGTAAAGGCCCATTATTAGTATTCTGCTTCTGTACCTTATGTCTGTTGGGGTGGTGAAGGCCCATTACTAGCATTCTGTTTTTGTATAGATTATTCTATTTCGATTCTGTTTCAGTTTAGACATTAGAGTAACACCTAACCCTGTTATACTAGCATTAGTGCAGAGAAGTAAGATGTAAGTAAGGAACATAACTTGGTTTACATCATTCTGTTTCTTCTGTTAACTTAAAGTATATCTGCTATTCCTGTTGATGTAATCTCTCATCCAGCTTTATTTACATGTCATGATAATATTATCTGTTTATATGCTAGAAGTCACTAGATTCGCCAGACTTTATGTCTGACTTCGTTTGTTTTCGCCCCTTTTCTTTCCATTTCCCCTCCCCCCCCCCCCCCCCAAGGTGCTCAGGGTGGAAACATGGAAGCTTGATTCTGATTCTCTCTTCTTGAAGTGCTTGGAGTATTGCTTGGATTTGACTCTATCTTTTCATGACAATTTATATTGGGGATTATGGCTTTGAAAATTTACATTCTGAATGATTTTGTATAAGAATGATAATTGTGTACTTGATTTTTGGTATTGTGATTTAGAAAGATGTAACCAAACTTATTTCCGCTTCTTCTGTAATAAAGTTATAATTTTTCAAGTACTACTTATTTGTGTTGTAATATTCTGTTCTGTCTACTAAAATGCTCCATCAAAGTTAAGGAATTCCCTTTGTGAGTGAACTTAACTGAGGTGGGGTGTTACATACGTTCTTAGTAATTTTATCAGAATGGAAATGTATCAATTTTCCCAAATTCATCTAACCCAGTCCACTACTAATTTTCCCTTTTATTTTCTGAGTTAGATGTTATTTACCATTTTCAAATCACTATAAATTTTCCATACAAATTCGGCACATGTATTCTTTTTTCATTATTCCCAATTTCACTATAATTTGATTTACAATATATCCAGTTTGTCATTAAACATCATCTTCAGTTACATATTCATGTTTATTGTAAATTACACCATTTTTAGTATTACAATATTTCTTAATCCCATTAGAAGATTCATAGAATAGATCTGTACAATAGGTATATTCTTAAGATATTCAAAAATAAATCATATCGACTTTACCACAGATTATAATTATTTAACATGTTAAGAACAACAAGGAATGAAAATGGTAAATATACCCTAATCAAAAAGGTGTAATTTTAAATCCACTCACCTGACAACTTTTCAATCCTTGAATCTGATTCAGAGCTATGATTTTGTGGTCTTTCAAACTGAATCTAGTATTAAAATAGCCATGGATTAACAAATCTGATACTAAAAGAATAAGGGAAGGAAGAGTGAAACCTAAATAAATCAGATTCATAGGACTTGCCTCATGTTAATCAGAAATATGAACACATATGTTGTAGACTACCTTCTTTATCTTCAAATCTAGACTTAGAACCTCTAAAAGATAATTTTCTAATTTCTAAAAGATTTGGAGAGAAAAGAAAATGGCAGAGCTTAGGCATCGTCTCAGAAAATATTAGTCAGAGGCTATGCCCTGCTAGACTATTTATAGGTGTACATGAGATTATGTTCCATCAGATTTAATAATATATAATCTAAGCTGCATAAATCATAAAAACACATCACAGACCAGAGAAGATCTGACTCGGGTAGGTTGACCCCAATGTCGACCCACCTTACTAGTAGGTCGATACATGGGTCGACGCATGTGAAGCCTGGGTCGACCCATCGCCTGGGTCTGAATGTGTATTACTGCCACGTTTAATTTCCAATTAACCTTATATAATAACGTTTAATTTATTTCTTAATATAACTCATTTGAATTATTATTTTCCAGTTATAACTCATCTTTAAATTTAGATTTCGAATTTATGCGCATATATACGCACTTTTAATTCTTCATTCACTAATAACTTTCTCATATGGACTCTGTTTTGGCCAAGTCATATATCAAAATGAATCAAAAAATTACCACAAAAACAATGGTATATGTTTTCAGGGCTAAATTCTAAAACCATAAATTAATGATATTTTTGTTTAACATTTATATAAAAATACAGGGTGTTACATGTTGGATCGTGGAATAAGGGTCTATAGGAGTTGCGTGATTCAAGGATTTTTGAACGGGATGGGTTTTGGCTGATCACGTTTTTGCTGGAACGTGTTAGGAACGAAGAAGAACGTTAATAGGGGATGCTGACATGTCATCCTATATGTAGGTAAGATTCTTTTTCTTTTATTTCGTTTAAGTGAAAATTAGGCTCACATCCCTAAAACATTTCAAAATATAGCGCATGTACCCCCCCCCCCCAAACTTTTGATGTAAACCCGCTCCCTATTTTAAGCTGCCGCCCAAACTTTTTGCTCTTATCCGCCTTCTGGACTCTCCCATTCCGCCTTTTCCATTTTGGGACCCAAAAAAAGACGCTCTGATATTTAAAAAAATTCTAAATTCTGGAAACATCCACAGGAGTCCACTGAAAAAACAATAAAAAATTGCATACATCTATGCAACTATTGCTAATAGTAGCATACATACATGCATATATTCATGTAGTGTTTTTCTGTTGAAAATCTGGATCAATATATGCATACATATATGCAACTATTACCAATAGGCGCATACATATATGCATACAAAGTTGAACTGAGATTCATGTGTTACGAAAAGTTGCATACATGAATGCAACTATTATATATATGTATGCATGTGTGCAACAAATTTAAAAGGGACGACGGCTTCTGAATATGCGCATGAATGCATGCATGTATTCTGTACAAGAGCATAAATGTGTGCAACAATGTCTGAAAACGGCGAATGCTTCAAAAAACAGGTCAAATTTGAATATATGCATAAAAGGATGCGTATAATGCTGTTTAGCTGCATACATGTATGCATTTATACTGCACTTTGGCGCAGAACTGAAATATAAGCATGACTGTATGCAACTATTTACGAATAGGTGCATCTATTGATGCAAAAACCTGTTGTTTCGCTGATTTTGTGTTTTTTTGTTTTGATGTTGTTTTTGATTGTTTTAACGCATGAATTTTTCGGCGTGTACTTGTTTTATTTAATAATGAATTTTCGTGATTTATATATATATATATTTTTTTATTTTTTTCTTGAATTTTCAAAAAATACGGACCTAATTTACAATAAGTTTAGCACCGGATATGAGCCTAATTTTGAAACTTAATAGGGACCTGTGACAAATGGACCTTCATTTAATTTAATTATTGAATGCATTAACATGTATAACTTGCTCATACAAACTCAGATTGACTCATAGTTTGTTTCCTTGGGATCACATTTAAATTTCAGACGATATGAAGCTGATCTGGTTGGATTTGGAAATAGTTAAATTTTGAGCTTTCGTTTGGATTTCAAATGAGTTCAAAATCAAAGGTGAGTGGTTAAACCCACTCACACTAAACTGAGATATTTTATTATTAGTTATATTAAAATCATGTTATGATATGATTATATTGGTTGTTGTTTGGTAGTTAAAAAGTGCAATTTTATGCTGACTAACATCGATAGTGTAATTTAATTTGATTGTTAGTTTAAATTTTACAGTTAAGTTAGATTGGACCATCAATTACTAGTTTAAAACTCAATACCTGATTACTAGTAAAGCGATGTGATATTGAACTATTTAGATGGATTAATATTAATGGATGCTTTGGATTGAAATGTTTGATACATGATGTTTAATTGTATGAATTTACCCATTATACACAGTTATTATATATGACTGTTTGTTTATATTGATTTATCCCAATCGTTTATCTTAGATGTTTTAGACATCAAATAAATTTAGGATTAATCGTCAAAATAAATTAAGAACATTGTTGAAACGATAACTACGTGTGACCCTGATTTGGATCGAAATGATATATATCCTTTCCCAAAACACTAAAATTAAATTTGAAGTATCACTTGGGCGTACGATAGAAAATTATATACAAACATCGATTGATTAAATAAAATTTGTTCTAACCTTGAATATTGAAATATTGTTTTAAAGACAATAATAAATGATGTTTATAAATTGATTTCGTTTGAAATTGAACTTTGAAAATTTAAATTATAAAGTAAATTTTTTAACAATATAAACTAAAGTTAATTGTTTTAGAATCCACAAGAATCGATCTTAGAAACTGCCACACATTTCCGGGTTTTCAAGGCATTTTGGGAAATTAGAGGTCGCCCCGATTTGATGATGGGGTAGCTAAAGACGACGGAAATGGCCGTGGTGTTGGAAAATAGAATAAGGGTCTGTAGGGGCTGCGTGATTCAACGATTTTCGATTAGGATATGTTTTGGCTGATCTTGATTTTCTTGGAGCATGTTGGGACCGAAGAAGAACGTTAGGACAGGATGTTGACATGTCATCCTTTGTGTAGATGAGATTGTTTTTCTTTTATTCTATTTAATTTGATTACTAAATGCGTTAACATGTATAACTTACTCATACAAACTTAGATTAACTAATGGCTTGTTTCATCAGGATCGTATTGAAATTCCCGACAACATGGAGCTAGTTTGGTTGGATTTGGAGATAGTTAAATTTTGTGTGTTCATTTGGGTTTCAAATGAGTTTAAAATCAAAGGTGAGTAATTAAACCCAATTACACTTAGAAAAAATATTGGATTGTTAGTCAAAGTAAAATTACTTTATGATATGATTGTCGTCTGATGGTTAAAAATTACATATTTATGTTGACTAACATCGATTATGTAGTTTAATTTGACTATTAGTTTAAATTTTGCAGTTAAATTTTATTTGACCTTTAATTACTAGTTTAAAACCCGACACCTGATTACTAGTAAAGTCATTTGATATTGAACTGTTTGGTTGGATTAATGTTCATGGATGCCTTGGATTGATATATTTGACACATCAATGTTTAGCTGTGTGAATTTACCCGTTATTCACATTTATTATATATGACTGTTCGTTTATGTTGATTTATCCCAATCATTTACCTTAGATGTTTTGGACATCAAATAATTCTGGGATTAGTCGTTAAAATTAATTACAAACGTAGGTCGAAATGATAAATACCTCTGACTCTGATTTGAATTGAAATAATATATTTCCTTTCCCAAAATTCAAAAATTAAATTTGAAGTAACACTTGGGGATAAGATAGAAAATTATATACGGATACCAGTTGCTTAAATAATTAAAATCTAACCTTGAATATTGAAGTATTGTTTTAAAGAAAATAATAAATGATGTTTATAAATCGATTTCCTTTGAAATTGAAACTTTGAATTTTGAAATTTAAAATTTAAAGTAAATTTGCTAATGATGTAAACTGAAGTTAAAATTCGAAATGGAATATGTACTGAATCTATTGAAATTGAATGATTTATTCAATTTTGAATTTACTTCATACTAGTTTGATTCAAAGTAATATTTGAATTGTAAACTCAAGATTTTTATAAATCGAAATAATTTAAAATGCAAAGTCTAGTTTGGAAACTTTAAATATTTAAATCCAGTGGGTTGAATTGAATTTTTGAAACGGGAGTTAATTTGAATTGAAACCTCGAAATTGAGAGTAATTGATTTAAAATTGGAATATGATTTTTGATTTGTTAAAATTTAGAAGAAACAATTCCAGTTCAAATTATTTTATTTAAACCCTTATATAAACAATTTTACTAAATAACTATTTTCTTTATAAATTATTTTTTATTTAAGTACATATATAATGACTATTTTACTTTTTAAAACTATTTTATGTTCTTTACTTAAACATGTGTTGCAACTATCTTAATAAACCATTTTAATAAAAAACTATTTACTTTACAAACTATTTCTAAATTATGTTTATACATACATACATTATATTTTTACTTACCATTTTAATAATCAACTATATTTAATAGACTTCCTTAATATTTAACTGTATTTAACTAAATTTTGATAATACTAATTTATATATTCAAAACTATTTATTTAAACAATGATAAATATATCTAAACTATTTTAATAAATTTATACAATTTAACTATTAAATATTAAATTATTTTAAGATTGGAATTGTTTCAATATTCTAAGTTAGGTTTAAATTGAGATTTAATATGAAAGTATATCCTACCTTGAAAACAAATTATTTTAAAGCAAATCTGAAATTTTGATATGAAATATGAATCATTTGAAATGTAAATTCGATAGAAGCGAAACAAGCGATTGGTTATTAAAGAGATCGGGATCGAATATTGTCATACTCTCTGTCAATACCGAAGACCACTTTGACAACTATGTACATAGTGGATTAATCCAGAATGAAGTAGGTTAGTTTGACAAGTGCTACTGGAATGAAGTAAGAGAACGGTAGTGGATGTCCTTAACTTTCGAGCCATAATTAAAATGATTAAAATAGGTGCTCTGCCATGACCAAGTGAGGTTAGCTACCCTCATCGATAACATTTCTTCCTTTATTACTATAGTCCCTCCATTTGATTGATTTGACTTGATGCACATCCGTCATTTGGGAGTGTTGTTCCGAGATAGGCGCTAGTTATAGTTATGTGTTACCACCAATTTGGGCATGCAACAGGTAGATTCCTACCTTGGATATTCCTCGTGTGCCTAGTCATATTATCCTAATCGCACCCACAATGACTTTGTTTTGCGTTGTACCTAGGAGTGCTCCTTGATAGCCAACCGGTTTGGTGGAGTTTACAGTACTGTATAGACTAAGGGTTAAAACATAATCCTTCTTACGTTATTTTGATACTTTACTTCAATGAATAGACACTATTATAATAACGTAGTGTATTATATAGTATCTAGTTTATCAGATCCTTAGAAGATTGAATCCCTGTAACATCTTTTAAGTTACTGCACCCACGAACGCATTGGATATGAGATGTAAATTCTTGTGAGCATCTTTGATGTCGTAAACTCATATTTTTACATGGTTTTTATTTAATTGATATGAGAATATTTTAGTTCTAATCTGAATATTTTTGTATTTTCATTGATGTTCGGGCCAGCCTGAGATTTACAGTTAGCAAAAAACATATTATATTGAAGACGAAGATAGAGCTTGACAAACGTAATTACTAGAATTATTCTGCTTCATATAATGGTATGTTTTATGAAAGTTAACTCTGATGTATTTTTGTAATGTATAATCAGATGTATAATTCAACAACTTCATGTACTATTATTTGATTATTATATTTTGTCCTTTCGTGAGATTCTCTGATTGTTATTCTTCTTTCTTCTTTTCTTATATTGATCCCATTATCTGTCCATGGTTTTGATTTGTTTGAGTCAGCTTTCGTGGATTTTTGTCAATTTGAACGGTTAATAATGCAGGTCGTTATAGTTGGTATCATAGCTTTGGTTTAGCGAAAAACATTGGCTCTATTTGGGGTTAACTCATTAGAGATAGGGTAGTAATATCCTAGAATGGGTTTGAGTGTATATGAGAGAGCGTACTTGTAATTTTGATACAAAAATGTATTGTGTTAATTTGTTATGTTGAGTATTTATGGATTTTGGTTGGTATTTAGGACGCCAAGGTGTCGATAGGAATTTCTAAACACTCGAGTAGGACGGATCAACACAATATCATTTTGAATTATATATTTTATATATAAGAAATTATATTGGTAGTTTATAAATTTGATTATATTGGATGTTAGAAATTAAAATATCAAATTATCAGTATTTATCGTTTGATTAGTAAATGATTAAACTATTAATTATTGAATGATTTTAGAAAATGAAATATTGAAAATTTATTAGATAATCAAATAAGATGAACTTAAATATGAAATTAAAAATTTAAATTTGGAGATTTTGAAGTATTGATTTGCAAAGTGGTTTTGAAATAATATAAGTATATTTTAGAAGTAACTTCATATAGAAATTGTTTTCAAATGATTTAAAGGAAAAAGAAGTGCGTATTCCCTCCCTGCCTTTGGAAATGATTTCGAGGATAAATGCACTCATCATCAACTTTTATTTTTGAGAGTATGAGTGGGGAATATCGCTTAGAACTTTTATAGTTTGTTTTGGAAAATTGAGTTTCATTTAAATCTTTTATAGTACGGTTTGATATAAAAGATGTAATACATATAATATTTTAAAGTGGATTTAGAAATAAGCCCAAAGTTGAATTCTTAATTCTTAAATAATCAATGAAATGAAGTAAACTTGAAATTTTGAAACTTCTGAATTGAGAAATAAGAAGGTGAACCTAAGAGATATAAACTAAATTGAAACTCTTAGAAATATGATATAGTGAATTTGAATCGAAATGAAACTGTTGAACTTGTATAATACTGATTCTTTTTCTATAACATAATATAACTTACCAAAATATAAGAAGTTAAAATGTTGTAGAAAAAATTAAATATACAAATAATGGTAAATAACGAATGTGAAATAAATCGATAGTTTATATAAATGAATAGAACTCGGTTCATGACTAGATGGAGTTACTTAGTTTTATGGTGAAAATGAATTCAACCAAGTAACGTAAATAGACTGAACCAAATAGTTAAATAAATCTGTGGCATGATAATGTTGTTTTCTTAATTTATGGATTATGAAGTGAATTGTTTCGTTATGAATTAAATGAATCGGTATTGAAGGTTGGATGTTCGAAAATTTAGGATAGTCGATATTTCCAAGTTAAATATGAATGTTTATACACTTAGTTAATATTAAAGTATGTTGAAATTTGGAATAGCTATTGAATGAATTATGAATGTATATGAAATAGATTATGCTTATGATAAGGTTATTAAACTAAAATATTGACATTTGGAAATGTGGTTTATATACAAATGGAATAAACCAAATGAAATGGTATAAATAATATGTTAGCATCTCAAATTTGTTATTGTACTTGAATGTGATTATTGGATGTTTTATTTGTCGCTTTGGCTGTATTTGTTATTTCATGTATGTCAATCGCAGATAAGATTTAAATCTTTTATATACATGTTTATATTTGGATATTGAGTGTTTTAATAGGTACCTATGGCATTTACATTCTTTTGGAGCCGCTTGCGCATAATATTGCTTTTGCTTGTTTAAAAATAAGCTAAATTTTTAATAACGCTATAAAAGATGCGTATCTCGGATTATACATCATGTTTGGGTTATATATATATATAATTTCCCTATGACTTGGGATGCCTCATCATTGAGATGATATGTATATTTGTGGTAATATATGTATTGTTGTTTTTCTGGACCTAGTCGTACAAAGGAGACTATGCTGAAATTTTTTGTAAGTTTAAGACTTAGAAAATTTTATGGAAAATTGAAGTTTTCAAACCTATATTAAACTAGCTATGTAAGTTAAATGTTTTCTAAGTTTAGTAAGAAATTATATGGTTAAAAATAAAAATTAACAACTTTCTTACTCGCCTTTTCGAAGACGAAACGTTTTAAGTGGGGGAGAGTGTAACAACTCGTATTTTTCTACCATTGAAATTATTGGATTTAATATGACTTTCGAATGTTTTATTCTTATAAATAAATGTTAATGATTTAATTACGTAATTATATGATGTGAACTTAGTTTAATTGATTAAGTAATGAAATTCAACATGTTTTAACGATAATAACTTGCATTAATTGTAAATGAAATTATGACTTGGTTTGTACTATTAAATACTGAGATTTGAAATTTAATATTAAATTATTTGATTTTACATTAGTTAATAAATTTGTAATTTAAAATTTAATAATGTAATTGTGGAACATATGATGTAAACTTGTTTAAATTGACTAAGTAATGAATTGCAAACAATTATAACAATAATAACTTGCATGCATAGAAAATTTAACTATGATTTTGTTTGTATTAATAAATACTGAAATGTGGATTTATTACTTAGATTATTAAAATGAAATCCAATTAATTTATTTATAATTGAAATCCAAATTGGATTTTCGAAAATAATCAAAATTGAAATTAAAATAAATAAAAGTTCAATCTATAAGCTTATGTGAATTCTATTTGATTTAATTTAAGTTAGTAAACCTTTAAACCGAATTAAAACATGAACAAACGAAAATTGAGTACTTAATATATAAATGAACCTATTAAAATTAGTCATTTTTTCCAACGATCACAGAGTTCGATGAAATCAATTTCGTTGGATCCGAAATTGTAAATTATTGTAAGATTTCAAGTTTCTTGTCAACCAGAATTGTTATGTGGTCATGCGCGATATAAACGCGTATCGATTAACGATTTGAGATTTAAAATAGCCATTTTATAATTGATTTTGGATCTTGGCGAAACCAGTTTCATCGAATCCAATATACTTAATTATTGTAAGGTTTCAAATTTCGTAGCAGTTGAACGTATTGATTGATCATGCGAATTTAAAACGCATAGAAATTTATGTGTGCAATTTAATTAGAATAAATTAATTTTTAAGTGCAACTACTATAGACTTCTGAATTGGGCCTCATAACTAGTTTCATTGCGTTCATAAGGCTTTTAAACCTATAGTTCGGCTGTTAGCAGGCTTGATTTGGACTCAGTCCTGTTTTTGGCTTTAAGGCATGCAAAACGAGACGTTCTATTTATAAAATTAATATTAAGAACCCTAAAATCCATGGTTGTCGTCTTTTTATTTCGATGGCCATGAATGTTTGAATCTTTCTTCCTTAATATATCTCAATCCTCTTAAATACTCAATAAATTTCGAACCAGAGAATCATATAGCATTGCGATATCTTTGCATCCATATGGTTGATCCACTAAATTGTTTCAGAATCCACGAGGATTGGGCCTAGAAACCAGCGTGCATTGTAGGTTTTTCATGGTATTTTGGGCTACCAGAGGGCATCGTGTTTTGTACGACGGATGGGGGATGGGGACGGCGAACATGACCGTGGTGTTGGATCATGGAATAAGGGTCCGTAGGGGTTGTGTGATTCACAGATTTTTTTAAGAGATAGTTTTTGGCTGATCATGTTTTTCCTAGAGGGTTTTAAGAACGAAGAAGAACGTTAAGAGGGGATGCTGACATGTCAGCCTTTATGTAAGTGAGATTTCTTTTCTTTTATTTCATTTAATTTAATTACCGAGTGCGTTAACATGTATAACTTGCTCATACGAACTCTGATTGACTCATAGCTTATTTCATGCGATCGTATTGAAATTCTAGACGATATGAAGCTGGTTTGGTTAGATTTGGAGATAGTTATTTTTGAGCTTTCGTTTGGATTTCAAACGAGTTCAAAAACAAAGGTGAGTGATTAAACCCACTCACACTTGACTAAGACATTTGATTGTTAGTTAAATTAAAATCATGTTACGATATAATTGTATTGGCTGTTGTTTGGTAGTTAAAAATTGCATATTTATGTTGATTGACTTCGATAGTGTAATTTAATTTGACTATTAGTTTAAATTTTATAGTTAAATTAGATTTGACCTTCAATTACTAGTTTAAAACCCAACACCCGATTACTAGTAAAGTGATGTGACATTGAACTGTTTTGATGGATTAATGTTGATGGATGCCTTGGATTGATATGTTTGATACATGATGTTTAATTGTATGAATTTACCCGTTATTCACATTTATTATATATGACTGTATGTTTATGTGTATTTATCTGTAACAACCCGGAAAATCAGAACCAATTTAAAATTTTTATTTCAGCTATTTTATTGAATTTTAAATAATAACAATTTAAAATTTATTTAAATTGAAGTTAGAACGTATATATTTATTTTAATTACATAACGAGCTTGAAATGGTGCGACAATTTGAAAATTCGATATTAAATTTCAAATGAATGTACAGGATTCAAAATAAATCGGATTTCAGTAAAACCAGAAATATTAGAATCTTTTTAACAATATATTTCTAAGGAATGTGAAAAATCTAGATTTAATAACAGGAATAAAAATTTATGTCCAGTTTAAAATTTGAAATAGTCGCTATGGAGTTTAATATAATATATAGCCCTTATAAATAGACATTTTGAAACGACCTCCGTTTTTTGACGAAACCACTTTTGTTGGATCTGGAATGTCAATTTATTGATAGGTTTAAATTTCCATAACTTTTGGAATTAATATGTGAGCATGGTAAATCAAAACGTGTTTTGTCAATTTCAGTCAAATTGGATCGACCAGAAAATGACCATTTTTCAAACGGTCTCCAAATTTGACGAAATTAATTTTGTTAGGACCATGTCGTCAAAGCATAGCTAGATTTATTTTTCTATAATTTTTGGAATCAGTATGTGTCCCTGGTAATTTAAAATGTACGTTGAATCAAATATTGAATGTTTTATATTTTAATTTTAAAAAACTGACTGAAACAATCGAATGGGGTTACGAAACATAGTCCATTGTGTCTGGAATGGGGTTATTTAGCTAGGGGCGACATTTGTTGGGTTTGACTTGGAGTTCATGTGGGCTAACGTGTTTTTTTTCGGAATTAAAGACATAATATAAATAAGAATTCATAAAAAAACCTATCCTCTTCATATAGCCGCCGCCTCCCTCCTCAAATCAATGGCAATAACATTCAAAACAAAACCCTACTTGATCTCCAAATCCTCTCTATGAATCGTGAAAATTCCTAAGGGAATATTGTAGAGCTCCCTGTGTTCTACCAATCCAACAGTGGAATTTGCTCAGAGTTCTGTAAATTGCTTGAATCACCATCTCCAACCACTGCTGTCGCTAGCCAATGTCCGCATTCAACAGGTGTGTGAGCTCGACGGGAGGGGAGGCCTAGTTGCGCCTCTCGGATTCCTCTAGACGCGAAGTGTCAGGGTTTGATCGCAATTACCAACCCTAGTTTTGAACGGTTTTAGAAAAAAACCGTCGGTCTTAAACTTTTGTGAAGAAGGAGGTTATTTTTTTAATTAATTACTATATTAATTACCAATAATGTCATTAACATTGTAAAAATCATATCTTTCTCATACGGTGACGAAATTCGATGAAACAGGAGACATTGTACTCGTGGCGACGTCTTCTCAATTCTAGAAGAGACCTGAGAATTTTTGGAGCTTCCTTCAATTTTTGGAGGAATAAAAAACCAATGTGAGCAATATAAATTCAAAAATAAATGAATAAAATTATATTAGGTTGTAGACGGAGTTTAGTAGCTCCCGACACCGTCGTCCATAGACCATTGATGATTTGATTGTATTGTGATGTGAAATTGATTGATTGTGGGTGATTGATTATGGTTGAAATGAAATTGGTTGTGATTGTGGTAAATTCACAGTGTTGTGAAAATAAATTGTATTGTGGAAATTATAAAAATGAAACCCCTTGTATCACCGCGAGGCCTAGGATAGCAGAGAAGCCGTACTAGGGACGCTGCCGGTTTTAATTACCCTGCCATTATAATGCCGAAATTTTCTGAAATATTCATGTGTTGAAAAATATTCATGTTATGAAATAAAATTGTTTGAATAATAAAAATCACATTTTTTTATTGTATATAAGAGAAGATTAAAAACAATCATTATTTGAAATAAAAATTTGTTAACAATAAAAACCACATTTTTATTGTATGAATAGAATTTGTAAAAAATGATCATTATTGGAAATAAAAATAAGTTAACAATGAAAATCACATTTTTATTGTATGAATAGAATATATAAAATATTCAGGTTTTGAAATAAAAAAATTGTTGAATAATAAAATTTCATTGTTTGGTAAAATGTTGTAACATTAAAAATCACATTTTTATTGTACGAATGATTCTTTAAAAAAAAAAGAAAAATTTCATAGTCTGATAATTACATTTTTAATATAAAGATGATTCATTGTTTGATAAAATGTTGTAACATTAAAAATTACATTTTTAATGTAAAGACGATTCATTAAAAAAAGATTCCTGTTTGATAAAAATATTTCAACATTGAAATTTACATTTTTAATGTAAGAAGGAATCATTAAAAAAGATTCTTGTTTGATAAAAATATTTCAACATTAAAATTTACATTTTTAATGTAAGAACGAATCATTAAAAAAGGATTCTAGTTTGATAAAATGTTGTAACATTAAAAATTACATTTTTAATGTAAAGAAGGATTAATTAATAAAAAGATTCTAGTTTGATAAAATATGTTAACATTAAAAATTACATTTTTAATGTAAGAATGATTCATTAAAAAAAGATTCTAGTTTGATAAAATATGTTAACAATAAAAATTACATTTTTAACGTAAGAATGATTCATTAAAAAGATTCAAGTTTTGATAAAAATATGTTAACATAAAAATTTATATTTTTAATGTAAGGATGAATCATTAAAAGGATTCAAGTTTTGATAAAAATATTTCAACATTAAAAATTACATTTATAATGTAAAGATAATTCATTAAAAGGATTTTAGTTTAACAATTACATTTCTAATGTAAAGAGGATTCATTAAAAAAGGATTCTTGTTTGATAAAAATATTTCAACATTAAAAGATTCATTAAAAATAGATTCTTGTTTGATAAAAATATTTCGACATTAAAATTTTAATGTAAGAAGGAATCATTAAAAAAGGCTCTAATTCTGGTAAAATAAAAAAAAGCAACGATCTTTTATTCTTAATTTGAATAATTTCCCGATCTAATTAAATGTTAAAAATAACTTAGTGCCTGATGTGGGGAAGGGGTCTCCAGTAAATGGACCTTTGATTCTTTTTTTTAGAATAAAAAAATCCTGATTCTTGTTTGATAAAGATATTTCAACATTAAATTTACATTTTTAATGTAAGAAGGAATCATTAAAAAAGGATTCTAGTTTGATAGAATGTTGTAACATTAAAAATTACATTTTTAATGTAAAGAAGGATTCATAAAAAAAAGATTCTAGTTTGATAAAATATGTTAACATTAAAAATTAAATTTTTAATGCAAGAATGATTAATTAAAAAGATTCAATTTTTGATAAAAATATGTTAACATAAAAATTTACATTTTTAATGTAAGGATGAATCACTAAAAAGATTCAAGTTTTGATAAAAATATTTCAACGTTAAAAATTACATTTTTAATGTAAGAAAGAGTCATTAAAAAGATTCAAAGTTAGAAAAATATGTTTTATTAAATATGTTTTGTTAGATCAAAACATTAACCATTAACATGTTATCAAAGTTAGAAAAAAGAATCATTTGGTAAATAGGTTGTGTTAGATCAAAACAGTATTCATTGACATGTTAGCATAGTAAGCAAAGAGAACCATGTGTTAAAATATATTTTTATTAGATAAAAATATTCTTTTTAACATGTGTATGAAGTATACAAAATTATTTAAAGAACAAATAAATTGAGATCATCGAACGAATTATATTTATATAATATATATAAATATAAACTAAAATAAAACGAATCGCGCGCGGTAGTTCGCGATTTGGAATCATAACTTTAAATGATTGTACCGAGAGATCCGACCGTCGGATTTTCCCAAAACTGGAACCGTTGAGTTCGCTTTGGAAAGATCTTTCCAACGATATAAAATTTTCTAAGATCCAACGGTAAGATTTTGAGAAATGTGTAATTCAAATTTTAATAAAAACAGCGCCAGGGCCTCGTAATGATCTGAAGCATCGTTTAATTAAAAGGGGCTATTTTTAAATAATTAAAAAAACGATAAATCGTTATAAAATATTATGAATGATATGGAATGAAAAGAATTGATTTGAATTATATATATTCGTGAATTATTTGAAAAACCCGAGTTAGATCTCATTTCCAATAATTATACGACGTTTGAAAGTCGAAGATATTGAAGACGGTGGTTGAAGACTGACGATAGTCACATCGAATGGATGACTACTGATGCCTTTGATTAGAATTGCTGCATTAAAAGGGTTACAGTGGTAGTTGTCCAGACGTACTTGTTGATTGTCCGGATATGCGAGAGCCTCTCTTCCATATTGGACATATGGAACGACGAATAAGGTGTCTCCAGTTTTGTTCAGACCCAAAACGGACTTGTAAATGGATGTGTGTCTGACATTGGATTTTATTCTTTGCTAACTGATTTCTATTAAATATATGTCTGTTTGGTGGCAGAGAATTTATTCTCTTGCTTAACACCCTTCTTTGAGACGTACGAGCTCATAGGTTATATATCGGTAGACATCAGTCGCATGGCGTGAATTGTCAGTGTGGCATGCCAATATGCAAATGATCAAGGCTTTTGTTGAACAGCAGAGCCTTGTGGTTGATGATCAAAGCACCAATTTTATTAGCATAGCTGTGTGTATAGCGTTGATTCGCGAGCCTCACAACCCTGTATGAACCAAAAATGGGAGAGGACTGCAGGGAGGGCATGCGTTTCTTTCTAGCTAGGAGTGGTGTCATGGTATGGAGCAGAATCACTTTTACTTATGTGGATGATGGGATGAGGCGCCTTGGATCTGAGTCCCCCTAGTGGCTCTTGATTTATGCCCCATAGGACAGGGAAACGTATTGTTCAGGAATTATTAATCCGCAAACGTAAGAGTGGACCAGCCTCGAAGTTCCAAGGTGCAGTTGCGACTGATCCTGAGACATGGTAGGCTAGATTGTCTCAAGTTCGGTAAGGACGATCCCTTGCCTTGGTTCATGATGGAAATCCAACTTCCAATACGACACGCGAGGTTTTGATGGTAAACCTATGTATGTCGACATAGTATATGGTAGCTATGCCGTCTACGATTGATATATTGTGATTGAAATTGTTTTTGAAACATACTGACACTAATAATAATATCAAATGATTTATTTTATACGTATCAAGCATATTTGGCCATTATAAGGTAAAACTCTATCCTTCGGTTTGCGTTGCATTATATGATGGGACTTGAGTCTTATAATGGCTTCATTTTTCTAGAAAGCATTGCGTTGTTTAATGATTTACTTTATTTATGCACTGGTAATCCAATGGAGTAAACCCATACCGCGTTAGTGGCATGGTCCTGTGATTAGCCTTATTATTATATAGGTTAAGTAAGATTTCTCATACCAGTCCCATGACTGACTTGTAGTTTGCTTCACTTTGCAAACTTGGGTGCCCCTATTTTCTACATGGGATGCCTTGTATTTAGATTTTAGCAGTCTCATTCTAGATATCTATGGAGCTGAAGATAGATTCTATCATTTCTGTTATGCTGTTCACTTAGTATATTATGTTTGATTCCGCTGCAGACATTTTATATTAAGCTGAAACTGCATTCTGTAATTAAGTATGATCCTATTATGCTGTGTAACTCCGATGTTGATATTATTTCCAGTGTAACTTTGATGTACTTTATCTGGTGTAACTCTATGATTCTGTTATCTTGTTATTGTTTATGTGTTATATTCCAATGATTATCCTTGCTTCCATGGCAAGGGGTTTTGGGATCATCACAATTGGTATCAGAGCTTTGGTTAATCTTAGCTCCGGAATAAAACATATTAAAGAACTCTTCAGAAATAGAATCAGTTGTATTCTAAGAATGACTCATTATAGATAGGATCAATAATGTCTTAGAATGAGTATAGCAGAATAAATACACCCCCATAGATGCATTTATACTTGAAATATATGTCTCTATGCTTTACAATATCTTTTCTATTGGCCTGACTCTTTGTTTGCTATTTGCAGACATAGTAGAAAATAGTTGCAGAAACAGAAGAAGTAATTTTATGGTTCAGTAATCTAATGAGCCAATTATGCTCCCACAACCAGAACCAAATCTAGAAGCTCTAGTAAAGAAGTGTCGAAATCTAGGTGGAGTACCATTCTTGGGCAAAGAATATATTATTGAAACACAAGCATGGATGCGTTCTTATGAGAGAATTTTTCAAGGCTTAAAGCTGAGAGATGATCAGAAAAGATTACTAGCATCTTGGGTACTCAAAGACGAAGCTTTAATCTAGTGGGAAACGGTTACTAGGGAAAATCTAGAAGGTAATATTACCTGGGATGAATATAAAGAAATATTCAAAGAAAAATTTATTCCCCCAAAAGCAACTGACCAGTTATATGATGAGTTCTACCATATGAAACAAGGAGATATTACTATCCAGGAGTATCAGAATAAATTCAATGAACTTTCTCGTTTTGCCCCGAAGCTAATTGAAGATCCTTTGAGGAAGAATCTGAGATTTATTAACGGACTTTAAAAGAAATACGAAAGTAAAGTAATTGCTCATGTGAATCTTCCTTTTTCTAAGATGATACAAATGGCTTATCGCTATGAGGATCTTGATAAGCAAATTGTTTTGAAAGATGAAGAAGAAGGCAGTCCTAAAAACAAAAGGAAGTTTGAAACTGAGAGTCTAGAGGCAAGTACGAAGCCTGAGGCAAGTATGAAGCCTGAGGCAAGTACAAAGCCAGAGGTCAGTAAGAGGCCTAAGGCCAATCAGAAAAAGGTAAAGACAATCGTATGTCTCAAGTGTAATAATCAAGGGCATTTGATAAGGAATTGCAAATCGTCGAAGAAACAAAGGAAGGATGGATCTAAATCCAATAAGAAGTCTCAAGAGATCAGGGAATACAATCTTTGCCATAATCCAGGTCATATAAAGTGAGATTGTCGACTGTTGAAAACGACCAAGAAGGCTCAAGTCAATAACACGACAGATGTTGCAATGCCCTCAGCTAGTAGGGAAAGGCCAGATGTTTTGGAAGGCACTCTTACTATTAAAAATATTCTTTTTAGAGTATTATTTGATACAGGTGCATCACGAAGTTTCATTTCGAGTAATACAGTCAAGAAGCTAAATCTAAAAATGAGGGATCTTAAAGAATCGATTAGTAGTGTCCATAATTCAATCGGTGGTTGCCTTGTTCTCGGTTTATATTGCAGAGTGTCGATCTCTTGTTCTTGTTACCAGTTCCCTATTAATTTGATCGTCATGGATTTTTTGAGTTCGATGTTATTCTTGGGGTGGAGTGGTTAACGAGATATGAAGCCGAGGTTAAATATGCCAAAAGAATCGTTAAAGTTAAAACGAAGCTCGGAAATGTTATTATACCATGCCACGGCTCAGATTCCGATAGAAAAGAATTTTGGTTTGCGCTTGAAGTTACCCCAACTTCTCTTGAGAATATTCATGCCATTAAAAAATATGCGGATGTGTTTGAAGAAGTGGATAGCTTATCGCCGTGGAGAGAAATTGACTTCATGATTGATTTAGTTCCGAATGCAAGGCCAGTTGTGCACGATATTCGAAGAATGACCTTGAAAGAGAAAGAAGAATTGAATAATCAAACTCGATAGCTTTTATGGAAAGGTCTGATCAGACCTAGCGTTTTGAGTTGGAGTGCAGTAGTAGTTTTCGTTCCAAAGTCAGACGGTGCTCTCAGATTGTGTGTGGATTACCGAGATTTAAATAAGAAGACACCAAAGAATAAATATCCATTACCGCGTATTGATGATTTATTAGATCGCTTGAATGGAGCGCAAGTATTTTCAAGAATGGACCTAGCTACAGGTTTCCATCAACAGCGGATTGCTGAAGAGTGTGTTCCTTTGACAACTTTCACAGGTCTAGACATATTTTATGAGTGGTTAGTAATGTCGTTCGTCTTATGTAATGCTCCTTCTTACTTTGTTGATTTAATGAACAGAGTATTCTGCGATGTCTTAAATAAATTTGCGATGATTTTCATTGACAACATTTTAATCTTCTCTAAGTCAACTACCGAGCCTGAGAAGCATTTGGAAGAAGTTTTGGAAATTCTGGGAAAGAATATATTAAAGGCCAAATTTTCTAAATGCATATTCTGGCAAGAAGAAGTGAAGTTCCTCGGTTATGTAGTATCGAAGGAAGGAATTTCAGTGGATCTAGGCAAAATCACAGCCATTCGAGATTGGAAGCAGCCTAGCATGCCTACAGAAGTTGGAAGTTTTCTAGGATTGGTTGTCTATTATCGGAAATTCATTAAAAAAAATTTGAAGCTATCCCGTCCATTAACGAAACTTAACAAGAAGCATACAAGGTTCAATTGGACGCCTGAATGTGAGGCAGCTTTCCAAGAGCTGAAATTAAGGTTGACTACTGCTCCAGTGTTGACTATTATCGATGGCAATCAAGATTCGACAGTCTATACAAATGCTTCTCTTGGAGGTGTTGGTGCGGTATTAATGCAAAGAGGCAAAGTAGTTGCTTATGCTAGCCGTTAGTTGAAGCTGCATGAGAAGAGATATCCTACTCATGATCTTGAGTTGTTAGCCGTCGCGTTTGCTTTGAAAATATGGAGGCACTATCTTTTGGGTGTGAAGTTCAAATTATATATAGATCATAAGTCATTTAAGTATTTTTTTCACCCAGAAGGACTTGAATTTGACGCAGCAACGTTGGTTAGAATTTCTTGCGGCATATGATCTTGATATTTTGTATACTCCAGGAAAAGCCAATGTTGTAGCAGATGCGCTTAGCAGAAAGAATGCCATTATCGCTAATCTCATTATTACGCCCTCATTGATTGATAAATTCTCTGCTCTTCAGAAAGATGATGAATTTATTTAGAGAATAACTAAAAGAGTTCGGGAAGGCAAACCCTCGAGTTTTCAGATTGATAACAAGGGAGTTCTGAGGTTACTAGGCCGAATTTGTGTTTCGAATATTCCTGAGCTCAGAAGTGAAGTAATGGATGAATGTCACAAATCCAAGCTTAGTATTCATCCAGGGATGAGTAAGATGTATCATGATCTCAAGCGTACGTTCTGGTGGAAGTCTATGAAAAGAGACATTTCCATGTATGTTAGCAGGTGTTCTACTTGCCAATAAGTCAAGAATGATCAGCAAAAACTTGCCGGATTGTTACAACCACTAGAGGTTCCAAACTAGAAGTGGGATCAAATTTCCATGGATTTCATAGATGGTTTGCCCCGAACCAGGAAAGGTAATGAAAGTATATGGGTGATCGTAGATCATTTCACGAAGACCGCCCATTTTATTCTTGTCAAATCTACTAGAACAGCTCAAAGTCTAGCGAAAATTTATTTCAGAGAAATCGTTATATTACATGGAGTTCCCAGTAGTATTGTAAGTGATCGTGATCTGATATTCGCTAGTAAATTATAGGAAGCATTCCAAGAGGAGCTGGGGACAAAGTTGAATCTGAGCACCGCTTATCATCCTCAAACAGATGGCCAAACTGAGAGGGTGAATCATATACTAGAAGACTTGTTATGGGCATGTATTCTTAATTTTGGCGGATCATGGGAATATCACTTGCATTTGGTTGAGTTTTCATATAATAACAGTTATTAAGCAAGCTTAAAAATGTCACCATTCAAAGCATTGTATGGTAGACCATCTAGATCTCCCGCATTTCGTGTGGAATCAGGCAATCGACTAGTATTAGGTCCGACATGATCCAAGAAGCTTAGATAAAGTCGATTTCATTAAGAAGCGACAACAAACAGCTTAGAGCCAATAGAAGAGTTATGCAGATTCAAAAAGAAGAGATTTAGCATTTTCTGTTGGTGATTATGTATATCTGAGAGTTTCCCCCATTGACAGGAGTAGTCCGTTTCGGGAAAACAAGGAAGTCGGCGTCTAGATTTATTGGTCCATTTCCTATAGTTGAGAGGATTGGAGCTCTTGCTTACAGGGTTCAGTTGCCTAAATGGTTGCCAGGAGTACATGATGTATTTCACGTGTCTCAACTTTGAAAGCATTTGCATGATCCAGACTTGGTTGTGGAAGAAGCAGCGCAACAAGATTAGGAAATTACACCAAGCTTAGCAGTGAGAAGAGAGCCAGTGAAAATTATTGGCAAAGAAACAAGAGTTCTAAGGAACAAGAAGATACATTTAGTCAAAGTGCGGAGATCCTAGAGACTGCACATGGGAGACCATAGATAGCATTAAGCAGCGTATCCCAAGTGCAGAGTGGACATCTCTGATTAGCTCTGGTGCAAGGCACATTTACAATATTTTGCATTTCCAATTTTGTTTCCTACTTTACTGTTGTTTCCTTTTCGGGGATGAAAAGTTTTAAATGGGGGAGATTGTAACAACCCGGAAAATCAGAACCAATTTAAATTTTTTATTTTAGCTATATTATTGAATTTTGAATATCTAAAATGATTTATTTTAAATAATAATGATTTAAAATTTATTTAAATTGAAGTTAGAACGTATATATTTATTTTAATTATATAACGAGCTTGAAATGGTGCGGTAGGTTGAAAATTCAGTTTCAAATTTCAAATGGATGTACAGGATTCAAAATAAATCGGATTCCAGTAAAACCAGAAGTATTAGAATCTGTTTAACAATATCTTTCTAACGAATACGAAAAATCCAGATTTAATAACGGGAGTATGGAGTTATGTCCAGTTTAAAATTTGAAATAGTCGCTATGGAATTTAATATAATATATAACCCTTATAAATAGCCATTTTGCAAACGTCCTCCATTTTCGACGAAACCACTTTTGTTGGATCTAGAATGTCAATTTATTGCTAGGTTTAAATTTCCATAATTTTTGGAATTAATATGTGAGCATGGTAAATCAAAATGTGTTTTTGTCAATTTAAGTCAAATTGGATCGACCAGAAAATGATCACTTTTCAAACGGTCTCCAAATTCGACGAAATTAATTTTTTTAGGACCGTATCGTCGAAACATAGGTAGATTTATTATTCGGGAATTTTTGGAATCAGTATGAGCCCTAGTAAATTAAAATGTACGTTCAAATCTAATGTTGAATGTTTTATATTTTAATTTAAACAAAAACTGACTAAAACAATCGAATGGGCTTACGAAACCTAGTCCATTGTGTCTGGAATGGGGGTATTTAACTAAAGGCAACAGTCGTTGGGTTTGAATTAGAGTTCATGTGGGTTAACGGGTTTTTTTTGGAATTAAAAGAATTAATATAAATAAGAATTCATAGAAGAAAAAAAAACTATCCTCCTCATTTAGCCGCCACCTCCCTACTTAAATCAATGGAGACATCAATCAAAACAAAACCCCACTTGATCTCAAAATCCTCTCAATGAATCATGAAAATTCCTAAGGGAATATTGTAGAGCTCCATGTGTTCTACCAATTCAACAGTGGAATTTGCTCAGAATTCTGTAAATTGCTTGAATCACCCTCTCCAACCACTGCCATCGCGAACCAGTCTCCGCCTTCCACAGGCGTGCAAGCTCGACATGAGGGGGAAGCCCAGGCGTGCCTCTCGGAGCCCTCCAGCGTGGTGTCATCGGATCGACGCGAAGTGCCAGGGTTTGATCGCAATAACCAACCCTAATTTTGAACGGTTTTAAAAAAACCGTCGGCCTGAAACTTTTGTGAAGAAGGGTGTTATTTTTATTTAATTACTATATTAATTATCAATAATGTCATTAAAACTGTAAAATCATATCTTTCCTATACGGTGATGAAATTCGAAGAAACAGGAGACATTGGACTCGTGGCGACGTCTTCTACATTCTAGAAGAGACCAGAGAATTTTTGGAGCTTCCTACAATTTTAAAAGGAATAAAAAAACCAATGTGAGCAATCTAAATTCAAAAATAAATGAATAAAATTATATTAGGTTGTAGATGGAGTTTAGTAGCTCCCGACACCGTCGTCCACAGACCATGGACGACTTGATTGTATTGTGTTGTGAAATTGATTGATTGTGGGTGAAACGAAATTGGTTGGATTGTGGTAAATTCACAGTGTTGTGAAAATAAATTGTATTGTCGAAATTATAAAAATGAAACCCCTTGTATCGCCGCGAGGCCTAGGATAGCAGAGGAGTCATACTAGGGACGGTGCCGGTTTTAATTACCCTGCCGTTATGATGCCAAAATTTTCTAAAATGTTCATGTGTTGAAAAATATTCATGTTATGAAATAAATTGTTTGAACAATAAATATCACATTTTTTTTATTGTATATAAGAGAAGATTAAAAATGATCATTATTTGAAATAAAAATTTGTTAACAATAAAAACCACATTTTTATTGTATGAATAGAATTTGTAAAAATGATCATTATTGGAAATAAATATAAATTAACAATAAAAATCATATTTTAATTGTATGAATAGAATATAAAAAATATTCATGTTTTGAAATAAAAAATATTGTTGAACAATAAATTTTCATTGTTTGGTAAAATGTTGTAACATTAAAAATTACATTTTTAATGTAAGAATGATTCGTTTGAAAAAAAGAAAAATTTCATAGTTTGATAAAATGTTGTAACATTAAAAATTACATTTTTATTTTAAAGACGATTCATTAAGAAGATTCATTGTTTGATAAAATGTTGTAATTTTAAAAATTATATTTCTAATGTAAAAGGATTAATTAAAAAAAGATTCTTGTTTGACAAAAATATTTCAACATTAAAATTTACATTTTTAATGTAAGAAGGAACCATTAAAAAAGATTCTTGTTTGATAAAAATATTTCAACATTAAAATTTACATTTTTAATGTAAGAAGGAATCATTAAAAAAGGATTCTAGTTTGAAAAAATGTTATAACATTAAAAAAAAGATTCTAGTTTGATAAAATATGTTAACATTAAAAATTACATTTTTAATGTAAGAATGATTCATTAAAAAAAGATACTATTTTGGTAAAATATGTCAACATTAAAAATTACATTTTTAATGTAAGAATGATTCATTAAAAAGATTCAACATTTGATAAAAATATGTTAACGTAAAAATTTACGTTTTTAATGTAAGGGTGAATCATTAAAAAGATTCAAGTTTTGATAAAAATATTTCAACATTAAAAATTACATTTTTAATGTAAAGATGATTCATTAAAAGGATTCTAGTTTGATAAAATGTTGTAACATTAAAAATTACATTTTTAATGCAAAGAGGATTCATTAAAAAAGATTCCTGTTTGATAAAAATATTTCAACATTATAATTTACATTTTTAATGTAAGAAGGAATCATTAAAAAATATTCTTATTTGATAAAAATATTTCAACATTAAAATTTACATTTTTAATGTAAGAAGGAATCATTAAAAAAATGATTCTAGTTTGATAAAATTTTGTAATATTAAAAATTACATTTTTAATCTAAAGAAGGATTCATAAAAAAGATCTAGTTTGATAGAATATGTTAACATTAAAAATTGCATTTTTAATGTAAGGATGATTCATTAAAAAGATTCAAGTTTTGATAAAAATATGTTAACATAAAAATTTACATTTTTAATGTAAGGATGAATCATTAAAAAGATTAAAGTTTTGATAAAAATATTTCAACATTAAAAATTACATTTTTAATGTAAAGATGATTCATTAAAAGGATTCTAGTTTGATAAAATGTTGTAACATTAAAAATTATATTTTTAATATAAAGAGGATTTATTAAAAAAGATTCTTGTTTGATAAACATATTTCAACATTATAATTTACAATTTTAATCTAAGAAGGAATCATTAAAAAAGATTCTTGTTTGATAAAAATATTCCAACATTAAAATTTACATTTTTAATGTAAGAAGGATTCATTAAAAAAGGATTCTAGTTTGATAAAATGTTGTAACATTAAAAATTACATTTTTAATGTAAAGAAGGATTCATAAAAAAAAGATTCTAGTTTGATAGAATATGTTAACATTAAAAATTACATTTTTAATGTAAGTATGATTGATTAAAAAGATTCAAGTTTTGATAAAAATATTTAACATAAAAATTTACATTTTTAATGTAAGGATAAATCATTAAAAAGATTCAAGTTTTGATAAAAATATTTCAACATTAAAAATTACAATTTTAATGTAAGAAAGAGTCATTCAAAGGATTCAAAATTAGAAAAATATGTTTTATTAGGTATGTTTTGTTAGATCAAAACATTAACCATTAACATGTTATCAAAGTTAGGAAAAAGAATCATTTGGTAAATAGGTTATGTTAGATCAAAACAGTAATCATTGACATGTTAGCAAAGTTAGGAAAGAGAACCATAGGTTAAAATATATTTTTGTTAGATAAAAATATTATTTTTAACATGTGTATGAAGTATACAAAATTATTCAAAGAATAAATTATTTGAGATCGTCAAATAAATTATATTTATATAATATATATAAATATAAATAAAATAAATCGCGCACGGTAGTTTGTGATTTGGAATCGTAACTTTAAACGATTATACCGAGAGATCCAACAGTCGGATTTTCCCAAAACTGAAACCGTTGAGTTCGCTTGGGAAAGATCTTTCCAACGATATAAAATTTTCTAAGATCCAACGGTTAGATTTCGATAAATGTGTAATTCAAATTTTAATAAAAACAGCGCCAGGACCGTGTAATGACCTGAAGCATCCTTTAATTAAAAGGAGCTATTTATATAAATTAAAAATAGCGATAAACCATTATAAAATATTATAAATGACATAAAATGAAAAGAATTGATTTGAATTATATATATTCGCAAATTATTTGAAAAGCCCGAGTTAAATCTCATTTCAAATAATTATACGACGTTTGAAAGTCGAAGATATTGAAGACGGCGGTTGAAGATCGGCGATCTTCACATCGAATGGATGACTACTGATGTCTTTGATTAGAGTTGCTGCCTTGAAAGTGTTACAGTGATAGTTTTCTGGATGTACTTGTTGATTGTCCGGATATGCGAGAGCCTCTCGTCCGTATTGGACATATGGAACGAGGAATAAGGTGTCTCTGGTTTCGTTCAGACCCAGAACGGACTTGTAAATGGATGTGTGTCTGACATTGGATTTTATTCTGTGCTGATTGATTTATATTAAATATATATCTGTTTGGTGGCAGAGAATTTATTCTCTTGCTTAACACCCTTCTCTGAGACATACGAGCTCAGAGGTTATATATCGATAGACATCAGTCGCATGGCGTGAATTGTTAGCATGGCATACCAAGATGCAAATTATCAATGCTTTTGTTGAAAAGCAGAGCATTGTAGTTAATGATCAAAGCACATCTTTAATTAGTATAGCTTTGTGTATAGCATTGATTCGCGAGCCTCACACCCCGGTATGAACCAAAAATGGGAGAGGACTGCAGGGAGGACATGCGTTTCTTTCTAGATAGGAGTAGTGTCATTCTATGGAGCCCGGACATTTTTACTTATGTGGATGATGGAATGAGGCACCTCGGATCTGAGTCCCTAGTGGCTCTTGATTTATGCCCCATAGAACAGGAAAACGTATTGTTCAGGAATTATTAATCCACAAACATAAGAGTGGACCAACCTTGAAGATCCAAGGTGCAGTTGCGACTGATCCTGAGACATGGTAGGCTAGATTGTCTCGAGTTCGGTAAGGACGATCCCTTGCCTTGGTTCATGATGGAAATCCAACTTCCAATACGACACACGAGGTTTTGATGGTAAACCTATGTATGTCGACATAGTATATGGTAGCTATGCCGTCTATGAGTGATATATTATGACTGAAATTGTTTTTGAAACATACATACACTAATAATAATATCAAATGATTTATTTTATACGTATCAAGCATATTTGGCCATTATAAGGTAAAACTCTATCCTTCGGTTTGCGTTGCATTATATAATGGGACTTGAGTCTTATAATGGCTTCATTTTTCTAAAAAGCATTGTGTTGTTTAATGATTTACTTTATTTATGCACTGGTAATCCAATGGAGTAAACCCGTACCGCGTTAGTGGCATGGTCCTGTGATTAGCCTTATTATTAAATAGGTTAAGTAAGATTTCTTATACCAGTCCTATGACTGACTCGTAGTTTGTTTCACTTTGCAAACTCAGGTGCCTATATTTTCCACATGGGCAACCTTATATCTATGGCGCTGAAGATGGATTATATCATTTCTATTATGCTGTTCAGACTTCATTTAGTATATTATGTTTGATTCCGCTGCAGACATTTTATATTAAGCTGAAACTGTATTCTTTAATAAGTATGATCTTGTTATGTTGTGTAACTCTGATGTTGATATTATTTCCAATGTAACTTTGATGTACTTTATCTGGTTTAACTCTATGATTATGTTCTGCTATTATTGTTTATGTGTTATATTCCAATGATTATCCTTGCTTCCGTGACACGGGGGTTTAGGGTCATCACGTTATCCCAGTCATTTACTTTAGATGTTTTGGGCATCAAATTAATCTGGGATTAATCGTTAAAATGAATTAAGAATGTAGGATAAAATGATAATACCTATGACCTTGATTTGGATTGAAATGATATATCCTTTCCTAAATACTAAAATTAAATTTGAAGTATCACTTGGGCGTAGATAGAAAATTATATACGGATACCGGTTGGTCAAATATTTTTTTTCTTTCTAAAATTGGATATTGAAATATTGTTTTAAAGACAACAACAAATGATGTTTACGATCGATTTCCACTGAATCTAAAACTTTGATTTTTGAAATTTAAAATATAAAGTAAATTTGTTAACGGTGTAAACTACAGTTAAAACTCGAAATGGAATATAGACTGAATCTATTGAAAATAGGTGATTTATTCAACTTTGAATTTTCTTCATATTTTTGATACAAAATAATTTTTGAATTGTAAACTCGAGATTTTCATAAATCAAAATAATTCAAAATGGAGTCCAATTTGGAAACTTTGAATATTTGAATCCAATGGGTTGAGCTGAATTGAATTTGAAATTGGAATTGACTTGAATTGAAATCTCGAAATTGAGTCGAATTGATTTAAAATTTGAATATGATTTTCAATTGTCTAAAATTTAGAAGAAATAATTTTAATTCAAATTGTTTTATTTAAACCCTTATATGAACTATTTTACTTATCACGGTTTTATTTATAAATTATTCTATATTTTAATTCATATATAGTTGCTATTTTACTTTTTGAAACTATCTTTTTTCTTTTCTTATACTTATGTTGAAACTATCTTAATAAAACATTTTAATAAACAACTATTTACTTTACAAACTATTCTAACTTATGTGTGTGTGTGTGTGTATACACACACACTATTTGATTTACCATTTTAATAATCAACTATATATTTTATAGACTTCCTTAATATTTAACTATATTTAACTAAATTTTGATAATACTTTTTATATATTCAAAACTATTTATTCAAACTATTTTATATATAACTAAATTATTTTAATACATGCATAAAATTTGACTATTAAATGTTCAAATCATTTTAAGATTGGAGTTGTTTCGATATTCTAAGTTTGGGTTTAAACTGAGATCTAATATGGAAGTATATCTTGTCTTGAATAAGAATGATTTTAAAGAAAATCTGATATTTCGATATGAAGTATGAACCATTTGAAATGTAAATCCACTAGTGAAATAAGCGTTAGGTTGTTAAAGTGACTGGAATCAAATATTGTCCTACTCTCTGTCAATACTGAAGACCGCTTTAACAACTATGCACGTGGTGGAAGTAGGTTGGTTTGACGAACACTACTAGAATGAAGTAAGAGAACGATGACGGATGTCCTTGACCTTTAGGTCGTAATTAAAATGACTAAAATAGGTGTTATACTGTGACCAAGTGGGGTTAGCTCCCTTCATAGGAAACAACTCCTTCTTTATTACTATAATCTGTCGATTGATTGATTTGATTTGAGCGCATCCTTAATTTAGGAGCGTTGTTCCGAGGTGGGCAGGAGTTGTAGCTATGTGTTACCACCAGTCCGTGCAAGAAACCGACATATTCTTACCTTGGTATTCCTGCGTGCCTTGTCATATTTCCTGATCGTGCCCACTATGATTTTGTCTTTCATTGTACCTATGGGGTACTCCTTGATAGCCTACCGGTTTGGTGGAGTTTACAGTACTATATAGACTATAATATTTATAAATGGTGTAAGGGTAAAAATATAATCCCGTTTACACTTTTTGATACTATACTTTAATGAATAGACACTATTATAATAGTGTATTGTATTATACAGTATCTAGATTATCAAATCCTTAGTAGACGGAATCCCTTACTGCACTCACGAACACAATGCATGTGAGATGTGAACAACCATAAGCATCTCTGATGTCGTGACACTCATATTGTTACATGGTTTTGATTTTACTGATATGTGAATATTTATATCTGATCTGAGTATTTTTGTATTTTCACTGATTCTAGAGTCAACTTGAGTATTTTAGTTAGCGAAGACCACATCATACTGAAGATAAAGATGGAGCTTGATAGACGTAATTACTAGTATTATTCTACTGCATATACTGGTATATTTCATGATAGTTAATTATGGTGTATTGTTTAATGTATAATCAAATGTATAATTTAACAGTTTCATGAACTATTATTTAATTATTATATTTTTCCTTTTGCTGTGATATTTTGTTATTGTTTTTCTTTTTCCTATATTAATCCCTATAACTACCTGTATTTTTGACTTATTTAAGTTGACTTTTGGGGATTTTTGTAAATTTGAACAGTCAAAAATGCAGTTCGTTGCAATTATACTTAAATTTGTGATTGAGGTTTATTTTTTAAGACATGTAGTAGTTTATGGTTTCTAACTGAATAAATGGTTTTAAAGTAAATGATATGTTTTCTGTTTAAAAATGTTTTTGGTCTGTTCATTATTTTATTGTCTTGCGAATTTTGACCTTTATAGTATATATCTTTATACCTATAACACTCCACCATTTCTTAGCAAAAACCTATTTTAGGGAATGTTAAGGAATGCAGGGTATTTCACATATGCTTTGTATACCTAAATCATGAATTGTTCACCCATCTCGAACTGTGCACATGCTTTCCATTTACTGCTACTTTATTTTACCTTGAAGTGAACTTTGCATGTGCCTGAACTGCACTATGACTTGTATTGTGTCAAGGCTGAACTGCATTAGCTATTGATGTGTTGCAAACATGAACTGGTGTATTTGAATTTACTTGAACTTCAACTATTGGATTTTAATTGAAATGTAAATGCTTTGTGTGCTTGTGTTTGAATGTTGTCGGGGCTAAAACACTTTGTGACAGCCCGCCCCGCACCAACCGACATTTACTCCAAAAGTGCGTTGTACACACGTCCAGTTAGCATGGAACGGGTCGCCAGAAGGGAAAAAGGAAGGAGGAAATGAACATACAAAGAACCTGTAGAATGTCTCACAGCGCATCGAACAAAATATAATAATAACATACTTGACATAAAACAGGAGAGACAGTGCATAAGCTGAAAATCATAACTAAACATCATAGCAGCGGAAATCCAAAATACAGCTTATTACAACTTTCAAATTGTCTCAAAGCAAAGTAAGATAAATGAGGTACACTACTAATGCCCAAGTAGCGACCACCAACGACACAGGGAGAATGTGTGTGTGTATATATATATAATACGTGGAAGCCTCCTGCCCGCCTCCGAATCAGCTACTCGCGCATCACCAGCTAACCTGTCTCTAGTCTGCTCGTGTGAGCACCCAGAGTAATAAGAGGAGACATAAAACTCTGGGTCAGACATAAAGCCTGGTATGAGCGATAAGCATCTAAAGTGAATAATAACAGGTAGACTAAAACATACCTGAACCTGGACCTGCAACCAAAGAGTTAGCACTACATACTGTACAACACTCTAAGGTATCATATCAAACAGTGTAAAGATACGGAGGTGGGGGAGGTGTGCATGTCATAGGGATGGCAAACAATCAAACATAGCATCCATCCTCACATCTCTCACTCAGTGCATAAAGCATACGATATTCACCACTTCGATCACCCAACATTCCTTGCTACGATCACTTTGCCCCATGAAGTCATAAATGGCTTCACTGCACTGATAACGTAGCCACTAATTCCTCGCTATGTCCACTTGCCCCATGGAGTTATTCACCCCATCTGCGCTGGCTCATAGCCTTACAAATCCTTACTATGTCCACTTGCCCCATGGAGTTATTCACCCCATCTGCGCTGGCTCATAGTCTTACTACGCATCACCTTGCCCCTCAGGTCATAATGACCCTACTGCACTGATAACGTAGTCTTGCTACCATCACCTTGCCCCTCAGGTCTTAATGACCCTACTGCACTGATAAGTAGCCCATCATTCCTTTTAGTGGTGAATCGAAGTTATGAACGTCGACAACTCCTTAGCACACGTCCCGCAGCAAAGTCCAATCATGAAGCGAACTCGTTGGTTCCCAACTGGTTCCGGGATCCTGAGCTCTAACTTCCCCTATTGGACTACCTTTGCATCTCGGTTTATTGGTCAATACTGGGTCGGGTCGAGTTCTTCCTCAGGTCATCGGTTCGGGTCGGTGTTCTTTATCCGTTCGGGTCGGGTCCCCCTTCTGATGCGGTTCGGGTCGGCATTCCTCTGGGTTCGAGTCAGCTGCTTCTTCTTCTTCGGGTCGGGTCGGTGCTTCCTTTCGGGTCGGGTCGGGTCCTTCTTGGCTCGTGCTTTCGATCCGTCTTCATGCTCCTCTTCATATGCTCCTATCCGATCTGCTTTCTTGCTCCTGCTCTGATTCGCCTTTGTTTTTCCGATCCGATCCGTCCTCTTCGTTCCGATCCGTCTTCCTCTATCCGATCCGATCCCAGTTCAGCTAGCGTGGCCTTCCTTTTTGTCACTTTTCCCAAGTGTTGGGTTCCGATCCGATCATATTCTTTGCTCAGTTCCACATATCCGATCCGAGCCCCCCTTATCCGATCCGATCCGAACCCTGCACTATTTTCTGAAACTGTTCCAGCAAGTGTTTACGCCATTCGACGACGTTTTCGACCATTCTAACTATTGAAATCAATCACAAAGCATTTCATACAATCATAGCAACATGCATAATCAACCACAAACATCATTCACATCCATATCATAGGTTAAAATGGATCAAACATACCCAAAATCCCATATTTCCCCTTAAGCATGTTTAGGTGAAACTAATAATAGGATTAGCAAAACTTAACCAAATTAACCCAAATTCATATCAGAGGTCTAAAACATCATTTAGGAATTTATGAACATTTTTCCCGAATTTTATCATGCTTAAATTCGCTAATTAGCACTAATCACCCCTAATTAGCCATAATTAGTGTAAAACTATGCAAATCGCTCACCTTAGCCACAAAATAAACTAAGATCTGAAATAATTCTCTGATTTGATGTGAATCTCAATGCCAAACAGAGCTCTTTTGTTGATTTGGTGAAGATCCTCCTTGATTAGGGGTTGCTAAGCTTGATCCTTGACCAAAAGATGATTTGGAGGTGATTTAGAAGTTAGAGACCATTTTTAGGGATCCTTGGTGATAAGTGGAGGCTAGAAAACTGAAATGGAATGATTCTCCATCTCATTTCAGCCCTCCCATAACCCTAATCCCGAAATGGGTTATGGGCCTACTCACTAATCACCCGATTTGGCCCGGTTAAGCAGTTTTTCACCCTCCAAACCTTGTTTCAGCCATATCTCCCAAACGGTAAGTCCGTTTGGCTAATGCGACCACTCTACGGAAAGAGAAACCATCAAACGAATCAAATGGAAGTGGTTTCAGGTCAAAATTCCTTTCCAATCAAAAGTTATGGCCAAAACAGTACCAACTAGGGGCAAAATGGTCATTTAAAAATCGACAAAAATCATAAGCATGCGAAATGACTCTAATAAATGTTTCCCAAAGTTACATGACCATACGACTTCACATGGGAAAGAAATAAATATTCTACGATCCTATGATGTGTAGAATACGGGTCATTACACTCTTCCCCCCTTAAGAAATTTCGCCCCCGAAATTCCCTAATCCAAACATACACAAAGGTTCCCGCATGCCTATCAATCATAAAACAACTATCATACATGCAAACAAGCAAAATAAGTCTATCCTAGCATGAGGAAAACTAAATTGCAAAGTAAATCTTACCAGGCAAAGAGTTCTGGATAAGCCTTCCTAATGCTCTCCTCTGTCTCCCAAGTACAATCATTCTCGTTCTCGCCCCACTGAACCTTGACTAGCTTCACCGCCTTCCTTCGAAGTTGCTTCGTATCATGCCCCATAATACGAATTGGCTTGCGGTTCCCAACCGCCTCGGGTTCTACTTCGAAGTCCTCTAACTGATCAGGTGAAATAGTCACATCTGAGTCGTGAACGAACTTCCTTAGTTGGGAAACATGAAATACATTATGAACTCCCGCCATCTTCTCTGGTAAGCCAACTCTATACGCCAAATTCCCGACTAATTCAAGAACAGGGAATGGCCCAACAAATCTTGGTGCTAACTTGCCTCTCCTGCCAAATCGTATCACGCTCTTCAACGGAGAGATCTTGACAAACACCAAGTCACCAACGGAGAATTTCAAGTCTCTTCTCCTCTTATCGGCGTAACTCTTCTGCCTATCTTGGGAAGCTTTCATTCGTTGCTGAATGACCTTAATCTTATCGGAAGTTTCTCTCACCACATCTGGTCCAAGCACAAACTTCTCGCCAGTCTCTATCCAACATGATGGTGAGTTGCACGGTCTTCCGTACAAAGCTTCATATGGAGCCATACTGATACTGGATTGGTAGCTATTATTATATGCAAACTCCACTAGATGCAAATGGTCATCCCATGATCCACCAAAATCCAATATACACGCTCTCAAGAGATCTTCCAATATGCGATTCACCCTCTCCGTCTGACCGTCGGTCTGAGGATGATATGCGGTACTGAGATGTAATCTTGACCCTAGAGCCTCTTGTAAGCTCTTCCAAAACCCACTAGTGAACAACGGGTCTCGGTCACTCACAATGCTTTTGGGTACTCCATGAAATCTCACTACCCACTTCATATACAATTCTGCCAACTTGGCTGCTGTTCTGGTCGATTTGACTGGTATAAATCTTGCACTTTTAGTCAATCGATCCACAATTACCCAAACACTATCATATCCCGATCTAGTCCTTGGTAGGCCATCGATGAAATCCATCGAGACTTGCTCCCATTTCCATTCGGGAATTTCTAATGGTTGCAATAACCCACTAGGCTTCTTTTGCTCGGCTTTAACTAGCTGGCAATTCATGCATTTGGATATAAACTTCCCAACGTCTCTTTTCATCCCTTCCCAGTAGTAAGTCTGTCTCATGTCTCGATACATCTTATTACCACCAGGATGTATAGTCAATTTTGAGTGATGACATTCTCTAAGCACTTCATCTCTCAAACCATTCACGTTGGGCACAACTAGTCTTCCATTCTTTCGAAGCCATCCATCTCGATCAAGCCCATACACATTCACCTCCTCATCGATACCCATCTCTAACTTGGAGATGATTTCTAATAGATTAGGATCGTCCCTCTGGTTGGAACCAATCTGCTCCATCAAAGTGGGTCTGATCGTCAAACTAGCTAGCATAACTGGATCCAACTCGCACCTTGGTCTGAAATCAAACCCCGCGATAAACTCCAGTTGCTTCCATTCAAGAAACATTGCCCCTAAGCTGGCATGTCTCCTATTCAAGGCATCAGCTACCGCATTACCTTTTCCAGGTGTGTATGCGATATCAAAATCATACGAAGCCAAGAACTCTAACCATCTTTGCTGACGAAGATTCAAATCTTTCTGGGAGAAAAGATACTTCAGCGATTTGTGATCGGTAAACAACTCGAATCTTTCTCCAAAGAGATAGTGTCTCCACATCTTCAGCGCAAATACAATCGCTGCCAATTCCAAATCATGGGTAGGATACTTCTTCTCATGCGGCTTTAGTTGTCGACTAGCATAAGCTACAACCCTACCTCCTTGCATCAATACTGCACCCAGTCCGGTACCAAAAGCATCCGTGTATACCGTCATCTCTTCATTCCCTTTAGGAATGACTAACACTGGCACATGCGTCAACTTCTCTTTTAGACTCTTGAAGGCATCCTCACACACTCCGTCCCAGACGAAGGACTGATTCTTCTTAGTCAACTGAGTCAACGGTGCTGCTATCTTGGAGAAGTCCTGGATAAACTTACGATAATATCCAGCTAATCCCAAGAAACTTCTTACATCTGTTGCATTCTTGGGTGTAGGCCAATCCTGTACCGTAGCCACCTTCGCAGGGTCCACGGCAATACCACACTCTGAAACAACATGACCCAAGAATCTTACTTCCCTTCTCCAAAAATGACACTTAGAGAATTTCGCTTTCAATTAGTGTTTCCTCAACACCTCCATCACTATCCTCAAGTGCCCCTTGTGTTCCTCCTCTATCCTTGAGTAAACAAGGATATCATCCACGAACACAAGAACAAACTTATTCAACTGATCTCTGAATACTCGATTCATAAGATCCACAAAATAGGCTGGTGCATTGGTCAACCCAAACGGCATAACCAACCACTCATAAAATCCAGACGGCGTCCTAAATGCCGTTTTCGGAACACTCTCATCTGCTACTCGAAGCTGATGAAATCCTGTCGCGAGGTCCAACTGGGAGAACACTCTTGCTCCTTCCAGCTGATCAAACAAATCATCTATCCGCGGTAGAGGATACTTATTCTTCCTCGTCACCTTATTCAACTTGCGATAGTCCACACACAAACGAAGGGAACCATCTGCCTTAGTGGCAAATACAACTGGTGCTCCCCACTCGGAGACACTCCTTCTAATCAATCCCTTCTTCAAAAGATTGCTGACTTGCACCCTGAGCTCTCGCTGCTCCCTTGGTGCCATACGACGAAGTGGCATCACTATAGGTCTGGCATCTTTCACTAAATCAATACGGAACTCAATCTCTCGGTGTGGTGGAAGCCCGGTCACCTCCTCGAAGACGTCCGGATACTAGCCAACCACGGGCACATCTGACAACTCATCCTACGGGATGTCGAGGGAATTTACAAAACTAGCCATAACCCCATCACTGGGTAGACTACCAAACACTACCCTCCGCCCATCATCCGCCCTCACTGTCACCAAAAAGCCCTCACAGTCTACCACCACCCCGTATCTTTGGAGCCAATCGACTCCCAATATAATGCCATACCCATTAAAGCCCAAAACAAAGCAATCACATACAAACATACATCCATGACTCGATAAGACCAAATTCCTGCAAATCATACTAAGGCTAGTCGAACCACCAATCGGGCTCGTCACAATCAATGGTCTATCGACTATCTCGGGTTCCAGTCCCAACCTACCTACCAGGTCACTAGATATGAAGGAACGGGAAGCCCCAGTATCAAACAAAACTCGAACTGGTATATCATAAATAGAAAGCATACCTTGAATAACAACATTCTTTCCTTTCTCCGCCGCAGTTGGGGCATTCGACGAAGAAGGAATAGCATCAATAGCATATGCTTTCACAATTTGCTTCTCCTTAAGAGGTTGCGGACACTTATCCTTCTGATGTCCCACTTGGCCACAGTTGTAGCACTTCCTTTCCGCTGGCTTGGCCCGACATTCCTTAGCATAATGGCCTTTCTTTCCACAGCTGAAGCACTCAACATCTTTCTTGCTCTTTTTCTGGCCGCCTTTTGATTGGTCCTGCTTCCTCTTATTCTGAGAGTTATTCTTGCCTCCACCGCCTGCTTGCGGCTTTGGCCCTTCTGCAGATGCAGCCTCAGTCTTCGACTTAGGGTAAAGGCTCTCTGATCTCAAAGCTTTCCCCACAATCGATTCAAAAGTCTCATCGATGTGGTTAATGAGCCTCTCCCCCAAGTACCCATCCAGACCAGTAATGAACTTCTCATTCTTCTTCTCAGGAGTATCAATGAGAGACAGTCCATACTTCGACAAAGTGTCGAACTCAGCAATATAATCAGAAACTGCCCTTCCATTCTGCTTGAGTTCCAAGAACCTCTTAAACAACACTGACTTCTGGGCAGCTGGGATAAACTTCTCGCTAAAGCGAGCCTTGAACTGATCCCAAGTAACTTGGTCCTCTGGAGTAGCTGTTCTGATAGCATTCCACCAATTCATCGCTCGCCCTTGCAGCTGACGAGACGCTAGCCTTCTCTTCATCGCATCCTCAAGACCCAAGTCATCAAAGATACGGTCACAGCTATCCATCCAGTCCTGAACATCCGTGGCCGATTCCGTTCCATTGAACGGCTTCCCACCAAGATTAGTGTAATCTTTGCACAACTTGGCGAAATCGACCCTAGGCGCCTGCACTACTGGGCCAGCACCAACTCCGGGATTGGGAATTGCCCCTTGCACTTCTCTAAGCATGTCTCTCATGAGGTTAGTAAACATCGCCCTCATGTCAGCGGCATTCCCATTATTGGCCCCTCTACCGGTACCTCTAACATGTCGGCTCATCGTCAATCTGAAAAAGGAAAACGATCAACGACCCCATAATGGTACTAGTGCAGTGCAACTTCATCCTATACTACTAATAGTATATATATACATAGCTTTTGAAAACCAAGGTAATCACAAATACGCGCTCTCATATACGTACTATCTCTCCCTAGTGTCTTTCCCTAGGTTAACTACGCAACCTGGAGCTCTGATACCAAATGTGACGGCCCGCCCCGCACCAACCGACATTTACTCCAAAAGTGCGTTGTACACACGTCCAGTTAGCACGGAACGGGTCGCCAGAAGGGAAAAAGGAAGGAGGAAATGAACATACAAAGAACTTGTAGAATGTCTCACAGCGCATCGAACAAAATATAATAACAACATACTTGACATAAAACAGGAGAGACAGTGCATAAGCTGAAAATCATAACTAAACATCATAGCAGCGGAAATCCAAAATATAGCTTATTACAACTTTCAAACTGTCTCAAAGCAAAGTAAGATAAATGAGGTACACTACTAATGCCCAAGTAGCGACCACCAACGACACAGGGAGAATGTGTGTGTATATATATATATAATACGTGGAAGCCTCCTGCCCGCCTCCGAATCAGCTACTCGCGCATCACCAACTAACCTGTCTCTAGTCTGCTCGTGTGAGCACCCAGAGTAATAAGAGGAGACATAAAACTCTGGGTCAGACTTAAAGCCTGGTATGAGCGATAAGCATCTAAAGTGAATAATAACAGGTAGACTAAAACATACCTGAACCTGGACCTGCAACCAAAGAGTTAGCACTACATACTGTACAACACTCTAAGGTATCATATCAAACAGTGTAAAGATACGGAGGTGGGGGAGGTGTGCATGTCATAGGGATGGAAAACAATCAAACATAGCATCCATCCTCACATCTCTCACTCAGTGCATAAAGCATACGATATTCACCACTTCGATCACCCAACATTCCTTGCTACGATCACTTTGCCCCATGAAGTCATAAATGGCTTCACTGCACTGATAACGTAGCCACTAATTCCTCGCTATGTCCACTTGCCCCATGGAGTTATTCACCCCATCTGCGCTGGCTCATAGCCTTACAAATCCTTACTATGTCCACTTGCCCCATGGAGTTATTCACCCCATCTGCGCTGGCTCATAGTCTTACTACGCATCACCTTGCCCCTCAGGTCATAATGACCCTACTGCACTGATAACGTAGTCTTGCTACCATCACCTTGCCCCTCAGGTCGTAATGACCCTACTGCACTGATAAGTAGCCCATCATTCCTTTTAGTGGTGAATCGAAGTTATGAACGTCGACAACTCCTTAGCACACGTCCCGCAGCAAAGTCCAATCATGAAGCGAACTCGTTGGTTCCCAACTGGTTCCGGGATCCTGAGCTCTAACTTCCCCTATTGGACTACCTTTGTATCTCGGTTTATTGGTCAATACTGGGTCGGGTCGAGTTCTTCCTCAGGTCATCGGTTCGGGTCGGTGTTCTTTATCCGTTCGGGTCGGGTCCCCCTTCTGATGCGGTTCGGGTCGGCATTCCTCTGGGTTCGAGTCAGCTGCTTCTTCTTCTTCGGGTCGGGTCGGTGCTTCCTTTCGGGTCGGGTCGGGTCCTTCTTGGCTCGTGCTTTCGATCCGTCTTCATGCTCCTCTTCATATGCTCCTATCTGATCCGCTTTCTTGCTCCTGCTCTGATTCGCCTTTGTTTTTCCGATCCGATCGGTCCTCTTCGATCCGATCCGTCTTCCTCTATCCGATCCGATCCCAGTTCAGCTAGCGTGGCCTTCCTTTTTGCCACTTTTCCCAAGTGTTTAGTTCCGATCCGATCAGATTCTTTGCTCAGTTCCACATATCCGATCCGAGCCCCCCTTATCCGATCCGATCCGAACCCTGCACTATTTTCTGAAACTGTTCCAGCAAGTGTTTACGCCATTCGACGACGTTTTCGACCATTCTAACTATTGAAATCAATCACAAAGCATTTCATACAATCATAGCAACATGCATAATCAACCACAAACATCATTCACATCCATATCATAGGTTAAAATGGATCAAACATACCCAAAATCCCATATTTCCCCTTAAGCATGTTTAGGTGAAACTAATAATAGGATTAGCAAAACTTAACCAAATTAACCCAAATTCATATCAGAGGTCTAAAACATCATTTAGGAATTTATGAACATTTTTCCCGAATTTTATCATGCTTAAATTCGCTAATTAGCACTAATCACCCCTAATTAGCCATAATTAGTGTAAAACTATGCAAATCGCTCACCTTAGCCACAAAATAAACTAAGATCTGAAATAATTCTCTGATTTGATGTGAATCTCAATGCCAAACAGAGCTCTTTTGTTGATTTGGTGAAGATCCTCCTTGATTAGGGGTTGCTAAGCTTGATCCTTGACCAAAAGATGATTTGGAGGTGATTTAGAAGTTAGAGGCCATTTTTAGGGATCCTTGGTGATAAGTGGAGGCTAGAAAACTGAAATGGAATGATTCTCCATCTCATTTCAGCCCTCCCATAACCCTAATCCCGAAATGGATTATGGGCCTACTCACTAATCACCCGATTTGGCCCGGTTAAGCAGTTTTTCACCCTCCAAACCTTGTTTCAGCCATATCTCCCAAACGGTAAGTCCGTTTGGCTAATGCGACCACTCTACGGAAAGAGAAACCATCAAACGAATCAAATGGAAGTGGTTTCAGGTCAAAATTCCTTTCCAATCAAAAGTTATGGCCAAAACAGTACCAACTAGGGGCAAAATGGTCATTTAAAAATCGACAAAAATCATAAGCATGGGAAATGACTCTAATAAATGTTTCCCAAAGTTACATGACCATACGACTTCACATGGGAAAGAAATAAATATTCTACGATCCTGTGATGTGTAGAATACAGGTCATTACACACTTTGTGCTCATTTTCTACGTGCTGCACTTGTTTTGCTGCTGTTTTTAGTAGTTTGAACTTTAAACTCCTTGTTTATTTGGTATTTTCTTTGTGCACTTGAGCTGCACTTGTCATCTAGTTTTGATCATTATATATGTTGATTTGTTCTTATCAGATCTTGATTTTGGGATGATGTTGCTTTGAATTTCAAAAAATTTATGCGCATGTGCACTTGATTTGATTTCATCTTGGATTGAATCTGACCTCGTGATCACTTGCATTAAGTTGAGTCACTTGGCTTGATATTTTCAGTTATGTGTGATGGTGATATCATTCTTAGAACTTATAGTATTTTCATTATATCATTGTAAATATAATAAGTTGCTCGAGCACTTATATATATGTGCATATTTGGCCCTGTTGATGGCAAAAATGGTCGTCACACCCAAAAATTCTCTATTACTAAGGAATAGAGTTTCACGTAGGGAAAATAAAGTGCAGAAAGCAGTAAATAACATGGTGGTTTATAGCGGTTCAGTACGTGAGGGGCCTACGTCCACTTTGAAAGAGTTTGCCAATATTTTATTCATAAATATGAGTTACAAGCATTGAACATCTTCATGGCATGCGTTTACAAGTATTTCTATACATTTTGGAGCCATAGTTGTCATATGTCAAATCATGGAACAAATATGAGCTTTCGTATCCTTTGAGGAATACGAATCGTATCCCTAGGATACGTTGAAGTGACTTCTGCGTGGAGAGGGGATGCGAAGTAGAGAATGAGGTTGGAGGTATCCGAAAAGCATAGAGCGGTGTTTGAGGGACTCGAAGTCCCTGGTACGAAGTAAAGGGAGTTGAATTCTATGGGATTCAAACTGGAGGGGTTCGAGTTATAGGAGCCGAATCTAGGGATTCAAAATACCAGTGAAGCATATTTTGAAGGACGCGAGGTGTAAGTTTTTAGAGGGATTCGAAATTGGCTAAGCGCATTTTTTGAGGAGTTATGAGGCCTACAATCGCATGATTTCTCTTGGACTTGAACTTTTAGTACTTTGACAATACTTCGGGATTTGGTGCCACGCGATGTGTTAAGTCGAGCGGACTTGGTGTACTTTTGGGAACCGAACCAAAAGGTCAGTTAACACTTACCCCCCAAAGTACGTGTTGTCTTGATAGGATGTGCTTTGAGTTGAAATAATCATTCTGGAAACTGCAAAGATCTCCAAGCTATCGAACACTTGGTCGTGATCGCTCTGTTGAACGTGTCGAGAATTCTGATTCATTGGTAGCTCTTTTAAATATCTAATTCCTGTTTACTCATGAAATTAAACGTTAGTCATCGACCCTCATTTACATTGTAATGTAAACGAGTCGTTATCGGCATGGTGTCGCGTGTACTCCCGCACATTTTCATGCAGTTTTCCGTAGTGCGGTCGGAGTTTAAAAATAAAGTACGAGTAGTAAATGTGATGTTGGTTTACGATTACGCAAGTTGGATTTCAAGAAATGACATCGAATCGCGGATTCGATCACTTGTCCTACATTCTCAAGTTGTTAGACTTGCATGCATACTATTAGTTAGCGAATCAGACCAGTCTCGATTGTCGTGACATCGAAAACACGTGTATGTGGTCGTAGTTGGAATCGCAAGTTAAATATTTCTTAAAGTTTGGAAACTTATTTCTCGTTCATTCATTGTTTTTCATAAACATGTGTATATATATGCATATATATATATATATATGGCTAGGAAATATACGTAATATATGTAAATGTGTATATACATATAGTTGTATGAATCGTGGAAATCATGTGTATAATATATATATATATATATATATAACATATACATACACATATACTATTATATATATATATATACCATTTTGCATCCTATAAGGGACACAAAATTTTGTATCCCGGAAGGGATGCGAAATTTCGCAGCCTTGAAGGGATACGAAGCGTCTATTAGGCTCAGCCCGCTATCCTTCTTCCCGTTATAAATTGAATCTAAATCTCCTTCTCCTCTCCTTTTATTGTTGTCTATCAAAACCCAAGAAATCGACCTTTTGATAAGTTGAATTTGGAAACTAGGTAGGACCAAAAAATTCTACTTGTGCATAATTGGATTTCGAACCAGATCTACCATTGACCTTCGAATTATGCTCACAATTGAGCCTTAAATCCGGATCGAATTCGATCATGCTTTTGAATCCAATATCAAGGTTCAAGATGATCGGAATCGTGCTCTAAATCGAGGTCGAGAGTGACATTCAAGGAGTTGGTGTTGATCTTCTCTTGCGGGTTCAAAGTACACGAGGAGTTTAGGAAAGAAGGAACAACGGAGAAGTGAAGAGGAAGGAGTCATGGGAGAAATTGCATCCCCTGGATGTGAAATTTCGCATATGAGGGATGCGAAGTCTAACCAATGAGGGATGCAAGAAAAAAAAGGGGACTGAAGTCAAGTTTTTGTAGAGGATGGGGGATGCGAGATTTTGGAGAGGGAGTCAAGATTTATTGGTGGCCTTCGAAATTCACATCCCCCAAGATGGGATACAAAATTTAGTGTTCCTTCAGGGATGTGAAACGACCCAAACTTCCCCGGTCTCCGAAGAGAAGAGAAAGAACGAATTGTTTTGAGAACAGGACAAAATAGAACGCAGACGGAAGAACATTTCATTGTATATTACAACAATTCCATCAGAATACCAGAATATACAGAGTATAAATAAATATTACACAGAAATATCAGAGATTTAAATTACATTTAAATACATTGCAGCGGAAAATAATACAATACACAACTAGAAGAGATATACAGATACAAAGCTTTCCGGATATCATTCCAGCTGTAAACCAGGATCCTGTGTATAAATCTGCAAAGCCAAAACTACTAGCTGTCCGTGTCAAAATAAGGGCACCCAGAGTTTAGGTTAAAACAATAAACTCCAGGTCAGTCATGGGACCGGTGTGAGAACTAAAACAATTATTAATCTTTATTTTTAAAGTTCGGTAAATCAAGGGACCACGCCGTTTAACACGGAACGGGTTTCCTCCCAAGAATACCAGTGCATAAAACAAACAGCGCAATGCTAAATAAAGAAAAATGAAGCTGTTATAAGACCCAGGTCCCATCACACAATGCAACGCAAGCCGGGGGATAGGGTTTTCCCTTATAACAGCCAAAGAATGCTTGATACGTTTTAAAACAAATCATTTGATACTATTATCAGTGTATAGTGTATAAAACAACTTCAAATCATAAGTATCAATCATAGGCGGCATGGGTACCATATATCATGTCGCCATGCTAGTTCTACAATTAAAACCGCAAAATCGCGTATTTGGAAATTGGATTTCCATCTATGAACTGAGGCAAAAGATAGTCCTCACCGATTCGAGACAATCTAGCCCATGTCTCAGGATCAGAGCTCGAGTGACCCTTGGATCGTCTGGGCCGATCCACCGATGTGGATTAAAATTCCTGAACACTGCGTTTCCCCGCCCTTTGGGGCGTAAGTGAGCCAATAAATGACTCCATCGGACCCGGATCGTCCGATCAAACCGAGGCGCCTTGCAACAGCAACAACCACATAATTCAAACTCGTCAGGGCATGTAAAACCACTGACTCCACTTTTTAGCTAGAAGGAAACGCATGCCCTCCCTGAGGTCCGTCTCCCGTTTTTGGTTCATACCGGGTGTGAAACTCGCGAAGTGAATGTTACACAAAGCTACGCCACAAAGGCCGTGCTTTGATCATCAACCACAAGACTTTGCTTTTCAACAGAAGCCTTGATCATTCGCCACTTAGGCATGCCACACAGGCAATTCACTCTATGCGTTTGATATCCATCAGTATATAACCCCTGAGCTCGTATGTCTCAGAGAAGGGCGTTAAGCAAAAGAATAAATTCTACGCCGCCAAACAGATATATATTTAATAGAAATCAATCACACAGACTAAAATCCAATGTCAGACACACGGTCCATTTACAAGTCCGTTCTGGGTCTGAACGAAACCAGAGGCACCTAGTACCCCGCATATCCATCGATCTCCAAGTACATCTGGACGATCACCAACTGTTTCCATCTTCTTGGGTGTACATCCCAATCAAGATCATCAATAATCACCCAAACGACGTGAAGACCTCCGGTCTTCAACCACCATCTTCATCTTCGACTTATCGTCATATCAGTTATTCAGAATGGGATAAACCCGGTCTTCCCGAATAACTCGCGTATACTTTAAATAAGTGTTACACAAAAACAACATACGCCTCATTCCAATTCATCAGTCACTAACCGTAAATTAATCAAGAGAATAATCCCCCAAATATTAACCCCGAAGGCCGAAACCAACATCAGATCAATACCCAGGAAATCACTCTGCTTAGCCAATCTACAGCTAGTTTCTAAATTTCACGTTCTTAGGGAAAGGTTCCCATTAATTTTACCAAAGATAAATCCTTTAAATTTATTCTTTAATCCACTTTTGAATATCAATTCAAACTAGTCGGGATTAGCGAACCTTACCGAAGTAATCATTTATTTTATTTTCCAATCCCAACCTATTCATCCCATGAAGTAAAACTGATAATACTTCATATCTAACACCACGGTGTTATCGGTACATTCAATTACCATTTCACGTTCAAATCTAATTAAAGATTTAACTATCGCCTGGAGCAAAACTGGTGATACTCCATTCTCGATCATTTCAATCTAATTAAAGATTCATTAAAACTCCACTTAGTTTTAATCTGTGACTGGGTTAAAGAATCAGTGTCATTTAAAACACGGTTCACCATAAACCCAAAATCACATCACATTTCAATCAGTCCCTAACCGTAAATTAGCAAGTGAGCAGTTCCCTAAGTATTAACCCTGAAGGCCGAAACCAACATTAGATCAATACCTCTGAAACCATTCAACTTAACTAATCTCCAATTAGTTTCTGATTTTCTTAACTCATTTAGGTCTAAGAACAGTATTTTTGAAGACACCGTTCACAACAACCCAAAATCACGTTCCATTAATTATCGAGTTAAAGAACAAGTGTTATTTAAAACACTGTTCACGATAAACCCAAAAATCAATACCAATTCAATTCCAATTAAATATTATTTAATTGGCACACTTCATTAAATCTAAATAAAAAGATTTAATCTTTTCTCAACTGGGTTCAAGAATAGTGTTAATAAAGACATCATTCACGACAAACCCAAATCACATTTGATATTATATACAAGGCTCTGAATAGAAATATACCGACTTATATTCAATATCAAATTCTACGACCAACAAATATCGTATTGGAAATAACGATATATATATATATATATATATATATATCTTTCAAATTCCCATAACAATATTTGTATCATCACGAAATCCAACATCGAAACATTCCGAAGACAATTTCGATTCAAATCCATTCCAATATAATTATTGGAAATTCTGGTTATTTTCAAAACCATTTCAAATCCAATTTATTTATTTAAAAATAAATAGAATTATAATTCAAGTTCAAAACTAGTTCATTTCGATAAAAATCTATTTTTATCTTTTCAAATATGGAGTTTTTCATCCTAATTCTTCTCAAATCATTTCTTATGATTTTACACAAATTATTACTATTTTTAATAATTTTATCAAGGCCCGTACAGTCGATTTTCATCAACGGCTATCGAACTGCACTTACAGCGACCTTTTCCAAATTTGATTTGGACATAATTCCAAATTCAACCGTTAGATTTCTAATTTCTAATATTCTTTAGAAAACTCATTTCGATACGAACCCAACGGTTCCGGTTTTAGGAGAATCCGACGGTCGGATCTCCCGTAATATCCGTTCAAAGTCAATGGTCGAAATTCGCGAACTGCCGCGGCGCGGCGCGTTCTGTTTAGGACATTATATTATATATATAATATATACTTCGTCGATCTCAATTCAAAACGTGCTTTATAAATCGTTTTAAATTCATTTCAAATCGATTTCAATTCAAATTGATTTCTAATTCAATTTCAGTTAGTTTTCAGTTCAATTCAATTTCAATTCGAATTCATTTATATTCAATTTCAATTCGAATTCATTTCTATTCAATTTAATTCGAATTTCAATTCTTTTCAAAATATCAGATTTTGAAATCACTTTCGATATTCATTATAAAATGAATAAAATTGATATAAATATCGTTCACGTCAAAATGGCGTCAATCTAATCAACACGGCTTCATATATTTCTATTTTCAAATATTCTATTTCAAATTTCTATTTCAAATATTTCTTTTTCAAATATTTCTTTTTCCAATATTTCTATTTCAAATATTTCTATTTCAAATATTTCTTTTTCAAATATGGAATGAGGGCCAATCAATTACCATATAATGTTAATTATATGGATTTTCTACAACACATGTATACAATAACAACGATGAATAATCAACCATCATCCAAAGTGCATTCTACACTGTATAAGCATCGAATATAAATATTTAACGCTTATAATAGTCTATCAATCAATCGATCGACATACAACTAAACAATCGGGATTAGTGTACGTCAAATATCATCCCAATACCTGTGTGGGGTTTCAAACAATCAAACACAGATTTTATTTGTGCAGTTGGGCGATGTGTAAAATTTATCGTCCCAATCAATATCAGTTAAATATGTGTATATAAACAGATCGTCCGATTTGTTTATTTTTATTTCCTTTCATATACATGTTAAAAATTCTATTTATAACTATAAAATATTTTTAACTATATAAATATTTTATTTCATTTCACATCACATCACACAATCAACTACACATCAAAATCAAACAAACAAGCATACAAGTCGTCCATGGTCTGTGGACGACGGGTGTCGGGTGCTACTAAACACCGTCTGCATCCTAGTATATATTTTAACTAGAAAAACAAAATTAAAAGGTGAGAAGTTCTCACAGAATAGCTAATCCAATCCCACGACTCTTCTTAGGTAGAAATCTTCGTCGTTCTTGCCTCTTATCACTTTCTTTGCCCGTATTCTCTACATATGTAAAAATCACATTTTTACTTCGCTATTCGATATATAAAAATCGAATTTTTACTTTGCTATTCAATATATAAAAATCAAATTTTTACTTTGCTATTCAATATATAAAAATCGAATTTTTACTTTGCTATTCAATATATAAAAATCGAATTTTTACTTTGCTTCTTTATAAAAATTATATTTTTACATTGCTCTTCTCCTAATAAAGATTATCCTTTTATCACGCTATTCTCTATATAAAGATTTCGCCTTTTCAAATATAAAGAATTCGCCCTTTTCAAATTATAAAGATCATATTTTTATTTCTTCTATAATATAAACGATCATATTTTCAAACTAAGAAAAATCATTTCTTTGTATATTTATAAATCCAATCTTTTCGTTATGAAAAATCCAAGCTTTTCGTTACCATTCACCTATAAAGATCACATTTTTATTTACGTAAAAATCGTATTTTTACTAAATTAAAAATCATATCTTTACTAATTTAAAAATATAATCTTTCCTTTTCAATATTAAAAACCTTACATTTTCTATTCACATAAATAAAAATCTAACTTTTATTTGCTATATATATATATATTTATATGTATAAACCGATTTTTCTTTTAAAGAGAATCACATAGAAATGAATAAATAAGTTAAATTAAAAATAGAAATGATAAAAACGTATTGTTCTTCAATGAAGTGGAGGCTGTCGAAGTTCATCGGAGGTGTCTGCTGGTGCTAGGGGGCAGAACTGTGTAGTGGCGGCGCTAGGGGTTTCGGGTGGGGTCTTGGGGATCGCGTTCATTTGAGGAAGAGGAGAGAGGCGCGAGACGAGGGCGATGGCCGGAGCTGATTGGGGGGTCATCGATCATCGGAGGAGATGGCGGTGGTCTCGTGGATTGGAGAGGGGGGTCGCGTCGAGCAGAAGAAGGGGTGGAAGGAGGAGAAGGGGGCGGCGCGATGTGGGTGAGGTCAGCCTCCGGAGGCGCGGTGGCGCTATGATGGGAGGAGCGGCGGCGCTCCTCCCCCCTCTTTGTCTGTTTTTTTTATTAAATCGATCTGAAATGAAGAAGACAAAATGGGGGGGTATATGTTAATTTATATATAAATTATTATTTTATATTACTAAAGGTTGACTTTTTCATTCGACCTCTAAACGAGGCCCACCGCCTGTTGTCCATAGCTAATTACCCCCATTCCGAGCACAATGGGATATGTATCGTAAGCTGATTCGACTATTTCGATCAGTTTTCATCAAAATCAACATATACTCTATATATTGAATTTGAACGCGCATTTTAATCTACCGGGGCCACATACTAACTCGAAAAATTCCAGAAAAATATTTTCTAGCTTCGTATTGACGATACGGTCCTAACAAAACTAGTTTCGTCAAATTCTGAGACCGTTTGAAAAATGACCATTTTCCAGTCGATTAAATTCAACTGAAATTGGTCAAACGCATTTTCCTTTGCCACGCTCACATATTGATTCGAAAAATTATGAAATTTGAAACCTAGCAATAATTTGACATTGCGGATCCCACAAAAGTGGTTTCGTCGAAATCTGAGTTCGTTTGCAAAATTCCCATTTTTAAGGGCCTGAATTCCATAACAACTATTCAGAATTTTCAACTGGACATATCTTTTGGTTCCCGCTATGAAATTTCAATTTTTCGGATTCATTGGAAAGATATCCTCAAATAGATCCTATTATTTTTGGTTTCATTAAAATCCGGTTTATTTTGCACCCGATACATTCATTTCAAGTTTGAAATCGAATTATCGAACTACCGCGCCATTTTCAATTCCCTTTATATTTATAAATAAATATTTATATTTCAACGACGATCTATATAACTATATACGTTCGAATTACATTCAAAATAAATTTCTCGTCATTATTGTTTAAAATAATTCATTTTAAATAATCAAAATTCGCTAAAATTGCCAAAATAAATTTTTTAAACTGGCCTAGATTTCCGGGTTATTATAGGATGCGAAATTTCTCATCCCTGAAGGGGTATGAACTTCTTCGTTGACCCAAGCATTTCGAGACCTTCCTTCGTTGCGTCTCAGATTCCTCCTTTAAGACTTGAACTCTCTGCAACCCGCCTCTAAATTCGCATCGTTTTTGTGGCGTTAGAAAATTGAATCGAGTCTTGCGCTAAACACGATTGAATTGACAATTCATCCTCGCACATAGGATTAGAGCATAAATTTGGACTGTGAATACTTGACTGAACAATTGAACTTTTTGACAAGTTTTCCCGATTCTAATCATGACGTAGCCCCAACTTGATGTAAATCAAGAAATATTGGTCGATGAAGACTTGGTTCTAGTCTTGAGGACTTGTGATCATCGCCGTATCCCAAGTTTTTATATTATAATTGTACCGGCACCTCACTACACTACACGTACATGTTAGTTTACACCAATACGAGGGGTACAAGTTATACAATGTAATGTATAATGCAACGGTATTGAAAGTATAACTAGCAATGGAAACGAGATCATCCAAGAAGCAAGAGGCTTTAAAAGCCGAAGCCTCTTAGCATTCATCATCCCAATTTGGATCTTCAAACGGTACTGACACTGAGGATAGCTAGCTTGAGACCTCTGGGGAGGCCACTCCTTCGGAACCAATGGATTCGCTAAAAGTGCCCGGCCAAGGTATTCATCCAGCGGCACAGGGAAGGTATGGAGAGACAGAGGGGAATACGGAAGAAGAAGGGCACGTAGATATTAGGGGGAAGCACTCTGGAGGGGCCGAGCATGATGGCATATACGGTTATAGTCGAGAATCCGTCCAGTTCAATGTCCTCACATATGGACGAAATGACAGTAAGGTGGATAGAAAAACAGTTTAGTTTCCCTTGGGAAGAGGTTCATGTGCCATAAGAAGTCGATAGGGATTACACGCCCCTCGAAGGATTCACTGCTTGGAATAGGCACGTGTGTACTTTTGGGTTCCTATCCCCGGCTAATAACCTCATCCAGAATATACTACACTATTTTTGCCTGGTGCCTATGAAGCTTCATCCAAATGTGTGTGCTTTCTTCCTGGGTACCTGCGTTCTGTTTAGGGAATACCTGCACATAGAGCCTGCCGGAGAGGACATCCAGTACCTTTTCCAAATTAAGAGGATGACTACCAGCACTTCTTCTCTGTATTACTTAGAGGCACTGCCCAACATTCGGTTCATCGAGGGAAAATGGAGCAGACTGGGTGTGTTTATGTTTGACTAGTTCTTCATTCGTTGCTCTCTTGGATTTGCGAGGCGCTGGTTGTTCGGAAGTAAGCGTACTATTGTTTTGAGCTTGAGGCAAGCTGGGTTTTCATCTCGAGGCTTACTTTGCTTTTGTATGATAGGAAATACTCTGGTGCCTATGGACACCGTGTATCAGCAACGTCTTGAGGCATTATGGGCTATTACAGCAAAAGTTCGTTCTGTGGAGAGTGTTTTGGATCACCAATGGCTTCGTCGCGTGGGCTTACTTCCCACTGGTCGCTCAATAATTAGGCCGACCATTGCCGGGGTTAGAAAGAAAGAAGGAACTGGGGGAGCCAAAATCTCTCCGGGCCACAAAAGAAAGGCACCCCTGTCATGTCCAAGGGATGCAAGATTGCGAAGACTCAGAAGGAGACCAGTGGAGATGGATCCGGTGATGAGGAGGCAGTTGCCGGAGACCTACTGTCTACTCCTATTTTTTCTATGATAGAAGAGGCGAGGACAGAAGTGTCTCCCACGCTGCATCTCTAGTAACTACCTCTCGGACCACCGTTTCATCATAAAAGGAGAGTCAGTTTGATAAGCTGAATAAACTCCCGCTTGTTACGTCACCTTGGCCTAGTGGCACAAATATAAAAAGCTTAACGTGCACCATTGGGGAGATCAGTCCTTTGAGCGGACCTCTATCTGGTCTGTTGAGAGAACAGTTAGCGCACACACTCATAAACACTGCATAACACAACATTTGTTTTTATGCACAGAGTATTCGGGTCTAATCTTGGATCTATTCCTTTACAGGTTAACTGGTTCGAGAAGAAAGTGGTCGAGGCCCAATCTGGGAGTCACCGACTATCGAGGAGCTGGTTCATTAGATATTTTAGAAGAAATATTGATTTTTTTTAATGAGCCCCCTCACTCTCACAACCGTGGTAGCGAAAACCATTATAGAGAACGACTTCAACGCTCCGAACCCCCTCGTCCTATCACTCGAACACCCGAGACAGATGAAATTCTGTTCGGTTCGGGCTTCAACCCGCATGGCTCCTTCTCTTTTTCTGTTTCGTATTGGGCTAGCAGGCCAAACTGTGCTGCTGGGCTCTTGATCCGGTCCGAACGGGAAGATAGTGCAGGAATACGAGGGGTCAGTGCTATTATATATATAAATCTGTCACTCTTCTTCTTTCATTCTTTTCTATTATTCTCATTTCCTAATTCACATACCGAAACCCTAATCCTAAAAAAATCTCAAAATTCTTGCTTCGATTCTTGAAATAAACATATAGGTAGTCTCGAAACCCTGAATCTTATCGTTGTAACTGCCTTTAATTAAGATTTTGCGGTTAATTTGAAAAAATTGGGCATATTCATGGCATGGCTTCGATGCCGTGGTTACCTCCTTCCTCGCCGTCGTCGTTGGTGGCTCCGCCACCACCTCGAGGCGCTGGGAGGTTGGAGAGGATATATGCTCATCCCTATATGGAATTTTGGAAATCGAATTGGGTTCAACTGCGGTTGAGGATGAAGAAGAAGATACAGAACATGGAGGATCAGTTCGGGTGAAGAAGTATGGGGGATGTAGGAGAAGAAAAGGATACGAGGTTTTCAGTATCGGATCGGATCGGGGTTAAATTTGAAAGAGGGAAGGCGAAGTCTACCTAGCCGGATTGGGTCGGAATGTGGATCAAGGAAGAAGGGGCGTTGGGACTCAAGTCCATCCGATCCGCTCCGAACACACAATCCCTAACCGGTCCGATTAGATACCCACTTCTGACCAAAACAAAGCCTTACCTCCGATCCAATTCAATCATTTATACCCGAACCGATCCGAAGCAGCCCCAGCTTAATACACAAGAGTTTGTCTAATTGGCCAAGTCAATACTTGACATAACTTCTAACTTCATGAACAGTTAGGATAGTGCCCTGCGAACATAAATGAACATCAAGAATTGCCTTGAACATTATTACTTTGCCAAGATTTTGCGTTGCACTTTCGAGCGTTAACTTTACATTTTCTGCATACACTGTTCACACTTTAGTTTATACACCTGCACGGGGGGATACGGGCTAATTTACTCTAACTTGTGCTATTGCTTCTTCAATAGTTTAGTGACCATGACATCCAGACGTTCATCTAGATTTGCAGAAAAGAGAGAGATCCCAGAGACATCCAACAAAATTACTCTTGAAGACATATCTTCTTCCTTAGATCCAGAATGGGATGATGAGGGCTCAGACTACGAGGTAGAAACTCACGAAAGCGATAATGTGTCTTCTGAGGGTGGTGTTTCCCTGGGTTGTGAAGAGGAAGGGGGATTGGAGATAATCGGGCTCCTGACGAATTCGAGTTTGCCATCATACTGGAATCACCTCAAGATTCTATTGAGTCGACGATTGACAATGACAGACTTATCCGAATACGCTTAAAGTACGGGATACCCAAAGGGGATACCTTGTTGCCATCAAAAGCTGATCGTCCTCACAACCCTCCGGAGGGATTTATGGCAATCACTCGATTGATGTGCATGGTCGGGGCTATCCCTCCATTTTCTCCATTCGTCGTCAATTTTCTAAGACAAATGCGGATTGTCTCCATGCAGCTGCATCCCAATTCGTATGCTTACTTGTACACCCTATATGTAGCATACCGTGAGATCTTAGGCATAGAGCTCACTTTTGATGATGTTCATTTCTTCTATAACTTCAAGCACCGAACTCGAGAAACTCCTTCTTTCTGTTACTTCGAGTCTGTCCCTAAGAGGAAAATAATTCCAGCACCGTTTAGTAGTAAAGCGGGTGACTCCAAGCTGGAATGGTTTTATGTAAAGCAACAGCCAAGGTGTGCTAGGAGATGGGCGAAACCAAGTAAAGCACTGGTTTTCTAAATCTCGACTCTGTACATCCAAACCACTGCATTAATCCGCTTTTCTTTTTGTTTGCAGTTGATAATCCAAAACAAATATCAGATCAAGTGTTCTTTGATCGGATGCACCGACTCCTTAATGGTGATCCGAAGTTTTTAACTATTGATGAAGTTCTTAAGGACGAATATCTTCATCTTCATGGGTTGTTGTCCATTACCCGTAACATTGGTCATGGGACGGGTCCATATGTATATATTCCCCCAGTGGACGTAGTCACAGAGACGGGCGAAGGTTCGAGAGCTCCTACAGTGCCTCTTCAGACTTCACCTTCTCCGTCTTCGACTCAAGATGATGAATTGGCTAACATGGCCGAAAAGCACCGCGTGGGTTCCCGAGGATGCCATTTCTCCGGAAAGGTCAACGTCTCCCAAAGAGCTGCCGATTGATGCTTCTGAGGGGGACGTCCCTAGTACTGATGACCCACTATTTCAGGGTTTGGGGGATCTCCCCTTACCTGAAACTATTTACACCTCAGAGGATTTTGGGAAGAATCCTTTGGTTTTCACTTCTTCCAAAGAGACCACTCCTGCTAAGGCCAAAGAGCCCGCTCGTACTAGTCTGGTTCCGGACTCGGGTTTGTCGGGGGGAAAACCCCACTTAGGACGCACTTAACACAATATCACTACAATTCACAGCATTTTTCTTTCTATTAAAATGTTGATCCTGAATTTCATTTGTCTTGTTGTGAAGGTACGATGTCCCGATCCTATTATGATATCAGGAAACTCCACCGCAGCATGTCTAATCCGCCCTATGATACTGAGTATGATCGTCGCGAAGATCGCAGTAGGGAGGAGAGAAGACCCTGTGATCCTTATCGTTCACGGTCCTCGCGCTCTCGCTCTCCTGTCCGGACATACACAGAGCGGTATAAAGGTTACCAAGGTCGTCGGGAAGAGGACAGGCCGCAATCAAAAGACTCAACCTCTTTAGAAAAGTGCAGTAGGGAGAGGAGTCCGCCAAGAGATACTGAATCACGAAGCAAGCGTAAGGTTCCCGCTAAACGGTCTAGAAAGGATGAAGAGGCCATTGAGCCCTCCACGCACAGGGATACTGAGCTGACATTCCCCGCACCTCCACCGCTAGATGCTGAAACTGCAGTTAAGCGGGTGTATCTGGAGGAGCAATTTCCTGAACATTACTTCGAAAACTTGACTTTTTTACCTGCTCTTGAGCCTATTTCTTCGAGGTTGGCAGATGAGGCCAAAGAAAAAATATATGCGGTCGAGAAACAGTATTCAGAGATGTTCAAGTATTCGCGCAGCCTTTCTAGAATCATCCGAACTTTAATCACGACTGCTGACTCGATGCAAAAAACCGTAGAAGACGATGCAAGGGCCTTAAAAAATCTTGGAAAAGACTTGGAGGATACACAGGCCCAACTTGCCATTGCTCAACGGGATGCTGCTAGCTTCAAGCAACAATTTGAGGATCTACAAAAGTGCTACCATGATTTCCTTGAATCCCATACCCAAGAGCGTTCGGAATTGAAAAAGCAAGCCGAAGATGCCAAGTCAGATGCTGCCAAAATGCGACTTGCTTATGCTGACCTTGAGTGGGAGAAGGCCGAGTTAGCGAGGAAGGATGCTGAATTGGAGAAGAAAAACGCTGACTTGGGTTCTAAGCTGGTGGAGGCGGAGAACAGGGCTGCCCTAGCGGAGGGTAATGTCGAATGTGCTATCAAGTCCGCTGAAGAGGCCCGCAAACAACTGTTAGAGGCTGAGGGAGAGGTGCATGGTTTCGGTGAGTTAATGATTGAATTCTTTGCGCATATCATTCACCGCCGGAACATCTCTTGGATTGAAGATTATCCATCTACCTTAGTCTAAGTACGGAGTCAAATCGTCGAATGGGAGAAAGAGGAGCTCAAGGTTGATTCCATTGACAAGGACAAGCTTATGGAGAAATATCTATGAGATGATGAACCAGAACGCCTAGCCGAAGGACGCCGCCTTATTGCTGCTGTTATGGACGAAGAGAGGCGGAAGGCTAAGCAAAAGAACATCCCTGAGGCTGGTTCTTCCTCTACTGCCTCTGAGACTTCTGAAGTAGAGGGATATGATCCTAAAAACCCGGGGATCCCTCAGGCATCTCTTTTATCCCCCATACCCGAAACGGCATCGGAGACAGCGGTCACTCCAGCCGAGAAGTCGTCGGAAGGTATCTCTACCTTTTCACCTCAATTCGTCAAAGCTATCTCTACCTTTCATCACGTAATTGAGCAATCGATGAAGAACCCATTATTTTCTCCTGAGTTGATAACTGTTTCCTCTCACTCTGTAGGTATTGAACCGTCCGAAAAGACAGATGTGTCCCAGGGAACCACCTCTGGAGCAGAGCCTACGGAGAAGGCTAAAGGGGGAAAAGACAAGGCTGCCCCCATAGATTCGGGAGAAGGAACTGAACCGTCTAAGGCTGATACTCCTCATGATGACGAAATAATAGATGCCTTAAAGGATGATGGCGGCAACGGGGAACACGAGGAAGACCCTGAGGTGGCTATAGTTGGGGAGTCGAAAAGCGCCGATGATGTTACTTTAGCTGCACTGAAGGCCGAACAAGATAAACGCATGCAACTTAAAGTTGAAGACTTAGACCCCGAAAGCCTTAAGCCCCTCGCAGTAGTGGATGCTGGATCAAGGTTAGTGGTTATGCTTTCGACTAGATCTATTACAGAAGAACTTGCTAAAAAGTCTTCTCTTGATTCCAGCGTTCCGCCTTCCGGGAAAAAGCCAACTGATTCCAGCGCTTCAGCTTCAGGGAAGAAAAAGTCAAAGCGCATCTTGACTGAGCTGAAAAAGAGGCGAGGGATGCGGGAAAGGCTGCTAAGAAGTCCAAGCCCGCTTCGAAGTCTAAATGATGGAGTGTCTTGCATTATTTTAACATTTGATTGGTCCATAATTGTTGCTGCAAGGGTGGCCCTCGCACCTTCTTTTTGCCTGTTTTCCTGTACAAATTCGTTCATTTGTAAATAAAAATAATTTGTTTTCTGCAATGTCGGTTAGTTATCAGTTCTGTACTTATGTAAAAATGCATGTCCTACTATAGTTGTGTAATGAAGTTATGGTGGGGTGAAATATATGTGTACATATATGCCCCCAGTCAATCTTGAAAAACTATTCAAGATTTAGTCAAACAGTCTGAAAGTCCCCGATTCTCCGACGGGGTCACATTCTTTTGTGTCGTTGATGCCTATCCATTTTTCTGGCATTTTTTATACTCTCCTGTCTTATACTCAGGTTAGAGTTCTTACTGAGGCGGTCTCTTGTCTGGGTGCACCTTCACGCCTCAGAGGACGTCGTCTTCCCGTCCTTTATACTCTCTCTCAATTCTTGAGTGTTAGAGTTAAGAATGTCGTCTTCCCATTCTTTCATGTCTTATCGCATAAACAGTCATTGTGCTTGTCCCTACATATAAGCTGTTTTCAACCATTCAGGTTTTAAATCATCTTATATTCCATAGTCATAGCGGAATAGTAGTTGAAGGTATAAATAATGCAGGAAAGTAAATGACACACGATATTTTTATAGTGGTTCGGCTAAATCGTAGTCTACATCCACTTTATAGTTCTTTGTTCATATCAACAGACTTTTCTAAGGCAAGTCGTGCCTTTTTACAGAGTTCATAAGGAAAACAGCAAAGAGTACAACATTCCAAATTCAAATATCGCATCAAGTGTTGGGCATTCCAAGCCCTAGGTACCTCTTTGCCATCTACGGTCGTTAACTTGAAGGCTCCTGTTTCAAGTTTCCGTTGGATGACAAAGGGTCCTTCCCACTTTGGACCGAGGTGAGGAAGGGATGGAAAAACTCGCTTTAGCACCAAATCTCCCGGTTCGAAAGTCCTAAAATGAACTTTTTTGTCATAATAGCGTGCCATCTGACATCGATGTCTTGACGCACGCAAGTCTGCCTCGTCCCTTTTTTCTTCGATTTCATCAAGAGACTCGAGTAAGAGTGCCTGATTCGTCATCGGGTCATAATATGTTACCCTGTGAGAGGGAACTTCAAGCTCTACTGGAATTACTGCTTCTGAACCAAATGAGAGAGAGAAAGGAGTATGACCGGTAGCTATCTTAAACGTTGTCCGATATGCCCACAAAGCTAAGGGCAATTCATCCACCCATTTTGCCTTTGCACGTTCTAATCGCTTCTTGAGGATGGACTTTATGACTTTGTTTATTGCTTCTACTTGCCCGTTTGACTGTGGATGAGCAACTGCAGTGTACCGTTTTTCGATCTTATATTTCTGGCAGAAATTTCTGAATTCGGTACCATCGAACTAGGTTCCGTTATCAGTTATAATGGTCCTTGGGATCCCAAATCGGCATATAATATTTCTAACCACGAAACTTATCACCTTTCTCGCTATGATTTTGGTTAAGGGCTCGGCTTCCACCTACTTCGTAAAATAGTCCACGGCGACTATTGCATATTTCTCTCCTACTTTAGAAATTAGTAGAACTCCGATGATGTCAATCCCCCACATGGAAAATGGCCAAGGACTCACCATCGATTTGAGTTGGGTCGGTGGTGCTCTGGGGATTTTGGCGAATCTCTAGCACTTGTCGCAGCGTCGTGAATAATCAGCCGCATCTTTATTAATTGTGGGCCAGAAGTATCCATACTGCAATACCTTCTTTGCTAAGGTCTGACCTCCTGTATAATCTCCACACTCACCTTTGTGTACTTCTCTTAGTACACGTTTGATGTCGTTGTGTGCTATACATCGTAACAGGGGCATAGAAAATCCTTGTCTATAAAGAGTATCATCTTGAAGGATGTATCTGGTGGCCTTGCGAACTATGGCCCACCTCTCACTCTTCTTTGACGGGAGTATCCCATTCTTAAGGAAATTCTTAATTGGGGTCATCCACGACTCCTTCTCCGGTTCTGCTTCGAAAGCAAATTCAATTTCCATCGACTCAAAGCTTGGCGATCCCAACGTTTCAATTGGAATCATTTCGGTTTCTTCCGGGTTGTCGGAACTAGCTAGCTTTGCTAGCCTGTCTGCCTTCTGGTTTTCGGCTCTTGGGATATGCGTTACGTTATACCGGTCCAAGTTGCTCAACAACTCTTCCACTTTCCTGATATAGGCGATAAGTCGAGGTCCCCGAGCCACAAACTCCTTTCGCACTTGGCAAACAACTATTTTGGAGTCACAGAATATATCCAATGTCTTTACTCCGAGTTCTTTAGCAAGTTTCAGCCTGGAAATCAGGGCTTCATATTCAGAGTCCTTATTAGTCGTTGAAAATTCTAATCGTAGAGCGTAATATAACGATCGTCCCTCAGGAGTAACTAAGACGACTCCAGCTCCGGACCTTTGGTCGTTCTTGGCTCCGTCTGTGTACAACTTCCATGGATCTAATTTTAACTCGTCCTCTGACTTGACCATCTTATCATTGATCATTTCCTCCTCTGGAATTGTGAACTCTGCTATAAAGTCAGCCAGAGCTTGCCCCCTGATCGACCTCCGTGCCTGGAAATTTAAATCAAACTGACTTAATTCAATATTCCATTTGATCAAACGCCCCGATGCTTCGGGTCTCTACAACATCTGCCTCAGAGGCTGGTCAGTGTATATGGTTATTGGGTGAGCTTGGAAATAGTGGCGAAGTTTTCGGGAGGCGATCAGGAGGTTGTAAGCAAGCTTCTCAATCCTTGGGTAGTTGCGTTCTGCAGCTGCCAATTTCTTGCTTACATAATATACCGGCCTTTGCACTTTGTCTTCTTCTCGGACCAAGGTTGTGCTAACAGCGTGAGCCGAAACCGATAGGTAAACAAATAACTCTTCATGATCCACTGGCTTTGACAAAATCGGTGGTTTCTCTAGTAATTCCAATAAATTTCGAAAGGCCTCAACACAGTCCGGAGTCCATTCGAAATTCTTCTTTTCCCCTTTTAATCAAGTCAAAAAATGGGACGCATTTTTCCGTTGCTTTGGAGATAAATCTGCTCAATGCAGCTACTTTCCCTGCAAGACTTTGGACATCTTTGATTCTCCTCGGTTCTTCAATGTTTCTTATCGCTGCTATTTGGCTGGGATTGATTACAATCCCTCGAGAGCTCACAATGAAGCCTAGAAACTTTCACGATGCCACTCCAAATGAGCATTTCAAAGGATTTAACTTCATCCGATACTTTCGCAGGATACCAAACATCTCTGCCAAGTCTTGTGTATGGCTGGAGGACTGTTTCGATTTGACAAGCATATCATCCACATAAACTTCCATAGTCTTCCCTATTTGGTTATAAAACATCATGTTCACCAAGCGTTGATAGGTGGCTCCAGCGTTTTTCAATCCGAACGGCATGACCACATAACAATACAACCCCAAATTTGTAATGAAGCTCGTGTGTTCTTGATCTGGCACGTGCATAGGAATCTGGTTGTACCCAGAATATGCGTCCATAAAAGAAAGAAGTTCTTGTCCCGCTGTCGAATCTACAAGCTGGTCAATTCTGGGGAGTGGGAAGCTATCTTTCGGGCAAGCTTTGTTCAAGTATGAAAAATCAATGCATGTCCGCCACTTTTCGTTTGGCTTCTTTACCAAAACAGGATTCGATATCCAGTCGGGATATGTCGAATCTCTAATAAATCCGTTCTCTTTCAGCTTCTCCACTTCTTCTTTCAGTGCTGCCGACCTCTCTGGGCCCAGCACACGTCTCTTTTGCTTTACAGGCGGGTGTTTTGGGTTTATATTTAGTGAATGACTCATGATGGATGGAGATATCCCACACATGTCGGTGTGGGTCCAGGCAAACACATCCAGGTTTGCCTTCATGAAGTCAGTTAGTTCTTTGGCTCGATGTGGATCCAACTGGGATCCAATCTTCAAAACTCTTGTTGGATCAGCTTCATCAATGGGTATGTCCACTGTCGCTTCGTTAGGAGTTGCATTTCTAGCCTCTGGTTCCACATCTTTTCTGGGATCCAAGTCTTCAGGCGTTCCTTTAGGCAACTCCTTCGGGGCTGATCCCTCTAATTGCTACGCCGAACCCTCCTTTGGAGGAGGCGAGGCACCTTTACTCTCTATGTTGAGTCCCTTCATCAACATCTTTAATTCGGCAACATAGCAAGCTCGTCCGGAGACTTGATCTCTTCTCATTACTCCTGTTCCGGCTTCAATTGGGAACTTAAGCAATAAACACCAAGGGGCGATGCAAGCCCTGAACTCTGCAAGGGCAGGCCTTCCCAAAAATGCGTTGTAGGGCGAATCTATGTCCAACACTACGAATTGAAGCATTCGTACTCTTCGGCGTTCCCCTTGCCCCAATGTTACGGGCAATTCTATATACCCCATCGGAGCTGTCGACGCTCCGTTGAAGCCTCGGATCCAACCTTCGCATGGCTTCAAATCTTCAGACTCAAGTTTCATCTGATCGAATGACTTTTTAAACAAAATATTAACAGAGCTTCCATTGTCTACTAACACCTTATGAACCAATGCTGGTCCAATGGTAGTGGTGATGACCAACGGATCTTCGTTGGGTGACTGGATTCCGGTATTGTCTCTGCTACGGAACACCACGTCATCAAACATTGTCCTCTGCTGTTTCACAGGGGCGATATCTTCCAAATCATCACACTCTTCCACATCTACGTTCTTAGCTGCATTAACGTATTGGTCCATTGCTCTAAAACTGTGGATAGCTGGGTGGGGTCCACCTACTATGGTGTTAATAACAATTCCCTTGCCTTTCTGCTGCGCTGTAGGCTTGGGAGCAGATTGATTCTGGTTTGGGGCATGTTCTCCTTGCCCCCTGTCACTTGGAACAGCCTTATATTCATCCAATTTTCCTTCGCGCAGTAGCTCCTCAATCACATCTCTCAAATGTCGACATTCATTTATTGAATGCCCATGAGTTCCATGAAATAAACAAAATTTTCCAGTTGCGATTTCTTTCTCCGTTGAGTCTCGAGGCGGCGGTCTTTTGTATTGCAAAACATTGTATGTATCCAGGTAAATGTTCTCCAGAGTGTCGTTCAGCGGTGAATAATTCTCATAGGTCTGGAACTGGGGTCTTTTGTTAGAATTACTTCCTCGGTTCCTATTTCTCCTGTTACCATTCGCGTTACGGTTGTTGTCGCCCCTGTTTCCATTATTATCATTTCCACTCTTGTTTCCCACATTCACTTCGACTTTCCCGGAACTTTCTCCAGACTGCTTCACGGCGACATTACTCTGAACAGTTTCTTTTGAAGCCGCTCCGGACTTTCTCTTTCTGTTTGCCCTTGCTTCCTCTTGTCTTAAATGAATATCGGCCTTTTCATAAAATAACTCCCTTGTGGGGGGTGGCTTCCCAGAAAGATAATCTCCAAACTCGAAATCAGGATCGACTCCTTCCATTAAAGCCATCAAGATGGTGGGCTCGTGCTGGTCACTGACTTCTGTCACAGCTAAGTTGAAACGGTCGAGATATGACTTCAAAGACTCACCCGACGCTTTCTTAATTCTTGATAATTCAATAACATTCTTAGACTTTCGGGCATGAAGTCGGAACTGATTCATAAAACATTCGCTTAATTCCCTAAAATTCGACATCGACCGAGGAGGAAGTCGGGTAAACCATAGCAACGCCACGTCTTCTAAGTAGATCGGGAAAGCTTTACACTTCACTGCATCAGGGGCAGCAGCAGCATTCATAAGCCATGCATATCGCATCAAATGTTGTCCCGGGTCGGTCCTCCCGTTGTATCTGTCCATCTGCGGCAGGTTAAAACGTCAGGGGAACTGAAAGTTAAGGATGACATCAGTAAAGGGAGTATGGCTTTGCTCAATGCCATAATCTTCATTAGTGTAGTTCCGACTCTCAGACATGATCTGGCGTACCATAGTCCATACGTCAGCATTAGTCAAAGGTCGTTCAGGCTCCCTGGCTCCGATGTTCGGGTTTCCTCTGGGCTCCTGATCAGGGTACGCCCTCCTTCTGATGTTCGGGTTTCCTCTGGGCTCCTGATCAGGGGACGCCCTCCTTCTTCTAGCCGCTTCTGCTTTGTTCCCTACGTTCCCGGTCGATCTCGGGAAGAAGGGGCTGGAGCATTTGTCCCTGAGTGGGATTGGTAAGGTTAGGGTCTCTAGGCAATACATGGGATCCCCGCATTGGTAATAGCATAGGCTCTCTCAAGCTTGGATCATTGGGTCCTAGTACCCGTGCAGTATCCTAGCGGGACCCCAAAGATCCGAACGTCATTTGCTCCAAATTCTGAGGTAGTTCGAGCGGCCTTCTTTCACGGGGCCGTTCTTCCTCAGAAGAAGAAGACTGATCCATTTCAGTGTGATGAACCGGGGATAAAGTTCTTTGTCTGCGGAGCTCGCCGATTTCCTTGCTCATGATTCTCATATTCTCTTGCATCATGAGATTGGTGCGCTCGTGGGTTTTCATAGCCTCCCTAGTGCTCTCAATCATGTCAAGAAGGCGCGAAAAATCTCCTTGGGTAATAGGCGCAGATGGATTGATCTGATCATTGATCCTGGTGGCTGGAGTCGGAGCATTTGGAGGAGCTCGAGTAGAGGTTCCAGCATCACCTAGTGACGGGTCGGATCGTAGCTGAGCAATTTGTTCTGGTCGGAGCTGGGAAACTTGTTTGGATCGGAGCAGAGCAACCTGTTCGGATCGGTTAGGGTTAGGGGAATGCACTTCTTCAAATTCTCCTGCACGGATCGGATCAGAGCTCTCTCCTTGAGTTCAGTTCGGATTTCCTGAACCTGTCTGATCCGCTGCCGAGCTCTGCCCACGAGACCTTGTCACAACCGGGTTTTGCTGATTTTCACCAACTCCATTCCCTCGACTGGTTTGAACTTCCTTGCCTTTTCCTTTGGCCATAGTTCTTTAACAATCAACCAATAAATATTCAAAAGCGTCGAAACTTGAGGATTAACTTCTTTGAACTCAACGGTCCAAAAAGTAGAACGATAATCCAGAAAAATAGAGAATTCAAATGGGTTCTCAGTGAAAGCACCAAAATGTTAGACCAAAAAGTGGTTCTAACACCCGAATTGACTAAAATCGAAATAAAATAAGATCAAAAATAAAATGGAGACACAGAATTTATAGTGGTTCGGCGTCGAAAAGCCTACGTCCACTTTATAATCACTTTCCTCGGTGATATAGATGTAAATACAATGAGATATTCACACAATTTCACTCACTTTTCACATACATTCACTCAATTATCTCAAAAAATTACTTTGAATGGCAATTTGGATTGTTTGGGAATGCTGAGGTTCGGTTCTCAAAGGTGTTTGAACTCTCAGAATGCTCGAAAAAAAAGATCCTTTCAAATGTCTCTTGGCGGGGTATTTATAGGTGGAAATTCACTCAGAATCCGGTTCGGGTCGGAGCTACGTGGCTTTCATCCCATCGTTCTCGGGCTCAGATGGATTCCAGTGCTGATAGCGCACCAGATTAGTGGTCATCATGGGCAGGAAATGGTCATAACTACTCCGAACATTCAGGAGATCGTGGGGTGAAGTGATATGGTATGTTGGGTTCGGTTCGGAGGAGCGAGCAGAAGGGGTTCGGATCGGGGCATCCGATCCGACCCGACCTGAGCTGAACCTGAGTCCTTGTCCATTTTTCTCTGTTCCATCCCGAACTGGTAGTAGCCCTCTGATCCGACTGGTAGTAGCCCTCCGATCCGACCTGATACTTTCTAAGAAGAAATGTTCTCCAACGCTTGACATCTCGACTTTGTGTTGCCTAGTTCACAAAGTAGGCTAACAGCGCGTTCGATCAGTACGTTTATATGCTAACTCTCTGTTGCCAAAACAGGTGAACTGGATGAGTAGTATAAGAAGTTGGAAAGAGATGCACAGCACGTAGTGATGACTTTCAAAGACATCGTGGCATCGGTGATGACTGATAATGCAACTCTCAAAAAGGAGAACCAAGAGTTGCGGAGGATAATTGTTGCCTGATTGAGGAGAACAAGGAGGTGGAGAAGCTATGGGAGGACAATGAGGCCTTAGTGAAGGAGAACAAAGGGCTCAAGGCTGAAAATGAGGAAACTCAAAGGCTACAAAAAGGGAATACCGAGCTAAGGAGGCTTCCGAAGGAGGCTAAGAAGGAAAAAGAGGCCACTGAAGCCAGTAACAAAGATGCGATGAGCTTGCTAGATGGGATAAGGGACGAGCATCAAAGACAAAGAGGCCTGATTGAGGAGAACAAGGAGTTGGTGAAGCAATGGGAGGACATGGAGGCCTTAGTGAAGGAGGACAAAAGGCTCAAGGCTGAAAATAAGGAGACTTAAAGGCTACAAAAAGGGAATTCCGAGCTAAGAAAGCTTCCAGAGGAGGCTAAGAAGGACACAAAGGCCGCTGTGGCCAATAATAGAGATGTGATGAGATTGCTGGATGGGATAAGGGTCGAGCATTAGAGACCTTAGTGAAGGAGAACCAAGAGCTGGAGGATGATAAGCATTGCCTAATTGGGGAGAACAAGGAGGTGGAGAAGCTACAGGCGGACAATGAGGCCTTAGTAAAGGAGAACAAAAAGCTCAAGGCTGGAAATGAGGAGACTCAAAGGCTACAGAAAGGGAATGCCGAGCTAAGGAGGCAAAGAAGGACAAAGAGGTCGTTGAGGCTAGTAACAGAGATGTGATGAGCTTACTAGATGTGATAAAGGCCGAGCATCAGAGATATATGGAGGAGCTCAAGAATGAAATAGAGGATGCTAATGCTAGGGTGGAGGCATCTTTGGAGGAGTCCATATGTGGTATGTACATTAAAGAACCGAGATTCCACGGAATCTCGTAGGTCAATTACTATTCATATATGACGGCTCACACTTAGGAAAGGTTGTTGGAGTTTGAGGCTACGAGGCAACAAGTGGAGGTTGGATGAATTTCTTCTCATGGAAATCCTTCTAACTGATGATAAGCATAGGACGTTGCAAGAAGGAAGGAAACTACTGCATGAGGATGCCGAAAGGGCGAGGTTGGTGGAAGTTGTTGCTGCCAAAGGGAAATTTGCGACTATTGAGAGCGTGATTGTCGCTCATGAATTTGCAGAGGGGAATTCCCACCACCAACAAGTTACACCATCCACCAGTGCCAGCGGATCGATGGTCCCATCCCTCATTACTACTGAGTATCACCCAAAATTCCCTGGTTGGGACTAGAAGGTTCCTCTCTAACAACAATTATGAGCACTCTTCCAATTTCCCCCATACCGCAAGTTCCCGGAGGTAAAGTCTCATTATCATGAACGCTCTAAAAGGATGTAAGCACTAAGTTAAAAGAGACTAAGTAGTCTTCTTTTCTGTTTTGCATGCCCCTTTAGAGTAGAAATGACAATGGGCTTTCCCCCAACATTTCCCTAATTACCTAAGACTAGACTTGGGCTGCAAAGATATAATTTGGAGAGGGAAGCGGCCCAATCGATACATTCTCGGATATGGATCTAACGGCTAAAGATTATAAGGACCTTCTCTCTAAGGAAGGTGAGATAACTGATGGCTATGGGATCCAAGTGACGTGACCAGTGGATGCGGGTGTGCAAACAATGTATGACTTAGTGAAGTAGAAGAAGGCCAAACTGATCGCCAAATCAGAGAAGCAAAAAAGAGAAAAGGAAGAACGATGAGGTTGCTCTGGAGGAGGCCCAGGAGAAGGCGAGGAAGGATGCTGAGGAGAAGGTCAGGTCCGAGATAGCAAGAAGGAAGGTTGTTGATGAGGCAGAGAAGTATAGTGCCGATGATGAGGCCAAAAAGAAAGAGGCCGACGATGCCGCTAGGTGGAGGAGTGAAGAGGCATTCAAGAAGCTCCATGCGGATGCGGCCAAGCAGCTTAAGGACAGAAAGTTAGCCGAACAGAAAGCTGCACGGGAGGCCAAAAAGAAAGTGGAGATGGAGGTAAAGAAGGCCAAGGGAACTAGAGAGGGGGAAGGCACCGAGGTTGCACTCATCCTTGCTTCCGATGTCACTCCCAAACCGCTGGAAGTTATCCCACCTGGAGATATTACAAAGATCGCGAGTGGTGAGGATGATAATGGGAAGCATGCAAGTCCATTTCCCCAGCCAGGTAAGGGAAGAAGAGGTGGAGCCAGCTTCGATAGAAAGAGGTCAAAGACTGGTGATGACCCGCCCAGTGCAGAATCTACAAAGAAAAATAAGAAGAAGGACGGAATGTGTAATGACCTGCCATTTTTACCGCTCCAAGTCGGTATTTAAACCAGCTCGGAACGTTCAAAACGACAGTTAATTTTAGCTTACAGAGTTTAAATGGAAAAATACACACAGAATCATAGTACAATAATTTCAACGGAATAAAATTTTATATTAACATCAGAGTTATACAATAAATTAATTTTATACAGTGGATGAATAAACTTATACAGAAGTTTGAAAATAAAACTTTACAGTTTGCCGACTTGTGCGCGTACATGCGTCTTTGTGTGCATTCTTCGATTTGCGAGAGGAAACTTCTAAAATCTGCAACGCTCGTATCTGACCCGAGCGCATTACAAAAAAAAGAACACAACAAACACTCGGATCAGGATTACTTATTCAAGTAAGATAATTTCAATAGAAACTGAATATAATAGTAAAATCCGGTCTAGTCTTGAAGTTACAAGATCCTGGATATAAGTAGTCCATTCTCGGTCCAAGTAAGGTGTTCAGGATAGGTTTCGAAGTGTGAACATACAGGCAATTTCACATCTAAATATACATAAAATACAGTGTGCAACTTCATAATATATTAGACAAGCATTTTCATTACACATTGAATACTTCTAACTGTATACATGAGCCATTTTTATATACGCAAAAACAAAATTTTGCAAGTACACTCATAACTATAAATCCCAGGTAAACACACTGCTTCTTTTTTTATATATAAAGCCAGCCTTCTATTTTGAAGGCAACATTGTATAAAATCCACCTAAAACAGCCCTACACCGCATAGACCCTGAACGCAAGTGCTAAAACAATACTGATATATGTAATTTCCATTGTAATTGAACAATACATAACCAAGGGTGCCTACATAGGTTATGCTTCACAGATGGCACTATAAAGTTTCAAAGGGGCATAATTCTCAGTAGTATGTATTGAGAATCTCAGTAGGTTCATGCATAAAAAGGCAACAATATTTAAACTACAGCAGTACAATATTGGACATAAGGTAACCCTAAATGGCAACCATGTTTCTAAACAAAGTGAAAGGTAATTAAATGGGAGTACATTTCGAATTGCAGGGCCTGAAAACAGAGGAGGCTTATACCTTCTTTTCATATCCAATAAGACATTCCAATACTTGTATATTATATGAACAACTTTTCCATTCAGTTCCCTTTTAATGACATAATGAACACACTTGGGATCTACACAGGTTCTTGAGATAACGGTAAAAGATGGGAACATATATATATATATGTATATATATATATATATATAGTGATCCAAAGGTTTGCATGCATTAGAATATTTCAGATCTAACTTACAGGTAACATCTACATGATATATTCACTTAATGATAATAAAACATGCTTGTGCCCACGGATTATGAACCCAGCATACACAAATAAGTGGCCAAGCACAAATACAACTAGACAAGCTTCCAAATACATATATATCAGTTCAAAGCATAACCACAAAATTGCATAAATGGAACACATTTAACACATAAATCGTATAACCGTCCAAAACAAAAGAAGGATTTTCGCAATGTAAGATTAATCGATAGAATTGCTACTATTATACTCTAGTTTAAAACAAAATTAAACTACTTGAAACAATAATCGATTGTGAGCAAAATACTCACCTACAATAGCATACGTCGCAGCAGATAACGGACAGCAAGCGGTGTTGAGCCAGGAGTGGCGCAACGGCTTTGGTCATGGTGGTCACGCGAGACTATGAGGCGCAGCAGTTCGACGTTGGCGGGGACAGATTTAAGAAGGCCAGACAGCGGCACGAAGGACCGATGGACGGTTGCTGGCGGAGGAGAGGGTTTGCGGTAGAAGGGGGTGGTTCAAATTATATTTAAGGAAATGGTTTTTTCTTCTTCTTTGTGGCAGCCATTATTAGGTTTGGGTAGGAATTGATGTCGGCTGCCATTTTCCTTGATTTGGAAAAGAACGAGATTTTTGGGGAAAGAAGAAATAGGTCATGAGTCTTTATAGATGAAAAGAAGGGCAATTTGAATGGAAACTAGAACGGATAACATGTGTAGTCATTTGAATGTGTCTCCCCAAATACCAAAAGAACCGGACAGTTATTTACCAATTTAAACATTTACTTTTTTTTATATAGGAACAAAATGGAACCAAAAGGATGAATGAAGTGTAAATGTTGTTACCTGTGTACATTTGTTTCTCCATTTTTCTCTCTTTTGAATGGCGAATGACTTTCGGAATTGAAGAGAAGTTCTGCTTTGGAAATCAATACACATTGAAGGCACGTAAGCTTTGTAACTAGGAAGGAAAGGGAATGGACATGTTGAAAGTTGAACCATGCTTCGAAAAAGAAATCAACACATGGCTTTAAAAACCAAATAAACGCAAGGTTTAGAACATTTCCAAATGAAAATGGACTTACGTGCATGGATATAACATGTAAATTTAGGGCAAAAGTGTCTAATTCAAGAAATAAAAAAATATTTAAGTGGTTTAGAAAAATAAAAGAATGGGTTTTGCAGACCCAAAAAGACTAGAAAAATATGAGAGATCCGAATATGGACACTTCGAACTCAAATGGCTTTGTTTTAAAAATGAACTGCGTAAACCTTTTCGCAATTCCTACACGAACCGAGCACCAAAACTAACAAATGAACATATATCGGTAATAAGCTCGATGAGACGATCGCAACGGTATATGGTTTGCAGTGTCAGGACACTCCGTTCAAAAAGGCATTACGGACCCTTTTAAATGGAAAAATGACACGAGAAAACAATTAAACGGAAGTCAAAACGTCCGATTTTAGCGAAACGAATTTCGCCGTCATATTCATGACAACGAATAGAATATTTTTCATGTTTGCTCGAGCTGATTTCGAAGAGATTTTACGGTTGCTAAAATTTGAACTGCTAGGCGCATCTTTGCACTAAAAAATGCATGACCGGAAAACATTCAAATTTTTCAACGAAATTAATTTCTACGCTATGTCTAGTTAGACGCATCTCAAATATAATTTTTTTGGAATTTTTATTTATTTTATGTTTTCATTTTTATTTGAGATATATCGGTTGTTGCTACCGCAAATAATCGTCAAAACTGATCCAAACGAAGTGACTAAAATTTGACGTTTTCAATATAAATTATTTAAATCACTTCCAAATGAAAATAACAAAATATTAAAGATAAACGTTTCATTATAAATCAATTTCATGTTTTAATTTTACGAAATAAATTCAAATTCAACTAAATAAAGTCGATTTAATTTATATACTAAATAAGATCTAAATTGAAAATATTATTAAAATATATTCATATCAAATCAATTTATTCATTATATAAAAACCAAAATAAATTTAGTTTTTCATTCAAAATCAAAATAGTTATAAAAATACAAACAAACTGAGTTCTAAACGAATAAAATAAAATAAAAATCAAAAATTTAAATTAAATAAACAAATAAAAATACACTTAAAATTCCGGATTGTTACATTCTCCCCTACTTAAACCTTTTTGTCCCTGAAAAGGAACAAGGAACGAAAATAGTAATTAAATAATTAATATATTTAAAACAATAGTTCAAATTATTTTCATACCCATATGTACTTTGAAAATTATGTATATTTAAATCAATGTTAAAATATTTACTAACATTTCAAAATAATTTTGAGTATTCACTTGACGCCTTGATTGGTGATATATATCTATCCCACTTTCGAAACTCAAAAATAGATATTGATGAAATTGCGCATTCTTCACTAGAATCATTTTCAAGCCACTAGAGTGTGACTCTATATCTATCAAATATATATAAGATTTAATATATACGTTGATCAAACGTATATCCAAATTATTAAGTATTTGATAGGACAATTTTTAACGTCAATTAAATACTCAAAATGTCTTTATATATTTAAACCGAATATATATATCAAAATTTTCAAATCATATATTATAAATAATATATTTCAAATCATTAAAATTTTAAGTAGGGAAATATATATCAAAATTTCAATATTATGCTAAAGAGATTATATATTATACTACCTTTCAGAATACTTATTTCAAATCGAATTTTAAAATATGAACTTGCTAGAAGACTTATACCCAACTTCTTGCCATGTTATGGATAAGGAATAGTTGCAGAATTCGGGTTAAAAGCTGAACGAATGAAAAAACCTAATCAAAGAAGTTCTACGAAGGAAGATGGATTCGAATGGAAAGGAAACTTCAGAAAAGTTTAAATACTAAACAAAATTTTATATCCTAAAATATTTTAAAAAAAAACATTTAAAATCTCTTTCTTAGTTTATTATGTTGAGGTTATATAAGTTTAATTGCAGGTTATTGGTTTGTTATTCAACGTTTGAAAATATTTGATAACTCGAAGTTTAACAAGTTTATTGTCCTTCTTATAGACTTCAGGCAAACGCTGGCCAGGTGCACGACTAAAATCTCTAAGTACTAAATATCCTTGCATCAACTCCCAGTGAAAATACTTAAAACATTTAAAATAGATATGGAAAATACTTCCCCATGGATCGCGGTTACTCGCCAGTTGCGCTACTATCCCAGTAGAATCGCTTGTAACTGTAGGTATTACACCCCTCAAATTTCGCCATGGTTGTTGCCATAGATTGCAGTTATGTGGCGGTTATGTCACTATCCCAGTGAAATCGCTTGTAACTATAGGCATTGCACCCCCAAATCGCTAGTAAGTGTATCCAACGCAACATATATATTTGAAACAGAGCAATCGTTATTTACATTTTGGAACGACAGTCTCTTCATTTCCTACCCACCCCTTCACATTTGCAACAACGTATGCCCTTGCTTTAAAAAAAGAAAAAGAAAGCAATGTTATATATATTTTAAACATTCAAAATATCTAAATGGTGTCCATACTGCAAATTTTGAACTGTACTTGAGCTATTCTCAAGCAAAAGGATCCAAGTCGGTCCTCATGCTAACCCAGTATAAGACAAATAAAAAAAATTAAAACCCTTTGCCCCAAATCTTCGATAATGGCCTTCTTCCCCAAATATAAATCATTTCCTCCTCCATACAATAATCGAAATCGCCTCCATGGCTTCACCAAAGCCATTCCCATCATGGCCGAGCCTAACAACATCTCCTTTGTCCGTATCTGAGCCTCTCCAGCGATTTGAAGCGTCCAGAAATCAAAACCGCTTCCTATTTTTTGTTCTTCGCTATTGCAAGTTGAGTGCTAGCTCATGATTTACTTGTTTTAAGTGCTTCAACATTAGTACAGACTGAAATATAGTAGTTGATGCTTAATTTGTTTATTGGCTGCCCTGCGGTTGTTGCGTGCTTTTTTTACATGTTGATTTAAGTGATGTTGTTGGTGATTTCACACCATACCCTGCAGCCAAAAGGCAATACACTCTATGTTGGATCGACCTCGAATGTTCACTTAGGTATACGAATGACCATGAAAAATTTGGGGATCTGAAACTTAAATGACTTGAATACTATATGAGTTTATATTGATATATTGGAACACACTGATAGTAAGAGCATGACTATTTTAGCCTACAATCAGTTTATATATATAAGCGATTTGATCACACCTTCACATTAATATGAATGAAAAAATACTGGGTCAACACATATTTACTCTGTTGCCATAATTTGTGACCTAAAACACATGTTTTGCTTTGTTGATCAACCTGAAATTGACTTGGTATTTATAGAGACTATTTGTGTGTGTGTACACACACATGTATACTAGTAAATTTTTCTTAATTTTTTATTTTTATTGTATCATCTTAAATAAACAATATGTGTTGTTTGTTGATGGCCTTACTGTCACTTTTAAAACTTATGAATGTAGTGTTGATTGTGTTTTCTGCCATTTACATGCTTGCCATTCTTTTCTTCACTGGCCTGATCATGAGGATGATTGTCATTTGAGTTGTCATGATTATGTTGCCTGCTTCATACCTCATGACCATTAGACTTTTGGTATTGTAGTCGATACACATATTTGGACTTCCCATGCTTGATACCTATTTATACATTCTTTCCTCCTTCTTTTTGAATTAGCATGCATGGACTTGTATGTGTGTGTGTATATATATATATGTGTGTGTGTGTGTGTGTGTGTGTGTGTGTGTGTGTCTGTGTGTTTGTGAGAGAGAGAGAGAGTACTTGCGTGCCACTTTAGCCTTTTTATAACATGTTGTATACGCATGCTTGAAATGACTATACATTAGATGTTTCACTTTGATTACCCATATTCCTTGCTGTCCACTTAGGGATTTATGGTCTGATCTTTTCTGGTGCACGTGTGCCTAGAATTTTTCTTTTCACTACTGATCACTTATTTGACTATTCCTTTGCATTGCCCACTGCACATGCCTATTTACATGCATGCATAATGCCTTCTTCATGTCACCTATGTAGGCTGCTACATATTTCATTTTTTTGTGGCTTAATGCTTGTTGTTGGTCATATGTTCACTTCTCCGTTTGGTAAACCATTAGTATGTGCTTGCCTGTACACATGTTATACCCTGCTTTATCTACAACCTGGACTCAACTGTTATTTTGCTTATGTTCAATGCCTCCTTTGATTTCCATACTAAATTCATATGGACATGATATTTGATCATTGGAAATATATTAAATTTTGAACTTCATTTATAAATTAAGACTAATCATTATATTTTAGTGTTTATTGAAGTTAATTTACTTGAACAAAGATTAATCCTAACTCGAGTGTTTTATGTTTTGCACGGAACGCTCGGGTCAGATCCGAGTGTTGCAGATTTAAAAATGTCCGCTAGTGAAGTTAGTGAGTGGCGAAGACATGCACATTGTTTCGACAATTTCTACAAATTTTATTCTATTTAAAATTTATGTAATTTCGCTGTGTAAAATTTATTGTACAACTCTGATATTTTGTGTAAATGCTTCCGTTGTGAGATATTGTAGTTTATTTATTCTATGGTTTTGTGTCTGATTCTATTTAAACCTCGTAAGCTAATTAACAATCTGTCATTTCGAGCGGTTTAAGTTAGTTTAATTACCGACTTGAAGCGATCGAAAAGACAGGTCGTAAGAATGTCCCAATGATTGTTATAGATATTTTGGTGATGCAGGACGATAATATACATGAGTACGACCCTTGCTTTTGGAGGAATAGTGTGGTTTTCATGTACATCATGTGGTTAGAAAGATAGATAGATAGTTGATTTTGCTTTTGTTTGTGATGAAAGTGCTAGTTGACTTTTCTTATATCACATTCTGTGTTAAGTGTTCAAATGTTCGTCTACGCTAACCAGTTTCTATACGTGCGCAAACATACTTGTCGTTATACTTAATCAAATGTTATTTGCAGCTTCGCCCTTAGGATTTCCAAGTTGTGTGAAGATTGTTAGTGCCGACTTCACTCTTGGAATTTCCCTTGGTCAGAAGTTTTGAGTCTTGCGGAGTTCGTAAGTGTCGACTCCGCTCTTGAGATTTCCCTTGGTCGGGAGTTCTGAGTCGTGCGGAGTTTGGGTTCACTGTCTTGTCCCTTGGGACCTCTTTAAGATCGTTGTACCTGAGTCGTGAAAAGGGATGGATGTCGTTGATTCGTCCTTTAGGCTCTCCCGTCATTCTTGTTCGGGTTAGAGTTTAAGGGCGTCGTTGATTCGCCAGTTGTTTCCCAGATCCAGACCCTTCAATTTGGAGGGAGCTGAATGAGCGGACGATGTCATAATCATTTGGGTGGTGGGCTACCATAAGTCTAAAGACTTAGGTATGGGGTTGGATACTCAAGTGAATGAGAGTCCTAAGTTATTTATGCTCAGCCTTGTCGTTGGTTCGAGACTCGAGTTGGAGTTATTTATACTCGGCTTCATCATCGGTCTGAGACTCATGTGAGGAGGATCGTTTCCACGCTTCAGGGTGTCGATCCAATGTTGTTGACTCATGTATGCAAGTCGGTTGCAATAGTTTCTCAAACATACTACGCAGAATGGAAACACACCAAGAATATAGACATATGAAACTATCTTTACTGATAACTTTGGCAATTGTGGCCTTTACTTTACAACGCCTTGAATTTGAAGAAAATAAAACATTGTTACAAAGTAGAAAATATATACACTAAGTTAGGTGAAGTAGCAATAGATTCACTATTCCATTCCCTTGGGAGTTCGGCATCATCAACGGTTGTTAGCTTGAAGGTTCTATCTCCAAGCCCCCATTGTATGACGTACGGACATTCCCAGCGAGGACTGAAACTAGTTGGTGTGGGAAAGATACGCTTCAAGACGAGGTCACCAATGTCAAAGTGCTTTGGATGGACTTTGGAGTTAAAGCATCAAGTGACTCGTTGTCGCTGAGAGTCAGCTCTGAGTTCAGCTTCATCCTTTTTCTCTTCGAGTAAGTCAAGCGACTCTAAGAGCAGATCATGTTTGGTCTTCAGATCAAAATAAATAACTCGATGAGATTGGAGCTTAAGCTCAGTGGGGATGACGGCTTCAGATCCATAGGTGAGAATGAAAGGAGTGTGGTAAATTGCTGACTTACGTGTGGTACAGTAGGCCCACAAGCCAGAGGAAGATCATCTACCCATAAGCCACTTGCTTTTTCCAGATGCTTCTTGATGATGGGTTTTATCACTTTGTTAACAGCATTGACTTTCCCATTTGCTTGAGGATAAGCTATAGCCAAGAATCTCTTCTCAATATTATGCCACCGGCAGAAGGTCTTGAACTCAGCGCTCTTGAACGGGGTCCCGTTGTCAGAGATGATAGCTTAGGGAACTCTATATTGAGTGATAATGTTGCAGATTATGAAATTGATCACCTTTTTTGTAGTAATCATAGTAAGAGCCTCAGTTTTAGCTCGCTTGGTGAAGTAATCAACTACGATGATAGCATAGCATGGACCGACCATTTTTGTTAGCTCGTTAGGCAGGGATATTGGAATCTTGAAAAACCTCTGGCATTTGTCGCACTTACGGGCATAGTCTGCGGCATCTTGATCAAGCGTGGGCCAGAAGTAACCAAATCTGAGAAACTTCGTCGTCAGAGTTTTCCCTTCGGTGTGGTCACCGCACTCGCCTTCGTGCACATCCAACAGTACACGGTCGGCGTCATTGTGGGATATACAAGAAAGTAATGGAACAAAGAATCCTCTCTGGTAGAGCACTCCATCTCTAATGATGTAGCGAGAAGATTTGTGAATGAGTACTCTTCTCTCTCTATAGCGCTCAGGGAGGATCCCGTGTTGTAAGTAGTTTTTATCGGTGTCATCCAAGACTCGGGCCCAGGCTCGGTCTTCATTGTTGTGATCGAATCAGTTTGCATTTGATCAATGATTGAGAGCCGAGGACTTTGACTAGAGCTAGCCTTAAGAGTTGCGCATCCGAAAATCTTTCTGGCTTGGCTAGAGAATCAACTTTCTCGTTTTTCCCTCAAAAGGATGTGCGTAATAATGTAGTGGTTGAAGTTGGTGAGCAGTTCGAGGACCTGAGCAAGGTAGGGAGTGAGTTGTGCCCCCTTGGCTTGATATTCGCCCTGCACCTAGCGCACGATGAGCTATGAGTCATAGTAAATTTGGAGAGCCTTGAGTTTAGTTCGATTGTAATTGTGAGTTCGGTAATCAAGGCTTGATATTATGCATTGTTGTTGGAGGCAGGGAACTTGAGCTTCAAAGCATTACAGATCAAGTGTTCTTTAGGAGTAACAAGTACGACTCCAGCGCTAGAAAACTTCCTGTTAGACGATCCATCCAACGAGTAGTCTCCACTGAATGTCGGAAGTTTCACTCTCTTCTGGAGGAGGCTCTTCAGGAATATTGAACTCTACTATGAAGTCTACAAGGGTTTGTTTGAGGATGGCTCAATACATGATGAAAATGATCTCAAATTGGCTTAGTTCTATGTTACACTTCAAAATTCACTGAGATGCCTCATGTCATTGCAGGACATGTCGCAGTGGCTAGTTAGTATTGACTTTGATTAGATGGGATTGGTTCTGCTCCCATCAATCACTTGCTGATGTAGTAAACGGGCCGATGGGCACGATCTTCGATGCACACAAGTTTCGAGGTAATTGCCTACATAGAAACAACCAAATAAAGGTATAATTCTTCAAGATCCACGGGTTTTGACAAGTTAGGTGGTCGTTCTAAGTGATTCAAGAGGTCCTAGAATTCATCTACGCATTCCAATGTCCATGTGAAGTGGCGCTACCCTTTTCTAAGCAAGTCGAAAAAGGGAATGCATTTGTCAGTAGCTTTAGAGATGAATCGACTTAAGGAGGCCACTTTCCCATTTAAACTTTAAACGTCCGTGATGCTATGAAGGGATTGAGTTTCATGCTATATTTATGGAGGACACTAAACATTTCGGCAAGGTCGTTGATGTGGTAGTTCAATACCCTCATTTTCACTAGCTTGTCATCCATGTAAACCTCTACGAACCTCCCGATCTGGTCCTTGAACATGCAGTTGACCAGTCATTGACAGGTGGCTCTAGCATTCTTGAGACCAAAGGGCATGATGACATAACAGTAGAGCCCAAGGTTGGTGATGATTGAAGTATGCTCCTGGTCTGGAAGGTACATGAAGAATTGATCGTAGCCTAAGTAAGCATCCATGAAGGAGAGAAGCTAGTAGTTGGCAATTGAATCAACAAGCTGACCGGTCTTCAGAAGTGGGAGCTGTCATTTGGGTAGGCTTTGTTCAAGTTTGAGTAGACGACACATGTTCACCACTTGTTATTTTCTTTTTTGACCAAGACTGGGTTGGAGACCCATTCGAGGTAGAGGGCATCAGGATAAAGCTATTATCAAGTAGCCTATCACCTCCTCTTTGAGTGCAATTGATCTTTTAGTTCCCAAGATATGATGGTTTTGTTTGACTAGAAGATGCTTTGGATCGATGCTGATCACGTGACAAGCGATTCCTAGGTCGATGCCACATATGACTGAGTGGGTCCAAGAAAATATGTCGAGGTTGGCCCTTAAGAAATCCATAAGTTCTTCCTTTATTACGGGGGTGGATTTGCGATCCAAATTTCAAAGACCTTTGTCGGGTTGTTGGGGTTGATCAGAACATCCAATGTTGTGACTGCTAGTGTGCCCCTTTCAAAATCGGACTCTACCTCCTCTCTTGGGTCGAGATCATCGGAAATACAGCAGTGACGCCTAAGCTAGGAATCATACACCTTTTATGACGGCAAGAAATTTCGCTCGATCCGAATCAGTCGTTAAACCGATCTAGACCGTTCGAAAACCCCTGATCGTTTTGAGAACAGGACAAATTGGAACGCAGACGGAAGAACATTTCATTGTATATTACAACAATTCCATCAGATACAAGAATATACAGAGTATAAATGAATAAATTACATTCGATAAATATCAGAGATTACAATGAATTACATAGCAGCGGAAAATAATACAAAGCACAACTGAAGGTGATATACGGATACAGAGCTTTCCGGATATCATTCCAGCTGTAAACCAGGATCCTATGAATATAAATCTGCAAAACCAAAACTACTAGTTGCCCGTGTCGAAAATAAGGGCACCCAGAGTTTAGGTTAAAACAATAAACTCCAGGTCAGTCATGTGACTGGTGTGAGAACTAAAACAGTTATTTAAACATTTACTTTAAAAGAGAGTAATTCAAGGGACCACGCCGTATAACACGGAACGGGTTTCCTCCCAAGAATACTAGTGCATATAATAAACAACGCAATGCTTTTTCGAAAAATGAAGCTATTATAAGACCCAGGTCCCATCACACAATGCAATGCAAGCCGAAGGATAGGGTTTTCCCTTATAATAGCCAAACATGCTTGGTACGTTTAAAACAAATCATTTGATACTATAATAAGTGTATAGTGTCAAAACAATTTCAATCATAAATATAAATCATAGACGGCATAACATCCCATGCTACTATGTCGCCATACTAGGCTTTACAAATAAAGCCGAAATACACGTATTGGAAATTGGATTTCCGTCATGAGTCGAGGCAAGGGGCAAGCTCCTCTCCGCTTTCGAGACACTTTAGCAAATGCCTCGGGACTACACACTCTGGGTAACCCCTGGATCTTCAGGGTCGGTCCTCTCTTACGTTTGAGGATTAATTATGCCTGAACACACGTTTCCCGGTCATTACAGACCTAATATCGAGGCGCCTCATCCAACAACCACATAGGTGAAAAGTATATAAATGTCAGGGCTGGTAAGTCACTGACACCACCAAAACTAGAAACAAACGTCGTGCTCTCTCTGTAGTCCTTATCCCGTTTTTAACTCATACCGAGGTGTGAGGCTCGCAAATCCACACAATACACAAAGCTGCTACGTAGGCCGTGCTTTGATCATCAACCACAAGACTTTGCTTTTCAACAGAAGCCTTGATCCATGCAACTCAGCATGCCACACAGGCAATTCATGCCATGCGATTGATATCTATCGATATATAACCTCTAAGCTCGTACGTCTCAGAGAAGGGCGTTAAGCAAGAGAATAAATTCTCCGCCGCCAAACAGATATATATTTAACAGAAATCAATCAACACAGAATAAAATCCAATGTTAGACACACAATCCATTTACAAGTTCGTTCTGGGTCTGAACGAAACCGGAGGCACTTTCCTTGCATATCCATCGATCTCCAAGTACGTCTGGGCGACCACCAACTATTTCTGTCCTCTTGGGTGTACATCCCAATCAGGATCATCAGTAATTATCCAAACGATGTGAAGACTTCTGGTCTTCGACTACCGTCTTCATCTTCGACTTATCGTCGAATCGGTTATTCAGAATGGGTATAAACCCGGCCTTTCCGAACAACCCGCGTATATTAAAAACAAATGTTACACGAACACAACATATGCCTCATTCCAATTCATTAGTCACTAACCGTAAATCAGTAAGAGAGCAATTCCCCAAATATTAACCCCGAAGGCCGAAACCAACATCGGATCAATACCCAGGAAACCATTCTTCTTAACTAACCTACAGCTAGTTTCTAAATTTCACATTCTTAGGGAAAGGTTCCCATTAATTTTATCCAAGATAAATTCTTTAATCTTCCTTTGGATGTCATTTCAAACCAAATTATGGTTTTCCAAACTAGTCGAGATTAGCGAACCACACCGAAGTAATTATTTATTTTATTTCCCAATCCCAACCTATTCATCCCATGAAGAAAAACTGGTAATACTCCATATCTAACACCGTGGTGTTATCGGTAAAATTAATTACCATTTCACGTTCAAATCTAATTAAAGATTTAACTATCGCTTTGGAGCAAAACTGGTGATACTCCATTCTCGCTCATTTTCTAAATTTGATAATTTAAATTATCAATTCACATTTCAATCTAATTGCAGATTCATTAAACTACTTTTACTGAGTCAAAGAACTAATGTCATTCAAAACACAGTTCACGACAAACCCAAATCACATTCTATTTATCATCGGGTTAAAGAACAAGTGTCATTTAAAACACCCTTCACGATAAACCCACAAATCAATTATATTTAAAAGCCATTTCAAATCCAATTTATTTATTTAAAAATAAACGGGTTTAATTTTAGTTCAAAACTAGTTCATTTTGATAAAAATTTATTTTTATCTTTTTAAATATGGAGTTTTTCATCCCAATTTTTCCCAAATCATTTCTTATGATTTTACACAAATTATTACTATTTTTAATCATTTTATCAAGGCCCGTACAGTCGATTTCCATCAACGGCCATCGAACTGCACTTACAACGACCTTTTCCAAATTTGATTTGGACGTATCTCCAAATCCAACCGTTAGATTTCAAATTTCTAATATTCGTTAGAAATCTCTTTTCGATACGAACCCAACGGTTCCGGTTTTAGGAGAATCCGACGGTCGGATCTCCCATAATATCCGTTCGAAGTCAATGGTCGAAATTCGCGAACTACCGCGGCGCGGCGCGTTCTATTCAGGCCATTATATTATATATATATATATAATATATATAATATATATTTCGTCGATTACTACTTAAAACAAATTTTATAAATAGTTTTGAATTCGTTTCAAAACATTTTCAACTTCCATTTCAATTCAAATCAAAATCGTTTTTTATTCAATTCAATTCAAATTGGTTTTCTATTCGATTCAATTCAAATTGGTTTTCTATTCGATTCAATTCAAATTGGTTTTCTATTCGATTCAATTCAAATTGGTTTTCTATTCGATTCAATTCAAATTGGTTTTCTATTCGATTCAATTCAAATTGGTTTTCTATTCGATTCAATTCAAATTGGTTTTCTATTCGATTCAATACAAATTGGTTTTCTATTCGATTCAATTCAAATTGGTTTTCTATTCGATTCAATTCAAATTGGTTTTCTATTCGATTCAATTCAAATTGGTTTTCTATTCGATTCAATTCAAATTTAAAAACGAATATAATCGATATAAATATCGTTCGCGTCAAAATAGTGCATCTCTAATCAATACGGCTTTATATATTTCAATAATTCCGTTATTCATATTTCGTTCAACGCATAACTAATCTCAACGGATGAGTACTGTCAACACATGAACCTTTATTTTATAATGATAAAGATGTAAATTTTATTATTAAAATATTTCGTTCAACACATGACTAATCTCAACGGATGAGTACGGTCAACACATGAACCTTTATTTTATAATGATAAAGATCTAAATTTTATTATTAAAATATTTCGTTCAACACATGACTAATCTCAACGGATGAGTATGGTCAACACATGAACCTTTATTTTATAATTATAAAGATGTAAATGTTATTATTAAAATATTTCGTTCAACACATGACTAATCTCAACGGATGAGTACGGTCAACACATGAACCTTTATTTTATAATATTCTTTATTTTCTAAATTGGAATGAGGCATAATCAATTACCATATAAGGTTAATTATATGGCTTCCATACAACACATGTATATAATAGCAACGATAAATAATCAACCATCATCCAAAGTGCACTACACTGTATAAGCATCAAATATAGATATCTAACGCTTATGACAGCCTGTCGATCCATCGATCGACATACAACTAATTATTGGGATTAGTGTATGCCGTATTTTATCCCAACACCCGTGTGGGGTTTCAAACAATCAAACACAGATTTTATTTGTGCAGTTGGGCGATGTGTAAAATTTATCGTCCCAATCAATGTCATTCAAATAGGTGTACATAAACAAACCGTCCGGTTTGTAAATGAATATTTATTTATTCACATTCACGTTAAAAATTATATTTTTAACGTTAAAACATTTTATTTCAACACATGAATTTCTATTCAGTTCATTTACGCAATAAAATGATATTTTTATTTTTCTAACTTATTTTAGAATATTTCGGCGGCATAACGGCGCGATACTAGAAACGGGACGAGGCCTAGCCTTATCCCCGGTCTAGTGAAGGCCCACGCCATTCACACATCAATCAAATCAATTTCATTTCACCAAACAATTCAATTGAACGCAAATAATCTAACCAACTACACAACCAAACAAACAAGTCCATGGTCTGTGGACGATTGTGTCGAGTGCTACTAAACACCGTATGCATCCTAGTATATATATATATAACTAGAAAAAGAAATTGAAGAGTGAGGAGTTCTCACCGAAAGCTATCCCATCTCCACGACACTTCTTAAGTAGAAATCTTCGTCGTTCTCGTCTCTTATCGCTTTCGTCGTCCGTATTCTCTACATATGTAAAAATCACATTTTTATATTGCTATTCAATATATAAAAATCGTATTTTTACTTCGCTATTCAATATATAAAAATCAAATTTTTAATCTCTTACATTAATAAAAATCATATTTTTATACTTTACATTATATAAAAATTATATTTTTATAATTCAGTTTTACATACAAAAATCAAATCTTTTAATATGTGAAAATCACGTCTTTTTCGTTATGAAAAATCTCGTCTTTAAAGTGATAAAAATCTCGTCTTTAAAGTGATAAAAATCTCGTCTTTAAAGTTATTAAAATCTCGTCTTTAAAGTTATTAAAAATCATAACTTTGTTCATATAAAAATCCCAACTTTTTATTTATAAAAATATCAATTCCATGTATATTAAAAATATAAACTTTATATACATAAAGTTCAAACCTTTTATAAATTAAAAATCAAATTTATTTACCTTTCCTTTTAATGTAAAAGAAATCGAATTTTTATCCTTAAAAACTATACCATATTGATTTACAAAGATCCGAACTTTTAAAAACTGATTTTATCTATGCTATAAACATTCAAAAAAAAAACTAATTTTTAAACATGTTATAAATATTCAAAAATCAGAAAATAAAACCCAATTCGAATTAAATAAAAATAATAAAAAAAAACTGAAATAAATCAAGTAAAGACTCACAGTTGAAGTTTGGGCGAGGGGAGGTCTGTCGGGGTTCGTCGAAGGCTGAGGAGGAGGAGGGGGGTGTCGGCGCGAGGCAGAAGAGGGGGGGTGTCGGCGCGAGGCAGAAAAGGGGGGTGTCGGCGCAAGGCAGAAGAGGGGGGGTGGGTTCGGAGGTGGCGCCCCTCCTCTGAGGCGGCGGCGATCAACCGGGGGGGAGGGGGGGGGGGCGGGTTCCCCCCCGTCTTTCTCTTCTTCTTCTTTTTTCTGATTTTGATTTTTTAACCGGGGGGGGGGGGGGCAGAAGTATAAATGGAAGAGAGGAGTTTTTTTATTTAATTATTTTTTTTTTCACCAAAAAACAACTTTTATTTTCGACTTCAAAACGAGGCCCACCGCCTGTCGTCCATTTTGTTTTTCCCCCATTTCGAACACAATGGGATATGTATCGCAAGCTGATTCGATCGTTTCGATCAGTTTCCGTTGAAATCAACATATAACTCTATATATTGAATTTGAACGCGCATTTCAATTTACTGGGGTCACATACGAACTCTATAAATTGCAGAAACATATTTTCTAGCTTCGTATTGCCGATACGGTCCTAACAAAACTAGTGTCGTCGAATTCTGAGACCGTTGGAAAAATGGCCAGTTTCCAGTCGATTAAAATCAACTAAAACTGGTCAAACGCGTTTTCCTTTGCCACACTCACATATTGATTCGAAAAATTATGAAATTTGGAATCTAGCAATAATTTGACATCACGGACCCAACAAAAGTGGTTTCGTCGAAATCCGAGGTCGTTTGCAAAATTCCCATTTTTAAGGGCCTGGATTCCATAGCGACTATTCAGAATTTTCAACTGAACATATCTTTTGATTCCCGCTATGAAATTTCGATTTTTCGGATTCATTGGAAAGATATTATCAATTAGATCCTATTATTTTTGGTTTCGCTAAAATCCGGATTGTTTTGCACCCGGTACATTCAATTGAAGTTTGAAATTGAATTATCGAACTACCGCGCCATTTTCAATTCTATTATAATTATATATAATTATTTATATTCTAACGATGACATATATAATATATACGTTTGAATTATATTCAAAATAAATTTCTCGTCAATATTATTTAAAATAATCTATTTTAAATATTCAAAATTCATTAAAATTGCCAAAATAAAAATTTTAAACTGGCCCAGATTTTCGGGTTATTACAATCTCCCCCACTTAAAACTTTTCGTCCCTGAACAGGAACAAAGTCGAAAGTGGTTTGATTAATCAACTCAACGTTCGATCTGGCTTCCATTCTCCAACTTTTTAGTTTCTGAGAATTTTCAAATTTTCAAAAATTTGGCTAACACCCTAAATTTTTGAAAAATTTCGCCAGAACCTCCCCTGCACCGGGAGCCATGGGAAAATCCCGAAATTGCCATATAGGCCTTCTGATCTCAAAAAGAAAAAGAAAAAGCCAAGCGGCTAGCCAATAGGCTCATAAAATCATCATCACCCAAACAAAACAGTAAATTGTAGTAAACATGTACCTATTTGTCGGGCAAACAAATTTTATTCTCTGCTCTAGCCTCCTTGCTATGACCTGTTCAATGTAAGTACGTGTATATGCAAGCAAATGCGACCAATTTTCAATACAGTTCAATATTTGATTCAATTAGGCTTAATGGTTCAAAATTATCAAACAAATAAACAAGCAACACAAACATCAATCAATTAGTGAATTTACGTTTCAAATTCATAATTTTGATACATATACAGAAAATCATGTTTTGGTGCCAAATCACAACAAATGAATCTATCTATATAAGTTTTGGTTCTCACACCAGTCTAATGGAAATATATAGATATCGTACCTTCGAAACACGAACATAAGTTCTGAAGATGATCGATCAATCATCAGAACCATCTCCGGGTGTTTGGAATGTGATTCTATATCTATCCAGTATATTAAAACTTCAAATATACGTTCATGACGCATATAAGCAAAATCTTTATATACTCGATTGTCCAAATTCAAAATAAATAAATAATCAAATACGTTTAAAATGATTTAAATTTTAAAACTAAATTGTTTTCATTTGAAAAATATACTCTTCACACTCGTTCTAGGATACTACTGATCCCATCTCTAACGAGTCATTCTAATTGGATATTGCTAATGCAATATCTGATGAATTCTTTCGTATGTTTCTAATGTGTCTTGTTCTCGAGCTGTGTAAACCAAAGCTCTGATACCAAATGTGACGGCAAGAAATTTCGCTCGATCTGAATCAGTCGTTAAACCGATCTAGACCGTTCGAAAACCCCTGATCGTTTTGAGAACAGGATAAATTGGAACGCAGACGGAAGAACATTTCATTGTATATTACAACAATTCCATCAGATACAAGAATATACAGAGTATAAATGAATAAATTACATTCGATAAATATCAGAGATTACAATGAATTACATAGCAGCGGAAAATAATACAAAGCACAACTGAAGGTGATATACGGATACAGAGCTTTCCGGATATCATTCCAGCTGTAAACCAGGATCCTGTGAATATAAATCTGCAAAACCAAAACTACTAGCTGCCCGTGTCGAAAATAAGGGCACCCAGAGTTTAGGTTAAAACAATAAACTCCAGGTCAGTCGTGTGACTGGTGTGAGAACTAAAACAGTTATTTAAACATTTACTTTAAAAGAGAGTAATTCAAGGGACCACGCCGTATAACACGGAACGGGTTTCCTCCCAAGAATACCAGTGCATAGAATAAACAACGCAATGCTTTTTCAAAAAATGAAGCTATTATAAGACCCAGGTCCCATCACACAATGCAACGCAAGCCGAAGGATAGGGTTTTCCCTTATAATAGCCAAACATGCTTGGTACGTTTAAAACAAATCATTTGATACTATAATAAGTGTATAGTGTCAAAACAATTTCAATCATAAATATAAATCATGGACGGCATAGCATCCCATGCTACTATGTCGCCATACTAGGCTCTACAAATAAAGCCGAAATACACGTATTGGAAATTGGATTTCCGTCATGAATCGAGGCAAGGGGCAAGCTCCTCTCCGCTTTCGTGACACTCTAGGAAATGCCTCGGGACTACACACTCTGGGTAACCCTTGGATCTTCAGGGCCGGTCCTCTCTTACGTTTGAGGATTAATTATGCCTAAACACGCGTTTCATGGTCCTTACAGACCTAATATCGAGGCGCCTCATCCAACAACGACATAGGTGAAAAGTATATAAATGTCAGGGCTGGTATGTCACTGACACCACCAAAACTAGAAAGAAACGTCGTGCTCTCCCTGTAGTCCTTATCCCGTTTTTAACTCATACCGAGGTGTGAGGTTCGCGAATCCACGCTATACACAAAGCTGCCACGTAGGCCGTGCTTTGATCATCAACCACAAGACTTTTCTTTTCAACAGAAGCCTTGATCCATGCAACTCAGCATGCCACACAGGCAATTCATGCCATGCGATTGATATCTATCGATATATAACCTCTAAGCTCGTACGTCTCAGAGAAGGGCGTTAAGCAAGAGAATAAATTCTCCGCCGCCAAATAGATATATATTTAATAGAAATCAATCAACACAGAATAAAATCCAATGTCAGACACACAATCCATTTACAAGTTCGTTCTGGGTCTGAACGAAACCGGAGGCACTTTCCTCGCATATCCATCGATCTCCAAGTACGTCTGGACGGCCACCAACTATTTCTGTCCTCTTAGGTGTACAGCCCAATCAGGATCATCAGTAATTTTCCAAACGATGTGAAGACTTCCGGTCTTCGACCACCGTCTTCATCTTCGACTTATCGTCGAATCGGTTATTCAGAATGGGTATAAACCCGGCCTTTCCGAACAACCCGCGTATATTAAAAACAAATGTTACACAAACACAACATACGCCTCATTCCAATTCATTAGTCACTAACTGTAAATCAGCAAGAGAGCAATTCCCCAAATATTAACCCCGAAGGCCGAAACCAACATCAGATCAATACCATGGAAACCATTCTTCTTAACTAACCTACAGCTAGTTTCTAAATTTCACATTCTTAGGGAAAGGTTCCCATTAATTTTATCCAAGATAAATTCTTTAAAATTTATTCTTTAATCTTCCTTTGGATGTCATTTCAAACCAAATTATGGTTTTCCAAACTAGTAGAGATTAGCGAACCACACCGAAGTAATTATTTATTTTATTTCCTAATCCCAACCTATTCATCCCATGAAGAAAAACTGGTAATACTCCATATCTAACACCGTGGTGTTATCGGTAAAATTAATTACCATTTCACGTTCAAATCTAATTAAAGATTTAACTATCGCTTTGGAGCAAAACTGGTGATACTCCATTCTCGCTCATTTTCTAAATTTGATAATCTAAATTATCAATTCACATTTTTATCTAATTGCAGATTCATTAAACTCCTTTTACTGGGTCAAAGAACTAATGTCATTCAAAAAACAGTTCACGAAAAACCCAAATCACATTCTATTTATCATCGGGTTAAAGAACAAGTGTCATTTAAAACACCCTTCACGATAAACCCACAAATCAATTCTATTTAAAACCCATTTCAAATCCAATTTATTTATTTAAAAATAAACGGGTTTAATTTTAGTTCAAAACTAGTTCATTTTGATAAAAATTTATTTTTATCTTTTCAAACATGGAGTTTTTCATCCCAATTTTTCCCAAATCATTTCTTATGATTTTACACAAATTATTACTATTTTTAATCATTTTATCAAGGCCCGTACAGTCGATTTCCATCAACGGCCATCGAACTGCACTTACAACGACCTTTTCCAAATTTGATTTGGACGTCTCTCCAAATCCAACCATTAGATTTCAAATTTCTAATATTCATTAGAATGCTCTTTTCGATACGAACCCAACGGTTCCGGTTTTAGGAGAATCCGACGGTCGGATCTCCCGTAATATCCGTTCGAAGTCAATGGTCGAAATTCGCGAACTGCCGCGGCGCGGCGCGTTCTATTCAGGCCATTATATTATATATATAATATATATAATATATATTTCGTCGATTACTATTTAAAATGAATTTTATAAATAGTTTTGAATTCGTTTCAAAACATTTTCAACTTCCATTTCAATTCAAATCAAAATCGTTTCTTATTCAATTCAATTCAAATTGGTTTTCTATTCGATTCAATTCAAATTGTTTTTCTATTCGATTCAATTCAAATTGGTTTTCTATTCGATTCAATTCAAATTGTTTTTCTATTCGATTCAATTCAAATTGGTTTTCTATTCGATTCAATTCAAATTGGTTTTCTATTCGATTCAATTCAAATTGGTTTTCTATTCGATTCAATTCAAATTTAAAAACGAATATAATCGATATAAATATCGTTCGCGTCAAAATAGCGCATCTCTAATCAATACGGCTTTATATATTTCAATAATTCGGTTATTCATATTTCGTTCAACGCATGACTAATCTCAACGGATGAGTACTGTCAACACACGAACCTTTATTTTATAATGATAAAGATGTAAATTTTATTATTAAAATATTTTGTTCAACACATGACTAATCTCAACGGATGAGTACGGTCAACACATGAACCTTTATTTTATAATGATAAAGATGTAAAATTTATTATTAAAATATTTCGTTCAACACATGACTAATCTCAACGGATGAGTACGGTCAACACATGAACCTTTATTTTATAATGATAAAGATGTAAATTTTATTATTAAAATATTTCTTTCAACACATGACTAATCTCAACGGATGAGTACGGTCAACACATGAACCTTTATTTTATAATATTCTTTATTTTCTAAATTGGAATGAGGCCCAATCAATTACCATATAAGGTTAATTATATGGCTTCCATACAACACATGTATATAATAGCAACGATAAATAATCAACCATCATCCAAAGTGGACTACACTGTATAAGCATCAAATATAGATATCTAACGCTTATGACAGCCTGTCGATCCATCGATCGACATACAACTAATTATTGGGATTAGTGTATGCCGTATTTTATCCCAATACCCGTGTGGGGTTTCAAACAATCAAACACAGATTTTATTTGTGCAGTTGGGCGATGTGTAAAATTTATCGTCCCAATCAATGTCATTCAAATAGGTGTACATAAACAAACCGTCCAGTTTGTAAATGAATATTTATTTATTCACATTCACGTTAAAAATTATATTTTTAACGTTAAAACATTTTATTTCAACACATGAATTTCTATTCAGTTCATTTACGCAATAAAATGATATTTTTATTTTTCTAACTTATTTTAGAATATTTCGGCGGCATAACGGCGCGGTACTAGAAACGGGACGAGGCCTAGCCTTATCCCCGGTCTAGTCAAGGCCCACGCCATTCACACATCAATCAAATCAATTTCATTTCACCAAACAATTCAATTGAACCCAAATAATCTAACCAACTACACAGTCAAACAAACAAGTCCATGGTCTGTGGACGATTGTGTCGGGTGCTACTAAACACCGTATGCATCCTAGTATATATATATATATAACTAGAAAAAGAAATTGAAGAGTGAGGAGTTCTCACCGAAAGCTATCCCAGCTCCACGACATTTCTTAAGTAGAAATCTTCGTCGTTCTCGTCTCTTATCGCTTTCGTCATCCGTATTCTCTACATATGTAAAAATCACATTTTTATATTGCTATTCAATATATAAAAATCGTATTTTTACTTCGCTATTCAATATATAAAAATCGAATTTTTAATCTCTTACATTAATAAAAATAGTATTTTTATACTTTACATTATATAAAAATTATATTTTTATAATTCAGTTTTACATACAAAAATCAAATCTTTTAATATGTGAAAATCACGTCTTTTTCGTTATGAAAAATCTCGTCTTTAAAGTGATAAAAATCTCGTCTTTAAAGTGTTAAAAATCTCGTCTTTAAAGTGATAAAAATCTCCTCTTTAAAGTGATAAAAATCTCGTCTTTAAAGTTATTAAAATCTCGTCTTTAAAGTTATTAAAAATCATAACTTTGTTCATATAAAAATCCCAACTTTTTATATATAAAAATATCAATTCCATGTATATTAAAAATCTAAACTTTATATACATAAAGTTCAAACCTTTTATAAATTAAAAATCAAATTTATTTACCTTGCCTTTTAATGTAAAAGAAATCGAATTTTTATCCTTAAAAACTATACCATATTGATTTACAAAGATCCGAACTTTTAAAAACTGATTTTATCTATGCTATAAACATTAAAAAAACTGATTTTTAAACATGTTATAAATATTCAAAAATAAGAAAATAAAACCCAATTCGAATTAAATAAAAAAAATAATAAAAAACTGAAATAAATCAAGTAAAGACTCACAATTGAAGTTTGGGCGAGGGGAGGTCTGTCGGGGTTCGTCGAAGGCTGAGGAGGAGGAGGGGGGTGTCGGCGCGAGGCAGAAGAGGGGGGGGTGTCGGCGCGAAGCAGAAGAGGGGGGGGTGTCGGCGCGAGGCAGAAGAGGGGGGGAGGGTGGGTTCGGAGGTGGCGCCCCTCCTCTGAGGCGGCGGCGATCAACCGGGGGGGGCGGCGGCGGGTCCCCCCCGTCTTTCTCTTCTTCTTCTTTTTCTGATTTTGATTTTTTAACCGGGGGGGGGGGGGGCAGAAGTATAAAGGGAAGAGGGGAGTTTTTTTATTTTTTTATTTGATTATTTTATTTTTCACCAAAAAGCAACTTTTATTTTCGACCTCAAAACGAGGCCCACCGACTGTCGTCCATAGCGTTTTACCCTCATTCCGAACACAATGGGATATGTATCGCAAGCTGATTCGATCGTTTCGATCAGTTTCCGTTGAAATCAACATATAACTCTATATATTGAATTTGAACACGCATTTCAATTTACTGGGGTCACATACGAACTCCATAAATTGCAAAAAATATTTTCTAGCTTCGTATTACCGATACGGTCCTAACAAAACTAGTTTCGTCGCATTCTGAGACCGTTGGAAAAATGTCCAGTTTCCAGTCGATTAAAATCAACTGAAACTGGTCAAACGCGTTTTCCTTTGCCACACTCACATATTGATTTGAAAAATTATGAAATTTGGAATCTAGCAATAATTTGACATCACGGACCCAACAAAAGTGGTTTCGCCGAAATCCGAGGTCGTTTGCAAAATTCCCATTTTAAGGGCCTGGATTCCATAGCGACTATTCAGAATTTTCAACTGGACATATCTTTTGATTCCCGCTATGAAATTTCGATTTTTCGGATTCGTTGGAAAGATATTATCAATTAGATCCTATTATTTTTGGTTTCGCTAAAATCCGGATTGTTTTGCACCCGGTACATTCAATTGAAGTTTGAAATCGAATTATCGAACTACCGCGCCATTTTCAATTCTATTATAATTATATACAATTATTTATATTCTAACGACGACGTATATAATATATACATTCGAATTATATTCAAAATAAATTTCTCGTCAATATTATTTAAAATAATCTATTTTAAATATTCAAAATTCATTAAAATTGCCAAAATAAAAATTTTAAACTGGCCCAGATTTTCGGGTTATTACACCTTTGATTGCTATGCAGAGACATTCTTAGCACAAGAGGATGGAGGCATTGTCTTGCCTTTCTCCTTGTTGTTAGCATCTTTCCATTCGGTAAGGTAGCATGCTCTCGCCGTTGCATGGACCCCTTTGACTTCATCAAAAGGGACCGTGGCGATATGCATACTCAGAACTCTGCAAGGAAGAGGCAGCCAAATAAGACATTTTATGGAGAGATGACGTTGACAACCACAAAGGTGAGGATACAAACCCGACTTTGATCCCCTTCTTTAATTTCAATTGTCAGATCGACCATGCCCACAGGTTAGTCAGAAGAACCGTTGAATCTGTGGATTGTGGCATGGCAGGGCCTTAAGTCTTTCGCCTCTAGTTTCATTTGATCGTATGTCGCCTTGAAGATGATGTTGACTGAGCTTCCTAAGTCGATGAGAATTCTTCGTACAAAAGCTGGGCCAATCTGAGCAGAGATAACGAGAGGGTCTATGTTGGGATTTAAATTCCTGTAGACTTTCTCTCACGGAAGACGATATCATCCTGCATTGTCTTCTAAAGCTTGGCGGGGATAGATTCGTCCAAGGAGGAGCATGCTTTGTAGCTGGCATGATTAATGGAGTTGGCATGCTCCGCCATCTTGCAAAAGCTTTCATGTGCAGGATGAGTACTACCACAAATTGTATTGATCACGATGCCACATGGTCTCTAGTAGGATGACCCTGGAGCTGTTCTGGTTAGAGGGAGAGCAGGCTTTGAAAGGCCCACGGCTGCTTCAAGAGGAGCATGATCCGGAACGTATTGTTCAAGACATTTCTCATGGATGAGTTTTTCAATTGCATCCTTAAGGTGAGGACAGTCGTTGATACTGTGCCAAAATATATCATGGATTCTGCAATACTTATCATAGTTCATCTCGCTGATGGTGGATACTTGGGTGTTGGGATTCTTCTATTGGTGAGTGTTACCGGTCTCTATGTAAATTGTCTCCATATCTCAGTTAAGTGGGGTGTAGTTCCTGTAATTCCTATAGCGGTTATGCTTCTTAGGCTCCCCAGGGGCTTGATTGTTGTTGTGAGCGCCGAGTTTCCAATTGTTTGGTTTGGGCTTGAATGAGATCACCCTCTTACCCTTTTCAGAAGATTCTCCGATTTATTTTCCTTTGACATTGTCAATGACAGTGCCATTATGTGGGTTGTTGGGGTGGCCACCTTGGATAGCCCTACTGTGGCGTGCCTCCTTTTGATACAGGAATTGTCCGACCTTATCGAAGAAAGCTTTTAGAGTCTTCGGCTGCATTCTATCGGTCCATGATCCAAACTTGAAGCTAGGAAGGATTCCTTTGGCAAGCTAGACAAGGATTGTGTGAGGTTCCAGATCATCAACCTCAACGAGGGCAGTGTTGAAATGCTCGAGATCGCTTTTGACGATTTCTGTGGAGCCCTGATAAAGGTTGATGAGAGTGAGAGTATTCTTTGGCGTAAGCACGTGCATTCTAAACTGCTTGACCATTTTAGTAGCTAGTTCGTGAAGGTGGAGACAAATTTGTGAGTAGACGGGTGAATTAGAGTTGAGTTATACCTTACAAGAAACTAGGATAGCATTTACACTTAACAACATCAATGGCCCGATTTGAATCCATATGCCAGCAGTTCAGAAAGCCATAAGGGTCAGTCTTCCACCTGTAGAGTGTGAGTTATGGCATATTAAGCGCCGGGCCCACTCAAAGCTTCTTGCATGGCCCTGGTGAATGGGTTACGCCCTATGCTTCTTTCCCACATGTCATTGACGTTCCCATACTTATATTTTATATTCCTTCGGATCATGTCTAGGAGATATGCAGGTTGAACATCCACCAGTGGAATCCAATGGTCGTGGTTTAATTCAGTGGCTTGGGCCGTGGATGTCTTATGTGATGGATATCGGGCTCATTCTCATCTATGTCATCATCATTGTTTGCCTTATTTTGGTATGGCTATTAAGACTGAGCCAACTAATGTGGGTTCTGATTAGACGGAACTTGGGCCTGTTGGGTTGCTTGACGCGTAGGTCCCAAGTTAAGAGCAGTGATAGTTGGATTCTATCGAGGAAGGGGTCGGTTACTCGGACCTAATTCATCATTGATAACTAACCGGAAATGATCGCGTTGACATGTTCCCTCGCTAGAAGTTACGGCAGTCCCATTAGCGTTCTCTTTGCCATTGTCATTTCCATTGTCATTGACATGGGCAAGAGTGTTAGAGATGATGTTGGTGTTGGGAGTCATCCTCCTTCTTTGGCTCCGGCCTCGAGTATTGGAAGAAGAGTTTTCCAAAGCGTTGAGCTGCGGCCGGGCATTGCTCTGAGCAAGATGAAGTGAAGCGACGAGACATTGACTTTACTAAAGCTGACGCATCAAGTCGATGTTAGTCTTCAACGTGTCATCGGGATCTATCATCCAATTTTTTATTAAGCGCGTAAAGCTGCGCTTGAGTTGCATGAGCATCGGGGTCCATAGGATGTATGATATCCATGTCATTCAAGTTTCCCACTGACTGGGGTAGTTGAGAAACAACAGCCTCAGTAGCTGCGGAGATTCCGACCATTGGGTTCTTTGATCGCTTAACCATCGTAAGAGGACTTGAGTGGTATGTTAGGAAGAAACCCGAGTAGCGCATCGAAGTCGAGATGGAAGTGCACAAAAAGTGAGTCTAAGTTGTTCTTAGTGAAAAGCTTCAAAGTGTTGATGGCTAAAATGGTCGTTACACTCAAAAATTCTCTATTACTAGGGAGTAGTGTTTAACATAAAGAAAATAAAGTGGGAAAGCAGTAAATAACACAGTGTTTTATAGTGGCCCATCTATGAAGGGACTACGTCCACTCTGAATGAGTTTGCTGATATTTTATTCATAAATATGAGTTACAAGCATTGAATGTCATCATGACATGTGTTTACAAGTCTTTCTATGCATTTTAGAGCCATAGTCATCATATGTCAAATCTTGGAAAAAAAATATGTATCTTCTTCTTCCTCAAGAGCTATTCTTCCATTAATGGAGTTCTAAGAGCTTGTTGAGGTGTCAAATCAGCAAAAATCCAACCCTTATGAAGAATGAATAAGGGGGCATTTATAGGTGGTGGGTTAGGTGGGAATAGATGAGATTTAGGGACCACACAAATGAATTTCATAACTCTGGAAGGCTACACTCAAAATTTCGCATCTCTCTATAAAGCGCAGGAAAATATTGTATCCCCCCAGAAGGATTCAAATTCATATCCCTAGGGATACGATAATTTCGTATACCTCGGGGATACAAGTTTTCGTACTCTGAGGGATACGAACTCATATCCTCAGGGATACACTATTTCGTATCATTTAAGGATACGAGTTTTCGTATCCCCTTAGGGATACGAACTCGTATCCTCTTAGGGATACAAACTCGTATCCCTAGGATATGTTGAAGTGACTTCCGCATGGAGGGGGGATGCGAAGTAGAAAATGAGGCTAAAGGGATTCAAAATGCATGGAGTGGTGTTAAAGGGATTCAAAGTACTTGGTACGAAATAAAGGGAGTCGAATTTTAAGGGATTCGAACTAGAGGGGTTTGAGCTGTGGGATTCGAAATACTAGTGAAGAGCATTGAAAGATGCGAGGTGTATGTTTTTAGAGGGATTCAAAATCCCTGAAACAAGGGATTGGAAATTGGTTAAGTGCATTGTTTTGAGGAGTTATGAGGCCCACTATCGCATGATTTCTCTTGGGCTTGAACCCTTAGTGCATTAGTGCACTTCAAGCTCTTGTGTCACGTGATGTTTTGAGTCGAGCGGGTCTGGTGTACTTTTAGGAACCAAACCAAAAAGCCAGTTAACAATCCCTATCTAGAAATGTAAGGAAAAACACACCTAAAAACGGAGAAAAAATTAATTTTAAATTTAAATTTAGATTTGCAATTTGAGTTTGTTTCTTTTTTTTTTTTTACTATGTTACCAGGCCCAAGATCATCAGGTGGAATGCGGCACTTCTCTCTCAAGCAAGAGGACTGCTTCTCATAAAGTCTGTGCTTGACTCGATGGGATCCCACGTCTTTGCTGCTATGACTCCTACCTCTTCTTTCTTTCGCTCGTACCGATCCTTAGCTTCGTCCTTTTTCTCAGGTAAAAAGGACAACGATGATCGTCACCATTGGATTTCCTGGGACATCATCTGTCGTCCCAAAAGTGAAGGTGGTTTGGGCCTTGGAAATCCAAAGGATATTTGTATTGCCTTTGCTTGCAAGTTATGGGCAAGGTTTGACGCGAACGATTCCTTATAAGCGACATTTCTTTATGCTAAGTACCGCAGACTTCAGGCTGCGAATTTCTCTGGTATCCCATCCTACGTTAATGAGACGTGGAAACGGATGCAATCCGTGAAGGCCTTTTGGATTCATATAAAGGTGGATCCGGACAGGACAGTGGTCCCTTTTCTATTAGGGCGACGTGGACTCAGTGAGGACACCAGCTCCGCATCACCTTCACTTCTCTTTCATCTAAGACATTCGTATTCCCCCGAAGGTTTATTTGTTTATGTGGCGGACCCTACATGGTGGGCTATCGATAGACGAGAACCTCTAAAGGATTGGCATCCCAATATTGTCCCATTGTAGGTGTTGTGGGTCTGGTGACACGGAATCCATAGCTCACTTGATTTTCTTTGGATTTTCTGCTAAAGCTGTGTGGAATTACTTCGGGAACTTGGTTGGTCTTCAAGGTAATGCATCTTCTCTAGCTGATTTACTGAAATTCTGGTGGGTCCGAAACTTAGGTAAATCTATTCACTTATCACTTTTTCGGTTAATACCTTGTCTTATTTGCAGGCATATCTGGTGCTCTAGGAATAAGGCAATTTTTGAAGATAGGTGCTCATGAACCATCTTTATATCATCCAAAAGGTAAGGAATGATGTGTTGCTTGTGTTTCGTTGTAGACCTTTATAGGCTCTATTGGTTTCCGATCGAGACACCTGGTTGGAACATTTAATGTTACATCATTTCCAACTACCCCCCGAGCGGGGATTATGTTAATACCAAAAATGACACTAACACCCCAAGGTGTGTTTTAACACTTCACAAATGAGCAACGTACAGTTAAGAGAAAATTAGTGCCGAAAAAGGTAAAATTGAGAGCGTTTATAGTGGTTCGGCCTTAGTTTTGGCCTATGTCCATTTTAATCGGGGATTCCATACGATTCTCATCATTACAAGGTACATAACCACTTTCACTTTATATGTCTTTTTCTATTTTCTTTTATTATGAATGTATCTTCTCTAAAAATATCTATCTCTTCTCTTCTATCTCTTGAATTTGTCGTAGAAATGCTCAGATCTCTCGAGTTCTGGAGATTATTGAAGTAGATCTTCGATAATTTTGCACTTTGATGATTTCAAAGTGATGGAGATGATCGAAGCTTAATGGAGCTCTAATGGAGTTTGAGAAGATTTTTTGATGTTGAGAAATGAAAATGGCAGCCCTTCGGCTTAGAAAAATCCCATCCCCTTCATGTGTGAAATGACGGAGAATTTGTAGGCAAAGTTCGAAGGGAGTGGCAAAGCTGTAATTTTGCATGCATAGGTCCAAGATTTGTGCTTGGTCCATCTTCTGAACTTGTGTCTGGTTCATGGCACAACATTTGTGCCTGGTTCATGGCACAACATTTGTGCCCAGTCCATCTTTTGAACTTCTGCCCGATCCATAAACTCATAACTGCTCAGTCCATAGACTCAAAAACTACCCGGCCCATAGACTCAAAAAATGCCCGGTCCATAGACTAAGAAAATGCCATGTCCATGGACTCAAAAACTGCCCAGTCCATAAACTCAAAAAATGTCTGGTCCATAGACTCAAAAAATGCATGGTCCACAGGCATAATTTTTGCCCAGTCCGCCATGGTCTTTTAGGCCCGATCCATCAAAGAATTTATGCGCGATCCATAGTAAAATACCGTCCGATCCATCATTTTGTAAACATAAACGATCTATCACTCTTGTGTGTGAGACACATTATTCTTGAACCACGTTTTATACGAGTTAACATTTTCCCTTCGAATTTTATATTTTTGCTTGTGAAAAATGTAAACTTCGAAACGAATGTCGTAAGTTGTGTTAACACATATTGATAAATCGTCAATAATCACTTTGACTAGTTCAGAAATGGTATTTCTTATTATATTTTTTTTTAAATGGATCAAAATAAATTCTAACTAGTGGGTCGGTGCAAGAAAACTTTTATGGTGCCGTGGTAATTTTTCCTATGGATCGATAAAAAGAATTTATAATGAATCGGGTAGCTTTTCTACTATGGATCGCCAAAGCTCATACCTTGGATTGGATAGACCCATTTTTACCCAATAATACATACATACATATATATATATATATATCCATATCCCATTTTCTCACTTTAATCTTTCTTTTGGGAAAAAGCATTTCAATGGCAGAGGAGATTTTCTGAAAACTTCTTCAACTTCGGCCTGTTGTCACTCCATCGACCAAACTCTTTTCCGATTAGATCCACAACACCATTAGCTGCACTGATCATCCATGAGCTTCGGTTTGCTCTAGATTCAACATTTGAGATAGGTACAGACTCACCCAAACCGATTTCGGATCTCCTCCTTCAGATCTAAAACGCAGCTTCGTACTAATGGACTTTATGCATTCTCCGATCATTATTTGCAATTGTATGTGCCGGTTTTACTAATTTTCAGATCCAATTAATTTTCCTTTTCCCCAAATATTTAGGTTTTTATGGATTGAGATCTAAGTTGAATTCTTTGGAATCGGTTTCAATGATTGGGCTATGTATTGATTTCGATGCTTTGTTTGTGAATATTAATTGCGATTTTATGCTTCGGATCCGCTAATTGTATGTGTACTAATTCTCGATGTTTTGTACCTAAAATTAGATTTGACCGAGCTTTTGTAATTCTCTTCTGCTTTTGGTTTTCATACTTCCTTAGATTTTTTATTTTCTACACATACAGTACGTCCTTGAATACTTTTTCTCTGAACATTTTCATCTTTTTGCAAGATTCAAAGAGGTTCGAGTTTGTAATTTTAAATTGACCAAGGTTCTTTTAAATCTACCAAAATTTTAGGCATTTTTAACTGCCAAATGCCATGCGTGCACGTATAATTTGATATTGTCTGCATTGGTGTCCTGGTTGACAAATTTCCATCGATGAGGTCGAAAGTTCGATTCAACATTAAACACTTGTCGGGACAGCTGGAGCATGTGTTGGAGGCTTCTTCGTTGGAGTTTCCAAGCATAGCTCAACTAACATGCTGCTGTCACATTATGGGGCGAATAAACTAACATGTTGCTGTCTCATTAAGGGGCAGTTCTGTAATATTTTATTTCAGAAACTTTTATTTCTTTAACTAATACATTAATCAGTAGCTGGGAACCTTGTGGACTAGTTTTCATCTTTTCCCATTTCTTCTTTCTCATCTTTATGTTTTCCCGTCATTTTTCCATAATACAATAGTTGTGATTTAGTGTGGTGCTAAGCACTTTGAAATTGGTACCGCAACCTTGTCCTTTTTTTTAAATAAACAAATTTCTTTGGTTTAATTTTCTTCGCGAAATGCTTATATCGGTATCAAACTGCTGTTCATGGTAGACTTTGACGATCTCGAGTATCACACGCCAGAATTTGATTACTAGAATTTGGTTATCATTTGTTTACTGAAGCCTGCATAGATTTTGTTGATTAAACATGATCGGAATTAATGTGTTCGGCTACCCAGATTTTGGCATATACTCCATGTTTGTGCACAGTTGATTGTAATCATGTCTTGATGCTTCGGATTTTAACTGCAAAATTTCATGATGAATCACATGTTGTATTTGATGACCAGTTCCCTTGATTTTCGCGTGCCATTATACTCTGAATAGCTTTTATATTGCTTTTGAGCTATTGCTACATGAATGTCCTTATCTTGTACTTAGCACATTGGCACATTAACTGTTGGATTTGGTATTTGTTGTTGCTGACGTTGCGCCAATGTGTGAATGCTTCAATTTTGGTCAGGACTTAAGTGGATCAGACATGCGAGATCCATGATGGATCGGTCACTCCCAATCCGTAATGGATCGGTCATGCCTGGTCCATGATGGGTCGTATGTTTTGGAGATATTCTTAGCCATTGAACCGTTTTTGAAGCAATGCACATTTTTTAGAGCAATCATCAACAATTTGAACTTGTAAATAACAAGCCACTCAAACCTTTTCACTACTAAAACCTGTCCTATAACAACAAAGATATTTGCATGTTTCTGGGCCAATATTTTGTTACCGACCGTCCACATCGACAACATTCTAGTAATAATTAAAAATTCAACTACAACAAATTTCATGTTCTGAACTGAATGAAGCATTTAAATAGAAATGATTTATTCAACTGTTTATAACTCGTCCAACTTCTCCTGCATTCTAATTCGGATTCGCAACGACGCTTGAGATCAAATAATCGACACACGCCGACTATGTGGATTTCAAAATTCTCTTTTGCTAATGACTTATATAAATATGCACAACACTTCATATTTAGGAAATGCATACCTGTAATTTATTTAAAACACAATTCCTTGTGTAGAATGGATACCCAAAGAAGTCTCGTCATTAGTCCAAAGACTCAACTGCGTCTGTTCAAACTGAATCTTCTACACAATTATCTGGAACCATGAGAACTGCAGCTCCTGGGTTAAAGCCAAGCCATCCTTTTCCTATTCCCCGTCCTCTTATCAAATCGCCTTTGGAGAGATGCCCTATAGTGCTTACATCACGTTATTTTAAGCAGCCATGCAATAAGTATGGCAATCCCGAAGCCGTTGCAAGACTACAAGGGAAGGATGAATGTGCTAATTTTCCACCCCCCGGGCTTTATAGCAGTAAATCGCCACATGCTGATGAATGGGGATGTTCCTCCCTTTAACCCATTTCTAGAGATGATTCTTCGACATTTGCACATTGCCCCATTCCAGCTACGCACAAATGGCTATGCCATCTTAATGGGGCTTTATGTACCTTTCATAAGGACACGACATTGCATGCCTACCTTCTAGGATATTGTTCACCTTTGTGTTTTTAAGAGAACGAAAGAACATCCTTCTATTTTCTTTATCGAAGGTGCTCACAACTGCAAGCTTACCTTTGACCTGTTAGATACTAAAGCTCAGAGATTCCTGAATCAATTTTTCCACGTTCGATTCCCCAAGAGCTAATATGAAATCTGGATGCAAGGAGGTGAACATATTAGCTCAGAACTCTCCCCATCTGATTTTTCTAAGTATTGATCATTAAATCTTTGTTTTGATTTTTAGAACTACCATATCCTGCCACAGACTTTGTTATTTGCAAATATACTCTTGAGAGTTTGAAGGACGTCAAAGATGAAGAGAGGACTAGAAATATCTTGATCAAGGAAGATCTTCTTCGTCAATTTGGGTTGCTCGATCCTTCTCGATCCTTTCCCCCTCGAGTAATTTCTTCTGCTTCTTGTTTTATAACTAAACCATCGGATACCCCAGCCTATGAGAGAGATGTTGCATTGGAAAATTCCATCGAGGAGTCCACATTGAAGGAGTGTTTGGATCTTGTTGGCGGAGCCGGATCATCTTCCCAGTCGAAGCAACCTTCTATTGGCGAGGAAGAGAATATACATTGCGTGGGTAAAGCTCATGATGATCATCATGACTGGGATAAGCCGGGGATGGTCGGAAGAGGACGAGAGACAAGGATGATTGGGATAAAGACCATGGCAGAAATGGTTCACATAAGTGTTCTAGAACAGATAGAGATCTTCCTCCCGCTACTCATACTTCAGCGACCCTCATTCCTACTACACCCGCAGATGCCATTTCTTCTCGTAAGCAGAAGGAAGTCTTGCTAACTTCTCAACTTAAAGACACTTGTTCATCTTAAAAGACTGCTGAGGATAGATTAGCTGTGAAGCAGCAAGACAATGACAGTTTGCGGGAAAAGACTACTTCTCAAGAGTCAGAAATTTCCTCATTGAGAGCCAGAGTAGCATAAGCCAAGCGAGAAAGAGATCAGGCTCTTTCAGGAAAGGCAACCGCATGCTGAGAGAAAGCATATGTTGATTCTAAAGTTGAATTCGACTCCATTATGTTTAGATTCTATACTCTCAGCTTTATGGGACAAGGTAGTTTATCTTTTTTGCAAGACGATTTTCCTATTACCTTAGCTGAAGTTTGGGAATCAATTCTTGTTGAACTCCCGGTTATAATGAGGAGCAGCTTATCACACACTTTTTGGATGAGGAATCCCATAATGCCTTGTCCTTAGGGAAAGAGCAACTTATGCGAGAGCGCGACCTATGGGTTGGAGCTGAGTCTTCTTGGGGGCATGCACCGGACACAACGACTACCGATGCCGACACTGCTCCTACAGATATTATCGCTTCTGTTCCCAAGGATTCTGATGTGCCTCCTACTGATCCTTCTACTGGCCCCCGAGATTCTCACACCTCAGGTAAAATTAGCATTAATCAAGTCGTGTCAGACTTAGATTTCTTTTTCACTTCATATCGGCATAGTGAGTTTCTTGCTTATCATTCATTTTCATTAGGCCTACTTACACCAAAGCCCTCTCCTGCTGTGGCTGAAATGATGACAACTGGAGCTATATTGACTTCTTCCACCTTGGTGTCAACCACTTTCGCTCTGATTACTACACCTCCTCTAGACGATCCCTCCTTGACTATGATCTCTACTCCTGCATCTTCTTCATAACTTGGGTCGTAGACAGAGAAAATTGAAGCAATTACTCACATAAGAAACCCAGATTACACTTCAGAAGTAATAATAGATCTTGAAGGAATGGAGGAAAGTCCAGAGAAGAGTGCTAAGAGTCGTTCAAGGAAAAAAGTCAAGTATCCACATAAGAAGTGCAAGAGAAAGCGCGGTGCCCAAAAGAAGGCATCTCCTCTGTCTTCCCCCGAAGATCCCTAAGGTGATGAAGAAGCTAAGGACAAAGACTAGCCTGCCATTACACCTCCTTCTCAGACCCGAACTAGCCAACTCTCTTTGAGGTCCGATAGCTCTTCCAAGGGTGGAAAGAATAGGATTAAGGCTTGTGGTTGTTTTTCTTTGCTTTATGTAGCTTTGCTTACTTAATTTTGCTTCGACCGAAAGTTGAGCGAGTGTCGGCCCTCACTTATGAACTTGTTAAGACTTTCTTTTTTAGTGTAATAAAATTGCTTCTACTTGGTGTACTTTAGCTTTTACTTTTATCTTTGTAGTACTTTTGCGCATTTACTTCTTTCCGGAATGCAAGCTCTTTATGTTGCGAAGTCATGATGAGTTGTGGTATGTTTTCATAGCATTGTTCCATTCCAATGTTGTAATGACCCGCATTTTCAGCGGTATAATAATTAATTAATTTAATTATTTAAATGGTGATTCAGAGAATTTAATGGTTGTTGAATTAAATAATGGTGAATATTTAATTAAAATAATAATTAAATAATATATTTAATTCCGAAATAATCAGAATTGGCTAAAATGGCGATATGGTGTGAACTGGATCATCTGTGATATTTAATTCAGTTTAGAATTTAATTAGAATAACAAATATATTATTTGAATGACAGTTTGAACGTATAATTATATTATAATTAAAATCGAGCTCGAAATGGCACTGCAGTTCGTAATTTGGGGATTTAAACTTCAACCGAATGTACAGGATTCGTTTTAAGCTGGATTTCTGTGAAACAAGAAACGTGTGGAGCTGGTGGAGTATATCTTTCTAGTGGAAGAGAAAAATCGGGATTTCGTCATGTAGATTTTGAGATATGTCCAAATAAAATTTTAGAAAAGTCGCTGTGGAATTCCTTTATAATTTATAAAGGAATTATTTATATGTTAAAAAGGAATTTCATTTTTAAATCGAATATTGATTTAATCAGGATTTGAAATATCAAGTTAGAAATCCATACAGGATTTATTCTGGAGCTGTATGGTATTCCACTATGAATATATACAATAATATAAATTTTTTTATATTTAATTTAATTATACTTATATATATTTATATATTTAAATGGGCCATTCAGAGCTTTAAAAATAGCCGGTTTTGCAGACGAAGTCGGAATTCGACGAAACCAGTTTCGTTGGGACCGTAATGTCGAACTGTAGCTGCACGTCCAGTTTCGTGATTTTTGGGTGTCATGTGTGATTATAGGAAATTTAAAGGACAAATGAAAACAACAGTTGCTTATAAATAAATATTTTATTGAATATAAAAATTATATAAATTTACTATAAATACTGCACCAGCTCCCTTAAACCTAATTCAATCCTCCCAAAGTCAACACAAATTTCCACCGTGCTTAAATTTGCTTACAGCAAAAAACGGTGAGCCAAATTTATTCAAAACAATTTCAATAAAAATCCAAAAATCCTAAAATACACATCTTTGAACTCATGAGGGCTGATATACCATTTGTGTGGTGCGACATCAAATCCGTTCGCTGGAAAGCGGCGCAGCGTCTTCTAGGGTTTGGATGTTCGAGATTTGTGAGCACTTGTTGGCGAAACTAAGTTTGTTTTCGGGTTTATTGTTGAAACCCGCACCAGTGTGGATATTTTTGTGAAGAACGACAACTAAAAACTGTCGTGACTTTTGGGTGGTTCAGCTGAGATCGGGCTCGACGCAAAGTAAAGGGGGAGATCGAACGGGTGATAGAGGGTATGAATGGAGAGAGGACGTGAAGAGGGAAATTGTGGTTATTTTTATTTGAATTTAAATGTGATGGATATGGAGTAAAGGGTGGAGGAAGGAGCGACAATGGTTTGTTGAAGGTGGAGAGCGATTTCGTGAGGTTCTGGGCAAGAAGAAGAAGCTGCGTATTAGGTACGGTGGGTTTAAATGGCAGATGGGCTTGGATGGGCCAGTTTCTAGAAAGGTGAGGCCCAAATGGTTAATTCAATTAATTTAATTCTCTTTTAAGTATTTGTATGAACTTAAAATGACAACAACTCGATCATACTTTATCAGATTTACGAACCGTAAGTTGCGTTGGGATCGTATGGACGGACACTACCCAATGGAGCTGACTGGAAGTGGATTCTAGCTCATTTGAATTTATGGCGAAATAAAATGTTTGATTCAAATTAAACAAACATTTTATCATTTTTTAACGATGAACTGCCAAAGTGAGTAAAACTCACCAACTCTGAACAGTTCTATTTTTATAACGTATATTTAGAACTGATAAATGATGACTGATTGCTGTGTGCTAACTGTTTGGTTGAATTATTTGTGTGTTGGTTGAAATTATTGATAACGATATATATAAATATATAAATCGTTAACCAAATATTGATTCTATTTAGCAGAATATTTCATATTCAAATGAAATCGATGTTAATGATATTGTTTAACATTTGTGATGCAGGGAAACAGGTTGGAGGAATCCAACTGGATTCCTCAACATTTATTTTACTGTTATTCATATATTGTGATATATGAGGTGATATAAAATCTATTGATGATTATGTGTGTTTAAATGATATCGATTATTTTGATTTGGTCTTTTAGATACCATAAGAAACCCTGGGATGTAGAAAAAGAAATATTTCAATGTATATTGAAATAAAGGAATTTTATAAAATCAACCGATTTCATAAAAGGAAATATTTTGAAAATAAATTATTTATATAAAATCAATGGATTTTATATATAAAAGGAAAAAGGATTTTATAAAAGGAAATAATTATAAAATCAAAAGAGTTATAAAGGAAATATATTTGTAAGAAAAATATGAAGGAATATATTTGTAAAACAAATATAAAGGGAATATATTTGTAAAACAAATACAAAGGAAGATATTTGCAAAAATAAAATAGAAAGAGAAATATGTGTAAAACATTTACAAATAGGTAAAAGGATATTAGTTTGTTAAATAAATAGGATAAGAAAAGGACATTTATTTGTCAAATGAATAGAATAAGATAAAAGGAATATTTGTTTAGAAAACAAATAAGATATTATATAAGATATATTTGCAACACATTTCCAAATAGAGTTGAAAAGGAAATATTCGCAAACCATTTACAAATAGAATAGAGAAGGGAATATTTGCAAACCATTTGCAAATAGAATTTAAGAGGGTAATATTTGTAAACCATTTACAAATAAAGATTTAAAAAGGAAATATGGACAAAAGGCATTTAAAAAACAAAAATATTATAAAGGAAATATTTATGTTTGGATAAATAGATATATATAAGTCTGAAATTATATATGAAGAAGTAAACAAATAAGAGGAGCGGATTGATTTATAAATGATATTTATAAATTAAGTTAAATATTTATCATTTGGATAAATAGAATATATAAGTCAGGACTTATATAAAGAAGTAAGAATCGATTTCAACATCGATGTTTGAAACTGAATAAGAACAAAGAGTTAATCAGTTAGGGTTAACCAGTTAGAGTAAAACCATTAGGGTTAACCAGTTAGGTTAAGCCATAGAGTTAAACCAGTTAGAGTTAAACCAGTTAGAGTTAATCAGTTAGAGTTAATCGATAGAGTTAAATTGAACTAGAGTTATTGAATAGAGTTAAATCGAACTAGAGTTATTCAAATGGAGTTATTCGAATTTAGTTTATTTGAATAAAGTTGAAGTGAGTTAATCGAATTTAGTTATTCGAAGAAGCGAATCGAATCAGAGATATTCGAAGTGAGATAATCGAATCAGAGATATTTGAAGTGAGATAATCGAATCAAAAATATTCGAAGTGAGTTGATCGAATCTAGTTATTCGATAGGAGTTAAATCGAAGAAAGAGATTATCGAATATAAGTATTCAAAAGTAAGCAAATCGAATATAAGTTATTCGAATAAGATATTCGAATAAGAGTTAATCCAGTAAGAGTTATTAGGTTGGAGTTATTCAAATAAGAGTTATAGATTAGAGTTAACCGGATAGGAGTAGGTAAATTAGTTGTCGTTATATTATTCGAGTTAGAAAAATAAAGTCATATTAAAGATAATATATTTCGGATGCAGGAGATTATAACACCATTGTTATAATCACGTAAACTTGTAAAAGAAGGGGGTTCGTAAGTAGAATCCGAGGGTTCGTAAGGAGAAGTGTTAAAGGGTTAAAAGATGAACTTACCCTATTTCAAGATTTGAAAGGTTGTTCAGTTAAGGTCTGAGAGGTAGTTATACCCCAACTTGATTAACTTTGTTTTTAATTTAGAAATGGTTAAGGTTCGAGAGTGAAAGTGGTTAAGTTATTTTAGTAAATAAGTATAGTGATTTGAGTTGTCTTCGCGATGTCGATTTAAACATCTGTTTAAATCCATGTAAAGAAGATTTGGAATTTTTTTCCAAATATAATAAGAAACGTAATCAAATATTGAATTTGAAATATGAATTAGAAAAGGAATTGTTCATATATAAGGAGTTAAGAAATGGGGTTAAGCTAAATCAGAAATTGACTGGAGACTGGTTAAGTTGAATGGTTTCCTAAGTGTCTATCTGATGTTGGTTTCGACCTTCGGGATTGGTACTTAGGGAATTGTTCTTATACTAGTTTACAATCAGAGACTGATAGTTGTAGAAGAATAGTGGTATATAAATAAGTTATGGAAATGTTTTCCATCGTTAACGTATATTTTCTAAACATAGAAAATAAGGAAAATATGAATATATATATATATGATTGATGATTGATTGATAGAATTTCCTCCTGGAAATAATATCGTTGTTTGCACACCTGTTTTTCTTTGATGGTTAAATCACAGACTATCAAAGTTTTGACCACTTTAACGTTGTTAATATGGAGAGACCAGTTGGATTATTATCCAAAGAACCACTCTGTATTGTCATAAGCATTGCGAATCATATATGCCAAAGATAATTGAAGACAGAGTAAAGTGCATGGGCTGTTGTATAAATCTTACATAACAATGCCTAAGATGGATATACTGAATAGTGCCTTCGGTTCATGCTGTTCCTGGATGACTTGTATGGATGAATGCCTGACAGAGTATTTCTAGAAAGGTCACATACATTGATTTCTTCAACCGTACCAAGAGTGGAAGCGGAGAAGGAAACTTCTTTAGCTAACACGTAATGTAATGTTGTAGACGTCAATTAGTGATTTTCGATGGATTTGACAATGTGGCATTCGAAGTGAATCTGATGTGATGATAAAGCGTAACCTCAAGCCTCATCAACCGATAAATGACAGAAATTGGGCAGGTAGCATGGCTAAGTCGGTCGCTCCGAAGTAGGGTGTATAATCACCTGATCTAGAGTTTCATTTACTTCTAAAAATATATTGTTGATGATGTCCCATTCGGGAAACGGTTACTGGTCCCAACCGTTGGTGATATACATTCGATACACTCAAGCGAAATGAGTGGTCGGTCATGTGTGGCTGGGTTGCAAGATGTTCTTGTTGAACCCAGTGTATTCCTATCTAGAGGTACACTAGCGAAAGGAGGTTCCATACCTTGTCATAGTTGGAAATCCATTACCCAATACGTACTTGCGGTTTTGATTGTATACTATGTATGTAGAACGTGAGATGAAAGCGTTTCCGCTAGATGATTATTATATTGTGGTTGATAGACATTATTATAATATCAAAAGTTTTTTGATATAAAGATATTTTGGATTCTCATAAGGGAAAGACCCGCTCCGTTATACGGCGTGGTCTTATGAGATATCGTTTACTTGTTCAAACTGTTTTAATCTGTCTTACTCACACCAGTCCCATGACTGACCCGGAGTTTGTTTTGTTTTCCCTAAACTCTTGGGTGTCCAATTTTGTACGGGCAGTCAAGTAGTCGGGAATTACAGATATACTGGAAGAGCTTGGAGCAGGAGGCTTCAGGATTATATATCTATAGTTTATTTCCTCTGTGTTGTAAGTGATGTACTTTGATAATGATGTATATTGAAGTACAAATGTATATTTCAAGTTATTTTATATATATTATATGTTATTTGTTCCGCAGTGAGGTTCATGTTACTCTGATGTTGTGTTCTTCTTCTTCTTCTTCTATCCTAAGTTTCTATCTTATCTTTTCTCACCCTCTTACTTCTTTCGTTAACTCTTCGATTATTTTCGATCCTTGGATGTTCGATATGTGTCGTATATCGGATAACCAAGATCGCTAAATTTCCGGGTAATTACAGTTGGTATCAGAGCTTAAGTTAAGAGAATTACCTTGTCTCTGTGGCATGACTCAGTAGAGATGGGTTTTGTAATACCCTTGATTGAGTTGAGTGTATATATACGAGTGAGCGTATTTGTTATTGATATAAAAATTGTTTTATATTATGGTGATTTATTTGTTGAGTTGTTTATGAGTTCTGGTCGATCAGTTTGATCCACTGTATCGGTAGGAGTTACTAAATACTCGGATACGATGGGTCGACACGATATGTTTTGAAAAGAGGGTAAATTAAAATAAGTTTACCCAAGGTATATCTTGATATTGAGAAGATATATATATCAAAATTATAATATAGTGGATATATTGGTTGTTATCATAATCGAGCAAGATTATAAATTAAATGGTTATGTAAATAACCAATCAGAATTCATATAAGTGAAATATGTGAAATCAGATGAATTAAATCTGAAATTTAAATCGAAATTGAATTAAAATTATGGAAAAAAATTGGATAAGTGTTTGTAAATGGATTTGGATTGAAAATAAGGAAAATTTAAAATCCTGGGAGATTTTAAATTGTTTTACAAGCAGTGTGAATTATATTTTGAAATGAATTTCAAAGTGGAAATGTTTAGAAATGGTTTTATAGTATTAAACTCACTTCGATCGCTGGAAAATAGATTCTGATGATGACAGTTGCATCATCGGTATTCATTTTCGAGTTGTAAGTGACGAAATTACTGCCAGAGATACTGTTTTGAATTTGTTTTGGAAAAGACAAGTTGTGTTGAATTTCAAAAAGGAAATTTTGATTCTTGAAAAGAGTAAACTGTTTAAAAACTCTCAGGGAAAGACTGTTTGAATTAAAAACAAATTTAACAGAAATTTGTGAAAGCAAATTTGAATTAAAGAAAAACCAGTAAGGTGGTAACTGAGATTGAATTAGAATGAGATCAAGACAAATTGGATTGTGAGATTCAAATTTGAAGTGTAATGTGATAATCAAGTTAAGAGTTGGGAATCGAGAAGAAACTCGAGTTAAAATGATATTTGGCTCGGATATAAGCGAATGGTGGTGTTGTGGATAAAAGAAGCTTGGAATTTGATTGGGATAACATTGGTATATGCTGAGTTGATAGCATATGGAAGTGATAGAGTTGATATGCCCGACGAAAAGGTACAAGTTTATATTTCTATTGGATATAAGATTTATGAGCCGAATTGGCAAGCCGCTTGGCTGTTTGATTTTCTTTTAAGTTAAAGATGGCCCAGAGAGGCGAGTTGGAGTTTGACCTATTGACCAGTACAAAGGAGGTGCTGGCAAAAAAATTCGAAAAATTTAAGGCGTTAGAAAATTTTCAGGATTTTTGAAATTTTCATTGATAAGAATTAATTAATATTTAGTTGAAATTAAACCGGTTCAGTTTAAACTGAAGTTAAGAAGTGAAGAAATAAGTTCTAACCAGTCGATAAGGTTTGTTTTCTACCTTATCAATTTCGAGGACCAAATTATTTTAAGTAGGGAAGAATGTAATGACCCGCATTTTCAGCGGTATAATAATTAATTTATTTAATTATTTAAATGGTGATTCAGAAAATTTAATGGTCGTTGAATTAAATAATGGTGAATATTTAATTAAAATAATAATTAAATAATATATTTAATTCTGAAATAATCAGAATTAGGTGAAATAGCGATATGGTGTGAACTGGATCATCTGTGATATTTAATTCAGTTTAGAATTGAATTAGAATAACAAATATATTATTTGAACGACAGTTTGAACGTATAATTATATTATAATTAAAATCGAGCTCGAAATGGCGCTGCAGTTCGTAATTTGGCGATTTGAACTTCAACCGAATGTACAGGATTCGTTTTAAGTTGGATTTCTGTGAAACAAGAAACGTGTGGAGCTGGTGGAGTATATCTTTCTAGTGGAAGAGAAAAATCGGGATTTCGTCGTGTAGATTTTGAAATATGTCCAAATCAAATTTTAGAAAAGTTGTTGTGGAATTCCTTTGTAATTTATAAAGGAATTATTTATATTTTAAAAAGGAATTTCAATTTTAAATCGAATATCGATTTAATCGGGCTTTGAAATATCAAGTTAGAAATCCATACAGGATTTACTCTGGAGCTGTATGGTATTCCACTGTGAATATATAAGATAATATAAAAAAAATATTTAATTTAATTATATTTAAATATATTTATATATTTAAATGGGTCATTCAGAGCTTTAAAAATAGCCGGTTTTGCAAACGAAGTCAGAATTCGACGAAACCAGTTTCGTTGGGACCGTAATGTTGAACTGTAGCTGCACGTCCAGTTTCATGTTTTTTGGGTGTCATGTGTGATTACAGGAATTTTAAAGGACAAATGAAAACAACAGTTGCTTATAAATAAATATTTTTATTGAATATAAAAATTATATAAATTTACTGTAAATACCGCACCAACTCCCTTAAACCTAATTCAATCCTCCCAAAGTCAACACAAATTTCCGCCGTGCTCAAATTTGCTTACAGCGAAAAATGGTGAGCCAAATTTATTCAAAACAATTCCAATAAAAATCCAAAAATCCTAAAATACACATCTTTGAACTCGTGAGGGCTTATATACCATTTGTGTGGTGCGACATCAAATCCGTTCGCTGGAAAGCGGCACAGTGTCTTCTAGGGTTTGGATGTTCGAGATTTGTGAGCACCTGTTGGCGAAACTAAGTTTGTTTTCGGGTTTATTGTTGAAACCTGCACCAGCGTGGATATTTTGGTGAAGAACGACAACTAAAAACTGTCGTGACTTTTGGGTGGTTCAGCTGAGATCGGGCTCGACGCAAAGTAAAGGGGGAGATCGAACGGGTGATAGAGGGTATGAATGGAGAGAGGACGTGAAGAGGAAAATTGTGGTTATTTTTATTTGAATTTAAATGTGATGGAGATGGAGTAAAGGGTGAAGGAAGGAGCGATAATGGTTTATTGAAGGTGGAGAGCAATTTCGTGAGGTTCTAGGCAAGAAGAAGAAGCCGCGTATTGGGCACGGTGGGATTAAATGGTTTATGGGCTTGGATGAGCCAGTTTCTAGAAAGGTGAGGCCCAAATGGTTAATTAAATTAATTCTCTTTTAAGTATTTGTATGAACTTAAAATGACAACAACTCGATCATACTTTATCAGATTTACGAACCGTAAGTTGCGTTGGGATCGTATGGACGGACACTACCCAATGGAGCTGACTGGAAGTGGATTCTAGCTCGTTTGAATTTATGTCGAAATAAAATGTTTGATTCAAATTAAACAAACATTTTATCGTTCTTTAACGATGAACTGCCAAAGTGAGTAAAACTCACCAACTCTGAACAGTTCTATTTTTACAACGTATATTTAGAACTGATAAATGATGACTGATTGTTGTGTGCTAACTGTTTGGTTGAATTATTTGTGTGTTGGTTGAAATTATTGATAACGATATATATATATATATATATATATAAAAATCGTTAATCAAATATTGATTCTGTTTAGCAGAATATTTCATATTGAAATGAAATCAATGTTAATGATATTGTTTAACATTTGTGATGCAGGGAAACAGGTTGGAGGAATCCAACTGGATTCCTCAACATTTATTTTACTGTTATTCATATATTGTGATATATGAGGTGATATAAAATCTATTGATGATTATGTGTGTTTAAATGATATCGATCATTTTGATTTGGTCTTTTAGATACCATAAGAAACCCTGGGATGTAGAAAAAGAAATATTTCAATGTATATTGAAATAAAGGAATTTTATAAAATCAACTGATTTCATAAAACGAAATATTTTGAAAATAAATTATTTATATTAAATCAATGGATTTTATATATAAAAGGAAAAAGGATTTTATATAAGGAAATAATTATAAAATCAAAAGAGTTATAAAGGAAATATATTTGTAAGACAAATATGAAGGAATATATTTGTAAAACAAATATAAAGGGAATATATTTGTAAAACAAATACAAAGGAAGATATTTGCAAAAATAAAATAGAAAGAGAAATATGTGTAAAACATTTACAAATAGGTAAAAGGATATTAGTTTGTTAAATTAATAGGATAAGAAAAGGATATTTATTTGTCAAATGAATAGAATAAGATAAAAGGAATATTTGTTTAGAAAACAAATAAGATATTATATAAGAAATATTTGCAACACATTTGCAAATAGAGTCGAAAAGGAAATATTCGCAAACCATTTGCAAATAGAATAGAGAAGGGAATATTTGCAAACCATTTGCAAATAGAATTTAAGAGGGTAATATTTGTAAACCATTTACAAATAAAGATTTAAAAAGGAAATATGGCCAAAAGGCATTTAGAAAACAAAACGATTATAAAGGAAATATTTATCTTTGGATAAATAGATATATATATATATATATATATATATATAAGTCTGAACTTATATATGAAGAAGTACACAGATAAGAGGAGCAGATTGATTTATAAATGATATTTATAAATTAAGTTAAATATTTATCATTTGGATAAATAGAATATATAAGTCAGGACTTATATAAAGAAGTAAGAATCGATTTCAACATCGATGTTTGAAACTGAATAAGAACAAAGAGTTAATCAGTTAGGGTTAACCAGTTAGAGTAAAACCATTAGGGTCAGCCAGTTAGGTTAAACCGTAGAGTTAAACCAGTTAGAGTTAAACCAGTTAAAGTTAATCAGTTAGAGTTAATCGATAGAGTTAAATCAAACTAGAGTTATTGAATAGTGTTAAATCGAACAAGAGTTATTCAAATGGAGTTAATCGAATTTAGTTTATTCGAATAAAGTTGAAGTGAGTTAATCGAATTTAGTTATTCGAAGAAGCGAATCAAATCAGAGATATTCGAAGTGATATAATCAAATCAGAGATATTCGAAGTGCGATAATCGAATCAGAAATATTCGAATTGAGTTGATCGAATCTAGTTATTCGACAGGAGTTATATCGAATAAGATTTATTCGAAGAAAGAGATTATCGAATATAAGTATTCGAAAGTAAGCAAATCGAATATAAGTTATTCGAATAAGATATTCAAATAAGAGTTAATCCAGTAAGAGTTATTAGGTTGGAGTTATTCAAATAAGAGTTATAGATTAGAGTTAACCGAATAGGAGTAGATAAATTAGTTGTCGTTATATTATTCGAGTTAGAAAAATAAAGTCATATTAAAGATAATATATTTCGGATGCAGGAGATTATAACACCATTGTTATAATCACGTAAACTTGTAAAAGAAGGGGGTTCGTAAGTAGAATCCGAGGGTTCGTAAGGAGAAGTGTTAAAGGGTTAAAAGATGAACTTACCCTATTTCAAGATTTGAAAGGTTGTTCAGTTAAGGTCTGAGAGGTAGTTATACCCCAACTTGATTGACTTCGTTTTTAATTTAGAAATGGTTAAGGTTCGAGAGTGAAAGTGGTTAAGTGACTTTAGTAAATAAGTATAGTGATTTGAGTTGTCGTCCCGATGTTGATTTAAACATCTATTTAAATCAAAGTAAAGAAGATTTGGAAATGTTTTCCAAATAGAATCAGAAACGTAATCAAATATTTAATTTGAAATATGAATTAGAAAAGGAAGTGTTCATATATAAGGAGTTAAGAAATGGAGTTAAGATAAATCAGAAATTGACTGGAGAATGGTTAAGTTGAATGGATTCCTAAGTGTCTATCTGATGTTGGTTTCGACCTTCGGGATTGGTACTTAGGGAATTGTTCTAATACTAGTAGAAGAATAGTGGTACATAAATAAGTTATGGAAATGTTTTCCATCATTAACGTATATTTTCTAAACATAGAAAATAAGGAAAATATGAATATATATATATGATTGATGATTGATTGATAGAATTTCCTCCTGGAAATAATATCGTTGTTTGCACACCTGTTTTTTCTTTGATGGTTAAATCACAGACTATCAAAGTTTTGACCACTTTAACGTTGTTAATATGGAGAGACCGGTTGGATTATTATCCAAAGAACCACTCTGTATTGGCATAAGCGTTGCGAATCATATATGCCAAAGATAATTGAAGACAAAGTAAAGTGCAAGGGCTGTTGTATAAATCTTAGATAACAGTGCCTAAGATGGATATACTGAATAGTGCCTTCGGTTCATCCTGTTCCTGGATGACTTGTATGGATGAATGTCTGACAGAGTATTTCCAGAAAGGTCACATACATTGATTTCTTCAACCGTACCAAGAGTGGAAGCGGAGAAGGAAACTTCTTTAGCTAACACATAATGTAATGTTGTAGACGTCAATTAGTGATTTTCGATGGATCTTACAATGTGGCATTCGAAGTGAATCTGATGTGATGATAAAGCGTAACCTCAAGCCTCATCAACCGGTAAATGACAGAAATCGGGCAGGCAGCATGGCTAAGTCAGTCGCTCCGAAGTAGGGTGTATAATCACCTGATCTAGAGTTTCATTTACTTCTAAAAATCTATTGTTGAAGCTGTCCCGTTCGGGAAACGGTTGCTGATCCCAACCGTTGGTGATATACATTCGATACACTCAAGCGAAATGAGTGGTCGGTCATATGTGGCTGGGTTGCAAGATGTTCTTGTTGAACCCAGTGTATTCCTATCTAGAGGTACACTAGCGAAAGGTGGTTCCATACCTTTTCATAGTTGGAAATCCATTACCCAATACGTACTTGCGGTTTTGATTGTATACTATGTATGTAGAACGTGAGATGAAAGCGTTTCTGCTAGATGATTATTATATTGTGGTTGATAGACATTATTATAATATCAAAAGGTTTTTGATATAAAAATATTTTGGATTCTCATAAGGGAAAAACCCATTCCATTATACGTCGTGGTCTTATGAGATATCGTTTACTTGTTCAAACTGTTTTAAACTGTCTTACTCACACTAGTCCCATGACTGACCCGGAGTTTATTTTGTTTTGTTTTCCCTAAACTCTTGGGTGTCCAATTTTGTACGGGCAGTCAAGTAGTCGGGATTTACAGATACACTGGAAGTGCTTGGAGCTGAGGCTTCAGGATTATATAGCTATAGTTTATTTCCGTTGTGTTGTAAGTGTTGTACTTTGATAATGATGTATATTCAAGTACAGATGTATATTTCAAGTTATGTTATATATATTATATGTTATTCGTTTCGTAGTGAGGTTCGTGTTACTCTGATGTTGTGTTCTTCTTCTTCTATCCTAAGTTTCTATCTTATCTTTTCTCACCCTCTAACTTCTTTCGTTAACTCTTCGGTTATTTTCGATCCTTGGATGTTCGATATGTGTCGTATATCGGATAACCAATATCGCTAAATTTCCGGGTCGTTACAAATGTGTTTGTGTTTCCTTATACAATAGTTCATAATGGATTGCATACGTCAGATGCTATCAGCTTTGCCTAGTTTTCTTTGATTTTGACTAAGGCACTCGAAGCTTCTAACTTGTTGGCGAAGTCTTTTTGCTTCTGCCATTTCACTGAGTGCTTTGGAGCCTGCCATTGCATCTAGAAGACTCGACTTTGTTGGTATATCCATTGCTTCTTCTTAGAGAAGTCTTCAATTCCTATGCCCCTGCTTGAGAGGTCTTATATTTTTGTCTCAATGTTCATCTACTATCCAACTAGTTAATTTATGCATCGAAGACTTTCGTTGACAATTAAATTGATTAATCCTAGCTTCGGCGACTTTAAATATAACACCTCGTAATTTTAAAAGACACTATAATGATAAATTAAGGAATACTTAATCAAATATTGAGGGTTAAGTAAAACGAACTATGCCATTGCGTTCGTCTCGGAATTCTACTTAAGATAGACTCTGAGTTTGCGTAAAACGGACATTGTATGAAGAACATATTAAGGTTTGAAGTTTCTATTCGCACAAGAGATTGTATATATATATAAACAATTCAAAATAGTTTAAAATAATTCAAAATCAGGAGACGCGGGCCAGGGTGGGAGTTTGGACCGTTAGGGGTCGACCCCACCCTAGGGGTGTCGACCCATGGGTCGAAACCAACACAGGGGTGTCGACACCAAAATCGACCCCTTCCCCCAGATCTGGGTAGAATTCAGTTTTTGAATGTTAACTCGTTTCTTGACTAGATTTGTTGACCCTAGGCTATATAAAGGACCTTAATCCTATTTTTTATTCATCTAAATCAATGGCGACAACGAGGTGATGCCCCAATTCAGAGTTAAATAGCCTATTCTTCTTCAACAACAAGTTACATGAACTCAGAGATATGTGCTACAACATCTATAATCAATCTTCTGTTCGTTAGATCCAATCACAGCGAGTTTATATTGCTTTTAGATATAAACACCTAAAATGTAATCTTGATATGCCTATAAGTTTGGATCTAAGCCTATACCTATTAGTAATTTGAATCATAACAAATCTGCCATTAATTGTATATCTTATTCACTGTTTAGAACTCGTCATGCCTGTTTATGATATCCCTATTATATTAGTTTTCCTAATCATGTCACTATGCCTATTCTGTTAATATGACCAATTCTATCATCATATACCAGTTTTTATTTACTATGCCTATTCTTGTTCTCTTCTTTCTCTCTCTTTCCCTTTTTGTTTTATAGCCAGGCTACCTTCGAGCCTAGGCCTATCGCTGAAATCTGCGAATGCACGAAATTGGGAATGATTAGTTTGAGGCATAATTGATATTGTAAAACATGATTGGGAATTTTGGGCATAATTTGGATACTGAGCCAAAACTTGGGATTTGGGAGCATAATCCATATCTTAATATAAATCTAGGGCATAACTTGTATCGTAGATCGGATGGGGATTTGGGGCATGATAAACATGAAAATTGGTTAATAATGAAAATGCCTAGATTTGCAGTAATTAAAAACTGTAACCATGCTTAAACACCAGGTTAGATTACACTTGTGGTGGAAGTCTGCCCGGAACCGCCCAGCATATCCAGCATCCACAGGCGGTAAATCTAATGTGAGGGGTCTAAGTGCATAAATAAGTAATGTGCTAAGACACGAGGTTAAGCCCGACTTGTGGAAGAAGTCTGCCGGACCCAACCGGCATATCCAGCATCCACAAGTTGCATACTTAATGTGGGAGGTCTAGCATAGTGATAACCATAAATGAATGAATGGTGATAAACTTTTAATACTTAACCTTTTTGAATCCATAGCGATTGCATGAACCAATTAACTTGAGTAGGCGTTAAGTAAACTTTCTTGAATCAGTGGGAGGGTTAAGTAAATCTTGGGGCAGTGGGTAATATATATATATAAGCCCATAAACTTTACCTGTTGTGGTTATACAATGTTGTTTAACTGGTAGGAATAACCTGTTGAAATCCTAGTAGTGGGGATACAAGCCTAGGGGGAAGCTTGTATCATTTGTTGTGTGGGACACATTTCAGTCAGTAACCCATCTTTGTATCAAACGGGGAACCCCAAACTAGGTCGGGGTCTGGGCACGCTTACTGAGCTGATTATAAGAGGTCACTTGAGTGAGGGTGTTTGAAAGTGCGTTCCAACAGAGTCATGTGTGTGCATGAGTCCGCTTGCTAGGGAAGACAAGATGCTGTGACATCTGTAGATATGGTTTGTGCACATCTTGTAAATAAAGGGTTGCCACTTTAGGAAGTGATACATCCTACTGGGTGGGCTAGCACAGGGTATCTACGAGTTAGGGAGCCGATCGATTGGGGGTAGTAATTAGCGTACATCTAGTCTTGCTTATTTAGGAGCTCGTTATTATCGTTGGGAGTAACATCCGTCGGTTCTGTTAGGCTACCAATTATTGTATGGGATAAAGGCCTCTCACTAAAAGTACACCTAAGTCTACCATCTTGTACTTGTTGGGATCATCTTTTTCTTATTATACTAGTATTGGTGCAGAGAAAAGTACCAAAGAAGCGCAATACATTCTATCATGTTTATCCTATTTACCTTGTTAAACATGCCTTATGACACTGTTATCTCTCTCCAACTTATATGCCTATCATGGTGATTTTACTTGTTTATATGCTAAAAGTAGCTGGACTCGCCAGACTTTTTGTCTGACCCATTTTGTTTCCTCTTCTTTCTGTTCTGTTCCCCCCAAGTTCTCACGGTGGGAATACTCAAGCTTGATTAGGATTCTTGTTTCCTTCTTCTTGGAGCTGCTTAGATGTACTGCTTGATTTCGTACCTTCTCTACGATGGCTATATTTTGGGGATTATGCTCTTTTCGTATATTAATTTACTCTGATGATGATTTTTGTACAGGGCAGAAGTTTTATGTTTTCAATACTACGTACTTATTATATAATTGGATTTGAACCACGAAGCTTTTCTATTAAATAAAGTTTTAATTTCGCTATTATTTGATATATGTCTTGTAATTTTTCTGTTTCTGTTTACCTATAACGCTTCATGAAACTAAATGCATTCTAATAAAGAGTGATATTAATGAACGTAGGGTGTCACATTTGGTATCAAATTTGATGGTTACCATATCGGATAAAAGATTTTAAAAATTGTTTTCAAAAAGGTTTTAAAAGAAGAATTTTCAAAAGGTCTGTCTTGAAAACATATTCCCCAAAGCCATAGGAAATATCTTTTAATTCTCTGTTTGAATCCTTTTTTCCTTTTCTTTTCAGCATGTCTGGAGAACCTAATATTCCTAAGGGCATTACGATACCGGATTGGTTCCGTAGGTATCTTGAGGCCACGACGCCTGCTAGAGGCCAAGCAGATGTTCCTCCCCCAACTGCACCCGTTGTTCCTCCTCCTCCTCCTCCGCATGCTGATAATTTCTCTAAGATATGCAAAGATTTCTGTGCTATGGGAGGGAATCCATTCTGAGGAACTGAAACTTTCGTAGAGGCAAGGAATTGGCTTAAAGGGACAAAGGATTTGTTTGGAATTTTTTGAAGTTGACAATCGAAGGAAGATTTAATTAGCTGTTTGGAAGCTGAAGGATGAGGCCTCATTTTGGTCGGAAGTGACACATGTGGGACATCCAGTGGAGACTTGGGATGATTTCCGATAGAGATTCGAAATGAAGTTTCTTTCTCAAGCCGAGCAAAGTATGCAAATGGAAAGGTTTTTGGCACTTAAGCAAGGAACCATGTCTATGAAGGAGTATGTTAATAAGTTTAACCAATTGGCGAAGTTTGGTTTGGAGCTAGTAAATACCCCGCACAAGAAAGCTTTAAGGTTTGCTAGAGGATTGAATGAACCCCTCTATGGTTTGGCTATGTCCCATATTCCGATGGGAGCAACTTTTGAGAAACTTGTTGATATGGCATTAATGCAAGAGGATGATAAAGGTGAAAAGAAAGAGGCTAAGGTTGAGGAAACAAAAACAAGAAAGTGTGGCCCTAGAAAGAACAACAACAACAAATGAAGGGCAGCAAGAACGGTAAAGCTCGAGATAAGAGGAAATGTCATCATTGCGGATGTGAGGGTCATGTGGTCAAGGATTGCAAGAAAAGAAAGAACGCTTGTTTCCATTGTGGAGATGTCGGACATCTTATCAAGGATTTCCCGAGGAGGCAAGGACAGGGTCAAATGGCAGGATCTACCGGAGGGCAGCTGCATGCTCTCATGGCTAGTTTGCCAGATAGATGTAGCAAAAGTTTTTATCGAAGGTTTGATTTCTCTTTCCAATCATCCAATTAGAACTCTTTTTGATTTTGGTGCTTTGCATTCTTTTATATCTGATTCTGTGGTTGAGTCTTTACACCTTAGTACTAGTATGGTTTTGGATCCCATTGTTGTCTCAAACCCTACTGGTGGTATGGCTCATTTATCTATGATTTGTCGGGGTTTGAGAATATCTGTGTTAGGTGTCGAGTTTGAATGCAACGCATACGTGCTTGGTATCATGGGATATGGTTTGATTCTAGGGATGAATAGGCTAGCCATGTATGGTGCCATTCTGGATTGCGAGAGGAGGGCCGTTAGACGTTTGACTTGCCATGGGGGGCCCTCGATATTTCTTGTGACCCTAAAGGGTTTGTCATGCTTAGTTTCCTAGAGTCGCTTGATGCATCTATCTATGATTTACGATTTGTACCAGTACTTTGTGAGTATCCTGATGTTTCTGAGGAGGTTCGGGGATTACCTCTGAGGCACGAGATTGATTTCCGTATGTACTTGGTAGACAATACAAAGCCAGTTGCATTGCATGCACGCCATATGGTTCCAAGAGAAAGGAGGAAGCTCAGCAAGCAAGTAATGGAGCTACTTGAGAGAGGGTTTATTAGGTGAAGCATATCTGAATGGGGTGCTCCGGTGGTATTCGCCACTAAGGAGGATGGTTCGCTTCGCTTTTGTGTGGATTATAGAGAGTTAAATAAACTCACTAAGAAGACTAGGCACCCACTCCCGTGGATAGATGATCTGTTTGATCAGCTTGTTGGTGCTTCTTTTTTCTCTCATTTAGACTAGGCCACGGTGTTTGACCGGTTGAGGGTGGTTGGGGACAGTATAGACAAGACCGCTTTTAGAACTCCATATGGTTTCTTCGAGTGGCTCGTCATGCCTTTTGGGTTGACGAATGCACCCGCCTATTTTGTTGATCTGATGAGTAGGGTGTATCGGGAGATTCTAAATAAGTTCTTCTTGGTGTTTGTTGATGACATCTTGATTTTCTCGAAAAGCGAGGAAGAGAATGCCCGACATTTGAGGAAGGTTTTGAAAACTCTTCGTGCGCACCAGCTTAAGGAGAAATTCTCTAAGTATCATTTTTGGAGAAAAGAAGTGAGATTTCTTGGGCATGTGGTCTCTAAAGATGGGGTAGCAGTAGATCCCGCGATGATAGTTGCAATTCAAGATTGGCAGATCCCAAAGAATGCAACGGAGGTGAGAAGTTTTCTTGGGTTAGCGGGATATTATAGGAAGTTCTTCAAGGACTTCGCAAAGATATCAGCCCCACTCACCAGACTGACAAAGAAGAACCTGACATTTTCTTGGGCTACAGATTGTGATGATGCTTTTCAGCAATTGAAGAGGGCTCTGATGACAACCCCAATCTTGACCTTACCGATGGGAACAAAGTGTTCACAGTATACACTGATGCATGTGGTACATGGTTTGGTGCGGTTCTGAAGCAAGAGGGAAGGGTAGTATGTTATGGAGGTAGATAGCTAAGAGTTCATGAGAAGAATTAATCTATCGATAACTTAGAGTTAGCCGCCATAGTATTTGCGCTTGAGACCTTGCGTCATTATCTACTTGGAGAGAAGTTCGAGTTTTACACCGATCATAAGTCTCTAAAGTACTTGTTCTCGTAGAAGGATCTTAATTTAAGGCAACAAAGATGGATGGAGTTCCTACCGTCCTATGATTTTGAGATTGCTTATACCCTTGGAAAGGGTAATGTGGTGGCAGACGCATTGATTAGACAAAGGATAACCTTGAGTCCTCTGTTTATGGAGAGGAAAAGCTTGGAGTTTATATCGACTTTTGGTTTTAGACTCTCCACCTAGTTTACACCTAGTTTATTGGCATCATTAGAGGTGCGACCTACTTTATTGGACCGTACGTGGACTTCGCAACGAGAGGACCCACATCTAGTAGACATCTTGGATAGGCTCAGTAGAGGAGAGACATCCAGTCACCTCATTAGATATTCCACGGACGATAGAGGGTGGTTGCGACGAGATGGAAGGCATTGTGTTCCTTGAGTTATGAGTTTGTTGAAGACAGTCCTTGAAGAAGCCCATCACTCTAGGATGACTATTCATCTAGGTGGTGATAATATGTATACATATATGAAGAGGGTTTTCTTTTAGGCTGGGATGAAGAAAGATGTAGCGGAGTTTGTTTCTTGATGTTTGATTTGCCAGCAAGTAAAAGCTGAGCAAAGGAAGCCCGCTAGTTTATTTCATCCTTTGGAGGTCCCATAGTGGAAGTGGGAGAGCGTCTATATGGATTTCATTGATGGTTTGCATAGATCAAGGAAAAGCAACACCAGCATTTGGGTTATAGTTGACAGGTTTACTAAAAGCACTCATTTCATTCCAGTTAAGAGTAAAAGGACAACATCATGGTTGGCAACAGTTTATCTTCGTGAGATAGTCCGTCTGCATGGAGTACCTTCCAATATCGTAAGTGATCGTAACCCCATATTCACCAGTGAGTTTTGGAGGAGCTTACAAGAGGCATTAGGGACACAGTTGTGTTTAAACACCGCTTATCACCCTTAGACCGATAGACAGATGGAAAGGGTGAATAGAGTTCTTGAGGATCTTTTAAGACTGTGCATCCTAGACTTCGGAGGACTTGTGAAGAGAATCTACCTTTAGTAGAGTTCGCCTACAACAATAGTCATCAAGCTAGTATTGGCATGGCACCCTTCGAAGCATTATACGGACGACCCTGTAGATCACCGACTTGTTGCTAGGAGTTTATAGATAGTCATCTACTTGGACCTGAGATGATTAGAGAAACCTCAGAGAAGAATGACCTTATCCAAAGACACATGAAGATAGCTCAGGACAGACAGAAGTCCTACACAGATAAGAGAAGGACCGATATTGAGTTTGAGGTTTGAGACATGGTTTTCATCAAGTTATCACCTTTGAGGAATGTGGCTCACTTCGGATCTGTAGGGAAATCGGCACCAAGATTTGTAGGGCCATTTCCTATAACAGAAAGGATTGGCCAAATGGCCTATAGAGTAAAGCTACCAAAGAGACTGTCTGGCGTTCATGATGTCTTCCATGTTTCTCCTTTACGGAAGTGCTTGCATGATACATCAGAAGTAGTTGAGCCGAGTATGCTTGAGGAAGTAGAGGTGGAATGGGAGGCGACAATTAGACGAGTTCCTACCCGTATTCTTGGATCAGAGGTTAAGAAGCTATGCAACCGAGAGGTCGAGTTAATGAAAATACAGTGAGGAGATAACCAAGAGGATGCAACTTGGGAGACCGAAGACAAGATTCGTGCTTCATACCCATTCCTTTTCAAGGGTATGTTCTTAACTTCCTTTCCAAAGCTTTTATTCATGCTTGTTTCTATCGTTTAAATATATCCTATCTTGAATCTTCGACCTTTAGGTAGGAATCCCATGAATGTAAACATGTGTTTGAGACATGTTATGTTTGATGGGTACAAGCGGATGTAAGTGGTTGCTAGTGGTTGCTCGTGGAAGCATATACACACACATTAGGCACTAGATCGGCTAATCACTCTCATAATGCATATGGAAATGTGTGCATTTTTTTCTTTTAATGGATGAGAGTGGATGAATCATCATATGGATGTTGCATTTGGACAAACGATTGCGCATACATATAGAACTTACATGTTATAATAGGATTATTTGCATACATGTTGGATTCATGGAACTAACATACCTTGCATTAAGGAGGTCGACTGAATCAGTAGACCGTCTGATCTTTTGCATTAGTATAGGTACATATACACACACCTTTGCATATATTCATATAAGCATTAGAAATCTTTTAAGGACAATGGATTCCTGTGACTGGTGGATGAGTAGATGGTTGCTGGATGTTAGGATATACATTCTTCTGAACTTGGAGATTTAGGGGACGAAATCCTTTAAGTAAGGGAGAATGTAGCACCCCGTAATTTTAAAAGACACTATAATGAAAAATTAAGGAATACTCTTAATTAAATATTGAGAGTTAAGTAAAACGGACTACGCCATTGCGTTCGTCTCGGAATTCTTCTTAAGATAGACTCCTCGTTTGTGTAAAACGGACATCATATGAAGAAGATATTATGGTTTGAAGTTTGTATACGCACAAGAGAAATATATATATATATAAATAAATAAAACAATTCAAAACAGTTCAAAATAATTCAAAATCAGAAGATGCGGGCCAGGGCGGGAGTTCGGACCGTTAGGGGACGACCCCACCCTACGGGTGTCAACACCAACACAGGAGAATTTAGTTTCTGAACGTAGACTCGTTTCTTGACTAGATTCGTTGACCCTAGGCTATATAAAGGACCTTAATCCCATTGTTTTATTCATCTAAATCAATGGCGACAACAAGATGTTGCCCGAATTTAGAGTAAAATAGCTTATTCTTCTTCAACAACAAGTTATACGAATTCACAGATTTGTGCTACAACATCTACAATCAATCTTCTATTCTTTAGATCCAATCACAATGAGTTTATGTTTCTTTTAGATCTAAACACCTAAAATGTAATCTTGACATGCCTATAAGTTTGCATCTAATCCTATACCTATTAATAATTTGAATCATAACAAATCTGCCATTAGTTGTATATCTAATTCACTGTTTAGATCTCATCAAGCCTGTTTATGATATTCCTATTATATTAGTTTGCCTAATCATGTCACTATGCCTATTCTGTTAGTATGACCAATTCTATCATCATATACCAGTTTTTAGTTACTATGCCTATTCTTGCTATTTTCTCTCCCTCTTTCCCTTTTTGTTTTTGTAGTCAGGCTACCTTTGAGCCTAGGCCTATCGCTGAAATCCGCGAACGCACGAAATTGGGAATGATTAATTTGGGGCATAATTCATATTGTAAAACATAACTGAGAATTTTGGGCATAATTTGGATCTTGAGCCAAAACTTAGGATTTTGGGGGCATAATCCATATCTTAATCTAAATATAGGTCATAACTTGTATCGTAGATCGGACGGGGATTTGGGGAAATATAAACATGAAAATGAGTTAATAACGAAAATGCCTAGATTTACACTAATTAGAAACGGTAACGGCGCGTGGACACAAGGTTAGATTACACTTGTGGTAGAAGTCTTCCCGGAACCGCCCGACATATCCAGCGCCCACAGTTGGTAAATCGAATGTGAGGGGTCTAAGTGCGTAAACATGTAACGTGCTAAGACACGAGGTTAAGCGTGACTTGGGGAAGAAGTCTGCCCGGACCCAACCGGCATATCCAGCATCCACAAGTTGCAGACTTAATTTGGGAGGTCTAGCACAGTAATAACCATAAATGAACGAATTGTGATAAACTTTTAATACTTAACCTTTCTGAATTCATAGCTGATTATAAGAGGTCACTTGAGTGAGGGTGTTTGACGACGCATTCCAACAGAGTCATGTGCGTGCATGGGTCCGCTTGCTAGGGAAGATAAGACGCTATGGCATCTGTAGTTATGGTTTGTGCACATCTTGTAAATAAAGGGTTGCCACTTTAGAAAGTGATACATCCTACTATGGTGATAACACAAGGTGTCTTTGAGTTAGGGAGCCGATCGATTGGGGGTAGTAATTAGCGTACATCTAGTCTTGATTGTTTAAGAGCCCGTTATTATCGTTGGGAGTAACATCCATCAGTTCTGTTGGGCTACCAGTTATTGTGTGGGGGTAAAAACCTCTCACTAGAAGTACACCTAAGTCTACCATCTTGTACTTGTTGGGATCATCTTGTTCTTGTTATACTAGTATTGGTGCAGAGAAAAGTATCAAAGAAATGCAATATATTCTATCATGTTTATCCTGTTTACCTCGTTATACCTACCTTATGACACTGTTATCTCTTTCTAACTTATATGCCTGTCATGATGCTTTTACTTATTTATATGCTAGAAGTAACTGGACTCGCCAGACTTTGTGTCTGAACCATTTTGTTTCCTCTTCTTTCTCTTCTGTTTCCCCCTGCTAGGTTCTCAGGGTGGGAATTCCTAAGCTTGATCAGGATTCTTCTTTCCTTCAGCTTGAAGCTGCTTAGATGTACTGCTTGATTTCATACCTTCTCTACTATGGCTATATTTTGGGGATTATGCTCGTTTCATTTATCAATGTACTCTGATGATGATTTTTGTACAAGGCAGAAGTTATATGTTTTCAGTATTACATACTTATTATGTAACTGGGTTTGAACCACGAAGCTTTTCTATTAAATAAAGATTTAATTTCGTTGTTATTTTACATCTGTCTTGTAATGTTTTTGTTTCTATTTACCTATAAGCTTCACGAAATGTAATGCATTCTGATAAAGAGTGACATTAACGAACGTGGGTTGTCACATCATTGGGTGCCCCTGAAGAGGTCTTAGATTTAAGCCCAACATTCGTCGCAACCGAATAAATTTGAGCTAACCGAATTGATTGGGTGCCCCCGTATTTTTTGTAATCGGGCAAGGTACCTCCTGACACTGACGACCTTATTGGGTGCCCCCGGAGAGGTTTTTGGTTAAATCCCAACATTCGTCGCGCATGAGTAAATCAGGCGCCTATGCAATTAAAGCCCCACTAAAGCTCCACAAAATCCCCGCTATAGCCCATAGCACTCTTCATCTGTTATGTTATTTCTATTTAGCGCGGATGAAAAGTAAATCCGGATTTATCCCCGCTATTTTCTGCTCCACCCGCTAAATCTAGACTATTTAGCACCCGCTTTAGAAATATTAATATATAGAGGATGATTTGACCTATTCTCTTCTGAAAGAAACTAAAAAAAGTTAGTGAAAAGATCTAATTTAAGGAAAAAGTGCGCTATATAAGGTAAAAATCTATAACAGTAGTCAAATATAATGTTCAAAAACATGATATTCTTTTATTTTGTTGTGTAATATTAATTAACATTTGTTTCTTTTATAAAAATGATGTGAAAATAATAATTAATTAATTTTAAATATCTAGTTTTACATCCAATTGACGTTTTTACACATTCGCTATATCCCCTGCTATTTCCCCGCTTTATCCCTGCTACAGCTTTTTGGACCTCCACCGCTGTAGAACCACAAAACGCTTTAACTGCACAGTCAGGCGCTAGCGAATTAACTGGGTTCCCCCACAGAGGTCTTTTACATAAAATTTGTCCCTTCTAACCGAGTAACTATGGCATCAGAGACTAGATTGGGTGCCTTCGCGTAAGGAAGACTTTTGTTTATCTCAACGTTCGTCTCATCTGGTCGAGTAATGGCATCGAAGACTAGGTTGGGCGCCTTCACGTAAGTAACACTTTAGCTTGCCCCAGCGTTTGTCTCATCTGGCCGAGAAATGGCATCGGGGACTTGACTGGGTGCCTTCACGTACGGAAGACATTTGGTTCGTCTTAGGCGTAAGGAAGACTTTGGATTCACCTTCGCGTGAGGAAGGTTTTTTGGTTCCGTCTTCATGTAAGGAAGACTTTGGATCTGCCACAGCGTTCATCTCATCCGGTCGAGTAATGGCGTTAGAGACTTGACTGGGCGCCTTCACTTAAGAAAGGCTTCGGTTTCATCTTCGCGTAAGGAAGGCTTTGGTTTCTTCTTCGCGTTAGAAAGACTTTGGATTCACTTTCGCATAAGGAAGGTTTTTTGGTGATCGTCTGCACGTAAGGAAGACTTTGGATTCACCTTTGCATAAGGAAGGTTTTTGGTTTCATCTTCGTGAAGGAGGACTTTGGATTTATCTTAACATAAGGAAGGTTTTTGGTTTTATCTTCGTGTAAGGAAGACTTTGGATTCACCTTCGTGTAAGGAAGGTTTTGGATTGGCCCCTACGTGAGGAAGACTTCTCCTTTTGCTCAACATTTGTCGCAATCGGGCCGAGTCAATCTGGCTCTGATGATCTTGTTGAGTGCCTTGCTTAGGGAGGCTCTTTATTCTTTTAAGCTCGCTTGCCCCTTCTCTCGTTGCTTAACTCTTAGGGACTCCCCTTTTCGATGTATAAGGAAGTGCATTACATCCTCGCTTATATGCAGAATGATGCTTAAGACACTCGACGCTTGAATTATCTTTTTGTCGGGACGTGCTGTGAATGTCATTAGGTCTTGTCGAACTGTGAGGAAGCGAGTGCTCTTTATGTAGCCTGCAACATCAAATCAATATTAATCAATTTTTAAATTATTTTATCAAAAATTTGCAAGCATATGATTGAGCTAAGCAGGTATGTTTTCATCAAAAGAGATGATATTTAGTTACAATACCCCCTTTTAATATGGGAGGTTCACACTTGTAAAAAAATTACAATAGTTTTTCACAAGAAATGAACAATGTTTTTATTAAAGAGTTAACATGAATGGTCATTATTTCAGGCTTTGAGCATTTGAACTCTATCAACCATCATTAGCTTGAACCTATCATTAAGCAGTTGAAAAAGTGTTGGTTGCTGGTGGTCTTATCGCATATTGCTGCAGCTTATTCTTCCTAATCAATTTCTCCGGTGTATAATTTAAAGGAGTTAACTTTTCAGATTTGATAAAATTCTCCTATTTTTCATTGTCCTCATTTCCCCTTTTTAGATCTCAACCATTCTTCTTGTCACCTTGACTATCACTACTTTTCTTATCTTCCACGGCACTGCTTTCAGCAACGTTATGGATAAGTGGACCTGCCTCCACTCTGATGAACTCTTCAGCCTTCTTGTAGAATTTTTTGAACGTTTTGAGCTTTTCCATCTTCACTGATTTCTCGAACTCGGTTTTCTTATCAATGACTCGGACTAGTTCCATCAACACCATCTGCAGCTCCGGATCTCCAACTTGTACCATAGAAGCATTGAAATGAGTGAGAAAAGCTTTTAATGGCTCTCCTGGATTTTTCTCCAGGTCAGATAGTGACATTACATCCTTAGTCTTTACAGCATGCAATATGAACCATTCTCTAAACTTTTTGGCCAAGTCGGAGAGTTGGTTTATAGAATTGGGCGGCAATTTAGTGAACCATACTGATGCAACTTCCTCCAAGTAAAGAGGAAAGTGCAAACACCTCTTCTCATCAGTTGCCCTTTCAGCGTTAATGTGCCATTTATACTTGCATAGAAACTGGTTAGGGGAGGAACAAACTTTTTTGGAAACTCGGCCTTTCGGATCCTTTCCGTAAGCGGAGTTTTGCTTGGAGCGAATTCACATTCACTTTCATCTTCATTCCTAGCTAAGCTTTCCTTCATGATATGCTTAATCATCTCCAAAATATGGTCCTCATCATTGCATCGTGCTACGGGGGCGGATACCGGTTTGGAGCAGTGCCACTTCGGTTGGACTTGCCATCTTTTGAGAAGTATGCTTTCCAAGACGATTCTTAGCATTTTCTTTGGAATTCTCAATATCAGCATCCTCATTTCTACTTTACAAGTCATCAGCTTCCTCTACGTAACACTCACGTTTGCGATACGAAGCGGAAGAGTGAGCATTTTCATTCACGTCAACATGGGCTTTCTGATTTGCTGGATTGGCCTGAGAAGCAAAGAGAGCTTCTAGCCTATCCATCATGGATTTGTTTGAAACTTCCATTTGCTATGTCAAACCAGCGAAAATTGTATCCAATTCTTCTCGAGACACACCATCTCCTGGAATATGAGAATTAGTTGGATGGTTTGTTTGCGGAGTGGCTACAATATCATTTGCGGCATTCCCCGAACCTGAAGCTCTTGCAGACTTGCTAGTTTTCTTAGACGGTGTCGTAATCTCTGACGACCTTTTTGAAATTTGTAGAAATTCCCTCGACGGGCTTGTCTTTAATATCTCGTGGACCTAGAGTGAAGAATCAAGCTTTAACAACTTCCACCAGTAAGGCTCTTAACCTTGTGGTCATGGGTTCGAGCCCCATGGTGGGCACCAAAAATGTTAATACCAACTATGGCATTAACACCCCAAGGTATGTTTCAACACTTCACAAATGAGAAACGCAAAGTTAAGAGCAAATTAGTGTGGGAAAAAGTAAAATAGAAAACGTTTATAGTGGTTCGACCTCAATTTTGACGTATGTCCACTTTAATCGGGGATTCCATTACAATTCTCATCATTCTAAGGTACATAACCACTTTCACTTTATACATCTTTTTTATTTTATTTTATTTTATTTTATTATGAATTTCTCTTCTCTACAAATATCTATCTCTTCTCTTCTATCTCTTGAATTCGTCATAGAAATGCTCAGATCTCTTGAGTTGTAGAGATTATTGAAGTAGATCTTCGATAATCATGCACTTCGACGATCTTTGATGATTTCACGATGATGGAGATAATCGAAGCTTGATAGAGCTCTAATGGAGTTTGAGATGATTGCTTGATGTTTAGAAATGAAAATGGCATCCCTTTGGGGTAGAAAAATTCTGTCCCCTTCATGTGTGAAATGACAGGGTATTTATAAGCGAAGTTCGAAGGGTGGCAAAGATGTAATGTGATGACCGCCCATAACTCCTGCACTTAACAAGGGGAATAATGCATTGAAAGACGTGTCAGGCAGCTATGGACGATCATCTAAGTAGGATAACATAAGTAAAACCTATCGTATAACTCAAAGTGCAAGGAAAAAATATAATAGAACATATACAACAGGCAATAATAGTGAAGCATATTTGCACATAAATTCAAACCTCCATATCATCACAGAATATCCATAATATCTTTGGACCACATCAATAATCTCTATACAAAGAAGCCTCACTACAACACTCAGAGGATACAATAGACAGTAGAAAAACAACATAATATGTATAATAAGAAACTGATATGCAAACCTCCTGCTCATCATCAATCTGCATCCATCTTACTAAGCTTCGCTAACTGTAACCTGAAACCGATTCTTCCCGTCCAACAATTGGATGAACAACCCAAGGTAATAAGAGAGAAACGTAAAATCTTGAGTTAGACAACAGTCTTTGTGAGCGATAAAATAGCTATCTAACATCATCAATAAAGTATATGAGAATAGGCAAATTAATACAACCAATCTACCAACACATCAGAGAAGAACCCAAACCGTCTTCCCCACATTCTATAGTAATAGCCTTTACAACAACCAAGTTGAAATAACAGCACACTCATGGCAATCAGTTATCAAGCAAAGACCATCCTGATGGATATTGACATCTCTCAAGCACAATCCTTGAAGGCCTAAACCAACATCAGACATGCACCCAAGAGTTATCTCCTTCGACGTCGAATAATCTACACAAGACAATACAAACAAAACAATCAACATCCATGACTCTGGCTATAACCGCCAATCCTGCTTCGAAGCCATCGATAATCATATGACCAGCTCAACACCTTGCCTTCCGTCAAGGGCTAGTGGTAACCCCACTTCTAACCAGACAACTGCACGTCCAACATACATTTGTCTCCCAATGACAACTAAGCCCATCCAATGGGTCCAGGGTACTCGACTAGTCCAATAGCCTTTTAGGCGTCCCTATTATACCCCTGCTTTGAGCCCGCTAGAACTTACGACAACGATAACCTCTCAGCCTTCATAACTCTAGTCGTCATCGCCGGTGACTATCCACAAGGTCAGATACCATATCGAGCAACCATTATCCACGAGTTCAAGTCCAACTTGAATCGTCTTCTCATTCGTTGCATGTCCATGATCAACAAACACTTCACAACATTTCAAACATCCTTCAAGTCCAACTTGAATCATCTTCACATTCGTTGCATCTCCATGACCAACGAACACTTCACATCACATCATACATTCCTCCCTAACTCACTTCAAAGCCATGTTCATTCTGGAACCATGAAAACATCAATATCTATTCACCATGACCAGGTCGTCTTCTGTCTATTAGTCAAGTCGTCCAATGGCCTAACTCCCATCATGACCCAATTACTTACGAGTCAAGAACCCACGACTTAACTCACCATTCACCAGCACCACAGGTCATTCCAGTGACCTAACTCTTAGTTCATTAATGACCTATCTATTTAGGTCGTCCAACGACCCATCATCAGACTGCCCTATCTTCATAACGATCTGACTGTTTCAGGCTCCAACGAGCTGACTTTCCTAGCTTCCAATGACCTATCCGCATCAAAGCCAACCGACCTGACCTCTACTTGAATCATCCAGGGTCGAACAACCTAACCCCAGCGATTTAACCCCGAACAATCTATGCTCCAGAATTTTTGCCTTGTCCATTCTTTATAATTTTGGCCGGTCCATGCTCCAGAACTTTGCCCGGTCCATCAAACTGTCCAGTCCATAAAGCTGCCCAATCCATAAAGCTGCCCAGTCCATAAAACTGCCCAGTCTATAAAACTTCTCATTTCTTGGGGAAGAAGAAAAATGACCTAACCTAAGGAAAAATGACCCGACTCTAGATCTAACCAAAAATAGCTCCAATCTTGACCAAATCATCACCAAATGGCAACATCGATGCGACCAATTCATCCAATTCAACCTAAACACCTTGTGAAATCACTATCAACATCAAAATGACAATTATTCATCGATAATCATATAAAATTCACCGAAATCATGATACATGAATGAATAAACAAAACAATGGATCTAACTTGCATAAACATATGAATTAACATAAGAATTACCGGTTTTAAGTTGATAGATTAGACCCTGTGGTGATTCATATGAAAATTTACTTACCATGATGTAGATCTAGGTGAAAACAACTTAAAATGATAAAAATAAGATCACACAACCCATATACTTGACCGGGTGAGTGATGCTTATCACTCACCAATTCTTCGAATTAACTTGAAATCACTAAATTCCCAACCAGGACAGCGAAGAATATGCTTGAAACCTCTTGATTTGATGTGATCTCTCTTCACTTGACATAGATCTTGCTTCAAACGATGTAGATTTTCGATTCTCTTATGTAGATCTAGAATTTTAATGGTGGAAAGGTGTATTTGATTAAGAAAGGAGGATCACGAGCTCAACCAAATGAGAGAATAAAGAAAGTAAACTATGCTCTATGCCTCTAACCCTTTATTTATAGCCTCCCACTAGCCCACTAATGGGCCTCCTCAAATCGGCCCATCAATTTCTCTAAAAACCTGAACAGAAATTGTAAAACATAAAAACAGTGATTCCTCCCAAACCGCTGAACCAAATCATTATTGTGACCACTCTACGGAATTGGAAACACCATTTCCTATGGAATGAAACTGAACTCAGCACCTGATTCGATCCCAGTCAAAAGTTTTTCATGTACAAGTCTGACAGGGGAAATGATCACAAAAAAAATGGTAAAAGGATATGTTCCACATCCCTGTAAATAACATACCAAAATATGAGAATGATCCAACCCTCAGGGACTTAAATAAAAATATTTTACGATCCTCCGATACGTAAAATGTGGGTTGTTACATTTAATTTTGCGTGACAGGTCCAAGATTTGTGCCTAGTCCATTTTCTGAACTTCTGCCCTGTCCATGGCACAACATTTGTGCCCAGTCCATCTTCTTAACTTATGCTCGGTCCATAGACTCAAAAACTGCCCGGTCCATAGACTCAAAAACTGCCCGGTCCACAGACTCAAAAACTGCCCAATCTATAGACTCAAAACTGCCTGTCCATAAAACTGCCCAGTCCATAGACTCAAAATTTCCCAGTCCATAAACTATAAAACTCATACACTCAAAAAGTACCCGGTACATAGACACAAAAACTGTCGGTCCATAGACTCAAAAAATGCTTGGTCCATGGGCATAATACTTTCCCGATCCACCATGGTTTTTTATGCCCGATCCATTATAGAATTTATGCTCGATCCATAATAAAATACTGCCATATCCATCATTTTGTAAACGTAAACGATCTATCACTCTTCTGTGTGATACACATTATTCTTGAACCACGTTTTATAACAGAGTTAACAGATTGGTTGAAGGGTTTACTTTTTAGCATAGCAGGATACGTCGCACTATCCTATCATCGCCTCCCGCCACCCTCTTTTAGAGGTGACTTGGTTTGCTAGTTCTGTAGAGCCTAGTTTTACAGGTTTATTGGATCGCTGGTCATTGGATCCTCTAGTCTGGAGTTGCTGTCTTGGTTTTGGATCTTTCAGACGGACTGGGTGCCTGCATCATCAGTTCTTAGAGTTGATTGACCTTTTACAGGAACCAAGCCTTATCTTATCGGCAGTATCGCTTAGGCAGCTTACTTGTTTGCCAGTTGCCATAACTATTCGCAGTAGTGCTGGCCTTATTGGGTGGCTACTTCCTTTTTGCAACGTCCCGTATTTTACGGTGTAATAATTAATTTATTTAATTTTTTAAAAAGTGATTTAGAGATTTAAAATGTTGTTTAATCAAATAATAGTGAATATTTAATTAATATGATTAATAAAATAATATATTTAATTTCCAAAATTGTCGGAAATAGTAGAATTCATAATATTGTCTGAATCAGATGATTTAACTAATTTAATTCGGTTTAGTATTGAATTATAATAACGAATATATTTAATGAAAAATGGTCGAATGTATAAATTATATTATAATTATAATCGAGCTAGAAATGGCGTGGCAGTTTGTAATTTGGCGATTCGAACTTTAAACGAATATACAGAATCCGTTTTAAGTCGGATTTTGTGAAACAAAAAATGTTCGGAGCTGGTGAAGTATATTTTTCTATTGGAAGAGAAAAATCGGGATTACGTCGTGTCGATTTTGATTTATGATCAAATCATATTTTAAAATAGTCGCTATGGAACATTTATAAGCCATAACGATATATTTAATTGTAATTAAATATTGGCTTCGAAATTGGACAAATCCTTTTAGATGTATTTATAATTTAATTTTTAGAAAATTAGCACTTTTTATTTTGGAGTATTTTGCACCCTATATCAACAGTTCAGGGTTTCGCAGAATAAGTTAATGGACCTATATTATTATATTTTTGGGATCGTGGCACCTTGTTGGTCACAACAATATTTTCATTTTTGTTGATAGGGGTTCGAGATTTAAATAACACGTGAGCTAAACTTAAATAAACATATATCATTTCCCTAGCTTGACACGACACTTTTCGATCTTCACTATGCACAATCACGTCGGTTATCCATTGCTTAGTTACTAAGCATACAAGAATATTTTTGTATATATAGTCCATCAAAATGCAGAGCTATATGTTAAGTCATATTAAAACATAATGACATCTGTAAACCTAAGGGAGAAGGAACGTACACCCTACTACTGTTGAAACCTTAACGGCGAAGTAATCCAACACTATATTTATACAAATCCACGTCCTTTGTTTTCTTTTCTTCCTGCCGCATGGAAATTAAAACAAACTCAAACTTCCCCTAAAAATCATAGATCGAAGGTGCGTCTATCAACAAAAAACAGTCCCCATGGTTCGAAGCTGCTGTGAGTATAAAAGAAGAAACTCACTTATTTATTTACCACAGTTTTAAAATGGTGAAGACATGTTTGCACATGAGGAAAAGCGAGTAATAGATGCGCAGTGTTATGTATGTTTGGCGAGGAGTTGACACGTAGTTCGAACTAGTGCAGTGGCGTAAGCAGTAGGGGCGATGAAGGAGGAATGGAGATACAAAGGTGTTGTGGAAATGAAATGGGAGTACATGTGGGAGCATTCAAACAAGAAGAAAAAAAATGTATTGGGAAGTTGGAATGTTCAACTGTTTTACATGACATGTTACTAAAGGGGGTTGTGTGACTGGGCTTGAACACAAATAGCAGGGCGGTCTCGAGCTTGGTGTCTCGCTGAAGGAAGTGTATGGTGGACTTGAGAGAACATTATGAAGGAACGGTTTCACAAGATGTGTTGAACGGGGAGAAGAGAAGTAGACTTGATTGTTCATTGTGTAAAATGGGAGGAAATGGAATTCAAACTAGTCGAAATGGTGATAAATACGGAGTGGCTTTTTGCAGTTGAGATGAAAGGGGATCGTGACTTTTCCTGTGCAATGCAAGGAGTGCCAAACGATGGACTTTGACCGAGGAGGCCGAGTTGAACCTTCTTGGTATGATCAGATAGAGGAATAGAAAAGAAACTTGATGGTATTTTTGGTTTAAATTATCATGGAGTAGAAGAGGCGTTTGGTATATGCAAATGCCGGCCATGATGTTGGGTTGATACTGGAAGAACGGGAGTGAGGCAAGGAAGAAGAATACTACTACAACAGGGTGCGGGTTACTAAGGGTGCAGGTGCAAAGGATTGGGCTATCTAAGTATTGGCAAAGCCCAATAAAATGAAATTTGAGTTTTGTTTTAATTCAATATAATGAATAAGCTTGTATTTATAATATCTTGGTCATACGCTGTCAGATTAACGAACGGTCAGATCCGTTGGAATCGTATGGACGACACAATGTAACTGACTGGGAGTGAATTGGACCTCGTTATAATTTATAGCGAAATAAATTTTCTGTTTGAATCAACCGACAATTATCTTTATTTAATGATGATCGTCCAATGTGAGTAAAACTCACTAACTCTACCAATTTATGTTTTTATAAATATAATCTAGTATGGGTAAATGATGTTTGGTTGTTATGTGATGATTGTTTGGTTGAAATTTTGATTTATTGGTTAAAATTTAGATATCGATACATACACATATCGTTAACCAAATATTTATTATGTTTATCAGAATATTCCATATTGAAATGAAATAGATGTGGATTATATTGTTTAACATCTGTGGATGCAGAGAAACAGGTTGGAAGGATCCAACTGGATTCCTCAACATTTATTTTACTGTTTTTCATATATTGCGATGATGTGATATATAATTTGTTATTGATTATGGGTGTTTGTATGATATTGATCCTTTTTATATGGTGTTTTAAATACCATAAGAAATACTGGAATGTACAAAGGGAATTTTAGTATATATTGAAAATGGGATATTTATATAAAATCGATGGATTTTACAAAAAGGGATTTATTTGGAAAATAAATAAAACGTTTATATAAAATAAATAGGGTATTATAAAAGAAATATTTATTTAGAAAATAAATAGAATTATATAAGGAATATTTATTTAGAAAATAAATAGAATTATAAAAGGAATATTTATTTAGAAAATAAATAGATTATAAAAGGAAAATTTATTTAGAAAATAAATAGAATTATAAAAGGGTTTATATAAAATGAATAAAATTATATAAAAGGATTTGTATAGAATAAATAGAGTTATATAAAGGGAAATATAAATGACATTTAAGTGTTAGAAAGGAAAAGAAGATTTGTATGAATAATTTTGCAAATAAGAATATAAATAGAATTTGGATATTTGGATTTAAATATGAAATCAAAGGAAAACATGTGTACAAACAACGGTTGTATTCCCAAATGGAAATCTTACCGATCAATCATCATTTCATTTCTGAATTTCCCATTTTATCGTTTCCATATATTAATAAATTCCTTATTTTCTAAAATTAGAAAATATACGTTTTTAACTTTGGAAAATGTTTTCATTTCTGATTCATGCATCAATATCTTCCCACCTCTATCAGTCTCTAACTGTAAACTAGTAAGAGAACAACTTCCCTAGCATAGACCCCGAAGGCCGAAACCAACATCAGATCGATACCGAGAAACAGTTTTGGTCTCAAGCCTCACAAACCGGAATGGTATAAAATCGAGTTGGTGGCATGGCTAAGTGGTTAGCTGCCAATTAGGGTGTATTATCACCTGATCTAGAGAAATTCCATTTTTACTTCTAACCTATTTCGATGTTGTCCCTTTCGGGAAACAGTTTCTGATCCCGACCGTTAGTGATAATATATTTAGTACATTCAAGAGAAATGAATGACCGGTCATGTTTAGCCTGGGTTACAAGATGTTCTTGTTGAACCAGGTGTATTCCTCTCTAGAGTTACACTGTCGGAAGGTGGTCCCATACCTTTCCAGCTGGAATTCATTAACCAATAAGCGCCCGTGGTTTTTGATTATATATTATGTATGTGGAACATGAGATGAAAGCGTTCTTCTAGATGATTATTATATTGTGATTGATAGACACTATTATAATATCAAAAGGATTTTGATATAAAGGTTATCATTTCCTTCAAAAGGATTTTTGATGTTAAATCAAGTGTTTTGGATTTTCATAGGGGAAAAACCCGTTCCGTGTTATGCGGCGTGGTCTTATGAGATATCGTTTAATTTCTCAAACTGTTTACTCGTACCGGTCCCATGACTGGCCCAGAGTTTATTTTGTTTTGTTTTCCCTAAACTCTTGGGTGCCCAATTTTGTACAGGCAGTCAAGTAGTCAGGATTTTACAGATATACTGAGAGGTTGGAGCAGGAGGCTTCAGTATTTTATAGCAATTGTTTATTTCCGATGTGTTGTACTCTGATAAATGTTATTGTATACATATACTGGTTTTATTTCAAAGTTATGTTATATTTTATTCATTCCGCTGTGAGATTCGTGTTACTCTGATTCTGTTGTTGTGATCTTCTTCTTCTATTCTAATTTTCTATCTTATCTATTCTCATCCTCTAACTTCTTTCTATTAAACATCCGGTATTTTCGATGCTTGGATAGTCGACATTGAGTTTATGTTGATAACCAAGGTCGCAAATTCCCCAGGTCGTTACAGTGGTATCAGAGTTGAAGGTAAAGTAATTACCTTGGCTATGTGGCGTGACTCAGTAGAGATGGGGTTAGTAATACCCTAGATTGAGTTGAGTGTATATATACGAGTGAAAGTATTTGTTATTTTATATAAAGTGGTTTTAAATTGTGGAGATTTATTGGTTGAGTTGTTTATGGGTTCTGATCGATCAGTTTGATCCATTGTATCGGTAGGGGTTTATAAACACTCGAATACGATGAACCGACACAGTATGTTTTGAAATAAGGGTAAATGAAATAATTTTGCCCAAATTTTATTTTGATATAAAAAAATGATTGATATTAGAAATATAATATTCTATTGGATGTGTTAGTTGTTATTATAATCGAGTAAGATTATAAATTAAATGGTTATATATATAACCAAGTAGAATTCGTATAAGTGTTATGAATTGAATTGAATTTGAATTTAAATCAGAATTGGAATAAAACCCTAGAAACCTGGAATGATATATGCAAATGAATTTGGTTTAAGTATTTGGAAGTTTTAAAATCCTGGGAGAGTTGGAAATGTTTTTCCTAGCCTTGTGAAAGATATTTTGAAATAAATTTCAAAATCGAAGTGTTTAAAAATGAATTTTGAAAGTAATATAGTATTGAACTCGCTTCAATCGCTGGGAAATAACTCTGATGATGCTAGCCACATCATCAGTGCTCAATTTCAAGTTCTAAGTGACAGATTACTACCAAAGATTTTGGTTTTGAATTTTTTTGGGAAAACAAGTGTTTGGAATCCTGAAAAGAGATATCTGGTTTTAGAAAAAAGAAGTTGTTTAAAAACTCTCAGGAAAATGGGTGTTGAATTAAAATGGACTGATTGTTAAAATAAAAACTAGAATTGAATTATGAGATAAAGAAAATTAATAAGAGAAATTAATTAATTAATAAATTTTGTGGAGTAAAACTCAATGTGGTTAAGTATACTGGATTGGTAAGTAAGAGCTGAAATTAGTAATTGAATTTGAGTTGAGAATGAAATTCGACTTAGGTATAAGCGAATGATTGGATTTGAGGATAAAAACTGATTGTAGTTCGATTGTGGTGACATTGGTATATGCAGAGATGGTAATAGATGGAAAGGACATAATGATATGCATGACAAAAAGGTATAAGTTTATATTTTATATTGGGTATGAGATTTTTGAGCTTGTTTGGCAAGCCGCTTGGCTGTTTGATTTTCTTTTGGGTTGAAGAAGGCCTAGAGAGGCGAGTTGTAGTTGTACCGATTGAGCCGTACAAAGGAGGTGCTGGCGAAATTTTAAGGCATTAGAAAATTTTCAGAAACTTTTGGGAATTTTAATTATTTGGAATGAATGAATAATTTAATTAAAATCAATTTGGTCAGTGAAACTGAAATTTAAGAAGTAAACAAATAATTTTTAACCCAGTTAATAGGGTTAGTTTTCTACCTTAGCAATTTCGAGGATGAAATTATTTTAAGGGGGAAGAATGTAATGTCCCGTATTTTACGGTATAATAATTAAATTATTTAATTATTTAAAAAGTGATTTAGAGATTTAAAATGTTGTTTAATCAAATAATAGTGAATATTTAATTAATATAATTAATAGAATAATATATTTAATTTCTGAAATTGTCGGAAATAGTAGAATTCATAATATTGTGTGAATCAGATGATTAAACTAATTTAATTCAGTTTAGAATTGAATTATAATAATGAATATATTTAATGAATGATGGTTGAACGTATAAACTATATTATAATTATAATCGAGCTCGAAATAGCGCGACAGTTTGTAATTTGGCGATTCAACCTTTAAACGAATATACAGAATCCGTTTTAAGTCGGATTTCTGTGAAACGAGAAACGTTCGGAGCCGGTGAAGTATATTTTTCTAATGGAAGAGAAAAATCAGGATTTCGTCGGGTCGATTTTGATTTATGATCAAATCATATTTTAAAACAGTCGCTATGGAACGTTTATAAGCCATAGCGATATATTTAATTATAATTATTGGCTTCGAAATTGGAAAAATCCTTTTAGACGTATTTATAATTTAATTTTTATATTTTTTCTGTAATTCTTATTCTGGAAAATAAGCATTTTTATTTTGGAGTATTTTTCCACCCTATATCAACATTTCGGGGTTTCATAGATAAGTTAATGGACCTATATTATTATGTTTTTGGGATCATGGCACCTTGTTGGTCACAATGATATTTTTATTTTTGTCGATAGGGGTTCGTGAACGAAGGGAGTTTTAAATAACGCATAAGCTAAACTTAAATAAATATATATCATTTCCTTAGCTTGACCTGACACTTTTCGATCTTCACTATGCACAATCACGTCGGCTATCCATTGCTTAGTTACTAAGCATACAAGTATATATTTATATATATACTCCATCAAAATGAAGAGTTATATGTTAAGTCATATCAAAACATAATGACATCCGTAAACCTAAGTGAGAAAGAACGTACACCCTACTACTGTTGAAACCTTAAGGGCGAAGTAATCAAACACTATATTTATACAAATCCACGTCCTTTGTTTTCTTTTCTTCCTGCGGCATGGAAATTAAAACAAACTCAAACTTCCCCTAAAAATCATAGATCGAAGGTGCATCTATCAACAAAAAACGGTCCCCATGGTTCGAAGCTGCTGTGAGTATAAAAGAAGAAACTCACTTATTTATTTTTCCACAGTTTTAAAATGGAGAAGAAATGTTTGAACGTGAGGAAAAGCGAGTAATAAATGCGCGGTGTTATGTATGTTTGGCGAGGAGTTGACGTGGAGTTCGAACTGGTGTAGTTGCGTGAGCAGTAGCGTTGATGAAGGAGGAATGGAGTTACAAAGGTGCTATGGAAATGAAATGGGAGTACATGTGGGAATGGCATTCAAACAAAAAGAAAGAAAAAAATGTACTGGGAAGTTGGAATGTCCAACTGTTATCCGTGACATGTTACTGAAGGGGGTTGTGTGACTGGGCTTGAACGTAAATAGCAGGCCGGTCTCGAGCTTGGTGTCTCACTGAAGGAAGTGCATGGTGGACTTGAGAGTACATTGTGAAGGAACGATTTCACAAGATGTGTTGAACGGGGAGAAGAGCAGTAGACTTGATTGTTCATTGTGTATAATGGGAGGAAATGGAATTCAAACTGGTCGAAATGGTGATAAATAGGGAGTGGCTTTTTGCAGCTGAGATGAAAGGGGATCATGACTTTTCCTGTACAACACAGGGAGTGCTGAACGACGGACTTTGATTGAGGAGGCCGAGTTGAGCCTTCTTGGTATGATCAGATAGAGGAATTGAAAAGAAACTTGATGGTATTTTTGGTTTAAATTATCGTGGAGTAGAAGAGGCATTTGGTATCTGCAAATGTCGGCCATGACGTTGGGTTGATACTCGAAGAACGGTAATGAGGCAAGGAAGAAGAATACTATTACAACAGGGTGTGGGTTACTAAGGTTGCGGGTGCAAAGGATCATGGGCTGTCTAAGTATTGGTAAAGCCCAATTAAATGAAATTTGAGTTTTGTTTTAATTCAATATAATGAATAAGCTTGTATTTATAATATCTTGGTCATACGGTGTTAGATTAACGAACGGTCAGATCTGTTGGGATCGTATGGGCATTGACTACATAATGGAGCTGACTGGGAGTGAATTGGAGCTCGTTACAATTTATAGCGAAATAAATTGTCTGTCTGAATCAACCGACAATTATCGTTATTTAACGATGATCGTCCGATGTGAGTAAAACTCACTAACTCTACCAGTTTATATTTTTATAAATATAATATAGTATTGGTAAATGATGATTGGTTGCTATGTGATGATTGTTAGGTTGAAATTTTGATTTATCGGTTAAAATTATAGATAACGATACATACACATATCCTTAACCAAATATTGATTTTGTTTATCAGAATATTTCATATTGAAATGAAATTGATGTGGATTATATCGTTTAACATTTGTGGATGCAGAGAAACAGGTTGGAGGGATCCAACTAGATTCCTCAACATTTATTTTACTGTTTTCATATATTGTGATATATGATGTGATATATAATCTGTTGTTGATTATGGGTGTTTGTATGATATTGATCCTTGTTATATGGTGTTTTAAATACCATAAGAAATACTGGAATGTACAAAGGGAATTTTCAAAGTATATATTGAAAATAAGATATTTATATAAAATCGATGGATTTTATAAAAATTGATTTATTTGGAAAACAAATAAAATGTTTATATAAAATAAATAGAGTATTATAAAAGGAATATTTATTTAGGAACTAAATAGAATTATAAAAGGAATATTTATTTAGGAAATAAATAGAATTATAAAAGGAATATTTATTTAGAATATAAATAGAATTATAAAAGGAATATTTATTTAGAAAATAAATAGAATTATAAAAGGAATATTTATTTAGAAAATAAATAGAATTATAAAAGGGTTAATATAAAATGAATAAAATTATATAAAAGGATTTGTATAGAATAAATAGAATTATGTAAAGTGAATTAAAAATGAGATTTAAGTGTTAGAAAGAAAAAGGAGATTTGTATGAATAATTCTTCAAATAAAAATATAAATAGAATTTGGATATTTGGTCAGACCAGAATAGGCCGACCCACTTTGGTTTGACCCAAATTATGTCCAACCCTACTTTGGTCCGACCCAACTTCAGTCCGACCCAACTTTGGTCCGACCCAACTTTGGTCCGCTCCAACTTTGGTCCGATCCACTTTGGTCCGATCCAACTTTGGTCCAACCCAACTTTGGTCCGACCCAACTATGGTCCGATCCAACTTTGGTCCGATCCAACTTCAGTCCGACCCAACTTCGGTCCGACCCAACTTTGGTCCGACCCAACTTTGATCCGATCCACTTTGGTCCGATCCAACTTTGGTCCGATCCAAAACGTGTATACTGCAATTCAACTCCGATTTCGACTAAAACTGGGCCAAATGGTAAATCCGACGAAACTAACTTATCCAATTCATCCAAAAGGATTACAAGCTTGTTATGAAATCAACAATATCATCAATATGACAATTCTATCGATGATAATGTCAAATTCACCAAAATCACCACAAATATGCATATGAACAAAAACCATAGATCTAACTTGCACATTCGTATGAAATATCATAGAAATTACCTATCTAAACTTGCTAAATCAGATCCTGGGATGATCTATATGAAAATGAACTTACCAATGCATGGATCTAAGGAAAAACACTTGAATTTGATGAAAAACGTGATCTACTACCCATACACTTTATTGAATCCATGTGAGAGATGTAATCCACTCACCGATTCTCCAATACAAGCTAAAATGATAGAATTATGAATCCAGATAGCGAGCAATTCGAACCAAATTCCTCGATCCGATGAATTCACCTTTGAAATGATGTAGATCTAGCCTCCAGTGGTGTATATCTATGATTTCCCTCCTTAGATTTGGATTTTCAATGGTGTAAAGGTGCTAGAGGAAGAAGGAGATCAATGCCTCCAAATGAGAAAATGGGAAAGTAAACCTTTTCCATCCACTCTCACCCCCTATTTATAGGAATCCACTAGCCCACTAATGGGCCTTCCCAAATTCAGCCCATTAGGCTCTCCAAACCTGAACAACCTACTGAAAAACCTTAAAAAAACGATTTCTCCCAAACTGCTGAGCCAAATCTTTAATGTTATGACTCTATGGAAAAGAGATCATCGATTCCTTTCCAATGGCATAGGTCTCACCCTTTGATTCGACCTGAATCAAAAGTTATACCTTGTACAAAACTAACAAGGGCAAAATCGTTGCAAACAAAATCGGTAAAAATTATGGGCATATCTCTTATCCCCATAAGCAACATATTAAAAGATGAGAATGATCCAACCCTTAGGTAATAAAATAAAAATAGTTTACAATCTTCCAATACGTAAAATGCGGGTTGTTACATTCCCCTCCCTCCCCCCCCCCCCCCCCCAAGAATTTCGCCCCCGAAATTCCAAGCAAACACAATAATTCCACATGCCTATCATCCATGAGAAGCCAATTCTATCATCCAAACTAGTAACCATCAAGCCATGCATCCATAGCCTAATCCTAGCACATGGAATTCTATCAAACAATCAATAAGATACAACTACATGACGATGGTACGATATCAAAGGCTCGTACCGACGAAGAGTGTTGGATGACTCGCCCTCATGCCCTCTTCCGTCTCCCATGTACAATCGTCGCCATCTTCACTCCGTTGTACCTAGACTAGCTTAACCGTCTTCCTCCTAAGCTGTTTCGTGCCATTCTCCACAACACGAAGCGGCTTACGAGGTCTCGCAACTCCAGTTTCCACTTCTAGGTCTTCATACTGCTTTGGAGATGCCATCTCGTTCGAATCATGCACGAACTTCCGTAGAAATGACACATGGAAAACATTATGCACACTCGACATCTTCTCAGGTAACTCCAATCTATATGCGAGCTTTCCAATTCGCTCAACTATCGGAAATGGTCCAACGAACCTGGGAGCTAACTTTCCTTTACTTCCAAATCTCACCATATGCTTCAACGGTGAAACCTTCACGAAAACCATATCACCAACGTCGAATTCCAAGTCCTTATGACGCATATCGGCGTAGCTTTTCTGATGATCTTGGGCTGCCTTCATTCGTTGCCGAATGATCTTGATACAATCTGAGGTCTCTCTTATCATTTACGGCCCAAGTACTAACTTATCTTCAGTTTCTAACCAACATGCTGGAGAATTGCATGGTCTCCCATACAATGCCTCGTATGGTGCCATCCCAATGCTGGACAGGTAGCTATTGTTATATGCAAACTCAACCAGATGTAGATGGTCCTTCCATGATCCCCCAAAGTCCAACACACAAGCTCTTAGGAGATCTTCCAAAACTCGATTGACTCTCTCGGTCTGACCATCAGTTTGGGGATGATATGTCATACTCAAGCACAACTCGGTTCCCAAAGCTTCTTGCAAACTCTTCCAAAATCCGCTAGTAAATAACGGATCTCGATCACTCACTATACTCTTTGGGATGCCATGGAATCTAACAATCCATTTCACATAAAGTTCAGCCAGCTTCGACGCTGTCCTAGTCGACGTGACAGGAATGAATCTTGCACTTTTGGTCAAGCAATCCACAATGACCCAAATCCCTTCATTTCCAGCCCCATTTCTTGGTAGTCCATCGATGTTTATTCCCACTTCCATGTAGAAACTTCCAATGGCTGAAGCAAACCACTCGGCTTCTTCTGTTCAGCTTTCACTAACTGACAGTTCATGCACTTGGAAATGAACTTTCCAATATCTCGCTTCATCCCCTCCCAGTAGTAAATTCTCTTCATGTCCTGACACATCTTATTACCATCGGGATGAATCGTCAACTTCGAGTGATGACATTCTCTCAGAACCTCATCTCTCAATCCACCGATATCAGGAACAACTAACTGCCCTTGCTTCCGAAGCCAACCTTCTCGATCGACTTCGAACTCTTTATCTTGTGGCTCTAGCTTCTGGATAAACTCGACATGCTTTGCATCTCACTTTTTGCTCTTGCCAATCCTTTAGATGAGAGTAGGTTTTATAGATAAGCTTGCCAACATTTCAGGTTCCAACTCACACTTTGGCCTGAAACCAAACCTTGCCAAATACTCAAGGCTCTTCCATTCCGTAAACATCGCTCCCAAACTTGTGTGTCTTCGACTCAAAGCATCTGCAACTGTGTTACCTTTACCAGGAGTATAGGCTATATCAAAATCATACGATGCCAGAAATTCTAACCATCATTACTGCCGAAGATTCAAATCCTTTTGGGAGAAAAGATACTTCAACGACTTGTGATCCGTAAACAACTCGAATCGGACTCCCAACAGGTAATGTCATCCACATCTTCAGAGCAAGCATAGTCTCTGCCAACTCCAAATCATGACTTGGGTAATTCTTCTCATGCGGCTTTAGCTGTCGACTTGCGTAGGCCATAACCTTATCCTTTTGCATTAGCACCGCTCCAAACCCGGTACCACATGCATCAGTGTATAGCACTATCTCTTCATTCCCATTTGGAATGGTCAACACAGAAGCACTAGTAAATCTCTCCTTTAGGATTTCGAACGCTTGTTCACACTTTGCATCCCATGTGTATACTTGGTTCTTCTTCGTTAATCCTGACAAAGGTGCAACTATCTTGGAGAAATCCTTGATAAACCGTCGGTAATATCCTGCCAACCCAAGAAAACTCCGAACATCCGCCGCATTCTTAGGTCGATCCGAGTCTTGGATTGCTGCAACTTTAGCGGTGTCAACCGCTATCCCTTTTCCAGAAACTACATGGCCTAAGAATCTCACCTCATCCTTCTAGAGGTGACACTTTGAGAACTTAGCTTTCAAATGATGCTTTCGCAAGATCTCTAACAAAACTCTCAAGTGTGTCTTGTGTTCTTCCTCATTCCTGGAGGAAACCAGAATATCATCGACGAACACAAGCACAAACTTGTTCAACTGATCTCTGAATACCCTATTCATAAGATCCAAGAAATACGCTAGTGCGTTAGTCAACCCGAAAGGCATCACCAACCACTCGAAGAAACCAGATGGTGTACTAAAATCATTCTTTGGTACACTATCCTTGGCCACCCTCAATTGGTGAAATCCCGTTGCCAAATTCATCTAAGAAAACACTTTGGCTTCGTGAAGCTGATCGAACAAGTCTTCAAGCCTTGGCAACGAATATTTGTTCTTCTTACTCACCTTGTTCAGCTCATGATAGTCCACACACAATATTAACGAGCCATTTGCCTTGGTTTCAAACACGACTGGTGCACCCTATTCGGAAACACTTCTCCGAATGAATCTCTTCCTTAGAAGGTATTGAACTCGCACCTCCAATTCTCGCTATTCCTTAGGCGCCATCCGCCTAAGAGGCATGACGATTGGTCTAGCACTCTTGACCAAATCAATCCTAAACTTGATCTCATGATGCGGCGAAAACCCTTTGACCACATCAAAGACATCCTCATACTCATTAGCGATCGACACAAATGAAAAGTCTTCTTATGGGATCATAAGTGAATATAGATAGCTAACGAAGACACCTTCTTTGCACTTACACTCTATCAACACCTTTTGCTCTTCCACATCCCCGACTCTCACCTCTAGCTTCTCGCAATTTACCCTTGCCGTATACCTCTTGAGCCAATCCATGCCGAAGATGATCCCAAACCCAACGAAGTTAAGAACAAAGCAATCACACACAAAAGAGCAACCATGACTCGACAATACTAGACCACGACACAACATGCACAAACTAGACGAACCCCCAACTGGATTAGTTACGATCAATGGTCTATCACATATCTCGGGTTCCAAACCTAAGCGACACACAAGCTCATTGCAAATGAATGAATGTGATGCCCCGGTATCAAACAAAACTCGAACTAAAACACCATGAACAGAAAGAGTACCTTGCACCATGACACCCTTTCCCTTCTCCTCTGCAGTAGGAGCCCTCAAAGATGATGGCACTACCCCCAAAGCATAAGCCTTAACCACTTGCTTCCCTTTGGCTGATTCTGGACAATCTTTCTTCTCATGTCCTGGCTTCCCACACTTGAAGCATTTCTTCTCAGATTTAGGATTCTTGCATTCACTAGCAAAATGGCCCTTCTGCCAACAATTGAAGCAAGTCACTTCTCCCTTCTGCTTCTTTTGGCCATCCTTTCCTTTCTGTTGTTGTTGCTTCCTTTTCTTATTATTACCACCCTGTTGTGGTTTCTGTTCCTCCTTACTTGTAGCAACAGACATCTTCTTAGGGAAAAGACTTTCATGCCTCAAATCCTTCTCAACGATCTTCTCAAAGTTATCATCGAGATGATCCACATCCCCAAGATATTCATCCAATCCCAAGACAAACTTTTCATTCTTTTGATAAGGAGTATCCACATAGGAATGAGCATACTTTGACAGAGCCTCGAAGTTAGAAATATAGTCAAGAACTGGGCGACCATTCTGCTTAGGTTCCACGAACCTCTTAAACATAACAGACTTTTACATGGTGGAGATAAATTTTTCTTCAAACTCAGCTTGGAACAACTCCCATGAAATATCCTCTTCAAGGGTCTCAAATGTGATAGAGTTCCACCAGTCCATTTTTCTGCCCACTAACTGCCTTAATGCAAGCTTCCTCTTTGTTGCATCATCAATGACCATGTCTTTGAAAATCCTAACACAAGTATCCATCCACATCAGGACTTCTTCAACTGGCTCAGTGCCTTTGAATTGTTTTCCTCCCAACGAAGAAATGTCTTTGCATTGCTTTGCAAATTCTACAGCTCCAGGCACTCGGACTCCAACATCAACCGTAGCTGCCAATGGAGCGGGGTTCCTTCGAAGGCATGCTTCAAACATAGCTTCTAACATGGCTGGGTTGTCTTGTTCCCCGCCATTACCCCCTCCAGTATTAGCTTCCCTAGCAGCGTGTCTTGATGATCGTCTACTCATTCAAATCTGCAATTTAGAATAATTAGCACTTCCAAGAAAAACTGCTAAAGAATACAACCGCTACTACTATATATGCTAATATATAGTAAGCATCCAACTGAAATCTACAAGTATGTCTCTCATACGTGATTACATCTTAGAACTTTAGCTAAAATCGTTAACCAAAGCTCTGATACCAAATGTGACGACTGTCCACAGACCCCGCACTATACAAGAGGAATAATGCGCTGAAAGGTGTGCCAGGCGGCTATGGACGATCATCAAGGTATGGTAGATAAGCGAAACCTGTCATAAACTTATAGCGCAAGGATAAAATATAATAGAACATATACAACATGTAGTGATAGTGAACTAGAAAACACTAAACTTTCATGATAACTAGAAAGTATTTCCCATACACGTGGATAACAACAATAGTGTTTGTACAATTTGCCTCACTACAACACTCAGAGAAATAGAAAATAGCGAAAACAAATACTAGATAGTAATAAAACTGGTACATGAGCCTCCTGCTCGCCATCAATCAGCCTCGTCGTCCTCACTAAAGCAATACCTGCCACCTGTTACTCAGTCTTCCCATCCACAACCGGATGAACAGTCTAAGGTAATAAGAGGAAACATAAAACCTTGAGTCAGACAACAGTCTTAGTGAGCGATAAAATAGCTAACAAAATTCATTAGTAAAGTATATGAGAATGGGTAAATAATCAACTAATCTAGCCAGCTTCAGAGAAGAACTCTCAATTTCCTTCCCCATTACATGACAGTGATAGCCTTTACAATCCATACACCCAAAGGAATAACAATTCAGTCATGGCAATTAAAGCATCCATTTATATATGGCAAAGCAACTCAATCATGATCACAACATGCATTCGAACGTCCATGACTGACTGTGGCTATCACCACCAACCTTGCTTTGGAACCCTTATTATCATATGACTAGCTAACAATTTGCCGTCAATTGTCAAGGACCACACACGACACCCCGGTTGTTGCAAAACTCCTCATGTTATACTCAACACATGCTACACGCTATACTCAACATGTGTCTAGGCGATACATGACGCCCAAAGCACTCGACCTACAATTGGCCCTCAATTGTACCTTTGCTTTGAGTCCACTAGAACCTACGACAATGATAATTCCTCGGCCTTCATCTCTCTAGTCGTTATAAATTACGACTATTAATTAGCTCAGAACACCTTAGAACTGCCACTTCACACGAACTCAATACATCCTTGAGTTGTCTCCTCATTTGTTGCATACAATGAACAACAAACACTTTTCAACACTTCCAAACTTCCCAATTGAATTCACTTTGAAGTCACATCAACACCGGAAGTGTCTGACCAGAAACAGTCGATTAGAAATGGCAAAAATGGCTGACCAGAATAGGCTGACCTACTTTGGTCCGACCCAACTTATGTCCAACCCAACTTCGGTCCGACCCAACTTCGGTCCGACCCAACTTTTGTCTGACCACTTTGGTCTAATCCAACATTCATCCGACCCAACTTTGGTTCGATCCAACTTTGATCCGATCCAACTTTGGTCCGATCCAACTTCAGTCCAACCCAACTTTGATCGGACCCAACTTTGGTCCTATCCACTTTGGTCCGATCCAAAACGTGCATATTGCAATTCAACTCCGATTTCGACCAAAACTTCGCAAAACAATAAATCTGACGAAATTAACTTATCCAATTCATCCAAAAGAATTACAAGCATGTTATGAAATCAATAATATAATCAATATGACAATTCTATCCATGATAATGTCAAATTCACCAAAATCACCACAAATATGCATATGAACAAAAACCATGGATCTAGCTTGCACATTCATATGAAGTATCATAGAAATTACCTATCTAAACTTGCTAAATCAGATCCTAGGGTGATCTATATGAAAATGAACTTACCAATGCATGGATCTAAGGAAAAACATTTGAATTTGATGAAAAACATGATCTACTAGCCATACACTTTATTGAATCCATGTGAGAGATGTAATCCACTCACCAATTCTCCAATACAAGCTAAAATGATAGAACTATGAACCCGAACAGCAAGCAATTCGAATCAAACTCCTCGATCCGATGAATTCACCTTTGAAATGATGTAGATCTAGCCTTCAGTGGTGTAGATCTATGATTTCCCTCCTTAGATTTGGATTCTTAATAGTGGAAAGGTGTTAGAGGAAGAAGGAGATCAATGCCTCCAAATGAGAGAATGGGAAAGTAAACCTTTTCCCTCCACTCTTACCCCCTATTTATAGGATTCTACCAGCCCACTAATGGGCCTTCCCAATTCAGCCCATTAGGCTCTCCAAACCTGAACAACCAACTGAAAAACCTTAAAACAACGATTTCTCCCAAACCGCTGAGTCAAATCTTTAATGTAACCACTCTACGGAAAGATAATCATCAATTCCTTTCCAATGGCACATGTCTCACCCTCTGATTCGACTTGAGTCAAAAGTTATACCCCGTACAAGACTGACAGGGGGGAAATGGTCACAAACAGAATCGGTAAAAATTATGGACATGTCTCACATCCCCATAAGCAACATATTGAAAGATGAGAATGATCCAACTCTCAGGGAATAAAACAAAAATAATTTACGATCTTCTGACATGTAAAATGCAGGTTGTTACAGGCAGTCACCGGTAGAAGACAAATAGAGAGTATATTGCTGGTGAAAAAAGGTGTAGGAGAGGTCAAACGGTCGAGGATAATCAACGATCTGCGGCCAGTGATCAAATAAAGATGCAGATCTGATGTGAACTAGGCACGATAATCGCTAATGACAATGGCAGTGGACTAAGAACATATATAAACACGATCAAGAGAGGGGATTTGACCCCGATGATGAAAGCAAATTCTGAGGAGCGAAAACAACAATTCCTAATCTCAATTTGAATTGTGAAAAGCTAATGAATCGTCAATCTTAGATCTGGATCTCTGTTGCAGCCTTTCAGCGAGCTTTGATTCCATAAAAGCGGGAATGACAATCTTTTATTGAAGAACAGAAAAGTGATGTACAATGTTATTTGCAAAAGAGAAATTATGAAACGATAATTAATTTTATACAATGCAGTATGTGTATATAAGAAAACAAATAAGGCCCACGGCCCATACTCTAGTCCAATGGTCTAATAGTGATAGCTTACGTGATATCTCTTCAGTCATTATCTTATTTGATGGAAGGACAAATCTAAGGGGTGGAACAACCCAAAATGGAGAGGTGGAAAATGAAGAATAGAAGTGGTAAGGTTAGAATGATGTTAAAAGTGAACCAGAAAGAGAGGGTCTTTGATGGTATCCATTTGGATGAGAGCTAAGTAAAAGAGTCTAAGGTCAAGGATATCGAGAACACTATAGGATTGAGATCTGCAAGCTACATACCAGTTTACAAGAATTTTGGGGGAGATTCAAATTAGAGGAAATTGGTATTGATTTTAACCCAAAAGATTCTCAAGCCATATTGTATTTGTCATCCAATTTTATTCATTGATTACTGGATATTTCAATTGATGAAAGAATTGATAAGGAATAAGTCCAGTAGCTTGGAATATATCAATATTCAAACAAAATAAAATAAAAAATAAAACCAAATATTTGGCAAAGTTTCTAACATGAAAAATTGATTGACACCAACGTATTTTTTATCTATACAATTGGTATCGACATGTTCAGTACCGATTGATTTTAAAACCTCAAGAATAATAGAAGGAAAGAATGCATATAATTAAACTAAGATTTAGAAAACAAAGACATGTTTATGTGATTTTAGATATTGATTTGGTTACTTTACAAGCTTGTAACCCAAGCTATAGAGGAAAAATAAATGAAGTTTTGACATATAAAAACTTGTCAGTGCTGATATATATTTTTGCACTAAAAGACTTGTGCGACGACCTACTCTTCATGTCGAAAGTTCATATATAAAAGAAATGGCACGTTCAAACTGAAAGTGGTGAAATTCACATTTATACTTATTTATAAAATAGCAGTTAATCTTCAACTAGGAGGAGGATTGATCTTTGACATCTTCTACGAGTATATTTTTATGTCCAAGTGAGCCTGCATTTACTCACAATGTACAAAATTTGAGTTTTCACCTCCGATGGTAGATTTTGATAGTATCATTACTAACTAAAATTAAAGCTAAAGACTAAGAAAATTAAAAACAGTTATAAAAACCATTTCTTACAGCACCAAAGTTTTACCTTTCTTTTTTTCCCCTTCAGTCTATTTTTACATTATTAGAAATGGAAATATTAATTGTACTTTAACATGCATATGCTCTTTTAACAAATATTGGCTCTAAGTGGAAATTTATATGAATACACGATCACTTCACAACATGACATTACGTTATTTTATTAATTGCGAGAATTCAATGAACATTAAATCTTTTCAATTTTTTTAAAGACCCTCATTCATTAACGGAAGTTAATAATTATTTTACAACCTCCACCATCAATCACTTTCTAGTTGTCCATTAATGGAATTTTGCTATCAGTTTATCACCAATAAAACTACTTTGGGACTATGAAATATTTTATACTTTAGCACACATCCATCCATTAATTTTGTATTAAATAAAAATAAATGTCTCTAACTATTATTTGCGCGCACTTAGGGACATTTTATAGTTATGGTATAACTTCAGTCGGTGCAATCTTAGACTGTTATTAGCAAGAGGAAAAATAAAATACATAATTAAAACAATCTAATTGTCCAAAGTTATCAATTTTAATCAATTAGAGATAAAAGGAGATCATAAAATGATTGCACTTTCAATAGCCATATATTTGAAGTAAAAGACATACAAGGTATATATGCATTTCTTGATGAATTTGTATTAGATATGTTTATAACATAATTATTTTTATTTTCTTTGTAATGTCAAATTAGGTTTTGATATCCATTTTCATGATTATAATTTATTTATTTCTAATGTCTTTTAACCCAAATTAAGCTTTTACATAAGTTATTGGTTACTGTAATTTTATTTTACTTCGCGTGCATTACATGGAAATTTATAACATTCTGTGTGATACGGCTTCTGCTACATGCATGTTCCTATTAAATAAGAAAGCTAATGCCCTGGCTTTTTTTAACAAAACAACATTAGTTGAAAATGAAAATCCATAAATTCCTACAAAATACGTGGTGAGAATCATGTGAACTCATTCTAAAATATTAAAAAAATCATATAAACAAAGCTTCTAACTCCAACCACTCAAACAGCTATTTCCATATATTATTATTTTTTTTGAAAATTGGAAACTATTATTGCAAATACCAATCATATACTTCATTTATATGCCTCATCAAAGCCTTATGTCCCCCATAACCTATATGGGTACCACATAAGAAAAAAGAGCACATATAAAATCCATATATTGACATTACATCATCAAAACCTCTATAACCAACAATACAACCATCCCAACAACAACACGACTAAAACAAACCAACATCAACATGCCCAAAAAACAAACAATCTACATAATCTCAGCCTGTATCTAAAAGTTCAACACCCCACTGCCTCAAGAAATCTTCATTAACCATTGATCTTTTTGTCTTTGTACCATTTTTATTCAACAAGTATTTGATTTCTCTTTCTATCATCTGCAGTCTCGTCTCTTTTGCAACTTTCCTGCCATTAAAAACTCTCGCATTTCTCTCTTTCCAGATTTGGTACATAACCACTACGTATACTACACATGCTATGTCAAGCAGATGTTTTTTACTCTTGAAAATATTCAGTATCTTCAATTGTATAGTTGGAACAGTTGGAACAAAAAGGATGCAATTTCTCGACTAGAGGTGGAGTTACAAGAGTTTGGAGGGGCAATAAGGAGCTTCTGCGCGCAAAACGGGAAAATGATAACGTTTATAAATTGCTTGGAAAAACGGTGGAGAATGTTATGAGTTCTCAAATTGGATTAGGAGAGGCGAGTTCATCTGAATCAAGGTGGAGCCATCAACGTAAAGCCACAAAGTCTACAAGGAGGCCATTGTGGTATTACAAGCAATTTTGAGATCTTTTATGCAGCGCATCTCATTAGGGAAATGCATAGTTTGGGGGTGGTTTTTTGAGGGTTGGAGTGATTTCATATCAAGGTGGAGTGTTATGGTTTGTGATATTCATCACATGGATATTAAAGTGGAGATATTGGAAGTTGCGGGATTTTAGGATCTGTTGACCAAGTTTTATGGATTTGTTCATATATTTTAGGGAAAGTTTTATTTTGAAAAGGTTTTAAGGAGTATTTATTTCTGAGATATTTTAGGGCCCAATTAGGTTTAGATCTAGTCTTTCTATTTGCCTATATAAGCATCTCATTAGGGAGAGATTTACTTGTACTTTTGAGTGAGAAAAACTTGTTTTTTTTTTAGGGATTGAGATATCTTCTCGATTTTAGGTCTTTCTCTGTAATTAATTGGTGGAATAATAAAGGTTTATTTGGTGGAATTTGCTTGTTATTGTTATCTTGTTCACTCTTCCAAAATCTAATTGTGTAGTGATCTCGGGAAACCCTAACATCCATAACATCAAAACCAAGTTTTCACATCAGAGAAGACCAAATAAACCAAGAATATTCACGTTGGAAAAAAAGATGACTTACAATTTCTTCACCGTTGTTGCAAAGAAGACATCCAATCTCCTCAACAATACCAAATCTTCTAAGCCTCCCTCTTGTATTCAATCTGTTACTTACAGCTAAGAAAGCAATCATAGACATTCTCTTTGAATTCTTTTTATGCCAAATTACTTTGAAAAACTCTTTAACTGGTTGCCTACACCTAACTTTAGCCCATGCATTATAAAATGAAAATTGACAATCTTCACCCCATTCATAAAAGTCTCCAGAAGCATCAAGTTTAACCTTTACTTGATTAACAGTTTCTTGGATTTCAATTGTAGCACGATGCAAATTTCCTACTAATTCACCTTCAGAAACTATACAAGAAACCAAATCATCATTTCTACCAAGTATTGTTAATCTAGATAGGCCAATAATATCAACTAGGCATCTATCATTAATCCAGGATTCATACCATAAAGAGGTTGATGCACATTAACAATAGCTTTACTCAAAAATTGTCTACCATAATTTCTATGCCTTAACATTGTTTTCCAAGGGCTTGAGGCATTATTATCAACATTTAATTCCAAAATTGCTTACCCCAACAATATTTTCTCTGCATCCATTGACTCCACAATGTTGAACTTGTTAAATATTTCCATAGCATTTTAATTCCAGCTGCTCTCTTCAAATATGAAAAAGACTTTAATCTAATACCACCTTCTAACTTTGGTAAACAAAGCTTTTCCCATTTTATCTTGTGTGCAGCCCCTCCCCAAAAAAATCAGCACATAACATATGAATTTTATCAATCACATGCTCAGGTAATTGATATACAAATACAGGTGTTATTACTGATTGGATAAGTTCAGCTCTACCTGCAAAGCTTAGAAATTTCACATCCCAACTTTGAATTTTCTTTTGAACACTATTGAGAAGAGATTGACATTCATTATAATGAACATAATTGGATGACAATTGTACTCCAAGATATCTAACTGATAGTTGGCCTAACTGAGCTCCCAAAACTAAAGTGATTTCCTGCACATTCCTAGCATATGCACTAAAAAATACCTTAGTTTTATTTTCACTTACTATAAGACCAGAAAAGTGCTTAAGTTTTTCAAATATACTTCTCAATGAGAATACACACACGGGCAAAGTTTTACCAAAAATCAATAAATCATCTGCATACAAGAGGTGAGAAACAATGGCTCAAAACTGTTAACTGGAAAGAATTTCTTCTGATGTAACAACCCGAAATTTCAGAACGAATTTTAAATCTTAATTTAAGCTATTTTGAGGAATTTGGAGTATAAATTTGTTATTTTTATGAAATAAAAAATTAAAATAACTTTAAAATTATTTTTTATATACTATTTGATTTAAAATAAACTCAGGAAAATTATTAAATTAAATTATTGAATATAAATTGGTACTAAATAAAATTTATGATATTATTAATGGGATTATTAATTTTTGCTTAAAGATTGTTTGGGAATAATGTGTTCATTATAAAAGAAATAAATTTCAATACATACATTTATAAACTTTGTGCCGAATAAACGAGATTTACATGACTAATCGGTTTGAATTTTTAATGTTAAGATTCCTTTGTTGTTTAATACGAACGTTATAGAAAGGCAAGAGTTGCTATTGTTATTAATCAAGAAATGAATTATTTTAATTTTCATATGGTAATTTGGTTTAAAAGGAAAGATGTATGGTTAATGTGAACATGGACTTTTATTTTTGAACATAGCATTTATTATTAAAAATGAGATGGCGTTCAAACATTTTTACCAAGATCTAACGATATTACAAGTTTGAACCGTAACAATGAAAATAAGATTAACTTTGAAATAAATCTTGAAATTAATTTTGGTAAGAAAAGATATGCCTATGCTTGGAATTCAATTTAGGATTTGGATAATTATTTAACATTCATTCTAAAAATAAAATAAAAGGAGCGCATTGTGAATATTGTATTTAGATAAACGTGGTTAAAATTTATGATGTTAACCAATAGAAAACCGTTTAAATGCTTAAAACTTGACTTTAGTACTAAAATCAATAAAGTCTGTTTAAGGAAGGATTTATTGATTTTGAACAAAGAATTTATTTACATAGCAACAAATCATTTATTCATTTCTAATCAAACCATTAAGATAGTGGTAATTAAACATAAGTTTGAAGTTTTAATGGTGATTAATTTTAGTAGACCAATAAGTCTAAATTTATTACCATATACAATTAATGTAACAAAAACATTATAACTTTATATGTAATTTAAACTTTGAATTAAAGAGAGTAGTATATTAAGAAGGAAAATTTTATCATTGGCAATTTCAAATTGAAGTTTAATATAAATAGTGATTAATATTGTTTTAAACAAACTGCTAAATTTATTTCATGATAAGAAAAATTAAAATCAACAGCCAAATTAAAGCCAATAGTGCTTACATGGTAAAGAATATCATCACATTAGTTCTCATTTCAAATTTGTCTAGTAAATCATAAGGGTTTTGCTATTTTCTTTGTAAAACAACCAACATCATCTTATTTTGAATAAGAGCATATCTAACTTCTAGTTCTTTGCTCAAAAAAATTATATTGTTGGCCTTATTTTATAGAATTTGATAGTGTCAAAGGTGGAGAAAAATAATCTTCAATATTACATCTAGATTTCACACCTAAAGGTTCAGCATAAATTAGAATGGCATTAGAAAGACAACATGGACAAACATAGCTAGAATAAATTACAAAAAATATTGCAATAATTTGATTTCATTCCTAATTTAAGAAATTGCTTAAATTAGAACAAATTAATTCTCTTCTATGAAATCAAACACAATGGTAATTGTTAACCAAGTCATAGAAAAATCCGAGAAACTTGCAACTTTGTACATTCACATGATAGACAAATTATTCCATCTTTCTTTTCTGCTTTCCTCAAATTCACCGCCTCCTTTCTCTCACCTTCATTGTCCTCATTAATCACGCATCCATCCTTACTTTAACACGTATTCAATGCATGTGTTTCAATCTATCATTTATTTTCTTTCCGTAAACTCACTACCTCCATTCTCTCCACTTTATTTCTTCATTAATAATGCATTTATCTCTTTCCATCATTCTACTAATTTACTTCCCTTATTTTTATTAATTTATTTCTCTTCACTCTATTTTAACGTGTCTTATTTACATGTTCTCATTTCTTATATTTCCATTCTCTTATTTTTCCTTTCCTTTTTTTCCCTTCATTTTTTCCTTTTTTTCTTCAAAAACTAATGGACCCATGTGTATATTTCTATTCTTTTTATTCCTATCTATTCAATTGAATACCTTCTCATTTTTCTCTTTTCTTATTTTGTTTTGACATTTGAATGGGAGATAAGTATTTCCATCTCATCCTTAGTCAACAATTCATTTTCTTTGTACATTTTGTTTTGAAACTAAATGCGCCACCATAGCCAATTCATTTTCTTTGTAACATAACAACATATGAAGAGACACAAGTGATAAATAAGGTATTCTTTTCAATTTCCTTCCTCATTTTTCTCTTCTTCTCTACGGATATCTTCTATAAATTCTAGATCTCATTCTTCCTCTCCATATAAAAAAAATCTAAATCTAAATTCCTTTCTACCTTCATCAACCTCCTTTTCCAAATAAAAACAAAAGAATTGCGGTATCTTCTTCTTAAATTTTTCTTCCAACATCCTTCTCAACAGAAAAGAAAAAAAAATCATTAATTTTCAAATTTGCTGCTTAAGATTGGTCGTTTGTTTCTTGTCTTCCTCATATCCACGCAAGGTGGGAATCTCTAAACAATAAAGGGCTTGTTAGTTAACTATTTGCTAGATAATTATGTGATTTATCTCATGATTTACTTTGTGTAAGTTTTCAACATCAATGCAAATTGAAATATAATAGTTGATGCTTTGTTTGGTGTTTATGCCATGTTTATTGGTTGTTTTTTGTTGTTGCCTCTTTGATGTCAATTTATTGCTATCATTGTGCCTCTGTAAACCATGTTAATGGTGATGTTCATTATGTTGTCTTGATGTATTTCTCGTACTCTATTATGTAAACCATGCTAATGCTCATGTTCATCATGTTGTCTTATGTATCTCTCATACCCTATTATGTAAATTGAAGTACACATGTTGATATACAAACCTTGCCTATTTGAATAAATTTGAATAAATTTGAAATACGTTAGTATGCATGCTTGCTTAGTTTTATTAAAATATGTCATGAAACGAAATATCCATTAGTTAGATAAAAATATGATTTTTAGAAAATATATGCATATTATAGATTGTATAAGCATCGTATAAAATATAAATGTGTTGTATAATGATATGTATGTGTTGTAGAAAATCATATATGCGTGGTAGAAAATTGTCATGAGAAGAAATAATTATTAGTTTGTTAAAAATAATTTTTTTTAACATATGTGTGCAACATATAAAATTGACATATTATGGTTGATTGATTGAATGGATTGTGCTCGACCAGTTTATGAGAAAAATATGCTTTTACATTTAGCATTGGGTTGGGTAGAAATATTTGTATGCTAACACCTCGTGAAACACTTCACGATTTGACTATGAGGTGTTTAGCGATGTTGTTTGTTTCATTTCAAAATTAATAAATGTTTTTTTAAAATGATATCTTCTTAAGTAAAAAGAAATATTATTTCCAATTTTGGATAGTGAATATTTTATAAAAATATTTTATAAAACAGAAAGGATTTCGAGGGCTAAACCCAATGATTTCGAAATGATTTAGAACTTTATTATGTGAAGTACTATAGATTTGAAGTACTTTTGATTATTATGTTGTGAAATGATTTTCTCTACTTCGGGGTATAAAAATGTTTTAGTATATAGCTAAAGATGCGGGTGACCCGACGACTAAAAGCCCAGGGGATGGTGGTGGATGACAGCGGTGTAGGCTTCCCCGTTAGGTGGGATGGTGCATCTTCAGTGTAGGCTTCCCCCATAGGTGGGAAGGTTCATATATATATATATATATACATATATATATATATATATCGAGTTGGTTAGGGCGTTCCCGTAACCCTGTCTGAGGGAAACCGATATTTGGTTGTATACTTGTTTGTATACATTATGATGTTTTTGAAAATTCATATTTCCAAATGTTATGTTTTGAGATCCCGAAGTGAAATCTACTTTGATATGAAATACATATATGTATTTCAAATGATTTGAAATAAGAAATCAGGAAATAAAGTCCAAAGAAATCATTTCTGTAAAGTGAATTGGATTTTTAAATCTGAGTTTGGGGATTAGGCCTGAATGGGTAGATTAAGGAATTGCATGTTGATTGATGCATTATTGATTTATATTTTTATTTATGATAGTAGTATATGCATTGGCAATCTAGTGGAGTAAACCCGTTCCACGTTAACGGTATGGTCCCGTTATATGCCTTACACATGAATAGTTGATTATAACAGTAAAATTTCTCATACCAGTTCCATGACTGACTCGTAGTTTGTTTCACTTGCAAACTCGGGTGCCCATATTTTCCACATGGGCAGTCGAGTAGTTTGTTTTGCAGATACTTATTTTAAGCAGGATTCTTGATTGAAGCTTAAAGCTGTGTCCAGAGCGTTGATAGTCTTCCGTTATGTTAGCTTATTTGTTCCGCTATGCATTGTATTACATTTATTGTAAATTTATCTTCCGCTGTATTATTATTTCAATGTACTATGATATTTTATACTCTAATGTAACATTATTATGATGTAAAAAAAGTCTTATGTTGTTGTTATGATGTTGTTGTATACCCAAAGCTAGCGTATATGAGGATTTCCGAATTTCGAATAGGGCCTTGCAGTCGATTTGAAGGGCGGGGATTTTCGGGTCACTACAATTGGTATCAGAGCTTTGGTTTATTCAAATCTTTGGGGTACAACTCATTAGAAAGGAACAAAAGACTCATCAGAGGTAGGATTAGAAATATCCTATAAAAGAATACTCACTAGAGATTGGATCATTAGTATCCTAGAATGAGAAAACTTATTAGAGACTGGGTTAGTAATGCCCTACAATGAGTTGAGAGTATTATGTATACGAGATAGCATAATCGTGATATGGAATACGAACTTGCTATCTTCTTTTCATAGCTTTGTTCGTTTTCGATGACGAAAAGTTTTAAGTGGGGGAGATTATAACAACCCAGAATTTCGGAACGAATTTTAAATTTTAATTTAAGCTATTTTGAGGAATATGGAGTATAAATTTGTTATTTTTATGAAATAAAAATTTGAAACAACTTTAAAATTATTTTTTATATACTATTCGATTTAAAAAAACTCAGGAAAATTATTAAATTGAATTATTGAATCTAAATTGGTACTAAATAAAATTTATGATATTATTAATGGGATTTATTAATTTTTGCTGAAAGATTGTATGGAAATATTGTGTTTATTATAGAAGAAATAAATTCTAATACACACATTTATAAACGTTGTGCCGAACAAATGAGATTTACACGATAAACTGGTTTGAATTTTTAATGTTAAGATTCCTTTATTGTTTAATACGAACGTTATAGATAAGCAAGAGTTGCTACCGTTATTAATCAAGAAATGAATTATTTTAATTTTGATCTAGTAATTTGATTAAAAGTTAAGATGTATAGTTAATGTGAACATGGACATTTATTTACTATTAAAAATGAGATGGCGTTCAAACATTTTTACCAAGATCTAACGGTATTACAAGTTTGAACCGTAACAATGAAAATACGATTAACTTTGAAATAAATCTTGAACTTAATTTTGGTAAGAAAAGATATGCCTACGCTTGGAATTAAATTTAGGATTTGGATAATTATTTAACATTCATTCTAAAAATAAAATAAAAGGAGCGCATTGTGAATATTGTATTTAGATAAACGTTGTCAAAATTTAAGATGTTAATCAATAGAGAACCGTTTGAATGTTTAAAACTTGACTTTAGTACTAAAATCAATAAAGTTTGTTTAAGGAAGGATTTATTGATTTTGAACAAAGAATTTATTAACATAGTAAAATATCGTTGATTTATTTCTAATTAAACCATTAAGTTAATGGTAATTAAACATAAGTTTGAAGTTTTAATGGTGATTAATTTTAGTAGACCAATAGGTCTAAATTTATTACCGTATTATTTATAGTACAATTAATGTAATAAAAGCGTTCTAACTTTATATGTAATTTAAACTTTGAATTAAAAAGAGTAGTATATTAAGAAGGAATTTTTTATCGTTGGCAATTTCAAATTGAAGTTTAATATAAATAGTGATTAATATTGTTTTAAACAAACTGCTAAATTTATTTCATGATATGACAAATTAAAATCAACAACCATATTGAAACAAATAGTGCTTACATGGTAAATAATATCATCACATTAATTCTCATTCCAAATTTGTCAAGTAAATCGTAAGGGTTTTGCTATTTTCTTTGTAAAACAACCAACATCATCTTATTTTGAATAAGAGCATATCTAGCTTCAAGTTCTTTGCTCACAAAAATTATATTGTTGGCCTTCTTTTTAAGATTTTGATAGTGTCAAAACTGGAGAAAAATAATCCACAATATTATATCTAGATTTCACACTCGAAGGTTCAACATAAATTAGATTGTCATTAGAAAGACAATGTAGACAAACAAAGCTGGAATAAATTACAAAAAATATTGTAATAATTTGATTTCGTTCCTAATTTAAGAAATTGCTTAAATTAGAACAAATTAATTCTCTTTTATGAAATCAAACACAATAGTAATTGTGAACCAAGTCATAGAAAAATCCAAGAAACTTACAACACTGTAAATTCGCATGATAGACAAATTATTCCATCTTTCTTTTCTACTTTCCTCAAATTCACAGCCTTCTTTCTCTCTCCTCCATTGTCCTCATTAATCACGCATCCATCTTTATTTTAACATGTATTCAATGCATATGTTTCAATCTATCATTTATTTTCTTTCCCTAAACCCACAACCTCCATTCTCTTCACTTTATTTCTTCATTAATAACGCATTTATCTCTTTCCATCATTCTACTAATTTACTTCCCTTATTTATATTAATTTATTTCTCTTCACTCTGTTTTAACGTGTCTTATTTACATGTTCTCATTTCTTATATTAACATTCTCTTATTTTTCCTTTCCTTTTTTTCCCTTCATTTTTTCCTTTTTTCTTCAAAAACTAATGGACCCACATGTATATTTCTATTCTTTTTATTCCTGTCTATCTAATTGAATACCTTCCCATTTTTTCTCTTTTCTTATTTTATTTTGAAATTTGAATGAGAAATAAGTATTGCCATCACTGCCTTAGTCAGCAATTCATTTTCTTTGTATATTTTGTTTTGAAACATAAATGAGAAATGAATGCGCCACCCTAGCCAATTCATTTTCTTTCTAACGTACAACATATGAAAAGACAAAAGTGAGAGATAAATAAGGCATTCTTTTCGATGTCCTTCCTCATTTTTCTCTTCTTCTACGAATATCTTCTATAAATTCTAGATCTCATTCTTCCTCTCCACATAAAAAAATCTAAATCTAAACTCCTTTCTACCTTCATTAGCCTCCTTTTCCAAATAAAAACAAAAGCATTACGGTATCCTCTTATTCTTAAATTTTCTTCCATCATCCTTCTCAAAAGAAAAGAAAAACAATCTTTAATTTTCAAATTTGCTGCTTAAGATTGGTCGCTTGTTTCTTGTCTTCCTCATATCCGCACAAGGTGAGAATCTCTAAATGATAAAGGGCTAGTTAGTTAACTATTTGTTAGATAATTGTGTGAGTTATCTCACGATTTACTTTGTGCAAGTTTTTCAACATCAATGCAAATTGAAATATAATAGTTGATGCTTTGTTTGGTGTTTATGCCATGTTTATTGGTTGTCTTTTGTTGTTACCTCTTTGATGTCAATTTATTTTTATCATTGTGCCTTTGTAAACCATGTTAATGGTGATGTTCATTATGTTGTCTTGACGTATTTCTCATGCTCTATTCTGTAAACCATGTTAATGCTCGTGTTCATCATGTTGTCTTGATGTATCTCTCATACCCTATTATGTAAATTGAAGTACACATGTTGATATAAAGACCTTGTCTAGTTGAATAAATTTGAAATACGTTAGTATGCATGCTTGCTTAGTTTTATTAAAATATGTCATGAAATGAAATATTCATTAGTTAGATAAAAATATGATTTTTAGAAAATATATGTGTATTATAGATTATATAAGCATCGTATAAAATATAAATGCGTTGTGTAATGATATGTATGTGTTGTAGAAAATCATATATGTGTGGTAGAAAATTGTCATGAGAAGAAATAATTATTAGTTTGTTAAAAATACGATTTTTAACATATGTGTGCAACATATAAAATTGACATGTTATGATTGATTGATTGAATGAATTGTGTTCGACCAGTTTATGAGCAAAATATGCTTTTACATTTAGCATTGAGCTGGATAGAAATATTTGTATGCTAACACCTCGTGAAACACTTCACGATTTGACTATGAGGTGTTTAGCGATGTTGTTTGTTTCATTTAAAAATTAATGAATGTTTTTTAAATGATATTTTCTTAAGTAAAAATAAATGTTATTCCCGATTTTGGACAGGGAATATTTTATAAAACAGAAAGGATTTCGAGGGCTAAACCCGATGATTTCAAAATGATTTAGAAATGTATTTTGTGAAGTACTATAGATTTGAAAGTACTTGTGATTATTATGTTGTGAAATGATTTTCCCTACTTCAGGATATAAAAATGTTATAGTATATGGCTAAATATGCGGGTGACCCGTCGACTAAAAGCTCGGGGGATGGTAGTGGTTGACAGCGGTGTAGGCTTCCCCCTAGGTGGGATGGTGCATCATCAGTGTAGGCTTCCCCCATAGGTGGGAAGGTGCGCATATATATATCGAGTTGGTTAGGGCGTTCCCGTAACCCTATCTGAGGGAAACCCGATATTTGGTTGCATACTTTTTTGTATACATTATGATGTTTTTGAAAATTCATATTTCCAAATGTTTTGTTTTGAGATCCCGAAGTGAAATCTACTTTGATATGAAATCCAGATATGCATTATAAATGATTTGAAAAAAGAAATCAGGAAATAAAGTCCAAAGAAATCATTTCTGTAAAGTGAATTGGATTTTTAAATCTAAGTTTGGGGATTAGGACTGAATGGGTAGATTAAGGAATTGCATGTTGATTGATGCATTATAGATTCATATTTTTATTTATCGTAGCAGTATATGCATTGGCAATCTAGTGGAGTAAACCCGTTCCGCGTTAGCGGCGTGGTCCCATGATATGCCTTACACTTGAATAGTTGATTATAACAGTAAGATTTCTCATACCAGTCCCATGACTGACTCGTTATTTGTTTCACTTTCAAACTCAGGTGCCCATATTTTCCACATGGGCAGTTGAGTAGTTCGTTTTGCAGATACTTATTTTAAGCAGGGTTCTTGATTGAAGCTTAAAACTGTGTCTAGAGCGTTGATAGTCTTCCGCTATGCTAGCTTACTTGTTCTGTTGTGCATTGTATTACATTTATTGTAAATTTATCTTCCGCTGTATTATTATTTCAATGTACTCTGATATTCTGTACTTTGATGTAACATTATTATGACGTAAAAAAAGTCTTCTGTTGTTGTTCTGATGTTGTTGTATACCCAAAGTTAGCGTATCTGAGGATTTTCGACATTCAATAGGGCCTTGCGGTCGATTTGAAGGGCGGGAATTTTCGGGTCACTACATCTGAAGTGTCAATTCATTCAAACTAAAAGTGAAAAATTCCATGGCTATAGCAAATAGATATGGGGATAATGGGTCTCCTTGTCTAATGCCATGATTTGATGAAATATATCCATGAGGAGTCTCTCGAATCATAATTGAAATGGTAGGCGAGGAGATACACTCATGTATAATACTAATGAAATGGACTGGAAATCCCATAATCTTCATCAAATCGCAAATGAATTCCCTGTTTAACATGTCATATGCCTTATGTAAATCCACTTTAACACAAAACTTGTTAACTTGGGTTTCTTAAAATCTCTTAATAACTCATTTGCAAGAAGAATGTTGTCTCCAATATATCTAAAGGGAATAAAGGCACTCTGATTTGGAGAAATAAGAAGGGGTGAATACCATTTCATTCCATTACATAAAGTTTTACTGAAAACTTTATAAAACATGTTACAACATGCTATAGGTCTAAATTCAGAGATTTCTGATGGTCTGTCTACCTTGGGTATCAAAGTTAGAAATGTATGATTACACCCTTTAGGTAATTTTGCAGAATTAAAAATATCTTGCATAGCAGCCAATAAATCCCACTTAATTATTTCCCAATGAAAATTTTTGAATTCATACCATTAGGTCTAGGGCTCGAGTCTTCATGAACTGGAAAAACTGTTGTTTTGATTTCCTCCAATGAAATGTCTTTAAGTAGAGCCTACGGTCCTATAGAATTAATCACATGTGAAGAATGAAAAAATGGAACCTCACTACTAATGCATCCATTGAACAGAGCAGAAAAGTACTAGATGGATTTACAAGCTAAATCCTCCTATTTATACAAAAGCTCACCATTAGACTTAATCAAAGCTTTTAAATTATTAGTATTCCTCCTTGATGACATTTTAGAATGAAAAAAAAAATCTAGAATTTATGTCACCATCTTGTAACCAGGAAACCTTAGCCTTTTGCTTATAGATCCAAAGTTTGATATGTTTTTGAACATTTAAAGCTTGCTTTGCCACCAGTGTTTTTTTCATATAAATTCAGATTTTTAGGATCTAAATCTGAAGAAACTTCCACCTCATGAAATTTTGCTTCAGCTTCCAACAAAATATCATTATCTTTAACTCTGTTTTTATTCCATTTTTTCAATTCAACATTGCATGCCTGTAACTTCCTCTGGAAAGCATAACTAGGGTAACCATTAGCTTCTATATTATATCCTCTCAAAAAAGATTCATCATATCCTTGTTTCAAATTCCACTCATTTGAATATCTAAATGGAAATCCCTTTGTGCTTGAAGATGTGATTAATTCTAATAAAATTGGATTATGATCACTAGACATTTGTGAAAGAAAAATTGCTTTCATGCCAGTAAATCTTTGTAAACAATTATGATTTACATAAAATTTATCTAGATTATTTTCCATAGCTCTTCTTCTCCATGTGTACTTGAATCCAACAGCCCTGATTTCAATCTACCCTACCTGAGATAAGCAATTGTTGAACATTCTGATTTGCTGAAAAGGTATTGGTAATCCTGCTTTTTTATCCATTTGTGAAGTGGAATTGTTGAAGCTCCCCATTAGAAGCCATTCTCCTGTTATAATTCATGATTCTTGTATGAGGTTTTGCCTAAGAACATGTCTTTCATAAAAGCTATTACTTGCATAGACCATTGTCACAAAAACAACTAAACCACCTCTATTAGTTGCCTGCATAGTAACATGTTTATTTGAAGAGGACATAGTAATGACAAACCAGGCTTCTTTATTCCATCAGCATATTATCCAACCAAAGAATGCAGTAGAGATACGAGGAAGATAATCCCATGATCTAGGTATTAATCTATCAAATTTATGTAAATTAGCAGCACTAATCTTATTTTTTAACAAACCAACAAAAGTTAGCTTAAATTTGGTTAGGAGAGACAATACATCACCCATCCTTTGTGGTGTATTGATACCCCTAACGTTCCATGATATGAATGTAATTTGATTGATGAGTTGCTCCTAGTTGATCTTTTAGAAGGAGCAATAGGATTGATTACCTTTTTACCTTTCAAATGAGCTAAATATTCGTCATTCTTAGTAGTCCCCTCAGAAACATCATTATTTTCTTCAGTACCTGTATTGTCATTCAATTGTTCTGCAACATGTTTTATCACATCATGTAAAGAGTTATTAGGAAAATCAACATCTAGGAAACCCAAATCATCAACATCAACTTGATTAGCATTCTCAATATTACCATTATCCTCATTAGCATTAGGAATTTCTTCATTAATCTTATCCTTCCTACCAATTAAATCATCTTGATTATTAGAATTCCTCCCCTCCCCCCCCCCCCATTAACCTCACTATATGAAGTACTTGGTTTATCCAACCTTTGCTTCATCATCCACAGTGGTTCATTAGAAAGTTCATAAACAATATTCTTATGTCCAAATCTGTTGCACTTCTCACATGTAGGAGGAACAACCTCATGCTCTATTGCAATGTTGTTTTTAAAACCATTATGGAGCATCAAAGGTATTTTAGATACAAGTTTAGACTCTACATCTATAGACACAAGGATTCTAGCAAATCTAGTTATGATTTTATTAGCAGTTTTCCTATCGACTCTTACTGGTTCACCGATAAAACTAGCAATCGTTGAAAATGCCTTATTCGACCACATATCCATTTCTAAATCATGTAGCATAATCCAGATCTGTACTCTCATAGCCTTAAACTTATCAAATTCATACCCGGATACCATTTATAAACCATTAATAACTTCCCAAAATAGGAATATGTCGAAGTCTTTAAAACAGAATTACAATCCAAATCACTATCAAATCTTACTTTATAATGGAACCCAGAATTTATATGGATCTTAAAATTACCTTTCAGTCTCCAAACTTTTGATATGTATTCCCTAAGCTTCTTCACTGATGACCTGAAATCCACCTGATGGAGCACTATGGTATTTACCCATGAATCTGCTGATAGCTTCAGAGTACTTTCTGATAGAAAAACATGATCTACCTGTGGTTCTACAAAGTGGAGATTCAGATTTACATCAGCAGCTACAGAAAGAGGATTAGGGTTTTCAACATTCGTCATTATAGAAAGAGGATTTAGCTGTTTCCAAACACACACACACACACACACACACACACATATATATATATATATATATCACTACAAGTGGAATAGTGGTTTCCAACGGTCCGGGCCCGTTGGGGCCTTTGAAAGCCGTTGGTATACACATCAATGGTTACCAACGACTTCCAATGCCTCCAACAGCAATTTCCAACGGCTTCCAACTATATAACTTGGTCACATGTATTCCATGTTTGGCCAATAAGCCGTTAGAAACTTTTGAAGGCCGATGAAAATAAGTTGTTGCTAATCGTTGAAAGCCGATGAAATACATAAACCTATAAGTTGTTGGACGCCGTTGGAAATCTAGATATATTTTATTTTACATATTTCAGATTACTCACTTCCAACCGCCCATGATCTCATATTTATCAAAACAACCCATTTCGAGCATATACGCCACAATCACATATATACCCAAACATAATACCAACCAAAATCAAACACAAAACATGCAAAACACATAACATAAACCAATATTTACAAAATACATGAATCCAACGTTATCAAAATAGCATATATGTACATGCATCTCAACGTCATCAACCCAACGTCAAAATAAACAGTCATCCAACACGACGTGCAAACTATCATTACCAACACATACAAACCATCATAATGTATCAAGCATAATCCTCACCCACTCTCAAAGCGTATATGTACGTATATATGTAACATCAAAACAAACTAACCTCAACTCATTCTTCCCCGGAAGATGAATGACCTGTACCGTACTGGGCAATGAACTCCGTCAGATGTTGGTTAAGCTACTCCATCTGCTCTTCGCGGCGACGATCACGCTCATAAAGATCTACGATTTAGGCTCGTAGTTGTGCGATCTCCTCCTTGTCCTGATCCCTCTGGAACGACTGCTAAGATGTCATATGTAATAACCCGGAAATCTGAGCCATTTTAAAAAATTTATTTTGGCAATTTCAATGAATTTTGAATATTTAAAATGAATTATTTTAAATAATAACGACGAAAAATATATTTTCTACGAAGTTAAAACGAATAAATTTATTTTAATTATATAACGAGCCTGAAATGACACGATAGTTTGAAATTTCGATTTCAAAGTTCAAATGAATGTACAGGATTCAAAATAAACCGGATTTTAGCGAAACCAAAAATATTTGAATCTATTTGAGAATATCTTTCTAACGAATCTGAAAAATCAAAATTTCACAGCGGGAATCAAAAGATACGTCCAGTTGAAAATTCAAAATAGTCGCTATGGAATTCTGGCCCTTAAAAATGGAAATTTTGCAAACGACCTCGGTTTTCGACGAAACCACTTTTGTTGGATCCGGGATGTCAAGTTATTGCTAGATTCCAAAATTCGTAATTTTCTGAATCAATATGTGAGCGTGGCAAAGGAAAACGTGTTTTGACAGTTTTAGTTGATTTTAATCGACTGGAAAATAGCCATTTTTCAAACGGTCTCAGAATTTGACGAAATTAGTTTTGTTAGGACTGTATTGTCAATACGAAGCTAGAAAATATTTTTTGGGGATTTTTAGAGACTGTATGTGGCCCCGGCAAATTGAAATGCGCGTTCAAATTCAATATATAGATTTATATTTTGATTTTGATGGAAACTGATCAAAACAGTCGAATCAGCCTGCGATACATATCCCATTGTGTTTGGAATGGGGGTAATTAGCTAGGGACGGCAGTCGGTGGGCTCGATTTCGAGTTCAAAATAAAAAGTTGCTTTTTGAAATTAAAATAAAATAAATAAATATATATATATATATGGTTAAACCTAATTCCACTCCCACAATTCAGATCGGCCGTTCATTTAAAAAAAGAAAAAGAAAAGAAAGTCGCGCCCCTCCCCCAGGCGATTTCCACGCCACCGACGCCCCACCAGATCCGCCGCCTCCTCACGTCGCCGCCCCCTCCACTACTCCCCCTCCGTCCTCATTCCTCTGCCTCTCCCCCTCCCTTCCCCAATTAGCCGACGCGAGCTAGAAACCCCAAACCCTCAACCCGACGCCAACGCCCCTGCTGCCTTCTTCGACTCCAACGCCTCCGCCTGCACCCAGGCGCCATCACCAGCACCCAATCTCGACCCCCCTCCTCCGTTCAAGCAAAAAAAAGTGAGCTTTCTATTTTATTTATTCTTTTTTTTCATATTTTCTTATATATACATGATTGGAAAGGAGATTTTTAAGTAGGAATCATATAAGATTAGAAAAGGAATTTTTTTTATATGAAAAACATTATAGAAATATTATTTTTACCATCTAGAGTTGAAAATAAAAATGCGATTTTTATATATAGAGATTTGAAGTATAAGAATATGATTTTGGTTAGTATAAAAATATGACCTTTGTTAGTAGAAAAATAAAAAGATTAGAGCTTTATAAATACAAAGATTTTTAAACTAGAAAAGTTTGAATTTTTATATTAGAAAAGCTCGAATTTTTGTATTAGAAAAGTTTGAATCTTTACTATGAAATAGACAAAATAAAAATGGGATTTTTATTATTTAAGTAGCATTATAAAAATATAATCTTTATAATGAAAACATCGTGTTAAAGATGTTATTTTTATCATCTTGAAAGCGAAGTAAAAATATGTTATTTTTATATAAGTAGCGAATTAAAAATATGATTTTTATATAATACAGAATATAAAAATGTGATTTTTATATATGTAGCGAATTAAAAATATGATTTCTAGTTAGATAAAAATATAATTTTACTCGTGTGAATGTTATTGATGAAAATCAATTGTGTAGGATATCGAGTTCGCTTGAGTGGTCGGTGTGACATTTGTCTTCTTCATTTTGAAAGAATGGCGAAGTGGAACCCCATGGTGAGAACTCCTCACTTTTAATTTATTTTCTAGTTTGAAATATATACTAGGATGCAGATGGTGCTTAGCAGCACCCGACATCCGTCGTCCACAGACCATGGACGACTTGTTTGTTTGATTGTTGTGTTGTGAAATTTGACTGTTGATTGTGATGAAGTAAAATATATATTCATGCGTTGAAATAAAATAAATATTCATGTGTTGAAATAAAACATATATTCATGTGTTGAAATAAAATATATATTCATGTGTTGAAGTAAAATAAATATTCATTTACAAATCGAACGATTTGTTTATGTACACCGATTTGACTGATATTGATTGGGACGATAAATTTTACACAGCGCCCAACTGCACAAATAAAAATCTGTGTTAGTTGATGTGAAACCCCACACGGGTATTGGGATGATATTTGACGTACACTAATCCCGATTGTTTAGTTGTATGTCAATCGATGGGTTGACAGACTGTGTAAGTGTTAATTAATTATATTTAATGCTTATGCAGTTGTGTGGTGCACTCTGGATGATGGTTGATGATTTATCGTTGCTATTATATACATTTGTTGTAGAAAATCCATATAATTAACCTTATATGGTAATTGATTGGGCCTCATTCCGATTTGGAAAATAAGGAATATTATAAAAATAAATTCATGTGTTGAATAGAAAATAAAAATTCATGTGTTGAATAGAATAAATTCATGTGTTGAATAGAATAAAAATTCATGTGTTGAATAGAATAAAAATTCATGTGTTGAAAAGAATAAATTCATGTGTTGAATAGAAATAAATTCACGTGTTGAATAGAAATAAATTCATGTGTTGAATAGAATAAAAATTCATGTGTTAAATAATATAAATTCATGTGTTGAATAGAATAAATATTCATGTGTTGAATAGAATAAATATTCATGTGTTGAATAGAATAAACATTCATGTGTTGAATAAAAGTCGTGTTGATTAGATTGACGCCATTTTGACGTGAACGATATTTATATCGATTTTATTCATTTTTATAATGAATATAAGAAAGAAAGAGATTTCAAAATATAACGTTGTGAAAATATTGTCATTTATAGATTAATGATATGGAATATTCAATTTTGATTTGAAATTGAATATGAAGTTGAAATCATTTTGAAAACGAATTTAAAACGATTTATAAAATACGTTTTGAAAGGAAATTGACAAAATATATAATATATATATATAATATATTATATAATGGCCTGAATAGAACGCGCCGCGCTGTGGCAGTTCGTGAATTTCGACCATTGTCTTCGAATGGATATTACGGGAGATTCGACCGTCGGATTCTCCTAACACTGGAACCTTTGGGTTCGTATCGAAAAGATCTTTCTAACGAATATTAGAGATTTAAAATCTAATGGTTGGATTTGGAATTATGTCAAAATCAAATTTGGAAAAGGTCACTGTAAGTGCAGTTCGATGGCCGTTGATGGAAATCGACTGTACGGGCCTTGATAAAATTACTAAAAATAGTAATAATTTGTGTAAAATCATAAGAAATGATTTGGAAAGAATTGGGATGAAAAATTCCATATTTGAAAAGATAAAAACAGTTTTTTATCGAAATTAACTAGTTTTGAACTAGAATAATAATTTATTTATTTTTAAATAAATAAATTGGATTTGAAAGGATTTTAAAAGTAACCAAAGTTTCAATAATTGAATTGGAATGGAATGTGATTTTGGGTTTATAGTGAACCGTGTTTTAAATGACATTGGTTCTTTATCCCAATTAAAGACAGGATATGATTTCCCAAGTTAAATAATCATTGATAGTGATTTTTGGGAAGATTAAAACCAAGTGGAGTTTTAATGAATCTTTAATTAGGTTGAAATGATCGAGAATGGAGTATCACCAGTTTTGCTCCAAGCGATAGTTAAATCTTTAATTAGATTAGAATGTGAAATGGTAATTGAATTTACCGATAACACCATGGTGTTAGATATAAAGTATGACCAGTTTTACTTCATGGGATGAATAAGTTGGGATTGGGAAATAAAAAAAATGATTACTTCGGTGTGGTTCGCTAATCCCGACTAATTTGAATTGATATTCAAAAGAAGATTAAAGAATAAATTTAAAGAGTTTATCTTTGATAAAATTAATGGGAACCTTTCCCAAAGTATAAGAATATTTGAATAAAAGAATATTCTGAATTGGAATGAGGCGTATGTTGTGTTTGTGTAACACTTGTTTATTATATACGCGAGTTATTCAGAAAGACCGGGTTTAACCCATTCTGAATAACCGATTCGACGTGGTGTCGAGGATGAAGACGATGGTCGAAGACTGGAGGTCTTCACGTCGTTTGGGTGATTACTGATGATCTTGATAGGGCTGTACACCCAACAGGAGAGAATCAGTTGGTGATCGTCCAGACGTACTTGGAGATCGATGGATATGCGAGGTACAAGGTGCCTCCGGTTTCGTTCAGACCCAAAACGAACTTGTAAATGGACTGTGTGTCTGACATTAGATTTTATTCTGTGTGATTGATTTCTATTAAATATATATCTGTTTGGCGGAGGAGAATTTATTCTCTTGCTTAACGCCCTTCTCTGAGACGTACGAGCTCAGGGGTTATATATTGATGGATATCAATCGCATGGAGTGAATTGCCTGTATGGCATGCCTAAGTGGCAAATGATCAAGGATTCTATTGAAAAGCAAAGTCTTGTGGTTGATGATCAAAGCACGGCCTGTGTGGCATAGCTTTGTGTAGCGTTGATTCGCGAGCCTCACACCCCGGTTGTGAACCAGAAACAGGAGAGGACCTCAGGGAAGGCATGTGTTTCCTTCTAGCTAGAAGTGGCGTCAGTGGTTTTACACGCCTTGACGAGTTTGACTTACGTGGTTGTTGGATTGCGAGGCGCCTCAGATATATCAATGACTGTGTGGAGCCGATGGAGTCATAGGACTCATTTACGCTCCAAAGGGCGGGGAAACGCAGTGTTCAGGCATTTTAATTCACATTGGTGGACCGACCCTGACGATCCAAAGGCTTGACTGAGTACCTGCTCGAGACTCGGGCTAGACAGTCTCGAATTCGGTAGAGGGCTAACTTTTGCCTCAGTTCACAGAAGGAAACCCAATTTCCAATACATGACAATTGCGGTTTTGATTGTATACTTATGTATGACGACATAGTGGTATGGGGCACTTATGCCGTCTATGATTGATACTTATGATTTGAAATTGTTTTGACACTATACACTTATAGTAACAATAAAACATGAAATTTTCACGTACCAAGCGCATTCTTGGCTATTATAAGGTAAAAACCCTATCCTCCGGCTTGCGTTGCATTGTGTGATGGGACCTGGGTCTTATAATAGCTTCATTGTTCTTTATTTAGCATTGCGATGTTGTTTTATGCACTGATATTCTTAGGAGGAAACCCGTTCCGTGTTATATGGCGTGGTCCCTTGATTTACCTAACTTTAAAATAAAGATTAATAACTGTTTTAGTACTCACACCAGTCACATGACTGACCTGGAGTTTGTTGTTTTAACCTAAACTCTGGGCGCCCTTATTTTGACACGGGCAGCTAGTAGTTTTGGTTTTGCAGATTTATATTCACAGGATCCTGGTTTACAGCTTCAAATATACTCGGAAAGCTTTGTATCCGTGTATTTCTTTCAGTTGTGCTTTGTATTATTTTTCCGCTGCAATGTATTTAAATGTAATTTGAATATGATATTTTCTGTGTAATATTTATTCGTACTCTGTATATTCTTGTATTCTGATGGAATTGTTGTAATTAACAATGAAATGTTCTTCTGTTTGTGTTCTGATTTGTCTTGTCCTCAATTCAATCCGTGCTTTCCTTCACGGGGAATTTCGGGTCGTTTTATCATAACCTGTATATAATTTTAGATTTTCAGTATTTCATAATAGCAATTCAAGTAAATTTCGGTTTTTATTATAAAATTTAGTTTCTATTACCCCTAGGTTTCCAAAACCATAGCGTCTGTTCCAGGTTGGTGGATCCATGGCAGCATCAAAAATATTATCCTCATCTTCGGTAGTCAACTCGATCCTCCCAGTCTCCTCACGTACCTGTACCCTTTGTTGTGAAATTCATCCTGCTAAACAAAATACAATTGAATTTAGATAACACTATTTTAATTAAATTATAACTTTAAGTTAACTATGTTATTCTTACATATGCATCGCGCGCCTTGGCATTGTGGTCCCAAGAGTAGGAAACTGAGCCTATGTCGTTGATCTGACTCACCGCAAGTGTATGATCAAAAACATCCCAGCCAGTATGACACAGGAACACCATGATGTCTCTCCTGAAATATGCATATATGTAAATTAGAACTTAAAGTTAAATAAACTATAAGTTTTGACAACTTATAACTTAAAATCTATTACTGTGTAATTAATAAATATACCACGTACTCGTGATAGTGTTGGAACAACTTGGAATCACCGAGATGTGTAACTGATTTCTTGCTCCTATTTGCTGAATTTCTCGCGAACTCGGCCTATACATTTAAATTAAAAAAATGTTCTATTCCAATGTATATTAATTGAGTAGAACAATTTAAATTAAATATGCAGCAAATTTGCCTGAAACTGCTCATCATTCTACCAAGTATGCAGATCGTCCCACACCTTAGCGCTCATCCAGACTGGTTTTTTCCTAGCTGATTTTATGCTATTTAGTGTTTCTTTGTAATTTTTAGCCACTTTTTTTTTCTAGTGGCGCTAGACGAGAAAAATATATGTCTCCTGGAAATCCACCATACCCTGCTTTTTTAAAAAATAGCATAATATGAACTGATCAAATAGGAGCATGACTATTTAATGTAATAAATGGTATGTCACACGTACCTGAAAATCCTTCCAAATAATCTCCTTGACAGTGTCTAGTACCAATGTCCACTTGGGCGAACATGAAGTCATACGAGCCATGTAAGCATGTTTTGATATCGTCGAGACTGTATTGGAAGTCTCTAACTCAAAACTCCTATATTAAACAGAAAAAACATTTAATATTTCATGGCTACTATATATATATTTATATAATTTATTGTACAAAAATGAAATTTATACTTGAAACTTAATACTTACCCTCTATTGGCTTTTGGCTTAAGCCACACCGTAAGACATGATTGTTGGAGAATGGAATTTTGATGACAACAACCTTGTTTTAATTATCATTGATTATAAAATATGTACTAACATCTCTATTTAGAATATATAGACATATATATGCAGGATTTGTGTACATGACTTAAGTATTGAGGAATGTACAGTTTTAGAGTTTCAAGAGATTCAGGATTCATAAGAGATTCAAGACTCATGAGTTAACAAGCTATCAAGATTTCAAGAGTACAAGAAAAATATAGTAATAGTGCCTTGTTTATATGTAAGACTCTAAATAGCACTCCAAGTTCAAACTCTATTTTGCAATTATCTCTTTTCAAATTGATTTCAAAACTATTTTCAAATTGATTTCAAACTTCTCTCAAAATAATTTAACCTTCCAAGAATTTCAAACTTATGATTTCAAACATATTTCCTAACTTATAAGTATTCTTATTTTTAGTCTTGTTAAATCATTCACACACACACACACACACACACACACACACACACATATATATATATATATATATATATATATATATTACTAAGTTTATATTTGATTATAATATTCTTATTTAAACTCTAAGCTTTCATAGAAAATTTTTGTTAATATATATAGTTTATAAATATCACTTTATAAATTCCTATATATGTGTTTATAATTATATTATATATAGTTTTGTATCACATATATATAAAGTTTTTAATCATATGTTTAAATAATATTTTCTTATGTTTTTATACTTGAAAAATAATGTTTTAACAACTAGTTTTGTTTTAGGAAATTCCAGAATATATATATTGGTTTAAATACTTTAAAAATGATTAAAAATTCAAAAATATGGTATGTACATCGACATATAACAATGTCTATGTCGACATATAACCGTCAAATTTTAAAATTCAAAGGAAGCGTCTTTTCACCATTTGTAATGTTCCAGAAGTGTTGCAACCTTTCTAATCTTATAAACAGGGGTTGATTTCAATTTTTTTTATTCATTCTTCTTCTCAATCTTCATCCCTTTTCATTCCTCCATTATTATTTCATATTTTTATGATTTCTACACTTATACTCTGTCGATTTCTATTCTAAATACATAAAACTTCTTCTCTTCTCACTCTCTACTCATTACTCTCTGAATCGAAGTGTTATTGAAGAGTTATAGAGCTGTTGTAATCATTTGGGAATGTTTGGGATAGTTTGGAAATGGCATGTTCCTTGTAGTCATGAAATCAAGGAAAGGAAACAATGTTAACCTTGTAGCTGGGAAATCAAAGGTGGTGGAAATGGTGTTAACCTTGTAGTCGTGAAATCAAGGGGGTTATACTAAGATTTTGATCTAGTAATAAAACTCTGCGAAATCCAGCGTTGCTTGGGACTGGACGTAGGAGCAATCCGAATCAGTATAAAATCTGGTGTGTTCTTTCCTTTTCTGCATTTTATTTTTGTTTATTTATGTGTTTGTGTTTGATCCTGTGTTTTTGATTATCTCTATGGTGTGAAATTCATATAGTATATCATATTAGTTTTAGATTTTCTTAAATTCCTTGAAAACACTATTCAGCTCCCCTCTAGTGTTAGTTTTGCCTTAAGATCCATTCCGTATTCCCGAACAATTGGTATCAGAACAAGGTCTTTCAAAAAGTTCATAATCTGATTTTTAAAACATTAAATGGCAAATTTTGAACAATAGTTTAAATTCATGCCTTGCATCAGTATTAGATGAGTCTGCATTCAATTTTATTGAAAAAAATCAAGTTATCATGATATGATTCCTTGAAAAGTTTAAATGGATATATACAGGATCATCATGATTTTATTATTTCAAATTACAATTAGTTATTTTGAAAAGTTACTTGACTCTTTGAAAAGGTATGTTGTTTTGCAGGAAAAGAAGTTATATTTGATGATTATTGGCCAAAAGACACCAAGATGATCATTCATCAATCAAGAAAAGAAGAGTTTACGAAGGGATACGACTTTTGGGCTTAAGCTTGGTCTTGCATTGTTTTCTTTTTTCTATTTCAAATAGAATATAATTGTTCCCCATAGAAAGGTGAAAGCTCTCCCGGGTAGCCAGAGGAATACAGTTTTGTTTGAAGTTATTGTAAGAAAATCGAACCTAGCCCTAACTAAGAAAGCCGACCTGGGGACCCTCAACCTACCTAGAGATGAAACAAGTCTTCTTTTCTTTGTGAAAACCTTTTTAATGAGAATCTAATAAAATCTTATTAACTAATGATTATTGAGAATCAATCCTGGATTTAAACTGTGAATATGTGTTTTCTTAATTATTTTAAAGGACACTCGTTCAAAATTCAAATTCAAATTCAAAATTTTGACGCCAAAAATGAAGATGGATGTTATAATTGCAACTGACCAAGCATATAAAGGATGTGTCCTTCTCTAGATGATTCAGGTTCATCATTAAGCAATGAAGAGCCAGTAAACGGAAATTCAAATATGTGTTTCATAGCAATTCAGAATTCAGAAAATATCAAAGAAATGAATCTAAAAACCAGGTACGCTTTAATTAATTTTTAATTTTTTTGGTTGGATAAATGCTCTGATTGTCTTGCTTGTTTGCTTTGGATTGAAATTTAAATTTTTAAAATTCAAACTTGAAATTTAAAATTCAAATCTAAATTTTGAATTTTGAAATTCAAAATATCAAAAAATAATAAATGATAAATATAATAATAAAATAAATTTTGGATATTTGTTAGGATTAATATTATTTTATGAAATAGTTAAACCTGAAATATAAATCGATAATTTAAAACCAAAGACACAAAACCATATGTTCTTTGAAATTTATGCATGTATGTCGACATACATATGCCTTTATGTCAACATAAAGGCATGTAAAATGAAACTCAAATTTTGAGTTTCAAAAGCTTAATCTTTCAAACTTCCCTGCATCTTTTAAATAAGAAAATGCCAGTTCAAACTCTAGTTATTCGTTTTGTCTGTCTGCTTATTTTCTTATATTTTGTTTCAAAAAATATATAAAAATTAATAAAATTATATAGACATGTTAATATGATATACAGAGTTAATATAAAATTTTCAAACATTTGATATTATTATAAAATATAGATTTATTTATCTTTTGTATATAGTTTAAACATGCATAGTTTAATTTACATATTATTCATATGATTTCATAACAATTTTGGATTACATTATTACAAATACTATTCGTAACTTAATACTTATTTCAATTTCTTATTAATATTTATAAAAGCTTGAATACTTAACCTAATATTTTGGTATAAAAGTTATATATATATATAATTTTATGTCTTTAATATGTAGTTTAAATATAAGAAGTTATAGTTTTATAGTTTAATTTATATCCAGATTTAATAATTTTGTTATAGCTGTAGATTTCTTATAAAGTTTTGACATATAAATTGTTCTTTAGCAAATTAATATGTTTGGATTTCTAAAATTTAAACTTAAAATTGATTTGTATCAAGAATATTAGTGTATATCTCATAATAAATTAAATTTTAAGTTCTTTTTAAAATTAGTTTATATATATAATTATGAAAATATGTTTATATAAAAATAATTTACTTTATATGATACAATTCTATATTCTCTTTAAAAAAAATTCAATTTTTACTATATTAAATAAGCATCCAATTGTAATTGTGTTCATATTTCTTAGAAAATTATTTTGAATACTTATTTTTTGATTACTAACTAACATGAATATATATATATATATATATATATATATATGTACACACACATACATTTTTATATTTACTATCCATTTATCTCTTTCATTAGTATTATTAACCTAAGTCTAGAAATTAATATACATTACCTTTGTTTGATTGAATCAAAACTTCATTAAAATATAGTTTGATAGCACTTTAAATATATATATATATATATATATATATATATATATATATATATATATATATAATAGCCAAATAGTACTTCGAATATATTTTACCGAAATGGATATCATCACCAAATCATTCTACATATTATCATTACACATCATATCATACATCATTATTATAAATTATAGTTCACCTCAAATTAAAATCATTCACATCACAAGTTTCATTTCATTCAATATATCACTTCATATAGTTTTGCATATGACATATTGCATTATCACCAACATACTGCATTACATGTTAACTTTAACTCCATACATAACAAGTATATTGTATGAGAAGTTTTTTTATCTAATTAGAAATATAGGATTATTAATCAAATACATAACATTTTTTACTTTATCTAGATTAACTAGATTGACTTTTTTGGCCTGATTGAATTGATTGGCCCGATTGAATTGCTTGGCTTGATTAAATTGATTAGGTTGGTTGACTTGTTTGGTTTGTTTGGTTTGTTTGACTTGAATAACTTGATTGACTTACTTGACATTCATCAGTGGTTGATAGTTTTGTTAGGAAAATACTTATGCAATTTTAGTTGATAGGAGCTTTACCGGTTTTAGGATAAATAAAAGTTACAAGAAATGTTTGGTTTTATGTTTGAATTTATTTGAGTTGATGTTTTGTGACAACAAAACTTAAATTGATTGATTGTTTGGATTAAATTGCTTTACTTAACTTATATCAAAATTTTAAGGATATCTTATCAGAGTTAGTTCTTACTCTAGATTAAAGTCTTATTATAGTTTTAAGGGAACTAAAGTCTTGTATTAGATTGACGGGGAGTTCATAGTTTCTAAGTAGTTGTAGTTTAAAAGTATTTTTGAATTAACATATAGTGTTGCTTTGTTTGAATTGCTTGTTTGTTTTAATTGCTTGTTTGTTTGAATTGGTGTTTGGATTGATTTGATTGTTTGAATTGATTATAAATTTGATTGCTTTTGCTTAGTTTATTATCCATTTATTTAGTTTATTAGACTAGTGTATTCATAATTTTAGGGGGAGTTATAATATTTTAAGTTTAGAATCATAAATTTAGGGGAAAATATAAGGTTATTCAATTTAGAGGGTATTATATAATCATTAGGATCATTTTAGCATAGATTTTGTAACAACCTGAAACTTCGGGCAGTAAAAATTTAAATATTAAGGTTATTTAAATATTTAAATCTTGGATTTAACGTTATAAAAATGGTTTTATAACCTTGATTAAATCCCTTTATAAATAATAATTAATGAGGAGAAAACATGTTGTTTTTTTTATAAAGATAGGTAGTTCGAGGAAATATCGATAATGTGACTGAAAACAGTTTTGTCAATAAACAACGTTTTACTTATTTAAAGTTGTTAGAACATCATGTGCATGTAGTAACAATAGAAAACACATATATGTATGAACATATCATAAAAATAAAATACAATGAGTAAATTAGGCAAAAGGACAAAGCTATTTAAAAATTAATTCTCTAGGCCGCAACTTCTATTAATTGGGCTGGAGGACCCGTGCACTTCTGTTAATCCAATCCCACGTCTTACCATTTCGTTACTTCATTAAGTTATCTTTCAATTAGGTTAGGGTTTTCCATCAAATTTCAAATCGAGAAAATATGAGATAGATTGAAATCAAAAGCAAGTGTATTCCTATAATGGAAACTCGTCGCTTAAGGTCATCGTCATCGTCAGATCAATCGCTAATGCAAACTTGTCGCTTAAGGTCATCTTCGTCATCAGATCAATCGCCAAATTCATCACCAAAAACAGAAACTAGGGTTGTTTCTTCGAGATTATCACTATCAGCTATAAAGGCGAAAAAGACGATGGAGAAGGAGATGGATAAACGAGATCAGGTATAACAGACAAAATTAAACACAAATGGTTAAATTGACTGTATATGTAGTTTTAAATTATGTGATGTTTATTTGGTCAAAATTAACACAAATATATTATAAAACGATTCAATAATTATGCATTGATTTGTAGTGCAAAATATGCTAGACTAATTAAGTGCAGAATATTCTAGATAAGTTGAAAACACAAAATGCCAGGTTAACCTAGCACTAAAGCGAGTGGTCGAGCCCTTGAAAATTTTATTAAAAATGCCAGGTTAACCGGCCATTACATGGCATGACCGATCCCTTAACCGACATATGAAAATGTCAGGTTAACCTAGCATTACAGTGAGTGGCCGAGCCCTTGAAAATTTTACTAAAATACTAGTTTAACCTGCATTACATGGCATGACTGAGCCCTTAACCGACATATGAAAATGTTAAGTTAACTTAGCACTACAGCGAGTGGCTGAGCCCTTGAAAATTTTATGAAAATGCTAGGTTAACCTGTCATTACATGACAGGACCGAGCCGTTAAACGTCATATGAAAATGTCAGGTTAACCTTACACTAAAGCGAGTGGCCGAACCCTTGAAAATTTTATTTAATATGCTAGGTAAACTTGCCATTACATGGCATTACTGAGCCCTTAACTGACATATGAAAATGTCAGGTTAACCTGGCACTACAGTGAGTGGCTGAGTACTTGAAAATTTTATGAAAATGCTAGGTTAACTGACACGACCCGAACTTCCCCGTGAAGGAAAGCACGGATAGCGTTGAGAACAAGACAAAATAGAACGCAAACGGAAGAACATTTCATTGTTATTACAACAATTCCATCAGATACAAGAATATACAGAGTATAAATGAATAAATTACATTCAATAAATATCAGAGATAACATTTAAATACATAGCAGCGGGAAAATATACAAAAACACAACTAGAAGTGATACACGGATACAGAGCTTTCCGAGCATCGTTCCAGCTGTAAATCAGGACCCTGTGAATATAAATCTGCAAAACCAAAACTACTAGCTGCCCGTGCGGAAAATAGGGGCACCCAGAGTTTAGGTTAAAACAATAAACTCCAGGTCAGTCATGGGACTGGTGTGAGAAATAAAACAGTTATTATTCTTTATTTTAAATTCGGTAAATCAAGGGACCACGCCGTATAACACGGAACGGGTTTCCTCCCAAGAATACCAGTGCATAAAACAAACAGCGCAATGCTAAATAAAGAAAAATGAAGCTGTTATAAGACCCAGGTCCCATCACACAATGCAACGCAAGCCGGAGGATAGGGTTTTCCCTTATAACAGCCAAAGCATGCTTGATACGTTTAAAACACATTATTTGATACTATTATAAGTGTATAGTGTCAAAACAATTTTCAATCATAAATATCAATCATAGGCGGCATGGGTACCATCTATCATGTCGCCATACTAGTTCTACAATTAAAACCGCAATACACGTATTGGAAATTGGATTTCCGTCATGAGTCGAGGCAAGGGGCAAGCTCCTCTCCGCGTTCGAGACACTCTAGCAAATGTCCCAGGACCCCACTTTGATCCTTGGAATCGGCTGGGTCGGTCCTCTCTTACTTTTGAGGATTAGTTATTCCTGAACACACGTTTCCCGGTCCTTACAGACCTATATCCGAGGCGCCTCATATCCAACAACCACACAGGTGAAAAGTATATAAATGTCAGGGCTGGTAGGTCACTGACACCACCCTAGCTAGAAAGAAACGTCGTGCTCTCCCAGCGGTCCGTCTCCCGTTTTTGACTCATACCGAGGTGTGAGGCTCGCGAATTCACGTTATACACAAAGCTACGCCACACAGGCCGTGCTTTGATCATCAACCACAAGACTTTGCTTTTCAACAGAAGCCTTGATCAATTGCCACTTACGCATGCCACATTGGCAATTCACTCCATGCGACTGATGTCCATCGATATACAACCTCTGAGCTCGTACGTCTCAGAGAAGGGCGTTAAGCAAGAGAATAAATTCTCCGCCGCCAAACAGATGTATATTTAATAGAGATCAATCAACACAGAATAAAATCCAATGTCAGACACACAATCCATTTACAAGTTCGTTCTGGGTCTGAACGAAACCGGAGGCACTTTCCTCGCATATCCATCCATCTCCAAGTACGTCTGGAAGATCACCAACTGATTCCCTCATCCTGGGTGTACAGCCCAATCAAGATCATCAGTAATCACCCAAACGATGTGAAGACTTCCGGTCTTCAACCACCTTCTTCATCTTCGACATCTCGTCGAATCGGTTATTCAGAATGGGTATAACCTGGCCTTTCTGAATAACCCACGTATATAATTAACAAATGTTACACAAACACAATGAACGCCTCATTCCAATTCAGAATATTCTTTTATTCACAAAATCACATTCTTAGGGAAAGGTTCCCATTAATTTTATCGAAGATAAATTCTTCTAAATTTATTCTTTAATCTTCCTTTGGATATCATTTCAAACTAGTCGGGATTAGCGAACCACACCGAAGTAATTATTTGTTTTATTTCCCAATCCCAACCTATATATCCCATGGAGAAAACTGGTAATACTCCACATCTAACACCACGGTGTTATCGGTAAAATTAATTACCATTTCACGTTCAAATCTAATTAAAGATTTAACTATCGCTTTGGAGCAAAACTGGTGGTGCTCCATTCTCGATCACTTTTCAGACTTGATAATTTAAATTATCAATTCACATTTTAATCTAATTAAAGATTCATTAAAACTCCACTTAGTTTTAATCTTTTCAAAAATCAATATCCTGCCTTTAACCGGGTTAAAGAACCAATGTCATCAAAAACACGATTCACGACAAACCAAATCACATTTGATATTAAATACAAGGCTCTGAATAGAAAATATATCGGCTTATATTCAATATCAAATTCTGAAACCAACAAATATCGTATTGGAAATAACGATATATAACATATCTTTCAAATTCCCATAACAATATATAACATATCTTTCAAATTCCCATAACAATATCTGTATAGTCACGAAATCCAACATCGAAATATCCCGAAGATAATTTCGATTCAGCCCCAGTCCAATCCACGTATTGGAAATTTTGATTATTTTTAAAATCACTTTCAAATTCAATTTATTTATTTATTAAAATAAATTGATTTTAATTCTAGTTCAAAACTAGTTCATTTCGATAAAAATCTATTTTTACCTTCTAATGTGGAATTTTCCAGCCCAATTCTTTCCAATTCACATATTATAATTTTACACAAATTATAGATATTTTTGATAATTTTATCAAGGCCCGTACAGTCGATTTCCATCAACGGCCATCGAACTGCACTTACAGCGACCTTTTTCGAATTTGATTTGGACATAATTCCAAATCCAACCGTTAGATTTCAAATTTCTAATATTCATTGGAAAGCTCTTTTCGATACGAACCCAACGGTTCCGGTTTTAGGAGAATCCGACGGTCGGATCTCCCGCAATGTCCGTTTGAAATAAATGGTCGAAATTCACGAACTACCGCGGCGCGGCGCGTTCTATTCAGGCCATTATTTTATATATATAATATATATTTCATCGATTTCTATTTAAAAGGAATTTTATAAATCGTTTTAAAATCGTTTCTGAAACAATTCAACTTCTATATTCAATTCAAATCAAAATTGAATTCTTCTTTATAAATCCGTTTTAAAATTCATTTCTATTCAATTCAAATTTTAATTCAATTTGAATTCATTTCAATTCACTTTCAATTCATTTCGAAATCGTTTTCAATTCAATTCATTTCGAAATCGTTTTCAATTCAATTCATTTCGAAATCGTTTTCAATTCAATTCATTTCGAAATCGTTTTCAATTCAATTCATTTCGAAATCGTTTTCAATTCAATTCATTTCGAAATCGTTTTCAATTCATTTCATTTCGAAATCGTTTTCAATTCAATTCATTTCGAAATCGTTTTCAATTTCAAAATATTTCGAAATCGTTTTCAATTCAATTCATTTCGAAATCGTTTTAAATTCAATTCATTTCGAAATCGTTTTCAATTCAATTCATTTCGAAATCGTTTTCAATTTCAAAATATTTTGAAATCGTTTTCAATTCAATTCATTTCGAAATCGTTTTCAATATTCATTATACAACGAATAAAATCGATATAAATATCGTTCACGTTAAAATGGCGCAAAACTAATCAACACGGCTTTATATTTTTCACAACTTCTTTATTTTATTCAACAAATGAATATTGATCTCATTCAACACATGAATCTATATTTTTTTTAACCCATGACTAATCTCAACACATGAGTACTGTCAACACATCACTATTTTTGTTATGTGAGATATTTTATAAAACTATGGTATCTATCGTTTGATTTTTATTAGACTTCTACTGGGAAGTAGTTCTAATTTTAAATATGATAAAGATGTAAATTTTTATTATATAAAATATTTCACTCAACACATGAACATCGTCAACACATGATTATTTTTATATTCAACACATGAATTTTCTTTTATAATATTCATTATTTTTTTTCCCGATTGGAATGAGGCCCAATCAATCACCATATAACGTTAATTATATGGATTTCCATACAACACATGTATATAATAGCATTGAAAAATAATCAACCATCAACCAAAGTGCACTACACTGTATAAGCATCAAATATAGATATCTAACGCTTATAACAGCCTGTCAATCAATCGATCGACATATTTAATCAATCAGGATGAGTGAACTTCAAATTTCATCCCAACACCCGTGTGGGGTTTCAAACAATCAAACACAGATTTTATTTGTGCAGTTGGGCGACGTGTAAAATTTATCGACCCAATCAATATCAGTCAAATTAGTGTATATAAACAAATCGGCCGATTTGTTTATAAATATTCATTTATCCATTTTCACGTTAAAAATTATATTTTTAACGATGAAACATTTTATTTTAACACATGAATTTCTATTCAGTTCATTTATTCAATAAAATGATATTTCTATTTTTCTAACATATTTTAGAAAATTTCGGCGGCATAACGGCACGATACTAGAAACGGGACGAGGCCTAGCCTTATCCCCGGTCTAGTGAAGGCCCACGCCATTCACACATCAATCAAATCAATTTCAATTCACCAAATAATTCAATTCAAACCAATAACCTAACCAACTACACAATCAAACAATTTAACAAACAAGCCATCCATGGTCTGTGGATGACGGGTGTCGGGTGCTACTAAGCACCGTCTGCATCCTAGTATATATATATATATAACTAGAAAAGAAATTTAGAGTGAGAAGTTCTCACCTATAGCTATCCAACTTCACGACTCTTCTTTTATAGAAAATCTTCGTCGTTATCCTATCTTCGTCATCTTCATGGCCCGTTGTCACTATATATATAAAAATCACACATTTTTATATTTCGATGTCTTTAAAATAAAAATCACATTTTTATTTATTCACTTTCAATTTAAAAGTCATATTTTCATAATCACTTCATATATTTAAAAATCGAATTTTTACTATGCTATTCAATATATAAAAATCGAATTTTTACTACGATGTTCAATATATAAAAATCATATTTTTATCACGCTATTTTCTATATAAAGATTTCGCCTTTTTAAATTTAAAGATTTCACCTTTTTAAATCTAAAGATTTCACCTTTTTAAATTTAAAGATTTCACCTTTTTAAATTTAAAGATTTCACCTTTTTAAATTTAAAGATTTCACCTTTTTAAATTTAAAGATTTCACCTTTTTAAATTTAAAGATTTCACCTTTTTAAATTTAAAGATTTTACCTTTTTAAATTTTACCACTTTATCTCAACGTAGATAAAATAAAAATCAGATTTTTATTTCGTTACATACACAAGGATGATATTTTTATATTCTCTATCTCATAAAGATTATATTTTTAATACTTTAAAAATATAAAAATCATATTTTTAATATTTCTATATAGTAAAGACTATATTTTAATTCTTTAAAAATATAAAAACTATATTTTTTATTACTTTAAAAATATAAAAATCATACCTTTATCTTTCTACAATGTAAAAGATTATATTTTTCTTACTTTACAACATAAATAAAACCCAGTTTTTAAAGTAAATAAAATTTCGTTTTTAAACAAAATAAAATTCAGATTTTAAATAAAATAAAATTCATTTTTTTTCTTTTTATATAAAATAAAAATAAAATAAATAAATTAAAAAAACTTACAGAGGGGGGCTGTGCTGGTGGCGTCGGCCTTCAGGTGGGAGGCGGTTTTGGTGAGGGGAAGGGGTCGCGATAGGAAGGGGGGGAAGCTCGAGCTGCGGAGGAGGGGAGGAGCAGGCGGGGAAGAAGGAGCGGGAGGAGAAGGAGAAGGGGAGGGGGGGTCTCGCGGCGGAGGCGCCTGGCTGCGGCGCCGCTGGGGGGGCGCGCGAGGTGGCGGCGGCGGCTCTCCCCCCGGTCGCCTTCGTCTCTTTTCCCTTTTTTTTTTTTTCTTCATCTGTTCGAATGAAACGGGGGGGGGGGCCAGAGGGGATATAGGAAGAGAGATATTATATTATTATTTTTATTAATTAATTTATTTTATCCTAAAGAGTTGACTTTTACATATGACCTCGAAACGAGGCCCACCGCCTGTCGTCCATAGCGTTTTACCCCCATTCCGAACACAATGGGATATGTACCGCAAGCTGATTCGACTGTTTGAATCAGTTAACGTTTAATTTGCATTTAAATCACTATATTGAATTTTAAACGTACATTTCAAATTACCGGGGGCACATACTAGCTCTAAAAATTGCAAAAAAATATTTTCTAGCTTCGTATTGACGATACGGTCCTAACAAAACTAGTTTCGTCGAATTCTGAGACCGTTGGAAAAATGGCCATTTTCCAGTCGATTAAAATCAACTGAAATGGTCAAAACACGTTTTCCTTTACCACGCTCACATACTGATTCGAAAAATTATGAAATTTGGAATCTAGCAATAACTTGACATCACGGACCCAACAAAAGTGGTTTCGTCGAAATCCGAGGTCATTTGCAAAATGTCCATTTTTAAGGGCCTGAATTCCATAGCGACTATTCAGAATTTTCAACTGGACATATCTTTTGATTCTCGCTACGAAATTTTGATCTTTCGGATTCGTTGGAAAGATATCATCAATTAGATCCTAATGTTTTTGGTTTCACTAAAATCCGGATTGTTTTGCACCCGGTACATTCAATTGAAGTTTGAAATCGAATTATCGAACTACCGCGCCATTTTCAATTCTATTTATAATTATATATAAATATTTATATTCTAACGACGACGTATATAATATATACATCGAATTCCATTCAAAATAAATTTCACGTCGATATTATTTAAAATTATTCATTTTAAATAATCAAAATTCGCTAAAATTGCCAAAATAAAAAATTTAAACTGGCCCAGATTTTGCGGGTTATTACATTAACCAGCCATTACATGGCATGACCAAGCCCTTAACTGACATATGAAAATGTCAGGTTAACCTAGCACTGCAGTGAGTGGTCGACCCCTTGAAAATTTTACAAAAATACTAGGTTAACCTGTCAATACATGACATGACCGAGGCATTAACCGTCATATGAAAATGTCAGGTTAACCTAGCACTACAGCGAGTGGCCGAGCCCTTGAAAATTTTATGAAAATTCTTGGTTAACCTGCCATTACATCGCATGACCGAGCCCTTAACCAACATATGAAAATGTCAGGTTAACCTAGCACTACAGCGAGTGGCCGAGCCCTTGAAAATTTTATGAAAATGCTAGGTTAACCTGCAATTACATAGCATGACCGAGCCCTTGACCAACATATGAAAATCTCAGGTTAACCTAGCACTACAGTGAATGGCCGAGCCCTTGAAAATTTTAAAAAATGCCAAGTTAACCTGTCATTACATGGCATGACCGAGCCGTTAACCGTCATATGAAAATGTCAGGTTAAGCTAGCACTACAGCGAGTGGCCGAACCCTTGAAAATTTTATGAAAATGCTAGGTTTACCTGCCATTACATGGCATGACCGAGCCCTTAGCCGACATACGAAAACGTCAAGTTAACCTAGCACTAAAGCGAGTGGCCGAGCCCTTGAAAATTTTATTAGAAATGTTAGGTTAACCTGCCATTACATGGCATGACCGAGCCCTTAACCAACATATGAAAATGTCTAGTTAACCTAGCATTACAGTGAGTGGCCGAGCCCTTGAAATTTTTTCGAAAATGCTAGGTTAACGTGCCATTACATGGCATGACCGAGCCCTTAACCGACATATGAAAATGTCAGATTAACCTAGCACTACAGCGAGTGGCCTAGCCCTTGGAAATTTTATGAAAATGCTAGGTTAACCTGTCGTTACATGATATGACCGAGCCGTTAACCGTCATATGAAAATGTCATCTTAACCTAGCACTAAAGCGAGTGGCCAAACCGTTGAAAATTTTATTTAATATGCTAGGTTAACCTGCTATTACATGGCATGACCGAGCCCTTAACCGACATATGAAAATGTCAGGTTAACCAGCACTACAGTGAGTGGCCGAGCCCTTGAAAATTTTATGAAAATGATTGGTTGACCTGCCATTACATGGTAAGACCAAGCCCTTAACCAACATATGAAAATGTCAACTTAACTTAGCACTACAGCGAGTGGCCGAGCCCTTGAAAATTTTACGAAAATACTAAGTTAACCTGTTATTACATGACATGACTGAGCCGTTAACCATCATATGAAAATGTCAGGTTAACCTAGCACTATAGTGAGTGGTCGAGCCTTTGAAAATTTTACAAAAATGCTAGGTTAACCTGCCATTACATGGCATGACCGAGCCCTCAACCAGCATATGAAAATGTCAGGTTAACCTAGCGCTACAGCGAGGGGCCAAGCCCTTGAAAATTTTACGAAAATGCTAGGTTAACCTGCCATTACATGGCATGACCGAGCCCTTGACCGACATATGAAAATGTCAGGTTAACCTAGCACTACAACGAGTGGCTGAGCCCTTGAAATTTTAAGAAAATGCTAGGTTAACCTGTTATTACATGGCATGACCGAGCCGTTAACCATCATATGTAAATGTCAGGTCAACCTAGCACTATAGCGAGTGGCCGAGCCCTTGAAAATTTTACGAAAATGTTAGGTTAACCTGCCATTACATGGCATGACCGAGCCTTAACCGACATATGAAAATTTCAAGTTAACCTAACACTAATGCGAGTGGACGTGCCCTTGAAAATTTTATTAAAAATGCTAGGTTAACCTGTCATTACATGGCATGACCGAGCCCTTAACCGACATATGAAAATGTGGGGTTAACCTAATACTCAGCGAGTGGCCGAGCCCTTGAAAATTGTATGAAAATGCTAGGTTAACCTAACAATATAGGGAATTACCCAGCCTTATCTAGTATATGAAAATTCCAGTTTAACCTAGCATTATAATGTATGAAAATGCTAAATTAATCTAATATTATATTGCACAAAATGGTTTCTTTAATATTGTATTATAATACAGTTCTATATTTTAATACAATTTATATTGTTTTGTTATTTCTATCTTGTAGGAAATATTGGATTCTTGTCCAGAGAATAAAAACAGCAAAAAGCGAAAAAAAGTTGCGAGCCAAAAAAAGAAAAAGCAGACTGTCCAGTACTAATGTAGTCTAGTATCATTGGTTAAAATTCTTGAAAAAAAATGGTTTTTCAATTAATCAATTAATTTTTTTAAAACAGACTCCTTTTTATGAATTAATAAATGCTTTTTTCATGTAACATTGGAGCAAAGCAAATTAGAAAATCTTCTAAAATTTTAGATGATTTAATCAGTTGTTATTCAATTGAGGAGGAATTTTTTTCTATTGGGGGAAAAAATTAAAATTATCAATGAAAGAAGTTTCATTAATTTTTGGTTTGCCTGTGAATAGGAGAAATATTTTTCCATTACCTAAAGTGTCTATATCATGCACCCCTGAAAATTGTCAAAGGTTTGTTTCAAGAAATTTTATTAACATAGATCATATAACCAAAGATCTTGTTATTAAAAGAATAGAAATAGAATTGAAAAGGAAATTCCAGAAGAAGAAAATGATTTGCCAGGATTTATTCTCATTCTTCTCTTTATAACATTTCTTTTCCCTAACAATCAAAGAATGCTTAACTGGGGTTATCTTCAACACAACGTTGATCCAAAAAAAAAAAAAAATCAAATTTCTTGGCCATTAAGTATTCATTATCATTTAACTAAATCATTAAAAAAATTCAAGGATAAACCAAGAAATATGTCTGGTTGTTCCATTCTTCTGCTAGTAAGAAAAAAATCAATGATAATTTATTCTTCATAATATCAAATTTTAATATAGTATGATAAGACGTATGATAATTTATTCTGAATAATATTTTGTTCTTTTTTTTAGTATTTTCTATGTGAACATGTTGATATACTTAAGCCAAGAAAAGAGTGGATAAGCGGTTCTCCAAGATTTGCAAAATGGTCGCTAAACTTAATGAAAAACAATGTGTCAAAGGAAATCCTAGCCAATATGGATGATAAAAAGTTATGATAATATTTTATGTTGTTAAAACTTTAATTATGCAATTGCTTTTGTAATTTTCTGTTTAATACTGGAAACATAGTAGTTAACTTGTAGAATTGTTATGGTTTTTGTTTAAAATGCTAACCTCCACTAGCATTTTGATTTTTTGTTAATAAACCAGCATGTTGTTCCCAAATGACTTTTTCTGCTACCTTTATAATAACTTTTTAAATTAATAGCACACTGTACGCGAAATGCTAGTACTCCTAACATTATGATTTTTTTTATTTTTGTGATTAAATAATGTTGTCCAAAAAATGATTTGCTTTTAAAAGCATTTTGATTTTTAATTGAGTAGTCAAGATGATATTACAAAAATGCTAACCTCTCATATCATTTTGATTTTTTTTGTTTAAGCAATTTGCTGTTAAAAAAATGCGAAACTATCTTACCATTATAATAACTTTTTAAATAAACAGCACACTATATGCGAAATGCTAATACTCCTAGCATTACGATTTTTTTTTATGATTATAAAATGTTGTTCAAAAAATGCATAGCTTCTAAAAGCATTTTCATTTTTAATTCAGTAGTAAACATGTTATTAAAAAAATGCTAACCTCTCATATCATTTTGATTTTTTTATTTAAGCAATTTGTTGTTAAAAAATGCTAAACTATCCAACCGTTATAATAATTTTTTAAATAAACAACATACTGTACGTGAAATGCTAATTCTCTTAGCATTATGATTTTTTTTTTTTTTGTGATTAAAAAATGTTGTTCAAAAATTGCTTAGCTTCTTCAAGCATTTTGATTTTTAATTGACTAGTTAACATGCTATTACAAAAATGCTAACCTTTCCTATCACTTGATTTTTTTTATTTAAGCAATTTGCTATTAATAAAATGCTAAACTATCCTACCATTATAATAACTTTTAAAATAAACAGCACACTGTATGTGAAATACTAATTCTCCTAGCATTATGATTTTTTTGTCTAATATGGTGATTGAAAATTTTAAATTTTGCTTGCATTTCAATAATACAATTGGTTTTGAAACGATCCCTTTATCACTCAAAACTTAGTAGTAATAATTCAATAAATAATTTTACATTTATTTATGTGTTTTTATTAATATGATAGAACATCCTAACATTTTAAAATATTAGAAATGATATATGAATTTATGACTGAAAAGCTTCTTATGTTTGCCGATTACAAATTTTACTTGGAATTAGGAAAATAACATTTAAAGAGAAGATATTGCTTGATGAATCGGAGAACAAAGCACTTTTGCAAATAAAAGAGATTACAAGTGAAGGTAAAGATGAAGGGTTAGGAATCGATAAAAAAGACAGACAAATTGAAATGCAAAAGTTTCAAATTAGACAATTAGAGAACAGATTAAAGGACGTGAAAACAAAGTTGGAGGAAGAAAAGGAGCTAAGGAAAAAAAGAATTAGTTCAGAAAGAAAAAGAAATTCGCATGCTAAAATCAATGCTCCAAGAATCTGATAAGGAACAGCAAAATCTGATTATTCAGAAGTTTATAAAGCAACTTACCCCTCCTTCTTTCGACCTTCTAAGCACACCAGATAATGAGACTCAAGAAGAGTACAAAAAAGTGGAAAACCAAGAAGAGAAGTTGTGATAAGAAGAAGCCAGCAGCTTAAAAAAGTAACACCAAGTTCAATGATTGAAAGATTAAAAGAGAAAAAGAGGAAGCCAAAAGTTGATTCTCAATTTTAGTATAAAGTAGTATACCACAAAAAAATCAAAAACGATGAAAAAGACAGTGGAATGGTGGAGGAATAAAATGATGAAATAGAAAATGAGAATAAAGAAGAAAGTGAAGAGAATAAAAGAGAAGATAAAACATATAATGAAGAGAATGAAGATGAAGGTGAAGAAGAGGAGAATAAAAAGAAGATGAAACTGATGGTGAAGTATATATTGGAAAAACAAGCAATGAAGATGAGGATGAAGACGGAAGTGATGAAAGCGATACAAAAGGCGAAGAAACTGAAGAAGAGAAAGAACTGGTCAAAGAAGAGAAAGAAGAAGCCAGAGCAGATGATGAAGTTCAAGATGAACAACCTTTGGATGTTGACAAATATTCTCCAAGAAGGAAAGTAAATTGCCAAAGAAATATTGTAAAGAGTCTGATATTACAACTCCTAGATTCACGCAAATAGAACATAATTAGGGCATTCTTTGCATGCAGAGACAAAACAAAGTAAGTTTTTTGTACTTGTTAATATCTAAATTTATTTAAATGAATCTGTATTATTTTAATAATTTTAAATTAAAATATTAATATAGCGTGATAGCATGGCGAAATGGTGATACTGAAAGAGGAGGGATAACGATTGTACAGTCCATGCTAGAAGCACTGCTATTTGAAGAACTTATAGATGGCCAGGTAAATGTAAATTGTAATAGGTATTTTTTTTGTAATTATTAAGCAATGTTATGTTCCTAAGATGCTAACTTGTAGCATTGTGATTTTTATTTTTTAAAATGCTAGCCTTTACTAGCATTTTGGAAAAAAAATTATAAACCAGCATGTTGTTCCCAAAAGACTTTTTTCTGCTACCATTATGGTAATTATTTAAATAAACAACATTGTTCGTGAAATGCTAATTCTTCTAGCATTATGATTTTTTTTAATAACATGGTGATTGAAAAATACTGAATTCTGCTAGCATTATAATAATATTTTTGATAATACAAAATGTTGTTCAAAAAATGCTTGCTTCTACCACCATTTTGATTTTTAATTGGGTAGTCAACATGCTATTACAAAAATGCTAAACTCTCCTATCATTTTGATTTTTATATTTAAGCAATTTACTGTTAATAAAATGCTAAAGTATCATAACATTATGATGTTTTTTAATTAGACAACATGCTAGTAATAAAATGTTATCTCCCCCTAGCATTATTTATATACAATGCAACATACTGGTAACAAATTTATATACAAGCAAATTCCATGTTAAAATAATATACTAAGCTAACATTATTTTTATAATGCAGGTTATTGACTAGTTTACTTCAAATGTTACATACAAACACAACTACATATTCAGTACAATCATGACGGTAAACAAAACTTTTACTTTAAAATTGTAAATATCGGAAACAATTTAATATTTTGCATGTTTATTTGCAGCATGCCATAAAAACAGGTGTTAAAAATGTTGTTCAAACATTAGTTAACCTAATAGTCCAAAAAATTGTCATAGACGAATATGCAGAAAACATATTCTTTCCCTTGCATTACATCAACCATTGGACTTTACTAACATTGGACTATGTTAAAATGCAATGGAACCACTATGATTCACTGAGGCCTAGAAGATCAACCTCTGTATCAAATAAACACTATAAGGACGCTCTAACGATGGTAAGATTGTTATTATCATATATAAATATATATTCGGATGTATATTGGAAAAAAGCTATGTATTTTTTTCTAATATAGAGAAAAAAGATTGAAATAATCATCTTTCAAAAATTGGCTGAAAGCAAAATTATAAACAAAAATATTGGAACAAAGCAGATGAAACAGCCACCATGCCCACTGCAAGATTTTGACTTGTAAGTAAGCATTAGCAGTTTTTTTTAATAGATACTAAATGCTCAACCATTATATGTTTGTACCACTACTGCCTGCCTTTTACCATAATACAGTGAAAACACCTTCATATCGTCCTTTACATGCACAACTTCAACTGTTAATATAAATGCTAAATTGTAATATCATTTTTGTTTTATTCTTAAGGTAGGAACCTTATTATTATTTAAATATCCATACAATACCTTGCATTTTTCGTATCTTTGTACCACTACTGCCTTCCTTTTACCATAATACAGTGAAAACACCTTCATATTGTCCATTACATGTGCAACTTCAACTGTTAATATAAATGCTAAACTGTAATGTAATTTTTGTTTTATTCTTAAGGTAGGAACCTTATTATTATTTAAAAATCCATACAACAACTTGCATTTTTCGTATCTTTGTACCACTACTGCCTGCCTTTTACCATAATACAGTGAAAACACCTTCATATTGTCCTTGACATGCCCAACTTCAACTGTTAATATAAATGCTAAACTGTAATATCATTTTTGTTTTATTCTTAATGTAGGAACCTTATTATTATTTAAATATCCATGTAACACCTTGCATTTTTCGTATCTTTGTACCACAACTGCCTTTTACCATGTTAGAGTGAAATCTTTATAACGCCAAATTCAATTGTAAATATAAATGCTAAACTGTAATAGCATTTTTGTTTTATTCTTAACTTAGTAACATTAGAATTATTATTATAGGAAAAAACCAAGATACATTTTTCCTCCTACTACTTATCATCGAAACAGTAATCTTATGTTGAACGCTTTCGTCCATGAACATAGCACATGGTTTTTGCCAAATAATCAGAACCAATATAATTTTTCATTTTGGCTATTTTAATGAATTTAGAATATTTAAAATAATTTATTTTAAATAATAACAACTAAAAATTTATTTGAAACTAAGTTAGAATGAATAAATTTATTTTAATTATATAACGAGCCTGAAATGTCGCGGTAGTATGAAAATTCAACTTTGAACTTTGACTGAATGTACAGGATTCAAAATAAATCGGATTTCAATAAAACCAAAAATATTTAAATCTGTTTAAAAATATCTTTCTAACGAATCTGAAAAATCGAAATTTCATAGCGGGAATCAAAAGTTTTGGCCAGTTGAATATTCAGAATGGTCGCAATGGAATAAATATAACCCTTAAAAATAGGCATTTTGCAAACGACCTCCGTTTTCGACGAAAGCACTTTGGTTGGATCCAGAATGTCAAATTATTGCTATATTTCAAATTCCATAATTTTTGGAATTATTATGTGAGTATGGCAAAGGAAAACACGTTTGGTAATTTCAGTTTAAATTGGATCGACCAAAAGATGGCCATTTTTCAAACGGTCTCCAAATATGACGAAATTAATTTTTTGGGACCGTATCGTCCCAACATAGCTAGATTTATTTTTTGGGAATTTTTGGAATCAGTATGATGCCCCGGCAAAATAAAATGTATGTTAAAATCTAAATTTGAATGTTTTATATTTTAATTTGAAGAATAACTGACTGTAACAGTCGAATGGGATTAGGAAACATATCCTATTGTGTTCAGAATGGGGGTATTTAGCTAGGGTCCATAGTCGTTGGGTTTGATTTGGAGTTCATATGGATTAGAGGGTATTTTCGAAATTAAATAGAATTAAAAATTAAATATAAATCCCCAGCCAATCAAATTTCTCCATCACTTTCCTCGTTCCAGAATAAAACCCGATACCCCTCTCGTCAACAGTAGAAAAGTGCTCCCACCTTCTCTCCTCCGTAACTCCCAATCCACGCAACAAAACCCAACGCTCCAGTTGAAGATTTTGAAGAGCATCCGTTCCTCTTCAAATCCGTACCAACCACGCCCTCTATCGTCGAGTATTGCCCGAGATCCATCGCTCCGAAGTCCGGACCTTCAAGCCGCCGCCGACTTCTGCCACCGAGCTGGGTCCCACCACCGTGCGCAGGTGTGCCTCCCTTCCCTCCTCGATGTTGTATAATCCGATCGTCGTATAACTTCACGGATTGGAAGAGATTCGAAGACCTAGTCCTGAACATTCGCAGTGAGATATGGCAGTGATTTAATTAAACTGTTTTCGACATTCAAAAGCGTTGCAAAGTTTGAAAATCGAATAAAAATCATATCTTTAACATATGTTGTCGAAATCCAATGAAACACGAGACATTGGACTCGTGACAACGTCTTCTACATTCTAGAAGAGACCGGAGAATTTTTGGAGCTTTTTATAATTTAAGGAGGAGTGGAACCCAATGTGAGTAATCTAAATTCAAATTGGAATGTATACGCGCTATATAAATTATATAATTAATGTATAAATTATATACACGTTGTATATCTCATATATGGGCGTTGTATAAATTATATAAGCGATGTATAAATTGTACATGCGTTGTATAAATCATATATGCGTTGAATGGAATTGAAATGAAATTGAAATGGAAATAAATATATTTATGTATATATACACACACACACTCCCCTCGTCCACAGACCATGGACGATATATATTGTTTGGGTTGTGATTGTGAATAATTGATTGTGGCTGCAACAAAATTGGCTGTGTTTGTGGTATATTCATTGTGTTATGAAAATGAACAATATTGTGGAAATCATTTAAATGAAAATATGGTAATGCTGCAAGGCTTAGGATAGCAGAGGAGCCGTGCTTGGCACGGTGCCGGCGCTAAATACCCTACCGTTGTAATGCTGAAATTTTCTGAAATATACATGTGTTGAAAAATATTCATGTTTGAAATAAATTGTTTGAACAATAAAATAACATTTTTATTATATGTATGAAGTATATAAAATATTCATGTTCGAAATAAATTGTTTGAACGATAAAAATAACATTTTTATTATATGTATGATGTATATAAAATATTCATGTTTGAAATAAATTGTTTGAACAATAAAAATAACATTTTTATTATATGTATGAAGTATATAAAATATTCATGTTTGAAATAAATTTGTTTGGACAATAAAATTAACATTTTTATTATATGTATGAAGTATATAAAATATTCAGGTTTGAAATAAATTGTTTGAACGATAAAAATCACATTTTTATTGGATTTATGAACCTTTAAAAGTAACCAAAGGTTGAAATAAATAGTTTTTGATTGAAAATAATATTTTTAACATAAATATGAACTGTTAAAAATAACCAAAGGTTGAAATAAATATTTCTTGATTGAAAATAATATTTTTAACATGAATATGAACAGTTAAAAATAACCATAGGTTGAAATAAATATTTGTTGATTGAAAATAATATTTTTAACATGAATATGAACTGTTAAAAATAACCATAGGTTGAAATAAATATTTGTTGATTGAAAATAATATTTTTAACATGTATATGAAGTGTTAAAAAATCATCATGTATAGAAATAAATATTTTTTCGCTAAAAATAATATGTTTAGCTTAGATATGCACATATATACATGTACCGGACAGGTAAATGGATTTGTTGTTGAGTAAAGAATTTATTTGCATGCCCGACAAATAGGTAAACCTTAATGAGTTGGCTGCGCAATTTTATTTATATATCAACTCCTGTGAATGCCAATGGATGCGGTGTGCTGGTTGTTCTGTGTGAGATTATAAACAACACCATAGAATAGTAAAAATTAAGTTTGAACTACACTGCATGGCATACTTCGTGAAGATAACATACTTTATCATATACCACATAAGCATTTGGAGCTTACATGACGAGTTTGGAATTACCATACAAGTGAGACGCTTGCATGGAGATGATTGTATTTCTGGTTGAATCGAAGACGAACTATTGATTTCATAGCACATCATATTCCATATAAGCATTTGGAGCTTGTATGACGAGGTTGAGATGACCATACGAGCGAGATGTTCGTATGGCGTTGATTGAATTACAGGTTGAACTGAGGAATGATATGGACGAAATAAATATAATGGTAAATTGCCAGATTAAATAAAAATCCCACACGGGTGTAGAGTTGACAATAATCGCATCTCTCAAGTTATTAGATACAGCACATGGATTATTTATTGTCCAACACTGGACGAGGTGGACAAGATTTATCTTTGGAGTAATTTTACACACTCTCTCGAGCATAGATAGGACACTAAAAATTATGTGTGCTTATATTGGATTTATTGGGTACCTAATACGGCCCAATAAATTTCCAAACCCCTCCCCGTACAAAGGAGGTTATGGGGAAATTTTCGAAATTTAAAGGCATTAGCCAAATTTTTAAAGTGAAAACGGTTTGGAAATCGTCGAATGAATTATATATATATATATTAAAATAAAATGAATCATGCAGCTGCAGTTCGTGTTTTGGAATCGTGATTTTAAACGATTATACCGAAAAATTAAACCATCGGATTTCCTCGAAATTGAAACCGTTGGGTTCGCTTTGAAAATATCTTTCCAACAATATAAATTTTTTTGAGATCCAACGGTTAGATTATGTGAAATGTTTAAATCAAATCTGAGGAAAAACAGCGCCAGAATGAATTTATATATATATATATTAAAATAAACGAATCACGCCGTTGTAGTTCGTGTTTTGAAGTCGTAATTTTAAACTATTATTACGGGAGATCCGACTGTTGAATTTTCCTGAAACTGGAACCGTTGGGTTCGCTTTGGAAAGATCTTTCCCCGACATAAAATTCGTTAAGATCCAACGGTTAGATTTTTCAAAATGTTTAAATCAAATTTGGACGAGAGCAGCGCGAGGGCCATCGAATGACCTGAAACGTCGTTCGATGGAATGGACTATTTTTAAATAAAAAAATAATGAAAAATCTTTTTATAATATTTTAAACAATGTGGAATGGAGATAACCGGTTTTGTTTGGTTTATCAGATATTTTGATGGTTGGATGTATTTGACATGAAAATTATACTAATGAACTGAAATGTGGATGCCGAATAGTTTAACCATAGAAAGAATTGATTTGAATTCTATACATGCATGAATTATTTGGAAAGGCCGAGGTAATTCTCATTTTAAATAATTGATCGGCGATGACAAATTCGAAGTATGAAGAAGGTGGTTGAAGACCGGAGATCTTCACATCGTTTGGATGATTACTGATGTATTGATTGGGAGGCATCCCAAGACAAGTTAATAAGTGGTGATCATCCAGACGTACTTGGGAACGACCGGATATGCGAGGGCCTTTCTCTTGTATTGGACATACGGGACAAGGTATAAGGTGCCTCCGGTTTCGTTCAGACCCAGAATGAACTAGTAAATGGATGTGTGTCTGACATTGGATTTTATTCTGTGCCGATTGATTTCTATTTAATATATATCTGTTTGGTGGCGGAAAATTTATTCTCTTGATTAACACCCTTCTCTGAGACGTGCGAGCTCAGAGGTTATATATCGGTAGACATCAGTCGCATGGCGTGAATTGCCTATGTGACATGCTGAGATGCAGTGATCAAGGCATTTTTTGAAAAGCTGAGCCTTGTGGTTGATGATCAAAGCACGACTTTAATATAGCATAGCTTTGTGTATGGCGTTAATTCACGAGCCTCACACCCCGGGTATGAACTGTAACACCCCACCTCCGCCAGTGCCACTCTTGCAAGGACACTGACTTTGGAGGGGCGTTTAAATAAGGTAATCATGCATGAAGATATCACAAGACAGAACATATAAGTAAAAACAGAGTAAGTATAGCAGCGGATAAAAGCTAGCATATCAAAACCATAGGTTAAGTTACAACACAGTACTTAATTATTTTCCATAAACAAAGTCTAGAAACATAAGACTTGTAACTGAAAAGGAAAACATGAAGTAGCTATCCCCAAGTAGAAAACCATAGCAAGCTCAAGTCCGAAGCATACATGAGCTATCCAAGAAAAGCAGCTAAGATCCAAGCTAAGTGCTGGTATTCCCGCCCTGTAAACCTGGGGGGGGGGGGGGAACGAAAGAAAAGAGGCGAAAGAAAACGGGTCAGTCAAAAGACTGGTAAGTCCTATCTACAATTGTACAACAACTAATAAAGTTAACAGTATATATAAACAAGGATGAGTCATAGGATGATAACTGGCATGGTAAGAAGTCAACAAGATAGATCAAATGTGGTACCGCATAAACAAGATTGAGGTTTGCACCAAGTGTACTAGTATCACAAGTCGTGTCAAGTGTAAACAAGAGGTGATCCCCAGGCCCAAGTTTGGCCCACCATCATGAATGACCTAAATCAAGGTCCAACTAGCACGGTCTAGTCGATCGGCTCCCTACAGCCTAACTCGTCAAGTGTCGGTGTCATACGGCCCAACTACGAAGAGTAGCTAAACTGTGCTAGGTCCACCCTAGGGTGTATCAAGTCCTAGGGTGTCAACCCCTGACACAAACCAAGCACGCACAGTTTAAACCTACTGGTGCCCGTGCCTGCTTTTTCAACTCCGGACCATGTGCACGACCATGGCCCGCCTGAACCTACACCGGCGCACCTACACAGCCGTCGTTTTGGTCGCTTACATGTCATCCCAGTAATCATGCCCCACCCTAGCCTAGTCCCTAGGGTATCATGATACATCCAAGAGGGTTACTGGTGCAAAGGACCACGTAACTAGGGTTTCCTTAATGGGTTAATCGTGGTTAACCCAACTCATCTAAGTACCAAGTTGGTTAAGTGTACCCAAGGTTCATGACTTAACCCTACCAACCCACCGTGTTTAATTGGTTAAGTATTCAAGCGGTCCATGACTTAACCCTACCATGTGGCATTAATTAATTTAATGCACCCAACCTCTCACATTAGACCTTGTTGTGGTTACTAGTTAGGCCGGGCGGGTCCGGGTAGGTTTACACCACAACTTAGTCTAACCTCGGGTCTCACGTGCAACATGACCAACTACTCACATTGGGTCCTATTGCTTGTAGCCACTAGTTAAGCCGGTCGGTTCCGGGTAGGTTTATGCTACAAGCTCAACCCAACCTCGAGTTGGCCATTCTCATGTTTTCTAAGTGTCATGTCCATCACATTACAAGTTTTCAAGCAATTGGGTAGACCTAACTTAATAGGTAAATTCCCAATGGGTAGACCTAACTTAATAGGTAAATTCCCAAGCTTATGTTTTTATGTCTTTTAAGTTTACCCAATCCCAAACGCAATCCCATCGCTTACATATCGCAATAGCGCATAAAGGATAGAAAGAGGGAACTTGGCATAATCATGACATAAAGGGGTTGGAGCCACAAGTTAAACATGGTGGCGTGAGACAAAGATGTGATCATAAACTTGCATATCATGTTATCAACTTGCAAAATATTCATAAGCATGCATAACATCATTTTAACTTGCATAGTGTTCATATGCATGCATAACATGGTTTCAACTTGCATAAGGTTCATATGCATGCATAACATCAAACTTGGCAAATAGGTGGAACATGGCCATAGATAGCATGAGATAAGGGCTAGTAACATGCATATAACATTATATGCATGTTAATGCAAGGGTTATGAGAGTTTCAAAGTTGCATTATGCAACATTTCCAACCAAAGATCATATCTTTCTATGCATAAAGCCAAGGTAATGACTTTACTAACATGCATAGAGTAATCTTATGCATAAAATCATAAGATCAAAGCACATATCATGATTAACCCCAAACTCAAACTTGAAATATAACATATTAACTTCATAGTTAAAATACAAGAGTAGAAATAGGCTTACAATGCTATGAAGACTCAAATGAGTATAGCAAATGTAAGAAACCCCTTATGCAACTAATTAAAACCCCAAAATGCAAGCAAACTTGATCAAGACTCCTCCTTTATGATGCCAACAGAGAAACAAGACTTTAATGCAAGCTAAAGAGGATCATACAAGCCTAAATACACTTGTATGCATGGGAATCTCTTGAAAATTGATTTAGGAATTTATGAAGAGAGTGGAGGCCATGAGAGGATTGATTTTTCCATAGTTTAGTTGTAGGATAGATTAATGAGGATTTAGGGTAGGTTAGGGTCTTATTTATAGATTAGGCTAGTGATTTAGACCATAGGATTAAACCCTAGTTCTCATCTCGGCCCTCCAAATCGAATCTGGCCCTCTAGCTCAACACATTCTCAAGATGGTGCACCAGGCAGGACTGGGCGTCTGAGCCAAGTCGACAGCCAAGTCGACAGGGCTGTCGACCTGGTCAGACCCAGTCGACTCCCAAGTCGACAGGGCTGTCGACTTGGGTACTGTGGCGGGAATTTTCCCGCCTTGGCCCAACTGGCCCAATTTCCAAGCTTAGATTTGAATTTGAAAATCTGTTTTTATTTAGAAATTTTCTGAAAATTTTGTTGGGCCTTAATCGGGTCATACGGACTCCGATTTTTGAAAACTCGGACTCTATTTCGCATATTTTTCCGAGACGAACGCAATGGCATAGCCCGTTTCCCTTGATTCAAATTTTATTATTTAATTCTGCCTTGTTTTGTGTTATATCTTGTTATTAAAATACGGGTTATTACATTCTCCCCTCCTTAAAGGATTTCGTCCCCGAAATCTCTAAGTTAGGAAGAACGTGTCCTACCATCCATCATCCATCTACTCACCACATCATCCACGAGTAACCATTGTCCTTAACAATTTCTAAATGCTGTATGATCATATGCAAAGGTGTGTGTATATGTACTTATCTAATGCGAAAATCAGGCGGTTACTGATTCAGTACACCTCCTTAATGCGAAGTATGCTAGTGAAATGCGTCCATATGTATGCAAATTCCTAGCCTAATTTTATAATTTCTACATGAGTGCACATAACATTCATCCATATGCAACATCCATGAGATAACACAACAAGTTTCAGCCATGAATAAGTATAAGCACTCATGCATATGCAATATGAAGGTGTGTGAGCCGATCTTAGTGCCTAATGTGTATCATGCATCCACGAGTATCCACTTGCAAACACTTGCAACCACTTGCAACCATCAAGCATAACATGTTTCAAATACATGTTTCATCCAAGGGGTTTCTACCTAAGGTTCTCATGACGAAGTTACAAGATAAACAGGATAAACATGGATAGCAAAAGAAAGATATGCTAAAGAGAGAAAAGAGGTCGAGAATGTACCCTCAAAAAGGAATGGATAAAGCCTAAACATCTTCTCCTCTGTCTCCCAAGTTGCATCCTCTTCGGCTTCACTCCACTGAACCTTCACCAATTTGACCTCTCGATTCCTTAGCTTTCTGATCTCCTTTCCCAAGATACGAATCAGAGCTCTCCTCAAGGTTGCCTCTTTCTCTACTTCCACGTCTTCAAGAATGCTAGGTTCAACCACCTCAGCGGACTCATGTAGGCACTTTCGGAGATGCGAGACATGAAAGACATTATGCACTCCGGACAGCTTCTCGGGCAATAAGCCATCTTCCCAATTCTCTCTATGATAGGGAAGGGTCCTACGAATCTGGGTGCCAGCTTCCCAATTGCTCCGAAGCGAACCACATTACGCAAAGGAGAAACCTTCACGAAAACCATGTCTCCAACTTCGAACTCCAAATCTGTCCTTCGCTTATCAGCATAGGATTTCTGTCTATCTTGGGCCGCTTTCATCCGTCTTCTCACCAATTCAACTTTCTCAGATGTGTCTCGTATCATATCGGGCCCAAGTACAAGCTTATCTGTTGTCTCCCACCAACAAGATGGTGACCTACACGGCCTCCCATATAAAGCTTCAAATGGTGCCATCCCTATGCTAGCTTGATAGCTATTGTTGTAAGCAAACTCCACAAGAGGAAGGTGGTTTCCCAAGTACCACCAAAATCAAGAACACAAAGCCTCAGAATGTCTTCTAGCACTCTATTCACCCTTTCGGTTTGGCCATCCGTCTGGGGGTGATAGGCTGTACTCAGATTCAATTGCGTACCCAGTGCTTCCTGCAAACTATTCCAGAATTGGCTAGTGAAGATTGGGTCACGATCACTGACTATGCTAGAAGGAACCCCATGCAATCTCACTATTTCTCGAAGGTAAACAGATGCCAGCCATGATGCAGTCCTTTTGCTCTTTACTGGGATAAAGTGAGCACTCTTCGTAAGTCGATCAACGATGACCCATATGCTCGAATTCCCTTTTCTTGATCTAGGCAATCCATCCACAAAGTCCATAGAGATGCTCTCCCACTTCCATTGCGGGACCTCCAATGGATGTAATAGCCCACCTGGTTTCTTCGACTCAGCTTTCACTTGTTGGCACATCATGCACTTTGAAACATAGTCTGCCACATCCTTCTTCATTCCAGGCCAAAAGAAAATGCGCTTCATATCCCTATACATCTTATCTCCACCAGGATGTATAGTCATCTTTGAGTGATGTGCTTCTTCGAGAACTTTATGCACCAAGTCTCCCACTTGTGGAACGCAGAGTCTTCCATCACGCCTTAGCCAACCCTTGTCATCAATAGTATATCTAGCAAGGTGACTAGACGTCTCACCACGAATCAACCTATCCATGATCTCCACTATCTGTGGGTCTTCCTTCTGCGAAGTCCCTACTTGATCAAGAAGTGTGGGTCTAAGCTCGAGAGATGCTAACGATCCTGTCATCGACTCAACTGCTGTCGTGAAAACAAAGGTTGCCAGGAACTCTAGGCTCTTCATCCCAACAAACAAGGGACTCAAAGCCAACCTTTTTCTGCTTAGTGCATCAGCCACAACATTACCCTTGCCAGGGGTATAAGCTATCTCGAAGTCATAAGATGCCAAGAATTCCATCCACCTTTGCTGCCTAAGATTCAGATCTTTCTGCGAGAAGAGATACTTGAGTGATTTGTGATCAGCGTACAACTCAAACCTTTCGCCTAAAAGATAGTGGCGCCAGGACTTGAGTGCAAAGACAATCGCCGCTAACTCCAAGTCATGAGTGGGATAGTTCTTCTCATGAACTTTAAGTTGCCTACCCCCATAACATATCACTCTTCCTACCTGCATTAGAACAGCGCCTAACCCTGTGCCACATGCATCGGTATACACGGTAAACATCTTACCGCCATCGGGTAATGCCAAAACTGGAGCTGTGGTAAGGGCCCTCTTGAGCCTTTGAAAAGCCAGCTCACACTCTAAGTCCCATGCAAAGACTAAGTTCTTCTTCGTCAATCTAGTGAGAGGGGCCGAAATCTTAGCGAAGTCTCTAATGAACTTCCTATAGTAGCCTGCCAGACCGAGAAAGCTTCGCACTTCGGTTGCATTCTTAGGAGTCTTCCAGTCTTGAACTGCAACCACTTTCGCGGGATCCACAGCTATACCCTGCTTAGAAACTATATGCCCAAGAAATCGGACTTCTTTTCTCCAAAAGTGGCATTTGGAGAACTTGGCTTTCAACTGATGGGCTCTAAGCGTATCCATCACCTCCTTGAGGTGTCCAGCATGTTCTTCCTCGTCTTTTGAAAAGATCAGGATATCATCCACGAAGACAACAACAAACTTGTTAAGGAACTCCCTGAACACCCTACTCATCAAATCTACGAAGTAGGCGGGTGCATTAGTCAAGCCGAATTGCATGACAAGCCATTCAAAGAATCCGTTTGGAGTCCTAAATGCAGTCTTATCAACGCTGTCTTCGGCCACTCTAAGCTGATGAAATCCGGTGGCTAAATCAAGCTGAGAGAAAACAGAAGCACCAACAAGCTGGTCGAAGAGGTCATCTATCCTCGGTAATGGATGCCTATTCTTCTTGGTCAGCTTGTTCAACTCTCGATAATCAACACATAGACGAAGCGAGCCGTCCGCCTTAGTAGCGAACACCACAGGAGCACCCCATTCGGAAATGCTTCGCCTAATAAAATTCTTCTCAAGAAGCTCCTTGATTTGCTTACTGAGCTCTCTCCTTTCCCGCGGGGCCATGTGCCTAACTAGTAAGGAGACTGGCTTAGCATTATCAACCAGATAAATGCGGAAATCTATCTCTCGCTTAGGGGGTAACCCCTTAACTTCTTCAAAAACATCAGGGTATTCTCGAACCACCCTTACAGATTGCAGATCATCGATAGACGAGTCAAGAGATTCAAGATAACATAGCATGACGGGATCTAGCGGGTTGCAAGAAATCTCTAGGGTATTGCCAAGGCGAGTCATGAGTCTCACCACCCTATGCTCACAATCGAGAATGGCTCCATAGCGGGACAACCAATCCATGCCCAAGACCAACCCGTATCCCATGAACCCGAGAACATAAGCATCACACGAGAATTCTACGGTCAAGATAGAAATCCTCAAATCCATACAGATCATAGACAAATGGGCTGAACCCCCAATCGGATTTGAAACACTAACGGGATCCTCAACAAGACTAGTACTTAGGTGCAAACTTCCAACAACATCAGAGGAAATAAAGGTATGTGATGCGCCAGAATCAAACAAAGTGCGAACAGGAAAACCAGAAATATAAACAAGACTTTCCACAGAAATAGTACCTCGGTCCTGAACTGGAGCGGTGTTGAGAGCATGCACTTGCCCTCCAGATGAACCTGCGCGCTGAGTTTGTCCATGCCCCTGCTTCTTAGGGCAATCCTTGCTAAAATGTCCCGTCTCTCCACAATGAAAGCATCCACCCAATTTCATTTTCTTCTTCCTACAGTCCTTGGCTACATGCCCAACAATCCCACAGAAGTGGCACTTTCTTGTGTCCTTTGCCTTGTTCTTGTTGCCCTTGTTGTTCTTGTTGTTCTTGTTGTTCTGATTACTCTGATTCCCTCCCCACTTGGAGTCTGTCTTCTTAGGCTGAGTTTCATTGGGCTTGACTTCCTTCTTCCCATTCTTATCCTCTCCCTGCAGCAATGCCATGTCTACCAGGCTCTCGAAAGTGGCCCCCATGGGTATGTGTGACATAGCTAGACCTTGTAATGGCTCATTTAACCCTCGTGCAAAACGTAGAGCCTTCTTCTCGGGAGTATTGACCATGTCCAAACCGAATCGGGCAAGCTGGTTGAACTTATTCACATACTCTCTCACTGTCATGTCTCCTTGCTTCAAAGCTATGAACTTCTCTAGTTGCAAATTTGCCTCTGCAGATGATAGAAACTTAAGCCCAAACTTTGCCCTAAAGTCGGCCCAGGTTTCTACGGGCCTTGTAGCATTGGTGACCTCCCACCAATAAGAAGCTTCCTCCTTTAGTAGCCAAACCGCCAACAGAACCTTTCTATGGTCCTCTATATCAAAGATGGCAAAAAGATCTTCGGTCTCCTTCAACCAATTTCTTGCTTCCACGAAAGTCTCTGTCCCAATAAAATTTTTGCCACCCATGGCCTTGAAGTCCTTGCAAACCTTGGCGAAATCGGCTTGTGGTTGCTGAGGAGGAGGAGGAGGAGGGGGTGGAACCTCAGTGATAGTGGGAGTGGTTGCTGGACCTGCATTATTGGCCCTAGCTTCCAAGTACCTCCGGAACCATCCGGGAATGGTGACTCCCTTAGGAAGATTGAGATCAACCATGCTGAAAAAGGAAAAGATAGATTTAGAACGAGGAAACGAAGGATAGTGCTTATGGCTCTTGGGGGATAGCCTTTCAAAATAAACTAGACTTTTCTTTGGAAAAATACTTAATTGGTTTTGAAAATAGCTTTTAAAAGTAACTTTAAAACCCTTTTTGCTCCAATCTCGTAAACCTCGCTCTGATACCAAATGTAACACCCCACCTCCGCCAGTGCCACTCTTGCAAGGACACTGACTTTGGAGGGGCGTTTAAATAAGGTAATCATGCACGCAGATATCACAAGACAGAACATAAGTAAAAACAGAGTAAGTATAGCAGCGGATAAAAGCTAGCATATCAAAACCATAGGTTAAGTTACAACACAGTACTTAATTATTTTCCATAAACAAAGTCTAGAAACATAAGACTTGTAACTGAAAAGGAAAACATGAAGTAGCTATCCCCAAGTAGAAAACCATAGCAAGCTCAAGTCCGAAGCATACATGAGCTATCCAAGAAAAGCAGCTAAGATCCAAGCTAAGTGCTGGTATTCCCGCCCTGTAAACCTGGGGGGGAGGGGGGGAAACGAAAGAAAAGAGGCGAAAGAAAACGGGTCAGTCAAAAGACTGGTAAGTCCTATCTACAATTGTACAACAACTAATAAAGTTAACAGTATATATAAACAAGGATGAGTCATAGGATGATAACTGGCATGGTAAGAAGTCAACAAGATAGATCAAATGTGGTACCGCATAAACAAGATTGAGGTTTGCACCAAGTGTACTAGTATCACAAGTCGTGTCAAGTGTAAACAAGAGGTGATCCCCAGGCCCAAGTTTGGCCCACCATCAAAAATGACCTAAATCAAGGTCCAACTTGCATGGTCTAGTCGATCGGCTCCCTACAGCCTAACTCGTCAAGTGTCGGTGTCATACGGCCCAACTACGAAGTGTAGCTAAACTGTGCTAGGTCCACCCTAGGGTGTATCAAGTCCTAGGGTGTCAACCCCTGACACAAACCAAGAACGCACGGTTTAAACCTACTGGTGCCCGTGCCTGCTTTTTCAACTCCGGACCATGTGCACGACCATGGCCCGCCTGAACCTACACCGGCGCACCTACACAGCCGTCGTTTTGGTCGCTTACATGTCATCCCAGTAATCGTGCCCCACCCTAGCCTAGTCCCTAGGGTATCATGATACATCCAAGAGGGTTACTGGTGCAAAGGACCACGTAACTAGGGTTTCCTTAATGGGTTAATCGTGGTTAACCCAACTCATCTAAGTACCAAGTTGGTTAAGTGTACCCAAGGTTCATGACTTAACCCTACCAACCCACCGTGTTTAATTGGTTAAGTATTCAAGCGGTCCATGACTTAACCCTACCATGTGGCATTAATTAATTTAATGCACCCAACCTCTCACATTAGACCTTGTTGTGGTTACTAGTTAGGCCGGGCGGGTCCGGGTAGGTTTACACCACAACTTAGTCTAACCTCGGGTCTCACGTGCAACATGACCAACTACTCACATTGGGTCCTATTGCTTGTAGCCACTAGTTAAGCCGGTCGGTTCCGGGTAGGTTTATGCTACAAGCTCAACCCAACCTCGAGTTGGCCATTCTCATGTTTTCTAAGTGTCATGTCCATCACATTACAAGTTTTCAAGCAATTGGGTAGACCTAACTTAATAGGTAAATTCCCAATGGGTAGACCTAACTTAATAGGTAAATTCCCAAGCTTATGTTTTTATGTCTTTTAAGTTTACCCAATCCCAAACGCAATCCCATCGCTTACATATCGCAATAGCGCATAAAGGATAGAAAGAGGGAACTTGGCATAATCATGACATAGAGGGGTTGGAGCCACAAGTTAAACATGGTGGCGTGAGACAAAGATGTGATCATAAACTTGCATATCATGTTATCAACTTGCAAAATATTCATAAGCATGCATAACATCATTTTAACTTGCATAGTGTTCATATGCATGCATAACATGGTTTCAACTTGCATAAGGTTCATATGCATGCATAACATCAAACTTGGCAAATAGGTGGAACATGGCCATAGATAGCATGAGATAAGGGCTAGTAACATGCATATAACATTATATGCATGTTAATGCAAGGGTTATGAGAGTTTCAAAGTTGCATTATGCAACATTTCCAACCAAAGATCATATCTTTCTATGCATAAAGCCAAGGTAATGACTTTACTAACATGCATAGAGTAATCTTATGCATAAAATCATAAGATCAAAGCACATATCATGATTAACCCCTAACTCAAACTTGAAACATAACATATTAACTTCATAGTTAAAATACAAGAGTAGAAATAGGCTTACAATGCTATGAAGACTCAAATGAGTATAGCAAATGTAAGAAACCCCTTATGCAACTAATTAAAACCCCAAAATGCAAGCAAACTTGATCAAGACTCCTCCTTTATGATGCCAACAGAGAAACAAGACTTTAATGCAAGCTAAAGAGGATCATACAAGCCTAAATACACTTGTATGCATGGGAATCTCTTGAAAATTGATTTAGGAATTTATGAAGAGAGTGGAGGCCATGAGAGGATTGATTTTGCCATAGTTTAGTTGTAGGATAGATTAATGAGGATTTAGGGTAGGTTAGGGTCTTATTTATAGATTAGGCTAGTGATTTAGACCATAGGATTAAACCCTAGTTCTCATCTCAGCCCTCCAAATCGAATCTGGCCCTCTAGCTCAACACATTCTCAAGATGGTGCACCAGGCAGGACTGGGCGTCTGAGCCAAGTCGACAGCCAAGTCGACAGGGCTGTCGACCTGGTCAGACCCAGTCGACTCCCAAGTCGACAGGGCTGTCGACTTGGGTACTGTGGCGGGAATTTTCCCGCCTTGGCCCAACTGGCCCAATTTCCAAGCTTAGATTTGAATTTGAAAATCTGTTTTTATTTAGAAATTTTCTGAAAATTTTGTTGGGCCTTAATCGGGTCATACGGACTCCGATTTTCGAAAACTCGGACTCTATTTTGCATATTTTTCCGAGACGAACGCAATGGCATAGCTCGTTTCCCTTGATTCAGATTTTATTATTTAATTCTGCCTTGTTTTGTGTTATATCTTGTTATTAAAATACGGGTTATTACATGAACCAGAAACGAGAGAGGACTTCAGGGAGGAAATGCGTTTCCTTCTAGCTAGGAGTGGTGTCATGGTATGGAGCCTAGACATTTTTCACTTATGTAGATGATGGAAAGCGAGGCGCCTCGGTTATATCGGTCACTACGGTGCCGATGGATGGTTTGGTCGATATATGACCAGTTTACGCCCCATAAGGCGGGGAAACGTATTGTTCAGGCATTTTAATCCACTTCGTGTGGACCGGCCATGACGATCCAGGTGCAGTTGCGGTTGAATCCTGAGGCATGGGCTAGAGTGTCTCGAATGCGGTAAGGACGATCCCTTGCCTTGGTTCATGATGGAAATCCTACTACTAATACGACATTGTGCATTTTTGATTGTAAACCTATATGTGGCGGCATAGTGGCATGGGACGCTCATGTCGTCTATGATTGATACATTATGATTGAAATTGTTTTTGAAGCATATATGCACTAGTAATAATATCAAATGATTTTGATTTATACGTATCAAGCATATTTTGGCCATTATATGGTAAAACTCTACTCTCCGGCTTGCGTTTCATTGTGTGATGGGACCCGAGTCTTATAATGGCTTCATTTTCTATAAAAAGCATTGCGTGGTTTAAATGATTTACTTTATTCATGCACTTGCAATCCAATGGAGTAAACCCGTTCCGCGTTAGCGGCATGGTCCTGTGATTGGCCTTATTATCAAATAAGTTAAGTAGATTTCTCATACCGGTCCCATGACTGACTCGTAGTTTGTTTCACTTTGCAAACTCGGGTGCCCCTATTTCTATATAGGCAGCCTTGTATTCAGGCTTTAGCAGGCTCATTCTGGATATCTATGGAGCTGAAGATGGATTCTATCATTTATTTTATGCTGTTCGGACTTCGTTATGTATATTATGTTTGATTTCGCTGCAAACATTTTATATAAAGCTGAAACTGTATTTTGTACTAAGTGTGATCTTGTTATACTGTGTAACTCTGATGATTATATTTGTTCCAGTGTGATTTATTGTATATTATGTGGTGTAATGATATATTTCGGTTCTGCTGTTATTGTTTATGTGTTATATTCCAAAGATTATTCTTGCTTCCGTAGCACGGGAGTCAAGGGTCATCACATAAATGGTCATAGCATTGCATTTCTTATACCAATCCTTATTTATTTATTGATTTGTAGTGTCAACTGTGCATTGTTTGTGCTGAAATTCATCAAAAAATTGGACAGAGACAAAAATATACTAGAGGAATATAAAAAGGAAGATACCAATCTTTTTCGTGCTGACACAGTGTTCAACATACTGAATGACCCACCGAGAAGTTGGGGTATTATGAGTTACTTTGCAAACTCGTCTCCAGAAGAAATTGAAAACGCTGTGAAGAAGAAAGAATGTGAACGAAGAAAACACTGAATTGTTGATGTAGCGCCTGTTTTAATTCAATTTGAATTTGTTGTTTAGACATTTAGTTGCTAATTGTAATTGAGTTTTTGTAATTTGAATTGATTTTAAAGTAGTGGTTGAACCTGGATTAAAAAATTGTTGTACGGACAGAATTGTACTTGTACAAATTTCACACCTACATGTTGTTAATTGCTCTGTTTTAATTTCATACATAGTAGTTGAAGCTTAATTGATTGTGACTTGTTGTTTTAATGAAGATTCATGTTGTAGCCTGTTGTTCAGATTGGGTTATGTCTGATGTTTTTGTGCAATAAGAATTTTGGGAGAATTGTTGGTTTATGGCAACTGTATAGTGGCTGTTCGAGTTCTTTATGATGGTTTGGTGGTTATTGTTATGTATACGGGTTGGGTTATTCGTATGTCTTTGAGATTGTGATGGTTTGGGAGAATTGTTATGTATATGGGTTGGGTTATATCTGATGTTATGTGATGAAATGTATAAATTAAAATGCTATAAAAAATAGCATTATTATAAAGAATTGTTTAGGCATACCAATCTAAAATAAAAATGAATTATTTAATCAAAATAACCATAAATGAATCTACCATATCCTAAATTAAAAACCCTATAACAAATAACACTTTTATAAATAATTTTTTATGCATATCAATCTAAAATAAAAATAAATCATTTAAACAAAATAACCATAAATGAATCTATAACCAAAATATTTCATTTAATCAACCAAACCCAGAAACGCAAACGACATTCAGACTCCAAGTTCAATCGGGTACGTACGGGTATAAAACAAAACAATATTCAAAACCTATCAGATACCCATGCAAATAAATATACACCAAAAAATATAAACAATTGTAAAGGACAACCAAATTCAAACCTTATCGAGTACATGCGAGATTCAAATGAAAACAGGACTCAAGCCTAAGCGAGCACCTTTAAAAACCAATTTATACCGAGAACATATTGGTTAACCAAATAATATAAATGATTGTATAGGACGATCAAATTCAAACCTAAGCAAGTACATACGAAACTCAAAGGACGGCCGGACTCAACACTAAGCAGAAACCTCTGAAAACCAATTTATACGGAAAACATATTGGTTAATCGAACAATATAAACGCTCGTAAAGGACGTCCAGATTTAAACCTAAGCAGGTACTTACGAGACTCAAAGGACAGTTAGACTCAAGCTTGGTCATGTACTTTTGAAAACGAAACTATACCAAAACAAATTGGTTAACTGAACAATTTAAACGACTATAAATGACATCCGAACTCAAACCTAAGCGAGTATTTATGACATTCAAAGGACGGCCGAACTCAAGCTTGGTTGGGTACCTTTGATAACCAATCTATACAGAAAATATATTGGTTGATCCAATAATCTAATTAATTTTAAAATACGACTAGATTAAAACCTAAGCGAGTACTTATAAGATTTAAAAGATTGCTGGATTCAAGCCTAAGTTGATATCTTTGACAAATCTTGACATAAAGCCTAATCGGGTCGTTTAGCAATGATTCTGCACCCAGTAAGAATTGTTTAACCAAGTGGGTACCAATGACACGTAAAACACATTCGGACACAAGGCCTAATCAGGTACCTATGACACATAAAAGACTTCTGGAAGCAAGGCTTAATCGGGTACTCCAGCAACGATTCTGCACCCAGTAGGGATTGCTTAACCGAGCGGGTATAAATGACACGTAAAGGACATTCGGACACAAGGCATAATCGGGTACCTATGACACGTAAAAAGCTTCCGGACGCAAGGCCTCATCAGGTCGTTCAGCAACAATTCTGCATTTAGTAAGGATTGTTTAACCGAGAGGGTACCAATGACACGTAAAACACATCTGAACCCAAGGCCTAATCGGGTACCTATTACACGTAAAAGACTTCTAGATGCAAGGCTTAATCGGGGATTCCAGCAACGATTTTGCACCTAGTAGGGATTGGCTAACCGAGCGGGTACCCATGACAAGTGAAATATATTCGAACACTAGGCCTAATCGAGTACTCATGACATGTAAAAGATAATCGGGTACCTATGATACGTAAAAATCTTCCAAACGCAAGGCTTAATCGGGTCGTTCAGCAATGATTCTGCACCCATTAAGGATTTTTTAACCGAGTGGGTACAATGACACGTAAAACACATCCGGGCACAAGGCCTAATCGGGTACCTATGACACGTAAAAGACTTTCTGGATGCAAGGCTTAATCAGGTACTCCAGCAATGATTCTGAACCCAGTAGGGATTGTTTAACTGAGCGGGTACCCATGACACGTAAAAGACATTCAGACACAAGGCCTAGTTGGGTACCTATGACATGTAAAAACACTTCCGGACGCAAGGCTTAATCGGGTCGTTCAGCAAAGATTCTGCACCCAATGTGGATTGTTTAACCGAGCAGGAATTAATGACACATAAAACACATCCGGACACAAGGCTTAATTGGGTAACTATGACACGTAAAAGACTTCTGTATGCAAGGCATAATCGATTACTCCAGCAACGATTCTGGACCCAATAGGCATTGTTTAACCGAGCAGGTATATATGACACGTAAAAGACATTCAAACACAAGGCCTAATCGGGTACTTATGACACGTAAAAAGCTTCCTGACGCAAGGCCTAATCGGGTCGTTCAGCAACAATTCTGCATCTAATAAGAATTGTTTAACCGAGCGGGTACCAATGACACATAAAACACAACCGAACACAAGGCCTAATCGTGTGCCTATGACACGTAAAAGATTTCTGGATGCAAGGCTTAATCGGTTACTCGAGCAACAATTCTTCACCCAATAGGAATTGTTTAACCGAGCGGGTACCCATGAAACATAAAACATATTCGGATACAAGGCCTAATGGGTACTTATGACACGTAAAAAGCTTTCTGACGCATGGCCTAATCGGGTCATTCAACAAAGATTCTGCACCCAGTATGGATTGTTTAACTGAGCAAGTACCAATGACATGTAAAACACATTCAAACACAAGGCCTAGTTGGGTACCTATGACATGTAAAAGACTTCTGGATATAAGGCATAATCAGGTACTCCAGTAATGATTTTACACCCAGTAGGGATTGTTTAACTGAGCTGCTACCCATGACATGTAAAAGACATTCAGACACAAGGCCTAATCGGGTACCTATGACACATAAAAAACTTCCGGATGCAAGGCCTAATCGGGTCGTTCAGCAATGTTTCCGTACCCGGTATGGATTTTTTAACCAAGCAGGAACCAATGACACGTTAAACAAATCCGGCCACAAGGCCTAATCGGGTACCTATAACACGTAAAAGACTTCTAAATGCAAGGCTTAATCGGGTATTCCAGCAACGACTCTACACCCAGTAGGGATTGCTTAACCGAGCAGGTATATATGACATGTAAAAGACAATCGGACACAAGGCCTAATCGAGTACCTATGAAACGTAAAAAGCTTCCGGACGCAAGGCCTAATCGGGTCATTCAACAACAATTCTTTATCTAGTAAGGATTATTTAACTGAGCTAGTACCAATGACACGTAAAAACACATCCGAACAAAAGGCCTAATCGGGTACCTATGACACGTAAAAGACTTCTGGATGCAAGGCTTAATCGGGTACTCCAGCAATGATTCTGCACCTGGTAAGGATTGTTTAACCGAGCGGGTACCCATGACACGTAAAAGACATTCAGACACAAGTCCTAATTGGGTATATATGACACGTAAAAAAACTTCCGAACGCAAGGCCTAATCGGGTCATTCAGCAATGTTTTCGCACCCAATATAGATTGTTTAACCAAGCAGGAATCAATGACACGTAAAACCACCCAAACCCAAGGCCTAATCGGGTACCTATGACACATAAGAGACTTCTGGACGCAAGGCTTAATCGGGTACTCCAGCAATGATTCTTCACCTAACAGGGATTGTTTGACCGAGCGGGTACTCATGACACGTAAAAGACATTCAGACACAAGGCCTAATTGGGTACATATGACACATAATAAACTTCCGAACATAAGGACTAATCGGGTCGTCAGCAAAGATTCTGCACCCACTATGGATTGTTTAACCGAGGAGGAATCAATGACACGTAAAACACATCCGAACACAAGGCCTAATCGAGTACCTATGACACGTAAAAGACTTCTGGATGTAAGGCTTAATCGAGTACTCCAGCAAAGATTCTGCACCTAATAGGGATTTCTTAACGGAGCAGGTATATATGACACGTAAAAACATTCGGACACAAGGACTAATCGGGTACCTATGACATGTAAAAAGCTTCCAAACGCAAAGCCTAATCAGGTCGTTCAGCAAAAATTCTTCATTAAGTAAGGATTATTTAACCGAGTGGCTACTAATGACATGTAAAACACATCCGAACACAAGACCTAATCGGGTACCTATGACACGTAAAAGACTTCTGGATGCAAGGCTTAATTGGGTACTTAAGCAAAGATTCTGCACCCAATAGGGATTTTTTAACCGAGTGGGTACCCATGACATGTAAAACATATTCAGACACAAGGCCTAATCAGTACCTATGACACATAAAAGGCTTCTGAACGCAAGGCCTAAACGGGTAGTTCAACACCGATTCTGCACCTAGTAGGGATTGTTTAACCGAGCGGGTACAATGACACGCAAAACACATCTGGACACAAGGCCTAATCAGGTATATATTGCATGTAAAAGACTTCTGGATGCATGGCTTAATCAGGTACTCCAACAATGATTCTGCACCCAGTAGGGATTGTTTAACCGAGCGAGTACCCATGACACGTAAAACATATTCGGACATAAGGCCTAAATGGGTACCTATGACACATAAAAAACTTCCAGATGCAAGGCCTAATTGGGTCATTCAGCAACGATTCTGCGTCCAGTATGGATTGTTTAACCAAGAAGGAATCAATGACACGTAAAACAAATCCGGACACAAAACCTAATCCCAATACCTATGACACGTAAAAAAACTTCTAGATGCAAGGCTTAGTCGGTACTCCATCAAAGATTCTGCACCCAGTAGGGATTTCTTAACCGAGCAAGTATATATGACACGTAAAAGACATTCGAACACAAGGCCTAATCGAGTACCTATGACACGTAAAAAGCTTCTAGACGCAAGGCCTAATAGGGTCGCTCGGCAACAATTCTACATCCAGTAAGGATTTTTTAACCGAGCAGTTACCAATGACATGTAAAACACATCCAAACACAAGGCTTAATCGGGTACCTATGACACGTAAAAGACTTCTGCATGCAAGGCTTAATCGGGTACTCCAGCAATGATTTTGCACCCAATAGGGATTGTTTAACCGAGCTGGTAACCATGACGCGTAAAACGTATTCGGACACAAGGCCAAATCGGGTACCTATGACATGTAAAAAGCTTCCAGATGTAAGGCCTAATCGGGTCGTTCAACAACGATTCAGCACCCAGTAAGGATTGTTTAACCAAGCGGGTACAATGACACGTAAAACACAAGGCCTAATTGGGTACCTATGACACATAAAAGACTTATGGATGCAAGGCTTAATCGGTTACTCCAACAATGATACTGCACCTAGTAGGGATTTTAAACCGAGCGGGTATCCATGACACATAAAATACATTCAAACACAAGACCTAATTGGATACATATGACACGTAAAAAACTTCCGGACGCAAGGCCTAATCGAGTCGTTGAGCAATGATTCTGCACCCAGTATGGATTGTTTAACCGAGCAGGAATCAATGACACGTAAAACACATCTGGGCACAAGGCTAAATCGGGTACCTATGACATGTAAAAGACTAATAGATGAAAGGCTTAATCGAGTACTTCAGCAACGATTCTGCACCCAGTTGGGATTGCGAAACCAAACAGGTATATATGACACGTAAAACACATTCAGACACAAGGCCTAATCGGGTACCTATGACACGTAAAAAGCTTCCGGACGTAAGGCCTAATTGAGTCGTTCAGCAACAATTCTGCATCCAACAAGGACTGTTTAACCGAGCGGGTACCAATGACACATAAAACACATCTAAACACGTGGCCTAATCATGTACCTATGACACATAAAAGACTTCTGGATGCAAGTTTTAATCAGATACTCCAGCAACGATTTTTCACCTAGTAGGGATTGCTTAACCGACTGGGTTTATATGACACGTAAAAGAAATTCGGACACAAGGCCTAATCGGGTAACTATGACACGTAAAAAGCTTCCGGAAGCAAGACCTAATCGGGTCGTTCAACAACAATTCTGCACCCAGTAAGGATTGTTTAACCGAGCGGGTACCAATGACACGTAAAACACATCCGGACACAAGGCCTAATCGAGTACGTATGAAACGTAAAAGACTTCTGGATGCAAGCTTAATCGGGTACTTCAGTAATGATTCCACACTCAATAGGGATTGTCTAACCGAGCGGGTACCCATGACACGTAAAAGACATTCGGACACAAGGCCTAATCGGGTACCTATGACACATAAAAAGCTTCCGGACGCAAGGCTAATCGGGTCATTTAGTAATGATTCTTGTGACGGCCCGCCCCGCACCAGCCTGCATTTCCTCCGAAAGTGCACTGTACACATGCCCGACTAGCACGGGACGGTCGTCAGGAGAAAGGAAAGAAGGGAACGAACTAATCAAGAACCTGTAGAATGTCTCACAGGGCATGGAGTAAAATATAATATTAATAACATACTTGACATAAAACAGGTGAGACAGTGCATAAGATGATAACTAAAATCAACATCAACATCAAAGCAGCGGAAATCCAAATACAGCTCATTACAACTTTTTCAAATTTACTGTCTCTAACAAAAGAAAACTAAAGTAGAAGATGCACCACCAATGCCCAAGCAGTGATCTTCAACAACACAGGGAGAATACTATATATATTACGTGGAAGCCTCCTGCTCGTCTCCGGATCATCTACCCGTACATCACCAGCTAACCTGTCTCTAGTCTGCTCATGTGAGCACCCAGAGTAATAAGAGGAGACATAAAACTCTGGGTCATACATAAAGCCTGGTATGAGCGATAAGCATCTAAACAGAATAATAATAGGTATACTAAACCATACTTGAACCTGGACCTGCAACCAAAGAGTCAGTACCACATACCGTACAATACTCTAAGGTGCCATAATAAAGAGTGTAAGAATACGGGGGTGGGGTGTGCATGTCATAATGATAGCAAACAAATCAACCATAGCAACCATCCTCACATCTCTCACTCAGTGCGTAAAGCATACGATATCTACCACTTTGGAACACTAGACAAATTGAGGTAACGACGAATCCCGACTTGTAGAAACCCTGCTGTGACCAAGCTAAACATATGGAGTCATGACCAAACATTTCAATGACCCACCACATTGGTCGTAACCCTTGGTCCTACCAATGCCATAATGGCCCTGAATCCGCCTTCGTACCTCCTACCATAGTGGTCCAAAGCTACAGACATCGATAATCCCTTAACACGCGTCCCGCAGCAAAGCCCAATCATGAAGCGAACTCGTTGATTCCCATCTGGATCTTGAGCTCTAGCTTCTCATTTGGACTTCCTTTGCATCTCGGGTTTGGTCGAGTTGGAGTGGGTCTTCAGAAGAGTTGTCGTGCAGTAGCAACCCTAGAATTCGGTTCGGTTCGGTAGTCATTACCCTCGTCGGTTCGGTTCGGTCCTCCTTCCTTGTCATCTTTCCATTCGGGTCGGGTCGGGTACTCCACTTCGGCTCGGGTCGGTGTCCTCCTCCGGGTCGGGTCGGGTTGCTGTCTTCCTTCTAGTTCATGCTCCTTCTCCGATCAGCTCCCTCGTTTTCCATCTACTCCGATCCGATCCGATCCCTTCGCCTTACTCCAGTCGTAGCCTTCCATCCTTAAGTCGATCCGATTTGGCCTCCATTGTTCTTCCGATCCGATCCCCTTGTCCACTCCAACTCTAAGTGAACGGCCTTCCTTTTTTCCAAGTCTCTTATGTGCCAAACTCCAGTTCGGGTCGGGTTTTCTTGCCCAGTTCACATATCCGATCCGAGCCCTCATCCGATCCGATCCGAAGCCCTGCACAACTTTCTGCAATTTTTTCCAGCAACTTGTTTACGCCGTTCGACGACGTTTTTGACAAATCTAACTATTCTAATCAATCACAAATCATGTCAAATAGTCATAACAACATAGCAAACTAACCACGAACACCAAAACAATGGATTTACATGTCAAAATGGATCAAATGTGCCCAAAACCCCTTACTTTCCCTTAAGCATGTTTAAGTAAATCTAATCATAGGGTTAACAAAACTCAATCAAATTAAACCAAATTTCTACCAGAGGCATAAAACATTATTTAAGAATTTCTAAACATTTTTCCAGAATTTATTAGTGTATAAATCCGCTAATCCTCACTAATTACCCTTAATTACCGTAATTAGTGCAAAAACTATGCAAATCACTCACCTTGGCCACAAAATAAAACACCAAATCTGAAATACTCTTTGGGTCGAATTCCTATGTATAGCAGCAGCTCCAACCTTGCTTTGTTGCTATTTGGCCTTGCTTTGATGTAGTTTAGGTTTAATCTTCACTAAAAATGTGTTTTGGAGTGGTTTTAGAGGATGGAAGCCATTACTAGGGTCTCAAGAAGGTTTGTGGCGGCTAAAAACTGAAATGAAAGTGATTCCCTAACCCTAATCAGTCCTCCTATACCTCTAAACCCGAAATTCCCCTCTGGGCCTCGCTGCTAATCACCCGGTTAAGCCCAATTAAGCTGTTTTTCACCATCTAAAACTTGTTTCAGCCATATCTCCCAAACGGTGAGTCCGTTTGGCTAATGTGACCACTCTACGGAATTGTAAACCATCATCCGGAGCCAATGGGAGTGGTTTCAGGTCAAAATTCCTTTCCAATCAAAAGTTATGGCCAAAACAGTGCCAACTAGGGGTAAAATGGTCATTTAAAAATCGGGAAAAATCATGAACATGAGAAATGACCACAATAGTCGTCTCCCAAAGTTACATGACCATACGACTTCGTATGTGAAAGAAATAAATATCCTACGATCCTATGATACGTAGAATACGGGTCGTTACACTCTTCCCCCCTTAAGAAATTTCGTCCCCGAAATTCCTTAACCCAAAACATACAAAGGATCCCGCATGCCTAACAACCACATACAACAATCAAACATGCAAAACAAGCAAACAAGCCTATCCTAGCATGCGGAAAACTAAATCGAAGTCAAAATCTTACCAGGCAAAGAGTTCTGGGTGTGTCTTCCTAATGTTCTCCTCTGTCTCCCAAGTACAATCATTCTCGTCCTCGCCCCACTGAACCTTGACTAGCCTCACCGCCTTCCTTCGAAGTTTCTTCATGTCGTGCTCGACAATACGGGCCGGCTTGCGGTTCCCAACCGCCTCGGGTTCTACTTCGAAGTCCTCTAACTGATCAGGTGAAACAATCATATCCGGGTCGTGAACGAACTTCCTTAGTTGGGAAACATGAAATACATTTTAAACTCCCGCCATCTTCTCTGGTAAGTCAATTCTGTATGCCAAATTCCCGACTAGTTCAAGAACAGGGAATGGCCCAACAAATCTTGGTGCCAACTTGCCTCTCCTGCCAAATCGTATTACGCTCTTCAACGGAGAAATCTTGACAAACACCAAGTCACCAACGGAGAATTTTAGGTCTCTTCTCCTCTTATCAGTATAACTCTTCTGCCTATCTTGGGCAGCCTTCATTCGTTGTTGAATGATCTTGATCTTATCTGAAGTTTCCCTTACCACATCTGGTCCAAGCATAAACTTCTCGCCAGTCTCTATCCAACATGATGGTGAGTTGCACGGTCTTCCGTACAAAGCTTCAAACGGAGCCATACCGATACTGGATTGGTAGCTATTATTATATGCAAACTCTACTAGATGCAAATGGTCATCCCATGATCCACCAAAATCCAATATACACGCTCTCAAGAGATCTTCCAAAATACGATTCACCCTCTCCGTCTGACCGTCGGTCTGAGGATGATATGCGGTACTGAAATGTAACTCTGACCCTAGAGCCTCTTGTAAGCTCTTCCAAAACCCACTAGTGAACAACGGGTCCCGGTCACTCACAATGCTTTTAGGTACTCCATGAAATCTCACTACCCACTTCATATACAATTCTGCTAACTTGGCTGCCGTTCTGGTCGATTTGACTGGTATGAATCTTGCACTCTTAGTCAATCGATCCACGATTACCCAAATGCTATCATGTCCCGATCTAGTCTTTAGTAAACCATCGATGAAATCCATCGAGACCTGCTCCCATTTCCATTCGGGAGTTTCTAATGGTTGCAACAAACCACTAGGCTTCTTTTGCTCGGCTTTAACTAGCTGGCAATTCATGCATTTGGATATAAACTTCCCAACGTCTCTTTTCATCCCTTCCCAGTAGTAAGTCTGCTTCATGTCTCGATACATCTTATTACCACCGGGATGTATAGTCAGTTTTGAGTGATGACATTCTCTAAGCACTTCATCTCTCAATCCATTGACATTGGGTACAACAAGCTTTCCATTCTTTCTAAGCCATCCATCTCGATCAAGCCCATACTTATTCATCTCCTCATCGATATCCATCTTTAACTTGGAGATGATTTCCAATAGGTTAGGATCGTCCCTCTGACTAGAGCCGATCCGCTCAATTAAAGTGGGTCTGATCGTCAAACTTGCTAACATTTCTGGATCCAATTCGCACTTTGGTCTGAAATCAAACTCCGCGATATACTCCAGTTGTTTCCATTCAAGGAACATAGCCCCTAAGCTGGCATGTCTTCTACTCAATGCATCAGCCACCGCGTTGCCCTTTCCCGGTGTATATGCGATGTCGAAATCATAGGAAGCCAAGAATTCTAACCACCTTTGTTGCCGGAGATTTAGATCCTTCTGGGAGAAGAGATACTTCAACGACTTATGATCTGTAAACAGCTCAAATCTTTCTCCCAAGAGATAGTGTCTCCACATCTTTAACGCGAACACGATCGCTGCCAATTCCAAGTCATGGGTAGGGTATCTTTTCTCGTGCGGTTTCAATTGCCGACTTGCATAAGCTACAACCCTACCGCCTTGCATCAATACAACACCCAGTCCGGTACCACAGGCATCCGTGTATACCGTCATCTCTTCATCCCCCTTAGGAATGACTAACACTGGTGCGCTCGTCAACTTGTCCTTTAGACTCTTGAATGCATTCTCGCACCTTTCATCCCAGACAAAAGCTTGATTCTTCTTGGTCAACTGGGTCAATGGTGCTGCTATCTTGGAGAAACCTTGGATAAACTTACGATAATATCCGGCTAATCCCAAGAAACTTCTTACATCTGTTGCATTCTTGGGCGTAGGCCAATCCTGTACCGTAGCCAGCTTTGCCGGGTCCACGGCAATACCATTCTCTGATACAACATGGCCCAAGAACCTCACTTCCCTCTTCCAGAAGTGACACTTAGAAAACTTTGCTTTCAATTGGTGTTTTCTCAACACCTCCATCACTACTCTTAAATGTTCCTTGTGTTCTTCCTCTGTCCTTGAATAGACCAAAATATCATCAACGAACACAAGGACAAACTTATTCAACTGATCTCTGAATACCCTATTCATAAGATCCACAAAATATGTTGGGGCATTGGTCAGCCCGAATGGCATGACTAACCACTCATAAAGTCCAGACGGCGTTCGAAATGCCATTTTAGCTATACTCTCAGCTTCCACTCTAAGCTGATGAAAACCTGTCGCGAGATCCAACTGAGAAAATACTCTCGCGCCACTCAACTGATCGAACAAATCATCTATCCGCGGTAGAGGATACTTGTTCTTCCTCGTCACTTTATTCAACTCGCGGTAGTCTACACACAAACGAAGGGAACCATCCGCCTTGGTAGCAAACACAACTGGTGCTCCCCATTCAGAAACACTCCTTCTGATAAATCCCTTCTTTAAAAGATCGCTGACTTGCACCTCGAGCTCTCGCTGCTCCCTTGGTGCCATACGACGAAGTGGCATCACTATAGGTCTGTCATCTTTTACCAAATCAATACGGAACTCAATCTCTCGGTGTGGTGGAAGCCCGGTCACTTCTTCGAAAACATCCGGATACTGGCCAACCACGGGCAAACCTGACAACTCACTATGCGGAATGTCGAGGGAGTTTAGAAAACTAGCCAATACCTCCTTACTGGGGATACCACCAAACACTATCCTCCGCCCATCATCCGCTCTAGCTGTCACTAAAAAGCCCTCACAGTCTACCACCACCCCGTATCTTTGGAGCCAATCTACTCCCAAAATAATGCCAAACCCAGTAAAGCCCAAAAAAAAGCAATCACAAACAAACATGCATCCATGACTCGATAGGACCACATTACGACAAATCATGCTAAGGCTAGTCGAACCACCAATCGGGTTCGTCACTACTAAAGGTCTATCGATAATCTCGGGCTCCAATCCCAACCTATCTACCAGGTCACTAGATATGAAAGAACTGGAAGCTCCGGTATCAAATAAAACTCTAACAGGAACATCATAAACAGAAAGCATACCTTGAATGACGACATTCTTTCCCTTCTCCGCCGCTGTTGGGGCATTCGACGAAGAAGGAATAGCATTAAGGGCGTAGGCTTTCACTATTTGCTTTTCTTTAGGGGGTTGCGGACACTTGTCCTTGTGATGTCCCATTTGGCCACAGTTGAAGCACTTCCTATCCGCTGGCTTGGCCCGACAATTACTAGCATAATGGCCCTTCTGACCACAGCTGAAGCACTCAACATCTTGCTTATTATTTTTCTTTTGGCCATCCTTAGTCTGACTCTGCTTTCTCTTATTCTGGGAACCACCCTTGCCTCCACCACTTGCTTGTGGCTTTGGCTCATCTGCGGATGCAACCTCAGTCTTCGGCTTAGGGTAGAGACTTTCTGATCTTAATGCTTTCCCCACAATCGATTCAAACGTCTCATCGATGTGGTTAATAAGCCTTTCCCCTAAGTACTGATCTAAACCAGTTATGAATTTCTCATTCTTCTTCTCGGCAGTATCAATAAGAGATAACCCATACTTCGACAAAGTGTCGAATTCAGCAATATACTCCGAGACAGCTCTGCCATTCTGCTTGAGCTCCAAGAATTTCTTAAACAGTACTGACTTCTGAGCAGCTGGAATGAACTTCTCGCTAAAGCGAGCTTTAAACTGCTCCCAAGTAATCTGATCTTCGGGAGTAGCTGCCTTTACAGCATTCCACCAATTCATTGCCCGTCCTTGCAGCTGACGGGACGCTAGCTTTCTCTTCATCGCATCCTCGATATCCAAATCCTCGAAGATACGTTCGCAACTATCCAACCAATCCTGAACATCCGTGGCCGACTCCGTTCCATGGAACGGCTTCCCACCAAGGCTAGTATAATCCTTATTCAGCTTGGCGAAGTCGACTCTTGGCGCCTGCACTATTGGACCACCACCATTTCCACCATTGGGAGCTGCCCTCTATACATCTCTAAGCATCTCTCTCATGAGGTCAGTAAACATCGTCCTCATGTCAGCAGCATTCCCATTATTGACTCCCCTACCAGCACCTTTAGTATATCGGCTCATCGTCAATCTGAAAAAGGAAACGATTAACGACTCCATAGTGGTGCTAGTGCAGTACGACTTCATCCTTATACTAGTAATAGTATATATATATAGCTTTTTAAAAACCAAAGTAATCACAAATACGCTCTCTCGGATACGTATATTATCTATTCCTGATAACTTCCCTAGGTTAACTACGCAACTAGAGCTCTGATACCAAGTGTGACGGCCCGCCCCGCACCAGCCTGCATTTCCTCCGAAAGTGCACTGTACACATGCCCGACTAGCACGGGGCGGTCGTCAGGAGAAAGGAAAGAAGGGAACGAACTAATCAAGAACCTGTAGAATGTCTCACAGTGCATGGAGTAAAATATAATATTAATAACATACTTGACATAAAACAGGTGAGACAGTGCATAAGCTGATAACTAAAATCAACATCAACATCAAAGCAGCGGAAATCCAAATACAGCTCATTACAACTTTTTCAAATTTACTGTCTCTAACAAAAGAAAGCTAAAGTAGAAGATGCACCACCAATGCCCAAGCAGTGATCTTCAAGAACACAGGGAGAATACTATATATATTACGTGGAAGCCTCCTGCTCGTCTCCGGATCATCTACCCGTACATCACCAGCTAACCTGTCTCTAGTCTGCTCGTGTGAGCACCCAGAGTAATAAGAGGAGACATAAAACTCTGGGTCAGACATAAAGCCTAGTATGAGCGATAAGCATCTAAACAGAATAATAACAGGTATATTAAACCATACCTGAACCTGGACCTGCAACCAAAGAGTCAGTACCACATACCGTACAATACTCTAAGGTGCCATAATAAAGAGTGTAAGAATACGGGGGTGGGGTGTGCATGTCATAATGATAGCAAACAAATCAACCATAGCAACCATCCTCACATCTCTCACTCAGTGCGTAAAGCATACGATATCTACCACTTTAAAACACTAGACAAATTGAGGTAACGACGAATCCCGACTTGTAGAAACCCTGCTGTGACCAAGCTAAACATATGGAGTCATGACCAAACATTTCAATGACCCACCACATTGGTCGTAGCCCTTGGTCCTACCAATGCCATAATGGCCCTGAATCCGCCTTCGTACCTCCTACCATAGTGGTCCAAAGCTATAGACATCGATAACCCCTTAACACGCGTCCCGCAGCAAAGCCCAATCATGAAGCGAACTCGTTGATTCCCATCTGGATCTTGAGCTCTAGCTTCTCATTTGGACTTCCTTTGCATCTCGGGTTTGGTCGAATTGGAGTGGGTCTTCAGAAGAGTTGTCGTGCAGTAGCAACCCTAGAATTCGGTTCGGTTCGGTAGTCATTACCCTCGTCGGTTCGGTTCGGTCCTCCTTCCTTGTCATCTTTTCATTCGGGTCGGGTCGGGTACTCCACTTCGGCTCGGGTCGGTGTCCTCCTCCGGGTCGGGTCGGGTTGCTGTCTTCCTTCCAGTTCATGCTCCTTCTCCGATCAGCTCCCTCGTTTTCCATCTACTCCGATCCGATCCCTTCGCCTTACTCCAGTCGTAGCCTTCCATCCTTAAGTCGATCTGATCTGGCCTCCATTGTTCTTCCGATCCGATCCCCTTGTCCACTCCAACTCTAAGCAAACGACCTTCCTTTTTGCCAAGTCTCTTATGTGCCAAACTCCAGTTCGGGTCGGGTTTTCTTGCCCAGTTCACATATCCGATCCGAGCCCTCATCCGATCCGATCCGAAGCCCTGCACAACTTTCTGCAATTTTTTCCAGCAACTTGTTTACGCCGTTCGACGACGTTTTTGACAAATCTAACTATTCTAATCAATCACAAATCATGTCAAATAGTCATAACAACATAGCAAACTAACCACGAACACCAAAACAATCGATTTACATGTCAAAATGGATCAAATGTGCCCAAAACCCCTTACTTTCCCTTAAGCATGTTTAAGTAAATCTAATCATAGGGTTAACAAAACTCAATCAAATTAAACCAAATTTCTACCAGAGGCATAAAATATTATTTAAGAATTTCTAAACATTTTTCCAGAATTTATTAGTGTATAAATCCGCTAATCCTCACTAATTACCCTTAATTACCGTATTTAGTGCAAAAACTATGCAAATCACTCACCTTGGCCACAAAATAAAACACCAAATCTGAAATACTATCTGTTTGGGTCGAATTCCTATGTATAGCAGCAGCTCCAACCTTGCTTTGTTGCTATTTGGCCTTGCTTTGATGTAGTTTAGGTTTAATCTTCACTAAAAATGTGTTTTGGAGTGGTTTTAGAGGATGGAAGCCATTACTAGGGTCTCAAGAAGGTTTGTGGCGGCTAAAAACTGAAATGAAAGCGATTCTCTAACCCTAATCAGTCCTCCTATACCTCTAAACCCGAAATTCCCCTCTGGGCCTAGCTGCTAATCACCCGGTTAAGCCCAATTAAGCTGTTTTTCACCATCTGAAACTTGTTTCAGCCATATCTCCCAAACGGTGAGTCCGTTTGGCTAATGTGACCACAATACGGGATTGTAAACCATCATCCGGAGCCAATGGGAGTGGTTTCAGGTCAAAATTCCTTTCCAGTCAAAAGTTATGTCCAAAACAGTGCCAACTCGGGGTAAAATGGTCATTTAAAAATCGGGAAAAATCATGAACATGAGAAATGACCACAATAGTCATCTCCCAAAGTTACATGACCATACGACTTCGTATGTGAAAGAAATAAATATCCTACGATCCTATGATACGTAGAATACGGGGTCGTTACAATTCTGCACCCAGTATGGATTATTGAACCGAGCAGTTACCAATGACATGTAAAACACATTCGAACGCAAGCCCTAGTCGGGTACCTATGAAACGTAAAGAACTTCTTGATGCAAGGCTTAATCGTGTACTCCAACAACGATTTTGCACCCAGTAGGGATTGTTTAACCGAGCGAGTACCCATGACACGTAAAAGTCATTCGGACATAAGTCCAAATCGGATACCTATGACGTGTAAAATACTTCCGAACGCAAGGCCTAGTTGGGTACCTATGACACGTAAACGACATTCGGACACAGGGCCTAATTGGATACTCCAACAACGATTCTGCATCCAGTAGGGATTGTTTAAACGAGCGGGTACCAGTGACACGTAAAACACATCTGCACACAAGGCCTAATCAGTACCTAGTACATGTAAAAGAATTCCGAACGCAAGGCCTTATTGGGTACTCTAACAACAATTATACAGCCAATAGGGATTGTTTAACCGAGTAGGTACCATTGACATGTAAAACACATTAGGACATGAGGCCTAACTGGGTACCTATGACACGTAAAAGACTTACGAATACAAGGCTTAATTGGGTAGTCCAGCAACGATTCTGCACTCAGTAGGGACTGTTTAACCGAGCGAGAACCTATGACATGTAAAAGACATTCGGACGCAAGCCCTAATCGGATACATATGACACGTAAAAAACATCTAGATGTAAGGCCTAATTGGGTACCCATAACATGAAAATGATAAAATACAAAATATCAATGATAATTGATCTATATTCAAGATATATTTTTTAGTTGAGTATAGAATATAAAATACATATAAATGACAAATGTAACTGGGAACTTATGCATGTATACAAAACAACAAATTTGGACAACAAAATGTACTCTTATAAAAGATTGATCAACAAATTTTATAATGTACGTAATTGTATGCATTAGCTCCAAATACCATACTATAATTGTTTTAGAAAATAACTATATTCCAAAAATTAATTAGCAGAAAATGCTATATTGAATTAGCATTCGGCATTACCCAAATACTACATAAAGTAGCATCACATAGTTTATTATTACACAACTACTATTCAAGTAAGTCAATCAGTTTAACATCATGAAACACTAAATCAATATAGCATTAGTCTGTTGAAATAATGTAGAAAATAACTGGTAAAAACATGCCACAAACAACAAACATAATTATGCATGCTTTAAAAATAAAATACATAAAAAAAAATGAAAGCAAACACATAAATATGGCATTAGTTTTTATAAATAACATAGAAAATAGCAGATAATAAAATACCGGCAATCACAAACACAATAGTGCATATATTAAACAAAATATGCAAAAAAAAAAAAAAAAAATGAAAGCAAACATAAGTAAAATTTATATTAATAAAGTTACTTAACCACTTTTACTTAATACAGCTAATAATTTAATCAACCAATCACTTTTGCAATATACAAAAAAAAATGCTAAATTAATATAGCATTATCCTATTTAATTGATGTAAATAATAACAGGTGATAAAATGCCAGTAGTCACAATCACAGCACTTCATAATTTAAACAAACACACACACACACACACACACACACACACACACACAAAACATAATAAATGAAAGAAGAAATATAAAATTTAGAAATAAAAGTCAAACTTATATTAAAAATAATAACTCAACATGTAACATGTCCTAATAACTAATAAAAAATAACCACAACATACTAAGTATATAGTAATATATCCAATGGAAAGAAAACTGAAAAATAAAATTCAAATTTAAATCTTCTTTGAAGCTTGGCAATTCCTCTTCTTATGTCCAACTTGATCACACTTGCTGCATTTATTCCTCTTATTCAGAGAATAAGAAAATCCACCATGTCTTTTAGTAGAAGGTCTTCCAGCACCTCGAATTTCTTTAGGCGATCTAATTACAATTTCATCTTCAGTAACAATTGGCATACCGACAGTTGGAACTGGATTAATAGCATGTGCATAACTATCTTTAAAAGCATTAGCTATAAAATAATATTCCATAAATTCATATACCGATAGCCTTGATTTATTCATACGCTTAACAGCATGTGCACATAGAAAACCGGAACTTTCCACTGATTACAGCTACACAATCTTTTTTCAAGATCAACATGATTTGAAATAGGAAATCTAACTTCAAAAATATTTTCTGCAGACCTATATGCATTCCATCCAAACCCATCTTCAACTAACTTTGACAATCATTGGTCTATGACTGGGCATAAAATAGTAGTCCACTTATGACATTCTTCCCTCCTCTTTGCCAATTGTTCCATTACTTTCACTCGAATTCCATCTAGACAAGATGTAATCGGCATAAACCTATCATCCAAAATCCAAGAGTTAAAGCTCTCAGCCACGTTAGAAGATTATTCTCCATATCTTATACCTTGAAAAAACAAATCTGTCCAATTTTCTAAAGGTTTATCATTAAGGAAGTTGATTGTGGCAGCACCCCCAATTTCTTTAAATTTTAACATATAACATTCAAAATCAGATTGATTGGAAGCTCAAGTTATAAGTTTAAACAAATCAACAATTGATGTATCACCCTTGCAAGCTTTAACTACTAAACCAATAATTTGCTCCATATGAAATGTGCAGTAACTATGAAAAGAAAATGGAAACACTTTCGGAACACCTAAAAGTAAACCCCATTGACGATCATACATAAGAACTAATTCACGATCTCCATGAAGCATCTCTTTTAGATTCTCTAAAAACCAAGTCCAATTTGATTCATTTTCATGTGAGACAACTCCCATAGCTAGTGGAAAGAAACCTGAAAAAAATGCATTACAAATTTAAAATGCTAACATAAAAAAAATACTGATGTAGCATAACTATATCAAAATATAAATCAGTTCAATTTCTTACATATACCATGCTGTGTGAAATTAAAAAATGCTAAAGTAAACTATCATAATATATGTCATGACTAAATCACCGAAAAAAATAAAAAATAAAATGCAGCAATATGATGCAGAACAAAAAAGGGTAAAGCAAAAAAGCTTAATGTATCTTAGGATGAGAACTGAGAAACAAGTACGAAAAAATTGCAATCTGATGATACACATGAGTCTTATAGTACATAAGGAGTTAAAAATGCTAATGTAACCTAGCATAATGAATTTCATGACCAAATTAATGAAGCAAATAGAAAAAAATGAAACAATATGATAAACACAAAAAATTGCTAAAGGAAAAAGAGTATCATGTACTTTAGGATTGCAACTATTAAATAAATAGGAAAAAAAGTAGTCTTATAATATATGAAAACCTACTTCAAAGTTAAATCACCTCAACATAAAATTTCTATGTCAATCCCTCAAAAAAAACCATAGACGCACAGAATAATAGAGAAAGCAAAAGGGAAACAAAATAAGAAATATAATACATAGAGGAAAAATGCTTAAAAAAAACTTAATGTGCTTCAGATTCACATCAGTGATTTATGTTTTTTGAATACATTCTTATAAGAAACAAAGATTAAAATGCTAATGCAAACTGTCATAATATATTGCATGAATGCAAGGAAAAAAAAGCAATAATATACAATACAATGAAAAAAAATACTAGCATTCTGTATTCCATAGTATCAATCAAACAAAAAATGCAGCAGTAAAATAAGAAAATAGAACTTGCAGTATTTCGATATCTGTCTATTAAATGGAATTTGTAAAACTATGAACAAAAAATGCTAACTAAATTAGCATTATCAAATATAATGCAAATGTAACTCAATATTCAATGTTATAAATATATGCAATATGTTATCCATATAATGGCTCCTCGGTCGTCACACTAGCTAGTAGCCCTGGCCCAGAAATGTACAGCATGTACGGCAACCCTACACCAAAGAAAGGTAGCCTCTAATCTGGATTGTAGCATGCATGCCAACTTACATTAATTAGTTACAAACCCAAACATATGACAGTGAAAGAAACCTAATGTTATATTGTTATATAGCATGGTAAGCGTATTGTCAATTCCAAAGCAGCTAAGGGAAAGCAGAGATATATCATCAACTGAAGGCAACAAGTAGAATTTTTTTGTAAGGAAATACTTTTCAGTAACAATGTTTTTCGTTGATGTAATGGTCAAATGGTAATCAACTTGAAAATTGGAACTGTAAAACAAGATTCAATTCTGAAAAAGAACCTAAACATTAGGTCAGGACTGATCAAATCTAATTCAACACATCATCAAAATTGAATCCACTAGCATGAAATTCACCAACATTCCCATAAAATACATGAACTTCACCAAAATTCGCATACTAAAGAATTCAAAAACAAAATACTAAACAACTTAAAAAAATAAAAACAAAGACTAAAAAATCAAACCTTGGTTTCCATTTTTTGCAGTGGCTGCTAATAAAACTCCTAGTCTACCCTTTAAAAATGCTGCATCTAGAAATATAAGAGGGCGGCAACGTCAAAAACTAACTAAGCAAGCATTAAATCCAATGCAAAACTCTTTCAAATTGCTGACTCGACGGATCAACATCCAATGCAACATTACTTCGTGGATTAGTTTTCTTCAAAGTCTCCAAATACCAATTTAATTCATTATATGACATAGCATCATCTCCATAAATTTCCTTCAAAGCCAATTGTTTTTCGGAGTATGCATAATAATAAGAAAGATTAAAATTAAACTCTCTTCTAAATTCAATCATAATATCTTTCGGCTTCTTCGTAGGGACATCTCTAATTTGATCAATAATCAAAGATTTAATAAATCTACTAGAAATGTGAACTTTCTTAACATCCCTTAATCCCGCACCACATGAATATTCAAAGTTATAAGTTCTAATAAAGAATCGAAGAGGTTGTCTAGGATCCGAAGAAGCATTTAAATTGAATTTACAACCTTCTTTATTCCAAGAGCATATGCCATATATTCTTTCAGGACAGTTTTTTACAAAAATTAATTCATGTCCTTCTTTTATTTGATAAGCCATTAGAAACTCCCTAAAATCTTCAACGCCACTAAAACAATAACCAATAAAATCCATAATATTCAGTTGACACCCTTTCTTCATAATATCTTTCAAATAAGAACTTGATTCACCACAAGACTTGATGCTATAAGAACCAAAAGGAACTGAAATGCTTTGATTAGAATTAACTGAAAAATTACTGTCAACATTGAGCTCCAGAGCATGATGGCACAACTTAATAGTGAAAACAAAAAAGGACTTTTCTTGTAAATTTGAAAGCACAATATTGTATGCAAATCCAAATCAGTATCAACTTTGATAATCTTACTTTCCAAAGAATATGATATTTCAATAGAACTAGGAGTAAGATGTGTCCAATATTCACATATGTTATTCTTAACAGAAACTAAAGAACAACCCATGTCCAGTCGAATATAGTAGCTACACGCATCAAGTAAAAGTAAAACCAAAATACTATTCCCAAGATTGCTCCTGTCAAAAATTATACAGATTCGGATATAAATAACAAATGATATTATAAGATGTCAAAAAACCATGCACAATCAAAATAAATGTTAAATAGCAAGAAAATGCTAAATGCACATAGCATTAAAATCTAAAAAAATCATAACCGCATATCCAAAAACATACCCTTCTTCTTCTCTAGTGATTGAAACCAAATCAGACATGATGCAAATAACCAGTGAATTCATAAGAAAATAAAATCGACAAAACATAACAAAGAAATGGTAAAAAATAGATTGAATCGATCGAAAATACAAAAGTAAATTAGGGTAAAATTACCTGTTGAGATCGATTCAATAAAAGAATCAAAATAATCCAATTAACGATGAAAAATGCACGTAATCAATGAACGATTTGATTTTCCGTTTGAATTGAAATAAAATCGAAAGAGGAAAAGAGAAAATTTAAAACCGAGCATTATTTACTTAGGCCTAAAAATAAACCGAGGTTTGGCCTTCACGAGAAATTATCTGAGCTGCGTTTTTTAGGCCAAAAACATTTAAAACTTTGTCCTCCAGCCCATTTTCCACAGTACAAATGTTATATATGTATATATTCTAAAATATGAAAAATGGCTTAAAATGATAGGGACACGTGTCATCAAATGAATGGAATATATGTCTTGGAATTAAATAAGATAAAGACACATAAACATATTAGGTGTCCATGTGTAGAAACATTTAAAGAAACCTATGTAGACATGTGTCTACATCCTAAAGCATGCATAAAGATAAGATGGACAAGTGTCCAAAATCAAATTACCAAACTAGCATTGAAAAATACTGTATAAAGGGTGGAAAAGTTCATTTTTTTTCATGCATTCACAAAACTTAAGCAGATAAGACAAAGAGGAGAAGTTTACGAGAAGCCAAGAGAATAAGTAAAAGTTCGATCTTCAATTCTAAGGTGAGAAAAACTATCTAAGTTCATGTACTCATTTCATATTTTGAAGAAAAGTTGTAAAAACTAAGAAGAAACGATAGAACCTGAATCACTAAAAATGATGTTCGGTATTTTGGCCATAACTTTTGCAATTCTTGATGAAATTTCGATTGCTTTATCAATCTGGAAAGCTAATTCAAAGGGATACAACTTTCACTTGTACACTTTTTCTAGTTCGATCGTTGTGTACCTAAAAACTAGACGCAAGGTCAGGTAAAAATCATCCCAAAATGGACATGTTAAAAAACCTTGTATTGTTGAATTTTATTTATTAAATAAATAAATAATTTTAAGGGTTTATTTTCATGATAATTAAGTATACTAAGAGAGCTTCTTACTGTAGAAAATTTGGAGTCGAAAACTATTTTTATCATAGAGAAATAACATCAAATATTTTGCTGCTGAAAAACTGACTGAAAATCTGAATTTTAGAACTTTTTGTAGCATTTTCAAATGCTATCTTTCCGATGAGTTATAAGTGAAGTATAATAAGCTACTCATAACTTTTCATAGTGTCCTAGAAATGTTGTAGTGGTTGTTTTTAGTCTAAAATAATTATAAACCGCCCAGAATTTGTCACAGCATTTCTGAAGCATTGTCTTTTTACTGAATTGATTATGAAGTACTTTAAAACGAATAGAACTTTCCATAGCATGACAGAAACGTTGCAATAGATGTTATGAGTCTAAAATTATTATAAACTACCTAGAACTTTTCATAGCATAACTGAAATGCTGCTATAGATGTTTTGGGTACAAAACCTTGGTAAACTACTCCAAAATCCTCTTAAATTTGGACATGAACTTCGTCATAATATCATAAACAAACTGACAAAATCGAGGATGTAAAAAAGAGAATCAAAACGAGTCAAATTGAGAACAATGAAGGCTGACGTGCATTTTACGAATTTTGATGATTTGAGGAAGACAATTGATTGCTTTGGGTGATGATAAGTACTATATTATGTTCTACAAGGCTTTTGCAAGTAGTACTGTGGGTATACTTATCATCTAAACAATTACTTATTTCATAAGCTTGTGTTTTAATTTAATGTTGCACATGACTTTAACAAACTATATTGACTGCAATCTTTGCTTCGGTAAGTAAAGACATATATGACTGATAACATAGAACATTGATGACTTAGTATGACTGGCATAAAGTCCAGAAATCAAGAACATAAGGATTAATAGGGGACTAGGACAGACATAAAATACCTACTGTTTGATAGCCATAATCGCATTATCGAAATGCATTACTTTGACAAATGTTTTATGTAAAACAATATTTTCAAGTATTCCTTTTCTTGATGATTAGTTTGGAGTTAAAATATATCACAAAGGAGTTTCTTGTGTTTAAAATAGAAGATGTTTATCTTTTGAAAGGAAATTCTACAAGCGATATACATATATATATATATATGTATGTATATATATATATATATATATATATATATCAAAACGAGTATTTGTATAATGTTTTACCCTTACTTGATATAAAGAGTAATTTTAGAAGTAAATACTGATTTTAAATGTTTAGAAGAACTACTTTGGCTTGATCTTGTATTTAATTGCTTACACAATTAGATAGAGGTACGTAGGCAGTCACAAGTGATAGTGATGCAGCTGCTTTATTAATATATTTTTTTTGTTTATTACTTAATACTGTAATGGTACATCTTTCATGTTTATCATTTAAGCCATGCTAACATGTTTATTGAGTGTGCAGGGAAGAATATCGATGTCCATCTCATTAGAGTTGCACAATGATATATGTATGGTAATTATGCTTAATTCGCACTTAAGCACACCTTGTGAATTTAATGAATATTCTGGTAAGTATAAAAATTATATCCAATGCATATAGTAACTTGTATATTTATTCAAATAAAGTGGTAGCCGTCATTGTTTGTTTTGAACGAAAGGATTTTCGTAAATTAATTTGGGCCAAAATTCCGGGGCTTCACAAGTTGGTATCAGAGCTCAGGTTAGGAGCCTAAATAAAATATCATATTAGATTATCAAATCATCCTAGAAATTTTAAAATGAAGCTACTAGAAATTTGATAAACAAAACTGGATAGGTTAAGGCACCATTCCTCTGACCAGGTTTATGAGTAATATTTATTTTATGTGTTTAACTTTTGCAACACCCCGTAATTTTGTTAACATTAAAGAGGATAAATTAAATAATAATTAATTTAATATTCAGAATTAAGGGAAATAGACTGCACTATTACGTTTGTATCGAAATTTTGGTCAAGATAGACAATTGGTTTGCGTAAAACGGACACCGTATATGGAGAAGTTATGAGGGTTTTAAGTTTGTATAATATATACACATGAGTCAGATATGAGTCAGAACTTACCCAAAAAGGGTTCAAAACTCAAAATCGCATGAAAACGTAATGGGCGGCAAATTTCCCGCTCTAGGGGGTTGACCCCCCCAGGGTGTCAACCGAGGGGTCGACCCATGGGTCGACCCACCTACAGGGTGTCGATACACCTAGGGCTGACGTGGCATAGTCGGTTTGGAGGGTGGCAGCTATAAATAAAGGTCCATTTTCACTTGTTTTCAGTCCTAAAATGCAATTGAGGCCAGATGCTGTCAGTGAACCTAATTTTATTCATCTTCTGCAAATCTAATTATGAGATTCAATCATAGATTCAACACCAACTTCTTTTCTATCTTCTTAACAATCCAAACACTGTGAATTGGTTACTTTTAGGTTTAAATGAATAAAATTAAATTGTGAAAGACTGTGAGTTGGATATGTTGTAAACTATGAATCTATGCTATTGTTAAATCTTATACTATGTGATGATAGATCTACTTCTCTAGATCTAATTCAATTGTGGTTATTCTATTATGTCGCCTTTGTGGATCTTGATTTGTAACTATATTATGGTTAATGTAAATCTGTTAATTTGGACAGTTACAATTGGCTAGATCTAATTCTTCATGTAAATCACATTTCACCTGTCATATTGTGGTCAATTTAGGTATGTTATAAATTAGACATGTGAAACCATATTTAGATCTAAATATGCTACTATGTCAACCTAATTATGCTAGATCTGTTTTTATGTCCATATTATAATTATATTAGATCTAGTTTTATCATTGCCTGCTCACTAGATCTATTTTTATGGCCACCTTATTATTATGCCAAAACATGTCTATGCCAGTATATATGTTTATGTCACCTTTTTTAGAATGTTCACTGTTGTCATTTTTCTCATCACCTTTCCCTTTTTATTGTATATGCCTAGGCTACTTTGTAGCCTAGGTATGCCGCCGAATATATGCGAATGTGTTAGCTAGGGGATGGGAGAAAATATTAGATTTGGCATAATTTGATATGAATTTGGACATATAATCCATTATGAGTATAATTGGACATTTAGGCATAATTGGAAATTTGAATGTTAATTGGGTTACTAATTGGAGTAATGAATATGAATGAGTTTGGCATAAAATCAATTATGGACATAATTGGGAAAAAGGGGCATAAAGCCTATAATTGACATATGTATAATTAATAATAAATTCCTAGGATTACAATTAGAAATTGTAATGGCACTTATGACATGAGGCTAGGTTGCATTAGTGGTCAAAGTCTGCCCGGACCCAACCGGCATATCCAGCAGCCACTAATGTTGAACCTAATGTGAGAGGTCTAAGTGCGCAAATACGAATCGGGCTAAGACATGAGGTTAGGCCCAACTATGGAATGCTTAACCTAATTTAATCCATAGGGATTGTATAATTATGAACTAATGTTAGGGTTAAGTAAAATTGGTTGGATAGTGGATAGGTTGAGAAAATCTGGAGGGGATGGGTAATATTTATATATAGGCCCAAAAACTTAACCCGATAAGGTTATGTTATTAAAGACACCTGGCGGTATACATAGCCAAGAAATAATAAAGTTATGTAATTAAAGACACCTTTTAGGGTAAGCATAACTTGTAGAAATAATAGGGTTATGTAATTAAAGACACCTAATGGTATACGTAGCCGAAGAAAACCTAGCGGGGATACAAGACAAGGGGGAGAGCTTGTATCATATTGTGTGGGACCCATTTCAGTCAGTAACCCAGAGTAAGTATCAAAAAAAGTACTCTGTACAAGGCAGAGAGGGGCATGCTTACTGACTAATCGTAAGAGATTCAAATGTGTAGGACGGTGTGGGTGGCGCAAACCGACCGGACTATGTGCGTGCATGAGCCGGGCAGAGGGGGATAAGACGACCGTGACACCTATAGATATGGGGCTGTGCATATTAGTGAGGGGTTGCCACTTAAAGTGATATATCCTACTATGGGGTCGACACGGAGTATCTACGGAGTAGGGAGCCGATCGATTAGGGTAGCGGTTAGGGTACATTTGGACGTATGCCCTAAATCTACCACCTTATAGTGGAAGGGATCATCTCATTATGGTTATACTAGTAATAATGTAGAGTAATCATTAGAGAAGCGTATACACCTTATCCTGTCTACCTTGTCACACCTGTCATTTATGTAGTGATCTCTCTTATCACTTTATATGTCTGTCATGCTACCTTTATTTATTTACTTGCTAAAAGTCATTAGACTCGCCAGACTTTATGTCTGACCCTTTTGTTTCTCCTTCTTTCTCCCCCCCCCCCCCAAGGTTCCCAGGGAGGAAAAACTCAGGCTTGACCATGATTCTGCTTACTTTTTGCTAGAGCTGCTGATATGTATGGCTCAAGCTCCTATCCTTGTTGCTATGGCTATATTTTGTTCTTGGGGAATTTTACTTCTTTTATGTACTTTGATATTTTTGAAGTACAAGACAGTAACTTTTATGTTGTGTGGGTTTTATGTTTCAGACATGTGATGTTTTTGGACCATGATATCTTATTATAAATAAAGTTTTTATTCCGCTGTTAGTCTATATATCTGTCTTGTAATATTCTGTGTCTTCTTACCTACAACGCTTCACGAAACTTAATGCATTCCCTTTGTGAGTGACATTAACAGACGTAGGGTGTCACACTTGGTATCAGAGCTGAAGGTTACCAGATTGGATAAAGTTTTTGAAAATTATTTTCAAAATTATTTTAAAAGAAAGCATTTTCAAAAAGAAAAGTCTGTTTTGAAAAACATTCCCCAATAAGCCATATGTAATAGTCCTTCGGTCCTTTGTCTAAATTTCTTCCTTTTCCTTTTTCAGCATGTCTAGGGAATAAAACATTCCTAATACCCTAGAGGGCGTCATGATACCCGGATGGTTCCGTAGGTATTTGGACGCCACGGCGCCTGCCGTAGGGCAAGGAAATGTTCCTCCCCCAGCTGCACCAGTCATTCCTCCTCCCCCCTTCCAAGAGCAGATAACTTCGCTAAGATTCGCAAAGACTTCCGTGCTATGGGAGGGAAGCCATTCCATGGGAATGAGACATTCGTAGAAGCGCCAAATTGGATCAAGGAGACCGAGGACTTGTTAGTAATCTTTGAAGTAGAGGATAGAAGGAAGATTCAATTAGCTGCTTAGCTATTGAAAGATGAAGACTCATTTTGGTGGGAAGTCACCCAAGCTGGACGTCCAGTGGAAACTTGGGAAGATTTTAGACAGAGGTTCGAAATGAAATTTCTCTCCCAAGCTGAGAGAAGCATGTATATGGAGAGATTCTTAGCGCTCAAACAAGGAAACTTGACGGTGAAAGAGTATGTGAACAAATTCAACCAGCTAGCAAGGTTCGGGTTAGAGTTGGTGGATACGCCGTACAAAAGGGCTTTACGGTTTGCTAAAGGGTTGAATGAACCTGTGCATGGGTTAGCCATGTCCCATATTCCAATGGGGGCTACTTTTGAAAAGCTTGTCGATATGGCCCTAAAGCATGAGGAAGACAAGGGAGAAAAGAAGGAAGCAAAGGCTGAGGAGACATCGCAAAATAGGAAGGTGTGGCCCAAGAAGGGGCAGCAGCAACAACAACAGCAGAAGAAGAAAGGAGGGAATAATGACAAAGGAAAGGATAAGAGATAATGTCACAATTGTGGGAAAGAAGGTCACTTGATCAAAGACTGTAAGAGAAGGAAGAACTCTTGCTACCATTGTGGAGAGGTCGAACACTTTGCTAGGGAGTTCTCGAAGAAACATGGATCACAGGGACAAGGTCAAAGGGTCGGAACTTTTGGAGGGCAGGTGCATACTCTCACGATCAGTGCTCCTGATAGAGGTAGAAAAATTTCTATGGAAGGTTTAATTTCTCTTTCAAACCACCCTATTAAAACACTTTTTGATTCTGGTGCTTCACATTCATTTATATCAAGTTATATAGTTGAATCTCTGCACTTAATTACTAGTATGGTAGTGGATCCTGTAGTTGTTTCAAATCCAATTGGTGATTCGGCTCATTTATCTATGATTTTTCGAGGTTTGAAAATATCTGTGTTAGGCGTCGAGTTTGAAGGCGACGCATATGTGCTCAGGTTTATGGGCAATGGGTTGATTCTAGGAATGGATTGGCCTACCACATATGGTGCCATTCTGGATTATGAGAAGAGGGCCATTAGGCTTCTGACTTGTCATGGGAGGACCCTCGAGATTTCTTGTGACCCACAAGGGTCGGTTATGCTTAGTTTCCTGGAGTCTCTTGATGTATCTATCAATGATCTGCAATCTGTTCCAGTATTCCGAGATTATTCTGATGTTTTTGATGAGGTTCGGGGTTTACCTCCGAAGCGCGATATCAACTTTCGTATATATTTGGTGGACAATGCAAAGCTAGTTGCATTGCCAGTGCGCCACATGGCTCCCAGGGAAAGGAAGGAGTTGAGTAAGAAAGTAGGGGAGCTACTTGAGAAGGGGTTTATCAGACGAAGCATATCTGAATGAGGTGCTCCAGTAGTATTCGCAATTAAGGCGGATGGTTCGCTTCGTTTGTGTGTTGACTATAGAGAGCTGAATAAACTCACTAAGAAGAATAGGCACTCACTTCCGAAGATTGATGATTTATTTGATCAGCTTGTTGGTGCCTCCGTATTTTCTCGGTTAGACTTGGCCATGGGGTTCCATCGGTTGAGGGTGGCTGAGGACAGCATAGATAAGACTACTTTTAGAACTTCGGATGGTTTCTTTGAATGGCTAGTGATTCCTTTTGGGTTGATGAATGCACCCACCTATTTTGTTGATCTGATGAGTAGGGTGTTTCGGGAGTTCCTAAATAAATTTGTTGTAGTCTTTGTTGATGATATTTTGATCTTCTCCAGAAGAGAAAAAGAGCATGCCCAACATTTGAGAGAAGTTTGGAAAACTCTCTGTGACCATCATCTTAAGGCAAAGTTCTCCAAATGCCATTTTTGGAGAAAAGAGGTGAGATTCTTAGGGCATGTGGTCTCCAAAGAAGGGATAGCTGTAGATCTCACGAAGGTGGTTGCAGTGCAAGATTGCCAGATTCCTAAAAATGCAACCGAGGTGAGAAGCTTTCTTGGGTTGGCAGGTTACTATAGGAAGCTCATTAAGGACTTTGCAAAGATATCAACCCCACTCACAAGGCTAACGAAGAAGAAATTGTCATTTTCATGGGATATAGACTGTGACGTTGCTTTCCAACGAATGAAGAGGGCTCTGACAACAGCCCCAGTCTTGATCTTGCCTGATGGGAGTAAGGTGTTTACCATTTACACTGATGCATGCGGTACAGGGCTTGGTGCGGTTCTGATGCAAAAAGGGAAAGTAGTATGTTATTGGGGTAGATAGTTGAGAGTTCATGAAAAGAGCTACCCCATCCATGATCTAGAGTTAGCTGCCATAGTATTCGCGTTAAAGACATGGCGTCATTATTTACTTGGAGAGAAGTTCGAGTTATACACCGATCATATATCTCTCAAGTATCTGTTCTCGTAGAAAAACCTCAATTTAAGGCAACAACGGTGTATGGAGTTTTTAGCTTCTTATGATTTTGGGATTTCTTATACCCCCGGCAAGGGTAATGTGGTGGCAGACGCACTAAGTAGGTAGAGGATGGCCTTGAGTCCTCTGTTTGTGGGAAGAAAGAAGGAGTTCATATCAACTTTTGATTTTAGACCATCCATCGAGATTTTGCCTGATTTGTTTGCGTTCTTAGAGATACGACCAACTCTTATGGACCAGATAGGAGCTTCGCAACAAGGTGACCCAATGATTTTAGACATCATGGAAAAGCTCAGAAAAGGGGATACTTCTAGTCACCTCGGTAGATATGCCATAGATGAAAAGGGGTGGTTGCGACGAGATGGAAGGCTTTGTGTTCCTCAAACTGGAAGCTTGATAAAGGCAGTCCTAGAAGAAGCCCACCATTCTAAGATGACCATTCATCCAAGCAGTGGTAAGATGTACAGAGACATGAAGAAGGTTTTCTTTTGGGCTGGGATGAAGAAAGATGTGGCCGAATTCGTTTCTCAATGTTTAGTTTGCCAGCAAGTCAAAGCTGAGCAAAAGAAGCCCGGTGGATTACTTCATCCTTGGGAGGTCCCTTAGTGGAAATGGTAGAGCGTCTCTATGGATTTCATAGATGGTTTGCCTAGATCAAAGAAATGAAACACAAGTATCTGGGTTGTGGTAGATAAACACACTAAGAGCGCTCACTTTATTCCAGTTAAGAGTAAGAGGACGGCATCATGGTTGGCAACAATTTATGTTCGCAAGATAGTTCGTCTTCATGGAATACCTTCCAGCGTCGTAAGCGACCGTGACCCCATCTTTACCAGTGAATTTTGGAGGAGCTTGCAAGAAGCATTAGGTACGCAGTTGTGTTTGAGCACCACTTATCATTATCAGACCGATGGACAGACGGAGAAGGTGAACATAATTCTTGAAAATCTTTTAAGGCTGTGTATCCTAGACTTCAGAGAGACTTGGGAAGAGCATCTTCCTTTAGTAGAGTTTGCCTATAACAATAGCTATCAGTCCAGCATCGGCATGGCACCCTTCGAAGCATTGTACAGACGACCCTATAGATCACCAACTTGTTGGTTGGAATCTACAGAAAGATTATTACTTGGACTAGACATGGTTAGAGAAACGTCCGAAAAGATTGACCTTATTCGATAGTGGATGAGGACAGCTCAAGATAGGCAAAAGTCCTATGCAGACAAGAGAAGGACTAACATCGAATTAGAAGTGGGAGACTTAGTTTATCAAAGTATCACCTCTGAGGAATGTGGTTTCGCTTCAGATCGGTAGGTTTGTGGAATCATTTCCCATAACCGAGAAGATTGGACAAACGACCTATAAAGTAAAGCTCCCAGAAAACCTATCTGGTGTTCATGATGTTTTCCACGTTTCTCATATGCGAAAGTGCCTGCATGACACTGCAGTAATTATTGAACCGAGTGTGTTGGAAGAAGTAGAAGTAGTACGGGTGGCGACAGGCAGGTGAGCCCCTACCCGTATTCTTGGATCAGAAGTTAAAAAGCTACGCAATAAAGAGATCAAGTAGCTAAAGGTTAAATGGGGAGATAACCAAGAGGATGCGACTTGGGAGACCGAAGACAAGATTCGTGCTTCGTACCCTTTCCTTTTCGAGGGTATGTTCTTAAATCCTTTTTCAAAGTTTTATCAGTGCTTGTTTCTTATCCATAGTATTTTTTGACCTTTATATAGGAAACCAATGGATGTAAACATGTGTTTGAAACATGTTATGTTTGATGGATGCAAGTGGATGCAAGTGTTTGCTAGTGGTTGCCTATGGACGCATATACACACACATTAGGCACTAGATCGGCTCAATCACTTTCATATTGCATATGGATGTGTGTGAATTTTTTTAATTCTTTTTATGGATGAAACGGGATGTATCATCATATGGATGTTACATTTGGATTGATGTTTGTGCACTCATAGAACTTACATGTTATCGTAGGATTATATTGCATACATGTTGGATTCATGGCACTAACATACATTGCATTAAGGAGGTCAACTGAATCAGTAGACCGCCCGATCTTCGCATTAGTGCAGGGACATATACACACACCTTTGCATATGTTCATATAAGCATTAGAAGTTCTTAAGGACAATGGATGCCTGTGATTGGTGGATGAGTAGATGGGTGATGGATGGTAGGATACATTCTTCTTAACTTGGAGATTTCGGGGACGAAATCCCTTAAGTAGGGGAAAATGTAACACCACGTAATTTTGTTAACATTAAAGAGGATAAATTAAATCATAAATAATTTAATATTCAGAATAAAGGGAAACAGACTACACCATTGCGTCCGTATCGAAATTCTGGTCAAGATGCATAATTGTTTTGCATAAAACGGACACCATATAGAGAAGTTATGGGGGTTTTAAGTTTGTATACGCACAGAAGAATTATGGGTCGGATATGAGTCAAAACTTATCCAAAAAGGGTTCAAAATTCGAAATTTGATGAAAATAGAATAGACGGCAAATTTCCCGCTCTAGGGGGCCGAACCCCCTACCCACCCATAGGGGTGTCGACCCATGGGTCGACACCCCTAGGGCTGACGTGGCATAGTCGGTTTGGAGGCTGGCAGCTATAAATAAAAGTCCATTTTCACTTGTTTTCAGTCCTGAAATGCAATGGAGGTCAGATGTTGTCAGTAGATGGACTAAACCTAATTCTATTCATCTTCTGCAAATCAAATTCTGAGATTCAAGCATTGATTCAACACCGACTTATTTTCTATCTTCTTAACAATCTAAACACTGTGAGTTGATTACTTTTAGGTTTAAATGAATAAAAGTAAATTGTGAAAGACTGTGAGTTGGATATGTTGTAAACTATGAATCTATGCTATTGTTAAATCTTATACTATGTCATGATAGATCTACATCTCTAGATCTAATCCAGTTGTGGTTATTCTATTATGTCGCCTTTGTGGATCTTGATTTGTAACTATATTGTGGTTAATGTAAATCTATTAATTTGGATAGTTACAACATTGGTTATATCTAATTCTTTATGTAAATCACCTTTCACTTGTCATATTGTGGTCAATTTAGATATGTTATAAATTAGACATGTGAATCCATATTTAGAGCTAAGCATGCTACTATGTCATCCTAATTATGCTAGATCGGTTTTTATGTCCACATTATAATTGTGTTAGATATAGTTTTATCATTGCCTGTTCCCTAGATCTATTTTTATGGCCACCTTATTATTATGCCAAAACATGTCTATGCCAGTATATATGTTCATGTCACCTTTGTTAGAATGATCACTGTTGTCATTTTTTCCATCGCCTTTCCCTTTTTACTGTATATTCCTAGGCTACTTTCTAACCTGGGTATGTCGCCGAATAAATGCGAATGCGTTAGTTAAGGGACGGGGGAAAATATTAGATTTGGCATAATTTGATATGAATTTGGACATATAATCCATTATGAGTATAATTGGACATTTAGGCATAATTGGAAATTTGAATGTTAATTGGGTTATTAATTGGAGTAATGAATATGAATAAGTTTGGCATAAAATCAATTATGGACATAATTGGGAAAAGGGGGACATAAAACCTATAATTGACATAGGTATAATTAATAATAAATGCCTAGGATTACAATTAGAAATTGTAATGACACTTATGACACGAGGTTAGGTTGCATTAGTGGTGGAAGTCTGCCCGGACCCGACCGGCATATCTAGCAGCCACTAATGTTGAACCTAATGCGAGAGGTCTAAGTGCACAAGTACGAATCGGGCTAAGACACGAGGTTAGGCCCGACTGTGGAATAAGACTGCCCGGACCCGATCGGCATATCCAGCTAGGGCTGGCAATTAGAACCGAGAACCGAAAACCCGAACCGAACCTACTCGAAAAGACCCGAACCCGAATCGAACCCGATGGGTCTCGGGTCGGGTCTAGGTGATAAAAAATACCATCAAGACCCGATCAAACCCGACCCGCATAGACCCGAACCCGAAAGACCCGACCTAAAAACACTGAAATATATGTATTTTTAGTGTTATTATTCAATCGGACCCGAACCGACCCGACCCGAGCTTTAACCCGACCCGACCCGAATCGAAGCTCGGGTCGGGTCCAGATTTTTGAAATGTATAGTTTAGACCCGACAAAACCTGACCCGCCTAGAATCGAGACCCGCCGGGTCGGGTCTGGGTCCATCGGGTCGGGTCTAATTGTCACCCCTATATCCAACATCCATAAGTTGTAGGCCTAATGTGGGAGGTCTAGCCCATTATGAACCGTAAATGGACATGGTATTGAATTGGACTACTTAACCTAATCTAATCCATTGGGATTGTATGTATGAACTAAAGTTAGGGTTAAGTAAAATTGGTTGGACAGTGGATGGGTTAAGTAAATCTGGAAGGGGTGGGTAATATTTATGTATCAGCCAACAAACTTAACCCGATTAGGTGATGTAATTAAAGACACCTAGTGGTATACATAACCGGAAGAAAAAATAAAGTTATGTAATTAAAGACACCTTTTAGGGTAAGAATAACTTGTAGAAATAATAGGGTTATGTAATTAAAGACACCTAGTGGTATACATAGCCGAAGAAAACCTAGTGGGGATACAAGACAAAGGCGAGATCTTATATCATATTGTGTGGGACCCATTTCAGTCAGCAACCCGGAGTAGGTATCAAACAAAGTACTTCGTACTAGGAGGAGAGGGGGCACGCTTACTGACAGATTGTAAGAGATCCAGACATGGAGGACGGTGTGGGCGGCGCAAACCGACCGGGCCATGTGCGTGCATGAGCCGGACAGAGGGGGATAAGACGACCATGACACCTATAGATACGGGGTTGCACATATTAGTGAGGGGTTGCCACATTAGAACGTGATACATCCTATTGTGGGGCCGGCACAGTATCTACGAAGTAGGGAGCCGATCGATTAGGGTAGTGGTTAGGGTGCATTTGGACGTATGCCCTAAATCTACCACCTTATAGTGGAAGGGATCATCTCATTCTGGTTATACAGTAATAGTGCAGAGTAATCATTAGAGAAGCGTATACACCTTATCCTGTCTACCCTGGCACACCTGTCATTTATGTAGTGATCTCTCTTATCCACTTTATATGCCTGTCATGCTACTTTTATTTTTTTACTTGCTAAAAGTCACTAGACTCGCCAGACTTTACGACTGACCCTTTTTTCTCCTTCTTTCTTCCATTCCCCCCTCCCCCATGGTTCTCAGGGAGAAAACACTCAGGCTTGACCGTGATTATGCATACTTTTGCTAGAGCTGCTGATATGTATGGCTCAAGCTCCTATCCTTGTTGCTATAGCTATATTTTGTTCTTGGGGAATTTTATTTCTTTTATGTACTTTGATATTTTTGAAGTACAAGACATTAACTTTTATGTTGTAATGGGCTTTTATGTTTCAGACATGTGATGTTTTTAGACCACGGTATCTTATGATAAATAAAGTTTTATTCTGCTATTATTCTATATATCTATCTTGTAATAATCTGTGTCTGTTTACCTACCATGCTTCACGAAACTTAATGCATTCCCTTAGTAAGTGACATTAACGGACGTGGGATGTCACAACTTTTGTTTAGTATACTCACTAATAAATATAATGTATTGATTTGTTATCAAGCACCATATAGAGGGAGGTTTAACGAAATTGTAAGTGCATATGATTAGTCATAAAGTAACGAAGGAAGGAAGTGCCTCATAAAGGGAGGCATGTAGTAGCATAAAAATGGATGCAGTGGAGTGGTTTAAAACGAATATGGAATAACAGCTTGTCGAGGGTGGAATTAAATGAGCTTTGGGAAAATAAAGATGAGAAAGATCAAGATGGGTAAATTGGACACTACATTGATGCAAAACCAAGGTGAGAAAATCTCTTTAAACATTTATGTCATTACGTAATATGATATTTGAGTTGTTTAGGACTCATGATGTTAGCTTAAAGTTGCTAAAACATCACTCAGCAATTCAGTCATAACTTTTGATTACATGATTGGGTTTGGTCGAAATTAATCTAATTGGGGAGCTAGATTAATTATCTATAATACTTACATCGTACACATTTTAAAATTTTGAAAGTTTCCCCCCCAAAATATTGTTGCAACTTACTATGTGTTTGACAAAAAAAAAATAGGTTCATACTTGAGATAATTTTCGAAGTTAAGAATGTGGATTTTCCAAAAGAAATAATTATCCATGTGGGAGTAATGATTACAAAGTATAAAAGTACTTTAAGAGAATACTTTGTTTAAACTTATGAAAGATTTTTTTATGGATTATTCCATTAATGTTGGATACCGTCGGGTGACCATGACAATGTGCGGTATAAGACAATGGATCTTCAGTAGTACACTATTACTCTATGTGGTATCGAGCCAATATAGTAGATCCCTACTTAGTGAGGGGATGTCGACCGCAATATGATGGTTACCTTCAGATAGTGATGATGATGATGTACGGTATAAGACAATAGATCTTAGGTAGTGCAACTACTACTCTATGTGGTATTGAGCCAGTAGAGTACGTCCCTACTTAGTGAGGGGATGCCGACCATAATAGAATAGCCTAAATTGAGTGTGTGGCTTGAATCCACTTTGATGAATATAATCATGTTGTTAAAAAAATTGAAATGTCTATTTTGAAAAATAATACTCTTTGGTACATTTCGATGGGCACCACAACATGGGGAATACATCCTTACTTGATGATGATGAGTCGGATGAGCCGAAGTACAATGAATCTTTGGTACATTTCGATGGTTACCACACAAGAAGAGTATGTATTTACTAAATAATTTGGCATTGGCTGCAATTTTATATATATATATATATATATATATATATAAGGGAGACTTTAGAATCTATTCCAAACTGAGTGTATGTTCACGGAAAGGAGACGGGGTATCGATGTGGATTGCAAAAAACATGATCCTGAATTTGGGCATAAAAAGAAGCTATTGCGTGTCTGATCCAATAACATCTTGCAGGATTGATAGAATGTTGATCACAAATTAAAAAGTTCGAATCACATAATATCCTATTATGTCTTAAAATTTCGATTTATGAAATTGTTTCGAAATATACTTTCAAGAAAAATGCCTTGGATACATAGAGTTTCCTTCATGGAATATTTGGCATTCTTTTAAGGAGGAAAGAATGTAACAACCTGAAACTTTGGGCAGTAAATATTTAAATATCAAGGTTATTTAAATATTTAAATCATGGATTTAGTGTTATAAAAATGGTTTTATAACCTTGAATAAATCCCTTTATAAATAATAATTAATAATTAATGAGGAGAAAACATGTTGTTAATTATTTTTTACAAAGATAAGTAGTCCGAGGAAATATCGATAATGTGACCGAAAACAGTTTTGTCGATAGACAACATTTTTCTTGTTAAAAGTTTTTAGAACATCATGTGCATGTAGTAACAATAGAAGAACACATATATTATGAACATATCATAGAAATAAAATACAAATGGTATATGTGTATAGTCTAGAATATGAAAGATGGCTTAAAATGATAGGGAGACGTGTCATCAAATGAATGGAACACATGTCTTGGAATTAAATAAGATAAAGACACATAAACATATTAGGAGACCATATGTAGAAAAATCTAAAGACACCTAAGTAGACATGTGTCTACATCCTAAAACATGCATAAAGATAAGAGGTACAAGTGTCCAAAACCAAATTACCAAACTAGCCTTGAAAAATACTATACAAAGGGTGGAAAAGTTCATTTTTTTTTCATGCATTCACAAAACAAAAGCAAGAAAAGATAAAGAGGAGAAGTTTAGGAGAAGCCAAGAGAATAAGCAAAGGTTCAATCTTCAATTACAAGGTGAGAAAAACTATCTAAGTTCATGTATTTATTTCATATTTTGAAGAAAAGTTGTGAAAATTAAGAAGAAACGATAGAACCCGAATCACTAAAAATGACATTCGGTATTTTAGGTATAACATTTATAGTTCTTGATGAAATTTTGAATTGTTTATCAATCTGGAAAGCTAATTCAAAGGTCTACAATTTTCACTTGTACCACTTTTTCTAATTCGATCGTTTGTGTACCTGAAAACTGGACGCAAAGTCAGGAAAAAATCAGCCCGAATGAACATTATAAAAATGCCTTGTATTATTAAATTTTATTTATTAAACAGATAAATAATTTTAAGGGTTTCTTTTTATGATAATTAATTATACTAAGAGATCTTCTTGTTGTAGAAAATTCGAAGTCGAAAACTATTTTTATCATAGAGAAATTGCATCAAACATTTCACCAAAAAACAGGCTGAAAATCTGAATTTCAGAACTTTTTGTAGCATCTTAAAATGCTATCTTTTCTCCAAGTTATTTGTGAAGTATAACAAGCTACTCAGAACTTTTCATAGTGTCCCAATAACGCTGTAGTAGCTGTTTTTAGTCTAAAATCATTATAAACCACCCAGAACTTGCCATAACATTCTGAAGCGCTGTCTTTTTCTCTGAATTGATTATGAAGTACTTTAAACGAACAAACTTTTCATTGCATGACAGAAATGTTGTAATAGCCGTTTTGAGTCTAAAACTAGTATAAACTACCTAGAACTTTTCACATTGTAACTTAAACGCTGTTATAGATGTTTTGAGTATAAAACCATGGTAAACTACTCCAAATCCTCTTAAATTTGCACTTGAGCTTCCTCATAGTATCACAAACAAACTGACAAAATCGAGGATGTAAAAAAGAGAATCAAAATGTGTCAAATTGAGAACAATGAAGGTGGACATGCATTTTACGAATATTGATGATTGGAGGAAGACGATTGATTGTTTTGGGTGATGATAAGTACTATATTATATTCTACAAGGCTTTTGCAAGTAGTACTGTGAGTATACTTATCATCTAAACAATTACTTATTTCATAAGCTTGTGTTTTAATTTAATGTTGCACATGACTTCAACATACTATATTGATTGCAATCATTGCTTCGGTAAGTAAAGAACATGTACGACTGATAATTGAGGACATTGATGACTTATTATGACTAGCATAAAGTCCTGAAATCGAGAACATAAGGATTAGTAGAAGACCGGGACAGACATAAAATACCTACGGTTTGATAACCACAATCACATTATCGAAATGCATTACTTACACAAATATTGATTTTAAATGTTTAGAAGAACTACGTTGGCTTGATCATGTATCTAATTGCTTACCCAATTAGATAAAGGTACGTATGCAGTCACAAGTGGTAGTGATGTAGTTGCTTTATTAATAAATATATTTATTGTTTACTACTTGATATTGTAATGGTGCATCTTTCATGTTTATCATTTAAGCCATGCTAGCATGTTTATCAAGTGTGAAGGAAAAAATATTTATGTCCATCTCATCAGAGTTGCACAATGATCGATGTATAGTAATTATGCTTAATTCGTACTTAAGCACACCCTGTGGATTTAATGAATTTTCTGATAAGTATAAAAATTCTATCCAATGCATATAGTGATGTTGTATATTTATTCAAATAAAGTGGGTAGTTGTCATTGTTTGTTTTGAACGAAAGGATTTTCGGCAAAAAAAATTAGGCCAAAATTCCGGGACGTCACAGATTTAGGGGGAGTATAACTTAGCTTAGTCTTGTATAGGGTACTTTCTGATAATGAAAAATGGGTAGAAATTATAAAATATAAAGATTAGTCAGACTTAGTTTAAGAGAGAGTATATAGGATTCATGATGACAGGGGAAGTATTAGAAGGATCAGAATCAACAGGTATGAACATGTATGAATATTTTATAAACTAAGGTTGTCATCATCAAAAAGCGGGAGATTGTTGGAGAATTGAGTTTTGATGACAACAAACTTATTTCAATTATCACTGATTATAAAATATATACTAACATCTCTATCTAGAATATATAGACATATATCTGTAGGACTTGTATACAGGACTTAAGTACCGAAGACTGTACAGTTTTAGAGTTTCAAGAGATTCAGGATTCAGAAGAGATTCAAGACTCATAAGTTATCAAAATATCAAGATTTCAAGAGTTCAAGAAAAATATAGTAATAGAGTCTAGTTTATATGTAAGCCTCTGAATAGCACTCTAGGTTCAAACTCTGTTTTTCAAATTATCTCTTTTCAAATTTATTTTAAAACTATTTTCAAATTGATTTCAAACTTCTCTCAAAATAATTTAATCTTCCAAGAATTTCAAACTTATGATTTCAAACATATTTCCTAACTTATAAGTATTCTTATTTTTATTTTTATTAAATCACATATATATATTACTAAGTTTATATTTGATTATAACATTCTTATTTAAACTCTAAGTTTTCATGGAACCTTTTTGTTTATATATATATATATATATATATATATATATATATATATATAGTTTATAAATATCTCTTTATAAATTCCTATATATATGTTTATAATTATATTATATATATATATTTATATCACATATATATATAAAGTTTTTAGTCATATGTTTGAATATTATTTTCTTATGTTTTTATACTTGAAAAATAATGACTTAACAATTAGTTTTGTTTCAAGAATTTCCAGAATATATATTGGTTTAAATGCTTTAAAAATGATTAAAAATTCAAAAATATAGTATGTATGTCAACATACAATAATGCCTATGTCGACATATAACCGTCATAATTTTAAAATTCAAAGGAAGCGTCTTTTCACCATTTGTTTTGCTCCAGAAGCATTGCAACCTTTTAAATCTTATAAATAGGGGGTTTATTTCGAATTTTTTATTCATTCTTCTTCTCAATCTTGATCTCTTTTCATTTCTCCATTATTATTTCATATTTTATGATTTCTACACTTATACTCTGTCGATTTCTATTCTAAATACATAAAACTTCTTCTCTTCTCGCTCTCTGAATCGAAAGGTTATTGAAGAGTTATAGGTTGTTGTAATCATTTGAGATTGTTTTGGGATAGTTTGGAAATGGTGTGTTCCTTGTAGCCGTGAAATCAAGGAAAGGAAACGGTGTTAACCTTGTAACCGGAAAATCAAGGGTGATGGAAAAGGTGTTAACCTTGTAGTCGTGAAATCAAGGGGATTGTGTTGAGATTTTGATCCAGTAATAAAACTCTGTGCAATCCAGCATTGCGTGGGACTGGAAGTAGGAGCAATCCGAACCAGTATAAAATCTGGTGTGTTCTTTCTTTTTCTGCAATTTATTTTTGTTTAAAACTGTGTTTGTGTTTAATTCTATGTCTGTGATTATCTCTGTGGTGTGAAATTCATATAGTAGATCATATTAGCTTTAGATTTTATTAAATTTCTTGAAAACACTATTCACCCTCTTCTAGTGTTAGTTTTGCCTTAAGATCCATTCTACATCCCTTAACAATGATAGCTTCTACGATGGACCACCGTCATCGCAACCTACCGGAGGATGAGATGCAGAAGGAGATGCAGAAGTTGTATGTCTGTGTGACGTCATACTGGTTACAAACAACAATATAACACGACATAAAAGGGCTACGTAAAACTCACAGTATGATTGTTGCAATTATAGGACAAATATTGTGATTCATAAATGTTGCAATTATAGGATAAATATTCCATTTTGATTAAAGATACATTACATGTATTGATGATATAAGTTTATTACCTAACGAACGGTGCAACTTCAGTGTAGTTGGAAGAATATATGTGTGTGTTGCATTATAATCTCTATCATCCAGCCATGCTTTCACACATCTACCAGAAGGCCAACCATGTTTTTTATAGATTGATAAAGTCGCTTGACAATCATCTACTAGAAGGCCGACCATGTTTTTGGCTCCAATATTTGGTTCTTTTTCATCATTGTCATCATCATCGGTAAATTGTTGAACTGGGAACATTGAATGTGCAACATCTTCAACCATATGTTCTACAAGATTCATCGTAGAAATTTCATTATTCACTACCTCCTCAACTTGCACAGAAGTAGATGCAAACGGTTCTCCATAACGATCCCATATCAAATAGTTCGACACAAAACTGTACTGACACAAATGAACTCTAACCATTTGCGGTATCAAATGCTTCAAAAATTTGCATTTACTACAAGGACAACGGATTTCGACATCATTTACATTGTTACTTAAAGCGAAATCAATAAACGCGCCAACATCATTAATAAATTGTTCACTTATTGTGCCATTAACTTTTCTTCGTTTGTACATCCAGCTTCGATCAGTAAAACAATTGTTCTTTTTTCCTAAGTAGATATATAATTAAAAAGTATGATAAAATTTGAATTGACATTTTATTAAAGCAATTTATTGCTGAATGTTATGTTAACTGGCCATTTACACTTTGCTGGTGGGTCATCCTACCTCCCAATACAAATACAACAATGTAATTAAACCACGTAATTTTTTTTTAATTTAAACGATTCAACAAAATTTCGGCAGCACTTCGTTTTAGTCTCTGAACAGTACACAATTGCGTGTACATAGGAAACATGAAGGAAACACTTTCAAAATTTTATGAACAATTTAAAATGAAATGATTTACGATATTTATGGACGTGTTGTTGGTCAATTTTATCTCATGGGTGGTTTTTTTTATAAGAACAAGTCATGTACAAATGTGATACATAAAAAATCATTCAAGGTTCTTGATCATTGACGCAACTGTGTAGCTCCAGCATTCCTTGGTGGTTTGGGACGAAAGAGCACTACATGCCAAAATCTAAGCTTGCTTGTGACTTCTATGATATGTCCACGAAAGGAAGCTCCTACAGATGGAAAAGGTGAAATTAAGCTTTCATGGCTACTATATTTCTTCTCTTCATATGGTTGTCCACCAAAATGCACAATATATTATGAAATATTTGTTAAACCTTTATTCCCGTAGCTTTTCTAGGCCAATGAATCATACTAAGTTCATTTTCCATTTAAATATCGTTGGTCCAATTTTTACAATAAAGATATAAGACATACAGTAAGGAAGTTCTTCAAACAAAAAATCACAGTTTTTTATTTTGCAGTTGAGTAAATGCCGTCGAATCATAATCCTCGTTACTATGCGACTCTGTTTAAACCAAAGAAAATATGTTATACATACATTATGACCATTACTTCTATTTTTTATGAGCATATTACATGACAATTGACATTGTTTAAAAGACAGAGCATATGAGAGCGACAAATCACTTCGCAATTTAACAACTATTTACGTCAATGTTCAATGTTTTTGCCTCAGATTTTAGTTCATGTACTCATATACGATATCATTGCCTATTGCAATAAATGGACGATATGGTTCAGGCAGCCTGATATATCAATGAATGACCAAGCAGAGATTATCGTATTTTATTTTAGCTTCACTGCGAAAATTTCCCTAAAAGAAATTAATGCCATTTAATAAATCAAGGAAAATAATTGTTAATTGTTAATAAATGAATACTTATGGCACTTCTAACCCAGTTATTCTCAATATAAATGTTGCGGGTTGCAAAATCATGTATTTGAAGCCTGCTTTTCTCTTCCGTTATTTTTCTATTTTCCTTATTTTATTAATGGGCCTTGTCTATTTAGCCCAATAGCTCATCTTTTGTTTATAGCCTGTGTAACTATAAATATACAACAAGTGTAACATTCGAGATATCTGATTCATTTCTATTCGATCAATATACAAATGAAGTTTTTCTGTCTTCTTCATTTCAATATCATTTCTTTAAATATATCAGAGATTACATTCACAAATCAAATACAGTATCAGATCAAATTGGCTTAACAGTCATATTCGTGAATTCTTAAACTACTCATTAGATTAGTTCTTCATCACTTGAGCAGTCCTCCCCATCAGAGTTGATATCGTCACTTGGGGAAGAGATCAGTCAATTTTGCCCTATGCCATATCTGAAATTCACATTTTAAGGTTGTAGCAAGTCCTACTCATCTTGATCTTTTGATCACAACGTCAAAACCAGAAAAGTCAATTCAAGAAAATGAAGAAAATACCAAAGAAATCAGACTTGTGCCTCACCAGCAACCTATTTCTCGGCCAATTCATCGCAAAAGCCGTTTTCAGGCTGCATCAATCCATTTTCTTGGTTTTTCTTCCATCCTTGATCATCTTTTATGTTCTTTGTGTGATCTTTTTGATTAATTCCTCAGCATCGAGTCATCATGGGTGATAGTACTCCACATCTAGCATCAGTTGCATCAAACACCACACCGGTTCTGATAGCAATCAGACAGCTTCATCTGTTCAGCAACTTGCTAAAACCGGCATTAATCCTCAAAGCCAACCTCATAACCATCCATTTAGAAGAAGATACCTATCTTCTCTGAAAATTTCAAATAGAAACTGCAGTACATGAATATGTGTTAGAAGGTTTCTTGCTTGGAACTCTACTAATACCACCTAGATTCATCACATATCAAAGCAACAACACTGTTAATAACGAAGAATACATCAAGTATAACAGGAAAGACAACCTTATCTCATGATATCATCCATAAGCAATAATCAGTGCCAGCCTTTGGGTGAAGCAGCCGAAGCAAGGGCTTTGGGCCACAAAAATTTTAGGGCACCGTGTTCAACGACACATGCGTAAAAAGGGTTACTTTCTCAAATTAATCCACAACAAATGAAAAAAAATCACGATCTTCATCCACAGAAAATCGTGACTACAAATTGGAAGATAGCGATGGCGAATTTAAGCGATGTCCTTTGTCTTTTCGTGCACTGCTTGGTGGGAAAGATCCGGCCATTCACTATTGCTGGAATTGGATATTTGTATGTTGTCAGATAAAACACTAGAATTATTGTTCTGCTTCGCATCCTTGTGGGGAATCCGAAAATTCCGATGTGATTTCACGAGCTGAAATCCGGCGTCGTCAATTGGGGCTGGAGGCGGCATAATAGGAGTTGATGTCGGTGGGTTTGATTTGGGCATCAGGCTGCTGGAGGTTGGGAATATTGAATCTTGTAGGTTTTGGACTTCATATTGGGGGAAAGTGACGTCGGGAGGGCCAGGAGGAGGTTGGGCAGATGGTGGAGCGGACGGAGGACAGAAAAAACGAAAAATTATGCCAAAAGGACAAGAGGCAAAGAAATTAGCCAAAAGTACAAAGTGTAGTGTAAACTTTGAAATGATAGCGGGACCCTGAATTCAATGTTTAGTGTAAATTTGTCCTTGAGGCTAAAGTTTATGTTGACTGTCCTTATGGGTAAAGTTTTGGTTGACTTTGTCCTTATCGTTAAAAACCCCTTTACAGTATAATCATTTGCAATATATACCCAAAATTTCATCCAAATTACCAAAATTTAAATTGTTTTTAGTTCATCAAACTCATCTTAGGTTCAAGAATAAATAAGATTGTTTTGTATGAAACTAAGATGATTTATATATACTCTATGTTTATGTTTATGTGCATGTATAATTACCAAAATTTAAAACTATTTTTTTTTTTTTTTTTTTTTTGGTTGCTTGCATTTTTTTTCTTGAAATTTAGGGATTTGGAAACCGAAGATAGAGAGCATACGATGTATTGATGAAAAAAGGAAGGGGTAATTTGGGTATAAATGGGGTGAGAAGAGTAAAAAATGGGGTGAGATATTTTTTATAAAATTACTGGGGTGGGAAGAGCAAATATTGGGGTGCGAATAGACGGACCCTTCTATGTGTATTCAGTTCCTCGTCCCTATTTTGAAAATAGCAAATTGTTTACTGCACAAATATAAAAGGGGATGGTCAACGACACCTCCGTTTTGGTTAAAGGGGACATTTTGTTAAGGGGACACCGATGTTTAAAAATTTATTAAGGGGCAACACCAGTTATACTTTTAAGAGACAGAAATAACCCTGTTGTACTTCAATGCTCGCGCTCGAACCAGAAAAAACAGTAAGAGTATACCGTTTTTATTTTATAAAAACGGTAGCATTAGAACATATTTTCTATCTCTATAACAAACTTAACAAAAACAACGTAAACGGTTATACTCTACCGTATTTGCACATTAAAAACGGTGACTCGCGATCGAATTTCACCACGTCGTGCTTCTTCTTCAGCTTAAGGTTAATTTGGTCTAAAAGTATTATATTGTTAAGGGGGGTTAAGTATGTATTGTACGCCCCTTAACAAAAATTAAAAACTTAAAATTTGTGTCCCCCTTAACCAAAAGGGGGTGTCATTAACAATCCCCATATAAAATATGTTTATTTCTATGTGTATATTAGCTTATCCCATCAATGGAATGGCAATAGATCAAGTTGCAATTTAATGTTTGTATAAAACATTTTAGTTTGTATATCCTAAGTTTAGGTTGGTTATATGATGCAATTCGTAGATAGTTCATACTGATTTTGTTGTAGAATTTGAATTCTCGTGACAAGAAGAGTTTGAATGTTGTTAACTAGTCCAAAAATCCACTTAAATTTACCAAATTCTTAATTTCAATCTATAGCAAGTTGCTGATTCAAATGCATGGCAATCGACAATTTGCTGTTGATCGAAACCAAATTTTTATAAAGGTTTATTCTAGTTAAATAACAAGGGACGGTTAGCTACACTTGTAAAGTTTCCAATTTTTTGTTTTCCCTTCCTAATTTTTTGATGATTTAATTAACAATAATAACTTAGTATAAGGGCATTGGTTTTGAATTTGGCTTTAGGCATCAAAACTTCTAGGACCGGCCCTGGCAATAATCTTCTACCCCAAGTCATATGATGTAAATAATCAAATGAGATTTGGCTAATTATCGAAAAGTGTTTCAATAATCAGTCTGCGACAAAGATACTTTACTATAAACGCCAATTACAAAGTGTCAAAATGGATAATATGTCTATAAGGGAGTATACTGCTAAAGTGAAAAACATTTGTGGTCTTCTTGCTGCTACTGGCAATAGTGTTCAAGCATGTGAACAGTTTTTTATATTAATGAATGGTTTAAATGGTGATTATGAATCAATTGTTGCTATTATAACATATCAAAGAGTAGCTGCACCACTAAATGAAGTGCATGCAATGCTACTATCTCATGAAGCCAGAATTAGCAATAAAAAAAATGCAAGAATCTGATTACACCATCAACCTGTCTAATGGTTTCAAAATCAAGAGCCAAAACAACAACAAAAGCGAGAAGTCATTCCAAAGAGGTGGAAATTCCAATAGGTCTGTGGAGAGGTAGATAGGGGCAACAGTAGCCGGTCATATTTGTAAGAATGTAGGACACACTGCTATAAAGTGCTATTTCAGATTTAACTCTAACTATGGATCCAGTCGGAATCAAAGGATAAACAACCCTACTACTAACCTAGCCCATATAAACAATTATGGTACCAGTCAATTTGATGCTAGTGAAAACAACAATGAGACAACAAGGATGTAAAACATATAAGATTAGGCATGGTACTCAGACTTTGGAGCTACAAATCACATCACCAATAATCTGGAAAATTTAAATCTTGGGTGCAAAGAATACAAAGGCAATCAGTCCATATGTATGGGTAATGGTAAGCGTATTCAAATATCTCATATAGGTAATGCTAGCATTAGTGGTGAGAAACATCTGTATTTACATAACATGCTTAGGGTTCCCAAAATTAAAAAGAACCTAATTAGTGTATCCTTATTTGCATATGATTATAATGTCTACTTTGAATTTTACCCCAAGTACTGCTTAGTAAGATATTCTAACCAAGAATATTCTTATACAGGGTGATGTGACAAAAGGGTTATACAAATTTAATTCTATAAGGTGCAACAATGATGTTAAGAAACGGAAACACTGTAATTTGACTGAGAAGAGTACCGATGATAACAACCAAAATGTTTTTTTATCTTTGGTATTATAAGTTTGGGTATCCTAGTGCAGAGATTGTAAAACAAGCTTTAGATGACTTACAGTACTGTTAGGCAAAAGTGATTTATTTCTTTATAAAACGTATCTTTTTACCAACTGCACTATATTTGTTGAAATTCCATTGGTTTATAAAAAGTATTTTTACCAAAGTATACATATTTTCTAGAACTTTGTACCATACAAAATACACAGACACGTTATCATAAGTGTTAGTACTATAATTAACATAAAAATCCTTCCTAAAGTAGGAACCCTTAGGAAATTCATTTAAGCACGGAAAATTATGAAATCCAAAACCCATTTTCACAATCACCAAACACATATCACAACAAAGTTTCACGTTATTTGAGATGTCCAGCTATAGTTTTCGGACTGATCTTATACATTTTCATACATTTTAATCACACATAATGAAATCCTGAAAAATTACAAATAATCACAATAACATCAAACATTTCGGGTATACACAAATTACCGAAACCGTAATGGATAGAGAGCATTATTCATCTTTATTGAATAAAGGTGATGAGATTTTTTGATGAAATATTCCAAGCTCTAAGTTTTCTAGCTTTTTCTTCTTCTCCTCCTAGCTTTTAATGGCCAACAATGATTTAGTTTTCTTTTAGATTTTTAAAAATGAATGTTATGATAGAACGTGGGAATATTATATGCTATATATAGGGCCAAAACTTTCAACATATCCCATCTCGTATCCTTCCTCCCTATGCATAATTTACTTACTTTATTTATTACAAAGGCCAACAATGCACAAATCTCATTCCCTCATCCATTTCATTATTCCTATTTGACCGCCTCTAATTTAATTCCTGGATATATTTTTATGAAAATCCGGGATGTTACATTAAACTTTTGAAAAAAAGAAGAGAAAACGGAAATAGACTTGTAATACATAATAGATGGGAATTGGCACCATCGTAAGACCAATGATAAAAAGGGAATCCCGTAGTGTGCTTGGAACACTAGGTGGAGCCTAGAGGAATTATTTCGATATGAGAGTAGACCATAAAACTTGAGTAGTAATAGTAGAAATCGTTTAGAGGGGAATTAGAAAGGAAAAGTAATAAATAGTCAACACTCTAATGTTTTGGAACAGTATCCAAGGATTGAGTAAAAGGGAAATTTTGGAAGGATGTCTTCCAAGTGGTTACCGTTTTAATTTATAAGAGTTAAAGGTAATTTCAAAACTTGTATAACTTTTGTGGAAAAGATAGAGAAAGATTATGCACAAATACTAATTTAATAAAGGGTACATATTAAGTGAAAAAGATTTGTTAATTTGCATGAGAATTAAGCTCCCATGTAAGTCATTAGTAGAATGATTAAAGATTGAATTTATGAGGAAAGGCCAAAAACCTTTACATTTGTAATAAAAAGAAAACGGATTGTAAGAGTAAGCTTGGGGAATTGTAAGCAAATTATGACATGGTTTATAGTTAATGGAAACCCTTTTGAGCACGTTACGAGGAAATAAAAAATTGAACATGTTGTCTTACTTTATGGCAGAAAAAGAACTAGGCCTAATAATACAATGTTACATCATAGCGAACTAAGGATTGCTGGATATATGTTTATTATGATATTGGGAGTAGTTAATCCATGAGTACTAGGATATTATCCATAGGCAGTTCGAGTTGGACCATTTACAACAGCAGGTAGCTCGGGAGTTAGCGGGTACATGGCATGAGCTTGTAGAGTAGTAGACGAAAGGAGAGGAATTTAGCTATCTAGATTCATTGATAAAGTCCTTTTCATGTCAAGGGAGACAAGGTCCTGGACCTCTTAGTCCTAGTAGATAGTGTTATTAGCTATTGTTTCTTTTATCTAGTATTGATTGTAGTAGAGCTTGCTTTTCTTTTAGTATAGATTTATGTTCTTGTATAGTATTATGTATAGCTTGACATTCTCTTTCTAGGTTTATGTGATGATCACTAGAAAAGAAAAAAGATATAGGGTACTGTAAATAAAGTAAAAAGTGAAAGCAAAAGATGTATAAAAAAATAAAAACAACAAAAATTACAAAAGGCGACAAAGATGATAAATGTAATAATAAGTATTGTAAGAGAAAATAAGTTCTCCCAAATTAAGTTTGAGGAATTTAGAAAGAATTTTTTTTCTTATGTAAACAGAACGTGGTAAAAATAGGATTTTTGATAAGGTGCCGAGAAAAGCTCTAAGTGTGAAATAAATGTACATAAAAGTGAAGTGGTAAAATACGGAATTTCACATTTTCTACCATTTTTTAACACAAAAAATCGAGTTTGGAGAATTAGATGTCTCTGAAATTCGAAAACGTAAAGTAGTTTAGTTGGGTTTGGATGCTAAAAATTGGTTTAACTGCGCCCTTACTCGGTTAGGGTATGGGAAAAACTGCATGAAAAAATATTTTGATTTTAAAAAATTGCATTCATGTTGGATTGCAAGTATATTTAGGCGTTTTGCATCATGTTTTGAAAAGAAATTTTAAAATAAAAGGGTATCATTTAGGAGGTTGTAACGACCCACCTTCCCGACCATCGAAAGTCAACACTAAATGAGACCACCGTCCTTTAATTTCGGACATCCAATCGTCAAAAACATAGATTGTTAAGGTAAAAAGAAAAGAACGGAAGGAACATAAAATCTCACACGGAAAAACAACATAATATAATAATATTGATAGATGAGCTGTCTCTCTAAGATACAAAGTATACCAGAGTTAAAACAAATCCTATCAGCTGAGCAACTTAACTTACAAATGCTGATAGGTAAAATAAAATACAAAGAAAATAAAATAATGCGACGGGAAAACTTTCGATTCAACTCCATGAGCTCCACATCCAACTGAAGACAACCTGGAAACAAGCTCAGTCTGACCCAAGCATTATAATGAAATAGCACAAGGATGAGTCTAGAATACGAACTTGAAAAGACTCAAGTAAAAAAAAAAATGGTAATTATATGAGACATCGCCGCTGATCGCGGAACAAGTTTTTACCTCTCAAGAATAACATATATGACAAGCATCAACAATAAAACCATATCACTGAAACAACAAGGAATTAGTGACATATGTAAATTTTTCCAACATAAAAGTAATAACAGAACAACACTCCATTGAGAAGAGCATATGACACTTCTAAATGGAATCAAAGAAACTGATCCAAATTTTGGATCGAACAAGGAAAAGTTAATTTTCTCGTAATAATTGAACTACACTGCTTAGTGCGGACTAGGCCACTTACAACAACATCCAATCTCACCATGGATACAAATAATTAAACACTGCAAAGGTTTTATTCTCCCAATGTAATCAAAATAGGAAAACTCGTAAATTTGGAATCAAAAGAATAAAAATGAAATTATTGCCAACAAATGACCAGGAGGGTGCGCCCACCTTACCGAATAGTATAACTCTAGAATATACTTGAAAACTACACTTTTCTCAGAAATGTACTAGCATGACCCAGCCAACTTTACCGAGTATCCGAGTATTTCACATCTTGCATGCATACAACCAAACCAACCCTAAAGTAGATGTGAATTACTCTAATAGGAGCAGCCTTATATAGCTAGTCATCCATTTGTTTTATGTATTTTTTCATTTACAACAAAGGATAACAACGCTCAAAGAGCAACAAATCTTTTTGATTTGACGATACAACTCAAGAAAGCTGAACCAATAGTTGTCAAATCACTACCATGAATATTCAAAAATGATCGTATATGCAAACTAAATCACATTCCTTTATCACTATTCATCGATCCCAAACTTGTATTATCTTTTATTTAAAAATAAAGTCGGACAAGTTAGAGGTAGTGTTATCCCTAGGCATCGTCCAGACAATGTTTTCAAACTTAGAGAAAGGGGAAAATTTATGTACTTCGACATCTAGTTATAAGAGTATAACTAAGTATTTTTCATATAAGCGTTTACGGAAATTTCTTTCCATATTCATATTGAAAACATTTAAGCATCAACACTCGAACTTGTGCTTGGTTTTCACATTTTAGATATTTGAACGAAAACACTTTTCACAATACACTTCAAAATATTAGTTTTATTAAAAGAAAAATTGGAGCCAATGTTAGATTAAAATACAAAATTCAATAAAACCCAACTCACCTTACACTTACACTAAATTTCAAAGCCATTACTGTTTAAAAAGGGTATTCTTATTTAAAACTATAGTTATAAGATCCAATCGATATAATTTATCCAAAAAGGATACTAAATCAAATTTAAATACTTAAATATGATTAAAGCAAATATTAATTATCCCATAAAATAGTTAATCCCATTTATGATTTTTTATTATAAATAAATTGTTTATTTATAAACCATAATTAAATTGATTCATTAATTTTAAAACCTTTTTATAAATCAGTTGGTTACTCTTAAATCCTTTATTTTAACTCAATTACAGTGATTCTATTCATTTCATCAAATCAATTCAATTTTGCTTTAAAGAAACTTACTAAAACATATCAACCTCATTAGTTAATATAGTTAATGGAATTACAACATTATTCATTAAAATGATTATCAAGTTTCAATTAATATTTAATTAAAATCAAGTTTCAGTCTATATAGTCAATCAATTCTAATATTACTGATTAGCATGAGTAATCAACTTTTAGTTTGTTACTTATGTGATAACAGACTCAATTATCATTTGTTGAAATAGATAATTGAAACACATTATTATTCACTCGAATAATAAATAAGTTTCTAAATATCATTAATTAAACTGATAATTTTATTCAAATATCGATTTTGTGAAAAACCCAAGCTTGAATTAAATAGAATGTTTAATGTACTTCAATCATCCATAATATAATCAAATTGGGAACACACATAAGTAAATTTTGATGATAAATGAGCATAACAAACAAATGTAAGAAAATGTAAATATAGATGAATGGATGAATGAGAATAATTATGAATAACCAAATTGATTATTAATTATGTAACAACTACACATAGATATGTGTATATTTCGGAGTGTTCCATCATGATCTAATTCGCTACGTACACCCCGCTTTCCCTTTTATAGACTCCTACAACAACATGGTTATTTATGCACATAGAACAAATAATATAGTATAATTCATTTAAGATGAATCTTCCGCTTAAAAGTAGGTCATGTCAAAGGTCATCCGTTCATAAATAGGAATATATATCGACAACCACCAATAAAGCGACAAATCAACAATTCAACCAAACGAAAAAATCACACAAATAAATATCGATTCCATAATAGATATTTACATTATATGATATGATAATATAGTACTCTAGAAAGTGTGAAAGTTAACTCATCATCCAATCCGACTCGACAATTTCACGTCATTTTATAAAATTTCAAATAGGTGTTTGAAATTACATAAAATTCCAAACAACTCTAAAGCACTCCAATACAACTAGTACGTGTAGTATCCGCGAATACGTACCCAACGCAATTTGTTTTGCTCAAATCGGACGCTGTATGAAAGAAGTTCAGGCATTACAAAATGACGCAGCCTCCCCTTCGGTTTCAAAATCACAAACGAACACGCACTCCAAATTCCACCACCACCGCCACCAAGCAAACCGAACCCACGTGTAATGACCTGGGGATTTCGCGATCCTGGTTATCGACATAAACTCAATGTAGACTACCCAAGCATCGGAAACACCGGATAGTCCATGAAAGAAACAGAGGGTGAGAATAGATAAGATAGAAACTTAGAATAGAAGAAGAAGAAGAACATACAACATCAGAGTAAATACGAATCTCACAGCGGAACGAACATCATATAATAGATACATAATTTTGAAATAAAATCAGTATATGTATATAGTAACATTACCAGAGTATAACACTTAAAACACAGCGGAAATAAACAATAGCTATAAAAACGCTGCTGAAGCCTCCTGCTTCAGCTCCTTCTAGTATATCTGTAAAAAACCTAGCTACTTGACTGCCCGTACAAATTTGGTCACTCAAGAGTTTAGGGAAAACAAAACAAAATAAACTCTGGGTCAGTCATGGGACTAGTGTGAGTAAAACAATTTAAAACAGTTTGAGCAATTAAATGATATCTCATAAGACCACGCCGTATAACGGAATGGGTTTTTCCCTTATGAGAATCCAAATCAATTTAATTTAACTTTAAAATCATTTTGAAAGAAAAGATAATCTTTATATCAAAACCCTTTTGATATTATAATAGTGTTTATCAATCACAATATAATAATCATCTAGCAGAAATGCTTTCATCTCCCGTTCTATATATATAGTATACAATCAAAACCGTGAGCACTTATTGGATAATGGATTGCCAACTATGACAAGGTATGGAACCACCTTCCAATAGTGTACCTCTAGAGAGGAATACACTAGGTTCAACAAAAACATCTTGCAACCCGACCACACATGACCGACCACTCATTTCGCATGAGTGTATCGAATGTATATCACCAACGGTTGGGATCAGCAACCGTTTTCCGAATGGGACAGCATCAAATAGATTAAAGAAGTAAATGAAACTCTAGATCAGGTGACAATATACCCTAATTGGAAGCAACCCACTTAGCCATGCTGCCTGCCCGATTTTTTTCATTTCCCGGTTGTGAGGCTAAAGGCCACGCTTATCTCTGACAGATCCCACATTTATTCACTTTGAATGTCACATCGTCATACCCGCTAAATCACAAATTGATTTACCCAAAAATACCATGGGTATACAGCTAAGAGAAACGAATTCCTCCGCCACCAAACATACATACGTTTGAAGAGATCAACTTCTGGGATCCATTAAATATACTCTGTCAGACATTCTTCCATACAGGTTGTCCTGGGACTGGACAAACCGAAGACACTATTCTGTAAATCCATCTTAGGCAATTTCTACCTAGGATTTGATAGAACGACCCATGCACAAACTCCATCTTCAATTATCTTCATCATATTTGATCGCAACGCTAATGCCATACGGAGTGGTTTTCAGATAATGAATCTGATCCCGATCTCTCCGTATTGACGACGGAAAAATGGTCAAAAACTTTGATAGTCGGTGAGTTAACTATCAAAGAAAACACATGTGCAGACAACGATATTATTTCCAGATGGAAATTATATCGATCAGTCATCATTTAACATTTATCTCTATAGTTCATTAATTTATTCATTTTTCATCTCCTGTTTCCATATATTCAACATTTCTTATTTTCTAAATTTAGAAAATATATGTTATAAATCATTGGAAAACATCTCCATCTCTTTTTCACGTATCACTGTCATTTCAGTATTCTTTATCATCAAACATTTCATTTTCTATGATTAGAAAATATGTTTGATTATATTTGGAGAATGTTTCCAAAACTCATTCATCGGATTTAAATAGATGTTTAAATAAAACATCGTTGTGCCACTCAAACCATCACCTTCATCAACTAAACTCACTTAACCAACCTTCACTACCGAACCTTAACCATTCCTTAATTAAAAACGAAGCCAATAAAGTTGGGGTATAACTACCTCTCAGATGTTAACAGAACAGCATTTCTAACCTCAAAATAGACAAAGTTCACCTTTAAATCTTTAACAAACTTCCTTACGTAACTCTCGGATTCTATTTACGAATCCACTTATTTATTGAAAACATTTTGTTTATAACAATAGTGTTATAATCCCTACTTCTGAAATATCTAACTTCAAAATATAACTTTTATTCCTTAATTTAACTAAATAACTAAATAGACAATTTATAACTGAATAAATAAATCTTTATTTAAAAACTAGAAAGTAAATAGTACTTTCTCGAAATCGATATAATCGAATTTCAACGTATAATACTCTTTCGAATAATCTATTCGATAACTCCTTTTCGAATAAACTATATTCGATTAACTCCTTTCGAATAAACTATATTCGATTAACTCCATTTCGAATAAACTATATTCGATTAACTCCTTTCAAATACTATATTCGATTAACTCCTTTCGAATAAACTATATTCGATAACTCATTTCGAATAAACTATATTCGATTAACTCCTTTCGAATAAACTATATTCGATTAACTCCTTTCGAATAAACTATATTCGATAACTCCTTTCGAATGAACTATATTCAATAACTCCTTTCGAATAAACTGTATTCGATAACTCCTTTTCGAATAAACTATATTCGATTGACTCCTTTCGAATAAACTATATTCGATTAACTCCTTTTTGAATAAACTATATTCGATTAACTCCTTTCGAATACTATATTCGATTAACTCCTTTAGAATAAACTATATTCGATAACTCATTTCAAATAAACTATATTCGATTAAGTCCTTTCGAATAAACTATATTCGATTAACTCCTTTCGAATAAACTATATTCGATGACTCCTTTCGAATAAACTATATTTGATAACTCCTTTCAAATAAACTATATTCGATTACTCCTTTCGAATAAACTATATTCGATTACTCCTTTCAAATAAACTATATTCGATTACTCCTTTCGAATAAACTATATTCGATTAACTCCTTTACGAATAAACTATATTCGATTAACTCCTTTCGAATACTATATTCGAATAACTCTAATTCAACTAACTCTAATCCGACTAACTCAATTCGAATAATTAATATTTGACTAACTCTTGTTCAATTAGCTCTATTCAATTAAATCTTACTCAATTAACTCTAATTTGATTAACTCTAACTTGATTAACTCCTTTCAATTAACTCTAACTTGATTAACTCTAATCGATTAATTCTAACTCGATTAACTATAATTGATTAATTCTAACTCGATTAACTCTAATCGATTCACTACAATTGATCAACTCTAATTGATTAACTCTAACTGATTAACTCTAACTGATTAACTCTAATCGATTTACTCTAATTGATTAACTATAATCGATTTACTCTAATCGATTTACTCTAATTGGTTAACTCTAATTGACTAACTCTAAATGATTTCTCTAATTGATTAACTCTAATCGATTTACTCTAATTGATTAACTCTAATTGATTTACTCTAATCGATTTACTCTAATCGATTTACTCTAATTCAATTACTCTTATCGATTTAATCTAATTGATTAACTCTAATCGATTTACTCTAATCAACTAACTCTTATTCGAATAAATTATATTTGATAACTCTATTTGACTAACTCTATTCGATTACAATTATTTCCTTTTCTATTTGTTTATATTTATTTCATATAAATATTTCCTTTTATAACTTTATTTATTTTCTAAATAAATATTTCCTTTATATAACTTTATTTATTTTCTAAATAGATATTTCCTTTATATAAATTTATTTATTTTCAAAATAAATATTTCCTTTTATCTTTCTTATTTGTTCAACAAATATTTCCTTTTCAATTCTATTTATTAAACGAATAAATATTCACTTTTCAATTCTATTTATAATTTTTTTACAAATATTCCCTTTTATAATCTCTATATTTATTTTCCAAATAATTATTTCTTTTATAATCTATTTATTTTAAAAATGTTTCTTTTTATAAAATCTTTTGATTTTATAAATATTTCTTTTTCAATATAACATTGAAATTTTCCTTTCTAACATTCCAATATCCCTTATGGTATTTAGCGTACCATATAATAATGATCGGTATCATTCAAACATACAAAATCAACAACAGATTTCATATTACATCATATAACACAATGTATGAAAAACAGTAAAATAAATGTTGAGGAATCCACCTGTTTCCCAACATCCACAGATGTTAAACAATATAATTAACATCGATTTCATTTCAATATGAAATATTCTGCTAAACAGAATCAATATTTGATTAACGATATATATATATATATATATATATATATATATATATATCGATATTTCCAACCAATCAATCAGCAGTACATCCAAACAGTCAACAAACAGAATCAACCATCATCTATCAGTTCGAAAAATACATTATAAAAATATAACTGGTAGAGTTGGTGAGTTTTACTCACATTGGGCGATCATCGTTAATAACGATAAGCATCGCTTGATTCATACGGACAATTTATTTTGCTATAAATTGTAACGAGCTCCAATTTTACTCTTAGTCATTTCCATGGTGTAGCCACCGTCCATACGATCCTAACAGATCTTGTTTTTTCTGAATTCCGTTAATATACGAGCAAGTTATTGTCATTTGAATTTTATACAATATAAATTTAAGCCTTAAATTTATAAATTGGGCTTTACCCTTAATATCGGCCCACCCAACATTCCTAGGCCTGCGTCTAATTCATCTTCCTCTAGCAAACATTTCGACGCAAGCTCCAGCATATTTCAGCCGGCCATTTCCCAAACCTTTACGCCCAAACCGCCCCTTCCTTACTCAACGAAAGATCGTCATATCACCACCATCGTTCATCTTTCATACTCCTCTCCAACTTCAACACCATTTCGATCAGACCGCGCTCCATTTAAAGAACGCGACTTCATGCTCTGCCACGCTCATAACAGAATTTCCATCAACATTTTTTTCAACGCAAACACCTCAAAGTCCGACGTTCGCCTCTCCTCTCCAACCTGACTCCAGTGCCGAAAACCCCTGGCCTAACTCTCCTTCGATTCTCGATAAAACCTAACCCTAGTTTGATGAGACACACGCTATACAAAGTCGATCCCTCAAACATGAATCGCACGATTCAAAAGTGACACCAAATCAAAGAGAATCACTCCTAGAATCCATATATATACCTCCTTCGATTTATAGATTTTCGTTGAATTTCTTTTGGATTTTCTAATATCCCGATTGATGAGTTTGCGAGGAAACAAGTCGGCGGATTTTGCTGTTGACCAAAGAATGGGAAAGTTTAGGGCTAATGTGTTAAGGTAGTGGTATTTATAGGATATGGTGGCTTCCTTAAGAAGCTTCATCAATTTTTATATTAATTTTCTATTTGTATCTGCACTCTAAAAATCCCTACGAATACACACGATATCTAAAAATCATGAAAATTCACGTGCAGCTACAGTTTGATATTACAGACCCAATAAAACTAGTTTCATCGAATTTTGACTCCGTTTTCTCACACAGCGTATTTTTAAAGTCGAATAATTGGCTGTTTTCCCCATTAAAATCCCGTACGGCCACATACTGACTCCAAAAATCACGAAAATTAAAATCTAACAATAATTTAATATTACGGATCCAATAAAATTAGTTTCATCGAAAACGAAGGTCGTTTTGCAAAAATGGCTATATTTACAACTCAAAATAAACCAATTTAAATATTAATATATTTAAAAACAATTCAATTTAATATTAATAAATTCATATTATAGTATATATTCACACTAGAATATCATACAACTCCAATTGGATTTATAACTCGATATTCAAATCCCGGTTGAATTGATACTCAATTTATATTGAAAATCCATTTATAATATAAATAAATCGTTATTAATTATAAAGGAATTCCATAACGACTTTTTGAAATTTTGATTTGGACATAACTCAAAATCTACACAATGAAATCTCGAATTTTCTCTTCCATTAGAAAAATATACTTCACTAGCTCCGAACGTTACATGTTTCACAGAAATCCGATTTAAAACGGACTCGGTATATTCATTTAAAGTTCGAACCGCAAAATTGCGAACTGTCGCGCCATTTCGAGCTCGATTATAAATATAATATAATTATACATTCAACTGTCGTTTATATAATATATTCGTTAATATAATTCAACTCTAAACTGAATTATATATTTTAAATTGTCCAGTTCACACAATATTGCCATTTCAGCTAATTCTGATGATTTCAGAATTAAATATATTATTTAATTATTATATTAATTAAATATTTTATATAATTTAATTAAACCACTATTCACATCTTAAATCACTAATTAAATAAATTAATTACAATACCGTAAAAATACGGGACATTACACCACGTACTCCCTATCGCCGCCTCGGCCACTTCACGACACACCACCTACCCAACCCGCGAACCATGACATCGCCCCCAGCAATGAGAATCTTTAGATGAACACTAGTCGTTCATCTATTGATTTCTCGAGCTACGCGCCACCAATGACCGCCGCACCACCGACAAACAAAAGCCCAGCTCCTCCTCTTCTATTTCCCTTCAGACCTCATTGCCTGAAAAGCCACCACTAGCACGCAGATCGGGAAAAACGAAATGAAGCAGTTTTGGGTTCTGATGATATTCCAGCCATCAAGAACCTCTGATCGTCGAGCGCATGGCATGCTAAAATCTAAATGCCAATGCGGAAAACTTTCTAATTGGGAGTTTCGCTAAAAGTAGAAGGATTGGAAGATTTAATTTAGGTCATTGGATCGAAGAAAAAACAAGTGGAGGCTAGGTTTTAACAAATGAAGAAGGTTCCCTTCTATTTATAGCTATTAGAAAACACTATTCATCGATGTTAAAATTTTCCGAACTTGAAATGAGATGTTCTAACTATCATTCATAGCTAATAACCCATATTTTGAGAATAATGGATTTTGTTTTAGAATAATTCGATCATATTTACCAATTATTATTCAAAAAAAATTGTAAATTCAAATCAATTATTGATACGCATTTATATCGCGCACGACCACAAATCAACCCCAAAGGATACGAAAATTGAAATCTTAAAATAATCTACCATTCCGGACCCGGAGAAACTGGTATCATAGAATTCTGAGATTGTTTGAAAATTGGCTATTTTCATAATTAAATATTATTATTTAAAAATATGATCTAAATATCGATTTAAATCCAAACTATATATTATTATCACTAGATTTAGTAAATGGATTTAAAATCAATATTGATTAATTAAACGATGATAAATGAAATTATCGAATTCATGTTAGTTAATACTTAAATCACAAATTTCGATAATTTATAATTACAAACATTCAAATTATTGATAATAATTTCTTATTATCATTCATATCCAAATAGGATTGTCCATAGTAAAATTTAAGTTGAATCGACATTCCAAATCCCAATTAAAATATAATCCAGATCAGAAAATCTTAAAATTAATCATTTTGAATATTTAAATAATTAAATATCCCCATTATTAAAATTCGGGATATTACATGAGGTACTGCTCAGAAATTCATTTGCATGCATAGAATTTATGATGTACTACACCTTGCACACGAACAAGAATGGTTGCAAAATAGGATGTACACATGATCGATGTGAATTATGTGAGGAATTACATAGTTCTACCCTTATCTAATTTCATAGATGAAATTTCCTAAAGGTTGGGAGAATGTAACTCCCCGGATTTTCAATAATTTAAAAATAACATAAATTTCTCAAAATTTAGCTACTTCACATAAATCGGGTTAAAACGAAGAAGTTATTGCAGAGTCAAAATTTAAGAAAAAAAGTGGGGCTAGGTCGACCCTAAGGTCAATCCACCAATAATACTAGGTGCAATTGCATCCATACGAGAGCATGGCAAAAAATTTATATTTATAGGTGAATGTGGTTTCTTCTGGTTGGCTGAGTTCAAAATCCGGAGGCTTTAATTGGATGAATGACGTGTTTAGATAAGATTAAATCTTGAAATCTAGCCATCTAAGATCCCTAGTCTACACTATGAGCAGAACCCTAGGCCTAGCATTTCACTCACAACTCAATCTTGTCTCTCTCTTGGTTCTTTCTTCTGAGATGGACCTGAACTTAAATTTTTCCAAGGAAAGATTCAGAAAATAAAGTATTTATAATAATCTTAGAAGGTGAGAACTGCAGTAGCCACGGAGAAGAGCTTAGGGATACAAGTGAGTGAATTTAAATTATATCTTTTTAAATAATGGTATATAACATCGTTTTATTCCTATTATAATTAGTTGAATATGACAGAGTTTAATTAGAATATTTACAATAGTTTAATTCCTGCTAGAATTAGTTAAATTTGACAAAGTTTAATTAGATTTTTTTTGCATTCTATAAAAATTAGACATGGTTTAATTAGAATTTATAATAATTTAATTCCTATGGTAATTAGTAAATTTTGACATAGTTTAATTAGAACTTTTTTAATAAATCTGTATTTAAACTGTAAATCATGGGAAATTATACTAAAATGAAAAATTATTTGTTGGAAATTATACTTGAACAAATATAAATATTACTAGGATAAAAAATTGCAGAAAAAGGCATAAGCCCCATACGTTTGTAAATTTATAGCAATTGTGTCAAAATTTAGGAATGAATAAGAACGAGAGTCAAAATATATCCATTACGTTGGAAGTTAGAAATAACCTTGGTTGGTTGGTTAAGAAAAAAGAATATATTTCAATAGTTTGATTTGTAAGAAAGATAGCAAACGTAATTGCAAAAATAAAAGAAAACGAAGATTGATTAGTGTAAAATAGAGATTTAGTCGTATTTATACTATATAGTAATTAAGAAATAAATAAAAGGATTGTCCTACAATTACAGATTTATGTTTATAGGATTGTTTTACATTAAATTATGGAAAAAAATTGTAAATTTTCACTGACTATAAAAATAAAATAAATATAACTTTCTAAAGATAGAACTTACAAAGGCGATTAGTAAAAGAGTAATATAATTGAAAGATATTATACAAAGAAAAAGAATAAGAAATCGCGTTAGACACTTGATAACCTAGAAAAGAGCAAATAAAGTGCAAGTTTAGGATCAGCTATTACAACACAGAGAATAATAGGAAATACGATTAGTATGGTAACTAATTTATGACATATAGACATAGCTCCAGACCGAGATTGCTATAAAAAGAAGTTTAGAGAAAGTGAGAAATAATATCATAATAAAGCAATAAAAGCATATTAAGAAAGGTAATAGAATTAAACACATAAGAAAAGATTTATCCATAGGTTCTAATAAGAAATGTGAGATGTGTTTGGAGTAATCCAAAGTGAATGTGAAGGTATGCTTAGCAAAGCGGACCATGGAAGATTCGTCAGAAAATGTTGATCTCACGAGGCGCGTTTATAGCAGCGTTCCTTGCCAGTCGAGGACTGATGACCTCGAGAGGATCGGGTCCATCCGTGCTGAAGACAGGAAGCACAGACTAAAAAGCGAGGATACCCTTTTGTTGGCCCTCTGATGTAGGCATAGTTAGGCGATCCATTAGAGGCAAGCTAAAGTTTCCATCAAGAGGGTACGCCTTGACTGCTTCCATAGAGTAGGCAATCATAAGGCTGATATATGACTTTAGAATTCGGTGGTTGCCTCAGATTAGTGAGGAGGCTTTGTGGTCAGGACCCAATAAGGATATAACCAATTGGATACATGTCATCGCAATTAAAAGAAAGCACGAGAAGATGTTGGTTAAACCAACCAGAAAGTGGTCTTTCACTATCGGGACACTGTATGAGGTAGCAACGCGTTTACTTTATCTATTTGTTTTAAGGTGAGGCATTAACCCATTAAGAGAGTTTTCCACTAGTTGAACGTTGGCCATGTGGGACCATAACCACGATATAAAGAGACAGATCTCGTTAAGATCTATGGACCCTAGTAGTTTCCCTTTTCAGATTGTAGTAAATTCCCTACTGAGTTCCATAGCGAACCCCAATTTTGTCTCTTATCAGCGGAACTCAGAGCATAGACAGAACAATTACATGTGGATTCTTGATGTATACATTGGGTGGTACATTGTGGATGTCCGAGCATCAGAGAGTCCAATGCAGACACAACTTCACGTTTCTTATCAGATAATGGAACATATATATTGTAGGCCTTAGGAAACGGTCCTTTACGGATGTAGTAGCAACACTCTTGTGTAGAGAGGCTATTGAGACCTATGAGGAGGGTACTATGGGTAGTGCCTAGACATATGGGACATAACTACATATATAATGTAGGTTTGGTCTAATGGGGAGTAGATGTGTGCAATTTATGCATAGAGGAGAAAGTATTATTAACCCTAATAACATAATAAAAAGTAAATCAAAGACAGAACAATGTGTATAGTATTATGCTTAAAACGTGTAATTTTTTTCATTTATCGGAATTTTTGTTCAAACCTCTTCCTCATGACAAACCCGTAGGTTAGATTGATGGCAGAGATTTTCCAACTTAGGGACACTTGCATAGCCAGTGTCATTATTATGGTGATTATTTACTTATTATCATATTTTATTTAATTCTGCCGTGAGATAATTATTTGAGCTATAATATATTTATCTTAACAATTTTGCAGGATACCCGATCACAAACTCGAGTTTCAAAGGAATGGATTTTAGCGATTTGCGAAAAATCCAAGCCCGTTGGGATTTTGGTTATTACAACCCTTGTTTTGTGATTATCTTTGTAACCAAATTATAAGAGTGTTTATAATTTTTTAACTGTGAAAATAAACATAAATTTGGAGAGGAAATATGTTGGGTCTGAAGTTGAATTGAATTAAATAAAGTGATAAAGGAATTCAATTCAATATTAAATTATTGAATAGATTTTAAAATGGAGAAAGTAATGTTATGGAAACCTTATAAAGTGGATTTACAGTAAAAGTAAACAATGAAGGATTTTATTTGTCCAAATACAGTAATTTTGTAAATTACTACATAATAATGAATTACTATTCTGAAAAGTTGTTTTTAGATTTAACAGAGTTACAATTAAATTTAGAATGAGTGAAATATTGATTAAGAATCAATATTAAAGTGTTAAAATATTTTTAATATGGTTTGTACATTTATTTTGATAAAACAATGAATTTGTGAAATTTTAGTTTTAAAATGTAACCCTTAAAGAAAATAAAATAAAATAATGAACTTTTTATTAAAAATATATGTTTCATAGTAGAAATTGTGTTAAATTGCTTAATATAATTTTTTGGAAAGGCTGACTGGTTTTTATAGTGCTCTGTAACACTTCTTATTCAAAAAATAAAAAGACACATCTTGAACTGGTGGTATACCGAAAGCTTAACACCAGAAAAAGAAAAGTTCTCGTCCAGGGGATACCATGCTAAAGAAGCAGAGTTACAATACATTACATTACCAAAAAAATTACATGTTAGGTTACAAAATATTTTGGCATAGTTCTCAAGGAACAAACACACATGAACTATTTGCAACCTGGGTAACCATTGTCAACTAGAGCATTCAACATAGCTCTTTTCTTGCTTCCAGTTACAAGGTACATCCCGCTGCTGAAAATAAAGTTAAATGCTGAAGGAGCTTCCACAGGTTCGACTACTTTAGCAGGGGGAGCCTTGTATCCTGGAGGAGGAGGAATGTTAGCATACAGATTTTTGGAAACAGTTTGTTAGCACTTCTGCCAGTATTGGTGTTCAAAAAACCTGGCTTGAGAGTTGTAGGAGAAGTATGTTTAGATCTGCTCTGATAATATTGAAGAAGTAATTTCCTCTTTTCACTCTCTTTTTTTCCAGTCTGTCTTGCATTGTGTTGTAGTTTTTCAACATAATATCTCTCAATTTCCTCTTTTCATTGCAAATAAAGCTGCTAAGTTCACCACTGTTAATCTCTTCACCAAGACTTTTAATCATCTCAAGCACATTTTTATGTCTTCTACTTGTAGAAGCATTACTTGTTTTTAGTTTAATACGTGACTGCTTTATATAATTTTAGACTTGTTGCATAGTATTTTTAAAGTTAAAATGTAAATTACTTTGTATTAAATGATGTAAAAGAGCATAAACTCATGCTAATTTGTTAAGAAAATGATGTAACTAAGCCTGATTAAACATACTTTGCCATAATAGGTAAACTTTAAGCCCAAACCCATTTATCCAAATGAGAAATAGAATCGGAAGAGGAAATTGAGAAGTATGTACCACCACTTCTCTTCTTCTTCCTCTTTGCCAATTTCTTATAGAAGAAAATAAAACCCCTTCTTCAAAACTGCTGAATCCAAGCTAATTTAAACTAAAAATTCAAGGGAAAGTTAGCTGAGACTAGTCTAACAGGTGATCTATGTAAAACCTGAGATTTATTTCATCAAATTTCTCAAATTTGAGAAAAAATATTACTGTAAGTTTCATTTTGCTTTGCATGTCAATGTATTGAAATCAACGGGTTCTTTAAGTTATTTTCAAGTCTGCAGCTTCAATTTTGCAAACTAAATCATTGCTAAATTCATTGTGATCTTCTTTAGTTGAGTTTTCACTTACTCTTCTAGCTTAATTCAAGCTGCATGTTTTGTCTGTTGAGCTTTCGTTTTACTATAATTGAAAATCTAAAGATTTGCATACTTACAGTAACTAAGTTGTTTACGTCTATATTCAAGAGTTTGTTGCACTTTCATTTTGCACTGTAACCAAACCAAAAAGGTTTCGAATTGTGCTTGTGTATTGCTCTTCTTATATGCCAGAAACTATTCCAGCTTAAATATATGTATAAATCAAGTGCAAAAATCAAAACAAAGAACATAGAGTTTCTGGTAGGAATTGTGTCCTACAGATGGACCTAGACCATTATATAGGTTGACCTGGAACATACAATTTTGTCGCCATGTAACAACCCAAATTCCAATGAGCTTGAATTTTTCGCAAAACGCTAAGATCCGAGTCTACTGAAACCCGAGTTGGTTGCCTAGTATCCTGAAAAATGGAAAAAAATAATAATATCGGTGCTCAAATAAACATCTAATAATAGAATTGAATAAAATATGGTAATAAATAAATACTTACTATAATAATGACACCGACAAAGCAAGTGTCTCTAAGCTGGAAAATCCCTGTCATCTATATATAATGTGGGTTTGTTATGAGGAGGGGGTTAGAACTTAAGTTTAATTGAATGGAAAATTTATATACTTTTAAGAATAATACTACATATACCATTCTATTTCTGTTTTTAGTTATATTTGGTTATTATGCTTTACAATACACTCTCTTCAGTGCATAAATCGTACCCATCTACTCCCTAGTAGACTAATCCTATATATAGCTATATTCCCAACTAATCTAGGTACTACCCATAGTACCCTCCTAAACCAGTCTCCATCGTTACTCTACAAAAGAGTGTTACTACCACATCTATAACGGCATGCCCCATAAGACTTACAATACAGATACAAAGACGCAAAATTGTGTCCCCATTAGATTATCCAATGCTCAGACATCCACAATGTATCACCCAGTGCATACATTGATGATCTACACATAATTATTCTTTCTATGTTCTTATAATTAGTGGCGTGACTAGGACTCACTACAGAACTCAGTAAAGGATTTGTTATAATCTACAAAAAAAGCACTACTGGGGTTCACAGAAGTTAAAATGTCTGTCTCTTTCTAGCATGGCTAAGGCTCCATGCAACCACCACTTTACTTTTTCAACTCTCTAATTGGTTAAGGCCTTGCCCCAAAATAAACAAACTAAGCAAACAATTGGCGTTGCTACCTCATACAATGTTGCGACAGTGAAAGACCACCGTCGTCTTGGTTTAACGTACATCTTCATGTACTCAATATTAGTGACAATGATAGACATCTGATTATTACTATCCTTTTTAGTTCTAGACCACAAAGCCTGCTCCCAAGCGACTTATGTATACTAAAGTCACCCAACAGCCTTCTGACTGCCCTCAATATGAATGTAATCAAGCCATAACCCCTTAGCGGAAACTATAAACCAACCTCCAATGGATTGTTGAACTATGCCTAGAACGGAGGACAATCATAGTGGGTACCTTCATTTTGAAGTTTATGCTCCCGACCTTCTGCATGGCTGGTCTCGATCCTCCTAAGATCATTAGTCCTCAACCGATAGAGAAGGATGCTATAAACACGCCTCATGAGATCAATGTGCTATGATAAATCTGTTGTAGTGTCGCTGGCCATTCCAATAGATTCGCTTTGAACTATACCAGACGCATCTCATATTTATTATTATTAAACCCTATGTCTAATATTTTTCTCACACGTTTAATTTCTCTTATCTTTCTTAATCTGATCCTGTTTTTTATTATGATACTATTCACATTTTTTCTTTCTTATGTTTTATGACAATCATATTATGTGGCTATATTTTCTTATCATACATAATTATCATGGTAACTTCCTTTCCTCTTGTTATTTGCACTATAATTGCAGATCCTAAATTATATTCTTTATTTACTCTTATCTAGGTTGTAAAGTATTTAACTTGATTATTTTTCAAGTATCTGACTTGATTTCCTATTCTATTCTTTCTGTAACATGTTTTCGCTATATTATTTCTTTTACTTATCTTTTTTGTAAGTTCTATTTTAAGGAAGATATACTTATTCCACTCGGTTGGTAACAGAAGTTGTACTAAAATCTATTTCCATAATTTAGTATAAAACATTTCTACAAATAGTAACTCATAATTGCAAGGCACTTCATTTATTTATTTCCAATTTACTGAATAATGCAAAGTACAGCAAAATCCCTATTTTACACTATTTCCCTTTTTCTTTCACTTTTGTCCTTGCAATTACATTACCATCCTCTTTATAGTAACAAATTATGGAAATATATCTATTTTCATAACCAACCAACAAAACTAGTTATAATCTCAAATTTTAATTTATATATTAAATTCTTGTTTTATATTTAAATTCCAAATTTTGACATATTGTTGTAAATTTACAATATTTGGGCTTACCACTTCTTTCTTGACAATTCTCCAAATCCATAATAATTAAACTCATATAAGCACAATTCCCAAAAGAGTAACTTCTTACATATAAGTACACTTTTCCCATATTTTCGGTTTTAATATAAGGAATATGTATAAACAATTACTGCAAATAATTCTTGATCAACTATGTCAAGTTTAACTGACTATAACATGATTAAATGATATATGTCATTATTTAAAATATATAAGCTAAATTCATTCACTTGAAAAAAGCACTCCATGTTCTAGATCTGGTTCAAATCCATTTTACATCATCTGTAAACTTTGCCTTTTATTAACATATTTGGATCTACAAACTGGAACTTACAGGAATTTAAAGATCTAGATCAAAAATAAACATTTTAAAATCAGATCTGAAGAACTTACCTCATACGACAGAGCACTTAGTTTCTAAATCTATGATTTCTACCTCCAGATCATAAATCAGAAAATCTAAATATAATATTTTCTATTTTTGAAGAATTGGAAGATAAGGGAATGGCAGAGCTTTCATGCACACTCAAGAATATATGAGTTTCCAGGCTAGCCCTGCACATTTATTTTTAGGTGCGCAAACGAACCATCTTCATCCGATTCAAAATGAATTAAATCCATTCGTACACATTGCTAGAAAAACACAGTTAAAAACATGTTTGTGTCCAACAATAACCCATGCGGGTCGACCTATCCATATGTGGGTCAATCTACAGGTCGACCCAACTAGTATGGTGACGACCTCCATACACGTATTTTGGGTGAATTTTCTTGAACGTTCGAAATTTTCAAACACTGGTATTAAAAGTGATTTATTTCTACCAATCAATGATTAAATTTCCTTTTACTAATGCATTTATTTCAAATTTCAAACACACGTTATTTTCAAAATTAATATGCATATATATATATATATATATATTTATAAAATAAATACATCCCAACATATTTACAAATATAATTATTTCCTGACATAGAACTTCGAGCGTCAATAACCTTTAAGTATGAATTCCATTCAGAACATTTTGTATATGTAAACTGATCAAAAAATTGCCATGAAAGAAATGGTATAATCATTGAGGACATTTTCTAACAATGCCAAAAATGTTTTTCTTCACTATTTGCTATTATTTCAATTATTTTAGTATTAAAAATGCAGGGTATCACATTCTCCTGCCATTTAGGAAATTTCGTTCGCAAAATTTCGCAGGGGTAAAACTATGTAATTGCTCGCATATATCACATCCATGTTTTGTGCATCCAATTTTACAACCATCTGTGTCCTTGTGCAAAGTGAAACACATTATAAAATATATGAATGCAAATGAATCTCTAAGCCATACCTCCTATATGAATGTTCTTTTCTTTTTAGGGTGATCACTATAGGAACATAGAAAAAGAATATTATATAAAAATATTACTTGCACGATAATGAGTACAAACATCAACATACAAGTACAAATCTAAAAACTAAAAGAGAATACGTAATCGCTAATATAAAAAGATGCTAGACACGTAAAAATAACAATAAACTCATCCATCATCAAGAGGTAGAAGGTCTAGGACCATGTCCCCCATAACCAAAGAGGACCCTCATAAAAGAATCTAATCCACTAAAAAGCTACTCTTGTCGCTTCGTACTCTCAAAGGTTGCCTGTTGTGTTTGGGCATATTGCTGAAACAACTTCTACTGCGACTGGGCCTCCTGCTGCTATGTCTGGGCTAACTCTGATTGCATTTGAACTAACTCTCCCTGTCCGCACAAGATCTCCTAGTGCTCGCACACTAATAGAGCTTGTCTCTCAGCCATGGTTCTCATATGTCCTATTAAATCATGTAGCTCATAGGTCTCTGGCTCCTCGAGCCATGAACCCCATTGTGTTATCTCCAAATGCCCTGCATCTCCACTAAAAGGTGGCTCAAAATACTGATATCCCTGATACAAAGGTGTAGGTCAAAGTATAGTTGCTATTGTAAAGTCTCATGCTCGTGCTCAAACTGTACCTGCATCGGTGCAGGATCTGTAACTATGCCAACTTAGTCTACATCCTTCTCGGGGTGGAGGAATAAACCGTCGGATGCATCTGCTCAACGTTAACTCTCGGCATCCAAAACTATATGAACCCATATGAAAAGTATAGTCAGTATGTTACTAAAAAGAGGAGAGGATCTATAACCATCCATCGCTGCATACTAGGCCATGATTGCTCGGTCTTAGTTCACCTGCATGCCTCCAAATATAGCAAAGGTACCCTATTTGACTGATGTATAAATATGATCAAAACTTCATGCCTTAGCTAAAATTTTATATACAGAATCCATATCTAACACTCTATCCCTTGATACCCAATATGGCAGCCAGCTGACTCTCTGTAAAGGCTAATCTAATTCCCTTGACCTCTGACTCGAAGGGTAACTCATGTCTAGCAACATCTGAACGCAAATTAACATAAAAAGGGTGTACTAACCTCTGTTACACTCTATACTCGAAAGTCTTATGACAGAGAACCCTATACAGTCCAGTGCTGAAGAACATCTACTTTAAACGTGTGTCCGAGAGATATGAATACCGTAATGCTCTTCCTTGCAAAACCCGATACCTAGTTGTATGCATGTATACATGTATTGTTCTCATATCGCTTTGGCACTACACAATCTCTTGTGGGCTCAATTAAAGGAAAAGGTTAACCAAAGATTGCCTTAAGAACATGGTGAAAAAATTAGATCTATAGAAAAGAGCTACAAATATGGATAGATCTCTCAACACACTATGATTTGAACTAATTTGGATTTAATTGGATGAGTTTTACAGTAATGGTGGAGGTTGGAAGTTACGGAAAATAATGGGTTTGCAGTTTGCTAGAGCTCTCGGTTGAGGGAAGAAAGAAAGACGAAGCCTTTTGGCTTCAGCACTTATATATATGCAAAATACATTAGGCGGGTCAACCTGCGCATCTTCATGTCGACCTATGGATCGATGCCTGGGCCGGCCTGACTCAAGTAATATTTTTTTTTCCATGATTTCTTCTTTAACAAAGTAATTCTAGCATATCCTAATTCGAACAACTACGGGTCAGCTAAATCGCTTTTATGACTATGGCTAAATATTCCTGAGTTTTCTCTGCCCTCCAAGTAGAGTCTTGCCAACTTATATGCTTTAATTAAATCCATATCCAAACACCAAACCAGTATCTTATCCTTTTATATTCACAACTTTTTGTCGACCACTTTATATTGTCTAAACTCTAAACCCATAACTTACTTCTATATTTTCAAAATAAATATACTGAGTTTTTAAAAAAAATAACGAAATTCTCTATATTTTGAACTAGTAAATTTCAGAAAACTATAAACTTTTAAATTTAGAACCCTAAACTCCTCAATTTTTTTTTCACGTTCTTAATAACTATGGGCCTAGAATCAAAGTGGGTTCTTAATTTTAGTTTCCAAATCGATTTGTTAACTAATTCTTTTCAGTCCAATTTCTTTTTATGCTATTTTCTCGAATACAGTCCTCGTGCTATCGGATTAGAATCATAACTATTGGCAAATAATAGCCACTTACAATTTCAAGTTTTCACATGTTTGGGATGCTATTAGAGAACACAAAGAACAAGATCTGAACCTTAAGCTTATATGGAATGGTAAAGTGGCAAAGAAGTTCTCCTTTACAACATACATGGTATATCCAGGTCGCTTAGCAACTACATATCAATTGAATACTTGGGGAATTACTGTTGACAGCTTATGTGCTCTATGTGGTAATTATAGTGAAAGTAATGATCATATTTTCAGCAATTGTGAATCGGCTTACCTTCAGAATCATTTATGCTTCAAATTGGAAGTGCCTCTGCTCTCCGCCACTGATCTTCCGGCTCGGCTGTCAAATCTCCGATCTCTTCTACCAGAAAGCTCTCTCTACAAGACTTTCGCCTTTACTGCAACATCTACCATCATACACCAGATTTGTGTGGAAAGGAACCGGCAGCGACGCGAAGCCAAATCACTATCTGCGCCTCAGAGGTTCAAGTTAGCTGAGATCGAAATTCGACTTCGGTTTGAATGTCGGTATACATCTAGCAAACTCCAAAGTGACGAAAAATTGCTTCTTCAACGATGGCCGTGGAGCTGAAAGATGTTGGATAAGCTTTTAATGTCTGATCGTAATTTTATGGTGTATTTGGGTTAGACCGGTTATTTTCCGATTGTAAGTGGTGGTGTGTTTTCTTGTTTGGCCTTGGGCATTATGCAGGCCACATAGGCTTGTTTTTTCTTATTTCAGAGTCTGCTATATATTATGCTGTACAGAGCTCTATAATAGCTGATGTCGCACTCTGTTTCCTTACTGCGATGGTAAGGTTTTTTAAGGAGGCGAATCATGCTATTGGTTCTTCGACGTCATTAATAAAGAACCGTCTTTCAAAAAAAAACTTTCTCCAATACTACCTAAACCTGAACTAAAATCTGATGATAACACTAACTGTGTGCGACGTGTGTGTGTGTACACATATATATTCCTAATCCATTAACAATCTTATGTTTTTCAACAAGTGGATCCTCCATTTTATGTTAAACTTATTGTACATCTTAGAATATAGCTACACTAGTGCCTACAACTTTTGGGTTCCCAAAATTTTATCTTTGATGCACAACACTATTACTATTTTTTTCATAAGTTGTTTCTCTATGGATCTGGGTTATATAATATAATATATTTATATTTCAAAAATACAAATATGTTCACTCATTATTTATTTAGGAATCCTAAACCTATGCTCTGATACCAAATGTAACAACCCAAATTCCAGTAAGCCCAGATTTTTTTGCAACACGCTATAATATAAATCCATTGAAAGTCGAGTTGGTTGTCTGGTATCATACAGAAAGGAAAAGATAAATATATCAGATCCCTAATAAACATCCCACGGCAGAACTGAATAAAATATAATAATAAGTGAATACTTACCATAATGATGACACTGACTAAGCAAGTGTCTCTAAGTTGGAAAATCTCTGCCATCTAACCTACAAGTATGTACGACGAAGGGATCAGAACTAAAGCTCTAGTGAATGGAAAAATTATATACTTTTAAGAACAATACTGCATGTACCGTTCTATTTCTTCTTTCAGTTATATTAGGGTTTACAATACTCTCGCCTTTGTACGTAAATCATACCCATCTACTCCCATGTAGACCAACACTTATATATATATATATATATAATTATATGCCCAACTAGTCTAGATACTACCCATAGTACCGTCTTTGAGGTCTGCATCGTTCCTCCATGAAAGAGTGTTGCTACCACATCTGTGATGGATTACTACGTAAGACCTACAACATAGATATTCCATTGTCTACTATGAAGGCGCAAAACTGTATCTGCATTAGACTCTCCAACGCTAGAACATCTACAATGTACCACCTGGTGCATACATTGAAGATCTACATGTAATTATTTTGTCCATGCTTTGAGTTTTGCAAATTAGTGGCACGACTGGGACTCACTATGAAACTAGGTAGGGAATTTGCTACAATCTACAAAGAGGCACTACTATGGCCTACATATATTAAACTAGGTCTGTTCTTTCTAACGTGGCCAAGGCTCCATGCAGCCACCTCTCTATTAGTGGAAGAAACTTTAATGGGTTAAAGCTTATTCCCAAAATAAACTAACTAAGAAAACAATTGGTGTTTCCACCTCATATAGTGCCCCAATAGTGAAAAACCACTATCCTCTCGGTTTGACCCACATCTTCCCATACTCAATATTGGCTGACAATGATAGGCATCCAATGGTTATTATCCTTTTTGGGTCCTGACCATGAAGCCTACTCCAAGCGACCACCGCATTCTAAATTTGGCCATCCTTCTGATTGCCCTAAATATGAATGCAATGAAGGCATGCCCTCTTGATGGAAACCAAAGACCTGTCTCCAATGGATCACCTAACTTGGCCTGCATCGAAGGGTCATCCTCGAAGCATCCTCACTTTGAAGTTGGTGCTTCCGTCCTTTAGCATAGGTATACCCAATCTTCTTAAGATCATCTGTCCCCGATCGATAGGGAATAAATCTATAAACATGTGACGATTTCCTCATACCTCCTACACCAAAATATAGAAAAAGTGTGCTATATATCTTATCAGGTCGATATGGGATGATTGTCAGGAAAAGATAAACCAATATAGAAACATCGTATAACTCACAGCATACATGGATAGTATATAACAATGAATATACAACAGGACATAATAGTGAAGCAAAGTGAAGAAGGAAATCCCATCTCCATAAAATCTCATAAATCAGGTACTTTACATCTCAATGTTTGAATGTTGTATGCATCAAGCCTCACTACAGCCCTTATCAGAGTTTATAATAATCAAAATAGTGGAAATCATCCAAATAGCTATATACTAAAAGAATATTAAAGTGTTAGCCTCAAGCTTGTCATCGCATAGCAGAATCATCACTAACCTATCACGTGATACTCAGTCTACTCAACAACATCATTGATGAGAACCCCAAGGTAATAAGAGGAGAAACAAAACCTTGAGTTAGACAACTGTCTGGTGTGAGCAATAAATAACTGTTTGATAGATATATAGGAAAATATGATACTAGACTGTTCAAATCTCACCTGACATGTCCCAACAACAAAAGAATTAGCACATAATAGTCACATTAAATATGATACTCAAAACAATATTGAAGTAGACATTAGTTAGAATAGGATTCCTGATCCCTACTTCTCTTTAGTATCTTAAGATGATAGCTTACCCAGAGAAAAAGAAGATAATACACAAGCAATCATAGCATCTGTAACAAGCAATAACCTAGTTATCACAACTAAAGCCTTGAATGTGTTGATATTGAATGGCTTAACGTTGCCATCCGTCAAGGGATAACCGAGAACCTTGGTTCTAGTCGGATTATAATGCATGTTTGTCTTCGTAAGAAAACTATATCATTTCCCAACCGATCCAAGGAACACGAGTTCTTAGATCCTAACAGGCATCTCCACTATACCCCTACTTTGAGTCCTCTAAAATCCTTTGAACCATCAACAATTCCTTGGCACTTCCAATCGCATAAATTATCCACAACTCCATCTTTTAGCTCGAGTCCGACTTAAGTTAGTCCATTATCTCGCAGTCTTATTGCACCTTAAGTTCCCTAATGCATTCGTCATTGATCACTCCTACCTGAGTTCACAATCGAAGAATCAACACCACTTTGATGATAAATTCTACCCCATAGATGTTATCAACAAACAGAATCTACTAGCAGTCTCCTAAAACCACCATATTTCATACGAAAAAGCCAGACCTCATCGTCTTTATTTGATGCATCGGTACTAATTCATCCTCTGTGGATTGGTATCTATCCTCGCACTTAGATAATTTTGGTTATGTGTTGCACCATTCTATTTCTTGCCTCGAGAAGTGTTCTCCGTTCCAGTATCATGTCCAAACACTTCCTCGAAGCTTTTCATGCCAATTCATCCACATATACTTGAGATTCTTTACTTCGACCCATCTGATTGCCACTAAACTTTGCATATGATCTAATCCAGACCCAAAAAGCCAAGTGCAAATTTCTAAATTTGTCTGAACCATCACAATGGACTAGTACCGGTCAATAGGCTGTGGAACGGTCAATATACTTAGAGAATTTTCGCATGAAAATTCTTAGGCAACCTCTCAAAGTCCTTCAAATGCCATACACCAAAAATGAATCTCATCTACGTTGATTTAATGGATTGGTACTGGTCCACATGCTATGAACCGGTATTGGTCCATGTACTTAGGTTACTTTAACATGAAATTTTTTATGTTGCCTCATGGCAACCTCCAGAGCTCCTCCACCAAGATTCATCTGAATCTGATCATGTGAACCTCTTATTTGCTCTGTTCTTCGATTCTAAGCCCTAAAATATGCAATTCTAAACAAATAAATCAAGCATAGCATACAATTCATGTGACGAGCGCCCCCTAACTCCCGCATAAACCAAGGATGAAGTGTGTTGCATGACGTGCCAGGCCGATACAGAATGGTCATCAAGTGAGGAAACATACGTTGAGCCTGTCGTATATCATAGCGCAAGGATAAAATATAATAGAACATATACAACAGGTATTAATTATGAAGCATAATTGAGCAGAATCTTAAACTTTCATATCATCATGAAATATCCATACATCAACTGGAATACATAACAAGAATCTGTACAATCAGCCTCACTACAAGGTCACTTAGAGTATCATACATCACACATTACAGCGGAAACAACTAATAGTAGATAGTTGGAAATAATACATCAATCTCTTGCTAGTCGTCACTCTGCAGCATCGTACTCATCAAAATCTACTACCTTCTACCTAGTCTGTCCATCCATAACTGGATGATCAGCCCAAGGTAATAAGAGAGGGACATAAAACCTTGAGTCAAATAATAGTCATAATGAGCGATAAACAATTATCTAACATTTTCAATAAAGTATATGAGAAATAGGAAGATTAATCATCTAATCTACCATCACATCAACAGAGAAGAACCCCAACCCATCTCCTCCACATCCGACAGTAATAGCCTCCCTACTGGATAGAAAGAAACATACAGTACATCCATAGCAACCAGTTATCTAGCGTAGACCATCCTAATCGAGTTTAACATCCACCAAGCACAAGCCTCGAAAGCCTAAACCAACATCAGACATGCACCCAAGAGATATCTCCTTGGACATCGGACAATCCACATAAGACGATACAAACAATAGCATCCATGGCTCTGGCTATCACCGCTTACCTTACATTGAAACCGTCGTTAATCGTATGACTAGCCCAATTTGCCATCCATCAAGGGCTAATGGTAACCCCAGTTCTAGGAAAACCCCATACGCCATCTACGTATCTAGGCCTTTCAACGATACCCAATGTACTCGACCAGACATCTTCTAGTCTTTTGGCCGTCCCCGTTATACCCCTGCTTTGAGTCCGTTAGACCCTTCAACTAACGATAACCCCTCGGCCTTCAATATTTCTAGCCATCCACCTTAATGACTATCTATAAGCTTAAGCGACTTCTCAAGCAACCATTATCAACGAGCTCAACATCTTTGAGTTGTCTCACATTTTTGTTGCTTTTCATCGATCAACGAACACTTCACGATGCTTCGAACATTCCATCTGAATTTACGTCGAAGTTACGTCCAATATCGCACCAAAAATAACATCACTTTAGTTCCTTCTTAGATGGACCGCACAACCACCTATAAATCGTCACTGATCCATATGGATCATCACCGATCCATATGGATCGCACCTGTAGTGCCCCGCCTCTGTACCGATTAAAATTTTGACATGACCAATCGGCCCATAGGGCAACTACACAACGGCTATATGTAATCCGGAAAGCAGCATAAAATAAACAACAACAATAATATATATCACAACCAGACACAGAATAATCATATCACAAAGGTGGAATAGATATGAATAAACTGAGAATGTGTACAACAAGCTAGTGGTCAACAAAGATCCACTAATCCCAAAAGAATAGAGACATGTACCATGATCTAAATAAAAGAATATGTACACAACGATAGATAATGTCATAGGTATAAGTACATAAAGCTACAGAGACCAGAGTAGCAAGCTAAAAGCGGAAGATAAATCCTGCGAGAAGTCCTAGAGGAGTACCTAAAATGACTCGGTCTAACCCGAGTATTATTTATAGGAATAAATAATAAACGAGTCAGTCTAGCTGTACTTATCAAATAAATTGAGAAGATAAGAGATATAACAAAGGATGACATGATTCTAGTAATAATATCTAATCATAAATAAATATGAAACATGGCATGTCAACACAATCAGGAAATGTTAATGGAATGTCAGCACACAAACATCTTTAGATAATCTCCTAGATAATGTAGAATGCAACATTCGAATAATAGCACACAACAGGAAATGACAGAGGAAATAAATCCCATGACAAGAAAAGAGCATATAACAGTAAGAATTGACAAATAAATGCCAAACATAAATCAAATTGACGCGCATCGCATCAAAGTAAACATAAATCAAATTGACGCGTATCACATCAAAGTAAACATAAATCAAATTGACGCGTACTGCATCAAAGTAAACATATATCAAATTGATGTGCATTGCATCAAAGTAATAAAAAATCAGAAATCATTTAGAAATCTAGAAAACATCATAAAAATAGGCATGTTCATAGAAGATGAGATACGATCTCTAGGTAGCTGTAACGACCCGGGTTCTCGCGATCCTGGTTATCGACATAAACTCAATGTCAACTATCCAAGCATCGGAAATACTGGATATTCCATGAAAGAAATTAGAGGGTGAGAATAGATAAGACAGAAACTTAGAATAGAAGAAGAAGAAGAAGAACATGCAACATCATCGGAGTAACACGAATCTCACAGCGGAACGAACAGTATATAATAGATACATAACTTTGAAATAAAACTTGTATATGTATACAACAACATTATCAGAGTATAACACTTACAAACACAGCGGAAATAAAGAATAGCTATATATATTCTTGAAGCCACCTGCTCCAAGCTCTCCAAGTATATCTGTAAAACCTGACTACTTGACCGCCCGTACAAAATTGGGCACCCAAGAGTTTAAGGAAAACAAAACAAAATAAACTCCGGGCAGTCATGGGACTGGTATGAGTAAAACCATTTAAAACAATTTTGAGCAATTAAACGATATCTCATAAGACCATGCCATATAACGGAACGGGTTTTTCCCTTATGAGAATCCAAAACACTTGGTCCAACATTCAAAAACCTTTAGAAAGGAACGATAATCTTCATATCAAACTCATTTAATATTATAATAATGTCTACCAACCACAATATAATAATCATCTAGCAGAACGCTTTCATCTCACGTTCCACATACATAACATACAATCAAAAACCGCAGGCGCTTATTGGTTAATGAATTCCAATTGGCAAGGTATGGGACCACCTTCCGACAGTGTATCTCTAGAGAGGAATACACCGGGTTCAACATGAACATCTTGCAACCCAGTCTAAACATGACTGGTCACTCATTGCGCTTGAGTGTACCGAATGTATTATCACCAACGGTTGGGATCAAAAACTGTTTCCCGAAAGGGACAGCATCAAAATAGATTATAGAAGTAAATGGAATTTCTCTAGATCAGGTGACAATACACCCTAATTGGCAGCTAACCACTTAGTCATGCGACCTAACCGATTTTATACCATTCTCGGTTGTGAGGCTAGAGGCTATAATGTACAGATCATGCCTTTATTTACTTTGAATGTCACATTGTCATACTTGCCAAATCACAAATTGATTTCTCTGGGTATATAGCTAAGAGAAACGGATTCCTCCGCCACCAAACGTAAATACGTTTGAAGAGATCAACTTACGCGATCTATTAAATATACTCCGTTAGACATTCTTCCATATAGGTCGTCCTGGGACTGGACAAACCGAAGACACTATTATGTAAATCCATCTTCGGCAATTTCTACCTAGGATTTACTGAGCAGCCCTTGCATAACTCCATCTTTAATTATCTTCATCATATTTGATTCGCAATGCTAATGCCATATGGAGTGGTTTTCAGATAATAAATCAAAGAAAAACATGTATGCAAACAACAATATTATTTCCAGAAGGAAATTCTATCGAATAATCGTCAATCAACATTTATTCATTCCTTATTTCTCCTTTCCATATATTCATTAAATCCTTATTTTCTAATTTTAGAAAATATACGTTATTAACTCTGGAAATCGTTTCCATTTTTGATTCATGCATCTTTATCTTCTCACATATATCAGTCTCTAACTGTAAACTAGTAAGAGAACAACCCCCTATGTATTAACCCCGAAGACCGAAACCAACATCAGATCAATACCCAAATAGTTGTTCAACTTAAATAATCTCCAGCCAGTTTCTAATTCCTTTAACTCCATTTCAAATTCCTATTTAAAACCCTATTTCCTTTATAAATATTTTATTAGCAAAATATTTAATTTAATCTAATTTTCACCTCGAACGTGAAAAATATTTTTTACAAATTCAAAACAATTTGATTTCGTATTTAAAAACAATATCTCAAACCCGAATTCTATTTATATTTTTATTTGCAGAATTATTCATACAAATCTTATTTCATTTCCAACATTTATAATCTCATTTATAATTCCCTTTATATAATTCAATTTATTCTATACAAATCCTTTTATATAATTCTATTCATTTTATATAAATCTTTTTATATAATTCTATTCATTTTGTATAAATCCTTTTATATAACTCTACTCATTTTATATAAATCCTTTTATATAATTCTATTTATTTCCCAGATATTTCCTTAATAATATTTTCCAATATTTGTTTTCCAAATATTACCTTTTATAATATCCTATTTATTTCATATATAAATATTTCATTTTCAACATTCACTTTGAAAGTTTCCTTTTTACATTCCAGTATTTCATACGGTATTTAAAATACCAAATAACATGACCAGTGTCATCATAATCAATCACAGATTTTATATCACATTATATATCATAATATATGAAAACAAACAGTATTATAAATATTGAGGAATCCAATTGGATCCCTCCAACCTGTCTCCCTGCATCACAGATGTTAAACAATATAATTAACATCAGTTTCATTTCTATATGACATATTCTGATAAACATAATCAATATATAATTAACGATTATATATATATATAATAACTCTATCAATAATTCCAGCCAATTAATTAACAGTTCAACCAATAATCAACACAGAGCAATTAATCATCATTTATCAATACTAGATTATATTTATAAAAATATAAATTGTACAGAGTTAGTGAGATTTACTCACATTGGACGATTATCATTAAATAACGAATAATGATCATTGATTTTGATCCGGCAATTTATTTCGATATAAATTGTAACGAGCTCCAATTCACTTCTAGTCAGTTCCATGGTGTAGCCGTCGTCCATACAATCCTAATGGATCTTATTTTGTTCAAATCTGACATTGTATGATAAAGATACGTATTTTAAAAGTTCGTATACTATTTAATTAAATTAAACAAAATTATATTTTGTTTTTATACTATTGGTCCTTTATCTCACACATCCAGCCCATCTCCCTCCTTATAAGCTCATACTCGATAATTCCATCTTCTCCTCCTACTTGAAAATATGCTACTCCTTCCTGTAATTCCATTAGTCGTTTCACCTTCTGTACGATCTCCCTAAGTATTAATCCCATCGTTTTCAAAACCACTCACCTTACTTCCTAACCTCGTTTTCTCGTGACTGGTTCTCCTCTTCAAACCATGAAAACCTGCTACATTACAACAGTACCATGGCCAAGATTTCATCTGCCCAACATCTCTTACCATCCACTAAATCATAAACTAATTACACCAAAATACTCTGCATCTAATTCTCATTACCCCCATACCAGTATCTTTAAACTCGTACGCAATTTGATGCTCACATTCCCAGGCCATCGACAGTCATTCACAGAGCTCGATCGGTCTTTTTATGCGCAAAAATTCACAAAAAATTGTATAGAGATGCTGAATCCTTCCAAGAAGTTAACTGTACAATCAAATTACCACCAAAGCGCCTTGAATCTCCTCCGATTTAAACCCTAGATCACGTTGGTTTACATAGAAACTGCAAAGCCTGATCGCACCCAGAAATATCCACAAGAGGTTGAAGTTCTTCTCTTAGGGAATTCAAAAACATAAGTGTTTGGATTTACAATTTTTTCTATGAAATTTTTACGAATTTATAAAGATTGGTTTTCACGTTTGAAACAAAGAACTGGAGGTGGAAAATAACGTTTGACTATAGAATGAAAAATCCTAGGGTTTAGAAGGAGTTAAGGTTTATTTATAGAAATATTTTCATATTTGAATTTTATATTAATATTTTCCGTATCGCTGTCTACATTCATTGTATTGGGATTTCCCTATTGGGCCGGGTCATTTCGGGGCAAGCGGATCATTTATCATAAAAAGGATGAGCTTTAAGAGAATGATTCGGAGTTCTTGCAGAGTGGAATCATGCAGTACAAGATCACATATAGTATCCAATTTTGATGAAAATGGACAGGCAGCTACAACTCGACATTACGGACCAAATGAAACTGGTTTCGTCGAATTCTGAGTCTGTATGCTCACACTGCGTATTTTTAAAGTCAAATAATTGACTGTTTTTCACATTAAAATCCCGTACGGCTACATACTAACTCCAAAAATCACGGAAATTGAAATCTAACAATAATTTAATATTCCGAATCCAATAAAATTAGTTTCATCGAAAACAGAGGTCGTTTGCAAAACTGGCTATTTTTAAATCCCTAAATAAACCCATTTAAATATTAATATATTTAAAAATAATTAAATTAAATACTAATAAATAAATATTATTGTATATATTCATAATAGAATATCATACAACTCCAAAATAGGTTTATAACTCGATATTTCAAAAACCTATATTATATCGATATTCAATTTATATTGAAAAATCCATTTATAATATAAATAAATCGCTATAAATTATAAATGAATTCCATAACGAATTTTCGAAAAATTGATTTGGACATAACTCACAATCTACATAATGAAATCTCGATTTTTTCTCTTCCATTAGAAAAATATACTTCACCAGCTCCGAACGTTTCTTGTTTCACATAAATTCAATTTAAAACGGGTTATGTATATTCGCTTAAAGTACGAATCGTCAAATTACGAACTGCCGCGCCATTTGGAGCTCGATTATAATTATAATAAAATTATATGTTCAACTGTCGTTTATATAATATATTCGTTAATATAATTCAACTCTAAACTAAATATATATATTATAAATGATCCAATTCACACAATATTGTGAATTCCACTATTTCCGACTATTTCGAAAACTAAATATATAATTTAATTAAATATTCAATATTATTTAATTCTGGTCATTTTAAATTACCAAACCATATTTTAAATAATTAAATAAATTATTTATAATACCGTAAAATACGGGTCGTTACATTATTCCCCCTTAAAATAATTTCGTCCTCGAAATTGCTATGGTAGAAAACAAACCCCATTAACTGGTTAGAAATTATCTGTTCACTTCTTAACTTTAGTTTCAATTGAACCAATTTAATTTCAATTATATATTTATTTATTCCTAGTAATGAAAATTTTCAAAAATCCTGAAAATTTTCTAACACTTTAACTTTTCGAAAAATTTCGCCAGCACCTCCTTTGTACTGGTCAATAGCTCAAACTCCAACTCGCCTCTCTAGACCTTCTTCAACCCAAAAGAAAATCAAACAGCCAAGCGGCTTGCCAATTCAGCTCATAAAAATCCCATACCCATATAAAATATAAACTGGTACCTTTTTGTCGGGCATATCATTTTATCATTCCCACCTGTTACCGATTCAGCATATACCAATGTCATCTCAATCATTCGGTTATACCTAACCCAAATTATGTTCTTAACTCAGATTCCATTTTTAATTTCAACTCTTAACTTACCTGTCCAATTTCATTTTGATTATCTCTAATCTAATCAAATTCAATATTTTCTATTTCAATTCATTTTCCACTTAACGGGTTTCAATTCAATTTCTATTTTTATTTGCTTTTACAAATTCTAATTTAATTTGTTTTTGTTCAAACAATCTCCCCCAGGGAATTTTTAAACATTTTAGGCTTTCTAAAACCAGATATCCCTTTTCAAGATTCAAAACAACTTGTTTTCCACAAAACTATTCAAAAACAAAATCTTTTGTAGTAATCCGTCACTTAATAACTCAAAAATGACACTGGTGATGTGGCCAGCATCATCAGGGTTATTTTCCAGCTTATCGAAGTGAGTTTAATACTATAACAATTTCAAAACCATATTTAAACACCTTCATTTTGAAATCACTTTCAAAATATCCTTCACAATGCTTGTAAACAATTTAAAATCTCCCAGGATTTTAAAATTCTCATATATTCAATTCAATTCCATTTACAAACACTTTTTCACATTTCCAGAGTTTAAATTTCGTTTTTGATTTTAATTTCAGATTTAATTCATCTGATTTCATATATTACATTCATAGGAATTCTGATTGGTTATTTATATAACCATTTCAATTTATAATCTCATTCAATTATAATAACAGCCAACACATCCTATATATTATAATAATTCCAATATACAGATTCCTTTTATAACAAAATATATTTTAAGTAAAATTATTTCATTTACCCTCCTTTCAAAACATACCATGTCGGTTCATCGTATTCAAGTGTTTATTAACTCCTACCGATACAGCGGATCAAACTGATCAACCAAAACTCATAAATAAGTCAACTAATAAAACTCCACAATATAAAACCATTTTTATATCAAATAACAAATACGCACTCATATATACACTCAGCTCAATCTAGGGCAACACTAACCCCATCTCTACTGAGTCATGCCACAGAGCCAAGTTAAATTACTTTGCCTTCAGCTCTGATACCACTGTAATGACCCAGGTTTTCGCGATCCTGGTTATCGACATAAACTCAATATCGACTATCCAAGCATCGGAAATGTGACGGCCCGCCCCGCACCAACCGACATTTACTCCAAAAGTGCGCTGTACACATGTCCAGTTAGCACGGAACGGGTCGTCAGAAGGAAAAAGGAAGAAGGAAATGAACATACAAAGAACCTGTAGAATGTCTCACAGCGCATAAAACAAAATATAATAATAACATACTTGACATAAAACAGGAGAGACAGTGCATAAGCCAAAAACCAAAACTAAGCATCATAGCAGCGGAAATCCAAAATATAGCTTATTACAACTTTCAAACTGTCTCAAAGCAAAAGCAAGATAAAGGAGGTACACTACTAATGCCCAAGTAGCGACCACCAACGACACAGGGAGAATATATATATTATACGTGGAAGCCTCCTGCCCGCCTCCGAATCGGCTACTCGCGCATCACCAGCTAACCTGTCTCTAGTCTGCTCGTGTGAGCACCCAGAGTAATAAGAGGAGACATAAAACTCTGGGTCAGACATAAAGCCTGGTATGAGCGATAAGCATCTAAAGTGAATAATAACAGGTAGACTAAAACATACCTGAACCTGGACCTGCAACCAAAGAGCTAGCACTACATACTGTACAACACTCTAAGGTGCCATATCAAACAGTGTAAAGATACGGAGGTGGGGGAGGTGTGCATGTCATAGTGATGGCAAACAATCAAACATAGCATCCATACTCACATCTCTCACTCAGTGCATAAAACATACGATATTCACCACTTCGATCACCCAACATACCTTGCTACGATCACTCTGCCCCATGAAGTCATAAATGGCTTCACTGCACTGATAACGTAGCCACTAATTCCTCGCTATGTCCACTTGCCCCATGGAGTTGTTCACCCCATCTGCGCTGGTTTATAGCCTTACCAATCCTTACTATGTCCACTTGCCCCATGGAGTTGTTCACCCCATCTGCGCTGGCTCATAGTCTTACTACGCATCACTTTGCCCCTCGGGTCATAATGACCCTACTGCACTGATAACGTAGTCTTGCTACCATCACCTTGCCCCTCAGGTCGTAATGACCCTACTGCACTGATAAGTAGCCATCATTCATTTTTAGTGGTGAATCGAAGTTATAAACGTCGACAACTCCTTAGCACACGTCCCGCAGCAAAGCCCAACCATGAAGTGAACTCATTGGTTCCCAACTGGATCCTGAGCTCTAACTTCCCATATTGGACTACCTTTGCATCCTGGGTTATTGGTCAATACTGGGTCGGGTCGGGTTCCTCCTCAAGCCATCGGTTCGGGTCGGGTGTCCTCCATCAGTTCGGGTCGGGTCTTCTTCTGGTACGGTTTGGGTCGGGTGTCCTCCTTGGGTCGGGTCGGGTGCTTCACCTCGGGTCGGGTCGGGTTTCATCTCCCCTCCAGTTCGTGCCTCCGCTCCGGTCCGTCTCCTCATCCTTCACGTGCTCCGATCCAATCCATCTTCGTGCTTCCGCTCCGATCCGTCCTCTTTAAGCCGATCCGATCCTAGTTCAGTTAGCGTGGCCTTCCTTTTTGCCAATTTTCTCAAGTGTCGGGTTCCGATCCGATCGAATCCCTTGCCCAGTTCAACATATCCGATCCGAGCCCCATATCCGATCCGATCCGAAACCTGCACTGTTTTCTGAAACGGTTCCAGCAAGTGTTTACGCCATTCGACGACATTTTCGACCATTCTAACTATTGAAATCAATCACGAAGCATATCATACAGTCATAGCAACATGCATAATCATCCACAAACATCCAAACATCAATATGATAGGTTAAAATGGATCAAACATACCCAAAATCCCATATTTCCCCTTAAGCATGTTTAGGTGAAACTAATGATAGGATTAGCAAAACTTAACCAAATTAACCCAAATTCATATCAGGGGTCTAAAACATCATTTAAGAATTTATGAACATTTTTCCCGAATTTTATCATGCTTAAATTCGCTAATTAACACTAATTACCCTTAACTAGCCATAATTAGTGTAAAACTATGCAAATCACTCACCTTAGCCACAAATAAACTAAGATCTGAAATAAATCTCTGATTTGATGTGAATCCCAATGCTAAACAGCAGCTCCAATGTTGCTTTGGGGGTAGATCTTCCTTGATTAGAGGTTGCTAAGCCAAATCCTTGACCAAAAGGTGATTTGGAGGTGATTTAGAGGTTAGAGGCTATTTTTAGGGTTCCTTGGTGATAAGTGGAGGCTAGAAAACTGAAATGGAGTGATTCTCTATCTCATTTCAGCCTTCCCATAACCCTAATCCTGAAATGGGTTATGGGCCTACTCACTAATCACCCGATTTGGCCCGGTTAAGCAGTTTTTCACCTTCCAAACCTTATTTCAGCCATATCTCCCAAACGGTAAGTCTGTTTGGCTATTATGACCACTCTACGGAAAGGTAAACCATCAAACGAATCTAATGGAAGTGGTTTCAGGTCAGAATTCCTTCCCAATCAAAAGTTATGGCCAAAACAAGATCAACTAGGGGCAAAATGGTCATTTAAAAATCGACAAAAATCATAAGCGTGGGAAATGACCCTAATGGATGTTTTCCAAAGTTACATGACCATACGACTTCATAAGGGAAGGAAATAAATATTCTACGATCCCTCGATGCGTAGAATACGGGTCATTACAGGAAACATCGGATAGTCCATGAAAGAAATTACAAGATGAGAATAGATAAGATAGAAACTTAGAATAGAAGAAGAAGAACATATAACATCATCAGAGTAACACAAATCTCACAGTGAAACGAAAAATATATAATAGATAAATAACTTTGAAATGAAACAAGTATATGTGTACGATAACATTATCAAAGTATAACACTTACAACATAGCAGAAATAAAGAATAGCTATATATTCCTAAAGCCACCTGCTCCAAGCTCTCCAAGTATATTTGTAAAACCTGACTACTTGACTGCCCGTACAAAATTGGGCACCCAAGAGTTTAGGGAAAACAAAACAAAATAAACTCCAAGCAGTCACGGGACTGGTATGAGTAAAACCATTTAAAATAGTTTTGAGCAATTAAACGATATCTCATAAGACCACGCCGTATAACGGAACGGTTTTTTCCCTTATGATAATCCAAAACACTTGGTCCAACATTCAAAAACCTTTTGAAAGGAACAATAATCTTTATATCAAACACATTGGATAATATAATAATGTCTACCAACCACAATATAATAATCATCTAGCATAACGCTTCATCTCACGTTCCACATACATAACATATAATCAAAAACTGTAGGCGCTTATTGGTTAATGAATTCCAACTGGCAAGGTATGGGACCACCTTCCGACAGTGTATCACTAGAGAGGAATACACCGGGTTCAACAAGAACATCTTGCAACCCAGGCTAAACATGACCGATCACTCATTTCGCTTGAGTGTACCGAATGTATTATCACCAACGGTTGGGATCAGCAACTGTTTCCCGAAAGGGACTGCATCAAAATAGATTATAGAAGTAAATGGAATTTCTCTAGATCAAGTGACAATACACCCTAATTGGAAGCTAACCACTTAGCCATGCGATCTGCCTGATTTTATGCCATTCTCGGTTGTGAGGCTAAAGGCCATAATGTACAGATCACACCTTTATTTACTTTGAATGTCACATCGTCATACCCGCCAAATCAAAATTTGATTTCCCCAAAAATACAACAGGTATACAGCTAAGAGAAACGAATTCCTTCACCACCAAACGTAAATACGTTTGAAGAAATCAACTTACGCGATCTATTAAATATACTCTGTCAGACATTCTTCTATACAGGTCATCCTGGGACAGGACAAACCGAAGGCACTATTCTGTAAATCCATCTTAGGCAATTTCTACCTAGGATTTACTGAACAACCCTTGCATAACTCCGTCTTCAATTATCTTCATCATATTTGATTCGCAACGCTAATACCATAAGGAGTGGTTTTCAGATAATATATCTGATCCCGGTCTCTCCGTATTGACAATGGAAAATTGGTCAAAAACTTTGATAACCGATGATTTAACTATCAAAGAAAAACATGTGCGCAAACAACGATATTATTTCCAGATGGAAATACTATCGATCAATCATCAATCAACATTTATTCATTTCCCCATTTCTCGTTTCCATATATTCATCAAATCCTTATTTTCTAATTTTAGAAAATATACGTTATTAACTTTGGAAAACGTTTCCATTTCTGATTCACGCATCACTATCTTCTCACATATATCAGTCTCTAATTGTAAACTAGTAAGACAACAACCCCCTACGTATTAACCTCGAAGGCCGAAACCAACATCAGATCAATACCCAGATAGTTGTTCAACTTAACTAATCTCCAGTCAGTTTCTAATTCCTTTAACCCCATTTTAAATTCCTATTTCAAACCCTATTTCCTTTATAAATATTTTATTAGATTTACTTTAATCTAATTTTCACCTAGAATGTGAAAAATATTTCTTTATAAAATCAAAATAGTTTGATTTCGTATTCAAAAACAATATCTCAAACCCAAATTCTATTTATATTTTTATTTGCAGAATTATTCATACAAATCTTATTTCATTTCCAACATTTATAATCTCATTTATTATTCCCTTTATATAATTCTATTTATTCTATAAAAATCCTTTTATATAATTCTATTCATTTTATATAAATCTTTTTATATAATTCTATTCATTTTACATAAATCCTTTTATATAATTCTATTTAATTCCCAGATATTTCCTTAATTATATTTTCCAACATTTGTTTTCCAAATATTACCTTTTATAATATACAATTTATTTCATATATAAATATTTCATTTTAAACATTCACTTTAAAATTTTCCTTTTTACATTCCAGTATTTCATATGGTATCTAAAATACCAAATAACATGACCAGTGTCATCATAATCAATCACGGATTTTATATCACATCATATATCACAATATATGAAAACAAACAGTATTATAAATATTGAGGAATCCAGTTGGATCCCTCCAAACTGTCTCCCTGCATCACAGATGTTAAACAATATAATTAACATCAATTTCATTTCTATATGTAATAGTCTGATAAACAGAATCAATATATAATTAATGATTATATATATATAACAACTCTATCTATAATTCTAGCCAATTAATTAACAGTTCAACCAACAATCAACACACAACAATTAATCATCATTTATCAATACTAGATTATATTTATAAAAATATAAACTGTACAAAGTTAGTGAGATTTACTCACATTGGACGATTATCGTTAAATAACGAATAACAATCATTGATTTGGTTCCGGCAATTTATTTCGCTATAAATTGTAACGAGCTCCAATTCACTTCTAGTTAGTTCCATGGTGTAGCCGTCGTCCATACGATCCTAACGGATCTTGTTTTGTTCAAATCTTACATCGTATAATAAAGATATGAATTTTAAATGTTCGTATACTATTTAATTTAATTATACAAAAATATATTTTGTTTTTACACTATTGGGCCTTTACCTCACACATCCATCCCATCTCCCTCCTTATAAGCTCATACTTGATAATTCCATCTTCTCCTTCCACTTGGAAATACGCTACTCCTTCTTGTAATGCCATTAGCCGTTTCACCTTCTGTTCGATCCCCCTAAGTATTAATCCCATCATTTTCAAAACCACTCACCTTACATCCTAACCTCGTTTTCTCGTGACTGATTCTCCTCTCCTCATCAAACCGTGAACAACTACTACGTTACAACAGTACCATGGCAAAGATTTCCTCCGCCCAACATCTCCTACCATCCACTAAATCATAAGCTAATTACATCAAAATACTCAGCATCTAATTCTCATTAGCCCCATACCAATATCTTCCAACTCGCATGCGATTTGATGCTCGCATTCCCAGGCCATCGACGGTCATTCACAAAGATCGATCGATCTTTTTTTGCATAAAAATCCATAAAAAACTGTATAGAGGTGCTAAATCCTTCTAGGAAGTTAACTCTACAATCGAATTGCCACCAAAATGCCTTGAATCTCCTCCGATTTAAACCCTAGCTCATGTTGGTTTACATAGAAACAGCAAATTCTGATCGCACCTAGAAATATCCTCACGAGGTTGAAGCTCTTCTATTAGGGAATTCAAAAACATAAGTGTTTGGATTTACCGATTTTTCTATGAAATTCTGAATTTATAAAGATTGTTTTTCATGTTTGAAACAAAGAACTGGAGGCGGAAAATAAAGTTTGATTATAGAATGAAAAATCCTAGGGTTTAGAAGGAGTTAAGGTTTATTTATAGATATATTTTAATATTTGAATTTTATATTAATATTTTCCATAGCGCTTTCTACATTCATTGTTAAAAATCCCTATTATCACATACAGTATCCAATTTTGATGAAAATGGACACGCAGCTACAATTCGTCATTACGAACCCAACGAAACTGGTTTCGTCGAATTCTGAGTCCGTATGCTCACACAACATATTTTTAAAGTCAAATAATTGACTGTTTTTCACATTAAATTCCCGTACGGCCACATACTAACTCCTAAAATCACGGAGATTGAAATCTAACAATAATTTAATATTCCAAATACAACAAAATTAGTTTCATCGAAAACGGAGGTCGTTTGCAAAACTGGCTATTTTTAAATCCCTAAATAAACCCATTTAAATAGTAATATATTTAAAAATAATTAAATTAAATATTAATAAATAAACATTATTGTATATATTCACAATAGAATATCATACAACTCCAAAATAAATACATCAGGGTTAATAATTCGATATTTCAAAAACCCATATTATATCGATATTCAATTTATATTGAAAAATCCATTTATAATATAAATAAATCGCTATAAATTATAAAGGAATTCCATAGCGACTTTTCGAAAATTTGATTTGGACATAACTCATAATCTACACAATGAAATCTCAATTTTTTTCTCTTCCATTAGAAAAATAAACTTCAACAGCTCCGAACTTTTCTTGTTTCACAAAAATCCAATTTAAAACGGGTTCTGTATATTCGTTTAAAGTTCGAATCGTCAAATTATGAACTGCTGCACCATTTGGAGCTCTTTTAAAATTATAATAAAATTATATGTTCAACTGTCGTTTATATAATATATTCGTTAATATAATTCAACTCTAAACTGAATATATATAATGATCCAATTCACACAATATTGTGAATTCCACTATTTCTGACTATTTCAGAAATTAAATATATAATTTAATTAAATATTCAATATTATTTAATTCTGGTCATTTTAAATTACCAAACCATATTTTAAATAATTAAATAAATTATTTATAATATTGTAAAATACGGGTCGCAAAAGTAGCTAACCCATTTGTTTGAGCCGAAGCTCCCCATAGAGCCAGGTTGTGACCCCGGTAGGTTGAAAACTCATAAATCATAGAAAATCAAATAAAGTTGGGCTGAAGTCCCATAGATGAAGGTCCCAAATCGTAAAGTCCCACTCGGGCGATTGCAAACCAAAAAAATATGTCGGGAAGCGGATACCAACGATCCGGGTGAGTATAAATTACACCCGGATAGTGAATATAAGAAAATAGTTGAATGTCCCATAACCACTCGCTATTCTCGAATATTTACGAATCTGTTGTTAGTTCTTCCTCAAAAAACCGAGAATAATCATAAAATGGATCACATTGATCCGGGTGAACAGAAATTACTCCGAGCTAGTTAATATAAGAAAATAGCGATATGTCCGATAACCACATGCTATTCTCGAATATTTACTCACTTGTAATTGGTTTCTATTCAAAACAGAGAAAATCACCACATATTTTCAAATGAATGAGTCTGGTAATTATTCTCCACAATAAATATATAAGTGGTCATAGTCCTCATTTTTATTAAGGTGATTAAACTAAATTTCTCATCCGATCGATAGGATAAGGAGTCGTATATAAATCAATGGAATCAGAACTGGGTTTAGATATCGAATTGATTTTAAAAGGGATCTGAATTTAAAAACTGATTAAACGTTGGTTCGATGCCTATTGACGATATAAAACCTTGTTATCCATTGTGGTTCAATTATTCTTAAAAACCGTCGTCGTAGCGAAGGGAACACAAAAATCATAAAACATAAACTCATATTACAACAACATACAGGAAATCAAGGGTTAACGGTTGTAATGATCAACGAACGAATCGAAATCCCAAACTAGCACATGAAAGTTTTTAAACTATATCGGAATAGGCTCGAAGGACATCGAGTCGATAATTCACATTTTAATGGCACGAATCATATTAACAAGAGTATCAAATAAATTCGATATACGAAATAGAGCGCACGAGCTTTAGAATGATCACTTATTCAATTCACATCTTAAACAATGTGAATAGGCCAAAAAGAATCAACATTGGAAGAATCAAATGAGAATCAAAGTCGATGAATCGAGCTGTTGGAATCTGTGAATTCGTGAAGCTGAAGTTCACAAATGAAGTCCGAATGGCCGGAGCTCCGGCCGGGAAAGAGCCTGGATGGGGGTAGACTGTGGACCGAGGTCCCTCCGGTCCACAACAGAAAAACAGATTCAGACATCTGAATCATTTAGGTCAGACGTCTGAACTAGGACTTTCAGAAACCAGCAAGGATTTAGTTCATTTTGGTTCCATTTCAGACGTCTGAATTATTCTGGCCAGACGTCTGAATTACAATTCAGACTTCTGAGCTAAAATTTTCAGACTTCTGAGTTTGCTTACTTGACTCCATATTTGAAGCAGGTCAGATGTCTAACTTATAATATTCAGACGTCTAAATCCTGTTCCAAAGCACAATTAGTCTTGAAAACATGTTCAAAACGATATCGATGAATGCCCGAAGGCCTATGATGTTATATACTTGTATATGAGGCTCCAAAGACTGCCGAAACATCTTATAACACCCAAATACACATGGACAAACATTCATACAAGAGATTAGCAATGATTCGGTTTCTTAATTCAAATATGAACTAAAATCCAAATCAAAGCATACCAAAGCAATTCAAGCGACTTGTGAAGATTTAGAACTTTGCCGGGGGACAACGGAACTTCACAACATCACCAAATCAACTCATAACATATGAATTAGATTGTTTGAACAACCCTTATCATAATTTTCAACTCAATGAAACATAAACACATGCAATCGTCTAAGTTACACTAACCTACCCAATTCAATAGCATATGCAAACTCAAATGAACACTAAATTACACTTTTACAAGCCAATGGCTTGTGGCATATATGTGAGTTCAAAAAGAACTCACCTTGGTTTCAAACAATGGAAAACAAGCTCCAATTCGAGCAAAGCTCCTCCCTTTCATCATTTTCTCCTCCGAAATCACCTCATACATTCACATATAAACATATATGAATTAGGGTTGTGGAAAAATCCAAAATTGGGAGGAGTTTAACGTAGAGAATGAGAGTAAAGGGCTTACCCATGTCATAAAATTGGATTTGCACACGAATTGAGCTATAGATTGAAGGCCCTAGCTTAGGGGATTTCTATTTCCCATTCCCTTCCCCCATTTTCTATTTTCTTTGAAGTGTTAGAGTGAATGGGAGAGAAGGGGGCGGATTTGGTTATAAGTAGTGGGCTAGGTTTAGCTAAACCAAGACCCAACCAAAGTGCCAATTTTCACGAATTCGAAACATATCGATGCTTATAGTTAAAAAGGTTGTAAATGACGATCCGGACTCAATGGGAGTGGTCCCGAATCCTAATTTTATTGTTTGTGAAAAACGACATTCTGAGTGACACATAAGATACGATGATATATTTAAATAAAATATTTAAATCTAAAATTGTCGAATGAGCGGGTTGTTACAACACCCTTACTGGATCGCATTCGATCCATCCTTGCAAAACTCACACAAGTGGTCCGATCCATCCCCATAAGCCCACCTCAATCTATCCATACAAATTATCAATCCATCCTCTACGTAGTTCACTTCAGATCCACCGATCCAGGTCATGGATCGCATCATATTTACCCCGATCCATCAATGGATCTTCTGACCGATCCATCTTGTTGCACAAAACCATTTTTGTGCCCGATCCAAGCAACCAACTGATCAATCTTTTTTCTTCGGCCTGATCCATCAAAGTAACGACCCATGCCTTTCTTGATATATTTGCCAAATCGATCCATCAAGGAAACCGACCCATCCCATTTCAATGAAACCGACCCGATCCATAGTTGATCACCATTGATCCATTATTTCTTGCGCAAGAAGACATGATAGCTATCTCCAATGGGTGCATCCATCTCCAATGAGTACGATCCATCATTTCTTGCACAACAATCCATACATTCAATTCGTCCAAATCATCCAATTCAATAATTCAATCATCAACACTTCATGCAATCATCAAACAAACCTTGCACAACAAATAATCATCATACAATCATATGAAATTCACCAAATCAAAATAAACAATGAATGAAACAACAAATTGATCTAAAGTTGCATAAACACATGAATTAACATATAAATTTATCGTTATAATCTTGCTAGATTAGATCTTATGGTGATTCAGATGAAAATAGACTTACCTCGATTAGATCTAGGTGAAAACGACTTGAAATGATGAAAATAAGATCAAACAACCCATATACTTGATTGAAACCGTGTGAGAGATGCTTATCACTCACCGAATCCACAAAATAGCTTGAAATCGACGAATCTCTAATCTGGACAGTGAAGAACGGTCTTCAAATCAACTAATTTGATGCAATCTACTCTTCCTTGATGTTGATCTTCAATCTTCTAATGTAGATATAAGAATTTAATGGAGTGGAGGTGTATTTGATTGAGTATGGAGAATCTTGAGCTCAACCAAATGAGAGAAATGAAAAAACTAAACCATTCTCCTTAGCTCTATCCTTCTATTTATAGCCAACAGCCCCTAGCCTTAATATGCCTCACTAATCAGCTCATTAATGACTAATTAGTCTGTCCACAAATTGTGTATCACTAAAACAACGATTCCTCCCAAATCGCTTAGTCAAATCTTTAATGTGACCGGTCTATGGAATCGGAAACACCATTTCCTTTTCAATGAAATCAATCCCAGCACCTGATTCAATTCCAGTCAAACAGTATTCCCTGTACAAAACTTACAGGGAAAAAATGGTCACTAATAAAATTGATAAAAATTATGGACATGTCTCACATCCCCATAACAACATATCTAAATATAAGAATGATTTGACCTTACCATAATTGAATAAAAATATTTTATGATCCTCTAATACGTAAAATGTGGGTCGTTGCATTCTTCCCCCTTTAGGAATTTCGCCCTCGAAATCCCTAGCAAACAAAAGCAACCAGAAACAATTCTGCATGCCTATCATTCACGAGCAAACAATCTATCATCCAAATTAGCATTCATCAAGCCATGTATCCATAGCCTTATCCTAGCACACGAAATTCTAATAATAGCACAATATACAATGGTGTAAGATGACATGACATTAATGGGTCATACCAACGAAGAGTTCTGGATGGATCGTCTTCATACTCTCATTTGTTTCCCATGTACAATCGTCATCATCCTCACTTCAGCGCACCTTGACTAGCTTAACTGTCTTTATTCTAAGTTGTTTCGTGTCATTCCCCACAATGCAAAGCGACTTACGAGGTCTCGAAACAACGGACTCGACTTCTAGGTCCTCGTACTGCTCTGGAGATACCACCACGTTCGAATTGTGCACACACTTCCATAGAAAGAACAAATGAAAAACATTGTTCACACTTGACATCTTCTCGGGTAAATCCAATCTACACGAAAGCTTTCCAATCTGCTCGACTATCGGAAATGGTCCAACGAATCTTGGAGCTAACTTTACTTTCTAATCGAGCAACATGCTTCAATGGTGAAATCTTCACGAAAACCATATCACCAAAGTTGAATTCCAAGTCTTTTCGATGCTTATCGGCGTAACGCTTTTGGCGATCTTGGGCTGCCTTCATTCGTTATAGAACGATCAAGATACAGTATAAGGTCTCTCTTATCATCTCTGGCCCAAGTATCAACTTATCTCTAGTCTCTAACTAACATACTAGAGAATTACACGGTTTACCATAAAACGCCTCGTATTGTGCCATCCTGATGCACGACTGGTAGTTGTTGTTATATGCGAACTCAACTAGATGTAGATGGTCTTCCCACGATTCCCCAAATTCCAACACATAAGCTCTAAGGAGATCTTCCAATACTCGGTTAACTCTCTCGGTTTGACCATTAGTCTGGGGATGATAAGCCGTACTCAAACATAGCTCGATTCCCAAAGTCTCTTGCAAACTCTTCCAAAATCCACTCGTGAATAATGGATCTCGATCACTCACTATGCTCTTCGGGATACTATGGAATTGAACTATCTATTTTATATATAGCTCAACTAACTTGATGCTCTCCAAATCGATCTAACAAGAATAAACCTTGCGCTCTTGGTCAAGCGATCCACTATGACCCAAATACTCTCATTTCCATCCTTAGTTCTAAGTAATCCATCGATACTTGCTCCCACTTCCTCGTAGGAACTTCTAATGCTGAAGCAATCCACCTAGATTCTTCTGTTCATCTTTCACCAGCTGACAATTCATGCATTTGGAAATAAACTTTCCAACATCCCTCTTTATCCCTTCCCAATAGTAGGCTTGCTTCATGTCCTGATACATTTTGTTACCACCAGGATGAATCATCAACTTTGAGTGATGACATTCTCTCAGAACTTCATTTCTCAATCCATCAATATCAAAAACAACCAGTCATCCTAACTTTCGGAACCAACCTTCTCGAACGACCTCGAAGTCCTATTCCTCTGGCTCTAACTTTTGGATAATCTCGATAAGCTTTTCATCACGCTTTTGGCTTTCGCCAATCCTTTTGATGAGAGTATGTCTTATCGATAAGCTTGCCAATATTTCAGGCTCTAAATAGCACTTATGCCTGAAATCAAATCCTGCCAAGTACTCAAGGTGCCTCCATTCCGAAAACATTGCTCCTAAACTTACATGTCTTTGAATTAACGCCTCTGCCACTGCGTTACCTTTACCACGAGTATAGGCTATACTAAAATCATACGATGCTAGAAATTCTAACCACTGTTGCTGCCGAAGATTCAAATCCTTCTGGAAGAAAAGATGCTTCAACGACTTGTGATCCGTAAACAGCTCGAATCGAACTCCCAAAAGGTAATGTATCCACATCTTCAGAGTAAACATGATCGCTGCCAAGTCCAAATCATAAGTCAGATAATTCTTTTTGTTCGACATCGGTTGTCGACTCGCATATGCCACAACCCTATCCTTTTGCATCAGCACTGCTCCAAATCCAGTACCACCAGCATCAGTGTATACCACCATCTCCTCATTCCCACTTGGAATCATCAAAACTAGAGCACTCGTCAGTCTCCTTTTTAGGATTCTGAAAGCTTGCCCACACTTCGCATCCCATGTGAACACTTGATTCTTCTTCGTCAATCCTATTAATGGTACAAATATCTTGAAGAAATCCTTGATAAACCGACGATAATATCCCTCCAACCCAAGGAAACTCTGAACATCCATCGCATTCTTAGGTTTATCCCAATCCTGGATTGCTGCCACCTTAGTGGGATCCACCGCTATCCCATTTCTCGAAGCAACATGGTCTAAGAACCTCACTTCATTCTTCCAGAAGTGACACTTCAAAAACTTTGCTCTTAGCAGATGCTTTCACAAGATGTTAAAAACAACCCGCAAGCACGTCTTATTCTCTTCCTCATTACGGGAGTAAACCTGAATATGATCTACAAACACAATCATGAACTTGTTCAACTAATCTTTGAAAACCTATTCAAAAGATCCACGAAATATGTTGGTGCGTTAGTGTAATACCCCATAATTTTAAGGACATTATAACGATAAACTAAGGAATACTTAATTAAACATTGAGGAATAAGTAAAACGGATTGTACCAATTGTTCGCCTTAGAATTCTGGTTAGGATAGACTCCGAGTTTGCATAAAACAGACATCATATGAGAAAGTTATTAAGATTAGAAGTTTGTATACGTATAAGAGAATTATATATATATAACAACTCAGAATTTTCAAAACAATTCAAACCAATGAGCGAAAAAACTAGGTGGGAACCAGACCCGTTGGGTCTGACCTACACCTGGGTTGGGTCGACCTATGGGTCGACCCAAGGCCACATGGGGTCGACCCAGGTGAGGGTGGGTCAACCCAATAGCAATCTAGCTGATTTTTCCCCTAAATCGAGACTGGTTTCTTGACCAGGTTCGTTAGCAGTATGCTATATATAGGACAACATTTCTATTGTTTTCTACACATAAAAACAATGGAGACAATGAGATGTTGCTCCAGTTTGGATTGAATCAGACCATCTTCTTCAATAATAGCCTATATTCAAACAAGAATCTCTTCTACAACTTCAGCATATTATTCTCTGTTCTTTAGATCTAATATCTATGAGTTCATGTTACTTTTAGATATAAAAATTTAATAGTAACCCTGACATGTTTATAAATCTGGATCTAAATCTATATCTGTTAAGAATCTGATTCATACCTAAGCAGTTCTGTTATTACATGTATTCTTCCGTACACCTAATCTGTTGTTCTGTTCTTATATGCCTATTTCTCCTATTATATGCTTATCTCTGTTATTATATTCTTGTTTTGTTTTTATATGCATATTCTGTTCTTTTCTCTCTCATTCCCTTTTTATTTTTATAGCCTTAGCTACCTTCGAGCCTAAGCCAATATCTTTGAAATACGCGTACAAACGAAACTGGGGTAAATTGGGGGAATGATTGGGAATGATAATTTGGGGGCATAACCTACAGTGTGAAATATGACTAAAATTTTGGGGGCATATGTTATACTGTGAATTATGACTAGAATTTGTGGCATATGCATCTGTAGGCTTAATTTAAGATTAAGCGAAACATGTTAATAGAACTATAAAGAACATGTGAAACCTGCTAAAATCTTTTAGGGTCATGTAAACTTGTTTGATCTGTTGGGGTTAAGTAAATCTGTTTAATCTTTTGGGTTTATGTAAACCTATTTAATCTGTTGGGGTTAAAAAACCTATTTACCTGTGAAACTTAACCTATTAAATTGTGGGGGTTAGGCGAAGCTGTTAACATGTAGGCTTAATACGTTAAAAATCCTAGTTGGTTGGGGGACACAAGTTTAGGAGTTTGACTTGTTTCATCTGCTGTATGGGACCCATATCGATCAGTAACCCATTCTGGTCTAAACGGGAACCCTACACTAGGTAGGGGTCAGGACACACACATTGAACTGATTATAAGAGGTTCATCTAAAGGGGGTGCACTGGTGCGTTCAAATGGAGTCATATGCGTGCATGGGTCCGACTTGCTTGGGAAAATAAGCCGATGTAGCACCAGTAAATAGGTCTGTGTCCTTCTGTAGGTTGCCACTTTAGGAAGTAATACACCCTACTGTAGGGCCAACATAGGGTATTTACGAGTCAGGGAGCCGATCGATTGAGGGGTAGTAATTAGGGTACATCTAGTCCTATATATTTCTGTGGGGTACCTGTATTTCTGTTTGGGGTACCACCCGTCATTTCTGTTTAGGTACAAATTATTTCCGTTTGGGGTAAACCCCGTTACTAGAGTACACCTAGAACCACCATTATGTTTCTGTTGGGATTACTCTTATTTTATTAAGAAATTAGGGGATACCAAATCCCGTCACATATCTATTATACTGTTATTGTTGCAGAGAAAAGTATTTAAGAAGCATAATCTACTTTGTTTATTCTGTTATTTCCGTTCAGTCTGTTTATACCTGTTATATCCAATTGTTGTCTCTCATCTAGTTGATATGCCTATCATTATACTTTTACTTCTTTATATGCTAAGAGTCACTGGACTCGCCAGACTTTATGTTTGGCCCATTTTTTTTCCTTTTCTCTCTCTTCCCTCCCCCTCAAGTTCTTAGGGTGGGCATGCTCAGGCTTGATTAGGATTCTCACTTCCGTTTCTACTTGGATCTGGATCTGCTTTGATGTATCGCTTTGACTACTTGTCTACTTTTTTATGGCTACTTATGGGGATTATGATTTTTCATTTCTATAATCTGATGGTTTTTAGTGCAAAAAAGATGTTTTTATTTAATGTATTTTGTTCCAGTATTTCAGTCTGACGTTGTAACTGGATTTTGAGACCATGGATTTTGAGACCCTAAAATGTTTTCAAAAAGAAAGTATTTTCAAAGAAAAGTCTGTTTTTGGAAAACATATTCCTCAAAGCCATATAAAATATTTTTTGATTTTCTGTTTGAATCCCTTTTCCTTTTCTTTTCAATATGTCCGGGGAACCAAATATTCCCGAAGGCGTTCAGATACCGGCTTGGTTCCGTAGAAATCTTGAAATCACGGTGCCTGCCGGAGGCTAAGCAAACGCCCCTCCCTCAGGTGCAGCCGCTGTTCCTCCTCCTCCACGACTGAATAATTTCTCTAAGACATGCAAGGATTTCTATGCTATGAGAGGAAAGCCCTTCCGAGGAACTGAGAATTTTGTGGAAGCACAGAATTAGCTAAAAGAAATGGAGAATTTGTTTGGAATTTTTTAGGTTGATGACCGCAGAAAGATATAGCTAGCTGCATGGGAGCTTAAAGACGAGGCTTTGTTCTGGTGGGAAGTGATGCAAGCATGGCGTCAAGTTGATAGTTGGGATGATTTGTGATGGAGATTCGAGATGAATTTTCTTTCTCAGACAGAAGTGAGTATGCAGATGGAGAGGTTTCTGGCACTTAAGCAAGGAGTATGTCTGTTAAAGAGTATGTCAATAAGTTCAATCAGTTGGCTAGGTTTGGTCCGGAGCTGGTAAGTACCCCACACAAGAAAGCTTTAAGGTTTGCAAGAGGATTGAATCAGCCACTTCAAGCATTAGCATTATCTCACATTCCTATGGGGGCTACTTTTGAGAGACTGGTTGATATGACATTGATGCAGAAGATAGTAAGGATGAGAAAAAGGAGGCTAAGACTGATGAGATGCAAAGTAAGAAAGTGTGGCCCAAGAAAGAACCGTAAAAGAAGGGTGGAAAGAACGATAAGGCTCAAGGCAAAAGGAAGTGTCATGGCTGCGAAAGCGTAGGTCATTTGGTCAATGATTACAGAAAAAGGAAGAATGCTTGCTTCCACTGTGGTGAGGTCGGACACTATACTAGGGAGTTCCCAAAGAAGTAAGGACATGACCAAAGGGCAGGATCTTCTGGAGGGCAGGTGCATGCTCTCGAAGCCAGTGTACCGGACAGAGGTAGGAAAATTTATGTTGTAGGTTTGGTTTCTCTTTTTGATCATCCTATTAGGACTCCTTTTGATTCTAACACTTCTCACTTTTTTATACCTGATTCTATGGTTGAGTCTCTGCACCTTAGTACTAGTATTGTTTTTGATCCATTTATTATCTCAAACGCATTAGGGGCATGGCTCATTTGTGTATGATATGTCGCAGTTTGAGGATATCTGTGTTGGGCATCGAGTTTGAGTGCGACATGTATATGCTTGGTTTTATGGGCTATGGTCTAATTCTAGATATGGATTGTCTAGTTATGTATGGTGCCATTTTCGACTGTGAGAGGAGGGTCGTTAGACTTTTGACCTGTCAAGGGAGGACTCTCGAGATTTAATGTGACCCAAAGGGGTCTGTTATGCTTAGTTTCGTAGGATCACTTGATGGTTCTGTCGATGATATGCGATTTGTACCTATTGTCTATGAGTATTCAGAGGTTTTTGAGGAGGTTAGGGGATTACCTCTGAGGTGCGAGATTGATTTCCAGATATACTTAGTGGATAATGTGAAGCCAGTCGCATTGCCTGTGCACCACATGGCTCCTAAGGAAAGGAGGGCGCTTAGCAAGCAAGTAGCGGAGATACTTGAGAAGGGGTTTATTAGGAGAAGCATATCATAATGGGGTGCTCTAGTCATCTTAGCAACTAAGGCGGATGGCTCGCTTCGCTTATGTGTGGATTACAGGGAGTTGAATAAGCTCACTAAGAAGAACAGGCACCCACTTCCGAGGACTGATGACCCATTTGACCAGCTTGTTGGTGCATCTATTTTCTCTCAGTTAGACTTGGCCATGGGGTTTCATTAGTTGAGGGTGGCCGAGGACAATATAGACAAGACCGCTTTCAGAACTTCATATGGTTTCTTTGAGTGGCTAGTCATGCCTTTTGGGTTTACGAATGCACCCGCGTATATTGTGGATCTGATGAGTAGGGTGTTTCAGGAGTTTATAAATAAGTTCGTTGTGGTCTTTGTAGATGACATTCTGATCTTCCCGAAGAGAAAGGAAGAGAATGCCCTACATTTAGGAGAGATGTTGAGGACTCTCCGAGCGCACCAGCTTAAGGCGAAGTTCTCCAAATGTCACTTTTGGAGAGAGGAAGTAAGATTGCTAGGGAATGTGGTCTCCAAGGATGGGATAGCGGTAGATTCCACGAATGTAATTGCGCAAGATTGGAAGATTCCAAAGAATGCAATGGAGGTGAAGAGTTTTCTCGGTTTAGCAGGCTATTGTAGGAAGTTTATTAAGGACTTCACAAAGATATCATCCCCACTCACAAGACTGACCAAGAAGAATCTGACCTTTTTTGGAAGCATGTACTGTGAGGATGTTTTTCAGCGGTTAAAGAGGACGGTGACAACAGCCCTAGTCTTGACTTTGCCTAACGGGAACAAAGTGTTCACAATGTACACTGATGTATGTGGCACAAGATTCGGTGCCATCTTAATGCAAGAGGGAAGGGTAGTATGTTATGGTGGTAGACAGTTGAGGGTTTATGAGAAGAACTGCCTTACCCATGATTTTGAGTTGGCTTCTATAGTATTCACGCTTAAGACTTAGCGACATTATCTACTTGGAGAGAGGTTCGAGTTGTAAACAGATCATATATCCCTCAGGTATCTGTTCTCGCAAAGGGATCTCAACTTGAGATAGCAGAGATGAATAAAGTTCCTAGCGTCCTATGATTTTGAGATTACTTATACCCCTGGCAAGGGTAATGTGGTGGTGGACATGTTGAGTAGGCAGAGGATGACTTTGAGTCCTCTATTTGTAGAGAGGCAGAGTTTGGAGTACGTATCGACCTTCAATTTTAGGCCATCTACGGATCTAACACCTGGTTTGTTGGCATCCTTAGAGGCGCGACCTACTCTTATGGATCAGATAAGATCTTCGCAACGAGAGGACCCACGGATAGCATACATCTTGGACAGGCTCAGTAGAGGGGAGACTTCTAGTCACCTCATTAGATATTCCATGGATGCTTGAGGGTGGTTGTGACAGGATGGAAAGCTTTGTGTTCCCTAAGGTGGGAGTTTGTTGAAGACAGTCCTTGAGGAAGCCCATCATTCTAGGATGACTATCCATCCGGGCGGTGATAAGATGTACAGAGATATGAAGAGGGATTTCTTTTTGGTTGGGATGAAGAAAGATGTGGTGGAGTTTGTCTCTCGATGTTTAGTATGCCAGCAAGTTAATGCTGAACAAAGGAATCCCGACGGTTTGCTTTATCCTTTGGAAGTCCCACAATGGAAGTGGATAGCATCCATGGATTTCATCGATGATTTTCCTAGATCGAGGAAGGGCAACACTAGTGTTTGGGTTATAGTAGACAGGCTTACTAAGAGCGCTCATTTCATTCCTGTTAAGAGTAAGAGAACGGAAGCATGGTTGGCATTAGTTTATCTTCGTGAGATAGTCCGTTTACATGGAGTAACTTCTAGCATTGTGAGTGATCATGACCCTATCTTCACTAGTGAGTTCTGGAAGAGCCTATAAGAGAGATTAGGTACACAGTTATGTTTGAGCACCGCATATCACCCTCAGACCGATGGGTAGATTGAGATGGTGAATAGAGTTATTGAGGATCTTTTGAGTTGTGTATCCTAGACTTCGGAGGGACTTAGGAGGAGCATCTTCCATTGGTTGAGTTCGCCTACAACAACAGTTATCAGGCTAGTATAGGTATGGCACCCTTCGAGGCATTGTATGGAGACCTTGTAGATCACCGACTTTTTGGTGGGAGTCTAAGATAGGCTTCTACTTGGACCCGAGATGATTAGAGAAGTTTCAGAAAAGGTTGATCTTATCCGCAGACGCATGAAGACAGCTTAGGACAGGCAGAAGTCCTATGCCGATAGGAGAAGGACTGATATTGAGTTTGAGGCGGGAGACATGTTTTTCATCAAAGTATCACCTCTAAGGAATGTGGTTCGCTTTGGATCTGTAGGGAAATTGGCGCCAAGGTTTGTAGGCCCATTTCCTATAGTGGAAAGGATAGTACAAATGGCCAATAGGTTGCAGCTACCAAAGAAATTAGCAGGTGTTCATGATGTTTTCCACGTTTCTCATTTGCGGAAATGTCTGCACAATACAACAGAGATGATTGAGCCGGAGGAAGTAGAGGTAGAATGGGAGGCGACAGTTAGACAAGTTCCTACCTGTATACTTGGATCAAAGGTTAAGAAGCTTCGTAATAGAGAGGTCAAGCTGATGAAAGTACAATAGGGAGAAAACCAAGAAGATGCAACGTGGGAGGTTTAAGACAAAATTGGAGCTTTATACCCTTTTCTTTTCAAGGGTATGTTCTTAACTACTTTTCTTCTTTTTTCCAAGGTTTTATTCATACTTTCTTATGTCATTTGAGTATATCCTATCGATCGAATCTTTGACCTTTAGGTAGAAAACCAACGGACGTAAACATGTGTTTGAAATATGTTATGTTTGATGGATGCAAGTGTTTTCTCATGGATGCATACACACACACACACTAGGAACTAGATCGGCTCAAAGCACTCTCATACTGCATATGGATGTATGTGCATTTTTTTCTCTTTTATGGATGGAAATGGATGTATCATCGTATGGATGTTGCATTTGGACGAATGAATGTGCACACATATAGCATTTACATGATATACTAGGACTGTTTGCATACGTGTTGGATTCACGACACTAACATACATTGCATTGAGGAGGCCGACTGAATCAGTAGACCGCTTGATTTTTTTCGCATGAGCATAGGGACATATACACACACGTTTGCATATGTTTATATAAGCATTATAAATATCTTAAGGATAATGTATGCCTCTGATTGATGGATGAGTAGATGGTTGATTGATGTTAGGATAAACATTATGCTTAACTTAGAGATTTCGGGGACGAAATCCTTTAAGTAGGGGGTAATGTAACACCCCGTAATTTTAAAGGACATTATAATGATAAACTAAGGAACACTTAATTAAATATTGGGAATTAAGTAATCTCAGAATACTGGTTAAGATAGACTCCAAAGTTTTCATAAAATAGGCATCATATGAGAAAGTTATTAAGATTAGAAGTTTGTATACGTATAAGAGAATTATATATATAATAGCTCAGAATTTTCAAAATGATTCAAACCAACGAGCGAAAAAACTAGGCGGGAACCTGACCCGTTGGGTCTGACCCACACCTGGGCTGGGTCGACCCAAGGCCACGTATGTTGACCTATAGGTCGACCCAGGTGAGGGTGGGTCGACCCAATAGGGATATGGCCAAATTCTTTTTCCTGAATCGAGACTGATTTCTTGACCGAGTCCGTTGGCAAAAGGCTATATATATATATATATATATATATATGACAACATTTTTATTGTTTTCTACACCTAAAAGCAATGGAGTCAATGTGATGTTGCTCCAGCTTGGATTGAATCAGACTATCTTCTTCAATAACAACCTATATTCATACAAGAATCTCTTCTGCAACTTCAGTATATTATTCTCTGTTCTTTAGATCCAATCTCTGTGAGTTTATGTTAATTTTAAATATAAAAATTTAACAGTAACTGTAACACCCCGTATTTTCTGTGATCATATAAGTAACAAATCGGAGAATAATTAAATTATAAAATAAGAATCAAGGGAAACGGGTTGCGCCATTATGTTTGTCTAGAAATTCTTCTTAGAAACGAGTCCGAGTTTTCGAGAAACGGAGTCCGTATGAGGGAGATATGGCCCTCCGAAGTTTCAGAGAATTTCAGAATCGAAAACAGCTCGAAAATTCGAATTCAAATTCAAAATCCCAGAACAGGCTGGGCGGGAAAATTCCCGCCTATGGACCAGGTCGACCTGGGGGTCGACCAAAGTGTCGACCTCTTAGGGGCCAGGTCGACCGTAGTGTCGACCTGTCGACCTGGCTAGACCGTAGTGTCGACCATAGTGTCGACCTGGGGGTCGACCTGCTCCCGAAACCCACTTTCTGAACCTGATGCATTCTGTTGTATTTAGACTCGTTTTCTGTCTGGATTCGTCCGCCTAATCCTATATAAACTCAACCCTAGCCTCGTTCTCTCCACACCATTTCATTCTGTCTATACTCTGCCTCTGTTCTAATTAAAAATAAAAATGGCGTCGCTACTCTACTGGAATCAAAACTTGGACTGATGCATCTTCTTCCAACCTGAATAGAATTAAAAGCTAAATCAAATCTCAAATCAAAGTTTAGAGCTACAACAACAATTAAAGAAGAGTAATTCAGCCTTTCTGCATCAACACTAGTTTATTTCCTTTCCTAAAACCACGAAAGGCAAGTACAGTTATTTTCCGCTATAAACTGTAATTATAATTGTGACATGATTATAAATCTGAATCTGTGGTTATGTATATTCTTATCTGTCAGATCTGTTTTTCTGTGACTATTCTGTACCTCTTTCTTCTTTTTGTTCTATAGCCAGGCTACTACGAGCCTGCGCCTCATCTCATAAGAGATTAACGCACGAACGCTAAATTTTGGGACAAATAATAATGCATAATTGGACATGAAACTGTTGCCTACGGGACTATTGGCTATGACTATGATTCATTGACTATAAGACTATTGCCTATGACTATGATTCAATGACTATGAGACTATTGCCTATGACTATGATTCATGACTATGAGACTATTGCCTATGACATTGAATAAGAAACTATTGTAATTAGCCACCCATGACTATTTTGGTTAGTTGCCTATAACTATTGTAGTTAGTTTCTTATGCCTATTCCCTTAATGATGTTAGATCTTATATTTAGTATGTAACTTTGCTAGTTTATTCCCATTCACTGTTATGTACACCGAGCCTATAGGGCCATTTCATGAGTATTTAGAGAACTTGTGGAAACATGTTATACGGGGATTGGGCGTAGCTTAATTTAGTAAATCTAGCATAGCAAATATGTTGGCATAATCTGAGTTGGCTATAATAGAGAATGATTTACATGTGTATTAGTCTTGGACATAAAGGGTGAACTAGAATATTAAATCTAGTTTTGACATGAACTGTAAATGGGAATATTAAGGCTAAAATTTGGGGCATATATTGTATTATGAATTATGACCTTGATTTAGGCATGTAAGTTTAGGCTAAATTTATGATTAGGCAAGATAGGTAAATAGAGTTTTAGATATATATATATATAATCTGCTAAATCTGTTAAATTGCCTAATCCGTTATCTGCTAAAACTGTTGAATTGCCTAAACTGCTAGATCTGTTATCTGCTAAATCTGTTGAATCGCTTAAATGGCTAGATTTGCTACCTGTTGAATTGTATGATCTGTTGAAACTAGATAATGGTAATATGAGTATGGAAATCCGTAGGCTCGACCTAAGAATTGGTAGAACATGGAAATTTGATTAATCTGTTATATCCTATGAAGAAGTTTAATCTGTTAAATAAACAGAATTAGTCTTATATCTGAAAAATCTGTATTGGAATGAATTGGTTATGACACGAGGTTAGACTCTGTTTGCGGTAGAAGCCTACCCGGAACCAACCGGCTTAACCAGCAACCGCAAACTGTCAGTCTAATGTGAGAGGTCGTAGGCATAACTAAAATATGCTTAGACACGAGGTTAGGTTTGGCTTGTGGCAGAAGTCTGCCCGGAACCGCCCGGCGTATCCAGCGGCCACAAGCTACCGACCTAATGTGAGAGGTCTGTGCATTAATATTTAATTAATGCAAATCTGGGATAAATATGATGTCTAAAACGTGGTGGGTGGATAGGGTTGAACCAATTGGACTAATGAATTTAACAAACCCGTTTCGTCAATCTATAGGCCCAATTACAAAGTTAGACAAATCTGTGAATCTGTTAAATCCGTATATCTGATCTGTTAGTCTGAAAACTTGTCTGATCTGTGAACTAGTTGATCTGAACTCTGCATGTCTAAATTTGTAAACAAGTTAATCTGAAATCTGTTAGTCTGGGGACACAAGGTTAGGAGGGAAATTACTTGTGTCATCTGTTGTTTAGGACCCATATTAGTCAGTAACCCTTTCTGGTATCAAAATTTTGACCCAACAATAGGTAGGGTCCGGACACGCTTACTGAACTAATTATAAGTGGTTCATTCTGATAATGGCGAGGGGTGTTGATGGTGCGTTCCAACCGGGTCATGTGTGTGCATGGATCCCGGTCTGCCTCTGAGTATGTAAGACGCCGTGACATCTGTAAATAGGTCTGTGCCAATTGGTTGTCACTTTAGGGAGTGATACACCCTACTATGGAGCCGACACAGGGTATTTATGTATTAGGGAGCCGATCGCTTGGGGTAGGATTTTAGGGTACACTTAGTTCTGTCTGTTTCTGTTGGTACCGTCTGTTTCTGTTGGGTGGCAACACCTGTCTGCATGGTACCGTCTGTTCGGGTGGTAAAGGCCCATTTACTAGTGTACACCTAATTCTACATTATGTTTCCATAGGGATTAATCTGTTTCTGTTTCTGTACCTTTTGTTCGGGTGGTAAAGGCCCATTATTAGCATTCTGTTTCTGTCTGTTTCTGTTCAGGTGGTAAAAGCCCATTATTAGCATTCTGTTTCTATCTGTTTCTGTTCGGGTGGTAAAGGCCCATTATTAGCATTCTGTTTCTGTCTATTTCTGTTCGGGTGGTAAAGGCCCATTATTAGCATTCTGTTTCTGTCTGTTTCTGTTGGGGTGGTAAATGCCCGTTACTAGCATTCTCTTCTGTGGAAATCATTCTGTTCCCGTTTCTGTTTCAGTTTAGACATTAGGCTGACACCTAATCCTGTTATACTAGTATTAGTGCGGAGAAATGAAAAGTAATATTATTCTGTTTCTTCTATTTAACATAAGTACATCTGCTGCTCCTGTTACCGTTATCTCTCATCCAGTTTTATTTGCATGCCATGATTATTATTATCTGTTCATATGCTGAAAGTCACTGGACTTGCCAGACATTATGTCTGACCTTGCTTGTTTTCGCCCCTTTTTCTTCCGTCCCCTCCCCCTAGGTTTTCCAAGGAGGGAATACTTTAGCTTGATCCGGATTTCTTCTGCTTGAAGTACTTAGAGTGCTTAAAGTATGGCTTGACTCCTTATGGCAGCTTCTGTGGGGATTATGATTTTACAGTTTTGTACTCTGATGATTTTCTGAACAAGACTGATATTTATGTACTTGAGTTTTTGGTAAAGATGTAACCAAACTGATTTCTGTTTTAAAGTGTAATAAAGTTATAATTTCTCTAGTATTGTTTATCTGTCTTGAAATTTCTGTTCTGTCTACTAAAACGCTCCACCAAAGTTAAGGCATTCCCTTTGTGAGTGTCCTTAATGGAGGTGGGGTGTTACAGTAACCCTGACATGTTTATAAATTTGGATCTAAATCTATACCTGTTAAGAATCTGATTCATACCTAAACAGTTCTGCTATTACATGTATTCTTCTGTACACCTGATCTGCTGTTTAGTTCTTATATGCCTATTTCTTATATGCCTATTTCTGCTATCATATGCCCATCTCTGTTATATATGCTTGCTTTTTTATATGCCTATTCTGTTTTTCTCTCTCTCTCTCTCTCATTCCCTTTTTATTTTTATAGCCTTGGCTACCTTCGAGCCTAGGCTTATATCATTGAAATACGCATACGAATGAAATTGGGATAAATTGGGGGAATGATTAGGAATGACAACTTGGGGGCATAACCTATAATGTGAAATATGGCTAAAAAAATTTGGGGCATACGTTTTACTGTGAATTATGACTGGAATTTGGGGCTTATGAATCTATAGGCTAAATTTAAGACTAAGCGAAACATGTTAATGGAACTGTAAATAACTTGTGAAACCTGTTTAAATCTGTTAGGGTCATGTAAACTTGTTTACTCTGTTGGGGTTAAGTTAAGTAAATCTGTTTGATCTGTTAGGGTTATGTAAACCTGTTTAATCTATTGGGGAAAAAATAAACCTGCTAACCTATGAAACTTAACATGTTAATACGTGGGGTTTAGGATAACCTATTAACATGTAGGTTTAACCCGTTAAAAATCCTAATTGGTTTTAGGACACAAGTATAGAGGTTTGACTTGTGTCATATGCTGTGTGGGACCCATATCAGTCAATAACCCATTCTGGTATTAAACGGGGACCCTGCACTAGGTAGGTTTCAGGGCACGCACACTGAACTGATTATAAGAGGTTCATCTGAAAGGGGGTGTGTACTGGCGCGTTTAAACAGAGTCATGTGCGTGTATGGGTCCGGCTTGCCTGTGAAAATAAGCTGACGTAGCACCAGTAAATAGGTTTGTGTCCTTCTGTAGGTTGCCACTTTAGGAAGTAATACACCCTACTGTAGGGCCGACACAGGGTATTTACGAGTTAGGGAGCCGATCGATTAGGGGATAGTAATTAGGGTACATCTAGTCCTGTCTGTTTCTGTGGGGTACCGGTATTTCTATTCGAGGTAACACCCATTATTTTTGTTTAGGTACCGGTTATTTCTGTTTGGGGTAAAACCTGTTACTAGAGTACACCTAGAACTTTCATTATCTTTCTTTTGGGATCATTATGTTTTTGTTAAGTAATTAGGGGATTCCTAATCCCTTCATATATATGTTATACTAGTATTGGTGCAGAGAAAAGTATTTGAGAAGCATAATCTACTCTATTTATTTTGTTATTTCTGTTCAGTTTGTTTATACCTATTATATCCAACTGTTGTCTCTCATCCAGTTTATATGTATGTCATGGTACTTTTACTTCTTTATATGCTAAAATTCACTGGACGGACCAAACTTTATGTCTAACCCATTTTGTTCCCTTTTCTATCTCTTTTTATCCCCCCTTCCCTCAGGTTCTCAGGGTGGGAACGCTCAGACTTGATTAGGATTCTCTCTTCTGTTTCTGCTTGGACCTGGATCTGCTTTGATGTATCACTTTGAATACTTGTCTACTTTTTTATGGCTACATATGAGGATTACGATTTTTCATTTCTGTACTTTGATGGTTTTTAGCGCAAGACAAATGTTTTTATTTGATGTATTTTTTTCCAGTATTTCAGTTTGATGTTGTAACTGGATTTTGAGATCAAGACGTTTTCTATCAGAAAATAAAGTTTTAAATTTCCGTTGCTATTTTATACATATCTGTCTTGTGAGATTATATTCTGTTTACCCATAACGCTTCACGGAACTTAATGCATTTTGATAAAGAGTGACATTAAGGGACGTGGGGTGTCATAGTTGGTCAATACAAATGGCATCACCAGCCACTCAAAGAAACCAGATGGTGTCCTAAAAGCAGTCTTTGGCACATTATCCTTCGCCAAATCCATTTGGGAAAACACCTTTGTTTCCTGAAGTTGATCGAACAAATCATCTATCATCGGCAGTGGATACTTATTCTTCTTGGTCACCTTGTTCAACTCACAATAATCACACACACAATCTCAAAGATCCATCAACCTTGTTGCAAACACAACTGGTGCACCCCATTCAGACACGCTCCTCCGAATGAATCCTTTTCCCAAAAAGTCACGTACTTGTAACTCTAACTTTCGTTATTCCTTAGGCGCCATCCGCCTAAGAGGCATGGCGATAAGTCTAGCACCTTCAACCAAATCAATCCTGAACTCAATCGCTTGATGCAGCGACAACCCTTTTACTTCTTCAAAGAAATCATCAAACTCACTAACGATCGACACAGATGACAAGTCTTCCCATGGAATTACAATTGAATACAAAACGCTTATGAAGACCCCATCTTCTGGCTTACATTGAATCACAACCATTTGCCCTTCCACATTCCCGACTGACACCTCAAGCTTCTCGCAATCCACTTTTTCCGCATACCTCTTGAGCCAGTCCACACCCAAAATAATCCCAAACCCATCGAAGTTCAAAACAAAGCAATCACATACAAAGGAGCAACTATGACTTGACAACACTAGACCACGACACAACATACAAAGACTCGATGAACCCCTGACTAGATTAGTTACGATCAATGGTCTATCACAAATCTCAGGTTCCGAACCCAAGCGGTACACAAGCTCATTACAAATGCAAGAATGCGATGCTCCAGTACCAAACAACACTCGAACTGAAACACCTCTGATAGAATGAGTACCTTGAACAACAACACTCTTCCCTGTCTCCCCTGCCGTCGGATTACACGAAGAAGATGACATAGCTTCCAAAGCATAATCCTTCACAATCTGCTTACCCTTAGCTGGTTCTGGACAATCCTTCTTGTTATGCCCAGACTTCCCACAGTTAAAGCACTTCCTTTCAGCTTTCAGATTCTTGCAATCCGTAAAAAAATGTCCCTTTCTGCTGACAGTTGAAACATATTCCCTCGCTTCTCTGCTTCTTATGACCATCTTTTCCTTTCTATTGTTGCTGCTTCCACTTTTTGTTATTATCACTTTGTTGTGGTTTCGGTTCCTTTTTAGCTGCAACAACACTCTCTTCCTTGAGAAACAAACTCTCATGCCTTAAAGATTTCTCGGCGATCATCTCATAAGTGTCATCCAAATGATCAACCAGCTGTCTCCCAAGGTATTTGTCCCAGTCCATGACGGACTTCCCATTCTTATGACTCATACGTGTCATCCAAATTTCTGACTCCAACTACTTACAACTCAATGATTTACTACAACACTGATTGTTCACATATGCAGATATTCCTCACTATATCACTTTGTTCACTCATTACATATGCAATTTCAATTTATACAGACACTAACACTAACAAAATATATATCGAGCTGAATGCGAGCTGAGAAGTGGGTCGAGGAGCAGCGCCGAGTGGGGTTCCGGGACCCCCACAGTCCCAGTGGCGATTGAGCTGATAGGTCGAACAAATGGACACTGCCCGATTCACCCGATTTCAGAAGACCAGGCCTTCTTTGAAACACTACACACCAAGTTTGTCATCACCCAAATCCTTAAACAACAACAACAATCATTAAACTTCAAAACTTCCACTTCTGTAACACACTTTCATCCTCTATGACCACAAAAACATTATGTCCCTTTGCCTACACTTATTCTCCTTCAGCCACCTCAAAACATACCCTGCATACTGCTATCAAAACTGCACATCATCGCATACCCTACATGCAACACCCCTTCTTCTGTAGTTTATAAGTTCCATTCCAGTTCCAAATAATAGGATATGATCACGCCTAGTAATACATGAATATCAAGTTTTATCGAACAAAACCAATAAACAATTGGATGTAGTGCAATTAAAAAACAAGAGGATGCATACATACGAGTTTGTATGCTGTTTCATTCCAGTTCCAAACAATAGGATCCTTAGTTCTCGATTTAGCTGCAATAAGATTCAAGTAAAGGCCATTAAGTACTGCACATACATACATACAATGCATTGATGTATTTTGATCAATAAAATAAGCTTACTTGATTTCCTTTAAATAATTCAGACCAGTTCTTCATGGTTACAAGTGTGTATGTTGTTTCATTTGGCAAGTTGAATGTTAAACTGGAGAGAGACCAAAGTGCAGCATATACAAGTGCACAACAACTCAATAAACTCACAAGCAAGTCAGCAGCAATTCGAACAACTCAATAAACTCCCAGAGTTTATCTTTGAATATGCAAATATATTGATTTGCCCAAAATTCATCTTCCATTAATCAACATATAATTTCAGAAATTTAATTCCCTAAAATCTAATTCCAGTCGAGTCATTCATCACAAATTAAATTCCATAAAGTTTGAATATTTCAAATTCGACAAAACCGGAGCTACAAATCACAACCAAATCTAATGTTGAAATCAGAGATTATTTAGGGATTCGAAACCCTATAAATTCACATGAATTCATAATAGGAAAAGGTGGGATTGAAATCGAATAACAAAATAATCATAAGTAAAAAGAGGAAAAATCACATACTAATTTTAGATCGATTTCATCTCAACAAGACTAGGATCAAAGATTATCGGAGCACCAGTAGCATTCGAGAAATCGATGATGAGGGGAGCAGTTGTAATTCGAAGCAATCAGAGGATCGTCTCAAATTAAAGAAGCTGAAGTCGCGATTTGTTGAAGAGGGAAAAACCCTAGTTTTCGATCGGCCATTAAAGTGGAAGCCGACAGTATTTTTTCTCAAGTGAAAATAGCATGAATTATGTTCCAGTGGGAAAATAAAAATTTGGGGCAAAGAAGCTGAGGTGATGAAGGAAAATCAGAATGATGTGGATCGGTAACGTGGACCATTGGATCGTGTTGATGCAGATTGATAATTTTATTCACGCGGCTACTGCAACACATGATTGATATCTATGCTAACACATTGAAGCATGTGTTGCAATAGACAAAAGTCAGCATAGCTCTGGAAACATTTTAACTAGCAATAGCATGGATTTTCGTTGCAGTAGGGGCATAGTGATAGCTTGAAATCGATGAATCTCTAATTCGGACAGTGAAGAACGGTCTTCAAATCAACTAATTTGATGTGATTTACTCTTTCTTGATGTTGATCTTCAATCTTCTAATGTAGATCTAAGAATTTAATGGAGTGGAGGTGTATTTGGTTGGGCAAGGATAATTTTGAGCTCAACCAAATGATAGAAATGAAAAAACTAAACCATTCTCCTCACCTCTACCCCTCTATTTATAGCCAACAGCCCCTAGCCTTAATGAGCCTCACTTATCAGCCCACTAATGAATAATTAGTCTATCCAGCAATTGTGTTGCGCTGAAACAGTGATGCCTTCCAAACCGCTCAACCAAATCTTTAATCCGACCACTCTACAGAATTGGAGACACCATTTCCTTTCCAATGAAATCAATCCCAACACCTGATTTGATTCCATTCAAAAGTTATTCCCTATACAAAACTAACATGGGCAAAATGGTCACAAATAAAATTGATAAAAATTATGGACTTTTCTCACATCCCGATAAACAACATATCAAAATATGAGAATGGTTTGACCCTTATAGAATTAAATAAAAATATTTTACAATCCTCCAATACGTAAAATGCGAGTCGTTGGAACAAGCACTTTTATGGCGATAGGCGATTCTCTTCGCCTGTTTTCGTCATGCGTGAGTTTCCCCTACCATAATTTCATCTTTACTTAAAATTGATTTTCTACAATGATTCCATATCGTTCGCGATTTGTTTTTTTAACCTTCAACGAATTCTTTTTTGGTTGATAATCCATATTTTGTTTCATCCAATTTCCACAAGCAAAAGTTAGAATTGATTTTTCATCGCCTCAAGCGGTTACGTTTATCCAATTCCTGATCTTCGCATCGCCCTATTCCAGATCTACGAATTTATTCCAGATCAAGCAACCTCTCGTATCATACTTACTGCAGATCCATCCTATATCAGGTGAAAATTTGTTTGAAAATAGGGGATTAAGCCATTGGAGGAGTTGAGATATGGCATCGCCGACGTGAGTGCAAGTTCACTTCCGACTCCTCATAACCAATCTGCTAGTTTTTCATCATTTTCGTGTTTGTGGTATAATATATGGGCTGATTCTATTTAGTGCCTGTGATTTTGGGTGGTTATCGATCTGTTGGTTTAATAGATTGCCGTAGTTTTATCTCGTAGGAATAAACTTACTAATGTTGAACTTGGTTTGGATTTTTGGTTTATTGGTGATCATGGAGTCAGATTCGTATTTTATTAGTGTTGATTGCAGCACACCTTAGGCGGATTTAAATATATTGGTTAATATGCAATCTGACTGATGTAAATTTACTAAAGCCTGGCCTCTTCGTAACATTCACCTCAAAATTGTTCACGGTATTTACAGTTTCCCCAATAACCTATTTAATCTCATATGGATTTTGGGCTTTTAATATTTGGATGCAGAAGATTTATACCAAATCCATATCAGTTTTACAAATTCATATGGTGTTGAATAACAAGATTTTGATCGATGCCAACGAATGAAGCTACTATAGGAATCGAATCATAAAGATAAGGTTTTATATATATATATATGTACATCGAGTCATGTTAGAATTATGTTAAAATCTATCCGTAAGTATACGCGAATGTGCTAATCAAGTTATATATATACATACATACATACATACATACATATATATGATTAAAAACCTTCAAAGGCCAGATATGTGCAGAAACTGGCCTACCAGTCGATTGGTAGGAAATGGACCAGTCGACTGGTCAAGTTGTTTCTACATATAACAGCAAGTTTTGATAAAATAAATTTATATGATTTAACTCTACCAGTCAACTGATGATTTTTAACCAGTCGACTGATTCGACCCAGAAACTATTTTGTGAAGATTCGCCATCCTTTATGAAGAGATTCATCTTCATTAATCAAAGGAAATAGACATAACTTTTTATGGAAACTATTCATGAAGGGTTTCTACTCTTATACCATTACATAAACAGGTTTAATCATGTTTTACAATCACCTAATCTATCCGAATTTTATTGATTTTTCTAATCATCATTCTATTCTCTCCATTTACATTCTTTGCTAATAAAAGCTCTCCAATTCAAATACTTGTTGAATCCATGAATCAATTTAATATCATTTGATTCAACAAGTTATATTCTTCCTTTAATCTTCGCATTCAAAGCATATACTCGAGGATCAGATTATAGGAAGGTTGTACTTAAACTATTGGCTATCCGTGGTGATTCAAGAACACAAATCAGAAGTCAAACACTTGTAATTGTTGAAGACCTGTGTAGTTGCTTAGGCGAGAGGCATCCTTGTTGGGGCTCGGGTGTACTGACGTATTCCTCCAGGTTAAGAGAGGGCATTGTTAGTGAATTTCGAAGAGAAGCTTCGGGACTAGACGTAGGGCGGGAAGTCCAAACCAGTATAAAAATTCGTGGTGTCACTTTACTTTACTTTCTGCATTTACTTTGCTTGTGATATATCTCCGTAACTTAGATTTTATTTGCTTAACTATTACATATTATTTAGCTAGCATATCACATATATTTCCGCTGTATCCATATAGATCCTTTAAGTTGTATACATCGACTCTTTTCAATTGGTATCAGAGCAAGGCCATCATATAACCGTAAAACCATTATTTGATATTTAGATAATATTGATAATAACACTAGCACTAGCAATAGCACCGGATATTCTGAAGGTCAGTCAACTGTTTGACCACCCTTCTTTAATGGCATGAAGTATAGTTACTGGGCTATACGAATGAGAATATACATGCAAGCAAACAGTTATGATGCATGGAATAACACTCAAAAAGAGTATACATGACCTACTACCGCATACATTGAATGGTCAAGTATGGAGAAAAATGAAGCTACTGCAAATGCTAAGGCCATGAACATGATACATTGTGCTCTAGATAGAAATGAGTTCAATCGGATTTGTATGTGCAACACTGCATATGAAATCTGGAGAACACTTAAAATCACTCATGAAGGCACTAACAAAGTTAAACAAAGTAAAATATCTATGCTCAAGAATCAGTTTCAAAATTTTAAGATGAATGAAAACGAATCCATAAAAGATATGTATTCATGTTTTCAGAATATTTATCATTCTTTATTAGGACTAGGAGAAAAATATTCTGACTTTGACATAGTTTCAAAAAATTTGAATTCTTTAACGGATGAATGGGAGAGAAAAGTATTAGCTATCGAAGAAGCTAATGATCTCTCTACCATGAAACCGGAAGAGTTAATTGGTAATCTAATGTCTTATGAAGTGAATTTGAAGGCAAAGAAAGCGTAGGTACAAGATAAGAAAATTTTAGCTTTCCATGCAGAAAAAGAAGATTCTGATTCAGATGAAGAAGATTTAGCATTTGTTGTCAAGAATTTTAGAAAGTTTCTAAAATAAAGAAAAAGTCAAAGCAAAAATATAAAGAAGAATTCATCAAAAGAACCTGATCCTGCTCTAGTAGAATGCTTCAACTATCACAAGACCGGACACTATCAAAAGAACTGTCCAAAGCTAAAGAGAAATCGCAAAAATGAAAAATCAAAGAAACGAGCTTTTTCAGTCACTTGGGAAAAATCGGATTCATCTTCTGAAAGTGATAGCGACAGCGGTAGTGAGCAAGCAAACATGTGCTTTATGGCTAAAGACAATGATGTAAGTGATTTTACTTTTGATGAATTAGTAGAAATTAATACTGAAATCTTAGAATCTAGGAAAATGTTCAAAAGAAAATTTAAACAAGCTAACGAAGATAAAAACAAAGCCGAATTTGAGAGAGACCTTTTGAAAGATGAAAAAGAAATCTTAGAAGAAGAAATTAGAAAATTACAAGATTCTCTTTCAAATGCAAATTCTCAAATTTCTTTGTTGAGTCAAGAATTAGAAATTCAAAAGAATAATACGGATTTATTTGTTTCTGAAAATCATGATTTAAATAATAAAGTTAATATTATAGAGTTAGAGAACTCTAGTTTAAAAACAAGTTAGAAAATATTTCTAAAAATGTAAATAATTTTAACAAGGGTAGAGATAATTTATCTGAGATTTTAGAGAATTCTCAATCGGTTTTTAATAAAAAAATGACTTGGATATGATAATAAAATAAATTCAAAAAGGAAATACAGTTCAAAAAGGAACACCAATTCAAAATTTTCTAATATTAAACCAAAAAATTCTGGTAGTAAATTAAATACTTCTACTGAGAAGAATTATTCAGATAATATTAGTACATGGATTCCAAAGACAAATAATATTCTTATTAGGAATAAATATATTAAAAACTTTTTAGATTTTGTTCATTATAATAGTAATTATTTTCAAAAAGGAACCTAAGCCGTCTTAGGTTTGGCTTCCTAAGACTTAACCCTTAAGACCCTAACGGAGGAAGTGGGTACCAATTAAATTTTTGATTTATTTTTTTGCACGTCCCACTTGATAAAAACAGAGGAAAATAGATATTAGACAGTGGTTGCTCAAAACATATGACAGGAGACAAAGAAATGCTATCAAATATCACTTACTCAAAAGGAGGTACTATCACATTTGGAGATAATTCCAAAGGATATATCACTGGTAAAGGTGATGAAAGCAATTGCAGTATATCCACTTCACCTCTTATTTCAGATGTTTTATTAGTTAAGAATTTAAAACACAATTTATTGAGTATAAGTTAATTGTGTGATAAAGGTTTTAAAATAACATTTTCTGAAAATAAATGTAGTATATTTGATTCAAATCAAAATCTTATTTTTGAAGGAAATAGAGACAAAAATATTTATATTTTAAATATGGCAATTAATAATAATCCGAGCATGTGTTTATTAGCCAAAGATAATGATCCTTGGTTATGGCACAAACGATTTTGCCATATTAACTTTAAAATAATAAACAAATTATCTAAAAATGATCTTGTAAGAGGATTACCCAAAATAAAATTCAAAACTGAAAATTTATGCGATTCTTGTCAACTCAGAAAGTTAAAAAAATCCTCTTTTAAATCTAAAAAGGTTATATCAACTATAACACCCCACCTCCGCTAGGGTCACTCACAAAGGGAATGCACTAGTTTTGGAGGAGCGTTATCGAGGTAAACAAATACAGAAATATTACAAGATAGAACATAAATAAAACACCGGAAGAATCAAAAGATAAATTTCATTACTTTCAAAATAGTCAAATCCTTTTTCATTCAAAGTAACTAATAGCCAAAGTCATTATTTTCCATTACAACAAATTCTGTCTTGCATAAATAAAGAAGCATAAACTTGAAAAAAAACAAAAGGAGCTTAATTCCCCAAAGGTAGCAGAAATGCAGCCATAACATAGCTCAAGATCAAACCGTACATGAGCTGAACCGAAAGCAAGTGAAATCCAAGCTAAGTGCTAGAGTTTCCTCCCTGAGAACCTGGGGGGGGGGGACGGAAGAAAAAAGGCGAAAGAAAACGGGTCAGTCATAAAGACTGGTAAGTCCAAGTGACTTTCAGCATAAAAACAGATAAAGGTAACATGACATGTATAAACTGAAAGTAATCATATCGATGATGACAAGATAGGAAATATAGACTAAGATAACATGATAAATCAAGTACAAATCAAGTATAGCATCACATATTCAAGGTTCGCTGCATCAATTGTACTAGAATTCCAAACCCATGTCTTATATTAATCATGAAATAATCCCTTGGCCCAATATCACGAATGACCCATTACAGGGTCCAACGAAACGATCCACTACTCGATCGGCTCCCTACAAGTTCTAGCCCGTCATGTGTCTGTGTCATACGGCCCTATCACGAATGTAGTCACCTGTGCTAGGTCCACCATAGGGTGTATCAAGCCCTATGGTGCCAACCACCGACATGAATCAAGAATGCACAGTAAACCTACCGATGCCCAATGCCTGCTTTTTCAACTCCGGACCACGTGCACGACCATAGCCCGCCTGAACCTACACTGGCACACCAACACAGCCGTCGTTCTGGTCCCTTACAATCAGCCCAGTAATCGTGCCCCACCCTGCCTAGTTCCAGGGTACCATGATACATCTAGTGGGTTACTACTGAAATGGACCGCGTAACTAGGGTTTCCGTCCAGCAGGTTAAGTGTTGTCATTTAAATTCGAGACTTAACCCTTATCAGTCTAGCATGTCAAATTGGCTAAGCGTTGTCATTTAAGTTCGTGACTTAGCCCTACAATTCACATGTCAAGTTGGTTAGGTGTTGTCGTTCAAGTTCATGACCTAACCGCACCAATCATGTCTCAAGTTGGTTAAGTGTTGTCTTTCATGTTCATGACTTAACCCTATCATGTGGCATTAATTCATTAATGCACTCCAACCTCTCACATTAGACCTATTGTTGTGGTCACTGGATATGCCGTGCGGTTCCGGGCAGATTTACACCACAACTCAGTCTAACCTCGGGTTTCAAGCGCGATATGACCAACTACTCACATTGGATCCTATTGTCTGTAGTCACTGGATTTGCCGGGCGGTTCCGGGCAGATTTACACTGCAAACTCAACCCAACCTCGAGTTGGCCATTTTCAAGTTCATTCTAGTGTCATGTCCATGTTCAAGTTTTCATGTTGAGTTCCTGTCAAGTTTTCAAGGCAAGTTTCATGCCAAGTCTCCTATAATTTCCAATTTTTCCCAACGTTACCCCGTCTAAATATTAGGCTAACAATCTTAGCCTAATTTTTTGTTCCCATGATTTTTGGCATATAATATTAGGCTAAAAACTTAGCCTAATTTAACATACACAAAATTGGCATAAAGCAATTTATTAACATAAGCATGACATAGGCGTAAACTTGGCATCATCGGCATAGTCAATATGAACATCATAGGTGTGATCTTGCAAAATAATCAACATGAATATCATAGGTGTGATCTTGCAGCATAGACTGAACCAACATACATATATGTGAATTTGTAACATAGACTAAATCAACTTACATGTATGTGAACTTGCAAATCAATCACGAACATATGAATAAGTGTGAACTTGAAATATGACATAGGTTTAACATATACACATAAACATGTAGATCTAACATTTGGTCACATATGTGATATGATTTCACAATCTAAAACTTGCATAACATGATAAACTGCACAACTTGTCATAACGGGTTATATTTCAAGTTCATATACATATGAATAGACTTGTTCATTAATTCTCATTTCAATATGATAATAAAATAGAACCACAGGCGTAGATCAATATCATTCAATTCCACATATAACATAATAAACATTATTCTATTATCAATCTATTTTCAAGGCATAACATAACTAAATTGACTAAAACATCGCAGGCATATAGATCTGATAACATTATTGATCATGAAAAGGTTTGAATAATAATCTAGTTTCAAGAACATGGATAGATCTAGAATAGAAAAATCCCCAAAATCAAGATCCAAGGATAAATAAAGAAAGTCAAGCTTAGATCCAATTTCAAAGTTATAATCCTAGGCAATAACCTCATGGTCATGAATCTTAGGTAATTAGTCACAATTGTCCTTGTCATAGTCATAGTCATAGGCATAGTCTTATTGTTCATAGTCATAGGCGGTCTTATGTTCACCGTCATAGTCATAGGAATAGTCTTATGTTCACCGTCATAGTCATAGGCATAGCCTTATGTTCACCGTCATAGTCATAGGCATAGGCATAGGCAAAATATTATGTCTACAGTCATAGGCATAGTCTTAGTCCATTAACAATAGTTTCAACGTCGTAGGCAATATTCCCAATAGTCAAGATCCAAGAAGAAAACAAGAATAGATATGAATCATACATAAATCAATTCCAATTTATAACATGCCCATATTAGATTTATAGTTTTTATCTAAAAGTAACTGGAACTTACAGATCGTGGTCTAAGAAATTTAGAAGTCAAGTCTAGAAATTAGTCATCGGATTGTTGCGGTGTCGCTGATCTATTCTCTTGAATTGTTGTAGAAGCGTTGATCTTTGATTTGAATCGAGTTTGAATGCTTAAGCTTTAATTTGGAGGCGGCGGCCATGGTTCAAGAGTTGAATTAGTAGCATAGCAGTGTAAGAATGATTTGTATGAATTAGGCTAGGTCTTAGGATGTATTTATAGGGGTAGCAACTAGTTTAGGCCCTTAGATTAACCCTAGAATCAATCTGGACCATCAAAACACGTCTCAGGCTTCAAAAATGGGTTCTGGGTCAAAACAGGCCGACCAGGTCGACCTGTAAGGGGGGGAGGTCGACCACATGGTTGACCTGGGGGGTAGGTCGACCCTAGGGTCGACCACATGGTCGACCTGGTCCCCAGGTCGACCACATGGTCGACCTGGTCCCCAGGTCGACCTGCCTGGTCCTGTGCTGCCTAAAATCTGCTGAATCTTCTACAGGCCATAACTTCTTCATCCGGACTCCTATTTTCGAAAACCCGGACTCTATTTCATGTAAAATTTCGAGACGAACGCAATGGCGTAACCCGTTTCACTTCATTCTTATTTTAAAATTTAATTATACCCTGATTTCTAGTTTCAACATGATATTAAAATTCGGGTTGTTACATTCTCCCCTCCTTAAAGGATTTCGTCCCCGAAATCTTCAAGTTAAGAAGAATGTGTCCTACCATCCAATTCATCCACCTACTCAATCATCAATCATAGGCATCCATTGTCCTTAAGTGATTTCTAATGTTGTATGAACATATGCAGAAAGTGTGTGTATATGTTCCTTATCTAATGCAAATGATCAGGCCTGATTGATCTTCTTAATGCAAAATATGTTTGGTGCCATGAATCGAACATGTATACAAATAGTCCTAGTAACATAAACACTATATGTGTGCACAAACATCCATCCATATGTAACATTCACTTGATAACACATTCAATTTCATCCATAAACAAGTATAAATACTCATGCATATGCAATATGAAAATGTGTCTGAGTTGATCTAGTGCCTAATGTGTGTTATGCAACCACGAGCAACCACTTGCAACCACTTGCAACAATTTGCAAACATCAACCATAACATGTTTCAACCACATGTTTACATCCAAAAAAGGTTCTACCTAAGGTTCTCAAGATAGGATTGATAAGATAAACAAGATAAAACAAAGCATCAAGGAGAAAAAGTTAAAGATATACCCCTAGAGGGTCCTGCCTGCGGGCCTTGCTCTTGCTTCTTAGGGAAGTTCTTGCTGATATGTCCAATATCACCACACTGAAAGCACGCTCCCATCTTCATCTTCTTCTTTCTACAATCCTGGACTATATGCCCAACTATACCATAGAAGTTGCACTTCCTCTTATCACGTGACTTGTTATTATTGTTGTCGTTGTTCTTGCCTCCCTTCTAGAAGCCTTTCTTCTTGTTCTGAGACTCATCCGCCTTAACTTATCACTCATACCTTTCCTATGTAACATGTTAACAAGCCTCACGGAAACTATGTCCATCGTACGGCAAATCATCTACGAAGCTAGAAAGAAGATTAGCCGCAGGTAAAAACTACTGCGACTACAGATGGATAAAAGAAAGTAAAAGAGATTCAAACATGGAAACAAAGGATAGTGCTAATGGCTTTTGGGGAATAGCCATTAAATAAAACAAGACTTTTCTTGAAAAATGCTTCTTTGTAAACGGCTTTGAAAATAGTTTTAGAAGGTTTTCTAAAAACTTTTGCCCAACTTGGTGACCTTCTGCTCTGATACCAAATGTAACACCCCACCTCCGCTAGGGTCACTCACAAAGGGAATGCACTAGTTTTGGAGGAGCGTTATCGAGGTAAACAAATACAGAAATATTACAAAATAGAACATAAATAAAACAGCGGAAGAATCAAAAGATAAATTTCATTACTTTCAAAATAGTCAAAGCCTTTTTCATTCAAAGTAACTAATAGCCAAATCATTATCTTCCATTACAACAAATTCTGTCTTGCATAAATAAAGAAGCATAAACTTGAAAAAAAAACAAAAGGAGCTTAATTCCCCAAAGGTAGCAGAAATGCAGCCATAGCATAGCTCAAGATCAAACCGTACATGAGCTGAACCGAAAGCAAGTGAAATCCAAGCTAAGTGCTAGAGTTTCCTTCCTGAGAACCTGGGGGGAAACGGAAGAAAAAGAGGCGAAAGAAAACGGGTCAGTCATAAAGACTGGTAAGTCCAAGTGACTTTTAGCATAAAAACAGATAAAGGTAACATGACATGTATAAACTGAAAGTAATCATATGGATGATGACAAGATGGGCAAGATAGACTAAGATAACATGATAAATCAAGTATAAATCAAGTATAGCATCATGTATTCAAGGTTCGTTGCATCAACTGTACTAGAATTCCAAACCCATGTCTTATATTAATCATGAAATAATCCCTTGGCCCAATATCACGAATGACCCATTACTGGGTCCAACGAAACGATCCACTACTCGATTGGCTCCCTACAAGTTCTAGCCCATCATGTGTCTGTGTCATACAGCCCTATCACGAATGTAGTCACCTGTGCTAGGTCCACCATAGGGTGTATCAAGCCCTATGGTGCCAACCACCGACACGAATCAAGAATGCACATATAAACCTACTGATGCCCAATGCCTGCTTTTTCAACTCCGGACCACGTGCACGACCATAGCCCGCCTGAACCTACACTGGCGCACCAACACAGCCGTCGTTCTAGTCGCTTACAATCAGCCCGGTTATCGTGCCCCACCCTGCCTAGTTCCAGGGTACCATGATACATCTAGTGGGTTACTGCTGAAATGGACCGCGTAAGTGGGGTTTCCGTCCAGCAGGTTAAGTGTCGTCATTTAAATTCGAGACTTAACCCTTATCAGTCTAGCATGTCAAATTGGCTAATTGTTGTCATTTAAGTTCGTGACTTAGCCCTACAATTCATGTGTCAAGTTGGTTAGGTGTTGTCGTTCAAGTTCAAGACCTAACCCTACCAATCATGTCTCAAGTTGGTTAGGTGTTGTCTTTCATGTTCATGACTTAACCCTATCATGTGGCATTAATTCATTAATGCACCCCAACCTCTCACATTAGACCTGTTGTTGTGGTCACTGGATATGCCGGGCAGTTCCGGGCAGATTTACACCACAACTCAGTCTAACCTCGTGTTTCAAGCGCGATATGACCAACTACTCACATTGGATCCTATTGTCTGCAGTCACTGGATTTGCCGGGCGGTTCTGGGAAGATTTACACTGCAAACTCAACCCAACCTCGAGTTGGCCATTTTCAAGTTCATTCTAGTGTCATGTCCATGTTCAAGTTTTCATGTCGAGTTCGTGTCAAGTTTTCAAGGCAAGTTTCATGCCAAGTCTCCTATAATTTCCAATTTTTCCCAACGTTACCCCGTATAAATATTAGGCTAACATTCTTAGCCTAATTTTTCGTTCGCATGATTTTTGGCATATAATATTAGGCTAAAAACTTAGCCTAATTTAACGTACACAAAATTGGCAAAAAGTAATTTATTAACGTAAGCATGACATAGGCGTAAACTTGGCATCATCGGCATAGTCAATATGAACATCATAGGTGTGATCTTGCAAAATAATCAACATGAATATCATAGGTGTGATCTTGCAGCATAGACTGAACCAACATACATATATGTGAATTTGTAACATAGACTAAATCAACTTACATGTATGTGAACTTGCAAATCAATCACGAACATATGAATAAGTGTGAACTTGAAATATGACATAGGTTTAACATATACACATAAACATGTAGATCTAACATTTGGTCACATATGTGATATGATTTCACAATCTAAAACTTGCATAACATGATAAACTGCACAACTTGTCATCACGGGTTATATTTCAAGTTCATATGCATATGAATAGACTTGTCCATTAATTCCCAATTCAATATGATAATAAAATAGAACCACAGGCGTAGATCAATATCATTCAATTCCACATATAACATAATAAACATTATTCTATTATCAATCTATTTTCAAGGCATAACATAACTAAATTGACTAAAACATCGTAGGCATATAGATCTGATAACATTATTGATCATGAATAGGTTTGAATAATAATCTACTTTCAAGAACATGGATAGATCTAGAATAGAAAAATCCCCAAAATCAAGATCCAAAGATAAATAGATAAAGTCAAGCTTAGATTCAATTTCAAAGTTATAATCCTAGGCAATAACCTCGTGGTCATGAATCTTAGGTAATTAGTCACAATTGTCCGTGTCATAGTCATAGTTTTATTGTTCATAGTCATAGGCGGTCTTATGTTCACCGTCATAGTCATAGGCATAGTCTTATGTTCACCGTCATAGTTATAGGCATAGTCTTATGTTCACCATCATAGTCATAGGCATAGGAAAAATATTATGTCCACAGTCATAGGCATAGTCATAGTCATAGGCCATTAACAATTGTTTCAACGTCGTAGGCAATATTCCCAATAGTCAAGATCCAAGAAGAAAACAAGAATAGATATGAATCATACATAAATCAATTCCAATTTATAACATGCCCATATTAGATTTATAGTTTTTATCTAAAAGTAACTGGAACTTACAGATCGTGGTCTAAGAAATTTAGAAGTCAAGTCTAGAAATTAGTCATCGGATTGTTGCGGTGTTGCTGATCTATTCTCTTGAATTGTTGTAGAAGCGTTGATCTTTGATTTGAATCGAGTTTGAATGCTTAAGCTTTAATTTGGAGGCGGCGGCCATGGTTCAAGAGGTGAATTAGCAGCATAGCGGTGTAAGAATGATTTGTATGAATTAGGCTAGGTCTTAGGATGTATTTATAGGGGTAGCAACTAGTTTAGGCCCTTAGATTTAACCCTAGAATCAATCCGGACCATCAAAACACGTCTCAGGCTTCAAAAATGGGTTCTGGGTCAAAACAGGTCGACCTGTAAGGGGGCGAGGTCGACCACATGGTTGACCTGGGGGGTCGGTCGACCCTAGGGTCGACCACATGGTCGACCTGGTCCCCAGGCGACCCCCAGGTCGACCTGCCTGGTCCTGTGCTGCCTAAAATCTGTTGAATCTTCTACAGGCCATAACTTCTTCATCCGGACTCCGATTTTCGAAAACTCGGACTATATTTCATGTAAAATTTTGAGACGAACGCAATGGCGTACCCGTTTCCCTTAATTCTTATTTTAAAATTTAATTATACCCTGATTTCTAGTTTCAACATGATATTAAAATTCGGGTTGTTACATTCTCCCCTCCTTAAAGGATTTCGTCCCAAAAATCTTCAAGTTAAGAAGAATGTGTCCTACCATCCAATTCTTCCATCTACTCAATCATCAATCACAGGAATCCATTGTCCTTAAGTGATTTCTAATGCTGTATGAACATACGCAGAAAGTGTGTGTATATGTTCCTTATCTAATGCAAATGATCAGACCTGATTGATCTTCTTAATGCAAAATATGTTTGGTGCCATGAATCCAACAAGTATGCAAATAGTCCTAGTAACATAAACACTATATGTGTGCACAAACATCCATTCATATTAACATTCACATGATAACACATTCAATTTCATCCATAAACAAGTATAAACACTCATGCATATGAAATATGAAAATGTGTCTGAGCCGATCTAGTGTCTAATGTGTGTTATGCAACCACGAGCAACCACTTGCAACCATTTGCAAACATCAACCGTAACATGTTTCAAACACATGTTTACATCCAAAAAAGGTTCTACCTAAGGTTCTCAAGATAGGATTGAGAAGATAAACAAGATAAAACAAAGCATCAAGGAGAAAAAGTTAAAGGTAAACCCCCAGACGGTCCTGCCTGCGGGCCTTGCCCTTGCTTCATAGGGAAATTCTTGCTGATATGTCCAATATCACCACACTGAAAGCATGCTCCCATCTTCATCTTCTTCTTTCTACAATCCTGGACTATATGCCCAACTATACCACAGAAGTTGCACTTCCTCTTATCACGTGACTTGTTATTATTGTTGTCGTTGTTCTTGCCTCCCTTCTAGAAGTTTTTCTTCTTGTTATGAGACTCATCTGCCTTAACTTATCACTCATACCTTCCCTATGTAACATGTTAACAAGCCTCATAGAAACTATCTCCATCGTACGGAAAATCATCTACGAAGCTAGAAAGAAGATTAGCCGTAGGTAAAAACTACTGCGACTACAGATGGAGAAAAGAAAGGAAAAGAGATTCAAACAAGGAAACAAAGGATAGTGCTAATGGCTTTTGGGGAATAGCCCTTAAATAAAACAAGACTTTTCTTGAAAAATGCTTCTTTGTAAACGGCTTTGAAAATAGTTTTAGAAGGTTTTCTAAAAACTTTTGCCCAGTTTGGTGACCTTCTGCTCTGATACCAAATGTAACACCCCACCTCCGCTAGGGTCACTCACAAAGGGAATTCACTAGTTTTGGAGGAGCGTTATCGTGGTAAACAAATATAGAAATATTACAAGATAGAACATAAATAAAACATCGGAAGAATCAAAAGATAAATTTCATTACTTTCAAAATAGTCAAAGCCTTTTTCATTCAAAGTAACTAATAGCCAAAGTCATTATTTTCCATTACAACAAATTTTGTCTTGCATAAATAAAGAAGCATAAACTTGAAAAAAAAAGGAGCTTAATTCCCCAAAGGTAGCAGAAATGCAGCCATAGCATAGCTCAAGATCAAACCGTACATGAGCTGAACTGAAAGCAAGCGGAATCCAAGCTAAGTGCTAGAGTTTCCTCCCTGAGAACCTGGGGGGGAAACGGAAGAAAAAGAGGCGAAAGAAACGGGTCAGTCATAAAGACTGGTAAGTCCAACTGACTTTCAGTATAAAAACAGATAAAGGTAACATGACATGTATAAACTGAAAGTAATCATATGGATGATGACAAGATAGGCACGATAGACTAAGATAACATGATAAATCAAGTATAAATCAAGTATAGCATCACGTATTCAAGGTTCGCTGCATCAACTGTACTAGAATTCCAAACCCATGTCTTATATTAATCATGAAATAATCCCTTGGCCCAATATCACGAATGACCCATTACTGGGTCCAACGAAACGATCCACTACTCGATCGGCTCCCTACAAGTTCTAGCCCGTCATGTGTCTGTGTCATACGGCCCTATCACGAATGTAGTCACATGTGCTAGGTCCACCATAGGGTGTATCAAGCCCTATGGTGCCAACCACCGACACGAATCAAGAATGCACAGATAAACCTACTAATGCCCAATGCCTGCTTTTTCAACTCCGGACCACGTGCACGACCATAGCCCGCCTGAACCTACACTGGCGCACCAACACAACCGTCGTTCTTGTCGCTTACAATCATCCCAGTAATCGTGCCCCACCCTGCCTAGTTCCAGGGTACCATGATACATCTAGTGGGTTACTGCTGAAATGGACCGCGTAACTAGGGTTTCCGCCCAGCAGGTTAAGTGTTGTCATTTAAATTCGAGACTTAACCCTTATTAGTCTAGCATGTCAAATAGGCTAAGTGTTGTCATTTAAGTTCGTGACTTAGCCCTACAATTCACATGTCAAGTTGGTTAGGTGTTGTCGTTCAAGTTCATGACCTAACCCTACCAATCATGTCTCAAGTTGGTTAAGTGTTGTCTTTCATGTTCATGACTTAACCCTATCATGTGGCATTAATTCATTAATGCACCCCAACCTCTCACATTAGACATGTTGTTGTGGTCACTGGTTATGCCGAGCGGTTCCGGGCAGATTTACACCACAACTCAGTCTAACCTCGGGTTTCAAGCGCGATATGACCAACTACTCACATTGGATCCTATTGTCTGCATTTACTGGATTTGCTGGGCGGTTCCGGGCAGATTTACACTGCAAACTCAACACAACCTCGAGTTGGCCATTTTCAAGTTCATTCTAGTGTCATGTCTATGTTCAAGTTTTCATGTCGAGTTTGTGTCAAGTTTTCAAGGCAAGTTTCATGCCAAGTCTCCTATAATTTCCAATTTTTCCCAAGGTTACCCCGTCTAAATATTAGGCTTACAATCTTAGCCTAATTTTTCGTTCGCATGATTTTTGGCATATAATATTAGGCTAAAAACTTAGCCTAATTTAACGTACACAAAATTGGCATAAAGCAATTTATTAACATAAGCATGACATAGGCGTAAACTTGGCATCATCGGCATAGTCAATATGAACATCATAGGTGTGATCTTGCAAAATAATCAACATGAATATCATAGGTGTGATCTGGCAGCGTAGACTGAACCAACATACATATATGTGAATTTGTAACATAGACTAAATCAACTTACATGTATGTGAACTTGCAAATCAATCACGAACATATGAATAAGTGTGAACTTGAAATATGACATAGGTTTAACATATACACATAAACATGTAGATCTAACATTTGGTCACATATGTGATATGATTTCACAATCTAAAACTTGCATAACATGATAAACTGCACAACTTGTCATCACGGGTTATATTTCAAGTTCATATACATATGAATAGACTTTTTCATTAATTCCCAATTCAATATGATAATAAAATAGAACCACAGGCGTAGATCAATATCATTCAATTCCACATATAACATAATATACATTATTCTATTATCAATCTATTTTCAAGGCATAACATAACTAAATTGACTAAAACATCGCAGGCATATAGATCTGATAACATTATTGATCATGAAAATGTTTGAATAATAATCTAGTTTCAAGAACATGGATAGATCTAGAATAGAAAAATCCCCAAAATTAAGATCCAAGGATAAATAAAGAAAGTCAAGCTTAGATCCAATTTCAAAGTTATAATCCTAGGCAATAACCTCATGGTCATGAATCTTAGGTAATTAGTCACAATTGTGCTTGTCATAGTCATAGGCATAGTCTTATTGTTCATAGTCATAGGCGGTCTTATGTTCACCGTCATAGTCATAGGCATAGTCTTATGTTCACCGTCATAGTCATAGACATAGTCTTATGTTCACCGTCATAGTCATAGGCATAGGCAAAATATTATGTCCACAGTCATAGGCATAGTCATAGTCTTAGGCCATTAACAATTGTTTCAACGTCATAGGCAATATTCCCAATAGTCAAGATCCAAGAAGAAAACAAGAATATATATGAATCATACATAAATCAATTCCAATTTATAACATGCCCATATTAGATTTATAGTTTTTATCTAAAAGTAACTGGAACTTACAGATCGTGGTCTAAGAAATTTAGAAGTCAAGTCTAGAAATTAGTCATCGAATTGTTGTGGTGTCGCCGATCTATTCTCTTGAATTGTTGTAGAAGCGTTGATCTTTGATTTGAATCGAGTTTGAATGCTTAAGCTTTAATTTGGAGGCGGCGGCCATGGTTCAAGAGGTGAATTAGCAGCATAGCAGTGTAAGAATGATTTGTATGAATTAGGCTAGGTCTTAGGATGTATTTATAGGGGTAGCAACTAGTTTAGGCCCTTAGATTAACCCTAGAATCAATCCAGACCATCAAAACACATCTCAGGCTTTAAAAATGGGTTTTGGGTCAAAACAGGCCGACCTGGTCGACTGTAAGGGAGGAGGTCAACCACATGGTTGACCTGGGGGGTAGGTCGACCCTAGGGTCGACCACATGGTCGACCTGGTCCCCAGGTCGACCCCCAGGTCGACCTGCCTGGTCCTGTGCTGCCTAAAATCTGCTGAAATCTACAGGCCATAACTTCTTCATCCGGACTCCGATTTTCGAAAACTCGGACTATATTTCATGTAAAATTTCGAGACGAACGCAATGGCGTAACCCGTTTCCCTTAATTATTACTTTAAAATTTAATTATACCCTGATTTCTAGTTTCAACATGATATTAAAATTCGGGTTATTACATCAACCTTACAACCACTTAAATTACCATACATGGATTTATTCGAACCAACTCAAGTTCAGTCCATAAATCATAGTAGATATATGTTTGTAATTGTTGATGATTTTTCAAGATACATTTGGACTATGTTTTTAAAGTTTAAAAGTGATACTTTTGATATTTTTAAGAATTTTGTCAAACAAATTCAAATTTTAACTAATTTTAAAATAAAGAACATACGAAGTGATCATGGAGGAGAATTTGAAAATGAGAAATTTGATTTATTTTGTCAAAAGAAAGGAATTTTTCATAATTTTTCATTTCCTAGAACTCACAACAAAGTGGATTTGTAGAACATAAGAATAGAACTTTACAAGAATGTTCGAGAACATTATTAAATAGAAGTACACTACCTAAACATTTTTGGGCTGAAGCGGTTGCAATAGCTTGTTATGTTTTGAATCGTGTTTCCATTCGACCTCTTACTAAAAATACTCCATACAAGCTTTTTACTGGTAGAAAACCAAATATATCTTATTTTTAAAGTTTTTGGATAAAAATGTTATATTTTAGATACAAAAGATCAACTTGCAAAATTTGATTCAAAATCTGACGTATAAATATTCTTATGATATTATGAACAAAGCAAGGCTTATCGTATTTTTAATAAAAGAACCAGTAAAATAGAAGAATCACTTCATGTTTCGTTTGACAAAATTTTTATTCAAAATTCTTTAAAAACAGATATTACAATAAATAACTCTTCTTACGATGATGATTTAATAATATATAGAGAATATGAAAACATTGTTCATAACAACGTAGAGAATAATACTATAGAAACTCAAGATAATATTAATAATCAAATATTCCTGTTAATGAAGTCAGATCTCAATCATGAATATTACGAGATCATCCAACGCAAAATATTATTGGAGAAATAACTTCAAACGTTAGAACAAGAAGTCAACTTAATTTGGTAAGTAATGTAGCCTTCTTGCCAAATATCGAACCCAAAAATCCTAAAGAAGCATCAACAGATGAAAATTGGATAATTTCCATGCAAGAAGAATTAAACCAATTTGAATGTAATGAAGTCTGGGAATTAATTCCAAGACCAAGTGATCAAACTGCTATTGGAACAAAATGGGTTTACAAAAATAAAGCATATGAATTGGGAAATATCACTAGAAATAAAGCAAGACTTGTTGCATAAGGTTACAATCAAGAAGAAGGCATAGATTATGAAGAAACCTTTGCTCCAGTTGCATGGCTAGAAGCAATTCAAATATTATTAGCATACGCTTGTCATCATAACTTTAAATTATATCATATGGATGTTAAAAGCGCTTTCTTAAATGGCTACATTAAAGAACGAATATATGTTAAATAACCTCCACTATTCGCTCATAAAAAATATCCTGATCATGTTTATAAATTGAAAAGGCATTATATGGTTTGAAACAAGCACCTCGTGCATGGTATGAACGTCTCAAAACTTACTTGTTAGATTCAAGATCTCAAATTGGAAAGGTTGATCAAACACTTATTATGAAGAAAGACCATAAAGATATTTTAATAATTCAAATATATGTAGATGACATTATTTTTGGATCAACAAATGATAAATTATGTCAAGAATTTTCAAAAATAATGACCAATGAATTTGAAATGTCACACATCGGAGAACTATATTACTTTCTAGGTTTGCAAATTAAGCAATTATCTAAAGGAATTTTTATTAATCAAGAAAAATATTGTCTTAATTTAATAAAACGTTTTGGAATGGAAAACATGTCAAATAAACTTACACCAATGAGTACATCGACACATTTAGATAAAGATGAAAATGGTAGAAGTGTTGATCAAAAGTTATATCGAAGCATGATAGGTTCACTTTTGTATTTAACAGCAAGTGGACCAGATATTATGATGAGTGTTTACTTATGTGCCCGATTTCAAGCTAATCCAAAAGAGTCACATTTAAGAGCAATTAAACGAATATTACGATATTTAAGTAGTACCAAAGACTTTGGACTCTTTTATCCAAAAGACTGTTCCTTTGAATTAGTTTCATATAGCGATGCTGATTTTGGAGGATCACGAATGGATTGTAAGAGTACAAGTGGAACATGTCACTTTATTGGTAAATCACTTATATCTTGGTTTAGCAAGAAGCAACATTGTGTTTCATTATCAACATGCGAAGCTGAATACATATCTACTGCACTAACTTGTGCTCAGGTATTATATATGCAGCAAACACTAAAATATTTCAATGTAAATTTGTCAAATTCTATAATCTATTATGACAATACAAGCGCAATAAACTTATCTAAGAATCCGGTAAACCATTCCAGAACTAAGCACATTGATATCAGACATCACTTCTTGAGAGATAATATTGAAAAACAAACAATTAATTTAGAATTTGTTAACTCAGAAAATCAAATTGCAGATATCTTTATTAAACCCCTTTTAGAGAATTCTTTCATTAAACTTCGATGAGAACTAGGAATTGTACCATTCAAAGATCTCTAAAAAAAGTTCTTCGTTTATCATGTTCTTATAATGTCGTAATATCTTTTTAATCGATGACAAAGGGGGCGAAATATCTCTTATGCTATCTATGTTATATACCATTTTTATAAAATATCTCTCAAGCTATCTATGTTATATACCATTTTTATAAAATATCTCTCATGCTATCTATGTTATATACCATTTTTATGTTCCCATGCTATTATACTCTTATATTTTCCATACTATTGGAAAACTGTGCTAACATTTGTGAATGCAGGAATCAAATGGTAAGGTTATAAAATTATGAACTAAAAAATTTATGCAGAAATTCAGGGGGAGAAAATCCAAAGTGTTATCATCAATCAAAAAGGGGGAGAATGTTGAATAACAAGATTTTGATCGATGCCAACGAATGAAGCTACTATGGGAATCGAATCATAAAGATAAGGTTATATATATATACACACATATATATATATACATATACACACACATTGAGTCAAGTTTGAATTATGTTAAAATCTATCCTCAAGTATACACGATTGTGCTAATCAAGTTTTATATATATACTTTTTTTTTGAAAGTTGGTTAAGTTTGTATTGATGCATTGGACCAGAAATTAGCCCATGCCCACGAATGAAATAGAAGATACGACGGTGAACAAAAGTATACAAAACAGTACAAATACGGTAGGTGAGCAATGATTGCGCATGTCAATCAGCTAATTAATATCATAATCGCGTATGCTGTACCACACGATCACCGAAGTTCTCTCCCCCAAAATAGAAATTTAGGGCTTCTCATGGCGGCTGAAAATTCCAGCTCTCGAAAATGCGATCTTCTTCCTGGCCATTTCTGGTAAGCTTCGACATTTTTATCCTCTGAACTAAGATGTTTACATCGGAATGAATAAGTCTACTGATTAGATTGCAATCTCGTTTCTTTTTCTCAAACACGCACCGATTCTTGTCCTCCCATATGTGATGAATTGTAGTTGTCAATGTTATATGGAGCAATTGCAGTCTCAATGGCGAGCACGTCTGCGATCTCAGGTGAATGATCTCTTCTTCTAGATTCCCTGTAAAAAAAACTCTTGTTCTTATTTCTGGTTATTGTCATAATGTCAGCGCTGAATTTACAGTCAAAAAATAGATGTTCATGAGATTCAAGAGCTAAATTACATAACGAGCATGTTGGATCCACGTTTATATACATACATATACATATATATATATATATATGATTAAAAACCTTCAAAAGCCAGATATGTGCATAAACTGGCCTACCAGTCGACTGGTAGGAAATGGACCAGTCGACTGGTAGGAAATGGACCAATCGACTGGTCAAGCTATTTCTGCATATAACGGCTAGTTTTGATAAAAATTATTTATGCGATTTAATTCTACAAGTCAACTAATGATGTTTAACCAGTCGATTGATTCGACCCAAACATTATTTTGTGAAGAGTCATAATCCTTCATGAAGAGATTCCTCTTCATTAATCAAAGGAAATGGACATAACTTTTTATGGAAACTATTCATGAGGGATTGCCACTCTTATACAATTATATAAACAAGTTTAATCATGTTTTACAATCACCTAATCTATCCGAATTTTACTGATTTTTCTAATCATCATTCTATTCTCTCCATTTACATTCTTTGCAAATAAAAGCTCTCCAATTCAAATACTTGTTGAATCTGTGAATCAATTTAATATCATTTGATTCAACAAGCAATATTATTCCTTTAATCTTTGCATTCAAAGCATATACTTGAGGATCAGATTATAGGAAGGTTGTACTTAAAATACTGGCTATCTGTGTTGATTCAAGAACAAAAATCAGAAGTCAAACACTTGTAATCGTTGAAGACCTGTATAGGTTCTCAGGCGAGAGGCATCCTTCTTGGGGCTGGGGTCTACTGACCTATTCCTCCGGGTTAAGAGAGGGCGTTGTTAGTAAAGTCTGAAGAGGAGCTTCGGGACTAGACGTAGGGCGGGAAGTCCGAACCAGTATAAAAATTCTTGGTGTCACTTTACTTTCCGCATTTACTTTGTTTGTGATATATCTTCGTAACTTAGATTTTATTTGCTTAACTATTACATATTATTTGGATAGCATATCACATATATTTCCGCTATATCCATATATATCCTTTAAGTCGTACACGTCGACTCTTTTTATATGGGTTTTTTGGGGATATGCAGTCTTAATATATACTATGTGGTTTTTTTAATGAGTGATTGTCCTAAATTCGGAATTGGTAGTGATTACTAGTTCTGAAGTGAATCATGCTGCAACTTTAGCCAAAACAAAAAGGTGGCTACCATGGCTTTTGATTTTATTTTGGTTTCAAGTCTTTTAGATGGAGAACAAAATTTCGTATCAGGGTTCCAGGAAGAAGAGACAAATGCAAAACATATGCCATCTACAGTTGTGCAAATGCCTGACTTAATTAATACTGGAGACATGGAAGTATATGTGACTAATGCTACGAAGCCAAATCACATTGCTCAGTTATTTTTTTTTTTTTTTTTTGTATTTTGGCCTCATTTCACACTAAATTGCTCTTGAATTCAACACCTATATACACAGACTTGTTCCCAATTATCTGCTTATTGTTGAAGGGATTTCTCATTTTAGTGGAATTCCCTGGGCGTTAAAATTAAATAGCGATGAGTTATGATCCATATAGTAGATTCATATGGTCTGATTATCAATGATGCATACTGGTGTTGATCCCAAATCCTACTTTGAGTAGTAATAACAATAATAAAAATTACAATTCAAATCCAATGCCTTCAAACTCGGATGTCTTCTCATAGCCAATCGGGTGGGTTTTCCGATATTGATACCGTTATGGTTCCACAACAGCAAAAGCCCCAGCAATACGTTTCAAGTTGCAGGGGTTTGTTAGTTAGAGTGTGGCTGTAATGAGATCCTAGATGCATCCTATGTTTAGACTCTCTAATGATATATACTAAAATAATACTTCTTATGCCACTTTCAACAGGCAACATTAGTTGTATATTTAGTGAAGCAGTGTTAGCATGAAGAGGTGATATATGCAAACTGATGCCAATTATATTTGTGAATGACCTTGAGATTATTGGGGAGTTTGTCTCTACCAAGTTGATAGTATCCAAGTGGTGCACTTGGATGGGGTGTGGTGCAGCATGACGCACCCAACAGCGGGATAAAGGCCTCATCATGGGCTGAAATTATGTTTTTTAGTTTTAAATTTACGTGTATATTCTATTTTTTTTATGCTTTTGGTTAGTATGCTAACTTGTCTTTTGTACTGTTTTTTTTAATATAATAATGCGAACAAATTTTCAAAAAAGAAATGAAGGTCATTACAATTCAATCATGCAAACAGTAGTTCATCCAATTTCGAACACATACTTCCATTCAAACATATACAAACATGATTCATGTCACAATAATCATAAAGCTAGCATAATTTGATACTAAATATATGTAAAACATGATGGATCTAATCAAGTTACGTGGCATGTGGTACTATTAGGTTATCCTAGGGTGTCTAGATCCGAAATAAACATATATGATCTGGTTTTAGGGCAAATTTAGCATATGAGGTGTTTGATTAACCTAATTAACACATATAATCCGTAGTTTCTATGTGAGAGATCTCTATCACTCACCAACCTAGATACAATGCAAATGAGAAGAAATCAAATCTAGATAGTGAAAAAAATCCTAAATTTTGATGCTATAGGATGAGATCCAATCCTCTTTGATGCAGATCTTGCCTCTAGACGTGATTAGAATGATTTGATGTAAAAAAAGATTAGGGTTCAGAGATTAGGTTGAACCGGGAAATTCACAGATGCCTAACCTAATGTCCAGAATGAGGAGAAAATTTCTAATTCTCTCCTCACACCCTCTATTTATAGCTACAGGTCAGTAATCTAATGAGGCCACTAATAAGTCATTAGCTGCTAATTAATCTGCCCTGTATAAACAATGACTTCTTCTAAACTTCTATACCAAATCCTTAATGTGACCACTCCATAGAATGGTCATCCACCATCCCGATCCAATGAGACCAGGTAGAAGACCTAATTCGGTCGCTAGAAAAAGTTATGACTAAAATAGTAATCATAAGAGGAAAATGGTCACAAAACGTTTGGTAAAATTATGGAAATGTATCACATCCCCATGTACAACATATTAAAGTATGAGAATGATACAACCACCACGAAGTTAAATAGAATTATTTTGTTGATCCTTTAATATGTAAAATATGGGTCATTACATTCTCCCCTCTTTAGGAATTTTTCCCTTGAAATTTGAAGCAAATACAAGCAAACATAACATTCTGCATGCCTACCACCTAGGAATAGCCAACCTAACATCCAACAATCCATGCAACCAAAATCCTACCCTAGCATATGGAACTCTAATAGTGCAAGACACAACGGCACAAGTAAGATACGATATATGGGACATATCACTTAGAGAGTTCTAGATAGTTCAACTTCATACTCTCTTCTGTTTACCATGTGCAATCATCACTATTCTCGCTCCATTGTACATTGACTAGCTTAACAACCTTCATTCTAAGCAATTTCATGTCATTCCAAACAATGCGAAGCAGCTTACTAGGTCTAGAAACTTCCGACTCTACCTCTAAGTCATTTATCTGATCTGGAGATACTACTCACTCCAGTCATGTATAAACTTTCGAAGATATGAGATGTGAAAAACATTGTGCACACATGCCGTCTTCTCTGGTAAGTCCACCCTATAAGCGCTTCCTCATATGTTTTATAACTGGAAATGGCCCAACAAATCTCGAAGCTAACTTCCCTCTCCTTCAAAATCAACCATTCCTCAGAGGTGATACCTTCACAAATACCAACTCTCCTTATGAGAATTCCAAATTATTTATTTTGACAATCTTGGGCTTCCTTCGTTCATTGCTGAATGATCTCAATCTTATCCGTCAATTCTAAGTACCGACTTCTCTCTAGTCTCTAACCAACAGGAAGGTGAATTACTTGGTATACCATACATTGCCTCATACAGTGTCATACTAATACTCGACTGATAGCTAATGTTCTAGGCAAACTCAACTAGATGAAGATGGTCTTCCCATGATCCTCGAAAATTCAATACACGAACTCTTAGAAGATCTTCCAATGCTTAGTCAACTTTTTCTGTCTGACCATCAATTTGGGGATGATAATTCTTAAATGTATGTAGATTAGTTCCCAATGCCTCTTGTGATCTATTCTAAAATCCACTGGTAAATAAAGAATCCCAATCACTTATTATACTTTTAGCTATTCAATGGAATCGAACTATCCCATTTAATATACAATTCAACCAGCTTGAGTGCGATCCTTGTGGATTTGATAAGAATAAATCTTTCACTTTTGGTTAAGCGATCCACAATAACCTATATACCATCATGCCCTCGTGCTGGTCAATCTATCAGTAAAATCCATTGATACTTGATCCCACTTCCATGTAGGAACCTCTAGTGGCAGCAATAATCCAGTCAGATTTTTCTGTTCAGCTTTAACCAACTGACTTTAAGAAGAATCTTTCAACATCCCCTTTCATGTCTTCCCAGTAAGAAAACTCTTTTCATATCACAATACATGTTATTACCACTAGGATGGATAGTTAATTAGATGGAAGACATTCTGTTAGAACTTCATCTCTTGTTCCATCTATTTAGGAACAACCGATATTCCATCCTTACGAAGCCAACTAGCTTAATCAACTTCATAATTCTTCATTTCCTCGGACTTGACTCCCATATCCAATATCTGAATGATCTCAACAAGCTTGGCACCATGCTTTTGGCTTTTGCCAATCCATTCGATGAGAGTAGGCCTAATAAATAAGTGTACCAATATCTTAGGCTCTAACTCAAAGTAAGGCCTGAAATCAAACCTATCCAAAAACTCAATGTGCTTCCAAATGGTTAAACAAGACTCCCAAGCTCGCATGTCTTCTACTTAATGCATTGTCCATTGCATTTCCTTTACCTGCAGTATAAGCAATACCAAAATCATAAGATGCTGGAAACTCTAACCATCATTATTGCCAAAGATTCAAATCATTTTAGGAGAAATACTTCAAATACTTATGATATGTGAACAACTCAAATCTAAATCCCAACAAATAATGCCTCCACATATTCAGAGAGAGCGTTATCGCTGCTTACTCCAAATCATGGGTCAGATAATTCTTTTCATGCGGCTTTGGTTGTTGACTCGCATAAGCCACAACTTTTTCTTTCTGCATTAGCATTTCTCCTGATCCAGTACCACATGCATCAGTATATACAACCATTTCTTCGTTTCCACTTGGGATAACTAATACAGGAGCACTCATTAATCTCTCTTTCAAGATCACAAAAGCATGCTCACATTTCGCATCCCAAGCGAAAAACCAGATTCTTCTTCTACAATCCAGTTAATGGTGCAGCTATCTTTGGAAAGTCCTTGATAAATTGTTAATAATATCCCGTCAAACCATGGAAACTTCTAACATCCGTAGCATTCTAAGTTAATCCCAACCTGGATTGCTTTCATTTTAGTAGGGTCTACTGCTATTCTTTGTCCTGCTATGACCTGACCTAAGAATTTCAATTCTTGCTTACAGAAGTGGCACTTCGAAAACTTATCTCTCAGCTGATGATTTTGTAAGGTTTCCAATACAATCCTCAAATGCGCCTTCTGTAATGACCCGCATTTTTCAACAATATAATAATTAATTTATTTAATTATATAAATAGTGATGTAGAGATTTGAATGGTCATAGAATTAAATAATAGTGAATATTTAATTAATTTAAATAATAGAATAATATATTTAATTTCTGAAATAGCCAGAAATAGTGGAATTCAATATATGGTGTGAATTGGATCATCTGTGATATTTAATTCAGTTTAAAGTTGAATTATAATAACGAATATATTATTTAAATGGAGTTTGAACGTATAATTATATTATAATTATAATCGAGCTCGAAATGGCGCTGCAGTTCGTAAATTGTCAATTCGAACTTCAACTGAATATACAGGGTCTGTTTTAAATTGGATTTTTGTGAAACAAGAAACATTTGAGTCTGTTGAACGATATTTTTTCAATGGAAGAGAAAAATCAGGATTTCATCGTGTGGATTGTGAGTTGTGTCCAAATCAAAATTTTAAAATAGTCGCTATAGAATCGCTTATCGACCGTAACGGTTTATTTGATATAACTAGATACCGGTTGCAAATCTGGACAAGATTCTTTTGAGACATAGTGATAATTTAATTTTCAGAATTTTACTGTAATTTTTAATAAATTAAATAAGAAACTTTATATTTGGAGTAATTTACACCTTATTTCGGTATTTTTGGGTTTCACAATATGAATTAACCTACTGATATTATTAGATTTTTGGAGTCCTGGCACATCGCTGATTACAATGGTATTTTTATTTTCGTCGATTGAGGTCCGAAAACGAGTTGAGTTTTATGAAACAGGTTACCCTAAAAACTTATTAAACAAACATATCCTAATCTATTTCTACGATCAGACAAGAAGCCACGCTTCACTTCCCCAAAACCGTCAGTTCTCCTTGGTCCTCAAAGCAAGCTCGTGATCTTCACAAATCCACAAAAGAAGTCCATCTAAAATCTATAAATACAAACGTATAACCTAAACCAATTCTCTTCTGCTCATTGTTTCGGCCGCTACAATATTTTCGTTACTCAAACAAAACTCGCGAGTTCTAAAAATCGAAAAGGAAATCAAACAAAAAAATCTTTAAATCCCTAAACTAGTATTTTAGCTTCTGCGTGAAATCCTCTTTAGCTGGAGGTGTATTTGTGGTTGTTCGAATGGATTTTTGGTCACGGGTTTGACTGAAATCGCGAGGGATCTGCAATTTAAAGCTCCAATCCATGATTTTTAGCTTGTTTCTGGGATCATAGGAGGGGTCGCACCTAGTATGATGGGTCTGATTTGGTCTTGAATGGGAAATGGTTTGAGCAAAGGAGAATGCGGTTGAAAATGGGTTTAAGGAGTCGTAGAGGTTTGAGAGGCCTGAGGCTTGAAATGGCAATGGTGGCAGTTCTCATTTGAAGGTGCGTTGGGATGGGCGTTGTTGTTGTCTGTGAAATGAACTGGGCCTGTAGAAGATAAGGATGTTGGTGGGTTTTTGTTTGAGGTCGATGAGGAAACTGGGAAGATGGATGTATGTTGGATATTGGTATGAGTCGACATGGGTTTTGAAGGGGGTAAGTTGGTTTTCCAGTTCGGGGGTTGAAAGTATTTTACTGGAGTGGGGAAGTTGTATTTGATGGATGTAGAAGGAGGAGTCCTAATGTTTTACTGAGTTCAAGAAAAGAGTGTGTGGTTTATCTTCTTCTATCTAGAAGGAACGTTGAGTATTTTTGAGTGGATGGGCTTCAAGATGAAAGTTCATGTACAAAGGAAAGTACAAAATCAAATCTGATAGAATCATATAACCGAATGCTACGAAATGGAACCACTTTGAAATGAAATGGAGCTCATTACAATTTATAGCGAAAAATTATCGGATCTGAATCAAATCAAAGATGGTTATCGTTATTAACGATGATTGTCCAATGTGAGTAAAACTCACCAACTCTGAACAATATATTTTTAGAACTGTTAATCATCTGTTGATTGCTATGTGTTAACTATTTGGTTGAATTGTTTGTGTATTAATTAAAATTATAGATAACGATATATATCAAATCGTTAATCGAATATTGATTCTGTTATCAAAATATTTATACTCGTGTTGTTTAACATCTGTGATGCAGGGAAATAGGTTGGAGGAATCCGACTGGATTCCTCAACATTTATTTTACTGTTTTTCATATATTGTGATATATGATGTGTTATATAATATGTTATGGATTATGTGTGTTAGAATGATATTGATCCTTGTTATTCAATATTTTAAATATCATAAAAAGACCCTGGGATGTAAAAAGAATTATTTCAATGTACATTGAAATAAATAGATTTTATAAAATCAACAGATTTTATAAAAAGGAAATATTTCGAAAGTAAATAAAAGGAAAATGTTTATAAAACGAATAGAGTTTTAATAAAGGGAATTTTTTTTGATAAAACGAATATAATATAATAAAGGAATATTTATTTAGTAAATAAATAGAATTATAAAAGGGATATTTAGTTGGAAACTAAATAGAATTATAAAGGAATATTTAGTTGGAAACTAAATAGGATTATAAAAGGAAATCGACGAGATAAAAAGGAGTTAAGTGAAAAGAGTAATCAAATAGAGTTAATCAATTTGAGTTAATCGAAATGGAGTTAAACAGAAATTGGAAACTGACTAGAGATTAGTTATGTTGAATAGTTTTCTGAGTATCGATCTGATGTTGGTTTCGGTCTTCGGGGTTTATACTTAGAGAATTGTTCTCCTAGTAGTTTACAGTCAGGGACTGATAGTTGTGAAACGATAGTGATATTAAAAAAACAATGGAAATGTTTTCCAGTATTAATAACATATATTTTCTAAACACAGAAAATAAGGAAATATATATATATATATATATATATATGTATGTATGTATGATTGATGATTGATTGATAGAATTTCCATTTGGAAATAATATCATTGTTTGCACACCTATTTTTCTTTGATGGTTAAATCACAGACTATCGAAGTTTTGACCATTTTAACGTTGTTATTATGGAGAGACCGATTGGATTATTATCCAAAGAACCACTCTGTATTGGCATAAACGTTGCAAATCGTATATGCCAAAGATAATTGAAGACGGAGTAACGTGCAAGAGATATTGTATAAGTCTTAGATAACAGTGCCTAAGATGGATGTATTGAATAGTGCCTTCGGTTCATCCTGTTCCTGGATGACTTGTATGGATGAATGTCTGACAGAGTATTTCTAGAAAGGTCACGTACATTGATTTCTTCAACCGTACCAAGAGTGGAAGCGGAGAAGGAAACTTCTTTAGCTAACACGTAATGTACTATTGTAGACGTCAATTAGTGATTTTAGATGGATCTGGCAATGTGGCATTCGAAGTGAATCTGGTGTGATGATGAAGCCTAACCTCAAGCCTCATCAGCCGGTAAATGACAGAAATCGAGCAGGCAGCATGGCTAAGTCGATCGCTCCGAAGTAGGGTGTATAATCACCTAATCTAGAGTTTCCTTTACTTCTAAAAATCTATTGTCGATACTGTCCCATTTGGGAAATGGTTGCTGATCCCAACCGTTGGTGATATACATTTGATACACTCAAGCGAAATGAGTGGTGGGTTATGTGTGGCCGGATTGCAAGATGTTCTTGTTGAATCCAGTGTATTCCTCTCTAAAGGTACACTAGCGAAAGGTGGTTCCATACCTTGTCATAGTTGGAAATCCATTACCCAATACGTGCTTGGTTTTTTGATTGTATACTATATATGTAGAACGTGAGATGAAAGCGTTTCTGCTAGATGATTATTATATTGTGGTTGATAGACATTATTATAATATCAAAAGGTTTTTGATATAAAGATAATTTGGATTCTCATAAGGGAAAAACCCGTTCCGTTATACGGCGTGGTCTTATGAGATATCGTTTACCTGCTTGAACTGTTTTAAAACTGTTTTACTCACACCAGTCCCATGACTGACCCGGAGTTTATTTTGTTTTGTTTTCCCTAAACTCTTGGGTTCCCAATTTTGTACAGGCAGTCAAGTAGTCGGGATTTACAGATACTTGAAGAGCTCGAGCAGGAGGCTTCAGGATCATGTAGCTATAGTTTATTTCTGCTGTGTTGTAAGTGTTGTACTTTGATAATGATATATATCCAAGTACAAATGTATATTTCAAGTTATGTTATATATATTATATGTTATTCGTTCCGCTGTGAGGTTCGTATTACTCTGATGTTGTGTTCTTCTTCTTCTTCTATTCTACGTTTCTATCTTATCTTTCCTCATCCTCTAATTTCTTTCATTAATGACCGGTATTTTTCGATGTTTGGTTAGTCATCATCGTGTTTATGTCGATAACCAAAGTCATCAAAAATTCGGGTCATTACAGTTGGTATCAGAGCTTAAGGTTAAGTGAATTACCTTGGCTCTGTGGCGTGACTCAGTAGAGATGGGGTTAGTAATACCCTAGATTGAGTTTGAGTGTATATATACGAGTGCGTATTTATAATTTGATATAAAGTGGTTTTATATTGTGGAGATTCATTGGTTGAGTTGTTTATGGGTTCTGGTCGATCAATTTGATCCACTGTATCGGTAGGAGTTTATAAACACTCGAATACGATGGGTCGACATAGTATGTTTTGAAAAGAGGGTAAATGAAAATTATTTTACCCAAAGTATATTTTGAAATATATTGGATATATTGGTTGTTATTATAATCGAGTAAGATTATAAATTAAATGGTTATGTAAATAGCCAATCAGAATTCATATAAGTGAAATACGTGAAATCAGATGAGTTAAATCTGAAATTTAAAACCAGAAATTGAATTAAAACTCTAGAAAATTGGATAAGTATTTGTAAATGAATTTGGATTAAAAATAAGGAAAATTTAATGTAACAACCCGTATTTTTAAATAACATGTTATAACATAAACCAAGGTAGAATTAAATGATAAGATCTGAATCAAGGGAAACGGGCTGTGCCATTGCGTTCGTCTCGGAAAAATACGCGAAATAGAGTCCGAGTTTTCGAAAATCGGAGTCCGTATGACCCAATTATGGCCCGTCAAAGTTTTCAGAAAATTCAAGTTTAAAAACAGATTCAAATTCAAAAATCAGCCAAGCAGGGTAGGCGGGAAAAATTCCCGCCACCCCAAGTCGACTGGGGAGTCGACTTGGGTGTCGACACGCCCCAGGTTGTGTCGACTGCCCAGTCGACACCCCTGTCGACTTGGGTGGTCGGCAAGTCTGGCCTGGGTGCACCTGACTTGTTTCTCAAGACATGTTTGGAGGCTTGTGACGGATTTTAAAGGCTCAGATCTGAACTAGGGATAATCCTATGGCCTAAACTAACCTAATCTTCTATAAAAAGACCCTAAGACCTAGCCTAAACCCTCATTAATCGTTCCTACAACTAAACTATGCCAAAATGCTTCTTGATCATGGCCTCCACCTTCATATCATGGCCTCCATCCTCTTCATGAAAATTTGAGTGTCCTAAGCTAGTAAAAGAGCCACCTTTCTTCATCGAAATAAGGATCTTTCTTCATACAAATCAAAGGAGCTTCTTGTTTCTCAAGACAACTTGGAGCTTATATTCATTTGGGGTTTTAGTGTTGCTAGCGTGGCTTCGTCTCAATCTTATTTTATTTTATAAGTCTTCATAGCATTGTAAGCCCTATACTACTCTTAGATTCTAACTATGAAGTTAAATATGACATGTTGCAAGTTTGAGTTTGGGCCTAAGTATGATTTATGCTTTGATTCTATCATGTTATGCATAGATTTATTCTATGCATGTTTGTAAAGCTATCACCTTGACCTTGTGCATAGAAAGCTATGAACTTTGATTGGGAATGTTGCATAAAGCAACATAGAAACTCTCATAAACCTTATGCTATCTTGCATATGATGTTACATGCGAATCACTAGCTATCATCCTATGTCATTTATGATCATGTTTCACCTATTTGCTAAAGTTTGACATCATGCATGTTTAGAGACTTATAATGTAATATGCAAGTTTATGATCTCTCATAAACCTTATGTTATCTTGCATATGATGTTATATGCGAATCACTAGCTATCATCCTATGTCATTTATGATCATGTTTCACCTATTTGCTAAAGTTTGATATCATGCATGTTTTGAGGCTTATAATGTAATATGCAAGTTTATGAACACATTTGCCTCATATGCCACCATGTTTAACTTATGGCCAAAGCACCCTTATGCTATTATGCATGCTTGTGGCCAAATCACCCTTATGCTATTATGCATGCTTGTGGCCAAATCACCCTTATGCTATTATGCATGTTTGTGGCCAAATCACCCTTATCCTATTCGATATGTTTGAGGCCAAGTCACCTTTTATGCCATCATACATGTTGAGGCCATATGCTAGTATGTTGAACACCTTTGCCTCAAATATCACCATGTTTAACTTGTGATAGACTTGGCCACCTTATGCCCACCTTGTCATATTGTTATGTTCCCTCTTTAACCTATTTGCGTTGATTCGAATTTACGTGCGATGGGAATACGTTAGGGGTAGTTGGGCAAACTTAAATAACACGAAAGCGTGACTTGAAAATATGACATGAAAGTTTGACATGTGTTTATGCTTGAAAACATGAACGTTGACATGACATGTAGAAAACATGAAAGTGGCCAACTCGAGGTTGGGTTGAGTTTGTAGCATAAATCTACCCGGAACCGACCGGCTTAACTAGTGGCTACAAACAATAGGACTCAATGTGAGTAGTTGGTCATGTCGCACTTAAAACCCGAGGTTAGACTAGGTTGTGGTGTAAAGCTACCCGGACCCGCCCGGCTTAACTAGTAACCACAACAAAGTCTAATGTGAGAGGTTGGGGTGCATTAAGTTAATTAATGCCACATGGTAGGGTTAAGTCATGGACTACTTGAATACTTAACCAATTAAACACGATGGATTGGTAGGGTTAAGTCATGGACTACTTGAATATACTTAACCAGTTGAACACGATGTATTGATAGGGTTAAGTCATGAACTGCTTGAACACACTTGACCGACTCAATACATGGTTAGGATAGGGTTAACCACACTTAACCCGTTTAAAACCCTAGTTATGTGGTCCTTTTCAGCAGTAACCAACTCGGGAGTAACTGGATACCCTGGACTAGGCTAGGGTGGGGCACGATTACTGACTGATTGTAAGAGACCAAAAGAGACGGCTGAAAGGGTGCACCGGTTGTTCAGGCGGACCATGGTCGTGCACATTATGTCCGGAGTTGAACATGGGCACCGGTAGGTTTAGACTGTGCGTGCTTGAATTGTGTCTGTGGTTTACACCTTAGGGCTGGATACACCCTAGGGTGGACCTTGCACAGTCAACTACATTCCATGATTAGGCCGTATGACACCGATACACGACGAGTTAGGCTTATAGGGAGCCGATCGACTAGACCGAGTAGTGGGACCTTGATTTAGGTCATCTCATGATGTGGGCCAACTTTGGCCAAGGGATCATTTCTCGTTATACTTGACATGGATTAGAATACTAGTACACCTGGTGCAACTTAGCCTTGTATATGCGATGCCACACTTGATCTATCTTGTTAACTTTTCACCATGTCAGTTATCACCCTATGATTCATCTCTGTTTTACATGTCCAGTTAACTTTATTAGTTTTTATACTAATAGTAGGTAGGACTTACCAGTCTTTTTGACTGACCCGCTTTCTTTCGCCTCTTTTCTTCCGTCCCCCCCCCCCCCCCCAGGTTCTCAGGGTGGGAATACTAGCACCTAGCAGGGATCTTTAGCTTGCTTACTGGATAGCTCATGTACGGTTTGGACTTGAGCTCACTATGGTTTTATCACTTCTACTACGGGGAATAGTTTACTTTATGTTATTTTCGGTTTTCAGTTTATGTTTCTAGACTTGTAGTAGTTGGAAAATAATGACTCGGTACTTTGATGTAACTTGACTATGGTTTTGAAATAGTAGTTTTATCCGCTACTTTACTTACTCTGTTTTACTTGTATGTTCTGTCTTGTGATATCTGCATGCATGTTTACCTTGTTTAACGCCCCTTCAAAGCTAGTGTGCTTGCAAGAGTGGCATTGGCGGAGGTGAGGTGTTACATTTGGTATCAGAGCATAAGGTTTACAAGATTTGGGCAAAAGGTTTTTAAAACTTATCTTTTAAAAAAAAACTATTTTCAAAACCAATTAAGTATTTTCCAAGAAAAGTCTAGTTTATTTTAAAAAGGCTATTCCCCAAAAGCCATTAGCACTATCCTTTGTTTCCTCGTTCTCAATCAATCTTTTTCTTCATTTCAGTATGGCCGATAATTTTGCCATTTTGGAGGGCGTACCAGTACCTATTTGGTTTAGAAGGTACATGGAGGCAAGGGCGAATGAAGTCGGCCCAGCGAACATTCCTCCTCCTTCCCCCGAGGCTAACATTTCTCCTCCTCCCGTAGCTGAGGTTCCTCCTCCTCCTCCTCAGCATCCGCAAGAGGATTTCGCAAAGATTTGCAAGGACTTTAAGGCGATGGGTGGCAAGAATTTTGTAGGGACGGAGACTTTTGTTGAGGCAAGAAACTGGTTAAAGGAAACTGAAGACCTCTTTGTTATCTTTGATATAGAAGACCGTAGGAAAGTTCTGTTAGCGGTATGGCTGTTGAAAGGGGAAGCTGCATATTGGTGGGTAGTCACCACCTCTACTAGGCCAATTCAGAATTGGGATGACTTTAGGAGAAGGTTTCGACTGAGGTTTCTATCATCGACAGAAGAGAACCTTCTTATGGAGAGGTTCCTATCTCTAAAGCAAGGGGACATGACAGTTAGGGAATACGTGGATACGTTTAATCAACTTGCTCGGTTCGGTCTAGACTTGGCTAACACAGCTCAGAAGAAGGCCCTACACTTTGCTCTAGGATTGAACGAGCCATTGCACGGTTTGGCCGTGTCTCATATACCCATGGGGCGACTTTCGAGAGTTTGGTGAATATGGCCCTGCTTCAAGAGGAAGATAAGAGTGGCAAGAAGGAGGTCAAGGCAAATGAGTCTCAAGGCGAGAAGGTAGATTCCGGAAAAGGAGGCAAGAACAACAGCAGCAAGGACAACAAGTCAAGAGAAAGGAGGAAGTGCAACTTCTGTGGGATCACTGGGCACATAGCCAAAGACTGTAGGAAGAAGAAAAGGAAGTTGGGAGAATGCTTTCATTGTGGAAAGTCTGGACACTTCAGTAAGGATTGCTCGAAAAAGCGAGGACAAGGGAAAAGGCAAATTCAGCGAGCAGGACCCTCTGGAGGGCAGTTGCAGGCTCCCCTCGCTCTTCCAGCTTTTGATCGAGGTAGTGTTTCTATAGAAAGACATGTTTACATTTCTGATTTCCCTGTTCGTACCTTACTTGATTCTGGCGCATCGCATAGTTTTATTTCTAATCTCGTTGAAAGTTTGCGCCTAAGTACTAGTCTAGTTGAGGTCCCGTTAGTGTTTCAAATCCAATTGGGAGTTCCGCCCATCTACCTGTGATTTGTATAGATTTGGAAATCTCTATCTTGAGCGTAGAATTCATGTGTAATGCTTATGTTCTCGGGTTTATGGGACACGGGTTGATTTTGGGCATGGATTGGTGGTCCAGTTATGGAGCCATTCTTGACTGTGAGCATAGGGTAGTGAGGCTCATGACTCGCCTCAGTAATCCCCTAGAAATTTCTGGTAACCCTATGGATCCCGTCATGTTATCTTGAATCTCTTGACTCGTCCATCGATGATCTGCAATCTGTGAGAGTGGTCCAAGAATATCCTGGTGTCTTTGAATAGGTTAAGGGGTCACCCTCTAAATGCGAGATAGACTTCCGTATTCATCTTGTTGACAACGTCAAGCCAGTTTCATTGCCCGTTAGGCACATGGCCCCGCGTGAAAGAAGAGAGCTTAGCAAGCAAATCAAGGAGTTGCTTGAGGAAAATTTCGCTAGGCGAAGCATTTCAGAATGGGGTGCTCCGGTGGTGATTTGCCACTAAGGCGGATAATCCATTTCGCTTAAGCATGGGTTAGAGAAATCACCCTAGTAAGTACATTTGGCAACGTGGATTGGCATTTTCTTTCAAGGGATAGTTCTTCTGCGTGGAATACCGTATAGGATGTAAACGAGATCCAGGATTCACTAACGAATTTTGTAAAGATTGCATGAAACCATGAGCACGTAGTTATGTGGAAGCCAAGTATTTTAGGAAAAGAATAAGTGGAAGTGGAACGAGAGGCAATGGTGAAATGAGTTCTAACTCATATTTTGGAAGTAAGAATTAAGAGCTACGAATTTGTGAAGTTAAAAGACGGTCAAGGCACGATAGGATTAAGCTTAAGAAAATGCGACTTAGAAGATTGAAGACCAGATACGCGCATTATATCTCTTTCTAAGAGTATATCCTTGATCCCTATTATTCTGTAGAGTTTACTCGCATGTTATCTTTTAAGTATATCCTCTCGGTCCTATTCTCAATCTTAGTTCTGTTGCAAACCCCATAAGGAGTATGACTCGCCTATATAGTTGGGATGAGGATGTCCATTAAGTTGACCAAACTATTTGGGCTTTATGGGATATGGGTCATAGTTGATAGACTTAAGTAGAGTGCTCACTTTGTTCCGTTAAAGAGCAAGAGGACCACATCATGGCTAGCATTCGTTCATCTTCGAGAGATAGTGCGATTGCATGGAGTTCCTTCCAACATAGTTAGCGATCGTGACCCAATTCTCGCTAGCTAATTCTGGAATAGTTCGCAGGAAGCGATGGGTACGCGATTGAATCTAAGTACGGCCTATCATCCACAGACGGATGGCCAAACCGAAAGGGTGAATATGGTACTAGAAGATCTGTTGAGGCTATGCATTCTTGACTCTGGTGGCACTTGGAAAGACCACCTTCCTCTCGTAAAGTTTGATTACAATAACAGCTACCAAGCAAGCATAGGGATGGCACCATTCGAAGCTTTGTATGGGAGGTCGTGCAAGTCACCAACATGTTGGTGAAAGACGACGGATAAGCTATACTTGGGCCCGACATGAAAAGGGGCACATCCGAGAAGGTAGAGTTGATTCAAAGACAGATGAAAACGGCCCAAGATAGACAGAAATCCTATGCTAACAAGTGAAGGACAGATCTGGAATTCGAAGTTGGAGACATGGTTTTCGTGAAGGTTTCTCCTTTGCGAAATATGGTTCGTTTTGGAGCAGTTGGGAAGCTGGCCGGAGTGCACAATGTTTTTCATGTCTCGCATCTCCGAAAGTGCCTACATGAGTGAGCCGAAGTGGTTGAACCAAGTATTCTTGAAGACATGGAGGTAGAGAAAGAGGCGACCTTGAGGCGAGCTCCGATTCGTATCTTGGGAACGGAGATCAAGAAACCGAGGAATCAAGAAGTCAAGTTAGTAAAGGTTCAGTGGAATGAAGCCGAAGAAGATGCAACTTGGGAAACCGAGGAGAAGATGCATGGGCTTTATCCATTTCTTTTTGAGGGTACATTCTCAATCTTTTTTCCTAGTTAGCATATCTTTCTTTTGCTATCCATGTTTATCTTGTTATCTTGTTAACCTTGTCATGAGAACCTTAGGTAGAAACCCTTTGGATGAAACATGTATTTGAAACATGTTATGCTTGATGTTTGCAAGTGGTTGCAAGTGTTTGCAAGTGGATACTCGAGGATGCATGATACACCTTAGGCACTAAGATCGGCTCACACACTTTCATATTGCATATGTATGAGTGCTTATACTTATTCATGGTTGAAACTTGTTATGCTATCACGTGGATGTTGCATATGGATGAATGTTATGTGCACTCATATAGAGATAATGAATTATGTTAGGAATTTGCATACATATGGACTCATTTCACTAACATATTTTGCATTAAGGAGGTTTACTGAATCTGTAACCACCTGATTTTCGCATTAGATAAGTGCATATACACACACCTTTGCATATGTTCATACAACATTTAGAATCTTTTAAGGACAATGACTGCTCGTGGATGATGTTTTGAGTAGATGGATGATGGATGGTAGGATATGTTCTTCCTAACTTAGAGATTTCGGGGACGAAATCCTTTAAGGTGGGGAGGATGTAACAACCCATATTTTTAAATAACATGTTATAATATAAACCAAGGCAGAATTAAATGATAAAATATGAATCAAGGGAAACGGGCTGTGCCATTGCGTTCGTCTCGGAAAAATACGCGAAATAGAGTCCGAGTTTTTGAAAATCGGAGTCCGTATGACCCAGTTATGGCCCGTCAAAGTTTTCAGAAAATTCAAGTTTAAAAACAGATTCAAATTCAAAAATCAGCCAAGCAGGATAGGCGGGAAAAATTCCCGCCACCCCAAGTCGACTGGGAGTCGACTTGGGTGTCGACACACCCCAGGTTGTGTCGACTTCCCTGTCGACTTGGGTGGTCGGCCAGTCTGGCCTGGGTGCACCTGACTTGTTTCTCAAGACATGTTTGGAGGCTTGTGACAGATTTTAAAGGCTTAGATCTAAACTAGGGTTAATCCTATGGCCTAAACTAACCTAATCTTCTATAAAAAGACCCTAAGACCTAGCCTAAACCCTCATTAATCATTCCTACAACTAAACTATGCCAAAATGCTTCTTGATCATGGCCTCCACCTTCATATCATGGCCTCCATCTTCTTCATGAAAATTTGAGTGTCCTAAGCTAGTAAAAGAGCCACCTTTCTTCATCAAAATAAGGATCTTTCTTCATACAAATCAAAGGAGCTTCTTGTTTCTCAAGACAACTTGGAGCTTATATTCATTTGGGGTTTTTAGTGTTGCTAGCGTGGCTTCGTCTCAATCTTATTTTATTTTATAAGTCTTCATAGCATTGTAAGCCCTATACTACTCTTAGATTCTAACTATGAAGTTAAATATGACATGTTGCAAGTTTGAGTTTGGGCCTAAGTATGATTTATGCTTTGATTCTATCATGTTATGCATAGATTTATTCTATGCATGTTTGTAAAGCTATCACCTTGACCTTGTGCATAGAAAGCTATGAACTTTGATTGGGAATGTTGCATAAAGCAACATAGAAACTCTAATAAACCTTATGTTATCTTGCATATGATGTTATATGTGAATCACTAGCTATCATCCTATGTCATTTATGATCATGTTTCACCTATTTGCTAAAGTTTGACATCATGCATGTTTTGAGGCTTATAATGTAATATGCAAGTTTATGATCTCTCATAAACCTAATGTTATCTTGCATATGATGTTATATGCGAATCACTAGCTATCATCCTATGTCATTTATGATCATGTTTCACCTATTTGCTAAAGTTTGATATCATGCATGATTTGAGGCTCATAATGTAATATGCAAGTTTATGAACACATTTTCCTCATATGCCACCTTGTTTAACTTATGGCCAAAGCACCCTTATGCTATTATGCATGCTTGTGGCCAAATCACCCTTATGCTATTATGCATGCTTGTGGCCAAATCACCCTTATGTTATTATGCATGTTTGTGGCCAAATCACCCTTATCCTATTCGATATGTTTGAGGCCAAGTCACCTTTTATGCCATCATACATGTTGAGGCCATATGCTAGTATGTTGAACACCTTTGCCTCAAATATCACCATGTTTAACTTGTGATAAACTTGGCCACCTTATGCCCACCTTGTCATATTGTTATGTTCCCTCTTTGACCTATTTGCGTTGATGCGAATTTACGTGCGATGGGAATACGTTATGGGTAGTTGGGCAAACTTAAATAACACGAAAGCATGACTTGAAAATATGACATGAAAGTTTGACATGTGTTTATGCTTGAAAACATGAACATCGACATGACATGTAGAAAACATGAAAGTGGCCAACTCGAGGTTGGGTTGAGTTTGTAGCATAAATCTACCCGGAACTGAGCGGCTTAACTAGTGGCTACAAAAATAGGACTCAATGTGAGTAGTTGGTCATGTCGCACTTAAAACCCGAGGTTAGACTAGGTTGTGGTGTAAAGCTTCCCGGACCCGCCCGGCTTAACTAGTAACCACAACAAAGTCTAATGTGAGAGGTTGGGGTGCATTAAGTTAATTAATGCCACATGGTAGTGTTAAGTCATGGACTACTTGAATACTTAACCAATTAAACACGATGGATTGGTAGGGTTAAGTCATGGACTACTTGAATATACTTAACTAGTTGAACACGATGTATTGATAGGGTTAAGTCATGAACTGCTTGAACACACTTGACCGACTCAATACATGGTTAGGATAGGGTTAACCACACTTAACCCGTTTGAAACCCTAGTTACGTGGTCCTTTACAGCAGTAACCAACTCGGGAGTATCTGGATACCCTGGACTAGGCTAGGGTGGGGCACGATTACTGACTGATTGTAAGAGACCAAAAGAGACGGCTGAAAGGGTGCACCGATTGTTCAGGCAGACCATGGTCGTGCACATTAAGTCCGGAGTTGAACATGGGCACCGGTAGGTTTAGACTGTGCGTGCTTGAATTGTGTCTGTGGTTAACACCTTAGGGTTGGATACACCCTAGGGTGGACCTTGCACAGTCAACTACATTCCATGATTAGGCCGTATGACACCAATACACGACGAGTTAGGCTTATAGGGAGCCGATCGACTAGACCGAGTATTGGGACCTTGATTTAGGTCATCTCATGATGTGGGCCAACTTTGGGCCAAGGGATCATTTCTCGATATACTTGACATGGATTAGAATACTAGTACACCTGGTGCAAATTAACCTTGTATTTGCGATGCCACACTTGATCTATCTTGTTAACTTTTCACCATGTCAGTTATCACCCTATGATTCATCTCTGTTTTACATGTCTAGTTAACTTTATTAGTTTTTATACTAATAGTAGGTAGGACTTACCAGTCTTTTTGACTGACCCGTTTTCTTTTGCCTCTTTTCTTCCGTTTCCCCCCCAGGTTCTCAGGGTGGGAATACTAGCACCTAGCAAGGATCTTTAGCTTGCTTACTGGATAGCTCATGTACGGTTTGGACTTGAGCTCGCTGTGGCTTTATCACTTCTACTATAGGGAATAGTTTACTTTATGTTATTTCCGGTTTTCAGTTTATGTTTCTAGACTTGTAGTAGTTGGAAAATAATGACTCAGTACTTTGATGTAACTTGACTATGGTTTTGAAATAGTAGTTTTATCCGCTACTTTACTTACTCTGTTTTACTTGTATGTTCTGTCTTGTGATATCTGCATCCATGTTTACCTTGTTTAACGCCCCTCCAAAGCTAGTGTGCTTGCAAGAGTGGCATTGGCGGAGGTGGGGTGTTACATTTAAGATCCTGGGAGATTTTAAGTTGTTTTACAAGCAGTGTGGATTATATTTTGAAATGAATTTCAAAGTGGTTCCATACCTTGTCATAGTTGGAAGTCCATTACCCAATACGTGCTTGCGGTTTTGATTGTATACTACATATGTAGAACGTGAGATGAAAGCGTTTCTGCTAGATGATTATTATATTGTGGTTGATAGACATTATTATAATATCAAAAGGTTTTTGATATAAAGATAATTTGGATTCTCATAAGGGAAAAACCCGTTCCGTTATACGGCGTGGTCTTATGAGATATCATTTACCTTCATGAACTGTTTTAAAACTGTTTTACTCACACCAGTCCCATGACTAACCTGGAGTTTATTTTGTTTTGTTTTCGCTAAACTCTTGGGTGCCCAATTTTGTACGGGCAGTCAAGTAGTCGGGATTTATAGATACTTGAAGAGCTGGAGCAGGAGGCTTCAGGATCATGTAGCTATAGTTTATTTCCGCTGTATTGTAAGTGTTGTACTTTGATAATGATATATATTCAAGTACAAATGTATATTTCAAGTTATGTTATATATATTATATGTTATTCGTTCCGCTGTGGGGTTCGTATTACTCTGATGTTGTCTTCTTCTTCTTCTATTCTACGTTTCTATCTTATCTTTCCTCACCCTCTAATTTCTTTCATTAATGACTGGTATTTTTCGATGTTTGGTTAGTCGTCATCGCGTTTATGTCGATAACCAAAGTTGTCAAAAACCCGGGTCATTACACCTTCTGATCTTCCTCAATCCATAAGTAAACCATTATACCACGAACATAAGCGCGAACTTATTCAACTGATCTCTGAAAACTATATTCATAAGATCCAAAAAATATGTTGGTGCGTTAGTCAATCCAAACTATATCACCAGTCCCTCGTAAAATCCAGATGGTGTCCTAGAAGCACCCTTTGGCGCACTATCCTTACCCACTCCTAGTTGGTGAATCCCATCACCAAATCCATTTGGGAAAATACCAGGATTTGCGTGAAGCTGATCAAACAAGTCATCAATCCTTAATAATGAATACTTGTTTTTCTTGGTCACCTATTCAACTCCCATACACAATTTCAAAGATCCATCACCCTTGCTTGTAAAAAAAACTAGTGCAACCACTTGGATATGCTTCTCCAAATGAATCCCTTACTTGAAATATCGTTCACTGGAACGTCCATCTCTCGATGTTCCTTAGGGGTCATTCACCTAAGAAAAATAACAATAGGTCTGACTCCATCCAGTAAATCAATCCAAAACTCAATTTTTCTTTACGATGGCAATCCTTTAAACTCAACAAAGACATATAAAAATTATCTATCGATCAGAAACGATGACAAGTCATCTTATCAAATTACAAGAAAATCTAAAAAGATGACTAGGACCTCTCAATATTCCTGATTGTTACCTTGAACCTCTCATAATCCACGATTGTTGCATATCTCTTTAGCCACTCCATACCTAAAATAATCCCAAACCAAGAGAAATTCAAAATAAAGCAATCATAAAGAACTGAGCAACCATGACAGGATAAGACTAGACCATGAAAAAGCATACAAAGGATAGAAGATCCCGTACTCAATTAGTCACAACCAATGGTCTATCAATAATCTCATATTCTAAATCTAATTTAGGCATAAACTCATTACAGATAAAAGAATGTGATGCTCCAGTATCAAACAAAACTCAAATTGAATACCTCTAGCAGAAAGCATACCTTGCATAACAACACTTTCCCCTTCTTTGCATAAGTCGGAGCTCTTGAGGAAGACGACACAACATCTAGTGCATATGCCTTTACAACCTGCTTATCTTCGCTGTTTTGGGCAGTTCTTCTTTAAGTGCTTGATCTTATTATAGTTGAAACACTTCTTCTTCGCCTTAGGAGCCTTTTAATACCTAGAATAATGGTACTTCTCATGACAGTTAAAGCAGGTAACCATGCCCTTATATTTTTTCTGGTCATTCTCCCTTTATTGTTGTTGCTTCCTTTTTCCATTCCACTTTTTCTTATTCCCGCCACATTGCTATGAATTCGACTCTTTCTTACTCTTAACAACAGCTTCATCCTTCTTCAAGAACAAACTCTCATGTCTTAATGCTTTCTCAACCAATTTCTCGAATGGATCCTCGATATGATCCACAAGTTTCTCTCCAAGATATTCATCAAACCCTGTGATGAACTTCTCATTGTTCTAGTACAGAGTCTTAATAAAAGAATGGGTATACTTAGGAAAAGCCTTAAATTCCGCCACGTACTCAACTATAGATTTACCATCCTGCTTCAGCTCAACAAATCTCTCGAAGAAAATCGACTTCTGGACCGTAGAGGTAAACTTCTCCTCGAACTTAGTCTTAGACAGTCTCAAAGTAATCTGGTCCTCCGGAGTCTCAAGTTTAATGGATTTCCACTAATCCACAGCTCAGCCTCAAAGTTTCCTCGATGCAAGCTTCCTATTCGCTGCATCCTCGATACCCAAGACTCCGAAGAGGCGAACGCAAGTAACCAACCAATTTTGAACTTCAATTGAAGATGTTGTTCCAATAAACGGCTTGATACCCAGAGAAGTATAATCATTGCATAGCTTGGTGAAATCAACAACCTTAGGTGCCTGCATAGGAGCACCGCCATCTACTGACACTTATGGAGTGGTATCCTTCTCATAATCGAGGTCATCATAGCCTTGAACATAGATGGGTGATCGGACGTAGTAGCTTCTGATCGACCATCTCCTTCTACCCCTCTAGAAATAGACTCATCCGTAGGAGCATTCCTCGTATTTTGATGACTCGTTCTTTATCTGAAACAAGAGTGATCGGTCCATATCATAGAAAGGCCGCAATGGTGCTAATGTGCTTACTAATATCTTATACTATACATCATATAACATAGATATCATTTAAATCAAATTAATGATATGTCTCTCATATGTTTTTATGCTCTCGAACTTCGGGTAAAATCGATTAACCAACGCCCTGATACCAAGTGTGATGACTGCCTCATGCCATCCGCTCAAAACTATAGGAAAAGTGTATTGCATGTCATGCCAAGCTGATATGGATGATTATCAAGGAAATATAAACTTAAACAGAACCAATTGTATAACTCACAACTCATGGATAATGTATAGTAGTAAAATATACAATAAGATACAGTATTCAAGCATAGTAAAGAAGGAAATCCCATCTCTATAAAATCTCAAAAATTAGGAAAAATATGTTCCAGTATCTGAATATCTATATGCATCAAGCCTCATTTCATCCCTCATCAAAGTCTATAACAATCAAAATAGTGGAAATCATCAATATAGCTATATAATATAAAATTAGTAATACGCTAGTCTCTAGCTTGCCATCGCACATATGCATCGTCACCAAACCTGTCACCTGCTACTAAGCCTACTCAATAACATCGTTGATGAGCACCACAAGTTAATAAGAGGAGACATAAAACCTTGATCTAGACAACAGTCTGGATTGAGGATTAATAACTATCAATAACTATATAGGAAATTATGATACTGATAGTTCAACTCTCACCTGATCTATCCCTGCTATCAAAGAGTTAGCACGTAATAATTACATAAAATATGCTACTCAAAACAACATAGAAATATACATTAGTCGGAATAAGATTCCTAATCCCCACTTCTCTTTAGTATCCTATAGTGATAGCCCACCCAGAGAAAAAGAAGAGAATATGCAAGCAACCATAGCATTCATCATAAGCAATAACCTAGTTATCACTTACTAAAGCCTTGAATGAGTTGATATTGAATGACTAGCCGCTTCAATCTGTCAAGGGCTAATTAAGGACCCCAGTTCTAGTTGGACTACCATATGTACCACATACATTTGTCTTCCCAAGACAACTAGATCACTTTGCAAGTGATCCAAGACATGATCTCTTAGATCCTAACAGGCATTCCCACGATACCCCTACTTTGAGTTCGCTAGAGTCCTTCGAACTATCAACGATTCCTTGCCACTACCAATCATATAAGTTATCCACAACTCTATATTTTAGCTTGAGTCTCACTCGAGTCAGTCCATTATCTCGCAGCCTCCTTCTACCATGAGCTCCCAATGCATTCGCCTTTAACCACTCCTTCCCGAGTTCACAATCGATGAATCAACACCGCTTTGACAATAACTTCCACCCGTATATGCTATCGTAGAGACCACCTGCAGCCTCATTAAGACCTATCTTGTCATTGCAAAAAAAGCCACACTCCATCTCCTTAAATTAATGGATCGGTACCGATCCATCCGTATACTGATCCATCCGTATACCGATCCATCCTTATGGATCGGTATCGGTCCTCCACTTAGCCAATTTTTGGCTAGGTGTTGCACCATGCTATTTATTGCCTCGAGAAGTTCCCTTTGGTCCGGTTTCATATAGAAACACTTTCTCGAATCTTTTCATATCGGTCCATCCACACTTTTTGCACTTTGACCCATCTGATTGCCACCAAATTTTGCATATGATCTACTCTACGGCCCATAAAGCCATTCGCCAATTTCTATCTCCATCTAAACCATCATGATGGATCGATACCACTCTATAGGCTATGGACCGGTAACAGTCCATATACTTAGAGAGTTTTCGCACTAAAATTCTTGGGTAAACTCCCAATGTCCACCGGATGTCATGCACCAAAAATGAAGCTTGTCTACATTGGTGTGATGGATCGGTATCGTTCCAAAGGCTATGGACCAGTACTAGTTCATGCACTTAGGTTATTTTTGCATGAAAACTTTTGTGTTGCCTCCTGGCAACCTCCGGATCTCCTCAGTCAATTTTCATCTAAATCTGATATTTTGAACCTCCGATTTGATATGTTCTTCGATTCTAAGTCCTGAAACATGCAATTCTAAGTGAACAAATCAATCATGTCGTACAATTTGATCATAGAAAAAGTAATGCATCCAATTTTAGGCATATACAATCATTCAAACATATCAAAACATGATTCAAATCACAATAATCATAGATCTAGCGTAATTTGATACTAAATATATCCAAAACACGATGGATCTAATCAAATTACATGGAATGTGATAATATTAGGTTATCCTAGGGTGTTAATATCTTAAGTAAACATATATGATCCGTTTTTAGGGTAAATTTAGCATGTGAGGTGCTTGTTTAACCTAATCAACACATATAATTCGTATAACTATGCGGGAGATTTCTATCACTCACTAAAATCTAGATCCAATATAAATGAAAAGACCTCAAATTTGGATAGCGAAGAAATTCCTCATTTCTTATGCTACATGAGATCCAATCCTCCTTGACGTAGATGTAGCCTTCAGATGCAATTTATAATGATATGGTAAAGAAAGAGATTAGGGTTTAAAGATTAGGTTGAACCGGAGACTCATATACGACTAACCTAATGTCTAGAGCGAAGAGAAAAGTTTTAATTCTTTCCTCACGCCCTTTTTTTGTAGTTGCTTTCGATTAGTATAATAGGCTCACTAATAAGCCCATTAGTTGTTAATTAATTTGCCCTGTAGAAAAAAACATAAAACACAACAATTTCTCCTAAACCGTCGGGCCAAATCCTTGATATGACCACTATAAGAAACAACCAACCACCATCCTGGTCCAGTGTAACGACCCGGAAAATCTGAACCAATTCAAAAATTTTAAATTGGCTAAAATAATGGATTTTAAATATTTAAAATAAATATTTTAGGTAATGGCAATGGAAAGTGAGTTTGAATCGAAAATTGAAAACGAGTATAATTAATTATAATTATAAACAAGGCCTGAAAAGGCGCTGTAGTTTCAAAAAATTGAATTCAAACTTTGTCGGACTGTACCGGGTGCAAAACAATCCAGATTTTAGTAAAAAATATTTAAATCTGTTAGTAAATACCTTTCTAACGAATATGAAAAATCGAAATTTCATAGCGGGAATCAAAAGATATGTCCAGTTGAAAATTCTGAATAGTCGCTATGGAATTCAGGCCCTTAAAAATGGAAATTGTGCAAACGACCTCGGATTTCGACGAAACCACTTTTGTTGGGTCCGTGATGTCAAGTTGTTGCTAGATTCCAAATTTCATAATTTTTTGAATCAATATGTGGGCGTGGCAAAGGAAAACGCGTTTGACCAGTTTCAGTTGATTTTAATCGACTGGAAATTGGCCATTTTTCAAACGGTCTCAGAATTTGACGAAACTAGTTTTGTTAGGACCGTATCGTTAATACGAAGCTAGAAAATATTTTCTGGAATTTTTCGAGTTCGTACGTGGCCCCACTAAATTGAAATGTGCGTTTAAATTGAATATGTAAAGAATTACACTTTAAATTCAACGGAAACTGATTCAAACGATCGAATCAGCTTACGATACATATCCCATTGTGTTCGGAATGGGGGTAGAACGCTAGGGACGACAGTCGGTGGGTCTCATTTCGACTTCGAATAAAAAGTCAACTTTTAATAGAAATTAAATAAAATAAAATAATAATATATAACCCCTTACCCTCACTCTCTCTCTCTCTTCCTCCCCATTTCCCCGTCGTTAAACGGAACTAAAGAAGAAGAAAAAAAACCTAAAACAGTCGACGCCGTCGCACTCGTCGGAGCGCCGCCCTAGCCGTCGCTGAACTCCCCCCATCACCTCCATCTTCTCCGATCTCCTCTCTCCCCTTCCTCTCCTCTTCCACTTTGCCCAAAACGAGTGTAACACCCCGTGTATTCTATAACAGTGAAATTCACAAATTAAAGTATAATTAATTTCAAATCAAAGAATTAAGGGAAACAGGATACGCCATTGTGTTCGTCTCGGAAAAATACGCGAAATAGAGTCCGAGTTTTCGAAAAACGGAGTCCGTATGAAGAAGATATGGCCTCCAGAAGTTTCAGAATTCAGGTTAAAATTCAAAACAGACGAAAACTGCTCAGAAAAACAAGTTTAAAATTCAAAAACGGGCCCAATTGGCCAGGGCGGGAAAATTCCCGCCTAAGGCACCCAGGTCGACTTGGCAGTCGACCTGGGCTAGAGGTCGACAGGGCTATCGACACCCATGTCGACTGCCAAGTCGACACGGTGTCGACTGGGCTGTCGACCTGGCCCCAGAGCCAGGTCGAACCCAGCCCACCCTGGCTGGCCTGGTCTATGTTTAGTCGATTTTCTGAGCCTTGCCTTGTCACTAGGGCTAGGTGTCAGCTCCGGATTGGCCTCTCCTTCAAACGAACGGCTATTATTGAATCAAGCTCCATCGACGGTCTAAAACAACTCACAAACATTATAAAAAGGACCTAAGACCTAGCCTAAATCATACTATCTCATTTTAGCCTCAGGCCGCCGCCATTAAACCTAGAGCTCTGAATTAAAAATACAAAGAATAAAATTATAGAAGATAGAGGACGATTCTTGAAGGCTACAACTAGAAGCTACAACAACTACGACGCCTTAGACAACGAATTTGGGACTATTTGATTTGGGATTTTTATTTGGGTTATTTGCTTCATATTGTAAGTTCTATGTTACTTTTTAGGCAAACACGCTAAAACAATATGGACATGCCATGAATTGAAACCGGATTTAGGAACTATTGTTAATCCATTGTTTACATTGTTTATCTTTGAATTATAATTTGGGGATATTGCTATGGCAACGTTGCAAGTTAAACTTGTCATGATTTTGATGTTGTTATGAATCACTTGGGCTTAATTGTTTGGCAAGTTGGACTAATACATGTCCATGGAATCGCTATGTTTATTGAAATCTTTATGTTGATTAAACCATGCCTATGGTACTAATTAAACCATGGCTATGACTATTGATGGAATTATGCCTGTGATGTTAATATACCCATCATGATTAATGAAAAATTGGGTATTGCTAGGTTATGATGAAAAGTTGGAATTATTATGTTTATAATGTTAGACATGTTAAAAACGCTAAATTGGAATCATTATGTCTATGAGAATTATTATGTTAAAAATGCTAAATTGGAATCATTATGTCTATAATGTTAGTTGGGAATCATTATGTTAAAAATGATAAATTGGAACCATTATGTTTATAATGTTAGTTGAGAATCATTATGTTAAAAATGCTAAGTTGGAATCATTATGTCTATAATGTTAGTTGAGAATCATTATGTTAAATGCTAAATTGGAACTATTATGTTTATAATGTTAGTTGAGAATCATTATGTTAAAAACGCTAAATTGGAATCATTATGTCTATAATGTTAGTTGAGAATCATTATGTTAAAAATGCTAAGTTGGAACCATTATGTTTATAATGTTAGATGAGAATCATTATGATAAATTGGAATCATTATGTCTATGAGAATTATTATAAAAATGCTAAATTGGGATCCACTATGCCTATTAGGATTACTATGCCTTTAATGTTTCATATTTATAATAAAATTATTATTATGCCCGCAATGATTATTATGCCTATGATGTAAAGTTGAAATCATCATGTTAAATTAAGTTGGAATCATTACTATGCCAAGTTATCATCATACTAGTATTGAAACCATGTGATATGTTATAGCCTGTTTATTATGCAAGTGATGTTGGAATTATCACATATGCCTATCACATGTTTGGTGTTATTCCCCTTTATCTCTTGAATTGTTTATGCTTGTGAACGAAGTACGTTTATATACGTTGGGGATACGACTGGGTAGAATAGGCAAAACTTGAATTAATTTTAAGCATAAACTGTGAAATTTGGCATAAGTAGAACATGAAATATGGCACGAAAACTTGACTTGAACATGCCATAACTTGACTCAAAACATGCCTTAGTTGGGCACGAAGTTGACATATGAACATGATGTGGAAATAACAAAATCTGATAAGAACATGGGCATGACTTTAGAAAACAAGAAAGTGGCCAACTCGAGGTTGGGTTGAGTTTGTAGTGTAAATTTGCCCGGAACCGCCCGGCAAATCCAGTTGCTACAAACAATAGGATCCAATGTGGGTAGTTGGTCACATCGCGCTTGGAACCCGAGGTTGGGTTGAGTTCGTAGCGTAAACCTGCCCGGAACCGCCCGGCAAATCCAGTGGCTACGAACAACAGGATCCAATGTGAGTGGTTCGGTGCATTAACGAATCAATTAATGCCAATTAGGGTTAAGTCATGAACATGAAAAGACAACTTAACCAACTTGAACACGGTTTGTAGGGCTAAGTCATGAACTTGAAAACGACAACACTTAGCCAACTTGACATGACACGTAGGTGGGTTAAGTCGCGAACTGAAATGACCTACTTAATCATCTTGACATGACTAGACTAGAAAAGGATTAAGTCACGAATTACATGACTTAATCTGTTAGCCGGGTTAGGTCACGAATTACATGACCTAATCTATTAGGCGAAACCCTAGACACGACCCCTTTCAGCAGTAATCCTCTAGAAGTATCAAGGTACCCTGGGGCTAGGCCGGGTGGGGCACGATTACTGGGCTGATTGTAAGAGGTGAACGATGGCAGTAGGGTACGCCAGTGTAGGTTCGGCGGACTACGATCGTGCACGTATCCGGGGCAGACACTGGGTATCCGTAGATTTATCTGTGCATCTTGAATCGTGTCAGGGGTTGACACCCTAGGGCTGATATACCCGAAGGTGGACCCAACACAGGTGTCTACATTCGTGATTAGCCGTATGACATGGACACTTGACGAGCTAGAACTTGTAGGGAGCCGATCGACTAGATAATCGCTCCGTAGGACCCCGTACTTGGGTCAGACCCCGTTTCAGGGTCATTTCATGACATTGGGCCGTGGGATTTATTTCGTGATTAACTTGTGATATGGGCTTAGTATACTAGTACGGTCGATGCAACGAATCTCGAACATGTGATGCTTTACTTGACTTGTCTTGACTTATCCTGATCACCTTAGTCTATCTTGTTCACCTTGACACCATTCTTAAGTTTAGTTCCAGTTCATACATGACAGGTTGTTTTAACCGTTTCTACACTGGAAGTCACTAGAACTTACTCAGTCTTTATGACTGACCCTTTTCCTTTCGCCTCTTTTTCTTTCGTCCCCCCCCCCCAGGTTCTCAGGGAGGGAGTACCGCAGCTTGATCAGTTTTCACATCCAGCTTGAAGAGAAAGAATGTATTGCTTGGATCTTTTCCGTTTTGGACTATGGCTTTGGACAGCAATTAGGGGACTTTTGCAGTTTATTTATGTTTTCTTCATGCTTCTTTAAATAATGTAATCAAGACAGTTATAATTTTGGGAAGTATTATGGCATGGTTTGTGTAACACGTATTTTGAAGAAATAAAAGTTGTTGTTTTCCGCTATTCAATAATATGTGTTATTATATCTGTCTTGTATATCTGTGACTTATACTTATAAACCTCCACCAAAATTAGGGCATTCCCTTTCAGAGTGACCCTAACGGAGGTGGGGTGTTTCACTTGGTATCAGAGCATAGGTTTACCAGATAACATAAAAAGTTTTGAAAATTTATTTTCAAAAGAAAATTTAAAGAAGCATTTTTAAAAGATAAAATATTATTTTATTTTAAAAAAGGCAAAGTCCCCCAAAGCCATAGGTACTATCTCTTATCCTTCGTTTTGAATCTATCCTTCTTGTTTCAGCATGTCCGAAGAACTTAACTTGCCAGAGGGTGTACCAATACCTGGTTGGTTTAGACGATTCTTAGAAGCAAGGGCCACCCAGCCAGGTCCTACCGTTCCTCCTCCTCCAGCTGCAGGAAATCATCCAGCTGCAGCAGCACCTCTTCCTCCACCTCCTCCACCTCCTCCACGGGGAAACACTTTTGCTAAGATATGTAAAGATTTTAAGGCTATGGGAGGAAAGGACTTTCTGGAACGGAGTCCTTCGTGGTAGCTAGAAATTGGCTGAAAGAAACCGAGGACTTATTCGTCATCTTTGAGGTAGAAGATAGGCAGAAGGTACAACTGGCAGTATGGCTACTAAAAGGTGAGGCTTCCTACTGGTGGGAAGTCACTAATGCAGAAAGACCAGTGGAAACATGGGAGGACTTTAGGGCAAGGTTTGAGGCTAAATTTCTCTCAGAAGCTGAAAGGAGTCTTCAATTGGAAAAATTCTTATTTCTTAAGCAAGGGAATATGAAAGTCAAAGAGTATGTAAATCAATTCGATGAGCTGGCTAGGTTCGGACTGGACCTAGTCAACACCCCGCACAAAAAGGCTCTCCGCTTTGTCAAAGGGTTGAATGAGCCATTACACAGTTTGGCCATGACCCATATACCCATGGGAGCTACGTACGAAAGGTTGGTGCAGATGGCATTGCTGAACGAGGAAGATAAGGGCAAGAAGGAGACAGAGGCAAAAAACTCTCAAGGGAAGAAAGAGGTCAAGCCTAACGATTCTAAGAATAAGAAGGTAGACTCCGAGAAGGGAGGCAAGAACAACAACTCACGCGATAAAAGGAAATGCAATTACTGTGGTACGGAAGGGCACATAGCCAAGGATTGTAGAAAGAGGAAGAGAAAGCAAGGTGAATGTTTTCATTGTGGAAAGACTGGACACATCAGCAAAGACTGCCCTGAGAAGCAGACCGGACCTTCTGGCGGTACATCGTTAACCTATTCTAGATGCTTTGTTTTATCTTATTTCTCTCCTCGGTCCTATCTTGAGAACCATAGTTAGAATCCTTTTGGATGTAAACATGTAATTGAAACATGTTATGATTGCGAAATGGTTGCAAGTGGTCGCAAGTGGTTGCTCGTGGATGCATGAATACACATTAGGCACTAGATCGGCTCAGACACATTTTCATGTTGCATATGCATGAGTGTTTATTTTGGAAACTTGGTTGTGCCATCATTTGGTTGTTGCATATGATTGAATGTTCGAGCACTCATGTAGAAATTATGAATTATAATAGGAAAAAATTGCATACATATTGGATTCATTTCACTAAACATATTTTGCATTTAGAAGATCAATCAGGCCTGATCATTAGCATTAGCTAAGGAACATATACACACACTTCGCATATGATCATAAAGCATTAGAAGTCTTTTAAGGACAATGGATACTCGTGTTTGATGGATGAGTAGATGGATGTTTGGATGTTAGGATATATATTTTTCCTAAACTTGAAGATTTCGGGGACGAAATCCTTTTAAGTGGGGGAGAATGTAACACCCCGTGTATTCTATAACAGTGAAATTCACAAATTAAAGTATAATTAATTTCAAATCAAAGAATTAAGGGAAACGGGATACGCCATTGTGTTCGTCTCGGAAAAATACGCGAAATAGAGTCCGAGTTTTCGAAAAACGGAGTACGTATGAAGAAGATATGGCCTCCGGAAGTTTCAGAATTCAGGTTAAAATTCAAAACAGACGAAAACTGCTCAGAAAAACAAGTTTAAAATTCAAAATCGGGCCCAATTGGCCAGGGCGGGAAAATTCCCGCCTAAGGCACCTAGGTCGACTTGGCAGTCGACCTGGGCTAGAGGTCGACAGGGCTGTCGACACCCATGTCGACTGCCAAGTCGACACGGTGTCGACTGGGCTGTCGACCTGGCCCCAGAGCCAGGTCAAACCCAGCCCACCCTGGCTGGCCTGGTCTATGTTTAGTCGATTTTCTGAGCCTTGCCTTGTCACTAGGGCTAGGTGTCAGCTCCGGATTGGCCTCTCCTTCAAACGAACGGCTATTATTGAATCAAGCTCCATCGACGGTCTAAAACAACTCACAAACATTATAAAAAGGACCTAAGACCTAGCCTAAATCATACTATCTCATTTTAGCCTCAGGCCGCCGCCATTAAACCTAGAGCTCTGAATTAAAAATACAAAGAATAAAATTATAGAAGATAGAGGACGATTCTTGAAGGCTACAACTAGAAGCTACAACAACTACGACGCCTTAGACAACGAATTTGGGACTATTTGATTTGGGATTTTTATTTGGGTTATTTGCTTCATATTGTAAGTTCTATGTTACTTTTTAGGCAAAAACGCTAAAACAATATGGACATGCCATGAATTGAAACCGGATTTAGGAACTATTGTTAATCCATTGTTTACATTGTTTATCTTTGAATTATAATTTGGGGATATTGCTATGGCAACGTTGCAAGTTAAACTTGTCATGATTTTGATGTTGTTATGAATCACTTGGGCTTAATTGTTTGGCAAGTTGGACTAATACATGTCCATGGAATCGCTATGTTTATTGAAATCTTTATGTTGATTAAACCATGCCTATGGTACTAATTAAACCATGGCTATGACTATTGATGGAATTATGCCTGTGATGTTAATATACCCATCATGATTAATGAAAAATTGGGTATTGCTAGGTTATGATGAAAAGTTGGAATTATTATGTTTATAATGTTAGACATGTTAAAAACGCTAAATTGGAATCATTATGTCTACGAGAATTATTATGTTAAAAATGCTAAATTGGAATCATTATGTCTATAATGTTAGTTGAGAATCATTATGTTAAAAATGATAAATTGGAACCATTATGTTTATAATGTTAGTTGAGAATCATTATGTTAAAAATGCTAAATTGGAATCATTATGTCTATAATGTTAGTTGAGAATCATTATGTTAAATGCTAAATTGGAACTATTATGTTTATAATGTTAGTTGAGAATCATTATGTTAAAAGCGCTAAATTGGAATCATTATGTCTATAATGTTAGTTGAGAATCATTATGTTAAAAATGCTAAGTTGGAACCATTATGTTTATAATGTTAGATGAAAATCATTATGATAAATTGGAATCATTATGCCTATGAGAATTATTATAAAAATGCTAAATTGGGATCCACTATGCCTATTAGGATTACTATGCCTTTAATGTTTCATGTTTATAATAATATTATTATTATGCCCGCAATGATTATTATGCCTATGATGTAAAGTTGAAATCATCATGTTAAATTAAGTTGGAATCATTACTATGCCAAGTTATCATCATACTAGTATTGAAACCATGTGATATGTTATAGCCTATTTATTATGCAAGTGATGTTGGAATTGTCACATATGCCTATCACATGTTTGGTGTTATTCCCCTTTATCTCTTGAATTGTTTATGCTTGTGAACGAAGTACGTTTATATACGTTGGGGATACGACTGGGTAGAATAGGCAAAACTTGAATTAATTATAAGCATAAACTGTGAAATTTGGCATAAGTAGAACATGAAATATGGCACGAAAACTTGACTTGAACATGCCATAACTTGACTCAAAACATGCCTTAGTTGGGCACGAAGTTGACATATGAACATGATGTGGAAATAGCAAAATCTGATAAGAACATGGGCATGACTTTAGAAACAAGAAAGTGGCCAACTCGAGGTTGGGTTGAGTTTGTAGTGTAAATCTGCCCGGAACCGCCCGGCAAATCCAGTTGCTACAAACAATAGGATCCAATGTGGGTAGTTGGTCACATCACGCTTGAAACCCGAGGTTGGGTTGAGTTCGTAGCGTAAACCTGCCCGGAACCGCCCGGCAAATCCAGTGGCTACGAACAACAGGATCCAATGTGAGTGGTTCGGTGCATTAACAAATCAATTAATGCCAATTAGAGTTAAGTCATGAACATGAAAAGACAACTTAACCAACTTGAACACGGTTTGTAGGGCTAAGTCATGAACTTGAAAACGACAACACTTAGCCAACTTGGCATGACACGTAGGCGGGTTAAGTCGCGAACTGAAATGACATACTTAACCATCTTGACATGACTAGACTAGAAAAGGATTAAGTCACGAATTACATGACTTAATCTGTTAGGCGGGTTAGGTCACGAATTACATGACCTAATCTATTAGGCGAAACCCTAGACACGACCCCTTTCAGCAGTAACCCTCTAGAAGTATCAAGGTACCCTGGGGCTAGGCCGGGTGGGGCACGATTACTGGGCTGATTGTAAGAGGTGAACGACGGCAGTAGGGTACGCCAGTGTAGGTTCGGCGGACTACGATCGTGCACGTATCCGGGGCAGACACTGGGTATCCGTAGATTTATCTGTGCATCTTGAATCGTGTCAGGGGTTGACACCCTAGGGCTGATACACCCGAAGGTGGACCCAACACAGGTGACTACATTCGTGATTAGCCGTATGACACGGACACTTGACGAGCTAGAACTTGTAGGGAGCCGATCGACTAGATAATCGCTCCGTAGGACCCCGTACTTGGGTCAGACCCCGTTTCAGGGTCATTTCATGACATTGGGCCGTGGGATTTATTTCGTGATTAACTTGTGATATGGGCTTAGTATACTAGTACGGTCGATGCAACGAATCTCGAAAATGTGATGCTTTACTTGACTTGTCTTGACTTATCCTGATCACCTTAGTCTATCTTGTTCACCTTGACACCATTCTTAAGTTTAGTTCCAGTTCATACATGACAGGTTGTTTTAACCGTTTCTACACTGGAAGTCACTAGAACTTACTCAGTCTTTATGACTGACCCTTTTCGTTTCGCCTCATTTTCTTTCGTTCCCCCCCCCCCCCAGGTTCTCAGGGAGGGAGTACCGCAGCTTGATCAGTTTTCACATCCAGCTTGAAGAGAAAGAATGTATTGCTTGGATCTTTTCCGTTTTGTACTATGGCTTTGGACAGCAATTAGGGGACTTTTGCAGTTTATTTATGTTTTCTTCATGCTTTTTTAAATAATGTAATCAAGACAGTTATAATTTTGGGAAGTATTATGGCATGGTTTGTGTAACACGTATTTTGAAGAAATAAAAGTTGTTGTTTTCCGCTGTTCAATAATATGTGTTATTATATCTGTCTTGTATATCTGTGACTTATACTTATAAACCTCCACCAAAATTAGGGCATTCCCTTTGAGAGTGACCCTAACGGAGGTGGGGTGTTTCAACGAGACCCTCCAGTATCGCGCGCCCCTTTATTCCAAACCCCTGTCGAGCACCTGAAGCCGCCGGACCTCCCTGAGCCACCATCACCCACCTCCTACAGCCCCCTCCGATCCATCTTCTCCCCCCATTGCTGTAAGCTTTCATTTTTTTATTTTATTCATTTATTTTGCTTTATGTTAATTTATTTTAAATGTTTTGGTAGTTTAATCTGATTTTTTTTACATTGTTAAAAAATTGAATTTTTCAGTGTTTAAAAACTGAAATCTTATTTATGTAGTGGTTTAAAGATCAAATTTTTTCTATGTATGAAAAATAGGGTTTATAATATATAAAGATTATATTTTGAAGGGAGAAAATATTATATTTTTAGAATAGAGAAGTTAGGATTTTTAGAATATGAAAAGAACGAGGTAAAAATATGATCTTTTATATATAAGCATCATGTTAAAAATATAATTTTTATGAAGATAAAAATATGATCTTTTATATATAAGCATCATGTTAAAAATATAATTTTTATGAAGATAAAAATATGATCTTTTATATATAAGCATCATGTTAAAAATATAATTTTTATGAAGATAAAAATATGATTTTTATATATTGAACATCGAAGTAAAAATATGATTTTTATATATTGAACATCGAAGTAAAAATATGATTTTTATATAGTATAGATAAAAAAAATGCGATCTTTATATTATACAGGTAGTAAAGATTTTATCTTTATATATGTAGTGAAATAAAAATCTGATTTTTTTTATTGGATATAATAAAGTAAAAATCTGATCTTTATATTAAAAGTAGAAATATAAAAAAAATATAATGTTTATATAGAATGAATCGTCGAAACTATATATGAAGAAATAAAAATATGATTTTTATTTATTAGAATGAAGCAATAAAAATATAATTTTTATTATGAACAGCGGGACAAAGAACTGCATTGGGATTTCAAGCAATCTAGACGGTTCAACAGTTCAAAAGCAAAGCACGGTGGAGTGGAACCCAATGTGAGATTCTAATTTAAAAATTATATTTGTGTTGAAATAAAAGTGAATTGCTATATATAAATATATATATATATATATACGCCCCTCGTCCACAAACCATGGACGATATTTATTGATTGTGATTGGTGTGAAAATTGATTGATAGCGAATGATTGTTTGGGATTGTTTTGTGGTTGATATTGATTGATTGTGGTTGAAGAATACCCATTTGTGGTTGAGAAATATTTGGTTGAAACCACATAGGATTAGTTTGTGGAAATGAAATAAATATATACATGCCGCCTGCGTGTGAACTAGATGCATGATCCCCATTGTCAAAAACCGCGAGGTTTTAAGGTAGAGCGAGGAGCCGTACTAGGGACGATCCCGGTTTTAACTACCCTGCCGTTATGCTGTCGAAATTTTGAATAATATTTGAGTGTTTGAATTATTTTCATCTGCTTAAACTATATTTATTCATTGAATAGAAAACCTTCATGTGTTGAATTGATATTCATTCGTTGATTAGAAATTCATGTGTTGAATGGTATTCGCGTTTTAAATATAAAAATCACATTTTTATCTATATATAGAAACTATAGAAAACCTTCATGTGTTGAATCAATATTCATTCGTTGATTTGAAATTCATATGTTGAATGGTATTCATATTTTGAAATAAATTGTTTGATAATAAAAATCACCTTTTATCGACTATATGAACTGTGTAAAATAATCTCGTTTTGAAAGAAATTGTTTTATGAGAAAAATCCTATTTTATCACCAATAAGAAATACATAAATAATAGTGTTTTGAAATGAGATGTTTTACAATAAAAATCATATTTTTTATTATATGTGTGAATCATTGAAATGTGAAGTGTTAAAAATAACCACTTGTTCAAATAAATATATATGAGTTGAAATATTCATTAATTAGCTAACGATATGATTTGTACCTATGTATGTAACATTAGAATGAATGGTGTTTTTAAACCAAATAGAAATCAAATATGAAGTTGAATAGAAAATGATAAATGGTAAGAACTATATATATATATGTACATGCATATTTGTTGAACAGGTTATAGCAAAGGGGCTAGAGAAGAGGAATAAAATTTTGTGCCCGACAAATAGGTACACATTTACTGTTTTGTTTGGGTGATGATTTTATGAGCCTGTTGGCCAGCCGCTTGGCTTTTTCTTTTTCTTTTTGAGATTAGAAGGACCGGGGAAGCTATTTGAGATTTCCCGATGCTCCCGGTGCAGGGGAGGTTATGGCGAAATTTTCCAAAATTTTAAGGTGTTAGTGAAATATTTGAAGTGAAAACGATATTGAAATCATTGAATGAACTATATTTATATAAATATAAATAAAATTAAAACGAAGCGTAGTCGTGCAGTTCGCATTTCGAAACCATGATTTCAAACAACTAGTGCGGGAAATCCGACCATTGGATTTTCCCGAAACCTCAACCGTCGGGTTCGCCTTGGAAATATCTTCCCAACGGCACCAACCTTGTAAAAATCCAACGGTTGGATTATCTGGAATGTTTAATTCAAATCTGATGAAAAACAGCGCCAGAAGCGATTATATTTATATATATATATATATAATTATATACTTAATCGAATAACGACGCTGCAGTTCGTATTTTGAAATCGAAAATTCAAACGATTGTACCGGGAGATCCGACCGTCGGATTTTCCCGAAACTGGAACCGTTGGGTTCATTTTGAAAAGACCTTTCTAAGGATGTAAGTTTTGCGAAGATCCAACGGTTAGATTTTCATATATGTGTAAATCAAATCTGGAGAAAAACAGCGCCACGGCCGCGTTATGGCCCGAAGCGTCGTTTTGAATAAATTGGCTATTTTTAAATAAATAAAAATAGCGATAAATCGTTATTAAATATCATAAACAATATGGAATGGAAATAAACTGAATTTGCTCGATTTATGTTGTATTTGATGGTTGAATGTGTTTGGTGTGAAAATTACATTAAACAACAAAATTGGTGTTGTCGAATGATTTAACCATTGAAATAAATTGATTTAAAATTCTAAATATACGTGAATTGTTTGAAAAGGCCGAGTTGATTCTCATTTCAAATAATTGACCGACGATTGAAAGTCGAAGATGAAGACGATGGTCGAAGACCGGAGATCTTCACCTCGTTTGGATGGTAACCGAGGTCCTGATTGGGAGGCATCCCGAAATATGGATAATGAGTGGTGATCGTCCAGACGTACGTGGTGATCGATGGGTTTGCGAGGTATTTAGTGCCTCCGGTTTCGTTCAGACCCAGAACGGACTTGTAAATGGACTGTGTGTCTGACATTGGAGTTTATTCTGTGTTGATTGATTTCTGTTAAATATACATCTGTTTGGCGGCGGAGAATTTATTCTTTTGCTTAACGCCTTTCTCTGAGACGCACGAGCTCAGAGGTTGTATATCGATGGACATCAGTCGCATGGCATGAATTGCCTGTGTGGCATGCTAAGAGGCAGTGATCAGGGCTTCTGTTGAAAAGCAAAGTCTTGTGGTGATGATCAAAGCACCGCCTGTGTGGCGTAGCTTTGTGTATAACGTAAATTCGCGAGCCTCACACCCCGGTATGAGCCAGAAACGGGAGAAGGACCTCAGGGAGGGCATGCGTTTCTTTCTAGCTAGGGTGGTGTCAGTGACCTACCAGCCCTGACATTTATATACTTTTCACCTGTGTGGTTGTTGCTGTTGCGAGGCGCCTCGGTTAGATCGGACGTTCCGGGTCCGATGGAGTCATTCGTTGGCTCGTTTACGCCCCAAAGGGCGGGGAAACGTATCGTTCAGGCATTTTAATCCACATCGGTGGTCCGGCCCTGACGATCCACGGGTCACTTGAGCTCTGATCCTGAGATATGGGCTAGATTGTCTCGAATTCGGTAAGGACTATCTTTTGCCTTGGTTCATGACGGAAATCCAATTTCCAAATACGACATCGTGCGGTTTTGATTGTGTATATATATGGCGACATGATATATGGTACCCATGCCGTCTATGATTGATAGTTATGATTTGAAATTGTTTTCAAAACATATAAACACTAGCAATAATATCAAATGCCTTTGTTTTTATTCGTATCAAGCATATTTTGGCCGTTATAAGGTAAAACTCTATCCTCCGGTTTGCGTTGCATTGTGTGATGGGAACTGAGTCTTATAATGGCTTCATTTTTATAAAAAGCATAGCGATGTTTAAAAGAAAGATTTGTCTTAAAGCACTGGCAATCCAATGGAGTAAACCCGTTTCACGAAAGTGGCGTGGTCCTGTGATTAGCCAAATTATATATGTGTTGAGTAGATTTCTCATACCAGTCCCATGACTGACTCGTAGTTTGTTTCACTTTCAAACTCGGGTGCCCCTTTTTCTACATGGGCAGCCTTGTATTCAGGTTTAGCTGGTTCTTTTTCTGGATAGCTGGAGCTGAAGATGGATTCTATCATTTATCTCTTTTTATGTTGTTCAGCTCCTATTGTACATATTTTGTTTATTTCCGCTGTAGACTTTTATGTATAGCTGAACTGTATTTGTACTAAGTAAGATCCTGTATACTGTGTAACTCTGATGATTACTTTTATCCAGTATATTCTATTGTTCATTATCTGGTGTATTTATTTAATTTTGTTCTGCTATTATCTGTTTCTGTGTTATATTCCAAAGATAACCCTTGTCTCCGTTAGAAACGGGATTTGGGGTCGTCTCAACGTGGTATTCATATTTTGAAATGAGTTGTTTTACAATAAAAATCATATTTTTCTGAGCCTTCTGCTATTTTTGATGGAGTGGAACCCAATGTGAGATTTCTAATTTATAAACTATATGGAAAACGACGATGTATAAATTATATAGTCGATGTATGAGTTATATTAGCGTTGTACACCTCTTGTATAAGCGTTATATAAGTTGTACGTTCGATGTATAAGTTATATATGCGTTGTAAAAATTATATATGTGTTGAAATAAAAGTGAATTGCTATATATAAATATATATATATATACGCCCCTCGTCCACAAACCATGGACGATATTTATTGGTTGAAATTGTTGTAAAAATTGATTGATAGCGAATGGTTGTTTGGGATTGTTTGTGGTTGATATTGATTGATTGTGGTTGAAAAATACCCGTTTGTGGTTGAGAAATATTTGGTTGAAACCACATAGGATTAGTTTGTGGAAATGAAATAAATATATACAAGCGTTTAGACGACCCGAAATCCCGTTCAGACGGAGACAAGGGTTATCTTTGGAATATAACACAGAATCAGATAATAGCATAACAGAATAATTAAATACACCAGATAATGAACAATAGAATATACTGGATAAACGTAATCATCAGAGTTACTCAGTATACAGGATCTTACTTAGTACAAATACAGTTCAGCTATACATAAGTGTCTACAGCGGAAAACAAACATAATATGTACAATAGGAGCTGAATAGCATAAAAAGAGATAAATGATAGAATCCATCTTCAGCTCCAGCTATCCAGAAATAACCAGCTAAACCTGAATACAAGGCTGCCCGTGTAGAAAAAGGGGCACCCGAGTTTGAAAGTGAAACAAACTACGAGTCAGTCGTGGGACTGGTATGAGAAATCTATTCAACACATATTTAATATGGCTAATCACAGAACCACACCACTTTCGTGGAACGGGTTTACTCCATTGGATTGCCAGTGTTCTAAAACACATCTTTCTTTTAAACATCGCAATGCTTTTTATAAAAATGAAGCCATTATAAGACTCAGTTCCCATCACACAATGCAACGCAAACCGGAGGATAGAGTTTTACCTTATAATGGCCAAAATATGATTGATACGAATAAAACAAAGGCATTTGATATTATTACTAGTGTCTATTTGTTTCAAAAACAATTTCAAATCATAACTATCAATCATAGACAACATGAGCGTCCCATGCCACTATGTCGCCAAATATATATACAATCAGAACCGCACGATGTCGTATCTGGAAATTGGATTTCCGTCATGAACCAAGGCAAAAGATAGTCCTTACCGAATTCGAGACAATCTAGCCCATGTCTCAGGAACAGCCGCAACTGCCCCTTGGATCGTCAGGGCCGGTCCACCGATGTGGATTATTATGTCTGAACAATACGTTTCCCCGCCCTTTGGGGCGTAAACGAGCCAACGAATGACTCCATCGGACCCGGATCGTCCGATCAAACCGAGGCGCCTCGCAACAGCAACAACCACATAGGTGAAAAATATATAAATGTCAGGGCTGGTAGGTCACTGACACCACCCTAGCTAGAAAGAAACGCATGCCCTCCCTGAGGTCCTTCTCCCGTTTTAGGTTCATACCGGGGTGTGAGGCTCGCGAATTCACGTTATACACAAAGCTACGCCACACAGGCGGTGCTTTGATCATCACCACAAGACTTTGCTTTTCAACAGAAGCCCTGATCACTGCATCTTAGCATGCCACACAGGCCGTTCATGTCGTGCGACTGATGTCCATCGATATACAACCTCTGAGCTCGTGCGTCTCAGAGAAGGGCGTTAAGCAAAAGAATAAATTCTCCGCCACCAAACAGATGTATATTTAATAGAGATCAATCAACACAGAATAAAATCCAATGTCAGACACACAGTCCATTTACAAGTCCGTCCTGGGTCTGAACGAAACCGGAGGCACTAAATACCTCGCAAACCCATCGATCACCACGTACGTCTGAACGATCACCACTCATTATCCATATTTCGGGATGCCTCCCAATCAGGACCTCGGTTACCATCCAAACGAGGTGAAGATCTCCGGTCTTCGACCACCGCCTTCATCTTCGACTTTCAATCGTCGGTCAATTATTTGAAATGAGAATTAACTCGGCCTTCTCAAATAATTTACGTACATTTAGAATTTCAAATCAATTTACTTTAATGGTTAAATCATTCGACAACAGCAATTTTGTTCTTTAACGTAATTTTCACACCAAACACATTCAACCATCAAATACTACATAAATCGAGCTAATTCAGTTTATTTCTATTCCGTATCGTTTATGATACTTTATAACGATTTATCGCTATTTTTATTTATTTTAAAATAGCCAATTTATTCAAAATGACGCTTCGGGCCATAACGCGGCCGTGGCGCTGTTTTTCTTCAGAATTGATTTACACATATCTGAAAATCTAACCACTGGATCTTCACAAAATTTACATCATTAGAAAGGTCTTTTCAAAACGAATCCAACGGTTCCAGTTTCGGGAAAATCCGACGGTCGGATCCCCCGGTACAGTCGTTTGAAGTTTCGATTTCAAAATACGAACTGCAGCGTCGTTATTCGATTTTATATAATTATATTTATATATATATAAATATAATCGTTTCTGGCGCTGTTTTTCTTCGGATTTGAATTAAACATTCTAGACGATCCAACCGTTGGATTTTTACAAGGTTGGTGCTGTTGGGAAGATATTTCCAAGGCGAACCCGATGGTTGAGGTTTCGAGAAAATCCAATGGTCGGATTTCCCGCACTAGTTATTTGAAATCACGGTTTCAAAATACGAACTGCACGGCTTCGTTTCGTTTTAATTTTATTTATATATTTATATAAATATAGTTTATTCAATGATTTCAATATCGTTTTCACTTCAAATATTTCACTAACGCCTTAAAATTTTGGAAAATTTCGCCATAACCTCCCCTGCACCGGGAGCATCGGGAAATCTCAAATAGCTTCCCCGGTCCTTCTAATCTCAAAAAGAAAAAGAAAAAGCCAAGCGGCTAGCCAACAGGCTCATAAAATCATCACCCAAACAAAACAGTAAATGTGTACCTATTTGTCGGGCACAAAATTTTATTCCTCTTCTCTAGCCCCTTTGCTATAACCTGTTCAATAAATATGCATGTACATCTATATAGTTCTTATCATTTATCATTTTCTATTCAACTTCATATTTGATTTCTATTTGGTTTAAAAACACCATTCATTCTAATGTTACATACATAGGTACAAATCATATCATTAGCTAATTAATGAATATTTCAACTCATAATTTTTTTTTTTTTGAACAAGTGGCTATTTTTAACACTTCACATTTCAACGATTCAGGCATATAATAAAGATGTGATTTTTATTGTAAAACAACTCATTTCAAAATATGAATACCATTCAACACATGAATTTCAAATCAACGAATGAATATCGATTCAACACATGAAGGTTTTCTATAGTTTCTATATATAGATAAAAATGTGATTTTTATATTTAAAACGCGAATACCATTCAACACATGAATTTCTAATCAACGAATGAATAACGATTCAACACATGAAGGTTTTCTATAGTTTCTATATATAGATAAAAAAGTAATTTTTATATTTAAAACGCGAATACCATTCAACACATGAATTTCTAATCAACGAATGAATATCGATTCAACACATGAAGGTTTTCTATAGTTTCTATATATAGATAAAAATGTGATTTTTATATTTAAAACGCGAATACCATTCAACACATGAATTTCTAATCAACGAATGAATATCGATTCAACACATGAAGGTTTTCTATTCAATGAATAAATATAGTTTTAGCAAATGAAAATAATTCAAACACATGAATATTATTCAAAATTTCGACAGCATAACGGCAGGGTAGTTAAAACCGGGACCGTCCCTAGTACGGCTCCTCGCTCTACCTTAAAACCTCGCGGTTTTTGACAATGGGGATCATGCATCTAGTTCGCACGCAGGCGGCATGTATATATTTATTTCATTTCCACAAACTAATCCTATGTGGTTTCAACCAAATACTTCTCAACCACAAACGGGTATTTTTCAACCACAATCAATCAATATCAACCACAAACAATCCCAAACAACCATTCGCTATCAATCAATTTTCACAACAATTTCAACCAATAAATATCGTCCATGGTTTGTGGACGAGGGGCGTATATATATATATATATATATATATATATATATATATATATATATATATAGCAACTCACTTTTATTTCAACACATATATAATTTTTACAACGCATATATAACTTATACATCGAACGTACAACTTATATAACGCTTATACAAGAGGTGTACAATGCTAATATAACTCATACATCGACTATATAATTTATACATCGTCGTTTTCCATATAGTTTATAAATTAGAAATCTCACATTGGGTTCCACTCCACCAAAAATAGCAGAAGGCTCAGAAAAATATGCGGTCTCTTCTAAAATGTAGAAGACGTCCACACGGTCACGATGTTTCCTGTTTCATCGAATTTCGTTAACATAGCAAAAAGATATGATTTTTCAAAGTTTGCAACACTTTAAAACCGTCGAAATCAGTTTAAAATAGATTAGCCGTAAACCTGTTTGAAATCTTCGAAACTAAGTTTCGATTTTTAGCTCCACCCGTTGCACTTCGTCCCGATCAGGTTATACCACACTGTCGAGCTTGGAATGGGATTCAAACGCCAGGGGCGACGCTCCGTTCGATCGCCAGAATCAGTGGCGGCGGCGAGATGAAGTCGCCGCCTTTGAGGTGCTCGTTCTCGCTCTACAGGGCATGGTGGAGGCCAAACCAGGTATGGATGGGAAGAGGGAGGAGAGTACTCTAAAAAGTTCAACTGGAGGGAGGTCTATCGAGGCGTGGTTTCGCCGGAAAATGGACGAGAAGTTTTGAACGTTGGCCGCCGTTCGTCGGTGAAGGGAATCGGGGAGAGAGAAAACGTTATTTTTTATTATTATTATTATTAAATTCTGATTGGTCCATAGATTTTATAAGGGGTTTTCTGACGCATCCACCAATCTAAACCCAACGACTGTCGTCCCTAGCATTTTACCCCCATTCCGAACACAATGGGATATGTTTCGTAGGCCCATTCGACTGTTACAGTCAGTTTTTCTTCAATTTAAAATATAAAACATTCAATATTTGATTTGAACGTACATTTCAATTTGCCAGGGCCACTAACTGATTCGAAAAATTCCAGAAAAATAAATCTAGCTATGTTTTGACGATGCGGTCCCAACAAAACTAGTTTCGTCGAATTCTGAGACCGTTTGCAAAAAGGCCCATTTTTGGTCGATCCAATTTAACTGTAATTGACCAAAACACATTTTCTTTTGCCACGCTCACATATTAGCTTCAAAAATTATGAAATTTGAAACCTAGCAATAACTTCTCATCCCGGATCCAACAAAACTGGTTTTGTCGAATTCCGAGGTCGTATGCAAAATGGACAATTTCACGGGCTATATAAATTCCATAGTGACCGCTCTGAAAATTCATTCGGCCATAACTTTTGTTTTCCGTTATGAAAATTCAATTTTTCAGATTCGTTAGAAAGGTATTCACTAACAGATTTAAATATTTTTGGTTTCACTAAAATCCGGATTGTTTTGCACCCGGTACAGTCCGACAAAGTTTGAATTCAATCATTGAAACTACAGCGCCATTTCAGGCCTTGTTTATAATTATAATTAATTATATTCGTTTTCAATTGTCGATTCAAACTCAGTTTTCATCGCCATTATTTAATATATTTATTTTAAATATTTAAAATCCATTATTTTAGCCAATTTAAAATTTTTAAATTGGTTCAGATTTTCTGGGTCGTTACAATCTCCCCCACTTAAAACTTTTCGTCCCCGAAAAGGAACAAAGTCGAAAGTGGTTTGATAAATCTACAATCCCACAATACAACAACCAATTTGTTTTAACCTTTCAAAAATATACTAATCAAATCCTATATTCCCTTAAAAATCATTCAGAGTATAGAATAAATAGTGCACATCCATGAAAAGAAAATAACAACAGAATAGAGAATCAAATGGTAATGCAAAGTATGGTAAATGTACCTTGCACTGGAGTCAATCAGAGATATCAACTCGGCATCTAGGATAAGCCTTCTGAATGCTCTCCTCAGTTTCCCAAGTACAATCTCACGGATCTCCACTCCATTGCACTTTGACTAAGTGAACCTTCTTGTTCCTCAGCTCTTTGGTTTCTTTGCCGATAATCTTTAGCGGCTCTCTTCTCACAGCCAATTCTGGAGTAATTTCAATGTCATGTTGAGTTGCTTCTTCCACGATCAAGTCTGGATCATGAACGTGCTTTCGAAGTTGAGATATATGAAATACATCATGAACTCCAGGCAACCAGTCAGGCAGATTGACTCTATAAGCGAGAGTTCCGATCCGTTCCAGAATAGGAAACGGACCAATGAATTTGGGCGCCAACTTTCCAGTTTTACCGAACCGGATAACTCCTCTCATCGGCGATACTTTCAAATATACATAGTCGCCAACTTCAAAGGATATATCTCTTCTTCTTCTATCGGCATAGCTCTTTTGTCGGCTTTGAGCGGCGAGTAATCGCTTTTTAATAAAATCGACTTTGTCGGCAGCTTCTCGGATCATATCAGGACCCAACACAAGTCTATTTCCAGGTTCGACCCAACAAGCAGGAGATCGGCACGGTCTACCGTATAATGCTTCGAATGGCGACATTGTCAGACTCGCCTGGTAGCTGTTGTTATAAGAGAATTCAACCAAATGCAGATGGTCTTCCCATGACCCACCGAAATCTAGAACACAAGCCCGCAATAGATCTTCTAAAATGCGATTCACCCTCTCAGTCTGACCGTCTGTCTGAGGATGATAAGCAGTGCTCAAGTTCAACTTCGTTCCCAGCTCGACTTGAAATGCCTCCCAGAATTTGCTAGTGAATATTGTATCTCTATCACTGACTATACTGAGCGGCACTCCATGTAGTCTAACTATTTCCCTGAAGTATATCTGCGCCAGACTCTGAGCAGTTCTGTTAGATCTGACAGGTATGAAATGGGCGGTCTTCGTGAAGCGATCTACGATCACCCAAATACTGTCATTTCCTTTTCTGGTTCTGGGCAGACCATCAATGAAATCCATAGAAATATGTTCCCACTTCCAACCAGGAACTTCTAGTGGTTGTAACAATCCAGCAAGTTTCTGTTGGTCACTTTTGACTAGCTGGCAAGTAGGGCATCGACTAACATATATCGAGATGTCTCTCTTTAATGACTTCCACCAGAATGTTCGCTTGATATCGTTATACATTTTATTCACACCCGGATGGATACTGAGCTTAGATTTGTGACATTCATCCAGCACATCCCTTCCGAGTTCAGGAATCTCTGGAACGCAAATTCGCCCTTCTAACCTCAGAATCCCTTCGCTGTCTAGCTGGAAGTCCGAAGCATTGCCTTCATGAATTCGCTGACTCATTCCTTTGATAAATTGGTCGTCTTCTTGGAGAGCTGATATCTTATCAATCAACGAAGTCGCAATGATGAAACTGGCGATCATTTCATTCTTTCGGCTTAACGCATCGGCCACGACATTGGCTTTCCCTGGAGTGTATAGAATTTCAAAATCATATGCTGCAAGAAACTCCAGCCAACGCTGCTGCCTCAGATTCAGGTCTTTCTGAGTGAACAGATACTTTAATGACTGGTGATCTGTAAACAGTTCAAATCTCTCACCCAGAAGATAGTGCCTCCAGATTTTCAAGGCGAATACGATAGCCAATAACTCAAGATCATGAGTTACGTAGTTTTTCTCGTGCGGCTTCAGTTGACGGCTAGCATAAGCAATCACTTGGCCTCTTTGCATTAACACTGCCCCAAGGCCTTCTCTAGAAGCATCAGTCCAGACTTTTAAATCTTGGTTGCCATCGATGATGGTTAACACTGGAGCAGTTGTCAATCTTAACTTTAGCTCCTCAAAAGCCTCCTCACTCTCTGGAGTCCATTTGAACTTAGAGTGCTTCTTCGTAAGCTTTGTTAAATGACCAGATATCTTCGAAAAGTTTTTAACGAACTTCCGGTAATAGCTAGCCAATCCGAGAAAACTGCGGACTTCAGTGGGAGTACTGGGATGTTTCCAGTTCTGAATAGCTGTGATTTTACTTGGATCCACAGTGATTCCTTCTTTCGATACGACGTGGCCCAGAAAATTTACTTCGTCTTGCCAGAAGATACATTTGGAAAATTTGGCTTTTAATACATTCAGTCTCAGAATTTCCAACACTTGTTCCAAATGTTTTTCATGTTCGGCCTTTGATTTAGAGAAGATTAGAATATCGTCAATGAAAACCAGAACAAATTTATTCAATACTCCTCTGAATACTCTGTTCATTAGATCGACGAAGTAAGCAGGAGCGTTACATAATCCGAACGGCATTACTAACCACTCGTAGAATAAGTCGGGACCTCTGAATGTTGTCATTGGAACACACTCCTCGGCAATTCTAAGCTGATGGAAGCCTGTAGCCAGGTCCATTCTTGAGAATACTTGTGCTCCATTTAATCGATCCAACAAATCATCAATCCGCGGCAATGGATATTTGTTCTTTATGGTCTGCTTGTTTAAATCACGATAATCCACACATAGCCGTAGAGCACCGTCAGATTTTGGGACAAACACCACTGCTGCACCCCAATCAGAGAAACTAGGCCTGATCAGACCCTTCCATACTAGCTGTCGTGTTTAATTATCTAATTCCTCCTTCTCTTTCAAGGACATTCTTCGAATAGCGTGAACTACCGGCCTTGCATTTGGAATCAAAGCAATCTTGAAATCTATTTCTCTCTGCGGAGGTAAGCGAATAACCTCTTCGAACACATCCGCATAGTTTTTGACGACAAGAATATCTTTCACTAGGTCGGGAATATTCTCTGTAACTTCAGGGATATTTTCTATTTTAGCTGGAGAAACATTCAAAGCTGCCCATAAGTCTTTTCTATTAGCATTCTGACCTTCACAGGGAATGGTTATATAATCACCTGATTTAATCTTTGCCCTTACGACTCTGTCGGCGCATTTAACTTCAGCTTCAGATTTGGTCAACCAGTCTAACCCCAGGATAAGATCAAACTCTTTAAAATTCATGACAACCGCGATGGTAGGAAACCGATAACGAGAGAAAGAAACCGGCACTCCACAAACCCAACTGAGATCAATAAAACCCCCAACTGGATTCTGGACAGTCATTGGTTCCTTCAGCTTTCTCAAATTCAAATCCAGTTTCTTAGCTGCATTCTTTGCAATGAAGCTTCGTGACGCTCCTGTGTCAAACAGTACTTTAACTAGAATATCTTTGACAGTTAGCGTGCCTTCTAAAACATCTGGCCTTTCCTGAATATCTGAGGGCTCAGAAGTTTCTGCCACTTCATTTACCTGAGCCTCTTTGGTCTTTTTCAATATCCAGCAATCTTGCTTTACATGACCAGCTTGTTGGCAGAGATTGCATTCTCTACTTTCCTGAAGCTTTCCGCCCGATTTAAATCCATCATTCTTTCGTTTCTTCGAGGATTTACAATTTCCTTGCAAATGCCCTTTCTTATGGCAGTTATTGCATATGGCGGTCGTTGCTGGTTCTTTTTCGGATCTGGCCCTTTTTCGATTGACTTTGGGCTCCCTACTGACTTTAGACATCGTACTGGCCTCAGGACGATCAGTTTCAGAATCAATTTTATTACTAGAGCTGACTTCCTCTTCGTCGCGCAACATGCCTTTCTTATGGAGATCTTCATACTGATAAGCCATATAAATCATTTCTGAAAAAGGGAGCTTCACATGCCCCATTACTTTATTCTGATATTTCCTTTGAAGCCCGTAAATAAATCTCAAATTCTTTCTCCTTGTATTCTGAATTAGATGAGGAGCAAAGTGAGAAAGTTCGTATTCGCGTTTTAAATATAAAAATCACATTTTTATCTATATATAGAAACTATAGAAAACCTTCATGTGTTGAATCGATATTCATTCGTTGATTAGAAATTCATGTGTTGAATGGTATTCGCGTTTTAAATATAAAAATCACATTTTTATCTATATATAGAAACTATAGAAAACCTTCATGTGTTGAATCGATATTCATTCGTTGATTTGAAATTCATGTGTTGAATGGTATTCATATTTTGAAATGAGTTGTTTTACAATAAAAATCACATCTTTATTATATGCCTGAATCGTTGAAATGTGAAGTGTTAAAAATAGCCACTTGTTCAAAAAAAAAAATGAGTTGAAATATTCATTAATTAGCTAATGATATGATTTGTACCTATGTATGTAACATTAGAATGAATGGTGTTTTTAAGCCAAATAGAAATCAAATATGAAGTTGAATAGAAAATGATAAGAACTATATATATGTACATGCATATTTATTGAACAGGTTATAGCAAAGGGGCTAGAGAAGAGGATTAAAATTTTGTGCCCGACAAATAGGTACACATTTACTGTTTTGTTTGGGTGATGATTTTATGAGCCTGTTGGCTAGCTGCTTGGCTTTTTCTTTTTCTTTTTGAGATTAGAAGGACCGGGGAAGCTATTTGAGATTTCCCGATGCTCCCGATGCAGGGGAGGTTATGGCGAAATTTTCCAAAATTTTAAGGCGTTAGTGAAATATTTGAAGTGAAAACGATATTGAAATCATTGAATAAACTATATTTATATAAATATAAATAAAATTAAAACGAAACGAGGCCGTGCAGTTCGTATTTTGAAACCGTGATTTCAAACAACTAGTGCGGGAAATCCGACCATTGGATTTTCCCGAAACCTCAACCGTCGGGTTCGCCTTGGAAATATCTTCCCAACAGCACCAACCTTGTAAAAATCCAACGGTTGGATCGTCTAGAATGTTTAATTCAAATCCGAAGAAAAACAGCGCCAGAAATGATTGTATATATATATATATATATATATAATTATATAAAATCGAATAACGACGTTGCAGTTCGTATTTTGAAATCGAAACTTCAAACGACTGTACCGGGAGATCCGACCGTCGGATTTTCCCGAAACTGGAACCGTTGGATTCGTTTTGAAAAGACCTTTCTAATGATGTAAATTTTGTGAAGATCCAGTGGTTAGATTTTCAGATATGTGTAAATCAATTCTGAAGAAAAACAGCGCCACGGCCGCGTTATGGCCCGAAGCGTCGTTTTGAATAAATTGGCTATTTTAAAATAAATAAAAATAGCGATAAATCGTTATAAAGTATCATAAACGATACGGAATAGAAATAAACTGAATTAGCTCGATTTATGCAGTATTTGATGGTTGAATGTGTCTGGTGTGAAAATTACATTAAAGAACAAAATTGCTGTTGTCGAATGATTTAACCATTAAAGTAAATTGATTTGAAATTCTAAATGTACGTAAATTATTTGAGAAGGCCGAGTTAATTCTCATTTCAAATAATTGACCAACGATTGAAAGTCGAAGATGAAGGCGGTGGTCGAAGACCGGAGATCTTCACCTCGTTTGGATGGTAACCGAGGTCCTGATTGGGAGGCATCCCGAAATATGGATAATGAGTGGTGATCGTTCAGACGTACATGGTGATCGATGGGTTTGCGAGGTATTTAGTGCCTCCGGTTTCGTTCAGACCCAGGACGGACTTGTAAATGGACTGTGTGTCTGACATTGGATTTTATTCTGTGTTGATTGATCTCTATTAAATATACATCTGTTTGGCGGCGGAGAATTTATTCTTTTGCTTAACGCCCTTCTCTGAGACGCACGAGCTCAGAGGTTGTATATCGATGGACATCAGTCGCACGGCATGAACGGCCTGTGTGGCATGCTAAGATGCAGTGATCAGGGCTTCTGTTGAAAAGCGAAGTCTTGTGGTGATGATCAAAGCACCGCCTGTGTGGCGTAGCTTTATGTATAACGTGAATTCGCGAGCCTCACACCCCGGTATGAACCTAAAACGGGAGAAGGACCCCAGGGAGGGCATGCGTTTCTTTCTAGCTAGGGTGGTGTCAGTGACCTACCAGCCCTGACATTTATATACTTTTCACCTATGTGGTTGTTGCTGTTGCGAGGCGCCTCGGTTTGATCGGACGATCCGGGTCCGATGGAGTCATTCGTTGGCTCGTTTACGCCCCAAAGGGCGGGGAAACGTATTGTTCAGGCATAATAATCCACATCGGTGGACCGGCCCTGACGATCCAAGGGGCAGTTGCGGATGTTCCTGAGACATGGGCTAGATTGTCTCGAATTCGGTAAGGACTATCTTTTGCCTTGGTTCATGACGGAAATCCAATTTCCAGATACGACATCGTGCGGTTCTGATTGTATATATATTTGGCGACATAGTGGCATGGGACGCTCATGTTGTCTATGATTGATAGTTATGATTTGAAATTGTTTTTGAAACAAATAGACACTAGTAATAATATCAAATGCCTTTGTTTTATTCGTATCAATCATATTTTGGCCATTATAAGGTAAAACTCTATCCTCCGGTTTGCGTTGCAGACGTCCATTGTAAGAACCCGTTACTTCCCCGTGAAGGAAAGAGCGGATACTTTGAGAACAACACACAAATGAACGCAGACGAAAGAACATTTCATTGTTATTACAACAATTGCATCAGATACAAGAATATACAGAGTATAAATGAATAAATTACATTCGATAAATATCAGAGATTACAATAAATTACATAGCAGCGGAAAATAATACAAAGCACAACTGAAGGTGATATACGGATACAGAGCTTTCCGGATATCATTCCAGCTGTAAACCAGGATCATGTGAATATAAATCTGCAAAACCAAAACTACTAGCTGCCCGTGTGGAAAATAGGGGCACCTAGAGTTTAGGTTGTTTGGCGGCGGAGAATTTATTCTCTTGCTTAACGCCCTTCTCTGAGACGTACGAGCTCAGGGGTTATATATTGATGGATATCAAACGTATGGAGTGAATTGCCTGTGTGGCATGCCTAAGTGGCAATTGATCGAGGCTTCTGTTGAAAAGCAAAGTCTTGTGGTGATGATCAAAGCACAGCCTGTGTGGCACAGCTTTGTGTAACGTGAATTCGCGAGCCTCGCACCTCGGTTGTGAATCAAAAACGGGAGAAGGACCTCAGGGAGGGCATGCGTTTCTTTCTAGCTAGGGTGGTGTCAGTGACCTACCAGCCCTGACATTTATATACTTTTCACCTATGTGGTTGTTGGAATGCGAGGTGCCTCGATTATAGGTCTGTAAGGACCGGGAAACGTGTGTTTAGGAATAAATAATCCTCAAACGTAAGAGAGGACCGGCCCAGCCGATCCAGGGGTTACCCAGAGTGTGTAGTCCCGAGGCATTTGCTAGAGTGTCTCGAAGCGGAGAGGAGCTTGCCCCTTGCCTCGACTCATGACGGAAATCCAATTTCCAGATACGACATCGTGCGGTTCTGATTGTATATATATTTGGCGACATAGTGGCATGGGACGCTCATGTTGTCTATGATTGATAGTTATGATTTGAAATTGTTTTTGAAACAAATAGACACTAGTAATAATATCAAATGATTTTGCTTTATACGTATCAAGCATATTTGGCTATTATAAGGTAAAACTCTATCCTCCGACTTGCGTTGCATTGTGTGATGGGACCTGAGTCTTATAATGGCTTTAGCGATGAAAATCACATTTTTTAATAAATTATACAAACTATATCGAATATTCATGTGTTGAGTTGCAATTCATTCGTTGAGTTGAAATTCATGTGTTGAATATTATTTGAATTTAAACAATTCGTTTTCAAAACGAATCCCAACAATCGAAATTGTCTTCGGAATATTTCGATGTTGGTATTCGTTTTGAAAACGAATTAGTGAGACCATTTAGAACACCTAATTCGGTCCATAGTAGAAGTTATGGTTAAAACGGTAAATCATATGGGTAAAATGATCATAAAACAATTCGGTAAAAATCATGGATATGTCTCACATCCTCATGGATAACATATTAAAATATGAGAATAATACAACCATTAGTGAATTAAATAGAATTATTTTACGATCATTCGATATGTAAAAATATGGGTAGTTACAAAATGTGTCCCATGAGATCAACTTTCTAGCATGAATCTGTTGTGGTCCGCTTCACTAGGCATTCCTCCAGATTAGCTTTGGGCTACTTAAACACGTCTCATATTTATTATTGTTAGACTCTATGTCTAATCTTTTTATCGCGCATTTAATTTCTCTTAACTTATCTTTCTTAATCTATCGTTGTTCTTTTATATGGTACTATTCTCATTTTTTCTTACTTTAGGACAATCATATTCTGGGGCTATATTTTCTTATCATACATCATTTATCATAATAACTTCCTTTCTTTCTTATTATATGTGCTATAATTGCATATCTTAAATTATATTCTTTATTTACTATTATCTGGGCTGTCAAGTATTTAACTTGGTTATTTGACAAGTATCTGACTTGATTTCCCACTCTTTACTGTTTATAGCATTTTTTCGTTATATTAATTATTTTATATATGTTCTTTTACTTATCTTTTTCTGTAGGTTGAATTTTTAGGAAGTTATACTTATTTCATTTGGTTGGTTATAAAAACCATACTCAAATCTATTTCCATCATTTATTATAAGACAATTCTACAAACAGTAACTCATAATTGCAAGACACTTATTTTATTTATTTCTAAATTACTAAATAGTGAAAAGTATGTGTACATCCCTATTTTACACTGTTTCCCATTTTCTTTCACTTTTGTCCTTCCTGTCCTTCTTGCAGAAATAAACTATGGAAATATATCATTTTCCATAACCAACTGATGAAATTAATTCTAATGTTCTAATTTAATTTATATATTAAATTCATATTTTATATTTCGATTCCCAATCTTGACCTAATATTGTAAATTTACAATATTTAGGTTTACAGCTTATTTCTTCACTATTCTCTAAATTCATAGTTGTTTATATTCATTTAAGCGCACTTCCCAAAATAATAGTTTTTACGTATAAGTATTTTCTTTCCCTCATATTTACAGTTTCCATACATGAAATCTATATAAAGAATCACTGCAAATAATTCTTGTTACACTATGTTAAGTTTAACAAATTATAATTGGAATTAAATGATGTTATATATCATTATTTAAAAGATATATAACCTAAATCCACTCACTTGGAAAAGGCACTCCAAGTTTAAGATTTGATTCAAATCCAATTTTTATCATCCGTAACCTTTCCCTTTTGTAAACCTATTTGGATATACAAACTGGAATTTACACGGATTTATAGATTAAAAGAAATAAAATAAACTATATAAAACCAAATCTGAAGAAATTACTTCATCGAATTCGGACACCTACTTACTAAATTTATGGTTTCTACCTCTAGATCTTGAATCAGAAAACCTAAATCTAATCTTTTTTATTTCTGAAAAATTGAAGGAGAAAAGTAATGGCAGAGCTTTCGCGCACACTTAAAAAAATATGACTTTGGAGGCTAGCCCTGCAAGTTTATTTATAGATGCCTAAACGAACAATGTCCATCGAATTAAATCCATTTGTACACATCACTAAAAAAACACACTCAAAAACGTGTTTGGGTCGACCAATAACCCACGTGGGTCGAGGGTCGACCCTCGGGTCAACCTGACCATATACGGGTCGACCCAAATGGTATGAGGGTCGACCCCAAATGCGTATCTCAGGCAAATTGTCCTTGACATTCGAATTTTAAACGTTGGTATTAAATGTGGTTTATTTATTTAATCGATGATTGAATTTCCTTTTATTAACACATCTATTTTAAATTTCACATACGCATTATTTCCAAAATCAATACGCACATATATTTATTGAATAAATATATGCACACACATTTACATATATAATTATTTTTCGATATAGAACTTTGAATGTCAATAACTTTTTTATATGAACTCCTTTCAGAACATATTATATATGTAAATTGACCAGAACATCAGCACGAATGAAATGGTGTAATCTTCAAGACCATTTTCTAATAATTCCAAAAATATTTATTTTCATTATTCGCTATTATTTCAATTACTTTATTATTCAAAAATGCAGGGTGTTATATGTTAGGCCAAGCTACTTTGCCAATATTTCATTCCTGGGTTTTTTGAAGCTTTGATTTACGTTTCACGAGATTTAAACAACTTATTTTGATGATTTCGTGCATTGTCTCATTTTGATTCAAAAGGCTTATTTCACCAAATTGAGAAGCCAATATTAACATCAATTCGCATGATTGATTGACAATTTGTTGTGAATTTTAACATGCAAATTTTGATGAATTTCTAATTGATTTTTAAATCCTAATTTCAAAATAAATACTTTATAATCGATATATAAAAATATAACTATTTCTAAAGCTATTATATATAATCTATATTAAAAGAGATTTTTAAAGAAATAATTTTCCAAATCATTCTCTAAAAATTTCTCTAAACTCATTTTCTCGAAGTATATATTTTCTGCGTAAGATCACACAGTTTTGTTCTCTTCAAGATAACGAGGAAGTGATTTTAAATGATATAACAAACCACATAGTATGAGACACGTAGGTTTGTTATATCGATTTATTTTGGACTTGTTCGATTGAAGCTACACTTGTGTGGAATTGACTGGCTTGTAGTAAACCGACAAGTGAGAGTGTGTGATATGAGACGCATTTTTGTCATAGTTTGTGTCACTATTAGGAAGTTAATGACACATTCTATTGGCCTTCGGGCATGTTGTTGCTGCTGGTACTAGACCTTTCGGTCAGATGTTGGGTTTCGACAATTTGTTGGACTTTAAGGTAAGTTTTGGGACATTTGTTGGACCTTTGGGTCATTTATTGGGCACCATCATTGTTGCTAATACTTGGCAGGATTCGGCTTATTTGTTGATGCACATGTAGTGTAGCTTATGCTTGCCTAAGGTGATATGGATCCATTTTTATATTATGTCTAGATATCATTATTCTTGTTTTCTAGATTTCGTTGATTTCCATTTTACCGATGTTGGAAGTATATTCATAACCTAAGAGATATCTAGTGATTTAAATATGGTGAATTCATTTTTGTTTCTTTGATTTCTTAAACGAGTTCTATATGTTGATATTATATTGGCTTCCATTTTGTTGTTTCTATGTGTTTGGGATTTCATATATAGCTTAGCCTTAGCATTTAAACGACTCGTTGTCGAAACACTTATACTTAGTTGTTGCTGCCTAATACGTAAGGCTGTTATATGTTGGTTTAGTTGAAATTATCTCATGTAACTTAAGTTGATTCGATTTTAAGTTGCTTTTTTATTGAGAAAAATTACCATTTACATGTCAATATCCTTCACTTGTCATGCAATAATTATCTTGTTTAAGCTAGTCTGACCTGTGCATTTTATGTACTCGGGCCAGACCAAATTGTAACAGGTTAATCGCTTTCAGTAGATATCGGCTCTGTATGCTTCCGCTATGGACTATCCTATTTTCTTTTTATGTTATGCATATGTCAAGTAGTCGTTTTGTTGTACTCTTTATGTATATGTTCTTTTGTAGGAACTCTTTTGTATATATGGTCCACAAGAATCAACCACTTATGCGACTCTAGTATGTTGTACTTATGATGTATGTGTATTTACTGTTTTGTGACCTGTGTTAGGTGATATTGTTATATATTGTTCAATATAGATCCGTAGCCACCATAGTTTTGTGTTAAACCTGAAATGGGTATGTCGATCCAACTAAGATAATGAGAAAAAAATGGAGTACCAAATCGACGTATTTGATACTCGTTTAAGACAAAGCTTATGGATGGTTGCTCCTAAACAGCTCTATTCTTTGCATTAGCAGACGGTATTACTATGAGATACACTTTGTTAGTGTGGATCTAAGATTAGGACATCACAAATACATACAACTATAATAGGAAACGATAGAAAATAGATAATACAATAATACGATAATACATCTCAACTTCAGCTCCCCTCTTGAAGATCCAAGAAAATCCAAAGCTAATTTGAAAAATATACTCTGCTTGACTCTTAAGGAAAACAACACTCAGATCAGTAAGAAATAACATTGTGAGAAAACTCACATTACAAACAACTTGCTCAATTTTGGAAAATCTGTTGAAAGAAATGATCTCTCATAAGACACGACCGTACATAAACATTGCACATGTTTTCCCTTTACAATAACAAAAGAAAAGAGATCAAGTGATTTATTTTCAAAGTCTACTTGGGATAAAACCTATAAATTAAATCAATTCAAATTGTTAAATTTTTACCATTATTAATTCCAATTATATTAGGCAACACAAACAAATCAATAGGTTCAGGTGAAGAATCGATTCCATACAAATAGAATGGCCAAGGGATACCTTTCGTACAATACACCTTTAAAGGGATATATCGAGGACCAATTTCCCTCTCTGTTCTAACAAGATTGACCCAGCTACACAGACTCGAAGGGGGTGCACTGGCTGAATATGCCATCATCCCAGTCATTTCTGACCTATGGAGCACTCCATATAATCTTCATACTCTAATATAAAGAGTATGGGTATCTAAAAGGGTCCTAATGGGCCACATAGCCTTACCGCGTGCCTTGTTTCACCAATTCGAGGATAAAAAAGACAAAAGGCATGGTATACCTTTCACATATAGCACATAACCGTCTTTGAATGCCAAATTTGCATTCCATCGACAATTAATTGGTCCACAAAGGTATACCCTATGAGCTCATACGTCTTAGAGAAAAGAATATATGTGTAGAAGTTGCCTCCCAGCCCATCAAACAAATGTATGTTTGTAAATATCAATGTACGCGATCTAACGAATGCAATGTCAGACATTCATACATATAAATTGTCTAGGAACAGAACAAACTGAAGGTATCTTTTACCGCATCCTATTGGGAATAATCCCTAGGATTAGTAATAAGAAGTCCCCGTATCATGCAGAACCCCAAAATGTAGGGACCACTGATATAGGAATAATCCTAGTAGCTAACTACATACATCAACAAGCTTTCATTTTTGTTCCAAAGGCCTACACCTTCAATCATAAGCATAAGCATCAAGGGACATGCATATCAATTTCAAACACAATGCCAGTTCGAAACGGTTTCCAGTTCAATTCTGATCCGACTCCTCGAACCAATCAGACATAAATTAAAAGGGAATTTGTTGATATTCGGTTATTAAACATCATTTATAAGTGTACAGTTAAGCGTATTCGCAGCATAAGCCCTTTTAAATTAAATTCATTTCATCGATTCTTAATATTTGATTCCATATACTTATTTCAACAGAATAAGCATATTCATAAATCTCGTGCCATTAATACTTGGAAATTATGTTCGTACACTTATTGCAATGGAATAAGCATTTTCACAAATCACATTGTTTTTATTACTTTGAAAACATAGTCATACTTAATTCAAGGGTATAAGCATAGTTATAAATCATAGATGGGTCGAAATAATGTCACGTAATGCATCGTTTACCATAAAAACCCAAAATAATTGGTATTAAGTACAAACATGTGTAAAGTGATAAGACTGATTATACTCATTATCCTTCTCCACATTCCATCTATACAATTCACATAATAACGGTGAAATCACCTTTCAAATTCATCGATTAGTACGTGTTCTGTATTCAGAACTGAATAAGTCAAATCATCATATTGTATATTCTAAATTAAAAACATGTCAGGCTTTGAAAACTCCAAATCTTAAAAAAAAAAAAAAAAAAACTTTAATTGTAATTCAGATCAATTAGAACATAGCCTTTAAGTCAAAATCATTTATAAACTTCTATTTCAAATCTTTAAGCCTTTATGGAATTATAACTTAAGTTCTGAAACCATTTATAATCCGATTTACAAATTCAGTAAGGCTTTTTCCAAAATTGGTTCTAAAATTTGGAAACCATATAAAACTTGAGTCATTCATAAAATCTTTATTTTATAACTTTGTAAAACTTATTATAAACTTAGTTAAGTTTAAACATTCAAAAACTCTTTTATGAAACTTATTTATAAAACTTGAATTCGTTGCAAAATCATTTTATAAATTCTATTTCTAAACTTCTATTATAAATCTTGATTTCTTTATAAAATTTTATTTACATATCTTTTATAAAAATGATTCTTAAAACTTACTTAGCTATAAAAAAAATTATAACTTCCAATACTTAATGATTTTGCCTTATAACACACATCATCGTATTTCAAAATACTAAATTTAGGTCATCTGCCACCAAAGCATTTAATCAATGCCGATTTATCGATTAATATCATATCTTAGTTTAATTTCACTATATGTCAATTTCTACCTCAATCGTTATCCGAATCAGGTTTTACATTATTTATGTTAGATAGTTCATATGTGTATAATATGAAAGCGAATAACATCCAATTACATTGTGGAATTCTTTTGGATCCCTCCAACATGTCCCTCTGCATCACAGTTCATATATCAGCATAATATGGATAAACATCATATAATATAATTCATACAAGATGAATCTTCCGCTATTAAGAAGGTAACTTAAAAAGGTATTTCGCTTCAGCGGTAGGATTATATATAAACCAAATTAATAAATTATAAATCATACAAATAAAAGATTAGAGATTATATAGTTATATTATTATATGATATAATAACATTCCGTAGAGTGTGAGTTTTAACTCACATCGTACAAATATTTCAGAAGGTGTGAGTTTTAACTTACCATTCGATCCAAACAATGATTTTGCATCGTCGAATAGTTAGAATCGAAGGCGTTCGATTTTAATTAAAAGTTCAACGATTTCCAAATGAACCAATCCAATTCCTGTATGTAGATTTCGATCATACGAATCCAACGCAACTTGTCATGTCCAAGTACGACCTGGTATGAAACATATGCAAGTGTCATAAGTTTTTTTTAAAAAAAAAAACAGAATAAATTAAAAATTGATGACAATAATTATCTTAACTTCAATGACGTGATTACCCTAATTGATCATGCTTAAATCCAATATAAGCCACGCGCTCATAACCGCGCTTGAGATCTGTGAAAATGTAAATGAACTTCAACACTTCAAAAGCCACTGGCGCCTCCAATCGATAATTTGATCTCTCCCCAACTTGATCGCTGCCAATCTCTCACCGAACAGCTACCCATGCCCAAGACCTGCCTCCCCACGTGCTCCGTTCGCCCTACAAACTACCACGAATGTTTTCTATTCAAACCAAGATCCTGGCGCCCACAGGCCATCGAAACACACCGAACCACCACCAACAGTTCGAGCTCGCTTCCCTCCTCCTATTTTCTTCATGCACCAGGATCTAAAAGTCAACGATGGACACCGAAAATGAGAATGAACAAAAACACTGTAGTTTGGGTTTTAGGGATTTTCTAGCCCACTCAATTGTTCGATTGACCAACGCAAGCACGGACGTTGATACAAGCAATTTTCTTGAAGGGGGTTCTGACTAGAAGTGAAAGGTCTGAAAGGAATAATTCACTGATTTTAAAAAAATGGAGGTTAGGTTTAAAGTTTAGAAATTGTGAATAAATGAGATGCTTATATAACATTTTCAGAAAACACTGTTTGCCAGCTCACTATCGTTCTTGGCTAATAACCCACATTCTGATCACATTGAAACTAGTTTTGAGAGTTAATTCATCGTATGTGAAATATAACTTTCCAAAGTATATTATAATATTGTAATTTTGAACTATTTAGCGCTGCATGTTTCTAGCTCACACGATCACATAAAAAACCCGATCGTTTTGAAATCTTACAATAGTCCACTATTTCGAAACTGATGAACCTGATTTCGTCGAAATCTGAGACAATTTGCAAAATGAATATTCTTTTGTGGTAACAAAAAATTATTAATCGATTTCCAAACACTTAAATTACACACCAATAATTTATTATTAATATTTTATTTCAAATATAATTATTAATAAATTTCGAAATCAATTCAATTTCAATTTAAATTAAAGATTCACATTCTTATGTTAATCCAAAATTCAAATTCTCATATAAATTTAATTCGAGTCGCTAAATTTCAAAATCAGTCGTTTTAGAATCTAAATCCATTAAATATTCAAGTTTAAAATTCTGGGTTGTCACAACAATCCATCATGGGTTGCACCACCATGATTCCCATTGCTCCTCTAAGTTATCATCCTAGTCTGGCAAACATTCTGATGTTCCTAGCTCAAGTTATTGATGGATTGTTTAGTCTAGAAAGCAGTTCAACATAACTTGAGTATGAAATTCAATCAAATGAAGTCCAAATCCTATGAAGCTTGGTAGGAGACATGATACATCACAAGAGGATCGGAAAGGCAACCAAACTGACCACATAAACATATGACTCAAGTCTATGGATTGGTATAAGTCCATCTAGCCGAGTCATATGACCATAATACTTTATGCGTACCCTCTTATCTCAAATGCAGACCCTATGGTGTTACGACCTGACCCAACACGTCTCCAAACCCGTACAAATACCATTGCATCTACAATCTCTCCCTTCCATTACTTTGCAAAAATTATCTTCAATCTTCTCCTCCCACAAAACATTACTAAAGGGCTATTGTGATCTATTCCAATCATCTCTTGTACTTGTGATTCTTTTTTATTCAATGATTGTAACAAAAAACCTTGTAATTGGTATAAGGAGAATAAACAAACTTATAAAGGGGACGTAGGCTTAGTTAACAGTCGAACCACTATAAATCTACGTTTCTTATTTACTTATCTTTCTTTCTTCATTAATTTTACTTATCGTTGTCTAATTTGTGTTTAATCTGTGTAAATTGCCTATAGAGGCTTGTAATTTCACTCATGTCTGCGTCGATGTCATTTTTGACATTAACACCGTTCCTGATCAACTTTCAAATATATAACTACTCGTCAAAATTTTAGTTCTTAGTGTATGATGACAACTAATAAATTAAATTTTCATATACTAACTTTCCAATCATAAAAGGCGAACCAAAACATAACTAAAAGGAAAAGTAACACTTGAAGGATCTTGTTTTAGTGGTAAAATATTCATAGGAAATCAAATAAATAATGAAATAAATATAGTTTCTTTTATTAAAGGACAAATGAAAAAGGCTGAGAAAATTACATTTAAACCAAAAAAGTTAGTGCGGGGGTTTTCTACGTATTGTCTTTTCTCATATACTAAAAATTAACATGTGAAGATATATTTGCAAATTTGTTTTATCCCAGGCATACATTAATGAACAATATTCTTGAAAAATATCTGAAGGTTCTACTAAATATCGGAGCGATATCTCAGCAGATATCGAAGATATATCAACAACAATATTTTGGAAAGAAATATCGGTTAAGAAGTGATATAAGATACATCAACAATATATCGACAACATTATCCGATGTTAACCGCATAGATAGTCGCTAATTCCTCGCTCTATTAATCATGATACTTTTTTAGGACAACAAAAATGATGAAAATGCCGTTAGAAGCTGAAGAAGAGACTAGATTTGAAAATTTATTTGTTTTGTTGTTTAATTCCCTACTAATTTATAACTATAATTGTCTCTAACTCATTTAAGATAAGGGGGACGCAATATGTTCGGTCTTCTAACGTGAATTAGTATTAACTAATCATACTTTCTAATTTTCATTATTTCAAGGGTTCTTCAACGGACCCCTAATATTCAAGATTTAACCATTTTTGTAAAGAAAATACATTCTTGCGAGCTAAGCTGGAAATTGATTTCGAAAGGTTTTGCGCAATTAATATCTTTTAAAAATTTTGAAATTAAATTCTGGAAACGGACAGCTCATGTGATTATGTGCCTACCAAATTCAAGCTAGTCGATATTAACGAGATCATTAACCAGAGCAAATAAAGGAGATAGACGGATATTTGGATCAGAGAATATTAATTGTCACTAGCACTTCAAATTCATGCGCGCACAAAGGGAAGTTGTCCTTGAATTACTCTATTAATATTCGTTTTCCTAATAATAGATTAAATTTCCCCAAAAAGTAATACTGGAACGAAATTGGTGGATGATTCTACTTCGTTCCTCTTCTCTTCCGAACTTCTAGCAATATCGGAATCCAGCCTAGCCAGGTACATTAAAACTTAGAAAATAATAATTAATTACGTTTCTTCCCCTTCAAAAATTTCGTTAAAATTGCAAATTTTAACGAAATTTTTGTTGGGAAGACATGCAGGTTCTAGTTTATGAGTGTAATTAATATAAATATTCGACCTTGTGAGAAGGGAAAAAAATCCACAGTTTATCCACTTCAATATACCCGTACAATGAGGTTGTTGTCGTTTTTCATTCATATGCTATATATGCTGCATCTTTAAGATTCTTTTATATTAGTCATATTTGTAAGGTTTCTTTCATGAAATTGACATTGGAAAATTATGTATTTACCTTGGTTGATTGTTTTGATCGGGGTGGTTTATGCTGTTGAAACCAAAGTAAAATTCTTTTATTGCTGAAGTGCCTCTAAGATTTTGATTATATTATGTTGATTAAAAGTATGATTGGATGTAAAATTTTATCCCAATTACATGTATTCCATGTTTTGATTGGCTTTTGTATATCCATGGATAGAAATATGGTACTTGTTGTTGGTCAACTTGCAAATAAGAAAATTCCCCAATTAAACTAAGGGTTTTCTAACATTATTTGAATTTTGTTTGTTATGCAATTAGGATCAAAGAGCCTATATTTTTTTGCTTCAACTGAGATTTAATCAACATATTGCTGGCTGTTCAAATTCTTCATCCCGAGAATGGCAAGGAGGATTCTTATTCGGGGAAAAAGGGATCCTTTATGGTTCATATCTCGCTTATCTTCCGCCTTCTATGAATTGGTCTTGATCATTCTGCTACTTACACATGCCTTATTATCCTACCTGGTGTATAGCTTTGCTCGCTACTGCAAATTACAGACTCCATGCATGCTATGTGCACGTCTAAACCTTGCAAAACGATACTTCGACACGGAACCTATTTGCAATGCTCATAAGTTGGAGGTTTCCTCTCTCGTGTATTGCCATACTCATCATAGCCTTGTTAATTCCCATGATATGTGTGATGGTTGTTTATGCTCTTTTCTTGATAAACTTGAAAAGAAAATCAAAGAGGATTCTGAATCCAAAAGGAGATGTTCATGTTGTTCAATTCCTTATAGGAATAGAACTCTTGCACTAAAAATACTTCGAAGTAAGCAGGCTGTTGAATTTGGCATTGATTCAGTGTTACCAAGAGTAAAAGACAAGCATGGTAAGCCTCCGTTGAGCAAAAATTCAGTTGATGGATTATCACGTATTGGATACAATGAGGTTAAAATTACTTCAGATACAGAGTCGGAGATTCCATTTTCGGAGGATGATGATAAGAAATCATTAAGTCAAGGGGTTAATGATGTTAAGGAAGAGCTACTGTCTAGATGTATACAAGGAAGTTTATCCAAAAATTTGAGTGAATTTGATACTGACGAGAAGTTGTTTATGAACTCTCAAGTCAAAAATACTCAATCAACTATTGATATCGGGCATGGTTTAGAGGAGATTATTTGGACCCAGGTCGAAGTAAAGCCAAATTCAACTGAAACTTCCATTAATTCGGCTCCTGTTGAAGATTTGATTCCAAAATGCAAGTTATCCTAGTCTAACTTTCTCTGAACAACTTTCTTTTGTGTATGTATATATGCATGCGTATGTGCGCGCACACACACACTTATCATTAAGATTAAAAAAAAAAAAAAACATAACGGATGGCCACAGCATATTTCAGCCACTGAATATATGATGAATCTCAAAATCAAATAGTAACACAGCCAGATCTAATAACTGAGATGTACTATGTCATACACCATACATTTAGTTGTGTCTCAGTAGTCGCTTACAAACACATATGCATTGAGAATCATATGTTCCCATTTTTACTTATACTGCTCTTTTACCTGTTGCAGTAGATGTACCTGATAACTCTGGTTATGCTTCAAACGGAGATGCTACCAAGTCAATAAGTTCAAATGATACTGGGCTGAAATCAAACAATTTAATGAACGATGGGCCCAAAATCCCTTTACCATCTCCCCCTCCTTCCGAATCCAATTCAAAATTGCCTGAAGATCTTAAAACACGGCTATCTCAAATGCAAAATGGGAAGTTGAATGATTTTCCATGGACTGAATCAGATGATCAATCAAAGGTATCTGATGCTTCTAGCTCTAACGGCTTGACTATTCTACCATCTCAGATAGATGGAGGTCTAACTGAAATAGAAGGTGAAAGTGCAGTTGATCGACTCAAGCGTCAAATCGAAATGGACAGAAAATCGATGATTGTTCTATACAAAGAATTGGAGGAAGAAAGAAACGCTTCCGCTATTGCTGCTAATCAAGCAATGGCTATGATCAATAGGTTGCAAGAAGAGAAAGCTTCAATGCAAATGGAGGCTTCGCAATACTTGAGAATGATGGAAGAACAAACAGAGTATGACCAAGAAGCTCTTCAGAAGTTGAACGATTTGTTAGCGGAGAGAGATGATGAAATACAAGATCTTGAAGCGACAGTTGATTTGTACAGGATGCAGTATGGAGATGAACCATTATCATGTAAAGGTACAGAATCTTTTGATAGTCAAGAAAGAGAATTTACTCCCGTCAGTACACCTCGTTTTATAAGGTCGAGAGGACGCGACATTGGTAAAACATTGGTTAAAAATACAGTATTAGATTTCGAAGATGAAAAGTTTCATATTTCCAACTGCTTGAAAAGATTGGAGAGGAAACTTAGAATGTTTTCAAGGAGTGAGAAAGAAGAAGAAGAAGATGCAGTGGCTATCAAAAATGATGAAGATGTTGCCAAAGGGGAAATGCCGTCTACTCCGTCATCTGAATCTATTCCTTTTCCAGTTAGGCGAGCTTATAAAGAAAGCAGATTGCGATCAGTTTCATATAATGATAGGCAATTTCAAACTGGTGGTAAAAATAGTAATGATGTAAATGCTCTTGGAAATGAGATATCACAACTACGTTTGAGGTTGGAGGCGCTTGAAGAAGATAGAAATTTTCTTGAGCATGCTGTTAGTTCACTTAGGAACGGAAGCAGTGGAATACAATTCGTTCAGGAGATAGCTTCTCATTTAAGGGAACTACGAAATTTGTTTAGTACACAGCAGGAGTAAATTATCAATCAAGGTAAACTGAAATATTTTTGCATGTTTGATAATTGATGTTTGGTTTTTTCTGGTTTCGTAGAAGACATCAGAAAATCTCAAGTTATTGTTTTCTGATGCAAAATAAACTCAAGAGTCAAGAATTGTGTTCTGACATGTAACCATAACCCTCTTCTTCTGAATTCTACTTTGGATACTACTATCTAAATCGTAATAAGAATAGTATTATCCGTAAGTCCTAATAGGGTGAAGGAAAATTATACTCTTCTTAGGTATACATCAGTAAAAGCTTATGTAATGGGAAGAAAATAACAACTGGAGCCTGCAAAGTTAGTGAACCCTATCTTTTTTGTGAATTATCTGTGCTGTAATAAAAATAAACATGATAAAGTACCTAGTCCGAAGTGAAATTCCAAAGAGGTTTATAGGTGCATTGATAATTTGTAATGATATAACACAATTGTGATTTTTATTGCCTTTCAGAAACAATAGTACTGAACAATGCCGGTAGTAAGTATTTACGCCGCATTTGAATAGATTTTATAGAACCATCTGTTGTTTTATCTTTTATTGTGGTAGTTGGGTATTGACTAAGTTGCTATTTACTCATCATAGTTACACTTAGTAGTTAGTATTGGTAATCGTTTATCTGTTGTGAATAACAGTGTCACTAAGTATAACATTTTGGCACGGCATTGATTTAAATAACTCTGGTTAACTTTCAAGATGGCATCAATAATAGTGAGTCAAAATAAAAGATAAAATTAAGCTTTTGTCACTGGGTAATTTATTTTGGTAATAGTGGCAAACACTACTTTTACACCAGTAAAAATAGATCATAAAGTCCACGCTTCTTGGTTGGATAAAATTTGGATGGAAGATAACTTACAATGACATGTAATATGAAAATATGGATAAGTATGAAGAGGGGAAATAGTAGAGTAAGGAGTCATACGAGGAAAAAGAAAGTTTTGAAAATTCAATTTTTTAGATGGTGTTTGATTTATCCTTTTTAATTTTGGGTTTTTGCTTGTATAAAAATGCGAACGAAGCATGTATATCGTGAAAAACGGTTGTTTTAGAAGATGAAGTTAACACACAAAACAAAAAACAATTTTTAATTATTTTTCATGTTTTTGGGAGGTTACGGAAGAACAAGGAATAATTTACTCTTCCATTGTCTCTCCATTCCCCCGCCGTCTTTCCCTCCATCTTCTTTCCATTCTCTCCACGGTCTTCGAACTCTTGTTATTTTTTATAATTAATGTTGAAATTTTAAAATTCGAAATACAATATAAATCAAACATCACCTTAGTTTTCTGAAAACTCTATTTAAAAGAAGTCATAGGAATTGATTTTTTTTTTTTTTTTTGGCAGTCTATCAAATAAAAATCATATTTTTTATGGATTATTTTATATAGTAATAAAAAAATATTCGAGGCTAGAAACTAAAAATCTCCAAAATTCAGAATTAAGATTCCTAAACTTAAAAATTAAGGTAGTGTATGGTTTAAAATATATTTTGATTTTTCAATATCAATAGCAAAACATAAGAAAACTTAAGGGCGAGGGAGGGAGTGAAAGGGTGATTGAGGGGACCATGTAAAGGAGAGAGGGACGACGGAATGATATACTGTATCTTTCTTGTGTTAATTCTCAAAATAAAGAAAACAAATAAAAGTTGTGTTCTATTTTGTGTATTAACTTTGTTTTCTAAAACGACCGTTTTTGGCGTTATACATGCATCGTTCGCATTTTATTATGGACGAAAACTAAAAATTAAAAGCGTAAAACAAACACCACATAAATGTTTCAAAAATCAAAATTTTGAAGTACAATGTTTCTAAAGTTCACGCAAAAGAGCGAAATGACAGGACAATGACTGAGATGCAGGGGGAAGTAGGAAGCGCTCTTATTAAAACCAGTGTGTAACTCATGTATTGCACACTTTAATACCGTTAAAAATAATATTTTTATCTTAATTACTATTAAATACAAAATTATATTGTGTAATATATAGGATAAATTTTGCGAGACAGATAAATTAAGAATTAAAATGACATGCGACGGAAGGTAAATGGTTCAATCCTTACAATAAGAGACAATCTAATGGTGGAGATCCATTATGTCATCAATTATGTCTGTATTTTGTATTCCAGTGGACTTTCCTATATTGATATTGTTATTTTTGTATATGCAAATAGTTGATGTTATGTGATATACATTATACATACATTTTTATATGGCTGAAAAGGTAACCTTTATCACTTCTGTTAATATGAATGTTTAACATACATATTGAACTGTTTTTTAAGATTTATAAATGAATTAATGATATTATATAATTATGTTTATTTAAATAATTTAAAGAAGTTGAATATGTAAAACGGAAAAGAAAAAATTAGAAGAATTTTGTACATAATTATAGCTGAAAAGAATATCTTATGGCTAAATTATCTGCATATTGATCTTTACTGGTACTTGAGATTTAAATTATTAAATCATTTTAATTTTCCGACCAACCGTGGATTCAATATTGTAAGAGTGGCATGTTCACAACTTTGATAATTTCAAAATAATATTGTGTAATATTTAGTTGAGTTATGATTTCGGTAGAGTTTAATATTATGTTCAAAATGAGAATATTATACTGTCCAATTTTGTTGTAATCCGTGCTTATATTACAATGTTGTAATGTAAACTTATCATTTAGAAATTGTCAAAATGAACTATTTTTTGAGATAAATGAATTATAAATCAAAAAAATTATCATCATTTATTTATATATCTTTATGTTTGAATAAAAAAGTAAATTAACTTTTTTTTGGGCCCATTGTTCTGTATACATATTATGTTTTATTTTTCGATTTACTGGATGAATTAATGAATATTAGTTAATTGATTCTATATTTAAATAGTTTAAATTTAAAATTAAATAACGAGTTTATAAATATATGTGCTTTTATATAAAATATTAAGAGGGAATCGAGAAACCTTTGTAAATGATTCTAGAATTTTTAAAATGTAGGTTTTTTAAGTTGAAAATAGAAATTTTCCATTGCGATGCGTTATATGAGTTAAATGTAAAATAAATTTATTATTACTTAATTTTGTTATGTGGTTTTATATTTCTTTGTATTTAAATGAAAATTTAATTTTACAAATTTGTTGATGCAATATCATACACGTGTTGAAATTTTCATATCTTAAGATTTATTTAATGGATTAAATTTTTAATAATAGTTATAATACATTTATTGTCACACTTTTTTGATATCAGCGCAAACTACCAAAATGTCCCTTTATATGTATTAACAAAATGTTAATATCACGTAAAAATATATGATCTTACAATTATTTAAAAATACAATGTAAATAGTTAATTCCTTTACAAAATTGAAACACAAAAGTATTACAAAATCTTACTATCACTTAAAAATAGTATGTAACAAGTTATCAATTATTAATATTAAAAAAACTCAAGCTAACAAAATATTAGATGTTACAACTTCAAAATAAAAATATAAACTAACTATACTTGATTTCAAGGCAAAGAAGATGACCAAATATTTGTGTAAAATATTTTCTGTTGAATGTTTTAAATATATACAGTTTGTAGAAAAACAACCCATGTGCGAGTAACATGTCTTCATCATGCACGAATCGCGTGTTGTAACGCTTGTACAAATTAATTGAGTTTATCAAACGGTCTAAATGCCAAATCATGTAAATATTTTAAATTTATAGGTTGAATGTAAAATATTAAAAGAGAATTCAAAGGAGATTTGTAAATAACCGCAAGTTTTTTAAAAAACAGGCATTTGAATATAAAATGGTGCAATAAGCTTCAGTGGAATAGTTATGCAGTGCTAAATCATAAAAACTTGAAAATAAAAAATATCTAAAGAGAAGGAGATTAGAGAAAACTAATAGAAATTCTTCTGCTTTACAGTTATTTAATAGATTATTTTCTGACTTTGGTGATAACCACTCCTTTGCAAACAAACACCATTATTCGCTGTTATAGTAAATATTCCATATGTTTAATGTTTGATCTAACGTCTACAAAGAACTTCTGTATGTCCAATGTTATTTCAGATAATACTCTCGATCAAGGGAAATATCGAGGTTGAAGGTACATGGTGTAGAATTGTGGAACTGGCAAAGCTTATTTTCAGCATTGAGCTGTTGCTTCCATGCCTCCTATGGGATGTATTGCAGGAGGGTTGATTTTTGTTTGGAATGTAAACGATATATCATAAATACTTCATAGCTTAGTTCCCTTTGTAGAATTTTGTCAAATATCAGTTTTACAATGTCGATATATGTTTGTTGCGTTGTGTTTCCATGTATTTGCATGCTTGTCCTCTTCAAGATCTATATTTCATGATCTTCCAACCCGTTTGTAAACATATACGAATTTCATTTTGTAAATCTAGATTTTGTCAGAAGATGTTTTCTTTTCAGCAATGCAAACGGTTTAGCTTTGCTGTATCAAAGATAACAATTTCATAATAAAACTGCTTAAAACATCACATGCAAAATCTGAATTCACAATGAAAAGCTCAGTACACCTTGAATACTCCTTCAAAAAACAATACATTTCAACGATAATAAGGGCAACTGTCTACTAATTAAGTTTACTTTCAATAAGTAACAATGAACGACTTCACACTCCTGAAAAATACTTCAAATGATCGATACAAAATGTTTTATGCTTACTTGTTAATTATTGACTAATACATGTGAGCCTGATCCTATAATGTTTCACTATTAATGATTATTTGCCTTCGAGTCCCCCTGAGCTGGTTTAAACAAAATAAATATGAAGAAGTCCTGCTTCGAACATTCACCGGTTTGTCCTATGCAATCTTGTCGCAAAAGTTGCAGCTACCAACAGAGGAAAAGCAATAGTGGCGTCGCAGTGAACCTGTACAGTTAAACGTAAAATTACATTGAATTCATATAACTAAAATCAGTGATCTAATTGTATATTAGATGATCTCTAATTTACTGCACAATGTTTAATACTTCAACATTAACCATGAATTTCAGAACTAGGGAACTGCTACACAATAATTATATGAACTTCTCGAATATTATGATATTACCCAAGCATTACATTATGCTGCATTCTAGTGATATTGTTTTGATAGAACGTCCGAATAACATATTCCGAAAATTAGGAAAAACTGCTGCAATTTTTAAGCTTACAAGATATGCCACCAACATCATGGCAACAGGTCTAGAATTGCACCACTGAGCTTTTGGGATCAGGGGCGAATCTATGTATAAGCTTTAGTGGGCAGCTGACCCCCCTCAAACATTAATTCCCCCATGTTACTTCATCCAGTTTTGCCAAATTTTGCTCAGCTTTACCCAGTGTTGCATAAAATCTTGACCCCCTTAAATTTTGATCCTCTTAAAAGGGATAGCTAGATTCGCCCCTCTTTGGGATCATAAAATGATAAGGCTACTTATTTCTGAAGCTTGCTTTTCTTTTAGTTTTCACACTTCTCGACTTACAATGTACTTTAATATTAGTTGTTTTTACTGTATATACCGTTAAATTAGTTGATCTCTCCTCTCGCCCTTAAAGTTCAATATTTGAAAGTTCTTGAAATGCCCATTTTTAAGTACATATATATGTTCATCGTTCCAAAACGTGAGGTCAGTACATGTTTTACCAATCATTGTCGATTATCAGTTTACTAGTTGTTATTGAAAAGGACTTGGTCAGCAGTTAAGAACTGCAATTTGAAAATGTGGGAAGAAAAAATTGACAATGTGAAGATGGAGATTTAAACTTGGGAAGAGTACAAGTGAAAAAGATTCCCCAAAGTCCAAGGGATTGTTTGGCTTGAAAACAAAATTTTGAGTTTTCATTACAACTAAGCCATAATTTCCAAACAAGTTGGGGTCAGCTAGAGATGGAATATATATATATATATATATAAAGAGAGAGAGAGGAGCGATCGGGGACACCCCTGTTGCACCCCCTACCGTTCGTGAGCTACGACGATCCAAATCGAACGAGAATTTGTAGATGTTCAATCCACACATATATAATGATATATCCAAAATTTGAGCTCGTTCCAACATTCTATAATAATATATTTGATGTTTAAAATTAACGGTTTGAATGTCTGAACAGTGAATAATTGAGGTATTTCAAAATGTTACGAATGTCGAAACGAGCTCAAATTTTGAATAGATCATTATATATGTGTAGATTGAACATGTACAAATTCTCGTTCGATTTGAATCGCTGTAGCTCATGAATGGTAGGGGGTGCAACAGGAGTGCCCCCAATCGAGACACACACACTGAAAACAATAAATTTAAGGTTAAAAGCATAAATAAAATAAAATAAAATTTAAAATAATTGAACAAATAATAATGGTAGTAATGCGGCAATAATAATAATAATACTAGTAGTAGTAATAGATACTGAAAACCAACACTAGGCCTTATGCCCCTAACATACTAGTCCTATCATCTAAAACTAAAAACACTCCTTAAACTATCGAAAAGCTCAAGATTCTGATACATAGATCACTAACTTCCATGCGCTCATGTTCGACGCCAACTCTTCAGATATACTCTAATTTCTCAAGTTCTTTGTTACTATCTTCTCCCATGTATTTCTTGATCGACCTCTACCTCTATTTGGGCATTCGATGCAGCCTACAATTCAAACACGCACAGGTGCATCATGCAATCTTCGTTTGAGATGTCCAAACCATCTTAAGCGGTGTTGGACTAACTTCTCTTCAACAGATATAACTCCAAGTCTATCTCGAATATCATCATTTCTAATTCGACTTCGTCTGGTATGCCCACGGCTCCGTCGCAGCATACACACATCTCTGGTACGCTTATCTTCTGAACGTGTTGCCTTTTGGTAGGCCAACATTGTGCATTATATAATATCACATGTCTGATTGTTATTCTATAAAATTTTCCTTTAAACTTCTGAGGAATCTTCTTATCATAGAGAACGTCAGATGCTAGTCGTCTTTTCACCAATCTTGCTTGAATTCTAAAACTAACATCTTCATTAATCTCACCATCAAACTGCAACATAAATCTCGAACATCGAAAGGATTCCTTCCTAGGTACAACTTGACCGGCTATGGTGACTTCTCCGTCATCTGACCTGACACAGCTGAGCTCACACTTCATATATTCTGTTTTAGTTCGCTAAGTCTGAAACTCATCGATTTCAAAGTCTTCTTCCTCCACAACTCCAGATGTCTATTAACCACTATCATACTTTCATTAATCGGCGCATCATCAGCGAAAAACATACATCAAGAAATCTCACCGTGTACTCTTTGTGGTTTCATCCATCACTAAGGCAAAAATATAGGGACTCAAAATCGACTCTTGATGTAATCCTACGTTAATGAAAAAATCACTGGTTTCACCATTGCATGCTTCGACACTAGTCACAACCTCATCATGCATATCCTTGATAAGGGTAATGTACTTTGTTGAGACTCTCTTCTTTTCCATGACCCACCGCGTAACCTTCCTTGGAACTCTATCATAAGCTTTCTCCAAATCGATAAATATCAGTTAAAGATCTTTCTTTTGCTCTAGCTCTGTATAAGTTGCCATATCAAGAAGTCGCCTCTGTGGTTTGATCTTCTAGGCATGAAACCAAATTGATTCTTCGAAAACACTTGACAAACTCCTCAAACGATGTTCTCGCAGGTTCACTTCCAAAAGCTTCATCGTATGACTCATAAGCTTAATTTTTCTATAGTTTGTGAAACTTTGAATATCTCTTTTACTCTTGAAGATCGAAACTAAAATTTTCTCCTCCACTCATTTGACATCTTATTTGATTTAAAAATATTATTGAACAACTTAGTCAAGTTATCTATGCATCTCTAAAGCATCTCCACACCTCAATGGAATGTCATTGGGCCCTACTGACTTGCCTATTTTCATCAGTTTCAGCGTCTCCTTTATCTCGGTCTCTTGAATTCTTCGAACAAAATGTCTACTGGTATCGTCGACAAAGTCTTCCAACTCGACCGGGGAGCTATCACTTTCTTCATTGGAAAGCTTATCGAAGTGTTCTCTCCATCTATTTTTTTTATCTCGTCGTCATTTATCAAAAGTTTATCAGTCTCATTTTTAATGCATTTAACTTGGTTGAAATCTCGTCTTCCTCTCACATAGCTTGACTATCCTATAGACGTCTCTTTCACCCTCCATCGTATTTAGTCTTTGATACAAATCTTCATACCCCCGACCCTTTACTTCACACACCGCTGTCTTTACAGTCTTATTTGTCATTTTATACTTTTGCTTGTTGTCATCGCTCCTACGATGATGCAGACATTTGTAGCATTCCTTCTCTTTGATAGCCTTTTGCACATCACTGTTCCACCACCATGAATAATAAAGTTCTTACTTGTTTCCTCTTGCTATCCCAAACATCTTAGTAGCAACTTTCCTAATACATGTTGTCATCTCATTCCACATCTCATTTGCTTCTCCTTCCATGCTCCTTCTCCCATCACTCCATCCTTAAACATTCGTGAGGCGTCTCCTTTGAGTTTCCACCATCTCGTCCTACTAAACTTAGCTCTTTTATCCTTCAACACCTGACGACGGAACACACATACCAAAAGCTGATGTCGTGAGACGACACACTCTCCACTACTAAAAGTGATCGAATGGGATTGTCTCTTTCTAAAGAAGGTATTAACAATCATGAGATCATAAAAAATAGCAAAATTCAATATATTTTTCTCCTTGCTTCCTATTGTCATATCCAAAACTACCATGTACTCTCTCAAACTCTCCGCTAGTTAAGCCAACATGGCCATTGAAATTTCCTCCTATAAAAGGTTTTTTGCTACTATGCACATCTCTAACGATGAATTTTGCATTTACATTATATATTTAAGAAGGTGTGGAATCGAAGGACGACGAAGGATGGAGTGGAGGACACGAATGACATGATGAGGGGAAAAAGGAAGAGAAAGTAAAACAATAAAAGAAAAAAAATGTTTTCAATTTTATATGCTATAACCATGTTCTAAAGTGATCGTTTTTGGAAATCTAATGCATTTTATCAAAGGAAAAACTGAAATTACAAACCAAACGGGCCTTAAAACATCTCAAATTGATGGTTAGAGAAATACCAAAAGAATACATCAAAACCTGTATCCGTTGGATGTTACCTGAAGAGTTATGACCATTGGTTAGCAAAAATATTTTCCCATGTTAATTGAAAAAAAAAAAAAAAAACACAATGGTAAGCTTTCCTAAATGCTACTCTAGGCGTCACACTTCCATGGACCTCTTTAATTCGTATGCTATTTCCCTTGTCCATTGGCTAATTATTATAGTGGAGATGTTCGGTCCTATTAACATGTTATTTTGTGCTACCATGATTAATTGTTTATGATTCTTGGTTTGACATATACTGTTTAAACATGTTTCAAGATAAAAAAAGAAAGACAATTAAATTAATTACCACAAGTGACAAATAAATGAAAATACATATGCTCAAAATTTAGTGTTCTAATGGATTTAATGGGGATACATTAATCATGAAAGGCTTAAGATTGGGAATGAGGGAAAAGTCAACCCAGTGAGGCAAGAAAAACATACTTTGACACTTTTCGCAGATCCTCTAATCTTTCCCCATGACACTGCCTCATCAGGTTGTGCACCAGAATCACTCCCATCGAACTCTTGAGCCGTGTTAATAATAACAGCAAAATCAGCACCATTTCTCATCATATTTGCATTATATATGTGATGTTTTGGTAGGCCACCACCCAAAATAATCATTCCGGTTTTTCTAAGACCAGCACGAACAGCTTCCTCATTCATTGCACGTATATCTGAATTAAGAAGCACATATGACTTGCTCAGGAATCGGTAATTTCGAAAAATATTACAAGCTGGAAGAGTTTACATTCCATGTTACCTTGAACGATGTCAATTAGTAAACCAGGAGTTCTAATTGAATGGCAATAAAGCATGTCACCAAGTGAACCATCGGTTAGTGCTGGACAATAGACTGGAATTTCATTCTGAACAGAGCATATTGTTCAAATATTATCAATCATGTGGGAAAAACATCACTTGTGCGCCAATACTAAAATTATTATATGAGTCTGTAGAACATGAAAAGATAAGAAGATAAACCATACCATCTTAAACAAGGTGTGGTGCATTTTCTAGATGTGAACGATGGCACATTTTATGTTACCGTGTTGTTTTAAATTTGATTGTGAACTTCATTTTGTTGAGCTTATCTTTTATTTGGTTTCCATTCATACAAATGAATTTCCAGAGCAAAAATATAAATCCAGAATGTTGATCTAAAGGATATGATAATGGTAATTACAACCTACATTATAATTCTTCAACCACCACCGCTTGGAAAGTTTATTATCACTAAATACCAAAGCTGATCAAATTTGGAATAAGTTTATACAGAATGTATAATATACAAAAGTTGATTTATAAAGGTTACAAAAGAGCAACGGAGGATACTCAGTTAATATAGTTAAACGAATCAAGATATTAAAGAGGTCCTTGCAAGGATATCAAATATTCTAAAAAAAAAAAAAAAAAAAAAAGTGTATACCTTCTGAGCCCAATAGAGATACGAACTTTCATCATTTATTTCTTTGCCAAGGCGAGCAATCACCTTGGACGGAGACCAAACTACACTCTGAATTGTTAAACAATGCCGAAAGTCAGAAAATTATATAGCAAACAAAAATAAAATGGAACATGGTCCTTAATGGGATTAAGTATTGATGCCAATAAGGAAATGCATCAATGCTGAATATTAGCATGCTGTAACGTATGCAATGACTATGAATAAGATGCATCTTAAGCTAACTTGATATGGGATCAAGTGATACCTTTGTTGTTTGTTCATCTAACATCTGGTTAAGTATAGGGTTAATCCAATCTTCAAATTTGCAGTAGTTGCCATTTGGTACCAAAAGGTTTCCAATCCGATTCAACCCTTTTGATCGCAAGAAAGCCCCAGGCAAAGAAAACTCACCTTTATATGTTGGTGCAAGGCATTTGATTAAATCTTCTTCTACACCACCAGCTGTTGTAACCAGAACATCAACCTATATACAAATGTCATAGACTTGTTATGCCAGTCTTGTGTGTGTTCGCGATGAAGAGAAACGGACAAATGGAAGGGAAATGGTAAAGTAAAATTGAAGTGAAGGAAAAAAAAAACAGATAGTGGGTTTCGGAATCTGAAATGGGTAAAGAAAGAGGAATAATTAATTGTTAATATTGTTTATAATTTGTCTATGTAGAATAAAACTAAATTCATTGTTAATAGTATAATACTAATGTCAAATTTCACTTATTTATTTTTTAAGGAAAAAATACATTAAATTTCAAAAGTAAAATTGAAACATGTGGAATTTTTTTAAATAAACAACAGAACAATTAATTTAATGACACGCTTTAAATTCAGTTACTAATTAGTTATATATTATGTATGCTGTGTAATATGGCATTTTATTTTACGTATAGAAAAAGCTGAAAATAAATAACAGTTTTTACTATGGAAAGTTCCATTGGACACAAGTTAGAGGCAAAATGTGACACAAAAGATCTTAACTGTTAAATATCCCCCTTATTTCCACCTTCCATACAGAGACAAAAGGATCCAACGACCCATATTTATTATATTAAATTTCGTTTCTTTTTGTATCTCAAAACTCAAAAGTAACTCCCTTATTATAATGTTCATCGTTAGTAATGAGATCCAGAGTGTAGCACCCTCCTAGTTAGGGTGCAAAAGCAATGCCTTTACTGAGGGCAATTAGAACTGAGGGTCTAGGGACTACGTTCCATCAAAACAACGGTATAATGTTATTAGTATTGTTCCTATTTTTAAACAAAATCATATTTGCACATCATAAATATTTGTAAGAATTTTTAGAATAATACCAAAATATCATTATTAGCGTTTATTTATCGACTCTTATACTTATTACAAAAATATAAAATATTACATCAAAGTTCTCTGGACTCCTCGGATGTAAAATAACACAAAATTCGTACTCCGTGGTAAGTGTGGTTAGTGAGAGAACTTAGGTCCCGTGTTGAAGTGCTACTTGGGATAAACCTATTTATGCAACACTCGATTTACAATCAAGCATTTGTTCTTGTCTTATCACATATTCTTCGTAGTTCACTGCAGTGGTAATTGACACGTAGAGGAAACATCAAATTTGAATTCTAACTTGCTTTGATTGCCAATTTCTGTGTACAAGACTGTGGAACTCACATGGAAAGCAATTCAAGTGACGCAAACCATTCAGTATAGGGAAACACAAGCTGGACTACCTAAAATTAATTTTCAAACATATGCACAGTCCAAAAGACATGGATGTGGAATACTCATTAAAGAAACATGAGATAATATTTAAAAATGGACCAAATAAACATCTAGCACAAATAATCGGAAACATGCTTGTTGTAGACATTCAGCTAATCTTTTAGTGATTAGTGCTCCACACGTCATACGTGCAAAGGGTTAAGGTTTCAATGGAAACTAAATAATAAATTACATTTCGACTTTGTTCACTTCACAGAAGTTACTACTAACCAGCAAAACACACCCGGAAGAACACTGAATAGAACAATACTTTATTTTAGCACAGTGAAGGACTAGCCCTGATCTCATCTACACATCCATTGCTCAATGTCAAATTTCCATCCAAACCACACTAACTTGTAGAAGCTACCAACCATTGACTTGAGTAACCATTAATTTGAGCAAATATTTCACAGTTAAAACCCAAAACAACTAAATTGTTAGAGCAACTTACCATTCGATGCTGGACAAGAAAACGAATAATATCTCTGACCCCAGAAGATATTAGATTAGATGTGAACCCTAAGAAAATTTTACATTTCACAGATTGCCGGAAACTTGGATCTCTCTCCTCCTCACTACAGTCTTCTGTTAGTTCCTCGTGTGACAGCCTCCAATCTAGCTTAATTGGCCCCAAAAAAACAAAACAAAAATTAATATAAAATGTGCCAACAAATGAAGATTACCTCAAAATGATGATTACATTTGACCTTGCCTACGTAGCCATTTACATGTATAGTCTTCTGGAGAAAATCATTTTTCATAACCACAAATTTTTTTTCGCCTTTTGACTTGTACTGTGAATAGTGGAAAATACAAGCGATTGAATGATTAAAATAATTATTCAATAAAAAATTTGGTTTCTATTTTTTATTTTTATAAATAACCACAAGTAACTTATCAACTTACTTATAGCTCTTCAATCAAAATTATATGCCGTTGCTAAACATACCGAGTTACATAGATAACTTAGAAATACTTGAACAATTTCAATGTTTTAAAACGCAAAAGGCGTACGTGAGGCTTTTCGGGTCCGTGAGGCGAGATGTAAGCCTCGAAGCGTTAAGGCGTAAGTCTTTCGGGTAGAGAAAAAGCGCAATACACATACTTAATTTTTAACCACTTCCATGCAATATCCCGTTTATTCATTTTAAATTAACCTAGCCAACAACAGAAACTAGGAACCAACTATACAAGGGATTTTCGGGTAAGCCTACATTAATTCAAAATGTTTGTCTACACATACTATACAATCTTTTTTATTTCCATTAAATAATTAAAGTTTAATGACATTTATCTGTGTCAATATCTGCAACTAAAGATAAACAAATTTTTAAGTCATATGCCTCAACTGCTTGAGGCGTACGAGGCGTGCACTTTATGCGCTTTGTATGCCGCAAATTTTTTAGGCGTAAGCTTTAGAGGTAAAAAACCTTTTGGAATAAGCCTCAAGGCGTTTTATCTCTTATTTCCTCGAGGCGAGCTTTGAGGCGAGAATCGAGGCGGTTTTTTTTGAAACAATGAACAATTTATAGCTAATGGAATACACCCTCTAAGCAGATCATATGAATTTCTATTTCGGCCTCAAATTATTATTATGTACACTGTGTTTTGCAAATTATCAATAAACCCACTTATTCCATCTTGACTATCCTAGGTTTTCAGGTGAATTTGATTCTTTCCTGGCATCGGCCAGAGGCATCGTATTAATGAAATCACTCTTAATGTGTAGCTGCCTCCTCAACCCCTTATGTTGCCCTTAATCTCTTTCTTTATCTAAGTCAGAAAGAAGCCAATATACCCATAACATTCTGACATCTCAACTTCCCTAAGATGCTCATGCATATTGATAATAGGGGTACGGGAAACCAAGTAAACAAGTCAAGTCAACAAGTCCAGTGCCTATCCTAGGTTTAGATATCTCATCTGTTTCATAAGTCAACTCAAAAGATTATGTCAAGTCCAGTCATAACTCATGAGTCCAGTCAAGTCCGAGTGGTTCGCTTGTCACAGAAAAGACGGAATGCCTTCTTCTGGAGCGAATAAGGGATGGCCCTTACTCCTACGATTCTCATACATTCTGTTCTACGCTGCGCACCTCAAATAATACGACAAGCCGAGCATAAACATAACTTACTGAGATCTCAACTTCCCTAAGATTCGCTTTCAACACCTAGGTTCCCATCCTAGCCTTAACAAGAAATTTGCGCTACACACTTTCCGCTTCCTAATAGAAATCCCTAGCACCTAGCAGAATCGCCATTCAAGGTGTATTTGAGAGAATAGCGGCACGAGGAGGATGCGGCATTACCTGACAGAAGCGAGATCCCAGACGGGTGATTGACCTATTACGACAGAGAAGCTCTCTTCCAAACGGGTATTGACCTAGCTAGAGAATCTACCCGGTTCCTAGTTTTACCGCGACATCAAATCCGACTTTACGGGTGTTGACCTCTTTTTAAAGAATCCATCTGGCAAAACGAAATTCGTCGATTTCAGGTGCACCTTGTCTCAAGTAGCTTTGTTACGCCTGTTCAGCTAGGTGGGGCATTGGTCATAGCCGAAATTCAGAGAAAACATCAAATTGTAATGATCCATCTAGAAGAAAGAATATTTTATATTCAAAATAAACAAACTAATGCCCCGAAATATGTCAGTATATTAATTCGGGAATTCCTTTTACTGAAGCCGGAGTGAACATAACATCTAGTAGTCTGTTAGGTGATACCATGAGAAGCCTGCTATTTGAAGCTAAGTATAATACCTCCCTAAGTATACAACTACGAGTGATTTGGTTTCAGAAATGTCTTTCATAGCTGGGGCGAGCACTTCGTAGAGCTTGGGCGGACCCTATTCCCCTTCTGTGTGTCCATGACGGATAGGCTGGTTGAGTGAGGCGAAAACTTGAGGTTAGGGCTGGGAAGAGTTTGGGCAAAGGCTTTTCTTTCTATTAGGTAGGGGCGTTCGGGGAATTTGAGGTAGAGATACATGTTAGTGAAAGAGTTTGCCCAATATATTAATTCTAAAACAAGAAAGAAAGCGGTAATATACAAAATAGAAACCCTAAGACTAATAAATAGTAGAGAGTTCAAATTTCGAATTATGTACTAGATATGGGGAAAAAATTGTAGTCCAAAAGTTCCTTGTTACAGTGGGAAAAAAAAAATTAGCTTATCAAATTAGCTGCTCTAGTTACCATTTGATTTCGACTTATTACATGATTAGAAGAAAGGAACCAACTTCACGTTTATTATCAGACAACTTATAATTATAAGGATTAATTGTCAAGAATAATCCGAAGTTTAATGTGTCTTCTCGTAATAATCTCAAGTTTGGATTATTTCTGAATAATCTGAAGTTTAGGGGGTGTCTTCGCCATATTAATCTCATTTACTTGTGTCTTCCCATATTAATCCGAAGTTTGGGGATGTCTACCCATATTGATCCCAAAATAACACGTCAAAGAATCATCGGGATCATTACGGGAAGACACCCCAAACTTCGGATTATTCAGAAACAATCCAAACTTGGGATTATCTTGGGAAGTTACGTTAAACTTTGGATTATTCTTGACAATTAATCCTAATTATAAATCATACCCATGTTATAGTAAATAAGCTAAATGAAAAAAAAAAAAAAAAAAAAAAAATCCTGAAATAAAAACACACGATTACCATTTTATTGACAACTTCGATTGCATCGCCAAGGTTTGAAGCCTGAAAGCCAGTAGAGACCATGGAAGAAAGAAGCCCCATCAGGTCGACACCCTTGTTAAAATCGTAGCCGTTAATTTTGATAAGGTTTTTGTCTTCTAATGTTTCTGATTCTTTGAAGACTACTGATCGCACTGATTCCAGGGTTTTCTTATCGATTTCGCTACCCATTGTTTACAAAAATATTTTCTGGTGATTTTGATTTCTGAAACTGGAAACCTGCCTACGTTGGTCGAAGTCGACTAAAGTTCAAAGAGTCTCAGGTCATCGAACATTCAAAGTTACGGCTGGATTCGATTTGAATAGCGAAGCAAGCAATCCGTAAAACACTAATTGGAGTTTGCCAAATTCTTTTTAAACCCACAAATATTTTAATAAAAAAAATAGAGGAAAAACCCTTTCTCTATTATTTTTTTTTTTTCAGTTTTCTGAACACCTCTAGTCCTCTTACGTGATTTATCAGTGTACCTCGTAGCAGCACCACGTGGTCTTTGAAAGAACTACGAATAGCTACTACGAGATACACTAAGTAACCAGTATGGCTGCTACGAGATACACTGATTAACCCCGCATTCTCTTTACATGGAAGGGTATTTACAGATCTGTTTAAATTAGTGGGGGACTACTCCGCAAAATTGGAGGTATATCAGTTTTTTTATGGTTTGAGGGGCTACTTAACATATTGTTGGATCCAAATAGAATTTGCCTTGGAGTTTTGGTTGGTAATAGGCAAAGGTGGATAATTAATTTCTACGTTTACAACTTTTTACGTTGAAAGAGTAAATACAAAATATTGTTTATATATATTAATTTTTTTTGAAAGTGGGTAAACTTTTATTATGGGCTTTTGGCGGTCCAAACAGAAGTAGCTGCTGCGCAATGAGCATGCGACAGCACATACAGGCTTATCTCAGTTAACATCGTCCGACATAATTACAAACCCACTTACATAACTCAACTTTTCAAAATTAGACAAAAGCCCCAAATCGCACGATGGCAATGGCGGCGGCGATCCAATTTCTCATGAATTCATGGTGGTCTTAGGTTTTCGCCTTCATAGCGTGATACCCGCGTCTCCAATGGATCCACAGCTCCAGTATCAGATGGTGGTGCCACCGCTTCTGATGTATGTCTTCTTCTTCGACATTTAATGATTAATTCGACTTCTTCCTCATTAAGCTTGTTAATTTCATTTACTGATTGACGTTTATTGTGAAAAATCCTTCTATTTCGCTCTTTCTATAACCACCAACATGCAGATATAATGCTAACGCTGTATTCTTTTATTTCTGCTTCTATCTTCGACCAATTTCTCACCAGGTAATTTTTAATATGCTGTAGCTTGTTGGATTTTTCACTGATGTTGCATTTACATTGAATGTTGTTGATGATATTTGCTGAGAATTCGCATTCAAAGAACAAATGACGGTGATTTTCTTCACTATCTCACATAGAGGGCAAATGTTTTCAGAAATGATTCCCCACTTTAGTAACCTGTCTCTCGTAGGTGGTCGATGCAGTAAGACTTTGTAAATGTTATGTGATAGTTTAGGAGGTATGTGTCTGTTCCACACTATATTTTTCCAATCCACTGTAGTTTCAGCAACTCTACATGCATTCCAGGCACTTTTAATCGTGAAGTTTTTATTTGGTGTCCAGTTCCATGTGTCAAATTCTCTATCAATGAATAAGGGAGTAAATTCAATTTCTTTCTTTAAAGCCTCAGCATGAGGCAATTGATCACAACTCCATACACCATCAGAAATAATATGATTAACAGTATGGTTAAGGCTACCATAAGCAAAGAACGTATCCCATAAAAGATTTACCTTTTAGCCATGGGCCTCCTCATAAGTCTGTACCATAACCATTAGCAATTTTCTTTTCACAATTTGCAACCAATTTATTTCTGATTCTAAGAATGGCTTTGCATGGTGCTGAGGCATTATTGTCAATTGACATGGTCCAAAAATTAGTCTTTATATATCTTCTACACATCCATCTTGCCCATAATCCCTGATTGTTAATGATTTTCCATGCTTGCTTAATAGTAAACGCATCTCTCATTTGTCTGATTTTCCTCAGACCAACTCCACCTTCCTCTTTAGGTCTACAAAGATCCTGAAATTCATTTTGTGCATTTTTCCTCTCCAAATAAAATATGCACATACACTTTCAATTTTGCTAATTGAAGCACCTGGAATTTGAGAAGTTTGTAGCCAAAAATTAACTTTTTCCTGTATAACTGTGTGCACTAATTCAATTCTCCCCGCAAAAGATAATAATCTGGAACTCTAGCCTTGCAATTTATCTCTGATTAGTAATTAGCTCTACACATTCACGATCAGTAATTTTGTTTGATGAAATTGGGACACCAAGATACTTCACAGGTAATTCCCCCTCAAACACACCCAAAATGTCAAGCACATTAGTCGTGGACACACATAACTTGTTGAAGTAACATTGAGTTTTTAGTTCATTCATCTTAAGACCAACATACATCTCTAAATTAAGGAATAATTCTTTTATTTTAAGAGCAGCTTTAACATTTGCCTTGACACAAATTATCCGGTCATCTGCGTACAACAAGTGGCTAACAGAAGGTTGAAAATTGTGAATTGATTGAACCTCTTTATCATACACTGCAAGTTCCATCTCGAGAGAAAAGTACTCCATTGCGATTGCAAACAAATAAGGGGATAGTGGATCCCCTTGTCTTATACCCTGGTTGCTGGTAATGAATCCTTTTGGTACTTCATTGATAAGAACAGAAAAAGTAGGTGATTGAATGCACTCAGAAATTAATCTAATAATTTTCACTGGAAAACCCATGGCTTTTAACATATGAATGATAAAATGTCTATTAATCTTGTCATATGCTTTCTGTAGGTCAACTTTTAGACAAAATTTATTTGTGCCTTTTTTATTGAAGTCTATCTTTATATATTGATATTGTTGAAGCGGATGCTAAATATCTTTGATTTAACAAACGTGATGGAGAATAGCGAGACTTAAAACAGACATATTGTACAATAACGCTAAATTAAATTAAGGTTGGAGAGCATTGTACACTATAGCGTGAATTTTACGAGGCTTTTAGCGAGGTTATAACCAATAAAGATATTTTTCAACTATTCTCATGCCCTTCCCTCATCTAACATGAATATTCATTTTCTCCTCATTTAGAAAATACGCGTTGAATTGCATTGCCTCAATAATTGGATATATCCACGCCAGACACCGAGTGTTCCCCATAGCAAAACCCCTTGAACCCAAAACTCTTGCTTCATCTCATATGGTATATCTTATATATTTGATATGATAACTATCTCATGTCGATGCATATTTCAAATCTTAATTTCATTTTCTTTTCTGAATGCATTTTTTATTTTGAAATGCCAAATAATTTAGAACTTTTACCATAGAGCTAGACGAACAAGCCATGTTGGGAATAAAGGGACAATTATTCTTAAGTTGAGAGCCAAAGACATATCGCTAGATCCATGGAGAAACGACTTGGTTTTAAATTTTGAGAGGTTTGTGTTACACACAATTCCTTTTGCTTGCTTTTTTCAAGTAATTAAAACAAACTATGAATGTGTGTGTATACCGAACTAGGATGTAAACCCTATGGGAAGGATGTTTGTCTGCATCATACATCTAAAAATATTTAAATAATTGTGTTTTATGGGGTTGTTATGATCCAACTCTATTTATTTCCCTATCTATAACTTGGCGTTAAATCATTCATCCACACGTGGGGAATATAAAACATAAAAAGAATACCTGGCAAAAGTATAGATATAACTTGAAGAATGGTTTATTGCATTCTGTTTATAGCATTGTTAATCTATTTAGTGGTTGATAACTTTGCAATGAAGACATGCTACTTTGATGATATTAATGACCCTTACCTGGAGTTTCGTCCCCACTATAGTTTTGT